>CM055822.1:5139199-8006699 GCA_029582265.1 Zoroaster sp. YZ-2022
AGATGGTTGATTCATTTTAATTTGTTATGCTGAACAAATTAGGTGGCATGGATTATTTGAATGTGTCAATGTTCTTTTTTTTTTAAATAGAAGTCGGCAGTCGGAAAAAATATTCCTATTCTTCTGTTTTCTTGTAATATATTGTAATATTACAATGATTATGGTCATTTCAATGTCGAAGGTTTCCCAGTGCCGGTTTTGTTTTTATGAATTTTGGTGATTTATAAACATAAATATTTATATAGTGGGCGATGGTTGATTTGGGACAAGCAGTTGTAAAAACAAAAGTGTCTAGGATACGTTCCCCAACCCCACCACTGAAAGACTGTGTCATCTAATGCTTCCACTGAGGTTTCTCAGAAAAACAGGAGTACATTCACTGTCAGCAATGTGCCAAGAGTAACACTCTCTGCCCCTATATACTTTCTTTAAAGATGGATCGCCCGTGTTTTTGGCTATTTTACGGCAATTTCTGAACATTTCCTTTTTCATCGGAACATCTCTATTTTACCTGGAGGGAAAACAAACGTTTTGAAATGAAATAATCTCAAAATATCTACCGAAATTAATTTATGGTGGGTCCCGTCATAAAATGATGTTGGCACTGTTTTGCTATAAAATCGAGATTCTGTTTTGTCAAATAACTCATTTCAATGTATTTGTTTCTTTTTATTAAAGGAAAGCACTGAGCATATAGTGCTATACACACATCGGTGTAGGGCAAAATTAAATCAATTGTTTATCTCCTGACGCAAGAATTTCACCAATCTATATATATCGCGGAACCCGCTGCTATATAGGATTCTAGCCGGCCAATTGTCATCGGGCAAGCTCGGTGGTCGAGAGGTTAAGACGTCTGCACTAGTAAGCAGGAGGTCGTGGGTTCGAATCCCGCCCGAGTCGCCTGTGTAGTTTTTTCACAGACACTCGGAAAGCACTGAGCATACAGTGCTATACACACGTCGGTGTAGGGCAAAATTAAATCAATTATTAAAGGCAGTTATCAATTGATGTTATTATGAAAACAAAAATTCCGGAAATTGCTTGTAACACGGACGATGCATCTTTAACTGAAAATTCTAGGGCAGAAACTTGACAAAGTGCAATGTCTATAAGGAGCTGCAAAAACGCACTCAGAAATAAGTATAGGTTATGGATTAAAACAATGATTTTAAGTCTAATTGATTTATTTATTCTTACAGGATTACAAATCGCTGTATATCAATGGTTCTGATGTAAATGGTAACAATCGTTTGGTAGTTCGTTTGACAATTCGACAGGGCGACCAACGTGACGCGTGTTTCTTGCTCCGTGTGCGTGGCATTGGCGACCTTGTTCTGCCTCGGCACCCTACCTGCCTTGTTGACAACGTCCGGGGAGATGGGTTCACCGCAGCAGGTCTCAAGTGTACCGTGGTTGAACCCTTGAGAATATGGCGTATCAGCTACAATGGATTGTGCCGGTAATACATTGACCTGCAAGCCTTGTTTTGTTTATTTACTGTATGATATAGCTGCCTTTGTGGATCTAGGGACAATTCCTCCTTTTTTTATTAACATGCCTGTACTTTTTTTCATATATTTTTAAAGTTGAAGCGTTGGACCCACCCTTTGAGAATAATTCAGCCAGTGGCAACTCTTTATACAGTTAAATTTAACTCATATAAGGTGTCAAATTAACATGTAGTGTATAGTTAAATCGAAATCTAACGTAATAAATGTTAATTCAACACTTTGTTCAAACTTAAATTGTGACAAGTATCTACAACTTTCTTATCAGATAATACCCCCCGCTGGTGACTCCCTGAACCCATGCGAACTTTTTAGTTTGCTGCACTTTAAAGACCCTATAATATACACCACTGGTTATCTGAACAAAACCTTAAAATGGTCACAGTTTTGCATACAAATTACTTTGTTTGAAGTACCAAGCATCTCCCTAATGACTCAGTGAAATTAGCTGAAACTTTCACAGGGTAATTTGTATACATAATCCTGAATCTAATAAAATATGTACATTTTACCAAATATGTATAATAGCTTTAAGAACAGCGGGGAGATTTTTCTTCTTTATACCATGTGATAACCTCCATCAACCTTGTCCATTGTCATAATCATCACTAACTGATACAACCCGCAAACTATTTGAGCAACTGAACAAAGGTCATAACCTTCAGTGTTCCATTTCAAAACGTCATGCATTTAGATTTAAAGGGAAGCTACAACATTCAGTTATCAAATTAACTAATTACTGTCTCAAAACTTGTACTTGTGTAATGTTGGTACACAAAATACCAATCATTTCGTCTGAAGGGCTTTCAGAGAGAGAACAATTGTTCTGTCGAATCTACAAAAAGTTACCGTCCCGCACTGCAACTTTCTTGTGAAACATAAAACATAAACAACATGCAACAGATTTTCGTCGTTTTTCTCAAAACTTGAGGACCTATTGTGATGAAGATGTCACAGTTTAGTATTACGATCCATTTCTTGAAAACTAGAGGATTGAAATGAACTTTTGTTCACCAAATACCAACGTTGTAACTAATTCCCTTTAACCCTGTTTGGGTACATTGATTTAAAGGGGCAGTATCGTCACAATTAACAGTGGAATCAGAGTGTTTGTGTTAGATGAAACTCAGTGACTGAAAATAATTCCCTACATGATGAGGTCATATTACCGTTGCTGCTGCATAAATGAGCCAGTAATTTTCAGTCACTGTGTTCATCTTAAACTAGGACACCGATTCCATGCCCTGTTGAAAGTCTGCTCTGATTGTGACGATATCCCCTTTAATTCACTAATAGACCAGAGCAAGTTGGTTACTCATCGTTAACCAAATAGGCCTACTATGTTGTACTTAATTCCCTTTAATAAATTACTGCAAGTGCTACTGTAAGGGAGTGAAATTCCTGTGTTATATATAGTAGGAGTGCCCCTTAGAGAATGTATATGTTTTTATTTCTTTTTGCAATATACTCATAGGAGTGGCACCCCTGTGTAGTATCCAAAGTTCACTGTATATATTTTAGTTAATTGTTAAAGAGCACCAGACCATTCCTTTGTCCTGACACTGGCCCTGTGCTAAGCTGGTCAGTGAGCAGGTAAGCAGTAAGCAGTAAACACATATGCCGGACAGCTGCTTTCTCCCATTCACTCATACTGCTCAATAATTCTGGTAGATGTTTGATTGTCTGTAAACTGTATTTCACTTTAGTGCTGTGTTGGTTTTATCCATTTTTGTGTATACGCTTAAAGTTGCATTCTTTTGGGAAACATTTTTATAACAGTTGGGTTTATTTTTTACCGTAACCTTCTTACCTTTGAATTTTATTAAAAACTTATTTTTAATTGGCAATTTGGATTTTTAGCTCAAAAAGGTTTGTTTTGAGAAGTTTAATAAAGCCGTTTTGTCTTTTGAAGGTAAAATAATGTTTTCCTTTGTCCCAATTTGTTTAAGAAAAGTTCGCGACCTTTTCCTATCGATCTTGGTTTTTGCTGTTTTGGTTGGCTATCCCCGTTATTCTCAAGAGTACCATTTTTCCAGGTTACACTACCGATCGGGAATCGTTAATAATAATTCCAGTCCCGTGCCGCAATAATATCTACATGGATAAGATGCTACCGGTAACTAATGTTTCAAACAATGTGATTTATATCAAGTATATATGGCCTTTAAGGTAAGCACCCACCTATTTGTGTGGTAATTTATTTTGTAAGTATGTTTGTAAACAAAATGTAATTACTCCGTTTATGCTTACCCCAAATTTCTCAAATTCCGTAAGTTCACTGTTGAAGTATACCCAAATAGCATGGTTAATTCCCATTAGCCTGCTTTGAACCCTTGACCCAAAGAATCCTACTGCAAAAAGCATGGTCCCATAGGACCGTGTACAAATCCTGCATGGTCCCATAGGACCGTGTACAAATCCTAATCCCTTCTGTCAACACAAGGCCATTGACTTCAGCTCCTAGGCGGCTTATCAAAAGCTATCAGTTACCCACTATGGTGTGCCAGAACATGAATCCAGACAAGCTGGAGCCATCAGCCAGAGTATGAGAGATGTTTATTCCTATAACTGCTATGGGTACACATAATAGGGTATATTTTATGTCGATTTGGGGTAGGGGAAAAAGCGTTATCAGAACTAAAATAAACATCAACCTAAAGGGCCCTTACCTTTTTGTTGTTGCTTCAAATGGTTGTCTAGGGTCTAGAGGACCTCTAGGCATCTGTTAAAACCATTGGCAGTTGGTAGTGTTCAACGCAACAGAAGTTATAGCGCCCCTTCACACCTACTGAAAAATTAAGCGCGATGCAACCGCGGTGTTCGTATAAGTGTCATGGCACGTCCCAGGGTTCAAGGAAGGGCAATATAAGACATGGCATGTGTTCGTGTATTGAATAATACACGAACAGAACTTTACTATGGTTCATCAAAACCATTATCATGATTGATTTTTCCCAAAAAATTAAAACCTTATAGGTTAAATAGGCTAAATTTGTCCCACCGCAATGTAGTCTCTTTGCTGAGAGTTCGCAGTGCCGAGTGAAACGCACAATATCAAGACAACAAGATGGGGAAACAACAAGTCTAACTATGAATTACGAAATGCACCTTGGCCAGATTTGTTCATTTCAATTTCAAATTCCATTACACAGGCGCGTAGCCAACCTTCTTAGTGTGTGTGTGGGGGGGGAAGCCATTTTTTGTCCCCATTTTAAGGTTCAGAGGGTTTAAGTTTAAGTAACACTTGTACTGATATGACCTTTCATGACATCATGTGTAGGCCTACTCTTCAGTTACGCTGCAGGAATTATAAAATAATGAGAAGCAGATCACATCGTGGTATAAAAACAAGTACCGAGTATAAATAAATGGTTATTTTTTTCTGTTCCAGTTTGTCTTGTCTTTTGCCAAATTTTTGCTGTCCCTATTTTATCTCTGAAAATGTCTGTGGGGGAACTTCCCCCCCCCCCCACTGGCTACGCCACTGTCATTACAAAAATTCCAGAAGGATGCAATGAATACCAAACTCAACATTAAAGTAACAACACTGAAAGTAATTAATAACATCTGCAGGAAAAGAAAAGAAGAAAAAACCTTAATTTAAATCAGCAGCAAAGATGTATTTTTTTTTCAAAATCTGAATTAAAATTTGTTATTTAGGTTTCTTAATAGTGCATCTGTCCTAGAGGCCTTCTGCACATAACTTACTAAATTTAGACCAACAAAAATTGCCTTAAATGTGTATTTTATTTTATGCTCGATTACGTTCACGATCTGTTTTGAAATGTTCATTAAATTTGGTTGAATGGTTTCGAAAAAACAAAGGCAAATATTTTTCCATAGTCAGTATCTATACACAATGTGTGTCATAATGAGTAATCCCTGTCTTTGATAATATTTTAGTCAAACTTGGATATAAATTGTGCTTGAAGGTCACAAAATTGTTTCATTTTAATTTTTTTTTCAGGATTGGCATTAGGGAAACACATGATAAAGAAGACGAACGACCATTGGTACACGTACGATGCACTCTTTTGTAAGTTAACTGACATGTTATATACATTTTTTGTATAACTTATCATCAACTTCATGAAAATAATTATCATGACCAATATATCTTGGAGTCATTTTGTACCGCTGTAACTATCGACAATTTAAATAATCTAAAAAGGAAGGTATACGATTAAAAGGTGGGAATTTTAAGTGTAAAGCCGATGATGATATCAATTTTCCCTAGAAATTTTATCTGAGGTGCTGGTTTTTTTTTTTTTTTTTTTTTTTTTTTTTGAAAAGTGAAATAAATTTCTAGGGCGATGATTTTGTGTACACATCCCTAAATTCCATGTTAGAATGAATACAAAAGGTATGAATGTATTTTGATCATTTTGTCATGACACAACGTAATAAATTGAAACTTTCAAAGGCTGCTCAAAAGCAGTTTTGCCAAGAAATAAAATTACCGATATTGCACCTTTCCTTTAGTCCCGTTTGCAGTTGGGTAGACAAAATGTCAGTCACTAAATTTCTGATCTAAGATAGCCCTGGGAGAGAGAGATATATAGATGGGAGAGAGCGTAATAGACTCAGCGCATGCAACTTCTTAGTAAAATTAATATCGGGCTACATTATAGGACCAGTTATTGAGGGATAACGATCAATGAAGTATTGGTCGGGTGCAGAAGATCACCAATGTAATTCCATTCTGCATTTCTTGACAGCTGGAGTGCCTTCACCTCATACTTCGATTTCGCTACCGATGTCCATCCCTGTCTTGCGGCCGAGAATCTCGCCAAAAACCCGTCGATGAATTATCACAATCTGAATGGACATCCCAACAGGTACGATCGATCGTTTGACTTCATCAATTATAGCATCAAGTCTCTATCATAAGGGATAGTGGTAACCAGGGCTTCGGTGGGTGCAAACTCACCCCCTGTTCATACTGATTTCAATCAATTATTGCAATGCAGGTGATAGAATATGGCCCTAGGCCTATGCACTTTGTGAAAATGTGTTGCCACAATATTGATACGCCCAAATTGTCAAAATATTTCCTTTTGGAAATTATTCGGGGTTTTATTTCCTCCTTTTTAAAAACCACACTCTCCCCTGTTTACAAATCCTGGTTACGCCAATGCCCATGACGCAATAAAGTTCATGACCCTATACTTTCTCCATTTTGCGACGTAATAAAATAAAGCACGATGAACCCAGGGGCGGATCTAGACGGGCATCCTGATCATCTGGATCCTCCATTTTTTATATTTTTAAATTTTGTTTACTCTTCCTGTAGATAGGCTTCAACAAGAAGTTAATATTAACAAAGCAACGTATACATTATGTAAAGCACGGTTTATAGTAGATTTGTGATACTTCCAAGTAGTAATAGCTGTAATATATATATATATATATAAGCTATCCAAGCTATAATATATATATAATAATTATTTAGCCCATTTTAAGCATGATTTTGCCATGGTTTAGGTCAATTATGTGTAAACCATAGAAACAAACCATAGAAAAGTGTCCAGTCGTGTAATGTTCATTATTTATAAACCATGAAATTGCACGCAATGGTTCATTTCTATATACAAACCATAGAAGTGTCCAGTCGTGTAATTTTCATTAGGCCTATATATAAACCATGAAATACCGGTAGCAATCCAGTAGTTTTTCATAGTTTATGAACCATAAAGTTGCTATTTGATGCTATTTGAATGGTACGTAAACCATACAAACAGACATGAACACAAATCCATGGTTTACATATAATTGAGCTAAACCATGGCAAAATCATGCTTAAAATGTGCTACATAATTATTTGACAAACGGCGCCCCATAGAGCTATGTCATGACTATGACACAATAATTTCCAACCATTCTGGAACCCTCTCTTTCCTGGATCCGCCCCCTGAAACGTACCAAGTGTAAATGGTGAGTGAACCTTTAAATCCCGTTATTTCAAAGTGCATTGAGTAACCTTTTGTGTTATCTTTTATTTGATAGGGGTTATCAACAGAATCATCATTATGAGCAATTCGGTATGATTCATGGCGCGGTCCAGGTCGAAGGTCACAATGAAATGACAGTTGTCATGCGCGGTGTGAAGACACACTCGGGTGGCCTGGATCAGTGGGAGAACATTCAGAGCTATATCATTAACTACGTAGTTCAAGAGGTTTGTACAAATCAACAACTGCACGGTACTAGATCTAGAGTCATAGTTCTTGACGATATTTAAAGCTTCACATTAAAAAAAAATCACTGATGGGTAGATCGATTAATAATGTTGCAAGGTGGGGGGGGAGTGGTGGAAGGAGATGGGGTGAGATGTATTGGTGTCTCCAGGTGGTAAGCAAGGAGGACGGGTATCCCATACTTGTTACCGCCATGCGCGTGGAAGTTAACCATGTGCCCAATTATTTGGGTAGTGTGCCCACCCAGATCCGCCACTGTATGGAAGGGCGGGTTTAACAGGGTTCTGCGCAAAGCATCTATTTTCACCCTGTCTCGCATTAATTACGAAAAATCCGGCCTACTGAGTTTTCCTTAATGTCTATGTCGTCGAAAGAAGGGTTATTAATATTGACATTTATTTCATTTTCTCTGATTACAATCAGGATGGAACATGTCTGCACGTAGGTGCTTACTACGATGGTTCAAGGTACGGCACATCCTATTATTTTTTTCGAGATATAAACTAGATAAAGATGATAATTAAAACAATCATGAAATCAAAAATTATCATGCTGATATTGAAGTATTGAGACTATCAAAGACATTCTTAGGCCTACCATTCTTGAAGTATTACAGTAAATGAAAAATTTGCGTATTTAATATCAAAATAACCAAAAATACTATTTTTTAGATCAATTAAGTGTTAATTAGCAGAAGTGAAGTTGATCGGACTGCGACGTTTTATTTGTGTCACTTCTAAATAATGTGCTGTTTGAGTATATGTGTATTTCTCTTTTTGTTTAATGGTCTAGCTCTTTTTAAAATACTTTTGTTCGCCCAGATCTTTTAGATTAAGAAATGGATTATGATAATCATTTGTGTGGTATCGTGTGTCAATGGCACTTTCTTTGGTTTAACCAAATTGTTTTCAGCCGCTCGCTTTGTCTTCTCATGTCATTCTCGGCTCATTCTCGGCTCATTCTCGGCTCGTTCATAAATTATCATACCGTTTGAAACCCTGTGCAGTTTCTACTCCGCGTTTATGACCAATCCAAATGGTGCCATTTACCCAGCGGTGTCCGTGGATTTACCATTGCGTGAACTAACAAAGGATGAACTACCTAAGACGTTCTCATTCAGTGTTCAATTTGAAAGTAAGTATACAATATCAGAAGTCTATTAACTATACCTATGTTCTTCTATTGTATCTACTTGTTGTATTGTATTGTATCTACGTTGTATCTACTTTTAAACCCTGCAACAACATGGCGTTAAAATACCATCAGTGGTGTCAAACCTTATTAGGCCTTTTCCATGGTGTGTAGTGTAATATTTGGGGTCTATATATACACACGTTTTCTTTTTGCAATTGCAAACTATTTTGTAGAAATATATATACACTCATTGGCCATAAGTATTGCAACATTGAAATTCACACCAAAGTTCAGTTTGGAGAACTGTTACAATAATTTATTTTATTTTATTTACACTACTTAAGACTTTTTGAAATTGCCTTTGTTTTGAAGTCAATGTTCTTTTTTACTGTTCTTGCTATGTAATACACGATCGATGAAATCGGATTAAATGATCATCTCACCTGTTACTGTAAAGTGCTATTTTTAGCATGTTGCAATACTTTTGGCCAGTGAGTGTATATACAGTTTTACGTTAACATATGTTTTGAACTGCTTTAATCTTGACGCCATTAAATGGAATGTCATGGAGTTAATAATAATAATGAACTGTTCTTATATAGCGAATGAAAGTCACTGGGCCAATATCATTCCTGTAATCTTTCTCAGCTCCCTGGGGAGTATACAGCCCATTATGTGCAACCTTTTTAGTGCTACAGGGTTAATCAAACACAATAACCATCTCTACCCTCACAGGTTACCCATTTATACTCCTGGGTGAAGAGAAGCAATTACAGTAAAGTGTCTTGCTCAAGAACACAGGTATCATGGTCGCGGCCAGGATTCGAACCCACATTCTAACAATTCAGCCATCAGAACGCAAGTCCGATGCACTAGACCGCTCGGCCATGACATCCCAGTTATTTGGAATATGATGGCTGAGTCGTCAGAACCGGGGCTCTCTCAGGAGCACAAATGTGTACCTGTTAGGGTAAAAATGGTTGTGTTTGATTATAGCGCTGAGCACGGAAGCTAAGGATTGGCCCATGATCAGCGGTAATAATGTAAATCATTTACAATATCACATTGTGATAGATTTTGCGCTACCCTGCACAAACTGTGGTGTTAAAAAACACCAATGGTGTAAACTTGATTATTTCATAGTGCTTATATTGGGCAATGCCCAATATAAGCACCACTGGTGTAGTTTATAACACCATAGTTTTTGATATTTTAAAGTTTTGCATGGTGGAGTATTGATATCGTTTCGGTTTGCGGTAACACCATGAAGTCCCGATGGTTCCCCCTGAACCACATTCTCACTTTAATAGCGATATTTGAGAAACGAGTTGCCCGATATTGGTTCTCCTCTGAACCATAATCTCACTTAGCGACAGTTGAGTTACGAGTTGTGCGATAAGGTTCTTTTCAGAACCTGTACCTCACTTAGCGATAGTTGAGATAAACACATAGTTTTACTGCAAACCGAATTTAATACGATACCATAGTTTTTGCAGTGTTTATACAACTGCAAAATTAGTATTTGTTATTATTATAGGCCTAGTGAATCCTAGAGTCTAGATTAGACAGTGCTTCCGTTGAATTCGGGCAATGTACTTGTCTTCCATTCTTAAAATCCCACATTTATTCTGTAGATAACTTCGTCGTCGAGATTCAAGCCAAGGTTGACAAGAGGATGTACTTGAACTTGGGACAGGACCAGGGCGTGAGGATATGTGAAGCCATGAGTAGCTATCGAGTCAACGGTGTGCAGGCACGAGGGATCTGTCAAACAATGATGAGGTAAAATAATAGCCACATAACCTGGGGTGCGTTTTCGCGACCCTAACCAGAAACTTGTTTCTGACGTCATATTATTGACCAGAAACAAGAGGGCAAAACGCGCAAAGGCGAACGTAACCAGAAAATTGTTTTCAGTTTGCGACGTGTTCAATCATCAACGTTTCTCAAAAAATACGGTGTAATTCAGATTTTTACAAAATAGAACTTACTCATGAGTGCTAATAAATAAACTTGAAAAATATACGAACAATCATTCCGTCATGTTTTAACAAATAATTAACCAAACTTTCGTTACTTTTTACAATCCACCATCTTGAAACCAAGCGAAACCGATCGCAAACTTCGGTTTACGTTTGTTCAGATCAATGACGCAGCACAACCGAACTCGCAAAAACGCTTAACCAATGACCAAAGCCCAAGCATGTTTCTGGTTACGGTCGCGAAAACGCGCCCCAGACTTCTTTGCAAATACCGAGGCACGCATGTACAAGCTGTTTTGCGCAATGCATGCTGGTCTAACTAACTGTATTACAAATATACAGAACAACATTACGAACTGCGAAATGTGAATGTTGATCACTGTCTTTGGATTAAGACATACATAATAGACAAGCAACCTTTGAAAATTTTCAAAGTTTTAACTTTTTACTTTGTGCTGTTAGATATAAAATAGTGAAAATGCATAAGTATTGATTCTAAATTATTCATGTGGAGTTCAAAAATATTTGTTTTCAATGTTACGTTATTTGTATCTTTTTAAAGTAAAACAAATACACTAAAGTGAGTTATTTCACAAACCCGTCAGTCGGTTTAACAGTGATTAAGTGCCCAAGTGAATGTATAATGGCACCTACCAAAAATTAATTTCAGGAAATATTTACTGCAAAACCATGCTTCTCGTGACTATTTATAGAAGCGTTTGTTTTAGTAAGTAAAATAGCAGTGCTCCCAATGAAATCTTCTTTTTTCGGAAATAGTTAAAACATTACATTTATATTTTAAAGATTTTTTGAGTAAAATTCAACTTTTGAAATTGAACGTGTTTTATTGATAGGCCTAGATCTGAGGGAACTACCGGTCATTTTCAACCCCGGCACGATGTACTCAAACTTTACAAGGAACCAGGTTTGTATAATAAATTACGCATCGTTATTAAATTTAATTACTATGTTAATATTACATAACCTCTGATCAGCTTGTAGTCCTCTAAATGTTATATTTGAGGGAAGGTTTTTATTTCCACAATTAAGACACCTATCAGTGAGTACGTATAAAATGTGTTCACTTTATCAGATTGTAACTCGAGAAACCTATACTTTTGGCGAATTAGACCCAATGTCATACATTCATAATATATATTTTAATCAGCCTGTCGTTATGAACTTATATAACTTTGATGAATCGTACGTGTCTTTATTATCTTTTTTGCTATTTTTGCTTTAGGACTGTATGATTTTTGTATCAAAGTTAAAATTTAACACGTTGATAATCTCCTTAATTCCGAGTTAATGGTCAATTGACCAATAATTATTATAGAATGTGCACCAAATGTGTGTCAAAAATACATGTCAAGATTTGGGAATTCTCATATCAATTTTACAGATGAGCTCTCTGACGCTGATCGCGTCGCTTGGGTTCTACCGTTAGGGGTGTCCTCGTGTCGTGTTTCCTCGTTAACAGGTGGCAAGGGTTCCCAGCTTGCTATGTTGAAAAAACTCATGAACCAAATACCGGTTGAGGTGAGGTTTGAATCTTACTAAAGATCTGACGAAAACTAATCTTTTTAGTAGGAAAATGGGGTGAACATCATTGGTAGTTCCCAAAAAATAAACAAATCCGCGGCGCACAAGACATCTGGCAAACAGTTGGCACATAGCTGGCACAAACGCGCTGCTCTTATTTTAATAAGCCATGTCTTTACCATCCGTTAATACACCCCACGTGATTACGTTTTGTCCAATCAGATTGTCTCAACTGTCTTGGGCATGTAAGAATATATAATATTGTATATGTTATTGAGTCTGTTCTGTGTATTCTCGTTGCAGTTTGAGGTTCCGAACGGTTTTTGTATAACAACAACAGCATTCAGTCACCATCTTAAGGTAAAGTTGGTATACACGACAACTGAGTATGTTGACTATGTGCATGGTCTACATTTAATAGGGTTCTAAACAAATATAATTAATGGAGCTTTCCCCATAGAGAGGTTATATAATAAGGAAACAAGTACATGTATATGTACGTACACGCACTGCACATCAGATTTTTTCAGAATTTGACTGAAACACAGGGGTTTGGAGAAAATGACTTTTTAGAATATTTTACTTTGGTTTTAAAATATTAAAACTTATGTTAAGTTTCCTTGTGACACAATCAGCGAAAAAATGCAGAAATGATTAAATATCAATATTTACAGATGAGCCCCTCTTTCATAACGGTTCAGTTTAACTATATCGAATAAACTTATATCAATACATTTTCTATCCAAATCCATCATGGTTCCTTACCAAAAGAAAATGTTAAACAACTTGTTTATTCGATAGGCCATGTATTAAGTAAACAGTAGTTAAACATTTTCTTTTGATAAGTAACCATGTTTCGATGGATTTGGATAGAAAATGTATTGATATGGTTGTTGCTTATTAATGATAATTATTGTTGGATTTTGTGTGGTTTGGCATATTTTGTGAATCTTAAAATTATTTACGCCATATTATATCTGTATTTTGCAGAAGTATGACGTATTGCAGAATGCTGTGAAGACCCTCAGCGAAGTGTCTTGTGGGATACAAAATGGCGACCTGAAGACATCATGTGATAGGTATACATTGACAATGTTGCAGTCGAACAACTCAAACCATTTTCAATCGATATTTATAAATGCCTTTTTACTCGTTAGCAACACAACGTAATGAGCTGACACTTCCACAGGTTAGGTTTTTCATATGCATCTTTATTTATATGAAATGAAACACAGCAGAATGGAAGTTTATCAGTCGGGGAAATTTTTCCTTTAACCCCCACATGGGGACATATATTAGGGGACACTTCACTACATTACTCAATATTCACATTGATTTAATTAATTGTCTTCTTTCAATCAGCACCGTGGCTCTATTCAGCAAAACCGAGATTTCGGACGAGATGAAGGCAGTAATCTTCCGCCAATTTCAAGAACTTTTCGCCAACCCCAAAGATGGTCAATCTTTCGCTGTTCGCTCGTCTGCAGTCGGTTCGTAAATTTACTCATTCCTCATCAGGTTACTTTAAAGTGGACTCATAAACCGGATTTCCATCAGAACATTATGCAAACTTTGTCCACCAATCTTTAAATGGATTATCAGTTTTCCCCTGATGCATGCATGTTCGCTAACATGTACAATGTAAACGGTCTGTGGGTGCTGATCCAATGGTTAGATCCAAGAATACAGTTTTCATCAGACCTAAATAAATTTTGTCAAAATTATCATCATATTTCTGCTACATTGGCTTCAACCCTTCCCATTCTGTAGGTGGGAAGATTCTTAAAGAGTGTTATATTTTCGGTACTCTACTGAAAATCATAAACGAAACCTGAATCTCACGATATCGAATTTTCCGTCCATCAATTAGATGTTGTTATTGTTGTTAGTACCACATTTTCGATCTTTGATTACTTTGCCTTGAAATAATATCTTCTTAATTTAGAAATCCACTAATTCACTACTTGCAGGTGAGGACACGCCAAATATGTCAGCCGCGGGACAGATGGAAACATACCTGGGAATAAACACAATTAAGAAGGTGAAACTTTTTATACAATTAATTTCTTAATGAAAGGTATAGGTCTAAATTGTGCCGTTTTAAGGAAATAACATGGAATTTTGTTTTCTTTGGAAAAAAATTCTCCCCAAATTAAATGACAATAAGCGTTCCATTCGCCAAGAAACAGAAACTTAATGACTAGTCTTGATCTCAGTCACTCATATACCTTATTATGCTATAACTGATAGTGCGCGTCCTTTTGACAGTCTAAATCCACAAATTTATCCGCTTATCAAAAATTGGGTCGAGAACGAGCTAGACGCAATAAACATTACATAACAATTTTGCTGGTAACCATGCTAAGCACAGATATTCTGTGCGTGCTTAGCAGATCTTTGAAATTGCCCAATGATCAGTGAGACGTATTATTAAGATGTTTTGTTTGTAAAAAACTGTTTTTTGTGAAAACTATTTTTCAGTGGTGTACATATTGGGCGAGCTGCTGCCCAATTTTAACACTACTGATGTAGTTAATTTTAACATAGTAGGAGTAGTAGTAGTTTTCATAATAGTTTTCATAGTAGTTTTCAGACAATCACCACAATTCTTTCCAATAATGGTGTATATTGCCGGCCATTATATTTCAGATTTTTAAGGCAGTGCGGGAATGTTGGGCTTCACAATTTTCCTTCCAAGCTGTCCAGTACCGAAGGTAAATAATAGCTTAAGTCAAGGTGCACGCTTCACCATCAGGCATACAATGCTGAAATGAATAGCAGCAGGATGTCGCATGCGCCTTGACTAAAGGCTAAGGTGGTTGTGGATCAATGGTTTAAAATAGGGCCTTAGTTATATTATGTTCTGCATTTTGACGTCACCACGCCCCCATGTTCAATTACCCCGTTGTAATGCTGTGCCTTTGACATGGAACATGCGCATGACACTACACTGAATAACCTGTTTCCATTGTCAAAATATATATTTATAACTATTATCTATTCTACAAGAATAATTGTCTCATCCTTCTCGAAAAAAGCATCAAATGTTTAGTATGATATTTATTTATAAATTGTTAAATTGCTCATTCCTTTTACTCCTTGCCCCTACCTATTTTTCCATCAGTCAAAGTTGGGAACAAACGCCCCCCCCCCACCCCCCGCATTGCCCTAAGGCTGTTGAGAATACTGTTTTAAAATTGGGCTTAGTTGTTTGAAAAGTCTCAAAATTCCGTCGTCCCTGATCCCGTCTGACAATTCTGGTTACATCATCATCATCTGTATCCTATGCAGACAGTATGGCCAGACCGTAGAATCATCAATGGCGGTTGTTGTACAAGAAATTGTACCGGCTGAAAGTGCAGGTACAGTAAATGTTTCTGACTGTTTATGCTGCCAAATTCTTTCTGCCGACTGAATGATATGACTTAATCCAAATAAATGTTCGTTTAAGTCTTTTAATTTTTATGCAGAACATCTGCTAAAATGAGAGCAATCTCCACAAATTTTTATTTTGAAAATACTTCATTTGTAGGCCTCATATTTTTGGGAGATTGAAAGATTGGATTTTGTTTCTCCAAAAAACATTCAATTGGAGAAAATGTATATTTATGTGGATGTTTTTCACCCCCTGAAAAAAACAGCAATTGTGCACATTTCACGTCATCGGCAGCATACGTATGCTGTAACACGTGTGTCAGCACACTGCAAAAACTGTGGTGTTAAAAACTACACCACTGGTGTTTATATATATTAGGCAACTCGCACAATATAAAAACCATGGAAGAAGAAAGTTGACAACACTGGTGTTATTTTAACACTTCAAATTTTGCGGGGCAACTGCGTCACGCAGTCATTGGCGCGTTTATTCATCTTCAAAAGAAAATCCAAGTAAATTCGGACGTCAAATGAAGAGCCCGTGTCTCTGATGTTGTGGCTGAGATGTTGTTACTTTTAAGAAAAGTGTAATCATTTCCAGTTCGAATTTGGAAAGATTACCCTTTCCTAAATTCCACATTAGAATGAGTACGAAGAATCTAAATGCATATCTTGTTAATAACGGCACAATATAATAAGATGAAACTTTCACAGCTTTTTAAAGTATATAAAAATTACCTTGATTCAAAGAACGGGTAAACATATATTACCAAGTATTACTAATGTGTAAAGCACTGAGTATACAGTGCTTCATACATTGGTGTAGGGCAAAAGTCAAATCATGATTTATTTTGTACAGGTGTTGTGTTCAGTCGAGACCCGATCACAGGTAATCCATTACGTGTGGTTATCAACGCCAACTTTGGCCTCGGTGAGGTGAGCATAAGATTATCATTTCATGTAATGCACATTACTCTCACTGTGATTATTTTTGGTACATTTTTGACGCTCATTCCGGTAGGCCTAAAAGCCGCAGAAAACACCTCACGGTCAACCCTCTTCAAAATAAAAAAAATGGTCGAAAATTACTTAATGTTAAGCTGATGATGTTATAAATCTTCACCAAAAATTGTTTTGTCTGAGGTGTTTTCACTTTAGTGAATATATTAGCAATAACTTTATCGAAGAGCACTCTTTCCTATAAATTACACAATTTCACTATTTTTTTCGCTAATGAAACTTTCACAGCTGAAACTATGTTCAAAAGTATTTTGACTTAATCATAAGTCCACTTTCCTAATTTTTATGAAATAAAACTTTTTAAATTTCATACTTTTTTATGAAAGAAATTATCATTTTATTGCAATTTTTCTAAATTCGATTTTATTTACCAAAATTTATTTCATAAAAATGAGTACAAGCGGACTTATGATTAAGTCATAATACTTTTGAACATAAATAAAACATGTTGCTTAGTTAAGGTGTATCTTGATTTAAGAAGAGTTAACAAAAAGTTACTCGAAGGAGCAGTTTTGCAACATTAGCAATTTTGTACCTTTTTTTGTATTTGCATTATGATAACTTTTCTGTCGCTGATAACGAATTTCTCCGTCAGAGAATAGCCCACGTATTCCTCATGATTCACCTTGCAGAGTGTGGTAGCTGGTGTCAGCGAAGCCGATACCATCACATTGGAAGTAGACAGCAGAAACAATCTGACGGTTGGTGAGAAGACTATAGGACGGAAGGAAGAAGCAATATTCGTAGCGGGTAAATGGAATAAAATCCATACAGTAAGGTCCAGGGATGTCCAATGGATTTGGACTCCACCCCTTTTTAAGGAGAACAATTAACAACATGAGACTCGAAACCAAAATATGATAAACACTTCAGCGGGCTGGTAAACGGGTTAAGCCCATAGAACAACTTGCAGGACAGGCCCCCCTATAAATCCTACATTTTTTACCAATTCCCCTCCCCTTTCAGAGGTTCCTGTGTCCGTCCCTCTTAAAGAAGCACCCGTTTATGTAATTTCCTTATTTATGTATACTACATTAAAACTACATTTAATGTGTTTGATGACAAGGTGGTGGTTTCACCTAAATTTAAAGATGTTTTGTCTACTCTTGCATTTACAAAAAGGAAGAAAACAAATAAGCCTTATCGGAATTGCTGCGAGCATGCGCATTGACTCGAAAAACAACCTCGGGCTTGGAAAAAATTAGTACCCTTGCGTACGAGGATATGTAAAACGTCAATAGTGATGATTTTTTTTTGTGATGATACGTTGTAAGGTGTTTACGTATTATGACAACATTACGGGGATTTTTCTTTGAAATTGGTTAGATATAATAATTTAAGTATTCTGTTTATGATCTTATCACCAAGAAAATCGCTCCCATTGACTTTTTACATATCCTCGTACGCAAGGGGACTAAGTTCCAAAGCGCGAGGTTGTTTTTCAAGTCAATGCGCATGCTCGCTGCAATTCCGATAAGGCTTATTGTAACTCTCCCGTAAATAATAACATTATCTTGGTCGGACACAAATTATTACACACCAAAATGTTAATATCATACTTGGGCCCCAAAAACATGTTTTAATTGTTTAAATAGGGACGCACCACCTGTTCCTATAATAATTTTCTTTCCGGGTGACGCAGCTGCATGCCACATTGCAACTAACACGGAGTACACCATGCACACCCTCATAGAATCATGCCGAGTTGACTCAGACATCGGCTGCTGATCAGATTTTAGTAATACATTTCAAAAATTTTGTGAGCTTGGTATAATTCCTTCATGCTGATGAGAGCTGAGGTGAAGTTAAGTGACTGGCCACCAGCTAGCCGTCTGAACTCTGAACACGTACGCCCAATAAATAATAATACCCCCTTCTGGCAAGGTCGACCTGCAAGGGATCAAACTTCAGTGGGACTTTGATTGTGTAAACTTTAAATATACAAAAACTATCGCGGTTTGAAAATGACAACCAGCTCGTATATCACTCATTCTGAAAACATTTTCTGTCTGACGGTACTTTCGTATTAGAGAAAACAGGAATTTTTATGATGAATTTACACAAATTACTGCCGTCTGGGAACTTTATGTTGCACATACAATCAAACAATTTTATAGGCCTATTTTATTTATTTATTTATTTATTTATTTATTTTTGGTCGTTTACTGAAAAACGTGAGCACTTATTGTGATAAATGGTCCATATATTTCTTGAAAACTGGAGTATTGTAATGAACATACGTTACAAAATACCTATGTTGTACCTTTCCTTTAAACGTGTACGCGTTAATGGATTAATAATTACATCTAAAACAAGTTGCAGAAATTTTTTTTGATTTTTTTAATTTTTTTTTACAAATGAATGTTGCAGACCAAGGAGGTACAAAGGTGACGTCACTTCTATCTACAGAGTCGGCCAGTTGCGCTCTATCGGATGATACGTGTTTAAAACTCGGTAGAATCGCACTCATGGTAAGTGGTATAGTCTTGGCCCAAGTCATCTGTGTGAGCGTGTGATCGGCGCCCCGCACCGCTCGTACTATTTAAAGCGTGTTTCTTATATCATGTGGAAATGTTAATCCTGCCTTATGAATAATGAAACAGGCGGTTCCAACAAAGCAGACACAGATGTCTTGACTTAAGACTAGTCATGTGGTTAATTGAAGCAGATCCAGAAATAATGAGTGATTTTGACACTGGTTTAAACATTGACAGGAATCAAACGTCTCAAAAACGTACACTTAGAAGTCAAATATAATAATTTCAAACATGTCTGATGCACATAGCTGCTCCTAATATGTTGGTTTCAACGTGTTTATGTCTTTAGGCCTGCACTTCGTTTCAGCGTGTATGTAACACCTACCGTAGTTCACTGTGTAATTACATAGACTGAGAACCTTTATTTCATGTTTTTCACGATATCATGATTCTGTCACTGAAATGGTAGCCATTAGTAACATTCCAATCTTTTGCAAAACATACATCACGATTAAATAATACTTAACAATTTATTCTGTAATTCTAAGAAGATAAAGTGGGTAATATATTTGTGTGCGTAAACGCGATTTTTGGGGAAACATTCCTTGTGAAGGAGGCGCGACTTATGTTGCATTGACGTCACACTTACCAACCGGATTATCGTTTTTCCCGCCTTGGTCATTCTCTAGCTCCTCAACTGAACTGTCTCTGCATATTACATACTGTTATTGACAAAGATTAAACAAGACGAAAAAAGGGGTACTCCTGCATCCAATATTATTCCCTATCTTCATACCACTGAAAATATTTTACTCGCAATTGGCCAAAATTTATTTTCAGTTTTCAAATATTTTTACAGCTGGACGAGTGTTTTGGCGATGCTAGAGATATTGAGTATGCAGTGATCGGCGAGACGGTTTATTTACTACAGGTAATTTACATAATACTATATAGCTTATATCAGGCCAGCATTTACTGGTTTGAGAACATTAAGCTAGGAGTTCTTTATTACAGAAAGTGAACTCAAATTCGGCAGAAAAAACAATCATACAAAAGAGCAATGTATTAATATTGATTTATTTAGTGTTTGTTTATTTTATTTAGTTTGTTTGTTGTTGGTTTTGGGGTGAAGGGGCAAGAGCAGGGTGTTGGGTGTTTACTCTATTGTTTCCTTGTCTATCTCTGTCTTGAACGTTCAATGTGTCATAATTATGCAGCATTCGTTAACCTTTCTGGGAGTCAATGCCTTCAAACTTCGAAATTAAAATGTATTTATTCATTTGACACAATTGGCTGACCTCTCTCCTCCCCCCCCCCCCCCACATTACAGGCTCGTGCTATTACAACGTTTGATGTACCATCACACTATGAGTTGCTTCATGAGTTTGATACGGGTATACCCACCGATCGGGTGTTACTCACCACAGCCAATCTGCAGTAAGTATCTTCCATCCTGACATTACAGTAATTTTCACACAATTTAATATTGCAAGATTAGTCTGAAACATCCTGAGAAATAATTGTACCTTAAAATATCTGTAAATGCAACATAATTTATAAGAATCAAGATAATTGTATAAAGAAATAAAACTGTGAATATCGTGTCGTTTAGGAGAACAAATTCAATGCATTCAGATATTTTATTTTTATTCTGACATTGAATTTTTAACATTTATTTCAGAAATATTGATTATTGATTTTACAAAAATGGTAGAACTTCGTGGAGAAATGTTTCAAGAGATGTTTGGTTTACACCAAGTAAGGTTTATGTAAAACTGATCATAACAAATGAATTTCAGTTGAAGAAGCTGCATGTCTCCATCAAAATATAAAATGCATTCTTCGAAAGCACCTTTTGTCACTAAAGTGACACAAATTATTTAAAACTTTCAAATTTTAATTATAATTTTCTCTGAAACATGCCGAAAATTTCACAGATTTGCTCAATATTTCTAAATACTCATGAAGCGTAATGCGCATAATGATAATGTTTTGTAGACCTTAACCTCAACGCAACCATTTTGTTTTTCTTCAATACGAATCCACGCCACCAAACTGAGGCTGGATGGGGAAATAGTCTGGTACTTTATATGCATTGATATTTAGCGCATATTATATAACATCCAAGTAGATCCTTGTCATTTGATTGGAGGATTGTAGGTCACGCGGCATTCATTAATCAAACCATTACATGCATGGCTACGTCATAAACCGTACGTTTTGGTTCCATTCACTGTGCATTTTTGTTTTATTCACCGTGCATTTTTGTTCTATTCACCGTGCATTTTTGTTCTATTCACCGTGCATTTTTGTTCCATCCCATCTGATCTATTGCAAGCTAGACCACATCATGCGTTTTCCACAGCAGTGCAAAACGCCCTCTTTTGACAAGACACAACCATTCGAGTAAACCGTGCGACACAAGCCGAAAAATAAAGTAGTGGATGCCAGAATACAATCTTGTGTGTTTTGTTTATTCTTATAGTTTTATCCTCCAATCAAATGACAAAGATCTACTTGGATGTTATATAAAACAAATAATGAATGTTTTGCATTCGTGCAAAAGAGAGAATATTTCCATTCGTTGAAAGTTCAACTCATGAAAATATTCTCACCATTGCACTCATAAACATTCATTATTTGTATAATAATCGTTCTAGCGTATACAGGAAACCTGATAAAGATAGCATGATTAAGATCTATATTGGGGTTATAAAGAAGCCTCCATATAAATTTTGATTTGCCTTTCTGTTTCGCTTAACAGGGAGATGTGTCCGGGCAGCGCAACTCCACTGACACTCAGCAACTTCTTCTGGGATTGTGACGCTAGTTTTCAGGTAATAGAGTGTCGTGGCCGAGCGGTCTAGCTTACCGGACTCAAGTTCTGGTGTTAGCAGCAAAATGTGGGTTCGAATCCCGGCCGTGACACTTGTGTCCTTGAGCAAGACACTTAACCATGACACTTAACCATAATTGCTTCTCTCCACCCAGGGGTTAAATGGGTACCTGTGAGGGCAGAGTTGGTTGATTAGCCCTATATGCGCTGTAATGGCAGAAATTGAGCTGTATACTCCCCAGGGAGCTGAGATAGTTTCAGGAATGATTTATCAGCCTTATGAGCAGGGGTAATAATATAATGCGCCTTGAGCACCACTTAGTTGGTGGATACGTGCGCTATATAAGTCCACACATTGTTATTGTTATTGTTATTGTTATTGTTATTGTTATTGTTATTGTTATTGTTAATGTGGATCTAACTGCTGAAATTCGTGACGATTGGCAATACTGTTCCGAGACTACAAAACAGAAAAAGAAAAAAAAATTCAAAACACGGGAGCTCTCCTTCAAAAAGTAAACGGTCAGTTGTTATATCCGCTGCGTTCACATCGTAGCCCTCTAGCGGTTACAACGCACCCTGAACTTGTGGTAAGGGCATTGCATGTGTACAAAATTTCACTTTACCCAACTCCTAAATGCAAAAATGGAGTCAGTAGCGAACATTTAACAGCGATATGCTTTATGCCCTAAAGACAGACGGTATAATCTGTACTCAAGCTGAGTTTACCTAAATTGTTATTTCGAAATTCTTTTCTTATTGACACAATTATAGTTACTACTTTTTAAGTGAGACTTCTAAATAGAATGTCTAGCAAAGCATAATGATTTAAGAAATATTCGATGGCGAATCTTCATAAATTAATATTTGAATGTTTTATTAATTTCGTTATCTCTGTACGTTATTCTCGTGCGTTTATAACTTTGGTGACCATCGAAATTTAAATGTAATTTTCACGGTACATAAATCTCTACAACGATTAAACGGACACAACAAATATTTTGTACATTACTTCGCATGTTAGGCCTATATTTTGTTTCATTTTAAGGTGGACCATACTACATTGGGCAGGCCCTTAATTCTACCAAATGTTAGGACTGTCGTTTCATTCTATAACCAAGCGTTCTTAAGCTTCACGGTAAGTACTCGAAATAAAGAATATTTTACCACATTTTAGCTCATCTTTATATCCTTGTGTATATGTCCTTATGCACTAGTTCAGGCTTCGCATGGTGGAGTATTGATATCGGTTCGGTTTGTGGTAACACTATGTGGTTTATAAATCTCAACTATCGCTCAGTGACATTGTGACTGGTAAGGCCAACAAAAAAAGTCTCAGGTTTCTTGTCTCCGCACGTGTCACCTCAGACCCGCGCGTAGGCATTTTTATTTATTTATTTATTTATTTTTTATTTTTTTTAAATATGAAACGATGTCGAATGGCAGCCAAAATTTGCTAGATTAATTGGAACTCTGCCGTGCTTTGTTTTAAACGACTTTTTGACATAGGGTATGTATCTTTGCCTAATTTGTGAGGCCTCTCTTATCCACCATACTTTATATATGTGACATTTGGTTGTAGTTAAACAAAATGTATAAAAAATGCATAAACAATTTTTTATGTAAATGTTGAAAAACATAGTCTTGAACTCGGTTCAACCATTAGACTACCATGCCACTCGACTGACGCGGTGAATGAATTTTTGAAGAACCTTTTTTAAATTAAATTTCTATCCATTTTCTAAGCCATTGACGAAGTATGCTGCAGAAAAAATATACCACCTGGACCCCCGTCGATACGCCGCTGATTTAATTTATTTATAATTGTCTATAGGACCTGGTGTGTTTTACAAAAGGAGCCAGCTTATTTTCAATGAAGGAAATGGGAACTACACTATGTGGACAGGTAGGGCCTTTAATATCATCCATTCCCTTCCCATGACTTTATTCTACTCACCCGGCCACCTCATCTCATTGTATTCCTTCTCCTCCATTTAATCTAATTCTATATTCTCATCCCATCATACATTATCCCTATTCTGCCGTATTCCCGTAAACCCGTATTCCATCCCACACCGGTCATATCGCCTACCATTAAATATAATCCCATCGTTCGGCATAGACTTGTGTCCGTGACCGCCTTGTGCTCAAATTGTAGTTGGGGACGCATTACTGGAAACGCTGCTATCACCTGTTCTTTTTCAGTTTCCGCTTTTCTGAGCTCATGCACACTTCTGCCACTTCACTTTTTCACATTGTCTACCTAGCGCAGTTTTGGGCGACCTCTGCCCCGACTCGTACCCATAGGCAGAATGTCAATAACTGTGCAGGGCAGAACTCCCTGTCTCATCACATGAGCGTACCACATACCTTTTCGCTTAACCACTTCCTCACCCGTAAGACACCAACGTCTGCCGATCGTCTCCGCAATCCTTTCATTCGTTCCAGCCTTTCAATCTAATCCCACCTGGTATCATTCCATCCCATCCCATCCCATGCCTGGGCCATCTCATCCCATGCCATCCCATTCCATCCCATTCCGTCCCATTCCGTCCCATTCCATCCCATTCCGTCCCATTCCGTCCCATTCCGTCCCATCTACCCAACTCTATCCCATCCCAATTTTTACATCCTATGCCATCCCATGCCATGCCGTCCTATCCCCTTTTATCCCATCCCATCCCATCTACCCATTCCATCCCATCCCATTCTTCCTATCCCATGTCATCCCATTTCATCCCATCCCTTCACATCCTATCCATCCCATTATTCCCATCCCATCCCGCCTTATCCTCTTTTATCCCATCCCATCCCATTTTCCCATCCCATGTCATTCCATCCCGTCTTATCCCCTTTCATCCCATCTCATACCAGTCTTCCCATCCCATCCTATTCGTCCCATTCCAACCCATCCCCTTCCCACCCAACCCCTTCCCACCCAACCCATTCCCACCCAACCCATTCTGTCTCATGAGTTGCTCTCATTCCATCCCGTCTTATCCTCTTTTATCTCATCCCATCACATGCCATCCCATGCCATCCTATCCAATCTACCCCATCCCATCTCTTTAGTTACTCTCATATCATCCCATTCCACTTCATGCACGTTGGAACCGGGCAATGGTTGGACAGCCATCCCACTGTATAATTGTGAACAAATCTTTGTTTTCTGTAAATGTCTCAAGGATATTGATCTGAAAGACCTACAAGAGTCTGATAGGATAATTTCCGATCACAATCACTTACCAAAATGGCGTTGGCATCTCCACACACTCAAGTACATCAAGGTATGTTCTGGTTATGAAGGAAATACATTTGTCTAGATATCCTAGGAACAGTAAGAACGACGACTATAGGCTATAGCCAGTTTTTTTTGTCTTTTTTATTTTTATTTTTTTTATTTTTTTTATTCTTTTAAAAATATTTATTTAAATGATGTTTTTATTTTTTTAGTTCTATTTAAACTAATCATTTTTAAGTTCAAAAGTATCGATAGGCCTTCCTTGACACGTTTTTAATCAAAGGTGAATCATATGTCTAAACATAATGCGGAAATGTGATTAATGTGATTGCCGGAAAGCTGAGTTTATTATTATTTTGAATGACAAATATACGCTTCGTAAATGGTTGTTTTTAAGTTTTGCTATTTAACTGTTGGGCTTCTTAATTCCATCAAATATACCAACGAAACAAAAAATTTAATGTATTTCTGCTTTGTAGAATATTCATCATTTTCTCACAATGTAAATGGATTTTCATAATTTTCTGGGATAACAGGATGACTTATTGAGATTGCTTGCCACATTAATGTAATCTGAATAGATGTAATGATTAGCCCAGATTGGACTTTCACCTTCGTGTTAGACGGTGATTCTGTTTCAGCGTAGGGCCTATACAGAGACGGAGTCCATGTTTGGGCTAATGTAATGACCAAACGTGGGTACCATCGTCCATGGATGGGACCTCAGAGTTTGGTTTGTTTTTCCTGTTATGTTTGTCTGTTTGTTTTTGTTGTTTTCTTGGGCATTTCAAAATATGCTTCAGCTTCATGAAAATACCTCCATCCTATATTAAGTTAGTGTATACTTTAATTGTTTTTTAGGTGTTCGAGCGACAGCGCGAACTCTTCTTCTTCTTCTTCTTCTTCTTCTATTCAGAATCACTATTCTGTAAATGTATTTGTACAGCCATAACATAGTTGCGGAGTTCAAAGAACCTTAAAACTTAACACATAGTTAGACCTTAACATATAGTTCCAGGTAACGTTGTGACGTCATGGTGAGGTCATCTAATGAATTATTACGTAATTAATTATAATTAAAACAAATTTTTTATATCTCATGAACCACAATAGATACTTTCTTGATTCCTTCATAATCATACAGAACATGGAGGACTCGACATTTGATACACAGACATGACCCTATTGACCCTTACTTCCGGTCCAAACTGGAAGTTCAAGTTTAAAAAGCTGTTTATAAATTGACGCAAATCTGAAAGCGTATTCGAAAAAAGCATTCTGGGTTTATATGTTAAGTGTGATCTGCTCTTTTCAAAAATATATTTGGTGACGTCATCGCTCTTAACAGCGCCCTCTAGCGGCAGGTTTTAAAAAGTCACTTTTTGCTATCGCGAGAAAACATTAGACAGAATTTTACCAAATTTGGCACAATTGACACCCATATTATGAGGAGATATTTTATGAAGTATGAATGACGTCACATGATTGAACCGGAACTTAAAATTTAAAATTTAAAATTATATGGGATGACTGAACCGGAAGTTAATGTATTTAGTATAGCGCATTATAATATGTTATTTTAATTATATATTATGAAAACTCATATCTCCTGAAGTAACTATTGTCTTTTAACAACTTTAGGTGATGACGTCATCACATATGATGCACACTCGAACACCCTGAGTTTGTTTTCTATAAACTCAATACCTCTATTTGGTTATGTTATTTGCAAATAGTGTAGGCTATTATTCATTGATATGGTATGGAAATAAATGTTGTTTGAATTGAAATTGAATTGTTAAGTTTTCGTGTTCACCGAGTACCTATTGAAATTGTAAAATTGTTGGATAATCATCAAAATTTCTATTGTTTCACAATGTGGCCTTATGTGACCTTAACTTCTATTTATAAAACCTGAACACCGTGCGTTTGTTCCAACTAAACATATACTGTATGTCTCCTTGATTTTTGTTCTTGTAGGCTCTCTTGACAAGTGGAGATCGCCTTAAAAAGTTAAGCAAAGAAAATCTTAATCAACTCACCAAGCAGTGGCCTACTGCGCGTGAGCAGTATGATGACATCATCAATTCAGCCGCTGACAAGGCACAGGTATTGCATTCAGTCCAAAATACTTTGTCCTTTTTAATCTGTTTGGGTGATTCCCCCCCCCAAAAAAAAAAATCAGTCAGTCAGTCAGTCAGTCAGTCAGTCAATCTAAAAATCAGTCAGTCAGTCAATCTAAAAATCAGTCAGTCAGTCAGTCAATCTAAAAATCAGTCAGTCAGTCAGTCAGTCAGTCAATCTAAAAATCAGTCAGTCAGTCAGTCAGTCAATCTAAAAATCAGTCAGTCAGTCAATCAGTCAATTTAAAAATCAGTCAATCAATCAATCAATCAATTTAAAAATCAGTCAATCAATCAATCAATCAATTTAAAAATCAGTCAATCAATCAATCAATCAATTTAAAAATCAGTCAATCAATCAATCAATTTAAAAATCAGTCAATCAATCAATCAATTTAAAAATCAGTCAATCAATCAATCAATTTAAAAATCAATCAATCAATTTAAAAATCAATAAAAAATCAATAATTCTTCTGTTAAGCAATTTTATCTGCTAAGCAGCTCTATGAAATTGGGCCCTGGATAGCGTGTGATGTTTGATTATTTTCATGCATATTACCATGTGTAGTTTGTCATAAGCTTTTTTTCAACAATTGTTACTGAATTTCTTCAAACCAGATGTGGAGATATCATTTTCTTGAAAGCACCAAGGTTACCATCAGCCGAAGACTGGTTTTAGAAATCCTTAAAGGAGCATCAAAAGGTGCGTCAACTTAGGCCTATTTAAAACAAGAGAAACAATAAATGTTATACACCTCATAGAAACAAAGACGGTTTACCGATGGCCTTCAAAGGTTCGTAAACCAACTCCGTAACCCCGCATGTTTAGACTAGAGCAGACTAGTCGAAACGTTGAGAACAAACCAACCGGCTCTTCTCAGAGCCATCACTTCTTCCAAGAGGAGATCATTACATGGTGTCACCCGAAAGAACTCAATAACATCTATCTCCACCATGCAAAGCCTCAAATCCTACATCACGCATGCTTAGTTATATTGATCTATATATATTGATCTATAAGGGCAAAGGAGGCATGTGCCCATTCCTTTTTGTCTGTGTGCCGCCCCTTTTTTGAAACCATGGATCCGCCCCTGCTTAAGCACAATATTATCAGATTTACAATGTATCTACACTGTTTCACATGGTTGTAGGTCATTGTTGTAATTTCATTTCGATATATTTCACATGTAGTTTGATAACAAATTTAACAGTTTGATTTAATTACCAGACGTAAATGCAGACGGTGAAGCCGCCATGTTGCTTTCCTCGTGCCCAGGAGTTGAAAGTGCAGATGTGCCCTTAGCCATAGAAGTAAGTCGTCGATTGCGTTTTCTATTGAATTTAAATTCGCCTTGTCAGATTTCACTTATTCCACTTGCTGTTTACTTGTTGCATCCTAAACTTAGCGATCCTTCGTTTATGGTGTGTATCCTCCTCTCGCAAATAAGGCTACCTCCAACTTCTGATTCCCCAGTTTAATACACAAATTATTTTTGTCCTACTCCTTTTTGTGACGTGTACATCTTTTCCTTTCATTCATAGTCGTAGTCGATATCCAACAGCCCACTAACCCGACGGCCCAATCTTGACAAACCACTCAGTATGAAATGAACCTTCCATCTTGGTTTTCATTTTAGTTGTTGAACAACCCATTGGTTCGACAGCTCATTAATTAACCCTAACCACCCCCATAATCCTGCAAAATCATCCAAGGGGCACTTTTCGGGGATAATTCAGCACTGTTGGAAACTGGTACTTTCACATCTTCAAATGGCCCGGGCAAAATTACTACCTGGCAAGAAGTACAGGCTATAAGTGCTGAATATGAAAGATCAATGAAAATGCATGGTGCATTTTAGAAGATAAGGGCATGTTTCCAAAAGTGCACTGATGGATTTTGGAAGATTCGGGAAGGCTACTAGCCAGAATACCTAGGGGGTTAGGGTTTCCATGGCCATTGTTCATGTCAGACTTACTCACCGTCGGAAAGTCGAACAGTTTCCATCTAAAGTAGGTCTGACTATGTGGAACTAAACCTTAGGTTAGCTATACACGTGAATCGTTGTCATCATTATTGAAATAAATTACCTATATCAACTGTCGATTAATAATGACTGGAACAGAGGGTGGCCAATGCAATTGCCCACGAAGGAATGGGAGAGGCCTTCAAGGATATGACGCCGGAGAATGCGCTTCAGTGGATTCAGTCTGAGTCCAGTGGTTCTGCAGGTGTTGCTTTCTCGGAGTTTCTGAAGCTACACGGTCATCGCTGTATCAAAGAGGTGAGGAATACATCATCTTACTAGGAATCGGAATGAAAGTTACCATCAAGGCCCAAAGACTAGTTTGAGACGAGGATTTTTATATAGAAAGATGGACTTAAAGGGAAGGTACAACATATCAAGATTATCAATCTGTTTCAGGATAGTTAAAGATTATTTATTTATTTATTTATTTATTTATTTATTTATTTATTAATATCAGCTTCACCAAAGGAAATAACCAAAGAACAGATTGACAAGATGTTGAACAGCATCTCATTGGACCTTTTTTTATTCAATATTTTCACAGATTGAGTTACGTGAGAAATCTTGGAGCATGGATCCAGTTCAGACGATACCAGCATTGCAGGTAACTGTTTGCTGTATAGTCACTTTCTGTTGTAATCCACTTGCTGTATTACTGTTGCTGTATTGCAGCCGCTTAACCAGGGGGGTTGGGCGCTTGACCCTCCCCCTTCGGCACTGTGTTTTTATTTTATTTGAAATATACAACAATAAATTAAAACAAAAAGAATTGCCCCACAGAAAAACATGTTTACACTTAAAAGGTGGTAAGGGATACTGCGACCTCAATCAAAATACTTTTACTTTGCTATTTTTGTTAACAAATTGGTCGACGCCCCTCTCTTGGCAAAAGTATGGGGACACGCCTTGTGTATTCTATATTATGTTTACTGTAAAACTCGCTTTGACACATTTTGTTATTATATTATTACTTCACCCTACATTATTCATTTGCATGTTGTTGTTTTTTTTTAATTCAGGCCATTCTGGCGTCTGGTTTCCTAACCAGATCTGAGAACAAAAAGCATCTGAGTGCTGAAGAGGCAGTTGCCAGACTGAAAATTCCCCTCTCAGGATTGCTAAGGTTGGTTTCGATTCATCCATTTCGATTTAATCCAATTTACGTAGGATAAGTCCATGTAATTTAGAAGGTACAATATTCTGCTTAGTCTATACTAGTATGCTTAATACTACCTTTCAATCAAGATATAAACTAAACAAGAAATCTGTGAAAGTTTCAGCTTATTTCAATGTGTAATTATGGAGCAATAAAGTAAATATTATGCATTCAGATTCGTCGCATATTTTATTTTACTTTAATGTTTTGTTTGTTTTTGGTGGAAAATGTTTTTTAAATAGTCTGGTGTGCAACTAGTTTTCAATTGTTTTTACTTAACCATTGCTAATTCTGTAATACTTATGTTTGTTTGTTTGTTAGTCACATTGTCTTTTCAAGTACTCTTTAATGTCCCTTCTTGTGTTTTTACCTATTCGTTTTTTAATTAATATTTAATACAAAAGCCAAAAAATATTCCGGTCATAGGTCATAGATCGGCTTCAAAATCCGTACGGTTATACTTACACGTTTTGTTTTGTTTTTGTTTTTTTGTTTTTTTGTTTTATTTTTTTATTTTTTACTTTTTACCAACCAGTGAAATACGTGATACATGAATTATTGGAACCAAACCAAATTTTCCATATGGTGGCTAAGGGACAGCTTGCTAAGAGAGGCCTCACAAATTAGGCAAAGGTTCATACCCATATGTGAAAAAGTCGTTTAAAACACAGCACGGCAGAATTCCAAGCCAATTTTGGCTGCAATTGGACATTGTTTCATAGCAAAAAAGTATATATAGATATGTATTTTTGCATATTGAAATTTGATATTTTAATCCCTGTTGGCTTGTATATTTTTGTAAATTGTATTTATTCTAATGTGGAATTTATTTGTATTTATTGGGAATATCGAATATCACCCTATTTTCACTTTTCAAAAGATCCCACTCCATGTGTTAAGTTGTCAAAATCCTTTTATTTTTTAATTACGGCCAAAATTATTTTGCTATTTAAAAACAGGATCCTGATGGTGAAGTTATTCCTTCCAAAGGCCAGACATTCGGTTGCTTGTCGGGAGAAGAGCAAGGTGACGATAACTAAGACACGTTTTGTTTCCATGGCAATATTATTAAAGTCATAATGTTTTTCTTTGAGAATGTTAAGGTGTTTATTATTATGTAATTATGTTACCACTGAGTTTCTGTTGCTCTGCAAAAAATGGTGGGGGATGTTAAAACGTACGGTAACCAGCGATGTTGATTCGGTCTCAATTGTGTTTTATTAGACGATTTTCCAGTTCAGAGCATTGTAACTCAGTGCTTTCCCAGTACATACTGAACAAAAGCTCCATACAGGCGACTTGGGCGGGAATTGAATCCACGACTTTTTGCTTAATATTGCATTCATCGGGCAAGCTCGGTGGCCGAGAGGTTAAAATGTCCGCAACCAAGCCGAAAGTTTGTGGAGTTTTTTCAGCAGACATGCACTCGGAAAGCACCGAGTATACAGTGCTTCAATACATACACCGGGGTAAAGGGCAAAAATCATTATTGAAAACCTAAACTAATTATTTATTATCCCAACACAAGAATTTCATCAATTAATGCAGTCAATAAAAATTGTTATTATTATGTTGCTTACTTACAGTCCATAGCAATCATGGCGAACCATCTACAGAAATTAGCTTATTGGAGACTCGCAAAACTCATGGTCAAAGAGGTGAAGTTTCAGAAAATGTTTAATTAGATTATCAATAGACACACTACAAAGACTGACAAGTAATGGACGGACAGATTGATGAAAAGATGGACGGACAAGCAACAGACAAAAATTACAAATGTGTAAGTTGATGAAAGGACACACAGATTATATAGCCTCACCATGCATGTTTCCTATATAAAAAGTTGTCATTAATTAAATTTCTACTACCGGTATGTGTTAATAACTTCGGACAATTGCTATGTTCTGGAGAATATTCTGTCGTAGATTTATATGTTTGTGAAATAGATTAATATAATGAAAATGTCTCCAAATTACGTATACATTCCTCTGTGTTTTTTTTCTTCCTAGGGCCGTCTTCCTGATGAAGATTTGCTGTTTTTCTTCACGCCGACTGAGATTGGTCAGTTACTGAAAGACAGATCCCCAACGCTTGTGGCAAGGTAATTATTTAAGTTTTGGAGGATTTATTTTCAGGAAAAAAATTCATTTTTAGTATACAAATGCATTGGACGAAGTGTACTACTGAAAAGAAATCGCGACCGGGTTATCAAACAAGTAACAAACAAGTAACCATAGCTAGCTACAGAGCGGAATGCAGAAATTTTCCTACGGTTATTTTTGCTAGTGTCAAGTTTGCGCCTTTCAAGAAATCGTAGTGTGACAAAGAGACTGCGACTTCGCCGCCGGAGAACTTGCTTCCAGACAGGCAGTTGGAGCTGGGACAATGAAACTTGCTATGAACTTTGGTTGTTACTCCGGAACTGTAATGAATAGAATTGAACCGGCCTTGTTCTAAATTTAGATCGCTTTTGTTACCGACTCCAGAATAAGCATGCGTTTGCATGGTGTAGTCTCATGAGAAATATTCAGTTGATGATTCAAGTTGATTACGAGTAGATGTGTTATTGTTTTCGTTGTTTGTTTTACCACAGAGCACTCCGCAGGCGACGCGTCTTACCAGAGCAGGAGGCTTATAGGTTCCCACTCATTTTCAATGGAATCCCTACACCGGTAATTATCATCATTCAAAAATTGTCCCGCTTAAATTGTGGGAGAGTTTTACATGATATATATTAGTCATGATTGAAATAAGTATATGTTTACATCAACGGCAAAGTTATGTAAAATTATACCACTTCATATCATTTTTGTATATTAAGACTAAGAGATATTATGTTATTAGGTTCATGAGGTAAATATCAGAGACATTTGTTAGATACGTAAATATTCTAGCTATAACAAGCCTTATGTCCGACTGAATCATCTTCAACTCTTTCTGTGTTTTCTTGAAGATTACCGAGGAGGCAGAATTGGACGAAACTGAAATACAATTGCAAGGTATGTCAGAGGACGGCTCCTTTTTTGCTAAAGAATAATAGGCACTAAGATCATCAGATGATATTTATATGTTCCTTAGAGACCTTGAAATGAAAGAGCTTTTGTAATAGTAGTAATGACATCAGATGCAATGAAGATGCAAGCAATATGTATTGATGTGGATGAAATTCTTGCTTCAGGATATTAAACAATTGATTCGATTGTTTGTCCTACACCAGCGTATGTATATGAAGCACTGTATACTCAATGATTTCCAAGTGTCTGCGGATAAAACCTCCACAGACAACTCTGACGAGAAATTGTAAATTATTTGTTTACGTTTTCTGATGTGTCTTTGTCTTGAGGTTTCCCCATCAGCCCCGGGATTGTGAAGAGCACGGCTAGAGTCGTCACACGTCTTCAAGATGCTGCCAGTATACAGGTTATTTAAGAATAAGAATAAGAATAAGAATAAGAAGCAGAATAAGAAGCAGTCTTACAGAGTGCCTTACATAACCGAAACTTACATGTTCATACTTTTGCTGTGTTAATTGTTGCGCCTCGGAATAGGCATGCCTAGATAGACGGCGCATTATAAATGCATTATTATTATAAATATAATAAACTTTATATGTATTCATTTACTTCTCATTGATTTTATCCCTATTTCAAAGGATTGCTAGACAATGAGTTCCTCACAAAAAAGCGCATCAGTGTCAAAAATTAAAGTCAATCTTCACTGTATTACAAATAGACAAAAAAGTTTTGTTAAACTGTTCACGTTGCACGGATATGTGAAACATTGATACTAGTTTATTCTAAACCCCTAATTTAACTTCACTTTTCGATTTTATTACAAGGGGAAGGTACAATGCTGACAAATCTGCTTTGACGAATATGCGACTGACGCTCTTTGCTTCAAGATATACAATAAACAACCAGCCTATTACGTTATGTCATTAACAAGAAAATATAGTGGAAATGCTCATTTTGTACTCATTATACCGTGAAATATACTCTTTCCAAAAATCGAACTGCAAATTACTTCACTTCTCTCTTTCGACTGATTATTTCTAGGAAAGTTTGATACCATCATCAGCTTGACACAAACATTAGTTTTATGTTACAATTCAACTATTGGTTGTATTCGAATAACCAGTCCTTTACCTTGCTTCATTTCACTTATTTTCTGAATGCCCTGTATTGATTCGATTTAAAATTGTGTTGTTCCTTATTTGTAGCAAGGAGACATTCTGATCACAAGAATTACAGACATTGGATGGAGTCCGTACTTCCCTCTTATCAAGGGTCTGGTAACTGAAATAGGAGGCATCATGTCGCACGGTAAATGCACACACGCACACACACACACACACACACACACAGGAGTAATATATACACTGATCAGCTGTTTAAGTTTAAAATAGGGGAAAGAAAGACCAAAACTATAAATTTGGCAAAACTCAAAATTGGCCAATTCGTTGCGTTCTTCGAATTCCATCATATTCAGTGCACCTGGACTTTACTACTACCTGTGTCATTGGCCCATCCAGGGAGTAAAGGGGGCTTGAGTGTGTTCCCGATCCGCCTAGTGTCCCCCCCCCCTTTTTTTTGTGCCGTGTGGCCTCCTTTTTCGAGACACTGGATCCGCCCCTGACCTGGGCCACCTATAAATAGCATTCAGAAACGTCTGTATAAAGAAACGTAAAAGAAAACATAAAAAAGTAAATCAATTAACATGCTGTTCACTGTCAATACATAGGCTGTAGGCCTATACTCCCAGAAACCGAGAAAGATTAGACATATATACAGGAATGATATTGGCCCAATGACCAGGGGCAATAATTAATGAAAAGACCTATGTGACAAAAGTCTATGTAGAATACGCTATATAGCCTATAAGAACAAATTATTATTATTTATTATTAATCCCTATTTTCTCTGATGACGATATCTCCATAATCAGGTGCCGTTGTCGCCAGGGAGTACGGTCTGCCGTGTGTTGTCAACGTGCAGAAGGCAACAAACGTATTTCATTCAGGTTTGTAAAATCGGATTTAGTGTGAATTCACTGCAGCAGTGCAGCTTAACCGATCTACAGAGCTGAAGGGGTGTCAAAACAGACCTATTCACACAGTGATTTAATCAAAGGAAGTACGGATAAAAGACTAGTGATTATTATAAACTACTCCACACGTTTGTGTATATAAGCCAAGGCGTTTCACCTTCCAATTACGGACGGTTTGGGTGGGTATAACACCTGCTCATGGCGTGTCCTGATTAACAGTAAATGGACACTGCCCAATTACGGACGGTTTGGGTGGGTATAACACCAGCTCATGGCGTGTCCTGATTAACATTAAATGGACACGGCCCAATTACGGACGGTTTGGGTGGGTATAACACCTGCTCATGGCGTGTCCTGATTAACAGTAAATGGACACTGCCCAATTACGGACGGTTTTGGTAGGTATAACACCAGCTCATGGCGTGTCCTGATTAACAGTAAATGGACACGGCCCAATTACGGACGGTTTGGGTGGGTATAACACCTGCTCATGGCGTGTCCTGATTAACAGTAAATGGACACTGCCCAATTACGGACGGTTTGGGTGGGTATAACACCAGCTCATGGCGTGTCCTGATTAACATTAAATGGACACGGCCCAATTACGGACGGTTTGGGTGGGTATAACACCTGCTCATGGCGTGTCCTGATTAACAGTAAATGGACACTGCCCAATTACGGACGGTTTGGGTAGGTATAACACCAGCTCATGGCGTGTCCTGATTAACAGTAAATGGACACGGCCCAATTACGGACGGTTTGGGTGGGTATAACACCTGCTCATGGCGTGTCCTGATTAACAGTAAATGGACACGGCCCAATTACGGACGGTTTGGGTGGGTATAACACCAGCTCATGGCGTGTCCTGATTAACATTAAATGGACACGGCCCAATTACGGACGGTTTGGGTGGATATAACACCTGCTCATGGCGTGTCCTGATTAACAGTAAATGGACACTGCCCAATTACGGACGGTTTGGGTAGGTATAACACCAGCTCATGGCGTGTCCTGATTAACAGTAAATGGACACGGCCCAATTACGGACGGTTTGGGTGGGTATAACACCTGCTCATGGCGTGTCCTGATTAACAGTAAATGGACACGGCCCAATTACGGACGGTTTGGGTGGGTATAACACCAGCTCATGGCGTATCCTGATTAACAGTAAATGGACACGGCCCAATTACAGACGGTTTGGGTGGGTATAACACCTGCTCATGGCATGTCCTGTCAGTAAATGGACACGGCCCAATTACTTGGAGCTGCTAAGCCGAAAACATTGCTTAGCAAAGCTATAGCTGCTTAGCAAAATGTTACAGCGAACCTGCCAAAAGCAGTATTCATCATGTGACATATTTGGCTATTAACCTTTATTTGTAGGAAAATATAACCTTTCTGTCAATTCAGCAAATGAAATTGGCCCTATATGCATGGTCCGTATCGCTTCGAAACTGAGGTGGTAAGAACGTTTTTTGTCCTGGTTACTTGTAGGCCTACGGTAAGACTACTCTATCCAGAAACATGATTGTCATTATTATGAGCACATTCGTAACATGATTTATTCTCATTTCCACAACAGGGGATACAGTTCTTCTGGACGGAGCCAATGGGACAATTGATAAAATACTGCTGAGCTGAAGCTCACCAGAGCCTTGTCCTGCAGGCAGGTGCACTGCGAGACTGCGAAACTGCGAAACGCCCATTGCCCTGAATTAAAGATAACATGCTGCATAACCAAATAGTATACATTGGTATATATCCCCACAATAACTTTGTAAGCCCAGAGTAAAAAATTATTATAAAGGAGTCCTGTGATTTTCTTTACTCCATAATAATAATAATAATGTGTGGACTTATATAGCGCACGTATCCACCAACTGAGTGGTACTCAAGGCGCATATTATTACCCCTGCTCATAAGGCTCATAAATCATTCCTGAAACCATCTCAGCTCCCTGGGGAGTATACAGCTCAATTGCTGCCATTACAGCGCATATAGGGCTAATCAACCAACTCTGCCCTCACAGGTACCCATTTAACCCCTGGGTGGAGAGAAGCAATTATGGTTAAGTGTCTTGCTCAAGGACACAAGTGTCACGGCCGGGATTCGAACCCACATTCTGATGCTAACACCAGAACTTGAGTCCGGTAAGCTAGACCGCTCGGCCACGACACTCCATACACTCTTCAAACAATAGTATTGAATCAACATTTTAAAAGATTCTGAATTATGTATATTATTTTAATTATGTTTAACTCTGAAATCCCTCATTTGTCTCACCCTACACCCCTTATATGTGGGCATGGCGCAGCCACTGTGTGAGAGCGTTTTGCTTTCCTTGGAATTCACAGCCAAGATGATGTCAAAATATGAACACAATGTCTGAGGTTTGTGATTAAAAGGCTCTTTTATCTTGATTTAAACGCCAGATTTATTTATTGTTTTGCTCTCCGTAGTTTTAGGCATTCTAAAAGTAGCTAGCTAGCTATTAGCTATTTAGATAGATATATTCACAGATAAAAACGTTGTTACCCCTTAGGCCAAAGAAGTCTCCGGTTTCTGGTCTCAACACGCGTCGCCTCAGACCGGCACGTGAGCATTTTTAGTTTTCCAGTCTTAAAAAGACTATATAGATAGATATATAGACATAGCTGGATATATAAAACCGGTATTATCTCAGTTAAAAAACACCTTGACCAATTATTTTTACAAAACGGTACAAACACTAACAGTAGACCAATAAATTTTATGAAAATTGTAATAAGGCAGAGCCTATTCAAATTAACAATTCCTTCGATATTTACAAATTTAAAAGAGTTGTTTACAGTGTATGGTTAAATTTATATACCAAAATAAAAAATATATAATAAATTTATAAACTGTATTATAATTATATAGCCTGCTATCCCACGCCAAATATCACAAGACAGTCCGACGTTACATGATTATAATGGGTTATGCGTCATTAATAATTTATTTTTATTAGAATGAGAGTTATATAAAATCAGTGTATCATAATATTGATATAAAATGTGTAAACAGTCTCGTAAAGATTATGTGAATTAAGTTGAAATTAAGTTGAAATGAATCAAAATACTGATGTGTAAGATTGAGATAATTTTAATCTGTTTAAACTGAAATTTAAAAATTTAATGTTGTTTATAAATTGTTTTCAGACGCAGAAAATGTAATTGCAAAATTACATAAAATTCGGATGTTTAACAATCACCGAATATTATGACTTCCATCTTTGAATATGACTAATATAAATCAAACCAAGTTGAGAGAATGGACTTTGAATTAACGTTGATTGGCGTGTAATTATTTTCTTGTCTTTTAAACTTTCTTGTCTTTTATCAAGTAGTATTGCATAATAACATATAAAACGACAATCAAACTTACATTTTAGTTTTAAAAGAAAGGCACAACATTGTGTTTGGCAGCATACTTTCATTTCAACCCTCTAGTTTTCGAGAAATATTTTATTATAAAACTAACCTGTGACCATTTCATCACAAAAGGTTCTCGCGTATTTGAGAAAACAATAAAAAGCGTTATGTTTTTCATGGATTTTTTTTTCTTGTTTTACAAAAGTTCTTGTAAATTCGACATCGTTCGTCTATTAGATGAAAGCACTTTCAATCAGAAATCATTTCTGTTCTCTAAAATGATTGATTCGTGTACCAACTTTACACCCAAGTATAATAAGTCACACATCCCTCCCATCCCCCACCCTAATCAGAAATGGAAATAAAGGAGTGTGCCCCCCTCCCCCCTCCCCCCCCCCGGTTCGGGATGTCAATGTTTTGTTTAATAGAAAAATAAATTGCAAGACAAATAAAAATTCATAAATACACAATTTGTTTTTTCCCAAAAAGGGGGTGAGGTTTGTTTGGGTTTGGGAAGCATTCCCTTTTTGTATGTGGGTTACGTCTGCAACCACGCCGTACGCCTGGATAGCATCGACGAATGTGAAACTTCTCTACAACTGAGAAAAGACTGAAAAGTATGAGTTTCCTTAAAAATGCAACATCTGCTGTAGGGCAGATGCTTGGTTGTATATTTTTAAACAGTTCTTTTAAGTAAGATCAGAAGTATATTACCGACCTATGTAGGCCCCTATAGGTAATAGACTTCTGGTGAGATACCGTAGCTTTGTTGGGGCTATGGGTCGCTATTTTTCTGCAGTACACCTCGTCAATGGCTTAGAAATTGGCATAGAAATCTATTTTAAAAAAGGGTTCTTCAATAATTAATTCAATGACATTTAATTAATTCGACTGGCATGGTAGTCGAGTAGTTGTAGAACGCTCGCTTTGCAAGTAGGAGGTACCGGGATCAAGACAAAGTCTTCCAGCATTTTTATAAATTTGTTTTTATTAATTTTGTTAAACATTTTTTAATTACAAAATTAATTCAGAAGCAAAGCTTTTCTATATAATAGTAATTCACGGTTGTGGAGGATTTTATTATTTGAAAAATCAGTTTTAGTATACAAATGTGTTGGACAAAGTGTAGTGCAGAAAAAAAATCACGACCAGGTGCCAGGTCATCAAACCACTGATCTCAGAGATCAGTCACCGCTGTTCAAAATGTTCTGCAGGCGACATGTGGTTTGGGCGCATGCGCGAGAATTTTGAAGGGTCATACAAAAATGCATATTCAAAATTATTTGAGCAAACCCAGTAGCTAACTTTTAAACGGTGGGATTCCCCTGCGGCTTTAGCGTTGTTAAACAAAAGATTTCTGGGGAACCCGTTACGGTTTTTGGGATGACATCATTGTGTATGCGTGTGCATACACACACGGATTAGATTGTGGGCGTTTTCATTGTAAGGGGGGTTAAATAATTTTTTAATAACGTTAGAATATAAAAAAACGGGGAATGATTTGAGTTTATAAGCCAATATAAACCAATATTTAATACATATATTCTGTTCACTCTTCCATTTTAAATTAATTTAAGGATTTTTTTCCTTTCTATGCACTCCAAATCCATTATTTAAACAGCGAAGATGTAATCAATAGCAATATTTCACCTTTTTTGAATTGCTGCCCAGAGGCCGTTACTTGGGTTTGTTCAGGTATAATCACCATGAAACTGTTCTTCGTGAGTTTAACTACCCTCCTATGCTTGATTTTTCAAGAAGAAAATTCACGAAAGACGTACAATAACGTCAAAAATGGACCAATAATTAGCTTCTCTCGATCTGTAAAATTTAACGGATGCTCAATATTTGATGCACATTGAAGACGCTTTTTACACTTCGCGGATTTCGATGAATTCACCCAGAAACGTGTCATCTTGTAAAGCCATGACTGTAGATTGATGTGTGATCTTTGTTCATTGAGGTCATTTGGCATTTGCACTCACTTTGATCGTACACCTCCAGTCGATTTGCCAAATTTCAAAAGACGCGACCTTGTTTAAAGTTGGTGAAACAACACCAATAGAGGGCGCTATACAGAGCAGAAAAAGGCGCATGCGCACAAACCTCTTGTCGCTCTGCATGCAGCGGTGGCATGCAGCGGTGCAGTGTGTCAAATTAAGTACTAGTAAAAAAAAGTAACAGCGCCCTCTTCCGTTAGGCTCAGACCCAAGCTAGATCTAGAGAGCAGAACGCGGAATCTTTAAATTTTCACTTCAGTTATTTTTGCTAGCGTCAAGTTTACGCCTTTCTTGGGAAATATTCCCGAAATGGATATCCCACCTGTTCATCACTGTTTTATGGTAAGTATATCTGAATTTATCTTTTAAGGTTTAAAACAAATCACCATCAGGAAAAAGATTCTTAAACTCAACTCAACCTGTGTTTACTTTTGTATTCAGTATTTCGGGTGCTAGCCTAACTTAGTACTAACTTAGTAAAAACCGTCAAGGACGGATTCTGGTCGGGATATTTAGCCCTATTTCACATGTTGTTGTCAGCTATTTTTACTCGTTGTGGTCGTAGAAAAACCCTTGACGCGACCGGGGTGCTTGTGTCCTTGAGCAAGACACTTTACCAAAATTGCTTCTCTCCACCCAGGGGTAAATGGGTACCTGTACTCTGTAGCTGTGAGGGCAGAGTTGGTTGTTGTGTTTGACTAGCCCATATGCGCTAAAATGGCAGCAATTGAGCTGTATATACTCCCCAGGGAGTTGAAATGGTTTCAGGAATGATTTATAAGCCTGATGAACAGGGGTAATAATAATATTAATATAATGCGCCTTGAGCACCAGTTTGGTGGATACGTGCGCTATATTATTATTATTGACGCCTTGAGATGTAGGCCTTGACGCCGAATCCAGCCCTTGACGCCGATTCCAGCCCTTGATGCCGATTCCAGCCCTTGATGCCGTGAATCCGCCCTTGACGCTTTTTAGTAGGACCGAGTATTTCCAGTAACATTAATGACTAACGTTAATGTTGTTTTTTGTAAAATTGTATCTTGACTCAAAATATAACTAGACTTTGAGTGATATTATTGATGTTTATCACTAAGGCTTATGGCGTATGTATCATAGACTCGTGGTGTTTCCCCAATTTTTCTTCCGTTTTGTCATGTTTGTCATTTTTGTTAAATGAAATCTTGAGTGGTTATGAATGAATAGGAAGAGTTTTATTTTTATTTCATTTCAGCTGACTGCCCAAAATGAGAAGATGATTAAAAAACTCAAGAAAATGAAAAGGCGCAACGCAGACTTGGAGCTGGAGTTGAGAGTCATTACTGAAAATCTGAACAGGGAAAAACTGCTCAGAGAACACATACATAACAGAAGGCAAGATGCTTTTCCATATCCCCCACCCCTGGCAACATGAGCCACACCCTTGGCAACCTGAGCCACACCCATGGCAACCTCGCACCTGAAGGTTCGAGCAGGGGATGTGCTGAACAGACTGATCTGGCCTGTCATTCAAACATCACAGATCGACCGTTACACTTTTCCATGACGAATGTTAGCTTATATCCACTTTGACGACTGCTATATCAACCATACATTTCCTTTGCTACATAGGCTTTTAATTATTATTAACCAGGCTGTGTGGATGGCAAGACCAAGTTCTGAGCATCGCTAAGGGTAGGTGGGTCTTAGGGTCAAATCCAGATTATATTAACCCTAACCCCCTAGGTATTCTGACTAGGAACCTCCTGAATCCTCCAAAATCCATCAGTGCACTTTTGGAAACATGCCCTTATCTTCAAAATGCACCATGCATCTTTCATATTCAGCACTTATGGCCTGTACTTCTTGTCAGGTAGTAATTTTGTCCCATTTGAAGAGGTGAAAGTACCAGTTTCCAACACTGCTGAATTTTTCCCAAAAAGTGCCTCTTGGAGGATTTTGCAGGATATGGGGTGGTTAGGGTTAAGTATTTATTTGGTGTATAAACCAAGCTTTTAAAGGGTGTATATTGCTTTGTGTTTGTGCCATATATAGCGTAGCAACACACCAAACAGACTCTATTATGTACAATTAGAAAATACTTTATTAATTAGCTTCAACAACAGTGACTTGTTTTCAATTTTAACACAACCATCATTCTAAAAATTATTGCTCTGTCCTGCGGAGCTCCGGCTGTGCCCTCTGGCTTGCCATGAATTTCATTTTTGAAAAGACAAGGCAATATTTCCTTAGCAAAGAGCACTCTCCGCATACAAAAATGAAAATTTGTTAAGGAAAATGTCATACGGCCTCAAGACAAAGACCTAAGGTATTAGACCTTTCTCACGGCATAGCCATCTTGTTTTTCTTCAACAAAGAACCACGTTACCAAACCGAGGCTGGTCCCTTTTCATGCATTGAGAGTTAGCGCTATAATCTTAATTTTGTACATGTATACAGGGAACCTGACAAAGATGGTCGCAGAAGAAACGTCCTTCCATTAAGTTCAAGGCATGCCCTGTGGCAGAGAACTGTGTGTTTTGTTGGTTTGTCACAGTAAACTAAATAATATGTGTATGTTATTATATTTACAGTGTTGGAGTTCAGACTGATCCGCCAGGTTATAGACCCTACGTGAAGCCTCTACAGTTACTCACCCGAGCCAACAGGCAAGACAAGACAGACGATGACCAAAAGAAAGCAGACAGGTACACATATATTTCCAAATATGATTTTAGCACATGTATGGACATGTAGAAAGTCACAAACAGTCAACCAAAGGAAGTTTATGTAAAACTTGTAGCTTTGCATGGTGAAGAGGATAAGTAAGACTAATTGCAGAGACACCATGTGAAATTCTCTATTGAGTAGTAATTAGTTCTGAAAAGAACTGGAGGTTACAACTCAACGTTTCGATTAGTATGCTCTGAGCATCTTCAAAGGAACTTTATGGAAAGTGGTCACAAATATGGTACATAGCTGTTCATTAACCTTATCCCGCTAGGTATTCTGGCTAGGAGTGTCGTGGCCGAGCGGTCTAGCGCACCGAACTCAAGTTCTGGTGTTGCCAGCAGCAGGGTGTGGGTTCGAGCCCCGGTCGTGACACTTGTGTCCTTGAGCAAGGTACTTAACCATAATTGCTTCGTCCTTCGGATGGGACGTAAAGCCGTAGGTCCCGTGTGTTGTGTAATGCACGTAAAAAAGAATGCGCCTTGAGCACCACTTAGTTGGTGGATACGTGCGCTATATAAGTCCACACATTATTATTATTATTAGGAACCTTCCTTAACCCTAACCACCTAGGTATTCTGGCTAGGAACCTTCCTGAATCCTCCAAAATCCATCAGTGCACTTTTGGAAACATGCCGCAGAGCTGCCAACATATCATCTTGAAAATGAGGAAGATTTAATTTTCTAATCAGAAAGACTCAATCGAAGCGAACGCAGCGAGCGAGCCAAGCGAGCGAGCCCAGCGAGCGAGCCCTTGCGGGTGGGGTCCAGGGGTTTTAGGCTTGCATATATTTTAAGTGAGTAAATTACCGTCAAATACGGAAGTCTTCCGCAGAATCCGGAAGAGTTGTCAGCTCTGCATGCCCTTATCTTCTTTTCGTTGATCTTTCATTTTCAGCACTTATGGCCTGTACTTCTTACCAGGTAGTGATTTTGCCCCATTTGAAGAGGTGAAAGTACCAGTTTCCAAAGGTGCTGATTTAACCCCAAAAAAGTGCCCCTTGGAGGATTTTGCAGGATATGGGGTGGTTAGGGTTAAAGACACAATATTATGATGCAAGTATTTGGCAAGTCGCTAGTGTTATTTTCTTAAATTATTACCCACAGTTATGCTGGGCTCTGGTAGTTTGAAGTTGTACCTGCCCTTGTTATACAACACAATTATTCAAGGGACAATTGGCAAGATCAGAGCAGACTTTCAACAGGGCATGGAATAGGTGTCCTAGTTTAAGATGAACACAGTGACTGGAAATTACTGGCTCTTTTATGCAGCAGCAATGGTAATATGACCTTATCATGTGAGGTATTATTTTTAGTCACTGAGTTAATCTGAAAAGACCACTCTGATTCCATGCCCTCTTGATCGTGATGATACTGTCCCTTTAAGTTTCAGTTTTTAAGTTTTTTTTTAAGTTTGCTTAAAATTTGTTTTAAATATACAAGACTTTTCAAAGAAAGGTGGATAATCTCTAAATAAGGAAATTTTGGTAACATTCTTTAATTTGTCCACTACTTTTAAATTGTCTTTGTTAATTTTTTGTTTAATATTTAGGTTACTTTCAATGCACAACAAGCTGATGAAACGCTACGAGAAAGAACTCAAGACAAATACAACACACACAGAGACCATTGCAGCTTTAAATGTAAATCATTTCTTCCTGTTGGAATAGTAATTATTAATCTTTTCTTAACTTTTTATACCAAGTAAGTTTTACACAATAAAATTTTGGTATTTCTCTGATTACCAGTATAGTACCATACATTAAATTTCTGGGTAATTACAGTGTCTTGCTCAACACAAGCCCTACCACAGTTTCTTCAACTTCATATTTTTTGTCTGCTTTACTGAATTCTACTCCTTGATTTTTGTTCAGCTGAGAATTCAAGACTTGGAGAGACAGCTAAACCGATCCAGAGAGCAGGTCCATCGTCTTGAAAGGTCAGTGACCCCAAGAGGTCATAGGAGACGTGGGAGCCGTTCAAGGAGTGTTTCTCCCTTCACAAATTCCCAAGGTAGATATATCTAACACTTGGGTGTCAATACCTTCTGCATTAATAAGGCTCACAGGGTCGATGTCAACTATACTATCCTGATTGGGAGATACGTTTGCCCTGATTGAAACCCTATTCTCCCAATGAGGATAACAATAGGCCCCGATCGGGAAAACCCTTGGGTGTCAATACCTTCTGCATTAATAAGGCTCACTGGGTCGATGTCAACTATACTATCTTGATTGGGAGATACTTTTACCCTGATTGAAACCCTATTCTCCCAATGAGGATACAATATACCCCAATTGGGAAACCCATGGGTACCAATAACACATTTTGTATTAGACTCACTGGGTTGACGTTACGGCTTTAGGTCCCTATTTGTTTTAGCTAAATGTCTTTCAGGAAGTCTCACCCTCATGTGATGATTTAACCAGTTCGCGTCGGGAATAAAAAAGTTTTTCTGGGCCCCTGTGGCGGGTTTATTTTTCCCACACATACGTTAATGGAAGCTTCCACAGCGGGTGGCCGGCATTTCCGAGCATGTCACACAAATATTCCAGAGTTTCCTCTGGCGTGTTTAGATGCTCTCCGATCCGTGGTGCAAAATTTTTTTTTGTGTATACACGGCCTCCGACGCGAACTGGTTAACAAAAATGTTTCAGAGATATTTCATATAGATGTGTACAACATCTGAAGTATTTTTGTAATTTTCTATTCAGTTCAGCAATCAGAAGTGAAGCGATTGAAGAAAGAACGAGACCAGCTAGTCAAGGACAAGAAGAAACTCAAGAGAGAACTGCGGGGCCTTGACGAGGTAACACTGTCCTTAATATCTGATCATGTTATATTTGTATTTAAAAGTTGTTTTCCATAAATATATGACATGCCGATTGCATTCTGATTTTAAACAACTGAATTCCATTTCATTAAACAATATTTTGTATTTCTCTCAGGGCTTCTTTGAAGAAATTGAGGACCTGAAATATGCCCTCCAGCAGTCAGCCAAGTTGAACAAGGAGTACGAGAAGGCACTAAAAAGAATCTGTCATCAATTTGGCGTTCCCTACCCACTCATGAATAATGGTGGGTCCAGGAGTTCAGAAAACAAAACTGTCCCTAGATGACACTACTAGCTTTAAAGGAAATGAAGCTATAAGCTTGAAAAGTGACAAGATGTACGTCACCTTGCATGCACAGTATACTCAATACATGTACAACAGACACGGAGCTACATTTATCAAAACACATTTTTTCCTTTTTTATTTGCACTTCGAAGAAGAGGGACAGTATTGTCACAATCAACAGGGCATGGAATCAGAGTGCTTGTTTTAGATTAACTCAGTTACTAAACAAATACCCCACATGATCAAGTCATATTACCGTTGCTGCTGCATAAATGAGCCAGTAATTTTCAGTTATTTTGTTCATCTAGGACACCGATTCCATGCCGTTGAAAGCGTACTCTGATCATGACGATACTCTCCCATTAACCCTAACCACCCCATATCCTCCAAAATCGTACAAGGACCACTTTTTGGGGGAAAAATTCAGCACTGTTGGAAACTGGTACTTTCACATCTTCAAATGGGACAAAATTACTACCTGGAAAGAAGTACAGGCCGTAAGTGCTGAATATGAAAGATCAATGAAAATGCATGGTGCATTTTGAAGATATGGGCATGTTTCCAAAAGTGCATTGATGGATTTTGGAGGATTCAGGAAGGTTCCTAGCCAGAATACCTAGGGGTTAGGGTTTTAATGCATAACCATTGCTTATTATTTAAAATATTAATAATTTAAAGAGATCTTAAGTTTTTTTTTTCTCTGTAAATTTAGATTACATCATTCTGACGAATGACACACACAAACATTATTTTTTGGCACAATGGTTATTAAAAGTACTTGAAAAAGTTGAATAGAATTTCAGACGGTGGAGTTTTGTTTTTTTATTAATTTATATATAGAATTGGTAATTAAAATAAATATTTTATTTAAAACTTTATTGGTGTGAAGCTTACAATGGTATAAGACTTCCCTATAAATAATTGTGTCCGAGTTGCTGTCATTTTTAACAAGTGTTAAATTATTTATTACATTTATTGGAGAAACATTGTTCCCTGATTGAATCATAAGCTGAAAGAGGCTTGGTTGTTTAATGTTTATTTTCATTCATAGAAAAGTGCTTCAACAATTACTCCATTATTCATAAACCGAATGTTTCGACGGTTATTTGGATAATTTTTACGGTTTGGTTATTTGAAAACTAACTTTATTGGGCAATAAACCTATTCAAAATCAGTCAACATCAATCCACTAAAATTAGCATCTGCTCATTTCTTCCTACCTTTATTTTCGTACCATCTTTGAATTTTATGTTTTTAAAATTTGGTTTACAAAATTACCCATAAACTTTCAGCAGTAATACAAAATAAACATTCCATTAAGCACTTTTGCCAACATGACCACCTTCCGTTTAATATAGGGACATGGTCAGTTCCAATTCCTTTTCTTAATGTTTTAATAGGTGGACAGCAGAATGTTTGTCTGACACAAGATGATTAGCCCATAGATCTATATTTTTCTTCAAAATAAACATCAGGTTAGCTTAATGGGTAGATATACATTTAATTTGAACCAAATAAACTAACAACAAATTGTCATCAGAACCAAAATCTCTTGCATTGAACATACATTATTTATGGAATTGAAAAGGTGGGAGTTGGGTTGCTGGAAATACACATTTTTTATGGGGGGGCGCCTTATGGTTCCAGCATTTCTCCCATCAGTGACCATCTGCTGCTATATGGTTTCACTGAACAATTAGAACTCGCTGATAATCCTTCAGACCCCCAATCCACAGCTTGGTTTTCTAAATAATCTAAAATAAAATCAAACTTGTCCTTTCTTCCGTGTAACGTCCGTATAACATTTTCCAAGACGTCAACGTCTTTTGCCCTGTGACAGCAGTCCAACGCAGCCACATCAATCGGATGTGCTTCCGTGTTGAATATATAACCACCGGCGTTGAGAACGCATTCTCCGTAGGGGGTTTTGATGACATCACCATGGTTACCAGTGTTATGTAAGAAACTGTCCCAGTCAAACAGAAGGTAAAGGTACTTAGTTGTTTCAGAGAGGAAGAAAGACTCCATGCGATTATCAAGCTTGTGGTTCCTTACATCTTTCACCTAGAGTAGGGATAATAATGGAAACATCAGAAGTGTATTACCAACACAAAATGTGCCCATCTTGTTTTAAACCAATCCACAGCATTGCCTCAGACAAGATGTTGGACCATTAATGGCATTGTATTCTGGCGATTGATGCACACGTAATTAATATGAAGCAGTGCATTCTGGGAGATTAGTCAGCGCACATATGGTAACTGAACCTTACACATAAATTGGTGACCAAGAGTTTGACAAAGTACAATTTTATTTATTTATTTATATTTTTTTTGGGGGGGGGGGGATCAAGATTTTCTTAGGTCAGTCTGGGAAGCTCTTAAAAAGAACCAGAGCATTCTGGGAAATCAGCCGTCACACGTGATAACTATAGTCTTACACACGATCTTGTCACTAAGAATTTGGCAACACACAATTTTGTTCTTATTTTGTTCTTATTTTGGAGGATGGGGATGAAAGTTTAGTTAGGTCAGTCTAAGATCGATAGTCAAGATGCACGTCTTCCATCCCCTTAACCATCAGCCATACTTACACTAGTATATCCACAAGGTGTCCAGGCACTTGTTTCTATCGATGTGAGAATGTCTCGTCCTACTTCCAGGAGATATGGATCCTTAGTCGCTTGGTATAAGTAAACCACACTCTCTATTAATTCTGCAGAATGAAACCAAATTTTTCGTGTTTAAAACTCACTGACAATACTAACACTTTTTTGCGTTCCCCAAATCTCGATGTCAACTGGACATGTTCTAGGAGGTTGTTGGCTATGGTGGTCCCAGACTAGTGAACCATCTGTCCACTGAAATTCACTAACCTAAGTCCCAACAATTGAGAAGTTTCAGAGGGCTGAACTGATTGCAAAGCAATAATTCAAGATGTAGTTTATAAGTAGACTGGTCCCCAGTCTTTATTCTCAAAAATAAAGACAGGCTCCTGGCGTACCATTCAAGGGATTTCATTGGATACGTTGTGCTGAAGATCTGACATCACGCTTTGAGGCTCACGCTAGCTACCAACCAAGGTCAAAGTTGAATCTCCGAGAAACAAACATGGCGGCCGCACGCCGGTATATGGTGTCATTCACAAGCCTCAAAGCTTTTAAGACGCTGACTTACCGGTTCTTTTTCCTTGGTTTACGTAGTTCTGAGTATGTGCATGATATTGAGAACAATGGGAAAAAACATTACTAGTCTGCTGACATATAGAATCTCAGAAGTCTCCCACTAAACACAATTCTTAGACCTCATATTGTTACAAAAAGATTAGGGTCAGTGTGATTCTCTAGGGGGATTCTCTGGCTTAATCCTGACAATTTAACAGACTTTAGTAAAGTACTTGTTCATGAGTACAAGTCAGAGTACAGAAAAATGTACTTGAGTACACATACAAGTACAAATGCAAAACAGAAGTTGTTGGCCTTACGTTACAAACCTAGCAGGTTCTTTCTCAAAGGCAAAATGGACGATATACAAACATGCATGCACATGACTGGCTCTGGCAAAACCCTCAACTTGGACCCAATTTTCAAAAGTGAGATTTTGGTATAGTTTGATTCTCTAGATTTTCCTGTATTTCTTCTTATATTTTTTTTCAGATAAGAAGATTTTGTTGTTATTCTGATTTCTACAAATCTGGTGTCAAATGAAAGAGGAAAATCTAGAGAATCAAACTATACCAAAATCTCACTTTTGAAAATTGGGTCCAAGTTTAGGGTTTTGCCAGAGCCAGTCACATATACATAAACACAATACAAGTAAATCTTTATAGATTTAACTAGTATCACACTGTTTGATATCAATTGTCACTTACCTGGTCTTAGTGGGTAGCCTTCTCTTGATATCAATTGTCACTTACCTGGTCTTAGTGGGTAGCCTTCTCTTGATATCAATTGTCACTTACCTGGTCTTAGTGGGTAGCCTTCTCTTGATATCAATTGTCACTTACCTGGTCTTAGTGGGTAGCCTTCTCTTGATATCAATTGTCACTTACCTGGTCTTAGTGGGTAGCCTTCTCTTGATATCAATTGTCACTTACCTGGTCTTAGTGGGTAGCCTTCTCTTGATATCAATTGTCACTTACCTGGTCTTAGTGGGTAGCCTTCTCTTGATATCAATTGTCACTTACCTGGTCTTAGTGGGTAGCCTTCTCTTGATATCAATTGTCACTTACCTGGTCTTAGTGGGTAGCCTTCTCTTGATATCAATTGTCACTTACCTGGTCTTAGTGGGTAGCCTTCTCTTGATATCAATTGTCACTTACCTGGTCTTAGTGGGTAGCCTTCTCTTGATATCAATTGTCACTTACCTGGTCTTAGTGGGTAGCCTTCTCTTGATATCAATTGTCACTTACCTGGTCTTAGTGGGTAGCCTTCTCTTTTATCAATGGCTTTGTTTGTTACAATGTTGAAGAATTCTGGAGTGAAGCCCAGCTGTCTCCATACTTGATGATAGTTGTGTAATGTTTTCATGGCTTCGTCTGTCTTGCCCAATAGGCTCTGTAACAAGTGGATCACAGTGACAGCTTAAAACATTCTCTGTACCATAATAATTATAATATGGACTTATATATCACACATATTCACCAAACTGGTGCTCAAGGCGCATTACATTATTACCCCTGCTCATCAGGCGCATAAATCATTCCTGAAACCATCTCAGCTCCCTGGGGAGTATACAGCTCAATTGCTGCCATTTCGGCACATATAGGGCTAATCAAACGCAACAACCAACTCTGCCCTCACAGGTACCCATTGACTCCTGGGTGGAGAGAAACAATTATGGTAAAGTGTCTTGCTCACAAGCACACAAGCACCATGGTCGCAGCACAAATCGCAACACAAATCCGATATCTGATGCCCGAAACCGCTCGGCCATGACACTCCACAACTGCAGTATAAGTTTTTCAAGTAAAAGTGTAGGTACTTGTACAAATACAACTAGATCAAGTTCACTGTACATGTACATGTACACGTTTGATTTATTCAAGTAAATGTGAGTACAAGTGTGAGTACAGGCAGTTTATACACGAATCCACTTCAAATGTAGAAAATGATTGATGTAAATCTTCATCATGGTACTCAACATGATTTTTTTTTTTTTTTTTTTGTAGCCTGTCTACAATACTTATTACCAATCATTTGAAATGGTCAATGTAGGTGTACCTGTAAGCCTGGCCAGTATGCCTCAAGTGACTGGAATACAGGCATGCTGATTTGACCTTTCTTCATGTTGACCCACATATACCAGTCATCTCGCTTCATAAACTGTTTAGTTAACTTCTCGTACTCTGCAATGGGGAAAGACACCAATAGCGTTGATCAGGATAAGCCAAAGCTGGTCATTCTTAAATTACAACACTAAAGTACATGTACCAATGTATTACTATTACAAAGGAAACGTTACTTTTTATTAAATATTCTACACAAAATATTCTTAAAATTTTACTTTGTTGTAATATTAAATAATGTAAAATTAAGCTTGGAACATCCATCCTTTAATCCTAAAGCATTCTCAGTGCAACAAGATGTAACAGATGTTGCATCTTGTTGCCCTCAGCAGAGAACAAAAGAACCATTGTTCTAGCTGCTGGATCTTGTTGCATTGAGCAGCCTGCACACTTTTCTGTTGTTGCATTTTGTTGTATTCAGCAGGGTGTCTGTGAAATGCCTGGGTTAGGGTTAGAGCAAAGAAGAAGTTACCCCAAAACATGTCCAGTAGGTCCGTGTTGCCTAACAACAATCCACCTTTGACTAGATACTCAAGCAGTGAATCCACACCAGCGCCTATCCCGGAGTCTAATGCTGTCCATTTCTTCGTCAAGACATCTATGTGGTTACCAAACTGTGGAAATCAAAGTAAGGCTTTTCATAGTAGAAAGTGGAAATCAAAGTACATGTTACAGATGACACAATAAGGAATTCTCTTTTTGAGATATACGTGCATGTGTGGTTCTGATAGGCACCTGTGGTTTTACTCAGGGACATGAAGAACCAATCCGTAGATCTGTGGTTTTACCTAGGGACATGAAGAACCAATCCGTAGACCTGTGGTTTTACCTAGGGACATGAAGAACCAATCCATAGACAAACACAGCCATTAAAATGATGTCAATAAACCTTAATCGTGGTAAAAATAAGTAATTAAATTTCAATTATTAAATAAATCAGAAAATCCTTCAAATTGCAAAAATGTGAAAGAAAACAATTAGGTAAGATACTGTGATGTAGATTTTGCATGAAAAATAAAACACCAAAATCAGGACTCGGATATTTGGAAAAAATTGAACAGTGTATGAGATGACTGGTGATATTTGATTGCTTTATATACACGATATAACCTGCAGGCAGTATTAGACATTTTCCTTGATGGAGATTACTGATATAAGAGGCAAACAATTACACCCCCCCCCCCCAACTACTGACAGGTCATCTCCTCTACAGGGTCTCATCTAGCCTCTCATCATATTGCCAAGCCTACCTGTCCAGGATAGACCAGTGTCCATTATCTAGTCTGTCCTATAATTATGTAAGGCTGTTTGTAGAGTCTGATTAAAGCCAAACCTATTTGCGGTAAGTCCTTCTTAAAACAGGCATGAGAATGGGTTGTGTTAGAAAAAACTGGAAAATAGCGATTCACTATTAATGACCCAATCAAGCCGTAGGCTTGGCCCGAGTCGAAGGCGAGGCATGCCGGGGGTTTCAGGGGGCCGGGGCAACCCATACGTAATGCACTTGTCAGAAGAGGTGGCGGAGGATGTGGACGGCCCTGCGCCTGAAGAACTTGTTGGCCCCGCTGATGAAGCCACTTGCACGACATAATTTGTCCTTCTTATCTTCACTAGATTTACATGTTCCGCTGTGGTAACATGAGCTTTTAGTGCACTTTTCCCGCGATTTCCATAGTTGATCAGTTTATTGCAAAGCGTGCACATCGACTTCCCTGGTATATCTACCTTTCTGGCGAACTCGCCGAGATTGCACTTACTTTATCGGCAATACCACTTTTACCAGGCAGTTTAATTTCCACATCTTCCTCTAACCAAGACCACTTCCATTTTTCTTTGACACCTTTATCCGACTCCCGCATTTAATTGTTCTTCATTTCTATCCAAAATTCTCGGCATTTTGAAGTCGGATGCCTCTCGATATTTCACGATAATTTTACTATAACTTTTTCTTTCACGTACACAAAGGCCAAAGCGTTAACACGATGGTCGCTCAATCAACAACAGCATTTCCTAACGCTGATTATAGGGATCGTTGATTGGAAAATTTTATGACGTTATGGAATACTTGATACCTAACGCGATCGTTGATTCGCTTAGTAAACTTCATCTCTGTAACAGCACTTCATCGCTCTGCGCACGCCGTGTAAATAGGATCGGACAAACGGGTTTATAAAACAGCTGGGAGCGCCTAAAAACAGAGCTACGGGCCGACTTTAAAAGTGCCGATCTCGGGGCATTTCAGCAATGATATTTCCACAATTTCCCTAAAAAAAAATCACCCTAGACCACCTCTACCCCCCAAATTTTAAACCGGATTCACATTGAACTCGGAGAGGACATATTTTGGCCTCCAAAAAGCGGGAAACCGCGGAACGGCGGGAAATTCTCATGCCTGTTAAAAATCTTGATGCTAGAAAAGCCCAAGATTGCACCAGAGAAAATCTAATCCCAATCTCTCCTTAAAGCGGGACCCTAATATCTCCACACCGTAATGGCTTGCTCACTCACAATTGGTGCTTCACACTCAAAATGTGTCACCTGCTAGTTCATTTTGAACAAGCAGATTACAAATCCAAATGAAACCCTGCTCCTCTCTCCTCTGGAAAGGTATCAGATTCTTCAAATACTTATAAAATCTTCTTCTTTTTTTTTTTAAGTGGTGGGAAACAGGAATAAATAAAACAAAAAAGCCCTACCAGGCCAATTTCAGATCGACACTGCCAAATAGAGTTGAGAGCCTTGATTGCTGTCTCCTCAAAGACCGGATCACCAGTTAGTCTGCTTAATGTGCCAAACTCAATGATATACGTCCCGACACATGCTGTACAGGTGACTGGCGTCTCCCCTGCTGGTACTCCATGGGCAAGGTTGACTGTACCATAAGGCATCCCTGTAGGAGTGTTAAATGCTGTACAAGAAGGAGAAACAACAAAAATAATTGTAAATTTTAATCTGCATTTTGGTTTTTAAACTTGATTTTTATACAAATTCCAAGACCCTTCCAAGTATGAATATGCATAATACTGAAATTTACCATATATTAATTAATTAATTATTCATTTGTAAATCAGTTTTTCTGGATGTAACCAAATCTTCTGTCATGTGATGGTACATGAACAGAGTAGATATTTTGCAAGCTTTTCAGCTGACAAGATGAGGCCAAGAAGCCTGATTTGATGACATCTTGAACCCACACAACAGTCAATAAGGAGTTATGTAATGGCTAAGATTGGAATATTGGGAACACAGTCAAAGTGCTTGATGTTTGGTATGATGATCTGGAAGCACAGCATTAGCCAGCAATACCTGTGGGTGTCTTTTGGACACCCTGTTTGCTAAATGGACGCCCTGTTTGCTAAATGGACGCCCTGTTTGCTAAATGGACGCCCGGTTTGCTAAATGGATGCCCTGTTTGCTAAATGGATGCCCTGTTTGCTAAATGGATGCCCTGTTTGCTAAATGGACGCCCTGTTTGCTAAATGGACGCCCTGTTTGCTAAATGGACGCCCTGTTTGCTAAATGGACGCCCTGTTTGCTAAATGGATGCCCTGTTTGCTAAATGGACGCCCTGTTTGCTTACTGGACGCCCTGTTTGCTAAATGGATGCCCTGTTTGCTAAATGGATGCCTTGTTTGCTAAATGGACTCCCTGTTTGCTAAATGGACGCCCTGTTTGCTAAATGGACGCCCCGTTTGCTAAATGGACGCTCTGTTTGCTAAATGGACGCCCCGTTTGCTAAATGGACGCCCTGTTTGCTAAATGGATGCCCTGTTTGCTAAATGGACGCCCTGTTTGCTAAATGGATGCCCTGTTTGCTAAATGGACACCCTGTTTGCTAAATGGACCCCTGTTTGCTAAATGGACGCCCTGTTTGCTAAATGGATGCCCTGTTTGCTAAATGGATGCCCTGTTTGCTAAATGGACGCCCTGTTTGCTAAATGGACGCCCGGTTTGCTAAATGGACGCCCGGTTTGCTAAATGGACGCCCTGTTTGCTAAATGGACGCCCTGTTTGCTAAATGGATGCCCTGTTTGCTAAATGGACGCCCTGTTTGCTAAATGGATGCCCTGTTTGCTAAATGGACGCCCTGTTTGCTAAATGGACGCCCCGTTTGCTAACTGGATGCCCTGTTTGCTAAATGGACGCCCTGTTTGCTAAATGGACCCCTATTTGCTAAATGGACGCCCTGTTTGCTAAATGGATGCCCTGTTTGCTAAATGGATGCCCTGTTTGCTAAATGGACGCCCTGTTTGCTAAATGGACGCCCGGTTTGCTAAATGGACGCCCGGTTTGCTAAATGGACGCCCTGTTTGCTAAATGGATGCCCTGTTTGCTTACTGGACGCCCTGTTTGCTAAATGGATGCCCTGTTTGCTAAATGGATGCCCTGTTTGCTAAATGGATGCCTTGTTTGCTAAATGGGCGCCCTGTTTGCTAAATGGACGCCCTGTTTGCTAAATGGACGCCCTGTTTGCTAAATGGACGCCCTGTTTGCTAAATGGACGCCCTGTTTGCTAAATGGACGCCCTGTTTGCTAAATGGACGCCCTGTTTGCTAAATGGACGCCCTGTTTGCTAAATGGATGCCCTGTTTGCTAACTGGATGCCCTGTTTGCTAAATGGACATCCTGTTTACTAAATGGATGCCCTGTTTGCTAAATGGATGCCCTGTTTGCTAAATGGACACCCTGTTTGCTAAATGGACACCCTGTTTGCTAAATGGACACCCTGTTTGCTAAATGGACACCCTGTTTGCTAAATGGACACCCTGTTTGCTAAATGCACGACCTGTTTGCTAACTGGATGCCCTGTTTGCTAAATGGACACCCTGTTTGCTAAATGGACCCGTTTGCTAAATGGGCACCCTGTTTGCTAAATGGACACCCTGTTTGCTAAATGGACACCCTGTTTGCTAAATGGACGCCCTGTTTGCTAAATGGATGCCCTGTTTGCTAAATGGACGCCCTGTTTGCTAAATGGACGCCCTGTTTGCTAAATGGATGCCCTGTTTGCTAAATGGACACCCTGTTTTATTTGTAATACACATGCAAATTCATTTTAAGTTAAACTTTTGGACACCCTGTTTTTCAAAGAACAACAAATTTGGACACCTTATTTCCAAATCCTAGCTTACATGTATAACAGAAGCATGAAGTGGCAAAGGTATTCAAACATTGAATCTTGATTTTCCATGTCTTTTGTAATGAATCTTTTACCATAAATAAACTCAGGCTTACTGCTATAAATATCACAAAATCCCCCATCCCCTTGGACATTCCATCCCATCTGCTGAGATAAGTATTCACACCTGGTAAGATTCGTCTAGCCACTTTCTCAGCCATCCTTAGCAAGGGTCCCTCACAGGGCCAACCTGACTCCAGATCCACCCCCGCTCTCTGAGACAGCAGGTGGGCAGACAGAAGCCCTCCAATAACTGCAAGCAATTGGTGTACACATATAAAAAAAAAAATTTTTAAAGGATAACATAAGCATGCATACTGTGAAAGAAAACGTGTAAATTTACAGCAAAATGTAGGCAACTCTATTTCCAACAATTTGCTGTATTACAATTTTAAATAACAAGTGTGTTAAACTGATTTACACAATTTCTTTAAACGCTTAATTATGAAACTGCAGTACATTTCCGTATTTGTTTCACCCATTCTGATTCTCTTTTTCAGCTCACAAAGAATACGTCCAAACAAATATGGAAACATACTGCAGTTTCATTATTAAGCATTTACAGAAATTGTGTAAATCAGTTTAACAACACTTGTTATGCAAAATTGTAATACAGCAAATTGTTGGAAATAGAGTTGCCTGCATTTTACTGTAAATTTAAAAATTTTTTACAGTGCACGTTAAAAACATAACTAACACAAAATGGTAAATATGAAAAGGATCTTTTTTTTTTAAAAACAAGTAACTTATCAACTTTATCAAGTGACAAACCCTACAAGCAATGATAAACATATGTCACCAAGGGGGCATTGTCCCTCGGGTGCCCCCACCCATATTCTAAATTCAGGTCCCTTCTAAAAACACAAGGGTACCTCCCAGAAAATCCTTGTTCCCCTCCCACATTCCCCCTACTAAAATGAACCCTTCATTAGCTGTTGCCCCATCCCCACTTACCTCTTATGTTTGTTTCAAACACAGACACATTAATGTCTTCAGAAAAGTCTAGATGATTCTGCAGTAGCGAAGCTACCCTCCTGAATTCACTATAGTTACCCATAATAGCAAGGGTGTCCAATGCATCAATGAGAGTTAGAGAATAACTACAAGGAAACGTTTATAATTAAAGGCAAAATAAATCAGAAAAAAGATCCAAAGCAGTGAGATTCTATGTTCTACATCAGACAGTTTTGGTTAAATCATAAAATAATAAAAAATGAGTAACACTAACAGTTTAATGTCATTTACTCAAAAACATTCTTACTGTGATGAAACCTTTTTGGGTTAGTTTTATATTTGTAGCAAATCAAGAAGGTGGAAATTAAAGTATGTTACTAAAAACCAATGTTTTACATGTACCTTCCTTATCCTCATTAACCCTCCTACTCTAGCTGAACTTTAGCGGCAAGTAGCTATAGCGGTCAAAACCAGTCAACTAACTCTTTTAACTGTTGACCCAAATGTGCACACAGGGGCCTTTTTGACTGGTTTTGACCACCCTCAACAATATAATACAATGCTTTTACCAGTCAAAAATGGTCAACTCATATTTATTCTAAATGTGGGACTGACCTTCCCCATGAGTCTACACCATCGCATGTCAAAGGTCGAAGTTCATCATATGGGAAAGCATTATTCAGGTAGTTGTCATAGCCGTGGTAGAACATAGCCCGAACCCTCTCTCTATAGAAAATAAAATGACATGGGAAAAGATGAAGAACATTGCAACCAGACTTTACCTTGTTGTTAAATGTTATTCCCATTCATAAATGCCTGTATCGATTTCATTTTCAAAATGTTTTTAAAAAAATGTATTTTTTGTTGAATAAAGGCAAATAGAAATTGGCAAATTCACGTTTTGGGGACACACGAAACATTTCCATCGTACATGAGTCAGGCGCGTGATGGCATGCCAATCTTCGTCACTCTGATTGGTTGAAATCTGCGTTGCGTGTCACACAAAACTGTCCGGTGAACAGCTGGCACATACGCGCTGATAAGCATGTCTATACCATCCGTTAATACACCCCCACGTGATTACGTTTTGTCTAAACTGCCTTGGGCATTTATGAATACCTAATAAAAAAATAATTAGGCCTAATAATATTACTCATTAGGTAGGTATGTGACAATCAGGCCATTGCATGCGTAGATCCGTGCACCCGGGCCGGGATCGCGCATTGACCAGCCGCTGTGTGGGGTGCGTCATCATTTTGCGTGTAGTAGCCATATTTTAGGAGTACACATAATACACAGGTATTGATGACGTAGTACACATAACCCTCTGTATCATCGTCTTCGATTTTTTTCAATGCGGTTTGTAAAAGTAAAAAAAAATCCATCAAAGTTTCGGGCTGTCAAAGTCATCGATTCATTACCTTGTTTTTGATGGGTCGCAAAAATTTTTGTCAACGGTGAAAATTATCAAAATTGCCGAATTTCACACTGGCCGAACGCTTCATGTCACTGCCTTTCAAATCACCGTTTGGCACTAAAATCATACTAAAATGAGACTTATGAATGTCTACTATTGATTTATGGCAAGATTTATGGCAAGATTTATGAAAATTATGCCTTAGAGACACCGATGATTAAGGATTTTGATGTGTGCGTTTTCTGTTCAAAATAAATGCATACGCGATTCAGAGGTCACATGACCCAATTTTGGCAACGTGATTGGCCGATGCCAATGTTTACAAACACAGGTGGCCGTGTTTTTTTGGACAGTGTACTGCTTAACTTTCATATTTTATTGTTTTATTTGTCATTTTGCATTATTTATGGATTTATTTTTATTTTTATTAGTTATTTAATTTACAGGCCCATGAAATCTCTGATCCGCGTGTTTTTTTCGGGGGGAAAATGCCCCCCCAAAAAAAATTCTTTTTTTTTTCTTTCTTTTTTTTGAGATTGAAGATCTAATTCACCAAAGACATAAACAAAATCAATTAAAATACTACAGATTTCACATTAGAGCATTTGGAACCAAACAAACATCAAGTAAAAACATTCATACCATCATGGCTTTGCTTTAGCAATGCGTGCTTAAAGTATTAGCTTGTCATAATTTTCCTCTTTTGGGGGGATTATGAGTTGCATGCCTGAAAGCAGATATTGACTTTTTTATGACTTTTATTTCAGGGGGGAAAAAATCACAATCAATTATGTTAATTTTTTGGTTGTGGTTACAAAAGTTCATTTTATTTCCTGTAGTACACATCTGAAAATAAAGAATAATGCACACTTTTTTAAGTAGTCCACTAGTAGGGTTTTCAGTTCGTACGTGCTTGACCGAAGCCCTCCACACACACAGCGCATCGCCCGCAACAAAAAACATTTTTGCTACTTTTACCTGTCGAAATCGTACATGTAATAGCTCATTGGAAAGCTTATAGTTTCAGCTATCCAACAATGTACATAAAATAGCAATCGGAAGTACGTGCGAAAGCCTAGGTTTTTATGAATGAACCACTCTCGTTCCGCCCAGCCTTTCGCGAAGTGTTCCGAGATCAGGTGCATTCGGCCCGTAAAATTTGCCGCGCTCTGCTGAGGGCATCCACTTCGGAGCTGTCTCCGCGCCCGAGTACATTGTAATTGACATGAAAACGGGTTTCCCTATTGAGTCAAAGGGCTCCTTTACATACCCATGCTTGCTCGATCTCCATAACTACTCTACAACCGAAGTTACGAAGAGATAAAAGTAAACACCGTTTTTTCGAGGTGAAATCTTCAAGTTGAAAGGTAAGAGCGGTGTCTGAATTAATTTTACACCTCTTTTCTATCATATGTGAAAGTTTTGAGCCGTAATTTTGTTTAGTTTTGAGCGGAGAGTGTATTTTTTATACCCTTTCAAAAGCTCTTAAGCGGGAAACGAGCACAAACACTGTGCGTGTGTATCACGGTGTGTGTAGGCTGATTCAACGGTTTTGTTGCCATTAGGGATGTACACAGTGTATGGACAGTCGCGCTTCATCGAATGCTGTATACTTGATTAAATAAAACAGGATTCCTCAAAAACTACTCGTCCGATTTTCTTGATTTAAAAACCATTAGATTTCTTTCATCAAAACCTTTAATTTGATATAAATATTGAGCATATTGGTTTAGGAATAATTTTTCAACTGAAAACCCTACCACTAGTAATTAAAATTTAAAAATAAGGAACTGTTGTTCCTATGAATGAAGACTTGAATAGGCAGATTCACGCAAGCCGCCGCTGGCGGCGCACTTCAAAAGCTAACTTTAGACATCGCGATTGTGACCGACTCACTCACATCCGGGTTCGCGCGAAAACGTTCCCCCTGGCTAGCTGTTTAATATGTCGTCGTAGCTCGCGTTGTCGCTGTGCGGATTAAGCGTTAATCTGTAGACGCCATCTTAGATTCATTCATAAATTTTGCTTCGTTTCAATGCAAAATATCCGAACTCGGACGTTAGAAATATCGCCGTGTTTACGAATTCGCTTTTTCATCATTGTGCATGACGGAAATTCATCATCAATTTAGAGGTATTGGATGGTCTTCACGAAACTTGAAACCACGAAAAAAGGATACACCGTATCGTGGTGCCAACTGTAACGTTGGTGGAAAAACAGTGCAACTCGCGTAAAATGATCCGACAGCAAATTTTAAAAAAAATCACCTCTATCGGCGATTTGACTCGGTGAATCGGGGTGTCACGCACGCTTAATCGGGGTGTCACGCACGGGTGGATTTTGGTATTCAATGAGATTTTTTTGTTTAAAAGGGGTACATGCTATATAGACACTTTGTTAGTACTACAAGGATACGTTGCAGGCAAATGCGGTCACAACTTTTCAAATGAAACTGGCTTCCAAAATGACCAAATATTTAAATCAACAAAAAATCGTAACTTTGCACAGGGTTAACCTATCATGACCATTGACCCCTCACTTTCTTTCTAATTTTTTGCTCTATCCAGTGATATGACATTTAAAAGAATTGAAGCAACTTCAAATTTTCATGAATCTGCCTAATGAAGTGAAAACAGTTGCAAACTGTTGTGTATTACTTAGTAAGGCTTTCTTCACTGAAAGTTTTATTAAAATCTGTTGGATATTAAAAAAGTTATGACACTTTGTAGTTCAGAACTGCCCGAAAAGGTCACAACTTTTTCTTTGTTTTCTATTATATAAAGCAATAATACCAAATTAAGCCCGCAAATTAAATATTTAAAAGGTCATAACTTTTTTAATAATTAACCTATAACAAAGATATTTATACCATTTTAATGGATTTTCTGAGCTCTTTCCAACAAATTATGCCACAATGTTTATTTTGAATTTTTTTGTCACAGGCCCTACCTGTATTGAAATATTTCATCATCTGTAAATGTTGAATACACTGCTTTACATACACAAACTAAAGTCAAGACTTTCAATACAAAAACCACGTGAAGAAAATCATGAGCCATAACTAACTACATGTAGGACTATACTGTTTTATCGTCCTAATGTGTCATCAGTAGTAGTAGACAGCGAAATTCGTCTGCATGATGAGCTGATTGACTATTACTTAGTATTTAATTTTATTTGTTTTGTACACGTAGGATTACTCTAGTCAGACACCTGTTTGACATCATCACTATTTGTATTACTTCTCCGTTTGTTGGAAGTGGACATCAGGCAAATCTTGAGAAATAAATGATTTGAACGCTTGAGGGCGACATATAACCCGACCGTGATCATGACTTGTGCAGCTAGTACGATACAACCTGTACATATAATGCAGCTAGCTACATCATAGCACGTAAGCACAGGTTTATTATTACAACGCAGTGAGTAACAAACTGCATCAGTACGTGCGGTTGCGCAATTAATTAGGTAAGTCGTCGTAGTAAGTTATACTTTCTCTGTAATAGGCCTATTTGCGTACTTTTATTGTATATGATAATTGCCTTGAGTGAAGAAGAAATAATACATATTAGTTTACAAACGTCAGAAAACCATTTGCTTTTGACCGTCGAAATCAACTCAATCAACGGTAAGTCGACTCGACCGTCACTAACTTGACCGATTTGACCATCTCGACCGTTGATCGACTGGACTGTTAGTGTTAACCAACTCGACTGTTGAACATTTCCATGACCATAGTTCTAACTTTATGCCAATAAAATGCAATATTAAACAGAATTTGACTGGGCACAATTGTCTAATACCCCGCATGCTCACACAGTCCTTTTGTATAGGTATGTGCGTATCCCACGCATTGTCGCAAATCTTTTCGGCCGCGGCCTCAATCTCGGGTTGAATCGCCGTGGCGAAGACACCGTGGAGATAGCGCTTTGTAACGTTTCGCTGAGGCTGTTCTTTTTGACGTACCCAGGAGTTTTTTTTTCGAAGATGTAGATCACATATTCTACTTCAACCTCGTTCTCAAATTTTCTGAATGCGGCATCTAGAAGTTTCCAAAAAAAATTCTCGAAATTTGGGTTTGTTCTTGCTCATCAAAATCATCGACGATTTACTCAAAGGTTAGTAAAACACCTTATCAAACCACAATATTAATTTTTCTATACTTGTTTTCTACCTCTTGGCCAATTTTGACGGCGATTGGACGATTAGCAGTTACGTTTTTTTGATGAGCAGAAATCGATGTCAACCAAAGATTGTAATGCGCCGCGTTCAGCACGCTACATTGTGTACCATTTTTGATGTCAACAAAACGAACGTTCAATCGGCCGAATTTTCAGTCCGATAAATCGTCCGTTAAACCGTCCGTTAAACCTATATACTTCGGCGTAACACAATAATATTAGTTCTCATAACTTATTTCATTTTTTTCATTTTTCCAGTCCAATATTATTTATTATTTTTTTTAATGTTTAATTAAATCAGGGATAAGAATTTCTCGCGGATTTCAGTATAAATATTTAAAAATCCTCATATTTTGAGTAATTTGAATGTTTTTTAATTTTTTTTAAATTTATTTTCATTATTTTGTTTCATAGTCATACATGTATATATACAGTCCAATATAATTTATAAATTGTTCTAATATTTAATTAAATCAGGGATGAGAATCTTTCGAAGATTTCAGTGTAAAAATATAAAAATAGTCCTCAGATTTGATTAATTATTTTTTTTCATTATTTTTTAAAAAATTTTTTTATTTTAATTTTTTTTTTTAGCACATTTTTTTTGTATTTCTTATTTGTAAATCAGCACTACAAAACAAACTAATCATTGAATTAGCCTGGAAATAGGTTACTATTATTCCTCTTTTCCCAAGCATTCCAGTGATACCAACCTTTTGAAAATCGGACAAGAATTTTGAAAGTTATGATATGGAATCGGAGAAAATCTAGGAAACGGGTCACAAGTCAAATTTACATTTCTTTTGTTTTTCCTTATAAAATATTTGCCATTTACAGGCCTAAAATTGCCGGATTCAACATGTCATAACTTCCTTATTTTTGGTCACAGGAAGATGATCCTTATATCATTGTAATCGTCTATTCAAGACCTTGACAATGATACCAGTTGTATTGGAATCTGTTAATTTTGAAATTTTTTGTCACATAGCTATTTTGTAGCCACGGCTACTGCTACAAATACTACGTCACGCTTGATCGGCTTTGCGTACTGTACTGCTGCGCTACTTGTTCACAGCCAGCCTCTCGAACGATGAACGACCCATAGGCGTTGTGTATTCATCCACGTCACACTTCGAGGTCGTGTAAGAACATTGGGGTCCGTTCAGTGCGTTGATTTTTTTCACTGCTAAACCATAGAAAACTACAAGGCCTGTTTTGCCACGGATTCGACAGGAGACCATGGCCGGGGCGAGATCACGCTGGCTATGGAGTCAACAGTTAAGGGATAGAGAGTTCTTCCTATTGGAGTCAACAGTTAAGGGATAGAGAGTTCTTCCTATCCCTTTACTGTTTACTCCATGGCCACCGTGGTACGGGAAAAAAAAAAGTCGCGGTCAGGTATTACCCACGGTTACAAATAGAGCATGACGCAACCAAGCCGGAGGTCAATGTCACTGAACATGCGCAGTGACTGTTTTTTGGGACTTCGCAAAAAAAAATTTTTGGGGACTTCGCAATTTATTGATTTGAGAGCCACAAATTTATTCACTCGAGAGCCACAAATCAGAAAAAGAACATAAGTCATAATACATATTGCTTTGTTCGCATAAGTCATCATACATATTGCTTCGTTCTCATACATGTAAGTCATAATACATATTGCTTCGTTCTCATAAGTCATGAAACATACTTCATGTCGTCATGGCCCATAAAAACTTATAAATTATTATTACAACCTCCCATTCCTTTACAAGCAAACTGCTTCTACACACGTTTCAAATGGGCATATCACTGTACCTACAGTAGCCGCGTACCCACTGTACCACAGACACTTTGGACTTGCACTATTATTCCAATCCTCCCATTGCTTTTGCACACAAGCCTGCTTTTACGCGTGTTTCATATTTAACAGTCGCTGTAGCCAAAGTAGCCGCGTAGCCACTTAACTACAGACACTTTGGACTTACATGTAGACCATTTTCCAATCCTCCAATTGCTTTTCAAGCAACACTGCTTTTACACGTGTTTCATATAGAACAATCAGTGTAGCCAAGTAGCCGCGTAGCCACTGTACCACAGACACTTTGGACTTAGACCATTTTCCAATCCTCCCATTGCTTTTCCACGCAAGACTGCTTTTACACGTGTTTCATATAGAACAGTTAATGTAGCCAAAGTAGTCACAGAGCCACTAGACTATTTTTCAATCCTCCCATTGCTTTTGCACGCAAGACTGCTTTTACACGTGTTTCATATAGAACAATCAGTGTAGCCAAAGTAGCCACAGAGCCACTTTACTACAGACACTTTGGACTTGGACTATTTTCCAATCCTCCCATTGCTTTTACACGCAAGACTGCTTTTACACATTATCATAATGGATCAATGACAGTAGCCAAAGTAGCCGCGTAGCCACTGTACCACAGACACTTTGGACTTGGACTATTTTCCAATCCCCCATACTTTTGAATGCAACAACGAATGTTCTTGCTGCCCTCAAGCGACACATAACAACCACTTCACCGACCATCCCCTCTGCAGGATGGCTGATAGACTGGTCCCCTACATTAAACCGCACCATGAATTATCACGTCAGTTCAAACAGACCGACCGACTGATTGCGTTCCGCAAACTCCGTGTAGCCAGGTAATTTTTGGGGTCACTCCGAAAACGCGGGGCATTCTACAATTACTCCTTTGACTGTTGGCATATGTGACCTGTCACCACAAAATGAGCTTAAAGTCGGAAATTGGTATTTCAGGATTCAGTAAAACAAGAGCTTTCCAATGATAGGCCTATAGGCCTATTATTATTAACACTTGGGGTTACAGCGATCCCCCAGACCACCAGAGGGGGATTTGCGGCTTTGTTTCCGTCTTTGTTTCAAGTTGTTTGTCAGAACACAATCAAAGCTACCAATGAAATTGGCCTGAAATTGAGGTTTTTAATTGTCTGATCGAACTGAAAATTTGGAATTCGATATAAGGCCGAGTAAAAAAAAAAACATGTTTAGCGTCTGGGTTTCTGAAAAAAAGGAAGCGGGAGGGGCTTTTTATTTTTTAGGGTAGAATGTCGTATCTGGCCGCCACTATTTTTCATTGGAGTGTCGTGGCCGAGCGGTCTAGCGCACCGAACTCAAGTTCTGGTGTTGCCAGCAGCAGGGTGTGGGTTCGAGCCCCGGTCGTGACACTTGTATCCTTGAGCAAGGTACTTAACCATAATTGCTTCGTCCTTCGGATGGGACGTAAGTCGTGGTCCCGTGTGTTGTATAATGCACGAGTGGATTGTCGGCCGAGTGGTTCAGCGCACTGAACTCAAGTTCTGGTGTTGCCAGCAGCAGAGTGTGGGTTCGAGCCCCGGCCGTGACACCTGTGTCCTTGAGCAAGACACTTAACCATAATTGCTTCTCTCCACCCAGGGGTTAAATGGGTACCTGTGAAGGCAGAGATGGTTTGCTCTCTATGCGCTAGAAATGGCAGCAATTGAGCTGTATACTCCCCAGGGAGCTGAGATGGTTTCAGGAATGATTTATGAGCCTTATGAGCCTTATGAGCAGGGATAATAATATAATGCGCCTTGAGCGCCACTTAGTTGGTGGATACGTGCGCTATATAAATCTATACATTATTATTATTATTATTATTATTAAATATCAGTCTGATCTTGTAAACTCCACAATTAGTGACCAACACAGTCATTGTACATGCGTAGTGGCAACTATAATAGGATCCTTCTATTTTCTGAAGGGGAAGATTTTTTTAGAAGGGAAATCAAGTCCGAAAACCATCATAAAAGTGGATTTTAAAGATAGTTTTCGCTTTCTGTACCACCAAAAATCGATAGAATGATTTTTTTAACTGGTTAGTGGTTGCAAAAAAATCTTAAAAAGTGGCGGCCGGATACGACATTCTTTCCTTTTTTTATTTTTTATTTGCAAGATGGCCGCCATTCTTTTTTAAATTTCGAACAACCATTGGTTTTTCCACAGTTCAAACACAATAATGAAAGAAACATGTTGGACAAGACATTGAACATGTTTACAGTGGTTTTATTAAATAGTTTGTTCAGTATTAAAAATCCTGTAGCTCACTTTCACAAGAATAAATTTAAAGTTGGAAAATAAAAATGCATTGAACTTGAGGTTCCATTCCGTGTTCTGTAGTGCTTTCTTTAAAAATTCCAAACATTTGACAAGTGCTAACAACACTGTCTACGTACAATGTACATGTGGTTGTGAGAAATTACGTCATTCATGGAACGTTAGACTTGAAATCAAGTCGATAATTAGCCGAGATTAGTTGCCGCTAGCTCCAACAGCGTTCCGTGCTGGTGTATACAGCGGCGCCTACAGACAAAACACGACTGTCTAACGACTTGTCCCCGAGTCTAATGCAACATGCGCGTGCGCACTCTTGCATGAGCTCTTACCGTCTGTTCCCTGACTTGGCAACGACGATAAAATGTACGTATCCGGTCCGGGAAACCAGACTAACGTTAGTAGTGGTACCATAGCTCCATGGTAGTACACAAGGATGGCTTGGCCACGCACGGCGGGAAATAAACCCGAAACACATGGATGGGGCCATGCAAAAATGTACGTACTTGGACTGGAGATTGCACAATTGCACGGTCGACTGGACCGACAGATTCTATAAATTAGAAGTTCTGACTTGCAAGTATTTTATTTTCCGATGGATCGGTTGACATTTTACGTTTTTTTAATCTCATTTTGAATTGGTAAAAAAAAAAAAAAAAATCCATGCGGCCCCCAAAAAGGAAGCGGGCGGGCGGGAATGCTAAACATGTTTGTTTTTTTTACTTCGCCTAAGGATATTTACAAACTGCAAATATAATAACAACAAAAATTAGACCTCCCTCTGATTTTTCACTTTTCCCGCTGTACTGTGAAATGGTATAGTGCGACTTTACGCTCATTTCATTGTAACAGGTCACATAAGCCATAAGTAACGTTATAATTTGTTTTCAATATTTGTTAAAGATGTTGTTTAGGCTTGACCTAACATTAACAAGTTACATCCTAGGGCCAATACACTGGACTCGCTCCGTATCCTTGGCCCTAACAGCACAGGTACATAAAAGGGGAAATTTTTAAACTTCTGATCTGCTAATTATTAGTCTAAAATTTTGTGATTAGCGTTAGATTTGCTGCCTCTCCAGACATATTCAAGACGAACTTAAAAACATATTTGTTCTTTAGAAGCGTATGAAGTTTGAACTGACTGATTGAACTTGGATTTATGCTTTGTAACATGTACTGTATTATATTTTATTATACTGTGTTGTTGTTTTTGCAAAGCGCCATGAGCATTATTTGGTTGACGGATACCGGCACTATATAAATTTACATTATTATTATTATTATTTTCTAAATTGAAAGGATTAATACCAAGGAAGATTTACAATAAATTCAACCATTTTGTTGTTAAAGAATTACCAATTCTTTACCTTAACCTTTGAAGGTAAGGTATATTTTTACCCTACTTTTAAAGTGTAGGTACAACATTGGCAGTTACCTCAGATTTACCAAATTATTGTCAAAAAGCAAATTTTATGTGAAGGTGATAAAGGTACACATGTAACACAACAATCAATTCAGGAAAAAAAACTAAAATAAGTATAGAGGGCAGTTTTTGTGCTCCATGTGTTTCTGAAAAGAAAAGAAAAAATTAATGCTTTTACACACTTTTCTCAAGACCTTCATTTACATTAATAATAATAATAATAATAAAGATTTTTAGCGCGCACATATCCACCCTGCTGGGCGCTCAAGGCGCGGAAACAAAGAAAAAACATTAATACAAACAATATACAATGATAGCATAGGGAAAACAAATTATGTACCGAGATACATGTACCTACAATGCAATTACAAATATACATCATCTTTGAAGAGTTGTGACATAAGATGAGTTTTAAGCATCGACTTGAATCTGGTTATACTATGACAAGATTTGAGATTAGTTGGAAGATGATTCCAGAGTCTCGGAGCTGCGACAGAAAACGACCTATCACCCCAGTTCCGTTTTGAAGTTGGTTCCTTGAGGAGTGACATGTTGCTGGAGCGCAAATTGCGTGATGGAGTGTAGACTTTAAGTAGTTCAGAAATATAAATTGGAGCAATGTTATTAAAAGATTTGTGAACAATTAGCATAAGTTTAAAACAATTCTCAGAAACAGGAAGCCAGTGCAGTTCTTTCAAGATTGGCGTGATATGGCATGACTTTTTGGACAAAGTCACAACACGAGCTGCTGTGTTTTGTATGTGCTGAAGACGAGATATTTGATTCTGCGGAAGACCGTAAAGCGAGAGCATTCCCGTTATCGAGCCGTGATGTGACAAACGATGTATAATTTGTTCAGCAGCACTTTTATTCAAGTATTTCCTAATTCGCTTATATTCTGATATGAAATGATGATATGCGAACAATGTTGGAGATATGTGGTTTTTAAAGTCATTGTCGAGTCAAATATAACACCCAAATTACGTGCATGTAATGAGGGGTTATCTGGTAGTCACCAATTGTAATAAATGGAAGAGAAACTTTAGACAATTGCTGACGTGATCCAAATAGAACAAATTCTGTTTTTTCATCGCTCAATTTCAGGAAGTTTTGTCTCATCCAACTTCAATCTCTTGAATACATTTCTCCAGTGTTTAATGCAGGAATCAGCAGGTTCTTGAGAAGATTTAAAAGTAACGTAAAGCTGCGTGTCATCAGCGTAAACATGGTAATTTAAATTATACTTCAAAATGATATCACGAACTGGAAAGGTATAAACAGTAAACCACTGTGGGCCGAGCACAGAGCCTTGGGGTACAGAATAGTCAAGAGTAACAGGCTCGGAGATAGCGTTACCAATACAAACATGCTGAGGCCTATTTAAAAGGTAGGACTTACACCAATCCAGGGCTGTGTCATGTATTCCAAGATGATATTGAAGGCGGGAGAGAAGGATTTTATGATCGACAGTGTCAAAAGCGGGCGCTTAAGTCTAACAAAACTAATGCAGTGATTTTCCCCTCATCCATGGCAGATAAAATGTCATTGTTGACGCCAAGAAGAGCAGTTTCCGCTCCATGAAATGGTTTGTAGGCTGACTGAAATGTGTCCGACAGGTTATTAGCACGAACATGGTCAGAGATCCGTGATGAAACAACTCGCCGATTGTTTTTCCAAGGTACTTTAAATTCGCTACTGGTCAGTAATTTTTGAAAACTTCCTTGTCCAAATTGGGTTTCTTTAGGAGTGGTTTAACATGAGCAACCTTCTGGCTATTAGGGAAACAACCGGAAGAAAGAGATCTGTTTACAATAATTGTGATATATACTTAGCAAACACATCAATATTTTGCTTTATTAGCGAAGTTGGCACTGGATCAAGTTCACATGATTTTGATGGCGATTTCATGATGAGTTTCTTGATCTCCGTAACACTAGTAGGCTCAAACATGGACAGTCTACATTGTGGATCCTTGCGTGATGGTGTTTGTGATAGAATGGCAGGTACTGAGGGAAAAGAACGACGGATATTCTCAATTTTTGTGACAAATAAGTTTGAAAAAGCATTTGCGAGGTCCTGATCGGAGTGTGTAGATGGAAGCACTGGAGCTTTGGGTTTATGAAGCAGCTTTTCAACAATGTTAAAGAGTTTTTTCTGATCACCAGAGCTATCTTCCACAAGAGATGAGTAGTGAGTTATTTTTGCCTGGTTAATCATGTTCTTCACAATATCACGTTGGTTACAGTATTCTTGCCGATGTACTCCAAGTTTCCCATTGTATTTACATGTAGACTTGGAGTCTCCATTGAGCTTGTGCTGTACATGTATGTATGTATGTGTGTATGCACAGGGGGAAAAATGTGACAAAATACTTGTATTATCTTTTTTTGTGTTATTAATTTTGTAATGAACGTAATAGTAATGAACAAATGGAAATGAAGATCACTGTCTTGCATTGCATAGGCCTATGCATCACGTGAGGAATTAATGAGGGGGGCAGCACGGTGGAAAATCTGGTTTTGTCGCCCATTTTTTTTACTTAGGTATCTGGGAACTGGACCATTATGGCGACTGGGTACTGGGTACTGGGTTCCAAAATTACCTTTGCACAGCACTACTTTACATGTACACACATGTACTGTTATGTATCATAACATTAAGTCACGATTTGGTAATCCAAGTTCACAGTTTTGCTGATCAAAATTAACAATATACTAATTAAAATTCAAACTTTTTGAGCGAAATCTCCTTTTATATGATTAATGTGACTGCTGTATTTTCATTAAGATTGGAAAATTAACCAAAAAGCCGTACATTTTCAAACTGTTAATAATTATGTTAGCGTTTAGCCTATGTACACTGTACAATAATGTACTGTATGTACAATGTGGGTTAAGAGCAGTGAGGCAATTTTGATAAGGTTGATGATTTATGAACACCTTCCATGTATTATAAAAACAACATTCTCTATGGACCATGTCACACACCAGGCCTGGAATTATTTTCCCATGATATATTCTAATGGAAGTTCCCTGTGCTCAGGAAAAGTGACATTGGCCCTACAAGAATGAAGTACCAGGCATGATCACACATGACCTCACTTCTTTACAATAGAGCCTCTAAGGCCAAAATAAAGTATCCGGTTTCTAGTCATCAGTCAGCTTCAAAATTGCTGTAGTGACACTATTTATTTATTTATTTTTTATTTTATTTTTTTTGGTAATTTTTTTTTTCCAACAGGGAAATATGTGATACATTGTAAGCGCGCGGGGACCAAATTTCCCATATATACAAAGTATGGTGGCTAAGAGAGGCCTCACAAATCAGGCAAACATTCATACCCCTATGTGAAAAAGTCATTTAAAACACAGCATGGCAGAACTCCAATTGATCCAGCAATTTTGGCTGCAATTGGACATCATTTTAAAAAAAAGAAAATTAAAAATGTTGATGCGCGTGTCTGAGGCAACGCGCACGCGGAGACCAGAAACCGGAGAATTTTTTTTTTTGGCTAAAGGTCAAACTGTTATTGGCTGTTTAGATATCAACAGCAAAAGTCTCCACTTTGATATTTGTATGTAAGGCACTACATACTTATGTGTGTTGTACACACTTACAGTGTACATTATCTCAAATCATATTCATCTGTACTTGTTTACAATACTTTATGTTATGCGGGGATCAAAGCACAACATGTTAAAACTGCACATAAACTTGCTACGTACCAGATGTTATTCACATTCTCATGTGTAATAACACTGATTCGGCTAGACATTCAAGATGCATTCTTTTTACTTTGTACATGGCCTTGTTTCTACTTCTCATTGTTTTACATGTTAGTGGCCTCTGGTTCTGATGGCCTCCACTTCATCATCATTAAAGGGGCAGTATTCTTACGATCAATAGGGCATGGAATCAGAATGCTACATATAGTTTTAGATTAACACAGTGACTACTATAATACCCCACATGATAAGGTCATATTACCGTTGCTGCTGCATTATAAATGAGCCAGTAATTTTCACTGTGGTAATCTTAAACATGGAGATCGATTCATGCCCTGTCGAAAGTCTGCTCTGATCGTGACGATACTGCCCCTTTAAACGGCTCTTCATCAGTAAATTCACCATTCATTTACACGTACATTCACCATTCATTTACACGTACCATGTACATGTACGACATACAGTGTTGTGATAAAGTACAAATGGAATTTAATTTAATGTCGCTAGTGCTCTTAAGGAACCTCTGATGATTTAACATTTTGATTTTGATTCAGCAGTGTCACAATGTGTGTCTGTGGGGGGGTGGGGGGTGGTTGCATGCATATACATGTAATACATGTATGCACATGTATGTTTGGACTTTGGATTCTATCAGGATCTATCCATGAGTATGCATATAATATGTATAATTATGATTTGATAAATATTGGTTTGGACTTTGGATTTGTTTTTTCTAACTGCCCTTATCGCAACAATAATTGTCATCAAACAATTTTCTGATGTTTACACCTTCTGATGTATACCTACTGTATGTAAATGAATATGATGTAAATGTGACTCTATATATGCTGCCACCTGTAGAACCACTTTTATCTAGAACCTTCTAGTTCACATAATGCTTGAAGGTACAGTAAACGCTTGGTTATATTTATTCATTTTATAAAAAATATACCTTTCTTTATCCGTGAAAGTTAGTTTTCATTCTGATTAGTGCTGTGCCGGGTATCCGGTTATCCGGATACCCGACCGAAACTGTCATTACCCGGTTCCATTTTTCGGTTCCAATTACCCATAAATGACTTTTTAAAATTCGGACTTTACATTTGCGCGGAGTAAACAGAAATCTGTCACTCTTGAACAATGTAATGTTTACACTTTTACAGACAATTATCTTTAAATTCAAGAGATTACACTCCAATAAAGCCTTTGTAGTATTTTGAGCAACACACTTAACCATGAATTGCTTCTCTTCACCCATAAATGGGCACCTGTGAGGTCGGAGATGTTAATTGTGTTTAATTACATGTAGTTATTGAGCAGGCTGCCAGGGCTGTATAATTCCCAGGAGGATGAGAATGATCCAGGAATGATTTTCAGTAGCCTGATGACAGGGATAATGTAAAAAGCGCCTTGAGTATCACGTTGATGGAGTTGGAGCCTTATAAAAATCCAACATTATCATTATTAAATTATTATTCAGGCATGCAACTTTTCAGCTGATCAGCTGATTTCCCCTTTTTTTTCTTTAATAATAGTGCTATAGAAAACAGGAAAACACTGTACAACGTTTTGTGTGCTCGGCCATTTCCTCTTTTTTTTTTGCAATTACGAAGTTGCATGTCTGATTATTACATGTAAACATATGTGATGTGTTCATGCGATGCGTGTACATGAGCCAATGAGTAATCTTCTTTTGACCTCACTGAGGGCGTCCCTCTTTGTAAGTCCTTGTTTTCAGTTTCTTAAATTAACCCTAACAGACTAGGCCCTTTTGCTTACACATAGCCCAAATCCTCCTATATCCTTCAGTATTAGAGAGTCAAAAGCTCAAAGTACCCAAATCCTTCTAAATCCTCCTGGTTTTTCTTAATATGGCCAACTGCCCAAATCCTTCCAGATCCTCCTGTGACAGAATGGTTATAAAATTACCCTCGAACAAATGGAAGTGCCCGTGCTACATATGACCTTTTCATACCAGGACAATGGTCATAGAAATTCCATTGGTGTGCACACTAAGCATATATACATGTATGTTTCTTATCAGTAATACATAAACATACAATGCCTAGGGACCCCAGCACTGACCCCTTGACCTTGCAATAGACCCACTTAACTTGCTACACTTACCTTGCCAATAATCAAACAAAAAATTGTTTAGGCTACATCACATTCCCCTCCCCCAGCAGCCCAAATCCTTCTGAATCCCATTTTGGCCAAGCTGCATAAGACCCTTCTCTTTCCTCTTATGTCAAATACAGCCTGATAGCCCAATTCCTTCTAAATCCTATCATAGCAGAAACCCACTATGGCCCAAATCCTTCTGGATCCTCCTCCACTGAAAAGTCCTAATACTATTAGTCCAGGAGCAAAGTCTGAAAAGCCCTCTAGTTTAGGAGTTGGTTCAACACCTATTACATCTAAGGTTTGACCACACAGGATGGTAGAACATACCTAATGGAACACCGCTAGGTAGTATGTGGTCTCAAATTGTGGAATCAGTTTCGAAAACAATGCCATTTTTATAAGTCAAAAATTACCAAAATATGGCACTGTTTCTGTTTTTGGCACTGTTTACCCACAACGGGCACTTTCAGTCAGCATTTAATCATGTGTCAATTTTGATTTATTTTATTCATTTTATTACAATACACATGCAACAAATAATTAATGCAATGAGAGTATTATTAATCATACATTATTTATATTTTGAATTTTAAAATATTAGGTCATTTTAGTTTTAATATAAACAAAAATATGTTGAGCGAGGCTGCATGTTCAAATAGTCTGGTTCTGCAGCAACCTGACAAACACATTCAGCAGCATATAGTGTAAGGTTGGGTACCAGTATAAGTGCCACATGTCCTGTCACATAGCTCTACAAACCAACAAAACTCAACCCCCGAGAAGAAACCCCAACTGACAGAGATCGACTTTAAACGGGTGAAAACTTTGGCAACACAGTCAACAATATGACCACTGCCAAAGTCCACATCACCAGACAAATCGAAACACTGTCAAGGGCCATCCAACGGGACACTCCACCACCATACATCCAGAACGATCGCAGCCCCTCATCCACACCGTAGTCTAATCCTTCCGAAAGTCCTTCCAGGACAATTGGGACAGACTCGCAATAGGGTCCGCGATTACAAGCTCACCAAACTAACGTTGAGGAGTACAACTACCAGGCGGACAAGCAGAACAACGGCTACTGAAGGCAACCAAGTCGGCGCAAGGAGAGATACGGGACCACTTCCAGACCGAGAGAGAGCTACACACAGCACAACAACTGTACGAAGTTCTTCATAAGAATACAAGCACCCAAACGGGGAAGAAGCGACCAAGAGGGAGTTTAAAAGCTCTTCGAAACCCACCGTCTGTTTAAAGACCAATTTCCACCGGTCCTTTTCAGGACCACACATCTTCTCAAAAGAGATATTTCATGCCATTTGTCTACCTTATTACTATCTAATTAATATAATACAAATATATAAGTATATATTATTGATTCAAACTCCCAACTATGGCAAAAGGAAATTTACTTAAAGAAGCAAAACGCTCACAATCAAAACGAAAATTGAAACGATTACATGAACGCTCAAATAAAACCAAACAATACCACATTAGTCAAATGACTACTTTAGCAGAACAAAGCTAACAATTCATCACAAACCTATCTCACAGCAAAGCCATCTCAAATTGAGAAAAATTGTTTCGGGTAAAGGTTTAAACTTCGTTCCAACCTCTGCTAAACCAACCCGTTCTACTCTCCTGAGTGATATCTTTCAAAAAAAGATTGAGAATTGCATAACCAATGCTTAACAATACTTCCAAAAACCCACTGGCAAACCTAGCCAAACTCATTCAAAAGGTAAACCGAAAGGTAAACAATAACATGGAAGTACCACTGGTTTTCTCAACCACATATAATCCGTTCGTTAACCACAACGATGTGATTCAAGCAATAAACAAACACTGGCCGCTGATACAACAAACCAACCACCCTCGGAAATATTTCCAAACAACCCTTTGTTGCATTCTAGAAAGGCCTAAATGTTTTACTTCCTTATTAGAGGAACAAATCACATAAAACAACGAACTCTCCTACCAAACAAAACGGACACATTACTACAATTGTTTGAAAGAATATCAATTCAATGTCTTATCTAAAAATAAGACAGGAGACCACCAGGCTCATTAATTTGAACCATTACATGCAACTGATGATTGCCGAGTAAGGCATGAAAGCTTAGCTATTGCTACTAAAGGATCTGAAAAATATCCTGTCTTTTACACATTCTCCAATTTGACCAATCGGGTCATTATTGGCACGTTTACATAAAAGCCTACTATTCCCACAAAACTCATTGTCAAATTGACAAATTTTGGAAATAGTCAAATACTGATTCACTGTATTTCAATTTGTATGACAAATACATCTTGGAAAACAAAAACAAAAGTCAACGAAGATGTGGTGTCACTGAATGGGTTTGCACCATCATTATTTACTACTTTTTTGCCAAAAAGGGCAGAAAAATGACAGTCTTCCTCCAACTCAAGATAGTCTCATTCTTCACGAAAAACGAGCAAATTATCAAGCCTTGGTTTGGAAGAGGGCATTAGACCATAGACAGTGTACAGAACCTACCACCACCTACTGGGAATGGTTGGGAGCTGAAAGACGGCATCCTGCAGCCAGTCCTTATGTTAAAAGACCCAGCACCTCGTGGGCTGATAGAGCTTACAGTATGTCGCTGCAAGACGTCAAACTGCAAACGAGCTGACTGTAGCTGTCGTGCATGGCTAGCGAAAACTGCAGAAACCCCAACAATGACACCATGGCGGAAGACGCAGTTGATGATGACGATGATGATGACGGCATAAGAATATCACCATTTGAAGCCCCTGTACTTTTGGTAATTAAAGTCTGCATGGCCTTCTATCACGCATCGCCCTGTGGTCAACTAGGAAGCTCTCCTGGAACATCAAAACTCCCTGGGAACCATAAATGCCACATATTCAATTATTTTTCCAATGTTTTCATTAATTATCTTTCCACAAATGCCAACTCGACTCTCATTTACTGTTATATATATAGAAGCAAATACAGAAAAGTGTCTTGCTCAAGGACACAAGTGTCATGATTTGGAACTAAGTTTTGAAATACATGTACCAAGTCACCGAAAGACCAAGTCAACTCTATAATCATTGTGGACCATTTGATTTGATTTTTTTTTTTTTTTTTTTTTTTTTTTAAGTTTAAAGACTTTAAAGTGCTTCTTTTAATGGAAAGTTCACACTTTTATCAGGCTTCCAGCAGATAAAGTTAATGCCCACTGTAGAGTGAAGCTCCAATCCTTAACTGTTTGAAGACAATGCATGACATGTTTGCCTTGTCACTTCCAATAATTAAGAATACATTGCAATTCATCAGAGGAGAGGACACGCCCCTTAAGAGCTTTCTGAAATTCCGGTGCATCATATGAACTGAAATCGGTCCATTCATTTTGCTAAGTGTGGGAGCAGGTTGCCAATTATGAAAAAGGGGGTAGCTATGCCCCTTTTTTACCCCTCCTACATCCGCCCATGTACTTAAAAAAAACTTTGGCAAATTGAAAGATTATCTCTTGTGAGAAAACCGATCATTTATGAAAATAGAATGTAAATTTATTAATCGACTGCATACTGTAGTTGCCAAAGTTGAAGATTTTATTGATTTTGTGACCTTTAAATATAACATTACGTTTTGCACTTTAATGCAAAACTGATACCACAATTTGACACCACATACTACCTGGAGGTGTTCCAGAGGGTCTATTCTACCACCCCGTGTAGTCAAACCTTAGATGTAGTGGGTGTTGAATGACCACATTTATGCCAGGTCCGTGCTCCTGGACTATAATACTCCCCAATCCTTCGGAATCCTTCACTTTGGCAAAGAGGATATAGAAGGATTTGGGCTGGTTAGGGTTAATAAGCAAGGCCTTTTGGGTTATGACAACAAGTTAAGGCACTGCTTTTATTATAGATACTTGAATATTTTTCTCCCCATAACATCAACCCTTCTATCTCTCTCTTTCCTGGTAACAATAGAGGGAACAATAGAGGTCCTTGGTTAGTCAATAAAACACAACTGGGTATAATAATAATAATAATAATAATAATAATAATAATAATAATAATAATAATAATAATAATAATAATAATAATAATAATAATAATAATAATAATAATAATAATAATAATAATAATAATAATAATAATAATAATAATAATAATAATAATAATAATAATAATAATAATAATAATAATAATAATAATAATAATAATAATAATAATAATAATAATAATAATAATAATAATAATAATAATAATAATAATAATAATAATAATAATAATAATAATAATAATAATAATAATAATAATAATAATAATAATAATAATAATAATAATAATAATAATAATAATAATAATAATAATAATAATAATAATAATAATAATAATAATAATAATAATAATAATAATAATAATAATAATGTGTGGATTTATATAGCGCACGTATCCACCAACTAAGTGGTGCTCAAGGCGCATTATATTATTATTATCCCTGCTCATAAGGCTCATAAATCATTCCTGAAACCATCTCAGCTCCCTGGGGAGTATACAGCTCAATTGCTGCCATTTCTAGCGCATATAGAGCAAACCAACTCTGCCTTCACAGGTACCCATTTAACCCCTGGGTGGAGAGAAGCAATTATGATTAAGTGTCTTGCTCAAGGACACAAGTGTCACGGCCGTGATTCGAACCCACATTCTGTTGCTAACACCAGAACTTGAATCCGATAAGCTAGACAGTCTAATAATAATAATAATAATAATAATAATTTATTCATTTCTAATGCGCAAATTCCATAAAGAAATGTTCAAATGCGCAGTACATGTACAAAAAATTCCAAATAAAAAAAACTTATTTAGACTATACACTTACATACAATTTAAAAAGAATCTATCATTTAAGCATGTGACATAATAATAGATAAAAGTTAAATATATATACACCATGACAAAAAACAAAAATGCATAGAACATCCACAGCAAAAAGACAATCAAATTCAATACTAAAACTAAAAATAAGATTAGACACCACAAATTATTACACAACAAATTTCTAGTAAAACATGTACGTCTACAATATCGTACAGAATGCATGCTGTATTGATATGCCATGGTTAAAGGGACGGTATCATCATGATCAGAGCAGACTTCCGACAGGGCATGGAATGGGTGTCCAAGTTTTAGATGAACTCAGTGACTGAAAGTAATACCCCACGATGTTGGGATGGCCTAGATGTAACAGGGCACGATAATATATTACTGTGGCTGATGCATACAAAATTAAACAGTGACTGCATAGTTTTTAGTAATTATATTTATGCGTATATGACATGATTGAATTTAGAAAACACAACTGACACATGAACTTGTTATTGTTGAAATTAGGTGTTAAACCTGAGAAAATTACGAGGGGATCAAATTATTGATGACATTACATATTCATATACATACAGCTATATTACACATATGTACATGTACATGTATATTACATATGTGAATATTGCTGAATGCTTATGACAGTTATTCACTACATGGGATTATGTGTTTGTACTATGTTTGTAAAGCCCAAACACACCTGTCCCCTAGATCAAGTCTACCACCTCTGGCTTCACTGACCTAATTCCCCAATTAAATTATGCGTACACTTGTACAAACTTGGAAATTCGTATCATGTCAGTAGGTGTGCATTTCTGGCTGAACATAAATACCTAAAGTACATTTGGAAAAGCGAGTCAAAAATAGAATTAAACAGGGAAATGAAGATTCAAAACTATAACCTTCCATAGTGATGAGAAAAAAGTGTCACAGCTTAATAAAAATTGATTTCCAAAATATTTATGTCGGTGGATGTTGACAAATAATGAATGAAGTATGTCCTACAAAGTTGCATGTTTATATAGAGTATTGCTTATTACACATGATGTACTTTCACAGTAAACACCGGGATACAATTTCATGGCTCAACTTACCATCAGAAAAAAAATTGTCGTTTACTATGGCTGAGCTTAACATAGAGCATATTTACGGGTAAGCAAATAATTTCTGCTTGTGCGCGTACATGTAACTAAGGATTTGCCACTTCCATGGCTAGGGAAAAATTCTGCCCTATAACCCATAGTTGAAAGCAGAAAAATAGTGCCCATTAGTGCAGAATTCTGTGTTTAGAAGCATCATGAATCGGACCCTTGTGGAAAATTAATTGATGTGCATATAGCCAGGGGCTTGAAATGTCTGACTGTTGTTGATGATGCCGCAGCGTGAAGGATCAGATCACAAGCTGCTCACTCTGGCTGTTGGGGAATGATCTAGGTCTGAAATACAGACCTAGGATCGCATTCAAAATTCATACAGGGGAATAAATTTTATTAAAATGACAGCACCTCGGACAGAAATAATTCAAGATATATTTTGACACCACCATCAACTTCACACTTAATAATTTTGTTGTAAAATTTACCATTTATGTTTTATGAGATTACCAGTAGTTTTTTTCCCTAATGTCTAATGGTTGAAAGAAATGTGATCTAATATACCTATGTACGTAACTATTATACATGTCACAGCTTTCTGGCTGGTACAATCTCTTATTTGCAATCAATACAAATCTGGTCCCATTTGGTTTAATTGTAAGCCTGATTACACCTTGTATCAACATTCCTGAGTGATGAATAATGCCAGGTATTTAATTGAATTTCTCACTGACATGATTATTCCTCTGCCCTTGGGCTTGTTTCAAAGACATGACCAATGCATCCAGTTGTCCACTTCAGTGGCTAAAGCCAAATAAATAAAATGATACATTCTGAGTTTATACTTGGATTTCAACATTCATTTGTTGAAGGAATGTTCGATTAATTTGCATTTCCCAAAAATATGCTAAAACAGTTTATCACAGAGATAACATGTACATACATGTACTTCCTTGAGTACAGTACATTTTGTGTTTAATGAATTGAGCACATAAATCTGTTGTACTGGACATCTTTCTGTACATTTAAAGGGGCAGTATCGTCACGATCAAAGCAGACTTGCAACAGGGCATGGAATCGGTGTCTGAGTTTAAGATGAACGCAGTGACTGAAAATTATTGGTTCATTTATGCAGCAGCAACGGTAATATGACCTTATCATGTGGGGTATTATGGCAGTCACTGAGTTAATCCGATACTGCCCCTTTAACCTCTATGATTTAACCATGGAGGAAGGAAATATAAATATGTACTTTATACACACAATATATGTACTACTGTACATGTGCAATGTACATATATGACAAAATAGAGATCATAATTAGTAAATGTGTGTATACAAATATGACATCACACATGCATGTACATGTATTGAGTTAATCCTAGTAGAACGTAATTTTGGAGTGTCGTGTCGTGAGATGGTTTCAGGAATGATTTATGAGCCTTATGAGCAGGGGTAATAATATAATGCGCCTTGAGCACCACTTAGTTGGTGGATACGTGCGCTATATAAGTCCACACATTATTATTATTATTATTATTATTATTATTTACTTGTCCAGCTAATGTACCTGCACTGTACTTGTGTACAGTGTATGTAATGTTTACATACTGTACAAAACCATGTACATGTTATCAGAAACCTGACATGGTAGTGACTCTTGTTTGTACCTACATGTAATATGTGTTTGTACAACTGCCGAGTGTATTCTTTCTTTCTTTTTTTTTTTTTTTTTTTTTCTTTTTTTTTTTTTGCTCGCCTGCCTGTTTGATTTTGTATTCATAAATTTGTGTATTTGTTTTTCAGTTAAATGTTGTTGACCTTCGGGGCCATTACTAATATTTTGCCAATGTGAAGTACTTTATCTGATGGAAACCTCTTACCCTTGGGATATGGTAATGCATGTTAAGTGCTGTACTGAAAAAAAACGTGTAAAAATATTTCTAACAAAACTCCAGAAAATATGAATTATAATACTTCTTCCCTAGGCCATCCCATATGTCCCCGAGCTACATGTGCACCACTAGTTGTGATTTCTAAATCCCTGCAGAGATCCGAACAATATACAAATGATTCAAAACATTACATTGGTTTGAATTAGACCGTAGTTTAATGCACACAGGCCACTGTTCATCATCCGTGTACACTTTGGGGACATGCTGGGAGCATTGATTGAATTGTAGCGTTTCCTATTTCTATTGATTGAATTAACACTTTCTGGCGCTTATTTCATCCGATTATTGAGTCCATCCTGGGTAGTATAGGGGTTATCAGGGAAGTGCAATATATCACCAGGTTGAATTACAGGCCATGTCATGCCAGGCTAGGGTTCTGAAGATAATGGAGAAAAGCACATGGCTGATGCATCTTTAAGTATGGTGTTGTTTCATACTGCCAGACTATTGGCTAGTCATGTAGACTCGTATGGTGTATGTATGTACATGTACATTGTAGTCAGATATGCAGTGTAGTCCACTTGTTCAGTCAGCACGCTGTAGTCAAGTGTATAACTGGTGGCGAATATTATAGTGTGGAATCATCTTGATCACCTGCACACTCTGCACAGTAGCCATCTATTCCGAGGGATATTCCAGTTTGTTGATGTCACAATGCAGTTGAGTCTTGGCTTGTGTTTTATGATGTTTTTATCATTCGCAATACATGTATAATTTAGTTGTGTAACTGCAAACTTGTACCCTGGAACCAATTACATGCGCGTTTAGATCTGCTAAGTGCTCAGCAGAAATTTGAACTACATCTAACAGAAACCTTTGCTCTGGAGATTTCGTTGGTTACTAGCCAACACGTTTAACTGTGGCTTGATGATCATGTTACTGAAAAAAATTAAATTGTTAAATTTTTTGCTGAATTCATTTAGCTATATTGACCTACACATACATTGTACTCAGACCCCAAGTGAAAAGTAAAAATCTTTAATATGTATTTGTTTCATCCATTCACCAAGGACAAGGCGTAAAGGAGAAACCTCATCTATCCAGCTCAAGATGTCTTACCAGAAGCTGTCCCGCTCCGAGCCAGAGAATGAAGTACAGCTCAGCCATGTTGAGGCTACCGAGCCCTCGGACACATATCGCAAACTTGGATCCGATGAACCCGACATGGAAGGCTTTGATGGCGTGCAGGTGTCTGATGTCAAGGCCCGAGCCTTTGACGGATTCAACAACACAAACAGGAGCCCTCTTCTTAAAGGGCCAGCAGGAGACAAAGTACAGTATGAGGTAAAGGATCATGAATACATAGAGGAGATCAAATTGTATTTGTTTATATTGGTGAAATTCTTGCATCTGGTTGTAAACAATTGATTAGATTTGTTTGCCCCAACACTGATAGATGTATGAAACACTGTATGCTCGGTGCTTTCCGAGTCTGTGGGGAAAAAAAACCACAGGCAACTCAAGTGGGATTCGATAGGGGCTACAACAGCAGGTGCTGCAATATGTATAGATTAATGAACTTTGTTTTGTTATTTTTTTCTATAGTACCCATACATGTACATACCAATGTAAACTAAACACTCTTCATTAACTCTTCTACTATAGCTGCACTTTAGTGGGAAGTTGCTAAAGAGGTCATAATCAGTCAACTGCCTGTTGTGGCTGTTGACCCAAATGTGCACACACGGGTATTTTTGACTGGTTTTTACTGACAATTTGACCACCCTGAACAATACCAGACAATGCTTTACCAGTCAAAAATGGTTGACTCATTTTGACCTGTCAAAAATGGTTGACTCATTTTGACCTGTAAATGTATACTGAGACGCAATAGAAACTTATCACTTGTTTTGGAATAGCATAAAATTGAAATGGTTCAAAATAAGACAACACAACAATTTGGATTAGAAATGTTGGCATTTTATTGAGGAAATGTCCACGTTTTGTCCACTGTACTCGATCCCATCTGTATCCACTTCACCGCGAAACGTCAGAGGGTCACGTTGCCAAAATAAGTGCACATATTACATTTGTGCATTGTGATTACTGATAATTTAAGGTCGAAAAAGTGGTAAGTTTCTATTGCGTCTCAGTATACTTACTACACGTAAGGTTTGACAGTGTTTGACTTTTAAGTGCACTAGATATACCTTGGCAAGTATATCAACATTTTGACTGATTGTAGTATAGTAGGAGGGTTAAATATTTTCACACTTTTTGCTTCAATCCAGAAACAAGACATCAGGGATGAGTCTTTACAGCAAAATACCTAAATTCAGTGATTGTTATATGCACACATGTAAAGTAAAATTCTAAAATTCTTTCCAGACCCCCGCCCCCAGACCATCTTCAGTGATATTTTTTTTCCATCTACCAGACTCATCATACAGATTTTATTGTAAAGCGACCATTCAAAATTTCATGCCTTTCTTCGACTTTAGTTCATTGTCAGTCAAGAATATTCTGTTAATTGTTATGCAGAGTATCTGGCAACATTGGAACAATTTTTCCAACTTTGTTATTATTATAAGATTTAAGGTTTTGCATGGTGGAGTTTTGATATTGTTTTGGTTTGTGGTAACACCATGTGTTTACCTCAACTATCGCTAAGTGAGGTACAGGTTCTGAAAAGAACCTTATTGCACAACTCGTATCTCGACTGTCGCTAAGTGAAATTATGGTTCGGGGAGAACCATGGGGACTTCACAGGGTCTTCTCAACGTTTCGATTAGCATGCTCTAATCTTCATTTCTTATTATTTGATTTCACAGCTTGAATCCGTTGCTGATGATAATGGAATTATGTTAGTTGCTGTACAAGGCGACAGATCCAAACCAGCGATCATCACGTACCATGACATTGGGCTAAATCGTGAGTTGATAAAAAAAAAAAATTTAAGTAATTTTTGTATAGACTAATCCATCGACCAGTTCACTGGGCGTCACCGTAACTGCGGTGGTACCTACATTCTGCATCAAATGTTTGTTTTCTACTCAGTCCAGTGCTTCTTCGACCAATCTGTGTACTCTATTTGACGAATGCTAGCGTACTGCGTATTTGAAAATGCGTGTAGTGTGGTACCACCACAGTAATGGCAGAAAATGCAGTAATGCTGGATTAGATAGCTTGGATTACGGACTCCTGAAGTTGATTGGGTAATAGTGAACAGGAGAGAGAGAGAGAGAGAGAGAGAGAGACAGACGGACGGACGGACGGACGGACGGACGGACTGACTGACTGACTGACTGACTGACTGACTGACTGACTGACTGACTGACTGACTGACTGACTGACTGACTGTCCGGTAACAAACACATACTTGCAAACTTCACATGAACTTGAAACTTGGCATGTACTTAGAACTTAACAAGTAGATGAAACACGAGTTGTGAGTGACCCCAATTTGACCTCACTTCCTGTCCAAACCGGAAGTCAAATTTTAATATTAAAAAATATATCTCAACAACCACAAGAGTTAAATTCACAATTTTTGTACCATTGTACAGATCGTGAATTGTCAAAAAAAGGTGACCCCAATTTGACCTTACTTCCTGTCCAAACCGGAAGTCAAAGTTTAATATTTAAAAAAATCATATCTCAACAACCGCAAGAGGTAAATTGACATTTTTGCACCATTGTACAGATCGTTAATTGTCAAAACAATTTTACACAAAGGTGACCCCAATTTGACCTTCACTTCCTGTCTAAACCGGAAGTCAAAGTTTAATATTTAAAACAAAATCTTCCACAAGAGGTAAATTCACAATTTTTGTACCATTGTACAGACCGTTAATTGTCAAAAAATATTTACAAAAAGATGACCCCAATTTGACCTTACTTCCTGTCCAAACCGGAAGTCGAAGTTTAATATTAAAAAAATCATATCTCAACAACCACAAGAGGTAAATTCACAATTTTTGTACCATTGTACAGATCGTTAATTGTCAAAAAATAAAAAGGTGACCTCAATTTGACCTTACTTCCTGTCCAAACCGGAAGTCAAAGTTTAATATTTTAAAAAAATCATATCTCAACAACCACAAGAGGTAAATTAACATTTTTTGCAGCATTGTACAGATTGTTAATTGTCAAAAATGTTTACAAAAACATGACCTAATTTGACATTACTTCCTGTCCAAACCGGAAGTCAAAGTTTAATATTTAAAAAAACCATATCTCAACAACCACAAGAGGTAAATTGACATTTTTGCACCATTGTATAGATTGTTAATTGTTAAAAAATATTTACACAAAGGTGACCCCAATTTGACCTTACTTCCTGTCCAAACCGGAAGTCAAAGTTTAATATTTAAAAAAATCATATCTCAACAACCACAAGAGGTAAATTCACAATTTTTGTACCATTGTACAGATCGTTAACCCTAACTCCCTAAGCATTGTTACTGAACAATAAAAATCCTTCAAAATCCTCCAACTGCTTTTGTTGTCTAGGGAGTTACATGTAGGGTTAATTGTCAAAAAAAATACAAAGGTGACCTCAATTTGACCTTACTTCCTGTCCAAACCGGAAGTCAAAGTTTAATATTTAAAAAAAATCATATCTCAACAACCACAAGAGGTAAATTAACATTTTTTGCAGCATTGTACAGATTGTTAATTGTCAAAAATATTTACAAAAACATGCCCCCAATTTGACCTTTGCTTCCTGTCCAAACCGGAAGTCAAAGTTTAATATTAAAAAAAATCATATCTCAACAACCACAAGAGGTCAAATCACAATTTTGTTCCATTGTACAGATCGTTAATTGTCAAAACAATTTTACACAAAGTTGACCCCAATTTGACCTTTACTTCCTGTCTAAACCGGAAGTCAAAGTTTAATATTTAAAACAAAATCTTCCACAAGAGGTAAATTCACAATATTTGCACCATTGTACAGATCGTTATTTGTCAAAACAATTTTACACAAAGGTGACCCCAATTTGACATAATTTACTTCCTCCCGAACACCTAGAGTTTGTGTAAACAAACTTGAATTTCTACTTTTTTTTATGTTTGTGTTTTATTCTTGATGTATATAAATTTTTATATAATGTGGGGGCCCCAAATGATCAGCTACATGTATGCTGGATGGGTTACCCTCGTTGAAGATGTTTAAATAAAATAAATTAAAAAAAAAAAAATTTTAAGTGTTTTTGTTTTTCCATTTTTTTTTTTACCCTCAAGAACTGTGATATTGAGAGGCGATTTAATTATAAAAAACAATGTCAGAATGTGATATTTTTCAGCGGGGGGTGTTAATCCAAATTATTATATTTGTTAAGGCATTATCACCATTTATCGTGTTTTTTGCCAGTTCATTGAACATTTGACAAAAGTCTAATTTTGGCAATGGCCAAAAATTTTAATTATATGGAAGCTAAATAGTTTAGGTTTGCGGTAACACCATGTAATAATCTCTCTTTGAGTTGTGTGGTTCTGAGAAGAACCTGTGGGTAACCTCAACATTTCGGTCAGTGTGCTCTGATCTCATACCTGCCAACTGTTCCGTTTTTCCCGGAATTGTTCCGTTTTATTAGTTTTAATGTCGCCGAAAAACGGAACATTTCGGTTTTTAAAAATCTGGAAAGGAAAAAAATATATACATCATAAAATAAGGAAAATCAGTGTTTACAGCAGAAAATTGTATCCAGGAAAAGTGTTGTTTAATGTAGCGACCTATTTGATTGATGCCACAGCCGGATCTGACTACTCACTGTATTATGTGTACGTATACGTTATGTGTCCGTGTTTTTCCCCTCTCTGAATGTTGACGTCACCGGAATACGCATGTACGGAGAATTTGTTTTAACAAAGAAGTACATTAGGCCAAAAAAAAAAAAATGTTGAGTTGCCCTCCAGTGAAAATATTTGAAGGGGTCGGTCGGTCGGGATTTTTATTTTATTTTATTTTTATTTTTTTCTCCTTGACTGTCATTTTAAGATTGAAATGCATTGGAACTGAAACCACATAACATGTTTTTCAAAGACAATGATCTAGCAGTATGCACAAGTACCTAAAGAATAAAACCCTGGTACTGGTCTGGTAAATGTTGTTCAAACAAACATTGGAAAGATCCATTTAGACTTATTCTGATTGACACAGCAAATTCATCCATATTGCGTGCAATGCTCAACATGCAACATGTGAGTGGCCATTCGATTTGAAAACGTGTAGATTGAGTCGCAATCGTTGACACACGTACAGTGCGGGGAGCCAGTGCACAACGTGTGAGGGCCATTTGATTTGGCGATGTAGATTTGAGTCGCAATCATTGACATACAAAACAGTGCGCGAAGCCCCATGTGAGGGCCGGGGCCATTCGATTGTAGATTGAGTCTTGGGTACCGGTAAATTTGAAGTGGAAAATTTCACAAATCAAACGTATTATGTTTTATACACAGAAAATTGGTAAGTTTCATTAATAAATAGGCCTATGAATAACGGGAAAAAAAAGAAAAGAAAAAAAACCCGACCCGAGATTTCAGCACTTTTGGGTCGGTCGGTGGAGGGCAACTCAACATATTTTTTTTTTTTTTTGGCCTTATACAACGATTCGCTTTACACACAGCGCGGGGCACTGCGCAAAAGAGTATTGATCACAACCAAATTCTCTCTACGTTCCGTAGACTGTGATTAACAGTCCTACATGTATTTTTGTGTGTGTAGTGCGCGTGATGTATGCACCATAGTGCTAGCGCTGGACGTAGAACCGACTTACTGTCAAGTCTATCTGCACACAGTCTTCGCGCGCGAAAGCAGGAACTTTCTATGTGATCGTGTTTGCAGACGATAAAAATGGCGCTCAAACTTACTTACGTCCAGCGTGGTTCTGCCGTGAAGTGCTTCGGAATGCAAAGAGGGCAACATATCAAGGACTGACTCAACAGCCAGCAACAGAGGAGGCTACATAGCCTACTCACAGTCATTAAGTTGCATAGGAAAACATGAAGTGAGTGTGTAATGAAAGTTCATACACTTCTCATTCTGTTTTTGTTAGTTGATATCATTGTTTTTCTATCATTGTATCATTGTTTTTAAAGTTTTATTCCAGTGCAGTGCATCAATAACGTCAATGTTGTGCTGAAAATAGTGTTCCCTCCATGTAAACGTCCTGATCAGTATGTCGGGGTCAGCAAACAATGGGAAAAATAAGAAACATTCACTAAAAAAATTAAAATTCCTATACATATTATAAGATCAAATCTTGGCCAAAGATAGCATCATTTTGCATCTAAGCCACCTAACATAACCAAAAATTTTCAAATGGGGAGGGGGACACCCCCTCCTCTTATACCCCTCCCCCAGGACGGCGATCACTATACCATCCTGATGTTCCTTTTTCTCTCTCAATGTTGGCAGGTATGTGATCTTGTTCAGGAGAAAGCTATAGAATTGACACAAGTTATTTATAAATATATTTTGTGTAAAGCTGACGATGGCAAAAATCTTCCCCAGAAATAATTTTTTGTGTGAGGTGCTGTCCCTTTTTTAATAAAGAAAAGTGAAATAAATTTAAGTTTGACATTATTACTATTTTGTCATTATTTAATGTGTGTATTAACCCTAACCCCTTAGGTATTCTGGCTAGGAACCTTCCTGAATCCTCCAAAATCCTCCAGTGCACTTTTGGATACATGCCCATATCTTCAAAATGCATCATGCATTTTTGTTGATCATTCATATTCAGTTTCCAGTTTCCAATTTTTCCCAAAAACTACCCCTTGGAGGATTTTGGAGGATACATGTATGGGGTAGTTAGAGTTAAAGCATGTAATGTGGCAGTCTTTGTTGAAGGTGAAAGTTCATTATGAGAAAAGACCCACAAGTACTTTGTACATTGAAGTTTCCTTCAAGTTTTACGTTTTTACGTTTTAGATGTGACCTGCTTCCAAGGATTCTTCAACTTTCCTGACATGGCACCTATCTTAAAGCAGTGCTGTGTATATCATGTCAACGCCCCTGGTCAGGAACAAGGTGCTACTCAGCTACCAGAAGGGTAGGTTGAGTCTTTGTCTGTCTGTATGTCTGTCTATCTGTCTGTCTTGGTGTAGGTCTGTCTGTCTAACAGAAGGGTACGTTGAGCTTTTGTCTGTCGGGCTGTCTGTCTTGGTGTCAGTCTATCAGTCTACCAGAAGGGTAGGTTGAGTCTTTGTCTGTCTGTCTGTCTGTCTGTCTGTCTTGGTGTCTGTCTGTCTAATTGGTTTGTGTGTCAGTCAAAATTTCTACTTGCCCAACTGCCCATTTGCTAGGGGGATTGGAATGGAGGGGAGGGGAGAAGAGAAATGGTGGATGTGTCCCCCTCCCTGAAAATTCAAATTTTAAAGACATCTTTTCGGTTTTTACTTCACTGCTGCCCCCTATGAAATTCCTGTTCCCCAACACTCTTCTCCTTGGGTACTCCATCTGAAACACACCTGGCTACATGTTCACTGTACACAAGTGCCTGTTTACACTGTCGGTCAGTGTTTTATCCATTGACAATTGCGCATGAGAGTACATAAATAATAAGGCAATGTCGATTTTTTTTTTATTTTTTTTTTATTTTTTTTTTTTTTTTTTTTTTTTTTTTAATGTCTCATTTTTGTTTTACCTACATGTATGTCATATACATACTGTGTGAAGTACGTCGTGCATATATTTGCATGTACAGTATATCAACAAAACCTTACAAACATTTATCAATTGGGCAATTTCATGGTTACGTTACATTTTTGAGGTTTTGGGCTCACTCTTAATGCCATAATACTGTATATATTTCACTCATCAGTTTTTTCACAGTAGTAGCATTATAATAATAATAATAATAATAATAATGTGTGGACTTATATAGCGCACGTATCCACCAACTAAGTGGTGCTCAAGGCGCATTCTTTTTTACGTGCATTACACAACACACGGGACCTACGGCTTTACGTCCCATCCGAAGGACGAAGCAATTATGGTTAAGTACCTTGCTCAAGGATACAAGTGTCACGACCGGGGCTCGAACCCACACTCTGCTGCTGGCAACAACAGAACTTGAGTTCGGTGCGCTAGACCGCTCGGCCACGACACTCCACGATACCCAGATCTTACTCAGCACAATTTTGTTATGTACACTATACATGTACATGTATCACTATCAGAGAAAAAGCAACATTTTATGTGTGTCTGAAAAATGTAACTTGAGTAACAAGCATTTTACTCTTATGTAGCACACAAATTTCTGAAATTATTTTTTTGTGCTGAGTAAGATCTTGGCATAATGCAGCCACTGTGAAAAAAATGGTGAGTGAAATATTTAAGAAAATTATGGCATTAAGAGTGGGCCCAATACCTCACAAATGTAACGTAACCATGGAATTGCCCAATTTAGATACTGTACACATGTACATTATACTGTAGAAGTGTACAGTGTATATTTTTGTGTGTTAAGTACATATATTCACATAGTACATATATTTACATAGTAATATCATTCATACATACACGTATACTTTTAATAACTAGGATACTCTGTTTGTCAGAAAGCAAAAGATCCTGTCCCCCCTCAAGGGGACCCTGTCTCTCACATTGTCTGTCCCATCTACGTACGTATGCACTCCGACATCTCCTACACACTTAAGCTTGCCACACGATTGCATCCTTATCCTGTCTCTACGTGGCAGATTGAGCAGCAATGAGGATTTATACAATTGACTAATACATATTTATCACCTTATGTAGAAACGGCATGAGAATATTGAAAATTTAAATCTTATCAGGCTTTTAAACAATGAATGGTCCTATATTGTTAAGTACCTGAATACACGTGTAAATGAACACAAAGGGTTATGTCCCCCCCCCAAAAAAAAAAACAGCAGCAACAACAAAAAACAAAAACTATTAAAAAACAAACAAAAACAAAAAAACTATTTAAAAAAAAAAAAAAAATTACAATGTTTTGAATTTTCACAATTATTTTGCCACAAATATGATGTCCCAATTACTTGGCTAAATTCTCTGAAAATTTCATCAGTTTTGGCTCATCAGTATTGAAAACAAATGCAGTTATGTAACGCTATGTCCACTATTCCAATTCATTAATTTGATAATTTGATAATATTACCAATGTTGTGACTTTCCTTTAATGATTCCTGTTTTGTTTTCATTTTGAGTAATCCCTGAAATGCAAATTCTTTGGATTCTTACATTTGTATTTGCCTAATCGGAGAGATTTTCTGTCTGCCTCTTGAGCCTCTGGCTCCTCCGCATTGCTGAGATAGAAGCGAATTGTTAATAATAAGCCTTGAATTAAAACAAGACGGACAGATCATTACCCCGGCATGATGAATGTAAATTGTCAACTGACCTTTAGGATGTTTTGACTGCAAAGTCTAGAGACTGGTTGGAAAATGTCATGATGCACAAATCATTTACGATTCAAAGATTAGACTTGTGTTTAGATGTGTTTACGGTAATCTTCCCCCCCCCCACCACCTTTCAAATCACACCGAGTCTAACTTTTTAACAGTATCAAACAAAATAAAAATAATTGGAGCAGACCTGAATACTTATATCAGGCCTTTGATTTCTCAGGATTTGTACAAATCTGCCTTTTTCTCAATTTTATTGAAAGAAGAGAAGTTGCCACCAAGGAATGAATGAAGTAGCCTGTATTGCATACACACTGCTAGTTTCTTACTTGTGGGGATTTGGAGAGTTTGTAAATCCTCCAAAACTAAACATCCAGGAGGTTCAAGGGGCTTTGTCCTCTAGACCAAAGGGGGACCCAGGCCCACTGCCCACAGGAGGTTCAAGGGGCTTTGTCCTCTAGACCAAAGGGGGGGACCCAGGCCCACTGCCCACAGGAGGTTCAAGGGGCATTGTCCTCTAGACCAAAGGGGGACCCAGGCCTGCTACCCACAGGAGGTTCAGGGGGCTTTGTCCTCTAGACCAAAGGGGGACCCAGGCCCACTGCACATTTTTAAAAGGATTTTTTTTATACTTTTGTCAAAATAATCACACCCCTGCTGTATTTTTTAATTTGGCAATTCCCAAACCTGTTTTTGGTTTTGTTTTAAACCTTTAAAAATACATACAAATGTACCACAGCTTGTAATAGGCATTAACAAAGTAAACAAAATTTATATACAAATCAGCAATCTTTAACCCACCTTAATTTTGTTGGCAACAGAAAGCTAAAGAGCCAGGAAGTGATTTACTAATTTAACCCCATTTAAATGTTTGTTTTCAGTGTGAAAGGAAAATTTGTTTGTCACTCTTGTAGGAAAATGTAGTCTTCCATTTCTGACTATTTTCATAATGTGTATGATATTTCTCACATTCATATGCCCCTAAGAGAACCCCTCGGGTAGCCTGGCGATGCAATATAATCCATTTTCTAATTCTGTTTTTCATCTTCTTGAGCCACGAATCCTTTATAAACCCCGGGGACATCGACATGTCTGGTGCATTGGGCAGGAGTAACATTTCTATGTAACACTGTAGTGTGTGTGAAAGTGGGCATAAACTAATTTGTGTTGAATAGTTCCCCCTGACTGTCAGTTTCAATATTAAAGAGAAGACCACATTGGCAAAACTGCTTCTATGATTATTAGGGATGGAAATACCAACAGGAACACTGGACCAGTCTAGTGATTTAAGCATCTGTCTAGTGCACTCTAACCAAACTATTCTGGTTGTCTAGTGGTTTTTACTTACACTGAGGGGAAAAAAACACTCCATAAATAAACGCTCAAGAGTCAAATGTGTTTCTCTTATATTTAGCACTGGTCATGTAAAAAATATTTCCAGTCTAGGCAAATTATTGAGTTACATGTACTAGTACTGTTGTCTGTTAGCTTTTTTTCCTGAAATTCAATCCCTGATTCTATGAGTAGGCTTACTTTCTTTAATTGAAGATATACTGTACATTTGCATACACTTGTACAACCCCACAAATCTGCCAAAATCCATCTACCATACATGCAGTAAAAAGGTATCCCAAATGTTGGACTTGGCTGAACACAGTCCTGAATCCAACAAAAGCAGCCGGTGGAGTTTGATGGATTTGCTACACATGGCTACATGCTCTATTCGCTGGGCTACATGTATATACTGTGGAGTACTGAATCCATGAAAATCAAGCAAAACCAGGCGATGGATTTTGGAAGATTTGGGGTAGTTAAGTGTTAAATAACCACCTGTGAAAGTTTCAGTTCACTATATTGTGTTGTTAACATGGTTAATAACAAGAAAATAATGAAAATGCTTTCAGATTTGTTTGTATTTCCCAATATTTGTAGTGTGATTTGTATCCTTTTTACTCGTCTTAACCCTAACCCCCTAGGTATTCTGGCTAGGAACCTTCCCGTATCCTCCCAAATCCATCAGTGCACTTTTGGAAACATGCCCATATCTTCAAAATGCACCATGCATTTTCATTGATCTTTCATATTAAGCACTTATGGCCTGTACTTCTTGCCAGGTAGTAATTTTGTCCCATTTGAAGAAGTGAAAGTACCAGTTTCTGAAAGTGCTGAATTTGTCCAAAAATGTGCCCCTTGGAGGATTTTGATGGATTTGGGGTGGTTAAGGTTAATGTTGTTTTTCTGCTTATCTGTTCATACAGTAAAAAATACCCAGACATGGATACATTATCGGAGATGCTGCTGTCTGTTGTCCACCATTTTGGGTAAGTCAAACTTCACAGGGTGACCTTAATTAATGTAATGTTTTTTGCATATTTTTGGCAGCAGACATGGGCAAAAGTAGTAAAATTGCGTCACTGTGTAACTCCATTGAAATTATTCATTTGAAAACACTGGACTTCTGGTATGGAAACAGGTGTTGGATATTTTCTCACAGCAAAAGTTTAACAAATAAACAGAAATATTCACTGATCATCTACTTTGTAACACCTTGTTAGATTTAAGAGCAATTTTTTAAATCTTTTTAGATTACCAATGAGTACAGTGACTTTAAAATAAACCTGCTGTTAAAGGGACAGTATCATCACGATCAGAGCAGGCTTTCAACAGGGCATGGAATCAGTGTCCTTATTTAAGAACACAGTGACTGAAATTTACTGGCTCATTTATGCAGCAGCAACGGTAATATGACCTTATCTAATGGGTATTATTTTCGGTCACTGAGTTAATCTAAAACTAACATTCTGATTCCATGCCCTGTTGATCGTGCTGATACTGTCCATTTAAGGTGTGGCAATGACCCAATCATCTGATGTTTGTATTATTTTTGTTCATCCATTTTTAATATCAGTACTGACTGAGTGCAGCTTAGTTGTTCGTTTTTTTTTTCCCATTTTCTTTTACTCAAGCAATTGAATTATAAGAACAGCAAACCCCCAAAAATAGACTTACAACAAGAAATTGGAATGGATTGTTTACTGTATGTGGTTTGCCTTCATGATGAGTCGTGCAGAGTCTCTGGTCTATACAGCTGCCATCATTCAGTAACCCGACCCTTGCTTGAATAAAGCACAACCTTACTGCTATCGAGAAAGGTGTCATTGTATCCAAAGCTCATACCAAGAGTCTGTTTCTCTTGACTGGAAACTGAAATATAGCATTTCAATCGTGGGCGTTATTGTGGGAATAAAAGGGGTTGGGAAGATTATGCTACTGTGTACATTATTGGCTCTGCTTATCATCAATTAATCAGCTATTTTACACAAGGAACAATTTTGTTCAAAACCTTTGCATAGCAACATTTTTTGGCAGAAATATTTGTGTGTGTACATGTATGTACTGCTTATTTTGCATTGTGAATCATGAATTTTGAATCTGTTGGAGAATTTAGCTATATATATATATATATATATATATATATATATATATATATATATATATATATATATATATATATATATATATATATATATATATATATATATATATATATATATATATATATATATATATATATATATATATATGTACACTATTTGACTATTGCTTATGTACATTCAAGTTAATGTTCATGACAATGCTATAACTGGTCCATTTTATGAAAATTATGACAAATTTCCCTTGTGTAGCATATCAACAAATTCCCAATTTGCAAATCAAAATGTGAAGATTTGCTATTCAACATTAGTATTACATGTACATAGTTTCATGTACACATACAGGTACATGCTTTCATGTACACATACATGTACATGCTTTCATGTACACATACAGGTACATGCTTTCATGTACACATACATGTACATGCTTTCATGTACACATACAGGTACATGCTTTCATGTACACATACAGGTACATGCTTTCATGTACACATACAGGTACATGCTTTCATGTACACATACAGGTACATGCTTTCATGTACACATACAGGTAAATGCTTTCATGTACACATACAGGTACATGCTTTCATGTACACATACAGGTACATGCTTTCATGTACACATACATGTACATGCTTTCATGTACACATACATGTACATGCTTTCATGTACACATACAGGTACATGCTTTCATGTACACATACATGTACATGCTTTCATGTACACATACATGTACATGCTTTCATGTACACATACAGGTACATGCTTTAAATTTCCTGTGCAAAATTGTTGAATGAAATTGACAGTGACGTCCTAAAATGTCAGGATAATATTTTGTGTCTGAGTTTGCCTGTGGAATGATCCTAATTTGTAGCATACACTGTAAGCTTGAATTTTGATTTTTAAAAATATGATCTTGAGTTCAGTGTTCATTAATTTTAGATATTAAAGGTGTTTACTCTCAAGTGAAGGAATGCATTGTGGGAATGAAACTATTAATAGTAAATAAAAACAAAATAATTGTTTCTCTGTCTTTCTCAGGTTAAAACAGTTTATTGGTTTTGGAGTTGGTGCGGGAGCTAACATCCTGGCACGGTTTGAGGTGAGTTATTAACCCTAACTCCCTAGGCCCATTTGCTTACACATAACCTTACACATAATCCTCCAAAATCCTTCAGTAGTAAAACGAGCACATGACATGTACATGTATGCACACGTGTGTTTCTAATCTGTGATACATGTACATGGCCAAGGACCCTCCCTGCATGCATGGAGCAATAAACAGTGTCCACTGACCCAAGCACTGACCTTGCAATCACGACAACAAACATGGATGTAATACACACCCACAAGGACAAACCGGACCCAAACAACAGAGCGGGAGTCTACCGGATCCCCTGTGAGTGCGGTAAAGTGTACATCGGCGAAACAGGACGCAACCTCCCCATCAGATTGAAGGAACACCGAGCACACGGCCGCAGAGGAGATTTCGAGAAGTCCGCCATCGTCAAGCACTCGCACATCAAGGACCACCAAATCGACTGGCAGGCAGCCCAACTCATCACACCCATCGACACATGGCACCCCAGACGCATCAGAGAGGCCATCGAGATCGTCAAACACGACACTGTGCCACAGGACATCGGCTTCTACATCAGCGACATTTGGCGACCACTACTACAGACTGAAGGATCTTCTATATCCAAAGTCCATAACCCACCCCAGACTGAGGGATCTCCTATATCCTAAGTCAACCACCCTCCATCCCCTGTGCTTGTCAACAACTGATTCAGTTCAGTGAGCACACACTCCTCTCCCCCAACCCCTAGGATCCTAGTCCCTAGTTCCCGCCTGCGCGCCTCAATGAACTAATCCTCCAGCATCCATTCATGGGATGATCCTCCAGCAGTCTACTTAAGCAGCAGCATTTTCCAGAGTCCGGCATTCTCCCGAGGACGATCAAAGCATACTGATCGAAACGTCGAGTTGTACCACCAGTTCTTTTCAGAATTAATTACTACTCAATTGAGATTCCACATGGTGTCACCGCAATTAGTCTTACTTATAGATGTAATACAATACAACAATACAATACAATGAAGGCATTTATATAGCGCTCTTACACAAACGGTATCACAGCGCTTTACAGTGAGATGCAAGTACAATTTAAAAATACACAGTGCCTAAAATAAATGAGTCTTGAGAGATGTTTTAAATTGACTCAATGAAGTAGCATGACGGATACCAGATGGTAGTTCATTCCAAATGCTGGGTGCAGCAGTATAGAAACCCTTGTTAGCCGCAGTTAAATGTGTAGTTGGCTTTTTGAAGATCCGGGAATCAGAATTTGAACGGAGTCCACTGTGGTTAGGTTGGTATGGTGTAATAAGCTCACAGAGATAGGATGGCGCAGAGTCAGTAACACATTTATAGGCAATAGTCAATGTTTTGAAATCAATCCGGTATTGAACGGGAAGCCAGTGAAGCTGTCTTAGGAGAGGGGACACATGGTCATACTTTTTAGCCTTAAAAATTTATTTTGCAGCACGATTTTGAAGCCGTTGAAGACATTTGATCTCTTTGCTAGAGGATCCTTGGAGAAGTGAATTTGCATAGTCCAAACGTGCTGTGACTAGAGCACGGACTGCATGATGACAAGTGATTTCATCAATAAAGATACGAACTTGTGACAGATTTCTTAAATGAAAGTTAATGGTTTTGCATATTGAAGATACATGGTTAGACATACTCATAGTACTGTCAAAAATAACACCAAGGTTTTTTACACATGAGGAGGGTTTGATAACTGTATTACCAATTGTAATGGTGACGTCAGATAATGTTTTCAAAAGTCTATGGTTAATAATAATAATATAATAATAATAAAGATTTGTAGCGCGCACATACATGTATCCACCCTGCTGGGCGCTCATGTACCATGGAAAGGCAAATATGCCTAATAACCTCAATCCTCCTAAATCCCTTACTTTAGCAAAGAGCATGTAGCATGTAACCTCAATCCTTCAAAATCCTTCACTTTAGCAACGAGGATTTTGGAGGATTTGGGAAGGTTAGGGTTAATAATGTTCAACTTTTGCCCAAAAGCAGGTTTTATATCCCCTTCCTAGCATATAGAGCCTGCAGATTTTTGTTTATTATTTTGACAGAAAAGTAATAGGGATGTAAGTTTTCTCATTTTCTAAACTTATTTTATAATTATTAATAATTTTTTTTTGTTTATCGGCTGCAATGTTCAAACCAACCTCCCCATACATGTATCTAACTCATAGTTGGAAAACAGTTGAGTCATACACTTGGGATCAAGGTTGCAATATCGCAGACATTTCCAGGCCTTTTTTGTGCACAAAACACCCCCCATATGTACTGTAGATTTTGTATGAAATGCCACTCACTTCCCTGAAATAATAACTGTTTCTAGCCAGTGCATACACCCATGTATGTTCTTTTTTTATAATTTCAATTTAGTTGACAGCTACATGTACGTTTGAGGCATATTTACACTTATAAATAAATTATTATCATCCCTGTTCATCATGCTACATGTAGTTCAAACAGTCCCTACAACTAATTCAGCCCCCAGGGGGAACATAGAGTACACTGTACATCTCAAATAACCAAATGTCTACCTCTAATGCTGTAACATGTATGCAGGAGCACTGTTTCAATATCATTCCGAGTTTAAGCCAGGATTTGAAGTGTCAAAGCTTGTTATCATTTGAAAAATAATACTTACAATACTACATGTAAACATGTTCATGTACATGGCAAATAAAACAGGGTGTCCATTTACTCAATGGTGTGTCCAAAATACCCCCTGACTTATTTACTTATAAGAATCTACCCTGACATGTACCCAGTTACCCCTGGGTAGAGAGAAGCAATTCCTGTCATAGTGTTAGCCAGCAATACCTCCGGGTCCCTTTTGGACGCCCTGTTTGCTAAATGGACGCCCTGCTTGCTAAATGGACGCCCTGCTTGCTAAATGGACGCCCTGCTTGCTAAATGGACGCCCTGCTTGCTAAATGGACGCCCTGCTTGCTAAATGGACGCCCTGCTTGCTAAATGGACGCCCTGCTTGCTAAATGGACGCCCTGCTTGCTAAATGGACGCCCTGCTTGCTAAATGGACGCCCTGTTTTATATGTACATGTATAATAATTGCAAATAAATAAATGTATATTACTAATATTATATTATTAGTACTTCCATTACTTTCGCATGAATGAAAGTTAACCTTTTGGACACCCAGTTTTTCAAAGAATAACAAATTTGGACACCTTATTTCCAAATCCTGGCTTCAATAAGACTTGGCCATCGTATTGTAGAAGTCCTCCAGATAACTTGACACTCCCTTTGCTTATCATATTTAACATCATGTTTACACATTTGCTATCTTGCTTAAACCCATTTTAATTACAGTGCTTATCGTTGTGATTTCATTTTTCTTATATTGTTCTGCATGCATTTCCAAATGGTATCTTTTTTGTGTTTATAATTTAGCATTTGGTTGTTATAATTATTTTAACCCTCCTACTATTGTTGCACTTTAGTGGGAAGTTGCTACAGAGGTCAAAACCAGTCAACTGCCTGTTTTTACTGTTGACCCAAATGTGTACACAGAGGCATTTTTGACTGGTTTTTACTGTCATTTTGACCACCCTGAACAACACCAGACAATGCTTTTACCAGTCAAAAACAGTCGACTCATTTTGACCTGTAAATGTACTTACTACACGTAAGGTTTGACAGTGTTTGACTTTTAAGTGCACTAGATATACATTGGCAAGTATATCAACATTTTTACTGATTTTGACCCTTGTAGTAGAAGAAGGGTTAATGCTCATGTAAATGTGTATAAAATTATGTACACTCCACCAACAGTATCATGTTCGTAAGGGTGTCATGGCTATATGGTTTAAAAACATGTACATGCACACTGCATATACTATGTATGTATAGGTCATGAGTTCTGAAGGCCGAGTTGTCCGATTTTGGGTTCACATCCTGGCAAGGAATGTGTCCTTATGTGAGACATTTGACCATGAACTGCTTTTCTCCACCCAGTAGTACAAAAGGGGACCTGTAAGTGTGGAGTAAGATGGTTTTTGTGTTGATTATCCACAGAATGCTACGATAGCTTGAGGCCACATACTCCCCAGCCAGTTGAGCAAGTGTCCATAGAAGTTCTTTCCTTTTAGACAATAGTTACATGTATTATGCACTAAAAATTAAACATTATTATTATAATTATTTAGTATTGTTGTTGACTACACAAAATTAAAACATTTATTATTATAATTATTATTAGTATAGTGTTACTGGATTGTAATTTACAATCATTTAAATTATTAGAATTAGTGTTATTATTGTTATTTTGTATCATTTATTTCAGTTGGCTCACCATAACTTTGTTGAGGGGCTGGTTCTCGTCAACTGCACATCCACAGCAGCATCGTGGATAGAATGGGGCCAACAGAAGGTACAGTCATTTGAATTGTCCAATACCGTTGCTGGAATGGTTCCATTCAATTCAATTCAACTTCACATTTATTTCCACATTGCAACATACAAAATAAATGATGGAAAAACAATTTGGAAGTTTGTACAAAAGTAAACAGTCAATTATTAAGAGAGAAAAAACCCAAATTATATGAGACAATCGTAAGAGACCTACAGCCTTGCCCAGGGAGAGGAGGGCTGTTTGGGAATTTTACCCCACCTGCCCATCCTACATTGGTTACTACATGCCAAATCTGACTTCAAACCTACTACATGTATGTAACTTTCTTGTTATATTCTGAGTGTTTTTTAATAATGGGAATAATAATCCAGGCCGGGATTTTCATTTATGTAGGGGCAAGGCCAATTTTTCATAGTAAAGGGCACTTCTATTTTAAATATCATATCAGAATGTCTATGGGAATGTTTTTAAGGGGCACAAAGGCCAAGACCAGGGCAACAGAGGCCACGGTCTTCATAAAATTCCAGCCCTGATAACCTCAACCTTTTGCTCTTTTCAGCTGTCTTCCTTCTATCTTCGAGGCAAAGGGATGACCACTTACACTCAGGAGTATCTTCTCTGGCATTACTTTGGAAAGGTAACACAAAATAGGAATGGATATTCACCCCAAAAAAATACCGTGATGCTAGCCATTCTTATGATCAATTGCCGCTGAAACCGAGTGAAAATTAAAAATGTTTGTATTTAGCTGAAACTTTGACATGTTTTGTTGTTTGTATAAAGCATGCATGCTCCTAATGCCACTTCAGTCAGAATTCTGTTAGAAACACAGCCTTTAGAAACACAGATTAATTTGTTTTATATGTATGGCTTCATTTCAACCATGTTTTTCATAATTTCTCAATAGCGCCCCATTGAACATGACATCATACAGCCACAAGAGGGCAGCATACATAGGACCACAGAGGAAAAATAATTCATTGTCTGTTTCAGTCATTTACCTGTACCATTATCTAAAGAAAAAAATAGTTTTCTAAACTTTTTGTCTCAATTGTCTTTTGATTTTTCAACAGAAAACAATGGAGAGTAACCATGATCTAGTGACAGTCTTCCGAGAGAACCTATCCAAGAGTGTCAACCCCTACAACCTGTCTCTGTTTATTGATACTTACATCGGGTAATAGTACGCCCCAAGCTGTAGGAAGGGGATGGATATAAAACAGCTAGCCTACATCAGAAAATTGAATTTTTCTATCTTGCTGATTTACCTATCCCCTTTTGCAAGTTAGCCAGGCCCCTTGGAAAGTTAGGAGCAGATTTTTTTTCTCCCAATTTCCACGCTGAACATTGTTTCCTATTCTGTGTTCATGCAATTCAACCATTGACTATCCTTCACTTAAATCCTTAATGTACAGAAATAACTGAACGAGGAAGATGAGTCCAGCAGCTACCCCAAGCTAACGGGCAGCTACCCCAAGCTATCTGACAGCTACCCCAAGCTATCTGACAGCTACCCCAAGCTATCTGACAGCTACCCCAAGCTGCCCCAAGTAACAGGCAGCTACCCCAAGCTAACAGGCAGCTATCCCAAGCTAACGGGCAGCTACCCCAAGCTATCGGGCAGCTACCCCAAGCTATCGGACAGCTACCCCAAGCTATCGGGCAGCTACCACAAGCTAACGGGCAGCTTACCCCAAGCTAACGGGCAGCTTACCCCAAGCTATCTGACAGCTACCCCAAGCTAACGGGCAGCTACCCCAAGCTAACGGGCAGCTACCCCAAGCTAACGGGCAGCTTACCCCAAGCTATCGGGCAGCTACCCCAAGCTAACGGGCAGCTACCCCAAGCTAACGGGCAGCTAGGCAGCTTACCCCAAGCTATCGGGCAGCTACCCCAAGCTAACGGGCAGCTTACCCCAAGCTAACGGGCAGCTTACCCCAAGCTAACGGGCAGCTTACCCCAAGCTAACGGGCAGCTTACCCCAAGCTAACGGGAAGCTTACCCCAAGCTAACGGGCAGCTTACCCCAAGCTAACGGGCAGCTTACCCCAAGCTAACGGGCAGCTACCCCAGCTATCTGGCAGCTACCCCAAGGGGCTTTGTCCATCTGTCTTCAATTTTATGCTTCTTGTCAATAAGGTTACTTTTTACCTACCGTGCTATAAAGGTAGTTCTTGTCTGCCTACTTTCTGCACTACATTAAAGCAACCATCCAGCCCATCCTGTTATGTTGTTGCTACATGTCATTTGTTAATGAGGGATTTACTGCATGGTCTATGGACAGTCTGCAGGAAGCCTAAATGTACCATGAATATTTGAGGAAAACCATTTTGGGTTTACATGTCATGTATTTTTCCTTGTTTTTTATTTGCCTTATAAATACAGACGGACAGATATGAAGATAAAGCGTGAACTGGATCCAGTGAAGAAGAAAAATACACGTACACTTCGAGGACATATCATGCTGATTGGTGGAAGAGACTCGCCCCATGTCAATGATACAGTAGGTGGTGTTCTTGCAGCTTAGATTGGTTTACATTATAACAAGGCCACTCCTATCATGGAAAGCACTCTCTATAAGCAGAGCTGCCAACCAGTACGATTTTGTCGTATTTTGTACGATAAAATGATTAAAATACGACACTACGATATACATGTAAAAAATACGATTTCTTTTAAAAAAATACCAACTAAAAAATTATATTGCCTGGTTACTACTTCTTTCCGTCCGCGCACAAACCTTACGGTATTTTTCTGCAGGAGAAAACAATTAAGTTCCAAAAGCCGGAGAAAGGCGCGGGTTAAGTTTCTTGTAGTCATTACCGATCGCACCCACTAGTGTTGATGAAACAAAGTACTGGCTGAATTCCTACTTGGCAACCTAACGAATTTTCCTATTGGCTGAATTCCGACATTATGTAGGAATTCAGCCAATAAACAAGTTAAATGTAGTACATATGCCGCGTAACAAATTTTCCTACTGGCTGTCTGCCTTCGAACCTAATTACCATGCACGCAAGCGATTTTAATGTGGGTTTCCCAGTACTGCTTGGATAACATTTTGGTTTTATGGGCACCAGCGGTAAGCCAATTTTGCCGTTTTGTTACGTCTACTGGAATAGCTTTTTAACGTTTGTTTGCATTTATAACAACAGCAAAAAGATCTTTTTTTTTTCTCGTCTAATGGTGGCATTTGTTATGCAAGATATAATGAAAGACACGGCAATTTATTGCTGTGAAATGTCACGCCAATTTCAAGGCCTGCACGTGTACTGAGTGTACGTTATCGCTCGTATGCGTGCACCACGTGTTGTGTTAAGTTCGTGAGTGTGTACTGTACTGGCTGTGCATGCAGCGTATGTGATCAACATGGCGACCTCCGTGAGGTGATTTTCGTCGTGCGAGGTGCAAGGGTTTTTTGTTTTTCATCAACATCGGCATTGTTTTTATTAAGAATACGATTTTTGTGTTAAAAATAGTATTTTTGGGGATTGTGAATACGATTTTTTTTTTGTCTGCTGGGGTTGGCAGCTCTGTATAAGGCATGCATGAGTGGATACAAAGGATTCACGACAAGCTATGTTGAGTACCATACTACTTAACTTGGATACCCATGACAACGAGATTGTAGTTTTGTACACAGTTAGTGCTTCACCGACCAATGAAGTGCATGCAATTTTACGAAATGCACATGTACATGTAACTTGCAAGTACTTACACGTGGCATAAAGTTTCCATTGTACATTGCACAAGGTCACATTCCATTGTGACATAAACATGAAATCAAAATAAAAGTAGGATTTGAAGCTTTGCATGGGGAAAGTACAGTAACCAGAGATGCCAACATACACGATTTGGGCGTAGCAAATATGATTTTGAGCCGTGAATACGACTCTACGATAATACTTCATTGAAATACGCTAAACAAGCCGCCCCAGTATAATTGTATATAGTTACAATACAAACAAACAATGAATGAACTATTAAGTGGAAATAAAAATGATGAAAAATAATTTTAAAAATGAAAAAACAAAACGACAACCTTTTAAATGTAAACCGCAGTGGTGGTAAAAAGCGACAATAGCTGGATTAGCGGCGAATTCACACGATTATGTACATATCACACACAAGCGCAAGTGCACTGGATTCGACTGCCTACCTATGTACCCTATATATCTGTACATTATTTACAAGATCGTACCCATTGATCTGTATTACATAATGGGGAATAATGAGCATACCCGTGGGGAATGAGGTTGTCTGTGAGGTAGCTTGTGTGTACGTACACGTGTACATGTACAGTACATGCGCGCATAATTGTGCTCGCGCACGTGCATTACCTTTTAATTTCTTGAAGCTTCTTTGCAAGTGCGACTTCAGTGTCAGGCATGCAGGCACTGCTTACTGCGGAATTATGCGCTTACGGCGCATAGAATCACACGCTTTTTATGGCGCTGTAAGCGCAGAATTCTGTGGTAAGCAGCACCATGAAATTGGGCCCAGGTGAGCTAGGGCTAGGCCTAGCTAAGGCTATCAATTTGTTATTTGCCTTTGAGACTCCAAGAAAGAGAACAGTTAGTATTAATAATCAAAATTTCTAACGTGATTGATGCATGGATTACTAATTCGGAAGATCATTATTGTGAGCTTTTTAAGATAAGATACGTCTAGCATTGTTATAATTTCATAATTTTTTCATTGAGTATTGTCCTCCAATTTACACTGCCCCTGGTCCCACTACCGCCAGCGGGGTTCACACCGAGTGCGGCGCTGACATTGCCCAAAATCCGGACATGCATTTTTTTGCGTTAGATTTTTGCGATTTTTTTTTTCAATAGATGCTACTCTTTTTTGGAATTCAATGTTGGCATCTCTGCAGTAACGTTTGCGAAGCGGAACGTTGAGTTTTTCATTCAGAGATTGCTTACATGGTGCTACCATAAACCTTACTCCTACAAAACTAAAAGTATTTCAAAATACTTAAAATAATATTTTCACAATTGCTTTACTTCTCCTTCAGATTGATATGAATGGCAGACTGGACCCAGAAAATTCCACATGGATCAAGATGTCAGACTGCGGTGGTATGATCCTTGAAGAGCAACCTGCCAAGCTGTGTGAGTCCTTCCGTCTCTTCATGCAGGGTCTTGGATATGGTGAGTAAAGACATTAGAGTGTGTGGAATGTTTGCATGCCAGGTGCCACTAGAGGGCGCTGTACACATGCCAATTAATTCCCATTTTGCCGTCATTATCAATCAGTGCTATTGCCACTGACTAAAAATTTCTTATTAATTTACTGCACAATGTGGCACCACGCAGCATGCCTAGAACTTCAGCAATACATAGTTTGGTAGATATGTGAGTTTGGTACGATGCGGCAGACTGTAGGACTGTGCAGATGAATATTTCTTATATTACATACTTCTGATACCATCCTATCTCTCTGAGAATGACGTATATTAAAGTGTGATCATGTTTAATATAGATGTATCGTTGTGTGCCCGGAAGAAGGACGTAACGTAAGCAATTAATGTGCAAAATTGTTTTTCAAGAAAACTGATTGTGAAAGTTTATAAGTCATTTATAAAGTCATTGTGGGAAAGTTAAATTCCGCATGGGAATGGAAAAATATGTCTTGGGAGTAATTCTAGCAACAAATATATAACAGTTATGCATTACTTCTTTTCAAAGGAGCCATTTTATTTATGACCTTCTGCTCGGACAAAAAATTGTACTTTGTGTGCCCGGAAGAAGGTCATAAAGCCTTACAACCTTCTTCCGGGCACACAACACCTTGCCAAGGCATGAAACAAAAATTGCACTTTTTACACCGATTTGGATACTGAAAAATCATGTAATTGTTTTCAGCACTAAATAACAAGAATAAGAAAAAAGAAAAGTTTATAAGCCAGCACGAAATATGCATCTTTCATTTGCAAAAACACAGCTGTTGTCGTATCTGACAATTGAACAGTAAAATAATAATGTCCAGACAGCTGACAAATGTCTTATTGAACGGCGCCCTCTGGTGACACTAAGTTTCTAGCATGATTGGTAGTTCTGGTTCTTGATTGGTCTGTGTGCATGGTTGTTTGAGTGCATGAAAAACAGTTTATATGTTGTGAAAAATCGCATCACATGAAGAGGAATGCCTATGACTTGTGTTTGAAATCTGTCAAACAATTCACCAAGCAGCACCTGTCAATCGAAATCCCATTTGCCTACAACAAGTTGTTAATGGCTAAGCACGCTACCAATGAAATATATGCATAATAGAACGCCATTATTTCAGACATGCTTCCTGAGCACGTTCACATTAGTACATGAAGCAGAGTGGCAGTATAGTGCAAGCCAGAATTGTAAAATTGAGCATCTTAATTTTGTCTTCCTTGAAAAATAGGGCGTCCAAATGTTAAACTTAAATACCTACATATATGTGAATGTCAAATAAAACAGGGTGTCTATTTTCCAAGGGCTGATAATATGCAGTGAACGATTTTGCTACACAAAATTCACAGTTTGCTAATAAGCTTTGGTGATAACATGATATCAGATATCACGATACCTTTTTTGGTTCGGTTAAAAATACTAAAAATTGTGGATGAAAAAAAATTTGATGTCGCCCAAGCTTATTTGCTAATTAGAATTCCCAATTTTACATGATTATTTTTAATACACACCTGGCATTGACAGAAATGTGCATACTCGTGGGTGGGGTGGGGGGGGGGGGGGTACCAACATTCAAAGGTCAAAGTTACCAAAACGGCTAGTACAGTACAGTTTTAATTATGACTCCAGTCCTGTGTTGTGTATTGTTGTACATGATTTGGTAATTGAGGTGGTTGTTGTTGTTGTTGTAGTGTCAAAACAGTCAGTTACTGTTGGCGTAGGGATTCACATTTACACACTTGTTTCTTGTAGATTCTTGATTTTGACTTTTTCACTCTTTCTGGCCTCTTTCTATCATTCTTAATTTGGATTAGCTGATGGTGAGTCTTGTATTACATGTTTAAACAAAGTGAAACTTGGCATGTTCTTTTTTTTTTTTTTTGATTGATATGTCTCCTCTCGTAGGTTTAGAAGGATGTTCAGTGTATTTTGCATTTTGTTTTTCATTTAACATTCCCTCTGTAGTTTCAATCCCTTTTTCTTCCAGAAGGCTTTATTTTTCAACTTTTTTTTTTTTAGTTTGGCTACTCTCCGTGTTTGTTACGCTTCAAATGTATGGTTTTCCATGGACCCAGGATTTTGTCAGTTATTGGACAAAAGTCAGTATTGGTTTTAATTTTGATTTAGATTTTGAAGGAAAATGTGAATGATGATCGTTATTAACCTAGACTGAGATGCAACACCTGCATATATTTGCGAAGTAGTCTTTGTCTTTGTATTAGAAGGTTCAAGGGGACAGGTAACAGTTATGCAACAAGTATACACTTCTTATTTTTAGATAGGGTCAGGTACCTGTTTTTGATGATTATATGTTGTTAACGTAAATACATAATGGTGTAGTTAATGCTGCTGTCATAAGAGAACTGTAACAATAGCTAAGTCATTGTACGCTGGTTCCTCATGTGATTCCATTAATATTAAACATGTGTGTAACCTACATTACATATATTAACCCTAACTCTCTAGGAATTTTTGCTGGGAACCATCCCAAATCCTCCAAAATCCATCAACCTGCAGTAAAAAGGTATCCCAATTGTTGGACGTTGATGGAATTGGTACAGTCGCAAATGAAAAGCATCCATGGCTTGGCTATACACAGTCCTGAATCCAACAAAAGCAGCCAGTGGAGTTTGATGGATTTGGTACACATGGCTACATGCTCTATTCACTGGGCTATACTGTGGAGTACTGAATCCATCAAAATCATGCAAAACCAGGTGGTGGATTTTGATTTTTTGATGGACTTGGGGTAGTTAGGGTTAATGTAAGAGTAGTGGATTATTTAATGTAGGGGTGTATACATCTAGACATCATACACACTGAACATTTGTACACTCGCAAGTCATCCCCTCATCATGCTTTTCAATTCACATTTTTTTTAAAGCCCATAATATGATATCTCAAATCTAATTCATTGTTAATTTCAACTATATAAGATATTCTATGGATGTCCAAAAATTGTATGATTTGTGCCTGCCACAAAACGGAGAATACCAACAGAGGGCGCATTGTATTAAACTGCTATTACATCAGGGGTTCTGATATTGCCGTTGGCTACATGTGTACTTTATAACAAAGTGCTGAATTAAAACCCTTGTACAATTTGAACTTTCAAAACCCTCTGAATGGTTTTAAAAGGGGAAAGTACTGTCTATTGAGAGTAAAGTCATGGTTTCATGTGATGAATCGTCTTACTGTATATAAAACTGTTTTTCTGCACAGTAAACCCACTTATGGCTGTATAGTCTTGCCTGGTGCATCAACTCGCTGGTAAAATGTACTGAAAGTAGAAGGGATTTTTCATATTTTCGTTATGTCTACTAAACCTACACATAAAATAAAATGTTTCAGATGGAGTTTTGAAGATATACATGTATCATATTATAACTGAAAATTCTGTAGTGTGTGTGAGCTAGCCTAAGTGAGTTTGCAGACAACTATTTGAATGTGTGAGTATAGAGTGGTGGACAAGATTGTACATGGATAAGGAAGATGTGCTCTGTGAAGCAGAGTGTATGCCTGAATTGTAAAATTGAGCGTCTAAATTTTGTCTTGAAAAATAGGGTGTCCAAATGTTAAACTTACAATACCTACATGTTAGGGCTGTGCCGAGTATCCGGGTATCCGGATACCCGACCGAAAACGGTCATTACCCGGTTCCAATTACCTGTAAACAACTTTTTAAAATTCGCACTTGACATTTGAGCGGAGCGAACAGAAATCTGTGACTCTTAAACAATGCACTTGTACAGACAATTATCTTTAAACTCAAGAGATTACACTCCAATAAAGAAAAGATCGAAAGTATGGTATCCTCTGTATTATAAAAGTCAATTTCTTACCATTTACAGTACATGTATTTGTACACCACCGGAGGCATGTTTTCAACAAAAATGAAAACGGGTATCCGAAGTTTCCTGATTTCAGGTATCCAGTTCCAAAAATATCCGAAAACGCACAGCCCTACTACATGTATGTGAATGTCAAATAAAACAGGGTGTCTATTTTCCAAGGGCTAATAATATGCAGTGAACGATTTTGCTCCACAAAATTCGCAGTTTGCTCATCAGAATTCCCAATTTTGCTATTCTAAGTTAGCATTACATACATATTTCTGCCAACGAATGTTGGTATGCAACAGTTTTTTTCTCAATAAATAAATAAATAAAATCAAGCATCTTTGAAATAGTCCTGTGTAGGCCCCTTGCATCCCAGCTTTCTCAGGTGAAAAAAATTTAGACGAAATCTGGTAATTCATGTCAAATGGTGCTCATATTTCTTGTGAATTTTACTCATTATCGGATCTTTCACGTAGATAATGACCTTTGACATGATAATAATAGTAATTTATAAAGCACATGTATATATACTAAAAACAATTTAGGGAACACCGGATTTTTAACATCAAATAGGTTTGAAATGTTCCATGAACCGGGATTTTCATTTGCAACCCCCTCTCTCTTTCAGTAGTCATGTCATGAAATGTGTAATCACTACGTGCATCCTTTATCATCTGTTTCATTGTGCAGTTGTTTCTCATCAATTCTGTGAAACATTGTGTTTATCTGAAATAAATGATCTTGCTTTAACTGAGATTATTCCGGTGTTCCCTAAATTGTTTTGAGTAGTATATAATTATCAACTACATGTACAGATACTCATGGCACAATTACAAAGCAAAACTAAAAATGCAATCATTGTGATAAAAAAAAAGCAACACTGGGACAACACATAGACAGGAAAGGCAATATTCTCATTGTCTCATGTATTGTTTTGCCGCTGAATATTGTGAAATTGGAAGGTCACAGCAACTGGGGAACTTGTGGTATGCATGTACATGTCCCGTTTGCAGTGTATTCATAAGTCATGGCTTGGATCCCCAATCCCTACCCTGACCCAACCCTCTTCCTCACCCCTTGAAATAACATTAAACAAAATTATATCTACTTGTACATGTAAATAATAATATAATTAAAGGTAAGGTATCGGATTGTTAATTAAAAAATAACCAAATGGTTGAATTTAAATGATTAACTGACATAATGTACAGCTGATGATGGTATTAATCACTTCTATCAGAAGTCTATTACCTACTTGCGCGCATGCACAACGAGCTTGATTACATGTTTTGCTTCCCCTGCCCAGCATGCCGTAGGGCATTATGGCATAGGCGTTTCAACATGAAGCCAGTTCCTATAGAACTAGACGCAATCTTAAACTAGACACAGGTGAACCATTCTGTGAGGTAAACAATGGGTGTGTTTGATAAACGCGAAGGTGCGTGCGTGAGATAAGTTCTCTGACACGTCGGGTACGTTTCCCAGACTGCATTGCTTTTTTTTTTAGACCTTGCGCGTCAGTTTGTGGAACAAAATGTCACAAATGGGCCAAATCCATTGCTCTTGGAGTACAAGGAAAGATTTATACCAACATCAACTTTACACTGAGTGGATTTTACATTAAAATTTGACATTTGGTTATTCTTTAATTACAAATTCAACATTTTTACCTTTTCTGTAAGAATTATAAACATCTCGCCATGTACAACATGTATGATTGCTTTACTTTGTTATTAATTAAGCTGGACCCAATTTCAAAAGATCGCTAAGGAACCGATTTTGTGCTTACACAATGTTTTTCATTTCATAGCACTGCTAAAGCATAGAAAAGGTAGCCAAACTTGGTAGCCATTATTCCAGCAATTGCCTGAGGAAACAATTCAAATCCATTGTAAACACACAGTGGCCATGCCAAATGATCTTAATAACTGGTGCAATACTTCTAATGTATGTCTAGCTGATTTTGTTCTACACTTTGAAATAGACCCCCGGGGCCATGAAATAGAGCCCCCGGGGCCATGAAATAGACCCCCGGGGCCATGAAATAGACCCCCGGGGCCATGAAATAGACTCCCGGGGCCATGAAATAGACTCCCGGGGCCATGAAATAGACTCCCGGGGCCATGAAATAGACCCCCGGGGGCCATGAAATAGACTCCCGGGGCCATGAAATAGACCCCCGGGGCCATGAAATAGCCCCTTGGGGCTCATGAAATAACCCCGGGGCCATGAAATAGACCCCCGGGGGCCATGAAATAGACTCCCGGGGCCATGAAATAGAGCCCCGGGGCCATGAAATAGAGCCCCCGGGGGTCTATGAAATAGAGCCCCCGGGGGCCATGAAATAGAGCCCCGGGGCCATGAAATAGAGCCCCCGGGGGCCATGAAATAGACCCCCGGGGCCATGAAATAGAGCCCCGGGGCCATGAAATAGACCCCCGGGGCCATGAAATAGAGCCCCGGTGCCAATTTCATAGAGCTGCTTAGCAGGAAACAAATACTTTCCAGAAAAATGTGAATAGCAAGTTTCATAAGCTACCATCCAAAGTTCTATTCTTTAAGTATGTACTTTGGCTGGTAGTCTGTTTAATAATGCTTAGCGAAAAATATTTGCAAAGAAAAATGTGCCCATGCAGACTGACTAAACCTGTCTTCTTCCGTATGTGATTACTAATGCCTGTTTGATTTCAGTGCTGAAACTCCGAGTGATGAGGCCAGCAGCTGCAGTGGAGCATTCTGATCTGCGTATTACCAACAAATCTAAGGGAGAACCGTCGCCCGTCTTTGTCTAGGGAAGTCAAGAAAGCATGGGGGACACTATGTGTTCATTGAGAGATTGAGAAATACATACAAACTGTACATCCAGATTTAGCCACCTGAAAATCTCGGTCACACACCTGTACAAAAAGCATTTGATTGACAGAGCAGATGGGTGTATTTTGAGCAGGGGTGGGTCCAGGGTGGCAAAAAATGACAAAAATGGGCAACATGCTTCCCCAAAAAGGGGGAAAGTAAATACTCATGCATGATGATAAAAAAAGGGCAGTTTCCACCCTGCCCCCATTAATGATTTCAAGGCAATTCCAGGGCTGTAACAATCTGAACATGTGAAAGAGAACAACTTTTGACCACTACAGGATATGATGTTCACTCGGTATATAACATCAGTGCCTCATCTTGTGTATACTAATGAGACCATAAATGGGAGGAGAGAGGCCTGGCTCCTCCCCTTGCATGCATATCAGCGCATATATTTGCATAATTTGTAATGTATAATGTGGTGCTTCCTGGCCCTTTTACTGTGGCTTCCCTTCCTACTGTTCATGTCTTGCATACCTTGTATGTAAGCAGTGAAAACTAATCTGTTCTGTATTTGTAAATGTTTTTGTTTTGTCAGTATTTATGACCTGGAAATACATAATGAGTGGAAGGTTATCAGTTGTAATTAGCATAATATAGTACATAGTATCAAAGGCGTTTACATACATGACTTGCATAAATTATAGCTTAAATGACATCTGACTAGTGTCCCCCCAGAGCAAAATTGGGAGACCACCAACATAGGGCTAGATGGCCGAGTTGGTAGAGCACTGGTATGGTAACCTGGAGGTTACAGGTTCAAATACCGCTCAAGTCAATTTCCTTTGTTCACCCCCAAAATTCATTTTGTCAGGTTTCCCTTGTGGTTTCTAGTCAGAACAGGGGTAATAATGTTCGTACGCCATGAGTGTCAAACTTGGCCGATACTGGCGCAATATAAGTGTCCATCATTATTTGATGATATAAATATATATACATGTATATATACTCGGCTCCTGGCAACCCAATTGAAATGTACATGTTTCACCCCAAAGTGTCAAATTGTATTTGTAAATTCACACCGTTGTAGGACACTGTCTGTTGTGATGTACATGTGTATATAACCTTATATCAACAAAAGTAGCATTTTAGTGCTACATGTACATGTAATCAAATTATGATATAAATGGAAAACCTAAGTGTGTGATTTGAATTTTGTAACCAAAATCACTGTTTAATGAGAATATGCTACAATTTGTGAAAGTGTACCAAGTGCATGATTATTGTATCAGGTTGTGTGTGAACCATTTTCCCTTGCCCTCATAAAATGCTGGACGCACAAAGATCTTTCCGTGGCCTTTTTTTTTTTAAAGTTTTTCATTTAAGACAGCAGAAAGAATTGTGCATTTATAACTGCTGTACATAATGATAAACATTGATAATTCTTCTACATTGATAATTCGCCATAGTGCATAAATGTATGTTGGTGTTGTGAAGGCAGAGAGGTCGGACATTAATTTCCGTAAATTAAATGATAATTACACTCTTGGACTTTTTCATAGCATGAAATTCACCAAAATGGTTGCCTCCAGCACCATCCAATGTTTGGTTTTACAGTTTGTTTGTTTTTTAGACTGAAGCAAATCATGAATGTTCATGTATGAATAATTAAGATACAAGGTTGAATATTCCTCTTTAAGTCTTCCTCCCTGTACAACCAAATATTTGTTCTAGCTCTTTTCTCGCGAATCAAGCATTTAATTAACAGGCATAGTGCATTTTCTGTTATGAAGGTCGAGTTGTACATGTAGGTGGGTTGGTTTTGGTTTACAGAAATAATTAGGTATATCTTTTTCTTTTTAAGTTACAGTTACATTTTTCAGACGTTCAAGGAATCACTATTTAATGTCTCTGTTGACCTGAAATCGGTGCGAGATTATTTCAGAATATCCAAAACTGATTTCATAAATATTTATATAACTTTTTTGGGACTCTCTAAAAACACATTTTGTGGAAGCTTTGGGAACTCCTGATGATGAGGGGTTTTGTGTCAATTTTGTGTGGCTATGTAAATATTTTTGAGTATTCGATGGCGGGATCATGTTAAGAATTTGAAAATAGGCTGACCTCTGTCCCAGGTCGGTCAAGCCCGCTCTTTTCGTGGTTTTGACAATTAGAATAAACCAAGAATCTTGAATATTGAATAATTAGTTGCATTGTAGGCAATGTGTTGTGGTGCTATTTATTATAATCTGATGTTATGGCTATATCCGCAGTATATTGTGTGATGCAGTTAGTGGTGGTCAGGGGACTAGACATAACAATTAGCAGTGTGTTAAAATACTTGGCCAGCTATAGGGGATCATGGTGGGAATGAGCTGAACCATGAGAATGAGGTTGAGAATGTGGTCATGTGAAATTTCTGGGGTGTGGGTGGGGGTCATTTTAAATTTATGAACATGCATTCTTTGGCTAGTCTAGGAAAACCTTTTCAAGTTTTGACACATTTTATAGAACTTAATCCATCTGGTTTATTTCATATCCTGTCGTGTTTCCCGTCCAACTAAAACAGAATATAGTGAAACAGTATCCTAATCAGTAATATTTACTTGATATTTACTCACATAAGCATATCAAATTATTAACTGTTTGCAGCAGTATAATTTTCAAATATCTATGGTATCAGCTATTCGAGAAGTAATTTGTGATACAATCAGTACAATGTACATTAAATTGATGTAGTTAATATCATAAAATAGGTTAAAAATTGCTTATCGTTTGATGAATTTTTTTTATTTTATTATACTTGATAATTTTCTTTCAAAGATAAATTTAAATTTATTTGTACTATTTTCTTTTGAAACAATATTTCCTAAAGAAGATAAAATAAATTGATACAAATTTAAATTTAAGCAACAGATGATAAAAAAAATTAATTGTACATACAGTGTAACTGAAACAAATTTATTAATAATATTAATTGAATTATTTTTTGTATCTTAGCTGACATGTATACCATTTAGTAAGTTTATAACATCACAGAGTTTTCTTTAAATGATTTTTACAAAAAAGTATGTAATTTTTTAAGGGAAGGTACAGCGTTGGTAATTACCAAATTATCAAATTTACGAATCATTATCTTTAACTTAGTTTGTACAAGTATCAGTCATCCTGAGAAATTACTTCGTCTGAAGTGTTTTCATTTTTCATTGTTTTCATTTTTCATTGTTTTCATTTTTCATTGTTTTCATTTTTCATTGTTTTCATTTTTCATGATTTTCATTTTCATTGTTTTCATTTTTCATTGTTTTCATTTTTCATTGTTTTCTCAAAAAACGTGAGCACCTACTGCGATGAAACTTTCACAGGATAGTTTTCTGAATTTTTTTTTGAAAACTAGAGGAGTGAAATGAAGGTACAATACCAAATACCAATGCTGTACATTTCCTTTTATTGAAAGCAAAATGTGATGTGTACCTTTTAATATTTTGAAACTTCCACAGTTATAAATTATAACTGTGGAAGTTTCAAAATATTAAATATTAATCAACTCTCCCAATGTTCGTATTATATGCGTGCAGACTTGAGTGTTCAGGGATTGGTTTCTGTGCATTGTTTTTTATCCTGGTGCTGCACAAAGTGTCTTCGCCCAAAGTGAAATTTTAAGGGAAGGTTCATCATCGGTAAGACCAAAAAAGTCTCCGGATTCTGGTCTCCGCGCGCATCGCCTCAGACCTGCACGTTGAAACGATGTCTAGTTGCAACCAAAATTGCTGGATTGATTGGAATTCTGCTGTGCTGTGCTGTGTTTTAAACGATTTTTTTCACATAGGGGTATGAACGTTTGCACGACTTGTGAGGCCTCTCTTAGCCACCATACTTTGTGTATGAAAAATAGGGTCTGGTTCAAATAACTGCGTATTCATGTATCACGTATTTCACTGTTTGGCAAAAAACGCGTCACCGCACCGATTTTGAAGCCGACCTCTGACCAGAAACCGGAGACCTTTTGGGCCCAATATTGGCCCCAATATTGGCCAAACTGCTTCTATGAGCATACTTTCTTTGAATCAAGAAGTTTCACATGTTAACATGTCATTCACGGCAAAACAGTCCATGATGCATTCAGATTTTCTTGTATTCATTATAATGTCAAATTTAGGATATAGTAGGCCTACTCTTTCCTAAATTCGAACTGAAAGTTATTTTACATTTCATAAAAAAATAATAAAGCACCTTAGGAAAGGTATATTATATTTATAAAGAAAATATACTGTCATCAGCCTTACTCCCAGTAAGTTAGAAAGTAAAATCTGACTATTTTGTTATTTTTTAATTACCATATACCATATCTTTAAGTATATTCTTTTGTTTAATGTTTAAATTGGCTGAACGGTATGTTACATTTGAAAGAGCTGTTTGCTTGTAGATAAGCAATTTTGAGGCATTTTTGGATCAGAGATGTTATGCTCTTGAAGTCAAATGTTACAGCTATTATGGAAACCACTGCAATAAATATATATACGATTTGTATAATTTTGATGTTATTTCTGTTGATTTTGTTTGTTCATGTCACACGTAGATGTATTCGTTTTTCGCACCTTGAATTCATGTGACTCAGCTGAGTATGTTTGTGCATGATTGTATACGTAATTGTTGCCCCAACGCAAATGTATCTGTGCTTGTGATGCATGCTTAACTGTGGAATGTCTATTTAGCTGACAACATGTACACTGCATATGCTTAATTTAAAGCCGTAAGTATACTCTGATGTTGTTTAAATCTTTGTTTAAATCTTTGTTTAAATCTTTGTTTAAATCTTTTAAGTGAAGAGGTTGTGTTTGTGAAATTGTCACGTACTCTTTTATATCAAAATATACACAAGAGCTCCAGTTCTTACTTTTTTAAATAAAGATTTCTTATACTCGAGCAACCTGTAAAAGTTTAAACAAAATGCGTCATAGAGCAAACTGTTTAAAAAGTTTTTAGCTTTTGAAACCGAAATTGTCCAATGTTGTATACATGTTATATAGCGCCACCGTGTGTTCCTATGAAGAATTACCGGGTAAGTGCATTTATTCGCCTTGGATACCGTGCAGTCGATGGTATGAGGAGCAGTGAACTATTCATACAATATTTCAGTTATTCTTGGTTTATTTAGTCAAGATGTACACAATGGTCCATATTCTAATTTTTTTTTTACCAACCTGTGAAAGTTTCAACAAGAGTTAAATCTTTGTGTTTTGAACACTAACTTTAAGCTAAAGGTGTTATTTGTAATTTAGTGTGCCCTACCCCAGCATTATGTTTGTATTATTTTTATCTCATCACTATGGTCCCCTTATGTATTATCCATGTCTTCTTCTTTACAGTTATCAAACTTGGAATACTAAAGCAATAATGCACAATCATCAACTTCACAGCTGCACGGTATTATAATCAACATTGTTGTAAACAAAATCCAATCCTGCAAAACCGTCAAGTTATGGTATATATAATAAACAGTTACACGTTTTTTTTATTTATTTATTTTTATTATTATTTTTTTTTTTTATAAATTGTATTAGGATTGTGCGTTTTCGGTTATTTCGGGAACCGGATACCCGAAGTTTGAAATCTTCAGATACCCGGGTACCCGTAAACAATTTTGTAAAAACACATAAATACTCCTGAATGTATAAAATAACCAATACGAACACAAGATTCAAACAAAATCCGGCAAGTATGTGAAAGGCTGTCGGTAAATGTTACTTTTAAATGTTACCTTCATCCAAGTTTTCTTCATTTTGTTAGCAAAATATCAGAAACTTCCATTATTTTGTGTGGCTTGAAATGTTCAGATGGAATTTTAAAAAGTCGTTTACGGGTAATTGGAACCGAAAAATGGAACCGGGTAATGACAGTATCGGTCGGGTATCCGGCACAGCCTTAAATGGTATTTAACACAATTCTTCGGAATCAAGTAGGCCTACTCGGAATTCATAAGCCATGTGACCGATAGCCATCAGAAATTCTTACCCGAAGGCTTTATCGTTCGACAATGAACATAACTCATTCCTGAACTTAAACACTTTTATTGAAATTTGATCATTCCATTAAAAAGTAAACATAATAATTTGGCTGTGTTGTGAAATATGACGTTCGCAGACCGCAACGGTGCAATATGTTGAGCACTGTTTGTGTTTTAAGGGAAGGTACATGTACATCATTGGTAATGTTAGTCCAAATGCTTCTACCAGTATGCTTACTATTTTTGAATCCGGATGTACATGTATATTGAAGGGAAGGTACAACATTGATAATGTTGGCAAAACTGCTTCTATGAGTATGCTTACTCACTTTGAATCAAGATATACATTAAAGGGAAGGTACAACATTGGTAATGTTGGCCAAACTGCTTCTATGAGTATGCTTACTCTCTTTGAATCAAGATATACATTGAAGGGAAGGTACAACATTGGTAATGTTGGCCAAACTGCTTCTATGAGTATGCTTACTCACTTTGAATCAAGATATACATTAAAGGGAAGGTACAACATTGATAATGTTGGCAAAACTGCTTCTATGTGTATGCTTACTCTCTTTGAATCAAGATATACATTAAAGGGAAGGTACAACATTGATAATGTTGGCAAAACTGCTTCTATGTGTATGCTTACTCTCTTTGAATCAAGATATACATTAAAGGGAAGGTACAACATTGGTAATGTTGACAAAACTGCTTCTATGAGTATGCTTACTCTCTTTGAATCAAGATATACATTAAAGGGAAGGTACAACATTGGTAATGTTCACAAAACTGCTTCTATGAGTATGCTTACTCTCTTTGAATCAAGATATGCATTAAAGGGAAGGTACAACATTGGTAATGCTGACAAAACTGCTTCTATGAGTATGCTTACTCACTTTGAATCAAGATATACATTAAAGGGAAGGTACAACATTGGTAATGTTGGCAAAACTGCTTCTATGAGTATGCTTACTCTCTTTGAATCAATATATACATTGAAGGGAAGGTACAACATTGATAATGTTGGCAAAACTGCTTCTATGAGTATGCTTACTCTCTTTGAATCAAGATATACATTGAAGGGAAGGTACAACATTGGTAATGTTGACAAAACTGCTTCTATGAGTATGCTTACTCTCTTTGAATCAAGATATATACTACTCAAAACAATTTAGGGAACAAAACAATTTAGGGAACACCGGAATAATCTCAGTTAAAGCAATATCATTTATTTCAGATAAACACAATGTTTCACAGAATTGATGAGAAACAACCGCACAATGAAACAGATGATAAAGGATGCATGTAGTGATTACACATTTCATGACATGACTACTGAAAGAGAGAGGGGGTTGCAAATGAAAATCCCGGTTAAATCCCGGTTCATGGAACATTTCAATAACGGGTGTGACCACCTCTTGCAGTAAAGCCGGTGTTCCCTAAATTGTTTTGAGTAGTATACATTGAAGGGAAGGTACGGCATTGGTAATGTTGGCAAAACTGCTTCTATGAGTATGCTTACTCTAGTCGAGTCAGGATGTACATTAAACAACCAACATGTAAAAGTTTAAGGTTACTACGTTGTGTTGATAATGAGAAAATAGTAAAACAATGCCTTCAGATTGATCAACAGGTTTACAACAATTAAATTTCAAGATCTTTTTTTTTTTTATATATACCAATCTTGTACCTTACCTCAAAAACCACAGTGTCTGTTTCGCCGTATTTTTTTTCGGCAATTTCCAGAAATTTATGTTTTTGTATGAACATTGATAATTTTCTTTTTGAAAGGAAAACAAATACTTTGAAATGAAGTATTTCACAAAAATAGTTGTCATATGCTTGGTTTAACGGTAATTAAGTGGCCAAATGAATTGATGACAGAACCTAACATTAATTCATTTTCGGACATATTTACTATAAAAACCATGTTCCTATTAATGATTTTGTGACATGTGCCATTTTTGGGAGGAAATGCCCTTTAATCAAGTAAATAGCATGTTCTAAAATTTGCCGGAAATTGCGGGTAAAATAGCGCACAAACAATAATTCCTGAATAGGGTGGAGGCTTTGAAACTAAAGATAGATGTAGGCCTATAGAAAATATTGATTGCGTATTTGCTTACGTCATTGCCAAATGTGTACGTTTTATTGGATGGTTTCGGTTCTGCAATACATGTGTTTTTATCTGTGGATTTGACGTTTATATGAACCGTCCTTTTTGGGGGGAGGGAGGGGGGTTACCGGTAATTTTCATCCGGCTTTTTTTCCTGGAAAGTAAAAGACGTGTTTTAAAAAAAAAGCATTTCTCGCGAGTCGCGAGGAGCAGTTGTTTCAAGTAAACATGTTCTGAAATGGATTAATGGTTGGTCCCGTCACAAATTCATTGGGGCACTTAATTACTGTTATACCAACTATCTAATTTCAAAGAAATTGTTATCCTTTCTAAGAGGAAATATCAATGTTTCGATGAAAACAAACATTTTCGGAAATTACCGGTAAAATAGCGAAAAAACATTGGCGATACATCTTGAAGGAAACCTGCCGGATGTGGATTGCATTTTGAATCATAACATGATCTTCAGAAAGGGTCAAGATATGGATCAGGTTTTGTTTATGAGCAGTAGGCCTATAATGTATTTAGAGCGCAATTATGTATTTTGTCATGAGAATATCATTGATTTTGTTTTAAAGGGAAGGTACAACATTGGTAATTACCAGATTGTCAAATTAATGAAGTATTATCTAAACACTTGCTTTGTTTTAAAATAGTACAAATACCAATCATCCTGTGAAATTATTCCGTCCGAAATGCTTTCAATTCCTTGTCGAATTTACACAAAACAATTGTAAAATAGAAACACATGAAAAAACATGTAGCCTAACAGATTTTCACCGTTTTCTCAAAACCTTGAGCACCTATTGTGAAGAAACATTCACAGGTTAGATTTGTGTTATATTTCTTGAAAACTAGAGAGTTGAAATTAACGTATGTTACCAAATACTTACGTTGTACCTTCCCTTTAAGCAATTATGTAACACAAAGTACACAATAATATTAACACCGGTCAAGCTTAATTCAGATTTTTTTAAATGAGCTATATAATACGAGATAAAAATAATTATGTAAATTATGATGTAAAATAAAGCGACTTATATGAATAATGAGAGATTTCGATATTTTCCGTCAGAAGGTGAACACCCACGATGTCTTGGTTACTATATTATGTTCCTCTAGTACCCCCCCCCCCCCTTCAGACCTCCAGGTTGCAGTCTTGGTCTCAAACTTTGTGGTCTCGACTACAATACTACACCAAGGGGGCACTAGGATTTTCAGGGGGGCACTTGAGGAACACTTTTGTACAGGCCCTTATGTGTAACCCTTTTTTATCGTGTCGCCCCCATTTTTAGCTACCCCGGATCCGCCCCTGTGACACCAGAACTCAACTGCTCCTCGTCGTCGCCGAAAAACAAAACTGAAGACCGCCCATTTTAGATAGATCATTTGTCTTCATGAATGAAATCATATATCATGTATACTTCTGGCTATCTGCGATCAATTTGTTTTTATGCAGTCGAATCATAATGGGAAATCACTGCATGACGCGCGCCCGTCTGATAAGCATGGTGTGATAAGCATGTTTACACTACTCCTGCATTGGCCAATGTCACACGTACTGCCAACGTTCAGGCAGCTTCAGTCATCTCTAGTTCCATTGTACATCCAATCAGGAATGAATCTGAAGAAATAATTGGAGGGAGAAAAAAAACCTACCTTCCAAACGCCTTTGGCCCATGTTGTAGATATTGTTATTAATCATCACATTTGTCTGTTTGCCGTTAGCGTAGCTATTGGGGAGAGACTTCATCCCCGCCAGGTGCCCTCATCACTGAACAATCAAATTGTCTATGAAAAGGCTCCTCAAGTCCCCCTCCACCACACTAACTCCGCCCCCAACTGGAAAAAAACAACCTCAATTGGAAATCTCCTGCTGGGTATTTGGCATTAGGCTGTTAGTTCATGTCTGTCTGTTCGTGTTTTTGCATATTTTTCACCCAGTGTATCTGTGTGTTTGCTTTTTTATCTGTGTGTTTGGGTGATCATGTCTGTCTGTCTGCCCGTTGGGCTGTTGTCTCCGCTGTTCCCTGGTCTGTTTGTCTGTCATATTTGGTGCATGGAGATTTTTAATGTAATATCAGATCTTTCTCGTCTCAACAAACATTGTGTTGCTGAAATACTCAAGGTATTATTAAGGTAAGACACCTATTAAAGAAAGTTTCTGTTTCAAAATCATTTGGTTTTAGTTTTGTATTTTGTCCGACTCCCTCCAATCTCACACGCAAAAGAACACCATAAGGTAAGGTTTGCTGTTTAAGAAGAGATATGCCTATATACCCTTTGATGGTTGAGGGGTCACTGAACCCTCTGCTTGGGCACTCTGTGTTTCTTTTTTCTTTTTGTTGTCTTGGGTCTTCCCTCCCCATCCCTCCATTTTTCACCAACTCTGAAGTCTGTCAAAGGGTCACCCCTCTTGTTCGTTTCCCCCAATCCCTAGTTCGCCTCTTGCATCTTAAGTCATCTTCCCCCCGTCCTATTTCATCCAGTCACCGTTCCCCCTTATTTCCATAACAAAAAACTGAGCAGGGACCAGCGAAGAGAAGCCCTATCCACTGCCGTCTCCTCACCTCCCCGCTGGCTCCCAGCCGTACATGCCTTCTCGGTGATTGATGTCACACGAGTAAACACCGTGAGAGCATCTATTGCGGCATACCCTATACAACACCCGATCGCCTCCTATTATCATGTTAGTAAGGGTCTGAATACTTGTGTCAACTTTGTCCCTGGACGGGCCGGGCCACGCTTATAAATTTGACAGTAAGATCGGGAGTGGCTGAATCAGAGTGTCTCGGCACAAGAGGACGACCACGTCACGTCGTCACATCGCAACCCCAGATGCATCTTTAAAAGCTGTACGTTGCATGCTACGAGCTTCAGTGTCGACTGACAACCCTTCACAGCCCTCAAACTCCGGTACTTAAAACATTTCGATATTTCTTAAACACTCGTCACAGTTTTGTTATAAATTACACGGCAACATGCGCTTGAAGCAGCAACGTCTTGGACCGTCGTAAAGATCAACTTTACCCCCTTGAACCCCAATGTGTGACATCACAATGGATGCAGAAGAACGTTACCGTCACTCATCACCGAACAGTCCAGCAGAAGCGTGGGCCAGCTCCGTGTCCGATTCACCCATTTCGCCTAACGTTTTGGCGTATGAGCACTCTCCACTGGAGGATGGCACTGGTACTCTTCACCAGAACTCAACCGTTAAAGTTAGTGACTCCAAATCTAAAGGAAAGCCGACCTACCACCGCCATCCAAAGCCACCCTACTCTTACATTGCCTTGATTGCCATGGCGATTAAAGACTCTGCCACGGGTAGACTCACATTGGCTGAGATTAACGAATACCTAATGAAGAGATTCGCCTTCTTCAGAGGATCCTACACAGGTTGGAGAAACTCAGTCCGGCATAACCTGTCCCTCAACGAGTGCTTCGTGAAGATCTTACGGGACCCAGCCCGCCCCTGGGGCAAGGACAATTACTGGACCATCAACGAAGACAGTGAGTACACCTTTGCAGATGGCGTTTTCCGCAGGCGCCGTAAACGCATTCCTCGAAGCAAGGAACAACGAGAGGGTAAGCAGTCCAGGCAGAGGAGCCGGGGACAGCCAGCGGCCGAAGGCGGCAAACCACGGTCCAAGTTTACCGGTCCATTCAGTATCGACAGTATCCTGGGTTTTACGGAATGCGGTAACACCGATCAAAGAAACACTAGTGATGATCAAGATGCAATCGCTTCAAAAATACACACCCCATCGGCCCAGACATCCAGCCACACTGGTTCCTCCAAGTGCTGCCCAAGCAAAATGCCAACACATCCGAAAGGTGGTTACATGGTCTACCCAAGCCCGAGAGGTTTCCCAGTAGCTTGGGTGCACCAGACGGCAAAGTACTGTCCCTATCCCCAATTCAGCGAAATGTCGTTTCCGCAGCCGTCCTTGCCGATCAAGATGGCTGAGATATTTCATCAGCATCACCAGACACGGACCAAGAAACGCGGCCGCAGCCAACGGCCTGTGTCCCCCGGTGAGAACAGCGCATCGCGTCATACCATTGCACCAGCTGATATTACCTGGCCGCTGGGTCACCTTGCCGAACAATTCCCGTATCAGACAATCCACTTGTCGGTCGCCAAGTGTAGGGAAGGTCAACAGAGGGCTCTGGACTTTCACATTGACAACATTCTCTCTTGAAGAATTGTCATCGTGACGTAATATGTCAGATTTTGTAGAAAATAGTGCTACATTCATAGCAAAGACTAGGCCTAGACGTGCAATATTTCACTTCATAGATGTGGACTGTAAAAAAATATACCTGATTCTGACACTTTATAATATAGCCTCAGAAGTAGGTAATAGACTTCTGATAGTCGTGAAAGAAAGGTACAACCTTGGTTATGCCGGCAAAATTGCTTCTATAAATATGTTTTCTTTCTTTGAATTAAGTTATATATAAAACATCCAATAATGAGAAATGGCAGTGTGAAAAAGCATTACAATTTTTACATAAGACACTTGGAGCAAAACACTTTTTGAAAAGCGCATATTTGTTCGTGAGAGCACTTCATATAGAACCAAAAAATGTGGATGGCGGGTTCCTTTACAAACTTTATATTAAGTTAGCTTTTTTATATAATAATTCGTTAATTGTGTAATCAGGTAATAACCAATGTTGTACCTTTCTAATATCAAACAGGGGTCAATGACCCCTGTACTTAGATCACTGTATTTTATTTATTTTTTTATTTATTTTTTTGTGTGTGTTTTTTTTTACATTTTTGGTTGGTGCTCGACGCGTTTTCCTGTAAACGAAAAAAACAAACGATTCTGTCTGCAGAATTAACCTTTATCCCCGTCCATTTTAGATTTTCTATTACACAATGCTATGAACGGAATCAATACGAGGCGCGTGTCCTTTCAAATTGTGAGTTTCAACGATGGCTTTTAATTGGCAGCCAAGGCACCAGACAAACATGGACGCAGTGTGCAAAAACTTACGCCCCCACCCCAAAAATAGAGACGAAGCTCACCAACACTGGTCAACACTGGTTGTCCATTTTGTTTTATCTTTGTTTTCGTACTGATTGAAGCATAAACAAAAACAACATTATATGGGAGCCGGCAGGGGCCGAGGTTAAACCTACAGGTGCGCTTTTCATCCTATGGCAAAAACGATTACATGGCATCCATCATTTTGTCAAAATATCGTAAATTTTTGCATATATTTTTGGAGGGGACTGAGAGGATGGTGAAAAAAAGAAACAAACCAAAAACCCAGAAATCCACAGTCATGATAAAAAGCATGTGTAGAGGCATTCACAATTTTCACAGAAAACACAAGCAAAATGTTGCCAGTTCGTGTTTTTCTCTGAAATGATGAGTATTTTATCACACAGAATAAGTTATCAGAATGATTGACATCTTCACCAACTTCACATCAAGTTAGCTTTCGCATAATTCTTTAATTTTGTTATCAGGGGCCGATTTCAAAGAGCTTCTCAGCAGAAAAACTTGCTTACCAGAAAAAAATGCTAAGCGGAATTTGTTGGGTACCAACCAAACTGTCACATAAAATGTTTGTATTTTGGCTGGTAGTCTGTTTTACAATTCTTAGCAAAAATATTTGCTTAGCAAGATTCTCTGCTTAGCAGCTTTATGTAATTGAACCTGTAACTACCAATGCTGTACTTTCCCTTTAAGCAATATCTCATAAAAGGGAAAATAAACACTAATATAAACACCATGGCAGATAATGTTAACACCACTGGTGTTTTATTTTAACACCCCGGTGTTTGCACTGTGTGATTCTTTCATCAAGGATAGCTGATCGCGTGGTCTGAACTAATGCAACTAACATTACATTGAAATCGTACGTGCAATTATCGCCTTGTAAATAATAACTTAATTTGAGTGATTCTTGAAGTTTGAATGAGAAAGAGAATGATCAAATAAAAATGATACAGATTGAATAAAAATGTTGTAAATTTATGTAATTTTCTTGCGTCGAGGAAATTCTCAAACGGATTGTTTAACTTTGCCCTCCGCCGCCATTGTTCAGCATCTGAAAAGTATTTGGGAGTTTGCAGGGAAAATCTACTGGCGAGTTGAAGCCATGTAGCATCCTGTCTTCTATAGTGCAGACGTCTTTATAATCTCTTGACCCTTTGGGGGTAATTAAAGCATACTCCCCTGACAAAACCGCCTCCCGGATTCAAAAATAGAATTCGGATTCTTCTTGTTTTTTGAGAAAAATGGGATTCGCGCCTTGAGCGCCCAGCAGGGTGGATATGTGCGCGCTACAAATCTTTATTAGGTGTTCGGGTATGTACCCGAAACACCTATTATTTTTGTTCGTTTTTTTTTCGTTTTTTTTTCTTCTCCTTCTTCTTCTCTCCATCGATTGTCTACAAAAAAACACATACTTGCAAACTTCACATGAACTTGAAACTTGGCATATACTTAGAACTTAACACGTAGATGAAACAAATTTTGTGACGTCATGATTAGGTCATCAGATATCGAATTACGATAAATCAAAGTTTAATATTTAAAAAAATCATATCTCAACAACCACAAGAGGTAAATTCAAAATTTTTGTACCATTGTACAGATCTTTAATTGTCAAAAAATATTTACAAAAAGGTGACCCCATTTTGACCTTACTTCCTGTCCAAACCGGAAGTGAAAGTTTAATATTTAAAAAAATCATATCTCAATAACCACAAGAGGGAAATTCACAATTTTTGTACCATTGTACAGATCGTTAATTGTCAAAAAATATTTACAAAAAGGTGACCCCAATTTGACCTTACTTCCTGTCCAAACCGGAAGTCAAAGTTTAATATTTTGAAAAAATCATATCTCAACAACCACAAGAGGTAAATTCACAATTTTTGTACCATTGTACAGATCGTTAATTGTCAAAAAATATTTACAGAAAGATGACCCCAATTTTACCTTACTTCCTGTCCAAACCGGATGTCAAAGTTTAATATTCAAAAAATTCATATCTCAACAACCACAAGAGGTAAATTCACAATGTTTGTACCATTGTACAGATCGTTAATTGTCAAAAAATATTTACAAAAGGATGACCCCAATTTGACCTTACTTCCTGTCCAAACCGGAAGTCAAATTTTAATATTAAAAAAATCATATCTCAACAACCACAACAGGTAAATTCACAGTTTTTGCACCATTGTACAGATTGTTAATTGTCAAAAATATTTACAAAAACATTCTGACGTCATCATCACTACCCTGACAAAATCCGAACACCTATGTGTTTGTCATATGACAAACACTTAAGTCTAGTTATTATTATTCTTATTATTCTTATTCTTATTCTTATTCTTATTCTTATTCTTATTCTTATTCTTATTCTTATTACAAATTTAGCAGAGAGAAACATTTCATACGAACAAATACTTTGATGTATGAACTCGCTTGGTACATTGGCAAACTCAGAACTCTATCCCCCCTCCCCTTTGAAAATGGGGGAGACACACGGCCAAGAGAGCTACACTGCCAAAAGGGTCAGGTAACACAAAAACACATATGGTAACATTAAATGCACGGCAATCCTCAATTAATGACAGGTAATTATTGCTATGGTTTATACCTGTTAATCAGGGTGGGGAGGGGTTAATATTGGGGTCATGGTTTCTATCCGCGTCCATGATGTGGACTCGCCATCAGTTGTTGACACCAAGCGGTGCTTGCTGTTATTCCTCGTATACCAGGGTGACGAGCTCCGTGATCAGGAATCCGGTCTACTGTCTATAAACATTCAGTTATCGCCGCTAGTTACCCCCATATCCGTGACGTGCTTACAAAACGGGTGCACCACGCTATTGGTCTCGGCACTTTGTTGATCAGATATATCCACATAAACCTCTAACAAATTCAAACAAACTTGAGAAATTACGTCTAAATATGCACTACAACTTTGGTCTGATAGCCGTATAATAATTCAGATGAGTATTGAAAATAGGATTAAAATAATGAGTTATTCTAAATTGTTTTTGAAAAATGGAGCAATGGCGTCAGGTTCGTTTTCTTGCAAAACCTTTGTGGCGTTTTCACTGCAGTTATTTTTAAGTACATTTTTATTCGACAAAGTTTTTTTCATTTACCTTCAAAGTTATTTACTTTTAGTGCTCCGACACTTCGAATTTTGCTTCTTTTTTGATAAGTTCAATAGGAAAAGAATTTTTTGGGAATTACTTTGCGAGGGAAAAATAATTGCCTGCATATTACGAAGTACATATGTAATTACCCGATGCAGTTGGTGTTTAACTAATAACCGTTAGCAGCAGATGCTCCTAACGATTAAATGTGACCTGTCTTTATGAGGAATTCGCCAATATAAACATCATTCACGTCATACACTTCTCTTATAATGATGTTTAAAATAATAATTGTACACTGTTTGCATAGCATTTCAGACAATATTTTCTCACGATCATGTTTGGTACCATCACAAACTTCACATCAAGTAAGTTTGTAGATTATAATTCAGTAATTTTACTAAAGTATTTTACTAGTATTTTCGAACGATTTGTTACTATTTATAGCTTGAATCCACATTTGGTATAATACGGTAAGCCATTATGTAGGCCTACATACTAACATGAAAATCATGAAATAAAGCTTCATCTCATTAAGAGCTCATTATTTTCTGATTATAAAAAATAATCACGATTTATTCACAGATGCAGAAATAATTTCTAATTCCGCCGCTTTTTGTAATTGCAAAAATGTATTAAAATTAATTAACAAATGAATAAACTGTCGGGGATTCAGTATACCCTTTTAAAACGGCTTGAGATAAAGGCAATCTTAGACTGCATACACAAAATATCGCTATCCAAATGTATGTAGCATTCGACTCTAGGCACCACTCAGATTGTATTTACACATGATATGATCAATTGAATTACTCAGTGTATTTGTCAAGAGGCCCCTGGGTGGGTTATGCAAGCATTTGTGGTCAATACCAACCTCGCACCCAAGTAACAGTGATTAGAGGTCATTTACCAACCTGCTTGTTTTTGTTTTTTTAATCTCCATAAATTGCATTGAACAAATAGATTGAATATTGGATTGTTAAACGGTGTTTGGGGAATCAGTGACATCATGTTTAAAAGCTAATACCAACCTTTTTTACCCAATACAATTTTGTAGTCGTGCTGCCGCTCAACAACGTCACACTACGCTGATTCCAACTGTGTGTTGTTCGTAAGAATAGACAGCCGTTGGAAGGAGATAATATTTAGGCCTATAATACATGTTTTGAAAAATCAAAATATAATTACAAATCCTCAAACCAATTGACCTCAAGAAAGAAAAGAAATAAGTATTTTGTTCGGTTTAAAACGATATATTTTAATCTCATCGTGTGGGCAGGAGTCCGTGACGGGGTCTGACTCTGACTCCGAGAAGCAAAGCGAGTGGGCGGTGAGAGGCCAGCACGCCCCACCGCCTCGGGCGCAAAGCCATGGTCATTATGGTTGTTCTCGCATTGGCCGGGCGCGCGTAGCGGTTCTCATCAACTATGGGTCTTGTTCGTTTCGCAGTGCACGGTTGAGTGAAAGTGGTTCCGCTGCTGATGCCCAAAGTCATAAGTTCATGGTCTGATAATGTGTGGAATTTAGTTATTATCTAGCATAATTATGATTGTATACAAGTAACTTAAAGAACACTGACCCGGACAATATAATGGACATAGGCCTAGTTGTTTTAAATAGGAAAGTAAAAAGTAATAATAATAACAACTAGATATAAGTTTTTGTCACAACAAAAACAAGGTGTTCGGTTGAAGTTAAAATGGTTACGTCATCAATTCGAAGTGTTGGAGAAGTCAAATGTTAACGTCTGTTGAAGTTCTCGCGAGAAGTTTATTTGAATACAATACAATTCTGAATTTAGAAATTATTTTAATATTAAACTTTGACTTCCGGTTTGGACAGGAAGTAAGGTCAAATTGGGGTCACCTTTGTGTAAATACTTTTGACAATTAACAATCTGTACAATGGTACAAAAATGTCAATTTACCTCCTGTGGTTGTTGAGATATGATTTTTTTAAATATAAACTTTCACTTCCGGTTTGGACAGGAAGTAAGGTCAAATTGGGGTATAAATATTTTTTTGACAATTAACGATCTGTATAATGGTACAAAATTTGTGAATTTACCTCATGTGGTTGTTGAGATATGATTTTTTGAAAATATTAAACTTTGACTTCCGGTTTGGACAGGAAGTAAGTTGTTGTTGTTTTCTACAATTAACAATCTGTATAATTGTTCAAAAATTGTGAATTTACCTCTTGTGGTTGTTGAGATATGATTTTTTAAATGTTAAACTTGACTTCCGGTTTGGACAGGAAGTAAGGTCAAATTGGGGTCACCTTTGTGTAAATATTTTTCGACAATTAACAATCTGTATAATGGTACAAAAATTTTGAATTTACCTCTTGTGGTTGTTGAGATATTATTTTTTGTAAATATTAAACTTTGACTTCCGGTTTGGACAGGAAGCAAGGTCAAATTAAATAAACCTTTTTGTAAATATTTTTGACAATTAACGATCTGTACAATGGTACAAAAATTGTGAATTTACCTCTTGTGGTTGTTGAGATATGATTTTTTTTTTAATGTTAAACTTGACTCCGGTTTGACAGGAAGTAAGGTCAAATTGGGGTCATGTTTTTGTAAATATTTTTCGACACCATTAATCTATACAATAGTGCAAAAATGTCCATTTACCTGTTGTGGTTGTTGAGATATGATTTTTTTATATTAAACTTTGACTTCCGGTTTGGACAGGAAGTAAGGTCAAATCGGTCTGTACAATGGTACAAAATTGTGAATTTACCTCTTGTGGTTGTTGAGATGGTTTTTTTAAATATTAAACTTTGACTCCGGTTTGATAGGAAGTAAGGCCAAATTGGGGTCATCTTTTGTAAATATCTTTGACAATTAGCGATCTGTACAATGGTACAAAAATTGTGAATGCAGTAAATCACTAGTTAATGTTAATTTGTGCACAAACTGAAGATTTTTGAGCCACAAAATTACAAAATATGGCATAAAATTTCTTCTGAAAATTGCCATAACCTTAACAACTGAATTTTCCTATCCTTATTTATATTCTAAATACATTTTGGTGACATCTGTTCATATTTTGTTAGAAAACTGGAGTTGTTTATCGTCCAAAGTATGTTCACGTAGCCCTACGTAGGCCTAACCAACGAGTAACGTTAAGTTAAACAGGTACAATGCAACGACGAACTCTGTAGTCCCTCTAAAGAAATGGCCTTCTTCTATAAAACACGAAGATAAATACAGGAAATCCTCTTAAAAATTAAATTCAAGATACCCACCCTTTATGACTGTATCTGTGTTGGCGATCCATTTGTACACGAAATACAGTAACACACTGTAACAAACAGTGCGCGTTGATTCGATTGTACATGGAGCCCATTGTACCCAAAGATCGTTGGCAATCCATTTTCACACGAATTTCCAAGACCCAACACTAACAGCGTCGATTGTACATGGAGTCTATTGTAACCAAAGATCGTGCAGCGCCGCGTATACATGTAGCTGCTTGATTCATGCAACGTAAGTGAAACGTTTTAGCTAATATCTTTTGATTTATCGAAATTCGATATCTGATGACCTAATAATGACGTAACAAATTATGTTTCATCTACGTGTTATGTTCTAAGTATATGCCAAGTTTCAAGTTCATATGAAGTTTGCAAGTATGTGTTTTTTTGTAGACAATCGATCCGGAAAAGAAGAAGAAGAAGAAGAAGAAGAAGAAGGAGAAGAAAAAGAAAAAAAAAAAAAAAAAACCGAACAATAACAATAGGTGTTTCGGGTGCATACCCGAACACCTAATAACAATATACAATGATAGCATAGAAAAAAAATTATGTACCGAGATACATGTACCTACAATGCAATTACAAATATACATCATCTTTGAAGAATTGTGACATAAGATGAGTTTTAAGCAGCGACTTAAATCTAGTTATACTATGACAAGATTTGAGTTTAGTTGGAAGATGATTCCAGAGTCTCGGAGCCGCGACAGAAAAAGACCCATCACCCCAGTTCCGTTTTGAAGTTGGTTCCTTTAGGAGTGACATGTTGCTGGAGCGCAAATTGCGTGATGGAGTGTAGACTTTAAGCAGTTCAGAAATATAAATTGGAGCAATGTTATTAAAGGAGAGCATTCCCATTATCGAGCCGTGATGTGACAAATGCATGTATAATTTGTTCAGCAGCACTTTTATTCAAGTATTTCCTTATTCGGCCAATATTTCTGATATGAAATGATGATATGCGAACAATGTTGGAAATATGAGGTTTTAAAGTCATTGTCGCGTCAAATATAACACCCAAATTACACAGATTACACAGTGGGCCACAGATTGCACATATGAGTCATCTGAACACTGCATGGAGATATCCATTAAAACAATGTGAAAATTGTACTTATATTTGCCTCACGTATCGGGATCTTGTGTACCGGGATCACAATTGTAATGTGATATCTATCTTTTATTAGAAAATGGCATATTTACGGTTTTATATAGAAACAATGGGCAAAGTAAATGAAACAGCCGTCAGTTGTGACACCAGAGAACCTATACAAAAATGAGCACATTGGTGCAAAATGACAATGATTGATCTTCAATTCAAATGGGGCTCCTGCCGCCCAGCGTCGTAGCCACTGGGGGCCTGGGGGGCACGTTCCCCCCACAAATTTCCAGTGCCCCCCCCCCAGGTGCGCCCCACGAAAAATCCCGATAGTGCCCCCCCTAAAAAAAAGGAAAAGGAAAATCCCATACCCCCTGGGCCCCCACTGAAAAGCAATTTCCCCTGTCCCCCCCCCCTGCCCACTGAAAAAGTCCTGGCTACGCCGCTGCTGCCGCCCCTCCCCCGTCAACACGATTGTCTGCATATTGTAAGATAGCCACTTTACCCAAAGGAAATATTCATGCAACAGCTGTCGAACCCCGTTATACCTATTATTTAGTAAAACAAATGTTTGCCATGTGTGCCCAAAATAACTCTGCTGACAATATTGACTGATTTATTTATAACTTCCTTAAGATAATCAAAATGTAATTGCAAATATTGCATAATTGATTAAGCGAATTGCGTCACTAAAAGATATCTTAAAGCCAGCAGACACCTGGGTCAAATGTCTACAAATGCACCCACTTTATAAGAATCAAGAAATATGTATAAAAACTAACCTGTGGAAGATTGGGATTATTTTGTTGTGACGTACGCGAGAAAATAGTGAAAATGCATTAATGCAAAACTTACTCGATGTAAAATTGAAGATGGTATCATTCTTCCCGGGATAAAAACTGTTCTGGGTTGCTGCCATTTTTAATTTAAAAGTGAAATTGCCAATATGCCTAAGTCTATCGGAAAGAGTATGCTCTTAAAAATACCAAGTATCTGAATGCGACACAATGTTAAAAAGTTGAAACTTTCATAGTTTGGTTGTTCGTATTTTTCTTGATTCAAAGAAAATGTCAGCGAACTCGCCGAAGCAGTAATTTTGCGAAAACTACTTATGTTGTTCATTCCCTTTATTTTCCATGAAACGGCCAAAGTCTAATTGATTTTAAACATGCAAAATAATGGTTATTGGTCTTACGTTTCGAACCTGTCAGGTTCTTTCTCAAAGGCAAGGGGCCTTTGCCTTTGGGAAAGAACCTATACTAGGTTCGAAACGTTCAGGTTGGTAAGCAGTTTGCAACAGCCAATTCTCTATTGATTTTAAACATGTGATAGGGTTAATAAGGCCCCCCAAAAAAATGTTGAGTTGCCCTCCACCGACCGACCCAAAAGTGCTGAAATCTCGGGTCGGGTTTTGTTTTTTTTTTATAATTTTTTTTAGGCCTATTTATTAATGAAACTTACCAATTTGTTTTGTATAAAACATAATACGTTTGATTTGTGAAATTTTCCACTTGTTTTACCGGTAAATTTACCAGTACCCAAGACTCAATCTACATGTTTTCAAATCGAATGGCCCCGGCCCTCACATGGTGCACTGCCTTCGCACACACTGTGCCAACGATTGCGACTCAAATCTACACGTTTTCCATTCGAATGGCCCACTCACATGTATGTCAACGATTGCGACTCAATCTACACGTTTTCAAATGAAATGGCCCTCACACGTTGTGCACTGGCTCCCCGCACTGTACGTGTGTCAACGATTGCGACTCAATCTACACGTTTTCAAATCGAATGGTCACTCACATGTTGCATGTTGAGCATTGCACGCAATATGGATGAATTTGCTGTCAATCACAGAGAAAAGTACAACAAAAATGCTTGGGATACTTTTATTCTGAAGCAAAATTCCTTGCTGATAGGTATACAAATGAAAAACATGGTATGTGGTTTCAGTTCCAATGCATTTCAATGTTAAAAATGACAGTCAAGAAGAACAAAAAATAAATAAATAAATAAATAAATCCCGACCGACCGACCCCTTCAAATATTTTCACTGGAGGGCAACTCAAAAAAAAAAAATGTTGGCCTAATAAAAGCATCACAATGTATGTACAGATAGTCCGACGAGCAATACAATCTAGCTTATAGAACCCTAAATGGGACATTTGCATTTTGATTGTCTTGTCAGGCATTTTTTTATATTGTTTATCAGTCAAATAGATTTTACAATTAGACGTTTGTTCAGCAAGATTGGGCAGAATATCCCTCCGCAAACTATCGTTGCTATAGCAACAAGCAAACTCTGATCGTTATATCTCAGTGTAACGTCATCGCATAGCCCAGCTTATTTGGTGTTTGTCTGCATGATGATAGAATTTAAGTACCGCACAATGCTGAATTTCTCTCTCAGTATAGCGAGTGTGTTTGACCAGCCTATTCTGACCATTATACATCTCCCCGTAGGTCAACACCATCAGCACCCACCGATAGTCCGAATCTCTCTCGCTGTTTATTTACTGTGCTCCAGGGAAAACGTCAGCACAAGGGATAGAGGGGTACACCCCACTAAATAAACTTCCATAGTAAACAGTGCTAAACACAAAATATTCAAAAATCGTTAAAAAATACTTAGAAGTCCCACAGTTTTTAAAACCAAAAGAAAAAATATTGATTGATATATAACCTTTTATTTTCTTCTCTATTTACTGTCTAAAGTCCAGGTTTCCAGGGAGATATTCTCATCCCAATGAAAACCACCCTCTCCAGTAGTGAAAACGACCACACTGAAAAGCAGCCATTTTGGAAAAAGGCCTTACGCTTGAAATCAACTTAGGACCACTTTTTCAGGGCCTAGTGTATCCAAAATACTCACAGTTGAAAGTCAAGGATCCCAGGTTATGATATTGGACCATTTTTACACAATCCATCAAATGTATGGGCCTCAAATCTTTGTTTTTCAGATATATTTGAGGACATACACTTTATGAGCACTTCGCATTGTTCTTAAGCTTCCACCCATTTCACCCACTAGTTTACTTTTTAGTAATCTCAATACAATGACAGTTGCCCAGCGCATCCACTTCTAACTTGCCTGCCAGGCTTTTAAGGCCCCCATTGGTGTTGCTCCGGACTGTCTCTGCCAGAGACTTAACCCGATCCAGCCTGGCGATCGACCAACAACTCGGGCAATTACACATGGTAATTTTATTATTCCCAAACCTAAATGTGTAATCTTTAAAAACAGTTTTAGTTACAGAGCTTCTTCTTTTTTAATTGGTGTCCCTTTCACCACTCGTTCAAACTCTTATTCTTCATTCCGGCGTTTGTTGAAGGAAGGCAAGGTTTGAAGTAATATTATTATTATTATGTCATAGATTACCTTGTGTTTTGCCCGAGATGTTGGTATACAATTGATAATTAATTTGCTTTGATGGTTTTTATTGGGGGAGGATGGGGGGGGGGGGGGGGCGCTCGTATTTCTAAATTTTGTTGTGTTCATTTTGTTGTTTTTTAGTTTATTGCTTCATTTTTAATCTTCCCTTTTAGTCCTATCTTTAATCAGTATGGTAGACTGAGAGGGGGGTCTATTTGTGCAATTTAGTCCTTTACGTTTTATTTCGTATGTAATTGTCCGTTAAGACTGTTTTATCATTATTATTAATTCATATGTACTTCCTGTAATAATTGTTGTATAATATTGAATGGGGATATATTTTTATATAATATGAGGGCCCAAATGATCAGCTGTGCTGGATGGGTTACCCTCGTTAAAGATGGTTTTAAATAAAAAATAAATAAATAAATGATAAACAGCTCGGCGCATGAATTCCTCACTATTTAGTGGGGTGCACCCAGAGACAATTACTTATTGAATAAAGTTGTTTGGTCTTGGATTTTAAGAGACGGTGAAGATGTCGGTTGAGTCTCATTAATAGTGCAGCACAAAGAAAACAGTCGCTTGTCAAAGAGATCAACTCCTTGGCGTAGATACGATATTTGAGTCAGTGAGTCGGCACTTTCTGGTAATAACTATAAACTAAAACATCGGTGAAGTGGCTGCGCTATTGGATCTGGGGTGCGCGATAACCTTGAGATCTATGTTGGAGTGCTGTTACCGATTTGTCTGAAAATATCGTAATTAGGATAAATGTTACCATAATTGCTTCTCTCCACCCATGAGTATAATAGCTTTACCAGGGTAGAGATGGTTATTGTGTTTGATCGCATAACGAGCCCGTAACAGACTGGTAACAATTATGGCCAGGATAATTATTACATTTATCGCACCTTGTTATTGGTCCAATGCTATATTGGGTTAAAAATTGGAGAATCTGGAATTGGATCAAATTATTGGATAATCTGGAATATAATGGCCACCATATGCAGGTTTTACATGTGTGTTGTGCGTTGGTTGGGACCACTGTCATGCTGGGCTGGTGGCCTTATCTTCCAGGTGACCAAAGTACTATATGTTAAAATGTATAAATAAATACATTCCTGGTGATACAAAAGGGGCACGTGTAATCTAAACAACACACAAACTCAATCCTCCCCCCCCCCACCCCCCGCCCAGAACCCATGTTGCACATAATTGAATATATACTACTGGGTTCATTGTCATCAAACTATTTCAGATGTTTTGGGGGAAGTGTTGATAGGTAAATCCAAACACTTGGAAATGAATCTAACTAATAATTACTGAGGAGATTGTGATAATCATCTAATTAAAACGTAAAGAAAAAATATATATATGATTCTTACACAACCACAATATTATCAATAATTGTGATAGTTGAAATTTAAAGGGACATTATCGTCACCAGATCAGAGCAGGCATTCATAAGGGAATGGAATCTGTGTCCTAGTTTACGATGACAGTAAATTACTGGCTCATTTATGCAGCAGCAACGGTAATACGACCTTATCTTGTTTTTTCAGTCACCAGGTTAATCTAAAACTAGCATTCCGATTCCATGCCCTGTTGATCGTGATGATATTGTCCCTTTAACCCGCATGATGTTACCGCAAACCGAATTGATAAGCTACACATTGTTTTAACAACTCGGCTGGATCGTTATGTAAAACATGTACAATTTGATCCTTGTTTATATCAAGCCTTCGTATCCCATTCACAACGAACAATGAAAGGTAACCATCCTCACAGTTGAAGAGAAAGGATAATATAAGTATTTTGAAACAAACGTTCATTTCAATCCTCTAGTTTTCAAGAATTAATATATCATAAAAGTAACATGTGAAAATTCCATCACAAAAGGTAATCACACTTTTGAGAAAACAGCAACAAATAATTTTTTTACAAAAAGTTGCAGTCAGGCAACTTTTTGTAAATTCGACATAACAGTTCCTGATTTCTTTCAGATAAAAGTACTTTCTGAGCGAACATTTCTGAGGATGAATAATACGTGTACCAACTTAGGTAATAATTAATAATTTGATAAACTATAACCAAAGTTGTAACTTCCCTTTGAAGTTTTAGACGAATAACCAAAAGTTTTTTTAACCACTTTACCCAAAGGAAATGTTCATTTGCCCAACTCCTTTACAGTGTCCCCCCCCCCACCCCCCCCCCCCCCCGTTTGACTTCCTTGGATCCATCAGTGCACCAGCGTGGTGTCAAGCCACATCTTGACAGGACGATTTGTTTTCTGTTTTCGCCTCTTCTGTGCAATATTTATGTTGGAAATGATGCGCAACGCTATTTTTTCCGGAGTGATTCTTGACGAGTTCCGATTCGGAAACTGGCTGTCAATCAGCGACGCGTTTCCCCGTAGAAGACTCACGGAGGACGGTAGACTCGGTCCAGAGCAAACGGAACTATCGTTCCGTGCCGAGTTGAATTCCCCCATTACAAGGAATCGGTCTTGGAGACATGTCGTTTGCCTCATTTAGTGTCGTCCATGGGCAGATTAAGAGGGGTCTAGGAATCCTGAAATTGGAAATGTTTTACAAAGCGACTGATATTGTTTAGACTACTCCCTAACACAGGCGTGAACTATTTTGTACGGGGGGAGGGCAAGAGGCTGAGGCAGGCGTCCTAAGACCCCGAGCTGAATCCACCGCTGCATTTTAAGCTACGCTGGTTCCCATTTTCTGGGAAACTTTGGGTCTAAAGTTAGTTAGTGAGTGGGGGAAGGGAAGTATATATTGGGGCGAGATGGGGGACAGCGAACGAAGTGGCGAGGCATGAAGATTTATGAGAAGACGCCTATTACTCTAAAACACTTCCGGGTCAGAATTGACGCCGCGGGAAAGTGGGTCAACATGTGCCAAACCCATTTTTGGGGACAGGCTGACCCGGAAATGGTTCAGATAGAAACTGCCTTGGTTAGAAAGGAACCTCGTTTTATGTCTGACCGGCTTCTGGGTTGGTTTAAAGTTGTCATTATCAGGCAAATGGGGCTGATCCTTTTCTGGGTCAATTCTTTTCTGGGTGTTAGGGATGAGTTGTGGGGATGAAGGTAATAGAAGGGTAGATAATGGTTATGAATAGACGGAAGAGGTACGGACAGGGAGACGGTAGAGGGACAGGGAAAAGCCGGGAGTAAAAACAAAATTTCAAGGGATTGTACATCATTGGTAAAATGTATGTAAATGCATCTATATTTATAAGAATACAGAGAGTGTCAGCTCATTTCATTCTGCAATTAATAAGAAAATGCATTCAGATTAATTTTGTTATATTGCAATGTAGAAATTGGATCACAACCTGATCCATTACACATTTGTGATATATTCCACGTTTTCTTTAAAAAAGTACAGCATGTCAGACGAAATCATTTCTCAAGACGTTTGGTATACCATCTCCAACATCAAGTAAACTGTTAGATTATAATTCATTACATTTGTAATCGAGTTATTACCAAAGGTTATACACACCCCTGTGAGGGCAGATGTACATTCATCTCAAAAAGGGGAACACGATTTGAGGTTTTAATTATAAAATGATTAGTGGTGCGTGCGAAATCTGCAGGAAATATAAATATATATATATATAGTTTGAGATGAGTGAAAATGGTTTGATGAATTCAAGATAGGTATTACCATGGAGGAAGGTTTCCTTCCTCCATGGTATTACACACGATTGATCTTTTACAAAAGCCTGCATTGTAAGTTTGTGTGTGGACATGAGTCTGGGGTACAGACAATGCCGAAGCTTGGCTTAGGGACAAGTGCGATTTAGGGTTACTCTATTAAACCATTGAAATTGCCTGCACGAATACCATTTTGTGTAACAATCAATTAACAATCATGTCTAATGATAAAGATGGTCTGTGTCACATCTTAAGATGGTTTCAATAGACATACCTACAACACACGCGTGCAAACGTGACCACAATCGTAATATATGACGGCCACCATGGGCATTGCAAAGACGAGGCGAACCCCAGCACCTTTCCTCATTGTTGGACCACCATATCCACCATGGTGTCTGTAATGCTTAATGCAAAGGAAGACTTCTATTGCAGATTTCTGTTCTTTTCTTTTGGATGAAAAGTTAATTGATTTTGTGCTTAGCGCAATCTGAGTGCGTGAGGCGACGACTTAGGAGCCGGTGTTCGCGAATATGAAATCAAGAGAAAGCAGCACGTGCCTCGCCCAGTCTTTGCTATTCACCCATGACTAGGATTAGCCCATTAGATGCCTATAATAGGAAACTTATACGCCGACCGGTGTTTTCCAATATTGGCACTGAGACCGGCGTCCGTGGTTTCATTGGATAGCGAGTATTTGTCTTGGACAAGCGGGGAATGAATGCGATATGATCCGGGCAGGCCGTCACGCACGAGTCTGGACAGTCCGCGATTTAACGTCGGACTTGACGAATAAATACGCGCGTTGTGTGTGGGGCGGTGCGCGACGTAGCAGAGATGAACGACAAGGCGAGGAAATCTCAGCGCGCACTGGGCCTGGCCCGGGAAAAAAAAACTGTTCAGCTCGGCAGAGATAGCAAACACTGTGTTTACTTTATGTTGTCTGAGAGCTTCAAAATCTTATATGAGAAGACATTCAAAATTAGAAATCTTAAAATGCAATATAGAGATGCAGACATGGGCTTAAATGTACGAGGTTCGTTATTATAATTCATTCTTATAATATGACGTGTATGCTACATAGACTAATTATCTTAACGAACTTCACGTTACACATTACATCAATGGGACAGTATTATTCATGAAGTCTTCTTGTTCAGATACCTTGAGAGTAAACAACCAATATGTGCAACCTGTTTGGCGCGACAGGGTTAATAGAACACATCAACTATCTCTACCCATTTATACTCCTTGGTGAAGATAAGCAATTATGGTGTCTTGCTCAGGGACATGAGTACCGTGGTCGCGGTCAGGATTCGAACCCACATTCTAACGACACGGCCATCAGAACATAAGTCCGATGCACTAAACTGCGTTTCCGTGTAAGGTTAATTACTATATAGAAGACAAAGACATACATATAAAGAGAAAAGCACTTTGTAGTTTTCTTGAACTTGAATAAAGTTTTGTTGGCCAGTCCAAAAATCCCCTCCCATCCCTCTACCGTCCCGGCCTGATGTCTCGCTAGCTGAGTCAAGCGACTTTCTTTTAATTAAATGGAAGGTGCAGCATTGGTAATGTTAGCGAAACTACTTATGAGTATGCTTTATATTTTCTTTGAATCAAGATGTACATTAAAGGGAAGGTACAACATTGGTATGTTAGTCAAACTACTTGTATGAGTATGCTTACTCTCTTTGAATCAAGAAGTATATTTAACATCCAACCTGTGAACGTCTCCGCTTGTTTCGGAGTCTTAAATTCATGAGAAATGTATGAACAAGCATTCACATTTAGAAAGCACATAGTGCAAAAAACGAAAATTGGTTCGTGTTTTCTCGAGAAAATCTTCAAGAACTTCACATCCAGTTAGCTTTCAGATAATTCCGTTAACGTTGTGATCAATGTTGTACCTGTTTTTAATCCGCATCGTTATCGTTATCGTATTGTGTGTCATCCTTTGCTACTAGAAGGGCGCGGAGAAGGAGCTTGATGGGGCGTGGCAAAGCGTGAGAAGTAAAGACAAAACATTTGTAAACTACAAGTATATTAGGTGTAGACTATGAGGTTCCATGACCGAGCTCTTTGGTGAAAGGACTTGTGTACTGATGGCTAAGTCACCCGTAAAAATCGTGAGCGTTCTCGCTGCTATGAATCCATAACCACAATTTGCATCGATTTCCCATTAGATATACACTGGTGTGCAAAACCAGTTAGTGGCACACCCCACACCCCCATTCAATGTTGAGTTAAAACCTTAATTTGGGCAGCGCAATGTCCCAGCCAAATTCAAAGTGCTCAACATTGTACGGGGGAGAGGTGGGCTTCCTTGTTGAGACTTGTGTGTCAAATTAAGTTACTGTGTCAAAGTGTGCCAACAGTATTGCTCGCTATTGGATACTACTTTAAAGTTTTCTTGTTAACAAATTAACATTCATCCATGGTACAACCTCTGATTATCTTCAGCATTTAGTCCAAGAATATCAGCCAATCAGAAACCAGTGTTCCAAATTAAAAAAGCAAATAACCGAACTGTGACATCAACAATCCAATAAATGTTTTTCTATCAGGTTATCGAACTAATCAGATTCAACCTGTTTAACAAAAGTTGGTGGTAAGTTTCACAGCACTGGCCTGAAAAGAGTGGGAATAAAACGGGATTTTTATGTTTCTTCTATAGTTTCCCATTTTGCTAACTTTTGTTTCGTCTTTTCTTGTTAGACTTGGTAATTGTGAGGTCTCTTATAGGATTGTATGTAGGAGGCTAAAAATGAATATAAGTTTGTTTTCTTTTTTGTTTCTTTTTTCTCTGACAGCGCGTAAGTACCTCATGGTGGTAGGCGATATAGAATTGTTGTGTTATTATTTTTATTATTATTATTATTATTATTATTTCGCATTAGCACAGCATGAAAAGAAAGATCTTGTTTTCCTTTCTGCCGGTTACACCTCGAGTCAAGCTACGTCCCGTAGCCTTAGATCTCGAGTGTCTTTCGCAGAATCCTTGCTGTCCCTAAGAGTGCTACCTTCTGTAGTAATTCTACTCTAACAGATGTTCCTATCTCCATGAGATGTTTATCCAACGCCTTCGGAATTTTACCCAGTGCTCACACTACCACAGGAATTATTATTATTATTATTATTATTATTATTATTATTATTATTATTATTATTATTATTATTATTATTATTATTATTATTATTATTATTATTATTATTATTATTATTATTATTATTATTATTATTATTATTATTATTATTTCGCGTTAGCACAGCATGAAAAGAAAGATCTTATTTTCCTTTCTGCCAGTTACACCTCAAGTCAATTATTATTATTATTATCATTATTATCATTATTATCATTATTATCATTATCATCATTATCATTATCATTATTATCGTTATTATCATCATTATCGTTATTATCATCGTTATCATTGCCATCATCATCATCATCATCATCATCATCATCATCATCATCATCATCATCATCATCATCATCATCATCATCATCATCGTTATTATTAATAAATCATCAGAATGTGGGTTCGAATCCTGGCCGCAACCGTGGTACTCCTTGAGCACGACACTTAACTGTAATTGCTTCTTTTCCCCCAAGAGTATAAACGGATACCTATGAGGAGCAGAGAGGTTGAAATTGCATTTGTAAAAGGCTCCGAACCGATTATACAGGACTACTACTGGCTCAGCAACCAGGTGAACTATATGAATGAAATATTATTAGGTATTCTGTGTATAATTATGTATATTTTAAAAAAGGAAGAGTCTGCATACACTTTTGTAGACGTATACTACATGGGCGTAAATATCGGTGTTAGGTCATGGTGCATAACGTCATTTCCAACTTGAAAACAATTGTTGGCCGTTTGGCCTACTTCATGTGAACCATATCAATCAACAAGTGAAACCAATCGCTACAAATTCAGTGAGTTCTTATATATAGAATATTGGATTAATGGATCAGTTAATTGTCCTATTTGTTAACAATACATGAACAGTATGGTCATTCTCATAATAATACACAAGGCATTGAGTAAAATGAGATGATGTGAAAGGAAATCTTATTGGATTAACATGCGAGGAAGATAACTATATGATGCGTCGTGTATCTACAGTGATGTCCCGGATCAACGACGCGAGGGCTGACGACTCCGAATGACTGGTACCCCCACCCAATAAGCCCCTCGCCCCGGCCAGCCACTCAGCCGTTGGCAAAGCGCTGTTCACGGCATGCTACATACACAATTAAGAGTTTGTACAAGTATTTAATTGCTTGTTGGGAGTAAGCCAGGCGAACGCTGTTGAGGAAAACACTGCAATCAACTGACTGCAAGGTCACTTGAATTCAATAATTGAATGTTTCTAGTTTACGGTGATTGGAACAACACAACAAAATAATGTTTTTCGAAATCAAGGCGTGAAGCCAAATTTGCATTGCCTATTCAAGAGAGGGTATGCCTGTCACATAATATATTACTCTTACATTGGTGCATTAAGCAGCCTTACAACTAACCAGTCTGGTGTTTGGTGGAAGTGGTGGTAGAGATGACGATGATGTTTATCATGATGATAATGATCATGATTAAGATGATGATGGTGACGATAACAATGATGATGATGACGATGGTGACGGTGGAGATGATGATGGTGATGATGGTGATGATCATGATGTTCATGATGATCATGATGATGATGTCATGATCATGATCATGGTGATGATCATGATTTTCATGATGATCATGATGTTCATGATGATCATGATGATCATAATCATGATCATGATCATGATTATGACTATGATGACGACGATGACGATGATAATGGTGATGATTATGATGATGATGGCGATAACAGTGATGGACATGATGATTACGATGATCGTGATCATGATGATCACGATGATCGTAATCATGATTATGATGACGACGATGACGTGAGTGAGGGTGAGAGTGAGAAAGGCATGGTGTTGGTGATGATGATGATGGTCATGGTGAGTTTGAGGGTGATCATGTGGGTGTGGGTGAGGGTGAGAGTGATGGTGATGGTGATGGTTGGGTGATGTGATGATGATGATGGTGATGATGATACTGATGGCGAGTTTGAGGGTGAGCTTAAGGGCGAGGGTGATGGTGATGGTGATGGTGATGGTGATGGTGATGATGTTGGTGATGGTGATGGTGATGGTGATGGTGTTGGTGATGGTGATGGTGATGGTGATGGTGATGGTGTTGGTGATGATGATGGTGATGATGATACTGATGGCGAATTTGAGGGTGAGCTTAAGGGCGAGGGTGATGGTGATGGTGATGGTGATGGTGATGGTGATGATGTTGGTGATGATGATGGTGATGATGATACTGATGGCGAGTTTGAGGGTGAGCTTAAGGGCGAGGGTGATGGTGATGGTGATGGTGATGGTGTTGGTGATGATGATGGTGATGATGATACTGATGGCGAGTTTGAGGGTGAGCTTAAGGGCGAGGGTGATGGTGATGGTGATGGTGATGGTGATGGTGATGATGATGGTGATGATGATACTGATGGCGAGTTTGAGGGTGAGCTTAAGGGCGAGGGTGATGGTGATGGTGATGGTGATGGTGATGATGTTGGTGATGATGATGGTGATGATGATACTGATGGCGAGTTTGAGGGTGAGCTTAAGGGCGAGGGTGATGGTGATGGTGTTGGTGATGATGATGGTGATGATGATACTGATGGCGAATTTGAGGGTGAGCTTAAGGGCGAGGGTGATGGTGATGGTGATGGTGATGATGTTGGTGATGATGATGGTGATGATGATACTGATGGCGAGTTTGAGGGTGAGCTTAAGGGCGAGGGTGATGGTGATGGTGATGGTTGGGTGATGGTGATGGTGTTGGTGATGGTGATGGTGATGATGTTGGTGATGATGATGGTGAGTTTGAGGGTGAGCGTAATGGTGAGGATGATGGTGATGGTTAGATGAAGGTGATGGTGATGGTGATGGTGGTGATAGTGATGGTGGTGGTGGTGGTGGTGATGGTGGTGGTGATGGTGATGATGATGGTGATGGTTGGGTGGTGGTGGTGGTGGTGGTGGTGGTGGTGGTGGTGGTGGTGGTGGTGGTGATGGTGATGGCGATGGTGATGGTGATGGCGATGGTGATGGTGATGGTGATGGTTGGGTGAAGGTGATGGTGATGATGATGGTGATGATGATGATGGTGATGGTGGTGGTGATGGTGATGGTAATAGTGATGGTGATGGTGATGGTAAAGATGAGGGTGATGGTGAGGCAGATGATGATGGTAATGCTGATGATGTTGGTGATGATGATGATGGTGATGATGACTTTAAGGGTGAGCGTGAGGGTGAGGGTGTGGGTGAGGGTGATGTTGATGATCATCATCATCATTCTGTGAAAATTCTGCCGATGGTGTTAGTGGCGATGATAGTTTTGATGATGGCGGTGGCGGTGATGGCGATTTTGTTGATTATGATGATTAAGTTTATAGAACTTCTTTTCATCCGAATAGGTGAAATAAAAAGTTCTGGTCTTAGCTCCTTCAATGAACCTCTATATATTACCGGATGCATGCAGTCGACAAGTGCTTCTTTTGAAACTCACTCTTTTGAACCTTTCTTTACAATCCCACACCCTTTCCCCTAAACTGTCTATACAATCTTGACTCTCAATATGCCGCATGTGTTGGAGATCCCCATACAAGCTTCACCCGGGATTGAAATAATACATACTCAGGGATATACCCGTTCATGTTTTAGCGGCACGTGAGTCAAAGCACGCCCATGGAGAGCCCTCCGTGGGTCGAAACCGCTCCTAAATGAGGTTCAATTAAACTCCTTGCAGGTGTGCCGGGCCCGCCACTCCAATCTAACTTGGGTTTCTAGTGTTCGTCAGACGCCAGAGAACGTTCCATCCGCTCCTGCGTATCCCCCCTTGTTGTTTGGGCGAGAGGCCGGGACATGTACCGTCAGGATGCGTGGAGTGCCACCCTAGACCATTTTAGTGGTAGACGACCGTGCACGGAGAGAGGCCCGACAAATTCAGGTGTCACTGGACCGATGAATGTGAATTCATCAATCCCCCGGCCCTTCTCCCTCGCCCTGGGAATCGGGGCTCGGCATTCGTGCTTCCAAACCAGGCGTATCAGATCCAAATAGGCCCGCTGGTGTCTCGTTTCCACACGTGCGGCTAGTATGCGGAGGTGCTGTTATGAATAATCAAGGATTTATTTGAAACTGTACATTCAGGAACATGACGCATATATTCACAAAAAGGGGATTGTCAAAGAGATTATGTAGAAAATGTACTTTGAAAGTGGGTCGAAAGAAATCCATGGCCCTACTTATCATCACGGGGGCAGTGAAATCCGGAACTGTAAAAGACGGCACACGATGCCCTTTGTAAATGTAAAAATCGCGCACAATAATGAAGCACGACGATAAAACAGACTGTTTTCGTGGATTAAGAACCCAAGTTTGACATTTTGAGTAACCTCCTTGCTTTAACATTTAACATATAAGGGCAGCGGCGTAAACTTGTTGTTAAAGGTGGGACCGAGTCAAATTCCAAGCGCATGAACGCCACTCTGTCGCGGCGCCTGCCCCCGCGGGAGAAAGATAATTTGAACGGTGGAAAGTTGATAACAAAGACGTACAACTTGAACATGACTTTCACTATGTGTGTAATATGCTCACATTGGCCCAATGCTATGTCTTGTAGGCTCGGGGTTTTGGGGTGGGGAGTTCAGGGTGTTTAAACGCAAAGCACCCACTCGCTGTGATAAGGAAGTTTCGCTTGTCATGCATAAATGAAATAAACATAGTTTTCGACTATTTCCGTCTCTCCGATTTTAACTTCCATTTTCTCCTAAAAGAAAAACTCGTTTACAAACCAGCCTACAAGCCTAAATAGATGCAGTCTGGTTTCCCTTCGTTTTTTACATTAAAAAAGTGAATTTGGACATTCAGCTCAGTTGAGTTTTTATAAATCTTTAACGTCGTAGGCTAATAACATCAACAGTAATTGCGCGAATAAGCGACAAAAGTCATGACTTTTCGTTTACAGCTTTTCTTTATCAACAATAACAATGTAAACACTTGCAACTTCACAACTAACTGACCCCTTTTCAAGGCGCAATTATGGATTTGTATTTTTGTTAGACCCCTATTCATTCATACCGTGCTATCCTCAAGTTATTAGGCCCAAGGGCGCTACGGCTACACGGTAACGGGAGGGAAGCTAGAGTCCTCCGGGCCCGAGGCGGTCAACTCGAGCCGCGTGGTCCCATTTGCCGTTGAACGAGTCACGCGTCGAGACGGAGAAAAGCAGTGAACAAAAACCCTGTACCATAGTAATTTCGTTCATTATTTTTGCCCATTAAAATTAGGAGTATGATTACACCCAAAAGGTTGATCGTTTATTAATTGATAAAATTATTTATTGGCAAAAGACCTTCCTTCGCTGGTGAACCTGAGACGACCACAACGACGGGGAAACTTCTCGGCGATGAATATATCGTTTCCTGCTGGGTGGAATGCACTTTCAACTCCCTTTGGCCTGTCCTAAAAATGATGGACGGTCCTGAATAAAATTTAACCATGGGAACTTTTTAGTCGAACAAATTAGTAAGTGTGTGTCACGATCTCGACAGAAATGCCGCCTGATATATTTCCAGATGTCTACAATAGAGCGTGGACCGCCAATCGCCACCAACAACAATCGATTTGGATTATTTGATCAATGAAATGAAAAGTGGATTATAGTTAATGGGATATTAAGACTTGGAATGGAGAATGGGCGACATGTTAAAACGATATAAGTACGATATATAGTAGGAAAGTAGAATATAAAGTTGTTGTTGAAAATGGTTATTTATTAGTAAATAGTAAATAAAAATAATAATAAAGTGGTAGTATTTGTATACCCTATCCCCCAGGTATTTCAACCTATACATGGTGTGAGTCTCCTTTGGTAAGTTTATAGGGAAAAACAAGTGGAAACGTTATATTTCACCCATGTTGCTTAAGGCCAACAAAGTGTCCGGTTTCTGGTTACAGGTTGGTTGGGGGGGGGGGGGTAATTATGTGATTACGTCATATTATGTATACGCGGTATTTGGAACCCCATACTTAAAGTATGGTGGCTGAGAGAGGCCAAAATAAAGCTCGTTTAAAACACAGCGCGGCAGAATTACAATCGATCCAGCAATTGTTAATGCGATTGGATATGATTTCATAGCCAACAAAGATCAGGTATACTAATTTATAGCAACCATGATCTTGTGATTAAATGCCGGTACTGTATTTTATTACAAAGTCTCTCGTTAGTCATCATTACGTAATACAAACAAGATACAGCCTTAATATACATCTTAACACCAAAAAGACCAGTGTATTAAAAAAACAAGCCCCTTGTTATTTTAATTATCATATTTGTAATTAATTAACGAAGCTATGTATCTGTCTTGTAACTCAGAAATTAATCGTTTGCCTTCCAGAATCCAGGGCTTGTTTGCGGACGGATTGAGCGTTTTACATTTTGAAGGTAGTTTTATACTACACTGGTATTACCATTCGATCCTAAAATTACTGATTAATTTTCTTGGTTCAAAGTTGTGAGTGGTAGTTAACATCCTCAAGTGAAAAAAAAATACTGGCTCACGAGGTGCTATAAATTTGGAGAAAAATAAACCAGTCCTAACATTTTCAAATAATTATTCGGCAGAAAAGAAATAAGACAAAAAAATGCACGCTATAAGAATGATACTTAGGCGAGGGGTACCACCTCATGCCCCGCCCCTACCTACGCAACAGTCTTAATGTTATTCTTGATGACCGACAAATATGATTGATTTTTTAGCCTTTGCCAGTTCCATTCTGCGATGTCTTTAGTACACACTATTGCTCTTTTAACACCAATCGATCAGTAATTTGATTTATTTGCACAAGGAAGGCCCGTCATTGTTCGGTAATTTTCTTGGTACAATACTTGTAAAGTTTACTCACGTCGCGCTCACGCCAAAGTCGGTACATTCCACTCGCAATGATGCACATCACCTGGGTAATCAACACAGATTTATAAACACGCAGGTCGCGCGGGGTTATTCCTTCTCATACTTAATACAATAATTATTGTTTGATGTTCCAGGGGCAATGTAATTGCCGTCAGTGTCCCTCATATCAATTGATTGAACCCAACCTGATTTTTACTATTTTATTTTTTAATGTCTCATATTGGTCCAATAATAATTCATTTTTCAGCATCAAGTTTTTCGATCGTCAAACAATAAATTTGTGTGCATTCTAAAGTAGACAAACGACCCTTTCCATCTATTTTTTTTAATTCTTAAAAATAAATAAATATTGGCAATAATTCACTTTTTCTTAAAGTTCTCAGACAAAATTATCTCTGGGCAAGATTGCTACCATCAGCATCTTTACAAGTAGGTGAAATGTGACCATTTGGTTATTAAAATGAATTACTGAATCTAAAGCTCATCTTTAATTTAGGCATTACACCTTTTTTAAACTATACCATCATACGAAGTCCCGAAATCACGTACTCCGGACGTTTGCATGCTGATCGGTGACATCATGGACATTTTCCCGCATGCGCCCTAGGAACGATTAGTAAAACTCCATTGGCCATTCAGCGCATGACCGTGACGCTTCGTTACCTATGACAACACAAATAACAATGGACACTTGTTCCTTTTAAAAGATTTAAATTGGGTTAGATATTATATTGGATTAACTCAGATATTCACAGTTTAATCAGATCAGAACTTTGTGGTTAGTTTTTGTTGATTGCTTGTCTGTATGTACATGTATAACCACTGAACTGTAATAACACATTTAAATAAATGTATTTCCCCTAGAAAAGCCAGCCGTTTGCGCTATATTCCTGAAAAATATACTTCAAAAAACATTAAATTGTAAAATGTTTTTAATTTTAAATTTTCATTTACCAATTTTGTGAAGCCCTTCCATCCACTGAGTGATTTAATCATTTACTTATGTATACATTCCAGTTCGAATTTTGGAAAGAGTGGTACTCTTTATTCCACGTTGAATATAATAAATAAAACTTTCACAGGTTGGTTGTTTTAATGTATATCTTGATTCAAAGAGAGTAAGCATACTCATAGAAGCAGTTTGGCCAGCATTACCAATGTTGTACCTTCAATTCAATGTATATCTTGATTCAAAGAGATTAAGATACTTGTAGAAGCAGTTTGGCCAACATTACCAATGATGTGCCTTCTATATCTTGATTCAAAGAGAGTAAGCATACTCATAGAAGCAGTTTGGCCAACATTACCAATGCTGTGCCTTCCCTTCAATGTATATCTTGATTCAAAGAGAGTAAGCATACTCGTAGAAGCAGTTTTGCCAACATTACCAATGCTGTGCCTTCCCTTTATTGTATATCTTGATTCAAAGAGAGTAAGCATACTCATAGAAGCAGTTTTGCCAACATTACCAATGCTGTGCCTTCCCTTCAATGTATATCTTGATTCAAAGAGAGTAAGCTGGCATACTCATAGAAGCAGTTTTGCCAACATTACCAATGCTGTGCCTTCCCTTTATTGTATATCTTGATTCAAAGAGAGTAAGCATACTCATAGAAGTAGTTTTGCCAACATTACCAATGTTGTGCCTTCCCTTTATTGTATATCTTGATTCAAAGAGAGTAAGCATACTCATAGAAGCAGTTTTGCCAACATTACCAATGTTGTGCCTTCCCTTTATTGTATATCTTGATTCAAAGAGAGTAAGCATACTCATAGAAGCAGTTTTGCCAGCATTACCAATGTTGTACCTTCCCTTCAATGTATATCTTGATTCAAAGAGAGTAAGCATACTCATAGAAGCAGTTTTGCCAACATTACCAATTCTGTACCTTCCCTTCAATGTATATCTTGATTCAAAGAGAGTAAGCATACTCATAGAAGCAGTTTTGCCAACATTACCAATGTTGTGCCTTCCCTTTATTGTATATCTTGGTTCAAAGAGGTAAGCATACTCGCCTAGTAGAAACAGTTTTGCCAACATAGCCAATATTGTACTTTCTTTTTACCAACAACAGAGGGCAGTATTGAGACTGGCGTAACGTGTTTTTTTGTTTGGTGGGATCGCTGTGGGTGATTGGCTACTGTGCGTGTTTTTTGTGACTGAAAAAAATAATTTAAAAAAAAAGAAAGTGCGGTTTATCGGGTGATAAAAACTAATTTGTAACAATTTTATCTAGACTTGGTAAACGAAATAATAAATTGTTAACAGGCGAGCAGAAGACTACTGCCATGATGAACGCGGGCAATTTTTGAAAATAAATGTCTTTTTAAAAGACAGACAACATGTTTTTAAAATTAGGAATTTCATAGAAATCGCCGACGTTCGTCCTGGAAAAAATACGCAGCCGGGCGTGGAGGAGGGTTAATTTCAATAATGTTGGTTGAGGACAATAAAATAAAAATAAAATAAATTTGTTGATGAAATGTCATAACAATTATTTGGTACTGTAATTTGTATAATCTCTTATTCATTTCTTTTATAATGATTAGTTGATGTTCTAATGGTCATCAAAGGACAAAATGACATCTGACATAATGAGAGAGGGCGCTCCAAAAGAATCACAGCACAGGTTGGAAGCACTGATCTCTATACTCGAGTACAGAGATCAGTGGTTGGAAGCAACCAAACACCGGTGCTATTTGCTGCCCTCTCTTGATTTCATATAATAACTCTGATTGCAGCAAAATTACTTCTCGTGAAAGCTACATTAGGGCTATAATTGAACCATGGAATTGTTGTAACTGGGGTTGGTTGAGTGGTTGGGAAGGGGTGAGGGTACAGGCAACAAGGTTTCACAGGGTCACATGAGACAATTTTGTACAGGCCCTGCATTCTGAGTGGAGATACGCCACAAAAAATATCGAGTCGAAGAATTACAAATTGTTTGTATAATCCTTTCTATATATTTCATAAACTTAAATTTTGTAAAAATGTAAAATTTAATAATCAACTTTGGTATCAAAACCAAAACTATGAAAGTGTCAACTTGTTTTATTGTGTCTTAAATGAGAATATAGTGCGATGCACTTCACGGGCGTAAATCACACACACACACACACTTTTTGGACTGGGGGATGGTCCATAGGATCATCTCCCAGAATTTTCCATGCGTTGAAAAAATATATATAATAAAAATAAACATGCAGAACTTCAAGCTATACCGTGCACCCAAATTTCAAAATCACCCCCACTTTTCATTACGGATTTACGTCAGTGGGAACAGCAACCATTCAGATTAAATGATGACACAAAGAAATGAAAGTTGTTTTTTAATTGTCAAGGACCATCATATTATGGATTTATTTTGACGAACGTAATCAAAGCCAGTGTTTTTGTGTTTTTGCCTTTGTAAATTTACGCCAGTGATGAACTTAGATTTTTCATATTCAATCTAACAGGGAATTTATGTCCCTATAGTGGATAACGATTAATTTGCAAACAAATATGGTTCAAATGATAGCACATCTAATGATAGATTTATAGCAAATTAAGAGGGTTTTTTGCATAATTGTCAACCCTATACCGATTAAGACGTCAGGTGTGAATTTTTATATTTCCCACAGCCCATCGCCAGAATGATTACAAAATATGTCGTGTTGTACCACAGGACCTTGGACAAAATAGCCGAGGTCGGCTTCAACAATTTTTAAAGGTGTTCTTTTATTTGTCAAATTGAAAAGTCTCAGTGCAATGGTTGTCTAACACTTTTTAAAATGACAAAACTAACTCAGAAGCAAAGCTTGCTGGAATATAGTAATTCAATGTTATGGATGATTTATTATTATTATTTTTTTTTAATGCAATTCGCCCCACACAAGGCCAATGGCCACTCCAAGGTAGGGGCTACTCAATCATTGAGTTGTTACAACGACTCCACACTGAAGAAACCAGCCCCTCGCACCGAAACAAGACAGGTTAATAACCAGCCTCTTCACGGTGCGAATAGGACTGGGAGGGGTAACTAGTCCAGAACAAGGCAGTTGTTAAAGAAAATTAAAATCCAGAGTCCATTTCATACGAATCATTATGGGCAATGTCAATTCTTGTCTGTAGAAGAAGAAAACGTATTCATCAGGCTGGAGTGCCTGGGAACTGGCCGTGCTTTCACCTATATTTGACCTGTAGTGTCTTTTTAGATGATAATGTCTCATGACGGCCCTATTTTTGATGTTAAAATGTTGGCAAGTGATGTTTGCATCCTGCTGTAAACGAGTAGCTACATGTACATTTATTACGAATTATGTCGCTCATGTTACTTGCCGACCTCACGGCATGTAATCTCGTACTTGGGCTGCCGACCTCACGGCATGTAATCCCGTACTTGGGCTGCCGACCTCACGGCATGTAATCCCGTACTTGGGCTGCCGACCTCACGGCATGTAATCCCGTACTTGGGCTGCCGACCTCACGGCATGTAATCCCGTACTTGGGCTGCCGACCTCACGGCATGTAATCCCGTACTTGGGCTGCCAACACCGCGGTGCGCTCAATATATCAATAATTGCCAGAAAACTAACCGGCAAAAGAGCAGCCGTGTAGTCACACAGCATGAAACAGATCGGTTTCACTATACCGCGCATATACTGCAGTCTGCGGTCCGTAATAGCAATCAAATTTGTCAGACAATTCCATCTTAAGAGGTTTAATACCCCCCATTCGTGGCATGGGAAAGATATAGAAAGTACTCCAGTATGAAGATGGAACGGGATTACAAAGTCAATCTATCGTGGTGACTGCATGCGTATTAGGCTGTTGCCCTGTAGTGATACATCATACTGATCGAAACATCGTCAAGTTGTAACCTCCAGTTCTTCAGAATTAATTACTACTCAATTGAGAATTTCATATGGTGTCACCGCAAACAATCTTTACTTATATAATTAATTGACTTATGAAATAGGAATGTTCAAACACATTATGCACAACTCTGTATCCAATGTTGCCATATATTTATTTTATTGCTATTTATTTCATTGTGGGTGTTTTGATATTTTGATGTAATAGTTTTGTATTTATGCTATTAAAATGTGCATATTCATGAACACATCACGGCAGGATCATACGCAACATTATGGCTGGTTGATGTATACAATTTACTCCTTGTATTTTTACAAGTAAATTCTGTAATAATGGTTACCGAACAGTAAATTATTTCATATAACCACTGATTTCATAGGCAAGGTTTGGGGTTGTTATTTTGTGCACTTTGAGTGCTGTTGTGATCTCGCAAAACCGCGCCCTCTGTGTCAAGGAAAAGCATGAATAGGCCCTATTGTTGTTGTTGTTGTTGTTGTTGTTGTTGTTGTTGTTGTTGTTGTTTTAACAGTACATTCAATCTTCAATTTATATCACAAATAGATTGCCTATTTTGTTTAAACTGCACAGATCCATGAAGTCAGTTGGCAAATAGCATCCACCGCCCCCCCCCCAATATTATGTTGTCGCTACGGTCCTGTAAGTTGTTTTGGGGGAAATTGCAATTTACTGGATTTCCTCGTAGGTGTGATATTCAGCTTAATTGAAGCTATCATACATTATTTTGGTTAAGGCATATCATTTTTTCGCTTCAGGAAGTATGAACTGAATTCATAATAATGACTCAGTAAGGCTTACTTAAAAGTTTCCAAGAAAACTGCGACTTTAGCCAGAAGGTAATTGCATGCCGATCGTAGTTATAGTCAAGGTCACTGTTATGGCATAAGGGCATTATACCACTGGGTCTAATCAACGGTATACCCAGGCGGGTACACACGGGTGTACAATTTGGACAGTTATTTTTTTAAAGGTAAGGTACAATTCGGGTAATGTTGACTGTGTTGGCCAACATGTTTCCACGAGTACTTCTTTTCTTTGAATCATTTTATCGAGATACACATTAAAGGAAGCATACACCTTTGGTAATTATATCCGATTCAAAAACTACTGACATAATTATAATTTTAAAAAACATTATTTGATGAGAAGTTGGTGATGGTACCCAACATCTTGAAAAACTATTCCGTTTGACAGACTGTCATTTTTGAGAAATTTTAAATGGATCACAGCAAGCAAAGAAATCTTAATGTATTTTCAATATTTTCACAACCAAAAGGAGCTGAAAGTTTGACGGTCATGGTTGTTTTGTGAATCCCTTACTACATACACTGAATCCCTTACTACATACACTGAATCCCTTACTACATACACTGAATCCCTTACTACATACACTGAATCCCTTACTACATACACTGAATCCCTTACTACATACACTGAATCCCTTACTACATACACTGAAACTTAGAAACGAGAATTCCACGTTAGAATGAATAGGCTAAATCATTGTGTAATGAATAATTTGGCAAACCAAATTTGGCGAACCAAATTTGGCGAACCAGATTCCTAAATGTGATTCCCATTTTGATGATTGTTTGATTAATCCCAACCCTCATACTATTTCCTTTGCTCCAGGTACTGAACATGAACTTTTCAAATAGTCACTTACTTACCAAGTAAGAAACGTGCTGGTCATGATTCTATCAACAGTATCGTAATTAAAGAGGCAATTTCCACAATCTCCATACATCTTTCTTTCATTAACTTATCTTTAACTACAAGCATTTTTAGGAAGGTTGCGAGATTCTATGAAGGTTGCGAGAGTTGCCCCAATCTTCAAGAGTGGTGATATTTATTTATTGAACAGTATTATTATAGGTCAATTTCTGCCGTGCAACACGGCAGTTGCAAGGCTTTTGCCTTGTCGAATCAAATTGAATTCCCACTTGGGTGACTCTTTTGGGGAATACGCATGCGCAAAAGCATTTGAAGAAACAACTTCGAACAAATAAATCACTCGGAAACTTTTCGGTCAATGGCTGAGACAGTTGAAACCTCAACTCCAGCCATTTCCGCTATTGTATTGTTGTAATCACCTCCGCCAATACGATACAAACTTATTCCAAGTCTCGTCTATGGGGAAATTGGGTTTTCAGCGACAGTTTGACGATGTAGGTCATGTTTTATGTTGTTCAGGATATAGATTTCTTCTAAATTGTCGTCATGATCTCAGAACGGTGGCAATTTCCCGTGAGGAAAGTATCAAAAGAATAATGGCACAAAGCACAATTGACCTTGTCTTTATTGATATAATTATTATGACACAGATATGATTGTGTCATTAATCTTCTTCGTCTGGTGACTCGAATTGCATTATAAAAAGAAATCTCCGCTGGTTGTCTTCTGAGTCCGCCATTTTAAATCAATTAAGTGCCACAGCGCTGTGATTTAAATTCGTTTGTCACCAATTCGATTTTTTTGCCGCGCGAAAATCATTTAAGTTCGACACGGCAAAAGTGCGATGTTTAGCGCGGGCTTAATAACCTCCCCATTTCTTACCATGCATAATGCTCTGTCTGAATCCCAATATGGATTTGGAGAGAAGCACTCTAACTTCTCATGCTATACTTCAATTAACTGAAAAAAAATTCCTCAAAAATTGACACAATTGATCATTCTATACTTTTGTATAAACTCTCTTACTATGGCATTAGAGGTATTGCCTTGGATTGGTTCAGATATACCTCACAAATCGTACACAATTCGTTTCTATCAATCATGATAAATCATCTTAAAAAGACTTACTTTGTGGAGTGCCCCAGGGATCCATCCTGGGTCCCCATTTATTCTCTATATATATCACATAGTAATCCAGACGTCCTTGTTGAATTAATTCACACTGAGCTAACATATGTTTCTAACTGGATCAAATCAATAAATTATCCCTTAATGTACAACAAACTAATTCTTATCGTCACTTTAGTAATTAGTATCGTCACTCAGTCCTCAAAACATTTTATTTAATGATAATAATGTTGTTACCCAAACCAAGTGTACAAAATTCCTTAGTTTCTTTATGGATGACAAGTTATCTTGGAGACAACATGTAGACCATACTTGTAAACTTTTATCTAGAAATGTAGGCATTATTATTAAACTGAAATATTTTTGCCTTCATATGTTTGTTTAATATTGTGACGGTTCAAAATTATATAGTATACGGTTTAAATTATATTCCTTTGACACCAAATGGGTGAGTGCATTAGCTGCATGTGATTGCGTAATCAGTCTAGTCACTGACCAGTATTTCACAAGGCAGTCACTGCCCAGTGTTGCAAAAAAATAAGCTATCCCTGTATTTTGATTGGTCGATGTGTTTTATGAATGGGACAAGACATATTGGGAGAATCATTGGAGAATCATGGGAGAATCATGGGAGAATCATGAGTGTATCATGGTAGAATCATGGGAGAATCGTGGTTTTTCATGGTAGAATCATGGAAGAATCAAGAAGTATAACCAAGTAATTGATTTAATTTTGCCCTACACCGACGTGTGTATATTCATCAAACTATAAATATCACCAAGTAGTAATCAACTAAATAATTGAGAATCATCGAAGGATCTTTGTAGGCTATTTAAGACAAACTTAAGAAGTTAACTGAACTACCGGTACTGTCTCTGTTGCACATTTCGTTCGTGGGTTAAGGTACCGGTACCCAGGGCCTGAGATAAATAAAGAAATTTCAGCTAAAATTAAGGAAGACCCACTGTCCTGCTGAATTCCCTTGGACACTCTATTCTATATTCCTTTGGATCCCCAATGCCCTATTCACTTGTCTGAAATTCCCTATTCCATTGGTTCTCACATTCCCTTGGACTCAATTCTATATTCGCTTGAGTTCGATTCCCCTGTCCTTCATGTCTCGAGATGTCCCTGTTCGACACCGCCCCCCCCCCACAATAATTTTTCTCAGTCGGCAAATGAAGCATCAAAGGTAGCAGAACAAGTGTTGGTCCAGATTAACTTTTCAGTCGGCAAAGCTAGAGCTATGGGTTTGCCGACTGCAAATGTATCGTGTTTCTAAGCACTGAAGATTTGCCAAGTTGTCTGTTTGTTATAAGTTGTATATAAGCTTCAGTTTCGGGTGGCAGTTCACCACCCGAAGTATTCAAGGTCTATTATTGTTTAAAAGAAAACTCAAAAATATGTTCCTGAGTAAATATCAAGATATTTAATAACTTTACTTTTTGTTTACACCTTTGAGTTTCCTACATGAACATTGTTTCTATATCTCATTGTACTACACATGATTAAAGTGGGGGGGGGGGGGGACCTCACTCGACAAGCTTACTTTTTGGTGGCCTCCATCACTTTATCATTATTTACTGCTCTTCAATAATAATAATAATAATAATAATAATGTGTGGACTTATATAGCGCACGTATCCACCAACTAAGTGGTGCTCAAGGCGCATTATATCATTACCCCTGCTCATAAGGCTCATAAGGCTCATAAATCATTCCTGAAACCATTTCAGCTCCCTGGGGAGTATACAGCTCAATTGCTGCCATTACAGCGCATATAGGGCTAATCAACCAACTCTGCCCTCACAGGTACCCATTTAATCCCTGGGTGGAGAGAAGCAATTATGGTTAAGTGTCTTGCTCAAGGACACAAGTGTCACGGCCGGGATTCGAACCCACATTCTGCTGCTAACACCAGAACTTGAGTACGGTAAGCTAGACCGCTCGGCCACGACACTCCACTATATATTATCATGTCCAACGTTGTGATAAAGTGGAATAAAGATTGAATTTAATTGAATATGGCCTATATCTTGATTAAAAGAGTAAGAATACTCGAATCGTAGAAACAGTTTTGCCAACATTACTATGATGTAACGGGATGGAATGGAAGGGATAGAGGTACGCCCTCAGATCGACAGTGCTCAAAATGTGTTGCCCATTGGTGGGGTCCATCAGGGTGATTTAAAATTTTAATAACCACCCTGAATCTCATTCGTTCTACTCCCCTTCCCTTCCTCAGTGTTAATATTTTAATTTTCAAACAGTTTGATTAACAAATGAATAATTTAAATAAATGTATAAAAAATATTTTCTTAAATTCTGGGGATATCACCCCATCTTAACCCCTCCCCTCCTCAGTATACTTTTTTGGAGTTTGAAACATTTTTGAAACATTTTTGAAACATTTTTAAATTTGTTTTTTTTAATTTAGGAAACAATTGATATGTGCAGAAAGTTTATAATAGTATCAATCTTTCCTAGAAATGATTTTGTCTGAGGTGCTGTAATTTGTAAGAAAAGGGAAATAATTACCATTTTGAATAATTGCCAATTTCAGGAAAAGTACTATTTTTATAAGCTATAAATAGTTGGGGTAGTCCCTACTAGTTAGATCAGAGTATACTGGTCGAAACGTCGAGTTTCCCCACTAATGGGTGTTCTCAGAAACCACCAACATATTAAGAGATTAATTACATCCATGGTGATAACACCATCCAAATGCTTCAAATATTACTTTGTTAAACCATGTTTCCTACCATTGATTAGATAAATATGGAATGTATTAAGCCTCAAAAGAGGAAATAACAAAAACAAATTATTTTATTTTTGTTAAATCACCCATCCGATAGGTTTGTTTATGAATTAATTTTGTCATAAAAGCAAAAGGGGAAAAGGACGCCATCTACCAGAAGGATTCGTTTCCGGTCCGGGTCGGACATTTTAAGGTGTGCGACCATAGCTGACTTTGGTACACGCATGCACCTCGAAAATTTGAGTGAATACCAGTATTTGTTTTACAAATACGCTTCTCCCACACAACTGCTACGTTGAGGAAACGCCAAATCATTTATAGAGAGCCTGTGAAATAAGAAATGAAATAAGCATGAAAATGTGTTGACATTACTTTTGACATTACTTTTCGACCATTTAATTTCCAATTTGTTTGTGTTTTTATACTTTTTTATGCATTTTTGGTCTTTTATGCTAATGACAATTTTCATATTTATGAGCAAATTAATGATGTCAAAGCGGGATCAGATACAACATCATGGTTGATTTGTGCATTAATGTGACCGAATTTTTCATCTTTTCAAACGACAATTCTTATTATTGTTTGTGTTGTCATGTTTACAAATCAGTCAACTTTTTGAGGTAACCACTGTTTTCTTGGGCAAGGTTTGGGGGTTTGGATTTTGTGCACTTGTAATGTGATCTCACAAACAGCGCCCTCACGTGTCAAGGATACGTGATAAAATTAATCAGTCTACACAAACTTCACTTTACGTCAAAAATAGACTTCTCATTTTGTTTAAACTGATATCTACCTAAATATGTATCTACATAAATATGCATTTCATAGGCCCTGTAATATTCAGACAAGGGGTGGGCGGAGAGGATGGCCGCCCACTTCCCCAGCCTTTGGCGTTTTTCTTCTTGATGTCTTTACTTGTTTATGTCAAAACCAACTTTCCAACGACCTTGGAAACAAGATTGGCACACAGTGCACTGACAAATTCTGATGAATACTCATTCCTGGTATTGAACTACGGCGAATCCATTCGAAACAGTAATTCTATGTGACTACGATAGAAATAAAATAAAAAGAGGACGACTTATATTTTCAATCAATTAACCACTGTAACTTCAAATCAACATACTTATTTCAAATTCATTGGATGACCACATGATGACAAAAGCAGTGAAAAAGACGCATTCCTGGAAGTATTATTTTGTGTTAAGACACCACCTTAAATGACAGTATAAACGTTTTGTAATATGTCTAGAAATATGTCTATACATGTGCACGTGGAATTGGTTTTTTCTGATAACAGAAATTTTGGAAATTAATTCATAGAAACGACAGCTCCTGAGACAGAAATATGACATGGTATGTTTGATATTATCATCAACTTTACACCAGTAAGTTTGATGTAAAACTCTGATCATTAATTAATCATGTTTTTCAATAATACCAATACTCCAATAATGTATTGGCTAAACCAAGTGTATAGACAAGGGGGCGTGGGAGCGGCTGCCAGCCCCCTATTGGGCCCGTTTTCTATTCACTAACCCTAACCCTAACCCTAACCCTAACCCTAAAAGATGTAAACAATTGCTCCAGTTTCCACGAGAAAAAAATAAAAGTCAATCTATCATATCGACTTGAAGAGCACCGCATGTTAATGAATGCAGTCCTGTAGTGGCCAATTTTAGAAATGTTCACTTATTATTTTCCACGTTTCGAGACTAAAATGTGAGCAAATTTAAGATTTAACTTTCATGAATTGTTTTCAAGATACTTTTGCCTTTAGCATGATTCAGTGAAACATGATTTCTAAAATAAATTAAATGTAACAATTTCCCACGCCTATCACTTCTGTGAATCCGGGTTCAAATTCCACTCAGATCCGAGCTAATATTAGTCTGGGATATTCCCAAATCTGAAACTAAACATTTCAGCTTTTATTCGAGTATTTAAATCTGTGCCAATTCAAGAGTCATGAAGCTTGAGTCCGAGTCCGAGTCATGAGTCCTTAAAGAATTTAATTTAAAGGAAGAGAGCAGACTATCAATAGGGCATGGAATCGGTGTCCTAGTTTAAGATGAACGCAGTGACTGAAATTTACTGGCTCATTTATTTTCAATCTAAATTTAACACTCCGATTTCATGCCCAATATTGTCCCTTTTCCTCTTCTCTCGGGATAACGAGTTACAGTGTTATTATACTAGTATTATATGTAGCCCTATATAATTAAAATTGATTAGCAACATTTTTGGCGATGTAAACACTGGGTGGGCCGGAATACTGGGTGGGCCGGAATACTGGGTGGGCCGGAAAAGTGACTGAGTAATCTGCAGAAATATTGCTATTAAATTACTGTGGTGTTAGTGGACACCAGCAAAGGTATTAGAAATGACTTGCAATTGTCAGTATTATTGATCAGATGAGTATAGTATAACAAATCACTAGCCAATGTCATGTTAATAAGGTCATGTAAAACAAGTTCATTTCTGATCGTCTTATATTTTTTAGGGCCTGACCTTATTTATGTTTAAATTCTTCTCGTAATTCATTGATGTAATTGGTTCAAAAATTATATATTTTTTCATTGAATATAATTGGTTCAAAAATTATATGTTTGTCATTGAATATAATTGGTTCAAAAATTATATACTTTGTCATTGAATATAATTGGTTCAAAAATTATATATTTTTTCATTGAATATAATTGGTTCAAAAATTATATACTTCACTACAAATAACCTTGTCTGAAGTGCTGTTCATATTTAAGAAAATTGAAATAACTTCCAGTGTATATTTAGGAACTGGAAAGAGTATATTCTTTCCTAAATTCAACGTTTAAATGCATACAACATATATGGAAGCATTTTTACTATTTATACAATATTATACAAACTTAAAGGGGGACTGTCGTGGATTTAAATCAAACAGTTAAATAATTATGTGATCGTTTTATTCTTTTATATCAGTAAAAGATCAATAAAATTTTTGTTTTGTGTGTGTTTTTTTTTTGAGAGTGTTATTTTACCATTATAAAAATGCCCCCCACTTTTACTAGTTGTTCCCGCCCTGCACGGAGGAGCTGTTCGTGACGTCATGTCGGGAAGAGAAATTCGGCTCAAAACTCGGCTCAAAATGATCGCTGCACAAAACTGTGTGAGCCGATGGACCTGACCACTTTACTCTTGTCAGTTGAACTTTGCTCGTCCAAATACGGCGATATTTTGGGTCACTTGGGAACAGATGAAGGCTAACACCGTCTTTGGTGGTGTTGCTGCATCCTGCAGCAACACATCTTCCCGGCATTTTATTAGTTCCGGAAACAAAAATCACGGAAGAAGTGAAATCGACGCTACGTGTGTGAAACGTATGTATGTACATGTCCATCATGTACACATCGGATCTTCCCGACCTTACGTCACATATCTTATGCAAATGAAGCTTCCACCATGGGGCGGGGTTGCCTCCCCCAAACACTTCAAACATTGTTTAAAATACTTGTACTCGGAAATCAATGATTAAATAGACACAGGTGGGTCTCAAAAACAATATTTTATTACAAAACGCCTTAAGTAAAGGATGTCAGTCCCCCTTTAAACATTCACAGGTTGAATTGTTTCATCTTCATTCGTGAGTCAATATATTCTTTGATAAAGTTTTAATGACTTAACAGGGAAGTTGCAGTTGCATCCAATGCCTTTTTACCATGAACTAAAAAAACAACCTTACGACCTCATTTAAAAAAAAAAGTCAATTAGCATTTAGAGTTTTTTACAATGTCCCTTTAATGCTTCCGTACCGTATGATCCCGTGCCATATTTACCATTAACAAAATTAATTAAATACAAATAAAACATCCCTTCCTTCCGACCACATTCTTTTTTTACATTCTTTATCTTTTACAATGGCCTAATTCAAATATTAATGATTAATACAACTTAATTTAGTGGGAACACAAATACATAAATGTTATATTACTTTTTAGTGACAACAATTCAAGCTAAGTTGGGTATAATTGTACAATACTGCTTAGTTTAAGTTTTGTACATTTCTCAATAATACACACCAGCCTTCCATTCACAAATATTAAACAAGTTACTTTTTCCAAGAAACGTATTGGCAATAGACCCTGACACCAACACCAATTTTGACAATTCAGCTCCAGCAACTCAAACATCAAATATGATGTATATTTGTAATTGCATTGTAGATACATGTACCTCAGTACATATTTGTTTCCCTGATGCTATCATTGTATATTGTTTGTATTCATGTTTTTTCTTTGTTTCCGCGCCTTGAGCGCCCAGCAGGGTGGATATGTGCGCGCTACAAATCTTTATTATTGTTATTATTATTATTATTATTATTATTATTATTATTATTATTATTATTATTATTTGATAAGGATTGGGGGGGGGGGGGTAAATGAGATGAAAGGGGGCTGCAAATTATAACAACTTATTAGAGACACCATTTGCAAATTTTACATAGATTTTTCTACCAATAACATTGCTCGAAATGGATGATATTGATCATATTTGACAAGACTGAAAAAGGAGGGGGTGGGTTCAACACACCAAGAAAATGAAGCCTAAAAACCTGTTGTACTGATGTCACAATACTACCCTGACCACCATTTTGGTTGTCAATACATGTACCCAATACTATGTCATGTTCCACAATGGTCCGCATGCATAATGTACTCGCACTACTTCAAACGCGCTCATACGATGCATGTAATATTCACTCCCAACATGACGGATCAGTTGGTAATGACGTCATCTACATTGGGACAATTCCCTTTGAAATTCAATTTTATACCAGTACTCTTTCACAATATTGGTAAATATATTTGATATGTATTCCTCATCTTGAATAAACACTGCAGTATATTTATAATGATATAATTGCGTGCACATGTATTCTCTTGTTTCTTGTCATTGTTGGCAGTGTCCTCAAATGAGGACATGTAGATAACTAATTAACGAAATGAATTTTTTTTTTTTTGGGGGGGGGGGGTTAAAATAACCTGTCTGATATAAAAACCAAAAGTTGAATTTTTTTAACAACTTAGAAAATAATTTGCGCATGAGAGGGTTAACAAAATTTAGGGGGTGACGTTTCTTTTGCTGTTATGTATATATGCCTTCTCATTATTTCTTCGTTATCGACACAGTATAATATAAACAATATGAATAGCTTTACACCAAGTAAGTCGGGGTTTTTTTTGGGGGGGGGGGGGGAAGGGACACAAATAACTGCGCATATGCGAAATATATTAATTGTGAAAATATGGCATTTGCCCCGTTCTTGAAATCTGGATACGCCCTGTAAATTTCGCCACAATTAATTTTCCGTGAATATGTTGTTACGATGAATTAATTAGCAGTGTATATGATAACGGACACATCACGTGGCACATTATTCTTTGAAAATAAATTTTGTTCTTCCGAAATGTTTGATTGGTCAGCAACTTGTCCAGGTCACTGAAGATTATCGGATACGTGGGCGTGGATGGTGCAGTGGTATGATCGGTTTGGGGGAAAACGACGTAATTTTTTTACTGGCCGCGATCCCATTATAGTAACTTATACGATTGTGTTAATTAGTTTCTCGCATAACATTTCCGTGTGTAACCAACAAATCATGCAATAGACCTAGGCTATATAAACTCCTTGCATCCATCAATTTGTTGTTCTCTTCCCTGGCAACAAGTCGCATCTCACTCTCATCTGAAATAAACTGCTGCAGAGTCCAGTCCAGTCCAGTCCGAATATTTTGCTGAATATTTTGCATAGTCAAACCTCAAACCGCGATGGGGGCATCACAGAAGCCAGTACATTTGATCGTCTTGCTAGCAGAATTGTCGATTCTCTTACTTCAGGCTTTCAATGTTGCTGCAAATCCTGTGAGTAAAAACGAATCTTGAACGTTTATTTTATTTGAAATAATTATGCTTAGGCCTTTATACTGATATGATTTTGCCCTTCATTGACATGACTTTTCCCGAGAATACGGTGCTCGGCAGCACTGTGTACTCTTGCTGGATAACAATCCACAGGCGGGACATGAACCCACGACCACCTGCTGAATAGAGCAGATGTGTTTAGTGCGACTGTCAATCAGACTCAAGCTCGTTTTAAATATCGCTTTTATTTACAGCTTCCGACATGATTATAAATATCATAGTTTTTGTTTCTTTCACGTTTAACAACGATAGTATCTTTCAATATTCGTTCGCTTTATAAATTCTATTTGTGGGTCGTCTTAACCAAACACGGACGATATATATTTAACTTCTTTATTCAACTCAAGTAAACTAAACCAACTGTTTCTGAAACAAGTAGGAGGCATAAGCCCCATCACTGACTTAATTGTTGCAATGATGTGTACAGGGAAATAATATATAACCAACAGTTTTGAGAATTAATCAGCCTTATGTTGTCATACATTGTACAATTAAAAGTTTCCCTGGCCAGAAGATAATGTCCACATTACAATAAATACAAAGTAACTGAATTACATTATCAATGTTTTCTTGAAAACGGTACAATGGAGTAGCTGAATAATCAACAACTTTGTTTCTGTAGATATGCTTTGGTTCTTAATACGGGCACATTTACATACATTCTACCTGAGGTAAACAGATATTTTAAAGATAATGTACACCATTTATTTATTGACAAAACTGCTGCTACTAGTAGTACGCTTCCTCTCCTTGAATCAAGATATACACTAAACCACCATCCTGAAGTTTCAGATTAAAATGTTGTTTCATTTACGAAAAAAAGTGAAGATGTAATTTGACTCATTTGAATTTGACTTATTTGAATTCATTCTAATGATGATTTTGATACCATCATTAGCTATGGAAAGTTTCATATTGAAATTAAAAATCACGAGTAACCGATGATGTTCCATATCTCTAAGGGAAATGTCGAAAGACATTTCGCCGGATTTCTGAGTGGCTATGTATTCTACGTTGACATATTATAGCTATGTGTTGATGGGCTTGGCACACACATGTGTTACCGTAACTTACTGTAGCTAGGTTTCACTATAGGCGCCTCTGCGCTGAAAAAATTGCTCACACGTGCAAGATGTCACCGGGAAGTCTTGTATAACACAAAAATAAACCTCGCTAGAAATAAATGGAGTCTACGCAATACATGTTTTGGAGACAAGTCTGTCGCTTCTTTCCCCCTTGTTGGTACGTTTTTCACGAATTATTCGCTTATTTTTTTAACCGCATGAACAATTTTTGGGGCCCCCCAGATTTACGGCCGTGCAATAGGACCTTCTTCAATAATAATGGAACAAATAACATTTGCCCCCCAAAATATTACTTTTTGTGTCATTTTAAGTGTTGGACACTCACCCGTTTAAGTTGTCAAATAATTGGTTATCTATGCACATACCAACCTAAACCCTACCATGCATCAGGGACATTACTTCCAAAACACTTAATGCAGTTAATACTTCCTGAAGACAATCAGAGCATAGTGATCGAAACTTCGAGTTGTAACTTACTGGTTCTTTTCAGAACCACTTTCTCGTCAAAAAGAGAATGTTTACATGGTGTCAACAACCGCAAACAGTATTTACTTAGTATTAGGCCTACTTCCGTCAGTATCATGAATCTCTTATAAACACTGTAAATGCTATGGGAAAAGAACACATTTGGTGTATCCGATTTCTCGTTTTCTGTTATTTCTTTGCTTTTCACTTTGAACCATTTTTATTATATATTTAGAGTTAGTCACCTTTTGGCCTTAAGTTGTGAATTTGATATTTCACTAATTTACCAAATGATTAACGTTTTTGCCCAACACTGACGTGTGTATAGCACTGCATATACTCAGACGTCTGCACTAAGCAGGAGGAGGTCGTGGGTCAAAATCCCGCCCAAGTCGCCTGTGAAGTTTTTTCACAGACACTCGGAAAACGCTGAGCATGCAGTGATATACGCACATCGGTGTTGGGCAAAAACAAATTCATCAATTGTTTAATAGCCGACGCAAGAATTTCATTAACCTATTCATCAAGTTACCAATTTAGGGGAAGATGTTGGGCATTATGGCATTATAATCAATGCAACCATTATCACAATTACTAACAGGCCTATACAATTCTGCAGTCTTTCGATTTAATTTTTTTCCCCCTGCACCGACGTGTGTACAGCGCTGTATACTCAGTGCTTTCCGAGTGTCAGTAATGAAATTCTTGCGTCGGGTGATAAACAATTGATTTAATTTTGCCCTGCACCGACATGTGTTTTGCACTGTATACTCAGTGCTTTCCCGAGTGTCTGTGCAAAAATGTTCACAGGCGACTTGGGCGGGATTCGAACCCATGATCTCCTGCATACTAGTTCAGACGTCTTAACCTCTAAACCACCGAACTTACCCGATGACGATTGGCTGGCTAGAATCCTATATAGCAGCGGGTGCTGCGATATTTATAGTTTGATGAAATTCTTGCGTCGGGTGATAAACAATTGATTTTTTCCACAGACACTCAGAAAGCACTGAGTATACAGTGCTATACACACGTCCGGTGTAGGGCAAAATTAAATCAATTGTTTATCACCTGACACACAAAAAATTCATCAAACTATAAAAGTCTGCAGTCTTATTTTAGAAAGTGTAGCATGTTATATTTTGGTCAAAAACTGTCAACATTTACTCAGCAACGTGTGACCAAATTAAGCTGAACACTTTTGATTGATCCTCGTCAAGTATAAACAGTGGCGTAACTATGGGGTACGTGCCCCCCCCCCCCCGCCGAGGTCCGTTCCCCCAGGTGCCCCTATTCAGAATTCTGAAAAAATTGGTCCCTATTTGAGACTGCAGGATTCAAGTATTGACATGCCCCCTTAGTGCCCCCCCCCCCTGAAAATTGCACCCTAGTTACGTCACTGAGTATGAATATATGTAAGGACACGATATCATGGCTTTAATGTGATGCAATAAAGATGTAATACGTATGAAAGTATACATCATTGGTAATGTGTTTACGAGTAGGGTCTATACGCTCTTTCAATCAAGATATACATTGGAACAAAAATGGAGAAAGGAAAATATATTTAATATAATTATAAAACTACCATCATAAGTTTCAGCTTTTTACGTTGTGGCGTTCACAAGAAAATATGGAAATGCATTCTGATTTTTCAAAATAGACCTAGTAGTCTTCCCTGGATCCGCCATGGGGACATCCTCGCATTGGGGACATCCTCGCATTGGGGACATCCTCGTGTGTACACTCTAAAAAATATTGAATCAACCTTGTAAGAGTTCGATGAGTGACAACCCTTTATAAAGTTAAATTCAACTCAAAGAAAGTATTGAATTAACAAGTTAAGTCTAACTTTATCGATGTTAATTCAACACTTTTAAAAGTTAAATCCAATTTATAAAGAGTTGTCACTGACCAAATGTTAATTCAACACTTTCATTTTTTTAGAGTGTACAGGTGAATTTTTAAATGAAACATTAATATAATGCCCAAGACAGTACTAGACAAATAACACGAGCAGTAGCCCGAGTGGCTGTGTATGGCTACGGTACCACACCCGCCAGTAGAAAACTACTTTATTGATGTCACGAAAAGCATAAGTGTAATAAACGTGTGACTGTGATATCTTTAATATTCACGATTGTTTTCGAGATTATTTTCGAGAAAGTCATTAATTTGTTCCGTTGTCTTTCACAATTATCCGTTTTATAGCATTTACAGTGTTTCTACACTTTCAATAAAACTAGTTTCCCCTTCTCTATAATTATATCATTTGAAGATTTGCGTATCCGATTCGACTCCAACTCCAAAGGAAATGATGGCACCATCAGATATTTCCTCGTTTGCCGATTCCGTGTCTGGTCATCAGGATGCTGTAGCGGAGGTGAGATCATTGAAAGATGGAAAACTAATTACCAGAGAACTCCCGGAAACATTAAATGTGGTTATTTCTTTATGATCTTTAGACAAAACAAACTATAAAGCGCTTAATACAGTTGATACAACATCTATATAAATACATCAATATAATTAAACAAGAATATAATGAAAGTTGTCCTATTTATTCCAACGTGAAATTTCTGTCTACGGACGGATGACAGATATTCAATTTTTTTTCCTATTACGAAAGCGCCTGATATAGATAGACATATTTAAATGGATTACACGAAGTAAGATTTATGTAAAAACCAGTGATTATTTCTCGATATTACCAATATATATGTTAAGTGGCTTTAACTCGACGTAAATTTTCTTTACTTTTACCAGATTGATCAAGAATTGGAAATGTCTGAATGTAAGTTTATCTTGATTTCAGTTAGAGGTTTACTGCATGCGATTACTGACGTTTTATTTCATCGGTGCTTCTTGAATCACCATCACTTTACTCACTTATCATGTATCCACTACGTGCACTTCCCAGCCCTCTAGCGGTGAAAATACACCCTTTCTCCGTAGCTAGGGCATCGTAGGTGTACATAGCTCCATAACATGTATCGCAAGAGGTATAAACTCTTCCCTTATAACCGTTGTCAGTTAAGTCTGGTTGATTGAAAATTGAGTCAAAAATGCTCACTTTCCAGCGATTTCCTATATACAATCTAAGTTATTATCTGTTACAATGACATCATTATATTTTGGATCTTCATGCATTTGTACCTCCAGTTCTTTTCAGAACTAATTACTACTCAATTGAGATTCCACATGGTGTCTTACTTTTCATGCATTCTGTTTGAGTAAACTTGTATTGACTACATGCAGCGATATCTTAAAATAAGTTGTTTATTTATAGCTGCATAAATACAGCAATTCAGTCCAACTGCACGGATAAACCAATAGGATTTGACCTTTCCGTGACAATTGTTATTTTGCACGGATTAACCAATAGGATTTGACCTTTCCTTGACAATTGTTATTTTGCACGGATTAACCAATAGGATTTGACCTTTCCGTGACAATTGTTATTTTGCACGGATAAACCAATAGGATTTGACCTTTCCATGACAATTGTTATTTTGCACGGATTAACCAATATGATTTGACCTTTCCGTGACAATTGTTATTTTGCACGGATAAACCAATAGGATTTGACCTTTCCATGACAATTGTTATTTTGCACGGATAAACCAATAGGATTTGACCTTTCCGTGACAATTGTTATTTTGCACGGATTAACCAATATGATTTGACCTTTCCATGACAATTGTTATTTTGCACGGATAAACCAATAGGATTTGACCTTTCCATGACAATTGTTATTTTGCACGGATAAACCAATAGGATTTGACCTTTCCATGACAATTGTTATTTTGATCTTCAATACATTTTTGTTTTAAAGCAGTTATTTTGTATGTATACACTCCGCTATGAAAAAGAACACCGCCCTCTATTGACAAGTATTATGGACAATAATCCAAATTTGACAATGGGTAATTATTGTAAATATTCTTTCAAACAAATGGACTAGTTTAATTGAACTTTCACATAGTAGTTTCAATGAAAGTATTAGACCTGATGCACTGACGTCACAAGCTGAAGGGCGCCCTCGTTCAGTGGCAAAATAAGATCTATCCACACTACCTTTTTAGGGTATTTAAATCATACACCTGTTGATCCCAACACAGACAACGAACATCTGCTCACGGAAGGAAATGGCCTCATTAGCCCCTCTGCAGAAACTTCGGTAAGTTTGCTGACATCCAACTAACAAAATTACCTTATTATTGCTGGTTTAGATATAACAGTGATAGTGGGAACAGTTTTAAAGTGAGAAATCATTCTTGTCACCTATACGTTACGAAGAAACATTGTCAAATAAAACGAGTTGTAAAATTTTCAAACGAATTATTATTTTATTATTATTATTATTATTATTTCGCGTTAGCACAGCATGAAAAGAAAGATCTTGTTTTCCTTTCTGCCGGTTACACCTCGAGTCAAGCTACGTCCCGTAGCCTTAGATCTCGAGTGTCTTTCGCAGAATCCTTGCTGTCCCTAAGAGTGCCGCCTTCTGTAGTAATTCTACTCTAACAGATGTTCCTATCTCCTTGAGATGTTTCTCCAACGCCTTCGGGATTGTACCCAGTGCTCCCACTACCACAGGAATAACCTTCACCTTGACTTGCCACAGCTTGCGGAGTTCTCTCGCTAAATCCTGGTATTTCTGTACCTTCTCCTTCTCCTTCGAAGCTACTCTACTATCACCCGGCACAGCTATATCAATAAGATTATTATTATTATTATTATTATTATTATTATTATTATTATTATTATTATTATTATTATTATTATTATTATTATTATTATTATTATTATTATTATTATTATTATTATTATTATTATTATTATTATTATTATTATTATTATTATTATTACAAATCTTGACACGTATAATTGTTTTCGACAGCGTGTAACAAGGGACGCAGAACAAGATAAACGTTGGCCTGATGCAACAGTACCGTATCGCATAGACAGCTCATTCGGTAAGAGTTATACCCAAGGGGACGCTTTTATGAGAGGGTGGGGACGGGAGTAGGTATATGTGTGTTCCACAGCTAGAAATTGAATCATTGTGGCAAACGGAATGCAAATGCAAAACGAGATTCTCTGCTTAAAAGCTTTGTGGCCTTAGCTCCAGGGCCAAATTGTTGGAAAACTGATTTCCGCAACGCTGAGTTATTACTACAAAATAAATATGTTATGCAAAAACCAGTTTAGATATTGTTTCAAAGAAATAAAATCATGCGTGCATGAACAAAATGTAACATGTCAAATGTTTTGATAATTCATTTTATCAAAATAAATTATGACGAAATGCATTATCTAAGATTGGAAATTTGGATGGCCTAGCAATTAACCGTGTATCAAAAAAATAAATGGGGCAATTCAAGATTTTATTTAGAAATGGCAATCCCCTTTATAGGGAGATAAAGAAGTGGGAACGAGGAATACAGAAACTGATTGCAAAGACCGGGGTACAATTTCATAGAGTTGCTAAGCAGAGAATCTTTCTTCCCAAATAACTTGCGCTACCAGCCAAATTACAAACATGTTGTATGGAACTTTGGATGGTAACCATCAAGACCTGCTTAGCAATTGTCTCTGCTTAGCAGCTCTACTACGAGGATGCTGCTTACCGTAAGCACAAACTCAGCGCTTCTGGGCCCACTTACATAGAGCTCCTGCTCAGAAAATATTGTTTGAAAATATTTCAAAGTTATCTGCTAAGCAAAAATTTAACTGAGCAGATCTATGAAATAACAATAATCAATTTCTGCTCACAGTGTTAGCAAAAAATGTATAAAACAGCAATGGCGGATCTAGAATTTTGGGACCAAACGCTAGAGGGCGGACTTGCGAGCGCAAAGCGCGAAGCTCAAAGCCACTCACGGTGGTGCTGGGGGTCTGTAGGGGGTTCCTTCATCAGATCTGTGGGAACCGGGTTCGAATTTCACTTGGTCCCCAGCCGACATGTGGAACGGGTTTTCAGTCCCTAACTGGGTGGGTCACGTGATTTTCTCTTTTGAGGAATACATGGTTTCATTACCAGAAAGATAATAATATGCACCAATTTCATGCGAATTATAAAAAGCTTTTAAATAAATAGTTGCTCATTTCGTGCTTGGGTAATGACCATTTGTACCCTGTATTTTGTTTTGTTCTGGTGCAGATATAGAAGACGTAAATTTGATCGAGGCGGCGATGGATCAATTCCAGAAGAAGTCGTGTATTCGGTTTCAAGAGTATACCAATCAAGCTGACTACGTATACATCGTTAAGAGTGATGAGTAAGTGTACATCGGTTTGTGCAGTCTGTCCAAATCATTTTGTATTGAGCCTGATTAAAATACATTATGTACGGCCTACATAGGGCCTACTGATATCATAATTTTATAGATCATGAGTTAGATTATGTTAATTTAATTTGTACAAAAAGTTCACATACCTTGTTGCTTTTGGGTAAATTATTCCTAACATTTCAAAGACTTTATCATTCTATATAAAGCCAGAGTTAGTGAAGGAACTATTACTTCAAACAATTTATTACATAATATTATTACTAACAATCTGACATACCAACCCTTTAGCACACAAAATCAGAAGGTTTTTTCCGTCGCCAAATTTCTATTTTATTATAAAACCCCCAAATCCTTATGTTCTTGTCTTTTCAGATATTCATCCTTAGTTGGCCGTGTAAGAGGAAGACAAGAAATTCTACTTAATGCTACCATTAAAATAAAGGAGTCCTCCATCGTGCACGAATTGATGCATAGTTTAGGGTTTGATCACGAGCACTCCAGGATGATCAGGAATAAATACGTCACAATCATATGGAAAAATATTAAAAAAATAAAAGGTAAGTAGGCCTACGAGCAGAATAGACAAATATCACATGCAGTGCGCATGCGCCAGCTGATTTGCGTAATGCATTCTGGTCTTGCTAACGACAAAATACTGCAAGACTAGTGAATCAAGCGACTTTAATGAATAAACCATGATGTTGCATCTGGTTCCCGCTGTGACATCACTTATTTACTCATGAATATGCAAATTATCATTAGCATAAAGACTAAAAACACCCACAAATCGGCAATTCTAAGATAGAAAGGTGATGTCAACATGGAATGGAGTTTTGCAAAAGGTTTTCAAGCCAATAAATTCCCATTTCATAGGCCCTTAAATAAATTTTTCGAATCTCTGTTTTCTTTTTCAGGGACAAATTTAAGAGAAAACTTCAAGAAGATCAATAATTCCGTCAATGACCAGCTGAACACATCCTATGACTTCAAGTCCATTATGCATTACCACAACAACGCATACAGTATCGACGGTAAAAAACAAACTATATTGACAAAACCGAATCACACAGAAAGTATTGGAGGAAACCGTCTTAGCCAAATAGACATCCTAAAGCTAAAGATTTATTACAAATGTGGTGAGTTCAGAAATACGAGCATATAGGCCTGTATGGAAACATGTAATTTTCACAAAAAAATATTGTATCCGAGGCGATAGGGTATTGTGTGTTCAAAACTCCAAAGACCATAGTTTGCAGTACCAGCATATTCCTGGTAACCGTTACACTGGTCAACAATTTTTTTAAAGTTGTCTGCTTCGGAGATAAAATGTGCTATTTATTATGGATTTTGATGTGCTGAATTCAAATATGACAATTAAAATTGCTGATTGGCTACTGTTTCCAAGATATTTAAGTTTTTACATTTTACGTACTAATATGTATATGGTGTACATAGCAGATTTTTAATCATGAATTATCATACGATACGTGTACACATGTACATGTAGATCTTGAAAACTAGAGCCAATCAACAATTTTAAGCATCATTTCCATTCTCAGTGACCCATAATTAGTCAAGTTTGACCTCATTTGTTTCGGAAGCATTTTGGCTGTAGACCAGTGTTATCGTTTGACTGTAAATGTAGTCAATATCAAAGTGACGCTAACCAGCGATATAATGTTATATACGTATTTGTGATAGACCCTGCTTGGGTAAAGAGAACTGTTAACAAATTATCAATTGTTACAATATGTCCTTACTGGAAATCAGGTTGCCATGGAGATTATTCTGAGGGAAAATGAGGCAACTACAAAATGATAATCTATAAATCGAACGTATATCTTCATTTCTTACGCATGACCAAAAAACCCTGTCTGTTTTTTATCCAACTTTACACGAGATTTATATTGTGGCTTGCTATGTAATTGCGAAACAGCAGGCGATTTATAAAAAAAAAAACATAAACATAATTTCAAAAGACGTAAATTATTACAGTTTTGCATTAAACTTAGGCCTACTTGTTGTAAAGATATCATTTAGGTAAAATATGGAAACGGAAATAATTTCCAAAGTGAATTGCGGTAGTCCGAAGACTGACATTCCTGACTGACAAGCTGGAATAGATACAAACAATCTGAATATTTTAACTTTTTTTCCTATTTAACGATACAATGAAATAAGCTTAAATTTCCGTTTCTATACACGCATAACAGAGTATGGATGCATACACAGACATTTTACCACAAGTGTATCCTGGCTGGTTTCAAACCGCGTTGTCACATGTACTCATACAAACTTTATTGTATAGATTTGTCATACATAATTGTGATATTAATTTGAGGATAAGTTCAATAAAATGTTTAAAAACATTTAGAAACTTTTACTAGTAGCACCCCTAGGAGTGAAAATAAGGGCTGGACCGTACCTAGACCGAAGATCTAACGTCACGCTTCAAGGCTCGTGAATTACGCCAGATGCTGGCCTTTCAGTAAGTTTGGGGAAGATTAAACTTTGACCTCGGTTGGTATCTAGCATGCGAGCATCAAAGCGTGACGTCAGATCTTCAGCACAACGTATCCACGTATCCCTTGAATGGTACGCCCGGAGCCTGTATTCTTGATAGGAGACACGTACCTAGCTGCGGGCGCCATTTTTCATATCGTCACTTCTTCCTCACTGTATTGAATTTGTCTGGTTTTCAGAGTGCATAGACCGCAATACAAACTGTAGTCACTGGAAAGATAATGACCACTGCAACCTTTCCAAAGACTACATGTTCAAGTTTTGTCCAGAAAGCTGCGGACTGTGTGGACCTTGTTCAGGTGCGTATCAACTTGACCTATTATTGACCTATCTAACCCATTTTGAGAGGAATATTAAAAGGAAGGCACAACATTGGTAATTACCAGATTATCAAATTAACGAATTATTATATAAGAAAACTGAATTCCTGAGGAATTATTTGGCCTGAAATGCTTTCATTTTAGAGAATTCGAAAACAGGAATTGATTTGTCAAACTTAAAGTTGTAGCTCAGCAATTCTTGTAACTTCCCTTTAACGTTTTGCAAAAGGGATATCCCCGTTTGCAAAATTGAAGTCAATAAGCAATAGAGAGTATCAAGGAGATTTTGATATTTTAAGAAAATTAAATGTTATTAGTAATCAAAAGATGCACTATTATTTCTTAACATTTTAGGTGATGTTATAAACACAGTCTTTAAACACAATGTCATGAAGTCACTGCATGAGGGCGCCTTTCTAAACGCAACATACCTGTATTTTTGTTCTTCCAGATTCAGCGGTAAACTCCAACGACAAGAAATGCTGGGATCCTTTCAAGAACCAAATCATCTAGTAATTCCCCCTCACCAGATTGGTATGTTAAACCAGAAAGAAATAATTTCAGATGTTTCGACCCGGACTCAAAATGGGTCCGGACTCACAAATGACCAAAATAGCAATAAAATCTTACACGGGTGTATAAAAACAACTACGTGTAGGGCCTAAACGTACACTATAGATGCAAAACAAAATAATTGGTCAATAAAGTGTTGTGTGTTTCTCATTTTTACCATATTTTAACATAAACCTATATTTGAAATAAGCCTTATGTATGTTTCTATTTAATGGACGTTTATTTATATTTGAAATAATTCAAATTTGTATATCCGTAAACTTGGCCTATTTATTTAAGTGATGCTGTTATACTCTTGCCAAAGAAAACAGCCAATATTTATTACGCTCACGTGATTGTGTACCATCTTTGATTTTTCTTATAATGTGGTATTGTGTGTATTGAGATGCAGCTGGATATATCGTTGTTCTCTAAAATTATTGATTTATGAGGGTGGAGTTCCTTCTTCTGAGTTTACGAACACTCTGCCCCCTCAAAGGGCCTATGAAGTGCAATTTATTTGCATATACATATTTTAGCACAATCCATGCTTCTGGACAAAACGGGAAGTAAATTTTTCGACTTAAGGTGAAGATTGGGTTCATGCTTTTCCTTGACACACGAGGGCGCTGTTTTGTGAGAGCCCAACAGAAACTCATTGTCAAAGCAGGACTGCATACAAATCAAAGCCCTAAATCTTGCCCAAGAAATTACAGTGGTCACAAGAAAACACAAAAATGACTTTTGAAAACAAAATCAAGGAATTCAGTCAACTTTTATGCGCAAATCAATTAACATGATATTGTCCCGCTGTAAAGTTATTTATTTGCTTGTGAATATGCAAGAATTATAGACCAAAAGGACCAACAAAATGTATCAAAACAACCACAAACATGGGCATTTAAAATGTCGAACATGATATCAGCATGAAAACAAAGTTGTGCTTAATGTTTTCAGGTAAACAAATTCCTATTTCATATGAGGCATTTAACAAATAATACTCAATTCTCCCCCGACACCCACGACACTTATTTGAAACTTCTGTTAACTGATTGTTAACAGGTATTGTGGTGTACCCTTTCTATCGGGTGATAAGGGGATCATTGTGTATGCTAATAACATTTCGTACTTGGCTAATTGCTGTGTTTTATCAGTAATTTGTATTTTGTGAAAGTGCTGTTTTATAATGTATTTCATATATTGCTAATTGTTATGTTTTATAATGTTTCATATTTGGCTATTTAATAGTAGGGCCTATAGTGTTTTATTGTATAGTATTTCGTATATATTTTGCTGATAATGCTTCAAACAATAAAACAGGAAGATGTATTTGTACAATTTGTTTGTTAAAGCAATTTCTAAAACAAAGTTTGTTTAAGATAACCCATGTCCCGATTTAATCTTTTAAATACCACTCTGTAAATCTGCAATCAAATCGGAGTCATAGATTATTTTAGGATCACTCTCTTCCCCGTATAAAAAGGGATATGCAGATGCGGGGGGGGGGGGGTTGGGTACCGCGCACCCATTGGATCGCCCTGCATATATAAATGTACCCTTCTTGTGTGCGCGCCCGAATCCAACCCCTGGGGAGGCTATTTTAATGACAAATTCACCCCCAAATCTCGAGGACTTATGGACTGAGCAGTATACCCTGATCGCTGTGCGGTCTGCGTAATTTTTTCCCGGACGAACGTGGGCAATTTCTATAAAATTCCCATTTTTAAAAACTTGTTGTCTTTTAACAAAAAGGTTTTTTTAAAGACATTTTTTCAAAAATTGCCCACGTTCGTCCTGGGAAACAAATACGCGTTGTGTGGTCTGATATCTTCAGGAACATCTGAAATCTCGGTCGGGGCACAGGTGTCAGGATGGGGGTTTTAACTGGCCCCCTTCCTAACCGGCGTACCCATGGATGTGTGCTGGCTGAGTAAGAATCCCACGGGGATGGTGGAAGGGGCGAGTGTGCTGTCAGTGACCCTCCTGCAATTACGGACCCTTGCAAGGCCAGGAAGGAGCACCAAGCCTGGCTCGAATTCGCGCGACTCCCCCGGGATAGATGAGAGAACGGGGATAACGTGAACGACCGTAATCATTCTAGAAAGTAATTTGTGAAACAACTCAAGTCTGATTGAAAATAGCCCCATGCAGACTTGTTATTATGTCTTTCAACTCAACTCTTTATATCCTGAAACGTTATGACACTTTGAAATCGTTCGCCTAGCCATAGTTTGCAGTTTGCAGTTGCTTCAGATGTCATAAACAACGTTATATAAAATAAAGTCATATAGTATTGTGATCTTTTTGTAATAGCACACTTCATGTTCGAATGAATTTGATAAAGCCCCGATTTACTAACTTACAATTTTTTTTATCACGGTCTCATGGTCAACAGAGGGCGTTTTTCAAACGCCTGACGTAGAAACAAAAATGTTTTTATGTCCCCGCAAAAGCGTAAACACTTCAAATTTAGTATTACTTTCCGGTTCGAAAAAAAGAGTTCAGACATAATTGTTTCTCAGGATGTTTGATGTCAGCACCATCTTTACAACACAGTGGGTTCATGGTAAAATGACCAGAAGCGTGTGGGGACTTTAATGCGCATTTTCCCTTATGGGTATTTCTACTTCTTGATCCCGTGACCTTGGATCCTGTAGGCTATTATTCCAAATCTGTCATCACGGTTATTTTCAATACGGAAAACCGGAACTTATATTACAAATACATGTCCTAGAATCCCAAACATTCATTTTCAGCGCAGTGGGGTGGCTCGGGAGCTTGGGATGATTTTATTTGATGACCCTAATCATTGACCCTTCAAGTTACGTTTTATTGGACAAATTCGATAAAGAAAACAATTGGGTATATATTACTATGATCTAACGACTACTTTGATACACTAATTTGTTAATGATGTTAAAGGAAAGTTACAACAATGGTTTTTGGAAACATACATTTATTTAAACAATCTAGTTTTCGAGAAATTTATCATTAAACTATCCTGTGAAAGTTTCATTTCAATAGGGATTCACAAAACGCCAAAAACTGTTAGGGGCCTATACATGTCCGGCAATTTGATGTTTTACATGAAAGGTGCCTATCGGCAAACTTTGTGATTTCGACATAACAATTCCTGTTTTCCCTTACACCGACTTAAACGAAAGCACTTCAGACGAAATCATTTCTCAAGATGATTGGTATGACCAAGGAAACACACCTTTAGCTTGATAATGTGGTATAAATTACCAGTGCTGTACCTTCTCTTTAAGACAATAATTAATTGTCACATTCTTCGTGGATTTGTGAGATTTAATTTGTTTTGATTATTAATCTAACAATTTTTTTTCTTTGCTTGCTGCGTTTGCAAATTACCTGAATTGTGAGGAATGTGGATAGGCTATTCAACTTAATTGTCAGGCTATCCGCGTACTTAAATAACTCGTTCAAATAACAAAAGTTAGCATTTAAACGAACCAAAACATGGGTCTAACCACAAGGGAGTATGTAGTGTCCACAGCATGTCCGCAGCAAAGCCGCATCCTTCCAAGGATGCAGAAAATTACAGTCAAGGACACTTAGTGCATATTACGCTCGCCGTGCATTGCCTAGACTCGACAGGGACGTCAACGAATCGGTGACCTAGACGAGACGGGAGGTCACCCCAGGATCAAGCTCGGCTTACCCTCCGGCTAGCTTGCTGCGTCGTCAGGAGCACTCACTTCTCTCTCGGTCTCTCACGTCTACGTTGCAGAGCAGGGAAGGTGTGTGTGTGTGTGTGTCGTTGAAGAGCCTGGTGTTGGTGTCGTGGTGCTTGGCGGTGCAGCTAGCTAGGTAGAAAGGGCTCGTGACGGATAGTTGCTGACGCAGCTCGGCCGACTTGGAAGTTGGAGCTAGCTGTGGGGCCGGCCGGCAACGGGGAGGTTGTACAACTTGACAGTGGATTTGTTTTTTATTTTAGTTGGGTATCCGGCGAGAAGGCAAGCTGATTGGAAGGCTGCGATTGTTCAGGTTGTGAGCGACAGAAAAAGAGGCTGAAAAGACCGAAAGATAGCAACCAGGCATCACTCTTCATCTTGATGACAAGAGGGTACGATCCTCAATACACAAGCACGGAGGGGGAAAAAACATTACTTCAACCACAGTTCATTGTAGTTTGAACTTTTAATATTATTAGTCTGCCTTTACGTTAGACTATACATCTCACTATAATAATTGAACCAAAATCTTTGACGATGGTGGGTGGATCTTACTATCAATGGTTCTTCCTCGCTCTCATGGTATGCACAACTCTTCAGGTAAGTTCTTTAAATTATTTCGTTTGATAATTCTCTCATTTCTGTTTATTTGCAATTCTTTACTAGAATGAAATACTATTGGATTTGAAGCTCATTGTAGATGCATTTAATCTGGTTTTATTCCCAGATTTCCTCGTCAGCTCTGGGTTAATCCAATGTCTGATGAATATTGCGCATTGATATGATAGTTTACCAACAAAGGTGAAATGACAGCGCGTACGTGTTTGGCCAACATAATTTATGTTGCCTATCTTTATCGAAGAAACTCAATCAAACAATCAAACGTCACTGTACAGTGTGGACTGACAGTCAGTCACACACACACACACTGATACAATTTCCAAAAAGGGCCTTGGAATGTGGAACACTGTTTAAAATATTTACACAGATTGTTTCTTATCAGGAACAATACTGTCATTTATATTTCCTTCAGTCAACCACTGGTTGTTCAATTCCAATAAAAGGTCGTGTATAGTCCATCCTTCCTCCATGTGTAGTCGTACTTTATGGAGATATTGATCAATAAATGTGTATAGGTCGGCAGTTTCAGCTCAACGGGAGATCGCATTTGTAAGGGAACTATCCAAAAAAGAAATTCTTGCAGAAATAATTCACCAAATTACCGAAGGTATTTAGGGATTTTATGAAATCTTTACTCCATGATAGCCTGGGAGTGTGCCATTTAAGGCTCCGTAGTCTGTTCGGCATTTAGTTTGGTCCTACCCACGCTATGTGTGTACGCTATGTGTGAAAACTCACTACTTCATGAATACAAGTTCGTCGTATCGGATAATGACTGGTTTTGGGGCGTGGTCACGGGTGATATTAATGATTGAGCCGAAGACCAAGCGTTTAACTTTTAATCTGATGAATGCCCGTATCGATGTCGTTTTCAAAACTTCGAAAGGGTTTTTAAAGCCCAATAAAAATGGGCATAATATTCACATTTTGGGGGACACACGAGTCAGTGTGACAAGAAACAGACTTCGTCACTCTGATTGGCTCAATTCCTCATCGCGTGTGGCCCTAATGTAACAGCTGGTCCGCGACGCACATTCGCGCTGCTCTGATTTTGATATAAGACCGGTCTTTACCAGGGACCAATTTCTTACAGCTGTTAAGCGTTATAAAACAGATTACCAGCCAAAGTACACCCATTTTATGTGCAAGTTATGCTCTGGTAACCAAGGAAATCTGATAAGTAAATGAGCATTTTTTACCTGTTTAGCAACTCTATGAAATTGGACTCTAATGTTAATGCACCCTCACGTGATCATGTTTCATCCAATCAGATCGTATAAACGGTCTTGGGCATTTAAGACTGCTTTGTAATAGTTGCGGACTCTTAAGCACGGATTTGCATGAAAACGTGGCGCTCCCATCCCAAGAGGGGAGGCACGGTGCCAAACCCAATGTTGGGGGTCAGACTAACTCGGAAATTGGATCAAAGAGAAGCAGTCGAACCCGGAACTCAAGTCAGAAAGAATTCGTGTCAGAAATGTGTGACCCTGTTCCAGGAGTTAAGACGCGTACTTCCTGTGGATTGTTCTCTCTCTCTCTCTCTCTCTCTCTCTCTCTCTCTCTCTCTCTCTCTCTCTCTCTCTCTCTCTCTCTCTCTCCCTGGCATTCCCCGCCCCCAATTCGGGATGGGCCGCGAACCCCCCGTCTGCCAAAGTCCTGATCTTCCACCCTGTGAAACTGAACCGATATGTAGCTTGGTCCGTTGAGCGTTGTTCATATCTCATTTCAAAGAAGTCGCAACCTTCTCGATGGAAGCATCCTCAGGCGGTTTACGTATCAACGGGAAACAAATAATATATACACTAAAAACATTTAATATAAAATGTCCATGTTCCATGAAAGGAGTCTAGTATGGCGAATGCAAACTTTAAATGGTGTTCCCCTGTTGCAGATGAAAAAACGTAGTCACAATAATACCATGTAATTGTTCATTCAAACTATCAGCGGCGTAGCCACAGGGGGCATGAGGGAAAAGAGAAAAAAAAGATACCCCCTGGACCCCCACTGAAAAGCAATGCCCCCTGTGCCCCCCCCCCACCCCCCACTGAAAAAGTCCTGGCTACGCCGCTGCCAATTATTGCAATCTCGCCATATCATAAATTGTACGTGGTACCCTGATTTGTTGACAGAAACCGAGACAACAGCAATACTTCTTTATAATTATAAATTGGTTTCCTAACCACTTTTTTTTTGCTCTACAGACAAACTTTAATTCGAAAAAAGTGCAGCTATTACGCCAACAGGGAACGGTACGACCCAGGAACCCAGGGCTTGGAGAGTGCTGATTCTGCACAACTATAAAATCGTGCGAACACGTACGAGATCACGATCTTTGGTTCGGGCTGCATGTTCAAAATACTGACTGGAAATTATTATAACAGCGCATGTGCGTACAAATGACGTCACTTACAAGTGTTTGCTTGATGTTGACCATTTTGCCAAATAGGTAATAAATTAAATCAGTTCCCGCACTTGTTTCTATTTTTGTAGTAAGGCTGTATAGCTTCAATGGACTAACTGAAGAGGTTCCCAAGAGGAGGACCCAATATCCGAAATTTATTGGACCCATGAAAATATTTTAAAAAGCTTCCTTTTAGGATGTGAGATACAGATTTAGGGTCAGAATATTTGTTGCAGATTTTAAGGGATGGTACAGCATTGGCAATGTTGTCAAAACAGCTTCGAAGAGTACGCTAACTCTTTGTGAATAAGGACAGACATTACCGGGCCATCCAGTGAAAGATTCAGCTTATTACGTTGTGACGTTCACGAGAAAATAGTCAACATGTATTCAGATGTTTTGTACTCATTTAATTGTGGAATTTAGGAAAGAGTACTCCTTCCTTAGGAAGAAAGAGTACTTAGGAAAGAGTACTCCTTCGAACTGGAAATTGTATCTTTTCTTTTAAAATAACACTCAACTAAAACCGTAGGGAAAAAATCATTTCAATGGAATATCGTGAGCTTTACACTTAGTAAGTTTTACATTAATATTCGACAATTTAGTTGCTTTTGAATTACCAATCCTAGATAACAACTAGCAGACGTTTATTTTTTAACCTACATCCTTGCTCAGCACAATATATATATTTTTTTCAATAGAACCTGCCCCAAACCCCCGCCTCTGGTCCCTGCGTGGCCTCATATATGGTTTGGAAAAAAACATGTGCATACGATAAAATTAACGGATAGGCTTCAATATGAACAGGCTACACGTATTTCCTACGTGTATCACCCTTTATAGAAAATGTCAGAGTATACTGATCGAAACGTCGAGTTGTAACCACCATTTCATTTCAGAACTACACATAATTGTCACATGGTGTCACCGCAAACAGTCTTTACTTAAAATGTCTTGTAGTTGATATTCTGACATCTGATTATTAGCCCGTGACAATAGTCCGAAATTTAGCACATTGTCCCGACTGGTCATTGCCCGACCACCAACTTTGACCGATAGTCCATTAGTCCGGTGACAAGAACCTGTCCTGCCTGGTTTTGAAATATACCCATGCAGGCCTATATCAAACGGCTCCCCGCTCTTGATTTTTTTCTTTTTTGGCACTAATCATGTGCAGGGAAAATGTACTACATAATTATGGCGGAACTGATCACTAAGTGATACCTCCAAAATGATATCATTCCGGTTGTAGTTTGATGATTCATGTCAACATGTCTTCCGAATGTTTGGTAAACCGCAGCAAAATGAGAGGAAAGGGAAGATCCTTCGGTTTAACTAAAACACCATGAGTTGGGTCAAATAAACTGGGATGTTTTGGTTTGGAAACGTTTGCGCCATACGGCTTTGTTAGTTTTATCTTGTCATGTCCAACCATTGCACGGCACGGATTTTCAAGTTTTTTAAACTGGAGGTCCTTATTCGAAAATGGTCCGATGATGCATTTGGGGAGATGGGCACAATTAAAATCATTCATTTAAATTAAAATCATTTTGTTTGAACAAAACTATAGTTCCTTTTTAAAATCCGAAACTAAGCGTTAGCTAACATGCAAAAACGCGGTTCAAATTTTTTCTCGGAATAGTCACGTGCTTGCAGCACAACCGACCTTGTGAAAAGGCACAGCCAATGACATGTTTCTGGTCACGATCGCGAAAACACACCCCAGTCGTGCTTTCCAAGACGACCGAGGACCTCTTCCTTAATATTGTTCCCATTGTCTTTGTCTCAAAACAAAGAACCGGCAACCGAGGAACTATTGTTCCCTTTGTTAGTCCTCGGTTTGCAGCACAAGCCCTCGAGGCTTTTGTCTAACCCATGTTTTTAGTGTTTTTAAGTAATTGATTTTTTGCCTTGTACTGTGCTTTTCTTGTATAGACATAATTTTTTGTTTTACAAATAATTTTTTTGGAAGATTTTAAATGTTTAATGTTTATTACATGTTTATATGTATAGAACGAGAAGATTTTCACGCTGAATAAATTTGAACTTAATTGAAATGAATCTTTATACAGCCCATTTGAGTATGATGACTGTTTGTCTGTAGCTCACTTGTAACTGTATTCATCAGTGACATTTAACAAAGCCTATTGTTTGCAATGACCATGAGTCATTGTGGCCGCCGATCCATAAAAAGTATAATAGGAGCTGTAACGTCCTGTCATTGTTACCATGGTTATCGTGTCTTTAACAATGTCAATGAACCAAGAGTGAGATGGAAATGGATTGACCAGAATTGATTATCTCTATTACCTATTTAAGCTAATGTTAGTCCTAAACCGAGAAAATTAGGATCAGGAAAAGTCCAGTTTAAGTCAAAGATTATATATTGTTATTTAGTATGGTGAATACGGAACAGTTAAGGTTAAGATAAAACAATTGGTTACAAAATAACCAAAATATAAAGCTAACTTGGTGAGAATTTTGTCAAGGTACCAATAACCCTGAAATTAGTTTCTGTCTGAAGTGTTCATTCGAGATACAACACAAACAATTATGTTAATGCACATTTTAAAAAAAATTGTCAGATGGCAAATTTTTGCTCTACGTTTTTTCTCCTGGGTTATCCTCTGCATTGAGCTGAAACTTTCACCGGCTGTTTTTTAATGTTTATTTTGATTAAAAGGAAGTAGGTATAATTACAGAATGAGTAAACCAATGCTATACATACCCTTCAATGTTTAAGAGAATTATGCGGCTATAAACGGTTGTCCCCACAGCCTCCCCCTTCCGCACTGACCTATATCTACCCTGGTGACCCTTGAACTGTCCAAATCCCACATAAACGCCACTTAAATAATGACACATCCCAGGGTGGAAATCAATACGATAAAACAAAAAATAAATTAAACAAATTGTCAAAATTTCTGCACGAAAACACCCTTTGGCTTCAAAACTAGTTGACCGAATTCCCAGGTTAGACCTCGGGGCACGGGGGGACATCTGTGATAGGTCAATACGTCGCATGGATTCAATATGACAGCAGATTAGTGTATAATACTCAGTACTTGGATCATTGTGTTGCTTGGTATAGACGGAGCGCAGAACGCAACATAAAGGTAAACTCGTCCGTTGATTGATAGATTCTTGCATTAGGGATATCACACCATTAATATGTGTTTCACCGACGAAAGATCAGCAGTCAGTGCTTTCGATCGAGTGTCTGTAGGAATAACATTGGCGACTCTAGGGGGCAGCGGCAGCGCTACGGGGGGGGGGGGGGCAAGGGGGGCATTTGCCGGTTTACTTTCTTTGCCCCCCCCAATTTCCCCCCCCCCCATTTTTTCCCCGATGGTAAGTCAATGCTTTTTCAGCAGTACAAAATTACATTAAAGATTAATGTTTGTCCCCCTTAAATTTAAGCTTGCCCCCCCCCCTCTTGCCCCCCAGTTTAACAGGTCTGGTGCCGCCGCTGCTAGGGGGAACTCACGACTTACTGCTTAATCAACACAAAATGCAATACATGCTGCTAGTATGAGACCCTTAATCGGCCTATTGTCAGCGGGCAAGCTCAGAGGTCGAGCAGGAAGTCATGGGTTCGTGTCCCACCCATAGAATTGGTATTCCTGCTGAATCAGTGGTGGACACAAATCAAAGTTGCCCTAAGTAGGCCTATTAAAATAATGATAAATGGCATTGCCAAATACCCGATTCTTAAGTATTGATTATGTTTTAGTCTGAAAATTAAGATGTGTGACCTGGTCATTATCGATATTTTAGTACTGTTGTATTAAGTAGAGTTTTGTATGTATTGGCGACCATCAGCGGGGGGAAAAGGCAACTATCACAACAATATTTTGATCCTGAAGGGACATCAGATGTCACAAATATCTTATTTCTTCACAAATATTTGTGAAGATATTTGTGATTTTTTTTGCCACAACACAAATATTTGCGAAGTTATATTCTGATGTCCCTTCAGGGCCACCATACAATAAAAATTGTGCCACCTAATGCACTGTTCACCTCTTTTTTTTTAAGGCATGATCACGTGATAATCAATTTTGATGCCAAATAGAGTGTTTGTTGTTTTCTGTCAACTGTTTTTCGAGCCCCAGTAGTTATTGCGTACCGGTACATCATTTATTGTCGCGTATTCGAACACGGCTAGAATTTAGTTTTTATTACCAGAAAAAGACACCACCTAAAGAAATTCAAAGGCAGCGTGTGATACCTTTTAGTTGTCCCTTGCGTGACCTCGACTTTAGTTTAGCGTTCTAAAGTGATGGTTTGCTTGACTGTCGTCATTACCCACAGTGCAAACAAGAGGTGCCAAGACACGTGCCGTAACTTATCCACACACTCACCAACTGATTGAATTGTTCAGTTCATCATATTCATCTTCTCTCATCTCGCTTCATGTTCATCTTTCCATTATAAAATGTAGTCCGGTATGTCGGCATGTTGTTCCTCTTGGAGGGAGATTCGGTCGGGAGGCTGGAAACCATCGAGTCTCGCTGACGGTGACGTGTTCAGCGGATTAAGCCCCTCGTTAAGATGAAATTGGAATGAGCATTGGCAGGACTGGCCGGGTCTCGCCTTGATGGAAGGTATGCAGCCCACTCGAAACGTGAAACCTTCCCCCAGGAGGAGGACAGCCTGACTACGGATATTAAAGTGTATTAGTCCGTCATTCCTGCCATAGCATCCATTGATGGATTCAGAGAGGGTGGGCAAAGGGGGACATGATGTTGGATTTGAGGCTTTGCATGGTGGAGATAGATACTTGAGTTCTTTCGGGTACACCATGTAATGATTTCTTCTTGGAAGAAGTGATGGCTCTGTGAAGAGTCATGGGCGGATGCAGCACATTTTTAGGGGGCTGAGAATCAAAAACAATTATTTTTCAGTACTACAAAAATTACAATGAAATAATCAAAGGGAGAGAAAAACAAAGCACAGTGAGGGAAAGGGAGTGCGTTCTCCCCTCCCCTCCCCCCCTCTCTCTCTCTCTCTCTCTCTCTCTCTCTCTCTCTCTCTCTCTCTCTCTCTCTCTCTTTTTCTCTCCCTTTTTTATTTATTTTTTATTTTTTATTTTTTTATTTTTTTATTTTTTTAAATGATTTTAGGGGGGGCTACAGCCCCCTTAGCCACCCCTGGATCCGCCAATGGAAGAGCCGGTTGGTTTGTTCTCAACGTTTCGACTAGTCTACTCTAGCCGTCATCAGGAGACTGAATCTTTATTGTTGTGTGCGCCACCTCCCTTTTTTATGGCAGTGTGCCCCCCCCCCCCACTTTTGTGTCATGGCCCCGCCCTTTTTCGAGACCCTGAATCCATCCCTGGTAGTATCAATACAGCTCAGAATATATTCACCTGATCTAGGCCAATGTACAAGTTACATTCAGTGCATCGTTTTAAAGGGAATTGGTACAGCATTATTTTCTTTACATTTTTTAGATCAAGATATGCGTTAACCAACAGTTTCAGCTAATTACTGTGTCATTAACGAGATAGTATTGAAAATGCATTAAAATTGCTGTGTATTCATTATAACACAGAATTAAGGGACGATTACTTTGTCCTGAATTCGAACTGGAAATTATTAAAATGTTTTTAAAATTAAAAGTGACAAAAAATTTAAAGTGACAGCACCTTTTATCAAAAAAACATTTCTAGGGAAGATGGATACTATCATAAGCTTAACACCAAGTAAGTTACAATACAATTTGAAAATTGTATTTTTGATTTACCAAGTCTGTACCTTTTACCTTTGAGGGGAAGGTACAACGATTGGAGTGGAGTGGAGTGGAGTGGAGTGGAGTGGAGTGGAGTGGAGTGGAGTGGAGTGGAGTGGAGTGGAGTGGAGTGGAGTGGAGTGGAGTGGAGTGGAGTGGAGTGGAGTGGAGTGGAGTGGAGTGGCCGAGCGGTCTAGCTTACCGGACTCAAGTTCCGGTGTTAGCAGTAGAATGTGGGTTCGAATCCCGGCCGTGGCACTTGTGTCCTTGAGCAAGACACTTAACCATAACCCTCTCCACCCAGGGGTTAAATGGGTACCTGTGAGGGCAGAGTTGGTTGATTAGCCCTATATGCGCTGTAATGACAGCAATTGAGCTGTATACTCCCCAGGGAGCTGAGATGGTTTCAGGAATGATTTATAAGCCTTATGAGCAGGGGTAATAATATAATGCGCCTTGAGCACCACTCAGTTGGTGGATACGTGCGCTATATAATTAGTCCACACATTATTATTATTATTATTATTAACAATGGTGTTGACCAGATTATCCAATTAACAAATTATTTATCTAGAATTTGGGATAAGGATAAATACTGTCGGGAAAAAAACTCAGGTAGGGATTGGAAACTAAATGTCGAGTGGGATTTGGTCCGAGTGCGATTCGAATCCACCCGGGGTTCACAGAGGTGGAAGGTGGGGAAAGTATCCACACCCCACACCTGTCAACTTTGTTTAAAGGAAGAAAAATAAAATAATCTTTTTTTAAAACCGAAATGTCATCCTACATTTAAGGGGTGAGGGCCGTGTTACCCCCTTGCTATTTTTACCAGTGGCCTTGCCTGTTTCACCCGCTGATAGATACTGTAGGAAAAAAACTCAGGTAATAATTACAGGCCCGTTTCCAATACTGCTTTTCTTTCTAAATTAATTGAGAAAGCTGCTTTGTTGCAAATATCAGATTATATCAGTAGTAATGACTTGTATTGTAATATGATGTTTTGTTACATAGATTATCACATGTATTTGGTGTCAAGAATAACGTTATTGCCTGGTTCAAATCCTACCTTAATAATCGAACATGTAGAGTTAGGATCGCCAATGAATTTCCTGATCCTAAGGTTCTTCTTCACGGTTTGCCCCAAGGCTCATGTGTCGGACCTCAGATGTTCCTTCTTTATACTCAACCTATGTATGATATCATCACACGCTACCTTGGTATCAAAGCCCATTTTTATGCAGATGACACTCAGTTATACATTAATGTTGATCCCCGAATACCTGGTGAATCAGATCGCGCAATTTCCACTTTATCTAAATGCATTTCGGAAATCAAATCATGGATGTCTAAAAATATGCTACTCCTCAATGATGACAAAACCGAATTTTTTATTGCTGCCAATCCCAACATTTTGCATAAGTTTTCAGATATCTCTTTTACCATAGGTAAAACTATTATCAAACCATCCAAAACTATAAGGAATCTTGGAGTAGAATTTGATAGTGCAATGAACATGTCCCATCATGTATCATCAATTTGTAAGTCTGTTAATTTTCATCTTCGTAATTTATCACGTATCAGAATGTTCATTGATGATACCACATGCCACCATGCAGTCCGTGCTTTAGTAACTGCTCGACTTGACTACGCTAACTCACTTCTCATAGGTTCATCAGCCAAAGAAATTAAAAGACTTCAGCGACTTTAAAATAGGGCTGCTAAACTCATATTCAAGACAAAAAAGTCTGGCCATGTATCTCCGCTCCTCCAACAGCTTCATTGGCTACCTGTACAAAAACGTATCGATTTTAAAATTATGACTATTACTTTTAATTGCCTTTCTAATAATGCACCATCTTATCTATGCGAGCTTATCTCGCTATACCAACCTAACCGTATTGGACTTCGCTCTAGTTCTGACCAAAAGTTGCTCTCTAAACCCCGCACTCATCTTTGTTCTGCAAATAAGGGTTTCTTTGCTTCTGCGCCAAATCTGTGGAACAATCTCCCATCAGATATTCGTCATACTAGTGAACTTCAGATGTTTAAAAGTAAACTTAAGACTCATTTATTTTAGCTTTGTTGTACATCTTATTTTATTCACTGTTAATTTAAGAATTACATCTCATTTTATTCACTGTTAATTTAAGAAATTATTAAGTTGATCCATTTTGTAAAGCGCTGTGATACCTTTCAGTCGTGTAAGAGCGCTATATATAAATGCTATTATTATTATTATTATTATTATTATTATTAATAAGGTAGGAACTGAAAACCAAATCCACACCCGGGTCCACAGAGGTGGAAGGCGGGGAAAGTACCCACATCCCACACCCGCCATGAACCACGTTCTAACTTAGTTGAGAAATGAGTTGCCCGATATCAGTTCTCCCTGGAACCTGTACCTTCCTTAGATAAACACATGGTGTTACCGCAAACCGAAACGATATAAAAACAAACTTATAAAAAGTAAAAGCCATTCCCCAAAATAAAGCTGTCTGGTCCGTTTAGTCCCGGCATAATATGAACATCAACTTATCACGAAGACGTTTACCGACGTGACTTGATATTTGCTTGTAATCATCTGCAAATGAATATTTGCAGTTTCCATAAAAGTGGACACGGGAATGTGGACACGTGGACACGGGAATGTAAAAGATGGTTGTACCGCCGCGTGAGGGAAATAAGTGAAGTAAGTGAGGAGGGCACGGTTGATTATAAAATGAACCGCAAAAGTGCATAGTGATTAGGAGATAATTGAAAGTGATCCTTGCTGAAAGGAGGTTTAAGATAAGAAAATATTATAGGCCTAATAAAGCAAACCCGAAATTTTTAACCCTCAATATTGCGCTCAGGAAATTGGTGCTATAATTGGTGAATAACCGCACCCGTGAAACTGGACAGTTTTGGTTTGTTGGTTCCCTACAATTAATAATTGAAGTCACGTCGCTGCCATTTGTTTAACTACATAACTACCTATATACTCAGTCTCATTATCCAACTTGCAATGTTTGGTTTAAATTAAGAGACTAGCAATATGGCGGTCCAGTGGCTTCAATGTACGCGCCTGACCCTCCAGTCAGTTTAACAGTACATTATCAGTGCCTCAATGGAAGTTTTGAGCATTGAGAGTTAAATTTTAATATTGTTTTTTGTTTTTTTTGTTTCAGTATGATGTGGGTCCCCCTGCACCACGAGGTAAGATTTTTACAATAATTCGTCCCTAATTTGCCATAGTGACCAATCTGACTTTTTTCAATTTTAAGTTTTCCCGCCCATTAGTACATTCAGGAAGAGACCTATCATTGTATCTAATCTACATGCATGTATTCCTTATAGTTTTGGAGAAAGAGCATGCATTAAATGACGAATGCTCTAACTGGCTATTTTTGTAATTTGGTGAAGTGACCAATACCGCATTGGTCACTATGCCAACTTAATTCGGGATTGGTCACTATGGCAAATTAGGGACGAATTATGATCACTATAAGATATTACCCCCCCCCCCTATTGCCATGAAGTCTGGTATATGTTAAAGGTAAGACACAGGATTGGAAATTCATAAAATTACCAAAATGGTCGAATATTTGTTAAACTTACTTGGTGTATAAGCCAGCGATTGCATCAACCTTCCCAATAAATATTTGTGTCTGAGGTTCTGTCATTTTTAAGAAAAGTTAAATGATTTCCAGTTCAAATTGAGGAAAGAGAATTCTTTCCTTAATTTCACAATAGATAAAGTACAATTTATCTGAATACATTTTCGTATGAATGACACAACGTAATAAGCTGAAACTTTCACAGGTTACATGGTTTCTGTAATGTGCGTGACTATCCTGTTCAAACAGACTAAGCACTCTTATAGAAGCAGTTTTTCCAATATAACCAATGCTGTGACTTCCCTAAATGCACACAACGCTTTTGAAGGGCGCGATTTGGGTAATATTGGGCGCTAATCGTTTCAATTGACGAGTAGGTGAATTGAAAATCTACAGTTAACTGTGATGTTCATAAGTTTTTACAAGCACACAAATGGGCTCTAATGATTTAGAGATCTGTGTAAAATGACCTCAATTATTGCGGTCAAACGGTAGACAAAGTGTTTACAAGTGACAGTGTTGCCTTTGTAATTTCACACAAATTACAATTTGTCCAGGGACGTTTGTAATGTACCGGGTATGGCTACGTCCTGCAAAACGGTTGGCGCTCAAAATAGCCCAATGAAGCGCCCAATATGCTGCTGTACTGTTATTTTCCCTCACCTGCAAAAGACATATAGTCGTAAATCAAATAATTATTATCATTAATAAATATCCGTCCAATGTGCAATGATTTAATTTAAAAAATTATGATTGTAAAATAAAGACTATGTGTCGGTGTATACAATTAACTTATGTTTAGCGTGTACGTTGGATCAGCAGCAATCTATATGAACTTTGTCAGAAATGGTTACAATGTTCTCAGAAGCGTGCATTGTACCATGGTTGAAACGTTCATGTGTTTCTTTTTTATCTCCATATGCACATAATTTCCTTTGGCAGAGCTTGTATGTAATTAAAACTGTCTGGACTCACTGACTAGAAACAAACTAAGCAAGCAATGGAATTATTGACATATTATTTACATTGACCTTCAGAAAGCACGTATTGCTACAAGTTTCTGGTACGCTTGTCCTTGTGGCATGTTATTGTTCGGAATACCGACAATACTAAAGATTCATGTGACAAATGATTATACCTTCATAAGGTGGACACAGTCCAGGTTGCACTCGATATACAGTGCGTATCAAAAAAAAGGTAATCCGAATTCAGGGGGTTAATATGCCAAGGTTATTTAGTTTGACAATTTACATGTAGTGTACCAAAGAAGAGGAACTCCTCAGCTTTCCATTGATACATTTATTGACCCATTGCTGTCACACATGACCGAGTACATTGTTATTGAAAATGACAAATTCAAATCGCATTTTTGCAAGTTTGGGTAATCAGTGCAAGGCAGGATAATTAGTGAAAGTCAGTATGATAAACCAGATTTTCTTTAGGAATGACTGGACATTATTCAAGAAGAATCTCTTCTAACATTGCCCTTTTATGCACCCACACCTTCAACATGTCCACCTCCCCTTTCGACACAAAGCTGACAGCGACGGAGCATGTCCTGCACTGCTCGTCTCACCATAGCCGGATTATTGCGTAAAGCATCCACTTCATTTCGAATACGGCCCTGCAATTCATCAAGATCACGGGGAGGAGTTGCAAACACCTTGTTCTTCAAATGTCCCCAAAGGAAATAGTCACATGGTGTGAGGTCAGGTGATCTTGGTGGCCATTCCACCTCATGGTTGACGGCGATGACTCGTTCGCCAAAGAGTTCCCTCAGACGATCTCGGACAGCGATAAGGCGATGTGCTGGGGCGCCATCTTGGGCCCACCAGAGTTGTCTGAAGACCCCACGAACCTGTCGCTCAAAGTGTTCCTGCAGCTGCGGTAAAACGTTATCATTGAGCATCTGCAGATACATGTTACCATTGACATTCCTTTGAAAGAAAACGGTCCGATCAGCTGACCACTTCCACAAAGTCCTAACCAAACAGTCCACTTTTGTCGACTCATGTTAACCTCTTGCTGGTGCATATTCAAGAACATTATGCATATTGACCTTGCCGTTCATGGAGAAAGCAGCTTCGTCGCCGATTACGAGATTCCGCAGAAAATTGACATCTCTCTCGGTATGGGCTATCAACCATCTGGCAAACGCCAGCCTTCTAGCAAAATCTCCTGGCGTAAGTTGATGTCGGATGTGAATCCGATATGGATGCTGGTGGAGGTCCAATCTCGTGATTCTGTTGAATGTCGCCGAAGGCAATCTCAGCCCATTTCGCCTTGCGCTGGTGTCCCTAGGATGCTCCAAAAGTTGCTGCCTTACTGCTGCAATGTTCCTTCTGATCGCCCGGTGCGCCTCCTGCCAGAATTCCCCTTGTTGCGGTTGAGGCTAGTGCCATACTCTTGATATTTTCTAACATTCGCCCAGATGGTTTTGGCTGCTGGGGGCTCCCGTTCTGGGAAACGTTCCCTGAAAGCATCGCGAGTTTGCTGCAAACTGTGAGTTTGGTGAAATGTTGTAATCACGAAAACTCGCTGTTCAGTCGTTAGTTGTACCATCTTTCCAACTAGCTTAAAAATCTTACATAATCATCTAGGCAGTCAAGTGATGCGTCCATTTCAGACTGCCTTGAACTGATTACCCAAACTTGCAAAAATGCGATTTGAATTTGCCATTTTCAATAACAATGTACTCGGCCATGTGTGACAGCAATGGATCGATACAGGTATCAATGGAAAGCTGAGGAGTTCCTCTTCTTTGGTACACTACATGTAAATTGTCAAACTAAATAACCTTGGCATATTAACGCCCTGAATTCGGATTACCTTTTTTTTGATACGCACTGTATATCCTTTTATTTTCTTCTCAATTTATTGTGGATAGTCCAGGTTTCCATCGAGTTATGCTCATCCCAATGGAAACCACCCTCTACAGTAGTGAAAACGCCCACACTGAAAAGCAGCCATTTTGGAAAAAGGCCTTACGCTTGAAATCAAATTAGGACCATTTTTCAGGGTCTAGTGTATCCAAAATACTCAAAGTTGGAAGTCAAGGACCCCAGGTTATGAATGTGCTTCAAATCTTTGTTTTTCAGACATACACTTCATGATAAACAGCTCGGCGCATGAATTCCTCAGTATTTAGTGGGGTGCACCCATATGTGGTTTTAGTGGGGTGCACCCATATGTGTTTTTAGTGGGGTGCACCCATACGTATTTTTATTGGGGTGCGCCCATATGTGTTTTTAATGGGGTGCACCCATATGTATTTTTAATGGGGTGCACCCATATGTATTTTTAATGTGGTGCACCCATATGTGTTTTTAGTGGGGTGCACCCATATGTGTTTTTAGTGGGGTGCACCCATATGTGTTTTTAATGGGGTGCACCCATATGTGTTTTAGTGGGGTGCACCCATATGTGACAGCAGACTTAACATTTCTTTTTCCATCGTAAACAATGGGAAAAGAACTGGTAAGTCTGCTGCCACCAACGTCTCAAAAGTCTCCATTTAAATGTTCTTACATTGTGTACATCGAAATAATATCAGAATATTATTGACAAGTAATAAGATTTTAGATATTTTGACTCGGGCCTAGTTTAAATTGCAAGGGTTCAAATCCATTGTGAACATTAGGGATGAAATCAGGCGAGTGCGCAGCGCGAAGCCACGGCGTGAGGTCTGGGGCATTTGGGCGGGCGAGCATCAGAGTTCTAGATGCTCTGAAATGCAATCTGAGGCATAGTAAAATGCAATATCAATTTTCCTTTTCAATTTTAATAAGGGAAATTGTTGGAACAAGTGGGAAAATATTGGTCACCCCCTTCAATTATTGGAGGGGATGTACTCCTGTTTATTGAAAAACCTAAAACATTTGGGGATTGTTGCAACACTGTAGTTTGCCTTCTGCTGTGAAGTGATGTACATTGTATAATCAAATCTTGACAACAAATTGGCTTATATTGGCCTTGATCATTTTAACATCAGGAGAATTCCAATAATGGCCTCTATTTTTCGGAAATCTCCTGATTTGTTATAATCCGGACGGGAATATCATGAACAGACATGCCATTGTAGATCACAATGGATCAGACCTTCGAAAGCGTGAGAACTTTATCAGGGTCGACAAGATCACAACATATCCTGTTTTTGTTAATATTGAATGTCATGATTCTAATTAATCCATCCTGAAATTTGACAAATATTTAGTGTAGAAAAATCACAGTTTTCCCCAATTCGTGAGATATTTTCAAATTTGTTGGATAAATAGTATGGGTGATATTGGCCTCAATGCTTGTGTGTTATTATATGTGATTATATTTGTATGTGTAAGCATATGGCTTGCTTGACCTGATAGCTAGGCCTACACCAATCCCGATTATTTTGAAGAATGGACCGGGCATTTTAACCACGCGTATATAATAAGCGCAAGTTTAACACCAACTTATTTCCGTTTTCTTTACAGAATTGGATCCAGGACCAGACTCAATGGAAACAATCATTGAACAGAACAAGGAAATATTTGAAGGTAAAGGTATTATTTGACACAAATAGCCAGATCTGAAAGCCATGTTTTTCTAAGAGGCTACGAGCATTATACTTCCGTCAGCAGTACAGATCTGATGTTCAACGGAAATTTGGCTTCCAAACGGAAATGTTTAAAGAAGACGTGTCTTTATTTGTACTCGGTTTACATTCTAAAAGTGATTTTCATTCGAAAGTGTCCAATCTGATCAGTCTTATTTGGGGGTTTATTTTTCTTTTGCACATTTAAATATAAACATGGGATCGGAAATAATTAATGAAAAATTAACGAAATAACTTAATTAATAAACAATAAAGAGAGAGACGAAGAAACAGTGTCCCATAAAACAATTAAAATTAATAAATTAAAACAAAAACATTTTATGTTAAAAACTGCACCATCCCAATTGACCAGAGTTGCCCAAATTCAACACCATAGAAGAAAAAAGGTGACACCACTGGTGTCAATTTAACACCCCCAGTGTTTTGTAGGGTGATAACCCTAACTGTGTTATTTACTTAGTTTGTAATTTATTTATTTCGAATGTACACAGAAATTGCCGAAGGGAAGATGAATCCTTTTATTGTAGATAGTGATATCTATGACCCTGATGCCAATGAAACAAGGGTAAGTGATTGGCCCGTAGCTAGCCCCTCTACAAATGACAGACAGATGGACAAACAAAATAATATCCATCAACCCTGGTGTTTATTATCTGAGATAACAATCTTGATGGCACAAAGTTGTACTTGAGATGACACGAAGAAATTATATTTTCCATAACCGTTGAGGGCTCCCTTCTGGCAAGAAGCACCTTTTGCGAATTGCCAGGCATTATGGTGGTAAGCGTGCATGCGCTATTGAGTTAATTTACTTTCAAGTTTTAATGATTACCAGGGAAGAATTTTTCTCTGGTTATAAAGTACTTCCATCGCGTATGGATACTATAACATATACCCAAACCTCAAAGAAAGGATGCATTTTCACCGACAGAGGGCTCCGATATGCACGGAGCGAATAAAGTCATGAAACTGAAATGAATCAATGTACATCATAAAAATGAGAATCATGCTGCGTTGACCAACAATAACATTTACTAGTTATTGTTCAAGTTGAAATGTTGAAAGACCACCAGTCAGTTTGTTACTGAAGGGTCAACTCACAGGCGATACTCATAAGAGACAGAGTATAGGCTACGCCCGTGGTGCTAAGTGAAGACAACGCTGGTCTGTTAAGAGTAATTTATGAAGCAGCTTTATCAAATCATCGCCGGTCAACAAATAAAATTTGTTAGTTTTTGTTATTTTTCCCCAAGGCATCCGTCAATTATTTTGTGAAAATATTTGGATGTACTTAACATCAGAATTCACACGGAATAGTCCAAACGCATCTAGATCTTCATATAATATTACTTTTGACATCAGACAAACACTATTGTGAAACTGAACTTGAGAAATTGTGTTAATCCCTCCGTCTGGGGAAACCTCTGTCCTTCACTGAACTTTTCGCCCTCAGTGAACTTCCATCCTGACCTAGGAAATGGGTCGTACCGGATAATTGGTAAATCACCCCTTGCATGAGACAGCCCCGGGCTGTTGACAGGATCCCAGGGGGGACATTCATCATATGGGTCGTTTTCACAGATTGGCAATGCCATCATTATTCGGTTGTGTCAACTGCTTTGATCTATGGCACACAGGAAACTTTTAATAGGTTTTAATAGACGCCTGCTTATCCCATACATTCCGTCTGGTCGATGCACGGACCCCTTTTTGTGGGTCACCTGTCATGTGGATTATGTCTCCCGTCTGCAATCTGTATTATTTTGCTGTATACACTTCGTCTCAAAAAAAGTCAAATGCACTCTCACATATACATTCGTGTGCTAGAATTGGATTTCGGACGTAACTCTCCTTTAACAAACTCAATAACTTTGAAATAGTATACTATTCCAACAGGTTGCGCTTCTGATTAACTTTGTAATTAAAAAGTAAAGGATAAGTACAATCAACCAACATTGTACTTCCTGGATTCAAACCAGTGATGATGATGATAATAATAATAATAATAATAATAATAATAATAATAATAATAATAATAATAATAATAATAATAATAATAATAATAATAATAATAATAATAATAATAATAATAATAATAATAATAATAATAATAATAATAATAATAATAATAATAATAATAATAATAATAATAATAATAATAATAATAATAATAATAATAATAATAATAATAATAATAATAATAATAATAATAATACAAAAATACAAGGATACAGCAGTAAAAAAAACAGAACAACAACATTATGTAAATGCTTCATTAAAAAGACGAGTTTTTAGGTTTTTCTTAAATTGGATGAGAGAAACCGATGATTTGACATGTGATGGCAATTGATTCCATAGACGTGGTGCTGCATGAGAAAAAGACCGATCACCCCAAGAATGATTAGATTTAGGCTCCATGAGGAGGTTTAAATTGTCAGAACGGAGTTGCGAGGAGGTTTGTAAGGTTTAAGCAAATCATCAATATATGCAGGCGCACTGTCATTGAGAGATTTAAACACACAGAGCAATAATTTGTACACAATTCTGCAACTTACTGGTAGCCAATGCAACTCTTGTAAAATAGGTGTAAAATGGGAGGACTTTTTGACAGAGTAATAACACGAGCAGCAGAGTTCTGAATGCGCTGAAGACGATCAATTTGTGTACGTGGAAGACCAAGTGAGTTGCCCATGTCTAACTGAGAAGTTACAACAGAGTGAACCATTTGCTCAGTAGCATTTGAATTCAGATATTTCCTTATTTTACCTATATTACGGATGTGAAATGATGCAGTACGAACAATATTAGAAATATGAGAATTTAGTGACATTGTAGAATCAAATATGGTACCAAGATTACGAGCTTCAGCAACTTGAGTTATTTCAGATTCACCAATAGTAATATGAGGTATATAAACTTTAGAAAGTTGTTGACGTGAAACCAATTATCTAATCATATTTAATACAATAATGTTATGCCTAGGCCTATGTACCTTTATAATATTGTATGACATATAGATGAAGTGTAATGCACGCAGACCGTACCGTCTAGTCTTTGATTTGATTCGTTGTACTCTTTAATATAATGATTAACTTCACCCTGTTAATAAGATTACAGTGTACAACCCAGTCTGTTGAGATAAAAATGTCGTTTTCAATTATTGACTGTCCCCTGAAGCTAATATGTATACGTCTGGTCAGCCAGGAGTTCCTGACACTATTAATCATTTTTAAAATATGATATTTCTGTGTGCTGAGGTCAGAGGTCTAGGGTAAACAGGATATTCCACTTATTACATTGCAAGGGATTACCGGGAGAAAACTAAAAAACAGATTTTCCTAAATTGATTTTTGAGTGGTCTACCGAAAAAAGTATTAGAAAAAATACTTAATAAAAAAAATTAAAATGCGAAACCCTGACAAAAATAAACATACTTTCCTAAATTGATTTTTGAGTGGGCTTCTGAACTAAACAGTACTTTTGATGCGAAATCCTGAAAAAAAAAAAAAAAATCATAAATTAAATTTTGAGTGGGCTACTGAAAAACTACTTAGGCCTATGTGCGGAACCCTGACAAAATAAAACAGATTTTCCTAAATTGATTTTTGAGTGGGCTTATGAAAAAGTACTTATGTGCGGAACCCTGACATGAGTGTGCTTATGAAAAAGTATTTTTTCTGCAGAACCATGACAAAATAAAATAAAATTATAAATTGATTTTTGAGTCGGTTTCCGAAAAAGTATGTTTGATGCGAAACCCTGATAAAAATGATTTTCATAAATAGATATTTGTGCGGGCTTCTGAAAAAGTACTTTTGTGTCAGACCTTGACATAATGAAACATTTTTTTTATAAATTGATTTTTTTAGTGGTTTGCCGAAAAAGTATTTTTGATGCGAAACACTGATAAAAACAAAAACAGATTTTCCTAAATTGTATTTTGATTGGTCTTCCAAAAACATTTTTTTTGATGTGAAACCGTGACACGATATAAACATTCAAGAAAGTCTCTCTGATTAGTACAGTTATTTATGTTCCTTCATGTCCTACCAGGGGCTGATCCAGATTGATCAAAATGAACACACGTCGTCCCCCTACACCTCATCCCCCTATACCTCATCCCTACACCTCGTCCCCCTACACCTCATCCCCTACACCTCATCCCCCTACACCTCATCCCCCTACACCTCATCCCCTACACCTCATCCCCTACACCTCATCCCCTACACCTCATCCCCTACACCTCATCCCCCTACACCTCATCCCTACACCTCGTCCCCCTACACCTCAACTCATCCCCTACACCTCATCCCCCTACACCTCATCCCTACACCTCATCCCATCCCTACACCTCATCCCCTACACCTCATCCCCCTACACCTCATCCCCTACACCTCATCCCCTACACCTCATCCCCTACACCTCATCCCCCTACACCTCATCCCTACACCTCGTCCCCCTACACCTCATCCCCTACACCTCATCCCCTACACCTCATCGTCTACACCTCATCCCCTACACCTCATCCCCCGACACCTCATCCCTACATCTCGTCCCCCTACACCTCATCCCCCTACACCTCATACCCCTACACCTCATCCCCTACACCTCGTCCCCTACACCTCGTCTCCCTACACCTCGTCTCCCTACACCTCGTCCCCCTACACCTCGTCCTCCTACACCTCGTCCCCTACACCTCGTCCCCCTACACTTTGTCCCCCTCACCCCCTTCAAACAAACATTTGTTATGTTGATTAAAGAAAAAATGCAACATTGGATGGCAAATCTACTTACAAGTATGCTAGTTCTTCAGTCTCTTTTTGAATCAAGACATGCACAGATTATACGTAACAAACAAACCCTGTGAACGTTTCAGTTAATGTTACGTTGTGTCATTAATGAAAAAATACTGAAACTTAACTGCATTAAGATTTTTCATATTCATTACAAACGTGGAATTTAGAAAAGAGCACCCTCTCCTGACATTTAACTGCAAATTACTCAGAAAACACCGCAGAAAAAATGATTTCTAGGGAAGATTGATCCCATCATCAGCTTTACACCATAGTAGGTTAAGTTTCACATTGCAATTCGACACTTAATTTGATTATTTTTCCATTTTGGTTTGCCCCAGGGGCTGGGGTAAGGGGTAACGCCCTCATCGCCTTTTTTGGATAGTGTGTCCCATTATTTCTTAGCCACCCATCCGGGTTCTTCCCCTGCTTTGCCTATCCCCCCCGCACACACACACACACACAAACACACCCCAACCCCACCTAGTCTGATACCTTATCTCTGTATACTGTCTTTTCTTGAATACAGACACGAAGAAATGCTATAACGGACAGGAGAAGACTATGGCCCGGAGGCGTGGTACCATACGTGATAGACGGCTACTTTTGTAAGTTAATGCGATTTGGGAGTTAATGGCTATGGCTATGGCTACTTTATGCAGTGGCAATGTTGAAGTATACGTAGATGCAGTAATCTAAGCGCAGCCGTAAGCCAAAGACGTGGTTTCGAAAACGGCGTAAAATTCAGGTAGAGGTGACATCACACTACACATGACATCACATGTTTACTTCGACATTGCCCTCTACTGAACAGTAGCAGTAGCAATATTTAGGAAATATAATTATAAATATATATATAAATATGGACATACGGATTTTGTTTGGAAGACTTGAACTGAACATTATGTACAAAAATTACCAGAAATTCCACAGCTATTTAATTCTGTAATCTTCCAAATGGTGCACCAAATGGAGCTAATTTAGGTTTAAGGCCAGTATTTACACTTTTGATAAAATGCGTCCATTCTTTAAAAACCAACATGTGAAATGCTTATTTCATCGTGTTGTTAAAGAGAAAAACATAAATGCATTTAGACTGTTCGAATTCATTCACTAATTTTGCGAAGCCATTAACACCTGAAACAAAAATCTTTCAAGGGATGGTTGATACCATCATCAAGTTTACACCAAGTAAGTTTCACGTAAATCTGATGATTATTTAATGTTTTCGAGATTATCAATAGTGTTTAGGGGCTTTAAGAGGGTTTCTGGAGTGTGACAACAGCAAAATTAAGGAACGACCAAAACATTGCCATGTGAGGTAAAACAAAATTTGGCACAGCTGGCCGGGGACCTGGTTTGTTTTAAGAAGATGGCCCAGGTCCACAGCAAACACGTCTTATCAGGAATTTCCTCATATCCTCTACCTGAAGTGAAACGAGCTCAGCTTCCTTGAGAAGTGAGATGAAAAAGCTGTGACGGCACGAAGTTCTAGCAATGTCCACAAGGAGAAACCCCGATATCCCACAGGAAATTAGGCCCAAGCAGATTTGTTTTGGTAAAGTCATGATTTTGGGGGTTCTTAAATTGCAAAACCAAGTGTCCCAAAACGAGAGTCGTCCAACCGCAAGATGATACGGCCGGACAAACTGTGATTCCTGAAGTTACCTTGTGGTACAGTGTGATTATGAGTCACGATCAGATGTGTCAAGTTAACGTTTTATCAAAAAAGGGGGGAGTTGAAAACAGATATAGCCCACTGAAGTTGTCAGGGAGAGTTCCCTTCTCAGTCACTTTTAATAAACTGCGTTTGTACTGACTCAAAATCGAAACTTAACTTGCATATTGTTATATAAGAATGTGTGACAATATTTTCCCCGTTCTCTTTTATGTGCCTAGGTAGAAACTTAAGATCAATCCCTCGTCACATTATAGCGTTTAAGTTCATTGAGGATCTGCATAATTATATAGGCCTAGATGGAAAACCTGAGTGTTGATGTACTTAGGTCGAGCGCCCTCTTGTGATAATAGTGGATAAATCCTATAAAAGCTTAATAAGTTATTTGAAAAGCGGTACATTGATTGATCATTTCTAGAGAATAAAATGGTAGTTTCGACCCTAGCAATTGGGATGTTTCTCAAAGGCAAAGTGACACCATCACATATTTTAAAGTTCAATCAGTTTTACATTTTCAAAGTTCAATCAATTTTCATTTGTTCTTTGTGTTTTATTTGACCTTCAGCGAATAATGAGAGGATGTATATTCTATCTGCGATGCAAAGATTTCACGAGAAGACTTGTATAATATTCCGACCTAGGACGATCGAAAGAGATTATATAAGTATAACAGAGGGTGATGGGTGAGTAATTAAGTATACACCCATCCACTAACTATGGTGTTAGAATAACACCAGTGGTGTTAACTTGATTCTTCCATGTTGTTTAATTGGATGAGCTTCCCAATGTGTACGCTGCTGGTATGGTTTATAACGCAGTTCATTGATAAATTATTATAAAATATTTAAAGGTAAGGTATAGAAATTGTAATTCAAGAATAACCAAATAGTCAAGTTTGAATGTAAAACTGATGATGTGTCAATCTTCACTCTAAATTATTTTTCCCTGGATGCTGTTTTGAAAAAAACAAAAACAATTGGAACTGATTTTAACAGGAAAGAGTACCTTTTCCTAATTGTTCACTCTTTTTTCGTTATAACGATCGTACAACCTCTGACCATTTCACAAGTTTAAAATACATCTTGATCAACAGGGCATGGAATCTGAGTGCTAGTTTTAGATTAACTCAGTTGACTGAAATTAATACCCAACATGATAAGGGCATAGTACCATTGCTGCTGCATAAATGAGCCAGTAATTTTCAGTCACTGTGTTCATCTTAAACTCGGACACCGATTCCATGCCCTGTTGAAAGTCTGCTCTGATCATGACGATACTGTCCCTTTAAAAGTGAGCAAACAAACTCTCTTCATGAATATTAAAGAGGAAGCTTAGCGGTAACACCATGTGATATATCTAATTGAGTTCTACATGTAATAAATGGAGAATTAGCTGTTGCAAACTGCTTACTAACCTAAAGGACCTGCAAAATGATGGTTATTGGCCTTATGTTTCAAACCAAGGTTCTTTCTCAAAGGCAAAGAGAAAGAACCTGTTAGGTTCGAAACGTAAGGCCAATAACATTGATTTTGAGTTATACATGTGTTGGTTCTGATAAGAACTGGTAGTCTGACATACGTATCTATCAGTATATTCTCTGATTGTCTTCAGAGATTATTATGGTGATACCGCAAATCTGAATATGAATATTCAATATAGGTGCTGGTCGATGATTGGTCGTCGAGGGGGACGTCAGACTGTTTCTCTTGGCGGGACGTGTAAGAGCAGCCGTGGCACCATCATCCACGAACTCATGCATTCCCTCGGGTTCAGACATGAGCACAACAGACCCGATAGGGATAACTATGTAGTACTCTACTGGGATAACATCGACCAAAGTAAGAACTGGGGCCTGATAAGAAAATAATATTGTTCACATCCAAAATGGTCTCCACGGAAGATGTTCAATTTTTATCCTGGGGGTTTTCTTAAATTGGTAGCTCATGACAAAAAGGTACACTGCCAATGGGGGAGGCACACATAACAACATAGTAAATTTACATGCAGTGTGGTGAAAACAAGGGGAAATGACCCCTTTCCGCCAATGAACCGTTCTGATTCTCGTAGTTCGAACAATGAAAATTGGCCAATCAGAAAAAATGGATATATATAGACCGTTATCAAAGTAAAGTAATATTTTTTGTTCTTCCAAAAAGTGTGAACAAACATTCATACGTTGTACAGAAAACATTTGGAGCTGATGCTGTGAAATTTGTAATTTGTTTGTGTTTTCTGTGAGGACACATTTTTATCAAGTAAGTTTTCGGATAATATTTTGATAATATTTCAGATGTTTAAATCATTATTGTACCTTCCCTTAAAAATAAATAAATAAGTATAAATAAATAAACACACCCGACCTGATTGTTGTTTTTAAATTGACAATCCGACAAATGTTTGTTTTTAAAACATGTATTGTTGTTTTTCACTACCAGAGATGTGGAGTAATTTTGCCAAGTACTCTCGCCGTGACGTCACATTGCTGGACACGGGCTACGACTACCTCTCGCTCATGCACTACCCGGTCTACGCATTCAGTAAAAATGGCGGACAGACCATAGGCCCAAGGTATCAAACCTATGAGGAACCCGGAACAAGGAATGACTTCAGCTACGTTGACATATACAGGATCACAGCTCTGTACAGATGTGGAGGTAATGAACCAGGGGCAGATCCATATTGAAAAAAAAGGGGGGGGCATTAAGAATGTTTTTATTTATTGATGAAGCACAATAGTTTAAAGAAGATAACTCTTACCTGCATGGCAACATGAATATAAATTGAGCCAATAGTACACGCTAATACCAGTGGTGGACTGTTGACAACCGATGTTTTGCTTAAAGGGCGCCCTCATTAGGCCTCGCAAAGAGCCGTTATAAAAGCGAATACTGCAATATGGGGGGCACGCCCTTTTATTCGATGTACCTAGAAATTGGAGACTCAAACCTAAATATTACTTCAGAGCCCAAATACTTATAATGGGGTAACTGACTGAGTGTTAGGGTTGGACAAATATTTAGAAGCATTGGGTTTGTACCCAGTACCTTATGGGTTGTAACATCCATATGAATTTTCTTGCAGCCTGTTACGATACTGACAAGGAAAATTGTCCAACCTGGGCCCTCATGGGTGAATGTCGCAGTAGTAGTGTGTGGATGCACAAGTACTGTCCCTATAGCTGCGAGACGTGTAACAAAGCAGACTACGGAGGAGGAGGTTTGTCATTCCCATTCATTCAGATTGCCAAAGATCTCTACCTCGTTCTCAATGTGATTGTCCCCAACCCAATGGCTATCCCTGGTAATGTACAAGATTATGCAAGGATATCATAATAAGGTACACTGCAGGCGGTGTATTGTGCGCAACGCGCAGTGTATAGTCTTTTAGGAAGTGTTGTTGATTGAACTCACCTAATTTTTGGGTCAGCACCCGGCGTGTTGACTGGCCGGCTGGTGTTGCACACACACTAGTTTTAGTTGAGATACTAAAACAATATCCCAGTAGCTCACAAATGTTATTTACAATGATGCCAGGAACAACTTTGAACGATTATACAGTTAACCAACAGTTTGTTGCTGTTTCTACCCTTAGGGTCGACAGTGTGCGCTGTGTTGCCAGCTGCAATAAGAGGTGGTCGGGGACCGGGGCTAGACCAATTTAAAAACCAATCACTGCTTGTGTGAAAAACAATTCCCCGCCAGGGCCTTCCGTGGGTACGAGGAAGGAATTCTAGTCACCATTCCAGTCACGCTCCCTTCCCCCACCTACTGCACCATTCCATCCCCTCTGTTACTATGGTTACCGGTTTTCAAGTCAATGGAGGGGATTCGTTGACGTTATTGTTATATAGATTGCAGAGACTACTCCAATGGATGTGAGGAGTGGGCAGAATCCGATGAGTGTGACCGCAACCCTGACTTCATGAGCTATAACTGCAAGATGAGTTGCGGATACTGCAAGGCACCACACGACATCCACTCCAGGAAAGGTATAACACGTGGTCAGTTAAAGTTGATGTGAATTTCAATAACAGGAATTGATATTTGCTATTTTAGGTTTCTAATACAATCGAATTTGGCAGGTCAGAAAGAAGTTGAGGACTCGAATGGCAATCAGTTTGATATCACGTAGGCCTATATTATGATCAATGATATACAATGAAACTTGTGAGATTTGGTGGAACCCTTTCTCCATGATGGTTGAACTATGTTTCATATACCACGTCACGATTGTTATCCACATTCATTGCTTATTGGGTGTGCCAGGTGGAGATTGTCCATCCATTGTAAAGGTTTTGGGGAATAAAACGTAACTTTGTTGCATTCTGGGGAAAAAGTAAACTCTCTCCAGAATGTTGCCCATGCCTACTGATCTCTATCATACTGACTGGCTTACAATGAAGCCACTGGATACCACATTACTACTCTCATAAACCACGCATTGCAATCAATGATCTCTACTGACTGGATAGAGGGTCATGCGTTTACAATGAAGTCACTGGATGCCACGTTACTACTCTCATAAACCATGCCTTTTATATGCATTTTTTGCATTCCTTTTGTGGTATATTTGTATGAAGAGTAGTAAAATATGCTTAGTGGTGGCTTCACTAATTCCTTAGGCTCCAATATGCTGTCCCTCTTTCCAGTCAGTTTAATAGAGAGTAGTGACCTTGGTGCAAAGATCATCTCGATAAATACCACGTTTTAAGAGTGGTTTCATTCACTGTTTAGGACTGCAATGAATAGGAATGAACGTCTGGGGGAAAAAAGATAATCAAAGTTTATGATTTGGGTTGTGTACGATAAAAATGTCAAACACCGATGATCCAAAGGAGCTACGGGTCACGCGTGACATAATCACCCCGATTTTCTCCCATCCTTGATTCTGCAATTAACTACAGCAACGTATATACTGTTATTATTTTATCAATATTATTATATAGAATGCTACGACGACAGCACGTTGTGTAATGAGTGGCAACAACTTGGTGAATGTGACAATAATCCGGAGTACATGAAGAAAACCTGCCGAAAGAGCTGCGGTATCTGCCAGGAATCAGAGCGGGACTTAACCGTCGGTGACGGAGGTATGACATCGTTTGTAGAGGAGTTATGAGCATTGGCGATGGGGGCAGCATTGCACGTGCTAGCCAGATCAGAATAGAGGGTGTGATTTGCAAAAGAGGTTACTATTTACAAAGGTAACACTCGCTGAATCTTTTCCTGCCCGGAAATTATTTTAAAAGCCCGGGAGTGTACGTAGCAGTCATAGGTATTGTATAGGTATTATATAGCTCAATAAATATTACAACACGTATAGCAAAAGCACTATTTATACATTAAAATAGTTGCATAGCCCACCATATACCCCTATAGGGGAGGCGATATCACAATATAATCACGTCATTTCAAAACACTCAAATATCATGATGACATTTCGTATGTTAGTGGGCTCTAAGTAAATATTAAAAATATTAATAATGACATTTCCCCCATTTTGAGAGAAATTTTTATTACATGAGGAAAATTTATAACATTCATTTTATTATCTCAGTTCACAGTGAAATAGTTTAAAAAGTCACTTTCTCTGAACTCTCGAATTCTGAAAAGCCTATTAAAGTCCACTGGGGAAACAAAATGGTCCACTTACGTTTAAAAATCGTCTTCCTGATGTCGCCATTGCAAAGTCACTTCTTTACTGGAGACAATCACCCCAGCAATATTGGTAAAAACATTGTGTCAATAATACCAGGTTTACACGTATGTGCCCACAGCGCCTGTATTTTTGGTACCAAAAATACAGGCGCTGTGGGCACGTACGTGTAATAGAGGAGCCATCTGATTTCCCTCAGGGGATATACCTAGGCAAAGGGGATTCAGACAAAATGACATTACAATTATTTGACCTGGGTATGAGATAATAAAACTTATGTTGTTTAGTTTCCTAATGGCAAAACCTCTCTTAAAATGGTGAAAGGTGAATTATTGATATGTTTGCTTAGAGCTACACTGTAAAAACGGTGTTTAGAATTTAAACACACGCAAAATAAACGCGTTTAGGAATGCGTTTAAATACTAAACGGCCATCCTCTGTACATATCACAAAGCTAAATGTGATAAGCTTTTCGACACCTGTTCATATGATATTTAGCATTTCAAACACACATCAAATAAAAGCACAATCTAAACATGTTTTAGGCTAAACATGTGAAAAAAGTGAGTACGAGTTAAGTGTTTAGAAATGTGTTTAAATTCTAAACATGCATTTTACAGTATAGAGCCCCCTTTTTTAAAGACATGGGCAATGACCATGGTGTGTGTTGAGCGGGCAAGTCGTTACAACTATTATGTTCAAAGAGTTCTTTGATATATACGGGTTAGAATTAGCACCAAAGAGCTACACCAATATTATAAAGCTATATGACAGTTACCTACCCTCTCTGGCTTTTCAATTATCTGTAATAAATTATAATAAAACTAAATTCACCGGGGAGGAATAACGCTGCTCCAACTATAGCTCCCAAATCCCCATCAAATTTTGCATCGGCCTTTCATATTTTTTTGTTTTAATAGGGTAAACCTATGTTCACGCAAACAGTCACTTCATCGCTGTAGCAGTTAATTTTTTCATTTGACCATCATATTCGCAATAACTCATTTGCTTCAACAAACACGTTTAATCTCCCACGCTATACACAGAAGAACAGAGTTATACTGGAGTGCATATGATATGAGAATGATTTGAACATTGAGAAAAGGGAGAGTAAGAGAGAGAGAGAGAGAGAGAGAGAGAGAGAGGGGGGGGGGGGTGGTTTGACAAACAGAGTGACAGATACCATCACAAATCTTCAGGCATTGATACCCATAGCACGATGGCTATGGTGCAGTTTAACAGTTAGAAGTTGTTTGTTGTCCATAATAATAATAATAATTATATCAAGGCAAGGATCGTACCGCTGATATTTTTTACCATGTCAAAGTTTATTTATACTGTTTATTTTCTCTTCATAATATTGAGAGCACTTATTTGTGGTCCGAGAAGGTATTTCTTTGTAAAAACAGTGTTTTCCAGACACAGAATGCCGAGACCTTCATCCTCTATGCCACATCTGGGCTCGAAATGGAGTCGGCTTATGCGAAAGTTATGGCGAATGGATGCTAACCAATTGCGCCCTCAGCTGTTGGAGATGTGCCAACCAGACGGGAGCCTTCGACGAAAGTAGGAACGACACGTTAATAAAAACAGGTGTTTAAATAGTGTTGATTCATCGGGTGATTGAGTAGTTTAGAAGCAGATTTATCGAGGCTGAAAATATCAGAGTGTCGGTTTAGTAGGGGGCACTGGGAGTCCATCAGTATTTTCAAGGGGGAAATTGAGGCACGGCTTACAGACCCTTCCGTTCTTCTGAGATCTAAATTCTAAGTAAGGTCACCCAAGGCTACAGGCCCCGGGTTGGGGGACATGCCTCCACTCGCCGCCACACCCACCCACACCCCCCCCCCCCCACCCCCGTTTCCCGCGTATTTTTTTCCAGGACAAACATGGCAATTTCTATGAAATTCCCATTTTTAAAAACTTGTTGTCTTTTAACAAAACGTTTTTTGGGGTTATTTCAAAAATTGCCCATGTTCGTCCTGGGAAAATAGGCCCCCTCCCAGTTATGGCACTTGTTTCCCTGAGCTCAACGGAGGCCGTTGCAATTTTTAGTACATATATATATATATATATATATATATATATATATATATATATATATATATATATATATATATATATATATATATATATATATATATATAACGACTTCAATGTGACCTCGCTCCGGTTGTATTTCTAAGAGCTAAATTGTGAACAATTACTCAACAGTTCCTGTAGATTCCAGTAAGGGGCTCCTATTCACAGCTATGGTTAATAAATATGTCAGTGTCTGAACTTCATAAGACAAACCAAAAACATTAATTCGTTATCATGTCAAATCCATCATCAGGTGCACAAAGTTCAAATGCAGGTGAAAGGAAGTTGCACATTTTGTCACTTTCCTGTGAATTTTCTCTGCTCTCTGCAAGCGAAGGAACAACCTTGGTTATATTGGCAAGACTGTTTCGACGAGTATGCGAGATACACCAAAAAACAAGATATACAAAATAAAAATCAAACTGTGAAAATTTCAGCTCAGTTATTAGGTTGTGTCGTCAACGAGAAAAAAAGTGAATAATGCATTCAGATTTTAGGTATTCTTTTAGTGCTCTTTCCGATAACCAACCTTTCTCATAAATGACAGCACCTCCCACAAAATTGTTTCTAGGGAAGACTGATACATCAATAGCTAGCTTTACACTAAGTAAAAATTGTACATTAACATTTGGGTTATTTTGGAATTAGCAGTTCTGCTCCTTATCTTTTGCCCGTTCAACATCTTGCAGATGTGATGGAAAACAACCGTAAATCTTATCGCCGCCAGATATGCAGAAACACGGAAAAGAAGTGTGACAAGTGGGCCGAGGCAGGTCGATGCACCAGGGAGCCGGACTTCATGTACGCCAGGTGTCTCAAAAGTTGCGGGATGTGTATTGATGAGCGAGTCACGGGGATCAAAGGTTTGTCCATTGGGGTGGTCTCCTATACGGGCACTTTCAGGCACTGGGAGGCTAAAGAGTCTAGTCGTGTGTGCTGCTGTGATGTTGTGTTAGTTTACAACATGTACTATTCAAATACCGCACAATTCCAAATATTTACATTAAAATAACAAAAGTATTCTCTCTTAATGTAAAAGAGTGAAAAACCACTCTTTCAAAGAGCTATATGGCGGACAAGTCTTTTTGGAGAGGATAAAGAGTAAAATTAGTAGTAAATTGGTAGCCTTTTACTGTATTTTTCACTCGAATCAGAGTGGGTTTCACTCCAAAAAAAGACTTGTCCGCCATATAGCTCTTTAAAAGAGTGGTTTTCACTCTTTTACATTAAGAAAGTTAGCAATATTTTAATCCATGGATTTTCTTTCATTCTTTAGAGTAATACAGGAAAACTAGTTTCTTAATTCATTTTGATTCCAAACTTAGATATTCTTTTATTTTGATTAGTTATTATCGAGTACGTTTTTGTTGTTTGGGCTTTTATGATTGAGATTATTAATAATTTAATGTCGATTTTGATTCAAGATTTTAAAGAGATTAACAACTTGAAAATTGTTTACTGTGAATAACCCGCATGTAGACTCGGCTAATTGGGCGTGTGTGGCTCTCTTTTTGAAAATAAAATCGTTTAATTTTGTGTCCAATTAAGTGTCATAGGTTGTTTTTTTTGCTCGCTGATCATTTATTATGTACTATCCAGGCGTGTCTAAAAAAAGTCAATACAATATAAACCATGCTTTAATCAACACCAATGTTACGAATATTTTACTAAATATGATGCATGACCTTGGTTCCAACTCAGTGTATCAGCACTGTCGCCTGTTGTCACTAGAATTATAACGAACGACTCCAGAGTATTTTAATATAATGATGTATTGTGGTGTGGCATAACACGTACGAAAACAGTTTCGCAGCTCGGCCTTGTTTTTACGATGATGATGCTATTTTCGTTATAGCTATCTTCGTTGTAATTGCTAGCTTCACTGGTATCCTGTCTTGTCCGGTATTTTGGCGTGATTTCAAATGCAGTGCTGTACGATTTCGTGTTCTTTGCGTTGTTATAGAAACGTAATTAGTAAAAACTAATTATCATTAGGCTACTGAAACAAATGATGGGAAACATTCAAAACCTGATGCTTTATTTGATTTGAATGTTGAGAGAATGAATGATTACGGAGACTAAAAAGTGCAAATGAAAGCTTAAAAACATGAACAGGATTTCACTTAATCAATCCAGTCGGCCTATTTTGTTATTTGGTGTTTTTTTCTTGGAAAGTGAAATTTAATTACAAAAATATAAAACTGTGTTCATTGAGTACGTTTTTGTATTTGCTTAGCATAATGCAATGAAATTGCTTTACACAGTTAAATCAATAACACTAATCAGAATGAAAACAAATATTTACAAAGTGTTTTCCACGAAATACAAACCAAGCCAACTTGCCAAACAGGATCAGCAGCACACTGTGAAGATCGGTACAGCCAGTGCCATTATTGGTCACGAGAGGGTGACTGTCAACACGACCTGGAGTGGATGAAGGTCAAATGTCCATTCAGTTGCGGTTATTGTCACGGGGCAACCGTGCCAACGACAGGTAATTGGATGAGCTTCGACAACATTTGCATATTTTCAGCTGCATGGTTACTGTGTACAACCGGTGGTTACGTCTCAAAAGATTGCCTCAAATACACGGTTAAGTGGACTTAAATGGAGTTTACAAACGGCTCAAGTTCATGTACTGTTAGCAATATTTTAATCCATGGATTTTCTTTCATTCTTTAGAGTAATACAGGAAAACTAGTTTCTTAATTCATTTTGATTCCAAACTTAGATATTCTTTTATTTTGATTAGTTATTATCGAGTACGTTTTTGTTGTTTGGGCTTTTATGAGTGAGATTATTAATAATTTAATGTCGATTTTGATTCAAGATTTTAAAGAGATTAACAACTTGAAAATTGTTTACTGTGAATAACCCGCATGTAGACTCGGCTAATTGGGCGTGTGTGGCTCTCTTTTTGAAAATAAAATCGTTTAATTTTGTGTCCAATTAAGTGTCATAGGTTTTTTTTTTTGCTCGCTGATCATTTATTATGTACTATCCAGGCGTGTCTAAAAAAAAGTCAATACAATATAAACCATGCTATAATCAACACCAATGTTACGAATATTTTACTAAATAATGATGCATGACCTTGGTTCCAACTCAGTGTATCAGCACTGTCGCCTGTTGTCACTAGAATTATAACGAACGACTCCAGAGTATTTTAATATAATGATGTATTGTGGTGTGGCATAACACGTACGAAAACAGTTTCGCAGCTCGGCCTTGTTTTTACGATGATGATGCTATTTTCGTTATAGCTATCTTCGTTGTAATTGCTAGCTTCACTGGTATCCTGTCTTGTCCGGTATTTTGGCGTGATTTCAAATGCAGTGCTGTACGATTTCGTGTTCTTTGCGTTGTTATAGAAACGTAATTAGTAAAAACTAATTATCATTAGGCTACTGAAACAAATGATGGGAAACTTTCAAAACGTGATGCTTTATTTGATTTGAATGTTGAGAGAATGAATGATTACGGAGACTAAAAAGTGCAAATGAAAGCTTAAAAACATGAACAGGATTTCACTTAATCAATCCAGTCGGCCTATTTTGTTATTTGGGGGTTTTTCTTGGAAAGTGAAATTTAATTACAAAAATATAAAACTGTGTTCATTGAGTACGTTTTTGTATTTGCTTAGCATAATGCAATGAAATTGCTTTACACAGTTAAATCAATAACACTAATCAGAATGAAAACAAATATTTACAAAGTGTTTTCCACGAAATACAAACCAAGCCAACTTGCCAAACAGGATCAGCAGCACACTGTGAAGATCGGTACAGCCAGTGCCATTATTGGTCACGAGAGGGCGACTGTCAACACGACCTGGAGTGGATGAAGGTCAAATGTCCATTCAGTTGCGGTTATTGTCACGGGGCAACCGTGCCAACGACAGGTAATTGGATGAGCTTCGACAACATTTGCATATTTTCAGCTGCATGGTTACTGTGTACAACCGGTAGTTACGTCTCAAAAGATTGCCTCAAATACACGGTTAAGTGGACTTAAATGGAGTTTACAAACGGCTCAAGTTCATGTACTGTTAGCAACATTTTAATCCATGGATTTTCTTTCATTCTTTAGAGTAATACAGGAAAACTAGTTTCTTAATTCATTTTGATTCCAAACTTAGATATTCTTTTATTTTGATTAGTTATTATCGAGCACGTTTTTGTTGTTTGGGCTTTTATGAGTGAGATTATTAATAATTTAATGTCGATTTTGATTCAAGATTTTAAAGAGATTAACAACTTGAAAATTGTTTACTTTGAATTACCCGCATGTATAGACTAGGCTAATTGGGCGTGTGTAGCTCTCTTTTTGAAAATAAAATCGTTTAAGTTTGTGTAAAATTAAGTGTCATAGGTTTTTTTTTTTTTGCTCGCTGATCATTTACTATCCAGGCGTGTCTAAAAAAGTCAGTACAATATAAACCATGCTATAATCAACACCAGTGTTACGAATATTTTACTAAATATGATGCATGACCTTGTCTCCAACTCAGTGTATCAGCACTGTCGCCTGTTGTCACTAGAATTATAACGAACGACTCCAGAGTATTTTAATATAATGATGTATTGTGGTGTGGCATAACACGTACGAAAACAGTTTCGCAGCTCGGCCTTGTTTTTACGATGATGATGCTATTTTCGTTATAGCTATCTTCGTTGTAATTGCTAGCTTCACTGGTATCCTGTCTTGTCCGGTATTTTGGCGTGATTTCAAATGCAGTGCTGTACGATTTCGTGTTCTTTGCGTTGTTATAGAAACGTAATTAGTAAAAACTAATTATCATTAGGCTACTGAAACAAATGATGGGAAACATTCAAAACCTGATGCTTTATTTGATTTGAATGTTGAGAGAATGAATGATTACGGAGACTAAAAAGTGCAAATGAAAGCTTAAAAACATGAACAGGATTTCACTTAATCAATCCAGTCGGCCTATTTTGTTATTTGGGGGTTTTTTCTTGGAAAGTGAAATTTAATTACAAAAATATAAAACTGTGTTCATTGAGTACGTTTTTGTATTTGCTTAGCATAATGCAATGAAATTGCTTTACACAGTTAAATCAATAACACTAATCAGAATGAAAACAAATATTTACAAAGTGTTTTCCACGAAATACAAACCAAGCCAACTTGCCAAACAGGATCAGCAGCACACTGTGAAGATCGGTACAGCCAGTGCCATTATTGGTCACGAGAGGGCGACTGTCAACACGACCTGGAGTGGATGAAGGTCAAATGTCCATTCAGTTGCGGTTATTGTCACGGGGCAACCGTGCCAACGACAGGTAATTGGATGAGCTTCGACAACATTTGCATATTTTCAGCTGCATGGTAATTACTGTGTACAACCGGTGGTTACGTCTCAAAAGATTGCCTCAAATACACGGTTAAGTGGACTTAAATGGAGTTTACAAACGGCTCAAATTTATGTACTGTTGTGCGCTTAGAAACCCTTATAGAAACGTCCGGTTGAATCAAAGGTTTTTTAAGAACCCCCCTTGGGCCTTACATAAGAGAAACTGCTTTCCGACCGCGAGCCTTCTTTATTGTAACTTGTAACTTGTTCTTGTCATCTTGTGCAAGAAGTTTTCGTTCTTTTCTTTTTTTTAATTCAAAAGTATTCAATCGATTATCTCATAATATTGAAATATTTTGTTCATGACTGACTTGATTTCTCTCGCCCCGCCTCTTCCCACCTTTCCTGGTCACCTCCCCGACTGGATCCAGCTCAACCAGCAAGGAGGATGCCACAGTGTAAAGACCGAATGACCACGTGTCCAGTCTGGGCCGAGAATGGCGACTGCGATACCGCGACGGAGTGGATGCATAAGAATTGTCGGAAGAGCTGTCATGTGTGCGGGGAGAACATTGAAGAAGTTCAGCAAGGTATCGGTACATTAATAATAATAATAATAATAATAATAATAATAATAATAATAATAATAATAATAATAATAATAATAATAATAATAATAATAATAATAATAATAATAATAATAATAATAATAATAATAATAATAATAATAATAATAATAATAATAATAATAATAATAATAATAATAATAATAATAATAATAATAATAATAATAATAATAATAATAATAATAATAATAATAATAATAATAATAATAATAATAATAATAAGTGGACTTATATAGCGCACGTATCCACCAACTAAGTGGTGCTCAAGGCGCATTATATCATTACCCCTGCTCATAAGGCTCATAAATCATTCCTGAAACCATCTCAGCTCCCTGGGGAGTAATACAGCTCAATTGCTGCCATTACAGCGCATATAGGGCTAATCAACCAACTCTGCCCTCACAGGTGCCCATTTAACCCCTGGGTGGAGAGAAACAATTATTGTTAAGTGTCTTGCTCAAGGACACAAGTGTCACGGCCGGGATTCGAACCCACATTCTGCTGCTAACACCAGAACTTGAGTCCGGTAAGCTAGACGGCTCGGCCACGACACTCCACATTAGCTACCATGCAAGGGTTACATAACAGTACCCGGCATGCCCAGAAGCTGCTGGACCAATTTTGGCATTAGATATTTCTTCAAAGATGTTGATACAAATATTTACTTTTTGTATTTGAGCATGTTGCTCTGGTACAACATTAACAACAGTGTGTAACTTTGTAAAGAATGTATGCACTCAAATGCCTTATTTTATAACGAACACCGCTATAATGAAATGTGTTATACTGAAACGAATCATACGCCGCTTTAATATGCACAAAATGTTCACTATACTTTTCATGACAGTGATGTTAGTTTTACATTGAAATTACAGGCTTATGATTGTTATAGTGAATATTTTGTATTCCTTAAAGCGACGTTATACTGAAATTATTTACGTGAGATTTATAAGTTTGTGTTTTTACTGTGTGCTTTTTAACAATGTCTAGGAAATCTGGCTAACTTTTTTTTGTCGAAATTGTTCACGTTATGTTTTTGTTTGTGAATAAGATGAAACAAAACATAGGCCTATAGGTCAGTGTGTTGGTTTGAATTGTGATTTTTAGATTGCAGTGATACTTACAAGCGATGCCGGACATGGGCTGCAGCTGGAGAGTGCGAAACTAACCCAGGATGGTTGCACGCCAACTGTCGCAAAAGCTGCGAGCGCTGCCACGAAAGAAAATCCACGTCAGGTAGGCCCACCTGCTGCCCGGGGATGGTCATCGGCAGGTAGCATTAATATGATACCCAAGGGTGCCAAGATTGCTTTGTATGTCAGCATTATTGGAATTTGTTTGTTTACGTGCAGAAAATGTTTGTTTTCGCAAAGTGCCTTAACATTTCAAGTGTTATAACTAAAATAAATTAACTCCGTCATTCCCTCAACCAAGGGTGGGTCCTAGTCTCTCGAAAGGGGGGGGGGGGGGCATACGGCAAGAAATGTGGCTCTCTTAAAAAGTGTGGTTTCTGATCTCCGCCCACATCGCGCCTCAGACACGCGCGTCGGCATTTTTAATTTTCTTCTTTTTTTTTGGCTATAAAACGATGTCCAATTGCAGCCAAAATTGCTGGATCGATTGGAATTCTGCCGTGCAGTGCTTTAAACGACTTTTTCACATAGGGGTATGAACGTTTGCCCGATTTGTGCGGCCTCTCCTAGCCACCATACTTTGTACATGGGAAATTTGGTCCCCGCGTATACAATGTTTCCCTGTTGGCAAAAAAAAAGATGGCCGAAAAAAAGTGCGTCACCACATCGATTTTGAAGCCGACCGATGACCAGAAACCGGAGACTTTTTTGGCATTGTCATAAATTAACATTGTTACGTACATTATTATTTATGCTTTGTTTTACCATAAAAATAATATATTCCTATCGCAATGCCTGTAATGTAATTGCTGTGTTATAACTACATTTTATATGCTTTGCTTTTTATAATGTGGACTTTGTGCGCACTTGATTGCCATGACAACTGACCTGCACGCGGAAGTGCTGTTGTTGGCGATTTCTTTCAAACCATAAGAAACCCTATAATACCATTTTCGGTGCGTGCATCACCAGGATGCCAGGACAGGTACAGACGCTGCAAACAGCTAGCAGATGGCGGCAGCTGTGACCGGGACGAGACGGGCTGGATGAGAACCAACTGCCCGCTGAGTTGCGGGTTCTGCGGCGTTTACGAACGAGCACCGGAGCCATTGGCAGATAACACCACTACCAGCAAGGCGTTGCCTGGGTTTAATGGCACGGGAGGTATAGTAGACGACATGCATTGCTTTAACGTGCTTTGACTGGATTCAAATACACGATTTTTTTCTTTATGACGTGTTTATATGATTACGTAAGGCAAACCTATGTAACAGATATTTGACTGCTTAACTCCAACTATAGCGGCACTTTAGTGGGAAGTTACTATAGAGGTCAAAATCAGTCAACTGCCTGTTTTGACTGTTGACCCAAATGTGCACACAGGGGCATTTTTGACTGGTTTTTACTGTCATTTTGACCTCCCTCAACAATACCAGACAATGCTTTTACCAATCAAAAACAGTCGACTCATTTTGACCTGTAAATTTACTTACTACACGTAAGGTTTGACAGTGTTTGACTTTTAAGTGCACTAGATATACCTTGGCAAGTATATCAACATTTTGACTGATTTTGACCCTTGTTTAATCCACCTGTAGATTGGACCATAAAGCAATGTCCTTACTCTGATTGGACTACATTTTGTCTGTGATATATTTTAAGACCAAAGGGATCGAGTTAAGTGTGAATATGTGGAAAACGTGATGAACGAGTGCGAGTGACTATCAGGAGTGATAATATTGGATAAGATAAGGTATACTTGCTAACATCATTTCCATTTGCCTTTACTCATTGAGCTGCCCGACCTTCGCCAGCAATCCGGCTCAATGTGAAACCAAAATATGTTGAAGATGCTTCGCAGCATACCGGTATCTCATTTCTGTTAGTGCGCATTGATTTGTTCATCTAACCATAGAGAAAGGACCACGGAAACTGTACATTAACTCATTTTTTCATCATCATTTACATTATTTATGGTTTCGTTCATCTCATATACAGGCACCAGTATTTCATGTTTCACTCATTTTATAATTTCGTTTTATAAATGCAGTTTTCAATTACTGTGTATTTCTCATTGGCCAAGTCTCATCCACCGACAGATGTTTCCCTCATCTCAACATGTTTCAGGTGTTTTCACTACTGAATTGCTTCCACCAATCACCTCACCACAATTAGGGGCGGATCCACGGTGGCAAACATAGAGGGGGGCAAGCGGCAAAAATGGGCTACACCGTCGTATGGTGAATTACATGCATGACAATAAAACATGGGACATGCTTCCCCCTTGGTATTCAGCCACTGACCACAATCGCCTCTATGTTATCGTAAACCTGCCTTGTGTACTTTTCTCGACAGGTGAATGTAGAGATTATCATCCCCATTGCTCGAGATGGTCAGAAACCGGCAACTGTCGAGTCAACCTCAACTACATGCGATCTCATTGCAAGAAAAGTTGCGGATACTGTCCCAGTGAGTTTATATTATCGACAATATGGAAGTTTCATTTTGTTATGAATCATAATACTTCATTTCAACAACTCGATTCTTAAAGGGAAGGTACGACATTGGTAATTATCCGACTACAAACTAATCGAATTATTATCTGAAAGCTAACTTGATCAGAAGTTGGTAAAAGTATAAATCATCCTGGAAAGAAAATATGTCTCAAGTGCTCTCATTTCAGAGAAAACAAGAACAAATATCCAACAGATGGTAACGTTTTGCTTCAATTGTTTTCGGCAAAAATGTCGAATGCTTTTTCATACTTTTCTCATGACTTAGACTCTGAATTGAGCTTGTTGTTTTATGGGCTATATATTTTGATTTAAAAAAAAAGCAAGCCTACGCAAAAAGGGCAGTTTTGCCAACATTACCAGTGTTGTACCTTCCCTTTTAACAATTCAACATTTGGAATATTTAGTTCGGAATACTTAATTTAACAAAATCGATTCTAAAAACAATTCGACAATATGGAATATTTAGTTTAAAACAAACAAACTCGATTGATTCTTGATTCTTATACTTTGTAGATTTTCACAAAATAATAGCTTGGCTTAATTTGCAATAAAATAGATGTATTAAAATTGTAATAAAGCTAAGGAAAAATACAATGGAGGAATCCTTTAAATACAAAGTAAGTGACCTCTGACCTTCTTGGGGAAACTGAAAGTTTGTATTTTTTCTTCTGAAAACAGCTTGTTTCGACAAAAGTCCCGACTGCAGGACTTGGGCCAAGCGTGGTGACTGCTTGGTGAACCCACAGGGACTGAAGAAACAGTGTGCATTGAGCTGTGGAAATTGTGGTTACGGTCCCCAAGGTATGTCTTTACAACCACGCTTCAGTATACATTGCTTACTGGAGGCGTTTGATAAATGCCTATGTTGTGTTAAGTAAAGACTGTTTGCGGTGACACCATGTGAAAAAAATTCTCTTTTCAGTAGTTATTAGTTCTGACAAAACTGGTGGTTACAACTCGATGTTTGATCAGTATGCTATGATGGTCTTCGTATTGTGCTGTGGTTTGTTATTGTTGTTGTCCAGCAACTTTTTGTAAAACATAAAACATAAAAACCTATAACTACCGCGGTACCCCCCCCCCCCTGCTGTATGTAGGATTCTAGCCAGACTATCGTCAGCGGGCAACCTCGGTTGTCGAGAGGTAAGAAGCCTGCACTGCCACTAGTAAGCAGGAAGTTGTGGCTTCGAATCCGAGTTTTCTGTGAATACAGTGTTTCATACATAAGTCGGTGTATATAAGGACAAAAATCAAATCAATTGTTTATCACCCGACGCAAGAGTCATAGCATATAACAGATACACTTTTTGTAAACTTTCATATGTTACCTCTAGTTGTACCTCCAGTTCTTTTCAGAACTAATTACTACTCAATTGAGAATTTCACATGGTGTCACCGCAATTAGTCTTACTTATCCTCCTCACCATGCAAAGCTACAAGTTTTACCTTTCACATGTTAGTTTTATTATATATTTCTTGAAATGGGTTGAAATGAAAATACGTTTAATATCAAATACCAATGTTGAAAGTCTGCAGACTCACGAATGTTAACTTGCTCTTCTCAGCAGATATATAACTTTGTTTATCTTTCAGGATGTCTGGACATACATAAGCAGTGTGCCAAATGGGCCAAACGTGGTTTCTGCCCTACCCATTCGAATTTCATGCACAAGTTCTGCAGACTTAGCTGCGACGCCTGTGATATTGTAGAGGTAATGACTATAATTATGATATCGTCAAAAGTGTATAAATTATATCTGATACTCAGTATATCCGGGAATCATCCTTTCACAAAAGAAAAAGAAAAATGGGTAAAGTTTCCTGTTCTTTTTTTACGGATATGTACTGACACAAACTGCCAGTGCCCATGAAGACAAGGAACTGACTTCAAAATGCAAAAATAAAAAGATCATAAAAAAGTGAGCAAAACAATTTGACCCTTGGGGTCAAATTTATAGGATGGGGCCTACAGTATGACCATAAATTAAATAAAACATATTATATCCAGTCATCAAAAACATCCTCCATACTCCAGCTTGTCTATTTCATAGACGTGGGGTCGAGAGATAACCCTATAACCATACACCAATGACGCCCTGAGAGATAACCCTAATTTAACCATACACCAATGACGGTTTGCCCATCACAATTTTTTTATTTTTTTTATTTCTCCACAAACCAGCCAACCACACCAGAACCTCCCAGAGCAGTTAAGAAGAAACAGTCCCATAAACAAGAGAAGAAGGTCAGAAAGGGTCAAGGTGCGAGTCCCCTGGGCAAGAAGAAGCGACCGAGAAAACAAGAGATCACTACCACTACACGGAAAAGGATTGTTAAACAACAGAAACGGCCGCGTAGAAAGCAGACTGGAAGAAACGCGGATGTTGTCGAAGCACAAAACTAAAAATTTCTGAAATATTGATATTGCAGGGACGTCTCTGTTATGTTCGTTTTCGAATTTTGAATTTTTTAAAACATTTTTTCTCCTTTATTTTGTTTTTAAGACTACTATGTCTTAATCATAAAACTACATAAAGATTTTAATTTTTTATTAGTATCGGTGGTGTGGGATATTATTTCCTAAGCTGGGGAAGATCTTTAGATTTCACAAACTAATATAAAACCCAGGTATGCATGTACTCACTGTCTCTATATTTAGATATTGTGTTTTATTTATTTAATTTTCTTTTTTCCATAGGGCAATCGATTTTGTCAAATCGATTTTTTCAAAAACAAACGTTTGTGTTTTTCCAAAGGAGGTATATCATTTAATCGATTTTTTATCAATAAAAGCTTCCCTGCCTCTCTGCAGCTGCAAATTCCCAGATTAGTATTGCTGTGTGTACTTGATATGGGGCGATTCGCAATGGCTCTTAATTCATGGCAGTTCACTGTAACTTCACTGTACGCGTTTTGCGTATCAGTAAGCATAAGGTAGGCTGGCTGAGTGCAGTGGTACCACGTGAATCTAAGAAGACCCGTTGGTTTAACATTACAATTAGTAACGTTCGTCCATGGGTATCACTTCTGTATTCAGCCGGGCTACGGAATTCTCATGATTATGAAAACCACCTGAGCATAATGGCGTACGAAGAAATCGCCGCCCGTGCTGGTTGAAACTTCGAGTTAGACTTAAGTTAACTTGTATACTACATAGAATAGTGTGTCATTACAAACTCTCATTAATTCGACCACTGTAGGTCTAAATTCTTCAGTTTAAGATCATTCACAGAATAGATATATTATTATCCGCTTCGTGCACGACCTGTTGAGGGTTACGCAGGCGGCTGTCACTAAAAGACGTATAGCACATCGCTGGTTAGCGTGCGGTATTGATTCCTTTTACATTACCGGGCAGAGTTTTCTACCGCTAGAGGGCTACGATGTGCGCGGAGCGGATAGCTCTGGTGGTGAGGTCAATGCACACGAAGAGCGTCATTAAAGAATGTCCCTTGCTCGACGCTTGAGGGCGGTCGACAGTCCTTGCTAATAATGGGTAAATGCACTGTCTAAACTGTCAGTAAAGATTGTTCCTTGCTCGACGCTAGAGGGCTACGATGTCAATGCACAAATCCGACATTGTCCACTTTCTGTGCTCATTCACCGTTTAGAATTGGTGGAGATTCTTAAAATATAATTTTAATAGAAATTTAGTTTTATTTTGTTATTTGAGATATGTTTTTATTGCAGATATTTTATGTAGTTAGGGCTAGCGAACAACAAGTTCGTAGAAGAATAGGCTACTCACCAATCTCTTGTATTGGAAGCAGGATAAAAATGGTATAATTGCAATGAAAATCCAACTCGACCATCCATGTAGAGCTAGAGACATGTCGAATGGAACAGGTAATCAAGGCTGGCTCCTACTGTGACTTCCATAGACTTGTAATGGTGCTATAGATATAGGAAATGTGGTGCTCAAGATACTCTGTAAATATGCATGTTTACAACAAATACAATATTGTAGTTAAGTTTGAATTGTGCTGTGTACATCAAATCTATGGTGGTGTTTGCAACAGGTTGCTTTTAAAAAGCATACTCAAAACATCTTTAGGCCAATGGCAAATAAAATAATATAAAGTCGAATATTATGCAGTGATGTATTTGTATTCTTGTTTGTTAGATTGTAGACTGGTCCCCTGTCTATATCATGTCAATGATATAGACAGGCTGCAGGCGTACCACCACCATTCAAGAGATTTCATTGGATACGTTATGCAGAAGATGTGACGTCACGCTTCGAGGCTTGCGCGCTAGCTACCAACCATGGTCAAAGATCAGCATCGGGAAAAATATGGCAGCTGCACGGTGGATCCTGGCGTAATTCACGCGCCTTTAGTTCAAAGCGTGACGTCAGATCTTCAGGCTACCGCGTATCTAGCCTGAAGATCTGACGTCACGCTTTGAGCGTAAATTACGCCAGATACTGGCCGTGCAGCCGCCATATCCGATGCTGGTTGGTAGCTAGCGGGCAAGCCTGGAAGCGTGACGTCACGTCAATTTCAACACAACGCGTTAACGTATCCAATGAAATCTGTTGAGTGGTACTGGTACGCCTGAAGCCTGTCTATATCACTGATAGGATATAAGGCCCAAAAAAAATGTTTAGTTGCCCTCCACCGACCGACCAAAAAGTGCTGAAATCTCGGGTCGGTTTTGTTTTTTCCCCCGTCATTTCATAGGCCTATTTATTAATGAAACTTAATACGTTTGATTTGTGAAATTTTCCACTTCAAATTTACCGGTACCCAAGACTCAATCTACATGTTTTCAAATCGAATGTTTTCAAATGTACATTGTGGGAAAAGTGGAGCTTCCAGACCTCAAGACCATTGTGCACAATTCAAGGTAGTCCTAAAAGTATGTGATAGTTGCAGAGAAGAAGGCAAGACGCCGTACAGCGAGACCAAGCCCGGCAGCAGCTCAACAATAATTGGATTTTTGATCTTCTGTTACCTTTTAGATGCTTGAAGTGGTTTGTGAATTTTCATATAAAGAACATAGTTTTAAAGACTTAGATCAAATTTCCACCCCAAAAATGTGCTTTGAGTGATTGAGAGGCTGATACTCTTTTCAAATTGTTTACTTTTCAAAGTCAAATTTCAGAAGTTTGAAGTCAAGAACTCAAAATATAAACAAAACAAAACCTGTGTTTAACAGTACAACAAAAATGCTTGGGATACTTTTATTCTGAAGCAAAATTCCTTGCTGATAGGTATACAAATGTCTTAATATCATATGTCAACCAATAGGATGCATAAAGTTGTTAAGAACAAAAGTGCTAGAAACAAGTGTATGAAATGTTGAAATAAAGTTGTTGAAAGATTATTATAAAGTTGAATGTGTGATGTCTTTAGGTATTTGTGCATACTGCTAGATCATTGTCTTTGAAAAACATGGTATGTGGTTTCAGTTCCAATGCATTTCAATCTTAAAATGACAGTCAAGGAGAAAAAAAAATCCCGACCGACCGACCGACCCCTTCAAATATTTTCATTGGAGGGCAACTCAACATTTTTTTTGTTTTGGCCTAACGGTCTACCGTGTATCTTGTGGTACAGCCAGCCACGGGAGGGCGCACTTCGCTGAGTCGCCATAATTAATGTTCAGCACAGCGCGCGCGTACGCGTCGCCCTGGCCCATGCGTTGTAAGAAATCTGCATTGTCATTTGTTCAGAATATAAAACTCTTCCGAAATGTCGCGTTATGACAGAGCTATTACTGTTTTTTCGCCAGACGGCCATCTGTTTCAAGTAGAATATGCTCAGGAGGCTGTCAAGAAAGGCTCCACGGCTGTAAGTTTCAATGGAATGTGCAACGTTGATGTTGTTTTTTGTATTTTATTAAAGATGCTAAGTCGATGTGTTGACGTTGAAGTGAATACAACTTTAAGTGTGGGTAATGCGCCCTCTAGAGAGATGGTCTGATGTGCTGGGCCTGCCTGGGGGCGGCCATACACTTTAATCGTATACCCCTTCCTCACCCTTCCTCATCACCTCTCCCTTCCCACTCTGCTGACACTGAATAAACCCTATCACGGTAATATGCGCCATCTTGTTCACGGGGCAAAAACGCGCCTTCGCGCGGTACGCCTGAACGTTTTTACGCATAGCTGTTGCGATTTTGCTCACCTTCAAGCTTTGAGTTTTGCAAGGTAGACGGTCTGAAATCAGTCACTTAAATAACTGGTTCTCATTGGTGCGTCCAAATATATTTTACCAAAATAAATCCCCAATATTCGGTAGAATTTCCTGATTTGTTTGACATCACTATCAGCGCCGTGACCGTCCTGCTCGTCAGTCTAACACCAGTCTAACGTAAGTGCAGTAAAGTGTAGGCCTAGTTGTTTGACTTACACTTGTACACTTAGTATGTAGTTCAAAACGGAAGTAACCATACTACTCGGGTCATACTTGTGATGCAAACTTTTAACCTTTAAAGGGAATATTGTTTTGTATTTATATATTAAAAGGAAGAGAACGAACGTTTTATTGTAGCTGTGGTACAAACTTGTTTTCCTTCATCCTTGCTTGTTCACAAAAACAGAGTAAAAAAGGTCGTCAGTCACGAACTTAAATGAAATGAAAAATGAGTAATCCCTGTGCCCTGATTGTTTTAAGCTGTAGGCTGGGGATCGCATTGGGGTACGGTGGGGGAAGGGTAATAAAGCATATATTTTTAAAAATATTATGCAGTAATTTGACAGGATATTATTAATACAATAAAAGTTGTTGATTTTTCATCAATATATTGGGTGAGTGGGTGGATGAGTAGGTGGGCGGGTGGGGATGGGGGTATAAAGCTGTGGGTGGGGACAGACACCCGGGTGAGATGGAGGAATATCGTGACAAATGGGAAAGTCATTGGTATGTCCCTAACTCGGTTTTCTTCTGAAACATCTTAGGTATAATAATAATTTAAAATGCAACATACTGGTGCATGGGGAGAGGAGTAAAGGGTCCCGTGGGTGGTGATATGGATGGGGTTAGATCCCCTCCCCACCCCCGCATATATATATATATATATATATTTTTTTTTTGGCCTTTGTCGGTTGTTATTGGTTTAGGTTTTAAGTTAAATTAATTTTTTTTTTTTTTTTTTTTTGTATTTTAATTTTTTTTAGGTGTTAAATTAAAAAATAATACGTTAAGAGATTTTTATAATGAGGAATTCCTTTTGGTATCTAATATCCAATATATTAAATTCAGTATAATTTTCAACTTTATCCACACGTTTACATTAATTAAATCGATTAAATTAATAATGTACAATAATTTAAACAATACATATTCCAAGCAATAGACTTTGGTTCTTTTTTTATAACAGCCAAAATGGGAGGAGGTGATAGGTGTGGTGTTGCCAGCTGCAAGAACGACAGAAGGCAACTAAGTAAAGTCATTAAAAGATCTCATGTGCAGACGGTAAAATGGTTTGGAGTGGCAAACAACGAGGCTAAGAGACGGCAGTGGCAGAAACAACTTCGGAAGGGAAGGCAGGCGAAGGATGGCGAAATGAAATGGACAATGGGCAGCAATGTTGTGGTTTGTTCCAACCACTTTGTAGACGGAAAACCCACTCAACAATATCCAAAGCCGACACTGTTTCTCACAGCAAGTGATCACATACACCAACACTCGCCGCATAAGAGGAAGGCACCTTTCAATCGGATTTTCAATCAAGCCACCCCGAAATCTGCCAAAAAATCAGCTGTTGTCCCCGACACTTCGTCAGACCAGCCACTGAGTTCAGTACCAGTTCCCCTTCATTTTGAACAAATTACCAAGGATACGGATGTTCGGTGATTTACCGGTTTTAAAGATACCACAACTTTCAAATTTGTGTTCGTACACTTGCATCAAAAGGCAGAGCACATGCTGTACTGGAAAGGAATGAAGCAAACAGAAAAAGAAAAACCACCCATAGATGCCTACACAATGCCAGGGGACTATCATCGATCCGGTCCATCAAGAAAACTAACCTTGGAACAAGAATTTTTAATGGTCATGATGAGACTTCGTCTTGGCCTGCTCGTTCAAGATTTGGCCTTTCGTTTTCAAGTCTCGACCGGCCATATCAGCCAAGTTTTTACAACATGGATTAAGTTGATGGCAAAAGAACTGAAATGGCTAATTCTATGGCCAAGTCGTCAAGATGTAAGGGCAAGCCTGCCAGACAGCTTCAAAAAGTGGTTCCCAAAGGTTCGTACAATTATAGACTGTACAGAGGTCTTCATTGAAACTCCACCAGCATTAGACGTACAAGCTATGTGTTGGAGTGAGTATAAGCATCACTGCACATTTAAAATTCTCATAGCAATATCCCCAAATGGACAAATAATGTTTACCTCCCAGTGCTATGGTGGCCGCGCATCCGACAAGTACATCGTGAAGGATAGCGGGTTTTACAACATGCTCGAACCTTATGATCAGGTCATGGCTGACCGGGGCTTTAAGATCAAGGATGATCTAGCTGCTTATCAGGCTACACTCAGCATTCCACCAAGCTGTAAGAGTACACTGCAACTTTCTGGAGAAGATTTGCAGGCAACATCTAGGATTGCCAATGTACGAATTTATGTGGAGAAAGCAATTGCACGAGTCAAGTGGTTTAGGATCCTGTCCACCGAAATGGAAATTCCATGTCTGCCACTTTGTGATGACATTGTTACCACATGTTGTGCATTGTGTAATTTACTTGATCCTTTAAGTAAGTAGAAAGTAAAAATGTCGAAAGTAGAGGCTGCCCATTTTGTCATGGTCTTGTAAAATAATCACTTAGCCTTGACCCCCAAAACTTCACTATACTTGAAGCACAGTGTATACAAGTTCCAAAAAGTACCAACCAACAGTTTATTTATTTATTTATTTCTGATCTTTTACCATAATAATGTGGTCTTCCACGGGGCCCTGAGAATAACAAGAATTAAAAAGATAAAATTAAATTAAAAAATAAATCTAATACAAAATGTAGACAAATACATCTAAAAACATTAATGAAACAAATACCTATTCAGTTATAAATAAATGGTTCTCCACCCATCCATTCATCTATCCATCTCTAAATAGCATAATGAAAAGAATACTCAAACATCGACAATATTTTTCAGGAATATAAAGAGAATTTGTCATTGCTATTTTATTTTGCGTGGTCGATTGGGGTAACTTACATCGGGTATTGGGAAAACCTGTGGATGTGACAAGAACATTACATTCCCTTAAATTTATCTGCACTAGGAAAATTCTGTTTAGCCCAGAGCACTTCTCCGTATCGTCGCTGCCGCTATTTCTTTACACATGCATCTTTACACATGGCACACTGATATGGTTCCCCACCCGAATAAGATACACATTTCCAGTGAAACCAAAGGTCACATGTTTCACAACATACACTAAAATCATCATTCTTTTTAATTTCACTTTCTTCGAGACATACTTTAGAGCATGCTGGACAGTATGAAAATACTTTGAATCCCAGGAGGTACTTGGAAACATATCCTTTGAAAAAAAACATCAGTCTTTGTTCCACCTCCAGCCACCACTCCGGCTGCGCTTCGATTACCTCGATTAAGGCTGGGCCTTTCCTGTCCACACACAGAAATAACCAAATTTAGCGCAGCAGACGGCGATTTGAGTTTGTACCTGGAAATAGTATGCGTGGCTTCTTTTTAACCTGATGTCACCAGATGGAAGAATTTGCTCTAGGAAGTCTGTTTTGTGGAAGTTCTTTTTTACTGACTGATTTCTGATAGAGAATGGACATTTGCATTCAACGGGTGCACTGCCATGACACTGGCACTTTGCTATTGAGTCGGGCGTCGCTGCTATATAAGGGTGTGAACCTTTCACAAATAGACCCGCTGGTTTCAATGAAAAGTTGTTATGGTTTTGAGCCTCTTGTGAAAGAAAACAGGTGAGAGCATCTTGCTCATGGGTGCGTCCCCAACAGATGGCTGGTATGTGTGCTAGAGATGGCCCTTCTGTCACCAAGTTTTCTACGAGGGACGTTGTTCTGGCATTTCTGTTCTTCATTATTTCTACCACTTTATTGTTAACAGTCATACACTTTGATGCTGTGATTCGTCCAAGTCGCTGTTTATTCCACTCATGAGACTCGGATTGTCGCCGGGTGTAGTTTTCAAGGGTTTGACATTGTTCAGATGATAACATTATGGCTTCGCCAAATGCTTGTGTTGCTAAGTGTTCATCATTCTTGTACTGGCAGGCGATGCGATCAGCAACTTCGGGAAGGGAGGGTGGAAGTAGGGTCGGGGGATGCATTCCGAGTTGATGAGACAGGCCAGAAAAGACAACTGAGTTTGGGGAAATCTCATGAAGATCTTCTAGAAATTTCCCAATTTCTTTGGAAGAAACTGATTGTTCATTATCTCTTCTGGGATCAAATGCCCGCTTGGCCTTGGAAGATGCAACCCTCTCCTCTTTCGACCTCTTTCTTCCACTGCATATGTCCACGCGAAAATCCATATCTGCAATTCGGCTTGGCCTAACTTCCTTTTGGGTGCCGTTGTTCCACTGGCAACTGGTCTCTGTGCAAGATGGGCTGTTCATTGCGTTTGCAACTGCAAATTCTACTTTATAGAGGACTGCAATTACATGATTGCAGGTTCTACCATGGCCAGCGGTACAAGAACACCATGATAATAATACGTGACCATCGTTTTGGACGAGTACCCATATCTTGTGGGCAATTGCCCTGACGCTTTGTGAGGGTGTTACACTCCCCTGAATGAAGCATTGCTCATCTTGGACTGATGTCCATGTTACTGGGCCAACAAACTGACTTGTGAAGTAAGAATATGCCTTCTGGGTTTTGTACTTCCCGACATAGTCGATGTTGAACTCCTTAGTTTCTAAAATATATTGGAATATATGTCCCAGATTAATTAAAGGCCACTTGCTGACATCGTTAGACCACCTGTCGGCAGGGATCAGGAGTGGGTCTGGAAGACATCCTAATCTTTCTTTGTACTGTTGATGCAATTTGTCTTTCAGAGCCTGTGCGTCGAGTTGTATCGGTTCTTTATTTTCCCACGCTACAAAAGCCCTGGCTACAAGTGCATGCTTTGAACCAGTGGTGCTGCATCTCCGTACTGCCAAGTAGTCCATCAACTCACTCTTTGTCATCTTTAAGAATTCTTCATATTCTATTTCGGGTTCTTCAGCCATGATCTGAAAAGAAAAAAATCAGGAGCTAAATAGTACATAAACAAATAACATGTTGGCCTAGCTTTTACTTATAAATATTTGTTTATATTATAAATAAATAATTCATCTTAACATTGAAAATGTGATTTTGTATTTTACTTAACTGCATAATAAAATTTTAACCATGAGAAGCTCACAGGTAAATGCTTTGGTTAATATTAATTTGGTATATCGACAATAAATTTATTTCAAAAGTACCGGTATGGGCCCAAAAAGTAGTGGTATATATATCCCCATCCCTCCAATGGGAATTGTTTATATAAAAAGCCATTAACATATTATTTTCACTTAAAACTTAAACCAATAACAACCAACCAAGGCAAAACAATATATATATTTCCCCACCTCACACTGGTGTATGTCCCCACCCACAGCTGTATTACCCCATCCCCACCCGCCCACCCACCCACCCGCCCGCCCACCCGCCCACCCAATATATTGATGAAAAATCATAAGATGATAACAACTTTATTGTATTTATAATATCTTGCCAAGTTACTGCATAATATTTAAACATTTTGTTTGTATTACCCTTCCCCCACCGTACCCCAATGCGATCCCCAGCCTACAGCTTAAAACAATCAGGGCACAGGGATCACTCATTTTTCAGTTCAGTTAAGTCCGTGACTGACGACCTTGTTTACTCTGTTTTTGTGAACAAGCACGGAGGAAGGAAAACAAGTTTGTACCACAGCTATATAATAAAACGTTAGTTCTCTTCCTTTTAATAAATAAATACAAAGCAATATTCCCTTTAAAGGTTAAAAAGTTTGCGTCACGAGTATGACCCCGAGTAGTATGGTTACTTCCGTTTTGAACTACATACTAAGTGTAAGTGTAAGTCAAACAACTAGGCCTACACTTCACTGCACTTACGTTAGAATGGTGTTAGACTGACGAGTAGGACAGTCACGGCGCTGATAGTGATGTCAAACAAATCAGGAAATTCTACCGAATATTGGGGATTTATTTTGGTAAAATATATTTGGACGCACCAATGAGAACCAGTTATTTAAGTGACTGATTTCAGACCGTCTACCTTGCAAAAATCAAAGCTTGAAGGTGAGCAAAATCGCTGTTGCTATGCGTAAAAACTTTTAGGCGTACCGCGCGAGGGCGCGTTTTTGCCCTGTGAACAAGATGGCGCATATTACCGTGAAAGTGTTTATTGTCCACATCCCAACAATATTTGCCTCCTCTCGGAAGGAATGTAGAATAAGGTCAGGAGAGGAAAGTGCAGTCAAGTGAGAACTGGAAACGATATTTTGGGAGATTTTGAGCAATTGAATTGGCAATTAATGTATGCACATCCAGTGAGATGTTGGCCATTTTATCATCTGCTAAAAACACATGCTTAGACATTGTGCACAAATAGTTTCAAACATCCAGGCATTAGTGATGTGAAAATCGATCAAGTTCAAACTTCAAAATGTCAAAAAAGATTTTCTGATTGTGGAATGTCAAAAAGCAAAACTCTGGCTATGAAATTTTAATGTAAGTGTCATTTAATGTAAGTGTCATCACCATGGAGGAAGGAATTCCTTCCTCCATGGTTAAACATGTAAGGAACGTATCTAGTCTGTCAAAATGGTTGCAAATGTCGTCAATTTCAGCGCCTGGAATTTAGAAAAAACCGCCATTAGCCGAAGTACGACCAACGTGTGGCTAAGGATAGGCCAAGGGGGCATGTCCGTGCCACACTGGTGGGGCAAGCTAGGACTATAAAGTTGTTTTCAAATGTTACGTAACCAAAATCCCCAAAAGTAATTCCAAGGTGAGAACTTATCATGCACTATTTAAACAGTCACTGTGCAATTCACTGTGAAGTATGATTTCAAGCCTTATAATGAAAAGAGTGTCGTATTGAGCCGCCACTTTTTAAGGGTATTTTTGGAATTTTTTGCAACCACTAACCAGTTAAAAAATGATCCTGTCGATTTTTGGGGGTACAGAAAGCAAAAACTGTCTTTAAAATCCACTTTTATGAGGGTTTTCGGACTTTAATTCCCTTCTAAAAAAATCCTCCCCTTCAGAAAATAGAAGAATCCTATTATAGTTGCCACTGCGCATGTATGTTGACCGTGTTGGTCACAAATTGGGGAGTTGACAAGATCAGACTGACATGACTGAGGAAGTCATTGTATACCAAAAATGCCTGATTTTTCATGAAATAAATATCCTGGAACTATTTGAAGTATATGTCCATCATCATCCATCATCATCCATATGTTCTCTACCTTACTGGGTAGGTAAGATTACATTATTGGTTATATTGAATTGGTTATATTAAAAATAAGTGGCTGTTGGATACAACATTCTACCCCTTATAATAATTGTTCACATTTAGCATGAAATTTTTAATATTAAACTTGTACGTAGATCTGTCAGTGGCAGTGCTATCATGGCATACAAAGAACTTTTTTTTTCTTACATTTATTTTTCATATTGTGTAGGTTGGTGTCCGTGGGAAAGATATAGTCGTCCTTGGTGTGGAAAAGAAATCTGTTGCCAAACTTCAGGAAGAAAGAACAGTGAGGAAAATATGTGTACTAGACGACCATGTGTGTATGGCTTTTGCTGGTAGGTGTTCCAATGTTAAAGCTATGGTTCAACATGAGTCAATATTTTTTTACTCTATGTGACATCTCAGTGAATTTGGCATTACAGAGGAAGTGGAAAGTTGCAATATGTCAAAATTAAGATTATTTTTCTCACTATGTTCATTTTCCAGAATCATGGTTTTTTTTTCTCATAAATCAAGGAGACTTTTTTTTAGCCTTTAAATGTTGAATTTACAAAAAGGTGCCATCCGGAAATTTTTTACAGGTCAGTTTTATGTTACATTCTTGAAGACCAGAGGGTTGAAATGCATAATAACACGTATCCACTAAACTGGTGCTCAAGGCGCATTAAAAGCATTAACCCTCCTATGCCCATGCTGAAATTTGGCCCAATCAGCACGGCACTCACAGACAGTCACTTGAGTATTTTTGGTTGCATTGCCAATTGGTAGGTAAAACCACAGAGTCACACAGAGCTGTGTATGTACTGTCGAGTGGTTTTGGTTTGACCTATCCTAGCCACATGTCCTTGCATTTATTTGAGTGCACTGCACAAAGTCAATGGGTTGGGAGTTACATACAAATTTTGAGTGTCTTTGGGTTTGACCTCCTATCACAGCCACATGTGCTTGCATGTATTTGAGTGCACTGCACAAAGTCAATGGGTTAAGAGAGACATACAAATTTTGAGTGTCTTTGAGTGTTAAACCTATAGGAGGGTTAAAGCACAAATATGTATTTGTCTCCTTCTAAGTCAGACCCCAACCAAAGAATGACAATTTATCTTTATTTTCCATATGAAAACAATATCCAAAACATTCTCATCACGCAGCGTTGCGTCAGTTTCAACACGCTGCACTTTGCAGTGCGCGCACGCTAAGGCTACGCTTATAATGGCATAATTATCGCGTATGCATGATAGGCTTGATCATGACACCTCTGCTCATCAGATGCATAAATCATTCCTGAAACCATCTCGGCTACCTGGGGAGTATACAGCTCAATTGCTGGTGCATATAGGGCTAATCAAACACAACAACCAACTCTGCCCTCACAGGTACCCATTTACTCCTGGGTGGAGACAAGCAATTATGGCAAAGTGTCTTGCTGAGGGACACAAGTACCATGGTCGTGGTCGGGATTTGAACCAACATTCTGACGACTCGGCCATCAGAACACAAATCCGATGCACTAAACCGCTCGACCATGGCACTCCAAATGAAATGTACATTAGCAAATACCAATGTTAGAACTTGTAGCTTTGCATGGTGAGGAGGATAAGTAAGAGTAATTGCGGTGACACCATGTGAAATGCTCAATTGAGTAGTAATTAGTTCTGAAAAGAACTGGAGGTACAACTCGACATTTCGATCAGTATGCTCTGATCATCCTCAAATCCCAATGTTGCACCTTCCCTTTAAAATAATTGTACTTCCAACTGTTCATTTCTTTATAATTTGTTTTATGTATTTGTTCTTTGGCAACCAGGTCTGACAGCAGATGCACGTATTATCATCAATAGAGCTCGTATTGAATGCCAGAGTCATCAGCTAACTGTAGAAGACCCGGTGTCCGTTGAATATATCACACGGTTTATCGCTCAGCTTAAACAGGTTAGTCAAATGCATGGTGAAAAGGATAAGTAAAGACTGTTTGCGGAGACACCATGTAGAAATTCTCTTTTGAGTAGTAAATAGTTCTGAAACGAACCGGTTGGTTACAACTCAACGTTTCGATCAGTATGCTCTGATTCTTCTGAAGACGATCAGAGCATACTGATCGAAACGTTGAGTTGTAACCAACCGGTTCTTTTCAGAACTATTTACTACTCAAAATAATTTTAACATGGTGTCACCGCAAACAGTCTTAACTTAGGTCAGTCAATTCAAAGAGAGTAAGCATACTTATAGAAACAGTTTTTGCCAATTTATAGTGCTGTACCTTTAAGTATGAAAATGAACAAATTAGGATTTCCTCTATCGAGACAGATAACAATTACATATTCTACCTTTGTTTTTATGCCCACAGCGTTACACACAAAGCAACGGGCGACGGCCATTTGGTCTGTCAGCACTGATAGTCGGCTTTGATAACAACAAGACACCACGACTTTACCAGACTGACCCTGCTGGAACATACCATTCATGGAAGGTAGGTAGTAGTCATCGGCTGAAAGCTTTGGTTTTCATACAGAGAAATACCAACTTGAGGGTCACCATCATTTTTGTTTCTTTCAAATCGATAATTGTTTTGTCCAGAAAGTCTACCTGGATAGGGTTGATATTCATTTTACTTCTAAAAGCCATTATACACTTTAACCCTAACCACCCCAAACTATTCAAACACTAACAGCAGTTGGGTGGTAGTGTTACTGCATGGTGTTGTATTTTGATGGACTCAGTACTGTATAGCCCAGACAGGGATACTTTACATGGGGCTGGGTGTCCCAATTCCAGCTAAGTCCAACAGTTGGGTGGTAGTGTTACTGCATGGTGTTGTATTTTGATGGACTCAGTACTGTATAGCCCAGACAGGGATACTTTACATGGGGCTGGGTGTCCCAATTCCAGCTAAGTCCAACAGTTGGGTGGTAGTGTTACTGCATGGTGTTGTATTTTGATGGACTCAGTACTGTATAGCCCAGACAGGGATACTTTACATGGGGCTGGGTGTCCCAATTCCAGCTAAGTCCAACAGTTGGGTGGTAGTGTTACTGCATGGTGTTGTATTTTGATGGACTCAGTACTGTATAGCCCAGACAGGGATACTTTACATGGGGCTGGGTGTCCCAATTCCAGCTAAGTCCAACAGTTGGATGGTAGTGTTACTGCATGGTGTTGTATTTTGATGGACTCAGTACTGTATAGCCCAGACAGGGATACTTTACATGGGGCTGGGTGTCCCAATTCCAGCTAAGTCCAACAGTTGGATGGTAGTGTTACTGCATGGTGTTGTATTTGATGGACTCAGTACTGTATAGCCCAGACAGGGATACTTTACATGGGGCTGGGTGTCCCAATTCCAGCTAAGTCCAACAGTTGGATGGTAGTGTTACTGCATGGTGTTGTATTTTGATGGACTCAGTACTGTATAGCCCAGACAGGGATACTTTACATGGGGCTGGGTGTCCCAATTCCAGCTAAGTCCAACAGTTGGGTGGTAGTGTTACTGCATGGTGTTGTATTTTGATGGACTCAGTACTGTATAGCCCAGACAGGGATACTTTACATGGGGCTGGGTGTCCCAATTCCAGCTAAGTCCAACAGTTGGGTGGTAGTGTTACTGCATGGTGTTGTATTTTGATGGACTCAGTACTGTATAGCCCAGACAGGGATACTTTACATGGGGCTGGGTGTCCCAATTCCAGCCAAGTCCAACAGTTGGATGGTAGTGTTACTGCATGGTGTTGTATTTTCAGGGACTCAGTACTGTATAGCCCAGACAGGGATACTTTACATGGGGCTGGGTGTCCCAATTCCAGCTAAGTCCAACAGTTGGGTGGTAGTGTTACTGCATGGTGTTGTATTTTCAGGGACTCAGTACTGTATAGCCCAGACAGGGATACTTTACATGGGGCTGGGTGTCCCAATTCCAGCTAAGTCCAACAGTTGGGTGGTAGTGTTTGTGCATGGTGTTGGATTTTGACGGATTCAGGAAGGTTCTTAGCCAAAACAGCTAGGGGGTTAGTATCTATTTTACTAACAATTTCTGGAATTATTCTTCTATTCTGCTATTTTATGAATGTTTTAAAATGAGAGAAGTTTGAAAAGCTTTTGAGAAGCAAGGCTTTACAGTAAATATGTCTCAAAATTAATTAATTATGGGTTCCGTCATAAATTGTTTTTTAGGCGAATGCCATTGGCCGGAGTGCAAAGACCGTCCGTGAATTCCTGGAAAAACACTGGACAGATGAATTGGTTGAGTCAGAGCATGACACCATCAAGCTGGCTGTGAGGGCGCTGTTGGAAGTGGTACAGTCTGGTGCCAAGAATATTGAGCTTGCAGTAATGAGGAAAGGAGAACCACTTAAGGTGAGGTACCAGATTTTGATGTGACACATCCCATTGTGTACAGCCAGTGTTATGTTTTTTCCAGGATGAGTGTTGTTAATTTCCATAAATATTTGTTTTACTTTTGTTCTTTGTTTAAAAATAAAAAAATAGAAACAAAATTGTTTTTGACATAACCTATGTTCATTCTGGGGGAAAAAATATCTAAATTCCAGCAAGCAAGTGTTGTCTAGTAGGTTGAACAATTTGATATTTGTAATTTCGAAGAAAAAACTAAATGATCACAGTTTTACTACTAACAGTACCAAATCCTCCAAAATCCTCTTTGCTAAACTGAACGATTTTGAAGGATTGAAGTTATTAGGTATACATGTACATCCATATTTGTTGTAGTGATTGCAAGGTCAATACTTGGGTCAGTGGACACTGTTTATTGCTCCATGCATGCAGGGAGGGTCCCTGGCCATGTACATGTATCACAGATTAGAAACACATGTGTGCATACATGTCATGTGCTTGCTTTACTACTGAAGGATTTTGGAGGATTCAGGTTATGTGTAAGCAAATGGGCCTAGGGAGTTAGGAAGGATTCAGGTTATGTGTAAGCAAATGGGCCTAGGGAGTTAGGGCTAATAACTAAAAACGTGGTATAAAATTATCAAACATCCCTTAAAGAGGGGCTCTAAGGTCAAATTTAGTTTTGTGATGCACTCATTTTCCAAGAGTCCTTATTAAAGTGTAAAAAAATTAGTCTCTAACCTCCCGTTAAAGTGATGTAAAATGTCATTTTATTTGATAACCTTCCTGTGTGAAATTTGTTAACATCCAAAGATAAGTGATGTCACATTTCAAATAAATGGATCTCTTCATTTTTGTACGGTGAATTTGCAGTTCATTCCTGAATCTCCACAATATTTGATCAAATCGGCGTTGAAATTGACTTTTTGACACAAAAAATTCCTGTATGGAATGTTACAGACTCATTTACCGTAAGAAAATAGTGACGTCATGTTTCAAATATTGCTCTGAAAGGGTATCAAATAAAATGATATGTTACACCACTTTAAAGTGAAGTTAGAGACTTGTAATTTTTTCACACTTTAATAAGGACTCTATCTATTGGAAAATGAGTGCATCACAAAACTGAATTTGACCTTAGAGCCCCTCTTTAAAATATTTCTCTCTCCATTTCTCTCTGCCATTGTTTTGTGTATAACCAGGGAAATAATAAATTTCTTATCAATTTCACGTTGAAATGAATACAAACTGAATGCATTTTTACTGCGTCAATGACACAATGAAATATGCTAAAACATGGCTGCATTTACAGACATTTTACCAAACGTGTATGCTTAACCCTAACCCTCCTACTATAGCTGCACTTTAGTGGCAAGTAGCTATAGAGGTCAAAATCAGTCGACTGACTGTTTTGGCTGTTGACCCATATGTGCACACAGGGGCATTTTTGACTGTCATTTTGACCACCCTGAATAATACAAGACAATGCTTTTACCAGTCAAAAATGGTTGACTCATTTTGACCTGTAAATGTACTTACTACACATAAGGTTTGACAGTGTTCGACTTTTTAAGTGCACTAGATATACCTTGGCAAGTATATCAACATTTTGACTGATTTTGACCCTTGCAGTCACAGAAGGGTTAACTAAGTGAATTACTGTCATCTTGAATCCACAGATCTACGAGACGGAAGAGGTGGAGAAGTACGTGGCCGAGATCGAGAAGGAAAAAGAAGAGGAAGCTGAGAAGAAGAAACAGAAGAAAGCTACCGGTCAGTCATCGTAATGCTGATACAACTTATATTCAGTGTCATTCCTTGACGTAATTATTATTCACCTGTTTTGACACATTTACCGAACAGCCTTTTTTAGACTGTATGCGCAGCAGAAACTGATTCCTGGTCATTTGGTCAAGAGGGTGTACATTAGTGCACTCAGATGGGGGGAACATTTGTTCAGGCATGCAACTGATTTCTTCTTTTTTCCTCTAATAATAGTGCTATAGAAAACTGAAAAACATTATTCACTTGTTTTGACACATTTACCGAACAGCCTTTTTCAGGCTGTATGTGCAGCAGAAACTGATTCCTGGCCATTTGGTCAACAGGGTGTACGTTAGTACTCTCAGCTGGGGGGAACGTTTCTTAGAGTCACTCATTATGGATGATATCACACATGACATCATTTGTGTTCAAAGAGTGCCCTCTGTCAAACTGGCAGGCAAAAGATATTTTGTTAATGGCAGGCACCATAAAATAAAAAATATATATGAAATCTCTTTAGGTTAAGGACAATAACTATCACAAATCTAATCCATTGTTAATTTAAACCATATTTGATGTTCTGTGGCTGTCTAAAATGTGAACATTGTACGAAGAAACAAACATGATTTGTGCCTGCCACAAAATAAAGAATGTCAATAGAGGGTGCTTTGTACAGTATGTTAACAGCTGTCACATGGTCTGTAAGTAGAAATGATTACTTGACATGGTTAATTAGTTACCAGGCAAAATTGTGCATAATATGCAATGCTTTTTGGCTGGTAAGCAAGGTTAATTTGCTTACAAACATATTTAAGATGTATGCTCTGTTTGAAATATTTTTCTTGAAAAAAAAACACGAATGTCTAAAGAATATAATGGTTTTTAAAACCGCAGTTTTTTTTTGAGAATTTTGTAACTGTAAACAAAGGCGTTTCTATATCTAGAAAAGAATCAAATCAATTTTTTTGTTAAGGAAAATATCCATCTACAGAACATACATCTTTGACATGTTAAGTTTTAAATGTTCATTTGTTGTTTTTTGAGAATACGTTTTTGCAATCTTCACAAGCAGAAATTGTACCTCAATAGCAGACACACTTGAAAACATTTTACTGGGGTTTCAAACAAAATCAAAAAGACCTTCATCGTGGTGCAGTTTTTTCCCCTACAAATCCATGGAAACATGGTCTGGCTCCTTTTATATAATGAAAATCAGCACAAACATGATGACCACAGCATGACAATTGTTTATAGACTAATCCTACGACCACTGTTTTCCCGCCATTACTGCAGTGGTACCACACTGCACATGGCATCAAACGCATTCTTAAATACGCAGTACGCTAGCGGTTCATCAAATATAGTGTTCAGATTGGTTGAAGAAATACTTGGCACAGATGTAGGTACCACCGCAGTTATGACGGTGAACTGGTCGGCTGATTAGTCTTATAGAGGCAAACTCCAAATTATGTACAATTTATGATTTTTTATTTGACATTTTGTATTTCACCCGAGTTCAATTGATGTACAAATAGTGTAGGGTTTTTTTTGTGGTAGTTTTGCCGAAGAGTATACAAATAAATCCACTATTAACAGTTTCCCCAAGGAATTATGCACATTCATTGGTTTTTCTTTTCTTTCCTGTGTCACTGTTGTACTAGACCAGCCTTCTTGATTGTTTTAAGGGAACGTACATTGGTTTGCTGTTCAAACTGCTTCTATGGGTATGCATACTTTCTTTGAATCAAGAATTATAGTTGGCCAATCATTCTGTAAAAGTTTTCTTCAAAATGATAACACTTCGGGCAGAATAATTTCTCAGGATGATTGATTCACATCAAGTAAGCTTTCGGATAATAATTTTGTGATCAGGTAATTACCAATGTTGTACCTTCCCTGTAAGATTTAATTAAACAAAGTGTTACCAACTTTTAGTGGATTTAAAAAAAAAATTACATCATTTTGCTTTCGAAGACAATATTAACAAACATCCAATTGCACAAAAATGTTTCCAGTCTGGAAAATCAGTGTACCAGATATTCAAATGAAACTTGCACCCCCTCGCTTCAAAATCAGGGGGATAAAACCAGGAGAGTTAGCAACAATTCAAAGCACTTGACATTACGACAGGGAGAATGAGCAGTTTGTTTTTATAGACCTGTGGTTGTCTTGAAGTGCCAACAGTTTTCATAAGTAACAGCGTCTGTTACTTATCCACATAAAAAAAACTACGCAAAAGTTTCATTACATTTCATGATCATCAATAATTATTGGAAAATTACAGTGTTTATTTGCCCAAAAATAAGATAATATAGACACTAGTATTCATCAAAAGATGTGAAGCTCCCTCTTTGATAACGGCTTGTTCCTTCCTGGAATTGTTCTATAAATTATTGTCATGACTGTCTGTGGTCCACACCAACTGCTTCTGACACGGTCTTGTAACCATCGGCCCTGAAGGAAATGAAATAACATTATTTTTTTTATAAGATTTTTGCCCTACATCGAAGTATGTATGAAATTCATCAATGAATGCAAATTGCGATACCAGCTGCTAGGTAGGATTTTAGCCGTTCTATCGTTGACAGTCGGGAAGTAAAGACATCTTCACTAGTCGTGAGTTTGAATCCTGCCCAAGTCACCATCAATTGTTTATTATCCTGATGCAAGATTTTCATTTTAATTATTATAACCCGTGTCAGCCTTACCTTATCAATTCGTCTAGTTCCCTTTTAATCTTGTTTATTATGGGCGGTCCTTCGTATGCTAATGCAGTGTAGAGTTGTACTAGACACGCCCCTGCCTTGATCTTCTCATATGCATCTTGGCCTGAGCTGACTCCACCCACTCCGATGATTGGCAGCTTCCCTGAAGAAAAAAAAGTGAAACATTTTAAACAAGACTAGGGTTGTAAGCAAAAACACAACAGAGGGCCCCTTTCCAAGAGCTGTTTACAATTAAACAGCAAAAATGCATTCAGACTGTTTATATTCATTCCAACAGGGAATTTCTGTATTCGTTTGTGTCTTCGGATGACAAATTCTTTTAGTTAATTATTACATAGTAAATGTATTTGTAAAACTTTGACCACTTGTATTTCAAGAGTAACAATAGTAGTTTTAAGTGTAGGAAACAGAAGGAAATAATTTTCCATACTTCTCAGGCATGAAATCTAATTATTATAAGGGCAACGCCACATTTCCCGAGTAAAGCGTACTTCCATTAGGATATCAGAATGTCCATGGGAATATTTTGAAGGGGCACCAAGGCCAAGACCAGGGCAACAGAGGACATTGCCTCTGTTGCCTCCGTCAAATTCAAGGCCTGCATCTGCCTAGATGTTTGCAAAAACCCAAGAAGATTTTCCATCCAACCCAGAATACAGTGAGCTGGGACTCATGTCAGACAACGAGTTGGGTATTTCGATTATTATCAGGGAAAATATTTACATATATATTTTTTGGGTAGAAAGCATTCCACTCACCATTTGTCAGTTTGTACATGTCTCTCACTGTGTCCGTCGCCATGTGTCTGAGGGGTGGTCCGCTGAGACCCCCACCCTCTGCCTTGTTGGTACTCTTCAGGCTAACCGGCCTGGTGATTGTTGTGTTGGTGACAATGAGACCATCAATCTGGGAAAAATTATTGTAAAAGTGTGAGTCTAGATTTCAGTGATATCAAGCATCTATCACTAAAGGTGAAATGCACTTCATTTAATTTTGTATTGTCATTTTACTGTCTGTTTTGTTACAAAGGTATACAGGTCAAATCACCACAGGCCATCACACGGATAATTAAAATAAGTCATGATATATAGAAATTGGAACTTCTCACTGCTGCATTCCATGCTCTCACCCACCACCTTCTAAATATCTGATCTTTTCCTATGTTATGGAACACCTTACTGGACTTATCATTGAGTATGAAGTGGTTTTCTTTCCCGAAAAATGGGTTTTTATTCCGCTATTTTCTATCAACAAATCTTCCCTGGTAGCAGTTACATTTGAAAGAAACAATAGTGCACTTAAGTAGTACCAGTTTCCTTACTAAATGTGCTTGCATATATAGCGCCCTCTTTAGGCAATGATCGGAGCCTACAGTATATAGAAGTTTCATATCAGAAATACATAAAACAATGCTTCATCAAGCTGTTTTGTGTAAAGAAAAAGTGGGAAAATTTTATCATTATATGATGTATGGCACAGCAGTCTCAAAAAGTGGATCATTGCTCAGGTATGAAGTACAATACTATAAAATGGACACAGGTTTAAACAAGAATATAAATCCATGTTGAAGCAGTTATTTATAGCCAATTTCAGGCCTGTCATTTCTCCGTATATTTTCCCTGAATTCAGGATTTTGTACAAATCTCCCTTTGCCTCAAAATTTTCTTGAACCAAGAGAAGTAGCCACCACCAAGGAAAAAAAAGTAGCAGCCTGTATTGTGTCCAAACCAAGTTTCTTGTTTGTGGGGATGTGGGGATGTGGGGATGTGGGGAGTCTGTAAATCCTCCAGAATTAAACATCCAGGAGGTTCGGAGGCTGTGTCCTCTTATACCAAAGGAGAGACCCGGGTTTTCTACCCATTTTCAGGATTTTTTACTTTTGTCAACTCACACCCATGCAAGTTATTTTGAAACCATTCACTTGTTTACATCCAAAACATACTAGATCAGAAGAGATATTATCAGGCAATAAAGTACTTTACTATAACCTCATACATATTCATGATCGAGAGCCAAATTCTCACTGGTCCATTCACCATCACGTGCCAGATGCTATTTTGGCTGTTTACCAAGCGCCCGCGAGTATTCACGCACAGGGTAAATACGCATGTGCGACAGTCTGCTATGCATTGGGGAACAGTCGCACGGGTGTAGTACGCACGCGCGAACATCGCCCTAGCTACATACACATGAAAAGATGGCGGCACACGTAAATGTCAATTCGCGTTTTCCCGAGCGCATTATTATTGTAATGGCAACTGAATATGTATGAGGTATAGTAAAACAAATATAATGTGGTTTATTTCAGGTGGACAGTCGATATTAGCTCCCCTCGGTATTGGAAGTTGACAAACTAGTTCCCTCGGCTTTGCCTCGGGAACTAGTTTGTCAACTTCCAATACCTCGGGGAGCTAATATCGACTGTCCACCCTCAAACCATGTTATATTTGTATAATAATAGATAAGCGCTGTACTTCAAGTATTAACACGAGCCAATAACTTCAGCATTGAGCCAGTGTGCCCTGAAATGATATAATAAATTAATTTTTAGTGGTAGACATTCCCTGACCTGTTTTTTTGTGACAACTGCAGAGATGTCTTCCTTGTCTTGTTGTGTTAGGTCTGGGGCTATTTTGACAAGCAGGGGTGGTTTAGGGGAACACTGTAAGGAATTCCTTGCATCGAGTACCTGTCACAACAACATTCTTTGAGGTAAACTCCAATATCGAAATAGTTACAATCAGTTTAGTAGATACATTAGACCGATTTGATATTACAATTTGAATTTTGCTTATCTTCATCCCACCAGCCCCCCAAAAAGATGTAAACAAAAATAAATTTATTATTGATAAAGAAATCAACTAAAAATACGAAAACCTCAGACAACACTTTGTTATCATTTTCAAACCCATTCCATCCATTCATTGGGGGTGATTCCTCAAAACAGTCACAGCAATCTTTTATTCCTGTTTTTTACAGAGTGGGTTCACATATCATGAACAGTTAACCAATCATTTATCTATATTCTACTTGTTTTTTCCCCCAATGATTTAACATCCTTCACCTTATCTATAAGCTCTTCAAGTTGCTGTCTTCCCTGCATTAGTCTGAGGCCAGGGGTGTTTGGACTTGAGACATTGATCACCAGGTAGTCACCCATACACCCGAGGCATTTCACACCCTTAACATAGTCATTCACTGCATCTAGAGAGGTTTTGTTTTTGCCAAAATTGATTCCTACAATCCCTCTCTTCCCTGTGAGGAAAGAAAAACAGAAAATGTGAAATACAAAGCTGCAATCAATAATAGAACTTATGCATTCATGTAACAAACTAAAGGGCTCCCTCGTTCAGAGGCAAAATGTCATTCATTGGTTCATATATGCGCACTGCACGTACCTGCATTCAATGCCGTGGTACACATACGATCAATGCGCTAACATGAACCAATGAGTGACCTTCTTTTGCCTCTGAACGAGGGAGCCCTTCAGATTGTGACATCATAAGGTCTATTCCATTCTGAACTATGATGATAATAATAATAATAATATGGACTTATATAGCGCACGTATCCACCAAACTGGTGCTCAAGGCGCATTATATTATGATGTATTCATACAGATTATTTGACCAGCTCTATTAACCCTAACTCCCTAGGCCCATTTGCTTGCACATAACCTGAATCCTTCCTAACTCCCTAGGCCCATTTGCTTACACATAACCTGAATCCTTCCTAACTCCCTAGGCCCATTTGCTTACACATAACCTGAATCCTTCCTAACTCCCTAGGCCCATTTGCTTACACATAACCTGAATCCTTCCCAACTCCCTAGGCCCATTTGCTTACACATAACCTGAATCCTTCCCAACTCCCTAGGCCCATTTGCTTACACATAACCTGAATCCTTCCCAACTCCCTAGGCCCATTTGCTTACACATAACCTGAATCCTTCCTAACTCCCTAGGCCCATTTGCTTACACATAACCTGAATCCTTCCTAACTCCTAGGCCCATTTGCTTACACATAACCTGAATCCTTCCCAACTCCCTAGGCCCATTTGCTTACACATAACCTGAATCCTCCCTAACTCCCTAGGCCCATTTGCTTACACATAACCTGAATCCTTCCTAACTCCCTAGGCCCATTTGCTTACACATAACCTGAATCCTTCCCAACTCCCTAGGCCCATTTGCTTACACATAACCTGAATCCTCCCTAACTCCCTAGGCCCATTTGCTTACACATAACCTGAATCCTTCCTAACTCCCTAGGCCCATTTGCTTACACATAACCTGAATCCTTCCTAACTCTCGAGGCCCATTTGCTTACACATAACCTGAATCCTTCCTAACTCCCTAGGCCCATTTGCTTACACATAACCTGAATCCTTCCTAACTCCCTAGGCCCATTTGCTTATACATATCCTCCAAAATCCTTCAGTAGTAAAGCAAGCACATGACATGTATGCACACATGTGTTTCTAATCTGTGATACATGTACATGGCCAAAGACCCTCCCTGCATGCATGGAGCAATAAACAGTGTCCACTGACCCAAGCACTGACCTTGCAATCACAACAACAAACATGGATGTACATGTACCATGGAAAGGCAAGTATGCCTAATAACCTCAATCCTCCAAAATCCTTCACTTTAGCAAAGAGGATTTTGGAGGATTTGGGAGGGTTAGGGTTAACCTATCATCACTGAAGTCATGTCCTTAAGACAACCCATAGGGAAGTTTGTGCAGTAGTTTGTCGTGATCAGATTGGGCATTGTTTTCGTTTTACTGTGATGATAGGTCAATAGAAATCAGGAAATGGTTAATGATGCCTTTTTGCTTCGTTCCGTTTAACAAACATTAACCCTCTTACAATCAGTGCAATTTTTGAAATAACCCATTCAGGCCACTCCAAGCCATTGGCCCTCCTATGGTTACCCTTCTGTGCACTGTCACAACACTGAGATTGCAGGGTAAAGTGGTCTCCCATCAATACATTGTAGGCCATACTAATATGTTCAACCATTTACAGTGGCCTTGGGTGGCACACAGTTGATTTTGTAAGATTACTTGGAAAGGACAGCAGGCTTGTACATGTATGTACTGAAGGTTGCTAAAGAACAGAATTTAGTGGTTGGGAGTGGCTTCAATGTGTAGGAGGGTTAATCCCTCTTTTGTCCGGTCTCAGGACTCTGCTTTTTGTACTTTTTTCTTTTGTGCTCATTTCACACCTGACTAACTTACGCTCACTCTTGTGTTCATGTACAAATGTATGTTTGTATTCTGTCTCATTTTACCTTTGAGAAAGAACCTACTAGGTTCAAAATGTAAGGCCAACAACCATTATTTAATATTAATTGATATGAACATTCAAAACCAAGCACTTGGTATTCAAAGTTTGATCTGTCAAGACAAATTATCTTTAAAGATTATCAATATCGATGAATAAATTACCCTTTCCAGTGACGTACAAGTGTACAATAGTAAAAATGTACAACTGATTTCTACTTTTGTTTGAGCAATCGACAGATTCTACAACATTTTATCAGCAAATCCAAGTTAAATGCAAAATTACAAACATGTTTAATTTTCTTAGAAATTGATCTGAGATTCAAATAATAGGGTCCTTTTCTTACCTGATGTTAAGTTAGCCTTAGCATATGTTCTTTCCTTCAGCCTTCTGAGAACATTCTCGTGCCCTTCACTGTTGAAGCCATATCTAGTATAGAGACCAAACAAGAAAACAATATTTTTAAGTTTGGCAACAGTTTGTGTTTAGTCAGCAAAACTGAAATCAAACAACCTACATAGAGTTAATTAAAATGAAGGTATAACATCGGTAATATTGGTAAAACTTGTAGCTTTGCATGGCGAAGAGGATAAGTAAGACTAATTGCGGTGACACCATGTGAAATTCTCTATTGAGTAGTAGTAATTAGTTCTGAAAAGAACTGGAGGTTACAAATCGACGTTTCGATCAGTATGCTCTGATCGTCTTCAGGAGCATTCTAAATTAGTCTTACTTATTGGTAATATTGACAAAACTGCTTCTATGAGTATGTGTACTTTCGTTGAACCAAGATATACATTTAGCAACCAACCTGTAAAGCTTATTACGTTTTTGTCGTTGATGAAATGCATTCTGATTTTGCGTATTTATTCTTATGTGGAATTTTGGGAAGAGTACTCTTTCCTAAATTCGAACTGGAAATGTTTAGCTTTTCTTAAAATTATTTCTATGGAAGATTAATACCATCTAAGTCAGTGTAGAAGACAGTAGTTTTATACTGTCTACAATGACCTGGTACCCTAATCGGCTAGTAAAACCATTCATCGGCAAAATTCCGTTAAGTTATCTTCACATTTGTCCACAGTTACTCATCTCTTTAAGACCAACCGCTAACATATACCCCAAGTGTCATGTACATGTAGCATTTAAAAGCTCTTTTTGCTGCTCAATCCAGTGATACTAAGAATTCAAATTTTTGCAACTTTTTACCAATTTACATATCGTCACTGTTTTCACAAAGTGACAAATCAGCCCATACAGCTGCAAATCCATGTTTTGAGATAAGTTTTTGAAATTGCAATTTCAAAGACTTTTCAGCATTTTTTTTGTTTAACTGTTTTAAATTTTGCTTCCTACTAAAGCTAATGACTTTAATTCGGTATCTTTATCATAGAGATTGTAATTAACCCTAACCTTCCCAAATCCTCCAAAATCCCCTTTGCTAAAGTGAAGGATTTTGAAGGATTGAGGTTACATGCTACGTGCTCTTTGCTAAAGTGAAGGATTTTGGAGGATTGAGCTTATTAGGCATACTTGCCTTTCCATGGTACATGTACATCCATGTTTGTTGTAGCGCTTGGGTCAGTGGAAAGTGTTTATTGCTCCGTGCATGCAGGGAGGGTCCCTGGCCATGTACATGTATCACAGATTAGAAACACATGTGTGCATACATGTCATGTGCTTGCTTTACTACTGAAGGATTTTGGAGTATTCAGGTTATGTGTAAGCAAATGGGCCTAGGGAGTTAGGAAGGATTCAGGTTATGTGTAAGCAAATGGGCCAAGGGAGTTAAGAAGGATTCAGGTTATGTGTAAGCAAATGGGCCTAGGGAGTTAGGAAGGATTCAGGTTATGTGTAAGCAAATGGGCCTAGGGAGTTAGGAAGGATTCAGGTTATGTGTAAGCAAATGGGCCTAGGGAGTTAGGAAGGATTCAGGTTATGTGTAAGCAAATGGGCCTAGGGAGTTAAGAAGGATTCAGGTTATGTGTAAGCAAATGGGCCTAGGGAGTTAGGAAGGATTCAGGTTATGTGTAAGCAAATGGGCCTAGGGAGTTAAGAAGGATTCAGGTTATGTGTAAGCAAATGGGCCTAGGGAGTTAGGAAGGATTCAGGTTATGTGTAAGCAAATGGGCCTAGGGAGTTAGGAAGGATTCAGGTTATGTGTAAGCAAATGGGCCTAGGGAGTTAGGAAGGATTCAGGTTATGTGTAAGCAAATGGGCCTAGGGAGTTAGGAAGGATTCAGGTTATGTGTAAGCAAGTGGGCCTAGGGAGTTAGGGTTAATGGGGAATTACTTACCAAACATATTCATCACTTCATGAAAATGCAAAAACAAGACCAGACGTGCAGAGCATTATATATTAAACAACGTATTAAGCAATTTGTCACTTCGTGAAAACGCTAAACGTATATATATGTCACATGATTCGTCACTTCATGAAAACGCAAAATCAACAATACCCGCTTTGGCATTTTGCCAATCGCTATGTATTTCAATGTATAAAGTGACGAATGGCAATTTGTCACATCGTGAAAACGGAAAACAGCTTAGCTAAGTGATTCGCTGGGTATATTAATAGCGTACAAAGCTATGACATTCATCACTTGAAACTTGGCAGAAATGTCGGCGACAAGGAATACACCATAAATATCTACAAAAATAAATATGACAAAAATAATGTTTTTTTACGGATTCGTCACTTCGTGAAAACGGTGACAATATATAGTAAGATTTGCGGTGACATAATCTCTGAAATAATCTCTTTTGAGTAGTGAGGGTTCTCAGAAGAACCTTTGGTTAACTCGACATTTTGATCAGTATGCTCTGATCGTCTTAAGGAGAATGGCAGAACTCTGGTGCGGCAGGGGCTTAAGTAGCTTAGTGGAGGATTCTGATGCTCGCTGAGGTGTGAAGGCAGGAAACTGAAGCCAGGATCCTTGATTTCACATATAATCATCCGATCCAAACATCCAAGCACAGTGACACACGTACCTGTTGATAATTGCTTTATCTTCCGGCAGTCTAAACACTCGAGGTTTGGGATTGCCCTCTTGTGGCTCTGGTGTCACACTGCCGACTTCAACGAAACCGAACCCCATCTTTAGCATGCCGTCCATGGCTTCAGCGTGTTTGTCAAAGCCTGCGGAAAGACCCACCGGATTGCTGAAGCGTCTTCCCCACACTGTAACTCCCTGGAAGTTTGAAGAGGAAGCAGCATGTCAAGATCCTTGATTTCACGGTATCGTGAGTCGAGAAAGTGGAATTATGGTTTTGATTCTCACTTTGGAATCGGGTAGAATCTGTTTCAGGTCTAGAATTTCATTCCTGTACGGGCAAGGCCACTTATATATCCTGAGTAAAGGGCACTTCCCATATCGGAATGTCTACGGGAATATTTTTAAGGGGCACCAAGGCCAAGCCGAGGACATTGCGCCTTGAGCACCACTTAGTTGGTGGATACGTGCGCTATATAAATCCACACATTATTATTATTATTATTATTGCCTCCACGACTTCCATGAAATTCCATTTCCAGGCCTGCTAACCTATTCTCACCTGGAATCGCCAATGCCTAGTCCATATACCTTTATTATCCCTAACCATCCAGGGTATTTTGGCTAGAAACCCTGCCAGACGCATCAGATTGCATCGTTTGTCAAAGTGACTTGGCTGCCCAGTGCAGCAAGATCCATCTGGTCACAAATCTCAAGGCCGAACTGCCTCAGAGTCTGTGGTCACCAAACGCAGCAGGATACAACTCTGGCATTGTTCAATGGGACCAGCTCTCAATAGCCTCAGACTTGGCTGCTTATGCACTGGTGTTGACACCTGAATGCATCAAAGTGCACCAGACTTTTCCACCTGATGCACTGTGCTGCATCTGGCAGGGTTAGGGTTATTAGAGAAGCTAACTCAGAGATGGAATAAGAAAGTACAAAAAAAATCAGGGAGGGAGGGAGGGAGGGAGGGAGGGAGGGAGGGAGGGAGGGGGGGAGGGAGGGTGGGTTGGCTTCATTTGTGGAATACAAGTTGAACATTATAACTGGGTTTTGGAACTAACAAGGCTGCACTAACATCTTACCAATGATGGTGGGTCTACAAACGTATTTCTTGGTACCAATCCCCAAGCTGCCATCTTCACAGCAAAGACATGGGCAGACTCTGCGCTTAAAATTCTCGTACTGGGCATGACAACTTCACGGTAGAATCTTTCACTACCGAAACCGAGGGAGAACCCGACAAACAATGCCGTTCCACTGCTCAGTACAGTGACTGTTGATTTAAGACGTGCCTGCAAGAAAGCCAAACATATATTATTATAAATTATAGGCCTGTCCCGAACTGCTCATTCACATTGACAATCAAACAAAAACATGAAAAACACTTTGCTGTGACCATGGCAGGCATGATATTTAATTTTAAGGGGCACCAAGACCAAGAACCAAGACCAGGGCAACAGAAGACATGCCCCCGTGAAATTCCAGTCCTGGTAAAGTGTAGCTAGGATGATCCTAGCATTTTCTACATTATACTAATGCTAGGAAACACCATTATTTAAATTGTGTGATTGCTTAATATTTACTTAAAAGTTATATTTTTGGGAAGAATACAGAATACAACCACCAGTCAAGGGAAGATTGGCAATGAATGTATGTACATCAAGTGAGATGTTGGCCATTTTGTCGTCTGTTAAAATTAAAATTTTTGCTTAGACATTGTGCACAACCACAAGTGGCAGTTCGAAATTCTTTCCTAATCAATATTCTACAATTTAGGTTATGTAATCATAAACTTTATTATAGTACAAGATTAAGATAGGTACGGAGCCCCTAAAGGGACATATGATGAAAACAAATTTATGTGCGAAGAAATAATTTGAGTTCTTTATTTCGTGCGCTCGAAATGATTTCGTGCTCTCTAAATGATTTCGAGCACTCGAAATACTTTATTTCGAGCGCACGAAATAAAGTATTTCGAGCGCACGAAATGATTTCGAGCGCACAAAATAACTTATTTCGAGCGCATGAAATGATTTCGAGCACACGTATACCATATAAAAAATAGGCCTACAAATATAAGTGTATGTGTACACAGGATTTTTGCATCCCCCGCTTGAAGTGTCTTTGAATTCCTTCCTCCATGGTTGCACTTGCATCTCCATTCCCCGCCTACCTCCCCCCTTTCAAGGGTATCTAGTCGTTACGCCCCATCGCCATGACGCCCCTCACCATAACGCCCCATCGTCATCACGCCCCATCGCGGTTATGCCCCACTATATGATTTCCCTGCACAAAAAACAATTATTTAATTAATTTATTTAACAAATAATAAAACAAAGAAACAAACAAAAATAAACACAATCTTAAAAGATTGTGAATTATTTTTTTTTTAAATAATATTTATATACATAGGCCTATGTACATCCCTAACTTCTTGAGGACTATTATCGGCAAAAATGTGTAGTTTATGTGTAAACAGGTACATGTAATAGTTTAAATAAAAAATGTATCTATTTGTGATGGAAACTTCCTTTGGTTAGTTTTATAATAAAGGGCAGAATTTTGAAAACATTTCAGATTAATTAATATAATACTTTTATTTTTTTTAGTTTTAAATTAATTAATGAATACTTTTATAAATGAATTAATAATTCACGTAATGTTACACTGATGTCAGTGCAGTGTTTAGCTTGTTTTTTGTATATAGAGAAACCCTATTCGCACCGTGCATGAGCTGTTGAGGGCACATGTTGTGAAACCACTGTGGGCGAAAGGGCAGCGATAGTGCATCACGTTTGGCATATTGTGCAGTTGATGTGCGTACGCGCAGAATATCTCCAGCAATCATTGGTTGGTAGAAGTACACGCACACTTAGCACCATAACATACGCACATAAAGTGTACGCACAACGCTCATACGACGCAAAAGTGGCTATCATCAAGACACTGGGTGCAAATTCATCGCTAGAGAGCTACGATGTGCACTGAGCGGATGGCAGGGTGTAACTGCGATGGGGCGTAACGGCGATGGGTGTAACGGCGATGGGGCGTAACGGCGATGGGGCGATGGGGCGTAACGGCGATGGGCGTAACGGCGATGGGGCGTAACGGCGATGGGGCGTAACGGTGATGGGGCGTAACGCCGATCGGGCATTATGGTGAGGGGCATCATGGCGATGGGGCGTAAGTGAAACTTCTTACCAAGGGACTCATGAGACCATGATCAGGGTCATATGACCTTGTTGCATGGTCTCATGAGTCCCTTGGTAAGAAGTTTCACTTACGCCCCCTCGCCATGATGATGATGCCCCTCAAACTGGCCTCACCAGGCATAGGCCTATAATATAATGGCATGCCCGATCGCCGTTACGCCGACTTACGCTCATACTACTACTAGTACTAGTACTAGTCTGAGTGAGTAGTCATACAGAATAACAACAACAACAATGACTGGAAACCCTTTCACGTTCAACTTTGAAGTTCAATGATGGTCATCCACCGGCTCCCTCGATCCTCTTCAACTCTTGAACAAAAAAGTGGAACAATACTTACAGACCAAGGCATGTTGAGATAGGCCCTATATATGATTAGAAATCAATGCCATGTTTTCGTCGAGATTCAACTTTGCCCTTGATTGGTAGAATGGTAGCTAACCAGACTGATGTTAGCACGAATATCTGGCCTGAATTCCGGCCAGCACGATTTTCGTGTTGGCACGAAAATTACATTTTGGCTGTATTTCAATACGGTGGCCCAGAGCGGACAAACTGAAAAATGGAAAATCCTTTAAATAATTTCAAAATTTTTGTATATTGTCTCCTTCAGGCATACTTCATTTTCCTGACGGCAATTTACGCCATTTTAAAGGCAGGCCAATTAATTTGATGAAAACACTGATTTTGGTAAAATAATTCTTAGGTTACAATTTGAACAATAAACCACAATCAAGTAAACAGTTAATTTTTATAACTGAAATTCGGCGACAAGTTCAGCTATTGAGCTAAACAATTTTGGCACATGGTGTCACCGCAATTAGTACACGAAAGCGCATTTTATTAATGAAAAATTGCCACATTTCTCGTCTAAAATATTGAAATATTATTATAACACCCCCTTGTACCTACCTTCTGATAGACTTAATTTTGGCGACGACAAATTCTGCCATTAGTTACTGCCTAGCCCAATTAATTTAAAAATTAACAGTTTTTGCGTTAAAAAAATGATGTTTCGAATCCTACAAAAATAGTGCAACAAAGCGCATTTTTTGATGAAAAATTGCCACATTTTTCGTCTGAAATGTTAAAATATTTTTATAACATCCTCTAGAATATACCTTCTGGTAGACTTAATTTTGGCGACGACAAAATCTGCCATTAGTTACTGCCAAGCCCAATTAATTTAAATATTGACAGTTTTTGGTAAAAAGAATTTCGAATCCTATACAAATAGTACACGAAAGCGCATTTTATTAATGAAAAATTGCCACATTTCTCGTCTGAAATATTAATATATTATTATAACACCCCCTTGTACGTACCGTCTGGTAGACTTAATTTTGGCGACGACAAAATCTGCCATTAGTTACTGCCTAGCCCAATTAATTTAAATATTGACAGTTTTTGGTAAAAATGTTTCGAATCCTGTACAAATAGTACACGAAAGCGCATTTTATTAATGAAAAAATGCCACATTTCTCGTCTGAAATATTAATATATTATTATAACACCCCCTTGTACGTACCGTCTGGTAGACTTAATTTTGGCGACGTCAAATTCTGCCATTAGTTACTGCCTAGCCCAATTAATTTAAATATTGACAGTTTTTGGTAAAAAATGTTTCGAATCCTGTACAAATAGTGTGCAAAAGCGTATTTCTCTATGAAAATTGCCACATTTCTCGTCTAAAATGTTAAAATATTTTTATAACACCCCCTTGTACATACCTTCTGGTAGACTTAATTTTGGCGACGACAAATTCTGCCATTAGTTACTGCCTAGCCCAATTAATTTAAATTTAAAAATTAACAGTTTTTGGTAAAAAATGTTTCAAATCCTACACAAATAGTGCAAGAAAGCGCATTTCTTGATGAAAAATTGCCACATTTCTCGTCTAAAATATTAAAATATTTTTATAACATCCTCTAGAATATACCTTCTGGTAGACTTAATTTTGGCGACGACAAATTCTGTCATTAATTACTGCCTAGCCCAATTAATTTAAATATTAACAGTTTTTGTGTAAAAACAAACGATGTTTCGAATCCTGTACAAATAGTGCACGAAAGCGCATTATTTTGATGAAAAATTGCCACATTTCTCGTCTAAAATGTTAAAATATTATTGTAACACCCCCTTGTACATACCTTCTGGTAGACTTAATTTAGGCGACGACAAATTCTGCCATTAGTTACTGCCTAGCCCAATTAATTAAAAAATTAACAGTTTTTGGTAAAAAAATGTTTCAAATCCTACACAAATAGTGCAAGAAAGCGCATTTCTTGATGAAAAATTGCCACATTTCTCGTCTAAAATATTAAAATATTATTGTAACACCCCCTTGTACATACCTTCTGGTAGACTTAATTTTGGCGACGACAAATTCTGCCATTAGTTACTGCCTAGCCCAATTAATTAAAAAATTAACAGTTTTTGGTAAAAAATGTTTCAAATCCTGTGCAAATAGTGCAAGAAAGCGTATTTCGTGATGAAAAATTGCCACATTTCTCGTCTAAAATGTTAAAATATTTTTATAACATCCTCTAGAATATACCTTCTGGTAGACTTAATTTTGGCGACGACAAATTCTGCCATTAGTTACTGCCTAGCCCAATTAATTTAATTATTAACAGTTTTTGCGTAAAAACAAACGATGTTTCGAATCCTGTTCAAATAGTGCACGAAAGCGCATTATTTTGATGAAAAATTGCCACATTTCTCGTCTAAAATATTAAAATATTTTTATAATATGCCTTTTTAAATACCTTCTGGTACACTTAATTTTGGCGACGACAAATATAAATAAACATTTTAATAAACATTTACCACAAATTGGGTACACATTGGATACAAATTAAAACTGTTTATTAAGTTTATTAAGCAAAATACTTATAAATACAACTGCAACACTGAACTTAACTATAAATCATATTTGAGAAACATCTTTCTGTCATAATTTGTAAAAAAAAACTTTAAAAAACGTTACCTTTTATTTGTTTGGATGTTTCGAGAGAAGGTACAACAATGTGTAATTACCAAATTATCAAAATAACAATATAGTATCTGTCGTTCTTGTCAAAAAAAGAAAAACTTTCATAGGTTAAATTATGATAATTGTTGAAAACTAAAAGGCTATATATGAACGAATGTTTTCAAATACCCTCCTTTTAATATTATACAATTAAATATTTCGATTGTGTGCAGTCACTCTTTTACATGAAACCATTATTTGCTTTATACAAAACAAAACTTCGTGATTAAAGCTCATCAGTTGGAAATTAATTGTGTTATCCTAGGACCCTGATGAGATAATGTTCGAATGATATCTATCTTCTGTCTTAGTTGGACTATTTATTCAAATTAAACTGGTTATTATGAACTAAATCTGTTTGGGCTTTACACTTCTTTTATTAAAGATATTATGTAATTAATTTCATTTCATATATCATTTCCGAACAAATGATGACCCAAATTGCCTTTCAAGGTTTAAATAGAAACTTCAGACGAAGCGAAATGCATTGGTTTATGAATAATCTTTTCATAAATTGAAATGTAAACATGTAACATTATATAATTATTATAACTTTGCTGTAAAGCATAGATCAATGTTTTCCCATACATATACATAAGGCCATAGGGCCTACTTAATTTGGTCACACTGTAACCAAAAAGTGCAGTACGTTTTCCATATTTGTTTGTTTTACCCATTCTGATTCTCTTTTTTGGCCCACAAATAACAAATAATATGTCCAAACAAATATGGAAACGTACTGCAGTTTCATTATTAATCGTTTACAGAAATTGTGTAAATCAGTTTAACACACTTGTTATGTAAAATTGTAATACAGCAAATTGTTGGAAATAGAGTTGCCTACATTTCGCTGTAAATTTACATGTTTTTGTTTACAGTGCAGTAAATCAATATTATTGCCTGCAATATATTACTGCAAAAAACATACATTTGATGTTATAAATATGTCATAAAAATAAATAAACAACATTGGTAGAACTGGTAGCTTTGCATGGTGAAGAGGATAAGTATTAAAAGCTAATTGCGGTGACACCATGTGAAAATCTCTATTGAGTAGTAATTAGTTCTGAAAAGAATTGGAGGTTACAACTCGATGTTTCAATCAGTATGCTCTTATCGTCATCAGGAGAAGGATAACAATCAGAGCATACTGATCGAAACGTCGAGTAGTAACCTCAGTTCTTTTCAGAACTAATTACTACTCAATAGAGAATTTCACATGGTGTCACCGCAATTAGCCTAACTTAATAAACAACATTGTTAAAACAATTATTATTTTCTTAATCAATATCAACCCTTTCTACGAAAGACATAGACACGCGATGACGTAAACCCCAATGACGATGTCACGAGATATAAGATCTGATCGTGAAACTATGTTTTAGGAATGTGTTATTTTGAGACTTTGTTGTTCAATTAAATATTTAAGTTGGGTATATACAGGGTGGAAAGATTTGGCATCCTGGTTTTCATAATTACGAAGAAACATAATCGTTGGTTCAGGTCCCTGGTATATAAAACAATGCGGTTTTTTCACAACGATGCTCACAACTACGATACTTTTAGGCTGTAGAAACAACAGTTGATACCAGAAGGTATATTCTAGAGGATGTTATAAAAATATTTTAACATTTTAGACGAGAAATGTGGCAATTTTTATACAAAAATACGCTTTCGTACACTATTCGTACAGGATTAAAAACATAATTTTTTTTAACCCAAAACTGTTAATATATAAATTAATTGGGCTAGGCAGTAATTAATGACAGAATTTGTCGTCGCCAAAATTAAGTCTACCAGAAGGTATATTCTAGAGGATGTTATAAAAATATTTTAACATTTTAGACGAGAAATGTGGCAATTTTTATACAAAAATACGCTTTCGTACACTATTCGTACAGGATTAAAAACATAATTTTTTTTAACCCAAAACTGTTAATATATAAATTAATTGGGCTAGGCAGTAATTAATGACAGAATTTGTCGTCGCCAAAATTAAGTCTACCAGAAGGTATATTCTAGAGGATGTTATAAAAATATTTTAACATTTTAGACGAGAAATGTGGCAATTTTTATAGAGAAATACGCTTTCGTGCACTATTTGTGTGGGATTCGAAACCTTTTTTTTACCAAAAATGCCAATATTTAAATTAATTGGGCTAGGCAGTAATTAATAGTAGAATTTGTCGTCGCCAAAATTAAGTCTACCAGAATGTATATTCTAGAGGGTGTTATAAAATATTTTAACATTTTAGACAATAAATGTGGCAATTTTCATAGAGAAATACGCTTGCGTACACTATTTGTACAGGATTCGAAACATTTTTTACCAAAAACTGTCAATATTTAAATTAATTGGGCTAGGCAGTAACTAATGGCAGATTTTGTCGTCGCCAAAATTAAGTCTACCAGAAGGTATGTACAAGGTGGTGTTATAAAAATATTTTAATATTTTAGACGAGAAATGTGGCAATTTTTCATTAATAAAATGCGGTTTCGTGTACTATTTGTACAGTATTCGAAACATTTTTTACCAAAAACTGTCAATATTTAAATTAATTGGGCTAGGCAGTAACTAATGGCAGATTTTGTCGTCGCCAAAATTAAGTCTACCAGAAGGTATATTCTAGAGGATGTTATAAAAAAAAATTACATTTTAGACAATAAATGTGGCAATTTTCATAGAGAAATGCGCTTTCGTACACTATTTGTACAGGATTCGAAACATTTTTTACCCAAAATTGTTAATATTTAAATTAATTGGGCTAGGCGGTAACTAATGGCAGAATTTGTCGTCGCCAAAATTAAGTCTACCAGAAGGTATGTACAAGGGGGTGTTATAAAAATATTTTAACATTTTAGACGAGAAATGTGGCAATTGTTATAGAGAAATACGCTTTCGTACACTATTTGTACAGGATTCGAAACATTTTTTTACCAAAAACTGTCAATATTTAAATGGAATGGGCTAGGCAGTAACTAATGGCAGATTTTGTCGTCGCCAAAATTAAGTCTACCAGAAGGTATATTCTAGAGGATGTTATAAAAATATTTTAACATTTTAGACGAGAAATGTGGCAATTTTTGTAGAGAAATACGCTTTCGTGCACTATTTGTGTGGGATTCGAAACATTTTTTAACCAAAAATGCCAATATTTAAATTAATTGGGCTAGGCAGTAATTAATAGTAGAATTTGTCGTCGCCAAAATTAAGTCTACCAGAATGTATATTCTAGAGGGTGTTATAAAAATATTTTAACATTTTAGACAAGAAATGTGGCAATTTTTCATCAAAAATGCGCTTTCTTGCACTATTTGTACAGGATTCGAAACATCGTTTGTTTTTACGCAAAAACTGTTAATATTTAAATTAATTGGGCTAGGCAGTAATTAATGGCAGAATTTGTCGTCGCCAAAATTAAGTCTACCAAAAGGTATTTACGAAGGCGTATTATAAAAATATTTTAATACTGTAGACGAGAAATGTGGCAATTTTTCATCAAAAAAATTCGCTTTCGTGCACTATTTGTGTAGGATTCGAAACATCATTTTGTTTTACCCAAAACTGTTAATATTTAAATTAATTGGGCTTAGCAGTAATAGCAGAATTTGTCGTCGCCAAAATTAAGTCTACTAGAAGGTATGTACAAGGGGGTGTTATAAAAATATTAAAATATTTTGGACGAGGGAAAATGGCAAATAATTGGTCAAAAATGTGTTGGTGTACAAAACTTTTATACCAAATAAGGGGGAAATGTTACAATTTAAAAACTACAACAACAAAATCATTCAAAAACGTCCTCCTGTGCACTACTTATAATATACCAAGAAACTATTGCCATTAATTAATGGGGCAGTCTTTAAAAAAAATACACTGAAAATGGTTTATGTTTCTCATTAGTTTGTCCGCTCTGGGCCACCGTATTGAAATACAGCCAAATGTAATTTTCGTGCCAACACGAAAATCGTGCTGGCCGGAATTCAGGCCCGATTTTCGTGCTAATATCAGTCTGGTTGGTAGCTACTATAGCGCGCGAGCCTCGAAGTGTGACGTCAGATCTTCTGCACAACGTATCCAATGAAATCCCTTGAATGGTACGCCTGTAGCCTGTCTGACAAGACTAACCACGGGGTACGGTTACTGGCTTAAAAACAAAGATAAATCTTTATTTGTATATATCTTAATGTGCTTCAGAGAAAAAATAAAAAATAATAAGTAAGTTTTACATTTGTTAATATTTTAATGAACCAGACAGAATGTGTAACAACATTATATTGGTTTTGTAGTTGTGTTGCGCACACGTCTACGTTGACATCGACCTCGTACGCGTGCGTCGTCTGCACGTATATCACTCAGCGCAGCACGTTGCACTGTCAGTGTCACTTTGCAACTCGTCAAAATGACTGCTTTTGCAGGTAAGATTTCAACATGTTTAACTGATTTCTTGCACCTATTTAGTTTTGTAAATTCATCAGGCATTATCAGGAATGGATGTCGCATATAGTGCAAAATAAAAGTGTCAGAATGTTTATTTTTACAATTTTTATATTACTTTTTATAGGCCTATGACGATGTAACTAGTATTATTTATTAGGGGCCTACTTAATATTAGGAATATAAATGCCACGTATTACCAGCATAGTTAGTATACCATTTTGCGTACAAATCCGACACTTTAACTGTTTACAACTTAATTTCAACAAAGTGGCTATTGTTACCAAAAAAATACTTCTGTACCCGCCTGCATATTTAAGTGCAGATTTCTGGTTTCTCAAACACATATGAAAATTCAGTCATGTTGTTTGACCGAGGACATTGGAAGGAATCTCCCATGGACATGGTTTGACCATGGAGGTAGAATTGACTGAATGTAATTGTAAAATTAAAAATGTGTTTTAGACTTATTATTAATATTAAAGCTAACGTTAGACCACATATCTAGACAAATGTTTCCGGCCTAAACCCAATTTTGACAAACTAACCGATTATCACTTATTATGATTTATGGTTTAAACAAATGCACAATGTCTATGAGGTGGTAAGCCAACACGGGTAGGTCTGGCCATTTTGTTTCAGATTAATACAAAGCATTTTGTTCGTGTACTGAATGAAACAAAACCGTTCTTTTGCTGGGCATTTAATGCACATGTATGTCCAATGGTAGCTAGGATGATCCTATCGTTATGTTATTCACGTAAGCACTAGGATACAGGGAAAGAATGTCGTATCCGGCCGCCACTTTTTAAGGGCTTTTTTGGATTTTTTTTGCAACCACTAACCAGTTAAAAAATCATTCTATCGATTTTTGGTGGTACAGAAAGCGAGAACTATCTTTAAAATCCACTTTTGTGATGGTTTTCGGACTTGATTTCCCTTCTAAAAAAATCCTTCCCTTCAGAAAATAGAAGGATCCTATTTATAGTTGCCACTACGCATGTACAATGACTGTGTTGGTCACTAATTGTGGAGTTTACAAGATCAGACTGACATGACTGAGGAAGTCATCGTATACCAAAAATGCCTGATTTTTCATGAAATAAATATCCTGGAATAATTTGAAGTACATGTCCATCATCATCCATATGTTCTCCACCTTACCAGGTAGGTAAGATTACATTATTGGTTATATTTAATGAAAAACAGTGGCGGCCAGATATGACATTCTACCCCTATACTGTATTGTTATTACGTGTATGCCTTTGATAATAAAAAATATTGAAACTTACACTGTGTTTTTGACCAATTCTTGCCTTGTTTTGGTCTTCTCTGCGGTTTGATTCTGTCCACACGATGTGATCATGTGTCATACACCTACTGTTCCATCCGCTTTCACGGTCATAGGTGCAATTACTGGAGCGGAGCGGCAAACAGCACCCCTGCCCGACTCAACAAGTTTGTGTTTAAAACACGAATTAACATGTTGAGTCGGGCGGGGGGCACTGTAAGTGTATGACATGTGATCACATCGTGCAGACAGAATTGTGCGGACATCGTGCGGACAGAAAAACACAGTGTAAGTTTCAATATTTTTTATTATCAAAGGCATACACGTAATAACAATACAGTATAGATACATAGTATTTAAGGTATTATACAGTGCAATGTGTTAATTTTTTTGTGAAACATGCAATTTACGGTTTTTTGTACACTCTGTATCCTAGCGCTTATGTGAATAACATAACGATAGGATCATCCTAGCTAGTCCAATGGTTGGTGTGTTTTTTTTATACAATCCATTTAATTTCATTTATTACAGAGTTTGGTGTCATCCCAGAGATTGTGCAGGCTGTGGAAGAAATGGACTGGCTGTAAGTGTTTCACAACATCAATCCAAGCACCAGAGCCAGAATGAACCCACCCCAAGTTTTAACCACTCAAAACCATGTCTCCCACAATCATCAGTGAAATGTGTCACCCCAAAATACACATCCCCCAAAAAAGTATCATTCATCCTATGAAATTATTCTGTCTGAAGTGCTTTCATCTTTGAGAAAAATTCTAGTAGTTCTGGAACAATTTACTGCTGTACATGTATATGCTTTTTAGTCTTTAGATTAGCTTAATTTTGTATTTATTTCGTTATATTATTGGTTAAAAGATTATTAGTTATTACTGTAGAATCATTTGTAGAAACCCTAACCCTAACCCTAATTAGCTTAATGTTTTATTTATTTTATTATATTATTGGTTAAAAGATTATTAGTTATTAATGTAGAATCATTTGTAGAAAGCCTAACCCTAACCCTAACCCTAATTAGCTTAATTTTGTATTTATTTCATTGTATTATTGGTTAAAAGATTATTAGTTATTACTGTAGAATCATTTGTAGAAACCCTTACCCAAACCCTAACCCTAATTAGCTTAATGTTTTATTTATTTTATTATATTATTGGTTAAAAGATTATTAGTTATTAATGTAGAATCATTTGTAGAAAGCCTAACCCTAACCCTAATTAGCTTAATTTTGTATTTATTTCATTGTATTATTGGTTAAAAGATTATTAGTTATTACTGTAGAATCATTTGTAGAAACCCTAACCCTTACCCAAACCCTAACCCTAATTAGCTTAATTTTGTATTTATTTCATTATATTATTGGTTAAAAGATTATTAGTTATTACTGTAGAATCATTTGTAGAAACCCTAACCCTAACCCTAATTAGCTTAATTTTGTATTTATTTCATTATATTATTGGTTAAAAGATTATTAGTTATTACTGTAGAATCATTTGTAGAAACCCTTACCCAAACCCTAACCCTAATTAGCTTAATGTTTTATTTATTTTATTATATTATTGGTTAAAAGATTATTAGTTATTAATGTAGAATCATTTGTAGAAAGCCTAACCCTAACCCTAATTAGCTTAATTTTGTATTTATTTCATTGTATTATTGGTTAAAAGATTATTAGTTATTACTGTAGAATCATTTGTAGAAACCCTAACCCTTACCCAAACCCTAACCCTAATTAGCTTAATTTTGTATTTATTTCATTATATTATTGGTTAAAAGATTATTAGTTATTACTGTAGAATCATTTGTAGAAACCCTAACCCTAACCCTAATTAGCTTAATTTTGTATTTATTTCATTATATTATTGGTTAAAAGATTATTAGTTATTACTGTAGAATCATTTGTAGAAACCCTTACCCAAACCCTAACCCTAATTAGCTTAATTTTGTATTTATTTCATTATATTATTGGTTAAAAGATTATTAGTTATTCATGTAGAATCATTTGTAGAAAGCCTAACCCTAACCCTAACCCTAACCCTAACCAGCTTAATTTTGTATTGTTTTCATTATATTATTGGTTAAAATATTATTAGTTGTTACTGTAGAATCATTTGTAGAAACCCTACCCCTTACCCAAACCCTAACCCTAATTAGCTTAATTTTGTATTTATATCATATCATTTGTTAAAAGATTATTAGTTATTACTGTAGAATCATTTGTAGAATCACTGTTCGTTGATGGACTTCATGAGAAGTGTAAGGGTTCATAATTGTGGTTGAGTCAAAGAATGAATTACAGGACAACAGTTGAATGATATATTGTTAAAGTAATTGAATTTATTAGGAAATAGGAAACAGTTCCTCACTCATTGCTCCTCAATCTCTGACTGCCTTCTTATTCCATCAACTACAATCTTTCTTCCTTTTTTTATTATTAGTTGTCATTCTAGAGCAAAATAACAGAAACTCACGAACTTGTGTATGCAAGCGGCTTGCGCGTGAAGAACTGCGAATAATTATAATACTAAGTGCACATGACTACATTACCAAAGTGTTCTGTATTTTAATTTTGTTCCTAAGTGTGTTTTATCTCTTTAGTTCAATACACAACTGTTGATTTCTTTAATACGTTTTCCATGTTGTTTGTACACAGGCTGCCGACTGACGTTCAGGCAGAAGCCATTCCATTGATCCTTGGGGGTGGTGATGTCTTGATGGCAGCCGAGACAGGAAGTGGAAAGACGGGGGTAATTATCCTTAACCCTAACTCCCTAGGCCCACTTGCTTACACATAACCTGAATCCTTCCTAACTCCCTAGGCCCATTTGCTTACACATAACCTGAATCCTCCAGTAGTAAAGCAAACACATGAAATGTATGCACACATGTGTTTCTAATCTGTGATACATGTACATGGCCAGGAACCCTCCCTGCATGCATGGAGCAATAAACAGTGTCCACTGACCCAAGCACTGACCTTCACTACCCAAGCAATCACTACAACAAACATGGATATACATGTACCACGGAAAGGCAAGTATGCCTAATAACTTCAATCCTCCAAAATCCTTCACTTTAGCAAAGAGCATGTGGCATGTAACCTCAATCCTTCAAAATCCTTCACTTTAGCAAAGAGGGTTTGGGAGGATTTGGGAAGGTTAGGGTTAATAAAGAAATCTAAATAAAATCTAATAAAAACTAGGGTAGGAATTATTAGTGCAAAAATAAAGACATACAAGATATAAATTGTTAAGTTTTGGAAATGTATGTCACAGCACTAACTATTCAAGATAACTTTCAGTATTACACCTGTCATGATGACTTAACCCAATACACCTATCCAGCCTATTAATCAAATGGCATAGATTAATCTATAGGGTCAAGCCTTTTGATGACCATTGTTACTTTAGGTCACATGTTTTGCTTTTATACAGGTGAATGTCTGAGTTTTCCCATCATTGCTGAGGATGGGCAGGGAATGGATTGGCGTATTAAGATTATTTGGCTGTTGAACATGTTCTTATCAGTGAAAAAAATTGCTTGTATCACACAGCGAAATGCTACACAAAATTCACAATTTTCTAATTAAAATTCAAGATTTGCAATTGAAATTGTCAACAACATGCACCTTGTACTTGCAGCTGAAGGGTAAAATGTTACTATCGGGATCTATTTTGAGTAAATTCAAATTAATTTGAATAAACACTATTCTATAGCCATTATCACTCTAAACCCAGTAAAACATGAAAGTACACTTGTAATTTCCCATGAGAAGATGCATAACTTTGCCTGTGTTTTTTCTATACAGGCATTCTGTCTGCCAGTCATTCAGGTTGTACAGGAAACACTCAGGGCTAAGCCCAGAGATAAATTAGAGCAAGCTGTCAAGACAAAAACAGGTGATTACAATAAACCAGGGGTACTTTTGATAATGAGTATATTATACAAACAAATAAAACTCTGGTTACAGGCAAATAGATCTTTAAATAGTTTGATATGAAACTGTTTAAATTTGTATTTTTTTTTCCCCATTTATTTGGTTATGAAATAAACCACAAGGGAAACAAAACAAATATATTGACAAAATATGGAGATTGCCAACATAAGGCTAGATGGCTCAGTTAGTAGAGCACTGGCATGTTACATAGGAGGTCGCAGGTTCAAAACCCACTTTAATACATTTTTCTTTGTTAACTCTAAACAATGTATTTTGTTTGAGTATTTTCAGAGAGTGACCCTTATAACGTCTTTCAAATCTCCCTTCCCTACACATTTTGCATGACCACAGAAATGTCACCAATTCCTGAACCTTTCATCATGAGATTATTACTCATATTGTGTTTCTTTTTTGTTTTGCCATTTAGAAACCTCCAACAGGTGGCAGATGAATCCATTTGACAGGGGAGACACTATGGGTAGGTGTTTAGACATAATTCTCTCTACATTATTATAGCCCTCTACTAGTGAACAGGGCGGGAGCAACAGGGCATGATACAGGGGGGGGGGGGGGGGGAAACATGTCTCCTTTGACCCCCTCCAACCTGGATCCGACAAATGACCTTATTTCACTCAAATTGTACCCAATTTTAAATGGAGCAGGTCATTCACATAGTCATTAATTACGTGCATATATTATTCATTGTTCTTATGCATATTCATTGATTTCATGAATACATATTCATGATGATAACATGCATATTCATTTACAGTTTGATGAAATTCTTGCGTCGGGTGATAAACAATTGATTTAATTTTTGCCCTACGACGTGTGTATAGCACTGTATACTCAGTGCTTTCCAATCGTCATCGGGCAAGCTCGGTGGTCAAGAGGTTAAGACATCTGCACTAGTAAGCAGGAGGTCGTGGGTTCGAATCCCCGCCAGAGTCACCTGTGAAGTTTTTTCCACAGACACTCGGAAAGCACCGAGTATACAGTGCTATACACACATCGGTGTATGGCAAAAATTAAATCAATTGTTTATCATCCGATGCAAGAATTTCATCAAACTATAAATATCGCGGCACCCGCTGCTATATAGGATTCTAGCCAGCCAATCGTCATCGGGCAAGCTCGGTGGTCGAGAGGTTAATATGTCTGCACTAGTAAGCAGGAGGTCGTGGGTTCGAATCCCGCCCGAGTCACCTGCAAAGTTTTTTCCACAGTCACTCGGAAAGCACCGAGTATACAGTGCTATACACACGTCGGTGTAGGGCAAAAATTAAATCAAATGCATATTCATTGTTTACTTACATATATATATATATATATATATATATATATATACACTGGCGTGCAAAAGTCTTATCGCACCTACGTGTGTGATTTGTTTTTAAATTTTTCCAGTGTAAATGAATAAAAAATTGTAATAAAAATCATACCTGTGTCAGAGTAAATATCTATTTTTCAATAAATTCATCTCAGATGAACCTTTTTGATTGATAAACTTGAAAAACACTACGAAATTCGGAGTCACGCTGTTCCATACGCGTTAAAGTAATGGTGATTCGCGCTAAATCCAAGATGGCGGCGCCCATGGCCCACTGTAAACACGGAAATCAGGATCAGTTTAGTAACGTGTAAAGGCTCCCCTGGCGTCGATCACAGCCTGGCATCTTCTTGGCATTGAACCAAGAAGATTGTCGATGATCTGGCGGTCCATTCCTTCCCAAATCCGCTTGAGAATCTCATACAAATGGTTCTTGTTTCTGGGTCGTTCCTCGCGTTGCAACGCAGCGTTCCATTTCGTCCCAGAGATTCTCAAGCGGATTCAAGTCAGGACTCTGGGCCGGCCATACCATCAGGTCAAACTGCCAACTGCCCCCCAATTCCCGAATAAATTCAGGGGTTGGATCGGCTATGAATTCCCGTGTAATCGCTGCTGTATGGGGTGGTGCATTGTCATGCTGAAACAGGAATTCATGGCCGATCAGATGATGGGCAGATGGCAGCATGTGATCGCGGAGAATATCAATGTAAACAAGAGCATTGATATTTTCTTTGATCCAAGCCAGGCTCCCGACGCCAGAGGATCCAAAACACCCCCAAACCATGATGCCTGATCCCCCATGCTTCACAGATGGTGCCACGCATGCCTCGTTGAATTCTTCACCCACTGCTCACCTGACGTAAACCCGACCATCGGACTGGAAGAGCTGGAACCTAGACTCATCGCTCCATAAAACGCGTTGCCAGTCTGCGGGTGTCCAGGTCAGATGTTCCCGAGCCCAGGCTAATCTCCGGCGTTTGTGGTCGGCTGTGAGGCGGGGCTTGTACCTGGCAACCCTGCCATGAAGACCAGCGTCACTCAGTCTCCTGGAGACAGTGCTCCGATGAACCTCGACCCCTAAAGTGTTGGCCAGGTCGACTGCCAGTTCGGGTGCAGTTGCAAACCGATTACGTCTTGACGTCATCACAAGGTGGCGATCCTCGCGCTCCGTTGTGGCCCTTGGCCTGCCAGATCTCGGCCTTGACTCCATGGAACCAAACTCATCCAATTTTCGGAGATTATACCGTGCATGAAGTCGCTGATACCCAATCTCCTTCCTATCTCCCGGGCAGAATGCCCCTCCTGATGCAACGCTTCCAACATCCCTTTTTCGTGGTCGGTGAGTGGAGTTTTGTTTGCCATTGTGACGATACTTTGTGGAAGTGAATGCTTTCATATGCAAATTAGAGCCTTTAGAAACAAACCCTGACCTGTCCTCTTTAAATTTTTGTGATTGGTTCATTGATAGCATCATTTAAATATGAATGAAAACGGGTTTCCCGAAGCGCGATCCCTGTTGTCATTGGTTTAAATGCCACACTTAATTTATTCATGAGCTCATGAATACGTAATGAGGTCATTCAAGATGGCGATTTTACACAGACGAAAAACACGTTGCGAAATTCAACTCGTTAATGACATATTCAACTGATCTGTGTTATTAAAAATATGACTAAAACTGATTAAAATAATGACACAAGACACAGGTATGCATGTTTAATGATTTATCAATTTATTTCCATGAAAAATTTATGAAAGAAAATTGGTCGTGTGGGTGCGATAAGACTTTTGCACGCCAGTGTATATATATTATTCATTGTTCTTATGCATATTCATTGTTTACAGCTATTGATGTGACTGGACTGCTCTGCCAGAGCAGAGATCAAAATTCATGGCAAGGGACACGATCCAACCTTGGAGTTATCAACAGAGGTTTGTTATTATCACAGGAATATACTCATTTCTAAATTATGATTTAGATAATTCATTGATAGTCATTAATGTCTGTTTCATACTAATTCATTAATATTCATTAATGTCTGTTTCATACTTTCAGGCAAGTATTACTACGAGGCAACTGTAACCGATGAAGGATTGTGTCGCGTTGGCTGGTCTACTGCAAAGGCTTCCTTGAATCTTGGTAAGTTCCAAGTGGAATAGACCCATTTTAAACACAAGTTGAAAAAGTAAATAAAATACAACTTAATCATAAATTCAAACTTAAAGCAAACCAATAGTGAGAACCCACTTGAAGGTGGTCATTGCGTCACATGCTGCATCTCTTTGGAATTCCTTGCCTGGTGCATGTTTCCCTTCATCCTACGATGTATCCTGTTTCAAGAGGAATCTCAATTCCCACCTTCAGCTACTCTAAGTCTATTTCCTTTTTTATTTTTCTTCTATTGCAGCCCGTGAGTGGCTTTTAGCCTTGTTCAGGGCAAATATGCATTTACAAAAATTGTTTAAATTAAAAGAAAAAATTTAAAAATCACAGAAATAAAAAAGTTGTATTTTTGATCTATTTAAAGGCACGGATAAACAAGGTTTTGGCTTCGGAGGAACTGGAAAGAAGTCATTTGACCGGCAGTTTGAAACTTACGGAGAGGTGAGTTCATATAAGATCATATCTTTAAGCAAAATCTTAATTTAAATGGCCATTTTATTTCAGCCATGTTCTTCCTGGTAATGCTTATGTTCTTAGTTCTATATGTGTGAAGGAGACCCACTGAAAATGACCGAAACTGTTTTATTTGGTACACTGTTTTTTAATTATTTTTTTCAGACATTTGGCATAAATGATGTCATTGGTTGCTATTTGGATCTGGACACTGGAGGCATTGAATTCTCAAAGAATGGTAAATAGGATTTGAGGCTTTGCATGGTGGAACAATAAAAGTAACAGGCGTCCCAGTGAAACCTATAAAACCTATATTTCAAAATGGGAATCTATATTAACCTATAAAAATCAACTTCCTAATAAAATCCTCATGGCTTTGAAGAAAAATTACTTACTTAAGTATAAAGAGATGAAGCCAAAACAGTAGCCAAACTGTAACATGTGTACCGCTCTTAGATTTTCTGCCGGACATATTATGGGGTAATGAACTTTGTTGCAAAAAGTACTCGGAAGGTAGGCAATTTACCAAAAACTTGTTACTGAACACTGCATAATCACAGGAAATAACCTATAAAAGCCTATATTTTGGTATTTGGTAAACCTATATTAACCTATATTTTGCTTTAAAACCTATTTAAGAAACCTATATTTGGTAGATTAGGCACTGGGAGGCCTGCAGTAATTAGTGGTAGCACCATGCTATCACAAACTTCCTCGCAAAGAATGATAACTTTCCTCCATTCTCTTGGTTATCTTTAACCCTAATTCCCTAGGCCCATTTGCTTACACATAACCTCAATCCTTCAAAATCCTTCAATTTAGCAAAGAGGATTTTGGAGGATTTGGGAAGGTTAGGGTTAATTTAATATATTTAAAGGACAGGCCGCTACATAATTTAAAACATGTCATTTATAAGATGAGTGCGCCCTCAACTGATTGCTGCGTGCAAACCTCCAGACTAGGTTGTTTCACCATCTTTTCTAATGTAGCCAATTAAAATTGGAAATGACGTGTACTGCCGCAAAAGGAATTGTACACCATTGGTTAAATGTTTGTAGATTTATCTATGTTTTATAAGAACCAGGAGTTATATATGTTACATATAGTTCTTGATTATTTATTCATTGAAAAATGTCCATTTAACTACTTACCACAGCTGGCTTTCTGTTGACAGTTTATTTTGTTTTGTCTGTAGGTGTTTACTTGGGTCATGCATTTGATGTTGCTAAGCATTTACTTCAACAGCCGCTGTTTGCCACTCTTGTACTTAAGGTCAGGCCTGTGATTTCTCAGGATTTTTCCTGATTTCAGGATTTTTTTACAAATCTCGCTTTGCCTCAAAATTTTCTTGAAAGAAGAGAAGTATCCACCAAGGGAAGAAAGAAGTAGCCTGTATTGTGTCCAAAACCTCTAGTTGCTTGTTTGTGGGGTTGTTGAGAGTTTATAAATCCTCCAAAATTAACCATCCGGGAGGTTCAGGGGCTTTGTCCTCTAGACCAAAGGGAAACCCAGACCCGCTACCCATTTTTCAGGATTTTTTACCTGTAACTCACAAACCACATGGCCAAAAATGCTCAAATTTCAGTTTTGGAGTTTTCTCATACAACCAAACAAACCTGGAAAGTAAAAAAAAAATCTGTGAGATTGACCTCGGAAAGTGTGTGATTTGACGTGGAATAACCCTTTTGTTAAGTCACACCCCTGCAAGGTGAATCATTGTTTTATTTTGGCTTCTTACAGCCCAAAATGATACAATCATGATTGTGAGAAAGGGTGTAATGTTTTATGGACATTGTACATTCAGTACCTGCCTCTTCACATAGCATTGTCCTGTCACTGACTTGAAATGTCTGTTACAAAATTGTGTTTCATTTGACTACCCATGGGTAGGATGTTTCCATGGGAGATCATCAGGTTTCGGGTAAAACTTTTATGAAATGGTCCGTTGTTTCTTATCAAGTTAAAAAAAAATCAAGTTTTGTATAGAACCAAATTGGCTGAAGTAGGACTCTATGACCTCCAATTGACAGTGCTAGACTCAACCAACTGAACTACATCTTAAGCTCTGTGGTCTCTCAAATTGTCAATATTTATGAACAAGGGACAACTTACCTTCCCACTGAAATTTACAATTTGCTGAAATTCAGAAGAAAAAAATTATTTGAGAGGATTAATAATTAAATACTGAAACCATATATATATATTTTTTTATATAGAATGCTGAAATGAAGTTCAACTTTGGAGCTACACCATTTAAGTACAAATTAGAGGTAATATTCTGTCTTAAGTGACATAAATGAATGTATTTAAGCCAGTTTAAGCCCTTGGTTAAGTGCATCCATACTCTGTATAAGAAACAAGTGATATGTACAAAAACCAATGAGTGAAAGTTTCAGTTTATTTTGTTTTGTCGTTAAAATTTTGTCGAGAAAATAGTGAAAATCATTCAGATTTTTGGTTTTCATTTTAGTGTGGAATTTTAAGGGATGTTTGATAACATCAACTTTATATACAAAATATTTGTTTGTAGAACTGTGATTATATATGTTTTTTATATGAAGTATATTGTGGTTTTAAAGATGTTGAAAAAAGTTATTTCAAATAATGCTTTATTATCAAACAAAAATTATTGTTGGTTGTCAGAACAGGTTTTACACAAACAAACTGACCTATATATGTTATTTGACAGGGAGGATACAAACCACTGTGCGGTGCACCTTCTGATTGCACAGCTAAATCATCAAATGCAGGTAACATTCTACTAGAATCAAATCTACCAGACCAACGGGTCTAATAACGGAACAAATTTCCTAGACCAGTGCCAAAAATAAGAAAATCTGTGTAACTTGTATGGAAAATCCACTAAACCGCTAGACTAGTTCAGTTATGGAGTGCATTAGACTTGACTCGATCCAGTGGGTACGTATTTCTAGACCTGAGAGAGTTCTAATAAAAGATTGCAACTTTTTGGTAAACATAAAAACATAAAATATCATGGAACAGTTTTTTGTTGTTTTTTTCAAAAAACGTGAGCACCTATCGTGACGACATTTTGGAAACTTAGTTTTAGAATATTTTTCATCAAAACTAAAGTGTTGAAATTAACATACATGACCAAATACCAATGCTGTGCCCTCCCTTTCAATCAGGTCTGTGATTTCTCAGGACTTTTCATGATTTCACGATTTTTTACAAATCTCCCTTTGCCTCAAAATCTTCTTGAAAGAAGAGAAGTAGCCACCAAGGAAAGAAAGAAGTAGCCTGTATTGTGTCCAAACCTCTTGTTTCTTGTTTGTGGGGATGTGGAGTCTGTAAATCCTCCAAAATTAAACATCCAGGAGGTTCAGGGGGGGCTTTGTCCTCTAGAACAAAAGGAGACCCAGGCCCGCTACTCATTTTTCAGGATTTTGGACATTGTCAAATCTGTTCAATGGTGTATTTCATTGTCATGCTATACAGGTGCCCAGCAGGCTTTTGCTGGTAAACCTCAGCCTAATGCACCCAAGGCAATCATCCTTGAGGTAAGTCAAACAATTTCTTTAAAAACATCATTTTTATGTTAACTAAATCAGTCATTTATTAGTTAATAGTTTTCCGAACCCCGTGGCGGGTTTATTTTTACCGCACAAACACGACCAATGGTGCTCACCAGAGCATGACCGGGGAGACCGCATCTTCCACCGTATGCTTATGGCTCGTTGCCATGTCGACTGGGAATCTATACAAATATTCCCGAGAATCCTGTGGCGTGTTTAGACGCTCTCCGATCCGCTGTCCCAAAAAAAATTGCGTGTGTACACGGCCTCCGACGCGAACTGGTTAAAGCCAGTTTATACTTTTAGTAAAATGTTTTACAATGCATCTATAAAAACCAACCTGTGAAAGTCTCAGCTTTCTTTTTAAAAAAGTGGAAAATGCATTCAGATTTTTTCAATTCATTCCAATATGCAATAATTATTTGAATAATTTGATTAATTTTACTAAAAAATAGCAGCACAGATAGAAATATTCAAGGGATGATTGATACCATCATTAACTTTACACTTAGTAAAAGTTTATGTAAAAACTGTGATCACCATGTCGGTGTTTTGAAGGTTTTACTCAGTGTGAAATTAACTTTAAAAAATTATTTAATTATTTTTATTAAAAAGATTTATTCTTTCTCCAGATTCTCCTCATCTTTATTTCTAATACCTTGTTTTTTTACATACATTTTTGTTGTTTGTTTATTTGTTAATTTTTTGTTTACTCTATTGCAAGTTTGGTGTGATTTAAACAAATATTTTTGTTAATTTTTTTCTTTTATCAGCCATCAAGAGAGTTAGCCGAACAGGTAAGGAAATGTTAGATATACTAGATTTATCTATACAAGAGCCATTTCTCTATATATAAGGGCAATTCCCCTTAAATAATACATTCATCTTTTTTCAGGAATCAGCGTGAACCCGGCATGATAATTTTCTGCGGCCCTGCAAATTTCCTGAATTTTTTCAAGTAAAAATTTGCTGATGCCGAGATCAATGTCAATTTAATTTACATTTTAGAAATAAATAATTTTAAAATGCATTCAGACTGCTCATAACCATTCACTAATTTTACTAAGCCTGAGACATACATATTTCAAGGGATGTTTTGATACCATCATCAACTTTACAAGTACGTTTTATGTAAAACAGTGATCGTTTATGTACGTTATTTTGAGATTATACAGGGGCTATGAGCTGTCCTTTCATGCTATTATGTATTATCTTGATTTCACAGACTCTTAATCAGATCAAGTTATTCAAGAAACATATTCAAGATTACTGTCCAAGGTAGGTGCAGAATGCAATAAAAGGAAAGGTACATCATTGGTAATGACGGGGAAACTTCAAGTATTCTTACTATCTTTGAATCAAGATGTACATTTCAAAACCAAATCTGTAAACGTTTCATCAGCTTATAACGTTGCATTCAGATTTTGGGTTATTCATTCCAATGTGGAATTTAGAAAAGTGTACTCTTTCTTAAATTCAAACTGGAAAGGATTCCACTTTTCTTAAAAGTAACAACACCTCAAAATTATTGCTAGTGAAGATTGAAACCATCATCAGCTGTGTACATCATGTTAGTTTCACATTAAAGGGGCAGTATCGTCACAATCAACAGGGCATGGAATCGGAGTGCTTGTTTTAGAAAATAATTTCCCATATGATAAGGTCATATTACCGTTGCTGCTGCATAAATGAGCCAGTAATTTGCAGTCACTGTGTTCATCTTGAACAAGGACATCGATTCCATGCCCTGTTGAAAGTCTGCTCTGATCGTGACAATACTGCCCCTTTAAAGCATTTGGTAATTTTTGACTTATCATCGGTCTATAACTTACAAAGATAATGAATATCTTTAAACAGTTTAGTAATTCGTCTTTTTTTCATTTTCTTTGCCAAATATACTGTAAGATGCATGAGATATAATCAGTGGTTTCCTTGTTGCAGAGAGTTGTTGATTATTGGCGGACTACCAGCCAAGCAACAAATTGATGCGCTGCAAAACGGGGTAAGTTAAGAAGAGATTAATTTGGATTTTTTTTTTATAGTTTTATAATTTCTTAATTTTTTTTTATTGAAAACACATCAGCAGCAGAAGTCCTTTGAAAGCATATTATTTTATGATATTTATTATAAAGGGAATAAAGGTTTTATAGCAGTTTTTACCACAAGATAAACACAATAATACAATAATATTTTATATAATACAATAATATTTTAGAGCTCTTGTGATCGCTCGATTTCCATTGTATATTTTTAACATTGGCTGAATAAATATATCTATCGATCTATCTATCTATCTATCTAGATGGTGTCGTGGTCTATGTGGTTAAAACCAAGCGTCACGCTTTTATTCCCATTTTTGGTGTTAAAATGTACAAATTTACATGTTTTTGTTGCCAGGAACAAACAATGAAACAGACTGTTTCAACCATGTATTTGGAGGTCACAAAAGCCTGAATGCATGTAAAGAATCTAAGTGCCTGTACACACATGAGAACACACAACCTTTCGGATCGGGATTGTGGGGTGCCACCATTTTCCTCCTGTTGTCCCTTTTCTTTAGAATTTCTCTCGTGGCGTACACGGAAACAAAGACCGAACTTGTGGGGTACCATTGTCCCCATTCAGAAAGTACTCTCCTGTGCGCCCACTAAGCATGCGTACCTGTATGATAGACAACAGTTTCTTCATTCTGATTGGCTCAAACCAATCAGAATTTCTCAACTGACTTGGGCATTTATGAATTACTTTACATATTCATATTTTACCCAGGTCGACATGGTAGTGGCTACCCCTGGAAGAATCGATGACCTCATCAGTACAGGGAAGCTGTTACTGAATCAGGTTAATACTTTCATTCAAAAGTGGAATATTTGATGCAAAAATGTTAAAAATATTTAGATGGCATGATACAGTGCAAAGAAAACCATCTGAGGCATCAGCAATGATGAGTGAGCCTAACCCCACTGCCACACACTCTCCACACCAGACCCACTACCAACCCACCCCTTCAGATTACAATTGATGATAGCATTTTCCTGTTTTTCCTTCTTTCCCCTATAAACCAACATGGCTCGGGGCTTGTATGTCTCTCTGCTTTAGAATACTCCACAGTCAACTTAGGCAATCATGATGCATGACCTAACGTCCTATGTAATAAATCATGAACCTCAGATCAGCACTTCTAAAATGTTATATTTGAAAATGTTATATTTTTTAATATTTTTTTTCCTACAGGTTCAGTTTTTCATTCTGGATGAAGCCGTAAGTATAATGTATACTCTTTCTAGAATGATTTCTTTTACTTAGCTTTATGAATAATGAATTAGCGAAATGTGATTTGAAGATTTGCATAGTGGATTGGATAACAAGATTACATATAGTGTTTTCTCATGACTGAAACTCAGAGTGTTTGTTTAATGTGTATCTTGATTCAAAGAGAGTAAGCATACTCATAGAAGCAGTTTGGCCAACATTACCAATGTTGTACCTTCCCTTCAATGTATATCTTGATTCAAAGAGAGCAAGCATACTCATAGAAGCAGTTTTGCCATCATTACCAATGTTGTACCTTCCCTTCAATGTATATCTTGATTCAAAGAGAGTAAGCATACTCATAGAAGCAGTTTGGCCAACATTACCAATGCTGTACCTTCCCTTCAATGTATATCTTGATTGAAAGAGAGTAAGCATACTCATAGAAGCAGTTTTGCCAACATTACCAATGTTGTACCTTCCCTTCAATGTATATCTTGATTCAAAGAGAGTAAGCATACTCATAGAAGCAGTTTTGCCAACATTACCAATGCTGTACCTTCCCTTCAATGTATATCTTGATTCAAAGAGAGTATGCATACTCATAGAAGCAGTTTTGCCAACATAACCAATGTTGTACCTTCCCTTCAATGTATATCTTGATTCAAAGAGAGTAAGCATACTCATAGAAGCAGTTTTGCCAACATAACCAATGTTGTACCTTCCCTTCAATGTATATCTTGATTCAAAGAGAGTATGCATACTCATAGAAGCAGTTTTGCCAGCATTACCAATTAATTAATTTCACCAACCTAAACATTACCAATGTTGTAACTTCCCTTCAATGCATATCTTGATTCAAAGAGAGTAAGCATACTCATAGAAGCAGTTTTGCCAACATGTTGTACCTTCCCTTTAATGTATATCTTGATTCAAAGAGAGCAAGCATACATATAGAAGCAGTTTGGCCAACATTACCAATGTTGTACCTTCCCTTTAATGTATATCTTGATTCAAAGAGAGTAAGCATACTCATAGAAGCAGTTTTGTCAACATTACCAATGCTGTACCTTCCCTTCAATGTATATCTTGATTCAAAGAGAGTAAGCATACATATAGAAGCAGTTTGGCCAACATTACCAATGCTGTACCTTCCCTTCAATGTATATCTTGATTCAAAGAGAGTAAGCATACTCATAGAAGCAGTTTGGCCAACATTACCAATGTTGTACCTTCCCTTTAATGTATATCTTGATTCAAAGAGAGTAAGCATACTCATAGAAGCAGTTTGGCCAACATTACCAATGTTGTACCTTCCCTTCAATGTATATCTTGATCCAAAATGAGTAAGCATACTCATAGAAGCAGTTTGGCCAACATTACCAATGTTGTACCTTCCCTTTAATGTATATCTTGATTCAAAGAGAGTAAGCATACTCATAGAAGCAGTTTGGCCAACATTACCAATGTTGTACCTTCCCTTTAATGTATATCTTGCTTCAAAGAGTAAGCATACTCATAGAAGCAGATTGGCCAACATTACAAATGTTGTACCTTCCCTTCAATGTATATCTTGATTCAAAGAGAGTAAGCATACTCATAGAAACAGTTTTGCCAACATTACCAGTGTTGTACCTTCCCTTCAATGTATATCTTGATCCAAAAAGAGTAAGCACACTCATGGAAATAGTTTTGCCAACATTACCTGTATTGTACTATCCCATTGAGTGATCTGATGTTTTGATACCCTTTCTAACACATCCTTGCAGGATGGTTTACTATCAGCCGGCTATGGTCAACAGATCACACGCATGTATGAACAGATACCCAATGTTACTATAGATGGCAAGAGACTACAGGTAATGTATCTCAGTACATAATTTTTTTCCCCCTATGCTATCATTGTATATTGTTTGTATTAATGTTTTTTCTTTGTTTCCGCGCCTTGAGCGCCCAGCAGGGTGGATATGTGCGCGCTAAAAATCTTTATTATTATTATTATTATTATATGGTATCATGTTATAATGACATTAAAGGGACAATACCGTCACAATCAACAGGGCATGGAATCGGAGTGCCAATTTTAGATTAACTGGGAGACTGAAAATAATACCCCACATGATAAGATCATGCTGCTGCTCGGAGCCAATATTTTTCAGTCACTGTGTTCATCTTTAACTAGGACAATGATTCCATGCCCTGTTGAAAGTCTGCTCTGATCATGATGATACTGTCTCTTTAATTAACCTGCTTCCTAGGTTGTGTCGTGACATAATCCGTAATCCCTCATTCTTTGGTTCAATGATGACTTCTGGCTTGCATCCTCAGGTCAAAGTTAGTGACAAAGATAGCCGGGAAGGCCGCCAACATAGAGCTAGATGGTGCAGTTGGTAGAGTGCTGGCACAGTAACCTACATCAACAAACACGTGTAAAAACCAACAGCTTAAAAATTGTAACATTAGTGACTAAAATTTCTTATTGATAACTAGGGATTATTTCTTCATGTTACAGATGGTTGTATGCTCAGCGACATTGCATTCATTTGAAGTAAAGAAACTTGCCGTAAGTCAGATATTCAACTTTTTAAAACCGGTTCCAGACATTTTGTCTTGTGTGTTTCTTTATTACATTGTTTCTCTGTTTGTTTGTTTGTTTGATTGGCCATTTGTTTAAAGGTAAGGTATAGTATCGGTAATTTTAAAATAAACCAAATTGTCAAATTGTAATTTTTGAAACCTATTTAATAAAAAGTTCATGGTAGTATCAATCTTCCCTGAAAATAGTTTTGCCTGAGGTGAAATTATTGCCCATAACTTTTAGAATTTAGACTTGTTACGGAGTCTTCAATTCAGTACATTCCACTGGTGGAATAAATACCACCCTCTATTGACTAGTATTTTGAAACTTAAATTTGAAAATGAACGTGGACCAATTTTTTAAATTGTACCTTGTCTTCAAATTCTACATTTCTATTTGTGTATTTCTGAATGCCAAAAAATCAGCATTCTCTTGAAAATTAATCAGTTTACGTGAGCAAACTGACCAAAGCATGAAATCTAAGAATGCACTATTGTTTTTGTCAGGAGAAACTGATGCATTTTCCAACATGGGTTGACCTTAAGGGACAGGACAGTGTACCAGAAACCGTTCACCATGTGGTAAGTCATTACATCCATGACAGTATATTGTGTATGGAGGAGGATATGACTTGACTAGTGTAGTAAAGAAAATGACTAGTGACTTTACTTCACTTCACTTCAAAACTCTATAATTTGTGACTGGCTCTGGCAAAACCCTAAACTTGAACCCAACTTTTCGGAGTGACCTCACAAATTTATCGTGAAAATTAACAATGTTCCCAACAATGTTTCAGGATTTTTCTTTATCCATCAAAATCTAGAGAAAATTCTCTAACTCTATGGCCCGTATTTTAGAACGTTCCTTTACTGCAAAGGACGCCTTTATGCCTATTGTTCTCTTAAGAGAACAATAGGCATAAAGGCGTCCTTTGCAGTAAAGGAACGTTCTAAAATACGGGCCTATATGGTGACATGAAAATCTCAAACTGGTCCCTGGGGTCAGTGTTTGACCTTTTCATGGCTGTTATGCATTATGGTAAATACCGAGAAGTTTCGGGTTTTGCCAGAGCGGGTCACATTTGTTTTCAATGTAATTTATATTTTATACCTTCTTTGATTTTTTTTGCCTAAAGAGTAAGGAGTATACATCTTTTTTTTTCCTTAGGTAGTCAAAGTGGACCCTATGAAGGATTCATCATGGCAACGAAAAGGACAAAAAGTTCAGGTACACCTCCAAGATTCAGCTTATTCCTTCTGCTTTTATATCAAAATTGTATTGATTTCTTTTCTCTGTAAGGAATCCCATAATGGCCAAACTTGACACTAGCATGGATGGGTACCTGAGCACATGGTACATATGTCATGACCGGGATCTGTGTTCAAGATATCAACTCCTCAAACCTGTCACTCAAAACAGGATTTGAGTTCTTAAACGGAGTGCCATAGTCGAGCGGTTTAGTGCATCGGATTTGTGTTCTGATGGCTGAGTCGTCAGAATGTGGGTTCGAATCCTGGCCACGACCATGGTGCTTGTGTCCTTGAGCAAGACACTTAACTAGAATTGCTTCTCTCCACCCAGGAGTAAATGGGTACCTGTGAGGGCAGAGTTGGTTGTTGTGTTTGATTAGCCCATATGCGCTGAAATGGCAGCAATTGAGCTGTATACTCCCCAGGGAGCTGAGATGGTTTCTGGAATGATTTATGCGCCTGATGAGCAGGGGTAATAATGTACAGCGCCTTGATCTAGTTGCTAAGATATGTGCGCTTTATAAAAATCGTGTATTATTATTATTATTAAACCTGTCACTCAAAATGGGCATCAAGTCAGACTTATCTGTGTCATGAGTTTTATAAGTCTGCCATGAATACATAGCTGTGGACCTTAACTTTGTACAAATTTCAATGGACTCCATCAACATGGTTCTAGGAATGGATTTATTTTGTTATTGTTATGTTAAAAGTGTACACTTTTGGTTTAGTGTCTGTAAATGCTTCACCAACATGCGAAAGTTGTAGCTTATTTCAATATGTTGTTAACCAGTTCACGTCGGGAATATATTTTTTTCCCGGTCCCCCGTGCGGGTTTATTTTCAGTGAAAAATCAGAAAAAACTTCTAGCCATAATAATTTTTTTTGTCAATGAAACTAAGTCCGGACACCCAAATAAACACCTTTACTCATTGACATTTCAAGAATTAAATGGCTAGTTTTTTAATTACGGTTGTGTTTGTTCAGCACAATTAGACCGTTGGCAAGCTCCGATGCAACGGCCTATTAGCGACCAGCGCCCGGTTGAACAGACAGCATACCTGGAGAGAGAGGAAAGGCCTCGTAAACAATCGATATAAAATCCGTCTTTACAAATTCTTGGCTGGTACGTCAAAGGAACAGGTCTTGGATAAAGGGATTATGCAAAAATCAACAGAAAGAGTGAACTCGTTCATCGTTTGCAGTGCCATTTGTCCGGGGCCACCGAACCGTGACCCCATGGACTCCGAGAAACGATTGCGTGTATACAAGTCAGGCGCCACGACGGCACGCCACGTGTGGCGTGTTGACAAGTCTCCCGGTAACACACACAAAAATCGGAATGCGTATTTAGACGCTCTCCGATCTGGGGTTCAAAAAAAAAATGCGTGTATACACGGCCTCCGACGCGAACTGGTTAAAGAGCAAATAGTGAAAATAAATTCAGATTGTTCATGTTCATGCCGACATCAAATTTCTGTCTTCTGATGACAGAAATTCATTTTGGAAATTATGTCACCAATTTTACTCAAATGAACCCGAGACAGAAATGTTTCAAGGGATGTTTGATACCATCATCACCAAGTAAGATTGATGTAAAACTGTGATCATTTATGTTTTATAAGGTTACCAATAAGTGTATAGGGGATTTAATACTGGAGTATGGATGTCAACCTCCCACCTTATTAATTCCTATGTTGAACTTGTATGATGAATTGTTGTGAAAGATGATTAAAGGGACAGTATTGTCACAATCAGAGCAGACTTTGGACAGTGCATGGAATCAGTGTCCTAGTAACTGAAAATAATACCCCACGGTGTGCGCTGGCCTTACATAACAGGACGCAATCATATTACCATAAAGCCACAATTATTTACGCAGTAGCCATGAAAATATGATCTGATCACGCCCTATTATCTAAGGCAGTGTTCGCTCATTTTCAATCACTGAGTTCATCAAAAACATAGATTCCATGCCCTGTCGAAGTCTGCTCTGATCGTGACGATACTATCCCTATTAACTGATATTCTTTTGACTAATGATTTTTTTTCAGACTGACGGAGTACACCAAAAGGACAGGTTACAATACGGCAGTCAAAACAGAGGTGAGTCGATCATTATTGAAATTAACATTCCAGTAACGATTCCTCCCAACATGATCTCAAGTATGTACATTTTGCTACTTTGCCTTCTGGGTTTAACAGCGGTTCCTTCTAAAACATTCCTGTGAGAGAGGTTGTCTTTAATAATGATATTTCCAACAGTTATCTTATGAATAGGTTTTTTTTCTTTGTCTAGCATGCATTCATATCATACAAATCGCCAAACCATTGTCTACGTGTTGCATCATAGAACAATAACAAAACAAAAAATGTGAAGAGCCAACCACTCACCACCCTGCAGTCATGGGAACATGACATCACACTTCACTACTCTGTTGCATCATGGAGAGACAATGTCCAAATACAAAAATTCCCTGCAATTATATTGACATAAATACAACGTACAATGCCAAATTTTGTCCATCTTTTGTGAAAATTGCCACAGACTGGCTTTGGATGCGTTTGTTTTAATGTCCCATCTATGTTCACCATAATTCTGCAATAATTTATTCTTTGTTCTACATGCATTCTTATCTTATGTTAACATTGCTAGACCAATTTTTCTTATTTGAAATTGAAAAACAAAATTGTATTTTTCTTGCTCAACAGAGACACTCTCAGAAGGCGTCAAAATCTTGAAAATCGATTATCTTATTAAGGCCATCATTGAACACAAGATGGATCGTGGTATCATCTTCTGTCGTACCAAGGTCGACTGTGACAATGCAGAGAAATTCATGTCATCTCTGGGAGGCGGTATGTCAACAAAAAGATTTTCCCAATTAACTTTTCAATCCTCAAATGCCTGCCTTCATAATTGTGACCCAGTCTTACAAAATAAGTCTGAAGTCTGAATGCAAATGAACAGAAATGTTCACTTCAATTCACAAGATATTGACGAATGATTTGTAGAAAATTTAATATGATAATGGATTTATTTTCCTGAGCTGGAAAAATCTAAAAGTGAAAATATTTCACTCATTTTGTAAGATTCAGTCACACCCATGATATTGTGAGAAAGTTAATGTAGTGCAATCCCAGAGTGGAAATAGAAGAGTTGGGTTGAGAAGAGAGGACTCATAGACAATTTCATTTGATCCTTTAACCCTAACCTTCCCAAATCCTCCAAAATCCTCTTTGCTAAAGTGAAGGATTTTGAAGGGTTGAGGTTACATGCTACATGCTCTTTGCTAAAGTGAAGGATTTTGGAGGATTGAGGTTATATGCTACATGCTCTTTGCTAAAGTGAAGGATTTTGGAGGATTGAGGTTATTAGGCATACTTGCCTTTCCATGGTACATGTACATCCATGTTTGTTGTAGTGATTGCAAGGTCAGTGCTTGGGTCAGTGGACACTGTTTATTGCTCCATGCATGCAGGGAGGGTCCCTGGCCATGTACATGTATCACAGATTAGAAACGCATGTGTGCATACATGTCATGTGCTTGCTTTACTACTGAAGGATTTCAGAGGATTCAGGTTATGTGTAAGCAAATGGGCCTAGGGAGTTAGGAAGGATTCAGGTTATGTGTAAGCAAATGGGGCTAGGGAGTTAGGGTTAATAAAGGCCATGCAAGTCCTTAAAGAAATTTAAAAAACATGGCTCTCATTACAATTTTGTTGACTGCGTTTTGGGATATATTTCCCATTCCGTTTCATGTTATGGTAGACACGATATGACAGTTCTTTTTTTAATTATTGGACCAATTGGAGAAATAACTTTTAAACTTGGTCTTATCAAGTTGGTTATAATAGATTTAAAATTATTGCAATGTGTTAACGAACACAAGACTCCTATCACCAAGATTGTAAGAAGTTTAATGTCCAGTATATACACTTCTGTAATATAGAAAGTACATATATTGGACATAAGAAAATTATACATTTAGAAATTATTTCCAAGAAGCCTTTTTGCATTGATTTTTGAGGCTGATGTTTTATGATATGCTGGTGTGTATGGAATTGAGTTTAATGTCAAGAGTGACTTTGATTGGTTTTAAACGTGTTGACATTGTAAATATTACTGACCCTCGGGTACATGTGTTGACATTGTAAATATTACTGACCCTCAGGTACATGTGTTGACATTGTACATATTACTGACCCTCAGGTACATGTGTTGACATTGTAAATATTACTGACCCTCACGTACATGTGTTGACATTGTATATATTACTGACCCTCAGGTACATGTGTTGACATTGTAAATATTACTGACCCTCAGGTACATGTGTTGACATTGTACATATTACTGACCCTCAGGTACATGTGTTGACATTGTAAATATTACTGACCCTCAGGTACATGTGTTGACATTGTACATATTACTGACCCTCAGGTACATGTGTTGACATTGTACATATTACTGACCCTCAGGTACATGTGTTGACATTGTACATATTACTGACCCTCAGGTACATGTGTTGACATTGTACATATTACTGACCCTCGGGTACATGTGTTGACATTGTACATATTACTGACCCTCAGGTACATGTGTTGACATTGTACATATTACTGACCCTCAGGTACATGTGTTGACATTGTAAATATTACTGACCCTCGGGTACATGTGTTGACATTGTACATATTACTGACCCTCAGGTACATGTGTTGACATTGTACATATTACTGACCCTCAGGTACATGTGTTGACATTGTAAATATTACTGACCCTCAGGTACATGTGTTGACATTGTACATATTACTGACCCTCAGGTACACATGTTGACATTGTACATATTACTGACCCTCAGGTACACGTGTTGACATTGTACATATTACTGACCTCAGGTACACGTGTTGACATTGTACATATTACTGACCCTCAGGTACATGTGTTGACATTGTACATATTACTGACCCTCGGGTACATGTGTTGACATTGTACATATTACTGACCCTCAGGTACATGTGTTGACATTGTAAATATTACTGACCCTCGGGTACATGTGTTGACATTGTAAATATTACTGACCCTCAGGTACATGTGTTGACATTGTAAATATTACTGACCCTCGGGTACATGTGTTGACATTGTATATATTACTGACCCTCAGGTACACGTGTTGACATTGTAAATATTACTGACCCTCAGGTACATGTGTTGACATTGTACATATTACTGACCCTCAGGTACATGTGTTGACATTGTAAATATTACTGACCCTCAGGTCCACGTAGCCCTAAAAATCATCAGTACTCCTGCGTGTGTCTCCATGGTGACCGCAAACCACCAGAACGCCGTGAGAACCTACAAGCGTTCAAGGTAGTGCCCATTTTACTTTGGGAATAACAGTTTTGGGCATGGTCAGACCGAGCCAAATTGCCCGTGACCACGCACAAAACAGGTCATTAACCTGCGGTAAAGACCGAGCGTCAAACTGTTATTCCCATATGCCTGTATCGATTTCATTTTCAAAATGTAAAAAAAAAATTAATTTTTGTAGAAAAATAGAAATGGGGACACACGAAACACTTCCAAAGATTGGTTCAAATCCGTGTCGCATGTCACACAAAACAGCTCATATGATGCTCGATATGCGACAGAGTGCACCCCCCCCCCCTCCCATTGTGTCTTCATTGCGTTCCAGGAATCTTAGGAATTCTTTAGAGCATTTCGAAGGGGGGGAGAGGTCCGTTAGCAATACAACAGTGTGTTAGTGTATAGGGATATTTGGGGGTGGCATTCTGCTGCATATCGAACATGGTATACAACAGCTGGCGTGTATGTGCCAGCTGTTTTGTGTGACACTGATTTCAACCAATGAGAGTGATGAAAATTGGCATCATGCACCTGACTCATGTACTTTGGAAGTGTTTTGTGTGTCCCCAAAACGTGAATTTGCCCATTTCTATTTGGCATTATTCCAAAATAAAATAATAATAATTACATTTTGAAAACTAAATCTATACGGGTATTTATGAATGGGAATCACAGTTTGATGCTTGGTCTTTACTGCAGGTTAACAACTGGTTTTGTGCTATTTTGTACTGCACATTGAATTATTATCACATTGAATTGAGTTATCCAGCGTTTATTTGGGGGTCTAGTTATTTGGCTTACGATGATCTAGCTAAAAAAAAAAATTTGGGAGGGAGGATCCCCCCCAATATTGACTCAACCAAAAATGGTTAGTCTAAACAAATTAACCAGTTCGGTGCGGATGACGAGTTATCTCGCGAGAAAAAATGTTGCCCAGTCGCGGATGACGAGTTAACTCGCGAAATTTGCATATGAATTGCCGTTACCTCTAGCGTACGTATTGTGTATGGGATTCAATCGCAGTTGCATTGCTGGGTACCAGGGTATCTCTAGTTTTATTTACAAGCAGCAGGTGGCGCTATTGGACTTTTGTGGACACAATATCGAGGTCGCTTCAGCGGCGATCGAGATGACATAAACAAAATGGCGGCCTCCACGATGAAGCGCTCTTTCACAGACACTGAACTTCTAGGCTTATTTGTATCATCAGGCACGCCAAATTCGATTCATCGAACTCAGAGGCAAATATAGATGACTTTGCCGACAGGTCAAGCAATAGTAGTAACTCTTCGGATCCAGATACTAGTGAAAACAGCGGGGACACGTACACGGAAGTTAGTTCTGCTATACCCATACTAGGGAATATTGCAATAGAAACAGGCATTATGCTGATGCCCAGGCCCCTCATCCCCCTCTGCTTCCCAAAATGACATGTGAGCATAATGAAGAGGGCTATAAATAAGGTATGGATTTTATTTATTTCACAGAGCTTTTTATTTCCGGAAATTGTCATAAATATTAAAATTATGCCAGCAATTGTAGTACATGTAGTATGCTACTTTTTGAATTTTGTTTTTATTTTAAATATCCCGCGTGGAGGTGTTTTTTGGCGAAAATTTATCCCGCACCGAACTGGTTAACCCTCCTACTACTACAAGGGTCAAAAAGTTGATATACTTGCCAAGGTATATCTAGTGCACTTAAAGGTTAAACACTGTCAAACCTTATGTGTAGTAAGTACATTTACAGGTCAAAATGAGTCATTTTTGACTGGTAAAAGCATTGTCAGGTATTGTTCAGTGTGGTCAAAATGGCAGTAAAAACCAGTCAAAAATTCCCCTGTGTGCACATTTGGATCAACAGACAAAACAGGCAGCTGACTGGTTTAGACCACTATAGCTACTTCCCACTAAAGTGCAGCTATAATAGGAGAGTTAATACAACTTAAAACCCTCCTACTGTAGCTGAACTTCTCTGGCAAGAAGCTATAGTGGTCAGTCAAGTGCCTGTTTTTGACTAATGAACCAACTGTGCACACGGGCATTTTTGACTTGTTTTGACTGTCATTTTGACCACCCTCAACAATATAAGACAATGCTTTTACCAGTCAAAAACGGTCGACTCATTTTGACCTGTAAATGTACTTAATATGACTTTTAAGTGCACTAGATATGTCTTGGCATGGAAATCAACATTTTGACTGATTTTGATCCCTTGCAGTCATGGTTTTTAATGGATCTTATAGTGACTATAAATTGCTTCCTGAATGGATGGTTGTGTAATAAGGTTATTATTGTGTTGTTTGTTCTAGGAGTGTAAGGTTCGTTTTTTAATCTGCACTGATGTTGCTGCACGAGGTATAGATGTCAGAGGCATCCCATACGGTACGTTTATTAATTTTTTTAAATAATGATATAAGTGTTGTTGACAATAATGTCCTGAATTTGTGATGGGTGCGGATATTTTCAAAGTTGGCAATGAAATTATAAGTCAATTGTATTTTGATTTTTACAGTTGTGAATGTAACACTACCAGATGAGAAGGAGAACTATGTTCATCGAATTGGCCGTGTTGGACGAGCTGAAAGGTATAGATGTTTGTTTACATCAAAAGTCTGTAATCTCAGATTTTCCTTTTGTTCACTTCTCTCCACCCAGGGGTAAATGGGTACCTGTGAGGGCAGAGTTGGTTGTTGTGTTTGATTAGCCCTATATGCGCTGTAATGGCAGCAATTGAGCTATATACTCCCCAGGGAGCTGAGATGGTTTCAGGAATGATTTATGAGCCTGATGAGCAGGGGTAATAATACAATGCGCCTTGAGCACTAGTTTGGTGGATATAAGTCCACATTATCATTATCATTATCTGCTTATGCACGTAGAGGCTAGTTGTGTGTTTGTGGGTGCACAGGAGGCCACTTGTGGGGTACTTTCTGAATGGGGACAATGGTACCCACAAGTCGGTCTTTGTTTCCGTATACCCCACAAGAGAATTTCTAAAGAAATGGGATAATAGGAGGACAATGGTGGTACCCCACAAACCCAATCCGTAAGGTTGAAGATCTTTTGATTTTCTCTTTATAATATTTTTTTTTCAGGATGGGCCTTGCCATATCATTTGCATCCACAGTACCTGAAAAGGTAAGTTGAATTTGAAGAACACTATCTGTGAAAGAAATTTAAAATGTTCTAATTATTATTTTATTGTTAAACCATCTACTCGTTTGGTAAGAGGTCATTATGTTCATGGCAAGATGGCATATAAATTAGCATGATTGATTGAATGATACAGAAGTTCGTTCGTTCGTATGAAATCCATCTGCACATCTCGGCTAAACAGGAAGGTCCGAGTTCAGCCAGCTGATGGTGTCTTCATCCAACTCCAGGAGTCCAGGGACGCCGTGTGGAGATTTGTAGATGGGGCAGGCATCAATGATGTGCCCTATAGTCTGGATCTCTACACAAACACAGTTGGGCGATGATTCTGCTCCAATCTTGTGCAGGAATTGTTGCATACGTCCAACTCCGCTTCTGATTCTATTCAGGTTGACCCAGGCCTTTCTTGGAAGGTCACAGCCACTTGGTTACAGAAGTGAATTAATTGGAAGGTACAACATTGGTAATTACCAGATTGTCAAATTAACAAAGTATTATCCAAAACTATGCAGTGGAAAGTTTTGTCTGAAGTGCTATCATCTTAGAGGAACCAGCAATTGTAATGTCGCTATGGAAAGTTTTGTCTGAAGTGCTATCATCTTAGAGGAACCAGGAATTGTAATGTCGCTATGGAAACATTCAAAAACATGTAACAGTTTTTCACCTGTTTTCTCAAAAACATGATGATCACCTACTGTTTTGAGGAATACTTATTAAGAATCAAGAGAGATGTACAGAAACCAACCTGTCAAAGTCTCAGCTTATTTCATTGAGTCATTTAAGGTTAGGTTGTACATCATTGGTAAAATGTCTGTAAATGCATCCATACTTTATAAGAATCAAGAGATATGTACAGAAACCAACCAATGTCTGTAAATGCATCCATACTTCATAAGAATCAATACAGATGTACAGAAACCAACCAATGTCTGTAAATGCATCCATACTTTATAAGAATCAAGAGATATGTACAGAAACCAACCAATGTCTGTAAATGCATCCACACTTTATAAGAATCAATACAGATGTACAGAAACCAACCAATGTCTATAAATGCATCCATACTTTATAAGAATCAAGAGAGATGTACAGAAACCAACCAATGTCTGTAAATGCATCCATACTTTATAAGAATCAAGAGAGATGTACAGAAACCAACCAATGTCTGTAAATGCATCCATACTTTATAAGAATCAAGAGATATGTACAGAAACCAACCAATGTCTGTAAATGCATCCATACTTTATAAGAATCAAGAGATATGTACAGAAACCAACCAATGTCTGTAAATGCATCCATACTTTATAAGAATCAAGAGATGTACAGAAACCAACCAATGTCTGTAAATGCATCCATACTTTATAAGAATCAAGAGAGATGTACAGAAACCAACCAATTTCTGTAAATGCATCCATACTTTATAAGAATCAAGAGAGATGTACAGAAACCAACCAATTTCTGTAAATGCATCCATACTTTATAAGAATCAAGAGAGATGTACAGAAACCAACCTGTCAAAGTCTTAGCTTATTTCATTGAATCATTAACAAGAAAACAGTGAAAATGCATTCAGATTTTTGTGTTTGGCCTTGATCCATTTCAAACATTTACTACATGTCAGACAGAATAATTTCACATGATGTTTGGTACTTCACATCAACAAAGTTTTTAGAAAATGATTCAGTAATTTTATAAAAGGTGTACACAACTCCCTTGTAGTCTGCATTCCAAGAAGGCCCGGTCAAATCCAGGAATTTCAGGGCAGAGAATTTGGAAGAACCATATATAGTAAACATCATCCTATAAATATTGCGGCACCGGCTGCTATATAAGATTCTAGTTAGCCAATCGTCATCAAGCAAGCTCGGTGGTCGAGAGGTTAAGACGTCTGCACCAGTAAGCAGGAGGTCGTGGGTGAAGTTTTTCACTGATACTCAGAAAGTATGCAGTGTTATACACACATCGGTGTAGGGCAAAAATTGTTTATCACCTGACGCAAGAATTTCATCAACCTATTTGTAAACTTCATCAACCTATAAATATCACGGAACCCACTGCTGTATAGGATTCTAGCCGGTTAATCGTCATCTGGCAAGCTCGGTGGTCAAGAGGTTAAGACGTCTGCACCAGTAAGCAGGAGGTCGTGGGTTCGAATCCTGCCCGAGTCGCCTGTGAAGTTTTTCACTGATACTCGGAAAGTATGCTGTGTTATACACACATCGGTATAGGGCAAAAATTAAATCAATTGTTTATCACCTGTCACAAGAATTTCATCAAACTATAAATATCGCGGCACCGGCTGCTATATAGGGTTCTAGCCAGCCAATCGTCATCTGGCAAGCTCGGTGGTCAAGAGGTTAAGACGTCTGCACCAGTAAGCAGGAGGTCGTAGGTTCGAATCCTGCCCGAGTCGCCTGTGAAGTTTTTCACTGATACTCAGAAAGTATGCTGTGTTATACACACATCGGTGTAGGGCAAAAATTTAATCAATTGTTTATCACCTGTCACAAGAATTTCATCAAACTATAAATATCGTGGCACCGGCTGCTATATAGGGTTCTAGCCAGCCAATCGTCATTGGGCAAGCTCGGTGGTCGAGAGGTTAAGACGTCTGCACTAGTAAGCAGGAGGTCATGGGTTCGAATCCTGCCCGAGTCGCCTGTGAAGTTTTTCACTGATACTCAGAAAGTATGCAGTGTTATACACACATCGGTGTAGGGCAAAAATTGTTTATCACCTGACGCAAGAATTTCATCAACCTATAAATATCACGGAACCCGCTGCTGTATAGGATTCTAGCCGGTTAATCATCATCGGGTAAGCTCGGTGGTCGACAGGTTAAGACATCTGCACTAGTAAGCAGGAGGTCATGGGTTTGAATCCCGCCCGAGTCACCTGTGAAGTTTTTTCACTGACACTCGGGAAAACAGTGCTATACACACGTCGGTGTAGGGCAAAAATTTAATCAGTTGTTTATCACCTGTCACAAGAATTTCATCAACCTATAAGTAAACTTGTTGTTATTGACTGTCATTTGGGATGAAGGTTTAAAAATAATCAGTTTTTGCCTTTGATAAGGATCCTGCTAGGTTTGAAACATAAGGCCACTAACTATATTTTTGTTGAAGATATTTGAAGTAATTTCTTCATCTTTCCTTGTAATTACTTGATAGGTGTGGTACCACTCATGTCCCAGTCGTGGCCGTGGTTGCTTTAACACTAAATTGAAGGACCAAGGTGGATGCTGTATATGGTATAATGAGATGCAGGTAAGAGCTTGGATAATATTTAATTCTTACATAGTGCATTTCACATTATGTCCCAATGTGCTTTACATTATTTCCCCTGGTCTCTGGGCTCCCTGTGGAGTATACAGCATCAAGCAATCACAACACTCTGAAGCTTTTTTTAAACACAATATCAACCTGTACCCTGACAAGTACCCATGTAGCTCAGTGACTAAGAAGCAATTATAGTCAACTGTCTTGCACAAGGACACTGAGAACCATGGTCAATTAAATCTGATTTTTCCGTCTCGTTTTGTATTTTTCTAGTATCTGGGAGACATTGAGGAACATCTTGGGGTCGTGATTGACCAGACAGAACCAAACATGAAGGTAGCTGCCAATGAGTTTGACGGCAAAGTAATCTACGGACAGAAGAAAATCAATACAGGTATAATTCTAGGAATTGAGATGGAATTGTCACCATTCAACATTAATATGACAACCTTTGTTTAGTGTTGGCAATATCTACCATATATAGATTGATAATATTGTCAACGCTAACTATGTACATAGGGGAACTAACTGACTTGCTTGATGCCAGGATATTTTGTGCCATTGAGCAAAAAGGTTGAAGGTGAGCCAGCCAGAGGCCATCCCAAATCCTCACGATGACATCAAGGGTCCAATTTCACAGCACTTCCATAGGTGGATCCAGAACATTTTTTAGGGGGGGCTGAGAATCAAAAACAATTTTTTTTCAGTACAGTACTAAGTAGGTCACCTCCTTATGTTTATCCTGCACACTGTGGGAATGGGAGTGCTTTTTTTTTTTTTTTTTTTTTTTTTTTTTTTTTTAAGATTTTAGGGGGGGGGGGGCTACAGCCCCCTTAGCCCCCCCCCCTGGATCCGCCAATGACTTCTAACACAGACCATGCTTACATTAATCATTTTCTGCTTACAGGGTTAGCGTATATTTTTTTGCGCTAGCTATATAAGCAGGACATCCTTAGTTATGTGAAGTACGCATGCACACAGGCAAGAATTCCTTGCTAACCTGAAATATTGTTACTTGAGCACAATATTTTCTTCTATAACAAGCCATGACATTATTTAGGCCCCCAGTCAGACTCCATCAAAACTTGATAACGTCTTCAGACAAGGGTTATGGTCAGGATCATGGTCAGGGACGGGTGGACCCACTGACCCACTGACCCATTTCATTGTTAAATGCATAATACTTTATTTGAGAATAAGTACACCTAGCCAGAAGATCTGACATCATGCTTCGAGGCTCGTGAAAGACGCCAGATTACGGTCTCTCAGTTTCAAGGAGGTTTAATTTTGACGTGACGTCAGACCTATGGCACAGTGTATCCAATGAAATCCTTTTGGTATGGCTGGAGTCTGTCTCTATCTTTGATAGGATAAATACTGGGGACCAGTCTAAAGTACACCCAACCTATGTGAATTCTGTACACATGCCCTAGCCTTGTAGACTGGGTGCAATTTCACCACTAGAGGGCTACGATGTCCACAGAACAGATAAAGTTTTATTCATGTGTTGATTATTCTGTTATTTTTTTTTTTTTTTATCTATTCACAGGAACCGGTTACAAGGGTCATGTTGCCATCTTGGCTCCATCTGTCGCAGAGTTGGCACAACTAGAGCAGAAAGCACAGACATCTTTCCTCGGTTTCACCGGCATGCAAAACACATTATTTGCAGCATAAATCTCTGTCCAGACATTCGCTTTGTGAACATGAAACCAATAAAGTCTTCACTTCACATTGAATGATTCATGCAACCTCTGCAAATCATTTGCACAAAGCTGACTGTTGGCTTTCATGGGAAGTGAATGCACTTAGAGTACATGGCTTTAGGATACCTTGAGGATCATTAACGCATACGCAACTTGTCTCACAACCAGTCGTGTGTTTACACATATGTTTTATAACACAAGCTATGAAGATTTTAAATCATGCTACAAAGTCATGCAATGATCGCATATTTGTATGTGTAAATTAGGATTTAAACTGCGATATAGATCGCAGTTTACAAGAATGTTTCGAACATCTTCAAGTAATGAATATGAAAAAGAGTAATGAATGAAAATGCTACTACTTTGTATGTGTTTCTGGTTACACAAACCGACCTTGCAAATCATGCAAATTATAATCCTTTCATGACAAGAAATTAAAAAGATAATCAGAGCTGATAAGCTATTTTTATTTTACCTTTATTTTATTTTTTAAATTATTTATTCCCCCAAAATCCAAGCCATGGCTTGTGATGGGCTCAACAAAAGTGTTTTCCTTGTTTTGTGGGTATAAAACATAAGGACCCATTAATTCACCTTTTTATTATATTTTTATTTGTTGTAAAAGGAAACTTTTTTTTTTTTTTTAATTTTTCTTTAGGAGAAACAGCATGAAAGTCTTAGAAAAAATTAGGGCTGTGCGTTTTCGGATATTTTTGGAACCGAAATCAGGAAACTTCGGATACCCGTTTTCATTTTTGTTGAAAACATGCCTCCAGTGGTGTACAAATACTGTAAATGGTAAGAAATTGACTTTTATAATACAGAGGATACCATACTATCGATCTTTTCTTTATTGGAGTGCAATCTCTTGAATTTAAAGATAATTGTCGGTAAAAGTGTAAACATTACATTGTTCAAGAGTCACAGGTTTCTGTTTGCACCGCTCAAATGTTAAGTCCGAATTTTAAAAAGTCATTTACGGGTAATTGGAACCGAAAAATGGAACCGGGTAATGACCGTTTCGGTCGGATACCCGGCACAGCCCTAGAAAAAATGGAATTATAACATTGGGAAAATCTTGTAATAAATGTTGATCAAACTTTACCATAAACATTTAGAAATGTAAAATAACTGTTGAATTTGAAATACTAATTATTGGGAATTTTCCTGGATGAGGAGAACTCTTTACAGAATAATTTAAGACTGGTCGAAATTTGAAGAAAAAAAAATCCAAACAACTTCTTTGTGGCTAAAACAAAACATGTATAAATTTGACATTTATTTGAGATCTCAGGTATTTTGAAATTGTATTCAGTTATATTATGTCGAGTACTTTCAGGAATTATTTAAAACCCTTTTTACACTGTTGTTATTCTCAAACTGTATGTTTCATACCATCATCAACGTAATACATCAAGTGAGTTTCATTTTGAGAATACACTTTGAGAATAATGTATACAGGCTTCAAACACTTCAGAGTAAGATGTATGGCTCATAATTTATCATTATTTTACCGGCATTTTCTGTATTTATCTGAATATTCCTATTTTCAGGTCGCCCAACGAAACCTATAAAACCCTGTATTTCAAAATGGGAACCTTTATTTCCCCCCAAAAAAACCTATAAAAACCTATATTTTTAATCTCCTGCAACACATTTTCAACTTCCTCATAAAATCCTCATGGTTTTGAAGAAAAATTACTTCCTAAGTATAAAGAGATGAAGCCAAAACAGTAGCCAAACTGTAACATGTGTACCGCTCTTAGCAATTTACCAAAAGCGCGTTACTTAACTGTATAATCACGGGAAATAACCTATAAAAGCCTATATTTTGGCATTTGTTAAACCTATAATCTATATTTTGCTTTAAAACCTATTTTAAAAAACCTATATTTGGTAGATTAGGCACTGGGAGGCCTGTAGTTTACAAATGCTTCAAAATGACTTATTGTTTTACAGTATATTTATGTAAAGAAATGAATTTATGATTGAGCTTGTCATAAACTCATTAGGGTAATTAGTTACTGCTCAGCCAAGTTTCTCACAATTATCTTGTGAAAAATCTTGTTTAAAGTCTTGATCTTATGAGGATCTGCATGCTCTAGTCATCGTCAGGACTGTCTCCTGAGAGAAGACTTATAAGGTTCTTATTAGAACCACAATCTCACTTTCCAATAGTTGAGATTAAACCACATGATGTTACCACAAACCAAGCTCAATAAATATTTTGTTATTTTTTAAACATTTACTTATACTGTCCAAAATCATCTCAGCAACATACAAATACTTATATGTTCTTTCTTTCTATAAAGTAAATCATCAATGTTCTGATGATGAAAACACAATATTTCAGACATTTCAGGTAAAATAGCGAAAAACATAGGCGCAACATCTAATTTTATCTATTAATTTGTTCCCAAGCAGGGTTTCTATTTTATATTAAAGTTGATATTTTTTGGAGATATCTCTTAAAGGGTGTCTACTTTAACAATCCATAGCAGTATTAATTTCTCACTAGAATCCAATGTTAGTTCTGCAATGTATTTATAAAAGGGAAGGTACAACATTGGTAATGGTGGCAAAACTGCTTTTACGAGAATGCTTTCCATTTCTTTGTTTCATTCTTTGAATCAAGATATACACATACATTGAACTACAAACATGTGAATGATTCAGTTCAATGCGAAGTCTAAGAACAGTGTAAAAAAGCATTCACAAAATTGTTGATTTTCTTACATCTACTTGATGGCAACATAGCATGGGAATTATTTATTCAAAATGCTTACAGCCCAAAGGGCTCCAGTATATTTGAAATTGGTAAAGTGGCTGTAAATGCATCCATACTAAATTAGAATCAGTAGAAATGTATAAAAACCAACCTGTAAAAGTTGCAGCTTGTTTAATGTTGTCATTAACAATTAAAAATAAAAGTGAAAACTTTAATGAAAATGCATTAAGATTTGTTGGTGTTATTCTTATGTGGAATTTTCATCTTCCTTATCTGGAAGTGAAAGTAAAAAATTAAATTCTGAAATAATTTGATTAATTGTACTAGCAAGGATAGCACTTCAGACTTGACACTAAGGAAGTTTCATGTAAGTTTTTGATCATTAATTTTATGGTTTTCTAAAATACATACTTTGAAGATATATTCTTGTCATGCTTTTCATGAGTTTATACATTTTAACTGATATTTTACCATGATATGACGCATGTGCAAGCAATCATCAGAGTGGTGCTTGAACTGACCTCTGACCATCAGAGAATCTTATGGTCATGGCAGGTTCATGTTAACATATATGATTGCTTGTGCATACTAGTAGTATGTCAAATGTATGTCAAATTTCTGTTAAAATGTACCATGTACATTTACAGACATGCAACTTTGTAATTGCAAAAAAAGAGGAAATGGCCGAGCACACAAAACTTTGTACAGTGTTTTCAGTTTTCTATAGCACTATTATTAAAGAAAAAAGAGGAAATCGGCTGATCAGCTGCATGCGTGACATTATATATAAGCTCATATTTTTTTAAGGCTCACAAAAAGTATGATGCAAGTGTATCTTAAAAGCAGAAAGCCAAAATTCACTGTATTTCCCCAACTGCATAGCCTCTTACACCCATTGAATAGAACACACCACCTAAAAGGGTAGGTACAATATAAATTATAATCAGATTATAAAAATCAACAAATTATTATCTTAAAGTATACTTGGTGTAAGCGTGGTATTAGCCAGCAATACCTTTGGGCGTCTTTTGGACGCCAGTTTGCTAAACGGACACCTAGTTGTATGTGTAATACACATACAGAAGTACAGAAGTTAAATAGTTGGACACCCTGTTTTTCAAAGAATAACAAATTTGGACGCCTATTTCTGAACCCTGGCTTATAATCTGGGTGTAAGCGTAGAGAATCCTTTATCTGTGGTGTATCAATCATCCCGAGAAATTATTCCATCAAAAGTGCTTTCATCTAAGCGAAAACAGGAATTGTGTCGAATTACACAGAGCTGTCAGTAAAACATAAAATTCAACGGTTTTGTATTGTATTAACATAAATGTAAGCTTTCCAAATTGAGAGTTTATACATTTCAAATACCAGTGTTTTACCTTCCCTTTTGAGGCCACCACAGAGTGGTCCAATTTTTGGTATGCATGTACAAATTTTCAAGAATCCCCTCCAAAGCATGTACATGTACTATAATATCAGTTTTTACTCCAAGACGATTGACTTTTCTTCCCACACCACCCTGCCCCCCAACATCACAACAACCAGTGTGAAGTGGAGTGAAATTAATGTACAAACATCCTCCATATCCAAGGATGGATGACAACACCCCCCCCCCCCCCTCCAAGTCCATATGAACATTAACTGTGCACCCAAATGCTTGTTGTTAACTAATAATTGTAACATGGAACATTTTTATCTGGTATTGGACCACAAGCAATCACTGTCAAGGCAGGGCTGGTAGGCACAGGTCATATATAAGTTCAAATGTACTATGCATTTGGCATTCAATCCTACCATCCACCAACACTCGCACCCCACTGTCAACTGACACGCCTCAGCAAGCAGGCAACCCACACACAGCAGGAAACGCACAACAAGAACAATGCCACGGTGGCAACCAATCACAACACATCACACAACAGTAGGAACACTTCCCATTCTACACATAATCCCAGCAAATACTACTTAAGGAGTTGCATCGGCAAACCTCTTCATTCTCCTGACGAAGATTAGAGTAGGCTAATCGAAACGTTGAGAATAACCCGTGAAGTCCCCATGGTTCTCCCTGAACCATATTTCTCACTTAGCGACAGTAGAGAAATACGAATTGCCCGAAATTGGTTCTCCCTTGAACCTTTCTCACTTAACGAAGGTTGAGATACGAGTTGTGCGATACGGTTCTTTTCAGAACCTGTACCTCAGCTTCACGTTAGTTGAGATAAACACATGGTGTTACCGCAAACCGAAACGATATTCCACCATGCAAAGCCTCAAAACTTATACTATGGATATTTTATTAAGATCTTCCAAAATGACCCCACAACTACCACTTTTACCAATGTACACAGGGTTCTGCCCAGGAATTTATTAGTGCTGGAACCCTGGAATCTCAGAATGGGGACATTATTTCGATCTATACAATATAAAAAAAATTTACTGGTCAAGACAACATCTAGTCCCTAATTTGCCATAGTGACCAATCCGACTTTTTTAAATTTTATGTTTTCCCCACCCGTTATTACTTTCAGGAAGAGACCTACCATTGTATCTAATCCACATGCATTCAAATGACGAATGCTCTAAGTGGCTATTTTTGTAATTTCGGGATTGGTCACTATGGCAAATTAGGGACGATCTGTAACCTTTTATTATTGATAATCTGTGTGGGAAAATGAGTGGTAGTCAGAAAAACAACATTTTTGCCAGTGGTGGTCACGAGATCTAGAGTGCCGGTCAGGGTTTCCGGCGTCGACCACAGTGGGCAGAACCTCCGAGTACTTAAGTCTGGATTTTTCAGAATGAAACCAGAGACTTATTTCTAGCGACAGACATAACAGAGTCATTATATAACTTCTTGATTGAAATCTGTTTTATTGAATCATGTCATACTGCTACTAAATGGGGAATCACTCCACTCATTCCACATACAAGGCCCAATCTTCTAGCGAACAAGGGTAACTGTGACATGTAGATAGTGGATAAATATAACATGTTTACAAGGTTCTTGCACTGCAATTGATAAACACCTAGGATTTTTTTTAATAATTAAATACAGAAACTGAGGCCCAATTTAAAAAAAAAAACACATGACAGAAATGTTCCCCTTCCGCAATAATTCTCACCCAAAAACACATCACACTATATTACTTAAAATTGCCAATTTTTTTTCTTTCTTTTAGACATAATTACCATGGCCATACACATGGAATTGACTTGCAGTGTCATGTATACATTGTCAATATGACTTTAAGTATTGGTACAAATGCTTACAATCAAATGTTTTTAAAAACAGTGTAAGAAAACGGCTGTAAGAGTAACTTGTGTCATGATTCAGTTTTGTTAACTTAAATACAATAAATTGTCATATTAATTCTATTATTTTGGTTTTTGTTTTCATAATACACCAAGTTAGCAAGATTGTTTTAAACATCGTTTTAAGCAGCAGATATTAGAGAAATAAGTCATGTTATGATCCATTCAAGTGTAACTACAACATTCAAAATAACCTGGATATGTAATTGACCTCTACGTCTGATGAACTTTAAATAAGGATCTGATCAGGGCCTAATGTCATGGCACTGCTTACTGCGGAATTCTGCGCTTACGGTGCATAGAATCACACGCTTTTTATGGTGCCGTAAGCGCAGAATTCTGTGGTAAGCAGCACCATGATATTGGGCCCTGGACAATTAAGTTACTGAAAAGCAAGTAACAACAAATTGTGTAAAACTTGTAGCTTTGCATGGTGAGGATGATAAGTAAGACTAATTGCGGTGACACCATGTGGAATCTCAATTGAGTAGAATTAGTTCTGAAAAGAACTGGAGGTTCTAAATGTGTGCTAAATTGCATCTGTCCATGAACGCAGACAGTTTTCAATATTGTTTTTAACAAATAGTTTTTAACAAATAGGAGTTTAACTATGGGCTCTGAGCTGACATTAAAACAGGTGCATTTCATCAAAGTGAATCTTATGATGAAAGAACATGTATAATTTATTGTGAGCATGATGTAGATTTACAACTGTACAAGTATCAAACATTCCACACTCTAAATTTAACATACAAGTATTTCCTTTAAGTTACCACATTCACCACTTCCTTACACAGTTCAGTCTACTTGTTGTGTTCCATATTTGTTTTTTTGCTAAGCAAAAAGAAAACTTATATTAGCATTCTCGACTAGAGACACTTGCCAATATGTATACATAAAACTGCATGGTGAAGGCAGTTTATGATACATTTTGGCCAAGTCCATGTAGTAGGAACCCCCTCCCAAAGACCTATGAACCAGTTAAGTGCCACTTATGAAATAACTGCCTTGACTTCATCATAGAGAACCAATACAAGTGCTCCACCTGTACCACGCAAGACGTTGGATAGAGCTCCCTTGAAGAAGGCACCACTGCCTTCATTTTTCAGAATCTTCCTCCAGCAGTCGATGGTGTTCTTGTACATGACATCTGTGCGACCCGACTGCATCATCATGCGTCGACGTACGGTGTCGAATGGGTAGGAGATGATACCCGAGCAGGTTGTCACCGTCTGGGCCACCATCCAGGAAATGATGATATTCTTTGCCAGATGAGGGGGCAGCATACCCTTAGCGGTGTCGTAGAAGCCAAAGTAGGCTGCTCTGTAGATAATGATGCCCTGAACCGAGACGGCGAAGCCACGGTACAGACCCATCATTCCATCAGACTTGAAAATCGTGCTCAAGCAATTGGCAAGACCGGTGAACTCACGATCCGTCATCAGTTTGCCCACATCAGCAGCTAGACGGGTACGGGCAAAATCTAATGGATAGACAAAGCAGAGAGACGTGGCTCCAGCAGCACCACCAGAAGCAAGGTTACCAGCGAAGTACCTAAAAAATTGCTTATTCTTGTCAACTCCGCTCAGGAAAATTTGCTTATACTTGTCCTTAAAGGCAAAGTTAAGTGCCTGTGTCGGGAAGTAACGGATGACGTTTGCCAAATTTCCACGCCATAAGGAGAAGAAGCCTTGCTCCCTCGTAACTCTCGAGAAGCAATTGATGATGCCAGTGTACTGATCTGCCTTGGCAATTTGCCTTGATGCATGTTGGACCTGGGACAAAGAATTCAGAAAAAGGAAAACAAAAATTTCAATTTTAATCCACAATGATTTACTTTACGTTTTTAAATGGCACAAGGTATTACTGTGTTTTCAAGTTAGAATATGTGACTCTGCACGGCGAAACCCGCAAAAAGTCACTGAACCCCAATCCAAGATACAGCCAATTTTTGACCAATGGGGTGTACCGTGTTATACAGCCTTTTGGGGTTTTTACTGATTATAGTTCCCGGATGTTTATTTCACAATTTCCTGCAAACAAAATTACTGAAATCGATTTATAAGTGTGTGAAAAAGCGAAATTCCGAGCACCATTTTGCGGTTGTTAGTGCGTTTTTTTTTCAAAACATCCTGTATTTCTCGAAATCGTAATTTCATTGTTTTTCAACTTTCAAAATCCATAACTTTCCAACAGAATGCATGATGGATATAATTTTTTCACCATTGAAAAGTTAAAGAGTTGCCCTTTCATATGATACCAATAACTCATTTTTTATTTCTGGGACGTTTTTGTGGGTTTTGTCATGCTGGGTCACATATTTATTGTAGTCCTGATTAACGATGCATCAATAAGACGGCAATATTCCATTTGTGCCATACAATGGAATATAGTTTACATTTATATATGAAAAAGCAAACCTCATGGCAGAAATGCTTTATTTTCAATGAAATTAGAAATGCTTTATTTTCAATGAAATTGTGCATAAAAATATTTACATGAAACTGCAAAGGATCATATGTGAAATGAAAAATAATGGTTCCAAAGTAAACCTTAATTTCATCAATTGAAGACCGCATTTTTGCCATGGAACATATTCAATCAAACTGAAATCGCCGTAGGTTTGTATTGCAAAATTTGTTGACATGAATTAACATTGAATGTTAATCGGGTGCTGCTTGCTGTTCCTGTAATTGCACTATGACCCTGAAAATGGACGTTCATTACATGATCACATCATGTGGACAGAAGCAAACCGCAGAGAAGACCAAAACAAGAATTGGTCAAAAACAGTAAAAGTTTCAATATTTTTATTATCCAAAGCATACACGTAATAACACGTAGGATTTAAGGTGTTATAGTGCAATGTGTTTATTTTTGTAAAAACAGACAACTCGTTTTTTTTTTGTACATTCTGTATCCTAGCACTATGTCAATAACCAGCCCTGAAATTACACGATGGCATCGGCGGCAATTGCCGTCAATGCCCTCACCCTCTGCAGTGATGCCCTTTAAAAATGCCACTTCACAGCAACGAGTTGCTGTGCTTTATCCATGCATTGCCGTTGTACCCACTTGTTTACACAGTATTTAGTACATGTACATTCTCGCGGAAAAAAAAAAATTGCGCGACCGGTGGCTGCGCTGCTAAGACCAAGTTCACGCAACAACCATTTGGGAACAAAATAGTCAAAATTACCTGGTACTCATGACCAAAATGATATAGCGGTTACCAGGCAATATCGGCCGCTTGGTCGTTGTACGAACTTGGCCCTTGCTAATACTTTGGTTGGTGTCAGCAGTACCCACAACAAACACTACGCCAGGCATTCGCGGGTACCAGCTAAAAATAGCATGGCGCGGCGTTGGGGCGCATGCAACGTAAATAATACATGCAGAGTCTGTACCTAGACATGCATGCAGCGTGTGCATTGGATATAGCATCGACGCATCGTGTCACTGTACCGTACTTATGTACATTACGTGGCCGGCTTTTGGTGGTCATCAACATGCCGTCAAAGGGTTGACTAGCAATTAAAAAAAGAATGAACTGAATACTGCCGCATCCAAATGCATAAAACTTGATGTTTTTTCAGGTTAACATTGTGTTTTTTATTTATTTTTAATTGGTGACATAAACTGTAAGTGTTGCAATACTAGAGTAGTTTTCATGTAGGCCTAGGGCTGTGCCGGGTATCCGGATACCCGACCGAAACTGTCATTACCCGGTTCCGTTTTTCGGTTCAGAGTACCCATAAACGACTTTTTAAAATTGGGACTTACCATTTCAGCGGTGTGAACAGAAATTTTTGACTATTGAACAATGTAATGTTTACACTTTTAGGAGCAATTTTATTCAAGATAAAGCCTTTGTAGTATTTTATGGACATTTTCCATACACTTTTGTCCAACTGATACATTGTATCCAATCATTAAGACTCAAATAGCCTGGCTGTGGCATGCTACAAACAAGTATCAAACTAGCTGCTCAGGATGGAATGTTTGCTTAATTGTTCACAGTAATTGGATTAGTGGGACAATAACTGCTGGTTTATGTCTGCACTGGAGTGTGCACCATGATGTGTTAATAGAGGGGATTTTGCAGGTTGATCATCTTCCTCTGTTGCTTCACCGGGTTCGGGTATCCTTTGATGCAGTTTAGCATCTACATACGCTTCAAACTGTTCCTGTACTTCAGCAGAAGTATCTCGTACTCGATGACGTATCATTCTCCACTGCCATTTGAACAACTGTATCAATGGATCCTGCATTTGCTTACCCCCACCACGTGTTGAATGTTGGTAAAATCGACACATATCTACATAGTGTGATCGTTCCCCCTGTTCCGTGGAGAGCCTCATCTGTGAGTGGAATGGCTGGTTTCGAAGAAAATATGGGATCACGTCAATGAGACGCATCTCATAGCTTGTGAAGACATTGCCATGTCTAAACAACATGAGCCTATGGAACAGATGTCAGAGGGCGCTCTTCGGGTGTTGGAGGATTTTTTTAAGCTGTCTGACAGTTTGGATTTTAATCCAATTATTTCCTCATTTTCTACGTGCCATCTCAGCTTATTTTTGTCATCATAGTGTTCAGTTCTACATCAAGTATCAGATAAGATTTGTAGTCTATGGATTTTTGACCTGCATTTCTTGATATTCATGTGACATTTTTGATTTAACGCCATGCTCTGACTTGGAACACGACAGCCATCTTGGGATTTTATGTCAGACATTCTTCTACTATTGATTTTATTCCTGCTTGCTTTTTTCACCCGAAGAGTGCCCCTCTTCCTCCCTCAAGACTTCTGTTGATACCCTGTTATCAAGCCTCCAAGAGATGATCTGTAGTTGAGGGGCCAACTGAACTTTCATTTTGCGATTAATACGGAATATGGGAGATTGCAACAAGATGGCGGTGACCATAACATCACTAATATTTTTGTACTGCTTCTTCGGCATTTTTGAATGCTGTCACAATCGTCAGTCTACGTTTTATACCTTGGAACTTGATCTGAAACCATTTGTATGGTATCCTTTTTGTAAAACTGATGGATTATGTACATGTATGATGGCTTCAGTAACTTCAGACACCAGGCCACATAATTACAATTTTATTATCAGCCACTTGACTGACATAACTATAGTATGTAGACCTGGACAGAGAAGGAAATTTATAGGCAAGCGGGTCATTTATTATGCAAATCACGTTGCCACTTTTCAAGACAAATTGTTTTAGATGGCGATGTTGAATTAAACCCTGGACCGCCACCACATCATGGAAAAATTCTGATCCTGATTGTACATTAACTTTTGAGACAGTTAAAAGCAGTTCTGGGCTAAAAATAGCTCATTTAAACATCAATGGTCTTTATGGAAAACTGGACCAGATGAAAGTATTGTTGCTACACCAACCAATTCATATATTGGCTCTCTCGGAGACAAAACTTTGTGGCACTATTTGCTCTAGCGAACTCACCATTCATGGTTACATGTTACTTCGAAAAGACAGAACTCGACGAGGAGGTGGTGTAGCTTTTATATCCATAAAAACATCAGCTTCACTATAATTCAAGACCCTTGCTTGGTGAATCTTGAAACTATCGCAATACTTGTCTCTACACCAAGTGGAAATTCTCTGCTCATTTCAACAGTTTATCGACCGCCAACTTCGCCAATTTCGTTTTTGATGATCTTGAATCAGCACTGGAAGTATTTAGCTCCAGATCCAATAACATGATCATTGTTGGTGATTTGAATTGTGACTTTAATTCAACTTCTCCCTCGATTGACGCGCCTGGAGGAAACAATGAATCTTTTAATTTGAAGCAGATTGTCCCTGAGGCTACTAGAGTTACATCTAATTCATCATCTTTAACCGATGTGATTATTACCAACAACTTGACTATTCACTCTGATTGCAGAGTCATTCCTTGTGCTATTAGTGACCATGATGTTATTTACACTGTGTCAAATTTAAATTTCCTCACCAGTCACACGTTGAAAAACGTTCAGGAGCTTTAAAATTTTGATTGTGACGCTTTTTGAATGACCTTATTGGGATGCCTTGGTCAATTTTGGACGAGGTGACTGATCCTGACATTGCCTGGAACATTTGGCACAATTTGTTTAATAATATCTGTAATAAACATGCCCTTTTGTAACTAAGCGTTTTAAAGCTAACCTTCCTAAATGGCTAGAAAACAGAAATGACATTTTCATTTAATGCATGAACGGGATGTAGCCAAATCTAAAGCTAGGAGAACTAAATTGAAGGAGGACTGGGATAGGGCCAAAATTTTGAGAAATGATGTCACTAGACTTTGTAGAACTGCTAAAATTGGTTATTATCAAAATCATGTTCAGTATTAATCAAAATAACAGCAAAAAGTTATGGGCGGACATAAGAGAGATTCTCCCAAATAAGAAAAACAATAATCTTCCTGGCACTTTTAATATTGATAATAAGGATGTCTCAGATCCAAAAACCATAGCCGATAGTTTTAATAATTTTATGTTAATATCAGCAATGTTCTGTTGGCCAACATTTCAAATGACGCTAATCAAGATCCGTGTTTTATCTAACACATTGCTCAACTAGTTTTTCCTTTTACAGAATTCCTCCAGATTTTGTTTTTAAGGAGATTGCTAGGCTGGATCCTGGGAAGTCTGCTGGTCTGGACAACATCGATGGTAGGCTATTTAAGCTGGCGGCGCCTGTTATCGCCTCCCTTGACACATATATTCAATTTAACCCTTTCCACCTGTACCATTCCTCAAGCGTGGAAAAGGCCAAAGTTATCCCCATTTTAAAGCAGGTAATCGCAGTGCTCAATAATTACAGGCCCATTTCGATTTTGCCGTTGGTTTCTAAAATAATTGAAAAAGCTGTCCACTCACAATTCCTCTCATACCTTACTTCAAACGACCTTCTGTCTTCTAATCAGTTTGGTTTTAGACCTGGGTACTCCACACTTGCAGCAGTAGCTCATGCTCATGATAACTGGCTTCATCACATTAACAATGGTAATTTAATTGGTTCTTTATTCATTGATTTACAGAAAGCCTTTGATACAGTTAACCATGATATTCTTTACATAAACTTTCTTTTTATGGATTATCTACCTCAGCTGTTGATTGGCTAGCATCTTATTTATCTGGAAGGACGAGCAAGTCTGTTATAAATCCAAACTTTCTGTAGTTAATCCTGTAACATCTGGAATACCTCAGGGATCAATCCTGGGCCCTTACTTTTTCATTGTACATTAATGACCTGCCAAATGTCTTGATCACTGCAACATTGATATGTATGCAGATGATACACTTATTTATTATGGTGATAAAAACACTAGTCTCATTGAAAATAAATTGAACTCGGATCTTCTTAATTTAACAAAATGGCTGCAGGCTAACAAACTTATTTTAAATCCTCAAAAACAGAAGTTATGCTAGTTGGTACTGCTCAAAAACTTAAAAGAGCAATCCTCGAAATTTTTATTTCTGGCCAAAAATACAACAAGTTGATTCTCATAAACACCTAGGGATACTAATGGACAACAAACTAAATTTCTCTGAACATGTGAAAAAAGTCTGCAATAAATTAAGTTCTTCAATTTCTTTGCTCGCCAGAACAAGAAAATTTGTTGACCAGCCAACAGCTTTTTTATTATATAATGCCATGGTTCTACCCCACATAGACTACTGCTGTATGGTGTGGGGTGCCAAACCCACTCTTGTCTCAAATTCAAAAACTCCAAAATAGAGCACTTCGCATTGTTCTTAAGCTTCCACCCATTTCACCCACCAACTTACTTTTTAGTAATCTCAATACAATGACAGTTGCCCAGCGCATTCACTTCCAACTTGCCTGCCAGGCTTTTAAGGCCTCCATTGGTGTTGCTCCGGACTGTCTCTGCCAAAGACTTAACCCGATCCAGCCTGGCGATCGACCAACAACTCGGGCAATTACACATGGTAACTTTATTATTCCCAAACCTAAATGTGAAATCTTTAAAAACAGTTTTAGTTACAGAGCTCCTTCTTTTTTAAATGGTGTCCCTTTCACCAAAAAATACAACAAGTTGATTCTCATAAACACCTAGGGATACTAATGGACAACAAACTAAATTTCTCTGAACATGTGAAAAAAGTCTGCAATAAATTAAGTTCTTCAATTTCTTTGCTCGCCAGAACAAGAAAATTTGTTGACCAGCCAACAGCTTTTTTATTATATAATGCCATGGTTCTACCCCACATAGACTACTGCTGTATGGTGTGGGGTGCCAAACCCACTCTTGTCTCAAATTCAAAAACTCCAAAATAGAGCACTTCGCATTGTTCTTAAGCTTCCACCCATTTCACCCACCAACTTACTTTTTAGTAATCTCAATACAATGACAGTTGCCCAGCGCATTCACTTCCAACTTGCCTGCCAGGCTTTTAAGGCCTCCATTGGTGTTGCTCCGGACTGTCTCTGCCAAAGACTTAACCCGATCCAGCCTGGCGATCGACCAACAACTCGGCAATTACACATGGTAACTTTATTATTCCCAAACCTAAATGTGAAATCTTTAAAACAGTTTTAGTTACAGAGCTCCTTCTTTTTAAATGGTGTCCCTTTCACCACTGCTTAAACTCTTATTCTTCATTCAGGCTGCTGAAGGAAGGCAAGGTTTGAAGTAATATTTTTATTTTATTATTATGTCATAGATTACCTTGTGTCTTGCCCGAGATGTAGGTATACAATTGATAATTAATTAATTTTTTTTGCTCCATTTTAATCTTCCTTTTAGTCCTATCTTTAATCAGTATGGTAGACTGGGACGGGGGTCTATTTGTGCAATTTAGTCCTTTACGTTTTATTTTGTATGTAATTGTCCATTAAGACTTTTTATTATTATTAATTCATCTGTACCTCCTGTAACAATTTTTGTATAATATTGATATATTTTTATATTATATGAGGGCCCCAAATGATCAGCTGTGCTGGATGGGTTACCCTCGTTAAAGATGGTTTTAAATTTAAAAAAAATTAAAAAAATATAAATTATCGGGGACGTCCACATTAATTGTCAAAAAAAGTAGTGTTGAAATTGGTTTTGTTGTGTAATTATTTTGATGTGCCACTGACCATCCCTCAGCATATCACCAACATTTACATTTATTTACCCGCCAATACCGAGCTCTCTTGTGTATTACATTTGCTGACAAGGTGACAGTTTGTTTCAAAAGAAAGACATAAAAAAGGATGTGTTAAGTCGGTCATTGTCTTTGAAACCAACAGTAGGATCCATAATCAGTCGGATTTGAAAGGTATAATTGGTTGCGGGTTTGATCCTTTCAATTGGGCAGCATATTTTTACAATCACCTAATCTCCTATCAGTTGAAAAGACGTTTATGAGGGACGAAATGCGGTTGCTTATGATGAGCTGCGAATTATGGATCGTCAAACATTGATGGAGGGGACAAATTGGCTGAATACTAATGTAACCCCGACCAAAATATGGTCTCAGGTTAAAAGTGTATTTTATCAACAATATGTTTCATATTGTTGTGATTTTCTTTTGCTTATTTATTTCCATGTATTTCTTACTCTCCCTGTGCTTTCTATTAAGCCCATGGAGACCCTTTGTAATCTGTGGTCAGGGTACTCTGCTAGTCTCTAAATCCTTGCTCTTTGATCTTCACCTACTGTCTATTCAAGCATGCCCTTAATCTTCTAGCTTCCTGGAAGATGTTGAGCTACACCTCTTGTAGGCTCTGTTTAACTTAGGGTGTGTATTACTTGCAGGCCTGATACTATACGGAGGCAATGGAGGCAATTGCCTTGGTGCACCCTGGTCATTGCTTTGGTGCCCCTTGAAGTGTTCCAATAGAAATTTACATTTTCCTCATAGAGGTGCCCTTAACCTAGCTTAAATTGCCTTGCCCCTACCAATAGACAGTATCAGGCCTGTACTTGTGTAGACCCACAAAAGCTTTCCAGGTTGTAAATGCTACTATTACTTCCTTACCCTTGGCCACATTTTTCACAGCTTCCCCAAGCTGTGAAGCCATAAAAACTTATCTACCCGTCACCCCCTTCACATTAAACTGACCAATCAACTTGAGAGCCATGAGTGATGTTTTTCAAACTATCCAATGAGGACTTTGGCTGATCTCCGCTCAGGCATGGTCAGGGTGCTGGTTCGGCCCCAAATTTTGGGTAGGCCAGACATTCCACCATTTGCCTCGGATCGAGCTGGTCGTACTTTCCTGCGCTTCAACTTTTTCTAAAGTGCTTGCCAGCATTTTCTGATCTTCAACTTTTCTTCGAGTGCTTGTCAGCACATCATCTTTCAAGCACTCCCTGCAAGCAGCTTTCAATTTCATATGAGTATTGGCTCTCTATTCAGGTGAGTTTTAATTTAAGTATGTATTTGTAACTTATAATTTGGAAGTCTTTAGTAAGGTCTCTTTTAAAGTTAAAATTTGATTTCTGATCATTAAGTTCAGAGAGTGTTTAAACTTGTTCATTTTATAACATGCATTTCCTTAAGTTCTCTGGAGGACTTTTGTTGTAAACTTTGATTTCTTGATGAGAGATCTATTTGCTATTTTCTGTATTTGAGAAGAGACCTATACTTTATGCTTTTAAGCACTGTATATTTCTTAAGAACCTTTTAGATTTAATCATGACATTCACCACCAGCTTTTCAGCTATGCATTTGTGGTATGTCATGCCAAATGTGTGCAGTCCTTACCTTTGGGCTGGTTTTAAACACTATTAAGAATTCAATATATATTTTAGGTCTACTGTATTTAGTATGTTTTACAATGTATATACTTATTGAATTGCAATCCTGCATAAGACAGAAAGGCAGATTTTGCTTTTGCACCTTAGGGTACTTCATACTTTATTTTATGTATTTTGCACGTGCTACGATTTCAGACACAATGTGCTGTTTTGATATAAACTCTTAGCTTACTTTAGCTTGGTTGATTTTAAGTTTGCTAAGCTTGTCTTGATGAGACGAACTATAATTTCGATGCTACATGAGGGAGTAGTTTTCCCTGTAGCCAGATAGCGAAAAGTATTTGCTTATCTTGAATTTAACTTTTAGCTTGTGGAGTTTTCAACAAGTATTTGATATATATTTCCCAAGCGTTTCATCAGCCTTTGCTGAATGAATATTTTGTATTCCTAAAGAGGATTATATTGTAATTATGGCATGGACCATATTGCTCTCTATTCAGGCTCGGATGACTGGACCAAACAACATTTGCGAAGAGACCTAGACTGGCCCTCTAGACGTCGCTTTCTGAGGTCACAACCCAGAAGACCTCGTCCAGTCAACCGAGACCATCATCCTGCAAGTATAAAATTTTATTATGTCTTGCAACCCTCTTTGACAAGAGATCACGTGAAGTATCGTCGCTGGAGCTCCGACTGACTTTTGCGGACTTCGCCCGTAGAACGTGAATCGCGGTTTTATTTTTATACTCTGTATTGGCGCCTATTTGAGCTCACTATTGTTTTGACTTAACTTTTCAGGATCCTGATATTAATTGTGTGATTTATATTTTTGACATTTGACAAAGAGATTTATTTTAACAATAAATCAAGAGTTTCTTTAAGTGCATATAAATCTTGAGTTTTCCACCTTTGTGTTTATTTCAAAAGGGAATTGTTTAATGTTTTCGGTTCCCGCTATATTTTGAAGGCAAACTTTGGGTTACACTAATTAAAAAGTAGACAAAACTTACACCGATACGTTTTGTTAAGTTATTTTTTGATGAGTGCGCATCCTAAATTTTAGACTCATTTTTTGACTGACCGATCAACACGACGCCACGTTCAACAGGGAATAGTCAAGTTTGGTCCCATTTTGAGAAAAAGGGGCCCAAATTGGTAAAAATTCATTCTTTCAAGAAGCAATGTTTATTGACAGGTTTATTGACATTTAACTAAAGTTCATTGTGATAGAAACATTAATATTCAAGTTCTGATTTTAGATTCGTTAATTTTTTGCAGTTTGTTAGTTTAATAATATCAAATATTATTTTAGTACGCAAAATCATGTCCTTATCCAAAGCCAACATGGCGTACAGGATATCCTTATTTAGAAGGCAGGGGCACGGCAAAGCGCAAGCACATAAATATGTTTTCTCACAATGGGTTAGTTCCGCCCACATCGCCTTTGACCAATGACATTATTCAACACATGTTTTGTGACATGAACATTAAAGTCAACTTGCTATACGCATGCGCTCTGATCCAAAGCCAACATGGCGTACGGGATATCCTTATTGAGAAGGCAGGGCGCGGCAAAGCGCAAGCACATGAATCGGTGAAACTTGTAGCTTTGCATGGTGAGGATGATAAGACTAATTGCGGTGACACCATGTGGAATCTCAATTGAGTAGTAATTAGTTCTGAAAAGAACTAATCGTTTTCCCAACGGGTTAGTTCCGCCCACATCGCCTTTGACCAATGACATTATTCAACACGTGTTTTGTGACATGAACATTAAAGTCAACTTGCTATACGCATGCGCTCTGATCACGCACGCACCAGTGATTATTGTCTTCCGATGATGATGATAGTCACTACTCGAAAGACAGTCACGTGCGAGGCCGCTGTAGCTGCATGATGCACCGGCCATGCGTGCGATCAATTTTTACGGTTTTATTTCAGAAATAACTTTCCGTAAATTAATACAATATTTTGTCACCAAGATGTTATACTTAATAAAGATCGAATTAAATATGGTATCCTCTGTATTATAAAGGTCAATTTTGTTGACGTTTACATGTATTTGTACACCAAAGGAGGCATGTTTTCAACAAGAATGAAAACGGGTATCCGAACTTTCCTGATTTCGGGTATCCGGTTCCAAAAATATCCGAAAACGCACAGCACTATGTAGGCCTACAGTACATGTAATAAAACCCAAATGGAGACAGATAAAGGAAACTTTAGTCTTATTGGCATGTGCTGAATAGGAGTGTTAATTTTTCATTGTTTTAAAAAAAAAAAAATTTTTAAAGATTGCCTTGGTGCCCTTTAAGTTTTTTTATCATTGCCGTGATGCCCTTTGAAAATCTGAAAAATTGCCTTGGTGCCCTGATTTTTTGTAAAAAGACAAGGCAAAACTGCCTTGCCCCTTTCAAGCTGTAATTTCAGGGCTGAATAACAATATAATCATCCAAGCTAATATGAAGGAAGAAGTTCATACAGCTAGGCTTGGGTTAGCGCCATTGTAGGGCCAATACACTGGACTCCCTCTGTACCCTTGGCCCTAGCGCCACATGTACAAAAATAGAGCGATTTTTTATTTAAAAAATTTCAACTTTTGATCTGCTAATTATTACAACCTAAAATTTAGTAATTAGGTAACCTTGCCCAAGCAGATACTTTTAGCATAAAATCCATTATTCTGGGATCTCACTTTCATGAAATTTTTGAAACATTTTTGAAAAAAAAATACTAAATTAAAATTTCACCAAAATTACCGATTTCACAATTGTAAATTTTATGCCAAAAGTGTCTGCTTGGGCAAGCTTACCTAATCACAAAGTTTTAGATTGTAATAATTAGCAGATCAAAAGTTGGAAAATCGCTCCATTTCTGTACATGTGGCACTAGGGCCAAGGATACAGAGGGAGTCCAGTGTATTGGCACTAGAATGGGGCTAGGCTTGGGTAAGTGTATCTACACCATCTGAGTATGAAAATGACCAAAATCACACGTTTTAAATAGTTTGTGAATGTAGGGTCGTCTATTGCCCACTTGCGTCGAATATGGTCTTGTGAGCTGAGCCATGTGGCTCAGCATGGACTTTAGATCCAAGATTTTTGGTCCTAAATCTTTGGAAAATGCTAGTAATATCAGGATTTCTATAGTCTACAAGATAGCAAACATGTCATGGTCATCAAAAGTATCCAAATATCCAAAAAGTTGGTCGCTTTTTTAAACAAGTCGCCTTGAGCGCCCAGCAGGATGGATATGTGCACGCTACAGATCTTTATTATTATTATTAAGTCTGCGCAAAAGTCTGCACCAAACAAGAATGAGACTGCATGTGGCTATGACCATTTAAGCTAGGATGATCCTATCGTTACGTTATTCACATAAGTTCGAAAAGGAAAATCGAAAAGCGGCAACGTATGTGTAAACAAGTATACATCAATTAATTATTATGTATGATTAAAATAAGAATCCATAGTTTGGTTTTTACGCTAAACGCTGTGTTTTGGGGTAGTCTTTACGGCGAAAGTCCAATGAACAAGCACACACACTGTCGTTTCCTCGCCGTACCGGAGCTCCGTGCAGCGGTGTGTGTGTGTGTGTGTGTGTGTGTGTGTGTGAACGTACACACCATTCGTTGTGGGGTCCAAAACACAATAGAACAATTGGACCCCACAAGGTAACTATAGAAAATCTTGTACCCCACAGGAGAATTATAAGGAAAAGGGATAATAGAACGAACAAAGGAATACCCCACAAATCAATGTGCGTGAGGGTGTGTGTGTGTGTGTGTGTGTGTGTGTGTGTGTGTGTGTGTGTGTGGTGATCACCGGCCAGATATACACGACCGCGTGGCGGTACACACACGATAACCCGTGCATGTGAAGCTGCCACTCGTACATTCTTACGACCAAAAGTGATCAAAACCCTCTTTAAATAACATCAGAATGGAGTTATAAAACATAACAGAAAACAGTATTAAGTTTTAGTGTCATATTTATTACTGTCATCACCTTATTTACAAGTTAAAATACCGCTGTGATTTTCTAAATTTTCTGCATCGTGAGTTTAAAAGCTTCGTGTCTTAAGAATGGATCATACCATTATTTAAAGGGGTGTTCTTTAAGGATTGCCTATTTAAACGTCCTATTTTGAAAAGGTTTTCGTCGCTTTAAAATTTTTGTGGTTCATATTTTTCGAAAATGTTTTGCACATGTTTTATAGATGTAATATTTTCTTGATAATTTTCGATTTTTCCTTTTTTTTTCAAATGAAAATAAATATTGGTTTTCGTTCAGACCCCAAAAAATATAATGAAACGTTCTGTTGCATCAGACTGTCTCGATCTTCCCTGCCTGTTCATAAAAAATCATAACAAAATTATGAATGTCACAATAATAAAGACATTTAGGCCTACTTGTATTATTTATAATTATATAATATGTACATGAATTTCAGAATATCTGAGTAGACAAATCCATGGGCATCAGGGGAAAAAATAATAAAGTGAGTGCGGCAATTTTCTTTTGAAAGCTGGCTCAAAATAAACTCAGTTATGTTAAAAATATTTAATGTTACAATTACTTGATAAATCTTGCACTTTTTGGGGGGTATAGTCGGTAGCATCTCTGTTTTCGTAATAAGCTAATCAGTTATGCAAATTTGCTGAATGAATTATAATACTTTTCAGTAGTAATCACCAATGAGCTAAATTTTATTACAGCAAATTTGACATCAATTCCCATCGAAATTTGATGTTTTTTGGCACCATCACAATTTTGAATCTCCCTTTTTGTGATTTAGCTTGACACTTGCATGATAAACTAATTAATTATGCGAATCTTCTCAATTAATGCAAATAATCTGCAATTGTAATCTTGCAATCAGCAATTTATAACATCAAATTTGTGATATTTCGCGTCAAAATTCGTTAGTTTTCCCCATATTTGTCTATTTAGTTATTCAGTTTCATAATTAGCTAATTAATTATGCAAATTTGATAATTAACATAATCAATTTTTTGTTAAGTTTGAAGATGTATCACATGGTGTTGAGTAAAACCATATATGCTACAAACATATTTCAATAGCCAAGGTTATACACCCATCAACTCTACCCACACTGTCAACTTTGGTACAAAGAATATAAAGAAAAACATAAGATGACCTTTGACCTTTTGTCTAATTTTTTCCCTGACTTTGACAAATAAAATTGGTTGTAACTTTTGAACACAATGTCCGATTTTAAAAATTTTTTAAAGATTTATGCTAATTAATAAATAAGGTTTCAGAAAACATCAATTGTTTAGTCCTTAACCTCTTATTTAAAATGTATCTGAAGTGCCTACTGTAATACCTTAAATCTATGAATCTATACTGTATTGTTATTATGTGTTTGCCTTTGATAATAAAAAATATTGTAACTTACACTGTTTTTGACCAATTCTTGCCTTGTTTTGATCAGCTCTGCAGTTCGATTCTGTCTGCACGATGTGATCACATGTCATACACCTACTGTTCCATCCGTTTCCACGGTCATAGGTGCAATTACTGGAGCCAAGCAGAGCCGTATATTGGGCCGGCACTGGAGCGGAGCGGCAAACAGCACCCCCGCCCTACTCAATGTGTTAATTCGTGTTGAAAACTTGTACAATACAAACCCACGGCTTATTCCCCTCGATTGTGCAGACAAATGCATGTAATAAGGAAACCAGTGTCAGTTAAGATGGCGCAACCACGACATGCATGACAATTTGAGTGGATTTTTATAAGCTTAGATTTTATTAAATGCTTTGAACACTGTAGGAAATCACCAGTGGAATTAAACGGTAAAATGTTTATTTAATAAGTAATATAACTCATTAGTATTTCAATAAACATTCAGATGTCCAGGTTGCCCCACCAGTGTGGCACGGACCTGTATCCTTAGCCACACGTTGGTATCATTGCCGCTAACGCGGGGTTTTCTAGGAATTTTCTAAATTCCAGGCGCTGAAATTGACGATATTTGCAACTATTTTGACAGGCTAGATACGTTCCTTAGATGTTGAACTATCTAGGCGCCCCCCAAAAATGGTTATTTTACTTACATTTCGTCTCATATAGGCCCGAAAAAATTACAAGACGATCGGCATTGTGTTTCAACGAGTTCGGCCATTTTGAATGAAGAGTGTGTAAATGGGAAAACAACTTTACGACGGCTGTTTTATGTGTGCACAGACAAATTGCAAAGATGGTTCAAGCGGGGTTTGGGTCTATTTGGGGGCGTGAATTTCTTAATAAAATTCCTGGGCTACAGGGAATGGGCCCAATTATTAACATTTTGGCCATCCATCATTATCAACAATACTGATAATGTTATTACTATTATTATTTTGTTAAACAACAATATGCTATCTAGTATCAGCGATATCCTCAAACATGAAACACTTCATTGATTCGATCATTATTGCCTGTCAATGAACGGTGTTTTAAACATTTTTCTTTTGCTGAATTATAATGTGGACACAAACAAAATAAAATTAATAAGGTAAATAGACAATTGATTTAATTTTGCCCAAACACCGTCGTGTGTATAGCACTGTATACTCAGTGCTTTCCGAGTCTGAAAAACTACACAGGCGGGACTTAGGCGGGACTTGGGCGGGATTCGAACCCACAACATCCTGCTTACTAGTGCAGACGTCTTAACATCTCGACCACCGAGCTTGCCCGATGGTGATTGGCTGGTAGAATCCTATATAGCAGCGGGTTCTGCGATATGAATATAGGATGGTAAATATATATATGCCCTACTTATTATAGTAAAAGTAAATAATTGAATCCAGGAACTGGGCATGTTTTATTTATTTATTAATATTTCATTTTAATTATACACAGGCCTATATTAGTTAATATCACATTTTATATCACATTTTAGCACATAAAAATGCTCTGACTACCGACAATACGTGCAACCCCGAAACGGAATACTTCGCGCGCTTAGCAAGTATGTGCACACATAAAACAGCCGTCGTAAAGTTGTTTTCCCATTCACACACTCTTCATACATTAAAAATGGCCGTCCTCGTTGAAACACAATGCCGATCGTCTTGTAATTTTTTCGGGCCTATATGAGACGAAATGTAAGTAAAATAACCATTTTTTGGGGGGCGCCTAGATAGTTCAACATGTAAGGAACATATCTAGCCTGTCAAAATAGTTGTAAATATCATCAATTTCAGCGCCTGGAATTTAGAAAATTCCTAGGAAACCCCGCCGTTAGCGGCAATGAGACCAACGTGTGGCTAAGGATACAGGTCCGTGCCACACTGGTGGGGCAAACGTCCAGGTTGCCCGACAATTTCACCACGTCCCGGGCAATCGGACAGGCGATTTGTCGATGCCCGAGTTTAAATATTTTTTATTATCAAAGGCATACACGTAACAATACAGTATAGATACATAATATTTAAGGTATTACAGTGCAATGTTTATTTTTTGTGAAACATGCAATTTACGTTTCTTTCTACATTCTGTATCCTAGCGCTTATGTGAATAACATAACGATAGGATCATCCTAGCTAACTAAAAAGTAAAAGGTGTCATGCAGCATCAAGGACTGGATTCGGCATTGAGGCCTACATCTCCATTCGTCAATGGTTTTACTACAACGAGTAGAAATAGCCGACAAAATGTGAAATATGGCTAAATACTGAGACGAAGCCTTGTCCTTGATGCCACGCGACACCTTAGTTTTACCTCACTTTTTAAAAGATTCACAACTGCCCCTAGGCCTACCCCGATTCAAACATACCACTGTAGGTATGTGAAGAAAATATTCAAAGTGAACCAATACCAATGCAATTAGTACCACTGGAAAGAGTTTGAAAAATCCTACACAGTGGTACCAAAGTTATTGAGATATCTTAATTGATAAGGAAATTACACGCATTTGGAGCTCATTATTAGCGTCATTTCTCTGACAGGTACTTGATTAGAATTTTGTGACCGAAAACGCGACTTTTTTGAATAAAAACGATTGTGGTTTGAACAAAACGCTTGTGATTCCTTTTTAATCAGCTGCGACCGGTCGCGTCGACCCGCCGCGTCAGACTCCGGGTAAGTCAATTTTTTTTGGGACCCATAAAATACAATGAAACTTTGGGATTTTAAAGATGAAATAACAACAATAATGTAGACTAACCTTTCAATAATGTAGGATTGGGCCTTAGAGTGGTATTTGTGCCGTCAAAACAGTGATTTCTTAAACTTTTCCAGCGAAGGTCAAAACATTCCAAAAATAAAAAAATCAAACATGGCGGATGTAAGAGGGGATTTTCCACTACGTCATCATCGTCTACAGCCAATCAGAATGCGAATTTATGGGGATTTCCCCAGCGTGCATGACGCGATGCGGAACAGAAATCGGGCAGAAAATATCGGCCGCGATCGATGCGTATCTTCACATACCTAACCACTGCCCATGAAAAATACAAATGAATGTATGGCCTAGTTGGGCAGCATACTCATGGCAGGCCTGTCAAGTCTGACAAAAAACTAAACAGAATCTTCAGTCGGAATCGATTTCAGTCAGAATCGATAAGGAAGCCACGCCACAAGGAGCTGAACAAAAAGTCATTGTCGGGTCATCATTACGCAACACAGTGACACTACCCACTAGCATGACTAGTGCCTTGACCAAGACGTTAGAATGGTAAAAAAAAATGCCTATTGATAGATTTAAACAACGAATTGAGATAACTTTTCAGGGGTCTTTCTAACTAAACAAAATAAGAATTCATAATTTGATCTTCCTTACTCCATTATTCGATCAACCTTTATTCGGGAACCGGATCAACCTGGTAATGCGCACGCATGTGCATGACTGCGAGAACGCGAGAAGAGACCATGTGAATGTGATTTAAATTTAGCCGGTTACTAAATTTTACACTTCAAAAAACGGTTAATTACAAGCAATTTTTGAAATACGTTACCTGCAATAGCAACTTGACTCTTTCGATGGGTGCTACAGCCGTCTTAGAGATGGCTGCAGAAATTCCACCAGCCAAAAGATCTACGACGAAAGATTTAACGTTTTCTTTAGTGATCGGCATGATGGCTGTTTCAGGTTGAAGAGACTGAATTCCACCGGTGTTGCGACAAAATGGTGGTTAACAAGCCAATGGTGACGTCACTCGTAGCCTTTTTGCAACGACGACAGATTCACGTAATAAAATAGTTCATGTTTAATTCGAGGTAAAATAAATATAAATATCTTTCAAAAAATACCTTAAACGATGGACCTTTGGATTATTTAAATTTATTTTTTCTGTGCTATTCCAAACAAATGTATTGTAATTTATCAATATGTAATTGGCAAGGAACTTTGCTCATTGATAAGTGCTTACGTTCGGTGAAGAGGCCTTATGATCACGTGACTGTGACGTGTCATTGATCAGCAAGGAATTTCCCTCCGAAGACACAACTCGATTTTGTAATAGGGGATTACGGTAACTGGGGGTTAAATTTATAAGGTTACAAATTTAATTAACCGTCCCCTTTGTATATATCTATTCTTCAGAATATGTTTATTTCAAACAATGTATGTGTTTATATTTACAAACTGTCTTTTGCTGGGTTTCATTTGACACTCTTGTTCAGAATTTCTTTGAGCACAAAAACATACCTATATTAAAATGCACGAATCCAATCACCTGCAGCAGCAGGCTAGTCAGATTTAACGCATTGGGGCGGGATAGGGAAACTCAGTCACTGTGCGGAAATTACTCATTTATAATTTCGGCATGTGACCCCAAAAGGTCATAGTTCTGGTCAGATGGTTGAAAAGGCCGTGCTTGGCGCGTATTCAAAAACATGTATGGGGTGGGGAGGGGAGGGGCCGGGCTGCACCCAATATAATATTTTTTTAAAGGAAGGTATCTGGTAATTACCTGACAAAAATATTTTCTAAAAACTTACAGCTTGGTTACACGTATTAATCATCCTGAGAAATGATTGAGTCTGAATTAAGTGCGGCTTGCATCCAGTCGTAGAGAAAACAAGAATTGTTACGTCGAATTTTATAGTAAGGCGTAGGACGGCATTTTATTATTATTATTATTATTATTATTTATTTATTTATTTATTTTTTAACATACATAAAAACATGCAACAGTTTTGCATTGTTTTCTCAAATACGTGAGCACCTATTATTGCGACAAAACGTTCATAGCTCAGGGCTGAGGGTTGAAATGAACATCAATACCAAATGGTGTACCTTCCCTATAAATATACAATTCAAAGGGGGTGGGATTACATCATTCATGGCGCATACACGTGAATTTAAATACCCCCTCTCTCTTTTAGGACTAAAATGGGGTTACACAATTTGCCGTATTAGCTTATAACATTTGTTTGTATTTTTTGTAATAGTTTTTTTAAGACCCCGACCTTAACATCTCCGGCCCCTTCACTATACATGCCAAAGTCTTACATTGGGAACTTACCTGTATTTTTAAACCAATCCAATTATTTTGTTTACTTGTTGAAGTAGGTGTAAGATCGGTAGATTTGTTTTAAAGCGCGTGCTATTTTGATCGTCAGTCTAAGACTGAATTTCAAAATGGAGTCATAATAGTCCCTCGGAATACGATGGTTTGAATAATAAAAAGTCAAATCGTCTGTACTCTGTTTAATATACTCCCCGTTGTAACCCGACCGCTGCCGACAAAGGTTTCTCTGATTGGGTGCATTCGGAATGTCCCAATCAGTAAACAAAGCACATGTTTTCCCAATTGTGATAGAATTCGAAAATTAAAAAATTCAAAGACACTTGAAAAAGACAACATTGATTGTAGTGATATTTGTATTTATTAATGTTTTTTTTTCATTTTGTTTAATATTTTCATTTAATAAACCACATAAGAAATTGACTACATAGGTACATACTCTTCTAGTTAACAAAAACTGAATGAAAAGGAACTCGAACCTGCGACCTCCCAGTTAATGTACAGGTGCTCTACCAAAGATATCCAGCCCGAGAGCTAGGCAGAAAGTGCCGTAATCAACAAAGAGTTTCCCGATGAGGGTCAACTGGTCTACGTCTCTCATTTGGGAGATAAATGGTTTCAATCAGGATAACAATATCTCCCAATCGGTAAAGTATAGTTGACATCGACCCCATGACCTGGGGCCGATGTCATGGAGCTGCTAAGCAGAGAATTTTCCTTAGCAATATAAAACAGACTACCAGCCAAATTACACAAATTTGTATGGAACTTTCTATGGTAACCAATGAAACTTGCTAAGCAAATATTGCTGGTAAGCAATTTTTTCTGCTTTAGCAGCTCATGGCCCTTGGTTGGTGGTCTGTGTAGCCAGGGATCACGCCCCAGGTTACCATGCAAAACCTAGGAAGCAGCAGTCTGGGGATCACTCAGAGAGGATGTCGGTGGCTTGCTTATATACTACTCAAAACAATTTAGGGAACACCGGAATAATCTCAGTTAAAGCAAGATCATTTATTTCAGATAAACACAATGTTTCACAGAATTGATGAGAAACAACTGCACAATGAAACAGATAATAAAGGATGCATGTAGTGATTACACATTTCATGACATGACTACTGAAAGAGAGAGGGGGTTGCAAATAAAAATCCCGGTTCATGGAACATTTCAAACATATTTGATGTTAAAAATCCCGTGTTCCCTAAATTGTTTTGAGTAGTATATATTAACCCATCAAATAAACCACTAAAGAGAAACTGAGTAGGCACATACATTACTTTTTTTTCCTTTTTTTAATAGATTTTGTGAGTTATCAAGGTAGAATCTTATGTTAAACCGTCTATCAGGCAGACAGAAGGGGTAGTTTGTTTTCCTTAAAAATCATTAAAAGTTCTTTTTATTCTGAATTAAACGCTAGACGACTCAGAGTGTTTTAAGTAGATTTTACATGCATTTCTGTTTTGTCCCAAAAAAGGGCAAACTAATAAAATAAACTTACCCAATTATGACTGGTTTTGACAGTCCCAACATAAGTACAGATTTTAAACCTGGACATTGTGATCACCTGTCCACTTCTCATGAATCCCTTAATAAATGTTGACTTAAAGGAATTGCACACCATTGGTATTTCTGTAAATGCATCCATACTTTATAAGAATCAAGAGAGATGTACAGAAACCAATGTCTGTAAATGCATCCATACTTTATAAGAATCCAGAGAGATGTACAGAAACCAACCAATGTCTGTAAATGCATCCATACTTTATAAGAATCCAGAGATATGTACAGAAACCAATGTCTGTAAATGCATCCATACTTTATAAGAATCAAGAGATATGTACAGAAACCAATGTCTGTAAATGCATCCATACTTTATAAGAATCAAGAGATATGTACAGAAACCAACCAATGTCTGTAAATGCATCCATACTTTATAAGAATCCAGAGAGATGTACAGAAACCAACCTGTGAAAGTCTCGGCTTATTTCACTATCATTAACAAGAACATATATATTGTGGAAAATATTGTGATCCTTTTAAAATTTGTAATAAATTTCATCTTTTCTCAAAAATAATTGCTCAGGATGTTTGGTACCACGACTAACTTCACTTTGAGTAAGTTTTTAGATTATAATTCAGGAATTTTGTAATCAGGTAATTACCACAGATGTACATTCCCTTGAAGACATTTGACTGTATACTATAAATAAAAAGAAAACTCACATTTTAACATATTTATATGGGTGTCCACCTCTCACAAAATCAAGTCTTCATTCACAAAGGTTATGACAAAAGTAACCTCTGTCATTAAACATGTCTTGCAACAACAAAACAAATAAAATGAGAAATGTGTTTATTTTATGAAGCACAAACAAAGACAACAAAAGTCACGAAATGTCCAAAAGATTCATTTCGGGGGTTTTGTCATATTTATCTGTTGTGAAGCTGCAAGCTGTAAATCATGATTAAGTTTTGGTAAGGAGATATACTGAGACGCAATAGAAACTTACCACTTGTTTTGGAATAGCATAAATTGAAATGGTTCAAAATAAGACAACACAACAATTTGGATTAGAAATGTTGGCATTTTATTGAGGAAATGTCCACGTTTTGTCCACTGTACTCGATCCCATCTGTATCCACTTCACCGTGAGTGCACATATTACATTTGTGCATTGTGATTAGAGATAATTTAAGGTCGAAAAAGTGGTAAGTTTCTATTGCGTCTCAGTATATTTTGTGCTCACAAAAAAAAATCACACAAAGTATTCTGAAAAATGTCTGTAAATGAGTACATTCTTCTTAAAGAGGCACTCTAAGGTCATATTCAGTTTTGTGATGCACTCATTTTCCAATAGATAGAGTCCTTATTAAAGTGTGAAAAAAATTACAAGTCTCTAACTTCACTTTAAAGTGGTGTAACATATCATTTTATTTGATACCCTTTCAGAGCAATATTTGAAACATGACATCACTATTTTCTTACGGTAAATGAGTTTGTAACATTCCATACAGGAATTTTTTGTTTGTCAAAAAGTAAATTTCAACGCCGATTTGATCAAATATTGTGGAGATTCAGGAATGAACTGCAAATTCACCGTACAAAAATGAAGAGATCCATTTATTTGAAATGTGACGTCACTGTTGTCTTTGGATGTTAACCAATTTCACACAGGAAGGTTATCAAATAAAATGACATTTTACATCACTTTAACGTGAGGTTAAAGACTAATTTTTTTTGGTAATTTTTTCACACTTTAATAAGGACTCTAGTTATTGGAAATCACAAAACTAAATTGGACCTTAGAGCCCCTCTTTAATAATCAAAATATACGTATAAAACCAACCAATTTCAGCATATTTCATATTGTTAATGAGAAAATAGTGATAATGCATTTAGATTGTTCAAATTTATGTCTTCAGATGACAGAAATTCATTTTGAAAATTATATATTTAATTTTACTCTCTTTGAATTAAGATAAACATTAATCAAGCAACCTGTATAGTTTCAGCTTATTATGTTTAGTCATGAGATTTTTTGTATTCATTGTGGAATGAACCTGAAATTATTTCCAGAAAAGTGACAGCACCTCTGGCCAAATTATTTCATGGGAAGATTCACACCATCATCAGCTTTACAACTTTAAACAAAAAGTCATTTACTGACATACAGTGAAGATGAAATGGACAGTTTATATTTGTACAACTGTTCATTCTTAACTTGTGAGGGTGCTCTTTTGAGAGAGATGAGACAACAGACGATGTGAGAGATCAATGGAGATTAGTAAGATGATGTGACTTGTGATGTCACGTCTTAACCAAAACAGGATGAGTGCATATACCACCAGGCAGAATATGTGACCGCGCCAGTTTTGTATACATAGGTCATATTGTCTATATGAACGCAGGGTCACAGAAGCACTATAAACCTTGCCCAAGAGAAGTGGTTACTTCAAAAAGTTGACCGACTTGGAACCAAACACTTAATTAACAAGAAAACAAAACAAAAAGACCAGGAGAGTTATCAATTGTTAAGGCACAAACAATCCGCTTATGACAGCACAGATGTGCTCATGAACATTTTCATTAACACAGATTCAAAAATGGGCTAATTAACCCTCCTGTGGGAAGTAGCTATAGGGGTCAAAATCAGGCAACTGCCTGTTTTGACTGTTAATAATAATAATAATAATAATAATGTGTGGACTTATATAGCACACGTATCCACCAACTGAGTGGTGCTCAAGGCGCATTATATTATTACCCCTGCTCATAAGGCTCATAAATCATTCCTGAAACCATCTCAGCTCCCTGGGGAGTATACAGCTCAATTGCTGCCATTACAGCGCATATAGGGCTAATCAACCAACTCTGCCCTCACAGGTACCCATTTAACCCCTGGGTGGAAAGAAGCAATTATGGTTAAGTGTCTTGCTCAAGGACACAAGTGTCACGGCCGGGATTCGAACCCACATTCTGCTGCTAACACCAGAACTTGAGTCCGGTAAGCTAGACCGCTTGGCCACGACACTCCTGACCCAAATGTGCAAACAGGGGCATTTTTGACTGGTTTTGTCTGTCATTTTGACCACCCTGAACAATACCAGACAATACCAGTCAAAAACGGTCGACTCATTTTGACCTGTAAATGTACTTACTACACGTAAGGTTTGACAGTGTTTGACTTTTAAGTGCACTAGATATACCTTGGCAAGTATATCAACATTTTGACTGATTTTTACCCTTGTGGTAGTAGGAGGGTTAAAGGTTCAAATCATACATAAAATTGGCAACTAAACCATAGCAATGTTATGTCAACTTGTATAGAGAGTTGTGTATTATATTTTCAATTGCAATCATTCATGTTGTCTTTAAATAGGCAGTTTGCAATAACTTAGTAAAATCGTAAGGTGGAATTTAGAAAACAAAAATTTTGCTATGTTAAATATTCACCAATCATCTCTTTACAATTGGTCCCGGCTGGACTCTTTCTTTACTCAACTTTCTGAAATCGTTTAGTAGTAAAAGAAATAGAAGTCTCTTTTTCTTTGACTTTCTTCATTTCTATCGCTGCTTGCATGTCGGTAGCTCTCCCTGTCTCTTTCTCTCTTTCTACCCCTGTCTCTATCATGGTGTCTGTTACTGTCTCTGTTACTGTCTTTAGAATGGTGTCTGTCACGTCGAGGGGAATCAATACGGCCTCCTCCAGACAGAGCCTCACGGTCTTTGTTGCCGCCCACTGTGCTCCCTCCTTTACCACTGGGTGGGTTACTACTTGCACTGGACTTGTCATCACTGTGTGCCCCACCCTCTGTGTCACCCATTGTGCTACTTGATGGATTTATCTCCCCACCGTTCGCTCCGTTGTTTTGACCGGACTCGTCTACTGGGCCGGACTCGTCCACTGGACCGGACTCGTCCACTGGACAGGACTCGTCCACTGGGCCGGCCTCGTCCACTGGGCCGGACTCGTCTACTGGGCAGGACTCGTCTACTGGGCCGGTCTCGTCTACTGGGCCGGATTCGTCTACTGGGCCGGACTCATCTAACGGGCCAGACTTGTCTACCGGGCAGCTCTCTAGACTAGGGGTGTCCACAGTGTCCGATGGAATGTCGATGTTGCACATACGTAGGATATGTTGGCGTTCACCTTTGGCAATGTAAGACCGGACGGAATGCTTGCCGCGCCAGCCAACCAGAACAAAGGATATATCACTGCATTCAGGATCTCTGAAGAGTTAAAATGATTTCAGAAAGATTAACAGCGGAAAAGTAACACCCATCAGGTCTGAACTCAAGCAGAAATTTTTAAAAAAATATTCAACTAAAGGTTGAAATTTTGATGTTATTTAAAGACTTTCTATCAAAAGTAACCCTTTATTGAGGACAATAATTAGCTGGAACACCATGTGTGTTTTTGCTTGTGAGTAATTGACTAATAGGTTGTTGACAAAAAACTGTTGACTAACTCAACATTTCAATGTGCTAAAGATTATCTTCAGATTCTCATGAATACAATCAGAGCACATTTAGTTATACAAACATGGCCCTTGCTTCCCATGTATTACAGCATTGCGTCACTCCAAACGACTGAACATTTTGTGTTGACCCTATGTTTGTTATATTGGCAATACACTATACCAACAATCAATGGAACAAAGAAAATTGATCACATCAGACCAGTTTCTACCAAATGAAGCAGTTGCCTATATTTCAAAATGAACATAATGCCAGGTGCCCACAATAGGTTTAAATGTTTTTTCTTTCAAATTCATTACAAATGAATTATATTATTTGTAGGGTTTCCTTTCTTCTTACAACAATTAGACAAAACATATGTTGCTACTAGAACAAAAGTATAATTGAATGATGGAGGCAAACATTAAAAACTAATTAAAGTATCCCTGTCAACAAACTCATTCTGTGGAGAATTCATTCGGAAAATATCCTAAGCTTACACACCACAGTGATATATTTATATGATAATACCCTGTTGATTACTCAACATATTGCACAATGTGAGATAAATCACATAGGTATGGCATGTAATAACAACATAGTATCTTATTTCACAACCCACATGTGTGAGCCTTGTATGACTTTGTTTCTTATCACTGGGTAAACACATTTCAATCAAGAACTCAAAGTCCATCTTACTGGTATGTGGTCATTGACATATAATAGAAGACTGTTGTTCTTTTGTACAATACAACTCTTGATTGTCCCAACATCAGTGTACTTCCACTGCAAACCAACCAAGGACTTATAACAAAGGGAACAATAGGTCCTCGGTCGCTGGTTCTTTGTTTTCAGAGGTCCTCGGAAGGACGTCGTGTACAAAACTAATGGAGATTGCTTCAAAACACAAACACATGGGAACAATAGAAGGGAACAATAGAGGTCCTCAGTTGTCTTGGAAAACACGACATGGTGATCAATTTCACTCATATCATTCAGCAAAATGCTACACAAATTCACAAATTGTCAATTATAATTCCAAAAATTGCTGTCCAAAATTAACATAACATGTATACACACACAATCATTTCTGCCTAATATATTATTATTTCCTGAACATGGAAATTCAGTGGCCTTTATACATAAAAAAAATATACAGTAAGAATATCCTAAATATTTCAAAACTCAAACACTTTAAAAAAAAAACTCAAAAATTTAATTTCAATTAAATTTAATTAAATTGAAAGAAAGGTACAACATTGGTAATAACCTGATAATATAGAGGGTGTCCTAAAAACAATTTTGGTCGTTACATAATTTTCCAATTATTTTGCTAGAAATATGATGTACAATTCTTTTGTGATGTTCTGTCAAAATTTCATTTTAGTCTGCAGCTATGCCTAAACCAGTGTATAGCATGTGCTGTAGTGAGTGGTGGTCGGGGGATTAGACCTATCGAAATGACCAATCAGATGTGTGTAAAATCCCCATGGCCACCAGGGTCTAGTAGTGGCAAAGAGCTAGAACATGGGAACGAGGTTGTCCCTACCTCAACCCGACCTATTTTTAATGTATTTATGATATTTAGGCCTGTAATTTCTCAGGATTTTTCCTGATTTCAGGATTTTTTTTACAAATCTCCCTTTGCCTCTAAATTTTTTGAAAGAAGAGAAATAGCCTGTATTGTGTCCAAACCTATTGTTTGTGGGAATGTGGAGAGTAAATCCTCCCACATTAACCACCCAGGAGGTCCAGGGAGCTTTGTCCTCTAGACCAAAGGAAGACCAAGGCCTGCTACCCATTCTTCAGGAATGTTTACTTTTGTCAAATCAAACATCTGGATGTTGTTGTTATATCATTCTTCCTTGTCAATCTAATGAATGACTGATGTTCTATATATGTAATACAATGTGCTAGTGTTTGCTTTTACAAGTACTCACCTTTCTTTGGGGTCGTACACAAATATCAAGCTTCCCTGACCTAGAAGAGTGTTAAACAAACAAGAAAAGCAAACAATTAAAAATAACTTCTTGTTTTCCTGACCCAGTGACCTTTATATACAGTAGCCTTCAAGGGATTGTACACTATTGGTAAAATGACTGTAGATGCATCGTTATAAGAATCACAATGTTTGTATAGACACAAACTATACTATGCTTATTTTGTTGTGTAATTAGGCCCATTTGCTTACACATAACCTGAATCCTTCCTAACTCCCTAGGCCCATTTGCTTACACATAACCTGAATCCTTCCTAACTCCCTAGGCCCATTTGCTTACACATAACCTGAATCCTTCCTAACTCCCTAGGCCCACTTGCTTACACATAACCTGAATCCTTCCTAACTCCCTAGGCCCCTTGCTTACATAACCTGAACCTTCCTAACTCCCTAGGCCACTTGCTTACACATAACCTGAATCCTTCCTAACTCCCTAGGCCCACTTGCTTACACATAACCTGAATCCTCCAAAATCCTTCAGTAGTAAAGCAAGCACATGACATGTATGCACACATGTGTTTCTAACTGTGATACATGTACATGGCCAGGGACCCTCCCTGCATGCATGGAGCAATAAACAGTGTCCACTGACCCAAGCACCGACCTTGCAATCACTACAACAAACATGGATGTACATGTACCATGGAAAGGCAAGTATGCCTAATAACCTCAATCCTCCAAAATCCTTCACTTTAGCAAAGAGGATTTTGGAGGATATGGGAAGGTTAGGGTTAACAAGAAAATAGTGAACATGCATTCAGTATTGTTTGCATGCATTCAATGCAATCAGTGACATTTATTTCAATGTTAACAAACAATGTAAAACAATATATAACAGCAATGTATCATACAATATACAAAATATAATTATTTGATTTATGAATAATTTATTAACCCTAACCTTCCCAAATCCTCCAAAATCCTCTTTGCCAAAGTGAAGGATTTTGGAGGATTGAGGTTACATGCTACATGCTCTTTGCTAAAGTGAAGGATTTTGGAGGATTGAGGTTATTAGGCATACTTGCCTTTCCATGGTACATGTACATCCATGTTTGTTGTAGTGATTGCAAGGTCAGTGAACACTGTTTATTGCTCCATGCATGCAGGGAGGGTCCCTGGCCATGTACATGTATCACAGATTAGAAACACATGTGTGCATACATGTCATGTGCTTGCTTTACTACTGAAGGATTTTGGAGGATTCAGGTTGTGTGTAAGCAAATGGGCCTAGGGAGTTAGGAAGGATTCAGGTTATGTGTAAGCAAATGGGCCTAGGGAGTTAGGAAGGATTCAGGTTGTGTGTAAGCAAATGGGCCTAGGGAGTTAGGAAGGATTCAGGTTATGTGTAAGCAAATGGGCCTAGGGAGTTAGGAAGGATTCAGGTTGTGTGTAAGCAAATGGGCCTAGGGAGTTAGGAAGGATTCAGGTTATGTGTAAGCAAATGGGCCTAGGGAGTTAGGAAGGATTCAGGTTGTGTGTAAGCAAATGGGCCTAGGGAGTTAGGAAGGATTCTGGTTATGTGTAAGCAAGTGGGCCTAGGGAGTTAGGAAGGATTCAGGTTATGTGTAAGCAAATGGGCCTAGGGAGTTAGGAATGATTCAGGTTATGTGTAAGCAAATGGGCCTAGGGAGTTAGGAAGGATTCAGGTTATGTGTAAGCAAATGGGCCTAGGGAGTTAGGAAGGATTCAGGTTATGTGTAAGCAAATGGGCCTAGGGAGTTAGGAAGGATTCAGGTTATGTGTAAGCAAATGGGCCTAGGGAGTTAGGAATGATTCAGGTTATGTGTAAGCAAATGGGCCTAGGGAGTTAGGAATGATTCAGGTTATGTGTAAGCAAATGGGCCTAGGGAGTTAGGAAGGATTCAGGTTATGTGTAAGCAAATGGGCCTAGGGAGTTAGGAAGGATTCAGGTTATGTGTAAGCAAATGGGCCTAGGGAGTTAGGGTTAATAGACTTTTGTGCATGCAATGAATACATACAATATAAATTGTTTAGAAAATAACGTTAACATTAGGGACAGTAGGGAAGCCATATAAGGCTTTTTTACTCTTTCCCTTTTAACAGACAACACAAATTAACAAATTACTTTACAATTACTTTACAGTTACAGAATGGAAGAAGAAAAAAAATCAAATACACCATTTGAATAATGTACAATGTTTATAATTTCTAAATTGCTTTATAGCTAATGCAAATATGAGTTTAAGATTGTCTGTTTCAAGTTCTTGTTGAATAATAAAACAGAACTGGAAAATAGATCACGATCGTAATCCATTTCAAATGTGGAATACATTTCATGTTTCTCAAAAATGACAGCATGTCGGACAGATTACTTTCTCACGATGTTTGGTACAAAACCATCACCGACTTCACATTAAGTAATACGTTTCAAACCTAGCAGTTTTTTTTCTGAAAGGCAAAATGGATGCTATACAGACATGCAGACAAACTTAAGCACAAGAGTGGGCAGAAGTTAGGCCTCTGGTCCTCTTAGAGCCTACTGAGCAATTATTGTTAAACTATTGGTCAGAGCTTGCTTCATTCATTTACCAGATTTGAAATCAACTGTTCTGTGGGAACTATACCATGCTTGATATGCAGCAGAGTGCCACCCCCCCAAATATCCCTATACACTAACACACTGTTGTTCTATTGTTAACTGACCTCTTTCACCCCCCCCCCCCCCCAAAAAAAAAAAAAAAAAAAAAACCTCTAAAGAATTCCTAAGATTCCTGGAACACAATGAAGACACAATGGGAGGGGGGGTGCACTCTGTGGCATATCGAGGGTCATATGGTGGGAACAGCTTCTGGAAGCAGACAAAAGAAGTGATAACTGACAGTCCTCATACTGATAAAACAGCTACTGAAGTCTGGCACATGAATGGCACTGCCACTATTAATCCTACACTAATCCTCCCTACACAATAGGCAGTAATCCCTTAATAGCCAGTTTGTCTGACCCAGGAGGACATAAAACTATCAGCTCAATTGTTCGACCATTGAATCGTCTTTCAGGGACCTTTGGCCTTAGTCAGGTACATTATGACCGCGTTTACACTAGATCCGGCAAGGGCGATCAACGGAGGATCAGATCCTGCAAGGGCGATCAAACTGATCGCGGACGCGTTCACACTTGAGTCTGATCGTGCATTGATCCCCCTAGCCCGACCGTCGGTTCAACGGAAGTTCCACACTGCTCGTGTGACAGGTCAACTGAGCAAGGTCATTGATTGTGCGCACACGCAGGCACACGCGTTGCCCGGGGTGATGCATGCCGCCATCTTAGCTTATGCTTCGTTCGCTAATTTTACAGACACAGTTCGACCGACTCACTTTCACCGTTTACGTTTGATTTTTTCCTCATTAAATTGCAGTTTTTTAACGGATGATCAGTTTCGTTTATTTGCGGTGTTGTTGCCATTAATTCTGGCACAATTTTACCGCCGACATCGTGGTAGAATGGTAGCAATGGTAGAAAAAAACATGCCAGCTCCCCCTCCGACCACATTCGACCCGCACAACAGCAGCAGCTTCGCCATGTCGCAAGAAATAACGTAAACAACCACCAACAACACTAAACCTTAAGTGTACTATAATACTTTTCAACTCGCGCCCAGTCTGTTTGATTAGACCGGAAGTCGGTGGGTCAAGTGCGGGGTCTGATCCTGCGCTATGCTCACACTCGCTTTTGATTCCACCTTGCAGGATCAGATCCTCCTTTGATCCCGCAATAAAGGGGGATCAAAAAGGAGGATCAGATCCTGATCGCTCTTGCGTTCACACTAGCTGTTGATCGCCCTTTGATCGCCCTTGCAGGATCTGATCCTCCTTTGATCGCCCTTGCCGGATCAAGTGTGAACGCGGCCATGGGCACATATGGGCTAATCAAACACAACAATCAACTCTGCCCTCACAGGTACCCATTTACCCCTGGATGGAGAGAAGCAATTATGGTAAAGTGTCTTGCTCAAGGACACAAGCACCATAAGGCGTGTTCGCACTGGACTTTTTTTTGGGAAGGTTTTACCGAGACGATGGTAAAATGAAAAATGGTTAAATTTAACCTCTGTCCGCACTTGGACTTTCGACACGGGAAAATTTTACCGAGACCGTGGGAGAAGTAACCGAGCTGTCAGTATAATGACTCATGAGGGCGCTTTGCGTGACCTTTCCACAGCTATTTTTAGCCGACACATCCGTTCTCGTGCTTTCTTTCGTCATAAGACACGACGTTGACGTCCTTCATTATCATCTGGAAATGATGTACTGGTAGCACCAATCAAACTTCCGACTGTATCAATGATAATATTTGCCATGATTCCGCCAAAAAGAGGAACAACAACAATGCACAGAAAACTTGCTACACCACGTACGCGGTGAAACAATGCAAAGCGCATGCGTGGTGTCCCTGTGTAGCACGCGCGACGTTGCTCTCGGGCCGGATGTTCGTTTTCCTGAGCCGCTTTTACCGACTCGCACTGTCCGCACTGGAATTATCGTCTCGGGAAAAGTTACCTGGGAAGTTTTCCTGGGCAGCAGTTGGCCAGTAAAAGTAACCGCTGGACTCAGGAAAAGTAACTGAGAGGAAAATGTCCTAGGCTGTCCGCACTGGACTTAAAATGGGAAAAGTACCCATCGTCTCGGTAAGTTTTACCAAAAAAAGTCCAGTGCGAACACGGCTATAGTCACGGATGGGATTCAAACCCACATTCTGACGACTCAGCCATCAGAACACAAATCCGATGCACTAAACCGCTCGACCATGGCACTCCAGTATCAATCTTCCATAATAAATCCATTTTGTCTGAGGTGCTATCATTAAATGATAGCAAAAACGCTTCTACAAGTATCCTTACTTTCTTTGAATCAAGATATAAACTGAGTATCAAAAGTAACTTATCAAATCTTGGGAAGGACACTCATTAAAATCCTCCACGGAAAATTGAAAAATATTTGAACACAGGTAAACTTCAGTAATCTTGATGTAGGATTTGAAGCTTTGCATGGTGGAGATAGATACTTGAGTTCTTTCGGGTGACACCTTGTAATGATCTCTTCTTGGAAGATCTCTTCTCTCCTGATGACAGCTAGAGCAGACGAGTCCAAACATTGAGAACAAACCAACCGGCTCTTCTCAGAGCCATCACTTCTTCCAAGAAGAGATCATTACATGGTGTCACCCGAAAGAACTCAAGTATTCAGTAATCTTGTTTAATGACATGTGCTTAGTAAAGATTACTGAAGTTTACCTGTGTTCAAATATTTATCGTTTTTCTGTGGAGGATTTTAATGAGTGTCCTTCCAAAGATTTGATAAGTTTCTTTTGATGCTCAGTATACATGAGAAAATCCAACCTGTGAAAGTTTGAGCTCAATGCCAAGTCTTAGTCATGAGGAAAGTGTGAACAAGCATGTGACATAAAACACAATAAAGGGGGCCACTTTCCTACCGTCACGTTAGCAGTTTTTCTAATGGTTGTAATTTTTTTTTAAATATCTGAAACCACCCAAAAAGAATTTCAACATTTGAATAGACATGCATGCTTATCCTAAAGATAATTTGAGTTGATTATTACTATTTATTTTTTTAATTACCCTAAAATTTCCATCAACAAATGGACGGAAAAGTGAGGTAACTTTTTCCGTCCAATTTTTATGGAAATTTGAGGGTAAAAAAATAAATAAAAAATTTTAAAAATAAAATAAATCAACTCAAATTAGTTCTAGTATAAGCCTGCATGTCCATTCACATGTTGAAACACTTTTTGGTCGGTTTCAGGTCCTTAAAAATAAATAACAACCATTGGAAAAACTGCTAACGTGACGGATGCAAAGTGGCCCCCTTTATTGTGTTTTATGTCATGTACACTTTCTTAAAGAAAGCACTTGGAGCAAAAAGTTGTCGTCTTATATATTTTGCAAATTTGCATATTCATTTGCGTGTAAATTTCAGCGCATTACATTGTGTCATTCACAATACATACAGATTTATGTATTCATTTTTAAATAGAATTTAGGAAAAAATCCTATTCATGAGAACTGTTACTATGTCAGTCAAGCTCTTGGCATTTATTCGGGTAGCATGACCTAGTTATCAGGGGTGCGTTTTCGCGACCCTGACCAGAAACATGTTTGGGTTTCGGTCATTGTTTAAGCATTTTCACAAATTCAGTTGTGCTGCAGTGACGTCATTTTTCTGACCAAACGTCATTTTTCTTACCAAGTTTGTGATCGGTTACGCTTGATTTCAAGATGGTGGATTGTAAAAAGTTTTGTGAATTATATCTTTCAAGTATATCTTTCAAGTTTATTAGGAGCACTCACAAGTAAGTTTCATTTTGCCAAAATGTTAATTACTCCGTATATTTTGAGAAACATTGAGGATTGAAGACGTCACAAACTGAAAACAAGTTTCTGGTTACGCTCTTGTCTTCACGTAGCTATGCCGTCTTGTTTCTGATCAAGAATTTGACGTCAGAAACAAGTTTCTGTTTGTGTTCGCCAAAACACGCCCCAGTGTTGCTAAAGGTGGGTGGAGACTGTGGCTATAACTGGATTGGTGTACTACCAACAATGAACACACTCCTCTAATATTAACGGATGAATAATGAATGGTTTCTTACCACAGGCAGTGACAGCCTCCCTAGCCCTCTCCTCCAGCTTGGAGCAGAATGGGTTCTCCTGGGTGAGGAGCGTCCTGATGTCTTCCTTGGTCACATTTGGTATCTTACGAGCATTGAGGAACGGAAACACACTGTAGATGCCCTATTGAACAGAAGCAACAAGTAAAATATCCAGTCCGAATTCCATTTTTAGACAAATCTTTTTTCCAAAATTAAAAATATACTTGTAACTAACGCCAGCCCATATTTCTAAACAAAATCTATAAAATTTGGTGATCATTTTATTGATTTTTAATTTTTGTATCCGGTCTGGAGTGAGTTGCAATAACAAGAATACTTCTTAACTTAAATGTTATTTGAAGCAAACAATTTAGGAAGTCATAATTTGTCAGTCCTTTTTGTGGTTAATACGAGAGCAGGACTGCACATGAAACTTATGTAACCAATTATTGAGACAATTATGAGACCAATTACTGTAGAAATAAAAAACAAAATTTATAAAAAAAATAATGAGGTATGCTGCCTTTTGCCAAGTCCATTAACTCTAACCACCTCATATCCTGCAAAATCCTCCAAGGGCCACTTTTTGAGAAAAATTCAGCACTGTTGGAAACTGGTACTTTCACCTCTTCAAATGGGACAAAATTACTACCTGACAAGAAGTACAGGCCATAAGTGCTGAATATGAAAGATCAACAAAAATGCATGGTGCATTTTGAAGATAAGGGCATGTTTCCAAAAGTGCACTGATGGATTTTGGAGGATTCAGGAAGGTTCCTAGCCGGAATACCTACGTGTTTAGGGTTAACACATGGCCATGTTCTGTGCATGGTGCAAAGTTTATGATGGTTAATGATGTGTCTTTTCTATCATTTTAAAGAAATGTCACATACGATCGAGAATTTCAAAGGAGTACACACTGCCTTTAGAGACAGACCGATTCCCCCCATATTGACTGCCTAGTTTTCTTACTTCTTGAGCTAGTCTGAAGTCACATGGTACATCCTTGGCGTCACTACGACTCCACACCTTCACCCCTGAGTTAATCACCTGCAAGACGACAACAAAAACTTGATGTTTGACAACAGGATCATTTCATTATATTAAGCAAATATACTAGCAAATATACTAGCAAAAGATACTAGCAAAAGATACTAGCAAAAGATACTAGCTGTAACTGAAAATTTTTCACAGAACGTGTTTTTTTTTTTAGATGTATCACCCACATTTTTATAAAAAATAATGATATTAATATATATATATATATATATATATATATATATATATAAACAGGTAGCGAGCAAAGAAAAATTGGCTGATGCCGGACCCGGACTCGAACCCGCGACCTCTCGATTACCGTACGAGCACTCTACCAACTGAGCTAACCAGCCCCTGTGTTGGTGGGCGGTCCACTTATGCCAATTATCTATTGCTCTATGGGGCCAGGTCAGAGGCCAAACCATATCTGCCGAGTAGCCAGGGATCAAGCCCCGGTCAGATGCAAACAACCCGGGTAACGGCAGTAGCGGGGATCACACAATTAACGGGACACAAGCCTTTTATGTGGTTGTACACAAAGTAGATTTATATAGAAACTGACCTGAAATATTATAAACGGGTAGCAAGCAAAGAAAAATTGGCTGATGCCGGACTCGAACAGGCGACCTCTCGACACCGTCATTTAGCGCTCTACCAACTGAGCTAACCAGCCCCTATGTTGGTGGGCGGTCCACTTATGCCAATTATCTATTGCTCTATGGGGCCAGGTCAGAGGCCAAACCATATCTGCCGAGTAGCCAGGGATCAAGCCCGGTCAGATGCAAACAACCGGTATATATATATATATATATATATATATATATATATATATATATATATATATATATATATATATATATATATATATATATATATATAAAAGAGACAAATTCATATATTAACCCTCCTACTATCGCTGCACTTGAGTGGGAAGTTGCTGTAGAGGTCAAAAATCAGTTAACTGCCTGTTTTGACTGTTGATCCAAATGTGCACACAGGGGCATTTTTGACTGGTTTTTACTGTAATTTTGACGACCCTGAACAATACAAGAAAATGCTTTGACCAGTCAAAAACAGTTGACTCATTTTGACGTGTAAATGTACTTACTACACATAAGGTTTGACAGTGTTTGACTTTTAAGTGCACTAGATTAGGCTTGGGCGGTTCCGGCGGGTACCCGGTTCTACCCGATTCCAAATTGAGAATTGGAACCGCGGATCGACTCTTTTAAAGAACCAGTTACTCGCAAGAGTCGGTTCCGGAACCGAGTCCTTCAAATACCCGTTTCCCAGAGCCGGCTGGGAGCCGAGTCCCAGTCAGAGCCGGCTCCAGCAAAATACCCGACTCTGAGGACCAACCCGGCTCCGAGGACCAACCCAGCTCCAATTGAAATACGATGTTGTCTGAGCTCCAACTCTAGAGCCGAGAACCGGCTCCAGTCAAAATACCCGATTCTCTTTGATGAGTGACCGACAAAATGTAACTCTAGACTGCAGCAAACTTGTGAAGGCGCCACACATGCAACTGATGCAAACCGCCATTAAATGTCTGTGCGTTAGTAGTAGCATTGTGCGTCACTGAGTTGTTTATAAATTGGCCCTGTAACAAGGATACTTTGGTTATGGAGATGTTATTAAAAATGTTGACAGCACGTGTCTTGAGAAGTGGAGTGATCAAGGTGGCCCCGTAATATGGATAAACTTGTGACGAAGTTAACAGTCATGTTGCTAGTGTTCTTTATGTACTTTCAATACGGCATGGACGGTAGTACGGTACCTTGTAGGGGGTGGTGCAATTGCTTAATTGCTCCAACCCCCGTTTATAAATTGGCCCCATAACATGGATACTTTGGTTATGGAGATGTTGTTAAAAATGTTGACAGCACGTGTCTTGAGAAGTGGAGTGATCAAGGTGGCCCCGTAATATGGATAAACTTGTGACGAAGTTAACAGTCATGTTGCTAGTGTTCTTTATGTACTTTCAATACGGCATGGATGGTAGTACGGTACCTTGTATACAGGCTAGGGGGTGGTACAATTGCTTAATTGCTCCTCTATGATTGCTCCAACCCCTGAAGCATGTGCAAACTGAGCCATGGCATGTACATGTACAGAACGGCTTGTAACGTTGTCTGCTAACGGTAGGATAATGGAAACAAATCTTTCTTAGCTTACCGTTTCCAAAACGTTTCCTTAAAGTTTCTGAAACATATTTTAAATTAAACAAAATTATCATCACTGCATTTGCGGTTGAAAATCCGATACCTTCGTATCAGAGACGCAACGAAGTTTGAATCTATAGACCGTGTGTTTTATTTATTTTCTGTAATCCTTATGTTTTTGTTTGAATCTCTTGGAACCAGTTCCGACTCGGAACCGATTTTTTTTTTTAACCGAACCGGTTCCAGAAATTGTGGAACCGCCCAAGCCTACACTAGATATACCTTGGCAAGTATATCAACATTTTGACCCTTGTAGTATTAGGAGGGTTAACGTGAGTAAAAGGCTTGTGTGACCAGGTATGTCTGAAGTTTCTGTGTAAAGAATGTCAGTTTAAATCCAAGATGGCTGCCAATGTACCTTGAGTTTATCCTCGTTGTTTTCCAGCATTGATTTGATGGACTTGTTGACCATATACAGATTACGTTTCTTGCCGCCATGACATCGTGTCAATAGCAGCGACTTCTGAAAGCTCTCATCTATAGCATAGAATTTCCTGTGTACACAGTCATGTACAAAACATAACATTATATTCAATTAACACCTTGAAATTTCAAACTTATTTTGACAAAAACATTGAATGCACCAAATAATGAAATAAATCCCAATGCTTATTTCAGGTGTGTGATTTGACAAATCCTGAAAAATAGGTAGCGGACAGGAAGGAAACCTCCTGGAAGTTTAATTTTGGAGGCTTTACAGACTCTCCACATCCCCACAAACATGAAACTAGAGCTTTGGACACAATACAGACTACTTCTTTCTTTCCATGGTGGCTATTTCTCTTCTTTTCAAGAAAAGGGAGATTTGTAAAAAAAAATAATACTAAATTTTTAAAAAAATAAATAAATCCTGAAATCAAGAAAAATCCTGAGAATTCACAGGCCTGTTATTTGCTTGAAATGGTTACTTGGTTCCAAGTTGTCAACGTACTTGATCTGTGGCCATACTTCCTCATCCTCCTTGAAGAATACAAATGGGTCCTCCTTGTATCCTTGAAATTTCTTCTTCTTGGGAGGCGGCGGTCCACTGAGGAATGAAAACAAAAGAGAAGATGGCTAAAGGGTTTATACGGACATTACCAGCACACCTTCTCAAAACCATGGTAACCTTTTCCAAGGGATGGGCAAAAATCATATATGTGGCTGGCTCTGGCAAAACCCTAAACTTGGACCCAATTTCCAAAAGTGAGATTTTGGTATAGTTTGATTCTCTACATTTTCCTCTTTCATTTGATACCAGATTTGTAGAAATCAGAATTTTTCTGATTTCTACAAATCTGGTATCAAATGAACGAGGAAAATCTAGAGAATCAGACTATACCAAAATCTCATTTTTGAAAATTGGGTCCAAGTTTAGGGTTTTGCCAGAGCCAGTCACACATGATGTGCTCTGTCAAAATCACACACCCTGCAATCGTTAATTTTCATTATTTTGTTTGTTGGAAGTTTATTTTAAATAATGCACCAAACCAATGTCAAACTCTCCCTCCCCCCCCCCCCTACAAGTTTCTACTTATTACGTTGTGTCATTAACAAGAAAATTGTGAAAATGCATCCAGATTGTTTGAATTCATACAAATAATAATTTCAATTTTGTTTTCAAGTGACATCACCTCAGAAAAAGTGATTTCTAAGTGAAGACTGATACCATCATCAGCTTTACACAAATTAAATTTGACATTACAATTTGACCATTTGTTTATTTTCTGAATTACTCAATGATATGCATTATCTGTAGCCTAGGAGTACGGTTTGCGGAAGCATCATGTAATCAGTCTCTTAGGCATTGTAATAATTGTTGGTTCCGAGTAGAACCGATGGTAAGAAAATGGTTTTCTTTCTCCAGAAGACGTTCAGAGTACAATGATCGAATTGTCAAGATTCTCAGAATCAACAATTATTGCAACTCCTAAGAGAATATTTACATGGTGCTACCATAAACCTGCACTTCCACCATGCAAAACCTACATACAAATCCTACTTAAGTTAAATATGTTTTTTTCTGAGTCACAAAGAACCACACGCTTACTCTGCACTCGGCACCAGTTCACTCTCCGGTGGGTTCTTATTGGAAGCTTCCTCAGTGCTAGGTTTACTTGATTCCCCATCACCCTCTACCGTCTCACTGGTCTCCATCTTAGCAACGTCTGCATCATCCGAGATGTCGTCTGCTTCAGTCGTAACTGTTGTGACTGTTTCATCACTGGTCTCCATAGCAACAGCCTCGGTGTCATCCAAAGGGTCATCTGCTTCGGCCTCGACGATTTTTTCACTGGACTCCCCCTTAACAACAATGGTTTCGTCTGGAGTGGCGTCGGGTTCAGGTTTGACTGTGTGCAAATTAGGATGTACCATTGAGTATTTGGGAGTAGGAAGGGGAATGAGGGACAATACTCTTATGTTGTTCACAGAGGAATACCTTGTACATCTGTTTATCTCTGAATTACTGAGTTTTGATTGCTGCATCTGGGTTGCTGCAATTTAATGGTACTGTTTAATTATTATTATACATTTCTGGTAATGAAACCAAGGATGCCTCAAAAGCACACTTAAGCACTGTAGTTTGGAAGCCTGAGGAAACCTGTAAACAAGGGGCACTTGCTATGTGAACCAAAAACACCGGGGTAAACCTCTACTCTTCCACAGTAAGTGTTCTGGGTTCTTTTACGTGCATTACTTAATAATTACTTAATAATCTAGTACACGGGACCTATGGTTTAACATCCCATCCAAAGGACAAAGTAATTATGGTTAAGTGTCTTGCTCAAGGACACCAGCACTGCACCAGCCTTGACATGCAATACAGACACCATTTGTTTAAATAATACAAAGTGCAACATTATTTTCTAGTCATGTAAGTGGTGAATCCTTACTTATGCAAAGTACGCAGATATTTCTTGCTTACCCACAAAATGCACAAGCCAATATTTTTAACATTTTTGGATAAGTTTAAAAATGTTCTCACTTTAGTAACAATATCACTCAAAAGTCAATATCACTAACGTTGTGGGTTTGTTTCAGTCTCAGTAAGTGTTGCTTGTTGTTTCATCCACGGAAGGAAAGCCACTTTTCTCAGGACGGCCACAAAGAAGCCACCAGTGTTTTGTTGATGAGGAAAGATACGCAGGCTGTGATAGAAGCAAATCATAATCTTTATAATAATAATATTAAAACATAAGCACTTATATCTTTCTACTGACTGGTCTATTTCTCATGAATGAATGAATAATTTTTTATAACAAATATATTTGGGATTTCATCTCTAACCATTTGTTGAGATTTAATGTTTCTGCCTCCTCCTCTGTCGGAGGCCACATGGTGACTTTGAACTTTTGCTTCTTGGGCTCGGGTACATCGTCATGGCTGGCAAAAATCTCCCCTGAATCATTGATCACCTAGGATACAAAAAACACACACCAAATCAAAACATCAGAATGTATGAAGCAAGAAAAACCTGCCATCATTAAGGTCAACAAGCTTGATGAATTATAACAAATATGAACAATAGAAATCATTTGCAATATATAGAGAATTAGCTGTTGCAAACTGCTTACAACCTAAAGGACCTGTAGTATAAACGCAAAATAATGGTTATTGGCCTTACGTTTCGAACCTAGCAGGTTCTTTCTCAAAGGCAAAATCTTGAAAATTTGCAATATCTTTAGAAATAGGCCAATAGGCCAATAGCTAGCGATTAAAATCACTTATATATATATATATATATATATATCTGCATCTGACCGGGGCTTGATCCCTGGCTACTCGGCAGATATGGTTTGGCCTCTGACCTGGCCCCATAGAGCAATAGATAATTGGCATAAGTGGACCGCCCACCAACATAGGGGCTGGTTAGCTCAGTTGGTAGAGCGCTTGTACGGTATTCGAGAGGTCACGGGTTCGAGTCCGGCATCAGCCAATTTTTCTTTGCTCGCTTCCCTTATTATTATATATATATATATATGTCAATTGACCTGTGAAAGTCTCAGGTTTTTACGTTGTATCATTCATGCGAAATCAGAAATTTTGATTGACACAAACCTTGCGTTAAAAATTATTGGGGAATTATATTTGGCTAATTCTCCAAAATGATAGCACCTAAGACAAAAAGCTTTCAAGGAATGTTTGATAGCATCACTGACTTTTCACCAAGTAAAACTGTGATAATTTATGTTCTTTGAGAATTCCAAAGGTATACACTGCCTTTATGGCAAGCTAGCAGAGCACACGAACTCTTGTATACTTGTATGAGCACATCAGACTTTAAACTGTTTTTCCAAAAGATGCTTTATTGTGGGTGAGTCTAGGCATCACCTTCAATAGACAAATTACAATTATTTCATACATACCTTCCATGTTGTCAATCCTGACGTTCTCTTCAAGCCAGGTAGCTCATCAGAAACATCCACTAGCTCAAGAGATCCTGAAAAGAAATAACACAAATGTACATGTTATCATCATCATCATCTTTCTCCAAATCCACCAGAGGGACGTCGAGCCACCCAAGCTGACCTGTTAGATGCTAGATGCCAGAGTTGTTGTGTCGTGTCCCATGGCCTACCTCAAGCTGGTGCACCCAGGTGCTGCGGGGTCTGCCACAGGGTCATGTCCAGTCTGGGTCAGGCTTGGCCCCACTGTGGGCCTCCACGCTCAGCCGGCGTGTGCAGGGGTAGTGCCTGGAAGCAGTCGGATGAAGAAAGAGTGCGAGATAGTGTCGCTTGATGTCCTTAAGTCCAGTTCTTCATGTGATGGCCTTGTTGGTGATTTACACGTCACCAGCAGTTTATAGATGTTTTTACTTGACCTTACTTGTATTTCAATTCACTGTGTGAACTTTTTGATTGAACTTTTTGCAGGACTGTGCATCTGAATATAATTACCAATTTGACACTTAATCATTCTTTGTCGTTAGAGATAACCACATGCAAGAGATTACAGTGAGCTTTAATAATTAAAGCGAAATGAGAAAAAATTTGGGAAACTAGAATCTTGAAATATAAATTCAATCTCAAATACATTCTTGGTTTTTAAACGCAAGTGTCTTAGTGTTTATTTTGTTTTTCAGTCGTTTTGTCACAATTTTCAGGATTTTTGTTCTTGATCTTTTTAGGGCAAGCTCACGAATGTAGAGGAAAACCTACCTGCACACTTTTGTAGAACACTGGCGACCACAGCTTCATTCTCTATTGGGTTGAATGAGCAGGTGGAATAGACCAGACGACCTCCGACCTCAAGCAGCTCAGCCCCACGCTGTAAAATCCGGTGCTGCACGCTGCATTGTTATGAAACAACAATCCAGTGTTTACAATAAGTCTACAACACATCTCTACTTCACATCTGGCCCAATGGCATGTACATTCCGTTGTTCAAGAATGTTCATTAACAGGGAATGCATGTTGCACATAGAAAACAAATATTTAATATTTCTCATTGGTGAAGACAAGTAGACAATAATATATAAGAGAAACTCTAAGCAAATACAATACAATACAGTACAATGAAGGCATTTATATAGCGCTCTTACACAAACGGTATCACAGCACTTTACAGTGAGATGCAAGTACAATTTAAAAATACACAGTGCCTAAAATAAATGAGTCTTGAGAGATGTTTTAAATTGACTCAATGAAGAAGCATGACGGATACCAGATGGTAGTTCATTCCAAATGCTGGGTGCAGCAGTATAGAAACCCTTGTTAGCCACAGTTAAATGTGTAGTTGGTTTTTTGAAGATCCGGGAATCAGAATTTGAACGGAGTCCACTGTGGTTAGGTTGGTATGGTGTAATAAGATCACAGAGATAGGATGGCGCAGATTCAGTAACACATTTATAGGCAATAGTCAATGTTTTGAAAGCAATCCGGTTTTGAACGGGAAGCCAGTGAAGCTATCGTAGGAGAGGGGACACATGGTCATACTTTTTAGCCTTGAAAATTAATTTTGCAGCACGATTTTGAAGCCGTTGAAGATGTTTGATCTCTTTGCTAGAGGATCCTTGGAGAAGTGAATTTGCATATACCAAACGTGCTGTGACCTGAGCACGGACTGCATGATGACAAGTGATTTCATCAATAAAGATACGAACTTGCGACAGATTTCTTAAATGAAAGTTAACCCTCCTATGGTTTGACCTTTCAAAACCTTTCAAAATCTGCTTACGGGCCAAAATGGCTATCAATAATGTATGAACCCTTTAAAACCCTCCAGAATTTGTTGCTACTGAACTACCACACCTTTCAATACCCTTTGAAAGGTATTGAAACATTTCAACACCAGTTTGTTCAGAGAGTTGTTTCACCTTTCGAAACCTTTCATAGGTCCCTTTTGTCAGACAGTTTTCTCACCTTTCAAAACCCTTCAGTACAGCAAACTTGAAAGGTTTTGAAAGGTCTGACAATTCTATGGCAAACTGCACTGTACATAGGAGGGTTAATGGTTTTGCATATTGAAGATACATGGTTAGACATACTCATAGTACTGTCAAAAATAACACCAAGGTTTTTTGACATATACCACTTACCAGTAGTTGATCTTACACCATTTTTAACCCTCCTACTATAGCTGCACTTAAGTGGCAAGTAGCTATAGTGGTCAAAATCAGTCATCTGCCTGTTTTGACTGTTGACCCAAATGTGCACACAGGGGCATTTTTGACTGGTTTTTACTGTCATTTTGATCACCCTGAACAATACCAGACAATGCTTTTACCAGTCAAAAATGGTTGACTCATTTTGACATGTAAATGTACTTACTACACGTAAGGTTTGACAGTGTTTGACTTTTTAAGTGCATTAGATATACCTTGGCAAGTATATCAATATTTTGACTGATTTTGACCCTTGCAGTCACAGAAGGGTTAAAAGGGGTTATAACAAAAATAACTAAGTAAGTTTTATTATCGAAACCCAAGATAAACTACTGTAAATAGTAATTTTGTCCGAATCCTTTCTTAGATTTACACATACAGCAGCACTGATATTCCAGGGGGATTGTTTTGCCAATGATGAAGTGACTTTTCCACTAAAGGTCGACATTGCAACATCAGAAAGATGGGGTTTTTTTTACAGATGAGAGACACATGTTCATGTATATATACCAGGGATGTCATTTGACAAAAGTAACAAAAACTGAAATATGGGTAGCTGGCCTGGGTCTCCCTTTGATCTAGAGGACAAAGCCCCCTGAATCTCCTAGATGTTTAATTTTAGAGGATTTACAGACTCTCCACATCCGCACAAACATGAAACTAGAGGTTTGGATACAATACAGGCTACTTCTTTCTTTCCTTGGTGGCTACTTCTAGCTCTTCTTCCAAGAAAACTTTCAGGCAAAGAGAGGTTTGTAAAAAATCCTGAAATCAGGGGAAAATCCTGAGAAATGACGGGCCTGATATACATATATGCGCTCCACCTCATTCGGAAAACATTCTTTATAGCTTATGTACTGAGCATAACACATTCCTGAGGAGAATGCTGCGGGACGGCTTCGCGAGGGACGAGGACGGCAACTTCAAGGTAAACACCAAGGAGCTACACAGAATTTTTGGTTCTGATGAATTACATCAGCTTATCAGTTCGCAACAGCTGCGATTCTGCGAGCACATAATCCAAACCGACGACACCAGGTCCTCGAAGGCTGCTCTTCAACTGCAACTACTATCGCAAAGCAAATAATCAAGACAATATATTAAAACATTGCGCCAAAACTCTAAACTCTACCGAAATTCAAATTATACAGCAAGGAAATCGGGCCCTGCCCCCGCGACGACTGCTGCAACTAGCGGTTTGCGGTAAAACTTATGATGATGATGATGGATATAAAGGCTATTGAATCTTATTATTACAAGACTTACATGTGAAGATTCAGTCCGCTATTAAGAGTCCATTTTTTCCAGATGAGAAAATTCTTCCTTAATGTCCCGTCACCGCTAACAAGAAATGAAGAGAGACAAATAATTACAAAATTTTATCGATAGTTGTATAAAAATATATTTTGAGACAACAAAGACAATTTACAAGAGAAGGATGTGAACCTGTAACCTTTGGGATGACCCTCCTACAATCAGGGCAATTTTTGGAATAACCCATTCAGGCCAATCCAAGCTGTTGCAGTTGTTGCCAGTGGCCTCCTATGGTTACCCTTCTGTGCACTGTCACACCACTGAGATTGTAGCGTAAAGTGGTCTCCCTGATACATTGCAGGCCATACTAATATGTTCATACAACCAGCTGTAAACCTGACCATGTATTTTGACTGTAAACACACCTATACAAAACCACTAAAGACTGTGGTTTGTCATGGCCTTCAGTGTGTGTTGAGTATGTAATCGGATAAAACTTGTAGCTTTGCATGGTGAAGAGGATAAGTAAGACTAATTGCGGTGACACCATGTGAAATTCTCTATTGAGTAGTAATTAGTTCTGAAAAGAACTGGAGGCTACAACTCGACGTTTCGATCAGTATGCTCTGATTGATCAGTAAGCTCCTGAAGATGATCAGAGCATACTGATCAAAATGTCGAGTTGTAACCTCCAGTTCTTTTCAGAACTAATTACTACTCAATTGAGAATTTCACATGGTGTCACCGCAATTAGTCTGTCTCACTTATGTAATTGGAGATGGTCTTATTTACAGTGGCCTTGGGTGGCACTGGGTTGATTTTAAAGATTACTTGGAAAGGACAGCAGTGGCTTGTATGCTTTAAAGGTTGGTGAAGAACATTTAGTGGATCGGAGTGGCCTCCATGTGAAGTAGGGAATACTGGTGTTCTCCTGTCTGAGCTATCTAGCCCAATGTCTCCCTATTTTATCAATATTCTGGGGGTGTTATTTAACCCAAACATGCCCGGGAAGCCAGGGATCATGCCCCCATGTAACGAACATGGGAAACAGCAGTCTTTGGATCACTATGGAGTGCCATGGCCGAGCGGTTTAGTGCATCGGATTTGTGTTCTGATGGCTGAGTCGTCAGAATGTGGGTTCGAATCCTGACCATGACCATGGTGCTTATATCCTTGAGCAAGACATTTTACCATAATTGCTTCTCTCCACCCAAGAGTAAATGGGTACCTGTGAGGGCAGAGTTGGTTGTTGTGTTTGATTAGCCCTATATGCGCCAAAATGGCAGCAATTGAGCTGTATACTCCCAGGGAGCTGAGATGGTTTCAGGAATGATTTATGAGCCTGATGAGCAGGGGTAATAATGTAATGCGCCTTGAGCACCAATTTGGTGGATACATGCACCAAGTAAGTCTAAATTATTATTATTATTATTATTGACTTGTTAAATATCATGTTATCAAATAAATATATTTTGATATGTGTGACAGAATCTCAACATAAGTTGTACCACACACTAACCTTTCAATAACTGTCTAGACACCCTGCTCAATGTAACAACATTCATTTCTCATGGAAAAATAAATTCCCACCCAACCTGATTTTTGGTTCTTGAAGGACGATCACCAATTTTTTTGGTTTACATGGCCATACTGTCTCTTTACGCACCTGCAGGGCACATCACACAGAATGCGGTCATACAAGACATGCTTAAGTTTCACATCATCTCCCTGTACTGCTCGGATCATCGGAAACACGGAGGCATCGTGGTTGACTATCATACAGCATGGGCTGTTGAGTCGCTTGGCCTGGTGCACCATGATGTAACAGCGTTTGTTGTCAGCGTCGTTGGCGACTACAAAACCCTCTGGAGGAAGTACAGCCACAAAACGCATCAAGCGGTCAACGTTGTAACAGGGGTTTGATTTGACAAAAGTAAAAGATCCTGAAAAATGGGTATCCGGCCTGGGTCTCCCTTTGGTCTAGAGGACAAAGCCCCCGAACCACCTAGATGTTTAATTTTGGAGGATTTACAGACTCTCAACATCCCCACAAACAATAAACTAGAGGTTTGGACACAATACAGGCTACTTCTTGCTTTCCTTGGTGGCTACTTCTAGCTCTTCTTTCAAGAAAATTTTGAGGAAAAGGGAGATTTGTACAAAATCCTGAAATCAGGAAAAATCCTGAGAAATCACAGGCCTGTTGTCAACTGGTTTTTATCTTTTATGGGACATACTGACTAAATCACATAAATCAATTAACTGGAAGTACCCCAACAAAAAGACAAGAAAAATCAACTTTTATTTTGATTTCGATTTTTCACGTCAACAATTATATATATTTATCTTTTTATGAGACCTGTCTCAGTTTTTTGGAAATTTTTCTTTCGTTTTTTTATTTTTTTTATTATGGGAGGTTTTTTTTTTGTATGGTGGAGTATCATTTATCGGAGTATCGTTATCATTTGCAGTAAACACCATGAGGGTTATTTCAACTATCGCTAAGTAAGGCTGTGCCCAGGCTATCCAGGTACCCGGATACCCGACCGAAACTGTCATCACCCGGTTCCATTTTTCGATTCCAATTACCCGTAAACAACTTTTGAAAATGTTGACTGAAAATTTAAGCCACACAAATGGAAGTCTCTGATTTTTTTGTTAAAATTTTTTATGTGGGGAATGGGGATGCTATGAGTCGTTTTGAATATAGAAGCGGGAAATTATTACAGTAAATACACATTTATTATGACTCTAATAAAACAACGATACGGGTACCCAGGTATCCAGGTACCCAGGTACCCAGGTACCCAGGTACCCAGGTATCCAAAGATTTCCAATTTCAGGTATCCGGTTCCCAAAATAACCGAAAATGCACAGCCTTATCGCTAAGTGAGATTGTGGTTCTAATAAGAGCCTTATCGCTAAGTGAGATTGTGGTTCTAATAAGAGCCGTATCGGTCTGCTATGTTTTGACGAGCCTGCTCTAGTCTTCGTTAGGAGACAACTGGAATTGGAGACAACTACAGCAGGCCAGTCAAAACATAGAGAGGATAAATACAGTTCTTATCAGAACCACAATCTCACTTAGCGATAGTTAAGATAAACCGCAAACTGAACAGATAGTAAATTAAGCCTCCTATGACTGCAAGGGTCAAAAATCAGTCAAAATATTGACAGGGTATATCTAAAAGTCAAACACTGTCAAACCTTACGTGTAGTAAGTACATTTACAGGCCAAAATGAGTCGACCGTTTTTGACTGGTAAAAGTATTGTCTGGTATTGTTCAGGGTGGTCAAAATGACAGTAAAAACCAGTCAAAAATTTGGGTCAACAGTCAAAACAGGCAAATTGACTGATTTTGATTACTATAGCTACTTGCCACTAAAGTTCAGCTATAGTTGGACGGTTAAAGTCCTTCACATTAATTCATTACCTGGCCATCCGTAGACTTGTTCAGCGTGGAGTAGCTCAATGAGCTGGACAGTCTTAGAGCCAGGGGCTGCACACATGTCTAGCACCTTGTGGTGAGGTTTGACGTCTAGGAGAAGAGGCGGGATCATGCTAACTGCCTCCTGACGACTGATGTTACCCTGTTCAATGAAATTCAATTGAATGCATTTTTTATTTTTTATTTGCTCAACTTATTGAGAACATTGCTTATTGCATTGTACTGTTAACCTGAATTACTTGTTACAATTTTAAACTGCATGTAACAAAATTGAATTAAAAGTAGACATCCATTCTGGCAACGAATGCACCAACACAAGAGAAATGAGTTATATGATCAAACGTACGCTCTCTGTCTCGGTTATCAGAAAATTATGCAGCTTCTTGCATGCTGGTAACTTCCGAATACTCTTCCTGGTCATATTGATCTCCCACGCCAACTCATCGGGGTACCTGTGACAATTGTAAATGAGGAAAAATTCAACAAACCAATTACATGGTTACTCACGTTACACTTTTTAGGTATTAGGCCCACTCTTAATGCCATAATTTCCATACTTTTTACAATGGTATTGATGGCCGTTTCATAATAAGAAAAGAATATTCAAAGAGCAACATGCAACATGCAACATGCATGTCCATTGTTTTAGAAGGGTAGAGCAAGAGTTTAATATGGAATTGGTCCTCCATTATTCTCCATAACTGAGTTCTTACAGAAAACTACATGTGTAACATGCCATTGAAGCAATGCTTTGTACTGCAACTTTTTTTTTCAGCTGAATTTTCATTAAAATCACTGTCAATTGTGCATGCATGATTGAATTTCAACCATTTCATTACGAGCTGTGTAGAACATGTCATTCTGTCATTTGCTTTTTGAAAATTCATGCAATACTTGTTGAGATATTCTAAAAAATATTAAGGGAAACTTAGAAGTTGTGATGGGTGTATAACAAATACCACTGACATCACTGTGAAATCATCTGGTTGTTCCTTGTTTGTGTTGTGCTTAATTGAAAAGAGAGGGGCGGGATGTGAAGACAAGGAGGAGTTGAAAGATATATCTGCAACATTTTGAATAGTAATTTGCTTTATTATACATGTGTAAAGCACTGGCGTAAAAAATAATGTCAGAAATTTGTTATATGTACGCTATATAAGAGAAAAATACATTATTTACATTACATTTTTCAGACATGCATAAAATGTCGCTTTTTCTCTTATATATCATACATATATAACAAAAATATTATTTTGTGCCGAGTAAGATCTTGGTATAATGCAACTACTGTGAAAAAACTGATGAGTGAAATATATATTATGGCATTAAGAAAGGGCGCAAAACCTCAAAAATGTAATGTGAGTAACCAATACAGTTGGTGTTTTTGGTGTAGCATTCCTTGCCAACTCCATGTTTTTCTTTTTAAAAAGACTGGTCTCATCACTCAGGAATGTCGTAAGGAAAAGTTGGGGGAATGAAAAGAATAAAAAGTGGGGGAAGGGGCCAAGTACAGATCTAGAAATTATTAACAGGTTGTTTTGTTTTTGTCTTTTTCCCAAAACTGAGTTTCCCTGAAATTGCCCGGGGTGCAATGTGTAACAATTCTTCTCTTGATTTCAAAAACAAAAATTTGACATTGCATGCCAAAAAAAGTGCCAATGCCAGTATCTGTTTTACACCAAGTAAGTTTTCCCGTAAAACCTTGATCATATACTTCCAAAGATTTAGATCATCAATGGAGTGTAATGAATTATGTAATCTGTATGACTGACTTACCATGGCATTGGTTTGGGACGTACCAACGTTTCTCCGTCCACTGTCTGGTCCATCAACTCACTGATATAGTGACCCTTCAGGTAGCTCAACATGTGCTGTGCATGGCTGAATGTGAGGCAAATCAAAAAGTTATTAGTGATATATTCACCAACGATTCTATGATGTCGGGATGCATAGTGTTATAGATACTACCACAAACATAGTACACTCACTGGCCAAAAGTATTGCAACATGAATTTGTACGAGACATTGCCTAGACGGATGGCTGCAATTATCAGGTCACGTGGTTACCTGACAAAGTATTGAAGGACTTTGTTTCCGAGCAAGAACAGTAAAAAAAAAACATTGACTTCAAAACACATGCACTTTCAAGAAGTCTTAACCCTCCTATAGGTTTAATACTCAAAGACACTCAAAATGTTTATGTCTCTCTTAACCCATTGACTTTGTGCAGTGCACTCAAATACACTCAAAATTTGTATGTAACTCCCAACCCATTGACTTTGTGCAGTGCACTTAAATACACTCAAAATTTGTATGTAACTCCCAACCCATTGACTTTGTGCAGTGCACTCAAATGCAAGGACATGTGGCTAGGATAGGTCAAACCAAAACCACTCGACCGTACATACACAGCTCTGTGTGACTCTGTGGTTTGACCTACCAATTGGCAATGCAACCAAAAATACTCAAGTGACTGTCTGTGAGTGCCGTGCTGACTGGGCCAAATTTCAGCCTGGGCATAGGAGGGTTAATTAAGTAGTGAAATAAAATAAAATAAATTATTGTAACACAGTTCTCCAAACTGAACTTTGGTGTGAATTTCAATGTTGCAATACTTATGGCCAGTGAGTGTAAAAGCTAAGGTTGTGCTGGGTATCCGGGTATCCGGATACCCGACCGAAAATGTCATTACCCGGTTCCATTTTCCGGTTCCAATTACCCGTTAACGACTTTTTAAAATTCCGACTGAACATTTTAAGTCACACAAAATTTTGCTAACAAAATAAAGAAAACTTGGATGAAGGCTTTAGAAGTAACATTTGCCGATAGCCTTTCACATACTGTATTCGCATTGGTTACGGTATTTTATACATTCAGGAGTATTTTTATTTTTACAAAATTGTTTACAGGTACCCAGGTATCCGAAGATTTCAAATTTTGGGTATCCGGTTCCCGAAATAACCGAAAACGCCCTAGTATAAGCCAGCAATACCTTCGGGTGTCTTTTGGATGTCCTGGTTGATAAATGGACACCTTGTTTGTATATATGTAAAACACATGCAACAGTATTTAAGTGAAAAAATTCTGACAATTTTTTCAAAGAATAACAAATTTCAAATCCTGGTTCATACAATGACCACAACGGAACCCCAGTTCAATCTTTGTGATACTGTTTGGATTTGTTGTTGAAATTATGGCACCTTAGATCTGTTTTACAATGCTGAGGTCAATTATTTAGTGAAATAGCTCTCATTTGAAAGTAAAATGGATCCTTTTCAAAAAGGAAAATAGAAATGTAAAAACTGAAAACAACATTTATAACAGTTTTTTTTTTTTTAACTTCAGGGAATAATTCTATAGGTTTTGTACCTCCTATAACCTGTAATGCGAAAAGTCACTGGGAGTTCTTCTTTCAGTGTCGATATAAACTTGTCCCATTCTCCTTCCGGTACAATTTTTTGCTCCTAAAATCATTGAAAAAAAACCACAACAAACAAAAGCTAAATGTCTTATTTCGTGGTGGGTAGTCATCATCACAAAGCAAACACATATTGACCTTGGGTCAACGAGACAGCACCAGTGACTGTCGTAATTGACCTATCGCTGTTTGCTACCAAGATGCCCATCATACGACTTGTACCCACACAACACTTAAAGCGTATTTCATGCTATGCACATTCTATATAGACGGGTGACAGTAGCTAACTCAGGCGTAAACCATAGGCAAAGGGGTATCATGCAGTGTTGTAGGTCTCGAGACCGGTCTCGAGACCGGTTTTTCCTGGTCTCGGTCTTGGTCTCGGTCTCGATACCCTGTGGTCTCGGTCTTGGTCTCGGTCTCGGACCTCTCTGGTCTCGAAGATTTGACTGGTCTCGTGTCGAGACCAGCCTTTTTAACCACTTTGCAACACATAATCGATTATTCGTTTTTGTTTTTATTTGGTTGCGTTGAAACGTAAAACGATTTCACATTTTGTTACCAAACTTGCAGTAGATGCATACCTTCTTTCCCGCCCCCTGTGGTGCGATCGTCATCCAACCATCAACTCATGCCCCACGCTTTATTAGGGTTCGATAAACTTGGGATCGAGTTGTGAGTGACATGTACTACCTGTTCGAAAGAACACACGCTGTCGCCGCTGTATTAAGCATTCACACGTGGTCTCGTGTGTGTACCAGTACTTCCTGCACATACAGTTGTAAACTTTTTGCGCGAGGTTTTGAATTGAAGTAATCAATATGTCAAGCAACTCATCGGTAATCAAGTTTGGTTTTAAAGACCACAAAAAATTCACCGACACAAAGGCAGGGAATAAGAAGCATTCAGCAGTGTGCAATTTCTGCACCAAAACAACTCGGATAAGTGAACGATCTGGAACAAGTTTGGCATTCACCAGGCACTTGAGCCGGGCGCACAAAGCCAAGTTAGTAAGCCTACATTTATTTTGTAATTGTTGGAAATTGTTATTCAAATTTAATGAATAAGAGTCACCCACTTTTTTAAAGTAGTAAATGCCACAACACGTTTTGTTCCTTCCTGGGTCGGGTTGTCATCAACTAATCTTTGTAAAGTCATGTTGTTTTCCCCTGCTGGATCCCCTAATCTACATGGGGTGAACTTTACAAGTCAATCATCAGTCCACATTCATTGTGGTTTTAGACATGTCCTTGTGAAATAAAGTTTACTTGGTTTTAGGCTTCTTGCTATATGCATTGCCCTCCCATCTGTGAAGATTAAAAATTTGTTGTGCCAGTTCTTGTGATCTTCTTATTCTTAAGTTTTAATTAAAGTTATCATTTGTTATTGCTTTTTAAAAGGTATGAAGAGTATTTGCAGTCAGGGAAAAGTCTAAAAGAAACCAGCAAGCAACAGGGCATCACTGGATTCTTGATACCATGTGCAGGAACGTCTTCCGAGGGCCAGACTGTGCACAGAGATGTTGGGAATGCTGATGTTTTTGAAATGTAATGAAAGTGTAAAACTTGTAGCTTTGCATGGTGAGGATGATAAGTAAGACTAATTGCGGTGACACCATGTGGAATCTCAATTGAGTAGTAATTAGTTCTGAAAAGAACTGGGGGTACAACTCGACGTTTCGATCAGTATGCTCGACGTTTCGATCAGTAATGAAAGTGCTCGTTAAAATGGGCCACAAATGATAAAAGATTTCTTTGTTTGTTAGATGGATGTAAACTTCCGATCAAAGAAATGGCAAAAGTTGTTGTTTTTCTTGTTTTCATGAGAATAAAAGTGTTCACAAAATCACACATAAAGTTTTGTTTGACTCTTTTATTATGTTATTAATTTTATTTATGCAGGTCTCGGTCTCGGTCTCGGTCTCGGGCCTTCATGGTCTCGGTCTTGGTCTCGACGGGTCGGTCTCGGTCTCGGTCTCGGTCTCGGTCTCGGTCTCGGTCTCGGACTATCCGGTCTCGACTACAACACTGGTATCATGTGCGCTATGGAGGAATGTGTGTTTTGTGTGTTTTGTGTGTACATGTTTACATAATTTGTACGCACACGAAATGCAGTATTGAAGACTACGCATTCTCTATGCCCATGGTTTCAGAGAATCTGTTATTACAGTTAATAAATAAACTTTGTGTCAGTAACGAGAAACTTAAGGTTTCATCAACAAAATTTAGAATCTCAGAATGTATGTGCACTTGCTGCCGTTTGTCTATAGGTTATTTACACATATGTCTGTGCCCCCTCCTAAGCTTGGGCGATGACACGATAATATCGAATATCGCGATATTTTTTTTACGCGATTATGATATCGAGAATTTTTTAAATCATCGAGATATCGGCAGATCGCGATGAAAAAAAAATATCGCGATGAAAAAAATATATCGCGATTAAACAAAATCCTCGATTGTCATTTGGGCCAGAAATTCCCTGGGAAAAAACTTAGGAAGTCTTTTCAGCTTTCGTGGGTAACAAAATCGAACTACTTCTGTAGTAAACCGACTGTCAAGATCACAAAGGAGCCGCCTGACAGGGTGTTGTTTAATAATCCACCGCCACTCAAAGAAATCTATTAAGACTGATTTAAGTGTTGGGATTGAGTTGGGTATTTGATCCAACAATGTGCAGACAATGTTTACGTCTCACTGTCTATCCATGGTGGTCTGTGACTCTGGCTGGCGCACCACGGGCGAGAATATTATATCATACATATTTAAATATATGCAGAATATGGGTGTTGCCTTAAAAACACATAGTCATGAATTAAATCAAAGCATGGATCGGCAGCGGCTCGATCAAAGTTGGGATTAGGACACTATTATGTTGTACCATACTGGGACTCTTGTCTCGTGTGACAAAACACATACACATACTCTTGATAAACCAAGTGACGTTTATTTAAAATAGTGTGACTACAATCCACATTTTATGAATCATATGGTTTTATTCTCCACGGTACTATATGCAGGAATAAACCTAGTCACGTGTTTATACTATGACCCAGTCACGTGAACGCGTGAATCACGTGAACTCGGGCTGATGATTTGATTGGGACGCACGACGCAGTAACCGTCCCACATAATTATTATGCAAACGATTTGCCAATAGCGATGGGTGCATTTTTGCGATCGTAACCAGAAACATGTTTGGGCTTTGGTCATTGGTTAAGCGTTTTCGCAAGTTCGGTTGTGCATGCTGCGATGACATCGATATCATGGTTCTGACCAAACATAAACCGAACTTTGTGATCGGTTACGCTTAGTTTCAAGATGGCGGATTGTAAAAAGTGTTAAAACATGATTAAGTGATTGTTCGTATACCAGTATATCTTTCAAGTTAATAGCACTTCATGAGTAAGTTCTATTTTGAGAAGCGTTGATGACTGAACATGTCACAAACTGAAAACAATTGTCTGGTTACGTTCGCGTTTTCGCGTAGCTGTGCCGTTTTGTTTCTGGTTAGGGTAGCGTAAACCCGCCCCATATGTTGCACTCGTGAACGGCGCAATTGCACGTGTCTCTCAGGTAAGCACTGGCAATTTATTGTGACGCTTGTAGACGGGTACATCCCTGTCATTACCGGCTCTAAAGCACTCATGCGTGAAAAACAAAAATAATCGCGATATTATCGAATATCGCGATATATGTTTGACGATATATCGTGGATGAAAAAAATCGATATCGCCCAAGCCTACCCCCTCCTCCATTATTTTATGGTTAATCTAAGGTTATTTTGTTTGCAAATTGTCAAATCCTACCTTGTAGTAGGTCTCAAAGGCTTCATTTTTCTTCTCGATGGCCTTATAGTTATTAGCACCACGCCAATCTCCATGCTAGAGGAATATGACATAATAATATAATAAGGTATGGGTATAAATCAAATCAGGTAGAATGTCGTATCCGACCGCCACTATTTCTCATTCAATATAACCAATAATGTAATCTTACCTACCTGGTAAGGTGGAGAACATACTGTATGGATGATGATGGACATATATTCCAGGATATTTATTTCATGAAAAATCAGGCATTTTTGGTATATGATGACTTCCTCAGTCATGTCAGTCTGATCTTGTCAACTCCCCAATTAGTGACCAACACAGTCATTGTACATGCGCATTGGCAACTATAATAGGATCCTTCTATTTTCTGAAGGGGAGGATTTTTTTAGAAGGGAAATCATGTCCGAAAACCATCATAAAAAGTGGATTTTAAAGATAGTTTTTGCATTCTGTACCACCAAAAATCGATAGAATCATCTTTTAACTGGTTACTGGTTGCAAAAAATTTCCAAAAAAGCCCTTAAAAAGTGGCGGTCGGATACGACATTCTTTCCTACAAATCATTTTATCTGTGCCGAATCCACCATAATGGAATAATGAAATCTGTAAAATTGTGAAATAATATACAATATGACAGTGAAAGAAAGAACAATCCTGTCTAGACATTTGACAAGTGTTGTGTTGAAAACACTTGGTAAAATAAAAGAAATGACTCCAGTCCACATTAAGCTTATCATTAATGATTTATACCATGGGTGAAAATCCTCTAGAGGAACATGGGGTACTATATAACCTCTCCCTCCCCCTATTTTCCTTCAATCTGCTTACCCTTCAAAGTGGTTAGTTTAACAAGTTTTGTATTTCCAAATTAGGCTAGCATTGAAATGGTTGGGGCTGCTTGGGTCCAACCTTGAGACTCCCCTCAGCCTAGCCCGATTCTAACATTAGGGCCAATACACTGGACACCCTCCGTATCCTTGGCCCTAACCCCACATGTACAAAAATGGAGCGATTTTTCTTTGTCAACTTTTGATCTGCTAATTATTACAGCCTAAAACTTAGTGATTAAGTAACCTTGTCCAAGCAGTAGGGGTAACTATATTGAATATTTTTGATAGTCGATTATCGACAGCATGATATCGCCGATACAAAATTATCGTCTCAATACACAGATTTTTTAACCAGTTCGCGTCGGAGGCCGTGTATACACGCACATTTTTTTTGGGACAGCGGATCGGAGAGCGTCTAAACACGCCACAGGATTCTCGGGAATATTTGTATAGATTCCCGGTCGACGTGGCAACGAGCCATAAGTATACGGTGGAAGACGCGGTCTCCCCGGTCACGCTCTGGTGAGCACCATTGTTCGTGTTTGTGCGGTAAAAATAAACCCGCCATGGGGTTTCGGAAAAACTTTTTTATTCCCAGTGCGAACTGGTTAAAGACATGAAAAAATTTATGTATCGAACATTAGCAACATTGGACACTGATATACTTTTACATGCACGTTCTACAGGGAAGTTACGTAGGTAATAAACGGTAACTCCAAACAGTCGCTCCAAAACGAGCTGAGTTCTTAGATTTTTGCCGCTCAGTGCGACAAACATTTCATAAAAAAGAACTCATCGTGACGTCCATAAACCGTTAGGCCAAGAGAATGAAAGTCATAGATTTGCGTCTGGGAAATTTCGAAAACACATGAGGCTTTTTTTCATTATTCATTATTCATTATTTCCATTGATCATTAATAACAGCGCAATCACAAGATGTTTCTTCTAATTTGACGTATTCTTAATCACTTTATGTACATGCTTTCTACCTGCGAGAGAGAGAGAGGGAAGGATGAAGGGTAAAAGGTACAGAGGTAAACAGCTAAATAAATTTATGATAATTATGATCGATTAGGCCTAGGGCTATTCCTGTGCACGTGCATGTCGCCGTACGTATGGTCGCCTGTGTACGTACGCGCATCATTATACGTGTGGGCCGCACACACAGGCATAAGATACAAAGGCTCAACAGCGAACGTGTTGTGCATGTGAAGGCGGTACAGTTGCAGGTGCGGATCGGACGGAGTTTACCATACAGTTTTAGCGCGATGCGACCTTTTTTGTGAACGACGTACACGGGACTAAGACTGTATTAAGAGAACATGTGCTAATGATTATAGCGCACATACTGGTGGAAATTTGGTAAAAACTTCGTTTTACTGATGTGGATGATTTGGAACTAAATTTGTTTAGTGGAAATACCTTTTTTGTGCAAATAATGATTTTTTTGGCAAATAATGAAAAATTTTGGCGGTAGCTTTCGGGACATGCGAGCAGTGGATGCAAATCTATGACTTTCATTCTCATGGCCTTATATAATTAGGACAATAATTAGCACATCAAAAGTTGAAAAATCGCTCCTTTTTCGTACATGTCATGTGGGGCAAACCAAAGGCAAGGGCCAATAATAATAATAATAATAATGTATAGATTTATATAGCGCACGTATCCACCAACTAAGTGGCGCTCAAGGCGCATTATATTATTATCCCTGCTCATAAGGCTCATAAGGCTCATAAATCATTCCTGAAACCATCTCAGCTCCCTGGGGAGTATACAGCTCAATTGCTGCCATTTCTAGCGCATATAGAGCAAACCATCTCTGCCTTCACAGGTACCCATTTAACCCCTGGGTGGAGAGAAGCAATTATGGTTAAGTGTCTTGCTCAAGGACACAGGTGTCACGGCCGGGGCTCGAACCCACACTCTGCTGCTGGCAACACCAGAACTTGAGTTCAGTGCGCTAGACCGCACGACAATCCACTTTACGTGCATTATACAACACACGGGACCTACGGCTTTACGTCCCATCCGAAGGACGAAGCAATTATGGTTAAGTACCTTGCTCAAGGACACAAGTGTCACGACCGGGGCTCGAACCCACACCCTGCTGCTGGCAACACCAGAACTTGAGTTCGGTGCGCTAGACCGCTCGGCCACGACACTCCACAATGTCATGATACGGAGGGAGTCCAGTGTATGGGGCTACCCTCACCCCCTGGATAGGTATGTGCGTATCCTACGCATTGTCGCAAATCTTTTCGGCCGCGGCCTCAATCTCGGGTTGAATCGCCGTGGGGAAGACACCGTGGAGATAGCGCTTTGTAACGTTTCGCTGAGGCTGTTCTTTTTGACGTACCCAGGAGTTTTTTTTCCGAAGACGTAGATCACATATTCTACTTCAACGTCGTTCTCAAATTTTCTGAATGCGGCATCGAGAAGTTTCCAAAAAAAATTCTCGAAGTTTGGGTTTGTTCTTGCTCATCAAAACCATCGACGATTTACTCAAAGGTGATTAAAACATCTTATCAAACCACAATATTAATTTTTCTATACTTGTTTTCTACCTCTTGGCCAATTTTGACGGCGATTGGAGGATTAGCAGTTACGTTTTTTTGATGCACAGAAATCGATGTCAACCAAAGATTTTATTGCGCCGCGTTCAGCGCACGTTAGACCTACCAATTTTCAGTCCGATAAATCGTCCGTGTTAAACCTAATATACATCGGCGTAACACAATAAATATTAGTTCTCATGAACCTATTTCATTTTTTTCCTTCATATTTTCAGTCCAATATCATTTATTATTTTTTATGTTTAATTAAATCAGGGATAAGAATTTCTCGCGGATTTCAGTATAATTTATAGGCCTACTATAAATATTAAAAATTCTCAGATGTGAGTAATTTTTTTTCTATTTTTTAAAATTTATTTTCATTATTTTGTTTTATCTTTCCAGTCCAATATAATTTATAAACTGTTCTAATATTTAATTAAATCTGGGATGAGAATCTTTCGAAGATTTCAGTGTAAAAATAGGAAAATAATCCTCAGATATGAGTAATTTTTTTTGTTTTCATTATTTTTTTTGTATTTCTTATTTGTAAATCAGCACTACAAAACAAACTAATCATTGAATTAGCCTGGCCCTGGAAATAGGTTATTATTCTTCCTCTTTTCCCAAGCATTCCAGTGATACCAACCTTTTGAAAATCGGACAAGAATTAAGAAAGTTATGATATGGAATCCGAGAAAATCTTGGAAACGGGTCACAAGTCAAATTTACATTTCTTATGTTTTTCCTTATAAAATAATTGCCATTCAACATGTCATAACTTCCTTATTTTTGGTCACAGGAAGATGATCCTTATATCATTGTAATCGTCTATTCAAGACCTTGACAATGACACCAGTTGTATTGGAATCTGTTGATTTTGAAAATTTTTGTCACATAGCTACCCTGGATTCCGTCCTCCATACTCTTCCCCTTCCCCACTCACCCCACTATAGTTAGTAAAACAAGTTGTAGGTCCTACTGTACGTCACCGTTTCGGAGAGGTGCTCTTTCTTACCTCATTTTCTGATCCATTCTCTGCTGACTTATTCTGCCATGTCTGCCTGGTCGCGTCTCCCCCGGCTCCTGGGCCCCTCTTATTTTTCTTCTTTCTCCCTTGTTGTTTGGTTCTTGCCATGGCAGAACTTTGACAAATTCCACCGGTTGAAAACAGGAATGGTCGATGTCGATACTGACCGTGTATTTTAACTTCTTCCGAACGATTTCCGAATTCTTTATGTGTGTTAACTTGTAATTGTAAATACGATGCAGCCAAGTTCATGCGTGTTCACGTACGTGCACATGGAAGCAGCCATGTTTGATACTATAACCACAAGAGGGCGGTAGTTATTGTCGGTACAATGACTTCAAGTGCATTAATATCGGCACCTTTTTATTTTATAGGATGGGAATTGAAGTTTTCATAAATTTGTTGTAGTTATTTACCACTTAAAAAAAAAAAAATCCTTCTTAATTTATGAATAATTCACGAGCTTTAATTGTCATTCAAAGGGAGAAAACATAGCGTGCTACATGTTTGAAATGGGGCTTGTTTGAAAATAGGGGGTTGCTTTTTGCGCGATGGAAAAATTAGAAGTTCGGAAAAAGCCACAAAATTGGCAGGAGGAATTTTTTCCTACACTCATTATATCATGTACAGCAAGCCTGTACAATTAAATTTCCACCATGGTCATTGCACTATAATTAAGGTCCTGCATGCATTTTTAACGATCCATGCTTTAACGACCTTGCATAAGCTGTAAATGTTGCAGTGATAATGCGCTGCATTTGGCGTATTATTTGCAGTTGATGTGTGAACCATAGATATAGCTGTACACAAATATTGACAGCTTTGAATTCCTCAAAAAACACTTTTGAAGCGTTCATATGTATTCGTGTTTTCTCTAAAAGGAGAGAACTGCGGACATAATTATTTCAGGATGCATGATTGGCATTGATTGATACATGCTTTTACCAACTTTATCCAGTTTGCTCTCGGAAAGTATTTCGGTGATAATACTATAATTACCAAGTAATGTTGTACCTTCCTTTAATCATGGAGGAAGGAAAATCTATTTTCCTTCCTCCATGCTTTAATTAACTATTTTGTTGGAATTAAGATCAAAAAGCGGGACATATACACATTGGCGGATCCAGGGGGGATAAGGGGCTGTAGGAGAGAGGAGGGGGAGGGGAGGGGAGAACGCACTACCATTCCCACAGTGTGCGGGATAAACATAAGGAGGTGAACTACTTAGTACTGTACTGAAAAATAATTGTTTTTGATTCTCAGCCCCCCCTAAAAATGTTCTGGATCCGCCCATGATACAGACTGTATAGGTATATCATCATGCTGTGTGTGTGTGTGTGTGTGTGTGGGGGGGGGGGGTTGGGGGGTGGTGCTTTTTCATAGGTCATAATAATCATAGGTCATAATAATAATAATAATAGTAATAACAACAACAACAACAACAATAACAATAACAACAACAACAACAACAACAATAATAATAATAATAATAATAATAATAATAATATAACAATACGAATTAGGTCCAAAGGAGTATAAGAATCAAAGAAGAGAAGAAAGAACACGAGATTGGCAGGAAAAACCACTTCACGGCCGATTCCTGAGATGTACCGAAGACTTGCAAGTAGCAAGACTTGGGAATGGTTGAGGAGAGGAGAACTAAAGAAAGAAACTGAGGGTCTGATTACTGCAGCGCAAGACCAGTCTCTGCCGACGAATGTGATGAAGGCAAGGATCGAGAAGTCAGATGTCTCTTCTATGTGCAGAATGTGCAATGCGGCGGAGGAGACTGTATTTCACATTGTCAGCGAATGCAGAGTGCATGCTCAGACAGAGTACAAAGGCAGTACACGACAAGTTGGCCAAGGTGATCCATTGGGATCTGTGTAAGAAGTACGGTGCTGTGCTAACGCGAAATAATAAAAATAATAATAATAATAATAATAATAATAATAATAATAATAATAATAATAATAATAATAATAATAATAATAATAATAATAATAATAATAATAATAATAATAATAATAATAATAATAATAATAATAATAATAATAATAATAATAATAATAATAATAATAATAATAATACAGAAGATTTATAACGCATAAATATCCACCAAGAAGTGCTCAAGGCGCTTTACAGTAAACAAGAAATCATACAATAGCAAATGCAATATAATACTAAACAAAAAGATACAAAATGCATAAATGAATGTTAGTAGTCCTCATAGGCAATACACATAAGATGAGTTTTTAAGTTTTTCTTGAAGGAATCAACAGATTGAGATTCACGAATGTACAGAGGTAAATCATTCCAAAGGCGTGGAGCCACCGTAACTTCAAAAGATCATAGGGGGTCACATAGACACCACCCCAAGAACAAAACCCATGCTGTTTCCATGGGATTTATCATCAATGACCTGATCACAGGTGACTTTTCCGTATATTTTGCATAATTATAGTAATCTTATAGGCCGTGGAGGAAGGACCACACGTTTGGAACCACACGTTTGCCTAGCTCTCATTTGCCTTATGACCTTGCCTTATGACCTTGCCTGGGTGGGAATAACCAAAACTGAAATCAATGAAGAAAAGCCAAAAGACTTTATAAGAGGAAGTACGTTTGTGCCAGACGGAAACGTGGTGGTTATGAAAAACCTTCGTATTTATTGTTTGCGTAAAAAACTATAATCATCAAATACTTTCGATTTGCCGGATCTGTCTGTCAAACGTTGCCCGTGCTAGCGTTGGAATTAAAACTACATCCGGATTAGTTCACTGTGACCCTGTAGTATATAGACCCTATGATTAAAGGGAAAATATCGTCACAATCACGAGGGCATGGAATCGGAGTGCCAGTTTGGATTAACTCAGTGACTGAAAATAATATCCCACATGATCATAAGGTCATATTACCGTTGCTGCTGCATAAATGTGCCAGTAATTTTTAGTCAACAATGTGTTCATCTTAAACTATAAGACACCGATTCCATGCCCTGTTGAAAGTCTGCTCTGATCGGTGACGACACTGTCCCTTTAATGGGTGGTGGTGTGGAGGGTATTCAGCTGGTTTAAAAAAAGGGGACTTGTGTTTAATGCTTAGTTTTTTTGTTTGCTTGTCGTCAGCTCCTCAGCTAGGAGGCAAGGGCGCAACCACTGGGGGGGGGGGGGGGGTCGGGGGTCACGACCCCCCTACTTTTATGTGGACCTCCCCAACTTCTGGAACATTTTGGTATTTTATGTATACATGATCCTAGTATAATGTCATTCATGACATCACAATTATGCAACACTTCCATCAACACGCTGAAATACGTGATATTGAACCAAGACCCCAGCTGCTAGTGGCGTGCTCGCTTCGCTCGCCCGCAGATCACGTTGCTATTGGCTGCTTGGGACCCCCCCCCCCCAACTTTCAACACGTGGTTGCGCCCTTGCTAGGAGGTGTTTTTCATACTTCCCCTCACTCCCATTTTTGGAAACGGATGTACGAAGGCTAGCTTCCCACGAACTACCCCATTAACTATACCCGACCGCAGCAACAATTGTTAAAGATGTATCGCATGTGTTTTTCGCTATTTAAACGGCAACTTTCACTATTTTAACGGACATTTTTTTTAAATTTCCATCGAAACATTGCTATACTATACCGGTACTTGAGGAAGTGAATATACAAATGCTGTAAAATGATAGATTTTTCAAAATAATCGTGAGAAACAGTTTTACAGTAAATATGAATACCGAAATGAATTTATGGTGGGTCCCGTCATAAATTCATTTTGACAAACATTTTGTGAAATATCTCATTTCAATGCATTATACTTGTATACCTTTCTAATAGGAAATTATCAATGTTTCCGGCAATGAAAATAAGAATTTCCGGAAATTGCCAGTAAAACAACAGGAGATACATCTTTAATGCTGGCAAAACCGCTTATAAATACGAGTAATGCAATGAATTACTCTCTGAGAATCAAGATATTCATTTATAAACAACAAACCCGAGAATGAACATTTTCAACTTTACTGCGTCATTATGTATATAGTTAAAGAGAAATCAGTGGCAGATTGGTCGTATTTATTCTAACGTGGTTTGGGAAAGAGTTCGAGGTGACAGCAGTTTGGACAACATTATTACCAAGGAACACTCAGTGATACCACCATCAGGGTTGCATCCAGTATTCGAGGTGACAGCAGTTTGGACAACATTATTACCAAGGAACACTAAGTGATACCACCATCAGGGTTGCATCCAGTAGGTTTCACATTACAATTTGACCATTGGAATATTTTTAAATTACAAATTCTGTAGAGGCCTATAATTATTTACCTTTAAATCATTCATATTTGATGACTCACTTATCGGGTCGATGCTAGACAAGTGACATGTACTGGGTATGTAATACTACTAGTCATTAGTGTCAGTATATAGGCATAATGCAAGCCTATAAATAAAATAATATTTTGATTATAAACATTGAGGATGGTGTCACAGGGGGTAGATCGGGACCCATTCTTCACCCCCCCCCCTCCCTCCACACATACACACACACACCCCTTCACCTTTGAGGCCACAAAAAGGGGGGAGTTAACCCACCCCAGATTGAGGGATCTCCTATATCCTAAGTCAACCACCCTCCATCCCCCTGTGCTTGTCAACAACTGATTCAGTTCAGGGAGCACACACTCCTCTCCCTCAACCCCTAGGGTCCTAGTCTCACAGTTTCCCGCCTGCGCGCCTCAACGAACTAATCCTCCAGCATCCATTAATGGGATGATCTTCCAGCAGTCTATACTGAAGCAGCAGCATTTTCCAGAGTCCAGCATTCTCCTGAGGACGATCAGAGCATACTGATCGAAACGTCGAGTTGTACCACCAGTTCTTTTCAGAACTAATTACTACTCAATTGAGATTCCACATGGTGTCACCGCAATTAGTCTTACTTAGCATTTTTACGATTGAACAATTATTTTGGACATTCAATTCTCAAAATGTCTTCAAAACAACACGGTTATAACAAACGAGTTTTCAAAACACAATGGGGTAGGGTGTGGGGCCGGGGTGAAGGAAACCTTCAAGTTTTCCGTACCAAATTGAGAAAAATATGAAACAAAGACAGAACATTTCTTATTTTTGATTGGGTATATTTCTCATTGGGTATTGATAGGTGATCAATTTGATTTTATATCAGTCTTGTATAAGAGAAACTGTTTTAAAGATTTTCCCCACATAGGTATTTTATATTAAACTATTCATTAAGGCAGTTTTCCCATCTATTCCCGTAGTGATTTGCTAAAGCTGTTGGCAAAAAAAATACTTATGTGCTATGTAGCTATAACTTCCCGCCATAGCATGGACCTATAATCGCGCATGCAGCGACCCCTTTTGGGCGCTATCGACACCTTTTTAGTTGTGTTAATGTGGCGTGACGAATCCTATAGAATAGCACATCGAAAGCCAACTAAAGACCTTCATGATACATTTGTCAATGCCTGTTGTCATAAATCCACTTTAAACCGGACCAAACTAGTAATCATTATGCCCTGATATAGTAAGCGAGTGTAGCAGGCTGGAGCTACCATTGCTTGTAACGTAATAAGGACAGGCCCTATGAACGTTTTTCTTTCTTTATATGGGTAAAAGCAATGAGCACATTTCCTTCCTCCATAAGCCACTCCCCATCCGTATAAAATGAATTCATCAAAAATAACAAAATGAATCTTAATGTAAAACTAACTGGAAGTAAATGATTTGATGTCAGTATCAATCTTCATGCGAGAAATAATGTTGTCTGAGTGATGTTATAGGCCTATGTCATATTTAAGAAAAGTAAGAAAATTATTGCCAATATGTTTTTCGGGAAAAAATACTCTTTCATAAATTCCATTCCAAATGTCAATAACATTTGTTTTTAAATGTTATTTATTTCAATGTTATCAAACAACAGTGTAACAGCAATGTATCATGCATGTATGGTAGACAAAAGTAAGTTTTCGAATTATGAATAAATAATTAATACCTTATCAAACGTATCAATCAATAATTATATACTTTTAACAGTAAATACATACAATATTAATGTATCAGAAAATAATGCTAAAATTAGGGAAAGTAGGAAAGCCATATTAGGCATTTTACTCTTCCCATATTTTATTTTCTGGATGAACAAAAACAAAAGACAAATTTTAACAAAGAAAAAATACAAACACACTTGTTTTTTACACAACGTAACAATCTGAAACGTTCACGTGTTGCTGTAAGATATGTGACGTAAGGTCGGGAAGATCCGATGTGTACATGATGTACATGTACATATATACGTTTCACACACGTAGTGTCGATTTCATTTCTTCCGTGATTTTTGTTTCCGGAACCTAATAAAATGCCGGGAAGACGTGTTGCTGCAGGATGCAGCAACACCACCAAAGACGGTGTTAGCCTTCATCTCTTCCCAAGTGACCCAAATATCGCCGTATTTGGACTAGCAAAGTTCGACTGACAAGAGTAAAGTGGTCAGGTCCATCGGCTCACACAGTTTTGTGGAGCGATCATTTTGAGCCAAGTTTTGAGCCGAATTTCTCTTCCCGACATGACGTCACGAACAGCTCCTCCGTGCAGGGTGGGGCATTTTTACAATGGTAAAATAACACTCTCAAAATCAATAAAAACACAAAACAAAAATTTTATTGATCTTTTACTGATATAAAAGAATAAAACGATCACATATTTAACTGTTTGATTTAAATCCACGACAGTCCCCCTTTAAGCAGTTTTGACATCATCATAATTAGTGCATTGTGTGTGTGTGTGTAAATGAATCGATACATGCGAACTCATTTAGCTGGAATTTCATTATTCTCATCAACAAGTAGGTCCTATATAATTATGTGCATAATTGCCTCATGTCCTTCAAACCAGCCACAATTTCATACAAAATGTATGCATTTTGGCTGGTAGTCTGTTCTTTATCGCTTAGCAAAAATATTTGCTTAGCAAAATTCTCTGCTTAGCAGCTCTAAGAAATTAGCCCATGCTTTAAAGGGGCAGTATCGTCACAATCAACAGGACATGGAATCGGAGGAGTGCTCATTTTAGATTAACTCAGTGACTGAAAATAATTCCCACATGATAAGATCATATTACCGTTGCTGCTGCATAAATGAGCCAGTAATTTTCAGTCACTGTGTTCATCTTAAACTAGGACATCGATTCCATGCCCCTGTTGAAAGTCTGCTCTGATCGTGACGATATACTGCTCCTTTAACATGAAAAGAGTGAAAATGCATCCGATTTTTTTCTGTACTGATTCTAGTGTGGTATTATCATCTCATCATGAAGTCGAACCGTTCAGTGAGTCAAGAATTATGTGGTATCAGTATACAATTGCGGTATCAGTATACAATTAATTATATCACCTCTGAAAGAAATATTTCAAGAGATAGTGATATATCATACATTTTACACCAATTAGTTTTGTGCTCAAAATTTACTTTATGTTTGTACCAAAGTGGTAACCTTCCTTTAAATGTGTTTATTTAGCCTGCAGTCGGTGGAGATGTGTGGATCAAACCAATGAAGGGGTACATGGTAACAACTGTTATGATATGAGGAGGAGTCTAGGATCTATACTTGCAGTTTGGACAATGAAAACGTCCCTGACATCTTTAAATCAAGTAAACCATGCATGATCATGTAGTCTCAGTCTATTCATGATTCATCCAAGCCACTGCGGCTTTCTGTGGGAAAACATATAAATGATCAAATATTTACGTGAAAATTACTTGGTGTAGGTCTATATTATATAGTTGATGACTATACCAATATTAAATATGCCCTGAAATATTTATGTCAATAAAATAACGAATCATTAAAATAATTGTATAAATTATTTGTTAGTCCTCTGGCGACGATAATTCCACGTTGCATGGAATAAAAACTATAGTTGAAATCTTTTCAGACGAAATCATGTTTTTCCCATACAGGAAGATTGGTAAGTGATGTACACCAATTTATACCAAGTAAGGTTTCAGATAGTAATTCGATAATTTGACAATCTCGTAAATAACTACTTTTTGCTGTACTGTTCCTTTACGTTGGCTGCATCAGAATACCATCTACATAATTTACTGTCACACATGAGCAGTTGCATCAACGTGTTATTATCATTGGGGAGGCTTGTTGTATATATGCCACAAGCCGCGCTATACAAAAATTATACGGTCCATCAACGCAATAATATAAGGCACTATAGCCTGTTCGTTGTTATTGGAAAAAGTCATGACTATAAGGGTGTGGAGTACCGATTTCAGTTTATATAATGAAATAGAATGTGTATCATGTATTATTATACAACATACGTTTTATTATGATTATTTTCATTGGTTTGTTGTTGTTGTTGTTGTTGTTGTTGTTGTTGTTGTTGTTGTTGTTGTTGTTATTATTTACTTCGGAACATTGCTTCTTCTTTTTTTAGAAAAGACTAATCAAAATGCTTTGAAATGAGATATTTCCTGAAGTGATTTTCAGAAGAATGGTTTGGGCCATAACAGTAATTGAGTGCCCACATTAATTTATGACGGGGACCCATCATAAATTCATTTCGGACATATTGACTAAAAACCAAATTAGTTTGTGAAATTTTAAAGGGAAGGTACATCATTGGTGCTGTTTGAAACAAAATTCTTCTTTGATTATTTATACTTTCACACAAGAGAATTAATTAAAACCGGCAGTTTTCTATTGTTTTCTACAATGATTACAAATAGGAAACATGCCCCCCCCCCCCCCCCGTTCCATCTTCCCCTGATTCGCCAACTGCTGCCACGACAATTCGACCTCCTCGGGAGATATCCGCCACCCTTCTTGATCATTTTAAATTTGCTGAACAAAACAAAACACGTTCATGACCTTAATGCGGAAGGAAAAGCTACTTCCGTTTATCGACAAGGTCATCGAATCCATCATCTGGTTCTCTCATTTATTAAAGGGTCATTGTAGATCCATTAAACGTAAAAGGGAAGATACAGCTTTGGTTGTCAAATTAACGAAGATTACAAGATTATCAAATTAAGTAATAATTAGTATTTTTTAATAAAAAAATATTATAAGTAAAATTTTATAAGATAATTTTAAAAGGATTTTGTGAGAAGGTAGCTTTCACCGAGTGGTAAATCCGGGGTATTTTTGGTATTCATTCTAGGTACGGTAAAACTTGTAGCTTTGCATGGTGGGGATGATAAGTAAGACTAATTGCGGTGACACCATGTGGAATCTCAATTGAGTTCTGAAAAGAACTGGAGGTACAACTCGACGTTTCGATCAGTATGCTCTGATGTGTAGTTTAAGGACAGAGTACCGGTATTCTTTCCTAAATTCGAACCGGAATTTTTATTTATTTATTTTTGTTTTATTTTTATTATTAAATGACTACACCTCAGAAACAAAGTTGTATTGGAAAGATTAAATGAATGAATTTAGTTCACTACTGAAAGGCAAACGAAGTTTTCTATCGTTAGAGCCGGTCCCCTTTCAGATGTCATCAAGAACAGACATGGTCCACCCTGTTTCAACTAATGTCATCAAACCGATGTATGCAGCTACTAGCACTCTAAGCTGCTCATCATCATACGAAAGAAGAAGAAGAACAGACATGGAGTAACTAAACATAAGAAAAGTTATGTTAACACAAATTTATTAACACAAAAAGTACACAACCAAATTGGGAACATTGAGTTGACTCTTTGGATACGACGAGAGAATATTCTTGTGCAGTTTGTTAAAGGTGTGGGACTTAGTATTGTCAGGTGTGATTTGTCAAAAGTAAAAAAATAAAAAAATAAAAAAATCCTGAAAAAAAATAATCCTGCCTACGCTGAAATCATAGTCCCTCGAATTGAAATCTCGATAATTTTATGAAACACCAGGTCCCAGTTTTTGAAAACCTCGTGGGGAATTAAATTTTAATTCCATGTTTCATGCAGAAGGGGCTATGTTGGTTCATGAAGGTCTTGATTCTACAGTATGAATGTATTTAAATACATTTTATTTCCTCTCGGCCCTGGGAAGTCGCCGCCCATGGAAACATATCTTTATGGGGACAAGGGGACAGATCTTTATGCAATAAACCATACATCAAAAACTGTTAAGCATTTCTACAATAGTTTTCACACATCAATCATTCATTGTCAAACACTTCATGCGAGATAATATGCTCGATAACAACAACTTATTTAGGCAATTCAAGTGGCAATTCCAGAGCCCACGTCAGAGAACACTTGCACGGCAAAGGACAATGTGATTCCCCCTCGGCCTACGTGAGTACAAATCCTGGGTTTCCAATCCCGGGGAACTCCTTGTTTTCAACTTCCCTCCAATATAAAATTATATCCTTGTACTATTTCGAAACAACGGTGATTTCCTTCTATGAAATCTGCACGTATTAACAAGGTCAGTGTTTGCATTGGCCACTAGGAGTACCTATACGAGGGTGCTTCGTAAGGTCAAAATAAAACATCGAGTATTCCAATATAGAGCGTCAGTGGTACACAGGCCCTATTTACAACCTCTGATCCCCAGGAGTAAAATGGGTCAAAATGTTGGTGTAAAATGTGCACACTTACGGCTCACACTTGCAGTTACGGCTGAATGTGGTTGAGTTTATTATCAAGCAGTAAGCGTAAACTGTACTTCACTTGTTGACTCGGGCCCGTGTTTCTACTTGACCTATTATGTTTAGCTGTTGAGTTGTTGATTTTGGGTCAAAATGAACGAATGCCAATACCTTATCGCACCTGGTTTTTGCCGGAGACTGAAGGGTTTTCTTCTGGCCCGACTTCTGTTATGTTTGTTCTCGTTTTAAATTTCTCTTAAAAATACGGAAATTGTGTCATCGAAGTTATCAGAACTTTATAAGGACAGGTTAAGATGAAGATTAAACTTGGGCGATAACACGATAATATCGAATATCGAAATACCTTTTTTTATTCGATTATGATATCGAGAACCTTCTTAATAATAATAATAATAAAGATTTATAGCGCGCACATATCCACCCTGCTGGGCGCTCAAGGCGCGGAAACAAAGATAAAAACATGAATACAAACAATATACAATGATAACATAGGGAAAAATTATGTACTGAGATACACGTACCTACAATGGAATTACAAATATACATCATCTTTGAAGAATTGTGACATAAGATGAGTTTTAAGCATCGACTTAAATCTAGTTATACTATGACAAGATTTGAGTTTAGTTGGAAGATGATTCCAGAGTCTCGGAGCCGCGACAGAAAAAGACCTATCACCCCAGTTCCGTTTTGATGTTGGTTCCTTTAGGAGTGACATGTTGCTGGAGCGCAAATTGCGTGATGGAGTGTAGACTTTAAGCAGTTCAGAAATATAAATTGGAGCAATGTTATTAAAAGATTTGTGAACAATTAGCATAAGTTTAAAAACAATTCTCTGTGAAACAGGAAGCCAGTGCAGTTCTTTCAAGATTGGCGTGATATGGCATGACTTTTTGGACAAAGTCACAACACGAGCTGCTGTGTTTTGTATGTTCTGAAGACGAGATATTTGATTCTGCGGGAGACCGTAGAGTAGAGCATTCCCGTTATCGAGACGTGATGTGACAAACGCATGAATAATTTGTTCAGTAGCACTTTTATTCAAGTATTTCCTTATTCGGCTGATATTTCTGATATGAAATGATGATATGCGAACAATGTTGGAGATATGAGGTTTTAAAGTCATTGTCGAGTCAAATATAACACCCAAATTACGTGCTTGTGATGAGGGGGTTATCTGCGAGTCACCAATTGCAATAGATGGAAGAGAAACTTTAGACAATTGCTGACGTGATCCAAATAGAACAAATTCTGTTTTTTCGTCGTTCAATTTCAGGAAGTTTTGTCGCATCCAACTTCGAATCTCTTGAATACATTTCTCCAGTGTTGTAATGCAGGAATCGGCAGGTTCTTGAGAAGATTTAAAAGTAATGTAGAGATATCGGTAAATCGCGATTAAAAAAATATATCGCGATTAAAAAAAATCACCATTGTGAGTCAAGTCAGAAATTCCATGGAAATAACATTATGACAGTCTTTTCAACTTTTGGAAGTGAGAAACAAAAGCGAACTTCTTCAGAAGTACATACACGCTATGCAAACGAATTTGTGATTTATTGTGACGCATGTAGAAGGGTACATGCCTGTGGTTATCGGCTCTAAAGCAATCATGCATGAATGGAAAAAAAAACAATTGCGATACTATCGAAAATCGCGATATATGTTTGCCGATATATCATGGATGAAAAACATCAATATCGCCCAAGCTTATAAGATTAATGGGTTTTTGGCTTACTATAGCTAAGACGCTACCCTGCAGTCTGCAGTGCTAGAACAGTCAGTACAAAAACTATTCGCACCATCTTTCATTTATCTGTAGTGTAGGCATCCCATTTCAGGATCTAAATTATAGTTTGACCAATTTTACTGAAACGAAAGTACCCTATGAGAAATAAAACATCATAAACTTTATACCAAGTTACTCTTATGCAAAACTAGACTTTGATAAATGTACTTCTGTTGAGAATAACAACATATAACGATGATTGAGATATTTTTTATCAACGTGCATTCACTTATAAAGGGCCCCTTCTGCATGGAACATGGAATTAAAAAATTAAATTCTCCACGATCAAGGTTTTCCCTGGACTTAATTCGAGAGACCATGATTTCAGCGTAGCCTTTAAAGGGACAATATCGTCACGATCTGTGTAGACTTTCAACAGGGCAGGGAATCGGTGTCCTAGTTTAAGATGAACACAGTGACTGAAAATTACTGGTTCAATTATGCAGCAGCAACGGTATAATATGACGTTATCACATGGGGTATTATTTTCAGTCACTTAGTTAATCTGAAACTAGTCCGATTCCATGCCCTGTCGATAGTGACGATATTGTCCCTTTAAAGCCAGTGTAAAACGTATGTATACTCACGGAATTTTAAAATGCATCATCCCAATATTTCACATATTTTTCAACAGCAGATTATTGCAGTGAGAAATAAGAACATAGGTTAACAATCCATGAGCGCAAATTTTCACATCATACTTACACAATGAAAGTGCTATGTACAATTATGGCTTCAATTTATCACTGCATATAAGTTTTACGTATTTATTGAGAAATATAAGTTGATGCGTTTTTAAATTCCGTGAGTGTACATGAGTGTATATGCATCCATACTTAATAATAATCAAGATAAATGTGTGCCGAAACCAACAGTTTATTTAATTACGGGGAAGAACAGTGAAACTGCATTCAGATTGTTCGTGGTCATTCCAAAATGAATTTCTGTCTTTGGATAACAGAAATTTATTTAGAAAATGATTATTTCACTAATTTGATTGAATCGAGAGAGAAATATACTACTCAAAACAATTTAGGGAACACCGGAATAATCTCAGTTAAAGCAAGATCATTTATTTCAGATAAAACACAATGTTTCACAGAATTGATGAGAAACAATTCTGCACAATGAAACAGATGATAAAGGATGCATGTAGTGATTTCACATTTCATGACATGACTACTGAAAGAGAGAGGGGGTTGCAAATGAAAATCCCGGTTCATGGAACATTTCAACATGGCCCAAACCTATTTGATGTTAAAAATCCGGTGTTCCCTAAATTGTTTTGAGTAGTATATTTCAAGGGATGTTTGATATACCATGAACTTTTCACCAATTAAGTTGTATGTAAAATTGTGATCATTTTATGCCTTCGAAATTACCAACACTCAACAGTGTGGCTCACATCGGCTGGTTAAAGCCACTCCCCACATAGTACTGGCATCCTAAACCGAAAGTGTCAACAATGATCAGTCAGCCCAGCTTTAGGTCAAGGTGGCGTTCATTACTGTACATAATACACGTAGAGCACTGGTTCCCTTGTATATACATATCAGTTTAGTTATAGGTAGGCCTGTGTCTGCAGGCGATTACATTCCTCGGAATATGCACTATATATACCTTTGGTACCACAAAATGTCGCTAGTTCTTTAGAAACATCATTTTAAAATCACATTTCCACCATTTTATTACCAGATTATGATGCTCATATATTGTGATCTCTACCTTTCATTGGATTCTGTTCACTGGTTTGGACAAGTGGGAAAGTTACTGTAACGTTTTAAATTAAGATTAAATATATGCTGGTGCCTATGCGTACGGTATAATCGGATCGTCCTTTCAAACTTGGCGAGATAAATACATACATTTGTTTTCAAAACAGTAAAATAAACCCAATGAATATCATATTCTGTGACAAAGAAAATTGTAGATTAACTCTGTATACTTTCCCAAGTTATGTCACACAATTTGGGGGAAGTACACCCTATATACACCATGATGTGTGGGCCTACTATAGGCATACATGTACATTTCTCAGAGTATGCGTAGGCGTCAGTATATCATAATTACAAACAAAAGACATGCAACTTTGTAATTGCAAAAAAGAGGAAATGGCCGAGCACACAAAACTTTGTACAGTGTTTTTCAGTTTTCTATAGCACTATATTAAAGAAAAAAGAGCGAATCAGCTGATCAGCTGAAAAGTTGCATGCCTGCAACAATAAAATGGAGTTAAGGATGATGTGACGTGACATAACTCAAGGTGGTAGACACTATAAAAACCTCCCATGAAATGTTTTTGATGAGGGTAATTCTTTCTCATTCGTATGCTTACTTCTGCCTCGCCAATAACTTTTAGGACATTTCCTTTTACCCCCAGTCAAGGCAGAAGTAAGTATACTTCCTTTGAAGACTCATAATTTCTTCGAAATTTTACAATTTATGTTATAACATTCCCTTTAAAGGAAAGGTATAATATTGGTTTTTGGAATCATTTGTTTATTTCAACCCTCTAGTTTCCATAAACTAACCTTTTGAAGTTTCATCATAAAAAGGGGCTCACATTGTAGAGAAAACTTGTTTTATGTTTCGACATAACAATTTAGTTTCACTCTCATATGAGAGCACTGTTACGTAATAATTTATCAGACACGATACCCAATTTTAGGCCTACATCAAGTATGTATACAGATAATAATTCGTGTTTTATGTCTTATTTATCTGTATTTTACCATGGTGTGGAATGATTTTACATGACTTTACACGATGTTATGTGGAGATCAAAGTAAATGTAAAAAGTGTGACATGTAAAAATGCCGTTTCATTACCCGGGGACACTCCCAATGTCAACATGTTAAGTACTAGCATGGATCCATTTGCCATCTAGTCCACGGGTGGTGGGGGGGAATTTGGTAAATTCAGTGTACACGTTTGGTAATTATACCCGATTACAAAATTGCTGAATTATAATCTAAAAACTTAATTGATGTGAAGTTGGTGATGGCACCAAAAATCGTGAGAAATTATTACATCTGAAGGGTTGAAATTAACGTCAGAGGCGTCATTTGACAAAAGTAACAAATCCTGAAAAAATGGTAGCGGGCCTGGGTCTAGAGGACAAATCCCCTGAGTCTCCTATGTTTAGTTTTGGAGACTCTCCACATCACCACTAACATTAACAAGAAACTAGAGGTTTAGACACAATACAGGCTACTTCTTTCCTTTGTTGCTACTTCTCTTTCAAGAAAATTTTGAGGCAAAGGGAGATTTGTACAAAATCCTGAAATCAGGAAAAATCCCGAGAAATCCCAGGCCTGTAACGTACGTTACCAACTACCAATGATGTACCTTCCCTTCTAAACATTCTACCAATAGTGCAATCCTTTATACATACCCAACTTGGTTGGTTCCCACCCAACTTGGTTCCCACACAGCAGAGCCCATTTCTATACTCAAGGTCAAATTCTCCCGCCATTACTTCAGCTTCGTTTGCTACGCCCACATGGTTTCACTGCTCTAGTTCGTCATTGCGCAACTGACATCTCCACATAAATTACAATGTACAAATGATTATTTATGCATGAATAACTCTGTCTCGCCCGCTACAATGATTTATTTCTCCATGGTTCACGTATATAAAAAAAAGACTCCCGTGTTCACACATTTTTGGTCGGTGTAAACCTATATGATATTTAAATCATAAAATTACCCCCAGTTAATTATCCTCGCTTTTTTAGGTCCTAGTTTGATTCAAGTACACCAACCAAACTTACCATGATTTTTTGAAGTCAATTATGAGATATCTTACGCTTGGCAGAAGGGTAACTGGGGAATTATTCGATTGATCAACACCATTACTAGTCAATATTTTATTAAGTGAAAACTAATAGAATGCATTTAATATTATCACCACCGAGTACTGATACAACTACAATAGTTATAACTATTAATAAGAAAAAGATACATTTTTATATGTTCGACGCTGGAAATCCATATTATGCCCGACAAAACAGGAGTTATATAGTTTTGAGTGAGTCATGCCGTGCCATCTGTATGATCGGTTGTTTAGTGAATGGGATAACAGGAATGACAACGACCTGGTTGTTTTGAGAGGAATTGCAGCCCACTTTATTATGAATACACAGACCAAATGGATTTCAAGGCATCCGATACAAAGTTAGCATACTTCTTGAATGACAAAAAAATGAAGGTTCATTATTCTAAATTACCTACCATGCTGTGTGAATGACAGTGTCAGCTACGAACTCCCATAAAACAAACAAATTACTGGATAGTTTGTCGATGAACAAAAATGTTTCCTTAGAAAATAACATCACACACTGAAAACCCGTGAAGAAATTCAGTCAACAAAGCCAGACCTGGATTTGTGTTCAAATATACAACTATGTTTGTAATCCAAATACGTGTATCCAACTAGGCCTCTTAGTGCACTCCAAAAACTAGACTGAATTTGAAAATATTTGGATGTAATTTGACTGCTGCCCAAGCCACACGAGTGCTCATTCTCACAACAATTACTTCATAAGAACTCATGAAATTACCGATATCCAAGAAAAAAAAATTCAAATTGCATTTTCTGCATGAACTATACATGTTGCTTCATCGACCTAATCCGTATTCTGCCACATGTACATAATGCATTTTGAACAGCACTTTCAACTTTCGTTAGTATCAGAAATAAACTGGAAATATATATAGTACCATGAGTAAAATATAGAGTAACAATTCCATTTTTCTTTTAAAAAAACTGAGAAATATAAGGCAAATCACTTCAAAGTTTCACTGTATTAAATGCAGCCGTCTAGTCTACAGTTCTGCTAGTATATTAATTCTATATGATCAAACTTACAAATAAAGGTACAAGTAGCATCTGATCTAATGAGCTAAATACTGTCCAATCCTAGAGCAAGGATCAGATTACATCTCAACACATTGGCAAGCTTAACTAGGGTGTTTTTATCTTTCAATAAACTAGCACTGTCCATCACTTTCTAGATAAACACATTGCCAATGCATGCGTTTGTCTGTGGTTTGATTGGCTCAAAGCTAAAAAATTTTTAAAATCTCAAATCTTGGCCAAAAACCGCACTGCATGCATTATCAAATTCAGTCAAAAAAAATAATTACTATGCAGCAAGATAAGATAATACAGCTATATACATCTAGTCCATGAGTGTGAATTCACTGCCAGACAAAAGCGTCTTCATGCTTGATTTCCCATCAATTTCAGAGAAAAAGGATAAAATGACAAAGATTTGGTTGAATCCTTTGTATCAACACAAACAAATAATTTGTCATGGGTCACTGGGTTGGCTAGGTGCCTATACCAAGTAATAAGTAGACTTGATAAAAGGTAATACAAAAAACTCGAAGCATGCAATTCAGAGCAGCAACCATGCCTAAAAACAGGTGTCAGTACTATACAATACCTTACAAGTTACATGTGTTCAATTGTCCAAACCATCCCACATACGAGTTGTACAGCATATTTGAATAACTGAATAATGCATGAACTATATTTGTGAAAAATGTGCAGCTTTTTTAAAGTTTTTTTTATAACACTCATGCCAGAGTTAACCGTGTTACACCTATAACTTTTTATAGACACTATTATCAAGTTTATGATAGTAAACAGAGGTTTTGTTGACTTGTAATAAAAAAAAACAGCATAAAAGGAGGTAAACCGCATGACCTTTACAATTATTAGTACAATTCACATATAAAATTGTTACATCAAAGACAAGAAACCATATTTTGTTTATCAAAACATTTTGTAGAAGGAAAAGTCTTTCACTGTTAACAAACAGGATATATCAAATTCAATATTTAATTTTAATTGTACTGCTCTAATGTCAAGCATACACAACATTGCAAAACACGCATCTACTGTTAGACTAGTAAATAAAACTGTGGTATACTTGCTACAGAGCCTTTACAAATCAAAGGTGTTGAAGACCTAGGCCTACTACCTTCAACTGACATCCATTTTTTCCCCCGTTTTGGGAAATTTCACATGAAATTACTCAAAATGAAAAAAATAAACATGTTATTTTAATATCATCCTAATTTTCTTTGTCTTGACAGGCCCATGGTGCAAGCCATTCCAGCAAGGGTATGTTAAGTTTTGTTGACATTTTTAAATTTAAATTTTTACCAATCATTTCATCTAATTTAAGAAATGAGACCCCATCATATTCAGTTAATCATTCAACCTTTTTTGGAATGTAAATACCTTGCATAAAATTAGCCAAATGTAAAACATTAAATTTTATCACCCCCCACCCCCCAAAAAAAATATGGGAATATGATGCTCAAGATCATGGTCGGTAACTTTGTGATGTTTTTTTTAAGTGGTTGAAATTAAACAGTGATGGTGTCACATTGACTACACCAGGATGATTTTACTTCAATACCTGTACTTTCTCAAACATTAATCCTTTTCATAAACTAGACTGAAATAAGTTATGAAGGCGCATTATAACGGGGGCAGAAAATCCACTTCATAATTGCAGGGAATTTGTTTTATGAGACATGTTGGGCGTCGGCCATTTTGTAATTACCTTCACTCGTTTTATTGAGTGCAGGTACCGAGGTAAAATCTACCTAGAGGTCTAATGTTACATTGACTGCATTATTTCATAGTATGGATATGTTAAATCAAAAGTGTTATCGTTTCTTTTTGGCTGATAATCACTTCCTCCATTGTGTGATCATGTTCAGATTGATGTTTCCATCATTGTCTGGTAGACTTTCAGTTTCACCGTTAACACCTTCGATTGTTTTGCTGCAAAATTCTTCTTTCCAATCTGGGAGTGGGTGTGGAGAGAGCTGGTTGTCCATTGTCCAAAGGCATATCTTGTGTGTAAAGAGCACCAATCGGTTGTCTTTGCTTGTTAGTAGTACTGTTGAAATATGGCAAGTTATTGTTATGTACCCAGATGTGAGCAGATAATTTTTGCTTAAGACTAATTCTTGCTGGTCAGACATCCCATGCTGGTCCCCATTGAAGGCCTAATTGAGTGTAACTGTTAGACCTAAATAAATCAGTCAAGCTTGATAAATTACCTGTCATTTTGTTACCATAATAATGTGAGGCCTACCTTTGCATTGTGTTGAACGGCATCTTTGAATATGAGTTTTGACAATGCAGGTTCTTAAAAAAACTGTTATTAGTGTCAAGCCCAGTGGCTGAGTTTTGGCTGGGAAAATTATAATTACTGTTGACTGCTGGTCCACGGGCGCCCGTCGCCATGTTTGTCCCGTTATCTTGACGCACTGAAGCCAAGTGGAAATGTGTAAGGATGGGGGAAAATCTTGAGGAAAGTTCAGCAATTATGATCGAGCAATAGATTGAGCAGCTCCAAGTGGTGTTGTAACACCCATTTCATTTGCCGCTTGTACCAATGAGCAAATACCACAGCAGCAGATCATAAGCAAATCTCCTATGAGACCGCCTTCGATGCCTTTATTTTCCCTCACTTTTCCTCTGGTGGTAATCAGGGCATAGATGTTTAGAAGCGGGACGAAGAGCGCAAGACCGCAGAGCAGGCAGTCGTCACCGAGCGCCTCAGCCGTCTTGCCGTGGGTATAGCACGGCACGATCCAGGAGAAAATGCACAGGCCGATGTTGTCGAAGCAACCGAAAATTCCATGCTGCCACTCACCCATTTTGGATTATCTGGAGTATCTGTGGTTGTCACGAAGAGTACTGGAAACGGTGTCGAACTTCGACGTGGATGCTGTCACGGCAAAATTCTAAAACAAAGTGTTCACAAAATGTTGCCGTCTGTATATGTGGGTAGGTGACTCGGACTGCACTGGGCTAGCTCACTGTGTCAACACAATTGCTTTCGTTATTTTGGGCGTGGGCACTTCTAATATGCATGCAGAAGTATCGATACTCGGCGCGGTTACGCGGCATATGCATTGGCTATGATACGGTACTGACGAATCGAGACAGGGGACAAGACGATAAAAATAACGGTGAGTAATTCAGCTAGCTAGCTGTTGCGCTCAACGCGTACATACATATCCCATACATTCACGCTGACCTCGTGCCATGATGCTTGGATCGTACGTTTGGGGTGCAGTTGGCTGATGATTTGCGTGCCTGGGCCGGGCACACACCTGGGCACACACTTGGCCAATCGGCGCTTTCCTTTTCACAACGTCACTTGAATAATTATCCCTAATATGGAAATGTATGTCATTCATTCGATCCCACCAGCTGGTTTAACGGTCGAGGGGTTTTGTCATCATTTTTTGTTGGAAAAATGAATGAATGTGTTGGTTGGGTTGTAACTGTGACAATAGAATAAACAGACACGTTCATTCAGTTTTTTTGTACGACCAAGGTCACTGATTTCATATTGAGAGAGGTACACTGTTTGCGTTTTCACAATGCACGTACGACGACCAGTATAATTTATTTTATGATCAATGATCACTTTGTATAGGCCGCCTATTTAAAATTATGGTCGTCACGTCATTATTCAGGTGAATAACAGGATGAGTTTCAGACTTTCACAGGTCTTGCGAAGAAATATGTTTGACAAACGAGCTTTACAATAGTTACGTGAAGCCTTTGGTCATTATTATATGCTTCCGTCTCTGTATTAATTAATATTCTCATCTCAATTTGTGGACGCACCGCCCAAACAACCATGGACTTGTCAACAAAACAACGAGTTGTCAACAAAATGATTATAAACATTTGAGAGGCCCTGCTGTATGATGCTGTCGAATATTTTATTTCTAGAAATATTTATGATGTGGTTGATGATCACTTAATGTGTGAAGGCACTAAAGTTTAAATTGTAAATGAATTTTCATAATCAGAAATGTTTTGCCCAATTAAGCTGAACTAACTCAACAGGTTGATTTCTCATAACATTTCTTGATCATAAAGAATAGACAGTATCATATCTAATGACATATCACGTAAAGAGGATATGTCATTTTAAATTGTATTATTATGTCATAACCTATGATGCTATCGAGATTAAATAAAGTATATAATAATAATAATAATAATGTGACGGCTTAGAAATTATTAACTTTAATTTAACATCTTCCCTTTATTTGTTAGTTCATACTTCAATTTATTATGTAATCATTTCTTACTGCATTATTATTTCAAATTAAGGAAGCGCCCTCTACGATCGCGTCTCTTCGTCTAATTCATATCATTCCAAGCCGGGAGTAACACTCATGAATATCATTTACTCCGGTATATCTAAACCCAGAACTACATTGTTTCATTAACATTTACTCTCATTTGTGATTATTTGCTATTATTTCGTTGATTATTGATGTATTTGGAATGAATTAGTAAGTAAAAAGAATGACATAGCTTACGATCATATTGAATGTTTAAGATAGACTTATTTCATATAATTCACATTTAATATTGTCAAGGAGATTCACAAGTGATTTATATCGTTTATACATTTATCTCATGAGACTTATTTTTGATTCATTTTACTTAGTTTGGATGGTTATGATATATATTCAAGATGGTGGACGCTGCTGATGATTAATTGTTTAATCAAGTGATTATTGTTCTCTGTATTTTGATATTTTACTTTGTTCACACTGTTTTCTGTCGAAGATTCATTTACATGTCTTCGTCTTCATAATAATTATCATTTCAGAATACAACAGAAGATATAGATGTTACCAAGGGTCACATCTATATAAACAAAGTCTCCCATCCCAACATCATTTCAGATGAGGAGACAACCAGGGGGCCGTGACACTGAATTTTGTAGAAGGAACTAGAACAACATTACAATAATAATAATAATATAATAATAATAATGTGGACTTATATAGCGCACGTATCCACCAAACTGGTGCTCAAGGCGCATTAAATTATTACCCCTGCTCATCAGGCTCATAAATCATTCCTCGGCAGCTCCCTGGGGAGTATACAGCTCAATTGCTGCTATTACAGCGCATATAGGGCTAATCAAACACAATAACCAACTCTGCCCTCACAGGTACCCATTTACCCCTGGGTGGAGAGAAGCAATTATGGTAAAGTGTCTTGCTCAAGGACACAAGCACCAACGGGTCGCGGTTGGGAATCGAACCCACATTCTGACGACTCAGCCATCAGAACACAAATCCGATGCACTAAACCGCTCGACCATGGCACTCCATGGATGGAGTCGTTTTATTTATTTATTTTTTACTACATTGTGTGCACTGTAAAAACGGTGTTTAGAATTTTAAACACATTTCTAAACACTTCATTGTACCCACTTTTTCCACATGTTTAGCAAATATAAACGCGTTTAGGAATGCGTTTAAATGCTAAACGGCCATCCTCTGTACATGTCACAAAGCTAAACGGCCATCCTCTGTACATGTCACAAAGCTAAACGGCCATCCTCTGTACATGTCACAAAGCTAAACGTGTTTATCTTTTTGACACCTATTTTTAGCATTCAAACACACATCACAGAAAAAGCACAATCTAAACATGTTTAGGGTAAACATGTGAAAAAAGTGGGTACAATTAAGTGTTTAGAAATGTGTTTAAATTCTAAACATCGTTTTTACAGTGTGGGTGGCACCCCAGCGCGCAGCTATCAGGGGCCCTGGAAGAGACTAGTCGGCCGGGGACATCAACAAAAGAGTCCGGGGGTACACACCATAAAGATGTATAGATCTCCGTGTTTTTCGCTATTTTTATTTTGTGTATACAGGGCAATGTTCTTTTTCATCGAAATATTGCTATCATTACAGTGAAAGTGTAACTGCTTTCAAAAATGTACAATTAATGATCTGTTAGTTTCGCCAAAAGTGATACAAGCCTCAGAATGAAAGTTTAAAACAAAAATAAATAGAAAATCCCCTCTATAAGGTATAAAGTAAATACATATGTTTTTTTAAAGAAAAGTGAAATTATTGCCCATAATTTAGGATAAAATTAACATTACCGAGTCCTAAATTCAGTACTGCCATTTATGGGAATGAATACCGCCCTCTATTGACTAGTATTGTGAAAACTTCAAATTTTTGAATGTTTCAAAACTCTTTAAAAAATGAATGTGTGGACCAATTTAGCTAAAACTTTCACAGGTTGTTTTTGATATGTTGCTTTCTAAGAAAGTAAGAGTTACTAATGCTGGATCTCTACCTTTGAACGTTTGTTGCGAAGCCCCGGCTTAAATCCGGTCGAAAAATGGAGGGGGCGGGATGATATTGAAATTATTTTGTGTGCCTAATTTACAACGAATTACTGCAGCGCACAACCATTCCATCACTCAAATGCATTTTTTACAGCTCAAACCCGTTAGTAATAAATGGTGTCTATACGCAATGCATACCTTGGAGACAAGTCTGTCGCTTCTTTTTACCTTTTTTTGTGCTAGTTTTTAAAGGCTTATAATTATTTTTGTGTCAATTTAAATTGTTCCTGTAACCATCACTTCCTGGCATGAGGTCATTGGCTAATCCGGGGGCATGACCACCCCACCCCCTTCTGGTTCCCCTTTTCATGTATCCTTTTTTTTGCAGTGTGTTCCCTCTTTACGAAACCCTGGATCCGCCCTTGCATGATGTACACCCGTGGAGTGTCGTGGCCAAGCGGTCTGGTGCATCGGACTCAAAGTTCTGGTGTTGTCAGAATGTGGGTTCGAACCCCGGTATGGCTGGTCACGGCGCTTGTGTCCTTGAGTAAGACACTTAACCACCAAAGTTAATTGCTTCGTCCATCGGATGGGACGTTAACCCATAGGTCCCGTTAATAGATTAAGTAATTAAGTAAAATAACTCAGAACAGTTATCGTGGAAGAGTAGGGGTTTACCCCGGTGTTTCTATTTCACATATAACAAGCGCCCTTGTTTACAGGTTTCCTCAGGCTTCCGAGCTACAGTGCTTAAGTGTGCTTTTGAGGCATCCTTGGTTTCATTACCAGAAATGTATAATAATATTAATAATAACACCCCTAGATGTGTGTCAGCTCATAATCATCGGCTAATCAAACACTGTAGGGACTATCAGAAGGATGGAACATAAATACGTGTGCATAATTATGTGACGTAACAAGTATTGGCCAACTAATTGTGGAATATGTTTAAATTAATTGAAAACAATCTAACAGAGAGAAATGACTTTGGCCAGTGGCCACGTATGGTATGCTCCTGATATTTTCAACACCCATACACATAGGTAAAATGTAATTATTGATGGCAAAGTATCTCGCTCAAGGACACAAAGATCAGTGAGGCAGCGGGATGCAATGAGTTTTCTTTTGTATTATAGGCCTACAAGAATTCACATGAGCACGTTCGCCCAATATGAAGTATTCTAATCATTGGCGTAGACAAAAGGGGCCAGTGGCGCCCCAACACTTGTTGGTAAAATTTAGCTGCAATTGGACATCGTTATAAAAATTATAGCCATCGTTTTATAGCCTACCCGCGGGTCTGAGACGACACGCGCGGAGACCAGAAACCAGAGACTTTTTTGGCCTTGTGGTATATTTCATGAAAACGGGAAGGATGAAATGCCCAGGGCCGGATTTAGGACTGGGCAAGCTGGGCAGTTGCCCAGGGGCCTCCACATAATTATTTCATGAAAAAAAAATTTGTAAGGAAAAATGTAGGCTGACCAGGAACTGTAGGCTGGTCTGTAAATAATTATATGTACTGTACTATATTCTTGTTATGATTGCTCATGATTGACCTGCTTGCTTGCGCTTATTCAGATTCTTTCTTCTTGAAAAAATTTACTTTATGGATGACTGTAACTATGTCTTGTGACTCTTGTCACCTTTTAGTTTTTAGTATTCTAAGGTAGGGTGGGCCTCCACTACTGAAGGCTGCCCAGGGGCCTCCACATGTCTAAATCCGTACGTTACCACAAACAAATGTTATAACTTCTCTTCAAAGGGGGTGGGGAAGATGTATTCATCCAAATGCAAACCCTGGACAAGAACTCCTTAAAATATATGCACCCAACTGGAACAGATTATGCTGAATACATTCTCTGGGCTTGACCTGAAAAAGAGTTACTGTTGAGATGGTAAAATAAACTTTAATAGTTCCAAAGGGAACACACATCTGCAAATCCATGTTTTGAGATTATCACCTTTGAAATTAAACTGGTTTTGAAATCACTGGGTTTAATTCTCCCTGGCTGACGATGAGAGAGTGGTGATATTTGTCCTCAAGTGGGCAGATGAGCAAATACCAATCTAGTTCACCTTTCTCCTGTTAAAGAATTCTGTTATTAGGAAACTAAACTATTATTCCAACCGAATGTAATATATTGTAATAAGTCATTTTGTCCGAACCTCTTGTCTCGATTTCAGAAAATCCTAACGTCCAAATGGGTGAAAACAAATGACCCGTCTTAAGTTGACCATAATTTTGGATGTTTTTTCAATCACAAATTCCAATACTTGGGTGATTTTGTCAAATGAAGGAGTGACTTGGCAGGGGTACCATCAGGAAGGCAATTTTTAAACAGAAGAGGATCATTTTGTTTTTCCCAGTAGACAAAAGGGGTTCGGAGAAAGTTACCTTTTACCTCGAGTTTAGATAATAAAACATATGATATTTAGTTTTCTTATGATGTAACCTCTCTCAAAATGAGTAAAGGTAAATTATTAATATTTACTTAGAGAGTCCCATTTTAATAATAATAAAAAATAATAAATAAAAAAGGAGGCACGCGCTTAGATAAACGACCCAGAATCAGAAAGAAGAAAAACTCACAATAAATCACAAAATTCACTCATTTTCGTTGCAAGTTTATTTCAGTAATTCTTTCATGCGAGTTGGTGAAATTGGAAAAAACAAATGTGCGAGATGGTCAAATGAAATGATATGGGCCACCCGCTTTTGAACAGGCAGGGGAAACACTGCAAGTTGAGATTGTAATCAAATCAAGAACAATTGGTAAATAATTTTGAGGACTGAATTTTATTAAAATGATAGTACCTCAGACAGATGGATATCAAGAGATTTGTTGATACAATCACCCACTGTAAACACTTTGATTGTTTACTTATTCATTTATTTATTTAGAGGGAAATGTTCCCTGTTTAACAATCTTATACCACATAATTCGTCTTCTTAATATTAATGACACAAAAGGGAATTCAAATACATCTTTATATATTACAATCTGTAAAATACCTGATTCAGGAAGACATATTATTTTGTGAAAACATTTAAAAACCAATGACCATAGTTTTAACATAAAACAAAATCTCTATTTTTAAAAAATAAAGAAATAGACTAAGGCCTCAAAGAAGAAAATAAATGTTCCCATTAACACAAGATCATAAAATAATTTTTTTAAAGTTTATAGAAATACAACTTTTAATTTAAAAGTAGTTGATCTATTACTACTTTATTAACCCAACACCAATTTTAAAAATATAAATTAAATCATTAATTTGTATGGTTACATCAAACCACAGTTGAGTAAAGACTATTTGTGGTGACACCATGTAAGTTGTAACCGCCAGTTCTTTTCAGAACTAATTACTACTCAAAAGAGAATTTTCACACGGTGTCACCGCAAACAGTCTTTACTTTTCACTATGCAAAGCTACAAATCTTAAACCACAGTTGAGTTGATCCAATTCACAACTGTTGTCTTCTAATGCCTTTTTATTCTATCCAGAATAAACTCTCGGGTCATTGTATGCATCCATACTTGAATGAATATTTATATACTGACCTGCGAAATGTTATGAATTGATTGTAAATATTCCTATACAGTTTTTGACTGTAGCTCCATACAATTGCTTGAAACATGTTTTCAAGTTCTTTTTAAAGATAATGACTGATACTGTACCTTTACCAACCTCACAAGTAAACTGGCTATGTGATTACAATGATCTCCCATTGGTCCAAGTAAGGCACATACAGGTAAAAAAAAACACTTCAATCCGGTATTTATTGCATAATAATTACAATCACACCACATGACAAAAAAATAATTAATTTTTAATACCAAAGATTAAATATAAACTAGAAGAGACTTTTCCAGATGAAAGTTTAAAAGTCACGCCAAATTGACGCTTGTTAGGTCACACAAAAGTACCTTAGGGCAACAAGCGGAATGTCATACATTATAGTTATACAAGGCAAAATTATAGTTATTATAGGATCTTTCCAAAACAGAAAGTGATTTTTTTCTGAAATGGAAAAAAATACATCAGCTTTACTCATCCTTGGACTGTTCCGTGTTGTGCAATTTCATGTTAACATCTGATAGGGCCGCCAATTCCGCTGGACCCTTGGTGGGGACTTCCTCTTCATCTCTGTGCCACTTTCGCCACACCCAGTACAACCCGATAATGAACAGAGCATTAATAATAAAGAAAGGGCCGTAAAGAGACGGGAAGATGAACATGTCTCTGAGGAGGTCGCTATCTTCGAAAGTGACCAGAAGGAGGGTCAATGCCAAGCCGATATTCTGTGCGCCAGTCTCGAAGCAGATGGTGCGGCACTCGATGTGGGGTCTACGAAGGATGAAGGCGAGGAGATAGCCAAAGATGTAGCCAAGGAGAGGTAGGATGAAGGCAGCAAACCAGAGTTGCCAGGGGGCTGTGAACATGGAGGGATTGATGATTCCATTCAAGATGATGTTGACTACGATAGCGAGAAGACCAAGAAAGCTTCCAACCTATTCAATTAAATTCAATTCAATAAATCACTTTTTTCCATACTAAATTATCAGGAATAATCTAGCAAAGGGTACATGCAATCTGAAAAATCCAGACACAAAGAAGAGTAAACAAATGTGTAAATATGTTTATTGAACAAAAAAGTACAAGTTAAAAGACCAGTTTCTACTTTTTTTAAATGTTGTAATTTTTACATTCACGACGTGGCTTAGCGTTGTACTATACTCAGTGCTTTTGAGTGTCTGCGGAAATAAATTCCAGATGAATCGGGCAAGTTCTCAAACTAACTTTGACAACCTCCTGTTTGCTGCTACATGTGTCTTTAACCTCTATTCCACTGGCCTTGTCCAATGAAGATTGGCCACATATAGCAGCAGGTAACCGACCAATAGTTACTGGGCTCAGTGGTCAAGAGTGGAGTGTCGTGGCCGAGCGGTCTAGCGCACCGAACTCAAGTTCTGGTGTTGCCAGCAGCAGGGTGTGGGTTCGAGCCCCGGTCGTGACACTTGTGTCCTTGAGCAAGATACTTAACCATAATTGCTTCGTCCTTCGGATGGGACGTTAAGCCGTAGGTCCCGTGTACTAGATTAAGTAATGCACGTAAAAGAACCCAGAACACTTATCGTGGAAGTGTAAGGGGTTTACCCCGGTGTTTCTGGTTCACATTGCAAGCGCTCTTGTTTACAGGTTTCCTCAGGCTTTCGAGCTTACAGTGCTTAAGTGCGCTTTTCTGAGGCATCCCTTGGTTTCATTACCAGAAATGATAAATGAAATGAAATGAAATGAAAGAGGTTAAAGGTTAGGTTATATAGGATTGGTAATGTTGGCAAATCTGGTCCTAAAAGCATCCTTACTTTCTTTGAATCAAGATACACATTCAACAACCACTCGGTGAAAGTTTCAGTTAAAGCAGTCCACACCTTTGTGTGAAAAATACATGCTCCGTCTCCTTAAACATTTTGCTTCGTCTCCTAAAGACCTGGTAACCATCTACAAGAGATATGTCAGGCCAATTCTCAAGTATGCAGTCCTGGTATGGACACCTGGGCTCACACTGCAACAGCTAGTGCAAAGCTCTTGAACAAATCCACAAAACGGCATGCAGAATCCTTAAAGGTCTTTATTATGACCGCTATGAAAAATCACTAACTAAACTTGAACTTTGTACACTTGCTGACAGAAGAGAAGTACGCAGCCTACTTAAAGATGAGTAACTAGATGCCCGAGTATAGATCTAAATCCCACAATCGCAAATTGAGAAACAGTAACAACCTTACAATTTCTTGCTGCATAACAAATCAATATAAAAACAGTCCTGTACCCTATCTTGCTAGGTTATGGAACACAAAACATAATTAATTTTTTTATTTCATTTCATTTGTTAATCAAGGCCTTTGCACTCATTCTAAATTAGGGGTGTGTATTTTTGGAACCGGATACCCGAAATCAGGAAACTACGGATACCCGGATACCCGTTTTCATTTTCGTTGAAAACATGCCTCCGGTGGTGAACAAATACATGCGGTAAATGGTAACAAATTGACTTTTATAATACAGAAGATACCATGTGTCGTTTTATATTAAAGTAAAACAATTAGGCAAACAATTAGGCAAACTATTAGGCAAACTATTAGGCAAACTGTTAGGCAAACTGTTAGGCAAACAATTAGGCAAACAATTAGGCAAACAATTAGGCAAACAATTAGGCAAACAATTAGGCAAACATTCCCCCTGTACTGCTGGTTTGATAAATCGTTCGAAGCAGCCACTACCAGGCACTTTGCAGCCTTACCGATTAATTTAGTCCAAGCTGTGTTTGTTGTTTTATACTTATTTTAGTGATGTCAGTATCACATTGTATGGTTTCCCTGTCTCTGATGTAATTACAGTCACAGTCCTTGTCATTTTTTGTTGGTTACACGGTTGTCCATGTTCCTTTTTTTGTAGGATTTTTCGAGTGTGTGCCTTTGCCTGTTGTATTTCTGTTCCTATTGTGGTCTTTGATTACAAATACTTGGGCCAAACAGTGAAAATGCAAGACAACACACAAGACGAAGTCTCAAGCAGGATAAAGACAGGATGGTGTTCCTTTGGACGATACCGAGGAATACTTTGTGATAAGAACATACCTATGGCTCTAAGGAGAAAAGTATATGATCAGTGTGTACTACCTACAATAACATATGGAGCAGAAACATGGACAACAACAAAACTGATAGAACACAAACTCCGTACAGCACAAAGAGCAATGGAGAGACAAATGCTACATATCTCAATCAGAGACAGGGTTAAATGCACAGAAATACGAAAGAAAACTGGAGTGAGAGACATCATAAGGACAATAAAACAAGCTAAATGGAGATGGGCTGGACACACTGCCCGAAGAAAAGACAACAGGTGGACAAAAAGACTATTGGAGTGGCAACCAAGGACAGGGAAAAGGAAAAGAGGTAGACAGAGAACAAGATGGAGAGATGACATCAGGGCATATGCAGGAACAACATGGACAAGAACAGCTAGAAATAGAGATGAATGGCATTTTCATGAGGAGGGCTACATCCTACACTGGATGAACACAGCCTAAATGAATGAATGAATTGTGGTCTTTGATTATTGTATCATAGTTTTGTATGTAACTACTTTATTTTGTCTGTCACCGCCACTTTAATTGTTTTCTTTTGTGTAATTTGTAAATTTTAACTTTTTTTAAAAGAATCTATTTTAACTTATAATTTTTGGCCATAAATTTGTATATATTATGTTACTTATTTTCTACAGTCTTTTTTAAATTTTTATTTCATCTTAACTTTGTAAATATAAACACAATTCGGCCCTGTGGCTGCCATGTTTTTATTGAAATAACAAAACAAGAAACTAGAGGGTTCGCCACAATACAGGCTACTTCTTTCTTTCCTTAGGAGCTACTTCTCTTCTTTCAAAAACATTTTGAGGCAAAGAGAGATTTGTGAAAAATCCTGAAATCAGGAAAAATCCTGAGAAATCACAGGCCTGTATCCTTAAGCACTAATTTATGAAAAATGTGACTTGATATAAATGCAACATGCATGTACAAATACTGTATTGGCAGTATTTCCTGTCAAGATAACATGCTAGTGATCATATGTGACTACACTTGAAAACCCTGCTCCCAGCTAGTCACAGATTACTCATTTCTAGCACCCACTTCAGAGCACGAAAGGTTTGACACTTAACAAAATCACTGCCATCGAGTTTGACAGATCTTTTGATCAACTAGCAAATAAACCTGTTGAATGCTATCTTTGTTAATACTGTACGCGGTGACTGATAACGACATAATGTGTCAATCTTGCCCTGTGCCAGTAGAAGAGCATGCATTTAACTAGGCCTGTGCCAGGTACCCAGGTACCCGAACATTGAGTTCAATGCCCGGTTCAGGTACCTGAAACCCACTTTTTAAAATCTGATGTAAAATTTCAGAAATCAAATGTCAGTCTTTGACAGTCTTCCATCTTTATAATAAGGTTTCAGGTACTTTGTTTTATTTCATAAAATTAAATAATATTTTATAAATTTATAGTATTTGTTTTTATAGTATTTTTCTATGAATGTAATGGTAATGACCAAATAGAAATTGAATTATCAAAAATCCATTTTTTTTCCCCCATTTGTTTACGGGTACCCAGGAACTGTTCCTGGCATTATGGCGGCCAGGTACACATTCCAAGATTACCTGTTGGTGCACAGCACTACATTTAACAGACTTGTGTTCGAGTCATCAAAACTCAAGTCTTCCATCAGTGTCGAGTCCCGGACCAAGTGCCACAGTGTTAACCAGCGATACCTTTGAGTGTCTTATGGATGGTCTGTTTGTTCAAACGGGCGCCATGTTTTATTTATAAACTACAAAAATCTGTTACATTATTTTGATGTTTTTTTTTTTGTTCAATAAAAATTGCCAGACTGCAAATTCAACACAACACTGTTTTCTCTAAGATGAAAGGACTTTAGACGGAATTTCTCAGGATGATTGAAACGTGTTCCAACTTTACACCAAGTAAGTCTTGAGATAATAATTCATTAACCCTAACCCCGGCCCCGGCCCTAGCTACCCCAGCCCTAGCTATTTTGGCTAAAAACATTCCTCAATCCGCCAAAATCCAACACCATGCACAAACACTACCACCCAAATGTTGGACTTAGCACCACGCAAAGTATCCCTGTCTGGGCTATACAGTACACAAAAATCCAACAAACCCTGCTTGTGGAGTTTGAATGGTTTGGGGTGGTTACGCTTTATTCCATAATCTGGTATTTACCAATGTTATCCCTTCCCTTTAAGTCTTACCTTTGTAATGATCGGACACCAGGAGGGCTTCTTATACTTGATTATCATACCAATGAGTACAGGTACCAAGATGAGTGCCAAAGCAATTGCAATGTTGCTGTATGGAATCACTGCCCCTTCGATTGTCCAGGAACGGCTATAGATGAAGAGGTTCAGAGGCATCATTCCCATGGCAACGATTGTTGACACGGAAGTCATGGTGATGCTGAAAAAAAGGGGAAAGGAGGTTAGGTTGTTAGGGCGACACCCCAGGGCAAGTTAACTATTGGCAGAATAAAAGCTGCTAGACATTAGCATCTTTCACAGGTAGGGAATCAAATTTTGGTGCAGTTGTGTGCATTCACCAAAGATTTATCTTATGTCACTTAGCAGGCCTTTTACTAGGCATAACAGTGTCACTTAGCAGGCCTTTTACTAGGCATAACAGTGTCACTTAGCAGGCCTTTTACTAGGCATAACAGTGTCACTTAGCAGGCCTTTTACTAGGCATAACAGTGTCACTTAGCAGGCCTTTTACTAGGCATAACAGTTGGCCAAAAAAAAGTCAGCTTGAAATCGGTGCGGTGACATGCTTTTTTTTTTTACAATCTTTTTTTTTTTGCCAAGCAGAGAAAGATGTCTTACATGTACACGAGGCGGGTTAGAGGAACCAGACCAAATTTCCTATACACAAAGTATGGTGGCTAAGAGAGGCCTCACAAATCAGGCAAACGTATACCCCTATGTGAAAAAGTTGTTTAAAACACAGCACGGCAGAATTCTAACCGATTCAGCAATTTTGGCTGATGCGCAGGTCTGAGGTGATGCGTGCGCAGTCCAGAAACCGGAGACTTGTTCTTTTTGGACTTAGCAGTGCTATGAAAATAGCAAATGTACAGTAAGCACAAAATTGGCTGCTTAGCTTTTTCTAGTTTATTTCCGTGCAAAATGTCTCACCTGAGACAAACATCACCCTCACTCCAAAAGGTGTATAGGTTCGAGGTGACACCCCCGGGGCAAGTTGCAGTGACCAAGGCTCCCAATGCATAACCAGGCTTTAGCTGCAGGGCATGGGACAAACCAAATGCTGTCAGGGGAAGAACAACAAACTGGGAGCAAAATCCAACCAAAACACCAACAGGGCGACGCAACTGAAAAAAAACACATATTCAGGTTAATAACTGTTTGCAAAAACAGTGTAACAAGATATTGGTAAACTGTTCTCTTGAATAAATGACCAGAATTGATCAAACAAGTTCAAGGCAAAAAGCACAGTTATAGCGTTAGTGAGTTTCCCATATATGCAACACAGCGTGTTTCACAAGCCTTTCACAGGGAATTTTTACAAGTTACTTGCAACTTTATCATTAATTTTACAATCACATATTCTGACAAAAGAAATTTACAACATTTTGATTTTTGAGTGGACTGACTTGTGTATGGGGGTTAAAATAAGAGGTCACTTATTCATGTGAATCTAAGGTTATATTGTTGGTGTTTGTAATTGCATCAATTCTTAAGTTAAAGTTAAGGTGTACAACAATGATATTTGGTAATGTAGGTTAATTTTGACCCTCTAGTTTCAAGAAATATATCATAAAATTTTCATCACACAAAGTTGGTCTTAGTGATAAAACTACAACTTTTGTACAAATTTGACATAACATTTCATGTTTTCTCTAAGAGTGAGATGAAAGCATTTCAGACAAAATCATTTCTCAGGATGATTGATATTATCTGACACTATCTGACACTATCTGACACTATCTGACACTATCTGGCACTATCTGGCACTATCTGGCACTATACTGGCACTATCTGGCACTATCTGGCACTATCTGGCACTATACTGGCACTATACTGGCACTATACTGGCACTATCTGGCACTATCTGGCACTATCTGGCACTATACTGGCACTATACTGGCACTATCTGGCACTATCTGGCACTATACGGCACTATACTGGCACTATACGGCACTATTCTGGCACTATCTGATACTATCTGATACTATCTGGTATTATCTGATACTATCTGATACTTATCTGATATTATCTGATACTATCTGATACTATCTGATACTATCTGATATTATCTGATATACTGATAATTACCAATGCTGTACTTTCCCTGTCACAAGGGTGTGATTGGGCAGTTTTGAAAAATCCACATAAATTTTGCTAGGGGTATTGGGGCTGCTGTTGTGAACAGCACTGGAGTCAAATCTATAGTTCAGTGCATTTGCTTTGCTTTCCTTTATGCTTAAATCTTTAAAATCCGAAGGAAAAATCACCCCTGCTTAAAGGCAAGGTACAGCATTGATTATTACACGATTACAAAATTATCACATTATCGGATGTGAAGTGGGTAAAGGTTCCATCATCAAAACAAATTACTGAATTAATGCTTCACCCCAAACGTTTTTTTGTGCATAAGGAAATACAAAGGGGGGAGGGGCTACAGGGGCTAATGCAGGGGATGGGGGGATACAAGATACACAGTTTAATCAATAGACATACCACTCTTCTGAAGTCATCCAGTGTGACCAAACAGCCCATTGCCACCATGATGAAGGCAAGTAATGAGGTGAGAATCACTTTATTAGCTTGCTTGAGATCCTGCAATCAGAACATGATGAAATCTTACAGCGTTTTCATTAGTCGGACAACTCGGAGAAGAATGGTCATTAAGTATTGTGCAGAGTTTCCATACGGTGCCTATGGAAGCAGTGCTGAATCAAGCACTAAAGTGATAACACACATTGACCAATCAGACTACACTGAAAAACCAATACCAGGATATCATGAATATGGATGAATGGTACTGCAGAAACTGGTAATGCTGGATATTCTGTTTGCTTTCCGGTTATTGTCAGAAACGATTCTAAAAGTCCTATCAATTTTTTGGATTGTTTGTCCGACTCAGACATTATTAATCATCCGTCCAGTTGCAGTTTGAAAGCTAACTATGCTTTTTTGCAAATCATCCGACCGCAACCCTCATTTAACTCGTGACTAAATATACTACCGATGTGCACTTTTTTATTTCACGCCAAAATAATTCAATGGGTAGGCTTATTTTGTTTGCGTTCCTTTCCAAATACATGCCTCTAGTATACCCCCAAAATGAGTGTTCACAGCCAAATAAGAGCCAAATAAGAGCCAAAAACCCAACTTAAAGGGGAAGTATCATCACGACCAGAGCATATTTACAACAGGGTATGGAATCAGCATCCTAGTTTAAGATCAACGCAGTGACTGAAAATTACTGGCTCATTTATGCGGCATACAGCAACAGTAATATGGCTATGTGGGGTATTATTTCCAGTCACCGAGTTAATCTAAAATTAACATTCTGATTCCATGCCCTGTTGATCGAGATGATATTGTCCCTTTAAGCAAGCGTTTTAATAGATGGGATCTAAAGCAACTTTTAATGTTACAACTTTCTCAGAAAAGAAAAAGAAAAAAAACTCAGGAAACTAATTAACTGAAATCACTTTTACTCTTTAAACTTAAGGGAAATCTTTCTTTTTCTGTGAACCCCCTTTTCCGCGAATTCTTTGAACGCAGCCAAAACAAGTCTGTGTAGCTTACCCCGCTTCAAGTATAATACTATTATAAACATAATTTCCCTGTGATTTTTGTGGTAACTGCATGTTGCTTACTTAGTACAATTAACTTCAGTACGATAAATTATCTACTTTCAGGATGTCAACATCCCAAGATAAATTATTTTGGGGAAGACGATAGATATCCTACTATGTTTATATATTCTGTATATTATAATTTTTGAAAATCTGTAATCAAACGAAGAATAAAATATCATATTGAAGCATGGTAGGTACACGGTTTTAATATACATGGACGAAGATGTACTGCAGACAAAAATCGCATCCCATCATGGTCAAACTTCTTGAACCCAGCATTAGTCTGGTAGATCCAATTAATACCTTGAATCGTTTATACCACTAAGCAATAGGGGGTTTGCTAGATTTGACAGTTCACCTCATCCACTCATATTCATTATCATGCTGGTGTTGGTGGTGGAGTGTAGCCTGACTGGTTAATCTGTTATCACTTCAGTGCTTCTTTCAGCATGTATGCCAATTGGTAGGCATACTGTGCACAATACTTGTAATGACCCTTCTTATCGGACTAATGTACCTATGTACAAGTAGTGTGCCATCCTACTATAACCCAGTCCATGGCATTGTACTTTGAATGTGCTTGCATACTAACAAGCTAAGGCTGTGCGTTTTCGGTTATTTCAGGAACCAGATACCCGAAAATGGAAATCTTCAGATACCCGTGTACCTGTAATTTTGTAAAAACACTTAAATCGTTGCATGCCTGGTAAAAAGACGTAAATAGACGCTTAACCTAATCTGTCTTACATCCTTTTTCCGGGCACAAAACAAAATATTCCTGAATGTATAAAATAACCAATATGAAGTTTATCTTGTAAGTTTTATTTCAAACCTACATTAAATTCATTGATAAATCTATCTGTTACATGTGTATATACCTGAATGTACTGTGGAGGGCCATCGTCTATTACTGGATATGTTGTGTTTGTAGTAACCGTCGTATCCATATCAATTCCAAGCAGAGTGGTTATGGTAGTGCCAGCTATCACAGCCGGTGTTGTTTGTGCCATGATGGTAGATAAAGTCTAGAAATCGACATACAGTTGAAAAGTATGCATTTTACTATCAAGAATCATTAAGAATTAATAGCAATGTTTTTTTAAGAGAACGATTGCAGTAAAACGTCCCATGTAATAATCTCTCTTGAGTTGTGCGGTTCTCTGAGAAGAACCTGTGGTTACCTTGACATTTAATGTTTTCTAAGACAGATATTTGAATGTGACAGTAATACTAATTCTTTAATTTTGTTCAGCAAATTGTGAATTTTGTGCAGCATTTTGTGAATCAAATTTCATACTTGAGGATCAAGAAAACTTACAAGAACATAAATTACCCCAAAAGTAGTAAAACAAACAACAAAATAAACATATTGTTAAACACAAAATCTACCTTCACCGATGTAGATTTGTTTAAACCAGAAGCAAGGATATTTTCTAAAATATGTTTCTACATACAATGTATGTAAACAAATTCATAGACCCATTAAAGTCTTTGTTTCTGGCATTTAAAGGGACAATATCATCACGATCAACAGGGCATGGAATTGGAGTGCTAGTTTTAGATTAAGTCAGTAACTGAAAATAATACCTTATTGCATGACAAGGTCATTATTATCGTTCCTTCTGCATATATGAGCCAGCAATTTTCAGTCACTTTGTTCACCTTAAACAAGGACACTGATTCCATGCCCTGTTGAAAGTCTGCTCTGATCGTGACGATATTGTCCCTTTAACTTACAATGAATATTACAAGTATGACTAGAGGTATTGAGTTTGTAGAAAACAAACTCAGGGTGTTCAAGTGTGCATCATACTTTATGTGATGACGTCATCACCTAAAGTTGTTAAAAGACAAGAGTTACTTCAGGAGATATGAGTTTTCATAATATATACATTATAATGTGCTATACTGAATACATTAACTTCCGGTTCAGTCATCCATATAATGTTAAATTCTTCCAACCGTAAGTTCCGGTTCAATCATGTAACGTCATTCATACTTCACAAAATTTTTCCTCATAATATGGGTGTCAATTGTGCCAAATTTGGTAAAATTCTGTCTGTTTTCTCAAGATAGCAAAAAGTGACTTTTTAAAACATGCCGCTAGAGGGCGCTGTTAACAGCGATGACGTCACCAAATATATTTTTGAAAAGAGCAGATCCCACTTAACATATAAAAACATATAAACCCAGAATGTTTTTTTCGAATACCCTTTCAGATTTGCGTCAATTTATAAAGAGCTTTTTAAACTTGAACTTCCAGTTTGAACCAGAAGTAAGGTTCAATAGTGTCATGTCTGTGTATCAAATGTTGAGTCCTCGCTCAAACACCTAACAAATAAAACTGGGTGTCCATTTGCAGGCCTGGAATTTCACAAAGGTCAAGGAGGTCATGACTTCCATTGCCCTGGTCTTGACCTTGGGTGCCATTTAAAATACAAATGTTCCCATAGACATTCTGATATTCTAATGGAAGTCCCCTTTACTCAGGGAAATAAAACTTTCTGTATCTATTAACAAGAATAGGTTAAGCACTGGCATCTTTTTAAGTCCCGGCTTTTCTGCATTTTATAATGATATGAATTATTATTAATCTTTTTAAAAGGTTGAATGCAATCCTTTTCTGAATGACACATCATTATTTACTATTGCTGCACTTTAGTGGGAAATTGCTAAAGAGGTCAAAACCAGTCAAATGCCTGTTGACCCAAATTTGCACACATGGGCATTTTTGACTGGTTTTACTGTCATTTTGACCACCCTGAACAATACCAGAGAATGCTTTTACCTGTCAAAAACGGTCGAGATTTTGACCTGTAAATGTACTTACTACCGTACATGTAAGGTTTGACAGTGCACTAGATATACCTTGGGAAGTCACGGATTTCAACATTTTGACTGATTTTGACCCTTGTAGTAGTAGGAGGGTTAACAAGAATAGGTTAAGCACTGGCAGTTTTTATGTCCCTTATCTGCATTTTTTAATGATATGAATTATTTTTAATCTTTTTAAAAGGTTGAATGCAATCCTTTTCTGTTAGCATACTTAGCTCAACTAAATGAATGACACATCATTGGGGATTTCAATCCCAGTCAAATGCCTGTTTTGACTGTTGACCCACATGTGCACACATGGGCATTTTTGACTGGTTTTTACTGTCATTTTGACCACCCTGAACAATACCAGACAATGCTTTTACCAGTCAAAAACGGTCGACTCATTTTGACCTGTAAATGTACTTACTACATGTAAGGTTTGATAGTGTTTGACTTTTAAGTGCACTAGATATACCTTGGGAAGTATTTCAACATTTTGACTGATTTTGACCCTTGTAGTAGTAGGAGGGTTAACAAGAATAGGTTAAGCACTGGCAGTTTTTATGTCCCTTATCTGCATTTTTTAATGATATGAATTATTTTTAATATTTTTAAAAGGTTGAATGCAATCCTTTTCTGTTAGCATACTTAGCTCATCAACTAAATGAATGACACATCATTGGGGATTTGAATCCAATGACTACTGATCAGTAAAATTAATATAATGTAATAAAAAGGGAAGTAACATTGGTACTTGGCAACATATGTGGGCAATTTCATGGTATTGGGCCCACTCTTGATGCCATAATTTCCTTACTTATATATTTCACTCATCAGTTTTTTCACCGTAGTTGCATTATACCCAGACCATACTCAGCACAAAATAATAATTTGCCAAATTTGTTATACATGTATGTGTGCTACCTACGAGAAAAATGCTGGTTACATTACATTTTTCAGACATGCATAAAATGTTACTTTTTCTCTGATATAGCGTACATACAACAAATTTTTAAAATTATTTTTGGGGGCCGAGTAAGACCTGGGTATAATGCAACTTCTGTAAAAAAAAATTTTTTTAAATTAATGAATGAAATATATTATGGCATTAAGAGTGGGCTCAAAACCTCAAAATATGTAACATGAGTAACCATGGAATTTCCCATGTTCATTTCAACCTCTCTAGCTTTCAAAAATTATATCATAAATCTAACCTAATCTGAAAGTTTAACAAAATAGGTGCTGACGTTTTTAGGAAAATGATTAAGAACTCGTATATGTTTTTGTTTTACAATAAACAACCAGATGGCAATTTTCTGTAAATTCAACATACTGTGGAAAGAACCGCCCCTTATGCACAATGTCTAAGCATGTGTTTTTAGCATACAACAAAATGGCCAACATGATACATCTCCCAAAATATTGTTTCCAATGCTCACTCGACTACATTTTCTTCTCCTTAAGGTTGTCCTCTATTATCTTTTAATGGAAAATATGTAATATTTGTCATATTTGGATAGAAAAATGACCGTGGAGTGTCGCGGCCGAGCGGTCTAGCTTACCGGACTCAAGTTCTGGTGTTAGCAGCAGAATGTGGGTTCGAATCCCGGCCGTGACACTTGTGTCCTTGAGCAAGACACTTAATCATAATTGCTTCTCTCCACCCAGGGGTTAAATGGGTACCTGTGAGGGCAGAGTTGGTTGATTAGCCATATATGCGCTGTAATGGCAGCAATTGAGCTGTATACTCCCCAGGGAGCTGAGATGGTTTCAGGAATAATTTATGAGCCTTATGAGCAGGGGTAATAATATAAATGCGCCTTGAGCACCACTCAGTTGGTGGATATGTGCGCTATATTATTACATTATTATTATTCCGGGCATTTAAAAGAAACAATATAATCACTATCAACCGGGCCTGGAACTGGAGTGGTAATTAAGTGGTGATTAAGTGGTAATTAAGTGGTGATTAAGTGGAGATTAAGTGGAGATTAAGTGGAGATTAAGTGGGGATTAAGTGGGGATTAAGTGGGGATTAAGTGGGGATTAAGTGGGGATTAAGTGGGGATTAAGTGGGGATTAAGTGGGGATTAAGTGGGGATTAAGTGGGGATTAAGTGGGGATTTGAATCAATGAAATACTGATGTAAAATTAATATTGTTACTGGTACTACATGTAGTTTTCTTTTAATGAAGCAAACATTTTTGATTTTCATGTCTTTCATTAGTTAGTAACTTAAAGGGGAAGTAACAATGGTATAAGGTAACATATATATTAAACCCCTCTAGTTTTCAAAAACTACATGCAAGTCTAACATAATCTAACCTAGTTTAACAAAATAATGGTGCTTACTCACTCTTACATGTTTTTGTTTTACAAGAAATAACCTGATGACTTTTTGTAATTTAACATACCCTGAGAAGAACCGCCACTTGTGCACAATCTCCCAAAATCTCCTAAAATACCATTTCCAATCCTCAATTGACTACACTTTCCTCTCCTAAAGTGTGCTTTCTATCATCTTTTAAAGGAAAACCTGTGATATTTGTCACATTTGGATAGAAAAGTGGCAGCTGTATTCTTGATTCTTTCCTAGAAATTCCTGCCATCTCCAAGACAAAGTATATTTTCTCAGGATGATTTGATGTGTGTACCAATGTTACACCAAGTAAGATTTGATGTGTGTACCAATGTTACACCAAGTAAGATTTGATGTGTGTACCAATGTTACACCAAGTAAGATTTGATGTGTGTACCAATGTTACACCAAGTAAGATTTGATGTGTGTACCAATGTTACACCAAGTAAGATTTGATATAATTATTTGTTAATTTGATAATCTGGTAATGTTGTACCTTCTGTTTAAAACCTTAAACCCTGTAGCTGTTTTGTCTTCGAACCTTGCCAAATCTGCCAAAATCCAACACCATGCAGTGCAACACCACCACCACCACCAAACTGTTTAGTATTAGATGGAATTGGGCCAGGCTGTATTCATTGAGTGAACAAATTACATGGATAATTTGTAAATGCAAGCTTATTTGTACAAGATATTACATAGTGTACTTACTGATAATTTTATTTTCCTACACAATTAATTTATTTGCACTCTGCAAACAGAAGATATTGTCAGTGATTATAAGTGAATTTTCTCATAATTGTTTTTTATATAGTGTTATGTTTTCAATTTGTACACCGTCATCTGCTAAAAACACATTCTTAGACCTCAATGCTTAGACATTGTGCACAAGTTTTATAAGAAGGGCACATCTTCATTGTAATAGTAAGAACAGAAAATGAGAAATATAGTCGATTGTATTTAGAAGAGACATATTTGTAAAATTCGGAGACGCCCAGCTGTAGGTAGGGTCTAGCTCTGACTGTATTTACAGTCAGTCTTGGACTAAAGTGGTGGTTGGGTTCGATATTCTTTCCGCAGTATTGTTTGTGAACATCTCATAAGGAGTACAGGGAATTATTGGAAATAATGTAGAATACAACCACCACTTTTCTACCTAAATATTAGCTGCAGTAATTGTATCGCAAAGGTCTTGTCATTGGGTCGAATCAGACCTTAAAGCTACAGACTTTACATAGGAAATTTTGGGAGACCCATTCTTAAAACACTATTCATAATAGACTGGTTACACAGATTGATTGATATAAGATACAGTCTGTAATATGGGTTCCAGACCACCATTCTGTCAAAGACTCACATTTTTGGCATTTCAAACCGGTTTTGGTCGTTTTTGATCCATTGAAATGATAGAGGAAGTATCTAGACCTGTGCATTCTGTGGAGAGGAAAGGCACCTAATATTAGTATTTAAGGAGATATTCAAAAGGAGCCAAATTTCCTCCAAGTGTCTCCCAAATTTCCTATGTAAAAGTCTGTAGCTAGCTAGCTCTAAGGTTTGATTCGACCCAATTACAGGACCTTTGACATACAGTTACTGCGGCTACCTAAATATGACAAATATCACACATTTTCCTTTAAAAGATGACAGAGGACACACTTAAGGAGAGGAAAGTGTAGTCAAGTGAGGATTGTAAACGATATTTTGGGAGATATGAGGGAAAGAATGTCCTATATCCGACCGCCACTTTTAAAGGTTTTTGGGGGAATTTTTTTGCAGCCACTAACTGGTTGATCTTGTCAACTCCCCAATTAGTGACCAACACAGTCATTGTACATATGCGCAGTAGCAACTATAATAGGATCCTCCTATTTTCTGAAGGGGAGGATTTTTTATAAGGGAAATAAAGTCCAAAAACCATCATAAAAGTGGATTTTAAAGATAGTTTTCGCTTTCTGTACTCCCAAAAATCGATAGAATCATTTTTTAATTGGTTAGTGGTTGAAACAATTTTTCCCAAAAACCCTTAAAAAGTGGCGGTCGGATACGACATTCTTTCCTTTGGTTGGCCTGGGCAGGTAATTCTCAAAACATTTATAATTAATACAATTACAAGTCTGACAAAAGTCTGTAAACACGAGTCCGAATGGCTTTAGAGAACAAGTTGGGGCAGCTAGTACAAATGTCTGCAGTCACTCACCAATTTCCAATCCACTACGCTCGGCTTACTTAAAACACCAACTACAGTACAGTCAAGTTATTACTCGAGCCTCACTGGTTTGTAGCAACTAGTAGTTGCAGACCCGACCCAGGTGTCCTTTCTCTATGGGGGATGGTGCATACCAAGTGCTATGTGCGAACCTGTACCTAGTACTGTACCTAGCTAGCGCACATAGCTAGCTAGCACACCACCTGGATTATCGATCAGTGACAGGGAAGCAGAGCCAGAGAGTCTACCACCGGCCATTGGCTAAACTTACCGTATCTATAGACACTGTATTGTAATATATATAGTAGTATGTCAGATAGCGGTTCTAGCGCACCTACTTTAAAAAAACGATTTTTAGGGACTTTCCCTAAATGTAAATAAGGCTTCTGGCTCGCTTGGTTTTTGTTTCAGGAAACGTGTTAAGGCGCTAGGTGAGGTTGAGTAGGGATAGGGGTTGATGATGATGGGTAGGGATAGGGGTTGATGATGATGGGTGAGGTTGAGTAGGGATAGGGGGTTGATGATGGGTGAGGTTGAGTAGGGATAGGGGTTGATGGTGGGTGAGGTTGAGTAGGGGTTGATGGTGGGTGAGGTTGAGTAGGGGTTGATGGTGGGTGAGGTTGAGTAGGGGTTGATGGTGGGTGAGGTTGAGTAGGGATAGGGGGTTGATGATGGGTGAGGTTGAGTAGGGGTTGATGATGGGTGAGGTTGAGTAGGGGTTGATGGTGGGTGAGGTTGAGTAGTGGTTGATGATGGGTGAGGTTGAGTAGGGGTTGATGGTGGGTGAGGTTGAGTAGGGATAGGGGTTGATGGTGGGTGAGGTTGAGTAGGGGTTGATGATGGGTGAGGTTGAGTAGGGATAGGGGGTTGATGATGGGTGAGGTTGAGTAGGGATAGGGGTTGATGATGGGTGAGGTTGAGTAGGGGTTGATGGTGGGTGAGGTTGAGTAGGGATAGGGGTTGATGGTGGGGATAGGAGGATGATGACGGGTGAGGTTGAGTAGGGATAGGGGTTGATGATGGGTGAGGATAGGGGGTTGATGATGATGGTGGGTGAGGGGTAGGGGTTGATGGTGGGTGAGGTTGAGTAGGGATAGGGGGTTGATGGTGGGTGAGGTTGAGTAGGGATAGGGGTTGATGGTGATGATGGTGGGGATAGGAGGTTGATGGTGGGTGAGGATAGGGGGTTGATGATAATTGTGATTGATGATGTTATGAGGGGTTGAGTACGGATTGAAGGATGTGGTTGTGGTTGAGTAGGATGATGATGTTACGAGGGGTTGAGTACGGATTGAAGGATGTGGTTCAGTAGGGATGGCGGGTGTGGTTGAGGAGGATGATGACGGCATTATAAAAAAGATTTTAAATATTGTTGCGGGTAGGTGAGGTAATAGAATTTAAAAATGTAATTAAAAAAAAGTGATAAATTGATTTTACATTTTGTTGAGTAATTGTAAAGATGACGACAAAGATAAATTTTTGGATAAAAACCGTTACTCAACTGAAAGAGTATGTTGAGGTAAATAATATAACGGTAGTACGAGCATCCAGCAAGAATGGTAAAGTGAATAAAAAAGATTATTTATTTAGTATTAAAAAACATTTAAACGCTTTACCGGCTGAAAAGATTATTCTTTGCGAATGGCTTTTAGTAGGTAAAACAGACAAGTGTTTAAAAGCTAGCGTGTGTGGTGGTGATTTTTGCGGGTTGCATAAAAGTCGTATAAAGGCGGGAAAATCAATTCCTCTCGCGTGTATGAAATGTGGTATGGGTACAAAAACAAAAGCACAAATATGTACAAGATGTAAAGATTAAATTTTGTTTTACTATTTTGTGACTTATAAAATTGAGAAATTGATTTAACATTTTATAACTTATAAAAGTGATAAATTAATTTAATATTATCTAGTACTATAATAAATGGAATCAAGAAAATATTTATCGAAATGGACATTGCCAGAATTGAAAGAGTTTGCACGAGAACACATTGGTCGAATAATTCTTGTGCAAACCAACAAGAATAAAGTAGATAAACGCAGTTATTACAACGCGGTTAAAAATTATTTAAAACGACAAAAACCAAAGCCGTTATATAAATTAAATTTAACCGAATTGAGAGAGCGTATAGCGGTTGAAAATATTGAGCTACCAGAACGCGGCGCGTGAGCAAGAGCGCAGTTGTTAAAAAAAGACTACATCAACGCTATTAAAAGGTTTCACGGACGAGAAACAGAGTTGAGATTTAACTCACCTAAAGACGGTGGAAGATATTTACGAGAACGAACAATGGTGGTTCCGATGAATCATAGCAAAGAAAAAGATTTAAACATTTTTTACGAAGCGGTAAAACCAAAGATAATCGCCAAGTTATTTAACGCTTTTAAACATTCTCTAGAAATTAGTTAATCTTTCGTTTTAAGTTTTATTAAACCACTATACTATACCTTTCGCTCTAGCCTTAGCGACTAACGCCGGAGCTTGCACATACTCGTTTACTCATTAATACGTTGATGGTCAACATAAATTCTTTTCGAGGGTAAACTTTTTAATGCGTGACTGGCTTGAGTAGCGCATTTGTACGTTTTTTTAAACGGGTTACAACAGGGAACTTGAGTTGATTTTTAATCGCGCTTAGGTCATTGTAAATATCCTTTCAGGCTATAGCGCTTTTAGTTTTGTAATGAATAAAGCTCGTTTACGACTAATGCTCAATGTGTTTACGAAAGCTCGTTTGCGACTAATACTCAATGTATGCGAAAGCTAGCGTGTTTGCGACTAATACTCAATGTATGCGAAAGCTCGTTTGCGACTAATGCTCAATGTGTGTTTACGAAAGCTTGTTTGCGACTAATGCTCAATGTAGTGAGTAACCTATGGGTAATTGCTCTCAACCTGTGAGTAACCTATGGGTAACTGCTCTCAACCTGTGAGTAACCTATGGGTAATTGCTCTCAACCTGTGAGTAACCTATGGGTAATTGCTCTCAACCTGTGAGTAACCTATGGGTAATTGCTAAGTAACCTGTGAGTAACCTGTGAGTAACCTATGGGTAATTGCTCTCAACCTATGAGTAACCTGTTAACAACCTGTGAGTAACCTATGGGTAATTGCTCTCAACCTGTTAACGACCTGTGAGCAATTGCTAACAACTTATGAGCAATTACTAACGACCTATGAGCAACCTATGAGTAATTACTAACAACCTATGAGCAACCTATGAGCAACCTATGAGCAATTACTAACAACCTATTAGCAACCTGTGAGCAATTACTAAACAACCTATGAGCAATTACTAACAACCTATGAGCAACCTATGAGCAATTACTAACAACCTATGAGCAACCTATTAGCAATTACTAAAACAACTCATGAGCAATTGCTAACAACCTAACAAGTAACGCTATTTGTATAGAATAGACATTTAAATGCTCGACAAATAACTTTACTGTCCTTGTTTGATGGGGCTTTCATCGCTATATTATTGTTGTTCAGTTGCGCAACGGTTTTTATTTCAAAAATGTGTCTCAGTTGTTGTTATCATCTTTACTATATATCTAGATAATATTTTTATATTTTTCAAATGCGAGTAAACGATAGAAAGTATATTTTTTAGTCTTAAACTTGTAATAGAAAATTTAGTATTTTAATTTTTCCTAGTTCAGCATATCTAATTTTAAATAAACTCGTTTTGAAAAACCAAAATGAGTTATTTTTTGTACTTTATTTGTTACAAAACTGAGAGCACTATAACCTGAAAGGATATTTACAATGATCTAAAGGCGATTAAAAATCGACTTAAGACCCCTGTTGTAATCCAGCAAATAGTTTAAAAAACACACAAAACAAACTCTGTTATTAAATTATCTTTAGCCTCACCAGTTAACGTAATTACCCCGTTAGACTCGTTGGTTTATACGCTTTTGGTGAAGCTAAAAAGGCTATGATTTAGTAAAAACTATTCTGTATTAGTTCGACTCATTAGTTTTATATTTATACACTTATAGCGTTAGCCTCTAAGGTTGCAAATCATCTATTAAAGTTGTATAAATCTTCTCTGATTTTACTCACTACACCACGTAAAACTACGCTAATTCTGAAAGCTGTATAATTTTAGCATTAGTCGTAAACACACGAGCTTTCACAAAGACACATTGAGCATTAGTCGCAAACAAGCTTTCGTAAACACACATTGAGCATTAGTCGCAAACGAGCTTTCGCATACATTGAGTATTAGTCGCAAACACGCTAGCTTTCGCATACATTGAGTATTAGTCGCAAACGAGCTTTCGTAAACACATTGAGCATTAGTCGTAAACGAGCTTTATTCATTACAAAACTAAAAGCGCTATAGCCTGAAAGGATATTTACAATGACCTAAGCGCGATTAAAAATCAACTCAAGTTCCCTGTTGTAACCCGTTTAAAAAAACGTACAAATGCGCTACTCAAGCCAGTCACGCATTAAAAAGTTTACCCTCGAAAAGAATTTATGTTGACCATCAACGTATTAACGAGTAAACGAGTATGTGCAAGCTCCGGCGTTAGTCGCTAAGGCTAGAGCGAAAGGTATAGTATAGTGGTTTAATAAAACTTAAAACGAAAGATTAACTAATTTCTAGAGAATGTTTAAAAGCGTTAAATAACTAGTCGTTGAACAAAAATCCAGCCTCGCCGAGCGTTAAGAAGAACCCCGTTAGTTTAGATATTTAGTATATAAATCTTACGCTTTTGGTATAGTTAAAAAAGGTTATGATTTAGTAAAGCTATACAGCTTAATAGTTTGTACCACCGCACACGGAAAATACATCTCATCAAGTTGTATAGTCGAACCCCCCTCAACATTTATAATAACCGTAAGCGTGAGTATGTATTCCGTTTTCTAAAATATATCTCTTTGTGTCTAAAGGAGATAGCGATATTTTATCTACTCGCGTTGTATATAATCTATGTTTTTCGTGCCTAATAAAACTCATAGGGTGATGTAGCGTAACATTTTGAGATAAAACTTGTTTATATCGCGAGTGTTTAATATCTTGTTCTAAAACTTGTTTTTTAACTCCTTTAGCTTTTCTTATTTCTTTTTCATTCGATAAAAGTATCGAATACATTTTTGGTCTTAAACATACAATTTCAGAGATGCAAGTTCCCGCGGTCTCGTCTTTCATTTTACCTATAATCTTTTTATTTTCTTCAGAAAATAGAAAATGTTGTTTGTTATAATTACTAAAATCGTATAAATCTTTATCTTTTAATACATCTTTATATACGTCTTTCGTTTGAATCTCGAGTAACAAACTATCCGTATCCGTGTAAATCAACTCGCACTCGTCGTTGTATTTCTTCTTTAATCGATTGTAATAAAAATCGTACATTAAATGTTTAGACAAATCCAGTATGCTCATTCCTACGTAGACCGGGCGGTTGAGAATGAGTTTTGTTTTGTGCATGTGAATCGCTAATAGATCGTTATCGAAAATCCTCGCCTCTGCAAAATTTGGTTTAGCGATGAGCGCGCGAATTTGATTTTCCGCTTTTTCGTCGTTTAACCGCTTCAAATTTACGTTGACGCGTTTTCGTACATTTTCCATCGTCTTTCCAAAAACTGAATTGTTCATGAGTTTGTATAAATCTTTTTCAAAATCACTCGTCGCGAGTTTTCTGAGTTGAGTGTTTTTATCAATGTACGATTTCATCCAACACGATTCGTCAAATTCTAAAACGCGATGAATTTTAGTTAGTTTCATACCGAGCTGTAAATACAATCGCAAATTACGATAATGAAGCACGTAATTGCGTTTATCGTATAAATTTGGAACTAATTTTACAACGTTTGGAGCCGGTTTGTCTTTTAATAACTCGAGCTGATACGGCGACATCCATTCTTTCGGTACTGTCAACGACTCTGGCGCGAGTGGAAACGCGTTGTGAGAATCGTGTAATGTATTAGGGTATTCTAAATCAACTTCTAAAATACATCCTTTTTTACTTTTTAATCCTTGTTTCTCTATTCTATCAATTTGTTTACTAGTCATCCATTTAAAATTACCCGTCGGTAAAGGTTGACTCATCGCGTATCCGTATAAATTATTCGCGTCTAAATACATAATGTAACTCGATGGTCTCGATTCGTCGTAGTCTTGTAAGTAGACATTATTTGCTTTAGCGTATCGTTTACTTACCATGCACGTTCCTCCTCGCGTACCCTTTTCTATAAACAAATGCATGTCAACATCCGTAAACAAATCTAAAGTTTGTTTCGAATGTTTTAACAAAGCGTCCCAACTCAGACCCGGACTCGTATAATAATTAGCCGGATCTAAATCGTATTGTTTCATGCAAGTATTACGGAAATTTTCAAATACATCCGCCAATAAGCAAGTATCGGTACGCACGTACAAATCGTGATAATCTCCTAAATTTTTACAATCAAACTTGTTGTAAACGTTTTTCGCGTGCTCGTATTGTTCTTTAGTAATGCGTTGGTCGTTTAAACTACTATAAAAAGATTCTATCGAAGGAAGTTGTTTTTCTTCAAATCGTTTAAAACTATCCATGTATTCGTAAGGATAATACCCTTGCTTTTAACGAGATTAAATTTTTCTAAATCTGATTCAAACTCGCTAGTAATCGGAAAAGAATTGTTTGATTTTACGAGTTTATCCAACGAAGCTAGTAAAAATTGAGCGCTGTCGATAAATCGTAGTTGTCCGATACTAAAAGAAATATATTTTTCAATATTGTTTGGAATACACGTTAAATTTCCAGTCGTTTGACTAGCAGCTTGCATAATGAGATGAGAATCGTATCCTCGCAAATTATGAAATACGATGGGAATAAAAGTTCTGTTTGGTTTTAGACTTAGTTTTAAATTACAATTATTGTGTGCAGCGCCTCTATATTTTCCAGTAATGTGACAGTGATCTCGTACTTTTGCAAACTTAACGTCATCACTTTCAAAAAATGCCTTTTCACATATCCAACACTTTGCCTCAGAGTTGTAATCTTTTACGTCTTCTTTAGTCATGTTTAATTTTTGAGGATTTTTAAATATCTCGTTGATGTTTTCTTCTTCTTTTTCTAATTCATTTAAAAAATGTTTAGCCGCATCTTCTCCTCTGTAAACAACAACATCGCTAGTTTCACCGTCGCAACGAACAACGACGTATGAATAACCGCAAACGATGTGTTCTTGTAGTTTTTCAGTATTAGTATCATTTACATCGTCGATCTTTTTAATAATACTTTCAAAGTCAGCGTATATTACGAAAGGAACTTTCATCTTTTTATGAAAATTTTTAAATTTAACCTTATCGTTTTTACCCTTTTCCGGCATCACGATCTTTGTTGGTCTGTCGTTTATTCCCTTACACATTTTTACGTGATTTTCGAGAAACGCTTCTGTCGAGAAACCCTGTAAACATCTCAAACAAAAATGTTTACGATGCTCGTATTTCGTTTGGTTAAAAAGTAATTTATTTACATCTTTTATCCAGACGTAGTGAGATCTAGTTCCTTCTTTTTCTTCTTTGTGAATTAATAATAAATTTATACGATCTACTTTTGCGGGTTGATTGCTGAATTTGTAAACCAGTATCGTTTTTGACTCACAACCAAATACGTTTATCGCCAAACAATTTTGTTTCTCTACTCGCTTAATTTGATTAATCGGTGTAGGTGTATCAATATTATTAAAATTTAAACCATCCTCTATCGAATATTTAGACATTCTATCTGAATTTTTTATTCTTACTTTTTCAATTGGAATATTTAATTCTATCGATTTTTCCTTATGTTTATTATAACAACGAATCATCCACCGCAAACAATCGTCGTCTTTGTTTTGTACGTTGATGCACGCTTTTTTATTTTTTATGTAGTCGCATAGCTCGATATAAGAACCACCTCTTAAAGGTTGATATTTCGCGATTGTGATATTCATTTCTACGATACGATCTACCTCCCATCCGCTGCCCTTTTGAGTCCATTTTTCTAAAGCCTCTTGAATTTGTGAAAAAACAGTAACGAGTATATTTTCAATGTCGTCTAAATTCAATAAAACAATTTGCTTATTATTATGAAAATTTGGTTCGGCGAAATCGATCGTGCCGTCTAATTTTTCTTTACGTAATTTAACGCGTATAAATATCATAAACTTGTACGCGGTAAATTCTTGCAAGTCTAAATCCAACTTGGCGATTATCTTTGGTTTTACCGCTTCGTAAAAAATGTTTAAATCTTTTTCTTTGCTATGATTCATCGGAACCACCATTGTTCGTTCTCGTAAATATCTTCCACCGTCTTTAGGTGAGTTAAATCTCAACTCTGTTTCTCGTCCGTGAAACCTTTTAATAGCGTTGATGTAGTCTTTTTTTTAACAACTGCGCTCTTGCTCTTGCTCCCGCGCCGCGTTCTGGTAGCTCAATATTTTCAACCGCTATACGCTCTCTCAATTCGGTTAAATTTAATTTATATAACGGCTTTGGTTTTTGTCGTTTTAAATAATGTTTAACCGCGTTGTAATAACTGCGTTTATCTACTTTATTCTTGTTGTTTTGCACAAGAATTATTCGACCAATGTGTTCTCGTGCAAACTCTTTCAATTCTGGCAATGTCCATTTCGATAAATATTTTCTTGATTCCATTTATTATAGTACTAGATAATATTAAATTAATTTATCACTTTTATAAGTTATAAAATGTTAAATCAATTTCTCAATTTTATAAGTCACAAAATAGTAAAACAAAATTTAATCTTTACATCTTGTACATATTTGTGCTTTTGTTTTTGTACCCATACCACATTTCATACACGCGAGAGGAATTGATTTTCCCGCCTTTATACGACTTTTATGCAACCCGCAAAAATCACCACCACACACGCTAGCTTTTAAACACTTGTCTGTTTTACCTACTAAAAGCCATTCGCAAAGAATAATCTTTTCAGCCGGTAAAGCGTTTAAATGTTTTTTAATACTAAATAAATAATCTTTTTTATTCACTTTACCATTCTTGCTGGATGCTCGTACTACCGTTATATTATTTACCTCAACATACTCTTTCAGTTGAGTAACGGTTTTTATCCAAAAATTTATCTTTGTCGTCATCTTTACAATTACTCAACAAAATGTTAAATCAATTTATCACTTTTTTTTATTACATTTTTTAATTGTATTACCTCACCTACCCGCAACAATATTTAAAATCTTTTTTATAATGCCGTCATCATCCTCCTCAACCACACCCGCCATCCCTACTCAACCACATCCTTCAATCCGTACTCAACCCCTCGTAACATCATCATCCTACTCAACCACAACCACATCCTTCAATCCGTACTCAACCCCTCATAACATCATCAATCACAATTATCATCAACCCCCTATCCTCACCCACCATCAACCTCCTATCCCCACCATCATCACCATCAACCCCCTATCCCTACTCAACCTCACCCACCATCAACCCCTATCCCTCACCCACCATCATCATCAACCCCCTATCCTCTCCCATCATCAACCCCTATCCCTACTCAACCTCACCCGTCATCATCCTCCTATCCCCACCATCAACCCCTATCCCTACTCAACCTCACCCACCATCAACCCCTACTCAACCTCACCCATCATCAACCCCTATCCCTACTCAACCTCACCCATCATCAACCCCCTATCCCTACTCAACCTCACCCATCATCAACCCCTACTCAACTTCACCCATCATCAACCCCCTATCCCTACTCAACCTCACCCACCATCAACCCCTACTCAACCTCACCCACCATCAACCCCTACTCAACCTCACCCACCATCAACCCCTATCCCTACTCAACCTCACCCATCATCAACCCCCTATCCCTACTCAACCTCACCCATCATCATCAACCCCTATCCCTACCCATCATCATCAACCCCTATCCCTACTCAACCTCACCTAGCGCCTTAACACGTTTCCTGAAATAAAAACCAAGTGAGCCAGAAGCCTTATTTACATTTAGGGAAAGTCCCTAAAAATCGTTTTTTTAAAGTAGGTGCGCTAGAACCGCTATCTGACATACTACTTATATACATAACACTTAACAGCAAAAGAAACGTCACCCCCTAAATTTTGATATACGTACGTGTTTAGCATATGTGTCCTCAGACGTCATGCATGACGAATGTTGAGGTCAACCATGGAGGAATCTCTTTCTTCCTCCATGGGACAACCAAATTTGCCACATTGTGTTCGTGTTACACTCCATACTCATAATATTCTTCATTAAACAAATTATATTAATTATAAAATGAAAATAATAAATATTTTTAGGGGTGACGTTTCTTTTGCTGTTATGTATATTTGTTGATCGGATTTTAACGTGGCGGCCCTGACGTGGTTCATAGAAAGTGCACACTTGCAGTTTTTAAATCCTCTTGTGTGCTTGATATAATGTACATGTACAATGTATGTTTCAACACCAAATTGATGAAGGAGTCGTGATTTTTACTAGATCATTGTTAATCCACGTAAACACAAATCAAATTAGACAAAATATTTTCAAACTTCTTCAACATGATATACATGTAGCAAGCTCTATGTTAGCCCTGATAGGACCCTCGTTAGGGAAACGAGCCCAGTCTAATGTCACACTGGATGTTATTAGCACCTTTACTGCTATCAGTTGCAAAAACAGCTGATCTTCTGCTAGATAAACCTGGTATCATTTTCACTGGCTAACATTATTGGCTGACCACAGAAGAGTCCAGTTCATAATTATGTCAGTCATTGTGTGCATTAAACCATGGAGCAATGCAAACAGTCCTTGAAGGTGTGAGTCAACCCCAACCCCCGTCCACACTAGCACCCACCTGCTGTACCTGTACCTGTACATGTACATGTACAGAACGGATGGTGTAAATTGTATGCTCTATGGTGTACGCAGTTGGAGCCGGAAGTGCAGTGTAAACGAATGAGGGTTCACATGAGCACGTTCCTTCACATATCATGCAGGCCATTCGCCTTATTCACAAGATAACTGACAAATTACTGGAAAATGACTGTAATTCTCACAGCCACACTATGGCTTATGTTTCTATGGTTTCATGCACCAATTGTCCGATAGTTCCACAGCAAAGGAATAAAGAAACGGATCATATATTTCATTAGCATTTGAAAGCGAGGTACAAAAAAATAGTCTGGTAGTCTCTGAATGAGCGTCCACTCAAACAAAAGCTCTTGTATTCAGGGATTAACTGACATAAGATGGCCGAACATGATTACTAGTATGCACTCACAAAGTTTAACAGGCCTGTAATGATTCTCATTATGATTGTACAATGAATAGTTTTAAAGTTGAGAGGGAGCTGAAAGTGGCAGGTGGTAAACAATATGAGGTGTTTCTTTTATATATAGTAAACTAGTTGTAGGGCACTTTATTTGTGTAAGTTATTTTAATGGAGAGAATTTCTTCTGAAGGAATTATGCCCCAGAAAATAGAAACTGCGTTATTTTATTTTGAAGAAAAGGGATGGGAAAATGGGGTTGGAAGGGTCCAGTCATAAGCTTGCACAACCAGATTCCGGCTATATTTAAAGGTGCAGAAATCGGCCAGGATCGACTGGAAGGCGGGCTAGTTTTAAATGCTATCACCATGATGCTATTAAAGACCCTGCGGTAAGCGATGGTACAGAACAAAGACGTGGACCCACAGTTTTAAGTTCATAAACGTTCCCTCATTATCTTCGTAAAACAGTAGGCCTAAATGAACCTTCAAAATGTTTACACACAAAATAGAAAATATATTTTTTTTAAATTTCTTATTGTATAGGCCTATGTGTGTCAGGGGATGATTTAAAGATGGACTACAACGAGAACTCTCACATTAAATTGACTATCGAACCTTGTTTATGTTGTGTTCAGGTAACAATTTATTGTTGTGGTCATGTTTTTCTCTTTATAATTTTGTTGCAATTTGACCGAAAAAATTAGACCCCGCTTCTTAAATTTTTGAAATTTCCCGCCCTGCACTGGTTCCCGACAAAGACCCATTGAAAATCCACTATGAAATCCACGATATAGTACCAGCGGACTTGTAAACCAGCGAAAGGGATGACGTATAACCCATGAACACCCGAGAGTAAACAGAAGACGCCATGTTACTTCCGTGTATATTATACATGCGTTTTCATGCGTCAGCAGAGGCAGGAAGTTTTTATGAAGCTTTTTTTCGGTCTAGAAGATGTCGCTTGTCCGCTGTTGTTCCGCTTTGCATGTATGGTAAATGCATACAGTACACACGATCGACTGTTGTGCGTGGGGGTAACAAAGCGTCATGGGTGCTACGTCACACACGAAGTATGAATTATTCATGAGTTGAGGGCTTTTGGTGAAACTGGGCTTTTCTGGGTCGTAGAACGCCGATCAAATTGATTTTTTTTTGCATGAAGGAACAAGTTTTATTGAATAACAATAATATGTTAGTAATCATTACACATTTCTCGAACGAAAACAGCAACACAGCACTTATCATTATTCCGTTGTAGTCCATCTTTAAATATTTACGACATGTGTTAGTCTGACAGCTACGGCGATATATTACTAAAAACATTAATGAGCAGCATTTTAACAAAAGATAATTTCGACAACCTGACATATGTCAGCCCTAATCTTTTATTTATAGGGAATTTGCATATTCATCTCCCATCCTCACTCCCAAATAAATTCGTCATAGTTTACAAGGCTAGACTGTATTTTCAACAACAAAACCTAAATATTGATTTGGCTTCGTCTACAGGAACATATGGGAGAGATATTACTATCACATCTGCCACTAGAAATTGTTTCCATGAACTCCATAAAAATCAAGCTTTATACGCTGAAATACACACAGAAAAAAATACACAAGAAGTTGTGTAAAATTTTACCATTTTGCAATGTTGTATACGAACCTCCTAATTGTTTGGTAAAGTTTTACAAAATGCGTGTTGGGTAAAGTTTTTCATAAACATTTTGTAAACTTTTACTTCAAAAATCAGTAAAAAGATTTACCTCTTAAATAGGTAAACATAAATTAAGTAAATTGTTACTGAATGTATTGGTAAAATATACTTTTTGTGTAGAATACTAGACTCTTTTTACTATTTGACCTTGTAAACTTTTACTACATTGTTTGGTCTGCATAATTCATTAAAAATAATGTAAATGAAACAAGGCACCCCACTGTACTTTACAGTTTCAAAAACGTTTCTTTTATTTATCAACAATAAAATGAAAACATCTCTTCAAATCCCCACTTCACGAGGTTCTCTCTCATTTACTCCATGTTGTGAGGCGATTGTCGACTTGACAGGCACACACTGCTTTTGCACACACGTCGCGCACACACAATGCATGATCACATGGTGGGTTTTACACAATTAAAAGTGAATTTTTACACAACGCACTGCAATGCTTAGGTTCCTTGTGGTAAAAGTTACACGGGCAAGGTAAAGACTTGAATTAGTTACATAAATTATGTAAATAAAATTTAATACATTTAAATTACGTAATTTTTAACTTACACAGCAATTGTGTTCTTTATTTTCCCGAAATTTTACCTAAATTGTGTAATATTTTACAAAACATGTTTTACCCAGCTCACAAATACCTACACAGAGTCTCCTGAATGCAAAATTTTCAAAAATGTTCATTCCATTTCTCTAGAATTGACACCAAACACCATGAAAATTAAGAGACCAGTGTTTGTTTGGGACAATGTAATAAGTCTGGTACCCATCACTATCGTGCTTTTATTCCCACAATGCTGTACGCTGAAGCTTGGGTACATGATTCACTGTATTCAATTTCTGGAAGACACTTTGTTTTCATGCGGCCGCCGCGCCTGTAAGCGATTCCAGTCACATTACTACAAACCAGAGAAGAAATTACACAAGCTGTGTAAAATCTTACCCTGTTTTAGATGTTCCCGGTGAACCTCCTAATAATTAAGTAAAACTTGACCAAACAGGCGTTGGGTAAAATGTTACCTAACAGTTGTATAACGTTTTACTGCGATATTAGGTAATTTTATTTACCTAACTTGTATGTAAATGTTGGTTAGGTAAAATTTTACATACTTGTGAGGTACCGTATGAGACTAAATGGTTTACCTCTATTGTAGGTAAATTGTATAAAGTATTACTTTTAATGGGTATTTTGTTTTTCTTACATTATTGTTTGATAATATTATGTCTATGGGAGTTCTGTTTTGTACCTGGCCCAGTTACAAATGTAAGGATTCCTGGTTGAGGTATTTGAAGGTTAAACAAATGTTGAGTTTTTAAATAATTGTATTGGTGTTCTCCTTATATAGTTCAGGTTAAGCCTTAGTTCCGAGAGAAAGGTGAAACTATGTATCCGATTGACAGCGCATAATGGTCACGACACATGCATGCACATACTTGCACAATGACTTGTACGAAGCAGTCGTTGCTGGGCGCAATGCATAACGTATGGTACATGACTGTGTCTGAACGAGTACCCGGTATACGCTGATATTTCATCCCACAAACGATTCAGGCTTGTTTACTCAACAATTGTTTACCTTCAACCGCCTCAATCACAGTGGCGTAAATATAGGGGGACGGGGGAACGTGCCCCCCAGCCAAGGTCCGTGCCCCCCGGGTGCCCCCAATTCAGAATTTTTGTAAAAATAGGTCCCTATTTGAGAATGCAGGATTCAAGTATTGACATGCCCCCTAGAAAAAGTGGTGCACCCCTAGTTCTCCCCCTGAAAATTGGACCGTAGTTACGCCACTGCTCAATCAGTAAAATTTTGACGATACTCCCACTGCTGTGACATTATTCACCTTCGTGTTCTCCATCTTGAATTTCACGTTGAATGAGACACAGCGCCTCGTGGGGGACTTGACATTAAATCATGTCTTTTATACACTTTCATAGTAAAATTCTACTAAACAAATGTAAAATATTTTTTTATAACATAAGTAAAACTTAATACACACTTTTACGTTGTCACGCACAACCGTAATCGCACCTGCGCGTAACTCTTGTATACACGGCCGGAAGTTGACCACTCAGTGACCCGATCAATTACAAAGGTATGAAAAGAGAAGTTTATCTTGTTAACTTGTGGATACCCCCAAGCTGGGAGGACTGCAAGGATATCACACCTCGAACCCTCGAATCGGGGGTTGGCGACCGTGACATTAGACTGGGCTCGTTTCCCTAATGCCTAACTACAGTGCAAAGTACACTTCCGATCGCACGCTCTATGTTTAAAAAAAAGTTCGAAAAAAACGCCAAAAGTTACGGAAGCGTAGTACCGCCACATGAAAAAAAAATCTCGCTCTTATCGTGTACGTACACGATCGTGTACGTACACGATAAGTCCAAAGTTATCGTGTAAGTATCCTCAATTTACCCTAAATGACGCACCGAAGGTTATATGATCAACTGGACGGTAACTCTTACAAATGAAATTAGCAGTTTGGTGTTTCGGTTTGTTTCAGTGAAGGATTCTCTTGTAAAATGCTGAATTTCAATGCATGATCATACGCGTGGACGTCTTGAGCGCCGTTTTTTGAGACGCACAGAATTGTGGTCATCAGAAAATTGATGTTGGTATAATGACTCACCCTAAACTGTTAAAGTTGATGGGGGCACAGAAAATGTACCCAAGAAGAAAAACAGTTGAAATCATGTTTCATCTTATTCCAGATGGTTGTAAAATTGTTTTTAAACTTGAAAATAAAAATATTGTTTTCGATTTTTAAAATAAAATGGTATAATTTGGAGAAGCTCTCAAAACTTTTAATCAATATTCTTGAAAAGTAAGACTAATTGCGGTGACACCATGTGGAATCTCAATTGAGTAGTAATTAGTTCTGAAAAGAACTGGAGGTACAACTCGACGTTTCGATCAGTGTGCTCTGATCGTCCTCAGAAGAATGGGGAATGCTGCTGCTTAAGTAGGCTGCTGGAGGATTACGCGAAGACAGGATGCTGGTGGATTAGTGCGTTGATGCGTGCAGGCGGGAGTGCCTGTGCTCACTGAAGTGAATCAGTTGTAGATAAGCACTAGGGGAAGGAGGGTGGTTGACTTAGGATATAGGAGATACCTCAGTCTGGGGTGGGTTGTGGACCTCAGCCAACGCACCCTCACCCTCACACCCAAATCCATCCCAACGGAAGAAATCATCCAGTCAGTTGAGCCAGCCCTACGACGACTCAACAAAACAGAAGCTGATGACGTCCGACTACAGATGAGTGATGTTTTGCGTAAAGCCAAGCCAGCCAAGCCCAACCTCTCCAAGGAAGTGCTTTCTGCTTTACGGGACATCAGACGGGACAGCTCCATCCACATCCTCACTGCAGACGAAGGCAACGCTACAGTCATCATGGACCGATCACAATACGCCGACAAGGTAAGTCACATTTTATCTTCTGATTCATACCGCCCCCTCAAGAAGAACCCCATCCCATCCATAGAGAAAAGAGTCGCTAGCCAACTCCTTGCCCTCCACCGTGCCGGTGCCCTCTCCACCCAACTCTACCGACATCTCAGACCATCCAGCTCATCCTGCCCTAGGTTCTTTGGTCAGCCGAAGATTCACAAACCCGATGTTCCTCTCCGCCCTATCGTCGCCTCCAGAGGTTCACCTACGTACAACACAGCCCGTCATCTAGCTAAGATCCTCCGACCCTTGGTGGGTCTCACTCAGCACCATGTGTCCAACTCCGGTCAGTTCGTTGAGATCACCCGGGGCCTCACCCTTCAACCCAGCAACATCTTGGTCAGTTTTGATGTTGTCTCCCTATTCACCAATGTCCCAACTACAGAGACATGCCTCCTGGTGAAGGACAGACTCGTACAAGATCTTTCCCTTGATGATTGCACATCACTCACCCCTGACCAAATTCATGATTTGCTACTAACATGTGTCTCCTCAAGTTGTTTTCAGTTTCAGGGCAAGTTCTACGAGCAGACAGCTGGGACCTCTATGGGATCTCCTCTATCCCCGGTCCTTGCTGATATTTTCATGGAAGAGTTTGAAAACTCTTCCCTCAACACCGCCGACCTCCAACCGAAGCTGTGGCTCCGATACGTGGATGACACCTTTGTGGTTTGGCCACATAGCAGAGACACACTCCAGGATTTTCTACAACATCTCAACCAGCAACACCCAAGCATCAAGTTCACCATGGAAACAGAAGACGGCAAGATCGCGTTCCTTGATGTTGGCATTTCCAGAAACCCAGACGGCTCCCTACACCACAACGTTTACAGAAAGCCCACGCACACAGATCGGTACCTGAGCCAGCGCTCCTTCCATCACCCAAGCATCAAGTCATCGGTCAACCGTACCCTCGTACAACGCGCCTACAAGTACAACATTTGTGACAAGGACAGCCTTCCCAAGGAACTACAGCACATCTGAACCACCCTCAAACGCAACGGTTACAATCCCAGCAAGATCAGCACAGCAAAGCCGGTTCCAAACACCGAAAGCAAGGTAAGTAATCTAACCCTTTCTGCTTGTCTCCCCTATCTAGGTTCGACGTCTCACAAACTACAACGCATCCTCCGACGAGCAGGCATCGATGTGTTCCACTCAGCCCCCAGCAAACTCCAAGAACTTCTACACACCCACAAGGACAAACCGGACCCAAACAACAGAGCGGGAGTCTACCAGATCCCCTGTGAGTGCGGTAAGGTGTACATCGGCGAAACAGGACGCAACCTCCCATCAGATTGAAGGAACACCGAGCACACGGCCGCAGAGGAGATTTCGAGAAGTCCGCCATCGTCAAGCACTCGCACATCAAGGACCACCAAATCGACTGGCAGGCAGCCCAACTCATCACACCCATTGACACATGGCACCCCAGACGCATCAGAGAGGCCACCGAGATCGTCAAACACGACACCGTGCCACAGGACATCGGCTTCCACATCAGCGACATTTGGCGACCAATACTACAGACTGAAGGATCCTCTATACCCCTAGGATCCACAGTTCCCGCCTGCACGCATCAACGCACTAATCCACCAGCATCCTGTCTTCGCGTAATCCTCCAGCAGCCTACTTAAGCAGCAGCATTCCCCAGAGTCCGGCATTCTCCTGGGGACGATCAGAGCACACTGATCGAAACATCGAGTTGTACCTCCAGTTCTTTTCAGAACTAATTACTACTCAATTGAGATTCCACATGGTGTCACCGCAATTAGTCTTACTTATCATCCTCACCATGCAAAGCTACAAGTTTTACCTAATATTCTTGAAAGACCAATAAAATGGAAGGTGGTTAAATTTCTTGCAAAAAGTACTTTAAAACTTTGAAATGTGTAAAATTGCTGTTAACATTTTGTCAAATAAAAGATTTCTTTTCATAACCATGATATTAATATTTCATTTTCTCAATAATTTTCCACTACCGTCGAAATAAACACCAACGAATTAAGTAGTTTTCGTTCGCTTCTTCTATAAAGAATGTGTCCAATTTGAGGATCAGTATTTCTTTAAAAAATCATTGCAAATGCAAAGTATTCATATATTTTGGTTTCCACAGACAACAGCTTGTTGACGGCATAGAACAATAAAATCACAGATGTTCGTGAAAAAAAAATTGAGGTCATGTAAATCTCTTACTATTTGTAGGCCTATCTAGTAAAATCAGTGGTTAAACAACTTTTTCCACTTTCACAAGCACTAACTTTCCACTAAATCATACAATTTCACTATAATTTTTATTTCTGTAACAAGCACGATTTAGATAAGTTTATGCAACCAGTAATACCCCATAGTTTTGTAAGTTTTCCGAGAAATTCTAAGCCAAAGGTAGGTGCGTCATTTCACGAGTGCGGCGAATTACGTACATGGACGATACACTATAGTTATCGTGTACATACACGATAAGAGCGAGATTTGTTTTAATCATGTGGCGGTACTACGTGCTTCCGTAAAAAGTAACTGTCCTTTTTCTAAAAAAAAATATTTTGTCTAAAGTGTTTTTGTTTACGCAGTTAACAGAATCTATTAAAAATCTCGATTCCTGAGCAATTTGGTCGCACGGCGTACCCGTTTTAAAAGTGCCAGAAAAATAAGAAAACTCGGGAAATAATCGTTTGTTAAAATGTATAGAAAAACATTCCACAGTCGAACCTTTTATGGTACAACTACATGGGAGAAACATATACCAAGGATTTGCTGTCCCCCGGACCGTTTGTACGGCAGGACGGAAAATCCTGTGATTACGGCCCTCTGTTGTTTGATGCAATGGTGAATGGAAACAGACTGTCCTTCCCCACCAGTGGCGTAAATCCGTGTCGAAAAGTGGGGGTGGGGGGTAAAGATATTGACATGCGTTTGCATAATGTACAAATGGTCTGTCCAATTGCGGGCAGTTCCAGGCTGGTACGTCCGGGTTCGAATCCTGCTCCTGACACACGACAGCCGAGTGGTTTCCGCCAGGGCCGTAGCGAGTGGGGAGTGTGGGGGAGTGACACACCCCCAATAATTTTTCTCAGTCGGCAAATGAAGCGTTAAAGGTACTGGAACAAAGGTAAATTTACTAGCAAATGTTTTTGCGCCCCACCCCCCAACTCTGATGTCAGTCGGCAAATTGGCTTCACACCCCCCCCCCCCCCCAAAGAACCCCTTGCCGTTTTTCAAAATTTGGCCTAAAAATTTAAACATTTTCAAATGCCTTATACTTTTTGAAGAGATGAAATAGAGTGCAGGGATCAATTTTCGCACTCTGAATCCTTCCAACTTTCAGTTTATTTTTTTGTAAATGGGTAAAATACTGAAATTAAATCCTTGCCCAAGAATGCTATAACTCAATGGCTGTCTTATGCAGACACAGGGCTATCTTCCAAGTAATTTAGAAGCGAATCTGAATCGCCTATCTTTCCAACTTTTTCAGAAAATCAATATATGATAAAAAAGTAAAATGCTGAAAATAAATCCTCACCCCCATAACACATGAAAAAATCTGGGGGAATATCCTATACCGTACCCATCCCTGGGACAAAAAGCGAGTGGTAATATCGCCACGCTACAATAAGGGAAAATACATTAATTTCACGGATGTATAACTTGGTAACATTATGTCACAGGTTGTTCTCACTCTATTTTGTGAGCCTGCTAGGTTCGTTTCATTATTAAAATGGATAATTGCTCTAGAAAGAATCCACACGGACAGCGAAATTGAGTTGATCTTTCTTCGCAAGATAAATTATTATTGAATACCAAATCTCAATTCATCATTAACAAAACAAAATATAGGAGTGAATCAGCATAGAGTAATGATTGGAAACATTGACAATGTGAATATGAGTTCAACGATTTCACTACGGATGATCTTCGATACAATCGGCAAAGTTCACTTCACAAGTATAAGAAATGCAACCGGAATGAAACAAGCGTACCAAAGATACGTTAGAATTTGGGTACTCAATGGGTTGCAAGAATTTACGTGAGGGTAAATTACGCACTCACAATAGAAGCAAAGCTTAACCAACAAGTAAAATGTGCTAGTGAAACAACAGACATTCCGTAATCAAACCGCTGATATAAAAATACATCAGGTAAATCAATATGAGTGTAAACCCATTCAATTCAACAGGTAATCACAATTTATATTTACTTCAATGGTATAACTGTTCCTTGACCGAAAGTTAATCGGCAATTCGCAAAGGAATTGCCTAACGAAATAATCAAACAGAAATCTGCACAAAAGTTGGAAATGGTAACCAGTGAAAGGCAGTGCACGCACTCACGCGGTGTGAAATCAACGACTTGATTACACTTAGGAACAACGGTTAGACCACTGAAATATTGGCATGAAAATACAATAAAATGTGAATGGTACAACGCAATCAATAATGCAATTGTATTAAATTCTTCAGTAGTATTCGTCAACTAGATTGATTGACAATTGATATAATTTGGTAGTTGTCAGGTGGTAAACGGCGCTTCACCAACGTGAACAGAATTCAGAAAATAATCAAGAATGTGTTAACTCCAGAAAATAATAATAGATCGCAATTTAGGGTGAACACATCAAATTCTAAATACTGAAGAAGTTAATAACAAAACACAAGAAAAATAACATATATAGATCTTATCGAGTTTGCGCTTCTACTGGGCCTTGGATGGACGTGCAGGCTTGGTTGGCGACTCAGAAGGGATCCGGGTCCCAAAGCAGCGGCGTCCAGGTGGGCTCCAGAAAAGGCGACGATCCGAAGAAAGGGGGTGGTTGAGAAACGGGACAGGTTGGAGAGGCGAACCGGGTCGGCTCCCCAAGCGAGACCTAGGGACGTATGTTCTGTATCAACAGAGCACGTTGGTAAAGATGCAAGGAGGAATATTAGGAACTACTTTTAGGGAAAAGTCAACGCGTTCCAAATGAAAAGTATCAAAGTGTATGCAACAGAGATACGTCTACTTGCATCGAGGTCGCTTTCGCTTCTGATTCAAGATCAACCATTTAAATATATAATACTAAAATAAGTAGGTAGCAAATAATATACTAAGTAGAATCTAATGAATTGGTAAAAATGTATAAAAAATACACAGCATCACCCGTTCAATGAACTTGGCAACTTAGAAATGTTCTCTTCCAGAAATAATCACGGGAGGAATATCGGGCCTCTGATAAACGAAATCGTGAATAGGAAAGTATCAAGAATACGGTTCAGCACGACTCGTGTGTGTGTGCGTACATTATGTGGAATACATCAATGGTCAACCGGGTCAAGGTCACTTTTGTTTACAACCAAAGCAGCAAACGGTCGTAAGGTTTACATGTACTTAATGGCTAAGGAATGTGGTGACCATAAATTGTGAAAGTGAATAACGTATCTGAGGTCAGATTAACTCTAGTCTAGACTGGTCACATCATGGGGAATTCCTCCAAGGTTACACGAAACATGGAGAAAAATGCATGAAGATGTAACAAAACAACTTAAATCTAGCATCTTAACTACTAATCAGCAGATATAATCAATGGGTGAAGAACTTGGATTAATAACAGAATGGTTCAATTAAGCGTTCCAATCAACGAGCTGGATTTCTATCGGAAAATGGACACGGTTTCATTGAACATCAAATAAGAAAAGGACACGGGTGTGAAGCTGCTATCAACAATCAAAATGCACTACAACTAAATCGCAGATGGGTAATAAGCAACAATAAAGTCTATCGGTAAATAGGACGGAACTCCTAAAGCTTTTCCGCACACATAGTTAGCAAATAATAAAGGTTACACAAGGAAATATTTAGTGATTTTATACATCTCAACATATAGTTGAAGCATCTTTCAAACAAATCTATAGGTGACTGGTCTAAAACTCATATTGGACTGTTCCATCCATCTTGAGTCCGTCTTCAACCACTTTGTAGATCTATCAATAATATAGATGCATAAGGAATAAGCTTATACATACTAGGAAAGTAACATAAGGGTAGCTTACCTGTATCAACAGAGCACGTTGGTAAAGATGCAAGGAGGAATATTAGGAACTACTTTTAGGGAAAAGTCAACGCGTTCCAAATGAAAAGTATCAAAGTGTATGCAACAGAGATACGTCTACTTGCATCGAGGTCGCTTTCGCTTCTGAGGGAGCAGGAGCGAAATTAGGAGATCACAGAAAAACCATGCTGGATCGATACGTGCTCAAACAAGTTCTTGATTGGTCTAAATCTTAAAACAATGATGTCCTGAGGAATCTAGACCAATCAGAAAAAGACTAGTGGACAAACATTCCAAGGAAGCATGGTCAGCAAAATATGACCATACTTGAGGATGTTTATGCCAACGTGGCCAACCACTAATTAAGACAAAGGATTGTTTGGTTAGCGCTTGGCAGCTTAATGTCCCTGGGGGTAGCTCCTAACATACCAGATTATGCTATGGTCAGCTGAACATCGTGGGAAACGGCAATTTTACCCATCTTGCAAGGTAGCTAGAAAAAGGCCAAAATGTAGGAATTCCATGCTTAAAGGAATTTTCGTCGGACCACCTTAAGGAGTTATAATACAATTTTATAACAGGGTCCGACAATTATATTACAGTTCTGGTGTTTCTAGATTTGATAAAATATAAATGGGCGTTACGTAAGTCCAAAGTAAAGCTATTTCAGCCACCTTGCACATTCCTTACTGGTGAGCACCACATTCTAAGTAGTGATGACCTCAGCAGTGTAGGCTCTGGTCAGGGTATGTGTATGTCCAAATATGGATGACCACTCTACATCGATTTGCTTAGGACAGCCTCTCTTTTTCAAACCAACCAAACATATTATTGTATTGTCTAATTATTCAAAATGTATCATTCATAAGGTATGAAACAAGTCCTTTTAAGGTTATGATCTTATAAGAAAGTGTTCATAGATTGTGTATAATTTATAAACCTTGTGAATTCTTAGTGAGGGCAGAGAATGCCTTCACCACCCGACATGTATTAAACCGTATCATCAACCGGAAACTCCGTCTAAACTCGTATCTTTGCTTATCGTCTGTACTGCATAGCCTAACTGGTTATATTATCTCCCCCTGCCCCACTGATTGATATGGGCGGCCAAAAGGGCCAAAATTTAAAAAAATATCCAACATATACATTAAGAAGCCTATACAAAGGACAAAACAACAGCCAAAGAACAAATTTGTCAATAGAAAGACAAACACAAACAAAGGACAAAACACAAAGAGTACAAAATGATCAATAGAAAGACAAATTAAAATGGCAAGAGGACAAATTTTTAGAAAGACAAAGACAAAATCAAACGAAGGACAAAACGACAAGAGGACAAATTTACAAAAATACAAAGTCAAAATCAAGCAAAGGACGAAACGACATCAAGAGGAAGGACAAAATAACAAGAAGGCAAATTTTCAAAAAGACGAAGTCAAAATCAAACAAAGGACAAAACGACAAGAGGACAAATTTACAAAAAGACAAAGTCAAAATCAAGCAAAGGACGAAACGACATCAAGAGGACAAATTTACAAATAAGGACAAAATAACAAGACAAATTTTCAAAAAGACGAAGTCAAAATCAAACAAAGGACAAAACGACAAGAGGACAAATTTACAAAAAGACAAAGTCAAAATCAAGCAAATGACGAAACGACATCAAGAGGACAAATTTACAAAAAGACAAAGTCAAAACTAAACAACCGAAAGACTAACGCTAGTCGAATACAGACATTGTGTGGCAAAACCATAAAGGACAGTCACACACACACGCAAAGGACGTTTTCTTCCTACGTTAGAAAATGTATTTCTTTTCTATATCTACCTCATGATGAGAAAATACACAATGAAAACAATACCATTGAAACGAAGTATTTTGGTTTACAATTTGGTTTCGCTGAGCAAAAACACCTGCTTTATTCAGAATTCATGACTCATAACTCATTATTACCAAATACGGAATACGAAACTCACTCGAATCTAAATTCCGAGATTTTTTGAGGTTATAAGACTAACTTCGGGACTAGGTTTTATGTATGCTTCGCGAGCCTTGTTGGTTTTCCATCTGCCATGGCGAGATATAAGAGTAGAAGGAATGTGGGCATTGCTGGCAGCCGTTGCCCCACCCGACCTTAGGCTATGGAGCCCATATTCGCCTATATTGGGCACTAAAGGTTTTATTGCTTGGAGCACTGTCTCACGAGTTCTGGTATAACTTAAACCGTGTGTGGTGGGAACTAGACCCTTTTTTGAAGCTGTTAATCTACGTACAATAGGTAAGGTCGAATCAATTGGATCTGCCAAAGCATTCAAGTATCGTTCTGCAACGACGACTGGACAAGTTGACTTAAATGTTCTGGCTGTTGTCACGTCATTGCCTTGACGTAAATGGTCAGTTTTAGATTTTGGCAAATGTAACAGTAGGCGATCTGGTGTAAAAGTACAATCACAGCGTCTGATGTGGCTTAGATCGTCAAATCTCAAAAATCCTGCATAACTGATAAAACAGACAAATAAAGTTCGAAGATCCAACAATGTCGCTGTTGAATGACCGTGTGACACCAGTAACTTTTCCAGTATTTCGGGTGTAATTGGTTCTTTCCTCGTGATGGGTGTAGTGTGGGTACGATTATATCCTTGCAATGCAAGTCTGAACATACAATCATCTGTAGGAGACGGCAGCCCGGCTAAGCTATGTACCCACTTAACGCAGGCGGAATTAAACAGCATCAGCTGCCGTCTTCGCTCCGGATGTCGTGGATAAATGAGCAATGTAAAGTACGAGATGGTATGGGTCTGCTGGAAATGCCTCGACTCCGATTCTTGTGCGAGCCCAGGTCTCCCATCTGCCCCATGTGGCCAGATATTTTTGGGTTGTAGACGATGCTCTGGCCGCAATTAGTAGAGAAGGCAGCGTATTGTCAGCGAGAATGTGGAGGGTTGGGTCTTGAAGGGATTGCTTATTACGGTTCCATGCCTCTGTCAATAAAAACAAACAAGAAAGCCACAAGTACCTTTGTCACAATATGCTAAACGCATAACGCGTCTATACAAAATGGCGCAACAATCATAACGACAATCAACAATTTTTCACACATTGTTCTCTTGCAAGGCACTAGGCATCAGTCCAGCGTTAGCTGGCGCTCGGAGGCCACGAAAAAAAACCTATTTTTTAGGGGAAAACGTGGATGCGTCCAAGGATACCGAGTGAGGGCGCATTCCCTTTCTTCCTTGCGAATTAATTCGTGGGCGGGAGGGATATAAATGGGCGAGTGAAAGCAAGGTGTAGTTACTCGACGGAGAAGGAAGAATGTCATGAGGACAAGGTTTATATACGGAATGGAGTGAACGCAAACAAAAGATGTTACGTAATTGCTCACTGAGCGTGCATGTCGTTCGATAACGAAAAGAAATGTCACTTTCTTCCTACGTTCCTACGTCAGAAAATGTATTTCTTTTCTATATCTACCTCATGATGAGAAAATACACAATGAAAACAATACCATTGAAACGAAGTATTTTGGTTTACAATTTGGTTTCGCTGAGCAAAAACACCTGCTTATGAGAAAACGCCAAAGAAGGGGACGTTAGTGGTTCTTGGGGCCGTTACTAAAATAACGATTGGGTAGTCGGACACCAAATGGTCATTTTGATTTCAAAAAATGAAGCACACCAGGCACACAAATCGGCCATGTACAGATGTAGATATTATTTGACAAATAGTAAAAAATCTGCTCTCTATCGTCAAATAGATACTCGCCAAATGGCAGTTACGTATTCTGAACAAATCTCAGATACAGTCCGAGCAATAGCCCAACTCGGAACAACAATATCCTCGATTGGTCTGTCTGGGGGACTTTGAGAAATCCCATTTCAATGCTAATGTGAGAAATGACGGTTCAGAGTTAAAAGGTGATACTTTCCCCAAAGAGGGAGGAATGAACGAAATATTCATTAATTTCCAATCGAATACATGTTTATTCAAATGTGAACCGTCGGGGCAAAGTAATGGCCAAAAGTGAGAAGATGGCCATTTCGGCACAACTAGTGTACCAATTGCTTTGGAATATTCCATGAGTCTGATGACTTGAGATATAAGTGAAACAGGGGGACAGAAATAATTATTATGGACCGACCAATCTTGACAAAAGGCATCGACTCCAGAAACACCTTTACACCAAAACCTGGCATTAAATGCCTGAAGTTTTCTGTTTTGGGGTGAGGCAAATCGATCAATTGAATGTGGTCCCCAACATGAATCAATTATTGCAAAGGAGTGGTCATCTATAGACCAATCGTCAAAATCGACAAATTTACTTATTTTGTCGGCTAACCTGTTCTCATTTCTGGGCAACCATTCGGGGACAATGACAATATTGTTTAACCGGCAAAGTTTATAAATACTAAGGGCAATTTCATGAAGGTTTGATGTTGTGCTCCCGCATTTGATAATTGAAGGAACGTTCGCATTGTCCGTGAACCATTTGATTTTGTGATTTGTAAGATAGGACTGGCACTCAATAAGGATTCTGAGTACCGCAGTCAACTCGCGCCATGTTGAGCTATTGAGTTTTCCACTCACTGACCATATACCATGAAATCGCATATCGGACTTGCCGTGAACGAAACCGCCGTAACCGGTGGCACTGGCATCGGAAGAAATCTGAATTGTTGGTACGAGACGAAATTTGAATGGAAAGCCGTTAAGTAATTTAATGTTTTGGATCCAAAATTCTAGTTCGGCGGTAACGCTGCTGGGAAGATTTATCAAGCTTGTCCAAGAAACGCGCGATTCAATTGCATGGTAGCATGAGCGGGTCATAAGCCTAGCTATCGGGCCCAAGGCGGGAGACATAGCGATCACTTGGCCCGCGATTGAAGCCAATTTCATAACTGAAATTAGCTGACCAGCTGTGAACTGAACCATCAAATAGTTAATGGAAGAAAGCAACTTGGCAAGTTTAGCCTCGCCGATGTAAAACTTTGAAGTGGTAGAATCTATGAAAAAACCTAGATAGTGAATATTTGTAATGGGAGTCCACACACACTTCGTTTTGCTTAATACAAAGCCGCTACGGGATATTGTTTCTTTGACAATGTCTAGATTCCTTAAGGCGGAGAGTCGAGTTGGGGAGATAATGAGACCGTCGTCGATGTAAACAAAGGAAAGAATGCCTTGCGCGCGCCAATAGTAAACCAAGGGCCTGACCACTTTGGTAAAGATATAACATGCACTGCTGAGTCCGAATGGAAGAACTGTGAAAACATAGTACTTAGTGCAATTAAGACGCGTCCATGAAAACCCAAGATACTGTTGGTGAAGGGGAAAAATATCAATGTGGTGATATCCCGATTCAAAATCGAAAGATAAATAATGCTGTCCAGAATTCAGAACCTGTGCAATATGCTTTAGGTCTTCATATTTGAATGGAGTTAATGAAATAAATTGGTTGGGGTGTCGAAGGTCCAAAACAAGTCTTAATTTGTTCCCTTCCGCAGCGGTTAGTGGGTTGCAACACAAAGGAATAGTATCGATTTCAATTATGCAACGCTTAATTAACAATTCTGAAATGGCAGAATCGACAAAGTCTGAATGGTCCAAACTAGATTTGTTATTCGTAGCAAAAAACGATGATGGCAAATATTTAAAAGGAATTTTATATCCGTATGCAATGGTTTCAACAACTAAAGCACTGACTTTCAAATCTTTTATCCAAAAAGGCAAACAAGATTTTAATTTACCTTTAACGGTCAATGGGGCTGTCTGTGGAGAGTCGTGCTTCGAGGATTCCCAGTTTCTATGTGGGGGAAATTCTGGCTGTTGTGGCTGCGGGCTGCTGTTGACTGGCTCGCAGGGCTCTGAGGGATGGGCAGTTAGTTCGCACATGGCCGGTGATGCCGCATTGAAAACACATTCTCCGGTCAACCCCGAAGGAGGGCGTAGTGAAATTGTAGGGGAAGCGACGAAAAGAAGACTGATGAACAGGCGGAGCAGTTGAAAGGCTGTACCGGTTTGTGGAAAACTTCGAATTGCGCTTTGTTTTCTTGGCCGCATCAGCTCTCTTACTGACTGCCGATTCTCATCGTCAGAGTCGTCCGCCAAATTATCAGTTAGGTACTCTTTTACGGTCGCCCAACCCAAGGGCGAGCGGTCCGCTAGTTTTATAAGTTTCTGACGTTGTTTTACCGCCTCTAGGGTCTCCTGGAGAGTACTCTTCGTACTGGTGATGTCACCGAGCTCCAAAGATCCGAGGGCAGAATCTAATAGCGTTGCTATCTTTGCAGAGTGGGTATGCTGATCCTTGTTGCCTTCGCTCTTGAAGGAGACAGCAGTTTCAGACAATCGTTGCCTTTTTGATGTAACATCAACTTTGTGCTGAAGATGTTGTATGGCGTTAAGAATCTCTTGATTCGAGACGACTTGAGCTTGGTTCTCCAAGCTCATGATGCTTGAATGTGTGCAGTAACGAGTGAAAGCAAGGTGTAGTTACTCGACGGAGAAGGAAGAATGTCATGAGGACAAGGTTTATATACGGAATGGAGTGAACGCAAACAAAAGATGTTACGTAATTGCTCACTGAGCGTGCATGTCGTTCGATAACGAAAAGAAATGTCACTTTCCCAATCGAACGAAGGTCGATCGCGAGAAGACAAACTTTTTATGTCTAACTAATGTTGAACGCTGGTGGCGTACGTCACTACACTTTTCGCTCCCCCCAACCGGTGTCTCTCCACCTGGTTTCAGGCGATGTACATGTATGTGATTAGTTCAGATTATATTTTGAGTGAAAAAGTGTGGTTGGGTACTGCATTTTTCGCAATAGTTACGTGCCCTCGGCATATGATTCAGAACAAATTCCACTCGATCATTTAGTTCACCGTCCTGTATTTCACTATAAAGTTTCCGAATTGAGATGCCATATTCTTGTAGCCGTCTCTTTATAGTTCTCTCACTGACACAGAAGCACCTGGCTGTGTCTTTCACAGAACAATTCAAGTGACCTGTAATGGGTAGTACGGAAGTCATGTAAAAAGTTAGTCTGAACATAAAGCACGAATTACTTGGACCATAGAAGTATAATTTCTTACTTTGTTCCTCAAAATCCCCCCTCCCCCAAATCCAAGAAAGATGTAAAACATGATAACCAGAAACAAAGCTAAGGAGACATGTGTATTGTTACATGGTATCTTTTTGAAATTTTCAGCTAAATTAAGAACTTTAATTACGTACAAGCCTCAAAATTAACACTTACCGCCGGTAAATGTTTTTTGCGGAGGTACCAGTAAGTGATTTTTTTTTAAATTGTCAAGTTGCTTGGTAAGTAAATAAAGTTGAAATAGGGGAAAAATGCTGTATCCGACCCTCACTTTCGGAGAATTTTAAATCCCTTTTTAAAAAATCCTCTTGAGGAACTGGTAACGTTACTGTAGTAAAAACATCAGTGAAACAAACGAATGCAAGCAGAAATTCTGTCGCGCGGCTGGAAATCTTGACCAAAGAGACTAAAAATGGTGTTCAGCAAGTAGTTCTGTCAAGACCACTGTGTACCCGAAAATGGCTTATTTTTCACGATTTTGAAACTTTGTCCTTAATCAAAGTGGATGTTCACCTCATGCCTCAGTCATTAGACTCAAGACTGCACAATTTAATCGAATCTTTATTGGAAAGAAATTGCTTAAAACTAACGTTCGTAAAATCTAAAATAGTAAGTTACTAATGTTTAGATAGTTAACTGTAGTGTTAGGCCTATAACAAGCTGCGCAGGAAACGATTTCGTCCGTCAATTTTGCATAGCAAAATATTTAGACTGAACATTTTTTGTGCACACTGAATGCTAATTAATATTGAATAGCAACTGATACAATTTGTGTAGCATTTTGCCAGCTTTACAAGAGGAAATCGTTCACTGCTGTGGACCTCATTCCATGCAGGTAAAGAAGAATCTTCTAAGTTCTATCTATAGTTTAAGCCATATGCAGTATTAAAATTCGTTTGTTTCACTGACGTTTTTACTACAATAACGTTACCAGTTCCTCAAGAGGATTTTTTTTAAAGGGATTTAAAATTCTCCGAAAGTGAGGGTCGGATACAGCATTTTTCCCCTATTTCAACTTTATTTACTTACCAAGCAACTTGACCATTTTTTTAAATCACTTACTGGTACCTCCGCAAAAAACATTTACCGGCGGTAAGTGTTAGTTTTGAGGCTTGTACGTAATTAAAGTTCTTAATTTAGTTGAAAATTTCAAAAAAATACCATGTAACAATACACATGTCTCTTTAGCTGTGTTTCTTGGATTTGGGGGAGGGGGATTTTGAGGAACAAAGTAAGAAATTATACTTCTATGGTCCAAGTAATTCGTGCTTTATGTTCAGACTAACTTTTTACATGACTTCCGTACTACCCATTACAGGTCACTTGAATTGTTCTGTGAAAGACACAGCCGGGTGCTTCAATGAGAGAACTATAAAGAGACGGCTACAAGAACATAGCATCTCAATTCGGAAACTTTATAGTGAAATACAGGACGGTGAACTAGATGATCGAGTGGAATTTGTTCTGAATCATATGCCGAGGGCAGGTAACTATTGCGAAAAATGCAGTACCCAACCGCCATTTTTCACTCAAAATATAATCTGAACTAATCACATACATGTATTCTCTTATAATTAGTCTTCATGTTACTAATTTTGTCTTTGCATATTGTAGGACCTCTTGATATTGTGTAATTATTTGTAACAACATTCTTGTTGTCAGCATTGGAATATGTGTTAATAAATGAAATGAAAAAAAATGAAATGTACAGCGCCTGAAACCAGGTGGAGAGACACCGGTTGGGGGAAGCGAAAAGTGTAGTGACGTACGCCCCCAGGGTTCAACATTAGTTAGACATAAAAAGTTTGTCCTCTCGCGATCGACCTTTGTTCGATTGGGAAAACGTCCTTTGCGTGTGTGTGACTGTCCTTTATGGTTTTGCCACACAATGTCTGTATTCGACTAGCGTTAGTCTTTTGGTTGTTTAGTTTTGACTTTGTCTTTTTGAAAATTTGTCTTCTTGTTATTTTGTCCTTATTTGTAAATTTGTCCTCTTGATGTCGTGTCGTCCTTTGCTTGATTTTGACTTTGTTTTTTTGTAAATTTGTCCTCTTGTCGTTTTGTCCTTTGTTTGATTTTGACTTCGTCTTTTTGAAAATTTGCCTTCTTGTTATTTTGTCCTTATTTGTAAATTTGTCCTCTTGATGTCGTTTCGTCCTTTGCTTGATTTTGACTTTGTCTTTTTGTAAATTTGTCCTTTTGTCGTTTTGTCCTTTGTTTGATTTTGTCTTTGTCTTTCTAAAAATTTGTCCTCTTGCCATTTTAATTTGTCTTTCTATTGATCATTTTGTACTCTTTGTGTTTTGTCCTTTGTTTGTGTTTGTCTTTCTATTGACAAATTTGTCCTTTGTAGGCTTCTTAATGTATATGCTGGATATTTTTTTTTAATTTTGGCCCTTTTGGCCGCCCATAGATTGATGCTCGTTGTTACCGGAAGTAGGGAAGTGTACTCTACGAGTATGCTTACTCTCTTTGAATCAAGATATACATTGAAGGGAAGGTACAACATTGGTAACAGTGGCGGACCGTCAGGGGGGGCTGGGGGAGCAGCCGTCCCCCGGCCCCCGGCCCGGAGGGGGGGGGGGGCCCGGACCCCTCCCCAAAGATTTTTTTTTTTTTTTTTTTTTTTTTTTTTTAACATTCTGGTGGAGGGGGGTGGGGGTGGGGGTGGTTGGGGACCGGCCCGAGCTGGAACTTACACAAATCAACCGGCCCTTTCTTATTTGAGCTCCCCTGAAAACATGAAGTGTAATCATGACGGGTCTCTCGGAAATCACGTGTGGTTAGGGAATGATGCCTGGGGGTGGGGGGGGGGGGCCGACCGTGCGCTCTGCCCCCCGGCCCGGCGGTAACTTGTTCCGCTACTGATTGGTAATGTTGGCTAAACTGCTTGTATGAGTATGCTTACTCTCTTTGAATCAAGATATACATTAAAGGGAAGGTACAACATAATGTTGGCCAAACTGCCTCTATGGGTATGCTTACTTTATTTTAATCAACTAACCTGTAAACGTTTTACCTCAATGCGGAGTCTAAGTCATGAGAAAATTGTGAACAAACATTAACATTTTTACAGAAAACACATGGGAAAAGAAAAAAAATTAGATTTGAATGTGCATACTTTTTTGTGCACAGTAAAAATTAACACTTCAAAAAGATGACTGTTTAGGATGATTGCTATTATTTTTATTAACTTCACGCCCTCTAGCGGTGAAATGCACTTGAGCAGCGAGCTCCGATTTATATTTACGGTGCCATTTATTGCCTTTTTACAACGCAAACCACTGATCTCTATTATCAGTGGTACAAACATATCACAAAAGTACGGTCGCTCCCTTCCAAATATACATTTCCCTATGTTTTTGGTGAAAAGTTTCATGGGCGGATCCAGAATTTTTTTTAGGGGGCTGAGAATCAAAAACAATTATTTTTCAGTACTACAAAGGGTTGCCGCCACGTCCTATATGCGCAACGGTTAGTACAGTACTAAGTAGGTCACCTCCTTATGTTTATCCCGCACACTGTGGGAATGGGAGTGCGTTCTCCCCTCCCCCTCCCCCTCTTTTTTACGATTTTAGGGGGGGGGCTACAGCCCCCTTAGATCCGCCAAACTCCAATCGAAAACAATTTTTGTTTTAAAAAACAAAATACGAACACGAGTAGTTGAACTGACACCAAACCTATCAATTTATGAAAAGAAGATTTCTATTTTATAACAGTTTAAACGTACTTTAATATGCATAACATCAAATGTTATAGAAAATTACTGAAATGCCTTACTTTCCAAAGACAAATCCAAAGATTTTTTTCTGCAGACATGTCATCGAAATATTACCACCCCTTTTCCAAACCCCTGTGTCTTAAAAATTCACGATCAGAACAGATTTCGACAGGGCATGGAATCGATGTCCTAGTTGAAGATGAACAGAGTGACTCAGTGAAAATCAATGGCTCATTTATGCAGCAGCAAAATAACGGTAATATGACCTCAAAATCACAATTCCCGGAGGTAAAACAAATAAAAACAAATGCTTGTAGCGCGGTGACTTTCCGTGCCATCGTTTGGGGTATTATTTTCAGTCACTGAGTTCATCATTTCCAAAACGGCCCATCATGAGCTAGCGCATAGCCTAACTGGCCGGCCTAACAGCGTTGTCTGAAATACCGCCCTCTCGCGGCTGATATTGCGTAAGGTACATGGTAGACTGGTCCCCTGTCTATATCCTTCAAGGATATAGACAGGCTCAAGGCGTACCACTCAAAGGATTTCATTGGATACGTTAACGCATTGTACTGAAGATCTGACGTCACGCTTCGAGACTTGCCGCGCTAGCTACCAACCAAGGTCAAAGTTTAGCATCGGTAAAAATATGGCGGCTGCACGGCCATGATATGGTGTAATTCACGTTCCTCTAGTTCAAAGCGTGACGTCAGATCTTCAGGCTTGTACTTGGTGCATGGTATTTAAAACCTAACCAATACAAGCCGCAAGATGGCGGTATTTCAGGCCTCCTATTTATAACAAACTTAGCCCGCGATGTCCTCGGTTGTTGAAACCATGGAGGAAGGAAAATAGATCCATTTGGTAAGCGTGACGTCATTTCATCGTAAGCAACGCTTCCTTCACATCAAGTGGTTCCAAAAATGTCGTGCTATTAAACGTTCAAAAATGCATTGCCCGTTTTCTTTTTAGAATTAGTACAGAAGAAATCGCAATTGTTGATCGTGATTGCAATCTTAATTTTTACCAATTCAACCACAGAATCGTCATTGAAATTGTGAAAATCTGAAATGAAAGTTTCAGCTTATGTAATTACATAGTGAATTATTCTTGAATAGACTGTAAGTTGACCTCGAGAACGTACGAGTTTTCGCGAGAATCTTGACTTCCGGGCACCTCGCATAGCATTAACATTTACAACGTGATACGGTTCTTTTCAGAACCTGTATCTCAGCTTCACGTTAGTTGAGATAAACACATGGTGTTACCGCAAACCGAAACGATATAGTGTATTTTGTGCAAATGTTTTATGAAAAGAACTTTATTGTGCTGTTTCAATCAATTTCATCCATTGAATATGGTTTGACTTAATAAAAGCTTGGTTTACATTTTGTAAATTGTAAATAATTTCGCACATCTTGGTCAAATATTTTTTTTTTAAACTGACCTCGATTTCCGCTTTCACGTTAGAAACCTTAAATCCATGCAACAAAAAGCGATCGTCGTGATCCTTGACGTACACGCATGCAAAAAAAATTAATAGGACGTGCGACGTTTCCCCTTCCGATGCTGCCGGTGGGCGATTTTTTTCTGCAAACAAGAATTGCCATCCCGCGATATTTCAGCCAATCAGATGTCTTATACATATTCGTCATCTTAAATAACGTGCCATGTGATTGGCTGAAAAATTGTGGGATGGCAATTCTTGTTTGCAGAAAAAAAAATCGCTGCCGGCGGTGGTAGTAAGATCGATCAAGCACTCGCAAAGGATGCAACGCCACGCAAAATCCATGCGATACAGGGTCTGTTTTCACGCTACGTAACGAAGCACTTATCCCGATTTAAAATATTACCTAACTTCAGTTTGTCAGTGCATTCGAACACGGTGTGCGTAACACAGTCGGCCTAAATTCGCAATTTGACACTCCGAACCGGACGTTGTTTCCAAGCTTTTTTAATATTTTATTTATTACATTGTAAGTTTTAAAATGTAATCATTCCATCAATATGTTTTTGGGGTGGGAAAAAAGGTGATGTGACAAAAATAACAATCATATAAAATTATACACGCGTTAACCTCCCATAGCTGATGGCTCAGAGGTGCCCGGAAGTCAATGGTGACCTTTTCATCGCGAGACTAACACAGGCTATTGGAGCCACAAGTTGAAAAATGAGTACACGTGATTTTAGTATGTACGTATGCGTATGACGCATGTACTTACGAAGAGTTTTCGCACCGTGTATGAGCCGTTGAGGGCACATGTTGTTTGACCACTGTTGGCGAAAGGGCAACGATAGTGCGTCGCGTTTTGCAGTTGATGTGCGTACGCGCAGAATATCTCCAGCGATCATTGGCTGGCAGAAGTACTCGTGCACTTAGTACCATAACACACGCACATAAAGTGTACGCACAACGCTCACACGACACAAAAGTGGCTATCATTAAGACACTGGGTGCAAATTCACCGCTAGAGGGCTACGATGTGCACTGGTAGAATAGGAGGTTGTCAGTTTAGGCTAATACACAGATGTGTTCAACCGAGCAGCAGCATTTTGAATATCCCATATGAAATCTCACATTAATGAGTTTATAAATGTATAAATAAGGTTTGTTTTGGCATAATCTTGCAGTCATGTTATTTCTCTCGAAAAGGGGTTCATTTAAATTCGATGTAGGCTCCACTGCTTGTGACGGCTGCTGCGATTTCTCCGATATATCTTATTATCATGCTCATCGTACCAGAGAAGAGACAGCCATTAACGTAGTCGTGTTTCGTGTCGTTTTTGTGGATGCATAAGGGCCCTGAGCCAATTGCTTGTGGTATCTGTGAGAGTCTCGAAATGTCAGGGCATGGGACACTGGAAACCATCCTTCGCTGTGAATGGAACCTCCCACCGACTGCAAGTTCACATTGCTTTCATCATGCAATGAAGATTGTACCATTGGATACATGGGGTACAAAGACAGGGCTGCAGGTGTGATAGGAGGTAGAGGGACTCCACTCCATGTACCGGCTCCTGTGGAGAAAAAAAAAGGATTCTCGAAAAATTATACAAAAAAGATAATGCATAATAAATAAATGTTTCACGGCTAAATTGCAAAACATAAAAACATACAAGACAGTCATTTCCTCCAACAAAAAAATCAAACTGAAATGAAGGTACTTCTCCAAAATGTTGCATTTTCACTTTTATTTGTATACATTTATTAATCTCACATAAATATAATAATCCGTCCAAGATTTGATAATCAACTTATTTGTAATGTTTTTTCCCATAAAAAAAATGTGTTCTGTCGTGTAAGGTCACTTATTTATTTATTTATTTATTTATTTATTTATGCTCTTTGATGCAACAAGCACTTTGATTTTGTTAATTTGACGTCATCACTGAAGCTCTCTATTCACTCACTCCTTGAAAACTCGTCCATTGTCGGGAACCGGTCTGGAAACGAAGCGAAGCCCCTTGATGCAATGAAACACTCGCGTTCTCTTTGCCTCATAACAGCGCCCCCGCACGGTGACCCAAATCTCCAGGTACCATCAAGTCCTTTGGGTATACCCCCCTCATGCGGCCGAATTGGCGAACGCGCGTAGGTGTGTTCCTGTATGAGCGTCTCAAGCCTTTCCCTGCTTCAAACGTGTAATAAAAGAGAACAAAATTGTTTTTTGATAAGTCTCCTACATAACAACATTGATGAATTATTTGGGTTTTTTTGACAGGTGTGTTTGTTTTTTTGTTTTTTTTTAACATAAAGCGTTTCAGAGAGGCAAAATCAGGAATTATGTTGACACACTATGAATCACACACTGTTAGCCGGACAAAAGTATTATACCATTTGTACAACCCGAAAGTACGATTTAATATCATAAGGTTAACTTGAAATCGTCTGCATATATTTAATTACTTTTGCGGCATTTTTGGTTGGTTTTTTGTTTGTTTGTTTGTTTGTTTGTTTTGTTTTTTAATACAACGCTATTGTAGAGAATGAGTTCCACTTGTAAATACAGTTTCCAAATTTTCTATAAAAATTGCCGACCATTTGACCCAAAGCTTTCACATAATTATTGATTTCTGTTCTCCAGATATTCATTGATCCTCGTAAAATACGAAAGCATCTAAAAACCTTTTTATCTGGGGGTAACTTTTTGTAAAACATTTAAACAAAACACTATGTTTTTCTTTTTTTTCCCCTCAAATAATATGAGCAATAGACTAACCAGTGAACATTTTATCACTATATATAAAAATATGTTCACTGGTTAACGTTAGTCTATTGAAATATTTCTTGAAAACGAGAAGGTTGACATGAACTTACGTTTACCAGATAGCTTTAAAAGTGTTGATGCAATAAACTCAATATTATCCCAAAAGTGGACGTAGTTGATAAACACTATAGATTAAGAAATATTGAACATACACACATGGTACTACCGAAAACATTACTCCTACGATACACACAATATGCGATTGGACGTGGTTTTTATTACACGATACAAAAGACCGGTTGCATGCATCAACTGTAATGTTTTAATGCTGTGTATATTATACCCGAACTGTGTTTTTTCTTTTAGAAATAAGGCCAAGTATATGTCCGCAAATACGTGATAGCAGAGCTTCAGTCGCGAATCCAGAGGGCGTGTACAGGAGCTTGGGACACTCAGGAGAGTTCTGAGAAGACCTGGTGGTCTTCTGTATACTTTAAAGCAGTCCCTAAACCTGGAGTCCGGCATTCTCCTGAAGACGATCAGAGTATACTGAGTTACAGAGTTTCTCCTCTCACCACCGCACAGTGGGGCAGGGTGGGACTAAAGTGCGCCAAAACTAAATTTTCCATTATTTTGAAGGCATATTACACCCAGATAAAAAAAGATATGTTTTCGGACCCGCAGATGTCAATGGAAGTGTTTTTAAACATTTATGACGTCATCAAAATACTGATTTCTAATTGGACCGCGGATAATTCACGCTTTATAGCCTCAATTGAGTTTTTGTTCGTTTTAAATTACACTAATCGAGTGTATGTGTTGCGGCTGCAAATAATTTTAAGGATAAAATTATCGTTAAACAATTTGAGGAAGTTTGTGATTTAGATCCATTATACACTATTGGTAATGTTTGTAAAAAAAATGTTTCTAAAAGTATCCTAATACTTTATTTGAATCAAGATATATGGGGCCTACATTGAACAACCAACATGTAAAAGATTCACTTTATTATGTGTCATTATCCGAGAAAATAATGAAAATGCATTTAGATAATAATAATAATAATAATAATAATGTGTGGATTTATATAGCGCACGTATCCACCAACTAAGTGGTGCTCAAGGCGCATTATATTATTATCCCTGCTCATAAGGCTCATAAGGCTCATAAATCATTCCTGAAACCATCTCAGCTCCCTGGGGAGTATACAACTCAATTGCTGCCATTTCTAGCGCATATAGAGCAAACCAACTCTGCCTTCACAGGTACCCATTTAACCCCTGGGTGGAGAGAAGCAATTATGATTAAGTGTCTTGCTCAAGGACACAAGTGTCACGGCCGTGATTCGAACCCACATTATGTTGCTAACACCAGAACTTGAATCCGGTAAGCTAGACCGCTCGGCCACGACACCCCATAGATGTTTCGTATTCATTCTTATGTTGATTTGTTTTTTGTTTCCGGAGGGACAGCAGTTATTTTTGGACATTATTTCACTATTTTACTAATTTGATAGCACATGAGACCAACATATTTCATCCCTGTTTGATACCATGATCAATTTAACACCAATAAGTTTCATGTAGACCTGTGATATTTTTGTTTGCGAATTTACCAGTAGGGGTTTACTGACTGAATATTACTTTTAGATATGTCTTGCTTTCCACTATCAAGACACTGATAACTATTTTAACTGCACAGTTCATCATGGCTATCATTTCACAAGACTTGCCTTTCGAAGCAGAAACCGCAAGGGAATAGTCCTGTCAGTTTCACTGTGTGGCGCGCTCTGCTCACAGCCACGGTCGTGCTATGAAAAAAGTTCAAAAATGTTGGGATGGGGTTTACAAAAATAGCTACAAAAATAGCTACAAGGTCGCAGGTGGTCGCAGCTAATTTTGGTATCAAAATGTTGCTGAAAGATTCAGATTCAAGGAAATATGAGAATTTAGGCGGGAATCGGCGGGAATTTCTAGTTCCACCTTAGCTGAACAAAAAAAGCTATATTTTATAATTTTTTTAACCAAATTCCTCAGTTTTTGATGATGAAATCAAAAAGCTAATTTACAATCGATTTAATTTTTAAAGAATATAGATCATGCACTGGGTTTACTTCAGTTTACATGACGATAGCTTCTGTCAAAAGCCCACAATGACAATTGTAACTTTATTACCAGCAACCGCCTTTTATCAAAGATAAATCCAGTTTTTTGAGATTGTAAGGCAGTTCTACAGTCATGAAATATTAATTAGACTTTAAATTGTTTATAAAATAGTCGTATGGGGTCTTAGCAACCTAAAAAATGTAAAATAAATAAAATCTGGCCCACTGTGCACCTGTTCTTCTCAGAAACAACAATTATTACAACTCCTGAGAGATTGTTTACATGGTGTTACCGCAAACCTAACTTCTATTGTTATTTATGTTGTATTTTAGGGAACTGGGATTTAAGTCTGTACGGTAACACCAACCTAATGATATCGCTTAAGTTCTTTCAAGTAAATAATTAACCGACTTTTCATTGTTTACGTTTACTCTTAATATGAAGTCTCAAATCTGGAAGACCTAAATCACTCAAGGGTTGGGGTACTCTATCCGTCAAGTTGTCTTTCAAGTATGGAGTTTTTAAGATTCCAAAATCCGCGCCAATCCGGCCAAGAATGTCAGGCAGCTAAGATGTGGTGATGAAGTATAATGGAGTATGGTGATAACATATATGTGTGATCGTTAAAGTGACAGTAGGAAGCTATTAGAGATTTATTTTAAACTGACATTATGGAGATAAGAAACGATTTTTATATTAAAGTGACAGTGAGCATGGAGATAAAACCATACTTGATGCCGTTACTAGTTGACATTATGAAGATAAAGGGATATAATATCGTGTTAAGTGACAGTAATCTGAAGATTTCTTCAGAGAAAGGTTTTTTCTTTTGATAAAAATAATAAAGTGTATTATTCATTAGGATGCATTAGTTTGTAAGATTATTCAATAGAGGGCAGCATACTATTTCATAGCAGACAAATAAGGCAATATAATTTAATTATATTATTATATTATCTCCCCAGATTTGTTTACGCCTTACGGTATTTAATTTGATACATTTGAAATAATATCTTCTTTGTGGGTGGACGGCTTTTGAAGCTTGTATAGCTTTCATACGATTTCATTCAGAATTCAGTCTGAAGCCGCCGTGCAGGGGCGGATCTAGACTGGTCACTTGTCTTTAAAAACAAAGACAGGCTCCTGGAGCACCATTCAAGGGATTTCATTGGATACGTTGTGTTGAAGATCTGACGTCACGCTTTAAGGCTCGCGTTAGCTACCAACCAAGGTCAAAGTTGAATCTCCGGGGAAATAGCATGACGGCCGCGCAGCAGTATCTGGCGTGATTCATGAGCATCAAAGCGTGACGTCGGATCTTCAGGCTAGCGTGGATCAACAGTCTCGAAAGTGGGCGGGCAGAGGGAATAATGACGAAAAGAGCCTATATAAAAATCGTATGGTTAACTTTCACGCACGTCGATATGCCAAGATGCCCGTATGAAAATGTTTGATAAATAATTTGTGAATTGCACTACCTTTCAAAATCGGATAGCCTGGAAGAGTCCCGAAATCCCTTGGCAAACGGATTACTGTCTATCTTAAGCCTGGTAATCTGTTGAAGACAAAATAAAGAAATATAAGAATGATAAACTAATGGCCAATTGCGTTCAATGACCGAATGGCTTCCTCTTTAGATCAAAAAAGTACGTTGTACCTTCTTCAATCATCCATTATTAACTTAAGTTTTACAAGGTAGGACATTTTGAAACAATAACCACCAATTGATGACTAATTGGTACATTTTTTAATCCTCAGTTGACACCATAAACAATGTACACACCCCACACACAGGCAACCAAAACACACCCATGTCTGGATTACTATATGAGTCAGTGTTCCTCCTATATCCTCTCTATTGCTCCTAAGCAAAAAATGTTTGCGGTGACACCATATGAAAATTCTCTTTTGAGTAGCATAGTTCTGAAAAGAACTGGTGGTTACACCTCGACGTTTCAATAAGTATGCTCTGATCGTCTTCAGGAGAAACGATATATAACAATATAAATTAAATCATTAATTTGTATGGTGGCAAACCACAGTTGAGTAAAGACTGTTTGCAGTCATAATAATAATAATAATATTTATTAGAACATACACTTTTAAATCAGTGGCACTCGTCAATCGACGGTGCGTTCTACATTAACGTAATATTCAGTACATGTGTTACAGGTAATTAAAACATAGATAATACAATATAGATGGGCGTAAAAACAAAAAGACTTAAGGTTATTATAAGTTAAAAATTAGAAATAAACGAAATATTCAAATGAGTTGTAACCACCAGTTCGTTTCAGAACTAAGTACTACTAAAAAGAGAATTTTCACACGGTGTCACCGCAAACAGTCTTTACTTATCCTTTTCACCATGCAAAGCTACAAATCTCACTTGTTCATTTTGTTATTTTTTTGGGTAAAACTTTCTTCAGAATTTGTATACGAGTTTTTTTCCCCCAGGACCATGAGGTTTCCTCCTGAGGACCATTCTTCCTATTGTACCCTGTTGTTATCAAGTCCTTGGAATTATAGCTCTAACTAATCACAGACACACACATGCCACGTTGCTGGTCTACCGTTTGTATCTAGTACTTACTAATTGATTCTGGTAAGCGGTGACTGCCGTAAATGCCGTTTCAGGGAATTCGAAACTTCGAAGTTCACTGCTGCCGAGGGACGCCAGAGAAGGCGCTGCATGACTACAGCTCGTGTCTGATCTCTTGGTGATGTGCACTCGAGGTTGGTATCTATGCATTGAGTTCAGAATAATCTATGGGCGAGAAGGACACAGAAAACACAGATTGGGATTAATACGACAGTTATTTGCATAAATATCTGATGAGAATCGAGATAAATCAGGGTTGACAGTGGCACTTTCCTCGCCTTTTAACTCTGTGTACCTGGGTTCGAATCCCACTCCCACTCAGATCAGAGCCAACATGTCCTTACCTGATTACATATGCTTTCCCTAGAATATTTGTCTGGGGTTTTCTTCCCACTTCTAAAAATGAACATTCAAAACAAATTATCGTCTTCTCTTCTAAGAATTTCTTCGGTTTCGTCAGACTATATACCGGGTACCAGAAATATGTAACGTGATACGAAAAGAAATATTATTTATCTACCTGTCAACGTTTCAATGCACTGGATGAAATGTAACTCATTTATAAGCAATCCTACTCCACCTCTCTTCATTCTCAGACCCTGTTTCCAATTAAGAGCTCTGAGAATAAGTCTGCCCATTGCAAACTTTGAACAATAAGAGCCAAGTATCCTGCAACTCTTATATTATGCGCGCATCCGGTCGGCCAATCGCCTGATGACGGATACCGGATAGGTGTTGGCAGCTACAATACACACTGTTAAGTGTTCTAACAGACTTTTTTTTCACATTTTCCTCTAAGACGAAATCATTTCAAACTAAATCATTTCCCAGAATGATTGATACGTGTGTCCTAACTTAACACCAAGTAAGTTTTTAGATGAATAATTCATTAACTTGAAAATATTTACACTTTGTATTTTTCATTTAAACAGAGCAGCATAGACAGTGATGTTTATAGAGGCTATTCTCTCATATTACGGGGAGCACCCAAGAGTACGGTAGGTCCGACCATTTTAAAGATGCATTCTCGTGAGCTTGTTGTGTGTACACTCTGAAAAATTTCTTTGTAAATTGACAGAAAGTGCTGTCAACAGAGTTGCCGGCACTTTGCCTGTTATTTTATTTAACCGTTAATTTTGTAAAATATAATTACAGACCTGTTATTATTTTGCTATAGAAAGCCAAACACATGCACATTTACTACACAACTGCTGTAAAAAACAAAGAATTTGCATAATTCGACTGTATTTTTACAAATTCTATGGTTAAATTATGAAAGTATGGGTAAAATTAAAAAAATATGTGAAAATAAATACAATAATATTGACAGATACAGGTTTATTTACATCAAAAAACATGTAAAAGGAAAAAACAGACAAAAAATCTGTGTAAAAATACAGAATTTTTTTACAGTGTACATGTTACATTTTTAACCAATATTAACCCCAGTCTAAAATACTGATGGCGCTGGCGCATATCAATATATAGGCGCCTGAATTGACAATTAAAACTCACGAAAAACGAGAGTGCAACTTTAACGGACGTTAAAAACAGAGTACCCGGAAATTTAAACCTATATTAGACGACGTTGTACCACATTAATAGGTGATGAGCGCCACTGATCATCAGGTCAAACAAGAAAATGTGTTGAGGTAGACAGATGTTAGGCACAGCTTTAGACTACTCGAGAATTAACTATATCCGGTGAAATGCGACCGCGATTCCCAAAGACAAGTGTTTACAACATTATATTTCTGGGATAACAAATGGCGAGACCGGTAGTAATAGATGGAAATTTATGGCTATATGAATTCACCGATTCCTCACGATGATTACAGTGGGTCCGTGATCTGTGCAAAGCGAGCCTGGAACTGTGGAGAGGATAAAGAGAAGGCAACGTCACTCGTCAGGATGATATTTACGACCGGCTCTCAATTGCGACTGACCTTTCACATCCACGCGAGAGTTAAAACAAGCAAAGGCGGGAATTAAACGGCGAGATGTCGTTACGGTGGCGAACGGACCGAATGAGGGATGACAATTTCGTCTGCTGCAAATGGCGAGTCTCAAGGACTGGAGGCGCCTCGGTTGTCACTGAGAAATTCCTTGTTAATGTATAATCATCGGACAACAACTTCTAACCGGCTACATTCATGAACGCGCTAAACATTGAGCCATATTCTCCTAGCTGTCAACACTACCTTGATTGAAGTGTCGTTGAGCAATACTGAATGTAACACCGGACGGAAGGACGCGACTTCAGCCGCTCCTCCATGTGATCTATGAACCGCTCAAGACGACACTCAACTGAAGATTTACCACTGTTTAAAGAATTACCCTACTTGTTCAACAGTGGTAAGCTGTCAACATAGTTTTTGGAAGAGGAACGTCTTAAAATGTGTTTAGGGGTGCTTTATTTCCCAACATTTAAAGGCGCGTAGAATGGTTTGAAAATGAAAGTGTTTTTTTATTAGATAGTGGAACTTTCTGAAAACAAAATTGAGATATAAAAAAAAGCAGATAGAAAAACTTTAAAATGTTTGGGGTAATTCCCTACATTATTATTATGCACGGCAAGCGGAACTCACTGGTGACCCATCCTCAGCTTTTGTGCGTAGATTAATTCGAGTAAACTTATACATTCTTAAGAATGTTTTCTCGAGTTTGTTAACTCCCAAGGCCCATTTGCTTACACATTTAAAATCCTTCAGTAGTAAAGCAAGCACATGACATGTATGCACACATGTGTTTCTAATCTGTGATACATGTACATGGTCAGGGACCCTCCCTGCAGGCACGTGCATACATAGGTCCCAAAGGGTGCTTGAGCCCCTGCCCTTTTTGCCTAGTATAAAAAGTGCCCTTTTTAGCCCAAGGTTTTTTTTTTGAATGAATTATTAAGTTCCTGTTGCGCATAGACTGCCCTGCCTAGTTGAAAGATGTCAGGATAGAATAAAATTAGAATAAATATTAGGTCAGCAGAGATGCCCCTTACTATTCCTGTGCACGGGCCTGCATGTGCCCCTCCGCGAAACTAGATTTCACGCATAGCCGCGCGCGCCTATACGTCTTTGATAGGCAGGCATTGTAATGTTAACCATATTATGCGTTTTTTATTAATAAATAAACGCCTGTAATTTTATCAGGCGCTACGCGCGCTCGCATGGAATTACACTGCCCTTTTCAGACTCTGAGCCCCTGCCCCTCTACAACCCTGTGCACGTCCCTGCCTCCCTGCATGCATGGAGCAATAAACAGTGTCCACTGACCCAAGCACTGACCTTGCAATCACTACAACAAACATGGATGTACATGTACCATGGAAAGGCAAGTATGCCTAATAACCTCAATCCTCCAAAATCCTTCACTTTAGCAAAGAGGATTTTGGAGAATTTGGGAAGGTTAGAGTTTTAATAAAATTTTCATCTTCTAAAACAATATTGGAACATGAACGTTTTTGTTCTATAATTATTTTTAAAACGATCTCTCTAAAAGTTTTAGATTGAAATTCACTCTAACCGATTCAAACAAAGGGATAGATATTTTGCAAATTGTCACAAGTTCAAATTGTGGGCAACTCACTTTAATTATGAAATAAAAACTTTTTTGTAAAATAAATGAAAAAGTAACATCCGATGGTAACTTACATGGCCGTGTTGGTCCATCTCGTTGTTGGTTAATTTCACCTTCTCAAAGGACACCATTTGTCGCTGTAGCTGGTCTCCACTAAACGGCGAATCGGGATGGACATACAACCGTGCAGGCAAAGGAAGGTCCGCCTTGCCGGCTACTAGCCAAGATGACCTATGGTAGGCGTACCTATAATAGAAAGATAGACATTAGGAGGGAAGATATATAGACTGTAAATACCATGCCAAACATTGCATTTTGAGTTTTGTGTGTCATTCCCATGGATACCATGGTAGGCAACAGTGTTTATATGTACAGTTTTGAATATTTGTATTTTGACATTCGTGTGATGTTAAATATTGTAGAAATTCACAATGAAGAAAGTTTGAGATAATTATCATATAGTGCTTCACTCATGATTGTATAAATCTGGTTAAATCTCATCCAAATAAAATATATTTATGATGATCCCTATTGGCAATACGATTATTCTTTTGCCTGTCACTGTTCAGTAGAGGGCGCTATTGTAGTAAACATTGTGATGTCATGTGCCACATACATCATCATCGTGGTATTATTTGGATTCCTTCGTGACGTCAATTAATTTCGCTGTGTAGCCTATGTAGTCTCTGTCTCATTACAAAGAAACTATTTTCGAACCGTGAATGTTATAAAATAATATAAAGACATAAGCACAAGTCATCCCATTCAAATACTGACATCTATATTGCGTATTTAATAGGAGAGACAGGAACATTTCATTATAAGGGTGTAACTGTTGTTACACGGTAATAATACAGACATTTATAACGCGCAACATATCCACCCAAGGGTGCTCAAGGCGCTCAGCTCCCTGGGGAGTATACAGCCCACAGTATGTGCAACCTTTTGGCGCTACAGGGCTAATCAAACACAATAACCATCTCTACACTCACAGGTTACCCATTTATACACCTGGGTGAAGAGAAGCAATTACAGTAAAGTGTCTTGCTCAAGGACACAAGTATCATGCTCGCGGTCAGGATTCGAACCCACATTCTAACGACTCAGCCATCAGAACACAAGTCCGATGCACGAGACCGCTCGACCATGACACTGTGCACAATTTTAATACTATAGGAAGAAGGGGGTAAGTGGCACACGACTTATAGGGCCCATATCCTGTTTTGATGGGGGTGGTGGGGTACACAAAATCATGACCAAATCATGGATCCACCGTTGAACACTGCTGTAATTTCATAATCTAAACGTCAACAAGAAAAATACATCATTGTTTATCATTAGGTGTCCCTAATTAATGGAATCAGGAGGGTGGGCCAAAGTGCACGTAAATTTGTAATACCTGTTTCCACTTTCCTCCCCTCCCCATTTTTCTACAGTGCCACTCCCCTCCTCTTGCGGCTACCCCGGACCCACCGTCCCTGAGAGAGACTATAAATATCGGCTGTACAAACACTCTTAGAAAAATTGGGTAAACACGGTTGATATATGTTTCCCAACACTGGTCAACAGGTTACACTCAGCTTGTTCTCACTTTTTTTCACATGTTTAGCCTAACACTTGTTTAGATGCTTCTCTGTGATGTGTGTTTGAATGCTAAATATCATATGAACAGGTGTCAAAAAGCTAAGCACGTTTAGCTTTGTGACATGTACAGAGGATGGCCGTTTAGCATTTAAACGCATTCATAAACGCGTTTATTTTGCGTGTTTAAATTCTAAACACCATTTTTACACTCTTAACCAACCACATTTTGCCCGTTTTTAGTTTACAGTAAGAAGAGGAGATTATACCTGTAGCGCTTGTTGTCCAGTGGCACTATGTCCAACATGACTACGTAGTGGGCATCGGCAGATAAACCACTGAATGACACTCGGACGGTGGGGAACATTCGTCTGAGGGAAACGGTTAACGATGTATGTTGTTTGTTATTATCGGTCATGGTAAGATGACAAAAATGACAGATTAATATGACCTAGAACTGAATAATATATATATATATATATAGGCCCTGTATATAAACTGGGTCATAGTTATAAATATAAAACAAACAAACGTGTTATAACGACCAAGCTCTCTTCACCCGTGCCTGTATTACAAAAATTGGTTAAAAATGGAAATAAAATCAAAACTCAATAGTATATGAATTATTCAAATTTCCATTCCATTAGATGAGCTCTTGCCATTTGTGTTATTATAATTTCCTTATTTTACCAAGGTTTACTAAAGCAGTAAAACTGGCTTCTATTCAGTGGGCCCTACTATAATAATAATAATGTCGGGCATTTTAAAGCGCTCTTAAACAAGGTATCAAAGCGCTGTACATTATTACCCCTGCTCATCAGGTGCATAAATCATTCCAGAAACCATCTCAGCTCCCTGGGGAGTATACAGCTCAATTGCTGCCATTTCGGCGCATATGGGCTAATCAAACACAACAACCAACTCTGCCCTCACAGGTACCCATTTAGTCCTGGGTGGAGAGAAGCAATTATGGTAAAGTGTCTTGCTCAAGGACACAAGCACTCTGGTCACGGACAGGATTCGAACCTACATTCTGACGACTCAGCCATCAGAACACAAATCCGATGCACTAAACCGCTCGACCATGAAACTATATAATGTATGAAACGATATAATAAATTTGCGTTAAACAAAAATAATTATGAATTTGTTTTTCAGTTGACAGTTCAAAAACTATAAGTAAAATAATGAATTGGATTAAAACTAAAACAAGTACGGGGATACAGTGAAATGTTGAATTAAATAAACAAGTCAATCAGAGTAAAATTGAGGGTTTATTTTATGAAATAGTCTGGTGCATATAACTGGGGCATTTAATTGATTTTTCAATGGTGATTAAATGAGTGAAGTGTGAGAGGCGAGGGTATATACAGAAGTTAACTATGACGTTTCATAGTTATAACGTACCTGCCGGTTTTCGTAATAATCATCTCTGTACCGAGGTCGTGGAATTTTTCCCATAGCTCTTTGGTTTCTAACCGGCACCGTACGGCCGACATCTCGTCGGTAACTACCCCGCTCTCTCCACCGTGGCAGCCGCCGACACAGCCACCGACTGCTCTCACGCTTTGTGCAATATTGGGATCCTTGCGCTCACAGGTGTCATGTGGCTTTGGTAGTGGGGTCACGGGGAACGATGGTCGGCGTGACTCGGCTGCCGTGACGGTGCATGTGGTCGAATTTAGCAGACCGTTCGGAAGACGTTCCTGTTGACAGAAGCTGAACGGTGAGAGGGGAGCCGCTAGCTGCAAGTCTGTGTTATGGAAACAAGTCAGAATCAACTTTTATTGTTCTCCGCTTTTCGTTTAAAATTTGATTAGGCCTATGGAACAAAGAAGTTCATATTTTATTTCGAAAAATGTGTCTATAAAGCCTTCATAAAGTTCGTATCAGTCAACCTTATTCCCAATTTTTTTTTAAATCTTCTTCAAGAAACTTCAACATCACCGGGCAGTTTCCAAACGTTGTCTCTTCGTGTTATTCACCAGATACCCCCAAACTGTTGGTAGGCCTATATATAGTTATGTGCATAAATATACTACTCAAAACAATTTAGGGAACAAAACAACCTAGGGAACACCGGAATAATCTCAGTTAAAGCAAGATCATTTATTTCAGATAAACACAATGTTTCACAGAATTGATGAGAAACAACTGCACAATGAAACAGATGATAAAGGATGCATGTAGTGATTACACATTTCATGACATGACTACTGAAAGAGAGAGGGGGTTGCAAATGAAAATTCCGGTTCATGGAACATTTCAATAACGGGTGTGACCACCTCTTGCAGTAAATCCGGTGTTCCTTAAATTGTTTTGTTCCCTAAATTGTTTTGAGTAGTATATATAATCTGCGTTTCAGTTTCAGTTCATTCAGAGAACACAGATTTCTGAGAAAACTGAAGACATCCAATTCAAATCATCTCCCCACTGGTCTTTTCCATAGTCATCAGTATTCCATCCAACAAGTCGTACTTTTGTCAAGTTTGATTACACAGAGATTTAGGGTACTACTTCTTTTAGTTAAAAGCCACGATACCTATTGGTAATCTCGACAAAAAACATAAATGATTGCAGATTTACATAAACTTACTTGGTGTAAAGTTGATGATGGTATCAAACATACCTTGAAATATTTCTGACTGAGGTGCAATCAGTTAAGTAAAATTAAAAAGAAAAATTTCCGTAATAAATTTCTGTCATCCAAAGACGGAAATTCCACGTTGAATTTAATTCTAACAATTTTAGTGCTTTTTCTGTATATTTTCTCGATTAACGACACATAAGCTGTAAATGTGACATATTATATATATACTAAAATTTTGATTTTAATAAAGTATGGATTCTTTTAGTTTTACGAACATTTCACCAAAAGGGTAGACTGGCTTTAATTTCTCAAAGAAGCAAAATTAATGTGAGCACCTAGAGGAAGAATGATTTCTCTGTAATATTTGTAGCTTTGCATGGTGAAAAAGGATAAGTAAACTTGCGGTGACACCATGTGAAATTCTCAAATTGAGTAGTAATTAGTTCTGGAAAGAACTGGAGGTTACAACTGAAGACGATCAGAGCATACTGATCGTCTTCAGGAGGAGATAGAGTAGATGCCGCCGCTTAGATCCCGGCATCTCCTGAAGACGATCAGAGCATACTGATCGAAACGTCGAGTTGTAACCTCCAGTTACCTAAGTAGTAATTAGTTCTGAAAAGAACTGGAGGTTACAACTCGACGTTTCGATCAGTATGCTCTGATCGTCTTCAGGAGGAGATAGAGGAGATGCTGCCGCTTAGAGTCCGGCATCTCCATGAAGACGATCAGAGCATACTGATCGAAACGTCGAGTTGTAACCTCCATTTCTTTTCAGAACTAATTACAACTTAGGTTGAGAATTTCGCATGGTGTCACCGCAAACAGTCTTTACTTAATACCGGTATATATTTTAGAATTACCGAGGGTGTTTAGGGGCTATGGTTATGTTGTGATGGAAATAAGAAGACCGCATACACCATACAATACACGTACACAAGCCGCAAGAAAGCCCTTTGTTGAAATTGGTTCACTTAAGAGTTGTCACCACCTACGGTATATCAACTCTCGCGAGAGACAGCCAAGACCGTTTACAGTGTAACGTCGACAGTCTCGAGGGCTAAGCCGTGCCCCTAGCCCTTGATGTATAAAGCACGCGGTCAACCGAATGGTGTATCGTCAGAAAGCATGTCGCATTTTACGTCAGGTTTTGGCAGATTTTGATGATGGGGTTGCCTGGAGTGCAATATGGCAAATTGGCCGAATCAGGGAACTAACAATTCAACGCATTATACACGTCGATTTGGCTATAATTGCTGCCTTATTAGGTCCATTGGCAAACACTTGATTGATGGCCGACCGCGGAAGCGAACTTTTTGTGTTTTTATGTGGTTTTTTAAGGAATGTCTAAAAAGGTTACAATATTGGTAGTTAGGCCTAGCAAATTATCAATTATCTAAAATGCTTACTCGGTGTAAAGTTGGTATATGCCTATATATAGCCTAGGCCCATATCAATCATCCTGAGAAATCTTAGAGAGAAAAAATTGTTATATTAGGCCTATCAAATTAACAAAAAGTTTCCACCCGACAACTTTTTGTAATTTTGTTTTTAAAGCATGTAGGTCTAACATGTAGTTTTTCGTAATTTTCTCAAACACGTGAGCACTTTTAATAATGAATCTTTCATAAAGATTAGCTTTATGATATTTGCTGAAAATTATAGGATTGAAAATGAACTTAAGTTACCATACGTGTGTTATGGTAAACTGGTAAACCAGAAAACTGGTAAACCGGTAAACCGGTAAACCGGTAAACCGGTAAACTGTTACCCTTTGCAAGAGACATTGATATACAATGTAAACCGGTATTTAAAATTTTATGCCGGGAATAGCTCAGTCGGTACAGCACTTGATTCGCAATCAAGTGCTCGAGTTCGAATCCTGGTGGGGTCGACTCAGCCTTACCATGCTTTGTAAATACCGGGGACTGTTTCTAAGCGGAACTCACCCCATGCAAACAGTGTATACTCCTCATACCATAGGCCAAGAGAAATGGAAAAGGAGACGGGCACATCGGCAGCAGGCATTATACCAACTGTTGCATCGCCTCGTGAACGATACAACATAAGTTGAAACTCATCTTGCTAATTTAATGTTTATCTTGCTTTAAAGACAATAAGCATGAATCATAGAAGCAGTTTTGTTTACATTTGATACCGATATTGTACCCTTTTCCCTTGAGGTCGTTTTGTTTACAATAGTCATCTGTACATATCACTGAGTTGGAACTGTCACAGGTTGGTTTGTGTACACAGATTTCCAGATCCTGTATAATACACTTAAATCCGTTATATAGTACAATGTTAGTTAACTTGGTTGGTTTAAGAAACTACATTTTTTACATGATAAGATCTTATAAATTTCCCATGAAATATTGATTATAAGGGGCTATGTTTTTAGTAAAATTTGTATAATTGTTTTTTAATGAATAAAAGTTTTGAAAATGATTACAATTTCATAAATAATGCTACTTTGATCACTGACCAGTTTGAGAATTGTACACAGACTTTGAAATATTTCTCACAATATGTTGACTATTCTTGAGCAGAAACTTTTACTGGTTGGTTTCTGACCATTCTAATTGATCTTACGGCATTAATACACTTTTTTCAAACGTGTTATGTTAGTTATCTCCAAAGACTATAAATGATGACAGTTCTACATACAGCGTCGGTGTAAATTTATAATCAAACTACTGTGCATTTTATTATTGCAAATTAATTGTTGTCTAAATGCAACGACACAATGAAATATCCTCAAACTTGTACAGGTTGTCTCTTACTTACCGGTATGTCTTCGAATACCTGAATCCTACGGATATTTTACCAACAATGCATAGACCGACTGGATTTAAAGGGAAGATACAACGTTGGTAATGTTGGCAAACTTGTTTCTACGAGTATGCTTACTCTCTTTGGATTAAAATATTATTATTACGTTGTTTCATTCACGAGAATATATAATAATAATAATGTCGGGCATTTTAAAGCGCTCTTAAACAAGGTATCAGAGCGCTGTACATTATTACCCCTGCTCATCAGGCGCATAAATCATTCTAGAAACCATCTCAGCTCCCTGGGGAGTATACAGCTCAATTGCTGCCATTTCGGCGCATATGGGCTAATCAAACACAGCAACCTGCCCTCACAGGTACCCATTTACTCCTGGGTGGAGAGAAGCAATTATGGTAATGTGTCTAGCTCAAGGACACAAGCACCCTGGTCACGGACAGGATTCGAACCCACATTCTGACGACTCAGCCACCAGAACACAAATCCGATACACTAAACCGCTCGACCATGGCACTCCATGAGAAAACCAGGCAAAAACATTCAGATATTTTGCACTCATTCAAATCAAATGTAGAATTTAGGAGTATAAAAAAGATAGCATCCGCACCTCACACCAAAATATTTATAGGCAAGATAAATACCATTCTGGATTTTACACTCAGTTAGATAAGTACTACTTCAAGTAGTGTTAGGTTAAAACTCGAAAAAACATATTTTTGAATAATACTACCTTATCTTTAACTCCCAATTTTATATTTATTTACATGATGAATGGAATGGAATGACAGGAAATTAAATCATGGAAAAACATTTCAAAATACAGAATAGAACAGAGAAATCTAGAAACGCCTATTAATTGCTACATTGAGGGAATGGAATGACAGGAAATTAAATCGTGGAATAACATTTCAAAATACAGAATAGAACAGAGAAATCTTGAAACGCCTATTAATTGCTACATTGAGGGTGAAAAATGAAACATAACCAAGTTACCTGTGTGATTCTGTGGGGCATGATGTTCGCTGTCTCCCTCCACTCGCTCCAGCTCACACGTTTTACTTGTGGCCATGAGCGCGTCAATCGAGAAGGCATTTGCCCGGCTGGAGAGCTGAGACTTGGGTGCTTTGAAGTCCTCCAGGGACTCCATCATTGATGCTGGATAGGTATACCAGTGCAAACTGTTGTCTTGTCCGCCGTGGATGTCTCCTTGTGTCAGCAAGCAAGATTTTGTTCGATTTTATATGTGATTTTCACTTCAAAAAGCTGAGTCAAGAACGTCTGACGACTAACTCGCGTGATTAATAACAAATTAAGATAAATAAATAAATAAAATCAGATAATGTTGATTCAAAATGGTTCACAATGATTAGTTCGTTGCTTCCTCGGTCACATAGATCGTATATTACCTCATTACTGTCAAATAAAGCGATGCAAAGATGAGACGATCGGAAAAACCCTTTTCAAATGTTTGCTCAAATGGTGAGTTGTGAAAGATGTCAAAGAAAAGATATTCAACTTCGAAGAAACTGATGAAAAATGAGGAGGTTTTCTTGGAAGATAACACACTATTATGACACTTTGATGTACAATTGATTTTTCCAAGAGGATTGGGGCTCATACCAAGTCATACTTCATTATTTCCGTGAATCATTCAAAGCATTTCTGCACGAAGCCTCCAGCAATGCAAGCTGCGGTCTTCTTATTCGTTTTACTAAACACTCATGAAAAAAACAGACATTTCCGCTTTGACGGTCAGTTTAATTATAAAATTCGAGCGTGTCAAGTCAGTTTTGAAAGTGACAGTTGGCAACTATCGTCCGTCCGCCGCAGAGAATCCACACTCACCCCGAACAAAGTCGAAGAGAAAATGATGTTGGCGTCAGACGGTGGCGTGAACATTTCCGAACAAGCTTGATGACAGCTTGAAAGATTGAGAACAAACTCCAGTCTCTCCGTGGAAAACTGAGGAATCTCTCGAACTATCGAACGCTGCGAGTCTCTGATAATGGTGTTCCATGCTTATCAGCTGTCGGTAAAAAAATGCGACAGTTACTAAAATATTTCACTTATGTAAATGATTTAATGTGTAGCTTGTTTTGCTGCATAAAAGACGCAAGGTAAATGTTTGGAGCTGACCTCACGTGGCTAGATCTGGACTGCTTTTAGTAACAGATTTATGACAATAAAACCGACAGATGATACAAATGTGATTGGCTAGCTAAAGTGGTCCAGTGATCCTTACACAGAGATTCAGCATTGTCCTGCGGTCGGGTTGGAATCAGCTGACAGGGCGGCGGCGGGGAGGGGCGTTGTACAGTAAGTGTTCTAGTCACCGGAGTTACTATTCAATTTGACACTAAACAGCAATCGCTATCAACACGTTGTTATAAATTCAGCAGTCTGCATACTTCGAAGGGATAAGTTGCTTTTAACAAGCTCGCATGTTTCACACAATCGCCACCCAATCTGTATATACACGGATGGACATCGTCACTGATGGCTGGACCAACTGGGGCCACTGGATTAAACCAGATTTACTTTCCATCATTACAACGTGAACAAAAGGAACAAGTTAAAACGAGGGGGTAAATTCCTTTACGTTTTAGAGCAAACCGGTGAAGCGCATCAGTGCGTTGAAGGCAATGACAACGTACGTTCTGTGTGGAATCGTAATTAAAGACCATTTTGTGGGGAAAAACTAGGTGATTTCAATTTGTCTCGGTCTAGTTAGTTGTAAAGCGTTACTGTTTTGACATTTTGTGCTAATACAAGTACGCCAGGGGGTGTTTCCTAAAATTCGCAGCGCTTCGACAACAACCGTTTCGATTACTAACAAAACTACATTGAAACCGTTGCAAACTGGAGCTTAATAATTGCAAGCACTTGGTGTTCGCCTTGGACCCACAAACAACAAGCACCTCGATATAAACTTTCCTTGTTTTAATAATAAAACTTATTGAATTGCCCCAAATCCATGGCCGTAAATCCCTGGGGGATGAGGAGATATTATACCCGGGCTTTTTGTCTAGGGGTGCTCCATACACTGTAAAAACGGTGTTTAGAATTTAAACACATTTCTAAACACTTAACTTGTACCCATTTATTTCACATATTGAGCCTAAAACATGTTTAAATTGTGCTTTTCTGTGATGTGTGTTTGAATGCTAAAAGCCATATGAACAGTTGTCAAAAAGCTAAGCACGTTTAGCTTTGTGATATGTACAGAGGATGGCCGTTTAGTATTAAACGCATTCCTAAACGCGTTTATTTTGCGTGTTTAAATTCTAAACACCGTTTTTACAGTGTAGAATTATTCCCATCCCCCACGGGCTCATTTGAAGCACTTTTACGTTTTAATTCGAATGTTTCCTAAAAGTCTTTTAAATAATCCTTGCTCGACATTTTAAGTCAACCCCCTCCACCACCACCGCCGCCGCCGCCATCTTTGAAAACAACAATGCCACTGCCCAAATCCCTTCCGATGGGACCGGACAGGCGTTCCAGTCGTTTGGGCGCACGTGGGAACGGGAACGAAACAAACGCCCAATCCCCTCTAATATCCAGCTGGTGAGCACAGTTGCAGATTCTTCATTTGGTTTTCTCGAATGCAGATAAATGATTTATTTATTTCTATTTATTTCTTATTTAACCTGGGGGAGACCTTTCAGTGAAACGCTGTTTTTCAAAGGTGCCCAGGAAACCTGTAAAAAAGGGCGTTGCTATGTGAACCAGAAACACTGGGGTAAATCCCTACTCTTCCACGATAAGTGTTCTGGGTTCTTTCACGTGCATTACCGGTACTTTAATAATCTAGTACACGAGACCTACATCTTAACGTCCCATCCGAAGGACGAAGCAATTACGGTTAAGTGTCTTGCTTAGGGACACAAGAGTCGAGACCGGCCAGGCCGGGATTCGAACCCACATTCTGACAACACCTGAACTTGAGTCCGATGCACCAGACCGCTCGGCCACAACACTTCAAAATTATCAACAATAGTCCAGTTGTCAGATTTTGTTTCCATTACCCAACAAAGCCATTCTCAGGTATACAAAAATTAAGCCACTGAAAAACTTTTAGTAATCTCAAAAACATAATTGATCACAATTAAACATAAAGTACATTAAAGGGACAGTATCGTCACGATCAGAGCAGACATTCGACATCAGGGCATGGAATCAGTGTTTATTTTTAGATTAATTCGGTGACTGAAAAAGTACCCCACGAGCGCGCGCTGGCCTAGATAACAGGGCGCAATATGATTATATTACTGTGGATGATGAACCAGTGGCTGTATAATAATGCAGAAGCCCTGCTATCTGGGCCAGCGCGCGCTCGTGAGGTATTATTTTCAGTCACTGAGTCTGAAACTAGGACATCGATTCCATGCCCTGTTGTAGGAAATAATAATGGTATAACACATCCCTTGAAATATGCCTGTCTGAGGTGCTTTCATATTACTAAAACTTCGTCAAAAAAAGTCATAACTGAATTTTCACTCCATGAGTATACGAACAATCTGCACGCAGTTTCACTATTTTCTCGAGTTAACTTTAAAAATGAGAATATTTTCTCGGAAGATGTTTGATCCTACTGTCACCAGTTTTACACCATGTATGCTTACGCTTTCATCTGAGATTTGAAAATTTGAAAATACCCAAAGTCAAAAGATATTTTTTAACTTCTCAATGAACTACAGTCATCCCGTCTTTCCAAAAATTTTCACGAACTAGTCTGCAAGTCACGAGGCGCAGCTACTCGATCAATATCACTAGCTGTTTACCCATTTTACAGATCTGATGTAGTCCTGACATCTGCTATGTAGACAATTTGAGAAGGGGAGCACAATTTGCGAGGGGAGCACAGTTATGGGGAATAAGCGGTAGAGATAGTTGGTTTGAACACATTAATGATACAGATATCAGTGGTTAAAATTTGTATGTAAAAGATACTTGTTTATTGGCAACTTGATGGCAGTAAAACATGGAGGATATAGTTTTAAAAAGCATGTTATTTTATTTAAAAAAGGGTTGTGATTATAATTATGATGTTTCTTTGGCAAGGTTGATTCATAACTGAATACATACAGCCGTGGCATTGTACTATTCACGATCCCATGTTAGCGAGGTGATGACACCCCAGTCTGTGGATGTAAATATAACGAATGACCTCCACTGACTTCGTGGTTTGGACACCATCATTGTCGTCGGCTTGTGTGGGCCATCACCACTGTATACTCTTCTGTATGGTAGTGGTACGGTGTACCATCCGTGTATATTTACAAGAGAGCAGAGTAATTAGGACCCAGGAACTTATCTCAATCACTCTCATGTGTTCAGCTCTTCAGTCGAGGGGCGCCCCGAAGTGGTTAACTGCAAAAATTAGGGTATTAAAAAATACACCAGTGGTATTTATAGATGTAGAACTCGCCCATTATGCATGGAAGAATTAGAAGGGTTGGCAAGCGCGGCTGGGTTCTAGACCCAAGGTTGTTTTTTTGTTTTTGTTTGTTTTTTTGTTTTGAAGGTTTTTTTTTAGGGGGGTCTGATATTTGTTCTCCAGGTTGGCTTTTGTTAAGAAACTACAGTACTTCAGTCAAACGTTTTTATTATATTGTTTATAAATTAATCTTTGGCCTGATTGGCACTGAAATGGACGTCCTTTTTGTTGGGACCAGTGAGAAAACCAATTATACAAGGAACAACTCAAGTAATAATAATAATAATAATAATGTGTGGATTTATATAGCGCACGTATCCACCAACTAAGTGGTGCTCAAGGCGCATTATATTATTATCCCTGCTCATAAGGCTCATAAGGCTCATAAATCATTCCTGAAACCATCTCAGCTCCCTGGGGAGTATACAGCTCAATTGCTGCCATTTCTAGCGCATATAGAGCAAACCAACTCTGCCTTCACAGGTACCCATTTAACCCCTGGGTGGAGAGAAGCAATTATGATTAAGTGTCTTGCTCAAGGACACAAGTGTCACGGCCGTGATTCGAACCCACATTATGTTGCTAACACCAGAACTTGAATCCGGTAAGCTAGACCGCTCGGCCACGAGTAGAGAGTAAACTAAAAGGTTTGCGGTGACACCATTATGATGAGTGAATCTCTCTTTTGAGTATGTGTGGTTCCGAAGGAACCGGTTGACTCAACGTTTCGGACAGTATGCTCTGTCTGTCGTCAGTAGAGAGACAAATACAAAGATGAACACAAAGAACATCTATAGGACATCCATCACAAGCCACAGAAGACCACAAATTATGAAACAACTTGTCAAAGATGGCTGTCATTAACTCTCAGGATGAAAATGGGTACATAGAGGAGAACAAGGATGAGATGTTAATAGGGGCTCTCATGATATCAGTTTAACATGTCCATGCACCGAACTGATGTGAAATGACCCCTCCTGGCCCACTCTCCAACATCTTCGCTTCCTTTAGGGATTGTAGTGAAAATTACCCTTGAAAATTACCCTTGACTGAGTGCGTCACTGGCTCATTCTTCTTCCGTGTATACCAGTCTAGTTTATACTATAGAGATACTTATTACTTAGTGCCGTAGCAACGGGAAGCCGCGGGTTGTTTCCCATAATGTTTCTACCATTGAGAATTTGAATTGTCTTTGAATGAGTAAACACAATGGCGTCCAATTCAGTACTTCCAACGTCCACCCCTACGAAATACTTTTAACCCTCCGTGCCAGTACCCTCACCCCACTCCCTGAATAAATCTTGGATGTCACTGATCACTTGTGGGTTTACATTATGACTTAAATGCTCCTCGTAAACAATTATCAGACTGCTCTCTAAAAGTTTTAGATTGAAATTCACGCTTACCGATTACCGACACTCAATTGAGTATAATAAATTTGTGATCTAAATATTGAAGAGAGTAACATTTACCAAAGCACTGACTTAATTGTACTATTATACAAACAAAAGTCTCACAACATCATCGTGGTAGGCGAAAATTACGCGTTTGGTATAAACGCTGGATGGCTCGGTTTATTATGGGGATAATATTTCACCAAAACTCAACGCTAATAGGTTGAAGACAGGCACTGGCTCAGACTAATCGCACCCGGGTGGTAAGTCTTGAAACGCCCGTCGGACATTCAGCAGATGCGGTCCGGAATATAAACATCACAGTATAAGGAATGTGATAACTTTTATAATCCGGGTAAGATGAATGATGTAGAAGTTATTTTGTGATACTTGATAACAAAATACATTGTTTCAACAATGCTTTTTAAAGAGAATAAACAAAATTGGTATTTGGTAGCGTACGCTTATTTCAACCCTCTAGTTTCAAGAAATATTGTGACAATCATCATATGTAGTTTCGACAGTAAAAACCCTTCAGTTTTTAGATAATAATATTTGATAATCTGGTAATTATAATGTTTTTCCTTCCCTTTGTACACACTTTTGGTAATTACCCGTGTTAATTACGATCAGGGCACTAAACTTGGGCCAATTTTGTTTTTAATCCTAGTCAATGATGTGGCCAATGATTGTCCTCACAGATGGAAATATGTCGATGATTTAACTCTGAGTGAAGTCGTGAGCAAAAATCAAAATCATCAACCTTTTCTTCAAAATTACCTTAACAATATTTAAGATTGGTGTAGACTAAATGATGTTCTTCCGAAACCTGTCAAGTGCAATGTAATGACTATTTCCTTTTTGAGACGGATAACACACAAAACCGATTTTATTCTCAATGGTGTTCAATTAAATGTAGTTTGGAATTTTAGACTTCTAGGAATTATTATTCAAAGTGATCTTAAATGGAAATTGCATATCTCTGAAATTGTTTTTAAAGCTTCTCGTCGTTTGTATACTCTATGCATTTTGAGAAAATCAGGTGTTCCCATCCAAGATATGGTTATTGTTAATAAATCCTACATAAGGCCCATAATATGCCTATCCAGTTTGGCATACAGCCATTACTCAATCCCAGTCGAAGAAAATAGAATTTGTCCAAAAAAGAGCTGTTCAAATTATACTTGGAAAGAAATACAATTACAATGAAGCTCTTGATTTGATCAAACTACCATCTTTGGCTGAACGAAGAAATCATTTACTTCACAATTTTGGAACTAAACTTTTGAAATCAAACCGTCACAGACAGTTGCTTCCACCTTCTAAATCTGAAACTAATTCTAGGGTCTTACGTAACATGTCTGGTTTAAACTTAATTAAATGCAACACAGAGAGATACAGGAAATCAACCATTCCACAACTCGTCAAAATCCTGTCATAATTTTGTTTTAATGGGTAATGTAATTATCTCATTTTTTTTTAATCCAGCATGTTTTGCTCATTAGTTATTATCCAAGCCTTTTAAATTTTTTACTATTTAACTTTTAACTCTTTGGCCCCTTAATGTTTGGGTGATTGTATTTTTATATTGTAATAATATTTTTATCATTGTAAAGTGACCCTTTCAGCTACTGCTGTTGGTCATTTTGTCTTTGAATACCAATAAAAAAAAATAAAAAATCATAATTACATGTAGGCATATAATAAAAAAAAACTAACTTGATGTGAAACCAAGATTCTGACTATCATTTTGTGAAATATCTCATATCAAATTATTCGCTTTCCTTTCGTGTGGACGAAAACAAAAAAGCATTCAGAAAGTGCTGGTAAAATAGCGAAAAACTCGATCGATACAGCTTTAATAAACTCATTCTGTTTAGAAATGCATATGGCTATCATGAAAATGGGTTTATTTAGGCTAATTAATAATAATAATAATAATAATAATTATAATTATAATAATAATAACAACAATAATGTGGACTTATATGGCGCACGTATCCACCAAACTGGTGCTCAAGACGCATTGCATTATTACCCCCTGCTCATCAGGCGCATAAATCATTCCTGAAACCATCTCAGCTCCCTGGGGAGTATACAGCTCAATTGCTGCCATTTCAGCGCATATGGGCTAATCAAACACAACAACCAACTCTGCCCTCACAGGTACCCATTTACCCCTGGGTGGAAAGAAGCAATTATGGTAAAGTGTCTTGCTCAATGACCCAAGCACCCCGGTCGCGGCTGGGACCCGAACCCACATTCTGACGACTCGGCCATCAGAACACAAATCCGACGCACTAAACCGCTCCACCATGGCACTCCATGTAAATTTTGTAGGGATCAAAGAGGGTAATCACGTGCAATTTGCCACGGGCCCGTATTTCTCCCTCTGCAATACACACTTTCCAAGCATCTGTATACTTTTATTATTTGTCCGGTATTCTGTCAAGTATTTAGTACTTGAGCTCCTCAATCACCCGCGTACAAAAAGTAAATTTTACCATAGGCCTATAACGCATGTGAATTCTTTTTTTGCAGCGCACCTCACAGTCTTGCACCACCACAACGATTCTCAACTTTGATCTCGCTGTGCCGGTTCCACAAAGAAACCGAAAACAAAAGTATGCTTCAATAAAAGAGTCCTCGTTAGAAGAGGACAAAATTAAGTAAATATGACCGATTAATCGAATTTGGAGTTAGGGATTAAGCAGAAAGCTTCAAGACACCGCGTCTTAAAGTGCGTCGACTCGTCAACGAAGTTAGGCCACTTTGCCTATGGGTGTCTGCGTACGGCACGGCGGGACGACCCCCCGTTCAAGTTCACTTATTGCTCCGGGAGGTTGCCTCATGAGAGACAAACCGATGGGTGTTGTTATTAACAGGCTGGAATTAAGCCATGGGTTTTGAAGGTCCAAGACGTAAAACCGCTTTAAAAATTCTGCCCCGCGGAGTTGCCGGTACGTAATTGTGCATGTCTAGTTAACACCACTCCTAGAGCTGGCTTTGAAAACGTGGTACATGTATATCCCTTCTTGCAAATGCTCCCGGAAAGGTCCTGACCCCAAGTGGTCAGATGATGTTCGACTCGCCCGCAACAAAGCGCTTTTCGACGGGAGAGTCTCTTTCGTCAACTCGGTGGCTAGCGGGTCCTCAAGAATGTTACTTTTAGCCGAGTGGAGATTTAAGATTCAAGTGCAGCACCTGACGCTGTTTTGGTGAGCGGCTGACAGACTGGTCAGATCAATTTTACACGCATTAACGCCGGCACACGGAATTGTGGTTGGTCGTTATTTTTGGTTTATGCCATACCTGAAATGGCTGCTTTGGCTACGGCTATGGCTAGATCAATACCTGTATATCTTCTTATATTTCAACATTGCCGTTGCATCTAATAGCCATAGCCGTATAGCCAAAAACGCTTGATTCACTATCCCTCTACACTATTGGTAATGGTATCAGAAATTGGGGGTGTTAAAGGGACCGTATCGTCACGATCAGAGCAGACTTTCAACAGGGCATGGAATCAATGTCCTAGTTTTAGATGAACACAGTGACTGCAAATTACTGGCTCATTTATGCAGCAGCAGCAACAGTAATATGACCTTATCATGTGGGAATTATTTTCAGTCACTGAGTTAATCTAAAACAAGCACACCGATTCCATGCCCTGTTGATCGTGACGATACTGCCCATTTAAAATAACTGCAATTGAGTCATTCTTTATTCTTCCATGGTGTTTTATATTGGGCGAATTGCATAACAGGAACACCACTGCCGTAAGTTTAACACCCAAGAAAAGTATTAATCTGCCTGAGGTTATTCTGAGTAAAATATGGCAACGAAGCCAATGACAACAAGTTTTGTCAAGGCTAATGATCCACCCCGTTTCCAAATCCTATAGTTACCCCTTTCGTACCCTGACTTCTGTCCATACAAAATCTGGCTAAATTCCATACGAGTGAAGCCCATTTTGAACCCTGAGGATGGCTTTAGTATGGGTGTTCCTTTCGAATTACAGGGAACCCTTTAGTCTTTCACAAGAATTTCAAGATGTCATGCCGCACATACCGTCCGCCTGGTCAGCATCATCTTCTGCAAAACTGAAGACGTTGAAAATCTACCTGGCGTCGGCGGTCTTAAGATATTATCGGCATGATATGCCTGCTCTTGATATTACTGTAAACACGTTGGGTTCATTGGCCCCCATTTCAAACACTTTTGGTGTAACCGCAATTTTTTTTAAATAAATGTGGGCTGCATGTTCAAAAGTATTTTGACTTTATCATGAGTCCACTTTTCCTAATTTTTATGAAATAAATTTTCATTTTAATGAAAAAAAATTAAATTTCATAATTATTATGAAAGAAATTATCATTTTATTGCAATTTTTATAAATTTGACTTTATTTACCAAAATACTTTTGAACAAGTTGGCACCATAAAGAATTATGCTTTTTGACGCAGAATTTCATATTATGTATGAAAAGAATGTTAGGCCTTTTAATAACTGTATCCCCACTCCCTCGCTAGTAAAATAACTGGAATGTGAAGTTAAGAAGTGGTCTCACCTCCATTCCCAGCTAGTAACTCCCACATTCACGCACACCCGCCCTGGCCCAGGCGTATGGCTAGTTAGAAAATTAGTTGGAGAAAGCAAACTGTGTGGTTCTCTTATGCAGAACGTTGGCAACAAATTAAATGGACATTGTTGTGTTATTTCGTGAGGATTGAAACCCTCTCTTATAAGACGGTTCATTGTCCCCCCCCCCCAAAAAAAAAAGAAAAAAAAGAAAAGAAAGCCGGCATCTCTTTGAACAGAATGTTCCAACACCTAGACAATCTATACTATATACCACTTGTAATAGAGGAAATTGTAGGTTGCACAAATGATTTTTTTTAATTTTTCTGATCTCATTTTAACATTTTCTTTTTAGTTTGGAATTTCCAGTTGTGGCCATAGTTCCCGTCCACCTTTATAGCAACGGCGCGCTCTAGCGTGTACCTATCTGCTGCCCGTGATAATGTTCATAATGTCGGCCGTATCAAAAAGGCCAAGGACCTGCTGGCGAGTTGTCTTTGCTTATCCCTCTATCAGTTTTCTTCACATTTGTAAAGCTCTAAATCGTTGACGTGTGTCACTTTAAACCAGATTTCAACCAGACACCGTCGTCAACTCAAGTACCCCAGAAACCAGATAAAGGCTCTGCCGATCCTCCTGACAGCACATACCATGAAATATCCATTCATCCTTGATGTAGTTTGAAGTGTAAACAGCAAAGCATTAAACCCCACCAAAGTGCTTTGTGGACTACGTAGTTTACGGTACACTCACACGACGCTGCCGGGACGATTCTTAAGATTTTCTGGGGTATTTTGCTCCGTCTGCGTTCCGTCATTTCGTTATCAAATCGGCTCCATCACACTAATGTCGCCAACATTAATGCAAATATTCAACATGTCGAGTCAAAGCAACGTGACATTTGAATAAGCTGTTACGACCAAGGGGACATCAAAATATCCTCCTGGAGTCAAAACGCAAGGCAAAGTGCTTATTATTTATAGTCTCAACCCAGTCTGCCTGAATATTTATACTGCAATTGTTCTCTGGTAGACCCATGGGGATGGGGAATGGGAGCGGATGGGGAGTGGGGAGTGGGGAGTAGGGGTGGGGAGTAGGGGTGGGATGTAGGGGTGGGGAGTAGGGGTGGGGAGTAGGGGTGGGGAGAGTGAGGGAGTATTGGATGGGGAGGGAGAGGGGTCGTGAGTAGGGGTGAGGGAGGGAGTTGGGGAGGGAGGTAGTGGGGGAGGGAGGGAGTAGGGGAAAAGAGAGGGAGGGAGGAGAGGGAGGGAGAAAGAGAGGGAGTAGGAGATGGAGAGAGTAGGGGATGGGGAGGGACAGGAAGGGAGGGAGGGAGTGGAGGGATGGAGAGGGAGGAGGTAGGGGATGGGGAGGGAGATTGAGGGAGTAGGGGATGGGGAAGGAAATGGGGACGGGAGGGAGGGAGTAGGGAGTAGGGGATGGGGATGGAGAGGGAGTAGGGGATGGGGAAAAAGTAGGGGAGGAAGTAGGGGATGGGGAGGAAGTAGAGGATGGGGAGGGGGAAGGAGATGGAGGAAGTAGGGATGGGAGTATGGGAGTGTGGGAGTGAGGGAGTAGGGGATGGGAGGGCGATGGGGAGGGGGAAGGGAGAGGGAGGGAATGGCTTCCCCTTTTCGTAAGGCGACTAATTATCTCCTAATTTGGATCAATGCGATTCCTCCCCTTTCAGCCACACTGGATCCTCATTCTTCACTGGAAATGAGAAACCGACTGAAACCGAGGCTATGGGCGTCGTTGACTCGTTTGTATTCACACATTCAATTAGGGATATGGGAAGGGGGTTTTATTTTTAAAATATAAAACAGATTCTCGTCTGTCTGAATAGATCCTATGCCATTGGTCTCTGGGGGGGATTCCTCTCTTTTTACACTGCCATACGCGTTACTTTACCAAACGGTATATTGTTTGGTGTTCCCTCCACCCCCACATTGTTTTGGCAGTGTCCCCACTTTATTTACCCATGTTCCCCCTGGCAGCACCCCTCGTTACAATGAGATGAATCAGAGACAGAGAATCATATAACTGACAGAAATGACAATACTTTATTTTCAGTGTTAATTGCGTAATTCATTTGAAACCATTTCAAAAACATGTTCACTGCATGGGATAAAAATATGCTCACTGCATGGGATAAAAATATGTTCACTGCATGGGATAAAAATATGTTCACTGCATGGGATAAAAATATGTTCACTGCATGGGATAAAAATATGTTCACTGCATGGGTGGGCCCAATTTTATTTGCATGATTGAAACAATATTTAACATATTCATTGTATGGGTGGGCCCAATTTTATTTTACACGATTGAACATTTCAAAATTAGCATATTCATTGCGTGGGTGGGCCCAATTTGATTTTACACAATTGAACATTTCAAAATTAACATATTCATTGCGTGGGTGGGCCCAATTTTATTTTAAACAGTGTAGACTTCAAAAATTAGCATATTATAAACCATTAGATGGAACACACTGAATGTACATGTGTACACCAATAAAGAAAAATATTTTTAATAGTACAATCATTTGAATAACGTAAGTTTTCAATTATTTAAATAGTTCTTTAAATAAAACTCACAATCTAGAAATTAAATCTTACACCTTGTGATATAAATATTTGATGTAAAAAAATTAATTATCAAAGTTTGATTTTTTTTTAAAGATTGTTTAATACCGAGTTTGTATTACATAAAATAGTCAATACATATTAAAATGTTAACTTCACTTTCATCGTATTCAACATCTTAAATATCCATCACCTGTAATTGTCATTATTCTGCCCGTATTTCGCAGTAACTTATTTTAAATCGGAAAATTTATATTTTCCTGAAAGAAAGGCAAACAAAACGTTTCAAATGAATTATTCAAAAGAGTAATGAATTCATGATGAAGGCCTGTCACAAATTAATTTCAGAACTGGTCCCAAAATTGGGACTCGACATTTTGCCCAACACAGTTTTACACCAAAAACATGTTTTATTTTCTGTCCGTGCCAAGAGAGAAATTGCTTGAAGTGGATTTACCAGGGATTACATTGTGAGAAAATGAGAAAATGAAAAAGTAGCGAAAATGTTTGCCATTATCATTAGGCATATATACTAGCCTAAAGTGGTTTAACTCTATAGCCATGGTATTTACAATAAGATGATACACAAGGAATGTTTCCATGGTCTGAAGTTAGTCGGAACATGTTTTCATGGTAGGATTTTAAAAATCAAAAGGTAGGATTTCCTACAAATGTAGGAAGAATATCATGTCTGATTTACGAATTAATCATAAACAAAAGAGCACATCAATCAAAACAATTTTGTTGTGGGATATTATTAGCCACCACAATATCTTCATTAACCCTAACTCCCTAGGCCCATTTGCTTACACATAACCTGAATCCTTCCTAACTCCCTAGGCCCATTTGCTTACACATAACCTGAATCCTTCCTAACTCCCTAGGCCCATTTGCTTACACATAACCTGAATCCTTCCTAACTCCCTAGGCCCATTTGTTTAAACAAAACCTGAATCCTTCCTAACTCCCTAGGCCCATTTGCTTACACATAACCTGAATCCTTCCTAACTCCCTAGGCCCATTTGCTTATACATAACCTGAATCCTTCCTAACTCCCAAGGCCCATTTGCTTACACATAACCTGAATCCTTCCTAACTCCCTAGGCCCATTTGCTTATACATAACCTGAATCCTTCCTAACTCCCAAGGCCCATTTGCTTAATTACACATAACCTGAATCCTTCCTAACTCCCTAGGCCCATTTGCTTACACACAACCTGAATCCTTCCTAACTCCCTAGGCCCATTTGCTTACACATAACCTGAATCCTTCCTAACTCCCTAGGCCCATTTGTTTAAACAAAACCTGAATCCTTCCTAACTCCCTAGGCCCATTTGCTTGCACATAACCTGAATCCTTCCTAACTCCCTAGGCCCATTTGTTTAAACAAAACCTGAATCCTTCCTAACTCCCTAGGCCCATTTGCTTACACATAACCTGAATCCTTCCTAACTCCCTAGGCCCATTTGTTTAAACAAAACCTGAATCCTTCCTAACTCCCTAGGCCCATTTGCTTGCACATAACCTGAATCCTTCCTAACTCCCTAGGCCCATTTGCTTACACACAACCTGAATCCTTCCTAACTTCCCTAGGCCCATTTGCTTACACATAACCTGAATCCTTCCTAACTCCCTAGGCCCATTTGCTTACACATAACCTGAATCCTTCCTAACTCCCTAGGCCCATTTGCTTACACACAACCTGAATCCTTCCTAACTCCCTAGGCCCATTTGCTTATACATAACCTGAATCCTTCCTAACTCCCAAGGCCCATTTGCTTACACATAACCTGAATCCTTCCTAACTCCCTAGGCCCATTTGCTTACACACAACCTGAATCCTTCCTAACTCCCTAGGCCCATTTGCTTACACACAACCTGAATCCTTCCTAACTCCCTAGGCCCATTTGCTTATACATAACCTGAATCCTTCCTAACTCCCTAGGCCCATTTGCTTACACATAACCTGAATCCTTCCTAACTCCCAAGGCCCATTTGCTTACACATAACCTGAATCCTTCCTAACTCCCTAGGCCCATTTGCTTACACACAACCTGAATCCTTCCTAACTCCCTAGGCCCATTTGCTTACACACAACCTGAATCCTTCCTAACTCCCTAGGCCCATTTGCTTATACATAACCTGAATCCTTCCTAACTCCCAAGGCCCATTTGCTTGTACATAACCTGAATCCTTCCTAACTCCCTAGGCCCATTTGCTTACACACAACCTGAATCCTTCCTAACTTCCCAAGGCCCATTTGCTTACACACAACCTGAATCCTTCCTAACTTCCCTAGGCCCATTTGCTTACACATAACCTGAATCCTTCCTAACTCCCTAGGCCCATTTGCTTACACACAACCTGAATCCTTCCTAACTCCCTAGGCCCATTTGCTTACACATAACCTGAATCCTTCCTAACTCCCTTGGCCCATTTGCTTACATATAACCTGAATCTTTCCTAACTCCTTAGGCCCATTTGCTTACACACAACCTGAATCCTCCAAAATCCTTCAGTAGTAAAGCAAGCACATGACATGTATGCACACATGTGTTTCTAATCGGTGATACATGTACATGGCCAGGGACCCTCCCTGCATGCATGGAGCAATAAAGAGTGTCCACTGACCCAAGCACTGACCTTGCAATCACTACAACAAACATGGATGTACATGTACCATGGAAAGGCAAGTATGCCTAATAACCTCAATCTTCCAAAATCCTTCACTTTAGCAAAGAGGATTTGGGAGGATTTGGGAAGGTTAGGGTTAATTATTTCACAGAGAATTTTCATCAGTGAAATTCTGGGAAATAAATAGAACTCTAACAATAACAGTGAACGTTATCACAGTGCGTGTCAGAAAGTTAGAAAGATTGTTGAAGCTACCACACTTGCAGTACTCAGTCAAAGTTCAAGTCAAGGATGCAGCAACATAGAAGGATCTTTACAACTAAATCAACAAATGGTTGTGATGTAGAAAGAAAACGTTCAAAATATTCTTGTTTAAGACCCCCCCCCCCCCCAAAAAAAGAAAAAAAAAAAAAAAAGTTTCCACTTTCTGGTCAACTGGTTTCTGCTGACACACAGGTCTGAGGCGACGCGCACAGAGACCAGAAACCACAGACCTTTGTTTGACCTAAGGGGTGATTTGCTCTCATATGTGACCTGTGACAAGTGACCTGTTCCCACCATATTAGCATTAAGTCGCACAATGTTTTATTTTTTCTGGTTGTTGTTGTCCTCTTTCGGCTGCTCCCGTTAGGGGTCGCCACAGCGGATCATGATCCGCATATTTGATTTGGCATAGGTTTTACGCCGGACGCCCTTCCTGACGCAACCCTCCCATTTATCCGGGCTTGGGACCGGCACTAAGCATGCACTGGCTTGTACATCCCCAGTGGCTGGGTTCAATTCGGCCCTCGCAGCAATTATGGTAAAGTGTCTTGCTCAAGGACACAAGCACCATGGTCGCGGCAAGGCTTCGAACCCACACACTCTGACTTTTATATTTTCTGGTACGGACTTTAAAAAGTCAACATTTAGCCAGTGAAATTATCAGCAATTGGAAAGCTCATTTTCTACAAAATTGATAAATATAAACATCTCAATTTAAAAAAAGGCAGGAACAGGTGACATATTAAAATAAATTTTAGTTGCGAATAAGACTTTGTTTAATAAAATATTGATCTGATCTTCATGTACATATCAAATCTCTTTATAACATGAAGGCCACCATGTGAATTAATTGCACTTCTGTCCTAACATACCCAAATAGCCCGCTGAAGTAGCTTATCATAATAATATGCAAACCAAATTGTGTTTTTCTTTGGTTTTAATTTTTTGCTATGAGAGATAGGAAAAATCACCACTTCTTTTCAGAACTAATTACGACTCAAAAGAGTATTTTCACATGGTGTTACCGAAAACAGTCTTCACTTTATCAGAGATTAAATTTTTTTTTTTTTAATTTAGGATTTTCTAAGAACAAGTTCAAGTGCTGGATAGTGGTTATCAAATGGTTGATCACTATTTGACAGTGCGCAAAGCTGACAAGAATTAATGCTCAAAGGACCAGGGTAAAAAAACAAAAACTTGTCAATGGTTCCCTGCTAGTGCTTTGCTAGTGAAGCACCCATGGTAGACTGGTTCCCAATAATTGACTAGATTAGTCAAACCATCATAGACTAGACAGGGTTTGTGTTAATTTCGTTCAACTAACATTAACCATAGTTCTCATCCATACTGCATGCTCTTAGTTGAGACTATTTGCTCTTAGTTGAGACCATTTGCTCTTAGTTGAGACCATTTGCTCTTAGTTGAGACCATTTGCTCTTAGTTGAGACCATTTGCTCTTATTTGAGACTATTTGCTCTTAGTTGACACTATTTGCTCTTAGTTGAGACTATTTGCTCTTAGTTGAGACTATTTGCTCTTATTTGAGACTATTTGCTCTTAGTTGAGACTATTTGCTCTTAGTTGAGACTAATATAAATTTTCTGCTTACTGTCTTAGCATGAATTTCTGCGCTAGCTGCGTAAGCAGTTATGTACCCATGAGTGCAAGCAGTAATTCCTTGATAAACCCATGGAAGATGCTTCAGTAAGTACGGAATCCAGTTTCATGGTGGGGTTATACCAATTTGATCATCAAATCATCTAGGATCACTGAGATTTAGCCATGTAGAGGTTGCTTAGTAACCAATTTAGGTGGGAAAATGTTAGCCTTAGCCGCAAACATCTGTCCAGCGATATCAATCTCATACTTGGCCTTGGTCACAAAGTCGTGGGTGACCTCTCTGGAATGACCAGAATCGGGGTCATTGTTATTCAGCCAGCCTAGACACATCATCGTCCCCAGCGTTGGGCTGAAGCTGCTGGACGTGGTCATTCCAGCCAGCTGACCATTACGATAGATGGGCTCGCCACCCCAACACCAAAGGTCGTGGTTCACTCTATGGTCCTCCAGGGTGAAGGCAGCCAGCCGTCGATGGATACCCTCCTGTTGTTGTTTGAGCAGTGCTGATTGACCTATGAACTCTACTCCCTGTCAAAGGTCAAAGGTCATGTGAAAATTACCTTGAAGAGTATTTTAAGGGGGTGGGAATCTTAGGAACAGATACAGCACAGAACAAAAATATGAACAAAAATATGAACAAAAATACTGACCTTGTCAAATTTGACTCTCATCTCACGACCAATTTCAAATGGTGTGTGTTCATTGTTGAAGTCCACACCCCAGTAAGCATAGAACTTCTCAATCCGTAGCCAGCACAATGCGTGATAACCAGCCGGCCGTATGCCATAGTCACGGCCAGCTTTCAGAAGCAGATCATATAAATGGATGGCACACTTCAATGAAAGAGACAAGAAGATCAAATCAGAAATTCTCTTGTTATAGGTAAAGCAAAAAAAACAAGTCTCTTGTTTCAGGTCTCCATGCTTGTCACCTCAGACCCACACGTTAACATTTTTAGTTTCCTTTTTCTTTTCTTTTTTTTGGCTATAAAACGATGTCCAATTGCAGCAAAAATTGCTGGATTGATTGGAATTCTGCCGTGCTGTGTTTTAAACGACTTTTTCACATAGGGGTATGAACATTTGCCTGATTTGTGAGGCCTCTCTTAGCCACCATACTTTGTGTATAGGAACTTTGGTCTGGTACCAATAACCATGTATACATGTATCACGTCTTTTGCTTGGCAAAAAAAAAGATTACCAAAAAAACAAAAAAAACATCACCACACTGATTTTTTAAGCCGACCTACGACCAGAAACCAGAGACTTTTTTTTTTGGCCTAAGGTTAAAGCATTGGTAATTAAAAAAATATTTTGTATGTTAAGACCCTGTGAAAATCCCCCATGGTTCACCCTGAACCACATTCTCACGAGAAACGAGTTGCCCGATATTGATTCTCCCCTGAACCACAATCTCACTTAGCGACAGTTGAGAAACGAGTTGCCCGATATTGGTTCTCCCCTGAACCACAATCTCACTTAGCGACAGTTGAGAAACGAGTTGCCCGATATTGGTTCTCCCCTGAACCACAATCTCACTTAGCGACAGTTGAGAAACGAGTTGCCCAATATTGGTTCTCCCCTGAACCGCAATCTCACTTAGCGACAGTTGAGAAACGAGTTGCCCGATATTGGTTCTCCCCTGAACCGCAATCTCACTTAGCGAGTTGAGAAACGAGTTGCCCGATATTGGTTCTCCCCTGAACCGCAATCTCACTTAGCGACAGTTGAAAAACGAGTTGCCCGATATTGGTTCTCCCCTGAACCGCAATCTCACTTAGCGACAGTTGAGAAACGAGTTGCCCGATATTGGTTCTCCCCTGAACCGCAATCTCACTTAGCGACAGTTGAGAAACGAGTTGCCCGATATTGGTTCTCCCCTGAACCGCAATCTCACTTAGCGACAGTTGAGAAACGAGTTGCCCGATATTGGTTCTCCCCTGAACCGCAATCTCACTTAGCGACAGTTGAGAAACGAGTTGCCCGATAGTGGTTCTCCCCTGAACCATAATCTCACTTAGCGACAGTTGAGAAACGAGTTGCCCGATATTGGTTCTCCCCTGAACCATAATCTCACTTAGCAATAGTTCAGATAAACACATGGTGTTACCACAAACTAAAACGATATGCAAACCGAAAGCTGATGATGGTAATAACATTCCCTAGAAATTCTGCCATTGTAATAAAAAAGTTGAAATAATTTCCACCACAAATTTAGGAAAAGGGTTCTCTTTCCTAATTTCTACAATAGAATGAATAAAAACAATCTCAATAGATTTTCACAATTTTCACAGGTCTATCTTGATTCAAAGAAAATAAGGACACTTTTTATAGAAATAACATTGTCAATAAAATACTGATTATGTACTTTCCCTTCATGGAAAGACACATCATTGGTCAGTCAACTGTCAATAAATTATCTTTATTTTGTTTCACCAACCTATATATATCGCAGAAACCACTGCTATATAGGATTCTATCCAGCCAATCGTCATCGGCCAAGCTCAGTGGTCAAGAGGTTAAGACGTCTGCACTAGTAAGCAGGAGGTCGTGGGTTCAAGTCGTCTGTGAAGTTTTTTCACAGACACTCAGAAAGCACTGAGTATGTAGTGCAATACACACAGGGCAAAATCAAATCAATATTTTATCTGTTATATTCTCTACTGAAGTGAATTGACGATAGTACCTCATTAGGTGTATACAGCACCATACCGTCTTCTCCTGCATGTGTGATCGTCATGGCTCGGACGTTCGTAGCAAAACCAATGTCGATCTCCTGATAATGTAACCACAAAACTTAACATTTTAAAAATATTCCTTACTAGACTTCTATCACCATCTTGTTAATCTTCCATACAAACCTATGTTACAAAACCGAGGCTGGAAGGATAATATACAGGCTAAACAAAATAAATAATAACCAGCCAAAAGGATGGGCCCGCTATGCTTACCCAAAAGAGGGTGCTTTAGCGATGGCCTTTAGCAATGGGGGTATGAAAACTGAAGTAAATTCGCTTTCAATTAAGTAAAAATGTTATATTGAGTGAATTTTCATCAAGCTCCAAGTATTGACGGAAAAGCATCAGGTGACAGCAAATTTCAACTTTTGAGAGTATTTTTATTCTCACCACCCCCCCCCCCCTTTAGTTCTAGCCTGCACTTTGAGTGGCATTTAAGAGCCTTGTGTATTGACAACCTTTCATAAAAAAAAATTGATAAATGTCAAAAAGTTTTTGCTGTTGATTATTATAAAATCAACATTTTCAAGTAATATCTGAAGTGCAAAACTCGCACCCACCCCCCCCTTGTATGAGGATACTGAACAATATTGGATTACCCCTTACCTTACAAGAGAATGGTCTAAAGTTAGCCGGACTCAGTGATGTACTGGTCAACTTTTGCAGGACGTCCCTTGCCTTGGGCCCCAGGACATTAATGCCGGTGAAGTCATCGCTGACATCATGAAGAGTCACCGAGCAATCGCTGGGCAGGTGATTAGCGATCCAGTTATAACCTTTGACCTTCTGCACAGCAGGACAGATGATGAAATATCTGGATGTGAGAAATTAACGAGAGTCCGGATAAGTGGATTCAGTTGAAGCGGGGACAAACCTACTGCATCCAGAGTCGTTGACTCGTGTCAGTGACTTGACTTGGATCTGACTCCAAGTCATGTTTTTTTTTTGTGATTTGTGACTAGACTTGACATGGACAAAAATGACTTGTGATTTGCCTTGACTCGGACATAAAATTACTTGTCATCGTTCTTCAGATTAAAAAACAAAAACTGCAACCAATTACTAAACATCGTATTCATTCTAACGTGGGATTTAGGAGAGAGTACTTTTTTTTCAAAATGTACATTATTTCACTTTGTGTTTTAAAGTGACAGCACCTCAGACATAATCTTACACCAAGTGAGTTTTTTAATTATACCTTACCTTTAAACAGCATGAAACAATTATATACTTGTGATCAAAGCTCAAAACAAAATTATTATAATAAAACAATTTTTGAAAGAAATAAACCATGTATCTTGAAATTGTTGAATTTAGTGCGATCACATGCTTACACCTTCTGCAAGGCACACAATGATGTTTATAGACTAACCATCTATTTTTTAGTAAGTTCAGCTCAATTGAAATAAACGTGTAAGAACCAACCTGTCTTCATCTATGCGTGCCACACTGCAGTCATTCTCATAGCAACCCTTTGTATTCAACATCCCCGTATGCACCACACTGCCTATAGGTATGTCCATGTCGTTGGGGCACAGTCTCTGAAGTAGAGACATCGCTGAGCTTCCCTGTCAAGGTACAACATCGGAAACAGGATGGAGAGAAAGAGAATGATGTGTTTCTTTGCACCTGCTATTTAAGTACATTATTACTTCACTGCAGTTCCATCGGTGTGGTTTTCATATTCTATATCATTCTCAGTTTAATTGTCTGTTAGTCTAAGTGTGTTTAAAGAAAATGTACAACTTGGTAATTACCCGATTTTAAAATTACAAAATTATTATCCGAAATCTAACTTGAAGTTGGTAAAAGAACCAATCATCCCGAATAATTATTTTGTCTAAAGTAGTGTTCTCATTTATAAAAAAAAAAAAATTAAAAAAAATTAATTAAAAAATTTTAATAAAAAATTTTAAAATAAAAAAAATCCATTAGGCCAAAAAAAAGTCTCGTTTCTGGTCATTGCTCAGCTTCAAAATCGGTGCAGTGACATGCTTTTTTTTTTTTGGGCCATCTTTTCTTTTTTTTTCCAACAGGGAAATACGTGATACATTGTATACGCCGGGACCAAATTTCCCATATACAAAGTATGGTGGCTAAGAGAGGCCTCACCAATCGGGCAAACGTTCATACCCCTATGTGAAAAAGTCATTTAAAGCACAGCACAGCAGTATTCCAATCGATCCAGCAATTTTGGCTGCATTTGGACATCATTCACAGCCAAAACAAAATAAAAAATTAAAAATGCCGACCTGAGACTTTTTTTGGTGTAATAGAACTATGCACATTTACAGAAAGGTTCCTGGCTTACTGTTATTAAAATCATACATATAAATTTAGTATATATTTTTCAACCAAAACTATAACAAATAAAACAAGAAATATACTTAAAACTACAATGACAGTCCGCACACAAAAACTGACAGAATAAGTAAAAAAGAAGACTCCGTGACAGAACTTCATCACAGATTTAGGCAAACAAACAATATTTTGTCATCTCAAAACCATGTTTCCATACCCGCAATTCAAACTTGGTGAAAGGTGACATGTCCATCAGGCAGACTGACTCTCTGCATGCCCAATACTCGGCCTTAACCATGTCAAACCAACCTGGTTTACTGAAGGTACCTCGCTGAACTTCCTCGACAAACTCATCTGGAAAAAAATAATAAACAAATTATGACTGTGGTTGGTTATCTGACAATACACAGATGTACCATCTTATCAGTTATCACCCAATGTCTTTGAAGATTGTGCAGTAAACATAGTTTTAGCCAGAGGGGTGTCTGGATGTCTTTTGGACACCCCGTTTCAGTGTTGGACACCCCGTTTCAGTGTTGGACACCCCGTTTCAGTGTTGGACACCCCGTTTCAGTGTTGGACACCCCCGTTTCAGTGTTGGACACCCCGTTTCAGTGTTGGACACCCCGTTTCAGTGTTGGACACCCCGTTTCAGTGTTGGACACCCCGTTTCAGTGTTGGACACCCCCGTTTCAGTGTTGGACACCCCGTTTCAGTGTTGGACACCCCGTTTCAGTGTTGGACACCCCGTTTCAGTGTTGGACACCCCGTTTCAGTGTTGGACACCCCGTTTCAGTGTTGGACACCCCGTTTCAGTGTTGGACACCCCCGTTTCAGTGTTGGACACCCCCGTTTCAGTGTTGGACACCCCGTTTCAGTGTTGGACACCCCGTTTCAGTGTTGGACACCCCGTTTCAGTGTTGGACACCCCGTTTCAGTGTTGGACACCCCGTTTCAGTGTTGGACACCCCGTTTCATCTGTCATTTACATGTACAAGTATTGTAAGTGAACAATTTGGACACCCTGTTTTGAAATTTCCAGCAAATTTGGACACCCTATTTCTAAATCCTGGCTAACACCTTGACAGTAAACATTGGTTTTGATGGTTATATGTGTGGAGTTTTAGGTCACCTTATGTCCTTTTTTCCTGTGCTTTTTTTAGCGTACCTTTTTGTGATTTTACTAATTTGCCACTCATGGTTTTGTGCGATTTTTTATAGCAATTAAATATTTTGTATAACTGTATTTAGTCTTCTTTATTTTTTATAAATACTCCTATTGTTAAACTTGATAAATGTGCATTTTAGCCTTAAAGGGACAGTATCGTCACAATCAGAGCAGACTTTCAACAGGGCATGGAATCAGTGTCCTAGTTTAACCCTAACCCTCCAGGGTATTTTGGCTAGAAACCCTGCCAGACGCATCAGATTGCATCGTTTGTCAAAGTGACTTGGCTGCAGAGTGCAGCAAGATCCATCTGGTCACAAATCTCAAGGCCGAACTGCATCAGAGTCTGTGGTCACCCAAAGCAGCAGGATACAACTCTGGCATTGTTCAATGGGACCAGCTCTCAATAGCCTCTGACTTGGCTGCTTATGCACTGGTGTTGACAGCTGAATGCATCAAAGTGCACCAGAATTTTCCACCTGATGCACTGTGCTGCGTCTGGCAGGGTTAGGGTTAAGATGAACACAGTGACTGAACATTACTGGCTCATTTATGCAGCAGCAATAGTAATATGACGTCATCATGTGGGGTATTATTTTCAGTCACTGAGTTAATCTAAAACTATCACTCCGATTCCATGCCCTGTTGATCTAAAACTATCACTCTGATTCCATGCCCTGTTGATTGTGATGATATTGACCCTTTAAAGCTGTCAAGATTAAATGAATAAACCAATGTACTACCAATGTAGAAGAGAGTATATGCCCAGAACAAACTTCTCATTTCAAACACAAAATACTGTCCACATAAGTGCCCATAAAGTGCCGTAAAAAGAATCGGCATGTGAAATAATCAACTGAATAAAATATGTACAGGGAAGGACCCAGAGTGGCTGAAGGGGAGAGGATAAATTCATCCAACAAGATTGTATCTAAAAAATGCAACAAGGTCGTATGTGCAATGGTGCATAAATTTGCAAACATTAAAACATTTGAGTGCAACAACGTTTTATCTTCTTCCATAGGTTTTGCGTGTTCATCCTGGAACTCCAGTGGCGGATTTAGGGGGTGCGCAACGGGCGCGCGCCCCCCCTTATTTTTGCCAAGTCAAAAAGAAGTGAAATAATACCCCCTTCCCTTGTATAGGGCCTCGCGCTACGCACTTGCATTTTTCAACTTTGAAATTAGCCCTCAAAGTTTGCGCCCCCCCCTTTCTTAAAATCCTGGATCCGCCCCTGAACTCTGTAAAAAGATACGACCTTGTTGCGCTGAGCGAAATCCATGTCTGCAACAAGGTCGTAACTATGATATGACCTTGTTGCACTGATGCGACGAATTTACGTGCAGGATGATCAAAAAGGAGGGACACATTCTCCCCCTCCCTTCCAAATACCTGTATCACCATCCTCCTTATACCACATGGGTCTCTCCAGCCCCATAAACTGACCGAAGACCGCTCCAGCTTGGTCGAAGCGAGCATACAGTGTGCTGCATCGTAGCTTTCTCCCAGTTCTGTACTGGCCGTGTGGGTACTGCTGCACGTAGTTAGAACCTTGGGGCAGAGGAAAGAACAATAGATCGTCGGGTGCCCAGTAAAAGGACATAAGCCTGCGCTTAACCTAATCTGTCTTACGTCCTTCTTCTGGGCACACGACAAGATGTTTTCATGGCATCAATTTTAAAAACGGACATAATATTTTGCAGATATGAGAGTTTCATTACATGCTCTTTTCCTAATTTCACAAAATAATTTGCCCAAAAAACAGGGTGGTCCCTTTCATATAATCATGATTTTTTTTTTCCCTCTGTATGAATTAAGGGAACCTGACAAAAATGTCGTGCAGGGAACGATTTAGTTCACAAATTTTGCATAGCAAAATTGTGATTTCGATAAGCAAAATTGTGATTTTGATAAGCAAATTGTGAATTTTGAGTAGCAGCTTGCTAAGCGATGCAAACACATACTCCAGTTTTACTAAATGGAAAACCTACCCAGTGTTAAGTGATATTGGGCAAATTTGTGAACAATGGAATTTCATAATACACCGAACCACCATGACACTCGAAAGGCATGGATTCAGCAATATGGATAAGCCATTTCATTAAAACAGTGCCATGGAGTGCCATGGTCAAGAGGTTTAGTGCATCGGATTTGTGTTCTGATGGCCGAGTTGTCAGAATGTGGGTTCAAATTCCAACCGTGACCATGGTGCTTGTGTCCTTGAGCAAGACACTTTACCATAATTGCTTCTCCCCAACCAGGGGTAAATGGGTACCTGTGAGGGCAGAGTTGGTTTTTGTGTTTGATTAGCCCTATATGCGCTGTAATGGCAGCAATTGAGCTGTATACTCCCCAGGGAGCTGAGATAGTTTCAGGAATGATTTATGAGCCTGATGAGCAGGGGTAAATAATATAATGCGCCTTGAGCACCAGTTTGGTGGATACGTGCGCTATATAAGTCCACATTATTATTATTATTATTATGTGGCGTGACCAGGTTTTTAGCATTGCTAATGATTGTCCAGGACTATGTCCATAACTAGATGGGTTTACTAAACACTCATTTTAACATCGAATATGAACCTTCAATTTCCGTAACCCTGTCTCGAAGAAATGCCTTGTTGTTCTGCTGAGGTGAAAAGCGTTGGGGATCCACAGACCAGTACCCTAGCGAAGACTTGCCGTTAACGATCAGCTCTGCTAAGAGCTCGCCTAAACCACCGGACATTGTTATCCCAAGAGAGTTAAACCCAGTCATGAGGTAGTAGTTTTTCGTCTGAAAAAGAAAACATGGACAAAAAACCTGGATTCAGATGGATGAGGCTTTGAATCCACAGAGGCAATCTCATTAGAAACCCTAACCGTGCTCGATGCAACAAAATTAAAAAGTTGGTGCATCTTAACTGTTGCCCTCAGCAGAGAACAAAAGAATCACTGTTCTGGCTGGTGATGCATTGATCTTGATGCATTGAGCAGCCCTGCCCAATTTTGTTGTTGTTGCATTTTGTTGTATTCAGCAGGGCGTCTGTGAAAACCTAAAGTGAACTCTCAGCAGTCTGTACGGTTTACCTAAATTGTTTATTCATTGTTATGCAAGTATTTTTAGTTTGATTATATTATTTGCACTATAATGACCCCCTAGTTTGCCAACCATGGCTGGCAACAAATAATTTTTGTAACATGAAAAAAAAAAAAGGTCTATACCGACAGGCCAATTCACCTATCGGCGTTTGCGATCTAGCCACGCCCCTACACACCAACACATGGGGCATATTTTAAGCAAAGCGTATTTCATACCAATGCATGAACATATACATAAAGAAACAGCTAAAGTTTTTCTGGATTTTGAAGACAACTTTTTCACACGTAAATGAATGCCTGCGTGTCTTCATGGATGAAAATATTAACAAACGCATGTTCCGTTTTTCGACACGTGCTGCGCAATGCGTGTCGTGAGAAAAACTGAGCGCATGTCCATGGGCCTTGTGCTTTGCTTGTCTTAGGCACTGTGTAATAGGCAATGTGATGGGCAATCGTTTATGAATGCTGATGACTGCCCTCTATCTGGGCCTTCCCCCGTTCTTTGCCTCATACCTCAGGGGCTTCACCAAAGATGAAAAGCAGGTCTGGGGTGAAGCACTCTGGACCAGTAAACAGCTGCCTCACTTCCATCTTCTCGGCATGGGGAACACGATGAAGAAAAGCTTCAAGATGTGGTTCTAAACGAAGGGGTGTTATTGTCCGAACATTTAACAAAAAAATAAATACAAGTTCAAGAAGCATGCAAGGCTGGATTTATCTATATTATAATTGCAGAAAATTAACAATTCATTCATCATGATTTATTTCCTTACACCTAACATATACAATACAATTATGTAAACTAATATGGTTAACCAGTTCGCACCGGGAATAAAAAAGTTTTTCCGAACCCCGTGGCGGGTTTATTTTTACCGCACAAACACGACCAATGGTGCTCACCAGAGCATGACCGGGGAGACCGCGTCTTCCACCGTATGCTTATGGCTCGTTGCCACATCGACCGGGAATCTATACAAATATTCCCGAGAATCCTGTGGCGTGTTTAGACGCTCTCCGATCCGCTGTCCAAAAAAAATTGCGTGTATACACGTCCTCCGACGCAAACTGGTTAAGTAAGACTAATTGCGGTGACACCATGTGGAATCTCAAATTGAGTAGTAATTAGTTCTGAAAAGAACTGGAGGTACAACTCGACTTTTCGATCAGTGTGCTCTGATCGTCCTCAGGAGAATGCCGGACTCTGGTAAATGCTGCTGCTTAAGTAGGCTGCTGGAGGATTACGCGAAGACAGGATGCTGGTGGATTAGTGCGTTGATGCGTGCAGGCGGGAACTGTGGATCCTAGGGGTAGGGGGGAAGGAGTGTGTGTTCACTGAAGTGAATCAGTTGTAGACAAGAACTAGAGGAAGGAGGGTGGTTGACTATGGAAAATATAATAAGAACAGGCCTCAAATTTCGTCATTTTTAGGGCAAGGCCACTTTGGCCTTGAATGAAGCAACATTTTGAAGGGCACCAAGGCCAAAAGGTAGGGCACCAAGGCCAAATAGGGTCTTGGGAAAAGGGCACCGAGGCCAGAAATAAAAAAAAAAGTAAAAAAAAGTAAAATTTGTACTGTTGACTTGAAAATTGTTTTCTTTTGCTTTTATACCTTTCACGTTCATCTTAAAATCCAGTATTACAGACATTATAACAAAATACATGTAGATGGGTGAAAGGAATGCATGTAAACAGGAAATTCCCTGGTTCTGTACAAAGTCCTGGTCCCCTATGCATATTAGCAAACAATGTGACAACAATCATGTACATGTACATCTCTCCAGCTATATTTCCATCTATCTTGATTTTTTATTTTTATTTTTATATCCAATGTGTAATGTAATACGATGACCTACCTACCCTTTCCTCCCCACTGACTGATCGTCCCCACAAAACATTACTTTTTGTAGCGATCCAGCTTCCTACACTTGCTGGTTGATTTTGCCAGTTCAGTTTCTTTCATGCATTTTAAACGATCTTTGCGGGGCATTGTTAATTATTTCTAACAATGTCAGATTTGTAAAACTTTTGTTAAAAGTTTGCAAACGCTGTCTGTCAGTACAGTAACATTACATACATGAAAAATTTACATGTGTATGTACATACACGTACACGCAGTGCATGCATGTACGTAGAACATAACACACTCGGCTCCTCGGCGGTTGTTTATTTCGACCGTCCGTGTACATATACATTTGGCACTAGCTGACGCGAACCAGTGCAAAGTGCACAAAGTACCAACGAGACACAGAGTACCAACGAAAGCATGATCTTTCGATGGATCTCTCAGCTCCGTGCATGCGCACGGCCCAGGCTAGCTCGTCGGGCCGGGTACTATAATTTACCTGTACCGTACCGATCGAGCACATGTGTGTGTGTGCGTGTGTGTACATACGTGTAGATGTACATGTACATCATGCACATCGAGTTGTTTGTAACGTTGCGGTTCTATAGCTGTGTGTGTGCGGGGCAGCAGGCGGGTGGGCGGCACGACAAAATGACCGGACACATGTAATTTTCTTTTCGGGAGAAAGGGGGTGAAGAAATTGCCGGGATAGTAAAAAGGGCACAGCGGCCAACGGAGAAATAGGGCACGGCAATATTGGCCGTGAAGAGGTAAATTTTTCCAGGGACACATCGGCCAGTAAGAGGGGCATCGACGGCCATGGCCGCCGTGGCCGCCGTGAAATTTGAGGCCTGTAAGAAAGACGTGTCCCCCCAAAAAACAGAAGCTTCTAAATAGGGATGCCTAAATATAGACACACAGAAAAAGGTGATGACTTGTATTACAATACTGAACAAATGAAACGAGTTTCAAAACAAAACAGAACAAACAAAAAGACAACAAGAACAAACTAGAAGAATGAAGACAGCAAAAAATACAAGATGATGAATTCGAGAAAAACTATGTTATATAGCGGGAGAAAATATATTTTTTGAAGGAGGCTTTAAACATGTGTCTGATTTGACCAAAGTAAACAAATCCTGAAAAATGGGTAGCAGGTCTGGATCTCGAGAACAAAGCCCCCTGAACCTCCTGGATGTTTAATTTTAAAGGATTTACAGGCTCTACACATCCCCACAAACTAGAGGTTTGGTCACAATGTAGGCTACTTCTTTCTTTCCTTGGTGGCTACTTCTCTTCTTTCAAGAAAATTTGGAGGCAATGGGAGATTTGTAAACAAAAAAAAACAGGAAAAATCCTGAGAAATCACAGGCCTGTTTAAACTGACACAGAGAAAACTGTGTTCGAATACCATGATCAATACAATTCCCAGAGCTGCCAACTCTTCCGGATTCTGCGGAAGACTTCCGTATTTGACGGTAATTTACTTACTTAAAATATATGCAAGGAGGCCTCTCCTTTTGGTGCCAAAGTAAATTACCGTCAAATATGGAAGTCTTCCGCAGAATCCGGAAGAGTTGGCAGCTCTGAATTCCAATGATTAAAATACGAAGAGGAAGTGTATTTGCACAGTACAGCAACTCTTGTTAGAATACTCTCTTTTTGAGTAGATAGTTATCCAAATGAAAATCACACTCAGGATTTGTAAATTCTCTGGAACAATGCGCACACTGACTGAGATTGAAAAAGCCTATAATATCCTTAGTGCACACTGTATTTGACTTACGGATATGATCCCAGTCTTCCGGAAGTGTAAGGAACTCTGAATTCTCGGGAATGCCGTCATGGAAAATAGGTTTTGCCAGCCGAGTAAAGGCTCCACACATCAAGCCTCCACTCCACTCACGGATGTAGTTACTGCTGTCGTAGTCTCGGACATCTGAAAACAAAATTTAATAAACACCCGTGGGTGATCTATTTAGATGACAGATTTGTGGCTTGACATTTGTAGAGTATCGACTACTGGGCTATAGCAGATTGCTTTGTGAGGTGCACATATGTGTGAGAGGCTACCTGGGTCCAATTTCATAGAGCTGCTTAGAAGCCGATTTTGTGCTTACTGTACGTTTTTCATTTCATTGCGCTACGCTGCTAACCGTTAAGCAGAGAGGAAGGCACGTTAACTTGGCAGCCGTTATTGCTAGCAAGTGAGTGACGCAACAATACAAATCCATGGGGAACACGCATGCACCACTCTGAATTCTCTTGCTAACCTCTGAAATACGCTTATGCTTAAAGGGGCAGTCGGTCACAATCAACAGGGCATGGAATCAGAGTGCTTGTTTTAGATTAACTCAGTGACTGAAAATAATTTTCCACATGATAAGGTCATATTACCGTTGCTGCTGCATAAATGAGCCAGTAATTTGCAGTCACTGTGTTCATCTTAAACTAGGACATCGATTCCATGCCCTGTTGAAAGTCTGCTCTGATCGTGATGATACTGCCCCTTTAAGCAAATTTTTATGCTATAGTTTTGCTTACCCTGATCATCAGTGAGTGGACATCCATACTGTGTACACATTCCACAATCAAAAACCAAGTTCTACTTGAACTCTTACATACCCAAGACAGGCAGATTATGGAAAAACCCTCCCTGAATCTGTTTTCCCCAACTCTCCTAAAGTTTCCGCCTTCAAGACAAGAGTGAATGTATTTCTCATTGATCGGATGTTTTCATTGTATTAATTGTGATGACTGTGATGTAACACTAGAGGGCGCTCTTTCGAGTGAGTGGCTCATTTTCTAAAATAGTTCTGAATGCATACAGCTATAATAATATTAATGTGTGGACTTATATAGCGCACGTATCCACCAACTAAGTGGTGCTCAAGGCGCATTATATTATTACCCCTGCTCATAAGGCTCATAAATCATTCCTGAAACCATCTCAGCTCCCTGGGGAGTATACAGCTCAATTGCTGCCATTACAGCGCATATAGGGCTAATCAACCAACTCTGCCCTCACATGTACCCATTTAACCCCTGGGTGGAGAGAAGCAATTATGGTTAAATGTCTTGCTCACAAGTGTCACGGCCGGGATTCGAACCCACATTCTGCTGCTAACACCAGAACTTGAGTCCAGCTTAACAAATATGACGTCAACTCTACACTCACAACTCATAACTCCAAACCTGAACACCTTGTGTAGCACAAACGTATGTACCTCTAGCTGTATTTGTGTTAGTTGATATAATTACGTGATTTCTTTTGGATTTTAGAGTGTAGTCACTCGAGTTTAAGGGGTTACATATGCGATATGTCATCGACCATTTAAGCAAGATTACATTTGTTGATGGTTTTTTTAAAACTTAAATAGATCATAAGTTGGTGGAAAGCAATCAGCTGGAAGGGCGTTCCATTGTAATACTGTTCTAGGGAAGAAGTTATCCAAATGGAACTTACTCTTGATTTTGGGGGAGTCGAAGATAGTGAGGGTGTTCACCTGCTTAGCTATAATTTTTGCTTAGCTTGGGCCGCTTTACATCTTGAGATGGTTCCACCATGCCCCTTGTGAATTAGTTTTAAGAAAATAATATATATATAGAATAATAACAATAATAATAATAATAATAATAATAGAGCCATTTTTAAAGCGCTCTTACACGAGGTATCACAGCACTGTACATTATTACCCCTGCTCATCAGGCACTTTCCTGAAACCATCTCGGCTCCCTGGGGAGTATACAGCTCAATTGCTGCCATTTCGGCACATATGGGCTAATCAAAGACAACAATTACCAACTCTGCCCTCACAGGTACCCATTTACTCCTGGGTGGAGAGAAGCAATTATGGTAAAGTGTCTTGCTCGAGGACACAAGCACAATGGTCGCGGTTGGGATTCGAACCCACATTCTGATGACTCAGCCATCAGAACACAAATCCGATGCACTTAACCTCTCGACCGTGGCACTCCACTCCATATAAAAAAAATGGGATGTTAGTCGTGACCCTCCTTGTTAATATTTACATACATGGAGTATTGAAATCAACTCCTGTTAACGGTTTCATTATCAGGTACATGTGAGCAGTGGTGTGCATAGGGACTTTGACTACAGGTGAACTCATCAGGCCTACGTCTCTTCCCCACTGCAAGAGATAAACAGAGGAACCGGTGAAAACATACAGTTAAGGTTATGGAAAGTGGCCATCTTAGCTGAAAAATTGCCATATTATGAACCAGTGGACATAGTTTTACACCCAATTACACCAAGTCATGGAACTTGTCCTTTGTTTCTTCTCCAGTGTAAGAGATAAACAGAGGAACCGGTGAAAACATACAGTTAAGGTTATGGAAAGTGGCCATCTTAGCTGTAAAATTGCCTATTATGAACCAGTGGACGTAGTTTACACCCAATTACAGTTTTCTAAGTCTTGGAAGTCCTTTGTCTCTTCTTCAGTGTATTAACCCTATAGGTTTAACAATCAAAGACACTCCCAACCCATTGACTTTGTGCAGTGCAGTGCACTCAGATAAATGCAAGGACATGTGGCTCAATTTAATGGTAGGAGGTCAAACCAAAACCACTCGACTGTAACTTATGCAGTACATACACAGCTCTGTGTGACTCTGCATATAACTTGTAAGACATACACAAGTGTGTTTGACTTTGCCACTATCTCCAGCACTCTTATACACATGTGTGAACAATTGGCAATGCAACCAAAAATACTCAAGTGACTGTCTGTGGGTGCGGTGCTTACTGGGCCAAATTTCAGCCTGGGCATAGGAGGGTTAATAGATAAACAGGTACTGGTGTAATACATAAACAAGGTTGTGGAAAGAGGCCATCTACGAAACCAATGAAAAATGACAACATATGTAAAATTTCCACCGAAAAGAAACAAGCTATCAATAAGTTATATGGGCAATGCCATGGTTACTCACGTTACATTTTTTGAGATTTTGGGCCCACTCTTAATGGCATTAAGAGGGGGCCCAAAACTTTTAAAATGTAACGTGAGTAACCATAGAATTGCCCATATGCCAGGGGTACTTTAACAAAAAATGTCTTTGAAGAAATGAAAAAGGCATGGTGGAACAGCGACACAAATAAATACTCTGTTTTGAATGTTAAGCATCTCATCCCCGAGTCAAATTGAGGAACTATGCTTTGTATAATTGCTGCATGAAAACAAATTGCAGCTGAGAACCCAAGGTATTTATTTTTTGATGAGAATGCATCAAAATTCTTACACGCTAAGGGCACTTTCTTTGGGTAGCCTCCCTTGAGGGAGGTCACGATTTTGGTAAAAGATTCTGAACAAAGTCAAAGATGGCAGTATCCGCAAAACAGCTTATGGACTTTTATCCCCCGATTATTAACCCTAACCTTCCCAAATCCTCCAAAATCCTCTTTGCTAAAGTGAAGGATTTTGAAGGATTGAGGTTACATGCTACATGCTCGTTGCTAAAGTGAAAGTATTTGGAGGATTGAGGTTATTAGGCATACTTGCCTTTCCATGGTACATGTACATCCATGTTTGTTGTAGTGATTGCAAGGTCAGTGCTTGGGTCAGTGGACACTGTTTATTGCTCCATGCATGCAGGGAGGGTCCCTGGCCATGTACATGTATCACAGATTAGAAACACATGTGCATACATGTCATGTGCTTGCTTTACTACTGAAGGATTTTGGAGGATTCAGGTTATGTGTAAGCAAATGGGCCTAGTGAGTTAGGAAGGATTCAGGTTATGTGTAAGCAAATGGGCCTAGGGAGTTAGGAATGATTCAGGTTATGTGTGAGCAAATGGGCCTAGTGAGTTAGGAAGGATTCAGGTTATGTGTAAGCAAATAGGCCTAGGGAGTTAGGAAGGATTCAGGTTATGTGTAAGCAAATGGGCCTAGGGAGTTAGGAATGATTCAGGTTATGTGTAAGCAAATGGGCCTAGGGAGTTAGGAAGGATTCAGGTTATGTGTAAGCAAATGGGCCTAGGGAGTTAGGAAGGATTCAGGTTATGTGTAAGCAAATGGGCCTAGGGAGTTAGGAATGATTCAGGTTATGTGTAAGCAAATGGGCCTATGGAGTTAACACAAAAACTACAGTATGCTGTGTCATAACACTTGCCTGTCCAGCAGCATTGACAAAGTATTCACATTTGATATCTCCAAGTGATGTCTGAACTCTAGACACCTTGCCGTTCTCTGACGATACTCGTTTAACTTTGACTCCTTCAATCAATTTTACACCTATACACAGAGACAAAAGGTATAAACTGAGTCTGACTAGGAACATAGTCTCGACCCTGTCTAAGCTGTACTAAAAACTGAAACACACTGTAGTCTTGCATCAAGATATCTGGAAGGAATCCATTTGGACTGAATGATTTTTCTGTTTTACAAAAAAATTACCATCCACCGACTTAAATTTGACACAACAATCCTGTTTTCTCTAAGACGATAACACTTCTGATGAAATTATTTCTCAGTTAGGCTGTGCCAGGTATCCGGGTATCCAGATACCAGACAGAAACTGTCATTAGTGGAGTGTCGTGGCCGAGCGGTCTAGCTTACCGGACTCAAGTTCTGGTGTTAGCAGCAGAATGTGGGTTCGAATCCCGGCCGTGACACTTGAGCAAGACACTTAACCATAATTGCTTCTCTCCACCCAGGGGTTAAATGGGTACCTGTGAGGGCAGAGTTGGTTGATTAGCCCTATATGTGCTGTAATGGCAGCAATTGAGCTGTATACTCCCCAGGGAGGTGAGATGGTTTTAGGAATGATTTATGAGCCTTATGAGCAGGGGTAATGATATAATGCGCCTTGATAACCACTTAGTTGGTGGATACGTGCGATATATAAGTCCACACATTATTATTATTACTAACCAGTTCCATTTTTCGGTTCTAATTACCCATAAACGACTTTTTAAAATTTCGACTGAACATTTAAGCCACCCAAATGGAAGTCTCTGATTTTTGGGGATGCTACGAGTCGTTTTTAATATCGAGGTGTGAAATTATTACAGTAAGTATTTATTATGACTCTAATAAAACAAGAGTTCGTATATTTTGTACTTCTCCACATAGCATCAAGAATTTTTTTAATTTTCAGATGAATAAGATCAATTTTTCGGCTGACATCTCAAAATATCAGATTTTATGGTTTCTTGTCATAGACCAGTGTACATTTTGTGGCCTGTGCAGTTTGACCTTTGGGGCTTTTTTTATAAACATGTGATGTCACTGGTCACATCGTCAATATGTTTGTTGGTTTACCTCTGTTCTTAGCTCCCCTGGCAAGTGACATGGCAGTATTCGTGGGGTCAGTCACTCCATCTTCAGGTAGATATATTGCCCCCTCAAGATCATCTGTTCTTATCCATGGCACAAAGGAATTAATCTCCGATGGTGCTAGCAAAGTGTGCTCTATATTTCTTGCTCTGGTAGAAATAAAAAAATAGCTGAGCTTGTTGAATTAAGGATTGCTGAATTAAGGATGCACATGAGTTATGCACAATGAGTTATTTTCCCGAATGAAATAAATAATAACAGAAGTCTATTGTAAGATTTAAGGATAATTACCTACATGAAGTAGAAGTCTATGACCTACACCATTAGTATGCCAGTCCTGTAATAATCTAGTCCATGGCATTGTACTCCAAGAACAATGGCATTGGGTCATTCATGACTTTGTATTCCATGGACTGATGCAATAAGTCTCAAAAGAAGCTGTGTATCAGGATTGACTTGCCGGTGTGTACGAGAACTGTACTTTACATGCGCGTAATCACTTCAATCAAGTGAGTGTTGTAGCCAAGTGATTGTTGTAGCCAAGTGATTGTTGCATCTAGTTTGCGTCCCGCTTAGTATTGAAACCAGCAAGTTGCATCGGGCGTTTATCTCATGGTGCTCTCTCAAGCAGGGTTGACGAACTCGCTACCGTGCTAGAGTACAATGCCATGGACTTCATTACAGCAGCATGGCACACTTTGCATAGGTAACAGACTTTTGATAATAACAATATCACTTTGGGCTAAAATGGATATACCAAAGTCCTCAGCTTTGACATTTGTGTACTTACCTAGCCAAGGCTACATTTTTCTTAATGTCTATCATGCGATCCTTGGTCTGTGCCACAATGACAGATCCTATTCTTTTATATCCTAAAGGAAAATCACCATTCGACATTCATTATAAATTGGACAATACGTGAATATTGATACAGACAATGATGAGGAATCATGCCCGATTAGATTTCCTTGACAAAAGAAACACAAATGTGACAATGTGCGAACAAAATTATTTATACAAGTTGACTTAAAAAATCACAGAGAGTTTGCGAGAATGCGTAACTTCCTAGCACTGTGGATATGAGCATCAACGCGTAACACAATCTTGAATTTTTAGCATGTTAAGGGGAGAGAGTCGCTGCAGGGAACAATTTTGTTCTAAAAATTTGCAGTTACATTTTTAACCCATATCCGCCGATCTACGTGATAACCCGTAGATATGTAAAACGCTACAAACGCCGACCTACGTGATTTTGCGTACCGTGTTTTTGTCCAATTCCAATTTACTACGTTTTTCCGATGACTGTATTTCATGATTATAGATATGAAATTAGACAAGTCTGACATCATAATAAAGTGCATGTTCTCCTATTTCCATCAGTATATAGTGTGTCTGTGTCAGTGATTGTAATATTCTCTAAATAAGGAATCTTTCTGATTGTGTGCAAAAACAATGTATCTCTGTGTGGGGGCTTAGGCACATGCAGTCTTTTGTGTGTTTACATGGTTAGGCGGATATGGGTTAAGGCAGAGCATTTGTTGCAATGTATGTTCAATGCTAATTTTGAAAAGGAACACTTTGTGTAACCAATTGTAAATTTTGCATTGCCTTTTGCTCTGGTCAGTTACGATGACTGCTTACTTGCTACTATCACAGGATATCGTGTCCTCCTGCCCCTTACGGTTAGTGATCAGTCATGTCAGACTTACCTGTACTTAGACCAGTCTCTTCCTCCAAGGATGCATATAAACTTGCAGTCCTTTTGGCTATTGCAAATAACAGTGGGTGTTTCCTTTGCAAACCAACGAGGGCTGCTGAATGCCATGTTGTCCCACATGTCAGGCTAAAAACGAAACAAAGAAAGTCATATGACAGTCAAGGTCAGATATAGAATGAATTTGGCAGGGGCTAAATTCCAATAGGGACAAACAAAGCAAAGCTATTAACAGCGTGGAAGGGGGCCCTGGAATTGTTTGATTCTAGGTGCTCTCTGGTACAATCTGAGGGCCATATGTGCATCAGCAGCATGGTATTCTTGTTTTCACAAGGGGGTATTAGAAAGGTTTTTGGGCAGGGCCATGGCCTCCAATAGAACCCTTGGATCTGTCGGTGGTTACACTGTTCTCAGGGTTGTTTGATCATGTAGTTTTGATAATCTAGAATTACAGAGACCAAGGAGTATCAATTGCAGTGGTCTTGGCCCTATGTGCCTCTTAAAAATGTTCCCTGCAGATTATGGAAATGTGAATTGAATATTAACCCTCCTACTATAACTGCACTTTTGTGGGAAGTTGCTACAGAGGTCAAAATCAGTCAGCTGCCTGTTTTGACTGTTGACCCAAATGTGCACATAGGAGCATTTTTGACTGGTTCTTACTGTCATTTTGACCACCATCAACAATACCAGACAATGCTTTTACCAGTCAAAAACAGTCGACTCATTTTAACCTGTTAATGTACTTAACTACATGTAAGGTTTAACAGTGTTTGACTTTTAAGTGGACTAGATATACCTTGGCAAGTATATCAACATTTTGACTGATTTTGACCCTTGTAAGTTGTAGTAGTAGGAGGGTTAACCCACCTCCCTTGTTCTAGAAGAACAACATCTGTCAGTCCTAGTTTGGCAAGGTTGTAGGCTGCCGACAGGCCTGCTATTCCCCCGCCGCAAATCACCACCTTAGCCTCTTGAGGAAGGGTGACTTGAGCAACTTGGCCATCTAGGGTGGACGCTCCACTGCAGCAACGGAGGTGTACTGATACTGGTGCAATTGGATATTTGCGGGCAAGTTGTACGTAACACTTCAGACGACCCGTTGACTGTATGCGTAACATGATCGAGACTGGGCAGTTGCTTTGTTAAAATCTTCTTTTAAAAATAAAATAAAAATAAATCGTCCATGTATGTCATTTGCAGTACTTGTGAAATGACATACTTAAAACTTACCTTTGGCTTAGCATTTCTCAGAAAACTTACAAAACTATGGCATATTACTGGTTGCTTAAACTTATCTAAGTCATACTTGTTACAAAAATTAAATTCATAGTGAAATTGTATGATTTACTGGAAAGTTAGTGCTTGTGAAAGTGGAAAAAGTTGTTTAACCTTGATGCTTTTAAATTGAAGATCGCCCAAGCGAAATGTTAGCCGCGCCCCTGACTGACCGTTTCCCTTCATTCACTTGGAAAAAGGTGAATAAGTTTTTTTGAAAGATGAATAGACCTTATGCCGTCGCAAACGGAAGGTCGCCATCTATCAGAGGCTAGAGGTCACTCATTGGTTCATGTATGCACGCTGTGCGTGCGTATACGCACAGCGCGCATACATGAACCAATGAGTGACCTTCTCTAGCCTCTGATAGAGGGCGATATTCAGTTTGTGACATCATATGCATTAATAATAGGTCTATAACCTGTCTATCTATACATTTGTTCAAATCTACTGCATTAAGTCAATAACAATTAACATTTTTCTAAAACCGAAATTTCCGTAAATAAACGTCAATGTTTTTATCATAAAATCTCTCAAAATAAAATTGTATTCCCTTTTTCAATAATTGGGATCTAACAATACACTCGTTGGGTTTATGTTAACAACTCAACAAGGTACAAAACTATACACCGACATGACCGAAGCGAAGGTAGGCCTAGTAAATTTACGTAATCTGACTTGTAAATACACAACTGCGGTTCCTAGATCAAATTCAGAAAAAGGGAAAAAAGGTGTTGAAAATTTGGCCCTGCATTCTAGTTCTATAGGTACTCCCAACTCAAATATATATATTTTTTTAAAGGTTCAAACGTGAAATAACACTCACACGACATCGCAAAAATGGCTATCATCAAGATAAGACATTGGGTGCAAATTCACCGCTAGAGCTACTACCTAGAGGGCTACGATGTGCACTATATACACTACTGATGCATGCTCGGGGGGCGTATTATTTTTTTTACACCGCAGCGACGGGTTTTGTACGCATTTCGCCCTTGTGTCAAGACTATGAACCCATTCAGCACGCATGCGCGCGAAGGGATTTTCGACACGCAAAAAAAACCTACCATCAACCATGGAGGTCTATTTTATACCTCCATGCATCAACCATGGAGCTATAGCTCCATGCATCAACGGAGCTGAGAGGGAATGGCTCCATGAGTTCCACTGCAGAGCGCCATGGTCGACTGCAGCTTGGAGTTTTCTATCGTCGCGCGCCTAGGGTTTCGTAGTCTCTCTCTCAAGACCGGAATTGGCACTTTTACTGCACAAAACCCGTCGCTGCGGTGTAAAAAAAAAATACGCGCTCGGGGGGGCCGGGGAGTGGTGGGTCGGGTTCCCCGTGTGGTATATCCTAGACTTGATTTCAAGTCTGAGATCGCGGTTATTTTTGTCTGCATCAGCCACGCAAAACGCCGTTTACCCCTACTGGCTATCACATGCACAGCCCTAACTCGCGATCTCAGACTTGACCCTCTTTTGTTTGTGGATTCATGTTTCATAGCTAAAATTTACATAATAATACGGATGCTAGAGAGACGGCCAATCAGGAGGCCACAAAAACCTTGTAGGCCGCGTCTATTACTAACAGGTTACACTCGCTTAAAATTCTTTCTGTAATATTCATTCGATATTAAATTTGTATAGTGCTTGGTACGTAAATAGTATTTTAAATTATAGGTAAATTTAATGAGATCTTAGAGTTGTAAAAAAGCACAAAATAAAATACACAATTGCTTCTCTACAAAGAACGTCTTACCTACAGTTTAAATGGAATCGTTGAGTACATCTCCTCCAACTGCATGTAGAAGGTTTAATTTGAATATTCATGTTATGGAAGGCTTTCCGACCAATCAGATTGTTCCGTCCACTTTTGGACTAATTCGCAATAGGGTGTGTACAAACCGACGAACAACATTCCCAAGTCTGTGATCGAAGGTTAATGTCGGAGGTTAATACACAAGAGGGCGCTATTTAATGCGATACTGCAGAGCCGTATTGGCTTCAGGCAGACAAAAAACCACGATCACAGACTTGGAACCAAGTCTAGGTATATAATATTCTGGCTTTCGCTCGTCTTTTTTGTGCATGTTGATATTTAGCGAAAACGATCGCTGATGGCGCTGTTTAGCGCGCGTAATGTTAATTAGGTCAATGTTACAAAGTGCGCGCGTGTGTGCCTGGGGATCCAGGGACGACGTGCGCGCACTGCTGTTTAATGTTATACTGTAATTTTGTAATTGTGCAGGTACGGTGTTCCCACCGAATTAGTTTAGGGTTAGTTCTGACTTCGACAGCAAACAGTGATCATCATCTACATGCATTACTAACGATAAGTTCAATAGTTATAACTCCATCATTTCGGCGGGAACAACTGGTAATGATGTAAGTTGATTATTATAAATGGATATGCAGTTATTTTCTTGAAACAAAAGAGAATCAGCTAGTTCCAGTTAAACCTTAAATCCTTGGTGTCCGTTTGATTTATTTATTGGTGTCTGTCCGTTTCCGTTAACTATTTTAAGCCAGATTTCAAGCCCGTACATAAAAAGTCCTTAGACCGCGACGGTGCGCGTTACATTGGTGGCAGCGGTGGGATTCAGCTTTGGCTAAATCAGTTAATTTGCATTGAATTTGGGGATAATTCTTACCGAGCCGTGGTGAAGTTATCAACCGGGGAGAAAGCGACGCAAGACGGCAGTGGTGTTTACCGAGCCGTGGGGAAGTTCTCAACCGGACAGAAAGCGACGCAGAACGGCAGCGGTGTTTACTGAGCCGCGGTGAAGTTCTCAACCAGGGGAATAAACGACCAAATAACGGCAGTGGTGTAAACCGAGCCGTGGTGAAGTTCTCAACTGGGGAGAAAGCAACGCAGAACGGCAGAGGTGTTTACCGAGCCGTGGTGAAGTTCTGAACCGGACAGAAAGCGACGCAGAACGGCAGTGGACTGAGCCGCGGTGAAGTTCTCAACCAGGGGAATAAACGACCAAGTAACGGCAGTGGTGTAAACCGAGCCGTGTTGAAGTTCTCAACCGGGGAATAAACGACGTAGAACGGCAGTGGTGTAAACCGAACCGCGGGGTCCTTAATTAACCCATGATTATAGACTAAGTCAGATTCATCCGCCACCCGATACATCCGCCCAGATTCATCCGCCCGGAGTCATCCGCCCGGATTCATCCGCCTGTGCAGAGAAATATAGTTCTTAAATTAGTTATCCTATGTACAGTGAATAATAATTAGGGTTAATTGGCAGTTAGTTTACAATGGAGGGACAAGGCACAAGGCTAGATTTGTTTAATGTTCTCGAGAGGGAGTATAGAAGGGTGAGCCAGGAAACAGAAAACTTGTCACGGAGTCCATAAAACGGTTAAACACGAGGGACCCATGCTTTGGAACTCATTTACTGGCAAACTTAAATCCTCAATAAACATTTCTACTTTTAAGCGTATATACAAATCTATTATGTTGGAAGCTTATCACTGAATCTCTGTAATGCAATTGTTCATTTTAAATCCAGTTCGCTGGCCTATTGTATTGTGTAGTCCATGCCCCTAGGTACTTGTCTGTTTTTGTTTGTTTACATCTGTATGTTTAATTAGTGTAAGGAACATGTGCATTGAGTCCTGTTATTTTGTCCTAATATGGTATGCTTTCTTTTATTTCTTTTTCTATAGGCCCAATGCACGTGCATGCTTTATAGGGACCATTGTCTACAAGCTTTGCTTCTAAATGGATCCCTCTGCAGTATCACATTTACTTTATTCACATCATTATATATTTCATTTACATAACTTTCTGTGATTAACTTTCTTTGGTTTAATACTGTGCAAATAAATCAACCTGAAACCTGTCTGAGTTTAGAATTGGCTTCTCAACACCGTAAAGGCATTCAAGGCAATACCATAATAAACGGTGGGCGGGTAGATACTGGGATTCTAACGGGCGTAACTGGTTCCCCTGATAATCCATTGGTTTCTGTAACAGAGAAAGGCGACATCCACCGTATAGATGACAAACAACGTGGGTACACAGAAACAAGTTGTGGTGAGGCATTGGATAATCAGGAATGGGTCAACTAGTTGGTGGGACTCGGGGATAGGAAAGGATATTCCCACAGGGACCAGGAGATATCTAGGGGACTAGACACTGCCCGTCGTACGTTTAAAAATTAAGCCACACCCTGACGGAAATGTAGCTGACATATGGGTAGAAAATAAGGGGGTAAACAGCAGCAGGGCGATGTCCACCGTACACGAAAATACTGGTTGGCCGGTGCACGCCCACCTGTGGTCTACACGGCAACATCCAGTCCAACCGGGCATCGGGGTTAAACAGTTGGGAGATCAAACTCCAAATCAATGGTTGGGATGACGTGACAAAGTGCCAATACCTTGCTGTATTGCGAACAGGTTCGGCCCAACAAATTCTTGGAACTCTCCAGAGTGAGGCAAAGGACTATCACAAGCTAGTCACATCACTGCAGGCCCGGTTCGACCCAACGGGGAGGAAGGAGCTACATCGGGCGCAGCTCAGAAACCGTCGCCAGAAACTCTCGGAAAGTTTGGTTGAGTTGGCTGAAGATATACGGCATCTTGTGGATAAAGTTTATACTGACTTGCCGGTGGACAGTCGAGATAGGATGGGCCGTGACCATTTCTTGGATGCCTTGCAGGACGGAGAAATGAGGACAAGAATTATACAAATGCGGACGAACACCCTCGATGAGGCAGTAGCGGCTGCAGTGGAACTTGAGGCTCTGAATAAAGCGGAGAAGCAACGCCGTTCTTCAGATCTTAAGAAGCTGCGGAGTGCGACTGTTGATGCTGTACAGGTAGAAAAACCCATTGTGGAGATAAACCCTGGAATGACGGAAATACAACAACAGCTTGCTAAGATGATGGAGCAAATGAAAAGGTTCAAGAAACAAGTGCATACCGGACAAACTGCATGGAAGAACAAAAAGAACGTGCAAAAGAAAGGTCCACAATGCTACAACTGCCAAGAGTTTGGTCACATCAAAGCCGCGATTGCCCCGAGTTGGCGGGAATGGAAATCAATGAGAAAGGGGAGAGAAGTTTAAACCAAGGAGCAAAGAGCGCTCAACCGAAACAGGGAAACTTCTAGAAGCTGTGCCTAAGGGCCAAGGGACAGCGGAAATCGAGGGGCCCGAAATAGATTTACCAACTGAGAACGTTGCTGCGGTGGTTGGTGAAGGGTTACACTTAGATGCATGTATCAAGGGGATGCATGTTGATGTATTAGTGGATACGGGGGCGACAGTGTCCTTACTATCTGACAAAGTGGTGGAATACTAGTGGTCAAAAAGTGACAAGGAGTTGGTGATAAACACTGATATAAAGGTTCTACTAGCAGACAACAAGGCTTTGACTGTCGCTGGAGAGGTGGAAGCTGAATTGCAGCTTGCTGGGGTGAATGTTCGACACCGATTTATTGTTGCTTCGATAGGCAATGATGTTTTGCTTGGACTAGACTTCTTACGGAATGAGCAGTGTGTGATAGACGTCACAAATAAATGTCTGGAATGGGGAGGTTGTGTGCTGCCTCTGTGGGAGACAGCAGTGCTGTCGCGTTACGGTCACCGAAACGGTGGTGATCCCTCCTTGGACAGAAATGTTTATTGAAGGAAGTCTGGAAGGTGGTGATATGGTTGTACCGTGTGGGTTGGTTGAACCCACAGCCTCTATGGTGGAGAAAAACAATGTCATGGTAGCACCTTCGATAGTCAGTACTGGTATCGGTGTAGTGCCCATACGCCTCATAAACCCGGGAGAAAATACAGTAACCCTTCATCAAGGAACGACAGCAGCCATGTTCTATGCGGTAGATGCTATCGGCCCCGAGATTGCTGTGACCAATGACAATAGTGATGTTGAGACAAAGTGTGTCAGAACAACATTTCAAACGAACGGCTTTGATAAGAAAGACGTCATTGTGCCCAGCCATCTAGAAGATCTCTACGAAAGATCATCGAGACAACTTACCGACCAGGAACGTTGTAAGTTAAAAGAATTGCTCATAAGATACCAGAGCCAGTATTCTGCAAAGGAAGGTGACATTGGACGCACTGAGATGGTCAAACATCGGATTGAGACGGGGAATTCAGTTCCCATAAAACAGCGGCCCAGACGGTTGCCACTGCATCAGAGAAGAGTCGCCGAGGCCGAGATTGACTCAATGCTTAAAAGAGGCATCATCAAACCTGCTACTGGTCCATGTGCCTCACCAATCGTCCTAATGCGGAAAAAGGATGGAAAAGTGCGTTTTTGCGTAGATTACCGACGGTTAAACGCAGTTACACAGAAGGACGCGTATCCTATACCCCGCATAGACGACACGATTGACATACTATCCGGGTCCCAATTTTTCACAACTTTGGACCTCGCATCAGGGTATTGGCAGGTCCCAATGGATGATGGCGATAAGGAGAAAACAGCATTTTCTACGCCAAGCGGGTTCTATCAGTTTGAGGTCATGCCCTTTGGGCTGTGCAATGCACCATCGACATTTGAGCGCCTCATGGATAGCGTATTGCGAGGGTTACAATGGCAAGTGTGTCTGGTGTATCTGGATGACGTCATTGTGTACAATAGCACTTTCGATGAGCACACACAGCGTCTAGACCTTATTTTATGTCGGATAAAAGAATCTGGTCTCAAACTGCAACCCAAGAAATGTCATGCTACAGAAAGAAGTGGCATACCTCGGACATATCGTTTCCGCGGAGGGGGTGAAAACGGATCCCGCGAAGATCCAGCAAGTGCAGAACTGGCCCAGTCCCACATCAGTCTGTGATGTGCGTAGCTTTCTGGGATTGGCCTCTTACTACAGGAGGTTTATTCCAGGTTTTGCTAGATTAGCAAAGCCGTTGCATAAGCTCACGGAGGCTGGCAGGCCATTTCGATGGACAGAGGAGAGTCAGCAGGCTTTCGACGAGTTGAAATCACGATTAGTTTCATCACCAATCTTAGCTTATCCTTCCCCACCTTCAATGTTCATAATAGATACAGACGCATGTGATTTCGGAATTGGAGCTGTATTGTCCCAGCAACAGAATGGCGAGGAAAGAGTTATAGCGTACGCAAGTAGAGCCTTATCGAAGGCCGAAAGAAATTATTGTGTTACCAGAAAAGAGATGCTGGCGGTGGTGTACTTTGTAAAGTATTTCTGTCCATATCTTTATGGACACCGGTTCCTGTTGAGGACAGACAGATCATGGTGCTCTGAGATGGTTGTTTAACTTTAAGGAACCGGTTGGCCAGGTGGCGAGGTGGCTGCAGCTCCTGGCAGAGTATAGCTTCAGCATAGAACACCGTCCAGGCCGTCAGCACAATAATGCAGATGCAATGTCGAGGATGCCTTGCAGCCAGTGTCAGCACCCCTGGGAACAACAATTGGGTATTTCACCATCACTTAATGTCGAAAAGAAGGATTCGAACATGATGGTAGATTCTGGGGATGATGTTGAATCAGAGAAAGAAAATGAGGAAATACAACCTGCAGGATATGCCGTGACACAAGTGACAAGCTGTCGAACAGTTATGAAGGACATACAAGCCAATTGGCTTGAAGGAATGTCAAGATCACATCTTCGAAGTAAACAGTTAGAAGAACCGTACTGCGTACAGTCATCAACTGGCTAGAAACGGAAGAAACAAGACCGGCTTGGAAAGAAGTGTCAGCAGAAGGTCCTTGGCTGAAAACATTGTGGGGAGCCTGGAAGCAGTTGTCCCTTAGAGAAGGGGTGTTGTGTCGTAAATGGGAAGACGACACCGGGAAACAGATTCACTATTTGCCGGTGATTCCGCAGGCGATACAAGGAGAAGTCCTCCGCCAATTGCACGACTCGCCCACAGGAGGTCATCTGGGGATCAAAAAGTTGTACGAGAAGGCAAGGTACCGATTCTACTGGCAAGGGATGAGAAATTCTGTAAGGAACTGGGTTAGGCAATGCCTTGAATGTGCCAAGCAGAAAATGCCAAACAAGACAAAAAAGGCACCACTTCAACAACAAATATCTAGAATACCAATGGAGAGGGTGGCCATCGACATCACCGGTCCGTTTCCTGAAACAGAGGCTGGAAATCGATATATTGTAGTCATATCAGACTACTTTACTAAATGGACGGAAGCTTTTCCTGTGGCGTCTATTACTGCCGACATCATCGCCAACGTGTTAGTCAATGAGTTCATCTGCCGCTTTGGAGTGCCCAGAGTCCTGCATAGTGACCAGGGTAGGCAATTTGAGAGTGAGTTGTTTCGAAAGACGTGTGCTCTCCTGGGAATTGAAAAGACGAGGACTACGCCATATCACCCACAAAGTGATGGGCAAGTAGAGAGATTTAATAGGACTCTCAAAGTGATGTTATCATCATATACTTCCCAGAACCAGAAGGATTGGGATCTCCATGTTCCAACCATCATGATGGCATACCGTGCATCGCCACAGGAAAGCACCGGTATGACCCCAAATATGCTAATGTTTGGTAGAGAGGTAGAGCTTCCTGTTGACCTTATATGTGGTGTACCGACACATAGTAAGTTAGCAGAGGTGCCAGACTATGTCACCGAATTAGAAAGGAGATTGGAAGTAGCTCATGACATAGCAGGAGACCACCTTAAAAGAGCGGCCTGTAGCCAACGACGCAATTATGATCAGAAAACAACCAATGAGACATATCAGGTGAGTGTGTTCCCAAAATTGCAACCAAAGTTTGACGGACCGTATGTAATTACCAAAATGTTAACAGACGTAGTAGTCCGAATAAAGAAAAGCCCCAGCCATAAATCTAAGGTTGTCCACATCAACTTACTGAAACCTTTTCATGGGGATTTTGACCGGGCGTGGTTCGACCCACCGGAGGGAACCGGGAGCGATGGCAGAAATCAAAGTTCATCGTCAGAGATAGAACCTCAGTTGGTCACCGATAGTGACGGGCCAACTTGGAACGAGGACCACGGATAAGGTCAGGAAGGATTTTTGGCCAATTCTCCCATCAGTGAAGGCAAAGCAGCTATCACACCCCCAAGACGAACACGCAAACCCCCTGACCGGTTTGGTGAATGGTGTCAATAATATTCCCTTCTTTTGTTTCTCTTTGCATGACAGGCTGAGAATGAGGAGGAGTCGAAGCCGGAGCTCATCCCCATCCCGAAGTGCATTCAAGTGCATCCAGTGCAACCGGGAATTCTCCAATCAGCAAAACTTTCGAAGGCACATTGATGACATTCATGGCAAGAGGGACCGTCACAGATGCCCCTTTTCTTCGTGCTCCCTGTCCTTCAGCCGAAAACATGATCTGGACCGCCACTGGAGAATGGCCCACAGGGAAATATCTTCCGCACCCGCGGCAGCCCTGGAGGCCATGGAGATCCCGCGCACTCCGGGGAGGGACCTTGACCCAGATGTGCTTAGTGTGCACGCCGGCAGCGTCGAAAGGCAAGTGATGGGAGCATCATTCTCCCCATCCCCAGTACGAGCCCCTGTCACCAACAGAACCGACCTTTCCAATCCTACTGGTAGACGCATCTTCCCCAATGATCGCATCAACACCCCAACTGGAACCCTTACGACACGTCATGGTTCAAACAGAAGCAGCAAGGAGCTCCAGTCACCGAATAGCGGAGATAACAATCCAGGAACTGCTTGACGAAGAAGGAAAGGTCACCGCACGAATAATCAAGGAGGGATTTCTCACCAGCTAAATCTTTGACACCTCTGTACGTCATTCGATCGAGTCCGTGTTTAGGCCTATAGGCCTACAGTTACAAGTTTTTGAAAGTTTTCAAGTTAAAGTACTGTTTAAATTAAACACAGTTCCTTTAAAGTTTAAAGGTTTGTTTATTAAGCTTGTCAAAGAAATATTAAAAACAGAACAGTTTTGAATATTTAAGGAAAGATGTTCTTAACAGAAGTTTTAGAGTTAAATTAAATATCTGATTTAACAAATTGAATTTTGTAAATTTACTGAAGTTGCTATTCATGTGGTGATGTGAGGTCACATCCTCTTTAAAGGAGAGGGTAGTGTAGCGAAAACGATCGCTGATGGCGCTGTTTAGCGCGCGTAGGTCAATGTTACAAAGTGCGCACGTGTGTGCCTGGGGATCCAGGGACTACGCACGCGCACTGTTATACTGTAATTTTGTAATTGTGCCGGTGTTCCCGCCGAACAAGTTTTCGTTTAGGGTTAGTCAAAGATACTACAAAAGGAAGATAGGACACTAGTGCCGTTTTGCACGGCAGCCGATGTAACGGTATGACTCAGCAAAATTGGTACATGGGGAAGGGCGCCATCACGCGGTAGGTAGGTAAAACGAAGCAGACGACGTTAACTAAGTGTAGAAAGCTATAGGAAGGTAACGGCAAGTTTAGGGCAAATTCGCGTTAAAGACAAAGATGTGAAAGACTTAAATGATGATTGAAATGATACATATTGTATAATATCCATCTTAAAATGGTATGCATAGATTTGAAAAAGTGTTCCTTCAGGATTTACAAGGGGGTTTATATAAAGCAAATGGGAAATACATCGGGTGTCTTTTCTGCAGACTACGATTTTTTTGCTACCCAAGTCATGATAATCTTTTTATACAAGTGATAACCTTTGGATTTTTATTTTATTTTTGTCTCTGCCTTAAGAAAGTTTTCCTATCTCAATAGATTTTTTTAATTAAACCAACAAAGTGGAAGCAAAAGCTGAGATCGTGTCCTGTATATCATCAATCACTTTTAATCATCACTTGCAAAAGGTAACAGTACAATAAGAAGGCCCCAATTAATGATCAGCTGTGCTGGATGAGCAACCATCTGTAAAGATTTCTATAAATAAATTCTATAAATAAATAATAAATAAATTAATTAAAAAAAATAATAATAATAAATTCTTGTAAGTATACTATAGACATATAAAAATAGTACACTAGCATGCATCTGTAAAGATGGTTATAAATAAATAAATTGATAAATAAATAGATCAATAAATAAATAAATACATTTCTATAAGTGTACTTTAGACATATAAAAATAGTACACTAACATGTATCTGTAAAGGTGGATATAAATAAATAAATAAATAAATAAATAGATAAATAAATAAATACATTTTTATAAGTGTACTATAGACATATAAAAATAGTACACTAACATGTCTCTGTAATGGTTATAGATAAAAAGATAGATAAATAAATAAATGTAAATAAATAAATGTAAATAAATAAATAAATAAATAAATATAAATAAATATAAATAAATATAAATAAATAAATATAAATAAATAAATAAATGTAAATAAATAAATATTTATTGTAAGTATACTATCGACATATATCATAGCTCTTTAAAAAAATGAAAGTGGTCAACAATTTTTTGTATATGATAAGACCCAACTTGAAAAACCGATAAAAATGAAGATTACAATCCCATTTGGGATTGTTGGTGCAATTTATGGCAGAACACCAAACTTTCGATCTGCTCGCCATCACTTGTTTAGTTGGTGGCTAATTGGTTGGAAGTTTGCTATAGTCATAGTGCAGTAGCACCGCGCAAACGATTTTGGTTTTACCTACCTAACAACAGCGGGCGCACTTCCATGCCCAGCCATTTTGCGTTTCACGTTTCCACCGTACCACACAGAGAGTCCTATCTTCCTTTTGTAGTATCTTTGGGTTAGTTCTGACTTCGACAGCAAACAGTGATCATCATCTACATTACTAACGATAAGTTCAATAGTTATAACTCCATCATTTCGGCGGGAACAACTGGTAATGATGTAAGTTGATTATTATAAATGGATATGCAGTTATTTTCTTGAAACAAAAGAGAATCAGCTAGTTCCAGTTAAACCTTAAATCCTTGGTGTCCGTTTGATTTATTTATTGGTGTCTGTCCGTTTCCGTTAACTGTTTTAAGCCAGATTTCAAGCCCGTACATAAAAAGTCCTTAGACCGCGATGGTGCGCGTTACAATATCAATGGTAGGTGATATTTTCCTAAAATTTAAACCCTCTTTCAAAATGTGGTTCTAAACGAAGGTTTTTGTTTAAGGGTGACCATGTTGGGCATATGACAATTTTACCAAATCAACTTCCATGGTTGGTTGTCACTGTTTGAAATGCTGTCATTTCGTTTTGAAGGGTGCCGTTGAATTCAGAATTGTATAAAAAAAATCCTTGCCAAAATTCTAGTTCACGATTCGTAACTGACTTTTCATTGTTATGACACTGGGGGCGCTAGATACAATAAGCGGTGAACTAAAAAAAAAAGAAGATAATTAGACCTACATTCTTTTTGTATCGATATAGCCTGCTGCGTGGGATTCAATAATTTAAACTTGTTCACGAGTTGTGACTTCTAAGCATACAGATCAACTTAATAATTATGATCTAAATAATTACAATTATCAATATACGAGGCAGGAATTATCAAAGGTTTCTAAAATGTTATCTTTTGTGTTTTCGACCACATAGTGTTGGGGTGTAATTGTTTTTCCAGGACAAACGTGGGCAATTTCTTTGAAATTGCCGTTTTTAAAAACTTGTTTTCTTTTAACAAAAAGTTTTTTAAAGAGAATTTCTTTCAAAATGACGCGGGCGGCCCGAAGTTCACCGCTAATCGTATCTAGCGCCGTCATTAGCAAAGTTTGGTCGTGATTATGGTGACTGTGTTTATGTTTTTGCAAAGTCATAACGAATCAATATTGGTTATTAATAAACTATTTAAAGATGATTTTGCTATTCTACTGATTTTTATTTTTGTTTGTTTGCATTGGAACATTGATTAAATCAAATATTTTTTGAAGTGAGAGGTGTCACAAGATATACTTAAAGAAGGTATGTTTACAAGTAATTATAGTGTTCAAATAGGGTTATCAGGTGAAAAATTATTCCTGAACCAATATGCTCAATATTTATATCAAATTAAAGGTCTTTATGAAAGAAATACAATGGTTTTTTAAATCAAGAAAATCGGACGAGTCGTTTTTGAGGAATCCTGTTTTATTTAATCAAGTATACAGCATTCGATGAAGTCCGACTGTCCATACACTGTGTACATAAAGTACATCCCTAATGGCAACAAAACCGTTGAATCAGCCTACACACACCGTGGTACACACGCACAGCGTTCGTGCTTGTTTCCCTCACAAGAGCTTTTGAAAGGGTGTAAAAAATACACTCTCCGCTCAAAACACATTTACGGCTCAAAACTTTCACATATGATAGAAAAGAGGTGTAAAATTCATTCAGACACCGCTCTTACCTTTCAACTTCAAAATTTCACCTCGAAAAACGGTGTTTAATTTTTTATCTCTTCATAACTTCGGTTGTAGAGTAGCTGTGGAGATCGAGCAAGCATGGGTATGTAAAGGAGCCCTTTGACTTAATATGGAAACCCGTTTTCATGTCAATCACAATGTACTCGGGCGCGGAGACAGCTCCGAAGTGGATGCCCTCAGCAGAGCGCGACAAATTTTACGGGCCGAATGCGCCCGATCTCGGAACACTTCGCGAAAGGCTGGGCGGGACGAGAGTGGTTCATTCATAAAAACCTAGCCTTACGTACTTCCGATTGCTATTTTATGTACATTGTTGGATAGCTGAGACTATAAGCTTTCCAATGAGCTATTACATGTAAGATTTCGACAGGTAAAAGTAATAGAATTTTTTGATTTAAAATTTTGATATTTTTTGTTGCGGGCGATGCGCTGTGCGTGTGGAGGGCTTCGGTCAAGCACGTACAAACTGAAAACCCTAGTTCAAATGAGTTTACGACAGAACCCACACTAATCATAGGACATTTTACTGTCAAACCATTACGCTCGTGGTTATTTTGTGAAATGTGTCATATTAAAGTAACTATTTTCCTTTCTTTATGTAAAAAAGCAGTCTTCCAATGAAAAAGAAAATAGCAAAGAACACGGACAACACAACTAAAAACACCGTAATCCGAATAGGGATGTTTAGTACACTGCTCACAAGGTGGAATTCATGTGAGCCCAAGCTTTCCCCCTCCCCCATAAAAAAAGGGGAAAAGGAACTCTAGTCTCCATGTAATAAACGTCACAGTGTCAGGACAGGATTTTGGGTTCTGTTGTTCAGCTCAATGGATTTTCATGCCAAAATGTGTCAACTTAATCACTTCACACACAGTACTACACAAACTACCGATACACACACAAAATACCCATTGCATCTTCAAGTCTTTCAATCTCATATCTTTATTTCTGATGCCAAATCATATTCTACAAAATATTGCTGTATTCATCTGTACAATGAAACCGTGTAAGGACATTTTCAAATAATGACAAAGAAAAATTGAAAGAAAAGCCTTTCACAGAGGGTGTAAATGAGAAACAATTTAATTTGGAATAAAAAAAATTCTCCTCTGTAGACAAATGTTTACAGGGGTGTAAACCATTTGTAATAATTACCCAAAAAGAGACTAAGGGAATTATTAACTCAAAGCTAACTTGGTTTTAAGATGGTTTTCAAGTTTTTTGTTTTTTTTAATCAAACGGATTCAGCTGATAAAAAAATGAATGCATTTCAGATGAAATGATTTCTCAGGATGAAAACACTTTCTCAGGCAAACACTAACTTCGTCGAGTTGTACCCCCAGTTCTTTTCAGAACTAATTACTACTCAATTGAGATTCCACATGGTGTCACCGCAATTAGTCTTACTTATCATCCTCACCATGCAAAGCTACAAGTTTTACCTACTAACTGAAATGTTCTATCATGGAATTTGGATCTGCTGTCAAATCTGTATTTATTCAAGAAATTTTTTGAAATAATATGGCTTATTTTACTCAATTTATAGTAAAGATTTTATGGGATGTTTTCAACTTTGCACTTAGTAAATGTTTTGTAAAAACTAGTTTAGATTACCAATGTTATATATTTTGTGCAGATTGATCATTTATATTGGGAAATATGTTATATACATAACAGCAAAAGAAACGTCACCCCCTAAATTTTGTTAAGTAATTATATTATTAAACATAATAAATATACAATGTTGTTGGATGATTGGCTGCCAGGTCAACCAAATTTGCCACATTGTGTTCGTGTTACACTCCATACTCATAATATTCTTCATTAAACAAATTATATTAATTATAAAATGAAAATAATAAATATTTTTAGGGGTGACGTTTCTTTTGCTGTTATGTATATGTGGGCACAGTCATACAAACATGAGGAACTCAGATGCTTATGGGTGAAAACACCTCTTTTTTATTCCACCCATTTATATTGAGAAATTTAATTTTTAAAGGTAATATACAACATTGGTAATGTTGGCAAAAACTGCTTCTACGAGTATGCTTACTCTCTTTGGGTGTGTTTGTGTCACTCGAGAACTAGTATCTTGATACGTGTGATCTCACGTAACCACTGTGCGAGCAGGATCGGCAAATACAGGAGCCTTTGAATCAAGACATACATTAGAGAGTGTCCACTTATAAACATTTTCTCTGGTCAGTGACTGGCTGACAAAACTTACTGCAAGTAGGAGGGATTTGATAGTATCCTATGATAATATTTAGATACTAATTTGATACTAATTTGATACTTATTCCTAGAGAAGGCAGTGCTTGGATCAAAAAGGAAATATTGTAGAAATGATTCCAAGACACAAACATACAATGACATGCATATGTATGGACTTAAAATATATAATTACTCTTAAATGTAAAAAATAATAGTGTTCTAAAATACTATGATGATAGATACATTTCAAATATTGTATTTACATGTAAAGTACAGACTAAATATTAAAATATACAAAATAAATGGATTTCTAGTAAACTCCTTATACATGTATTAAGGTTTTACTCAATACTAGTTGTGCAATGAATATTAGTCTTGATATTAATGACTATAATCTACAGTCACATGAAGAATTATCACAATAATAAGGGCATTTATTAAACCCTAACCACCCCAAACCCATCAAACTCCAACAGCTGGTTGTGTTGTATTGTGATGGACTCAGTACTGTATAGCCCTAACCACCCCAAACCCATCAAACTCCAACAGCTGGTTGTGTTGTATTGTGATGGACTCAGTACTGTATAGCCCTAACCACCCCAAACCCATCAAACTCCAACAGCTGGTTGTGTTGTCTTTTGATGGACTCAGTACTGTATAGCCCATGCATGGTGTTGGATTTTGGTGGATTCAGGAAGGTTCTTGGCCAGAACCATTAGGGGGTTAGAGGTAAACCATGTATGCTTCTGTTTGGGTGCTGATTATTTGACTTTTTGTTTTTACAACAAACAGTTGGTTCTTTGTAATTTATTTCTGGAGGGATAAAAATGAAAGATTTACTGAAATGGAATTCAAACCCAAGCTTTTCTTGATTATTTGATGATTAAATAAAAAAATTAAAAATTAAAAAAAAAAAGATGCCCATATAAATTAACACAGGCATTAATGTGATTCCACAGTGGGTGTAGCAGACTTTGCCACGCCCCAATGACAAACTTGTATGCCCACAACAGGTGGTACATATTGTAGGGTTCTTTCGGGTACACCATGTAATAATCTCTTCTTGGAAGAAGTGATGGCTCTGAGAAGAGCCAGTTGTTCATTCTCAACGTTTCAACTAGTCTACTCTACCCGTCGTCAGGAGATAGGTGGTACATACATATAAACAAATTAAAAATTAAAAATAATTCTCCTGAGGACGATCAGAGCATACTGATCGATCGAAACGTCGAGTTGTAACCTCCAGTTCTTTTCAGAACTAATTACTACTCAATAGAGAATTTCACATGGTGTCACCGCAATTAGTCTTACTTAACAAATTAAAAAATTACAATCAAGTACAATGACAACCTGCATGATACTTTGTTTAGGTGGTCATGTGATATGTGTTGTGTACTTTGATTGGATACTTTTTGCTTTTGAAATTGATATTATGTGTCATGCTTTAAAAGGAAGGTACAGCATTGGTAATGTTGACAAAATTACTTTTATGAGTATCATTACTCTCTTTGAATCAAGATATACATTGAAGGGAAGGTACAACATTGGTAATGTTGGCAAAACTGCTTCTATGAGTATGCTTACTCTCTTTGAATCAAAATATACATTGAACCCAAGGTACAACATTGGTAATGTTGGCCAAACTGCTTCTTTGAGTATGCTTACTCTCTTTGAATCAAGATATACATTAATAAGGGAAGGTACAACATTGGTAATGTTGGCAAAACTGCTATGAGTATGCTTACTCTCTCTTTGAATCAAGATATACATTGAAGGGAAGGTACAGCATTGGGAATGTTGGCAAAACTGCTTCTATGAGTATGCTTACTCTCTTTGAATCAAAATATACATTGAACCCAAGGTACAACATTGGTAATGTTGGCCAAACTGCTTCTTTGAGTATGCTTACTCTCTTTGAAGCAATATATACATTAAAGGGAAGGTACAACATTGGTAATGTTGGCAAAACTGCTTCCATGAGTATGCTTACTCTCTCTTTGAATCAAGATATACATTGAAGGGAAGGTACAGCATTGGTAATGTTGGCAAAATTACTTCCACTTGCTGGAGGATCACGCGATGGCTGGAAGCTGGAGGATCCTCCAGCAGTCTACTTAAGCAGCAGCATTTCCCAGAGTCCAGCATTCTCCTGAGGACGATCAGAGCATACTGATCGAAACGTCGAGTTGTAACCTCCAGTTCTTTTCAGAACCAAGTACCACTCAATAGAGAATTTCACATGGTGTCACCGCACTTAGTCTTACTTATCCTCTTCACCATGCAAAGCTACAAGTTTTACCTACCAATTCTATACTTTTCTTTTAAAGAGCAGAACAAATGAGTAACAAATCCAAAAAATGTCTGCTGGAAAAAGTCTTATTCACAGAACACTGCTTAAAAGTCATCATTCATCATGCTTCCTATCTGTTCTGCATACCATTGTGTGGTATTTCATTGTGATAAACTTCAGATAATAAACCACAAACATAATTAACCTAAATAACGGACAAACAGCAGCCCCTGGCAGACCTTAATCTTGGATTCTCTAAAACCATGTGCATATAAAATACGCGTTGTCTTAAATGCTGCATTGAGTACAGCCACAAATTTAGGCATACACACATTATAAAGATTTCCGGCATATTCCACCATGCCGCACGACCGTGTGTTGCGCTCATTTGCCCATGGTTTTAGCTTTAGTTTAGTCATTTAGTTTAGTCATTTCAACTTCCTGACGTCATTTTGAATAGCAGCTTGTCGTCTTTATGTTTATTATGTCCGCGGATAAAACCCCAAAACTCCAAAACCCCAACCATGTTGGGACTCGATCAAAGGATGCAATCTATGCACTGCATAGAGTTTTAGGAGCACTCGTTTTACATCCAACCATTTCAAATAATCTCTTATTCACTACAAAAATGTTAATCTTTGGCAATATATTTTCACATTCACTAAAATGTATAGAAATGTGAAACATAAAATGGCTGAGTAGACAGTGTGTGGGTGAATGATTTTTATGTTTCACTGTTTTTTTTAAACAACCTTCATTGAAATCTTTCAGACTGTTGGTTGTAGTTCCTGGTTTTTGTCATGTTCATTATCAAGCCTGGCTGCATATGTAGACCAGCTCTGACAAAAGTTTACAGAAGTATGTAAATTGAGGTTTTCTCCAATTCATCAACCATGAACACTACTGAAATATGAATCATCAGGTTAATATAACATTGGAACAAAAATTGATCAAAGTTTTATACAAAACTTACTTGTTGTCAAGTTGATAAAGATATCAAACATCCCTTGAAATATTTCTGTCTTAAGTGCTATCGTTTTAGTAAAATAAGTGATCTAATTTCCAAAATAAATTTCTGTCATCCGACAGAAATTCCACGCTGGAATAAATATGAAAAATCTGAATGCATTTTCACTATTCCCATGTTAATGACATAATGAAATAAGGTGACACACTTTCAGGTTAATTTTTAGGAAGTACGTGGATGCATACAGTTAAAGTGTATATTGACTTCAAAGCTTATGACATTGCCTTTCTAGTATGCAAATAAAACTCTAAATTCAATTCTTGCAACCTAGATGTAAACCTTTTCTCCGAGTTATTCACACATGCAACTTCATTTTCATAGTATGGCATGAGTAAAATCAATAACCCTTATAATTGACCAATAGAGGGCGCTGTGACAATTACCTATTTGGGATAACAAAACTATGCAAACTCATTTTCATAGTGTGGCATCAGTAAAGTCTTATAATTGACCAATAGAGGGTGCTGTGACGATTACCTCTTTAGGAAAACAAAATTGACAAATATTTCATTGGCAAATTTGAAAAATCACACATTTTTAGAACCGTGTATATTTAAATTTATGTGAATTTACTAAATACATATCTATTATATGTTTGGTTACGCACATGGGCTATTGTTTTAATTACTTCTTATGATCAGGGTTGTAGCTACGCCGGTCGGCGCCGGTCGGGTCTAACCGGCACTCCCGCTGGCCGACCGGCACCAAACGCAAATTGATGTCTTACCGACCAGTGGCGCACCCAAGGGGGGGGCTCGGGGGGCTTGAGCCCCCCCCCCAAGGGCCCGCTGATGTTTTATTTTTATTTTTTTTAAAGAAGGGGCCGGGAAAGAGAGCAAAATCTGAACCCAAGTCTTGTCTACAGAGGAGTTCGGCAAGGAGTAGGGCAGTGGTACAAGGGATGGGGACTCAGGAGACTCAAGCTCCCCTCCAAAAGTTTTCCATTTATTCCACTCACTATTATATTTTACGGCGTTGCGTATGCATGTGCATGTAAGCTTGAAGGGCCACCAGTATATATAACAAGCATTTTTAGACATTCTCCCCCCCCCCCTGCCATGGTGCACCCTGATCAGGGAGCAGCTTTACTTAATTTTATTTTCATTTTCTGTTGTCCGTTTCTCTTGTTGAGGTCGTTGACTGTCATTGAGGTTACTCGTAAATGTTTTTTAAAATTTAAACACGCCCGCATTATAATCAACTCCTTTCCAGTTTGTACACAATGGCCCAGGATCGGGTTTTAATTTACAAAGATTATGCGACACTGTTTTAGCAAACACCGATTGGATAATATTGGGATTTGGTTTTGCCGCCAAATTCGTGTTTGAGAAAATTTAGCTCCGCCCGGAATGATCACAAACTTTACGTCCGCGCAATGAAAATATTTAAATATAGAAATCTTGCAGACGAAACAATTAGCTCAAGTTCTTTACATCAAGAGGAGGAAATTATATGGAAGGTAAAACCCTACGAGTCTGAATCATGTCATAATGTCTTCTTTTTATGACTAGAAACCACCACGAAACATTTAACATGTGCCGTAGGTTCACTGACGAGCACGATTAGGGACATGGCTACAGCCGCGCCAGCGGTTATGGTTTGGGTCCGCCATGTCTCTCCCCCATATTGGATTTCAAAAAAAAAAAATTGTTGAGCCCCCCCCAATAAAATCCTGGGTGCGCCACTGTTACCGACCGGCACAAAAATTGTGTGAATATTTCATTAAACAGTAATAAAAGTAAAAAAAGTTCGTGTATTCTTCATTTCTTTGAGTTATTTGCCACTATTTTGAGGATTTTAGTCTATAGATCAATTAAAACATCGTACGATATTATAAAATAATTCTCAGTTTGTAGCGGTACAAACAAATACACTAATTAGCATTTATTTATGACGTCAGGGAAAAGACCTGGGAATCCCCATTGTGATTGGTTGTTTGCGCCTGCACGATGAGCTAATGCCACTAGTCTCTACCGCATGCAAATGATGCGACGTGCTTCGTAATGTCGATACTGTACGTAAATTTCAGGTTGGTTAAGCGTGACTTCGTAAACGTCTAGCTTTCCCCGCGATGTGCTCAGCAAAGGGAAAATTATTCACGTCGTCCCTCCGCCCATTCATGAAAAGTTTTGTGAACGTTTTTGGAAGTGTTTTGATCAAAATAATTATGTCGCACTCGCAGAAAAGTATCACAAGCTTTTCTCTTCGCCACTAAACGCAAGGGCCGGCAGTGATAGACATGGCAGCCGGGTCAAGTGAGAAGCCGGCAAATTCGAGACATTCTTCTGCGACCACATCTTCGTGTTCGAGTACAACTGACCTGAACTGATCACGCTACCGAGTCTTCGGCCACTGTGGATTTAGGCCAAAACTCAGAGCTGCTATGCCTGACGGCCCCGTTGCTCAAGTGTTACCACCTCATCAAAAACAGAAGCAGGCATCTAAGTTTAATAGCGAAAAGTGGACACCTGGTAGGCCATACAGAAGTTTCAGTTTTTCTGAGCCAACATTGTTGTCAATTGCATTGGAGGGCACTCCTTCACATCGTAAATTCTTGTATAATACTATGAAAATATCATACTATTATACAACAAATTATGTGAAAGGTGAGCCCTACAAATCCATTCTTAAAAGCTAAAACCCAGGAGCTTGGTGCTTCACCGAGCCCCCACCGGTGCCCTGGACCCCACCAGGGGCCCTTAAGCGGGCCCCTGGACCCCCGGCCGTGAGGAGCTGCGCTCCGTTCGCTCCGCTCACTACGCTCGCAATTGACAAAATTAGCCAGCACTCAATTTGGTTTGGTGACAACCCTGCTTATGATGTACTAAAATGATTCCGGAGAAAGTTTACATAATGCCAAGGATTATTGTACAGCCCTACTGAGCAGACACCTTGTTACCTTTGATCACCCCAAAATTCAGTGAAATACCAACCTATAACACAACTGTAAAGGTACAGTGTAAATGTAGCTTGGCAACTCATCAAATATGGTTGAGATGACTTATCATCTGAGGGATCATCCAGTTTCTGGGGACATTTTTAAAAGTGTAAAGAACATATCTTTTTATAAAAGCCCACATCCCCCAATTATCCCCAGCTCATGTAGGGGTGTGATTTGACAAAAGTAAAACGTCAGGAGAAATGGGTAGTGGGTCTGGGTCTCCCTTTGATCTTGAGGAGAACTAGCCCCCTGAACCTATTGTATGTTTAATTTCAGATTTACAGACTCTCCACATCCCCACAAACAAGAAACTAGAGGATTGGACACAATACTTGTAAGCGACTTCTTTCTTTCCTTGGTGGCTACTTCTATTCTCTCAAGAACATTTTGAGGCAAAGGGAGATTTGTAATGAATCCTGAAATCAGGAAAAATCCCGAGAAATCACAGACCTGGCACCTACATGTATCAGTGTTGATTAAAGGTTGGTGACCACAGAGTGAACCCTTCAGTTATGACAACACTGGTTTTTATGAGAAGCAGAAGCTTCTCTTCTTTCAAGCAAAAATTTGAGGCAAAGGGAGATTTGTAAAAAAAAACCACACAGGCCAGCCAGCTTTCTCCAGTTTTACACAAAGAGTCTGGAACACTGGTGAGTTGAGGGACCTACATAATATTATTCAATTCAAATATCATCTCAGTCAAGACACACTTTCTCCATCTCGCTTTCAATCAAATATAGTGACTTCCCCCTTGGCCGGCGCCAAGATTTTCCAGATTCTGTGTGCCTTATAAATAATTATTTAAAGTACATGTAATACACATGCATGTACTTTTCTTGTATACTAAGCTTGGGCGATAGGTTTTTTTTTCATCCACAATATATCGGCAAACATATATCGCGATTTTCGATAATATCGCGATTATTTGTTCATTCATGCATGATTGCTTTAGAGCCGATAACCACAGGTATGTACTCCTCTACAAGCATCACAATAATTCACAAATTCGTTTGCAGAGCGTGTATGTACCGTAATTTCCTGCGTATAAGACGCGGCTTATCTGACTTTCAAAGGTACGAAAACGTCACTGCATCTTATCTAACGGTGCGCCTTATCTGGTGTCGCTTGAGATCAAAGTGATGATTACCGCTTGTGTAACTTTCGGTGGACCTCAACCTAACAAAGCGGCCGTGTTTTCCAATGAAGGTCGTTAGCGCAAGATTTTCATGCATTCATTCACCGTAAATAATACTCACGAAAGACCTCACTTGTGTGTGACGTACCAAAAGCAGAATTCCCCTGTTTCTAAAAATAGCATGCCCAACATCGTACACAATCGCGCATTTTTATCTACAACGCTTTCTAATGACTAAGTCTCTATGCGATGTGTGCAAGGTTGTCAACTTTTGCCGTGTCTGTTTTTCACCTCGATTATTAATCAGTGTATTACGCACAACACCGCGGGATCACTTGGGCGTGGTGGTGGTGGTGGCGGCGGCATGGTCGTGCTATAGCGCTTCTGGCATGCACTGCACTACTGAGCGGTCATGGTGCGCCTTATACGGCGGTGCGCCTTGTACGTTGACACTTTAATCACATTCCCCCGATTCTGGGGTAATGCGCCTTATACACCGAGCGTCTTATACGCAGGAAATTACGGTATACTCACGGAACTTAAAAACGCATCATCCCAATATTTCACATATTTTTGAACAGCAGATTATTGCAGTGAGAAATAAGAACATAGGTTAACAATTTATGATATTTTAATCAATACTTTCTCAGTCAAGCATGAGCGCAAATTTTCACATCATACTGACACAATAAAAGTGCTATGTACAATTATGGCTTCAATTTATCACTGCATATAAGTTATACATATTTATTGAGAAATATAAGTTGATGCGTTTTTAAAATCCGTGAGTGTACTTCTGAAGTAGTTCGCTTCTGTATCTCACTTCCAAAAGCTCAAAAGACTGTTCCAATTTTGTTTCCATGGAATTTCTGATGCGACTCACAATGTCAATTTTTTTTAATCGCGATGTATTTTTTTTAATCGCGATTTGCCGATATCTCGATAACTTAAAAAGGTTCTCGATATTGTAATCGAATAAAAAAAGGTATCGCGATATCACTGGTCAACAATTTTTTTAAAGTTGTCTGCTTCGGAGATAAAATGTGCTATTTATTATGGATTTTGATGTGCTGAATTCAAATATGACAATTAAAATTGCTGATTGGCTACTGTTTCCAAGATATTTAAGTTTTTACATTTTACGTACTATGTATATGGTGTACATAGCAGATTTTTAATCATGAATTATCATACGCTATTCCCATACGTGTACATACATGTACATGTAGATCTTGAAAACTAGAGCCAATCAACAATTTTAAGCATCATTTCCATTCTCAGTGACCCATAATTAGTCAAGTTTGACTTCATTTGTTTCGGAAGCATTTTGGCTGTAGACCATTCGTTATTATCATGTTGTCGCCCCAAGCTTATTGCATACGCCCCAAAATGGTGAAAATGTCACACATGTATTTCAATATCTGAAGAGTATGCACAAGGTATGCACAAGGTATGCACAAGGTATGCACAAGGTATGCACAAGGTATGCACAAGGTATGCACAAGGTATGCACAAGGTATGCACAAGGTATGCACAAGGTATGCACAAGGTATGCACAAGGTATGCACAAGGTATGCACAAGGTATGCACAAGGTATGCACAAGGTATGCACAAGGTATGCACAAGGTATGCACAAGGTATGCACAAGGTATGCACAAGGTATGCACAAGGTATGCACAAGTCTAAACACGTTTTAAAAATTGATGACTTAAAGGGGCAGTATCGTCACGATCAACAGGGCATGGAATCGGAATGCTAGTTTTAGATTAAGTCATAATACCCCACATGATAAGGTCATATTGCCGTTGCATGAATGAGCCAGTAATTTTCAGTCACTGTGTTAATCTTACACGAGGTCCCTGATTCTATGCCCTGTTGAAGTCTGCTCTGATCGTGACAATACTGCCCCTTTAAACTTTACAGAGTGCCAAAGTTATGAAATCATGTTGACAAAGTCACTGAACCATTTCGAAACAAGAACTGTTTAGAACCAACGAGCCAGCTGTCATGTTGCCAGACTTTAGACAACATCTCCAGCCGTGAGAAGACATCGATGGATGACCAAACTCAGTCCAGTGTTGTTCATGTCTCACCTCCACTACTCTCGCACCAGTGAGATCATCTCGTAGGTCAGAGGTCAACTTGGTTTGTGGTGGGCTACCTGGTTGTATCCTGTAAGTATAATGGAAGTGAAGAAAGAAACAGATTTTAATAAGGGAAAGTGGTGGGGGGTGAAATGCATTGAGTTCTGAGTTTGGAGCATTTTGAGGTGTCATTTTACAGTATTTTTTTATGTATAAATGCATGCAAGCAGTGATTGAAGTCTTTTTGTATACCATCCAATATGCTTTTCTGTTGCATTCCATCCTCTCGCAGGAGTTTCGAGGTAAATAATCATGAAATTAAAATGTAATATAAAAAACAAGACATTTTGTGGTTTTGTCCACTCGAACTTTCTCAAGTATCAGTATTGGAATTTCTTATCTGACCTCAGCATGTCTGCTTACAGTTTTCACTGTGCAGTATAAAAGTTATAGACGAATCCGTCTACCAGTTCACTGGGCACTGCCATAACTGCGGTGGTACCTACATTCTGTGTCAAGCGTTCGTTTCCTATGCAGTCCAGTGCTTCTTCAACCAATCTGTGCACTCTATTTGATGAAACGCTAGCGTAACGCATATTTAAGAATGCGTGTGACGCGCGCGTGCAGTGTGGTACCCCTGCAGTAATGGCGGAAAACAGTGGTCTATGCTATTAGTCTACACTGTATAGTGTGCATGTGTATCTTTGTCCCTGACACTGCTGTGTACATACATATACACTCTGTTACATACACACACAAACTGCAAGTGTTAGATAATCCGTGCGTGACCGCATGTTGACCCCAAAGGGGGCGGGATTATGTTTACTGGTTATGACTAGAACGTTCTGGAAGTTTCTTTTTGAAAATGATGTAATTTTCAGAAATTTCTAGAAGTGAAGTGAAGAAGAAATCTCTAGTATTTTTTAGAAGGGATTAAAAACTATAAATACGGGCTGGTAGAGGATTTTAAATAGGACTTGAGCAAATCATTAAGACTTCGGTAAACAAGACTTGAAAACCAGACTTCAGTGTACACCAGCTAGGACCTGTGATGTCGCTTACGACTCGTCTGTGGAGTGTTTTGAGAAAGTTCGTCTTGACCGAGTGAAGTGTCTGAGAGCTGAATTTAATTCCGGAAGAGACATTTTGTGAACTAGATCTACAGTTCAGTATTTTTGGGATTTCTTCTTTCCCATATTGTTGTGACGGGAGTCGGCTTGCGTCCCCGTGGTTTCGTCTATTTCTGGCCGTTTGTTGGAGGTGAATTCGCCCCACGTCCAGCTCTATTTACACCGTGTCAGAGAACTGTTTTTGTGTCATTTTCACTGGAGCCTGCTCAGTCCTCGCCCGTAAGATCTTCTTATTTAGTATAAGATCTTTTCTTAATGTACACTTGTTTACCCTAATCATTGTACGCTTGTTAAACCCCATCAATATTTGAAGCGGTTGATATTTTCATTATTAAATCACTTTGTTTCTTTGTTCTTTATATCAGTGTGACCTTGTTTGATTTCTTTGTTGCATCTGAGAAAATTCAGGCTTTTTGAGTAATTTGCATTCACGGATAGTTTGAAGTTTTTCAGATCGTAACAACTCTTGTACATATACATCACAGATTAGATCCATTGTGTCTGTGATGCTTTTATGATCATAATAATAATAGAAATTTATATAGCGCAAATTGCAAGTGCCTCTAAGCGCTTACATAGAAGAAAGATACCAAACATGACAAGAAATTATACAAGAGCAACAAACTTTACAATACAATCAGATGTAGGTAGATTTAAACAAATGAGTCTTTAACATTGATTTGAAAATGTTTACACATTTATGTGTACTTATAAAATGAAACGAATATCAAACAAACTTCAAGTTATAAATTTTATGCTCTCAGGGGACTCTAATATACATTGTACATGTAGCCAAACTAAAAGCTAATGATTAATTTGTCTTAAGCCTATTCTCCTGTAATCCTCCAGAAACCCAAAATAGCACAGACTGTTCCCACCCCCCTCCCCCCCTGTTTTGGTACAGATGTGTTTTCACATGGTAAACACAATGTCTTGGCAGATTGCCTTGTGTCTTGACTACACCACCCCAGTCAGCCGCAGGCTGCCCTTGCCAATGCTATTCTCCTGTAATCCTCCAGAAACCCAAAATAGCACAGACTGTTCCCCCCCTGTTTTGGTACAGACGTGTTTTCACATGGTAAACACAATGTCTTGGCAGATTGCCTTGTGTCTTGACTACACCACCCCAGTCAGCCGCAGGCTGCCCTTGCCAATGCTGGACTGACCCAGCCTGACCCCTATTCAAGTTTTTTTTAATCAAGTCCTGATCTCTCAATTTTGAGAACTAAATCCCTGCGAACAATGGCAAAGTGCACTTACACCCATTCCATTACACAGGGCAATGCCTACAAAAGGAAAAAGCAAAAACGGGAACATTTGAAGGATTTGGATACAGTTTGGAAGCGGTCACCAGGATAAACAAGTTTTACAACAAAAATGTGGTGCCTGTATGAGAATGTACAGCAGTGGATGAGAAGCAGATGGGTAACCAGACAGAAAGAGAAATACACATTATATAATGTACAATGTATAAATATTTCAATTAATAAACAGGTGGATTATATGTGCATTTCAAAGTGAGGAAAACCTCAAAGGCATGGAGGAAAAAAGACCATCATAAACACTGTTGCCATCTTAGTCAGACACCCTGAATCCAACACAATAATTATAAGGCTGATTCTCAATCCACAAAAGGGCGCAGTCTAGTTTTCCACAAGCCTCTTGTTGGACCTGAAGAATGCCTGCAGTGTAATAACGGTCAATCCGCTCCATGCATGACCTGTTGAGGGCACCCTTCACATCAGCAGGGCATTAAGAATAACGCTGGTTAGCTTGGGCCATTTACAATGAGGTGTTAACAGTTACCAGTTAATAGTTTTTATACTGAATGTAAAGTAATTTTAGCGTTTACTGGCAGCCTAGGAGACAAGGAATAGATGGTGCGCACATAGCAGGTGGGAAGAATACTTTACATTTAAGCGATGGTGTAGAGGGATTGAATTTATAACCTACCTTTTTGTATTCTTTGGACAGATCCGTAAGCTCATTTAACTGCACTTTGTTCTTGTTAGAGTGTATGCTCTTGGTGGATTTGCTAGACCTGTTGGATCGGGCCGACTTAGTTGATCGGCTTCTGGTGGAGGTTCTCTTCAACCAGTTGTGGCTAATTGAGTGATGGAGGTTCTTAAGGCTTGACTGGGCAGCGTTGGTGATGATCCAGGGGTGCTTGAGAGCCTCCGACGCCAGCAATCTCTCACTGGGGTTGATGAGAAGAAGCTTGCTGATGAAGTCCTTGCCCGATGCCGAGATGTCTTTCCATGTCTGCGGATAACAGAATACAATTTTAACAAAAATGTTAAATAAAAAAACACATGAATACATATGTACACATGTAAACTCCTTGAGGTGATATAATCAGTACATACATGTACTACGACCCTACAGGGACAGATTTTGTTAAAATATTTCACATCCCAACATTTTTAGGCAGATATATTTGTGTATGGAATGTTTTGTTTTTTTTAGTACCAAATCTTTAATATTTGTCAGCAAATTGTGAATTTCATGTAGCTTGTTGCTTTGCATTACCAGTACATATGGGGACTGCACCACAATTTGGCTTCCATGGTACACATGTACATAGTTCATTTCTGGTGTACTTCAGGAGTGTAATTTGACAAAACTAAAAAAAAAACTGAAAAATGGGTAGCGGGCCTGCATCTCCCTTTGGATGAATAATTTTGGAGGATTTACAGACTCTCCACATCCCCACAAACAAGAAACTAGAAGTTTGGAAACAATATAGGCTAATTCTTTCTTTCCTTGGTGGCTACATCTATTCTCTCAAGAACATTTTGAGGCAAAGGGAGATTTGTAATGAATCCTGAAATCAGGAAAAATCCCGAGAAATCACAGACCTGGCACCTACATATATCAGTGTTGATTAAAGGTTAGTGACCATAGAGTGAACCCTTCAGTTATGACAACACTGGTTTTTATGAGAAGCAGAAGCTATCATTAACCCAAACTCCCTAGGCCCATTTGCTTACACATAACCTGAATCCTTCCTAACTCCCTAGGCCCATTTGCTTACACATAACCTGAATCCTTCCTAACTCCCTAGGCCCATTTCCTTACACATAACCTGAATCCTTCCTAACTCCCTAGGCCCATTTGCTTACACATAACCTGAATCCTTCCTAACTCCCTAGGCCCATTTGCTTACACATAACCTGAATCCTCCCTAACTCCCTAGGCCCATTTGCTTACACATAACCTGAATCCTTCCTAACTCCCTAGGCCCATTTGCTTACACATAACCTGAATCCTTCCTAACTCCCTAGGCCCATTTGCTTACACATAACCTGAATCCTTCCTAACTCCCTAGGCCCATTTGCTTACACATAACCTGAATCCTTCCTAACTCCCTAGGCCCATTTGCTTACACATAACCTGAATCCTTCCTAACTCCCTAGGCCCACTTGCTTACACATAACCTGAATCCTTCCTAACTCCCTAGGCCCATTTGCTTACACATAACGTGAATCCTTCCTAACTCCCTAGGCCCATTTGCTTACACATAACCTGAATCCTTCCTAACTCCCTAGGCCCATTTGCTTACACATAACCTGAATCCTTCCTACATGTAACTCCCTAGGCCCATTTGCTTACACATAACCTGAATCCTTCCTAACTCCCTAGGCCCATTTGCTTACACATAACCTGAATTCTTCCTAACTCCCTAGGCCCATTTGCTTACACATAACCTGAATACTTCCTAACTCCCTAGGCCCATTTGCTTACACATAACCTGAATCTTCCAACATCCTTCAGTAGTAAAGCAAGCACATGACATGTATAATAATAATAATAATGTATAGATTTATATAGCGCACGTATCCACCAACTAAGTGGCGCTCAAGGCGCATTATATTATTATCCCTGCTCATAAGGCTCATAAGGCTCATAAATCATTCCTGAAACCATCTCAGCTCCCTGGGGAGTATACAGCTCAATTGCTGCCATTTCTAGCGCATATAGAGCAAACCATCTCTGCCTTCACAGGTACCCATTTAACCCCTGGGTGGAGAGAAGCAATTATGGTTAAGTGTCTTGCTCAAGGACACAGGTGTCACGGCCGGGGCTCGAACCCACACTCTGCTGCTGGCAACACCAGAACTTGAGTTCAGTGCGCTAGACCGCACGACAATCCACATGTATGCACACATGTGTATGCACACATGTGTTTCTAATCTGTGATACATGTACATGTACATGGCCAGGGGTCGATTTCACAAAACTCTTCCTATCTTAGGATTAATCATAGGATTTAAGAAGAGTCCTAGCCGTAAGATCAATCTTACCTAGGATGAATCCCAAGATCGATTTCACAAAATGCGTCTTAAGCAAGACGTATCCAAAATACAATAAAACGAATACTCAATTATTGAATGAGGCTGACCTTTCTCGTACGACGGCTCTTTTATATTTATTTTACCACACAAACGAAACAGCCGTCGGGACTTCGCCCTCTCACAGCAGTTCAAGATGGCTGATTGGCGACTTGTCGATGTACAACTTTTTGGCTCCAAATGTTTGGGAAATGTATAATAATAATAATAATAATAATAATAATAATAATAATAATAATAATAATAATAATAATAATAATAATAATAATGTGTGGACTTATATAGCGCACGTATCCACCAACTAAGTGGTGCTCAAGGCGCATTATATCATTACCCCTGCTCATAAGGCTCATAAGGCTCATAAATCATTCCTGAAACCATCTCAGCTCCCTGGGGAGTATACAGCTCAATTGCTGCCATTACATCGCATATAGGGCTAATCAACCAACTCTGCCCTCACAGGTACCCATTTAACCCCTGGGTGGAGAGAAGCAATTATGGTTAAGTGTCTTGCTCAAGGACACAAGTGTCACGGCCGGGATTCGAACCCACATTCTGCTGCTAACACCAGAACTTGAGTCCGGTAAGCTAGACCGCTCGGCCACGACACTCCACATAATACGTATCCAGGGAAATTTAGAAAGTGAACATTGAGGTCAAATGTCATGATTGTTTACACCACCACCAACACCCCAAGTATACTAACAAAAAATAAATCGCTAGTGGTAAACACAGTGCTTGGGGGCGGTATACTACAAAAAAAATACAGGTTAAAAAATATATATATCCTAGAGCTAGCTAATTACGACGCATAAAGTCAAAATAATTACTGTAGGACTATCGTCATGATCATGCTGTTTTTTTTTTACCTGTGTTTCATGTTGTATTTGTTGACCAACCCTTTCTAACAGTCGGGTTATCCTTTGCCGTGTAAATCTATACATTCTGACAATTTCCTCGTCGTTTAGACTATCTAACGGATTTTGTCTGTCCCGAAAGAGTCGTTCTCTTCTCAACGCACGTCTAGCTTCGTGGTCCGCCAAAAGTATAAGCGCCATTATTATTATCGAGAGTGGATGACAAATTTTGAATGTGAATATAACACTAATTCAATAGGTAAGATGACCCACACACCAATCTTAAGTTAAGACGGATTTGACACGGTTGTCATGGAAGTTAGGACACGTTAAACCCTTCTTATTTTTTGTGAAATCGTTCTTAAGACGCGTCTCAAGTTAGGAAGAGTTACCCGTCCTAAATCGAGATAAGACATGTCTTAGCACTTTGTGAAATCGACCCCAGGGACCCTCCCTGCATGCATGGAGCAATAAACAGCGTCCACTGACCCAAGCACTGACAACAAACATGGATGTACATGTACCATGGAAAAGCAAGTATGCCTAATAACCTCAATCCTCCAAAATCCTTCACTTTAGCAGAGCATGTAGCACGTAACCTCAATCCTTCAAAATCCTTCACTTTAGCAAAGAGGATTTTGGAGGATTTAGGAAGGTTAGGGTTAAAACAAAATGTTGTACAGTTGAGAAAAATACATTTTGATTTATTTTCGGTATTGGATTTGTGTTTGTGTACCAATGAACACATCCTTGTGGAGTACTGATGCTGGACAACGGACCCCACAATTTTCTCCTTTTTTATTTTGGCGGACCCCATGAGGAAAATTCTCAAGAAAAGGGACACTAGGAGGACAATGGTGGTACTGTACCTCACAAATCTGATTCATGGAGTTTTGTGTGTGTGTGTGTGTGTGTGTGTGTGTGTGTGTTCAAGCACTGGCCGCGTTATGGGGACAGAGAACAAAAGAGGGATCCGGAATTACTTAGCTGTGGGGACATTTTGTGTGTCCCCACAACGTTTTTAATCCCCAAAATCCTTTGTATTTTGTCCCCACAACGCCCCGTGCGGGATTGTGTGTGTGTGTGTGTGCAGTTAGGTTTCCAAAACAAATATAAAATTGATATTAGGAGTTGTCCGACGGATTGGGTGTTCCTATCATGTAACTTAGTCAATTCACATTCCCTTGAATGTCAAAGGTCAGCATGGCAGCAAGAACATGATGCGCAAATGCTGGTTTCACAATTCAGCAGGTTGCATTGTTTGCTAGACAAAGAAACCACACAGCGGATGAACTCTCAGTGACCTACATTACATTCCCATTTGTTTCTCTCCATGATTTATACACAACAGGTAAATCAACTGAAACAAAAAAAAACATCATTTGTCATGAATCATTGCATTCACCCCCCCCCCCCCAACATCAACATTAAACTAGGTCAGGCCTACCTTCCCACCTCCAGACATTTTATTGGTCAACGACCGGTCCCCCATAACACACTGGATCAGACCATTTGAAATGTGACACCCGCTTCCGCAAGGGCCATAACAATGCATACAGGTCCACCAGAACGACAGAGAACAAAACTGGATAGCCGCCAACCAACTGGAGCCTGCTGTCTTAGCATATATATAGAAAGAAGCTGAGAGAAAACAAAGCTGGCTCCAGGTACTAGAAGGAGAGGCCCCGCCAAGGGTATCCAGACAGACCCTGACATGAGGTGATCAAGTCTTCTATGACAATATGACCGGGGAGAAATCATGTCCACGGGTCTATTCAGTTGTTTTTGTTGTTGAAGGTAGAAGATGTTGCCAAGAGCATGCTGCGCCACAGATAAACATGTTTTTTCGTCTTTTTCAACGCTATTTGAGTTGGACCTCAGGTCATGGACTTCTGATGATGTTCTGATGATGTTCTGATGATGCTAGTTTTAATCTGGCAATTTGATTCTTTCTTTCTTAATCAAAACAATGGATAAAACAATATAACAAAGCTGTCTAAACCACACACACACACAAAATGATTCGTCAAAAAATGACTAATATAAAACGTTTTGGTTTTTTATCTAAGAAAGTGTTCTTAAATTGATATCTTAACATACTGTGGTATCAGTCAGCAATTCCTCTGGGTGTCTATGGAATGTCTTGGTTGATAAAAGGGAAGGTACAAGCATGAACAACATTGGTAATGTTGGCCAAACAGCTTCTAAGAGTATGCTTACTCTCTTTGAATCAAGATATACATTGAAGGGAAGGCACAACATTGGTAATGTTGGCCAAACTGCTTCTAAGAGTATGCTTAAGCCCTTTTCACACGAGGGAAATAAGCAGGGGGTCCATGGTCCTAAGAACACAACGTTGTCAAATACACTTCGTGTGAAATGTACCTCTGCTCTGCACAAACACAGGTCCGTAGTCTTTTCCTGACCACGGTCGAGACCAGCAACAAAAAAACACACCGTTGTGAAAGTTCACCACGATAGGCCGTGTGAATGAACAAACCGCACAGAGACCAAGGACCATTGTTTCGCGAGAGCTACCACGCATGCGCGAAAGAAGAAAATTTCCCAGGATGCCTTTAAATCAAGATGGCGACGCCCGCACAGTTAATGATGATGCTTTTGTTGCTAAGTTTAATGTGTAGAAAACGTCAAAACAACAACGTTTCCGTTTTTGGTTTTTTTTCTTCGATGAAGTTTTGGACATTTGCTCAAAAATTACCGATTCTATATCGTTTTTCACCATGTTTTGCACTGAGCTGTGAGAGTGGTAGAGAGAGAGAGGACGGACGCTGACAATAAACATACAATACAATCATGACAATAGCGCGGGAAAATGAATGGTAATCAATACATGCAATAGCGATTCCACGCTAGCTGTGCGGATACCAGTTAACTGCACTATAAACAATGTTGACCTTTGACACCCCAAAAGACGAAGGCTATGTAACACGGGACGTTGGTTTCTTCGCCGTGTGAAAGGTCGTATCCGAGTTTGACCAACGTCCGTGGTCAATACAATTGGCGCCCGAGACCAAGGACCCTAGTTTGCGTTTGTCATGTGAAAAGGGCTTTACTCTCTTTGAATCAAGATATACATTGAAGGGAAGGCACAACATTGGTAATGTTGGCCAAACAGCTTCTAAGAGTATGCTTACTCTCTTTGAATAAAGATGTACATTGAAGGGAAGGTACAATATTGGTAATGTTGGCATAACTGCTTCTATGAGTATGCTTACTCTCTTTGAATCAAGATGTACATTGAAGGGAAGGTACAGCATTGGTAATGTTGGCAAAACTGCTTCTATGAGTATGCTTACTCTCTTTGAATCAAGATGTACATGTATTGAAGGGAAGGTACAGCATTGGTAATGTTGACAAAACTGCTTCTATGAGTATGCTTACTCTCTTTGAATCAAGATGTACATTGAAGGGAAGGTACAACATCGGTAATGTTGACAAAACTGCTTCTATGAGTATGCTTACTCTCTTTGAATCAAGATGTACATTGAAGGGAAGGTACAACATCGGTAATGTTGGCAAAACTGCTTCTATGAGTATGCTTACTCTCTTTGAATCAAGATGTACATTGAAGGGAAGGTACAACATCGGTAATGTTGGCAAAACTGCTTCTATGAGTGTGCTTACTCTCTCTGAATCAAGATATACATTGAAGGGAAGGTACAACATCGGTAATGTTGGCAAAACTGCTTCTATGAGTACGCTTACTTTCTTTTTATCAAGATTAACATTAAACAGCTGACCTGTGAAAATTTCAGCTCAATTCAGAGTCATTAGAATAAGCATTCACAATTTTTCTATAGAAAAAACTTGACGTCATTTGATAAATTTGCATATTTGTTTGTTTTCCCTGAATTAATACGTACATGTAGAACTTCAAACAATAATCATTTAGAAAAGATTGGTACATTTTACTTGTACCTTTACCAACTTTATATCAAGTTAGCTTTCAGTTAAGAATTTGGTTATTATGTAATGCAGTCGTTACCAATGTTTTACCTTCCCTTTAATGGATGCACTATTTTATTTGTAATAACATGCAAAGTTATTTTAAGCTAATCATTTTAAAAAAATTCTTTGTAAATAATTGCAAATTTAGATTCCCTAAATTGTATCCAAATCCTGGCATGTCATCTGAAACCATTTTGAATAAGCAATGTATTAACCCTCCTATGTACAGTGCAGTTGCCATAGAATTGTCAGACCTTTCAAAACCTTTCAAGTTTGCTGTACTGAAGGGTTTTGAAAGGTGAGAAAACTGTCTGACAAAAGGGACCTATGAAAGGTTTCGAAAGGTGTAACAACTCTCTGAACAAACTGGTGTTGAAATGTTTCAATACCTTTCAAAGGGTATTGAAAGGTGTGGTTGTTCAGTAGCAACAAATTCTGGAGGGTTTTAAAGGGTTCATAATAATTGATAGCCATTTTGGCCCGTAAGCAGATTTTGAAAGGTTTTGAAAGGTCAAACCATAGGAGGGTTAATTTAGTTTTGTTTTATTGTTTGGTATCACAAACTATCTGCAACCGATCATTGCATTATAAAAGAAAATTTTGTGATGACTACAGCCAAAATTAATCATTACAGCCAAAATTAATCATTACAGCCAAAATTAATAAACAAATACAAAATTTAATTACAAAAACCTGAGTCTACATTGCAGCTGCAATTAAGTAAAAACATTTCATCTCCTGCCGAGAAAGGCCAAAAAACAGCATGCATCATTGACCTTAGCGATTTCCGTGCCCAGAAGGAACAACTTTTGACCTCCGAAGAGCTTGGTGTTTTCTAGATTTTGCTATGGCACTGACAGGCTGAACACAAAGCTTCTTTAGTCTTAGATCAGCGATCAATTTCTCCCGGGTTGGATTATGACAAGTTTAAGAAATGTTGTATTTGTGTTGTTGTAAAAAAAAATGTTAATGTAATGAATACCAATAATCTTCACTTAAAGGGACAATATTGTCACGATCAATAGGGCATGGAATCGGGAGTTCTAGTTTTAGATTAACCCTAACCCTCCAGGGTATTTTGGCTAGAAACCCTGCCAGACGCATCAGATTGCATCGTTTGTCAAAGTGACTTGGCTGCAGAGTGCAGCAAAGTGCAGCTGTGCATTTTGCTGCGTGTGGCAGTCAAGGGTGTATACTAGTAGTGTATATCAGTGGTGGTACAAGTACCTTGCAAATTCCATCAATATGCACCCGGAGATGCATCAAAAGTTGCTGGGAGGGTAGTAGGTTTTCTTGGTTGCTGGGAATTTAGTTGCTGGGAAGGTTTTGTTTGGCTTTGAATATTTGAAACAAAATATCATCACTGCCTGTTCTTTTTTATGTTTTCCTTTTGTTTACATTCTTTTCTGGGTTTTCTGCTGTTGAACTCAATTTTTTTATTTTTTTTTATGGATTTCTTCATTTTCTTCTTTTCTTCTTTATTTTCTTCTTCTTTCTTTTGTTCCTCTTATTTACATTTTGTTTCTTTTTCAAACTTTTTCTTCTTGATTTCTCTGCACTATGAAAGTAGAGTGAAACCCGAGACATACCCTTCAGACCAGGGACCCAAAGTGGTTTGCCCAATTCCCCAGCACTTAGCTGGTTTGACCTCAATTTCCATCAGTATTGCTACAAAGTTCACAGCAGTTAGTGGTTGCATTTTGCATCAAAGTGCACCAGACTTTTCCACCTGATGCACTGTGCTGCGTCTGGCAGGGTTAGGGTTAACTCAGTGACTGAAAATAGTACCCCACATGATAAGGTCATATTAGCATTGCTGCTGCATAAATGAGTCAGTAATTTTCAATCAATGTGTTCATCTAAGACACCGATTCCATGCCCTCTTGAAAGTCTGCTCTGATCATGATGATATTGTCTCTTTAAATCCAATGTAATTTATTACGAACATACCCTCAAAGTATTAACATGTACAGAATGTATATGACATAAAACACAATAAAGGGGGCCACTTTCCTACCGTCACGTTAGCACTTTTTCTAATGGTTGTAATTTTTTTTTTAAATATCTGAAACCACCCAAAAAGAATTTCAACATTTGAATAGACATGCATGCTTATCCTAAAGATAATCTGAGTTGATTATTACTTTTATTTTTTTAATTACCCTAAAATTTCCATCAACAAATGGACGGAAAAGTGAGGTAACTTTTTCCGTCCAATTTTTATGGAAATTTTAGGGTAAAAAAATAAATTAAAAAAATAAAATAATAAAATAAATCAACTCAAATTAGTTCTAGTATAAGCCTGCATGTCCATTCACATGTTGAAACACTTTTTGGTCGATTTCAGGTACTTAAAAATAAATAACAACCATTGGAAAAACTGCTAACGTGATGGATGCAAAGTGGCCCCCTTTATTGTGTTTTATGTCATATACAAAGTCAATGACAGACAGCCACTGCCTTTCAAGTTTAACCAAGTTTTCATAATATTCATGAATATGTGCCGATCAATTATGAGCAACTTTCACATATTGATTGATAAACATTTCCTGATCCTCATGACGTATATTTAAGCAGATGTGGCCTTTTTCATTAACCAATCCCCTGGAAAAGAATAAATGTAGCACAAAATGAAGTGAATTACAGGAGAGTTGTCTGCCAACAGTCATGCAAAGAATTTTGAGCTTCAGGGACCAATGTTTTTCTAAAAGATTCAGCACAGAATTTTTGCACTATTAGTAGTGAATCCTAAGTATGTCAAGTACATGTACATATACACACAAGGAGAATTCCCTTGCTAATACATGTGAAATACATGTACCCTTACTATAAGCGCTGAGTTTTCACTTACAGTAAGCAGAGTCAAGAAATTGGGTCCAGACGCTTGAAGTGTGAGACTCTGCCCTAGTGGGGACTTAAAGGGGCAGTGTCGTCACGATCAACAGGGCATGGAATCGGAATGCTAATTAATTAATAATTTAGATTAACTCATAATAATTAGATTAACTCAGTGACTACCATAACACCCCACATGATAAGGTCATATTACCGTTGTTGCTAAATAAATGAGCCAGTAATTTTCAGTCACTGTGTTAATCTTAAACTAGGACATCGATTCTATGCCCTGTTGAAAGTCTGCTCTGATCGTGACGATACTGCCCCTTTAATAACAACAGAGACATTTGGGGACAGTTGTCTGCCCCCCACAGTGTTTTTGGTCCCCCAGTATTTTTGGTCCCCAGTATTTTTGGTCCCCCAGTATTTTTGGTCCCCGACAACATCTGCTGCACAACCTGTGTACATGTAAGTCCCACAACTATGGAATAATGTGTTGTCATGTACAGGTTAAATACAATTTTTAACAGTAAATTGGATACATCTCTCCACATATATATCCGTCTTTTGTTGGCCCCAGCTGTTACTAGGAATTTGGAGGAGGGTGTCCTAAAACTGCAGAGCTAGCTGACCCCTGTGCTGACCCAGACCCTATCCAACAGCTAGACTAACAGATCATCAATCAACCAGACTGGGGTCAGGGGTCTTCTCAAAGGACATTATGATTCTGGGCCTGCTTTGGAGAATCCAAAAGCTGGCATTGTTCCTGGCTGGGTAAGCTTACTTAATCTTGGAGGGGACAGGGATGGGGACAGGCTGGATTTAATCCACAAGGATGGATGGTTGTTATGCATGGTCATGTGATGTGACACTGACAAATAAGATGTGATCAATCTTCAGAGCAGTAGGGGATTTTTTATACATCACTCATGATCTTTGTTGTTTGTCAAGTAAAAATTCCACCCCCCCCCCCCCCCCAATGAAAACATTTCCTTCCTCTATGCTTGGTAAAAGTGGTGATGGTATTACATATATTTATGAGAAAATATTCCACATGAGGTGCTTGCATGTGTATCAACTTACATGTACATGTAAATCACAAATGAAACTATAGAGGTATACAAGTGCTTTACAAATGCAAGGTGTTCGAGGGTACAATTAGAAAGCACAGTTCATTGGAACACTCTCCACTATATGAGAGACAGAATGCTGTAAGGCTGTGCTGCTGAATACCCGACAGAAACTGTCATTACCCGGTTCAATTTTTTGGTTCCAATTACCCGTAAACAACTTTTTAAAATTCCGACTGAAAATTTTAAGCCACACAAAATAATGGAAGTCTCCGAGTTTTTTTGCTAACAAAAAGAACTCTTGGATGAATGCTTTAGAAGTAACATTTGCTGACAACCTTTCACATACTTGCCGGCTTTTGTTTTGGGAGAATTTACACAATTTTTTACGGGTAACTGGGTATCCAAAGATTTCAAATTCGGTATCTAGTAAGCTTGGGCGATGTCGATTTTCGATAATATCACAATTGATTTTTTCATTCATGCATGATTGCTTTAGAGCCGATAACCACAGGTGTGTACTCCTCTACAAGCGTCACAATCAATTGCAAGTTCATTTGCATAGTGTGTATGTACTTCTGAAGTAGTTCACTTTTGTTTCTCAATTCCAAAAGCTGAAAACACTGTTCTAATTTTTGTTTCCATGGAATTTCTGACTTGGCGATTTTTTATAATCGCGATATATTTTTTTAATCGCGATTTACCAATATCTCGATAATATAAAAAGGTAATCGAATAAAAAAGGTATCGTGATATTCGATATTATCGTGATATTCGATATTATCGTGATATTCGATATTATCGTGATATTCGATATTATCGTGATATTCGATATTATCGTGATATTCGATATTATCGTGATATTCGATATTATCGTGTTATCGCCCAAGCTTAGTATCTGGTTCCCGAAATAACCGAAATCGCACAGCCCTAGAATTCTGCCCTTCATTAACCAACTGGAGAAATTTTAAAGAAGCTTGTACACTTTTTAACGATATTAGTAAACTAATTCAGCTGAAACATTTTCACAGATGAATTGCTTTGTATCTAGATATTAGTGCATTGTAACTACATCAGAAAGGCATTTTATCAACAGGGTTTTGCGGCCTTAATAAACCAAATTTATGTAGGCCTAGGCGTGATACACGTAAATCACCAAAAACACGCTACCCAATGTGCTTTTATACTTGCACTTGAAACAAATAAAGAAACATGACAGACCGGAGATGTTTCTTTCAGCATAGTTTCATACCCAACTTCCGATTCCAGTCCTGGATACAAACAATCGTGCAATCTGATGGGCCGGCTGACCCAAACTTCACCTCCCATATGGGAGCCATGATGTGAAGATGTAATGATTGATCACATAACTTTTGGGGGGGGGGGGGAACACCGCAAACTAGTGCAGTGACTGGAACGGCAGCATACACATGCAGCTGGTGAGTACAGCTTTAACAAAACATCCGGTTTACTGAAGCCTGCATTGGTGAACCATGAGCATTTCAAGCAGCGGAATATTTTCAAGTAAAGGTCTTGTACCTGTTCCGTCCTTTACTGTGACAATATTCTTCCTATGGTCATCCTCCTCCTTCGCCTTGCACCAGTCTAAAATATTTGAAAAAGCATTACTGGTCCAATCAGTCTAAAAAGAATGCTGATACTTGCTTGTTCATTAACCCTAATCTTCCCAAATCCTCAAAAATCCTCTTTGCCAAAGTGAAGGATTTTAAAGGATTGAGGTTACATGCTACATGCTCTTTGCTAAAGTGAAGGATTTTGGAGGATTGAGGTTATTAGGCATACTTGCCTTTCCATGGTACATGGACATCCATGTTTGTTGTAGTGATTGCAAGGTCAGTGCTTGGGTCAGTGGACGCTGTTTATTGCTCCGTGCATGCAGGGAGGGTCCCTGGCCATGTACATGTATCACAGATTAGAAACACATGTGTGCATACATGTCATGTGCTTGCTTTACAACTGAAGGATTTTGGAAGATTCAGGTTATGTGTAAGCAAATGGGCCTAGGGAGTTAGGGTTAAAGTTAACGTTAAAGTAAAATTCAGCCCCAAAGCACTTTTGGTCAAGACAGCCAACTGTCTGGTTTGACCACTAGAGCAACTTTGCAGCTCAAATGGGCTTTTTGTCACTGTGTAAATTAGGCAAGTCCTTGGACAATTTCTCACACTTGTCAATAGAGCGGTCCATGTCTGGAACAGACTCCCAGACAATGTAGTTGGAGAGATCAGCAATAATGGTATTCAGTCCTTGAAGAGTTACCTGCATCAATACCTTCTATTAGATTCTTGAAGTAGCAGAGATTTTTGTTGCCATTTTCCTAAGCTCAGTGCTGTGAACCACTGATTGGCCCATTAAGGGTACACTGATATACATGTAGTCCTTTATTGCCTGTATCTGTGCATGACCATGGGTCAATTTCACAGAGCTGCTAAGCAGAGAATTTTGCTAAGCAAATATTTTTGCTAAGCAATATTATTATTATTTCTGGTTTATTAAAACATTGCACTTGTAGCCAAAGGCTAAATTGAGGCAAAGTATACAATTAACCACACTCAACAAATACTAAATACATAATAAAACATTAAAAATACATGCACAAAATAGGACACAAAACTAATTACCATTCAAAATATTGACAAAATAAGGGATAGGACTATTTTTAAACCGATTAGTCTTACACTTAAATTGAGTTAATTTGTTAGCATGTCTAAGCTGATATTGCACAGTAGTATGTCTTTGTTGTGGCAACCAATCTCCAAATAAATCAGAGTTTTGCAATGAAGTAGCAAACTTCAGGCATAAATCCTTTCTCCGATTTTGCAAGGATACAATATTACATTTAGAAAGAGACGAATGATAATCACCATAATCTTTACCCAATATAATTTTAAGGGTTCGTTTCTGAATGGATTCTAATTTATCATTCTGAGCTTTAGTTAAACCTGCATTCCATGCTTGAGTTGCATATTCAGTTAAAGGCCGGATGTAACCTTTGTATACAGTTAACAAATCTGGTAGAGATAAGTTAAATTTTTTCAACAGTTTCAGCATGTATATCTTACTATTGGCCTTACGATAAATATGATCTTTCAATAAAGAACAGACTACCAGCCAAAATGCATACATTTTGTAAGAAATTTTAGCTGGTAACCAAAGAAATCTGCTAAGCAAATTTTTCTGGTAAGCATTTTTTTCCTGCTTAGCAGCTCGATGAAATAGGCCGCAGGTCATACCCAATTGTAGCCTGAACATCTGACGTCATGCTTTGCCAGAGGCGCGTGAATTACGCCAGATCCTGGCCGTGCAGCCGCCATATTTTCCCCCCCCATGCTGAACTTTGACCTTGGTTGGTAGCTAGCACCCGCAAGCCTCGAAATGTGACGTCAGATCTTCAGCACAATGCGTTTTTTAAAAACAGTCCATTCCAACGTGGTGTCATTTACTGGAACGAACTGAAAACTGGTTTAAAAGAGTGTACTACTGTTGTTTCATTTGCCAAAAAGCTACGTTTAAGAATTGATTACTTAGATTGATAAGTCATTTTACACATTGTATCGAGTCCCACTCTTAAATGTTTTGTCCTGTCTTTGTCCGTATGTTGTTGTTTTAACCCTAACAATCCCCATCCAGCCAAACTCCAACACCAGGGATTGTTGGAGTTTGATGGGTTGAGTACTGTGTACTTCTGATATGGCATGTGTAAAGTGTTGGAATATGGCTGGATGAGTACTGTATGTGTGCAGTAACAGTGTTGGATTTTGATTGAGTGAGGACGGTGGTTCTACTAGCATGCAACATTGTTAGACTTTGAGTGGAGAGAGTGTGTGTATGCAACCTGCTGTAATAAACAACTGATAAAGGCAAATATTGTACTTAGGTATGCTTGGCATTGTGTCTAACATCATACAACTAGAACCTACCATTCATTCCATAGGGTGTTTTAGTTTTTGTATAGTTAAGTTTTTTTAGCATGAAAACAATTGTTGGATTATGATGGGTTGAGTACTGTGTGACTCCAGTGTTCAAACTTTACTTTGGGCCATGTGTACCCACTCAATCAAAATCCAACAGCTAAGGGCCTGTTGGAGTTTGACGGGTTGAGTACTGTTATGGCAAGTGGACTGTTGGAGTTTGATGGGTTGAGTACTGTAAACCAGCAACAGTCAACCATGGATTTGATAGGTTGAGGAAGGTTTCTAGTAAAAATGCTTAGGGAGTTAGTCTTGTCCTGTCCTAGGGAAAGGTACAAAAGCTATGCTTCACCTTTTTTCCTACATGTTGACATCAAATAATGTTTTAATGTTTATTTCAATTCTCGTGCTTGTGTAGCTAAATTATATACATTATACACATTGTAAACTCATATATATTAATTTCTATGGAAAAATTATCCATTATATAAACTATCATGGAGGATGTCAATATGAAATAAATGTCGAATTGAATTGAATTAACATACCTAATGAAATCCTTTGAGTGGTACGCCTGGAGCCTGTCTATATCCTTGATAGGATATAGACAGGGGACCAGTCTAAACTAATTGTGGCTATTGTTCACTTTAAAAAAATAAAATAAATAAGTGTATTTCACACAGAATGCATTATATTTGTTGGACACCATTGACCCCCCCCCCCCCCCAATACACCCAATCCCAAGTTCAACACTTTTTTAGTTAAAAAAGGCCCACCCCACTGGAGTGTGTTAAAAATACACACGTTGACATGTAATGTCATATTATCATAATATTGTAGCAATAAAAACAGAGAAAAAAATATATAATCACAAAAAAGTTTGCATTTTAGAGTCGCCTCCCGGCTCCACAAGATACATTTGTAGGGGGCCTTTTTTCAAGTTTGCCCAGGAATCTAAGATATGCCAACATTTTATGAGACATACACTGTACATGTACCACCTTAGGGTATAAAGCCACACACACACTGACATTCTTCATGCTTAGCTAATAAATCAAAAGATTGGCTCAATCATTGTTGGTTTATTACTGGCCATCAGTTACGTCCCCAAGCACTTTTGTTGGGGTATTATAGCAGGTTGCAACTTGGGGGTGAATGCAGCAGACAAAAAGATGAAAAGCCCGGTATTCAACCAGACATTCTTTCACGAAACCAAAATCTGCTCTACTTGGACAGTGGGGCACTGAATTTGGGTCACTTAAATGGATCTAATTGGTTGGTTTAATTATTTTAAAGAACAATAGTACTATAAGTTTATCCAAAAAAAATACTCTTTGCCAAGGGTTAGCCGTTAAAATTAATTAATACGAAAAATCTCAATGAATTTTTTTTTCTTGTTAATGATTCGAAGAGAGTAAGCATACAGTGTGCTTGTGTAGATGCAAGTTTTGCCGACAGTACATGTAACAATGTTGAACTATCTCGTTATTAGCCAAAATACACTTTTGGTATTCAAAAAAATATAGAAGCAGTTTTGCCAACATTACCAATGCCGTACCTTCTCTTTAATGTATCTTGATTGAAAGAGAGTAAGCATACAAATAGAAGCAGTTTTGCCAACATTACCTATGTTGTACCTTCCCTTCAATGTATCTTGATTCAAAGAGAGTAAGCATAGGCCTACTCATAGCAGCAGTTTTGCCAACATTATCAATGTTGTACCTTCCCTTCAATGTACATCTTGATTCAAAGAGAGTAAGCATACTTATAGAAGCAGTTTGGCCAACATTACCAATGCTGTGCCTTCCCTTCAATGTACATGTATATCTTGATTCAAAGAGAGTAAGCATACTCTTAGAAGCAGTTTGGCCAACATTACCAATGCTGTGCCTTCCCTTCAATGTATATCTTGATTCAAAGAGAGTAAGCATACTCTTAGAAGCAGTTTGGCCAACATTACCAATGCTGTGCCTTCCCTTCAATGTATACCTTGATTCAAAGAGAGTAAGCATACTCATAGAAGCAGTTTGGCCAACATTACCAATGCTGTGCCTTCCCTTTAAATGTGGGTGAACCACAAAAGGAATGTAGGTCATGATTACAGAAATATGTTAAAATTCCACACCATGCCAAAGTTCACCAAATGGTATGTGAATAATAATATCTTCAAGTCTTTTCCCATGATCTACAGTACATTGTACTTTGAAACTACGCATCCGTACCTTTACACTTGATTGCACTTGCACAATGAAAGGCATTCTGATTTATGTGGACGCTTTAAAAGTATGATTTTAGGAAATCCATCACTTAAGAGTATCTTTATGTAGGAAAAAATAAACAATTCGGGAACACAATCAGGATCCAGTTCTATAAGGCATTCTAGCTTTGTCATGGATTGTCCAAGTTTGAACCGAATAGAATAAGAATACGATATTTTATGAACCCCTTTTCAATGGAAGTTTCCTCAACTATTAACCCAAATTCCCTAGGCCCATTTGCTTACACATAACCTGAATCCTCCAAAATCCTTCAGCAGTAAAGCAAGCACATGACATGTACATTGTATGCACACATGTGTTTCTAATCTGTGATACATGTACATGGCCAGTGACCCTCCCTGCATGCATGGAGCAATAAACAGTGTCCACTGACCCAAGCACTGACCTTGCAATCACTACAACAAACATGGATGTACATGTACCATGGAAAGGCAAGTATGCCTAATAACCTCAATCCTTCAAAATCCTTCAAAATCCTTCACTTTAGCAAAGAGGATTTTGGAGGATTTGGGAAGGTTAGGGTTAAAGAGATTGTATACAGTATACACAATTGGTAAGTAACTGTGCATCATTTGAAGTTATGCTATTTTTTAATGAAAAAAGATAATACAATGATTTGTGGTGTTCTGTTAAATCACTGTTTAACTGTTAACAGGATAATCTCGAAATCTGTATGCTTGGACACTAGGCTTCGTGACACGTCCTTGAAGAGATGTGGTGTCAAAAGTCAGTTCACAAACTCAGTATCGTGTGTGTCCACCATTGGCGTTGATGCAGGCTTGACAACGACGACGCATAGACGACACTAAGCGATTGAAGAAAGCTTGGGGAATGTTGTTCCATGTCTGAACCAACGCTTGTCCCAATTCAGCTAACGTCAATGGCTGATTCTGGGCTTGACGTAAACGCCGCTCCATTTCATCCCAAGCGTGCTCGATAGGGGACAGGTCCGGAGAAACAGCTGGCCAGGGAGTACCGGAATGTTCTGCTGTCTCAGGAAATCTGTCACAACACGAGCGACATGTGGACGGGCATTATCTTGCTGAAGCGTGATGTTACGCCCTTGTCTTTGAATGAACGCTTGCACATGAGGCCCAATGATCTCGTCCCTGTATCTCAGACCTGTCAGATTGCCATTGACAATGACAAGTTGTGTCCGCCCATGAGATGTGATGCCTCCCCATACCATAACGCTGCCGCCACTAAACGGTCGACGTTGAACAACGACGCGCCGGCATACCGCTCACCTGGACGCCTGTACACCTTGCCCTGCCATCTGAGCCGTCCAGATGAAATCTCGACTCGTCAGTGAACAGAACACCATCCCAATCTTGTCTCCTGTACCGTAGATGCTGTCTGCACCAGGCAAGACGTGCCTGTCGGTGACGTTGGAGCAAAACTGGACGTATTGCAGGCCGTCTGGGCCGGATGTTGTGCTCCCTCAGTCGGTTCCGACAGTCCTGGAACTGATACGACGTAAGCCAGGAATGGTTCGAGCAGTCAAACTGGCAGTCTGGAATCGATTCCTTAGATGGGTCAGCCGAATATGGTTGTCTTGCTGACGTGGCGCCACGCTGCGGACGGCCAGTCCGAGGCAAATCTCGCGTGTTCGCATTCTGTTGAAAACGTCTCCATAGCGATGATATTGTGTTTCGATGGACACCAAAATGTCTTGCCACTTCATTTTGGGCCATTCCAGCCTCCAGCATACCCACGGCGCAGAGACGCTGATTTTCTGTAAGCCGGGGCATGACGTACGCACAGTTTAGGTTCAAATGAACGTGTTTTTCAAAACCTTTAGAGGCTAGAGAATAATCAACCATTGTTCAATTTTCAAAATCAAGTGTGTGACCTTCATGTGTCCAACATCATGCAAAACGTGAGTAAGTTCATTGTGCACAAAGTGCACGTGCCACTCGCGATACGTGATATCAAATTTAATGCAAAATGCTTTGCTGAATGTTTATTTACGGTTATGTTTTTAACTTTTCAAACATCTTTTACTTTATGAAATTTTATGTAATGCACAGTTACTTTTTTCCGTTAGTATATATAGCTTTATTAATGATCAAAAAAAATGTTTGATGAGTTTCAATCTGAAAGCTAAATGTTTACAAAGGTGATACTTATACCAATCCCCCTAAGAAATATTTCTATCTGAAAAGCTGTCATCTTTGAGAAAATTGTATTTGAAGACCTCCAAAAACGCAACAGCTGATTTCGATTGCAACAATCGAAATTAACACAATATGAACATGCACAAAATAACAAATAAAATAGAAACCGTTATTCGCTGTTTTCTCGAAAACGTTAACACCGATTTTGATGAAATTTTCAAAGGTTAGTTTTATGATGTGTATTTTGAAAGCTAGATGATTGGAATGAATGCAAAAAATGATGTATCATACATTAACCCTTCTGTGACTGCAAGGGTCAAAATCAGTCAAAAGGTTGATATATTTGCCAAGGTATATCTAGTGCACTTAAAAGTCAAACACTGTCAAACATTACGTGTACTTGTACATTTACAGGTCAAAATGAGTCGACTATCTTTGACTGGTAAAAGCATTGTCTGGTATTGTTCAGGGTGGTCAAAATGACAGTAAAAACCAGTCAAAAATGCCCCTGTGTGCACATTTGGGTCAACAGTCAAAACAGGCAGTTGACTAGTTTTGACCTGTGTAGCAACTTCCCACTAAAGTGCAGCAATAGTAGGAGGGTAAGAGAATATTGTTGTCCAGAAACCAATCTGTGAAAATTTATGTAAACTCCATTGTGTCGTTAACGAGAAAATGGGGGAAATGAATGCAAATTTGCATTCTAATGTGAAAATGGATCACAGCCCTTGCTCCATTTCAGATTTGAATTTGTATAAAAAACAATTTCTCGAAAATGACAATAAAATCCGAGGATGTTTGGTTCCATTACATTCAGGCTATAATGGTGAGTTGTTCTGCGGTCTTCTCAACAACGTGTGCAAATTTTACTTTAGTTTGTGTCAACTCAGCGTATCCTGTTTAGAATTTTTAAAGAGTCATAATACTATTTTTTATTAACTGCAGGTGTAAACCCATTTAGTTCCCCATCATAATTCCATGTGAGAACCATACTCATGAATCTACCCTGGGGGTTTAAATGTTTCCCTCTCATGTAAACAATTTTTTTTCTTTCTTTCCGAAACAGGGTGTTTGTCATAACCCATTTCGGCTGGTTTCAATTCAGCATATTTTATGACCTTAAACGATTCCGCTTTTGGGGCTTTTTGGGGAAAGTATATGAAAACGGGAAGGGATAGTTAAAAGAAAATTGTGTGTCCAGTTGAAAATCTCCATGTCTTTCAGATTGTGCTGTTCTAGGGGAAGGTAGATTCTAAGGTAAAGGTTGATTAACCCTCCTATGGTTTGACCTTTCAAAACCTTTCAAAATCTGCTTACGGGCCAAAATGGCTATCAATAATCATGAACCCTTTAAAACCCTCCAGAATTTGTTGCTACTGAACAACCACACCTTTCAATACCCTTTGAAAGGTATTGAAATATTTCAACACCAGTTTGTTCAGAGAGTTGTTACACCTTTCGAAACCTTTCATAGGTCCCTTTTGTCAGACAGTTTTCTCACCTTTCAAAACCCTTCAGTACAGCAAACTTGAAAGGTTTTGAAAGGTCTGACAATTCTATGGCAAACTGCACTGTACATAGGAGGGTTAAAGTCTTAACAACAGACTCTGTCTAACCTGTGCATTCTAAGCTGTAAGGGACACTTTTTAAGATCAATGACTGATCTACATATACTACTCAAAACAATTTAGGGAACACTGGATTTTTAACATCAAATAGGTTTGAAATGTTCCATGAACCGGGATTTTCATTTGCAACCCCCTCTCTCTTTCAGTAGTCATGTCATGAAATGTGTAATCACTACATGCATCCTTTATCATCTGTTTCATTGTGCAGTTGTTTCTCATCAATTCTGTGAAACATTGTGTTTATCTGAAATAAATGATCTTGCTTTAACTGAGATTATTCCGGTGTTCCCTAAATTGTTTTGAGTAGTATATATCAAAGGTCAAAGAATGTAAGGATCCTTTTGGAAGCAGTTTTGCCAACATTACCAATAGTTTATAAATAATGGTTTGAATTTATTTTCAATTTATGATTTCACTGGTCTCAAAAAACAGTGTGCATAAAATTTGAACCCGTTTGTTACTTGTGGGTGCTCATGTGATTAGTTTGTGACTTAGAAGTTGTGTTCTTTCACTTCACCTGTATAAATGATCTTGCTTTAACTGAGATTATTCCGGTGTTCCCTAAATTGTTTTGAGTAGTATATACTCCCATTAAAGGGAAGGTACAACATTGGTAATTAACAGATTTGCAACAAACTAACTTTGTGTAAAGTTGGCACAGGTATGGATCCTCTTGAGGTAATTCATCCGTCCGAAGTCTGACGGAATTGTTACGTATACTTAATGAACAGCGGCCTATTTCATAGAGCTGTTTAGCAGGAAAAAAATTGCTTACCAGAAAAATTTGCTTAGCGTATTTCTTTGGTTACCAGCCAAACTTTCATACAAAATGTATGCATTTTGGCTGGTAGTCTGTTCTTTATTGCTTAGCAAAAATATTTGCTTAGCACAATTCTCTGCTTAGCAGCTCTATGAAAGTGGCTCCTGGAGACACCAGCTGCTCCTGTAAAGGCACCTCTGGAATTTCAGTTGCCCTGGTATTGTCCTTGGTGCCCATTAAAAAGGAAAAAGGTTCCCATAGACATTCAGATAATAATAATAAGGCCAAAAAAAAAAGATGTTGAGTTGCCCTCCACCGACCGACCCAAAAGTGCTGAAATCTCGGGTCGGTTTTTTTTTCCCCGTCATTCATAGGCCTATTTATTAATGAAACTTACCAATTTTCTTTGTATAAAACATAATACGTTTGATTTGTGAAATTTTCCACTTTTTTTACCGGTAAATTTACCGGTACCCAAGACTCAAATCTACACGTTTTCCAATCGAATGGCCCTCACACGTTGTGCACTGGCTCCCCGCACTGTACGTGTGTCAACGATTGCGACTCGATCTACACGTTTTCAAATCGAATGGCCACTCACATGTTGCATGTTGAGCATTGCACGCAATATGGATGAATTTGCTGTGTCAATCACAGCGAAAAGTACAACAAAAATGCTTGGGATACTTTTATTCTGAAGCAATATTCCTTGCTGATAGGTATACAAATGAAAAACATGGTATGTGGTTTCAGTTCCAATGCATTTCAATCTTAAAATGACAGTCAAGGAGAAAAAAAAAAGAAAAAAAAGAAAAAAAATCCCGACCGACCGACCCCTTCAAATATTTTCACTGGAGGGCAACTCAACAATTTTTTTGGCCTAATATAATTTGTAGACTTATATAGCGCACGTATCCTGAAACTATCTCAGCTCCCTGGGGAGTATACAGCTCAATTGCTGCCATATTGGCGCATAATAATAATAATAATAATAATAATAATAATAATAATAATAATATGGACTTATATAGCGCACGTACATGTCCACCAAACTGGTGCTCAAGGCGCATTATATTATTATTGTAGGGCTAATCAAACGCAGCAACTAACTCTGCCCTCACCAGGTACCCATTTTACCCCTGGGTGGAGAGAAGCAATTATGGTAAAGTGTCTTGCTCAAGGACACAAGCACCACAGTCGCGGTCGGGATTCGAACCCACATTCTGACGACTCGGCCATCAGAAAACAAATCCGATGCACTAAACCGCTCGGCCATGGCACTCCAGATATTGTAAGGGAAGTGCCCTTGTACTAGCACTCACGAAAAATGGCCTTGCCCCTTCGAGAATGAAATGGCATGCCTGTAAAGGGAGCCCTCAGCAGGTCGTGCATGGAGCAGATAGCTTCTACACAAAATACTTGGAAGTTCAAACAGTACGTATACATGCAAGTACATGTATGTACATGCACATATGTACATGTGTGCATACAGTTCTATAGTTGTTCACACCATTTGCTGAAGTCTACAAATAACTGAAATTTTCCTCATGGGGCCTACCAGTTACAAACAATGTAAAGATTGCTCAACCTTGACTTGACTATTGGAGTCAGGTCAAATAATAATTCCTACTAAGTAGTTGGGTCAGTCGGGGGCAAAAGTTGAGCTCTCCTGAGACAGACAGCTAGAATCAAGAGATCATGGAGATATCAAAACTGGTCTCTAGGAAACAAAGACCCAGCAAGGGTCACCTCCTGAGGAATGCGTGCTCTATTTTTTGTTATGTGGTTACTGGTGACTATGACAGCTGATCTACTTTTCCTGGCCTTTTTTCCAAGATCTTGGAGCATACAATGAGTATTATGAGATTATGGAGTAGGGATCAAGGCTAGTTTAAAAGCTTGGTGTCTCAAAGTCCAGTCTCGTAAACATTCTACAGACATAACAAATACCTTGATTTTTTTTTCTGTTGGATTTTTTTTTTCAAAGTAGGTTTGTGGACTTGTGGTGAGACCATTTAATAATGGTTCTGGGTCACACACACACACAAAAAAAAAGAAAAAAAAAAATCACTCCTCATTTTGATCCATGTGCTCTGATTGTCTTCAGAACATACATTGTAGAGCAAGAACTGTCTTGCTCTGTGTTCAAAAGAATTCTCCAAGAGTGTGAAGTCGCAATAAACCTGAATTGTAGAGCCAGTATTATGGCTTTTGAGACATGGGTACACCCGTGTACGTTGTATAGCCTTATAAATATACAATCCACAAAGTTTACTTTCTGAAGCTAGTATTTCTTTTAAATATATGGCAACGTTTATTCAAACTGCTGAGTTTAGCTAAAAAATTGAACCATTCAGACAGCACAAACACAGGTTTGAAACAAAATTTGATGACAGACCACATGTTCCTTTGTCACTGTTGTTGTCCATTGTACTTTCTTTGCGTTGTGACAAAGATTTAGTCTGAATGTGTGCACCATAGGTGGACATCATTCTTCACCCCGTCAATATTCAAAATGGACAATTGATGACAAATGTCCGTTGCTCCTCTGCCCTTCCCGTAAACAGGCCAGTGTAAATCAACAGATTTTAAACAATCAACCATTGCATAACCCACAATAGCTTGGATTCAATCGGGTTTACCGACAGGCTTCCATGTAATAATAATAATAACTGAATTTATAGAGCGCCAAATTGCCAAAGGATACAAGGTGCTTTTACATTATTATCCCTGGTCATTGGGCCAATATCAATCCTTAAACTTTCTCAACGCATCGGAAGCTTTTTCAACCACAATATCAACCTATACCCTCACAGGTACCCATTTATATACTCCTGGGTGAAGAGGAGCACTGTACAGTGAAGTGTCTTGCTCAAGGACACAAGTACCATGGTCGCGGCCAGGATTCGAACCCACATTCTGTTGACTCGACCATCAGAACACAAGTCTGATGCACTAGACCGCTCACAACCAGCCATGATGCTTATCATGGGTGACTGTGTGGACTACCCATCTTGGACATCCTGGGATTATAGCCACTCAATGCTGTCCCATCAGAGCTGGTTGCATTTATGGGTACTCAAGTCAAAAGTGGCTGCATGCAGGAGGCTTGCTCAGTGAGGCAGGGAGAGGGTTGCGTGCAGAGCAGGAACTCTAAGCACCTCAAGAACAACAGACACTGACTGGATCATTGTCTTGAGCCTTTGTGCCTGGACAAAGCCTGGAATGCTGGACCAAATGTGACCCAGAGGCCCTCCCAAATCTTTGCACGCACACATCTTACAGGTGCATTCAGTAAACTATACTGTACACATACCTAAGCATGAGGGTTCAATCCCAGACCAATCACTTCTTTTGTACGAATGAAGGGGGGAAGGAAAAACTGAAGTAATGGCATGGAATGAGTAGACGATACCAGTGCCAGTGGCTGGAATGGATTAGGCTTTGCCATTGTGACTGCTCAGATGTCAAATGTTGCCAAGGAGGAAGGGTTAAAAAATGTTGGCACGCGAGGGTTGTTGTTTTGGAATCCAAGGATCGGCTGAAGTGGCCACATTGCGTGATGAACACAACAGAATGGGGGAATAAAATGTGTGAACAACTACAACGTGGGAATTGTGGGAGAAAAGGCACGGTAAATAAACATGTATAAAGTAATTTGACTTGGTTTGTGGAACCAACATGTGCACAGTCAGGGTTATTCACAGATCACTCAACTTTCCAAAAATAAATTGCTTACAAAATAGCGCTGTGAAAGGACCACAACCGGGAGAAAGTTCCTGCACCAAAATAGAAAGGAAAAATAAGGCGAGCTACACCCTTTTGAGGTCGGCTGCAATTTATCACTATTTATAAAACACCCAGGGACTTATTTTGTAAACAAACAGAAATAGAGTTCACCCTTAACCCCTGATCCACTGGCCAACTGCCAGTTAAATAATTACAAAATAAATACAACATTCTGTTCATTGTTCTTGGATTCATCAGCACACAGCTGGGAAAAAAATAAAAATTACTAACAAAAACAAAAACACGATGCAAAAATAGATCCTCAGTTGAGGTACCCGTGTTCCCACCAGACTTTGTTGATAAATGCACAATCCTGAATCATTTGGTGCATGTAGTTCCACTAATTGGTACCCTGTAGGGATTTGTAATTATGTTTGAACCATTTCTCATTTGACCGCAACCTTTACAGAATTCATCTGGCCTGCTTAATTGCTCTCCCCGATCCCGCTTCAAAAAAAAAAAAACCCACCTTATTTCCAATCCACCTTATTCATAGATAGGGCCAGACCTAAGGCTGTGCCAGGTTCCGGGTACCTGGGTACCCGAATACCTGGGTACCCGAATACCTGGGTACCTGAATACCCGGTCCCCGACCGAAACTGTCATTACCCGATTCCATTTTTCAGTTCCAATTACCCGTAAACGATTACCCGTAAAATTCCAACTGAACATTTCAGCCACACAAATGGAAGTCTCTGATTTGTTTTGTTAACTAAATGTCAGCGGAGAATGGGAATGCTACGAGTCGTTTTTAACCAGTTCGCTTCGGATGCCATGTATACACGCAATTTATTTTTGTACAGCGGATCGGAGAGCGTCTAAACACGCATTCCGATTTTTGTGTGTGTCACCGGGAGACTTGTCAACACGCCACACGTGGCATGCCATCGTGGCGGCTGACGTGTATACACGCAATCGTTTCTCGGAGTCCATAGGGTCACGGTTCGTGGCCCCGGACAAAATGCACTGCAAATACTGAACGAGTTCACTCTTTTTGTTGATTTTTGCCTAATCCCTTTATCCAAGACCTGTTCCTTTGACGTACCAGCCAAGCATTTGTAAAGACGGATTTATATCCATTGTTTACGAGGCATTCGATCTCTCTCCAGGTATGCCGTCTTTTCGACCGGGCACTGGTCGCTAATACATGTAGGCCGTTGCATCGGAGCTTGCCAACGGTCTAATTGTGCTGAACAAACACAACCGTAATTAAAAAACTAGCCATTTAATTCTCGAAATGTCAATGAGTAAAGGTGTTTATTTGGTTGTCCGAACTTAGTTTCATTGAGAAAAAAAAATTACTGAAAATAAACCCGCACGGGGGACCTGGAAAAAAATAAATATTCCCGACGTCAACTGGTTAATATAGAGGCAGGAAATTATTACAGTAAGTCCACAATTATTATGACTCTAATAAAACAAGATAAACTTGTGTTCATATTGGTTATTTTATACATTCGGGAGTATTTACAGGTGTTTTTACAAATTTGTATAGGTAACCCTTAGGTGACCTTTTGTTGGTGCCAATAGTAGAGTGGAAATATTATATATTAGTAAATTTTCAATTTACTTACTGTTTCTCATGGAGAAGCAATACGGGGCAGCAGACAAAGGAAAAACGAAAGGGCATAAATAGAAGTACCAAGCTCATCTTTATTCTGCCTGGAGGTTCTGTTTTTCTCGGAAACTCTCGGTAGATGGTCAACTTACTTGCTCAATAGGACTCATGCAACATCTAATAGTAGTTATGTAATTCTGTTGTTGACTCTAGTTCCTAATGACAACATATATGCGTTGAGATTCTGCCTCAACTCATCACAAGCAACAAGAAAGAGAGAGATGCATTCAAAGAGGACAGTATTGTTTATGAATCAAGCAAAACAAAAGGAAGAGTTAACTTGTCCAAGGAAGCATGAGAAATGATGACTTTGCTTGCAATAAATGAAGTGGAAATGGTGCAGTTGCTCACTGATTATGTTTACCCACATCTAATCATGTGCAAAGAATCAACAGATGCACAGTTGCCTCTGACTGTGAGATTTACTGCTAAATGTATGGGAGTGTGAATGGTGTAAAATCATAATAATAATAAATAATAATAATAATGTGTGGACTTATATAGCGCACGTATCCACCAACTGAGTGGCTCTCAAGGCGCATATTGTTACCCCTGCTCATAAGGCTCATGAATCATTCCTGAAACCATCTCAGCTCCCTGAGGAGTATACAGCTCCCTGAGGAGTATACAGCTCAATTGCTGCCATTACAGCGCATATATGGCTAATCAACCAACTCTGCCCTCACAGGTACCCATTTAACCCATGGGTGGAGAGAAGCAATTATGGTTAAGTGTCTTGCTCAAGGACACAAGTGTCACGGCCGGGATTCGAACCCACATTCTGCTGCTAACACCAGAACTTGAGTCCGGTAAGCTAGACCGCTCGGCCACGACACTCCATGCTACTTTGGTGAGTTTGATAAATAGGTTGCCATAGGGAACATAAAATTGAGGTCATGTGCCCGTCAACTCAATTTATTTTGTCATGACAATTTGTATGCAATCTATCTACAATGTTACTGAGTTCTTTCGTGTACACCATTTAAAGATCTCATTTTGGCTCTAAGCCATCACTTTTTCCAAAAAGAGATCATTAAATGGTGTACCCGAAAGAACTCAATTTCATCTATCTCCACCGTGCAAAGCTTCAAATCCTACATCTATCTCCAATGTTTTTCATTCAAATCTGAACTCAACATGGCCACTTTTAAGAGGTAGCCATATTTGCTGTATCAAACTTTAATGTGCACCTTGTATTATTAAATAGGACTACAAGGAATTGTTTTCACACTTAACCATAATCCCCTAGGCACTCTGGCTAGGAACCTTCCTGAACCCTAATCCCCTATAGGTATTCTGGCTAGGAACCTTAATTAACCCTAACCGCCTAGGTATTCTGGCTAGGAACCTTCCTGAATCCTCCAAAATCCATCAGTGCACTTTTGGAAACATGCCCTTATCTTCAAAATGCACCATGCATTTTCAATGATCTTTCATATTCAGCACTTCTTCTTGCCAGGTAGTAATTTTGCCCCATTTGAAGAGGTGAAAATACCAGTTTCCAACAGTGCTGAATTTTTCCCCAAAACTGCCCCTTGGAGGATTTTGCAGGATTTGGGGTAGTTAGGGTTAATTTATTTTAAAAGACACTGTGACAATTCAACCTGAGGGTGCAGTACTTCACTACCCTTCTGAATCTCTGTACAATTTGATACCAAGTTGATGGACCAGGCAAAACCAGACAGTTGTCTGTTTTTGAATGGTATAATACATGTAGTTGCTGCAATACAAATAGTACCACACTGAATAGTGTAGGTCTGTATTCACAACATGAAACCTTTTGGCAAGCATTACACACACTGATACAGTACATATCGTCGCAGTTTTCACGAAGTGACGGATTGCTAAAAAAAAAAAAAATCGTATTTTTTTTGGAAAATGAGTTTAGTCAATATTTGGACTTCAAATACTGTTATCTTTCATTTCACCAAGTTTTAATTCTCAAAACTATCTAGTTTTCTAATTAAAGTAATAAAGTTTTTTTTAAATTGAAGTAAACTGTGGTTTTAAGTTTTCACGAAATGACCAATCGCAGCCTTGTGCATGTATTACTGCATGTATTTTATGTGAACGGCATGTTTTTAAGTTTTCACGAAGTGACACAATTCGATCACGCCACACGTGTGTTCCACGAAGTTGACGCGTGTACCTATACTAAAATGCACAGGAAACGTCAGTTCGTGAAAACTTGACAACAGCGTGTGCAGTTTTCACGAAGTGACTGTTTGGTTTATAAGTTTATTACTCGTTTATAGTTATTTTCCTCTACAAAATGAATACAGTTATGTATCATATGAGATTTCAGCTTTCTAACAAAGTAAAAATTAACCCTAACCACCCCACATCACACAAAATCCTCTATGAGGTATTGGAGCATTTTGGGTGATTGAGGAAGGATGCTATATATGTTCTGTGTTGTTTTGGGTGATGCAGTATGGTACATGTATCAACAAATGACATGACACTTTTACTACAAAAACACCTGTGTCAATATCACTATCAGTTGACTGAGCCAACAAAAGAACAAAAACAAAAACATGTATTTTTGTTCATGATAAAGGCAAAGGGTACATGTATGTGTGATTTTGTGTGATTGAGGCAGTGGGCACCCTACACACGAAATACAGCACAATATATTGGGTGATTTTGGAGTATTCAGGAACCTTCCAAATTTTATGAAGACATTTTGTAGCATTTTGTGTGATTGAGGATGCATCCTACCTAAAAGGGCCTGGGGGTTAGGGTTAATGATCTTCGAGATTAAAATGACATCGAAACCGCGGTTTTAAAACTTGACCAACTTCAATCGCTTATATCTCGCAATGCGATTTTACCACGACGTGGACGAATATGTCACTTCGTGAAAACTGCAACGATATGTGTTAGTACTTTCACTATACAAAGTAATACAAAGCAACACAAAAATAACATGTACTACCATGTTGTATTTTTTACATCATCTTAGTGCAGGTACTGACCTTTGCACTAATATATTCTGGCAAATAATAAATGTGTATATCAACCCTCCTACTTCTGGTACATTTTTCATACAAGTTGATGCACCATTTGAAACCATTCGCTTTTGTGGTTTTGAATGGTGAAATAACTGTGTACAGTATTGATTTCCCCAAATGGTTTTGAATGGTAGGTCAGCTAATACAAAACCTTGTTAGGATCTTTCCAAATGGTCGTACAGCTAAATACAAAACCTTGTTTGGATACTTCTAAGTGGTGAATCAATGGACCCTCTATGCATTTGAATGGATTTGAATGGTAGTAAAGCTTGCTACCAACACTGTTCAAATGGTATCACCATGTGTGTACAAAACCAACGGGCATTTTTGAAAGTGGAAATTTTGAATGGTTTCAAATGGTCTATCAGTAGGAGGGTTAATGGTATGAGCATTGCTTGTAAAGTACATGTATGAGATACAATACATGTCATTGTTGGTCTTTTTTTATGTGGAATTTGAAAATAGTACATAGTTCAAATTTCCTCTTAACAGCAGACCATATTTAATGGTAGATGTACAAAGACTAAAAGGGTAAATTTAACAGCAAACTGCCAGCCGCATCAATTAGTTCAGAAAACAATTGATCAGTCTGCCACCACACAATGGGCCAGCCGAGCCGAGCCGAGCCCCCCCCCCCCCCCACACACACACAATCGGAACAAACAATGGCTAGAGAGCGACACTGGAAACCAAAAGAAAAATGGGACACTGATTTGATTACAAAGTACAAAGGGTACCGCCTAGCCTCCATGGGATCTAGTGCCCTCTCTTCTGTTCTCTAGTCACGCAATGGGAACTGAATAAACAGGGATTTTTTTGGTAAAACACCTGTTTCTTTTTCGTTCTTTCTTTATTCAACTTCTTTTCTTTCTGTCCTCAGACAGCTTGTCATAATTCATAGAAGATCTGTCAGCTTCGGTCTTGTTTCCGGAAGCCTCGCCGAGAGGAGATTAGGACTTTGACACTCTTAGATGCTCAATCACGTCTTCATGCTAAACACTATGTCAGCTAAACGTTCAATGACAACTTTCCATATATATGAACATTTATACTGTGAGGTTTTAACATGGTGTCAACAGAGTATATTAAGATATATTTGTATTTTTAAAAAAAATTACAAAACACTCAGTGTTTTTATGGTGTGCTTTGAGGGAAATTTACGTGCAGGGGAAATTCAAATACATGTGTTTACATGTAGAAAAAAAATTATGTTTGCTTAAAATAGACTACTGTCTATTCCGTCTGTAACAGAAAATAATGAGTCATGTGCTTTGAAATTGTTTGGGGGGATGATTATTATTGTGGGGAAGGGGGGGGGGGCATTGCCGTACACACGTACATGATATTGATAAGCTACAGTAGAAATGATCTGGACAGTTGGAAAATGCACAAAATGAGATCCAAAAAACAGACACCATATTTACTGTATGTAACTTAAGTACATTGTGTATTATTCAGTGCCTTTGATATTTGTATACGTGCTCTGCAGGTAGTCCCATATGATTACATAGTTTTTATTTTGATTGTTTGCCAAATGTGGCCCGCTCTGGCAAAACCCGAAACTTCTGGGCATTTACCAAAAACTGACCCCAGGGACCAGTTTGAGATTTTCATGTCACCATAATAGAGTTAGAGCATTTTTTCTAGATTTTGATGGAAAAAGAAAAATCCTGAAACGTTGTTGGGAACATTGTCACTCCGAAAAGTTGGGTCCATGTTTAGGGTTTTGGCAGAGCCAGTCACAGATAATATCACGTCCCAATTACACTACAGATACTACAGACCACAGACCCCAACAAAAACTTCTCTCTAAAAAGTCTACCCTGACCAGTGCCAAAGGGTAGCACTTCTCACCCCCAATGTTTTGGTAAACCTGGGGGAACATCAACATTCGTTTTCCGATGCAGATCAAATTTCAGGGCCGATGAATGATATACTATTATTTCTATTCTGCAGTTGTTTCCCTGGTCTAAAAAAAAAAAGACCACACATTTGTGATTCTCCCACACCTGTGCTGACTAATGTTGGATCCCCTGTCATAAATTGGGTTTTTGTTTGAATTCACTTGGGCTGGTCTTAAGTACCCATGCAGGCCAGAACTCTTAATCATGTGCATATAGGCAAACAAAATATCTGCTACATACATGTATGTATATTTCGACATGGGGGTAGGGAAAGACACCCCCACACACACACACACACACACACACACACACACACACACAGGTAAGCGTAGCTATCGTTGTGTGGACATTCCTTTGTTCTCGTGTACTTAAGGATAGGAATTTCTTAAAATCGTTCCCATTTCACACAGAAGAGTGTTTTGAGAGCGGTTTTCGTTCTATTTTTCCCTTTTAATAATATCCTTCGATTTAAGTCAAAGAACCTGCCTAGACAAATCACTAATTTCAGAGATATTCGTACTTTTCCAAAGTCCAAAAACACTGTGTGGACGTGTGTAAGTCCACACAGTGCACAGAGTTCCTACACTGTGTGGACATTCTTTGTTCTGAAGTCCACATAGTGTATGCTACACCTGTGCACAAATACTCTTTGGATGGCCCATACAGCAAACTAACTAAATTTCCTTCCCAACAAAAAAGAAAAACATGGCAGAGGTCTTATACAGACACATGTAAACCACTCAGAAAGCACCACGTCCATCTAGGATCCAAGCATAATATTAGCCAGAGGGGTGTCTGGGTGTCTTTTAGACACCCTGTTTCAATTTTGGACACCCTGTTTCACCTGTCATTTAATAATAATAATAATAATAATAATAATAATAATAATAATAATAATAATAATAATAATAATAATAATAATAATAATAATGTAAATTTATATAGCGCCGGTATCCATCAACCAAATAACGCTCATGGCGCTTTGCAAAAAACAACACAGTATAATAAAATATAATACAGTACATGTACAAAGCATAAATCCAAGTTCAATCAGTCAGTTCAAACTTCATACGCTTCTAAGAACAAATGTGTTTTTAAGTTCGTCTTGAACATGTCTGGAGAGGCAACAAATCTAATGCTAGATGGGAATGAATTCCACAGTTTGGCTGCAGAAATCTCAAATGATCGTTGTCCCCATTGATTATATGCTAGGTGTTCAGCTAGGAACAACTGATTTGAACAGTGTAGGCCACTGCGTCCAGGAGTGTAGAAATGCACGAGATCAGTCAAATAACATGGGGCTGTGCTATTTAGAATTTTAAACACAAACAGTCCACGTTTGTAGATTATTCTGTGCTTAACTGGTAGCCAGTGCAAATCTTGAAGCACTGGCGTGATGTGCTCTTGGACTTTGGTATATGTGACAATCCTTGCTGCCATGTTTTGAAGGCGCTGAAGCCGGTTCAGTTGGAGGTTTGTTACACCGTGTAAATGTACAAGTATTGTAAGTGAACAGTTTGGACACCCTATTTCTAAATCCTGACTAACACCTTGGATCCAACATTTTCCAGATCCAAAGGAGGGCCCCAGCCTCACCACACCTCAACTTCATGTTAACACGTGATCAATTATGAAATAAACTGCAAGACATTAAACAAGTTGAGTTACGATGTTAGGAGCATCTCATAATCAGGGAACACTTGGAATGTTTGACTACGCAGGAGAAATGACTGTTCTCATCACGCACTGTTCGGAAATGCTTAGTGTTTCCAAAAAGAACGTTCCATTTTTTTGGCTGGGAACATCAGGCGTTCAGCTTCTGTTCCTGGTGGGAAAACTGAACGACTGTTTTTGGGAACGCCCTGTATTCCTACAGGGCGAAATTGACAAAAATAATTACACGTAGGTGCAAGGACAGTAACTTGCCTAACACAATAAACATTGCTACCTCAAACTGGCTGTATCCAGGAATAATATGGATCTAAACTAATTCAGATGTTCATATATAATTTGTTTTTTAAATCTTCTAAATCAAAGAGGAACCTGTCTGAATGCAGGCAATTATTTTGTTCAAATATTTTGCAGTCATGCAATTTTTGAATTTCAAATCTTGAATTTTTACTAGCAATTTTGATTGTATTTTTGTCTAGCATCTTTCTGATGCCCTTCAAGCAGAATCCTTCACTGGCACAAAGGATTGTCAAAAATACTTTTGAAAATTGAAGTTGCCCAAGACGCAAGCACTATCCGTTCAAGGTTGCCCCTGTGAATTTTAAATGATCATTGGCAACTTTCACTTTTGTACCCTGTTATGCGCCCCAAAAAGATTGCTTTGTCATGAGAACCATAATTTTAGGACTGGTTAATACATTCCTATAAAATTGACAATGGCTTGCATTGTGTAGTTCACAATTTTGTGTGTGATTATTTGAAAATTGAGTATGGCAACCCAACTTGTCACTCGTAGTGCTTGAGCCCTGAATAAAAATGCAACCGAAGCAAGTCAAAGACACAGGTTTCTCAAAACGAACGAATGGACATTCTCCAAAAGCTGATTACAGTGACTATCTTGATTTAGCTGAGCACAATGGCGCTATCCCTAGCAACAGGAGTGTAACACAAGCGTCATATTTAGCGCATTCACTAACCCTACTGTTCTCCGTACAAAGGGGGTTTCGCTGGGATACAAAAGGCTGTTTTTTAACTCAGCAATACAACAAATCCTTAAAGAGAACAAATAAGATTGCAGCAGGCCGCCCATTGTGTCGGCAAACAAAGACCCTATTGTTAATGCACAATAGGGTTGACAAGGTTGGTTATTTACTGAAAAGATGATCATGATATTATTCAACTAGGCGAATGAGTGCATTTCCTGTGTTTTTTTTTTCACCATTCTTGAGTTCAATGTAAATTGTATTTATGGTGTACGTATTTTAAATGTGCAACAATTTACGACCAATATAACAAAAAGAAATGTAGGCCTGCACTTACATTGTAAGTCGGGGGGGGGGGGGGGGGAAGGGGGCTATCACCGAGGTGAAGCATTACTCGCTCTACGATGACTGAATGATTCAACACCCATGTACTTTTGGCAGTTTTCTACAAAACTTATATTTTGGGGAAGTTGTAACCCCATTGAGTTGTACAGTAATATTTGTAATCACAATGATTCGAAAATTATGAAGGTACATGTATTACCAAACGTGCAAAACAGCAATCCTGTTGATTGTCAGAAATTGTACAATTCTTTGTAGCTTAAAAAAGTCGCACTCTTCATGAAGTGTACGAAAATGCACAGAAGTACATACATGTGTACTTTTATTATATTCTTGGGGGGGGGGGGTTCAAATGTTGGCATATATGTAGGCCTACCCACTTGATGAAATGTACCATACAAATGTCGTAGTTAAACAAAGAAAGCTACATGTACGGTGCATGTTCATCGGTGCACTCAAGTTTTGGATCAGAACTCACAACAACATGCAGCTGAACAAGTAAAGTGGGTTCAAATCTCGACCACGACCATGGTGCTTGTGTCCTTGAGCAAGACACTTTACCATAATTGCTTCTCTCCACCCAGGGGTAAATGGGTACCTGTGAGGGCAGAGTTGGTTGTTGTGTTTGATTAGCCTATATGCGCTGTAATGGCAGCAATTAAGCTGTATACTCCCCAGGGATCTGAGATGGTTTCAGGAATGATTTATACGCCTGATGAGCAGGGGTAATAATATAATGCGTCTTGAGCACCAGTTTGGTGGATGCGTGCACTATATAAGTCCACATTATTATTATTATTATTATTATTATTATTATTATTATTATTATTATTATTATTATTATTATTATTATTATTATTATTATTATTATTATTATTATTATTATTATTATTATTATTATTATTATTATTATTATTATTATTATTATTATTATTATTATTATTATTATTATTATTATTATTATTATTATTATTATTATTATTATTATTATTATTATTATTATTATTATTATTATTATTATTATTATTATTATTATTATTATTATTATTATTATTATTATTATTATTATTATTATTATTATTATTATTATTATTATTATTATTATTATTATTATTATTATTATTATTATTATTATTATTATTATTATTATTATTATTATTATTATTATTACTATTATTACTATTACTATTATTACTATTATTACTATTATTATTATTATTACTATTATTACTATTATTACTATTATTACTATTATTATTATTATTATTATTATTATTACCCTCATGTAAAAGGAGCGAATGAATTGAGCTAAACTCATGCAAAGTTTTGGCATCCGACAAAGTTATGCTTAACAAATGCAGAAGCCTGTATATTGTCTGTAGTGTAACAAGAAGTTCCCTCGTGTAAAAGGAGCGAATGAATTGAGCTAAACTCATGTAAAGTTTTTGCATCCTGCAAAGTTATGCTTAGCAAAATGCAGAAGCCTGTACATTGTCTGTAGTGTAACAAGAAGTTCCCCTCAAACACAGAATATATAAGAAGAGAATAAAAGGAGCTAAAACCATTTGGCAAATACATTATTACAGTGTTAAATGTACTGTATAACAGTACATGTAACTTATTAGTATAATAATGTCTTACATGTACATATGTAGACACCAAGTTAGAGCTAACTAATTAATCAATTTTGCCTTTGAGAAAGAACCTGCTAGGTTCGAAACATAAGGCAAATAACTACTATTTTGCATTTATACTACATATCTTTTAGGTTGGTATAAGCAGTTTGCAACAGCTAATTCTCTATTTAACCCTCCTACTGTTTGACCATTTGAAACCATTCAAAATTTCCACTTACCAAAATGCCCATTGGTTTTGTACACACATGGTGATACCATTTGAACAGTGTTGGTAGCAAGCTTTACTACCATTCAAATCCATTCAAATGCATAGAGGGTCCATTGATTCACCACTTAGAAGTATCCAAACAAGGTTTTGTATTAGCTGTACTACCATTTGGAAAGATCTAAACAAGGTTTTGTATTAGCTGACTTACCATTCAAAACCATTTGGGGGAATCAATACTGTACAGTTATTTCACCATTCAAAACCACAAAAGCGAATGGTTTCAAATGGTGGATCAACTTGTATGGAAAGGTACCAGAAGTAGGAGGGTTAATAAATGGTCGCGTTTTTGTTTTTGGAAAACAACAAATCATGTTTGGGTTTTTTGGAAAGCCATTCCTGAACATCAACAGAATCTTGATCAAGATAGACCAAGTGATTAACATTATCCATGAATTAAACTTGTTAAGAGTAAATGTTGCTGTCTGATGGCAAACCAACGGTGGCAGATTTGTTAAGACTTGAAACAATCTGCCCGGTTTCTCTCAACTACATGTAAGTTGAAAAAAAAAATCATAAAAGAATGGATGAGATTGGTAACATCCGTAATTCATTTTTAGTAAATGCTAAAGACAATCCCTCAAGAAAGATCAAGCAAAGATGTAATCTGAATTAACATTTCAAACATATTACAGGTAACCATTTCTTACACTGAGGTTTTATCACATGAAAGAGTTAGTCAACATGAGCACATGCTTGGCACACCCGAATAAAAGCATAGAGATGTTGATAAATACAAAACTCCACTCCGAATAATAGCTCTCCTGTTTGTATTGTAAATGAGGGCCAGGATGTTAGGCAATCTGTAGGCCAACAGACACAGCAAACATGACAATGTTTGCTACACAAACTGTATTTTATAAGATTCAAAGATTCACTGTGCTTACTGTTGTTTTTTGGAAAACCTTACATCAAGATTCAATGGGTATGTTTGTTCCACTCCTGATTGCGGATCAGGATCGTGTGATATTACGCAGTGCAAAAACAAATGGAAACTTTTTGGGATCAAATCGATGTCGTAGCTCAGCCGCTAGATAATGCCTGTTGACTACAGTTGAACTGTGCCCGTGGCAGAATCCATCCAATAAATTTAGATTTTTGTTTTGACAAACTGTTTTAGATATCATTTGATAGCAATGATAATTTATTTTGGCCTTCAAATAAATTGTTTCAAAAAGATTATTCATGATGATTTCATGAATTCTGTAATGATTTTCGTCTTGTCATTTTCGTTTGCGACATCTTGGATCTAGCACGTATCCACTGCGTGAGCAGGATCAGCAAATACAGGATCCAGATCAGTAAACTCTCTAAACCGTACGGACTGTCTGGTGATCGAGATCCAGATATGCGCGAAACAAACAGAAGTTACAATACATAGGTTTGTTTAAAGTCACTACACACTATTGGTAATCTCAAAATACATAAATGATTACAGTTTTACCTAAAACTTACTTAGTGTCAAGTTGATGATGGTAAGGCTATGACAGGTATCCGGATACCCGACCGAAACTGTCATTACCCAGTTCCATTTTTCGGTTCCAATTTCCCGTAAATGAATTTTTAAAATTCCGACTGAACATTTAAGCCACACAAATGGAAGTCTATTATTTTTTGGTTCACAAAATGAAGAAAACTCAGCTAAAGGTTCAGAAGTAACTTTTGCCGACAGTCTTTCACAGACTTGCCGGCTTTTGTTTGATGTATCTAGTTTGTTTTGAGTTGACTGCCGTCGTGCCAGTATCACGAGTTGGTATTTGTGTCTATTGTCCACAATGGATTAGCCCTAACCTTCCCAAATACTCCAAAATCCTCTTTGCTAAAGTGAAGGATTTTGAAGGATTGAGGTTACATGCTACATGCTCTTTGCTAAAGTGAAGGATTTTGGAGGATTGAGGTTATTAGGCATACTTGCCTTTCCATGGTACATGTACATCCATGTTTGTTGTAGTGATTGCAAGGTCAGTGCTTGGGTCAGTGGACACTGTTTATTGCTCCATGCATGCAGGGAAGGTCCCTGGCCATGTACATGTATCACAGATTAGAAACACATGTGTGCATACATGTCATGTGCTTGCTTTACTACTGAAGGATTTTGGAGGATTCAGGTTATGTGTAAACAAATGGGCCAAGGGAGTTAGGGTTAGTGGAGTGTTGGACACATGAATTATTACAGTAAGTCCACATTTATTGTGACTCTTGTGTTCATATTGGTTATTTTATACATTTGGGAGTATTTACAGGTGTTTTTTACAAAACTGTTTATGGGTACCCGGGTAACCGAAGATTTCCAGCCTTAGACGATGGTACCAAACATACCATGAAATCATTCTGTCCAAATTGCTATCATTTTGAGTCATACTAGTCAACTATTTCCAAACTAAATTCTTGTGAGTGAATACAAACTCTCAATACACAATTTGATATTCATTTGTTCTCAATAACAGGCCTGATACTATCTATTGGTAGGGGCAAGGCAATTTAAGCTAGGTTAAGGGCACCTCTATGAGGAAAATGTAAATTTCTATTGGAATACTTCAAGGGGCACCAAAGCAATGACCAGGGTGCACCAAGGCAATTGCCTCCATTGCCTCCGTATAGTATCAGGCCTGCAATAATAACACAATGTTTTAAGCCGAGACTTTCACAGGTTGGTTGATTTAAAGGCACAATATTGTCACGATCAAACCAGACTTTCAACAGGGCATGGAATCGGTGTCCTCCGTAGTTTAAGATGAACACAACATTTGACTAAAGAATTACTGGCTCATTTATGCAGCAGCAACAGTTATCTGACCTTATCATGTGGGCGGGGTATTATTTTCAGTCACTGATTTAATCTAAAACTAGCATTCTGATTCATGCCCTGTTGATCGTGATGATATTGTCCCTTTACAAAATATACTACTCAAAACAATTTAGGGAACACCGGATTTTTAACATCAAATTTAGGTTTGAAATGTTCCATGAACCGGGATTTTCATTTGCAACCCCCTCTCTCTTTCAGCAGTCTTGTCATGAAATGTGTAATCACTACATGCATCCTTTATCATCTGTTTCATTGTGCAGTTATTTCTCATCAATTCTGTGAAACATTGTGTTTATCTGAAATAAATGATCTTGCTTTAACTGAGATTATTCCAGTGTTCCCTAAATTGTTTTGAGTAGTATATCAAAAGTCAAAGAATGTAAGGATCCTTTTGGAAGCAGTTTTGCCAACATTACCAATAGTTTATAAATAATGGTTTGAAGTTATTTTCAATTTATGATTTCACTGTTCTCAAAAAAACAGTGTGCATAAAATTTGAACCCGTTTGTTACTTGTGGGTGCTCATGTGATTAGTTTGTGACTTAGAAGTTGTGTTCTTTCACTTCACCTGTATAGCAGGTTGTACTCGCTTAGAATATTTTAAAATTAAACAAACACCTACATGTAAACTGGTTTGCTCAAGCTGATGCAGTCATGCAAGCGAACAGATTTAAGAGCAATTTGAAGAGTAGGTTTTACGAACAGGCACTCGAATGCGCTGCTCTTAGTTTAAGGCCCTGTGTAAGGCAGGAGGATGTTGCCGAGGTTCTCAAGAGTAAAGGAGTTACGAAAATACGAAGCTAAAGACTGTATTGCTTTGACAATGAGGGGGGGGGGGGACTTCTACAGGTGGCTATTACATACATGTACATGTATTATGTAAATACACTATAATCTGTGTTTTTTCAAGAACTTAATAATAATAATAATAATAATGTCGGGCATTTTAAAGCGCTTTTAAACAAGGTATCAAAGCGCTGTACATTATTACCCCTGCTCATCAGGCACATAAATCATTCCAGAAACCATCTCAGCTCCCTGGGGAGTATACAGCTCAATTGCTACCATTTCGGCGCATATGGGCTAATCAAACACAACAACCAACTCTGCCCTCACAGGTACCCATTTACTCCTGGGTGAAGAGAAGCATTTATGGTAAAGTGTCTTGCTCAAGGACACAAACCACGGTCGCAGTTGGGATTCGAACCCACATTCTGACGACTCAGCCATCAGAACACAAATCCGATGCACTAAACCGCTCGACCATGGCACTCCATGGCACTCACTTAAAAAGTGAAAGCTAATATCGGCATGTTTTTTGAAGCAGATAAAAAAAAACATGGTTGGTTGTGGCACAGCATGAGGATCCGTGGTCAAATCTATGATAGTGGCGTTCCAAGAGTACAAGATAGGGATGGACAATATCATGATATTAAAAAAATATCGTATCTTTCTCCTGAGGATGATCAGAGCATACTAATCGAAACGTCGAGTTGTAACCTCCAGTTCTTTTCAGAACTAATTACTACCCAATAGAGATTTTCACATGGTGTCACCGCAATTAGTCTTACTATAAATCCTCTTCACCATGCAAAGCTACAAGTTTTACCTAAAAAATATCGTCTCGTTTGTCGCACCGAGTGGCAAAAATCTACATGTAAGAACTCGGCTCGTTTTGGAGCGACTGTTTGGAGTAACTGCTGATTACCTATGAAATGTTTTACCCTATAGAAGTTGCATGTAAAAGTAGTTATTTCGGTGTCCAATGTTGTTAATGTACGATACATACATTTTTTCATGTATTTAAAAGATCTGCGTATTGAGACGATAATATCGTATCATGGCCGTCAATAATCGCCACCACTAGTACAAGATACAAGATTTAGGTAGAAGATACATTGTGAATTACACCAATCAAGATTTAGCCATAGTCCCTGCCTACCGATGACAATGCTGGGGGGAAAAAAATTTTAAAAAAAATAAAATTAAAAAATTAAAAAAAATCGGTCTTAGGGCATGACCTAAGGTGTGACTCTCACTGGTTATTAAACTGTGTGGTCTGAATGACATGTCTGTTAGGTGCATTAAACTTTAATGTACATGTACACTGAAGGTTGATATGAACAATTATGAGCAATATACATGATGTATTGCTCATATAAATCCCTTTGAAAACTGCCTTTGAGCTGCCTAGAGCTGTTACACAGTATTCATCCAGGCAGAGCAACTCCAGATATTATGGGCCATCGTCCAGGTGTCGACTATAAAATGGGAGAAAAACCTGGAAATCACAAACCAAATTTGTCTGTTGAATTTATAGGGAAGGTACAAATTTGGTTAATACCAGAGTAAAAATAACAAATTATTATCTAAAAACATGTATTAATTAAAACTTAGTACACATATCAATCATATCGTCTGAAGTGAAAACAGCTATTATGTTGAATTAACACAAATTTGCCAGATGACAACTTTTTGAAAACATAAATATGTACATATACATTATGTAATCAGAACAAATATGTTAGAGTTTTTCTTTGTTTTCTTAATAAAACATGAGCACCTACTGTGATGAAATTTGCACAAGTTATTTTATAAGATTTAAGGTTTTGCATGGTGGAGTATTGACATCATTTACGTTTGCGGTAACATCATGCATTTATCTCAACTATCGCTAAGTGAAGTACAGGTTCTGAAAAGAACCTTATTGCACAACTCGTATCTCGACTGTCGCTCAACGGCGGATCTAGGCCCAAAGTTTAGGGGGGGCCAAATGCTCAGTGGAGGGGCGTATTTGCGAGCGCAAAACGTTTCTGGTGGGGTTTGTTTGTTTTGTGGGTCTAGACGACAATACTTGATTTAGTATGAAATTTCAGTAATAAGCTTTGGATTTGAACCCGCAACCTTGTGATTGTAGGCTAGGTCCTGCGGTCTAACCACTTGACTAATGCAGGGTTTCCGGAAATGCTTAGCTTCTGGTTGCTCTGAGCGGACAAATATTATTCATAAATAGATTAGCTTTTTCCACTGTATATGAGCCCTATAATGGTCGTTGAAATACCTGTATGGCAAAATGTGGCGATTGGAGGAAACAACAACAATCAGTTAAAGCAAGAAACTAAAGTTCAATCGATGGACACCGCTTGTGGCGAAGTACTCAATAACCCGAGTGGTGGTTGGGAGACGGTCACGATGAGCTTGAAGGAGGATGAGAGACTCCAGGCGATCCTCTCTCATGGTTGAACGCAGCAGTCAGGGTACGCTCCACCTTGGAGAAAATGCGCTCTGACTCTGCATTTGATATCGGGAGTACCGCTAACAAAATGCGTTTATGCACGCGATGTTCGCGCCAAGTCTAAACGTAGGCCTACATTGCGGACGTTGCATGGCTCACCTAATATCCAGGAAACCCCACACAACCAGTCGCGTGTGCATAAGCCATGCATACAATCACCGTACGCCTCGTCTAATGCAGCTTGGCTTAACTGCACAAACTACCATTGCAAATTTTGTGGCAATGTTGGATCGTGAGTAGGATTATGAACACATTCATGTAGCCAATCAGTGTGTTGTAATTTGCATACTTTAACAAAAGCTGAACGTATAAGCAAGACTTAGCTGCACAAGGAGGGGGCGTAAAGTTGTGGGGTTTTGTTTTGTCTCTCTTTTCCCTTTTTTCTTCTTTCTTTTCTTTTCTTTTTTTTTTGGGGGGGGGGGGCGTACAGCTTCGGTTTTGGGGGCCATGGCTGGCCCCCTGGATCCGCCGTTGCTGTCGCTAAGTGAGATTATGGTTCAGGGGAGAACCAATAACGGGCAACTCGTTTCTCAACTATTGCTAAGTGAGAATGTGGTTCAGGGAGAACCATGGGGACTTTTCAGGGTCTTCTCTGTTTCGATTAGCGTGCTCTAATCTTTATCACAAGAAACCCTCATCAGGAGACATTTAGTGATAGTTGAGATGAATACAACTGTACATGGTGTTATTTTAATGATATATTTCTTGAAAATTAGAGGGTTGATGATTCCCAGAGATTATCAACACTTGTCTAAAAGAATATGTATACACAAGTGTGGTCACAGTTTTGTACTTAATATTGAAAAAAATCTATAACCGTTAAAAATAAAAATAAATACTGAGAAGCACCTCTCCCAACAGCAAGCCTGTTGTTACCTCTACACAATAAAATAAACTCATTTACACATCAATAAAAACCACTAATGTTGTATTGAATCATGGAGGAAGGAAGAGAAGAGAAGGCCACAGGAAAAGAGAGGGCTATTGGAAATGAGTGGTCCTGGGTGTATGGATAAAGGGCTCCAATGACATCCCACACCAGCTGGTTTCTTTGAACATGAAATGTTGAAAATTTAAAAATGTGTAGGAAGCTGGAGAAAATAATGTCTTTGTGGTCTTGAAATACAAAGCATGTTGGCTGAGTTACATATTTGTGTAAGGCTGTGCGATTTTGGTTATTTCGAGAACCGGATATCCAAAATGGAAATCTTTGGATACCCGGTTACCCGTAAACAATTTTGTAAAAACACATAAATACTCCCGAATGTATAAAATAACTAGTATGAACATTGTTTTATTATATAAATGTGAACTTACTGTTTTAATTTCCCGCCTCTATTCCACACACACATTTTGTTTAAAAAAATTGGAGACTTCCATTTGGGTGGCTTAAATGTTCAGTCGAAATTTTAAAAAGTCGTTTATGGGTAATTGGAAGTTTGGAACCGAAAAATGAATTGGGTATTGACAGTTTCGGTCAAGTATCCGGGTATCCATCACAGCCTCAGGAATGTGTATGAATCATCAAAAAACAAACTTAAATTTCCAGATGGATCAATGGAGTTTCTATTTTTGTATACAAATTTTTCAGAAATGTTCTCCTTTTAGTATTACAACCAAAGCTTGTGTTGAACTTGTCTTTCTCTGCCCAATGGATTTACTTTTCTACACACATGGTAGCCTTAGTACACAAATAGGTTATTGAACATTACCTGAAACCAAAAGTACGATCTGAAAACTAACTTGGTGAAAAGATGTTGATGGAATCAAACATCCTGAGGAATTATTCAGTCACGGTGCCCTCACTTCAGAGAACACAGAACAAGGTCAAATACCTATAGTTGGCCCATCGGCAACTGACTATTTAGACAGTGCTGCCCACAATGGGGAAAGAACTCTGTCCTGACCAACTTTCTCTGAAATATGAGGGAAAATTGAACTGAAACTGTCAAAAACTGTTTTCTAATGAATTAATTTTTAATAAACAAAATTTAAATTGTGCTTATGTTTCAACAAATAAGGTCATGATTTGTCACCAAAAAAATTTGTATGTATTTTTTTTAAAGGGATGGTACAACATTGGTAATTAGCAGATTATCACATTAATAGTACACATATCAAGCATCTGAAGTCACATGTGTTTTTAGATATGTACAATTCTCATTTTTTAAAGTAACAACTTATTTGTATATTTTTTCACTTTTTATAGTATTTTATAGTAACTTTTTATAGTATTTTTAACTACATGCATGTAAATTTGATTGTTTTCGGCCCATGAGCTGCTTTGTCAGATATCAATAATTAAGCAGTGCATTTACCCTAACCTTCCCAAATCCTCCAAAATCCTCTTTGCTAAAGTGAAGGATTTTGAAGGATTGAGGTTACATGCTACCAGTGGCGGCGCTACGGGGGGGGAAAGGGGGGGCGGGGCAAATGCCCCCCAATTTGCCCCCCAAATTTTTTCCCCGATGGTAAGTCAATGCTTTTTCAGCAGTACAAAATTACTTTAAAGATTAATGTTTGCCCCCCCTTAAATTTAAGCTTGCCCCCCCTGTTGCCCCCCCAGTTTAACAGGTCTGGTGCCGCCGCTGCATGCTACATGCTCTTTGCTAAAGTGAACGATTTTGGAGGATTCAGGTTATGTGTAAGCAAGTGGGCCTAGGGAGTTAGGGTTAACAGACATTTTACCAACGGTGTACAATCCCTTTAATAGAAACCTCCATTGAAAAGGTTCATAAACTGTCTCACTCTTTTCAGTTAAAACTTTGACAAAACATGTACACACCACATGTAGAGGAACTTTTAAAACCGATTCCTGTTAATGACTTGTTACAATAAACTTTCACAGGTTGGTTGTTTAACCCTTCTGTGACTGCAAGGGTCAAAATCAGTCAAAATGTTGATACACATGTACTTGCCAATGTATATATTTCATTTCCATGTTAACCCTCCTACTATAGCTGCACTTTAGTGGGAAGTAGCTATCTCTGGTAAAAATCAGTCAATTGCCTGTTGTGACTGTTGAACCAAATGTGCACACAGGTGTATTTTTGACTGGTTTTTACTGTCATTTTGACCATCCAGAACAATACCAGACAATGCTTTTACCAGTCAAATACAGTCAACTCATTTTGACCTGCAAATATGTACTTCCTGCACATAAGGTTTGACAGTGTTTGACTTTTAAGTGCACTAGATATACCTTGGCAAGTTCGAAGGAAGTGGTTCCTTCATCTTCCAAGTCCTCATGACGAGTCAACAGGCCAAAGCCGAGCCCTCTCCCTTGCATGCAATGCAGACCAGCCAAGTCGCTTCTTAAAGCACTTCTCAAAAAACATGGAATGGGAGAAAATATAATCACAACTCCCACCCCCCACCCACAATTTTTCATTTTTTATTTTTTTTCTAGATCAACTGTAAGGATATTGCTTCAGTTGATTTTCTTTTTAAGAGATTATTTTCGCAGACTATATGTTTTCAAATAATTAGATCAGGATTCGTGCTGAGAATTAATGGTTAGTTCACTAACCAAATCTGTCACGGTCTATTAACTGGTTAACCAAAAATCGGTGCCTGGCAGCCACACAAACTAGACCAGCAATAATGCAACAATATGTATACATTTTCAATTAATAATCATCAATAAACTTCCCGCAATGATTATTCAATAACCAATGCGGGAAAAAAAAAATTAAGTTTATTACAACAAAAATTGGCGACAAATACTTCCAAAATTGTTGGTCGTATTTTTTAAATATTGGTTTCGGTTAGCCAGTTTTATAAATAGTTAGTGCAGTTTCAGTCAGGTAACCAATTAACCGTCCCATCACAAATCAGGATTTAACAATACATGTAGGTAGGAAACAAGTGTTTAAGAACAAAATTTAGCTAACCCTAACCTTCCCAAATCCTCCAAAATCCTCTTTGCCAAAGTGAAGGATTTTGAAGGATTGAGGTTACATGCTACATGCTCTTTGCTAAAGTGAAGGATTTTGGAGGATTGAGGTTATTAGGCATATTTGCCTTTCCATGGTACATGTACATCCATGTTTGTTGTAGTGATTGCAAGGTCAGTGCTTGGGTCAGTGGACACTGTTTATTGCTCCATGCATGCAGGGAGGGTCCCTGGCCATGTACGTATCACAGATTAGAAACACATGTGTGCATACATGTCATGTGCTTGCTTTACAAATAAGGATTTTGGAGGATTCAGGTTATGTGTAAGCAAATGGGCCTAGGGAGTTAGGAAGGATTCAGGTTATGTGTAAGCAAATGGGCCTAGGGAGTTAGGAAGGATTCAGGTTATGTGTAAGCAAATGGGCCTATGGAGTTAGGAAGGATTCAGGTTATGTGTAAGCAAATGGGCCTAGGGAGTTAGGAAGGATTCAGGTTATGTGTAAGCAAATGGGCCTAGGGAGTTAGGAAGGATTCAGGTTATGTGTAAGCAAATGGGCCTAGGGAGTTAGAGTTAGAGAACGACATTTATGTAGTCTCATCATACATCTATAGGCAATAGGCGTGAACTGGTTTGAAGAGAGAACTGATTTTTTTATAGAAAAAAGTAACAAAAAACTCACAGACAAGTGCAACTCTCTTGTCTAGAGGGGTTGTTCCCGCCCCTTCCCCATCTGGGTTCCAAGAGACATTGGCAGATCCACGCGAGGAGGGTTGTATGGACTACCTCTTTATGATCATCATCAGGGCAATTCCATGGTTACTCACGTTACCGTTGCATGAATTAACATTAAACTTCAAGTCATAAAAACTAATTTCGCCAGCGCGTGTATTACAGGGGAAATGATTGAATTTGTGCTAGAATTTGAGCCATACTTGGTGCTAGAATAAGCCTAGTGATCAATCTTTTTTCGAGGGAAAATGATGATCCACTTCTAAGCAATGATAAATTGGGTCGAGTTGTCCCTGTCGAGTTGTCACAGGAGGTCGAGTTGTCACAAGGGTTGAGTTGTCACAAGGGTTGAGTTGTCTCATGGGTCGAGTTGTCACAAGGGTCGAGTTGTCATGAGGGTTGAGTTGTCTCGTGGGTCGAGTTGTCACAAGGGTCGAGTTGTCTTAACCCCCTCTTGGGGCCCTAACCCAACATGTACAAAAAAGGAGCGATTTGTCTTTATTTTCAACTTTTGATCTACTAATTATTAAAGCCTAAAAATTAGTGATTCAGGTAACCTTGCCTAAGCAGACACTTTTGGCATAAAATCTGTTATTCTGGGATAGCTCACTTTCATGAAATTTTCGAAATTTTTTTGAAATTTAAAAAAAATATTATATTAAAATTTCACCAAAATTACTGGTGGGGCTAGGGCCAAAGATACGGAGGGAGTCCAGTGTATTGGCCCTAAAATGGGGCTACATTTGGTCTTATGTCTAGAGAACAAATCCCTCTGAACCTTCTGGATGTTTAGTTTTGGAGGATTTACCGACTTTCCACATCCCACAAACAAGAAAGTAGAGGTTTGGACACAATACAGGCTATTTCTTTCTTCTTTCAAGAACATTTGAGGCAAAGGGATATTTGTAAAAAATCCTGAAATCATGAAAAATCCTGAGAAATCACAAGCCTGGTTGATAACAAGCCTGGTTGATGACACCTATGGCTGAGCACTATTGCCAGTTTCAGTGGTTCCTGCAAATAAAGATACCATCAAATTGAATTCCCTTTGGACTCACCTCATGTGGAAAAGAATACTTAGCCCGCAGTATCTTGCGGTATAACCGTGTTCTGTTATCATCATCAAATGGCATACTACCACTGAGTAAGATGTACGTTACAACGCCAATAGCCCAAAGGTCAACAGATTGGTTGTACCATTTCCTCTGCAGAATCTCCGGAGCGATATATTCAGGAGTCCCACATATTGTTGTCATTGCTTCATCGTGATCACCATGTCCCTTCCGACAGCTTGCGAGGCCAAAGTCAGTGATCATAATCTTGGAGTCCGTACCGGGATGATAGTACAATAGGTTTTCGGGTTTGATATCCCTATGAGTTATTCCTAGACTGTGGAGGTATCGCACTGCCTCTAAGACCATCTTTAGCACCCTGGTTGCATCTCGCTCATTAAAGTGACCCTTGGCAACAATGCGGTCAAAAAGTTCTCCGCCAGTAGCAAGCTCCATCACCATATACAAACGCTCTTTACTGTCAAATACCTCAATGAGTTGGATGATGTTTGTGTGCCGTACTCGACGGAGTATATTAAGTTCCACCTCCCAGCATTGTTTACCTTCCCGGCGTTTCTCCACCATCTTGATCGCATAAGGATTCCTGGTCGATCTGTGTTCAACCCGAACAACCCTGCTAAAACTCCCTGTTCCTATCAACGCTTTGATGTCATATTTCGCGTTGACGCGAGGGTCAATCTTCGCCCTGTATTTGGGTTTCCGATACGTCTTCTCGGTGTCACCGGCACCCTTCTTGTACTGGTTTCTCACGGCCGATCCACCGCCCGTGTCCACGGTCTTCACCCAGTCGATGTTGCGATCTGCTGGCGTCTCGGGCGCGAGTTTACCACCCCCACAGCCCATTGCAACACGGCTGATCGGTACACATCAGTCCTGTACATCGACTAGAAATAACTCTGATTATGATCGTATTGAAATCTCGACTTCCATGATTTGGATTTGGTGGAGAATCTTACAACTTTCAAGACAAACTCACAAGACGATAGGTTTACTTCAGTGTAATCTCTTTCCGGCTAACCTGTGAATGATGACCGTATATATATACGACGGACGTCCGGCCGGCAGCTGAACATTGTGTGTGAAAATAATAGCAACAACGAAGTGATTGAAAACCCATGAGTGACTTATGGGTAAACGCGCTCAAGCGTGTGGTAGCTTTTTCACTTACTACTGACCATCTGGTCCATTTTGGATATTATTTCCCACGATCCAGTGACATCACGTGCAGCTGTGGAGTCGAGCTCCATGCACTCACTCGCGACAGAAGTTTGCAAACAAAATAATTAAAAAGTGATGACTCATAAAATACAAAATAAAGTTGGGCTGTTGAAACGGAGAGCTTCCAGAAAACAATCTGTAACAGAGGAAATAATCTTACAGCATGCTGGCTGTGTATCTTTCAACCTAGGTCGAACACTGGGTAATTTCAATTTAATTTAATTTACAAATTTACAGAAAATCTATTTTCTTTTTAAATAACCCTAACATATACGTTCGTTTTGGGGAAAAATTTCAGTAAGCCCAATTTAGGCTTATAATTAATAATCGGTGGTCGAGAGGCTAAGACGTCTGCACTCGTAAGCAGGAGGTCGTGGGTTCGAATCCCGCCCGAGTCGCCTGTGTAGTTTTTCACAGACACTCGGAAAGCACTGAGTATGCAGTGCTATACACACGTCGGTGTAGGGCAAAATTAAATCAATTAATTAATAATCGACAAAAGTCGCCAATTAGCATTTCCGCCAGGATCATTTCTATCGGGATGTTTCAAAGCATCACCACCCTTATGGAGTGCCATGGTCGAGCGGTTTAGTGCATCGGATTTGTGTTCTGATGGCTGAGTCGTCAGAATGTGGGTTCGAATCCCAGCCGCGACCGGGGTGCTTGTGTCCTTGAGCAAGACACTTACCATAATTGCTTCTTTCCACCCAGGGGTAAATGGGTACCTGTGAGGGCAGAGTTGGTTGTTGTGTTTGATTAGCCCTATATGCGCTGTAATGGCAGCAATTGAGCTGTATACTCCCCAGGGAGCTGAGATGGTTTCAGGAATGATTTATGAGCCTGATGAGCAGGGGTAATATAATATAATGCGCCCTGAGCACCAGTTTGGTGAATACGTGCGCTATATATATAACTCCACATTATTACCCCCCCAAAAAAAAATATATATATATATAATTTTTAGTATGGATAATCCTGTAAAAAAAATGCTAAAAGAAAGGTTATGATATAGCGACTGGATTGAAACAAAGCCACACTATCCTTCCGACAGAGGAACTCCCAAGTTAACACACTGTTACATGACTGTTCAGTGTCCCGATGAAACCTCTCTGAGACAGTCCAAATTGTTCATATTTCCAGGCCCATGCGGATCTCCCCTCCGCCCCTTCCCCCTCCCCAGCCCATCCACTGCCGCCAAATGCATGTCAACGAGTCAAATCCATATCCCCGCACATTGACGTCACCAATGATGATTTTGGTTACAATCGATCCTTTGAGTGATGGGACAACTCCAAGGGAAGATTTAGGGGTTGTCCAAAATGTTCATATTTTCAAGGTAGCACAGAGAGTTATACTTTTGAAGACATTCCCCCCCCAAAAAAAAATTATTACTAGACTTCAAAATGTCCCTCTGCATGTTAAAATGAACATTTCCAAAGACGTACACGACTGACAAACCTTCTCCTGGTGCAGGAATCTCGGTACTCGCTTGAAAATGTTGACAATTTTGGAAGACCCCTTAACTTAAATCCTCAGAAATTGTTACCGGTATCTCCAACCTTTGATCATTGATCAGTATCGATTTCTGCTGTTCTTTTCAACCCCCAGACTTGAATAATAACTGGAACGGTTTATTTGCTGGAAGGCCATTGGAGAAAGAAGTAAAAACGAATCGATAATTGCTATTAGCACTGCTTCACAGTGTGATTAACCAAGGCTGTAGGGGCTAGACTGGGATCGCTTTACACTGAATCGGAAATTAGTAAGATGTGTTGAATTTGACTTTGAGGGAGTCGCAAACGGTCCAGGGTTTTCCAACAAGCAACGGTATTTCAATACAGTATAGAACAAGCAATTTTGAAATAAATTCTTAATCAAATTACGGCTGGTATCCTTAAGCTCTGTACGTTTAAACATTAAATAGCGCTATAGCATACTTCCTATAAACATCTATGCTATAAAATAGACCTGATTAATGAATGACTGACCGACTTCCAATTTTGTACGAACAACCAGTAAGAATTGCCCATTTCAAAAGTGAATTAAGTGATTAGGCAAACACTATATAATTTCATCTTATATTATCAACAAAATATGAAAAGCATGTACATATAATTTGGTACTGGTAGCAGTCAAGATTTAAAGACTGTGAGATCCAATGATACAGACCTAAAAACCTAATTTAAATCACCATCAGCACCGTTCCCATGCATAAGCCATTACAGACGGCTCTTTTGTGTGATTAACGGGTAAAAACAACATAATCACTTCAAGAGGTGTGCGGATTAACAGTCTAATTTAAATATAACTGAAGATGCTGTTAGGACACTATGGACACTCGATAATGACCAAGGCATGCAATAGGCGTTCATACATAGCGCCCCTGCCTACCTAAGAAGTGCAAAGTATTAATTCGGCACAGGTTGGGTCCACATTTTTAAAATATGTTTTGTTTCGTTTTGCACGTTTCAGGAAGGGGGCGTAATGGCAATGTCCACCCAAAAAATAATTACGCCCTTAAAAAGCACACAGATTATATTTGTCCTTGGTATCTTCTTTTAAAAAAAGCACCCCTATTAATCTTCTCGTGTCTGGGTCATGTTCCCCCAATAGTTAGCACGAAACTACACAGGTAACTACAAAGGTTTTTTCACGTACTAAAATAAAATCTACATAACAAAAGAATGAAAAATATCGCAGTGATTGATCTGGAGTTGGGGAGGTGGAGTAGGTCATGGATCATAATCCGTATACCTCCACAGCCATCATGGTATTCTGGCTAGCTAGATGAGGACATTCTGAAGATTTCATCTGACACAATTAATGAGAAAAACCACATTATTTTGCGAGTAATAACAGTATAATTATCTTTATTATAAATAGGCAAGGTTAAATTTAATATCTTACAACAGACGCTTACACCACAACGATGTGATACAATGAATGCAAAACTTCAACATGTGTAAATATGCATAATGAAATATAGAATAAATGTAAGTTTTGTATGTTAAAATATTTGAAAGACGCCTTCTTTCTTCTGTCACTTTCAGTAGTTCTATCAAACCTTTTCAAACCTATTGGTTTCATTTTTGTAGAATAATTCAACTTGCTTCAACTGAGCCACCTTCTATGTCAGTAAAGTACAAAACAAACTCTAGTAGCAACAAACAATAACAGGAAATGAAAGACCTGTTTTTTCTCAGAATATAGTTTCTTAAAAAGTATAAGCAGTCAATGTACACGGTAGATACACGTCCACGCAGTGTTTCCCCTTTCCGTTCAAATGCGAGGTGGCCCACCTGGCCGATTTTTTTTTTATCACCTCATATTTTTTTCCCGCCAATTTCGTCACCTCGCAAATGTATTTTATGAGGTTTGTTCTATCAATCCTGTGTACTGATGGTTATTTGTTTTAAGAAAATATATTTTCCGTACGGCCTCTATTAAACAGAAAAAATGAATACCATCTCGCTCTCATAATCAGCCAGGGGAAACACTGCAAAAACGTTCACTTTAGTTCTTCCGTTTCTGTTGGATATAATGAAAGACACTGTCACCCCCTCCCCATTAAAATAAAAAAAGATAAAAAATAAAAATAAGTAAATAAATAAATAAATCCCCAGAGAGTATTGTTATTGAACCAAATTAATTTTTAGAAAATTAGAATATCTATAATAACAATTTTTTGTTAATTGATTTACAGAAGCTGTTCATTTTGTTAATTTAAAATACTAATCATCGTTTTGTTTTCATTAACTCAAAATATTTAGTGTCGTCAGTCTTTTTTGTCTTTTCACAACACTGTCATAAAAGTTCAAATCCATTTATGGTAATATTTGCATTCATGCTCCATGACCATCAAGAACATATGTATAAAACTTTTCTCTATGATAAAACCAACCTGTGAAACTTACAGCTCATTGAGGGCACGCAATACTTCCAAAGACATTGCAACAAAATTCGTTCATAGATTCAAACAAAAAAAACACCGTAGGTTTGTGTATATTAATTAATGTTCTAGCATGTTAAAGGGAAGGTACAACATTGATAATTACTAATTAACGAATCATTATTTTAAACCTTATTTGGTGTAAAGGTGGTACAAAATTGTTTCGTCTGAATTTCTTTAATTCACAAGAAGTTGCAGTCAGGCAACTTTTTTTTTTAAATGCAAAATCAATGCTACTGGCCTTACGTTTCGAACCTAGCAGGTTCTTTCTCAAAGGCAAAGGAAGACAGGAGAAAATAGGGTACATACATAAACATACTGTCAGAGAGGAAGTTAGTCTCGGTGTGAAATGAACACAAAAGAAGAAGATGCAAAAAACAGAGTCAGGCACTGGTCCTGGGACCGGACAAAAGGAGATTAAGGGAGGAGGGCCAAAGTCATGGTACAGCTAAGCCTTTGAGAAGCCTGGCCAGGCCCAGGCTACCTGGCCTCCTAATCTGTCTTTTGTGAGTCCTAATCCTGTAACAATACAGTACCTGCCAATCAACATAACCTGGGCTTCTGGAGGGCCTAGCCCAGGCAAGCAGAGCTCATTGTATAGGCCAGTAGGCAGGGGAAAAGCATATAGGCCTGGCCGAGCTTCTCAAAGGCTTGGCTGTACCATGACTTTGGCCCTTGTCCCTAAGTATGAATAGAGGTACCAGCAGTTTTTGGCTGGAGGAAGAAGTTAGGAGAGAAGCAATGAGTTAGATAGTGGGAATAAAACAAAGCCGACAAACAAACGAACAAGAAGGTAATGCAAATGTAAAACAAATGAGAAAATAAATGTAAAAATGTCTGTGGATAGAGAAAAAAGGGGGAAATTAGTAATTCCCTTCCTGTATGTTGAGACCATGGGGGTGAATGGTGTGGACACGCCTGATCCACATCTTTTCTCTGCCGAGAAAGACCGATTCCCTGTGGTTACCAAGCGCCTCAATGCGATTTAAAAAAAAGATTTTTTGTTGCTTTCTCAAAAACGCGAGTACCTATTGTGATGAAACGTTCACATGTTCACAACAACAAAAATTTACTCTATTCCTCCTGGCCAACCTTTCATCTAAGTTTACCTGTTTTAAGAAATGTTTGAAAAGCCTGGTTCATTTTGAAAAAAAGTAATTAAAAAACTGAGTTGCAGTGCTCATACTGGAACTATTCAAGTACATCTTTCTGTACTCGTACTCATGAAAAGTACTCAACTACAAGTTACAACTATAGAGTTGGAGTACCCACACTCATTCATATACTCATTCTTGAAGAAATATGAATTCATATTTTCAACAGAATTGAGAAATATATGCACTATCAAACCCAAACGGTTGAAACTTTAAGCTGAATGACAGCTTCCATGTTTGCAGGGCCATCTTAAGAATATTTTAGGCCCCCGGGCAAAGCAATGTACTGGGGGCCCCTAACCCCCTTGCCCCCAACACATTAAAATTAAGTTTTCAACTGGGAAATTTGCCAGATGGACCAGATCCAATATTCATTTTGCTTACAAAGAGGCCCTGATTTCACATTAACGCCACTGCTATTTCATAATATGAACCTTAATTTTTATTTTTCAAATTGAATCTCAGGGCCCCTAAAATCGCGGGGCCCCTGGCCAACTGCCTAGTGTGCCCATACGATAAGACAGCTCTTCATGTTTGTGAAAACATGAAAACAACAATTTGGTTTTAAAAAGTCGCCTTTTTGCTGGCTTTTAATAGAGAGTACTGTCTGCAATGAAAAAAGGATGCTGCCCTCTATAGACAAGTTTGAGAAACTGCAAATAGCAAAAATTCACCTATAACTCTCACAGATTGATTTCCATACAAATTATCTGCGCCTCAGCTAAACTCTGAAAACATTTCATTAATTGAAGTAGGAGTATACAGCATCGCAATAATTGTAAGTAACTGGCTGAAAGACATATTACATATTGACTACAGCATATTCATGCCCAAGATGGTGAACACTGTAATCATATCAAATCTAGGTTTGTTCACATAATCACCGAAATGATGGCTTTGGCTATGGCTAGATCACGGTTTCTTCCTATACTTCAGCATTGCCGCTGCAGCCAGTAGCCATAGCCAGTAGCCTCACTCTGATGATATAATGTACACAACGCTCTCTACTGACCTCACTGCCAATTAAGTAACTGTGTGTGCTTAATATAAATACAGAAGTCATATAACATTTGCATAGTGCTTCACAGTGCATTTCACGAACGTATCTTTTTACACAAAGCCCAGTTGTTTCATAGCACTTGTTCATATAATTTCAAAGCTTAGTAAATATTCTTACTTTTTTTTATTTAAAGACGAAGATCATACTGTAAAAATAGTTTATAGTCATTGTCATTATGAATGATTCGTTTAATGTTTAATGACCCATTTAATGTAGAGTGTGACTTGCACTCAACTGGGTTGTTGTACTTTCAACAGCCTTTTTGACAAAATAAAAATAACTTGGAAACAAAATGAAAACTTACTTAAAAGTAATGAAAAGTCAAATTCTTTTTTATTTTGGTTACGTTTGAAAAGAAAATGTTTTCCTCCAATCTGGAAAATCAAAGACTTGTAAAAACAAATAAAAATTTTAGTTTTAAATCCGTGATTACAATCTCGAAAAAATATACAAAAACAAATAGAAACAAGAGGTGTTTGGGCAGTAACCTAAACACCTAAAAAGTATAAACAAAATACCACATTGATCAAATCTACTTTCTTATAATAGTTATTTCCAAATCATTTTTTATTCACAAAAAAACAATATATAAATTGTTCAAAGAATACAATTGTATAAACACAACCACCAGAATGAGTGTCACTCAAGTCAAAATGAGATATAAAAGTGAAAGTTCATAAAAGTGGAATATCATAATAAAAGGATAAGCTGTTGTGCCTGGGGCAAAAAGTCAAAATTTCTTGTTCACATCTTTAGAGACTCTTTTCAAGGTGGCCCTTCAAAAGTGTACACCCAAAAAATATGAAAATGTCAGAATTTTTTTCTTCTGAAAAAAAACCAAAAACATTTTGACCCCTGACCCCCAATGCATGTATGTGACTGGCTCTGGCAAAACCCTAAACTTGGACCCAATTTTCAAAAGTGAGATTTTGGTATAGTTTGATTCTCTAGATTTTCCTCTTTCATTTGATACCAGATTTGTAGAAATCAGAATTTTTTTTCCTGATTTCTACAAATTTGGTATCAAATGAAAGAGGAAAATCTAGAGAATCAAACTATACCAAAATCCCACTTCTACCCAATTTTCAAAAGTGAGATTTTGGTATAGTTCGATTGTCTGGATTTGCCTCTTTCATTTGATACCAGATTTGTAGAAATCAGAATCAAACTATACCAACATCTCACTTTTGAAAATTGGGTCCAAGTTTAGGGTTTTGCCAGAGCCAGTCACGTATTGTAAAACAAACATTCAAATCACCCCAAAAATATGGATGCCCCTAAGAGACATTATAAGACATAGTGAGCTGCAGATTTGAAAATGTTTGCTGTTGATAGACTTCGGAAATACCACAGTGCACAAGTGCATGCTGATTTGTGTAATGCATGCTGGTCTAGTTAGTGATCAAAATCCTGCAGAACTGACCGTACCTCCCTCGATGTTGTCCAGCAATGTTCCAACATTTTTAGTGTTAAGTTTAATAATGCAACCACAGCAATTGCTTGATTACAACCTGCGCAATAACGTACTGGGACATGTGAGTGGTGTCTAGCTAGACCAAGATGCAACCTGTGCACATATTTGTGAATAGTTTATGGTGTGACATTTGGAGAATGGTGTCAGAGGTTCACATACAATGTACATGTACTTCTCCAAGCTTTGTAAACCAACAATATGTTATCCCGCATCTCCAGAAATTGTTGCTGTACACCCTTCTTGCGGCAACCTTGAATTTTCACGTTGTACTATTTATCCTCACTTTGCCCTGACCTTGCTGGATACTTCTCGTTCATACCTCCCGCCGAAGAGAAACAATTCTTGTGAAATAGCAATTGGAATTTAACATTTTGTCATGGCCGGAAAAAACCCAGAACAAGCATGACTTAAAACTTGCATGGCATTTTTCATGTTGACTGATAATTCTGCTGCAGATCCGACAGAATAAATGTTGATGTCTCAGAGATGAACGACTCCTCAGCTAGTGTCCTCCTAGGCACATACTTCCACCACTGCTCTGGTATCCATGAATGGCGCCCTCTATTGGTGAAATTGCATATTTTTGTTCGTCCCTAGGAGAGGAAGAGCCACTTAACCCTTTTGATGCGCCGCATACCATAATATCCATAATGCTCAATTGTTAGTTGATGATAATACAAGAATTGTCGTTGGAAAGTGCTTGGTTGTCATGACAGCAGTGTACACAGTTCGTAGTGCTCTATCCTCTCCGGTAGTCATTTGACCGTGGCTGACCGGGTGTGGTTGACCTTCATTCTCTGCATTCGCTTGGTCACATCTGAGTGGTCATCCTGAGAAAACAACCAACAATACACAATCAAAATGGCAAATAAAGCCAGGTCCAGATTTTATCCATGGGACAGCACAGACATCATTTTGTAGGCACTTTGGGTGCAACGCAATGAAAGCTCATACACATTTCTTCAAATTTTTCTTTCAGTTTTGAATTTAGGAAGCATCTTCAAGCTCAGAATGGTCCTGTTATGTACCTGTAGAAGGGTCATTTTTGAACCATTCCCACAAACGAAAGGGGTTCCCACCAGGAACAGAAGCTGTTCCAAATGAGAAATCTGTAAAAAGATGTTGAACAGCCTGTCAAAAAAAAACTTTTAATGTTCAAGACCAATGAATCTGTAGTGACGCGAACATTTCAGCTGCAATTATTTTGTACCGATTGGCGCTCCATAATACTGACATGTCAAGTAGATGACATTGTTCTCTTGCATAATAATGAGCTTGACCTTAATGTTTTTTCGTGTTCTCACGCATCAGTACAACAACTTTTATTCTCACAAACGTTTTATCGTGTTATTGCCATTTGGAAGCTACAGACGTGGACTTGTAAATAGCTATACCTAGTTCGTCAACGTTATTTTGTTTTGTCAATAATCGTCCTGTTTTGTGAACTATCCTTGAAGAAGACAATTAACGGAGTTAACTAGCGCTCACCGAGTGAAGGCCCGGCCAGCTAACTGATCTAACGTGATTTCTAATGAATTTCTAACGTCAACTATCACTACTGAAATTGGACTTGGAGTTACGTTCACCAAGGGAGATCCACCATAATTTCGTTTCCCTGGGTGAGTTTAGTTGGTGAACGTTGACACTTATTCCCACAAATACATACCGCGACAGTGGCTCCTCTCTTCTCCGCTCGTCTCATTCTCGGTGGATTTGTCGGGGTCGTTGCGGGTGTTGGTGTCGTTGCTGTTGATTCGTTCGATGTAGCACGGGGTCGCGGCTCCTTGCCAGGCCAGATTGTGAGCACTGAGTCTTCACCTCCAGTGATCAAACTCTCAGACTACAGAAAAGAATACATGCTCAATGTTATATGGTCAGTGACAATGTAGATGAGGGGAAGGAGTCACGCATGAGCTTAAAAATGTGATAGTTGATGGTTTATTTTTATTTATTTTTCTGAGTATGGTTGATTTTTTAAAAAGAGGCCTCCTTGTATTATCCAGTTATATACATAGGTAAAGTAGTATATTTCTTGCCTTTTTTAACTGCAACATGAGTTTAAATGTTTTGGATTTTATTTTTGGTTGGGGGGGGGGGGTCTAGAAAAAGAGTACTTCAATCATGAAATGGCAAAACAGATTTTCTGAAGGCATCAGTTGAAAAGGTCACCTTATTATCCCAGTGTAGACACCGGACCACTCCACTGTGTGCGGTGGGCAGTGACCGAATCTTGTGGACTCTCTCCCGGCCGACAGTCAACAGGTTCAGATCACCACTACAATACAAACAAAAATAATTACTCGTGAGTTACTGTCTGATATGCTCATCGATTCAGGCTTAAGGATTGGTTTGGTAGCAAGTATAGATATGACTTACAGTGACAAAATCCTCACAAACAACAACTTCACCATGTAAACCCAGATACAGTCAAACTTGCTACTCAAGCCACCTGGATAAAGAGGCCCCTGGCTTATGTGGTCAGCCACTGTTGGTCCCAGCAAAAACAGCCACACAATCCATAAACCTCACACATTGTGGCTACCTTTTCATTGGTCTGTCGGGTGGCTCTTAACCCCTTGCGTACGGTTGATGACTATAGCCGCGGCCGGTGAATTAATTGATTTTCCAGCTGCATTTGCTGAGAATTCGCCTTGAATAGAAATGGAGTGTTATATAATAGATTGGGCTTTCGAGAGCATTCTGAATACAGCCTTTTTATGAGATTTCTGAACACCGGCCTTTCAATTACGCTATGTGGGGACTTCACGTGCGATGAATAGGGTATGCCCGGTTTAGCTTGCCTATTGTTCGGTCTATACGCTTGGCTGAACAGTGGAGTTGTGCACATGTCCTTGGCCGGGTTTGACCCAGCACTCCCCGGCCCCACAGATGTTTCTTGGTTGGCCGCAACCACCTTCACTCAGTAAAAATAATACAGTACACAAGGGGTTAACACCACTTCCAATCCAACTGGGTCTACCAACATTATGGGTCAAGCTGCTTACGTAAATGATCCTCCAACGACGACCAGTGACTTCAGCGGTGAATGGTAGAAACAATCCACCAGGTAGTCCACCTTGCATTGGTCCCCCTCCTAAGCAGAAAATAAGAACATGTTTCAAAATAGAACATCACAAATGTTTGATGTTATGAGTTCTTTCGGGTACACCATGTAATAATCTCTTTTTGGAAGAAGTGGTCGCTCTGAGAAGAGCCGGCTGGTTTGTTCTAAACGTTTCGACTAGTCTACTCTAGCCATCGTCGGGAGATGGTTTTGGTGCATACCAATAGCATTGTTGACAATGTGTTTTATTATTAAACACAGACTGACTTGAGGGAAATGTTGTGTGCACTGTAATTGGCAGAAGCAGTGACATCATTGGTAAATCGTGCTATTAAGAGAATTAAGGCTCGTTTTAACCAAAGTAGTGGCATGGGATCAGACAATTTTATTGATGTAATTCAGAAGGTCTCCTAAGATCTCCTAACTCCTTCTCTTCAGAAGGTATCCTAAGATCTCCTAACTCCTCTTCAGAAGGTCTCCTAAGATCTCCTAACTCCTCTTCAGAAGGTATCCTAAGATCTCCTGTCTCCTCTTCAGAAGGTATCCTCAGATCTCCTGTCTCCTTTTCTTCGGAAGGTATCCTAAGATGCTAAAAGTTATTTTCTGCAACATCGCATATATTTGCATAAATTAAGACTGACTTGAGGGAAATGTTGTGTGCATTGTAAAAGGCAGAAGCAGTGACGTCATTGGTAAATCATGCTTTTAAGAGAATTAAGGCTCATTTTAACTAAAGTAGTGGCATGGGATCAGACAATTTTATTGATATAATTCAGAAGGTCTCCTAAGATCTCCTGTCTCCTCTTCAGAAGGTATCCTCAGATCTCCTGTCTCCTTTTCTTCGGAAGGTATCCTAAGATGCTAAAAGTTATTTTCTGCAACATCGCATATATTTGCATAAATTAAGACTTTTTGGAGTGCAACAACATCCTGTCTACCGTAGGATTTTCATGTACAGGAACTTTTGGTAGATATAATGTGCTTGCTCCGATGAAAATTTCAGGGCCAATTACACAGAGCTGCTTAGCAAATAAAATTGCTTACCAGAAAAAATTTGCTTAGCGTATTTCTTTAGATACCAGCCAAACTTTCATACAAAATGTATGCATTGTGGCTGGTAGCCTGTTTTATATTGCTTAGCAGAAATATTTGCTTAGCAAAATTCTCTTCTTAGCAGCTCTATGGGAATTGGCCCCAGGTTTGCAACAAGGTCGTATCTAACACATTGTAGCACTGACAAGACGATTCAGTTGCTACTGTCAAAAACAAATCTTTCCTTATTCTTTTGAGTCACACCAGGCTAAGCTTGGGCAATATAACGGCAAACATATATCGCGATTTTCGATAATATCGCAATTATTTTTTCATTAACCCTCCTACTTCTGGTGCCTTTTTCATACAAGTTGATGCACCATTTGAAACTATTCACTTTTGTGGTTTTGAATGGTGAAATAACTGTGTACAGTATTGATTCCCCCAAATGGTTTTGAATGGTAGGTCAGCTAATACAAAACCTTGTTTGGATCTTTCCAAATGGTAGTACAGCTAATACAAAACCTTGTTTGGATACTTCTAAGTGGTGAATCACTGGACCCTCTATGCATTTGAATGGATTTGAATGGTAGTAAAGCTTGCTACCAACACTGTTCAAATGGTATCACCATGTGTGTACAAAACCAATGGGCATTTTGGTAAGTGGAAATTTTGAATGGTTTCAAATGGTCTATCAGTAGGAGGGTTAATGCATGATTGCTTTAGAGCCGATAACCACAGGTGTACTCTTCTACAAGCATCACAATAAATCACAAATTTGTTTGCATAGTGTGTATATACTTCTGAAGTAGTTCACTTTTGTTTCTCAAGTCCAAAAGCTGAAAAGACTGTTCTAATTTTGTTTCCATGGAATTTCTAACTTGACTCACAATGGCGATTTGTTTTAATCGCGATGTTTTTTTTAATCGCGATTTGCCGATATCCCGATAACTTATAAAGGTTCTCGACATCGTAATTTAATAAAAACAGGTATCGCGATATTCAATATTATTGCCCAGGCACAACATTAAAGGTGATTTTATCTATCAAGTTTTGACATTTCAGTTGAAAGGAGTTGATGAAGATGGAGTGATTTAGCCAACGGTACTAGTTTATAGTAATACAAAACAAAATCCCACAGAAACAAGGCTAAAGCTATACTTAATTGTGACAAGAAGTGATGAACTTACAGCAAGTTTTTCTCTGACATCATCAAATCTTGTGAGCACTGACGACTGTATACGAGGAAAGACAAAGTTAGCTGAATTAAATTTACAAGTCAAACAAGGGTTATTCTACGTTGTAAATCTTTGTCATGTTATTGAATACAATGAAACATTGAATTTGTGTCCACAAGCAAGACACTTCAAGGCAAGGTACAGCAACAACTGCAAGTTGAGATGGTTTTGATATTGATGTATTAATATTATTTCAAATAAATCAAGAATTAGTTGTTGTAAACTGCTTACCAACCTAAAGGACCTGTAGTATAAATGTAAAATAATGGTTATTGGTCTTACGTTTCAAACCTAGCAGGTTCTTTCTCAGAGAAACGTAAGGCAAGGTTCGAAACGTAAGGCCAATAACCATTATTTTGCAATATTAATTCAATAAAGGAGTCCAGTCTGGAAATTAAAACAATATTCCACTGGCTCTTAAAGGGGCAATATCGTCACAATCAGAGCAGACTTTCAACAGGGCATGGAATCGGTGTCCATGTTTAAGATGAACATAGTGACTGAAAATTACTGGCTCATTTATGCAGCAGCAACGGTAATATGACCTCATCATGTGGGATATTATTTTCAGTCACTGAGTTAATCTAAAACTACCACTCCAATTCCATGCCCTGTTGATCGTGACGATACTGTCCCTTTAAACAGAAACAAAAGACAGTCCTTACCTCTACAGCGTCCCAGATGAGAATGGTCTCTGTGTGCGTCAAGCAGTAAAGATACTCACTGTTGCAACCACACCACCCAATCCGACTCTGAACACATCAAGACACAAATACTATTAAGATGTGAAGCCTTGCATGGCGGAAAGTACAATCTGAGGTAATCTGACATCGGATATCAGAGGTCAAATTTGTACATATAATTACTAGCAATCATTTAAAAGTTATTCATATCATTTTTTACAAGGAAAATGGTGATTTAAATAAAGAAAAAATGGAACACATCACAATGCAACATCATAAATTTATCCATTGCTGAAAATCACAGCAAACAAAGACAGTTTGTCATAATACAAGGACAGTTTTTATGTAAGTTACTATTTCTCTAAGAGGAAAATAAACCTTACAAAAAATTGTTGTCAAAACAGAAACAAACATGATTTGTTTTTACTTATGTGTCTAAATACCTTAAAGTGAGCGGGGGGGGGGGGGGGGGGAAAACCACAAGTTACCCTTTTGTAATCCACCTTTACATCAGTTTATAATCACAAATCTCCATCATTCCAAGAATTGGCAAAGGTGAATATTTTAAGCAACCATAAACTTTTGGTATTCTCCTAAAACATAAATGACCAATGCTTTTTTTTTGGGGGGGGGGGGGTTGAAAAACAGCTACAAAAAATATCAATTTTCTCCGATTGAAAATATATTTTGAGAAACAAAACTCAAAAGGAGGTTGTTTCAACACCCAATCTATAAATCTACTACAAGAATATTTTTATTTCAGCAAACTGTTAAAGGGACAGTATCGCCGTGATCATGGCAGAATTTCAACAGGGCATGGAATCTGTGTCCAAGTTTATGATGAACACAGTGACTGAAAATTACTGGCTCATTTATGCAGCAGCAATGGTAATATGGCCTTATCATGTGGGGAATTATTTTCAGTCACTGAGTTAATCTGACACTAGCACTCCGATTCCATGCCCTGTTGATCTTGACGATAGTGTCCCTTTAAGTTTACTTGATCTTTCCTATACACTTTTTCATCTCATGTGAGATATTCCGCCTCCCATCATTTCCCCCACTCACCACTGATGATTCTGAGTTGAGAGTTGTGACTAAGGCATCCTCCTCGCTACTCTGGCTGATATCAAAGACACAGACTAGGCCGTCTGTCGACCCAGTCGCTAGGCTCTCTGGCTTGGTGGGATGAAACTTGACCTGGATAAGGGGAAGAGTGGAATACGTTCGTAAGTGGGGATTCTCTTCTTTGAAGACAAGGTACAGCATTGGTAATGTTGGCTAAACTGCTTCTATGAGTATGCTTACTCCCTTTGAATCAAGATATACATTGAAGGGAAGGTACAGCATTGGTAATGTTGACAAAACTGCTTCTGCGAGTATGCTTACTCTCTTTGAATCAAGATATACATTGAAGGGAAGGCACAGCATTAGTAATGTTGATAAAACTGCTTCTATGAGTATACTTTATACTCTCTTTGAATCAAGATATGCATTGAATGGAAGGTACAACATTGGTAATGTTGACAAAACTGCTTCTGCGAGTATGCTTACTCTCTTTGAATCAAGATATACATTGAAGGGAAGGCACAGCATTAGTAATGTTGATAAAACTGCTTCTATGAGTATACTTACTCTCTTTGAATCAAGATATGCATTGAATGGAAGGTACAACATTGGTAATGTTGGCAAAACTGCTTCTGTGTGTATGCTTACTCACTTTGAATCAAGATATACATTGAAGGGAAGGTACAACATTGGTAATGTTGGCAAAACTGCTTCTATGAGTATGCTTACTCACTTTGAATCAAGATATACATTGAAGGGAAGGTACAACTTGCGATTTGCAAAAATCCGAAAATCCGGGAAAATCCAGAAAAATCCGAAAAAATCCTGACAAATCACACCCCTGACCTTATCTTTTGAAAACTAAAGATTCTTGCTTACTTATTGTACATGTAGTTATAACAATTACACACCTATACAGCACTTTTTACCAAAAAAAAGCCACCCATACAGACCTTTACAAAGTAACAACTGAAAGGGACTTCACAGTCATACTTAAAAGAGGCAATATCGTCACGATCAACAGGACATGGAATTGGAGTGTTAGTTTTAGATAAATTGCTGCCGTATAAATGAGCCAGTAATTTTCAGTCACTGTGTTCATCTTAAAACTAGGACACCGATTCCATGCCCTATTGAAAGTCTGCTCTGATCGTGACATTAATGTCCCTTTAATTAAACTTACAGAATACAAAAGTTACAACATTAAAAGAAGATCATGATACAGTGGGTTTTTTTTTTCATTTGATAATAATGGTAAATAAGACATGAAGCTATGCACAGTGGATGTATAATCTAGGAATTAAGGCTTGCAGTAAGCACTATAATTCTCTAATGCACCATAATTCTATAACAGTGACAGCGCAAATCTTCCTAGATAATAAGCATACTGATCGACATGTTGAGTTGTTGAATAACTGGTTCTAATCTCAGAACCAAAACACTACTAGGAGTGTCGTGGCCGAGCGGTCTAGCTTACCGGACTCAAGTTCTGGTGTTAGCAGCAGAATGTGGGTTCGAATCCCGGCCGTGACACTTGTGTCCTTGAGCAAGACACGTAACCATAATTGCTTCTCTCCACCCAGGGGTTAAATGGGTACCTGTGAGGGCAGAGTTGGTTGATTAGCCCTATATGTGCTGTAATGGCAGCAATTGAGCTGTATACTCCCCTGGGAGCTGAGATGCTTTCAGGAATGATTTATGAGCCTTATGAGCCTTATGAGCAGGGGTAATAATATAATGCGCCTTGAGCACCACTCAGTTGGTGGATACGTGCGCTATATAAGTCCACACATTATTATTATTATTATTATTATAATTCTATAACAGTGACAGCGCAAATCTTCCTAGATAATAAGCATACTGATCGACATGTTGAGTTGTCGAATAACCGGTTCTAATCTCAGAACCAAAACACTACTACAAGTCATTAGAGATACTACAAAATGTAAAATGGGAAAACTCTCCTTTTTACCTCATTCATGTTTTTTTTTTCAATCCTGTTGTCCTTTCAAGTTCTCTTTAACCCTAACCACCCCATATCCTCCAAAATCCTCCAAGGGGCACTTTTTGGAAAAATTCAGCACTGTTGGAAACTGGTACTTTCACCTCTTCAAATGGGGCAAAATTACTACCTGGCAAGAAGTACAGACCATAAGTGCTGAATATGAAAGATCAACGAAAATGCATGGTGCATTTTGAAGATAAGGGCATGTTTACAAAAGCGCACTGGAGGGTTTTGGAGGATTCAGGAAGGTTCCTCGCCAGGATACCTTGGGGGTTAGGGTTAATTAAGGTTCCTAGCCAGAATCACTATAGGAGGTTTGGGTTCAGGAAGGTTCCTAGCCAGAATACCTATAGGGGGTTAGGGTTAAATGTCCCTGTTGTGTTTTTTCCTATTCATCTATTTTGGTTGTTTTTATTTAATATTTAATACAAAGGAAATAAGTTTATATAGATATATGTATTTTTGTATATTAAAATTTGATATTTTAATTCTATTGGATTGTATATTTTTATAATTGTATTTATCACTGTGTAATTCAGCCTTTTTAGCTACAATAAGTGAAGCAATAAACCAATAAATAAAATACAGAGTGGGACTACGAACTTCCTCTTACTGGTCTTCGACCATGCAAAGCTTCAAATCCTACATATTAACCCTCCAACTACTACAAGGGTCAAAATCAGTCAAAATGTTGATATACTTGCCAAGGTATATCTAGTGCACTTAAAAGTCAAATACTGTCAAACCTTACGTGTAGTAAGTACATTTACAGGTCAAAATGAGTCGACCGTTTTTGACTGGTAAAAGCATTGTCTGGTATTGTTCATCAGGGTGGTCAAAATGACAGTAAAAACCAGTCAAAAATGCCCCTGTGTGCACATTTGGGTCAACAGTCAAAACAGGCAGTTGACTGGTTTTTACCACTATAGCAGCTTCCCACTAAAGTGCTGCTATAGTAGGAGGGTTAATGACACAATGTAGGTCTTAAGCATTCTATAAATAGTTAAGTTGGTGACATACACCCAAGAGATGTGTATAGCAGAAAACCCAGCACAAAGCGATGGAAACATTGAGTTGAAAAAAATCTACTATCCTTCCCGGACTAGAATGATTAGATTACAGTGTCATCTTCATCATAATTGTGTTCTCTTCTATCCAACATGTTTGTGTTTTTGTTTCCACTTATCATCTTCTTTTGCATCTAAGGTTTGTGTTAATGATTTCATACTGACAAAAAAAAGGTCCTCATTGTCTAAGATTAGCCAGTATTGTCTACGCACAATAGGAACACAAACACGAATAAATTAGAGAAGAATAGCTCTGTCCAACAATGACATCACACGTGCAGGTCAAAAACAAAGAGAATACATGTTTCATTATGATCGGACTGAACTTGTAAAACAAAATGAATTTTAGCCACAAAAAACACTGACAGGGGAGTTTTTTATTGATTTTTTTGCCTAAGATTTGAAGAGTAAATTTCCATACAGTCATCATTTGCTTATGTCACGATCCATTGTAAACATCTGTCTCCAGTCTGTTGTAATTAAATTTTGCCCCAAGAGGAAGAAATTCCAAAATAAATTTGATCAAAATATTTGTCACACAAATTCAATACTGGAGGAAAGGTTTTACGAAACAGCATGCTTTCAATAGACACAAATAATATTTTTGTACATTTTTTTATTTTTGAAATATCGAATTATGCACGTACGGGCAACATTAATTTAATCTTGGGTTGCGAGCACTAAACTTTCGCTTCAAGAAATGAATATTTCTGTTCTCATAGGAGATGACGATCACGATTGCTATCAACAGAGTATTCAACAAAGTGAATATGCCCATGTCTGATAAAGATTGAGGTGACATTATCTCATGTTGACATCATCCGACGTCTCCCGACATCCAACTATATTTGTCGATAAGAGTGCAGAGTCTCCTCGAGTCCACACTATTCATATGGTCTGTCTGAAGAATGTTTATCTTTTCAATGACTTGAACAATTTTGCATATTGTAAGAAAAATATTTATGCAACTACGGAAGACATGATGGTGTAAAAGAAAGTGTAAGATGCAGATTTGATTAGATTACTTAAATTTGAATAAACTACAGGATTTTAAGGTAAAAGTAGAGAATTGTTCATTCAAAAATAACAAAATTATAGAATCATGATGACATCATTCTTTTCTAGAAATGATTTTGACTGAGGTGCTGTCACTCTGAAGAAAAGTGAAATAATTTCCACTTCCATTGTAAAAATTTCCAGTTCAAATAATAGAAAATATTCCTATGGCTATATGTGTGGCGGTCCAGGAAAACCCAACACATGGTCAAATTTTTACAATTCTTGTTGAGCATTTAATCAAGTAATACACCCTTTACTGATCTCATAACAGTTTTAATGAGACGGTTCTAAAACCCACAAACGGAGAAATTAGGCTTCAAAGTTGGCTATGCAGTAAACGTAAATCCCTTGAATTGAGGTGAAATTGACATTATAGTAAAAATAGTGTAAAAGTGTTTTTCATTTCTTTCAAACTAAGATTTTTCACATAAAGGAGTTATGGTAAATTTTTACGTAAATCGGTCCATAATTACAAAATGTGCGTGGCAACTTCCGACGGGTTTCCCCCGACTGCCACACATATTCCACAGTAAAATCTGAGTGCATTTTCACTATTTTCTCGTGACAACACAACGTAATATGCTGAAACTGGTTGTTTGTTTAATCTTGGTTGAAATTGAGTCAGCATACCCATTACCGATGATGTACCTTCCCTTTAAAGGTCCTAGGAAGAGTCAAATTGTGCTTATTTATTTTCTTTTGTTATTTTATCAATTGATATGAATAAAAAACGATTTTACGTTTAATTTATGTCTGGATTGGGCTAATTATTTTTAATTTGATTTTTACAAAAATTGCCTCATCTAATTTCAAATGCTGCCCAACGCGCGGTGGCGCTGTTCGTGACGTAGACCTAGGAGCAATAAACCATGAATAAACTAAGCTCCAATGTTAGGCACCAATGTTGCCATTGTGTTTAGTTGCTCCATGGTTAAACCGTGGGATTATAAAAAGGGTCATAAACTGTGCGCAACGTATACATGTACAGTGTATGTGCACACGACTTGCAAGTTGCATAGTAAACATGACCGTATAGCACCGATAAATCTGTACTGTAGGCTCTACCGTAAAACGAGCGCAAGGCCCCGAATCAATGGCATGGATACACATGGCCAGGAGTCATTGGTGGAATTGTAAGCCGTCGTTATGACCGTTTCAAAACATAATTCTGCACTCGATGATTTTGAAACAAGATCCAAAAATCACACACATAATTAACATTGTCAAAGAATTGTACAATGACATCTTCAGTGACTTCACAATGAAACGACATTTTTAGCGTTAATGTGGTGTGCGGCGTAACAATCGACCTAACGTTAGTAATAAGCCTATTGCTTGTGGGTGCACATACACATGTAAGTTACACGGAAAACAAAGCAACTTACCCTGAGACTTTCTCGCTTCAAGAAAGCTACTCTTTTCTTTTCTGGACGCTTTCTTGGCCTTCTGACTTAAGGAAATATTGTTGGTACTGCATCAGGGCGCAGCATGGCTTTAAATCTCATGCCAAACTGGCTCTGGAGCCCCGGTCAAAGTATGTTGGCTCAAAGTGAGCGCTACATATCATAGAGTGCTCCGTTGGTCCTGACCATTTCGCCTGGTCAGCTTCACACACCGTCCAAATTCGCCTGTATTTAGGGTCTGGTGGAAATCGGTGAAGGCTGACACTTTCCTTTGTGGTGTTGCTACACCCAGCAACAACACACCTACAAGGCATTTCCCAAAAATGTGGGATATCTACTAAATTTAGCTGAAAAGAAGATCTAATATGACACATCAACTTCAGTGGTTTTGAGTACGACTTGACTGAAACTTCATCGCAGGCAGTGCTGGACCTTCCTAGGTATACGTCACGGATTTGCGGATTATAATATGATAATGAGGAGGTAGGGGAGGGCGTGCGCCCCTAATTTCAGAATTTATTTTTTTAATGGTGCAAAGGGGCGGGGATAAAATAGACAAATGACAAATATATGTTCCAATAGGTATACTTTATTGTTTTCACTGTTAAAAATTTCTATTTCCTAGGACCTTTAATAGATAATGTATGTCGGAGCCATTACCAGGGACCACACTTTGATATGATTTGCATTCAGCTCTCCTGAGCTGATCAACTTAACAGCTTGATTGGATTACTAAAGCACTCACTCACGCGGCGAGTTGTGAAAACTGATGCATCCAGGTTGCTCGAGTTTGCTTTGTGCTCCCATGGAGAATTGCAGATTCTGTCCGGCTATTTGCATTCCGTTCCATTAATGCGTTAAAGGTCTCTTTTACAACAAGGACGCAAACGCACACATCTAATGAGCAGGGCATGAAGGCAGCAAAGCGCACCTAAACGTTTACACAACAGCAGGCATGTACATGTCCTCGCAAAAATAATAGTGATAATTGATCTCTTTGGACTTTTGCAGGGTCACACACATCATACAGGAATCCATTAAAATGGAAGGTAGGTCCATTTCAAAAGTAACCTGTGGAGGTTTCAACTCAATTAGTGCTCACATTTTGAGAAAACAGGGTTTTTTATTGATTTAATTTTTTATTTTTTATTTTTTTTATAGTTTGATGTAGGGTTTTATGTTTTATATTTTTCAAAAGTTGCTATGCAGAGTTGTTTTGAAATTCAACATAAAAAATCCTTTTTCTCTCAAAGATAAAGATAATTTTTCAGGATGACTGATACTTTAAAACTAGTAATCTTTAAGATAATAATGTGTTAATTTGATTATCTGGGAATTACTTTATTATATACTTTGTTGTATTACACCAACATTTGTTGCATTTAGCTTGGTTAGGGTTATAGGTCTCGAAAGTATCCAACGGCATGTAAACCTAAATGACGTCAAATATTCTTTAAAAGGATGCCATGGCTGAGCGGTTTAGTGTTCTGATGGCCGATTTGTCAGAATGTGGGTTCGAATCCTGGCCGCAACCGTGGTGCTTGTGTCCCTGAGCACTAGACACTTAACTATAACTGCTTCTCTTCGCCGAGGAGTATAAATGGGTACCTGTGAGGGCAGGGATGGTAATTGAGTTTTGATTAAGCTCGTTGCGCTACACATTTGGCAGCATGGGCTGCATACTCCCCAGGGAGTTGAGATGGTTCTAGGAATGATATAACTGGCCCGATGACAGGGGTAATAATGTTCATGCATCATGAGCGTCAAACTTGGTGGATACCGGCGCAATATAAGTGTCCATTATTATTATTATTTGATAGAAGTTACAAAAAACTATAAATCCTATCAGATCCATATATGATCCTATATGATTATTCCTATACATTCCTGAAGTACTTGTTGGAATGTGCACTTGAGCCACATTTTACAGAACAAACACAGGACAAATTACACAATTTTATGAAACTATGCTGAGAAAGAAACAGGTCTTTCATTTCCAGTTACTGGTTTTATTTTCCTGCTAGAGTGAGTTTTGTACCTCATCAGATAGAAGGTGGCTCAGTTGAAGCAAGAATGAAACCAAGAGGTTTGACAATTGTGTAATTTATCCTTTGCTGCAATGTGTTATAAAGGGCAGGTGCATGATTGACAACCAACCAATTTATCAGCTCAATGTCGAGTCTAAGTCATGAGGGAAAAGTCTGGAAAAGCATTCACAATGTTTACATGTTTGTGTTTTCTCTGTCATGAGAGCACTCTCATGAGACAGATATATTTTTTAAGGATGAATCGTATCTTCACTAACGTCAGATCAAAGTATCGTTAACCCTCCTACTAAAGCTAAACTTTAGTGGCCAGTAGCTACAGTGGTCAACTGGATGTTTGACTGTTGGCCCAAATGTGCACACAGGGGCATTTTTGACTGGTTTTTACTAATAATAATGGACACTTATATTGCGCCGGTATCCGCCAAGTTTGACGCTCATGGCGCATGAACATTATTACCCCTGTCATCGGGCCAGTTATATCATTCCTAGAACCATCTCAACTCCCTGGGGAGTATGCAGCCCATGGTGACAAATGTGAAGCGCAACGAGCTTATTCAAAACACAATTACCATCTCTGCCCTCACAGGTCCCCATTTATACACCTGGGTGAAGAGAAGCAATTACAGTTAAGTGTCTTGCTCAGGGACAGAAGCACCACGGTTGCGGCCAGGATTCGAACCCACATTCTGACGACGCGGCCATCAGAGCACAAGTCTGATGCACTAAACCGCTCGACCATGGCACCACCCTCAACAATACCAGACAATGCTTTTACCAGTCAAAAACAGTCGACTCATTTTGACCTGTAAATGTACTTAGTACACGTAAGTTTTGACAGCGTTCGACTTTTAAGTGCACTAGATATACCTTGGCAAGTATATCAACATTTTGAGCCATATTGACCCCTGCGATCACAGAAGGCCTTAAAGTAATTATTTTGGTGCTCATGAGGCTTATTTTGTTATTCTGTAATTGGGTAATAGCCACTGTGGTACATTTCCTTATGAAATACATGTAAATGTACTTAGGAACAATAAGGAACAATAAATTTACATTGATACATGCAAATTATGCGAATATACTACATGTAAATAACAATTCATACATTAGGCAAAAAAAAATAAAAAATTTGAGTTGCCCTCCACCGAACGACCCAAAAGTGCTGAAATCTCGGGTCAGGTTTTTTTTTTTTTTCTTTTTTTTTCCTATCATTCATATGCCTATTTATTAATGAAACTTAGGCCGTTTGTTTTTTATTACTTGGATTACGGATTTGTAAGCTACAAAAAATGAGCGGGGATCGGGGAAAAAAAAAGAAAAAAAAGAAAGAAAATGACCGGGATTACGGAATTTCGAGCTCACGAAATCGGGCGGGGCGAGAAAAAAAAATATAAAAAAATAATAAAAATACGAGCACGCATGGCGGCTTCTAAAACACGTACATTATACACAATTTATGTAGACAAAAGCAGAAAGTCACTGAATGAATGTCATGAGTGTTTAGGCTTAACAAAATGTTCTGTTTCCGGTTTCTGACCGACCCTAACTTTACGCCGCGACCCTAAACTTTTACATTATTCGCTTGAAAAAAAGCAGCAAGATGCACCAAGTCTCGGCAGCGGCCGCCATTGTAAACAGCAGATGCACACACGCTGATGCTCTGCCCAAATTCGCACACACAGACCATTTGTTGACACAGCAATCGATTGCATGAGTTTGGGCCGTGAGGTCAAGTCGCGCGATGCACGTACATGCAGTTGTTACTAAATGGCCAATGTATGCACTTGGGCAAATAGTATAGTCTATAAACGGACTCACTTTTGTACGTGAATGCATAACATTGGTCTGGTTTCCATCATACATCGGCCGCGATTTTTTTCTCCGTTCACTGGCTCACGGTACGTGTACACATTTACTGTACATGTATTGTAGGGATCTTGTTGTATTTGAAGAAAATGTGATCTAAAAGTATTGTTTTGTACACGATGGTGTTTTGTACGATGGTGTATTTTTTTTTTTTTTTCAGAAACGCGATTTTTTCGAGCGGCGATTCCGTAATCCAAGTTATTAAAAAAACATGGCCTTACCAATTTTCTGTGTATAAAACATAATACGTTTGATTTGTGAAATTTTCCACTTCAATTTACCGGTACCCAAGACTCAATCGATGTTTTCAAATCGAATGGCCCCAGCCCTCACATGGTGCACTGCCTTCGCGCACACTGTGTGCCAACGATTGCGACTCGAATCTACACGTTTTCCAATCGAATGGCCCCTCATATGTTTCCACTGGCTTTGCGCACTGTTTTGTATGTCAACGATTGCGACTCAATCTACACGTTTTCAAATCAAATGGCCCTCACACGTTGTGCACTGGCTCCCTGCACTGTATGTGTGTCAACGATTGCGACTCAATCTACACGTTTTCAAATCAAATGGCCCTCATCGTTGTGCACTGGCTCCCCGCACTGTACGTGTGTGTCAACGATTGCGACTCGATCTACACGTTTTCAAATCGAATGGCCACTCACATGTTGCATGTTGAGCATTGCACGCAATATGGATGAATTTGCTGTGTCAGTTGTTAAGAACAAAAGTGCTAGAAACAAGTGTATGAAATGTTGAAATAAAGTTGTTGAAAGATTATTATAAAGTTGAATGTGTGATGTCTTTTCATTCTTTAGGTACTTGTGCATACTGCTAGATCATTGTCTTTGAAAAACATGGTATGTGGTTTCAGTTCCAATGCATTTCAATCTTAAAATGAGTCAAGGAGAAAAAATTAAAATAAAAAAACAAAAATCCCGACCGACCGACCCCTTCAAATATTTTCACTGGAGGGCAACTCAACATTTTTTTTTTTTGCCTTATTCATGCCATCACACCCCACTGAGGATGACACAGAAATACACATAATACATATATGTACCTGTTGAATGACAAATGGGTTTTGCTATAGGAATGAGAAACAAGAAAAAGAGGTTAGTAAGAGAGAACCACAGAGGTGATGAATATTCATGAATCATGGAGAGAGACACGCATCAGCATGCAGGGATATTCTATAGTATTTAAATGGACACCATCGTCACGATCAGAGCAGACTTTCAACAGGGCATGGAATCGGTGACCTAGTTTAAGATGAACACAGTGACTGAAAATTACTGGCTCATTTATGAAGCAGCAATGGTAATATGATCTTATCATGTGGGATATATTTTTCAGTCACTGAGTTAATCTAAAACTAGCACTCCGATTCCATGCCCTGTTGATTGTGATGATATTGTCCCTTTAAGAGAAGGTGCCTCATACATGTATCTGTCAGTATATTTTTTCTCACTCTCAATGTACACTTGTTATGACATACAAATGAAATTTTCTTAAAATTCTCCTTTCAAAAACAAGGACGATGACTAAAAATGTACAGACAGAAAGATAACGGCCTCAGGCAGCTGGAGTCGGCAGAACATGAGCAAAGTGCAAGCAAATATTTTCCCTGGATTTTTTTCTTCGGTAAAGAAAGACAATGTTCTTCCGTCCAATTCAGACTTTAGAGGTGCCGAGTGATGAATTTAAGATGAGATTGTATTTCTTCCAAGGATGATGTTTGATACATTTCTAATGAAAAAAATCAATCACAATTATGTTCCTCGATGCTACTTTTTTTTTTCCTGCCCTTATTGGCAAGAAGTCGGCGGATGTTTCAGGAAAGGCTTTGTCAACAAACACGTGAATGACGGTACATGGCTCTTTGCACTGCCGGCATTACTAGGCGATTTTACTAGGGAGTTATCCCTGTGGGAGTCAGTTAATATACATATATTGACTTGAGCACTCTGAAACATACAACTGCATGGCTATGAAATACAAACATCATTTACTGTATGAATACATGGTCAGCAATTTATTTTCTTTCAAAGCGCAATTTCTTCTAATGGAAAAGAACAAACGTTTGAGTATAAATTGATCAAGTCTCCCACCCACCTTTTCCCCTTACAACTCTAGTTTGGAAGAAGATGTTCTGGGGGGGGGCACAGACTGCCCCCTAAATTAACCTGAACAGAGGATGACGGGTGGGATGGGGTGGAACTGACCTTCAGGAAGTCAAATGTCAAAGGTCACCGGAGTTCGCCAAAATAAAAGGGGGTCATTCCATCTACAGTAAAGCTTTGCTCACTGAGTGCCCGCAGCTCACAGGGAGCACCCGCAGCTCACAGGGAGCACCCGCAGCTCACAGGGAGCACCCGCAGCTCACGGCGAGCACCCGCAGCTCACGGCGAGCACCCGCAGCTCACGGCAAGCACCCGCAGCTCACAGCGGGCACCTGCAATATGTGGCAAGCCTATGACACTCCAGATCATAAACACATATCAAACCCAGATACTGTTGGCACCTGTTCACTGCAGCAGTCACATGCAGTATTAAGTCCATTGGATGTGAAAACCTAACACTGGCTTGGCTGTACTAATATTTGCAAGGCCATTAATGGAAAAATCCAGATGACTAAAACTGTAATAATGCTAGCACGTATAATTTGATTTGGGCATTAAAAATAATTTGATACAATCTATGTTTTCTTTACATTTTTCATTTGACTTGGTTAAGTTACCTGGGTGATGTCATCCGAATGTGACTCTTTGTATGCTCCTAGGAGATTGGTTGAACGACAGTCCCTGCAGTCAAATGAACCAACAAAAATAAAACCAAATTAAATATCAAGATTCCATACAAAAAAAAATTACCGAAAAATTTATAGACGTACAATATTAATTAATGCGAGGTAAAGGATTGGTAATTGAAATTAATCAAAAGCTGATGATGGTATCAATTTTCCACAGAAATGATTTTGTTTCAGGTGCTGTCGCATCCAACAAAATCTTGTGTTCTCCTTAAATTCAGGGAAGAGCTGAATAAGAATGCAGAAGAAAAAATCTGAATGCATTTTCTCTTTTTTTCATTACGACGCAACGTAATTATACTGAAACTTTCACAGGTTGGTTATATAATTTTTATCTTGATTCAAAGAGAGTAAGCACACTCATAGAAGCAGTTTGGCCAACATTACCAATGCTGTACCTTCCCTTCAATGTATATCTTGATTCAAAGAGAGTAAGCATACTCATAGAAGCAGTTTGGCCAACATTACCAATGCTGTACTTTCCTTTCAATGTATATCTTGATTCAAAGAGAGTAAGCACACTCATAGAAGCAGTTTGGCCAACATTACCAATGCTGTACCTTCCCTTCAATGTATATCTTGATTCAAAGAGAGTAAGCATACTCATAGAAGCAGTTTGGCCAACATTACCAATGTTGTACCTTGCCTTTAATGTATATCTTGATTGAAAGAGAGTAAGCATACTCATAGAAGCAGTTTGGCCAACATTACTAATGTTGTACCTTCCCTTCAATGTATATCTTGGTTCAATAAGAGTAACCATACTCATAGAAGCAGTTTGGCCAACATTACCTTATGTTGTACCTTCCCTTAAAGGTCCTATGAATTAGAAATTTTTTCCAGTGTAAACTATAAAATATGCACACATTAACCTCTAAATGCAATTTTAAAAAAATGTATTGGAGATTTACATCGCAAAAAAATAAATAAATAAAAATTTGGGATGAACCCGCGCCCCTAAAACGGGACAAATTTGTGACGTAGACCTAGGAACATGCCGTTTGTTGGCGCGCATCGATCGATCGATACATATGAATGATACAACGTGCAAACTTATGTAACTGTTTTTGTTGTTATGCCGCCAAGGTGTATTGTTGCTGATTGCAGCAACACTTGTAAAGATGGTGTCATTCTGCACAGATTCCCATCAGATCTAAAATATCAATGAATTTGTTTGGACAGCTGCAGTGAAGCATACCAGAGCATAATGGTCAGGAATGTGCATTGTCAATGTCCTTTGTCATTCGGTGCCTAGGTCTACTCACGAAAAATGATATCAAAAGGGACAACACAAATTTTGGGGACAAATTAAATTGTTATAACTCATGACAAACTTATAAAAATAGTAAGTATTATGTTTTATTAATACAAAACCATATATTAAGCCCCAAAAATGTAATGTGAAAAATTACCATTTCATAGGACCTTTAAAAACCGTCCAGCCATAAACCAAATCAAGAAAATATTTTGAACATTCGGCTGAAAACATGAGGAATTTAGGTCATTGATATTTATTATAATATGTCAACTTAATTTGAGATAGACCCAACCTTTCATACAGAATATATTTCATGTGCATGTGTCATAAGAAAAAATAAGAAAGGACCAAACTGCTTAATCAAATTTGATTAATTGTACTCAAAAAAGACTCATGAAGAATGCTTGTGAAATGTTTCACACACTTTTGAGACATTTCGTATCGCATAGTGCACAAGCTAGCAGTGTTGACATACAAGAACAGATGAATGCATACATGACTCAATATAAAACTGTAAAAAAAAAATTAATAATAATAATTTAAACAACTATGTTGGCCAGAACAGACAAATCATAGGTAATTTGGTCTATCATGGTTGCCAAGAATGCAAGAATGTTTGTGAAATGTTTCACACACTTTTCAGACATTTCATATCGCATAGTGCACAAGCTAGCAGTGTTGACATACAAGAACAGATGAATGCATACATGACTCAATATAAAACTGTAAAAAACAAAATTAATAATAATAATAATTTAAACAACTATGTTGGCCAGAACAGACAAATCAAAGCATAGGTAATTTGGTCTATCATAGTTGCCAAGAATGCAACATGAATTGAGTGTGCTCAATATCATAAACATGAACATGGCCAAACATGAATGCCCCAAAAAGCAATGCCATGCATGAAATAACTGGTACAGACCCCTGATATAACAAATGTGTACAACTGTACATGTATCCATCACTGGAAATTACCGACATGTACAGTGTATCTATGTTTGTGTATTTCCTTAGCAATGTGGACCTGATAACATAAGATGTCCACACAATGCACGTTCTTGAGACGTTATGTGGACTCACACACATCCACACAAGGTTTTCACAAATTAGAAAAACCTAAATTTTCTCAAAAAGGAAGCATTTTTTGTATTTGTGGTCGCAAATTGGAGTAGATTGTTCAAGGGAAAAACTGTGATAACATCCACTCCAAAAAGAGTATTCAGTGCAAATGGCAATGCTTGGGGGAAAAATTGTTTTTCTTAACTAAGTAAGATTTGTAGCTTTGCATGGTGAAAAGGATAAGTAAAGACTGTTTGCGGTGACACCATATGAAAAAAATTATCTTTTGAGTAGTAATTACTTCTGAAAAGAACTGGTGGTTACAACTCAATGTTTCAAACAGTATGCTCTGATCATCTTCAGGAGAACTACTCAAAAGAGAATTTTTTCACATGGTGTCACTGCAAACAGTCTTTACTTTTCTTAACTACTCAAGAATAAAATAATGTTCACATAGGGTATGTAACACCACCGTGTGTGCCCTTGCATTGACTCATGTGTACGTGCGTCAATGCTGTATTATGGTTAATAACTTACATGACTAGCCAATTATTATTAATTGGGATTTACATAACTTTAACCCTAACCTTCCCAAATCCTCCAAAATCCTCTTTGCCAAAGTGAAGGATTATGAAGGATTGAGGTTACATGCTACATGCTCTTTGCTAAAATGAAGGATTTTGGAGGATTGAGGTTATTAGGCATACTTGCCTTTCCATGGTACATGTACATCCATGTTTGCTGTAGTGATTGCAAGGTCAGTGCTTGGGTCAGTGGACACTGTTTATTGCTCCATGCATGCAGGGAGGGTCCCTGGCCATGTACATGTATCACAGATTAGAAACACATGTGTGCATACATGTCATGTGCTTACTTTACTACTGAAGGATTTTGAAGGATTCAGGTTATGTGTAAGCAAATGGGCCAAGGGAGTTAGGAAGGATTCAGGTTATGTGTAAGCAAATGGGCCTAGGGAGTTAGGGAGGATTCAGGTTATGTATAAATAAGCAAATGGGCCTAGGGAGTTAGGAAGGATTCAGGTTATGTACAAGCAAATGGGCCTAGGGAGTTAGGAAGGATTCAGGTTATGTATAAGCAAATGGGCCTAGGGAGTTAGGAAGGATTCAGGTTATGTATAAGCAAATGGGCCTAGGGAGTTAGGGAGGATTCAGGTTATGTATAAGCAAATGGGCCTAGGGAGTTAGGGTTAAGCTATTTTAAGTCACAGTAGTGTTGAATCTAATTAATTGTATAGTTTCAGTTGGTATAGTTTTCTTTAAGAAATCATTTTGGGACATTTGGATAGTGATCTAAAAACCAAGATCTGAAAGGTAGGAGAAAATCTAACCCCCTGAATTGTATCTGTGACACAATACAGCAACAAATAAAATGGTTAACTACTTAAATTAAAATCACTTTATTCAAAATTGCATAAATTCAAAATTGCGTCTATGATGGAGGTCCATTTGGTAAACACATACAGGACTATACAGACATATTATAAATACAACTTGGAAACAGGATTGATTTCCTTGCTAAAAGTCAAGAAATTTGTCCAGAAGTTTGTTCCCTAGAATATGACATAAAACACAATAAAGGGGGCCACTTTGCATCCGTCACGTTAGCAGTTTTTCCAATGGTTGTTATTTATTTTTAAGTGTAACCAACCAAAAGTGTTTCAACATGTGAATGGACATGCAGGCTTATACTAGAACTAATTTGAGTTGATTTATTTTATTTTTTTATTTATTTTTTTACCCTCAAATTTCCATAAAAATTGGACGGAAAAAGTTACCTCACTTTTCCGTCCATTTGTTGATGGAAATTTTAGGGTAATTAAAAAAATAATAGTAATAATCAACTCAAATTATCTTTAGGATAAGCATGTACATGTATGTCAATTCAAATGTTGAAATTCTTTTTTGGTGGTTTCAGATATTAAAAAAAAAATTACAACCATCAGAAAAACTGCTAACGTGACGGTAGGAAAGTGGCCCCCTTTATTGTGTTTTATGTCATATGCATTATGTTTCATTGTAAATGTATATAATTTATAAGAATGTGATGCCTATATTTTCTTATACATTTTAAATACGTAGCCAATGTACATTAAATCATTTATTATACATTCACCATCAGACACATTTCATCAAAACACTTCAACCATAATTTTCACTGTCTATAAATTGGTTATATTAACGAATCAATCATTCTTTATGCGCGTGATGTCTGCCGTCTAAGTGACACATGCACATGCTTAGAATATGCCTGACTTGCATCCTCTCTCCACAATTTATTTTTCAGTACTTCCGCAGTACTTCCGCAACCATGAAAGTATAATTGTGCATTATTATTGTCAGTATGTAGAAACAGAGTGCACTGGGAACAAATTACAAGACTGACAAGCAATTTAGAATAAAGCAAAAACAAACTGGACGCGTTTCAAAATTATATGCAGTGACTTTCATCAGACCATGGCGATTCCCCTGCGCTCAACCCCTAGACAACCACAAGGATAAACACTACTTTGTTCCAATTGCCGAAAAAAAGCAAGCTGGCTGGCACATCTTGGCTTCCTAATGTAACTGTAAAATCAATAGATTCTTAATTCGCTCCTATGCACATATCTGATGGGGGGGGGGGGCATGCAGGCCCTTGTAATGTTACGCCACTGTCAGTAAAGAGATTCACAAATGACCATGTGAGAAACAAGAGGAAACACATCAATCATCTTTGCTGTCAGGCGATCTATCGGAAGCCATGGTCAGGATATATATTAAGCATCCGCATGCAATCAATAACGCTGTTACAGATATTGACCCACCCCCCCCAATCCCCATCTCACTGTATCAAAAAGAAAATTTCAATTATAATATGTCCACACTTGGAAAAACCAATTCAAACAGCTTATTGTCCACTCAACCAATACGATAAACAAAAACATGAATTAGTTCAGAAACAAGACAAGAGTGATTAAAGCAACCTTGTCTAACAGAGTCCCCCAATTTGTGCATTTAACCCTCTTACACATGGAGGCCACTCCGATCCACTAAATTCTGTTCTTTAGCAACCTTCAGTACATACATGTACAAGCCTGCTGTCCTTTCCATGTAATCTTACAAAATCAACTGTGTGCCACCCAAGGCCACTGTAAATGTTTGAACATATTAGTATGGCCTACAATGTATCAATGGGAGACCACTTTACCCTGTAATCGCAGTGGTTTGACAGTGCACAGAAGGGTAACCATAGGAGGCCACTGGCTACAGCTAATGGCTTGGAGTGGCCTGAATGGGTTGTTTCAAAAATTGCACTGATTGTAGGAGGGTTTTAATAGAGAATACAGGTTTTTATATGTACATGTACAACTGAAATTATTAAGTACACACCAAGTAAAACTTTAGGTTTGGATGTCGCACCTAAATGTTTTCCAAGGAAATTCTGGTTTTGACTCAACATTTGTCTGGGAATGCAGGGGTGTGCGAACCAGTGTAGTAACCCTTTAGTAAGGGGTCCTAATTTGCAATGTCTTTCTTCCAGGACCGCTCATCAGAAGCCATTTAACATACAACATTTTAATTAATTAATTTAGTTATAATTATCACCTGAGAAAATTCAAGTCAAATCTGATATCAACTACGGAGCAAAAGACAAAAGCCAATTTTTACTCTTTTCAGAAAATTTACTTTTCTGAAACACACACACACACACCCCGTCATGCATTTCAAGACGTCTGAGGACCTCTATTATTCCTCTATTGTTTGGACTTTTTGAAGTAATCTCCATTGGTTTTGTACACGACGTCTTCCGAGGACAATGAAGAACAAAAAAAACATCGTCCGAGGATCTATTGTTCCCTTTTTTATATGTCCTCGGACGGTTTGCAGTGCAAACCCACACACACACACACAGACCGTTGTTGCTATCACTATGTGGACATTCCTTTGTTTTCCTGTACTTAAGCACAGGAATTTCTTAAAATCGTTCCAATTTCACACAGAAGAGTGTTTTGAAAGCGGTTTTCGTTCTATTTTTCCCTTTTAATAATATCCTTCGATTTAAGTCAAAGAACCTGCCTAGACAAATCTCTAATTTCAGAGATATTCGTACTTTTCCAAAGTCCAAAAACGTTATGTGGACGTGTGTAAGTCCACACAGTGCACAGAGTTCCTACACTGTGTGGACATTCTTTGTTCCGAAGTCCACATAGTGTATGCTACGCCTGTGCACACACACACACACACACATTCTCATTTTTGCATCCTTGTGGAGACCTCTATTGTTCTTTCCTTTGTTCCTGTACTTAATAATTTCCCATAGGTTTTGTACACAAATTCCTTGTGGAGACCCGAGTCCTTTAGAAATTCCTTGTGGAGACCAATTGTTCTTGCCTTTCCCTTTTGTTATAGGACTCCACAAGGTAGCGAAAGTGAGAGCACAGTCTTCTTCCGTAATTGTGGGGACATACACTCGCTTTTACACACAGTTGTGAGGACCAAAAATGCTATGGGGACATGAAAATGTCCCCACAGATACGGTGTCATGGCCCACCCTTTTCTTATAAGTCCCCACAACCCCACGAAGGCCTACCCACACATGCACACACAAGTAAACCCAATGCACTCTCTTCTTGATGAGATTTTCTGCAAATGTTAAAGGGGCAGCATCAAGAAACAATCCATAATGCAAATTGTGAATCATTTACAGTTGGGAAGGCACACAGACGGTGTTTAAGAAACATGGAAACTCGGGAGCCCAAAAGACTGGGAACTGGCCGGGGGAAAAGAAAACCTTGACAAGTTATCAAGGGATCGAGCTGTCAATACATTGCCTGTAAAGTCAGTTACACTCATGGACGGAAAGTGCAGCTGGGGCTATAATGGGGATGGGAGGAAATGAAAAGTACAGCATAGCGTGGTGAATGACACTGTGGTTGATGTTATAGGACTGCATTCTGGATGGATGGGAAAATATTCAAGGAAGGTACAACACTGATCCTTGATGTGAAGTTAAAGTACCAATCATCGAGACAAACATTTTGTCTGAAGTGAATTCCTTTTAGTGAAAACATGAACAAAATATGTATAATTATAAAGCAAAAAGACTTTTTGTGTCTAGTGTTTTCTGTAGAAATTGTGAATATTTATTACGCTTGGCTTAGACTCCACATTGAGCTGAAACTTTCACTGCTTGGTTGTTTAATGAATATATCTTGAATACAAGAAAGTAAGCATATGCACAGAAGCAGTTACCAATGCTGTACCTTCCCTTTAAAGGGATAGCATGATCACGATCAGAGCAGACTTTCAACAGGGCATGGAATTGGTGTCCTAGTTTAAGATGAAAATAGTGACTGAAAATTACTGGCTCATTTATGCAGCAGCAACGGTAATATAATTTGGGTTATTATTTTCAGTCACTGAGTTAATCTAAAACTAGCACCCCAATTCCATGCCCTGTTGATCGTGACGAAACTGTCCCTTTAAACAGAATTACAATTGTTATCATTATCAACAATTTATAATTATGCAACAAAAAAGAAAACACGTGTTTTGACACTTGTTTCATAATATAAGAATAGCTGATCCTGATAGCTTGTCTAAAGCCATGAAATGTTCATTCAGTGGTTTCAGCATTTTTGTTTTAATCACCTATGTGTATCTAATGTCAGAATAGATTACATTTTCATTTCATCAAGAGATTTAGTTCCATTCATAAGTCTCAAAATGAATATACAGTACTAAGACGCCAAGGCGTCAAATGAGTTACTCTTGTCAAGGTTGCAGAAACAAATGAAAAAAAAAATGCATCAATGGACCATTTCTTTAAGCAGAGCTCTGAATAGAAACCGGATTTGTTTTTGCCTAGCATGCATCTTTTGGATGGATCTTTTCATTTTATATTTATTTCTGTCACGTTCTGTTCATCAACATCTACATTTGTACACCTACACGAAGCAAAGTAAATTTTGCCAAACTCAAATTGCTTTTCATGCTTTGCTAGACAGTGCTTTATTGAAACCGGCCGAGCTGAAATACAGCAAAGTCAACTGCCGAGCAATTCATCTCCCGAGATCAATCTAGTCCGCAGAACACAGGCATCCTAATGTTCCTGGATGCAGAATTAGCTCTCGTTGATTGAAGGGAACGACTAAGGAAGGTTGCCGAACGGCAACAGGATGTGCTCCACCGAGGGGAAACCTGCAAAATTCACATCTTTGAAAATTACTTATGTGTCGCAGCAATCGTCACTGAATGTCTAGCACAAATCTAGCATCACATCTCATTTCATCGGGCTGTACGTATCCACTAACTGTGCAATCGATTCTGGTATTCAAAATTAGTCCTCTCTGGGTCGGTTTAATACCTCCATCAAAATTCATCTTGTCTCCCACTAAAAAGCATAGTTTTTCTCTAATTCATCATCTTGTATTTCCATTCTTCTGGTTGTTCTTGTTGTATGTCTTTTGTTTGTTTCACTTTTCTTTTCTTTTTTAATTCCGTTTTATTTGTTTAATTAAAACCCTCCTACAATCAGTGTAATTTTTGAAACAACCCATTCAGGCCACTCCAAGCCATTAGCTGTTGCCAGTGGCCTCCTATGGTTACCCTTCTGTGCACTGTCACACCACTGAGATTGCAGGGTAAGGTGGTCTCCCATTGGTACATTGCAGGCCATAATATGTTCAAACAAATTTACAGTGGCCTTGGGTGGCACACAGTTGATTTTGTAAGATTACTTGGAAAGGACATCAGGCTTGTACATGTATGTACTGAAGGTTGCTAAAGAACAGAATTTAGTGGATTGGAGTGGCCTCCATGTGTAGAAGGGTTAATTTAATATTGTAATATAAGTTTTCACCTTTATCTGCGTTATATTTAGACGCCTGTATTTTCAAGATTGAGTTTTTTGGGGCCATGCCTCCGTACCATGTTTTCCTTATTGCTTTATATTATTGTATTGTTGATAAATTGAAATTGAGGAATTAAATAGACAACCTATATCATTTCCATTCTTAAGTTCCTCTTGATCGTACAGGTTGCCAAAAACACAGCTCATAGCACCATGCAATAATAAACTACAAAAAGCACTTTTTAAACATTTGGAGATGAGTTACTTGTGGAATTTTTGGGTAATCAAAGCTAACTGAAGTGAGAAGCTGCCTTCTTATAAATAATGGTTTCAGGAGAAAAAATTATGAAATTATTTGGTTGCACTTTTTCACCAATTTAATTTTCTTTGTTAGTGTTTGTTTCAATGACATAACACGTACAACAAGATATCCTGTACATATACGTGTGTATATATTTAAGAATTATACGTGTAATACAAATCGATTATTTTGCTCAAAATCACAATGTCAAATTACAAGTGGCAGAATCGTAATGCTTTTATAACTAAAAAAAACATTGCGAGCATTTCAAATTTTGCCAGACCGAGGGACGCTTTTAATAATCAATTAGCCTTACCTGGAGAATTTCTTCAAGGGGAAATAAATGCAGAGAATTTCCGGCACTTTTTGAGTGAGTGTAGGTAAAATGGAAGCCATTTTGATAAATTCCCTGAAGCCTTCGCAGACATCCGGCGGGTGCTGATTGAAATATGGAACTAATCTACCCAAATACGTACACGCAATGTCTTTCATTCCCTTGATTATCTTCTTTCATCATTTCATAATTTTTTTTATTTTGTATTATGTTTTTCTCGGGGTGCAGGGCATATTTTTATTGATAATAATTCTCTAAGTACTGTAGATGGGAATCCGTGGCTTCCAAAGACATTTTAATTATAGCAGGCAGTAATTAAACCGATGAATGTTAATGTTGAAACAGGCCTGTAGGCTGGTTTGAAAGTAAGGGGGTACTTTTTGGAGAAAGAGGAATCCCAAAACAGGCTTATGAAAGTACATACACCTACAGACAGATAATCCTAAATAAATGTACATACATGTATCAAATAAACTTAATAAATGTAGACAAGGGTTGGTGGGGGGAGGGGAGCTAATGGCAACAGTAATAACCAAGCCAGTTATAAGAGAGAAAGGACACTTAAGCTGAATTACTAAAATGTTGAAAAAATTCAATGCTAACGTCTAACAAAGAATTACATGTTATTCATGCAATCATGATTAATCTTGATAAGCAGCTGTTAGCAAGTAAAGATGGAGCGTGTGGCCAATTGTGTTGCTCGCCGACACGTCTTTTAAATTAAAGTAGATTGACCTCGGACAAAATTTGTGTGCATTATTGCAGAAGCACGTACAGACACGTACCAATCATCTTGAAAATAATTTCTTCTGAAAATGATTTCATCTTAGAGAAAACTGAAATTGGTATGCCGAATCCACACCAAAGAATTGCAGTTCGGAAACGTTTTGTACATCAACTTTTTTGTCGTTTACTCAAAAACGTGAGCACTTGTTGCAATGTTAAAGTCAATGTTTAAAATGTTTACTGTCGTCAATAATTTGAAATGTCTTCAATATGTGAACAATTGTAATGCTTCCTTTAATTTGCCTAATTAATTCATCAAGGTTTGCCAGATAATTACAGATATCTTAGCCCAGGACTATCCAGGGTATACTATATTTTAGCATTCTCGTAATTCTCAACACTCATGTATTCTTAAAATGTTTATTTTTTGTTCTCAAACTTCACAACTCACAAGAGATCATAATTCATATCATGTCACTTCAAACCAATTGTATTTCAATCATGAAAAAGCTCAAATCTAATAACATTTCTTTTTTTGGAGCTACCCTGAGCCAATCATTTTATGTCATCTTGAAGGTTTTTCAGGGTCAGGAAAAAGTTAAGAATTTGTTTCCTCCTATCAATCTTTTGCCAATTGGAGAAAAAAATAATAATTCCTTACTCCCTAGTGAAAACTGCAATTTCAAAGGAATGCAATAATTCCTATAGGGTTGAAAATAGACGACAAGATCACGTTTTCTGGTCCGACACAATGGGCATTAAACAAAATTTGTTTCAACCGTTTCTTACAAAATGAAGATTTCTCAAAGAAGTCACGGAGCTGAGCATGATGAATTCAATTTGATACTGCTCATTCACTGTGCTGTAATTCTCTTTTGTAGTATACGGTTAAACTAAAAGAGTAGGACAAAGGGTAGCACATTTCCCCCCTGTTTTTCATGGATTGATATTACATAAAAGGAAGATCAGTTTTGCAGAATAAATAAATTAAGAACTCTTTATTCTCAATGTCTTTTGCTACGTTTGACTCAAAAGACTAATCATTATGCTTTCAGTCGTTTCATTCCTTAAGTTTTGTATTTATCTGATTGTCATACATGTAGTTATAGTTTGCTAATATCCGTGACAAAAATGCTAAATGATCAAATTAAATTTGTGTTGGAGACACGTACCCTATAAACAGGCCCCGTTTAATTTGTCTATCAATAAATATAAGGTAGAGGATTGGTAATTTTAACAAATAAATGTGAAACTTACATGATGTATTTAAAGTTGATGATGGTATTGATCATCGCTTAATTGTCTGAGTTGCCGTTACTTTTTAGAAAATAGAAATGATTTGTAGTTTGAATTTAGGAAATAGAGAACTCTTTCCTTAATCCCATGTGAGAATAATTACAACATATCTGAATGCATTTTTAATTTTTTCTTATTAAGCTGGAACTTTCACCGATTGGTTGTTTATTTTAGATGTAGTTTTGCCAACATAACCAATGTTGAACCTTCCCTTTAAAAGCAGGTTATTAGGCAGGTGTTTCATTTCATTGTATCGGTGCACCAGTCCTACATATATGTGTGCAGTATTACCAATTCAATTTATAAACGATTTTGCCTTCCTTCAAGGGAATTATAGTTTAGTTGAGAAGTACTGTACTCTGAGTAAGTTCGAGAAGCACATTTTTTTTATTCAAGACCAGCGGTGCCTGCAGGCATACCAAATTTTAACACATCCCAAGTTGACAATCTATTTATTTATTAAATTTGCTTTTACCTGAGTCAACATTAAGACTTGGAATCCCTAAAAAGACAGGGTTTCCGAGATGTCAAACCCGGCACCGGCCAACAGGTGGCTATAGACACCTTCATGTAACAACTTGTGCCATGCGCAAGCAAAAAAGGTTTACAATCAGAGAGTGCAATCATTTAATGGGGTGCCATGGCCGAGCAGTTTAGTGCATCAGACTTGTGGGTTTGAATCCTGGCCGCGACCGTGGTGCTTGAGCAAGACACTTAACTATAACTGCTTCTCTTCGCCGAGGAGTATAAATGGGTACCTGTGAGGGCAGAGACGGTAATTGTGTTTGATTAAGCTTGTTGCGCTACACATTTGGCAGCATGGGCTGCATACTCCCTAAGGAGTTGAGATGGTTCTAGGAATGATATAACTGGCCCGATGACAGGGGTAATAATGTTCATGCACCACGAGCGTCAAACTTGGCGGATACCGGCGCAATATAAGTGTCCATTATTATTAATGTTATTATTATTATTTTTTTAAATTAATGTACAGGCGCCAGTGTTCGACATTGATCTATAAAAAATACATACATGTCTTATTCATGTACATATACATATATAATGTATGTACGGGACAGTATACATTTTGTACTGTTTTATTTATTTAATTTTTAAAATATTTTTTACACATATCTAGTTTCCCTTAACCCTAACCTTCCCAAATCCTCCAAAATCCTCTTTGCTAAAGTGAAGGATTTTGAAGGTTTGAGGTTACATGCTACATGTACATGCTCTTTGCTAAAGTGAAGGATTTGGGAGGATTGAGGTTAGGCATACTTGCCTTTCCATGGTACATGTACATCCATGTTTGTTGTAGTGATTGCAAGGTCAGTGCTTGGGTCAGTGGACACTGTTTATTGCTCCATGCATGCAGGGAGGGTCCCTGGCCATGTACATGTATCACAGATTAGAAACACATGTGTGCATGCATGTCATGTGCTTGCTTTACTACTGAAGGATTTTGGAGGATTCAGGTTATGTGTAAGCAAATGGGCCTAGGGAGTTAGGAAGGATTCAGGTTATGTGTAAGCAAGTGGACCCAGGGAGTTAGGAAGGATTCAGGTTATGTGTAAGCAAGTGGGCCCAGGGAGTTAGGAAGGATTCAGGTTATGTGTAAGCAAATGGGCCCAGGGAGTTAGGAAGGATTCAGGTTATGTGTAAGCAAATGGGCCGCAGGAGTTAGGAAGGATTCAGGTTATGTGTAAGCAAATGGGCCTAGGGAGTTAGGAAGGATTCAGGTTATGTGTAAGCAAATGGGCCTAGGGAGTTAGGAAGGATTCAGGTTATGTGTAAGCAAATGGGCCCAGGGAGTTAGGAAGGATTCAGGTTATGTGTAAGCAAATGGGACTAGGGAGTTAGGAAGGATTCAGGTTATGTGTAAGCAAATGGGCCTAGGGAGTTAGGAAGGATTCAGGTTATGTGTAAGCAAATGGGCCTAGGGAGTTAGGAAGGATTCAGGTTATGTGTAAGCAAATGGGCCCAGGGAGTTAGGAAGGATTCAGGTTATGTGTAAGCAAATGGGACTAGGGAGTTAGGAAGGATTCAGGTTATGTGTAAGCAAATGGGCCTAGGGAGTTAGGAAGGATTCAGGTTATGTGTAAGCAAATGGGCCTAGGGAGTTAGGGTTAATGACCACTTCAATCAGTCCTACAAAGATGACATTTTTTTTAGGTTTTACTATTTTATATACACCAGGAGAATGTACATGTTTCAACCTTATGTACAATACAAGTACTGTACATTAACCCTGGCAGCTGCCGTGTGGTTAAAGACAAATGCATACAAATGGTAGTTGAAAAATAATCAAATGGTCGGAAAATTACTTGTTGAAAAGCTGATATTGGTATCAAATCTTCCCTATAAATAATTTTGTCTGAGGTACTGACAAAAGTTATATAGTTTCGAGTTTGAATTTAGGAAAGAGTATTTTTTCCTATATTTTACATTTGAATGAATACAAAAATTCTAAATGCATTTCTCTTATTTTCTCAAAAATGACATGATGAAATAAGCTGGAGCTTTTACGGGTTGGTGGTTTATAAAAAATACATATTGATTCAAAGAGAGTAATCATACTCATAGAAGCAGTTTGAGCAACATGACCAATGTTGTACCTTCCCTTCAATGTATATCTTGATTCAAAGAGAGTAATCATACTCATAGAAGCAGTTTGAGCAACATGACCAATGTTGTATCTTCCCTTCAATGTACATCTTGATTCAAAGAGAGTAATCATACTCATAGAAGCAGTTTGAGCAACATGACCAATGCTGTACCTTCCCTTCAATGTATATCTTTCTCCTGAAGACTGATCGCAACGTTGAGTTGTAACCAATAGAGAATAGAGAATTTCACATGGTGTCACCGCAATTAGTCTTACTTATCCTCTTCACCATGCAAAGCTCCATGTTTTACCAATGTATATATTGATTCAAAGAGAGTAAGCATACTCGTAGAAGCAGTTTTGCCAACATTACCAATGTTGTACCTTCCCTTCAATGTATATCTTGATTCAAAGAGAGTGAGCATACTCATAGAAGCAGTTTGGCCAACATTACCAATGTTGTATCTTCCCTTCAATGTATATCTTTCTCCTGAAGACTGATCGCAACGTTGAATTGTAACCAATAGAGAATAGAGAATTTCACATGGTGTCACCGCAATTAGTCTTACTTATCCTCTTCACCATGCAAAGCTGCATGTTATACCAATGTATATATTGATTCAAAGAGAGTAAGCATACTCGTAGAAGCAGTTTTGCCAACATTACCAATGTTGTACCTTCCCTTCAATGTATATCTTGATTCAAAGAGAGTAAGCATACTCACAGAAACAGTTTGCCAACATTACCGATGTTGTACCTTCCCTTCAATGTATATCTTGATTCAAAGAGAGTAAGCATACTCATACAAGCAGTTTTTGCCAACATCACCGATGTTGTACCTTCCCTTCAATGTATATCTTGATTCAAAGAGAGTAAACATACTCATACAAGCAGTTTTGACAAGATAACAATGTTGCACCTCCCCTTTAACGGAGTGTCCCATGTCACCCTTGCACTATACCTTCAGGGTGTTTTGCCCTCCCAAGGATGTAGGTGCAGACAAGATAGAAGAGTAACATGGGGGTTGGAGGGGGTCATGGATGCATCAATCGGAACATGGAAGAGTGTGTTGTTCTATGAATGTCTTTGATGAAGATAGAATGTAGCACTAAAAATGGATTAACATTTTGAAAACGAAACTGAGACGGGCATTTTGAATAAAAGTATAAGTAAGAGTAATTGCTGTGACACCATGTGAAATGCTCAATTGAGTAGTAATTAGTTCTGAAAAGAACTGGAGGTTTTTAACGCAGTGTAAGGACCTGTGTTGTTTTGGAAATTAGTGATAATGGACTTCACCCCGCCATCAACAATCATCACCAACAGAGTATTAGCCAGGGTTTGGAGGTAAGGCATCCAAATTTGTTATTCTTTGAGAAGCAGGGTGTCCAAAACTTACAAAACTTACAATACTTTTGCCTGTGTATTGCAAATAAAACAGGGCGTCCATTTAGCAAACAGGGCGTCCAAAAGACACCCAAAGGTATTGCTGGCTAATAATATGATCATCAATGACTAAGCCATTGGTCTTTATCCTTGGTTTTTAAATATGCTTCCATATTTGCTGTCTCGTATAATATTTTTTCTCTCTTTAGGGAGGGCCAAAGTCATGGTACAGCCAAGCCTTTGAGAAGCCCAGCCAGGCCCAGGCTTTGCCTAGGCCTATGGGCCTATATAATCCCCTATCTGAGCACAAAAGACCCTCTACTAATGAATAGATCTCATATAGCTCAGGTACTGTATTGTTACAGGATTAGGACTCACAAAAGACAGATTAGGAGGCCAGGCTTCTCAAAGGCTTGGCTGTACCACAACTTTGGCCCTCATCCCTTCGTAATCTACTGATTACTTTTGTACAAACTTCCATTTTTTCCCCTTAATTTTGTAAGATGCATTGTGGAAATAAATGTTGAGTTGAACTGAACTGAATCCTGCACTAAATACCTGCACGATAAACATTTATTCTCTTAATTCATAATTCATCCACTCTATTACAGCCTTAATAGTCTGTTGAGCTGTCACCACTGTCATTTCCAGACATTCTTTTGAATAGCTGCCCACAGTTTATTACATATTCTTGTCTGTTGACCAGACTATTTTACGATAAACTGTGCTCTTCCTTATAGTTATTACCGCAAACCAATTACTTTCATTTTATTCCATCAATGCAAAAGTCATTTTACTCGACAATCGTAGAGAACAAATTACGGATCACTTGGCAGTCCAAAAAGTCTCTAGAGCACCCAACTTCAGAAAGCATCTTGAGTTACATCTTCCAAAATCTAATTAAGGGGGCAAAGCGCTTTTGAGGGTCCTTGCCGTGAGGCTATCACTTAACCTTATTTTCCATTTCTCCTTGGGGTGCAGTGTGCCTGTTGTGAGATGTACACAATTTGCCTCCCGACAATTACAAAATAACGAACAAATTTATGTATATTTCCAGAAGCTATTAAACTACATGTGAATATGCGTCACAAGCTGTCTATGGAAATTACTTTAAGATGACCGAAATGAGGAACTGTAGAATCACTGACTCATTTTGACCAAAAAAAAAGTCACAAAGCAAAATTCCTTGGGCCAATTTCATAACTTTAACCATTTTACCAATAGAAGCTACATGTAGGTCAAAAAATGTGAATCATGCGAACATGTTTGTTTAAAAAATAATCATATGTAACTTTGTTAGATCACAAATCGTGAACCTTTATCCCACTTCTGCCACTATTTCCCCTGAATGTAAGGTTATAGCTGAAGAGACTGGCTTTTCACGGTCCTTGTCAATATTTTACAAAAAGCCCATGACAAGTCCGATGCCGATTTTTCTGATATTGTAACAATGGGTTGCCAGACAAAGTGGTCTAGAATAATAGGCCATTGTTTGACAGAAATGAAATGTTACCTGTCAGAACAATGTTAGACATTAGACTGTAGCCAAGAGAATATTCAACAAATTTAAGTTTTTTCCCCCCAAAAAAAGGCTAAGTGCCATCGGTTTATCGATCAGTCCCCGGAGAAACAACAAGTTATCAGCTTTCTGAGAATGCTGAAATATAAGTCCGCCAATCGTCACAATTCTGATCGACGGCCACCCATAGGCACCTAGACATGAGCCAAGCAAGTATAACCTGCGGAATCATCACTTGATTAAATGTTCCATATTTCAGTGCCAGCTGGACCATCTGTGATAAACCAAAAAAAGACTAACATTTCAAAGGCACTTAATAAAAAAAAGAGTGAAAAAGCCATGATCAAGAAAAATTCACTTTACTTTGGTATGACTGCAGGGAACGCTTTTCGTTCAAAGATTTATCATACATGTAGCAATATTTTAAGAGCAGATATATCTGTGCATGTATGTAATGCTAAATTGGAATAGAAATCCATGAATTTTGTGTAGCAAATTGTGAATTTTGTCTAGTGTTTTGCTGTGCAGTAGAAGCAAAATCGCTCTCTGTTATCAGTCACATTGCTCGGGGCTGATCCACTGTCATCAGTTTCACAAGTATTGTCATTTCATGTCAGTCCCTGCCGGTTATTATTTCAGCTATTATGTTTCATGGAATTTCATTATACACACATTGAAAGAAACATTTTCCCGGGGCACGGAAGACCAGAATCTAGGCCGGAGTGTCTTAAAAAACTTTTATGCTCTTACTTTCGCTCCATTGTGGAGTCCTATAACAAAAGGGAAAGGCAAGAACAATTGGTCCCCACAGGGGAATTCTAAAGGACTCCACAAAGAAATTTGTGTACAAACCCTATGAGAAATTGTTAAGTACAGGAACAAAGGAAAGAACAATAGAGGTCTCCACAAGGATGCAAAAATTAGAATGTGTGCACTTCAAAGAATTAGTAAGTCAGTTGGTTGGGGTGTGTGTGTGGGGGGGGGGGGTGGTGAGGGAATGATCTGGGTCCATGTAATATGCAGTAATGCCAACTGCTCTTTGATTGTTTTACTTTGTTTGGGGAGGGGGTCGGTCAAACTTTTTGTCACAGGAATGTTGCTTATTTGTTTTTCATTCAAAAGAGCCACACAGTGGCGGCAACATTGAAAAAAAGATATCAAACAAACGAAACAAAATTATTTTTTTTAAACAGTGTAACTTTCAGCACCATTTCAGAAACTTTGTTCAGAGGGGTGGGAATGGTTGCAAACGATACAGGCTAAAAATTCATTTTCAAATGTGAGAAAGTCAGGACCGAAACGTTTTTTTTTTAGGGAACAGTTGCAAATGACACAGGTTATTAAAAACAAAATGTACAGACAAAAGGGGCACCTAAGAATTAGAGATAATTGGAAAATCGGTCAGATGGAGAAAAAGTATCCAATTTAAAGAGAAATTTTTAGCTAAATTCTTAATAGGATGGTAATGCAATGTATAACTACATTATGTATGCTGTGCACATCTGGTCCGCAGGGGTTTCGCATGTACATGTATGCTACTAAATCAAAACACAAAATGAAAATATCAAGCCCTTGTAAACATTGTGTTATTCAGCAATACCTTTGGGTATCTTTTAACCCCTTGCATACAGTTGACGGCTATAGCCGTGGCTGGTGAATTAATTGAATTTCTAGCTGCATTTGCTGAGAATTCGCCTTGAATAGAAATCTTCAAGAAGGCTGGTAGTTTGGTGAACCATATTGTTCTTGAAATGGAGTGTTATATAATAGATTGGGCTTTCGAGAGCATTCTGAATACAGCCTTTTCATGAGATTTCTGAACACCAGCCTTTCAATTACGCTATGTGGGGACTTCATGTGCGATGAACAGGGTATGCCCGGCTTAGCTTGCCCGCTTATTGTTCAGTCTATACGATTGGCTGAACAGCGGAGTTGTGCACATGTCCACGGCCGGGTTTGACCCGGTGCTCCCCGGCCTCACAGATGTTGGCCGCAACCACCTTCACTCGGTAAAAATAATACCGTACGCAAGGGTGTTTTTGTTGTAATAATTATTCACGAGTATTGCAAAGCATACATTTTGACACCGTGTTTTTCAAAGAATAACAAATTTGGTAGCCCTTTTTTCCTGAATAATACTCTGCTTGTAGTGATGAGAGGATTTTTTTTTTTAACAAAAGGTCATTCCTGTCATTTGAGTCAGTCTCAACTGGAAGGAAAACAAATTTGGCTGAGACATTAGACCAACGAGACCAAACCAGACCACAGATTGATGATGTACATGTATCAAAAGATGAGTATTTTCTTCCTATGCCGAAAGACTGAATACACCCTCACATTACCTCAGCGACTGCGTTTCATCCGTCCATTATCAAGTTACCATTCCCTTTCAAATCCCCAGTTTTGAGTAATTCAATTCTCTGCCTTAACAATTTACGGGTTGTCTGTCGAAAAAAAAATGCGAGAGAGACAAGATCGGCCTGTGACTAATGGGGTTTGTAGTATTTTACCTGCTAGATGAATATCCTTGGGGTATAAATGATATTCATTCGTCTGTATCTATAACAATGTAATAACATTCCGACAAAAGATGAAATGTTAAATTTGAAACTTGGGATGCTGAGGTATATTATTAATTAAATAAGATGCACAGACACTCTCATATGTCCTCATCAATTACAGGAAAACGCTGTACACATACAACAGTCGTACGACACCCAAAGGGGTCATCACAATTTCTAAAGAAAAAAAAAATCCTGAAATTAAATGTGGCTAGAGAACACATCCTCGATATAGATTGAAAACATGATTGTCTACAGCGCTTCCAATTGAGCCAAACTGGCTAAAAATAGGTTGTCATGGTAACATGCATGCGCATGCAAAAGTTTGGACACTTCAGAGAATCCTAATCGTTCAGCTGTACATGTTCAAGATTGCACATGATGGATAATGCGTCAGACACATACGTACATGTACATGTTCCATTTAGTAAAATTCTCACAGAATCGGTCACCAACACAAGAGACAAAAATCCAAAATTAAAGGGAAGGTAGAACATTGGTAATTAACTCATTACAAAGTTAAATTAACTGATTACAAATCATTCTGATAAAACTATTCCATCTGAAATGCTCTTGTTCTGGAGAGAAAACAAATATTCACATTTTCAAAAAGTTACCAGATGTACAATTGGTTGTTTAATGTTGGTTGTTTCATATTTAATGTTGGGTTCAATGTATATCTTGATTCAAAGAGAGTAAGCACACTCATAGAAGCAGTTTTGCCAATATTACCAATGCTGTACCTTCCCTTTGATGTATATCTTGATTCAAAGAGAGTAAGCATACTCGTAGAAGCAGTTTTGCCAACAATATATCATTTACCAGTATTGTACTATCACCCTTAACCTGGATTTGGAATGAGCTTTTGGCTCACTCTGAAACACTCTCATGATCACATTCCCATGCCTTGTCTGAAGAGGGTGGTTCATTCCAATTTTCAAGAGCTCTCATTGGAAACATTTCCTGGACTACTTCTGGGAAATTACAACCAGCCGAGATGATAGGATCAATTCTCAATAATGGATATTTGAAATGCTTATAAATTTCTTTTTCAATTTAAGCTATTAAATTTGGTAATCTAAAAAAAAAAAGCAATCATCCTAGAAAATGATTTACAAAAAACTTGTAAAACATTTTTTATTTTTTTATTTTTTCAAAAACATGAGTTCCTGTTGTAATGAAACTTTAACAAATTACTTTTATGATATACTTCTTGAAAACTAGAGCTGGGGTGTGACTGGGCAGTTTTGAAAAATCCACATAAATTTTGCTGGGGGTATTGGGGCCGCTGTTGTGAACAGAGCTGGGGTGAAATCTATAGTTCTGAGCATATGCTTTGCTTTCCTTTATTGCTTAGATCTTTAAAATCCGGAGAATCACAATATTACGATTTGTAAAAATCTGAAAATCCGGACAAATCCGGACAAATTACACCCCTGCTAGAGGGTTTAAATGAACCAACGTTGGCAAATACATGTATCAGTGTTGCAAATGTACCTTCTTTTTAGTACAGTGGCGACTGTACATGTGTATGTAGCCCTAAGACATTAGTTAGATACACAAACATGTACTATAAACAAAATCCAATTTCGCCTTGATGAGAACATGTCCAGCACGTAACCCAAACCAATCTTGTTTAACTAAATGTATTCATCACAAGGAACGTGAAGTGGAACTTGCGATGCACCGCGGAAATTCCACATTGTTTCCTCTTCCACAACCACTTAGTCGCTCAAATAACGTAAATGAAAGGGTATCTGTATCTACATGTATCTATAAATAGTGTGATACGTGTCTGTGCCTGTGACGGACTCTTTAACTGTATGCGTGGTTCCCGGTGCATTATGGGTTCCACTCAAGGTTGTGCATTTCATGCTCGGTTACCACAATGATCAGAACACTGAGATGTAGGACAAGCAGGATTTCTTTATTCATATTGAGATTGGATTATTTAGTCACGAAAGGAAATGCAACAAGGACTGATTCCATGATGATTGTACAAACTTTTAATGTCTTAAATTATTTTAACATTGTCATATTTATTTCTTTAAATGTGTCTTTTTATGCATAGTCTGTTAAGACTGACGCAGGCCGATAATAATTGAGGAGGAGACATCTCAGGATCAAGGTGAAGTGATTACTGTGTCATAAAACCAGTACTTCTAAAGTTAAATTGGCCCTATCGCTGCAATGCCCACTAAAAGAAATCCGACAAAGCCAATGAGTGTGTATTGTAAAGCATACACAATACAAGACATGCTCTGTGAGCTTGTCAAACGTAATGGCATCATGGCATACATATATTTTGTACATGTAGCACACGCGCGGCCATTCGATGAATCTATTTGGCCAATCAACACAATGAAACACTTGTTTTGCAGTATTTGCTCATCAGTGCACATCGTAGCCCTCTAGTGGTGAATTTGCACCCAGTGTCTTGATGAAAGCCACTTTTGCGTCGTGTGAGCGTTGTGCGTACACTTTATGTGCGTACGTTATGGTATTAACCAGTTCGCGTCGGGAATAAAAAAGTTTTTCTGGGCCCCTGTGCGGGTTTATTTTCCCCACACACACCGTGAATGGAAGCTTCCACAGCGGGTGGCCACGTCTTCCGTGCATGTCACCGTACACAGGTGGCTCAACCGAGCATGCATACCAATATTCCGGAGTTTCCTTTCGCCTGTTTAGGCGCTCTCGGATCCACGGTGCAAAAAAAATTTGCGTGTATACACGGCCTCCAACGCGAACTGGTTAAGCGCGCGTGTACTTCTATCAGCCAATGATCGCTGGACATATTCCACACGTACGCACATCAACTGCAAAATACGCCAAACGCGATGCACTATCGCTGCCCTTTCGCCCACAGTGATCTAACAATATGTGCCCTCAACGGCTCATGCATGGTACGAATACTAATCAAAAGCAGGAGTTGTCATTTATTATTTAAGTGTAACGTAATTTCAACATAAGCCACACCTCTGTCGAAAGGAGTGGTTCCAACAATAACCTGCTTACGTACCAAAATGCATTGGCAACTTTTTCTTTATAGAATTGTACTACTAGATTCGGGCGTATTACTCGGAGCTGTGTATAGGTGCTAACTGGACATAGTTTGATGAAATTCTTGCGTCGGGTGATAAACAATTGATTTATTTTTGCCCTACTGGACATAAGTGTTCGTTATAATTGGGCTAGGCTATTGACAGGATATGTAGCTTACAGAATTACAGAAGAAATCGTTAAGTTGATCGTAATTTATGTTTTGCAAAAGATTGAAATCGTCACAATGGCTGCCATTTTATAAGCAAAAGAATTGCATTGAAATCATGTTAAAAAAGTGAAATAAAGATTCACTGTCTATGTAAACTGAACAGTAAAATATTCTTTCTCTGGAATAACAAGTTTTAAAAATGCATGCCAACAATACGCACGTGCATATGACGCACGTATCTACACATGAAGAATATCATCTCTATCAAGATTTCCATGAAAAGAACATGATCGATAATTGCAAAATTTAATTTTCTTTTGACTCAGACATTCTCAATTCATTATTATCAAGTCTGGACTAAGAGATATTGGTATTACACTAATTTCTAAAAAAAGTTTAGAAGAAAACCCCCCAAAAAGTGGAAAAAAATAACAGATTTTTGGTGAATTATTCATGTGAAATATTTGTCTATACAGGTTTATGGCTGAAATAAGTGACTCAGTCAATCTGTAACCAAATCCTTATCACTTTGTAGTGGTGCTGATGAATAATGAGATAGCTTCAATTTGTATCATGTCAAATGTTTAATAATGTAGTAAGCATTTGATCATCGTCTTGTCTAAAAAGGGGGTACAAATCGGCATCACTCCGTAACGGAAAATTTATTTATTTATTTTAGATAAAATTAATTCACATAATTTTGGTAGTGCATGGTATTATATACTGAATTAATAACAATTTTGTTTACCATAATGAATTTATTGCTTGCATGAGAGTAATCGCTTTCTTTTGAGTCAAATGTCATTCGGTAACAATCACAGAATTGCCCACTTTCAGAATAAGAAGTACACATGTAGAAAAGCAGGCTTATGTAGCTTTGTGCTCATCGTGGCTCTCTAACGGTGAAATGCACTTCAGCCAGTTTGGAACAGCTTACTGGAATTTTCATATACACTCACTGGCCAAAAGTACTGTAACATGCTCAAAATAGTACTTTACAGTAACAGGTGAGATGATCATTTAATCCGATTTCATCGATCGTGTATTGCATAGCAAGAACAGTAAAAAAGAACATTGACTTCAAAACACAGGCACTTTCAAGAAGTCTTAAGTAGTGTAAATAAAATAAAATAAATTATTGTAATAATTCTCCAAACTGAACTTTGGTGTGAATTTCAATGTTGCAATACTTATGGCCAGTGAATGTAGTATATACACCTGAGTTGGTTTTTCTACCTAAAAAAACCAGCTTTTTATTCTGCCATAATATTTTCTTTTTTAAATAAAACTTCAGCCGAAACCTCTTTCGTGGTGACCGTTATATTTGAATAGAGCAACAGCACATGCTGGTACTCATAGTATTAGCCAGAGGGGTGTCTGGGTGTCTTTTGGACACCCCGTTTCAGTGTTGGACACCCTGTTTCAATGTTGGACACCCTATTTCACCTGTCATTTACATGTACAAGTATTGTAAGTGAACAATTTGGACACCCTGTTTTGAAATTTCCAGCAAATTTGGACACCCTATTTCTAATTCCTGGCTAACACCTTGCTGGTACCAATACCCTAGCCTGAAGATCTAACGTCACGCTTTGAACTAGAGGCGCATGAATTACGCCAGATCCTGGCCGTGCAGCCGCCATATTTTTCCCAATGCTCAACTTTGACCTTGGTAGCTAGTGTGCAAGCCTGGAAGCGTGGCGTCAGATCATCAGCACAACGCGTTAATGTATCCAATGAAATCCTTTGAGTGGTACGCCTGGAGCCTGTCTATATCCTTGATAGGATATAGACAGGGGACCAGTCTACCAATACCCTGACAATGTAGATAGTGTACATGTACATAGTGCCCTCTTTAGGCCATGAATGAAGCTAATAATCCAATAGTCAAGACAGAACACATGGAGATAATCCTCCAAAATCCTCTTTGCTAAAGTGAAGGATTTTGAAGGATTGAGGTTACATGCTACATGCTCTTTGTTAAAGTAAAGGATTTTGGAGGATTGAGGTTATTAGGCATACTTGCCTTTCCATGGTACATGTACATCCATGTTTGTTGTAGTGATTGCAAGGTCAGTGCTTGGGTCAGTGGACACTGTTTATTGCTCCATGCATGCAGGGAGGGTCCCTGGCCATGTACACGTATCACAGATTAGAAACACATGACTGTGTGCATACATGTCATGTGCTTGTTTTACTACTGAAGGATTTTGGAGGATTCAGGTTATGTGTAAGCAAATAGGCCTAGGGAGTTAGGGTTAAGGTTTGTGACAAGAGGTCATCTGTAATGGATTAAACTGGCCCAGCACCTTCGGATGACCCGAGGGAACGGAAACAAGTTGGTGCACAAATTAAAACATCAAATAAGAGCGTGTCAATGAACGGGCGAATATGGCATCCGGACTGGCATCTGATAATGGAAAACATGCATTTTACACTGGCCTAATCACACACATCTACATAATTAAAAAACTACATGTACATTAGGAATGGCATTTGGAAAACCTATCCTTAGGGTAAGTGTTCAAATGCCATTTAATGCCTCATTAAAAGAAACTTTATCCTTTTACATATTTGTGACCATGAATCTTTAACCCTAACCCCCCTAGGTATTCTGGCTTGGAACCTTCCTGAATCCTCCAAAATCCATCAGTGCACTTTTGGAAACATGCCCTTATCTTCAAAATACACCATGCATTTTCATTGATCTTTCATATTCAGCACTTATGGTCTGTACTTCTTTCCAGGTAGTAATTTTGTCTCATTTGAAGAGGTGAAAGTACCAGTTTCTGAAAGTGCTGAATTTTTCCATAAAAAGTGCCCCTTGGAGGATTTTGAAGGATTTGGAGTGGTTAGGGTTAAAGATACATCGCGCCTATGATTTATTTATTTTGTCTTCATTCATTTTAATGACAAATTGCCATATGTCCTTGGAGAAAGGAAAACAAAAATAAATTTATATTTAATACAATTTTTGTCAATAATTGAAGCCACATTACACAACTACATGTAGCAATCTAAAAAAAAAAGAGCATAATTGAACACAACTTTTATAATAACAAAAATTGTAAAAATTGATAGAAAAAAATTTCCAAATGAAATTGAATTTTGTTGCTATTTTCTTGTCAACAATACAACAAAATAAGCTGAAACTTTCGCAGGTTCTAGATTTTTGCAATGTATGGATGCGTTAACCCTCCTACTTCTGGTACCTTTTTCATACCTTTTTCATACAAGTTGATCCACCATTTGAAACCATTCACTTTTGTGGTTTTGAATGGTGAAATAACTGTGTACAGTATTGATTCCCCCCAAATGGTTTTGAATGGTAGGTCAGCTAATACAAAACCTTGTTTGGATCTTTCCAAATGGTAGTACAGCTAATACAAAACCCTGTTTGGAAGTGGTGAATCAATGGACCCTCTATGCATTTGAATGGATTTGAATGGTAGTAAAGCTTGCTACCAACACTGTTCAAATGGTATCACCATGTGTGTACAAAACCAATGGGCATTTTGGTAAGTGGAAATTTTGAATGGTTTCAAATGGTCAAACAGTAGGAGGGTTAACATACATTTTTGTCCAAAATTGTAAACTTACATTAACCCTCCTACTACTACAAGGGTCAAAATCGGTCAAAATCAGTCAAAATGTTGATATTTGCCAAGGTGTATATCTCGTGCACTTAAAAGTCAAACACTGTCAAACCTTATGTGTAGTAAGTACATTTACAGGTCAAAACGAGTCGACTGTTTTTGGCTGGTAAAAGCATTGTCTGGTATTGTTCAGGATGGTCAAAATGACAGTAAAAACCAGTCAAAAATGCCCCTGTGTGCACATTTGGGTCAACAGTCAAAACGGGCAGTTGACAGGTTTTGACCAATATTGCTACTTGCCACTAAAGTGCAGCAATAGTAGGAGGGTTAAAGATATATATTGGGCTAATTTTTTACCCATTTTACTGGCAATTTCCTTTTCAATCTGAATAACAAAACAAAAAAAACATGTAGGAAAACACAAGATAATTGCACAAACACAGGCTTATTCCTAACATTAATAGCTCATCAGATAGTGTCTGACAAGGCCAACCGTTAATTAGCCCTAACTCCCTAGGCCCATTTGCTTACACATAACCTGAATCCTCCAAAATCCTTTAGTAAAAACAAGCACATGACATGTATGCACACATGTGTTTCTAATCTGTGATACATGTACATGGCCAGGGACCCTCCCTGCATGCATAGAGCAATAAACAGTGTCCACTGACCCAAGCACTGACCATGCAATCACTACAACAAACATGGATGTACATGTACCATGGAAAGGCAAGTATGCCTAATAACCTCAATCCTCCAAAATCCTTCACTTTTGCAAAGAGCATGTAGCATGTAACCTCAATCCTTCAAAATCCTTCACTTTAGCAAAGAGGATTTTGGAGGATTTGGGAAGATTAGAGTTAATTTCATTTCCTTTTATGCAAGGAAAACAAAATTAATGTTCCAATCAAAAAGGAAACTGCTGGTAAAACGACAAAATATCATAAGAAAATTTTATAATGAGAGTTATTCATGTCACATCACGTCTAAAACAACTTCTCTAAACATGTCCGCCGCGTTTCTCACCTAGAGGCATAATTCCCCCATCAAGAGCGCATACGTACAGTATTTGCTCGGAGACATTTATCAAGAAATAACCGGCATTAGAAGGAAACACGACCCACTTCATAACCAGGGTGATAACGGTGATTAAATGTTGCAGGCTGTCCTCCGACTTGGAGCCCGGTGTTGTAATTAGCCAGTGTACTTCCGCCCTGCCCTATGCCATTGCTATGCGTATCAATGGAGGTGCCGTTATTGGCACTTGGGACGGTGTCGTCATAAAGTCTCAAGAAAAATCCTGGCGAGTACTTGACTAATAAGTCTTGACTTCTACTACAAAGAATTCTTTATACAGCTATGCTGCATGTCAATTAGGTTGGTACGACATGTAGTTACACCTTCAGGCAATACGGTACAGTATGTATGCTTTCTATGTACTTATTACATACTATATTTCTGCTAAATATGTTTTGTTTTCTTTTTTTTTTACTAAGATAGAGTTTCCATTTAAAGTCAGTATACCCTCTTGATAAGATATCTGTAATTGCAGACATATTTTTTAAGAAGATATGTATAAAACACTTTAAATAGTTTCAGCTTTTGAGTTGTTATTTCATTGTATTTATTCCAACGTGGATTTTCTGTCTTCGGACAGCAGAAATTCATTTTGGAAATGATGACTAAACTAATAGCACCTCTCTATAAAAATGTGATTATTTATGTCTTTTCAGATAACCAATAGCGTATAATGGGTTTAAGCTTTGCAATTTGCAAATATAACTTTTTTTTAATATAGATTGTTAAAGATTTTGCAGGAATACATCTTTAAGTCTAGCAACTATAGTTGACATTATACATATTTGGGGGATGGAGGGGGATATATACCCCTTTTTGGCTCGGGGGGGGGGGGTGGTCCATAGGATCATCCCCACCAGAATTTACATGCAGTAAATTAAAATGGATGTGTTTTTGCAGTGTGTGGGGGGGGGGGGAAATCCAGTACATAATGCAACAAATTTCAATATCATCCCCCCCCCTACTTTTCGACACGGATTTACACCACTGATTACCCTCATCATATCTGAATACTCACCAGAATATTAAGTATGCGTCATCTCCTTGGGCCTGTGTCCCTGCACATAGGATCGAATCACTGCAGCTGACGTCAAAACTTGTAAACATGTTACCCTCAATACCTACCAGCAAAGAATGTGGAGATAACGTAGTAATTTTTTTTTTTAAATCAATTAAAAAAAACATGACTTTTTTCAAAATGTACCAAGCTACCAATGGAGGATACACATGGCATAATTTGTAACAGACAGTTCAAGTCACTGACAGAGCAAGTATTACTATATATATGACACAGAAACACAAACTGCATGTTGGGCTGGAAAAGCCAGCAAACCTGTGTAACTAACATCAGAGATTATTGATTTACTGTGTCCAAACCCCACCTCGTGGCTGGCTATAATTGTTCAGGTTAGATCCAAACAACTAAGCACGAATTGGCCATGTGTTCAATTTGAAAATAAGGTTTAAGTAGTTCACGAAGTGTAGAGTAAAATTGTCTATTTATTTCTTTATTCGTATAACAGACAAATTTCCAAATATTATACTTTTATAATGCAGGGGTCGAAATTAACACTAGTCCGCTAGCCACGGGCTAGTGGTTTTAGCAGCGGGACTACTAGCTGCTGGGGTTTCGGTAGTCCGATGGGCTAGTGAAAAAAATGAAATAAAAATATGCAAATAACATTCAGTATAATCTGAGCAAGAACATGTTGCTCACCAGCTCATGGTTCATTTCTTTTTCTTGTATTTATATTCACCTTTTTTTCAGGACTACTAAAAAATGAGAAGGACTAGTAAATTTTTGACATAACTAGTCCTGTGGGCTACCATAAAATTCAGGTTAATTTCAACCCTTGATAATACTGTAAATTTTGACTATAATTATGTTTACAGATTCAATATCAGATACATTAAAAATAGTTTCTTTATAAAGACCATGTACTGAATGTTCCTTTTCGTTGAAAATGTGTTAACTGTACTTATTATATTTATAAGTCAATAGCCATTTGTGTAAACCTCTTTCAAGAAACAGTTTCTCATTTGCAAAGTCATCTCTGCTAGATATACACAGCTGAACACACGCTGTATTTGAAAAACCTCTGAACCTAAAATCCTCAGGTGATCTTTAATGAAAGTCTAGTGGAAACCAATGCCCATTCATTAACTTTCTCCACTCTGTGTTTTCAAATAGTTGAACAAAACCCCTTAACCCTCCCCCCTTTTTTTCCGCTTTTTGGTCAAATATATGACGCCAGTGTAATCATGCTTGTGAAAGATGCACATCAATCAACTGACAGGCAATTTATAGAAGGACGTTGATGTTCCACACAGTGAATGTGAGGTGAACGTCTTACGTGAGTATGGGGGATTGTACTACTTAGTACTGACAGACACAGGTAAAGTTTAATATTGCCTGAACTTGTCTGCAGCACACACATACCCGATTTCGTGTTTTGATTTTTTTTCCGTTTTTTCTTTCTTCATAAGACAAAATTTGCATTGAAGAGTCTGGCAATGTGCGTGACTAATGGGAATGGGAGGTTTCAAATTTAAATTCAAATTCAAAGCGGTTTTATTCATTATGTTCATTCAAATTCATTCATTAAAAATCTGATATTTATACAGTTCTTTTAACAAGTTCAAAGGGCTTTTCAAAGAAGAAAATAAATTAAAGTCAAACAAAAAGAACAATTCAGTCCCGAGGAGAAGCTGAAAATGAAAACAGGTAGGTTTTGAGACGTTTTTTGACAATGTGGATTGACGAGTAGAAAGTCCAAAATCCTACTGATAGTTCTCAATAAGAATGTGTTCCAGGAAAAATGTTATCCAAGAACTCTTTGATGGGAAAATTTCTTTCTTTATGGGACACACTAATAATAATAATAATAATAATGAATTTATTGTGCACATTTTCCCATAAAAATGTACAAAAGCGCATTACAATCTTAAAAAACTAGCACAAAATAGTAAAACAAACAGATTAATACATTAAGTCAAAAGATGTAAAAACAACAAAGTAACACTTAAAAATAAATAAATTAACCAAATGCTTGTTTAAAAAGAAAAGTCTTAAGCTCTTTCTTAAAGACAGACAGAGACTGAATTAATTGGATATTTGAGGGCAATTTGTTCCATAATGTGGGCGCAGCCTGCAAGAATGATTTGTCTCCAGTAGATTTTTTCATTTTTTCTTTAGGATAATTTAAAAGCAACCTGTTATTGGAACATAAAGAATAGCTGGAATTATCTTTAACGTGCAACATATCAATTATGTAATCTGGGGCAAGGTGGTGAAGGGCCTTAAATGTCAACAAAATAATTTTGAATTCAATACGATAATGTACAGGCAGCCAGTGTAACTGATAAAGTAAGGGCATAACATGACTCCACCGTGGTGTACCGCATACAAGCCGAGCAGTGGCATTTTGTACCTTTTGTAGTTTAGCTAATTGCGAATTTGGAAGACCACAAAATAAGCTGTTACAGTAATCGAGACGACTAGTAATGAATGCATGAACCAGCACAATTAGCGCCTCTCTTGATAAGTATTTCCTGATTCTTCTAATATTATGGATATGACAGAACGCAGTTGAGCAAGTTTTTGTAACTTGCTTGTTCATAGTCAAATTTGAGTCAAACCAGCAACCTAAGTTGCAAACTTGCAAGGATGGTGGGATAGAACAGCCGCCCACTGTTAAGTCTGGTATAGTTAATTTAGACAATTGCAATCGACTACCAATAATAATAAATTCAGTTTTGGCATCGTTAATCATAATCACACACTGTGCTTTATACTGAATCTGTGACATTATTCATTCTGCAAACTTTTCCCACAAAGTTTAAAAATCTTCAAAATAAAAATTGAACAGTAAACATACTGAAAAAAAAGGCACTAATTAGACCCATAGTATGCATTAAAAAAAATCATTGTTTATCAACTTGTTCATGCAATTCAACACTTCCTTGTAGAAAATCTTAAATTACAGATGTAGGGTAACCCATTGGAAATTACCATAATTATTTCTAAAACCTTACTTGTCATGAGGCTGGGGCCAGTATCAAACATCCTGTGAAAAATATTGTAACATTTATCTAATGTGGCCGATAGAACAACCAAATTCAAAAGAGATTTATATACAAATAGAAAAAGAAGCACTTAGAAAAATTAACACTTTTGCAAAACACAAAATAAAAGCAGCCCTTTTAATGACAAGGGCATTACCTGAAAGATATGAATCTGCACTGGCTACTGCTTCAATTTAATAAATTGCCAGTTTAAAAAAAAAAAACCATGGCAACAAAATAATGTCTTTGTTGTATATACAAGGCAAATTACAATTAGCAGGTTAATAATTTTGACTTAAATACCGTCATGTATACCAAACACACTCGTACATGGAATATATACAAACAGAATAGGTGGTAAACTCATGACAGAGACAGCAGAGGCTTGGCTAGAGAAGACGACTAGAACAGAAAGCTTCAGTACAGAACATCCATGTCAAGTCTTAAATGTCATAAGAACGATCAATTCAACACTGGGTAATGGTGGAGGTGGAATAGAAGCCCTTTGGCGGAATACTATAATATAGGCTCTGTCGGTGGGTCAAGAACAGCATGGGTTTCATACATACATGTAGTCAGACCTTCAAACTCAACATGGAAGAAAATGGCCGCTCACTCTAATTGCCCACCCCGCATACATGAATTGAAAATAAAAACATTATAATTTATTGAAAATCAGATTCTGACTTTGAACAAAAAATTTGCCAATTAATGTTTACCTTGCAAATCTTGCACACACAGTTGCAGTACATACAATTTCAACACAACAGATGAAGTAGAAATTAAGGTCCCCCCCCCCCCATTTAATTTGCTGCTGCACCAACCTTCTTTCTTTTCTTTGTTTAGATTGGATAACAAACAGCCTTTGACTTTCCAAACATAAGTCAATAATCATTTGTAGAACTTGTAGCTTTGCATGGTGAGGAGGATAAGTAAGAGTAATTGCGGTGACACCATGTGAAATGCTCAATTGAGTAGTAATTAGTTCTGAAAAGAACTGGAGGTACAACTCGACGTTTCGATCAGTATACTCTGATCGTCCTCAGGAGAATGCCGGACTCTGGAAAATACTGCTACTTAACCAGTTCGCGTCGCAGGCCGTGTATACACGCACATTTTGTTGGGGACAGCGGATCGGAGAGCATCTAAACACGCCACAGGATTCTCGGGAATTTTGTATAGATTCCCGGTCGACGTGGCAACGAGCCATAAGCATACGGTGGAAGATGCGGTCTCCCCGGTCACGCTCTGGTGAGCACCATTGTTCGTGTTTGTGCGGTAAAAATAAACCCGCCACGGGGGTTCGGAAAAACTTTTTTATTCCCGACGCGAACTGGTTAAGTAGACTGCTGGAGGATCATCCCATGAATGGATGCTGGAGGATTAAGTTGGAAGATGAGCCAGTAATAATCACTTGATATTAACATAAACGTTTGCAGAAATAGTCTAATTGTGTTAACAATTGTGTATAACATCTTCAAAATAAGGACGATTGCTGTATATTACTTCCGCAAATACATGTAGCAACAGTAACCAAGCTAATTTCAAACATCTTGTGTCTCAAATATAACCATGTTTCTGTCAAATCATCTCCTTTTTCCTTATTCCATCATGTCACCCACACCAACCCTGACTCAGTGCCATGACTAAATGTGAGAATAGCGGGTAAAGATGCTTAAGCTGTTACCCCTAATCAATGCCACCAAATGACATCCCCACAACTCAGTCGGCAACACACAAAACACCAAAAAACAAGAAAATACAACACAAATTGCACATTTGCAACAGCGGTGTCACGGCACGAGGCATTTTAACCCAAAAATCAATTCTTTCACGGCTCATGTGGAAATGTATTGAGCTGATTCTTTCTTCTTTTTTTGACGCTCGTACAGTAATGTAATTTGTGTCCGCTTTGGACGCTGGTGGTAATGGTTTGAGGGCTGTATCTTGCGACGGGCAGACGACTGGACTACGTGTGTTGATTAACATGGTAACAATAGTGAGGCACTGGCACAGAGATAATGTGCACAAATTCCGTGTTTGTCGCTCAGTGGAGCCTATGATAAAATGCCATCAGGTTCGCTGACAAACCCATCCTGTTCGTGGATTTGATAAAATCTTTGATAAAAGTCTTTTATTTTTACTGCAAAAAACTAAGTTGATTCAGCACAAACATCAAAGGGCATGGAAACTTGGAATGTTTATAAATTCTTGTTATTGCTGAATATTAAAGCCCCTACAGATTGATGGTATCAAATATCTCATGAAATGTTTGTGTCTGATTTGCTATCAGTTTAGTACAATTATATCAAATTATATCCCTAATGAGTTTCCTCATTAGAATGGATACAAACAATCTAAATGCATCTTCACTATTTTCTCGTTAACGACACAATGTAATAAGCTGAAACTATCACAGGTTTATACATATCTCTTGATTCTTATTACAATACAATAAAATACAATGAAGGTATTTATATAGCGCTCTTACACAAATGGTATCACAGCGCTTTACAGTGAGATGCAAGTATAATTTAAAAATACACAGTGCCTAAAATAAATGAGTCTTGAGAGATGTTTTAAATTGACTCAATGAAGAAGCATGACGGATACCAGATGGTAGTTCATTCCAAATGCTGGGTGCAGCAGTATAGAAACCCTTGTTAGCCGCAGTTAAATGTGTAGTTGGCTTTTTGAAGATCCGGGAATCAGAATTTGAACGGAGTCCACTGTTGGTTAGGCCTACTCACATTACATATTTGAGGTTTTGCGCCTACTCTTAATGCCATAATATATATTTCACTCATCATTTTTTTCACAGTAGTTCCATTATACACCCATAACACATAACCTGAATCCTCCAAAACCCAAAATCCTTCAGTAGTAAAGCAAGCACATGACATGTATGCACACATGTGTTTCTAATCTGTGATACATGTACATGGCCAGGGACACTCCTGCATGCATGGAGCAATAAACAGTGTCCACTGACCCAAGCACTGACCTTGCAATCACTACAACAAACATGGATATACATGTACCATGGAAAGGCAAGTATGCCTAATAACCCCAATCCTCCAAAATCCTTCACTTTAGCAAAGAGCATGTAGCATGTAACCTCAATCCTTCAAAATCCTTCACTTTAGCAAAGAGGATTTTGGAGGATTTGGGAAGGTTAGGGTTAGTGATTAATTGATTTAATGTTGCCCTACACCGACGTGTATAACACTGCATACTCAGTGCTGTCCGAGTATCGGTGAAAAAACTACACGGGCAGGATTCGAATCCACAACCTCCTGCTTACTAGTGCAGACGTCTTAACCTCTCGACCAGAATAACAATTCAAATCGATTCAAATTTTAATCGATTTTTCAAGGTAAAATCGTTCATGAGTGCAGAACATGCATCTTTAATGGTAGTTCTGCATGTAATGTAGGGTTTACACATATCGCTTGAGATAAATAATTAATGATTACAAACAAGCCTTGGCATTAAACTCCCTAAACCTAATACCCACCAGTGTACACCTGTGACGCTCTCGTTCTTTTCGTCCTCATATCCCAGCACCTGTAACGATCAATAGAAACCATGGAAACGGTAAAGAGATCTGAGAAGAAAATAAACAAACTCATAGGTATACATAAGTAAACATATGGGCATGTTTGTGTGGTTTTCTTGCGGATGTGTGTTGTCATCTTAACCCTAACTCCCCTAAATCCTGCAAAATCCTCCAAGGGGTTGGGGAAAAATTCAGTACTGTTGGAAACTGGTACTTTCACCTCTTCAAATGGGGCCAAATTACTACCTGGCAAGAAGTACAGGCCATAAGTGCTGAATATGAAAGATCAACGAAAATGCATGGTGCATTTTGAAGATAAGGGCATGTTTCCAAAAGTGCACTGATGGATTTTGGAGGATTCAGGAAGGTTCCTAGCCAGAGTGCCTAGGGGGTTAGGGTTAAGCTAGTGTCAAAATGTGAGAATGTCCCAACAACAATTTCCCTATTAAACCGCAACATCCAAAAGAATGATAAACAGCCATAAAATTGACTAATAAAATAAAACCTTTAGATTCAGAAGTAATTATACAGCATACTGTGGGGAAAGGCCATGTAAATTTGAATTGCTTCATTTTTTTTTTTTTTAAGGGACAATATCATCATGATCCACAAAGCATGGAATTTGAGTGCTAGTTTTAGATTAACTCAGTGACTGAAAATAATACCCCACATGATAAGGTCAAATTACCGTTGCTGCTCCATAAATGAACCAGTGATTTTCAGTCACTGTGTTCATCTTATAATAGGATACTGATGCCATGCCCCGTTGAAAGTCTGCTCTGATTGTGACGATATTGTCCCTTTAATTTAAAAAAAAAAAAACCTTGATATCCACAAAAGTCCATGGATCCTTGAAAGAGTTTTTGATGCATGTCGTAGCAGCAGTGCTCAAAATACACCCTGTCCCTACCCGCATCCCCCCATCCACCAATCCACCAATTACCCATTACCCATCCACCAATTCAATGAATGCTCCGTAAAAAATTTTTTTTACTCCTTATCAACATATGATTGGCCTTCAATCCGATGATGAACAAATGTATTTGAAGACCGTGAACCGTGTGTATTTATTTTGTAGCAAACTGCGGCTCTGTAAGCTCTTAATCACTTCAGCAGAGGAAATACTCCATTTCCTTCATGGAAGCAGTGCTTGCTGGAAGCGTGTTTTAAAACACAACAAATTAGTTGTGAGCGGGCTGAACCGTTTGTTGTTTCATAAAGCATGATCTTTTTCCTTTGAATTATTCCACAGCAAAGCGCGAGTGTAACCAGGGGTAGGTGAGAAAAGGGATGTCAACTGACGGTGAGGTCCCGGTGGATGTGGCTGCACAGTACCGAGGTATAGTCCATACAATCCAATAATATCTTCAAGTTGAAACAGCGACACTGCCTGACGATGGAGAAAGGACCTAACTATAGAAACCATGGTCATTGTATATTGTAGAAAAACCCATGGAAATGTCAATTTAATATTTTCATCTTTTACCCATCATTGGATTTTGCGGATAATAATGTAATTCTTTGCGAGCATAAAAAGCTAATCTTCATTACTGTCAAATCTCATTTAAGGTTGGGAACACCACCGTTAATCAGCCAATCCCTGATTGCAAGAACCCAGGCAAAACCAACCCAATCAAAGCTGTCTCAAAAATGTTAATTTCGAAACGTTATTTAAAAATTAAAAATATAGGCTTTCCACTATTTTATCTATCTTAATGAAATACTAAAATAAGCTGAATACTTCACAGAAAGACAAAATAATACTGAAGGGAATTTTACTCAATAAGCTGAGATTAACTAGATTTAAGTCGGATTTGAGGCTTTGCATGGTGGAGATAGATACTTGAGTTCTTTTGGGTGACACCATGTAATGATCTCTTCTTAGAAGAAGTGATGGCTCTGAGAAGAGCCGGTTGGTTTGTTCTCAACGATGACGGCTAGAGCAGACGGCTGATGACGGCTGATGACGGCTGATGACGGCTGATGACGGGCTAGAGCAGACTAGTCAAAACGTTGAGAACAAACCAACCGGCTCTTCTCAGAGCCATCACTTCTTCCAAGAAGAGATCATTACATGGTGTCACCCGAAAGAACTCAAGTATAGATTTAAGTCGCTGCTTAAAACTCATCTTATGTCACAATTCTTCAAAGATGATGTATATTTGTAATTGCATTGTACATGTATCTCGGTACATAATTTTGTTTATGTTATCATTGTATATTGTTTGTATTCATGTTTTTTTCTTTGTTTCTGCGCCTTGAGCGCCCAGCAGGGTGGATATGTGCTCGCTAAAAATCTTTATTATTATTATTATTATTATTGTTGTTGCCTTTTGAATGTTTTAAGCAATTTGTCAACAATGCGGCACACATCTTTGTATTTAAAGACAGTACATACATGTACATGTATCCACTATGTATATGAACTACATGTAGCTTAGCAAGTTAATGAGCAGAACCTTGTCGCAAGTCCGCGTTACACAATGCTAATGTATATCTTAATCCCTGCGAGACATCACATAATGACAATTTATCAAAGGCGTTAACAGCCATTTTCTGGTAAAATGTAATTATGCACATGCTCATATACATGTACATGTACTTAATGGAAACCAAGCATATCATGTACAGTGTTCCTCCATGTATGAATTAACTCTAACTCCCTAGGCCCATTTGCTTACACATAACCTGAATCCCCCAAAATCCTTCAGTAGTAAAGCAAGCACATGACATGTACATGTATGCACACATGTGTTTCTAATCTGTGATACATGTACATGGCCAGGGACCCTCCCTGCATGCATGGAGCAATAAACAGTGTCCACTGACCCAAGCACTGACCTTGCAATCACTACAACAAACATGGATGTACATGTACCATGGAAAGGCAAGTATGCCTAATAACCTCAATCCTCCAAAATCCTTCACTTTAGCAAAGAGCATGTAGCATGTAACCTCAATCCTTCAAAATCCTTCACTTTAGCAAAGAAGATTTTGGAGGATTTGGGAAGGTTAGGGATTAATTTAGGTTAAATTACACGGTATGCCAGCATTGGAACCGGAAGTAGCAAAAAGACTGCATGTACTGACTGTACTACCAATGTGTGCACATATTACATATCAACTTACAAACAGGATTGGGATTATAATAAGTAAGACTAATTGCGTTGACACCATGTGAAAGTCTCAATTGAGTAGTAATTAGTTCTGAAAAGAACTGGAGGTACAACTCGACGTTTCGATCAGTATGCTCTGATCGTCCTCAGGAGAATTATAATAATTTGACATTTTCAGCTTTTTTTATTTTGTGTTGTTCACGAGAAATTAGCATTCAGATTTGTTGTATTCAATCCAATATGAAATAGTCCAACTGGTTTTATTTCACTTTTTTTTTAAATGACAACACCTCAAACAACATTATTTCTAATGAAGATTAATTCCCTCTTTACACTAAGCAAGTTTTAAATTACAATTCAATCATTTAGTTAATGCACCTTACCTTTAAGAAAAATTTATTTAAAATTATGTTCAATTCCTTAATTGAAGGTTTTGTCATCATCTAATCTGAAGACCTCAGAGGGCGATGTAGTCATTTTTAATGGTGTCAGAAACCTGTCATCCCAACGATCGCTAACGGGTTGGACAGGCCGCGGGTTGTCTGCCCAGACAATCCCAAATGCAAGGGCAGCATGTGTCTGAATCGGGGAGCGGTGTGCCTCTCACTTGACAGGTTTGCCACCGTGGGGAAAGGTCACCTCAACGTTGTGTGTCATTTCATGCTTTTCGGAGGGGACTCCACCAGCCATCCTCACGATACAAGGTTTGCAAACGATGAGCAAAAGATATGACTAACAAGGTTTCTTAAAGGACTTCGGGCCATGGATTACCTGATAAAAATTTGTTCCAACACTTTGGTGAAATTTATATTATCTAGGCAAAGCTTTGCCTTAAAAATAAGATTTCTCTTTGCCCAGAAGAGTATTCTCATACAATTATTATATTATCAGGCAAAGCTTGACCTTAAAATAAGATTTATCTTTACCCAGAAGACTGTAATACAATGATGTAAACCTAATCATGCAGATTGCAGTAGGCAACATTTTTTTTATTTTTCGGAATTGCGGATTTTTGAGTTCTAAACTCTTAATGGTCATTGATTGTCTTAGGGGCATGGCTAGGTCACAGACGGCAATAGTCCAATTCCAATAATCAAAACGCATAATGAACATTCAGAGCAACATTTATTTCTAAATAATCTTTTTATATTAATATATTTATTTATATCACTTTATATGGCAATTTTGAAAAGAAAAACAGAAATTTAATATCTGGCTATGTAAAAAAATAAGTTATATTCTACATACCAGCCCAGTAATATTTTAAATTAAAAAAAAAATTTTTTTGTTTTTTAAATTATTTTTAGGAAACGGAGTGCCATAAATAAAAACAATGTCAAGTGATGATTTGGGGTCAGTTAGGGGCCATTCAAAATTTTCGATGTTTTTAAATTTCGATTTTTTTTTCGAAATAGTGGGTGGGTGGGTCAAGGTAAATAATTGAAAATCGAAATTCACTTTTCATTATAAAAAAAAAAACGAAAAAAAAACCTAGATCTTTTGACTTGCCTACGTGCCAGCGTTCCTATGCGCGTTGTTTTCTAACTTCGTCCCCAATACAGACTATAACAATATGACCTGCAGAAGTACAATGTGTTTTTCTCAGATAGCTCATTTAACAGGCACAACCTCATATGTCACATGTCCTCCTCATCGCGAAAACGACAAAACCATATTCATCTTTGTGGCGTCGAGGACTGCAACTTGTCTTTCCCAACTGCATATCAGCTGATGAAGCACAAGAAATCCGCAGGGCACCAAAGCAAAAGGGGGCGACCAACAACATCACGCCGTCATTGGACTGGACACACATGTGCATAAACATTTATGCACACATGTAAAAGTACATGTACAAGTATATGCAAGTACATGTACAATGCAAATAACATGTAGTTTGATTTTTAATGCTGCATAACAAATTAATTTTTTATAATCGAAATTAGGGGTGGGTGGGTCAAAAAACTTTGGAAAAAAAATCGAAATTTTTAAACATTGAAAATTTTGAATGGCCCCTTACATTAAAAAGCCCTAGTTTCGTATCTGGTAAAAATGTCTCTCTAAATTTGATCATATTTACAGGGAACAAGAAGCACAAGAGCCAGCCTCTGAATGTTTCAGCACAACTAGTCTGCAATAGACCCATCCAGCCTGTCAATCACATGGCATGGATTTAACCAATAGAATAAACACTTTTCCATGAATGCCGTTGTTATAAGCATCTAGGTCGAGTGCTCTTCGCACCTCGTGTGACCGAGATTTTTGGACAGGTGGGACTAAGGACAATAGATTGGATTCGTCTACGTGCCAACCAAATTCAATATAAACATTCTTATATTTTGGATCGGCATGCACGAAGAGTGTAAAAATAATTTGAAGCCAAAAAACATATTTTCTTTGAGTGTTTAAACTGGATGTATTTCCAAAAGAAAGATCCTACAAGACAGACCCTCTTGCCTTATGCAAGCTTTTTTTTTTCTTTTTTAAGAAACTACTGGTAATCTCCAAAAACATAAATGATCACGGTTTTACATGAATCTTCGTTAAGGACACAATGAATTAAACAAGCATTTACTGAAATATGCAAATTAGTTCATCCCTACCTGACAGTTCCATCTTTGGATGATGTGAATAAGAGATTAGGATTCCGTTTACCGAATCTTGCACCAGACAACATGTCGCTGTGACCTGGAAATAAGAAAGATAACATCGAGGGAAAGACAGAAATGAAGGCGGATTAAGTACATGTTCTCTTAAAGGGAAGGTACAGTAAATGTAGTATGGAGCGCCATGGTCGAGCGGTTTAGTGCATCGGATTTGTGTTCTGATGGCTGAGTCGTCAGAATGTGGGTTCGAATCCCAACCGCGACCATGGTGCTCGTGTCCTTGAGCAAGACACTTTACCATAATTGCTTCTCTCCACCCAGGGGTAAAATGGGTACCTGTGAGGGCAGAGTTGGTTCTTGTGTTTGATTAGCCCATATGCGCTGAAATGGCAGCAACTGAGATGTATACTCCCCAGGGAGCTGAGATGGTTTCAGGAATGATTTATGAGCCTGATGAGCAGGGGTAATAATGTAATCAGGCCTTGCCTTGAATAAAATGCAGGCGAGTGAAAAACAGCTCGCCTAGACTGGTAAAAGTTGGCCTAGGCGAGCTGTTTTACTTTTGGTTCCCGGAATCGTGTGGAATCAGGTTTGGTCAGCTGCAAACCTTGCCTCAGCTCAGTATAGACGTGGTAGAATAAAGAAAGGACGCTTTCAGTGTTCTAGCCAGGATGAAATTATAGCGTATGGGCCATTTGTATGACACGAATCTGCGAGCGCATAGTGCGAAGCCACAACGGCGTGGGGTCCAGGGCCTGCTTAAGGACCCTGGGAAATTTTTAGGTTGTAGATGCTCTCTGGTGCAATCTGAGGCTATTTAGGGGCATATTGCATGATATAATTTGTCAGACAAAACCATATTTTTTTTAGACATAAAAATATTTCTTGCTTTTCAATTGGTAGGTTACATGTGCACATGTAATTCTGTCACATTTTTCTTAACTAATATCAAACCCATTTTTAAATATAAAATGGAGTAGAGCCTACATGACTCATGTTGTTATTGTTTTAATTATTGTTTTATTCACTTTACATTGGATTGTTGTTAGTTTGTAGCTTTAAACGTGAGTAAAGTTAATCGTTTTTATCAATAATTCAAAGCCAGATATGATCAAAAAAATTCCATATAATACATTACAATATATTCCTTGACTTATGCCTACTTTAAATTAAACTTGACAAAACTAGAAATAAAATGGTTCTTACAAACGAAACCCTGCAGTGCAAGCTTCACCCAGGTAAATAGTTTCATAAAGTATTTTATTGGACAGCAGGTAAGAGCTCTATATTCCAAGTCCACAGTTATTGCGTAAATAAAAAAAAGCTCAGCAAAGTTTTTAAAAAACATAGGCCAGCTGTAAAGACGCCTTAGAATTATCCAGCTCCAGTTTGTTCAAAGTATTTTAAAAGAAAAAGAAACAAGACAACGGCAACCAAAAAGACACCATTTCTGGGTCACAGGTTCACATCAAAGAACTGTCTGCCGACTTTGGAATGTTGAACGTATCAATTTGGGATTAGAGCCAAGACAAGAGTTGGGGCTATTGTTCACTTGACAATGACTGACAGGTTGTGGTTTTACACGCCCAGACCAGGTGACATTTACCTCTGGGACCTGGTTCTTGGCTGGTTTCCAAGCTATATAACTATACATGTATGAAACAACATTACAGGATACCAGTATACATTCTCCCAAGGCTAAGTAGCACGAGTGAGTAATCCGACTGTCTGCAGAAATGCGTCTTTTAATCAGTTGTTTCAAAGCCTAAAATTTAAAACAATAAATCTAGACCTACTTAAAAAATTATGACTGGATGGAGCAGAATGGAAACATCTATTTATTCGACTGAGAGCAAAGTATTGGTGAATTGTTTACCTCGGAAAAGCTTCAGAAATCTTTGGCATGTTTTGTTTTGTGGAATTAAATTCTGTGTATTGTGGCGGAGAATCTCAGTTCAGAAATAATCCTTTCGGCATTAAATAAATAGCGGTCGGGTATGTAAAAATTAAGAAGAAAAACAGTTTTAGAAAGTGTTTACCGTTACTCCTGATTTAAAAGTAAACAGAGGCCTGTTTGCATGGTGCAACATATCCTGGGGACCGGGAATAGCCGATCAAGTCTTGCATTTCCGATTTTCGTTTTTTTTTTTTAATTGTTCTCATCAATAACAACTTCTTAAGTGGTGGCGGGGAAATGATACTAGAATGAGATTTACAAATGTTTTGATTCCATGAAGACAAAACTGTTTCCATAGGTCGAACTCAGTTCTGCTGGCGGCCGGCCCAGCGGACATCAGATGTTCAACAACCACCGTTTACCGGTGGTTGTTGTTCTTCTTGTTGTTTTTTAACTTTCACTCAAAAAAAAATTCCGACAGTAGATTTTGTTTCAGAAATAATTATTTGAGAAAACATGTCATAGCATTCCTTCCTCCATGATCATAGTAACTCACGACAGACACTTTTTATAGACTTCACTTTTGCGGTGTTTATCCCGACTCTGCCTGGCACGCGGGTACCCCGCTCATCTGGTTTTTACCTAAGCAGTGTGGTAGCGGAACCAGTGTCAATGTGTTTAACGTTGAATGCCATAAATAGATCGCGGCAGGCCGCACAGTTGCAAATGCGGCGCATCAAACACATTCTCTTGAAAAGAAACAAAGTTGCCGGCCAATTAAAATGTATCAATAAAGCTTCCTACAAGATGAAATAAATCCCTCAGTGGCAACAAATTATTGTTGTTCACAATTAGTTCTCGAACTGAACAAAGGAAATTTTGGGGTGTTTTTTTTTCACCATGGAATAAATTATAGCATATCGATAGCGTATCGGCCGATTTATAGCGTATCGGCCCGATACGCTATTGCCTGAAGTGGTCTGCTGACGTCAGCGAGGCGCGCGGTTTTTAAAGGTTTACTGAACGTAGGTGCGTGGTTTTTGGCGCACCTCAAAGTGATTTTAGGCGCGCGATCACGCGCCTTAAAAGACAAGGCCTGATGTAATGCGCCTTGAGCACCAGTTTGGTGGATATGTGCGCTATATAAGTCCACATTATTATCATTATTATGTACAACATTGGTTATTACCTGCGGCCAATTACATAGAGCTGCTAAGCAGAGAATTTTGCTTAGCAAATTTTTTCACTAAGCAATATAAAACCGACTACCAGCCAAAGTACATTAATTTTACGTCCAAGTTTGGCTGGTAACCAAGAAAATCTGCTAAGCAATTTTTTCTGCTTAGCAGTTCTATGAAATTGCCCCCCCCCCCCCCCCGATTACAAAATTACCGAACTACATGTGTTATCAGAAAGCTAACTTAACCCTCCTACTTTTGGTACCTTTTTCATAGAAGTTGATGCACCATTTGAAACCATTCGCTTTTGTGGTTTTGAATGGTGAAATAACTGTGTACAGTATTGATTCCCCCAAATGGTTTTGAATGGTAGGTCAGCTAATACAAAACCTTGTTTGGATCTTTCCAAATGGTAGTACAGCTAATAGTACAAAACCTTGTTTGGATACTTCTAAGTGGTGAATCAATGGACCCTCTATGCATTTGAATGGATTTGAATGGTAGTAAAGCTTGCTACCAACACTGTTCAAATGGTGGATCAACTTGTATGAAAAAGGTACCAGAAGTAGGAGGGTTAACCCCAGAAAAATAGTAATTCAACATTAAAAAATTTTCCTCATCAAATAGGCCAAAACACGGGCAATATATCCTTAACATTATAAGAACTATTAGTCTATATATAATGCAATAAAAACTAAAGACATAATTTTTATTTAAAAATAATTTCCTAATAGCTGAAGAAATGAACTAACCCTAACTCCCTAGGCCCATTTGCTTACACACAACCTGAATCCTCCAAAATCCTTCAGTAGTAAAGCAAGCACATGACATATCATGTATCCACACATGTGTTTCTAATCTGTGATACATGTACATGGCCAGGGACCCTCCCTGCATGCATGGAGCAATAAACAGTGTCCACTGACCCAAGCACTGACCTTGCAATCACTACAACAAACATGGATGTACATGTACCATGGAAAGGCAAGTATGCCTAATAACCTCAATCCTCCAAAACCCTTCACTTTAGCAAAGAGGATTTGGGAGGGTTAGGGGTAAACAGTGTATTAGCCAGACATACAGTGTATGCATGTACTGAGCAAGAGGTCAGAGGTTCAAATCCCCCTTTAATCAATGTGCCTACTCATTAAAAATTAACTCCGAATATGGAAATTAACTATTCCTGTTCCGTCATAAGGACTCGTTCCATCAAGATCAATGAATAAGTCGCTAAGGGCTGTTCAGAGTAATCACCCCATTTAATGAAAGACAGGTTGCCAATGACCTGGTGGATTTAGGGTTTTGTAATCTAATTCACGTTATTCACAAATTAGCCATTTTTTGTCTTATTTCTTGAACACAAGAGGTTGTGTACCTGTACAGGGCTCATAACAGTAACCTGCCTAATGTTGTCTGATTGCAGGGACAACCTTGCTTTCAAATGTCACTGAATTTTTAAGTAAATTAATGGTAATAGCTACATCCATTTATTTATTCCTTATGTCAGGAATGAACTGTTCTTTGGAACTATCAGAATATTGGGCCTTCTCGCTGGTGAATAGATTGTCTCTGTGAGTTTTTCTTGTTAATCAACTTTGTAAAAAAGGCGACTTTAAAGAGGATTAATTATACAGTTTACATTGCTTTAAGTACAAAACAGAAATTTCTAGGCTGATTATCTCAGAATTAGGTTTCAAGAAATCACTAAATATGCACTGAATCTGCTATAATATGTACATGTACTTGTGCCTGGTATCAGTGGAAAACTTATAAAACTTATTCCTGATTTTGATAAAGCTGGTCACATTTGTTTTTCTGCACGTCTGTATAATGTGAACCGTCTGTATGTTGGTCAAGGTGGGTGTGTCTATTTGTCTGTTTGTCTTTCTGTCATTTATCATGTCTAGGACCCTGTCTCCCTCACATCTAGCCGGTTTGGTTTTTGACTCTTTCTTTTGTCCGTCTGCAACTGTCGACTCTTGTCCCGTCTGTCGGAACTGCACTTCCGGCAACGTATGTAATGAGCGATGATTTTAAAATCCAACTGTCTGCATCTGCCTGCTCGATTCCCAGTCGTAAATGCTTCGGTAAAAGATTAATCAATATCTGTCTTGATGGAAGTAAATCAATTCTACATATTGACTGCGAGACACATCACTCCATGTACGTGTAGAGTGCTATACCTTTGAAACAGCTATCATGCAGATTGCAGAGTTGTTTTCAATAAAGTTAATATGCTCTTGTCAACATAAACAAAATTGATTGAACAATGAATAATGTCAAAAAATAAAATAATTTTGTGTTGAGTATATCGCACATACATACATATTATGCTCTAGCCTCCAGGGTAACTTATACACTTGTCTGTTTAAGCAATATTTGCTAAAATATTTTAACCTAATATTCTAAAATATCCCCCTCCCCAAATATAAATAAATAAATAAAAATAAAAAATAAATAAATATATGAAAATTAAATAAATAAACACATGTAAATTTTAAATTAATTACATGTAATAAATAAGTAAATAAACAAATATAACAAATAAATACAAGATTGTAATAAATAAATCAAACATTTGCCACCATACTTTGTCTTTCAACTACATGTACATGTACTATACTACTCAAAACAATTTATGGAACACCGGATTTTTAACATCAAATAGGTTTGAAATGTTCCATGAACCGGGATTTTCATTTGCAACCCCTTCTCTCTTTCAGTAGTCATGTCATGAAATGTGTAATCACTACATGCATCCTTTATCATCTGTTTCATTGTGCAGTTGTTTCTCATCAATTCTGTGAAACATTGTGTTTATCTGAAATAAATGATCTTGCTTTAACTGAGATTATTCCGGTGTTCCCTAAATTGTTTTGAGTAGTATATTTATCTGCAATCAAAGTTTTAGTCAGCAATACCTTTGGGTGTCTTTTGGACACCCTGTTTGCTAAACGAACACCCTGTAAGTATTGTGAATTTGTACTCAATTATAAATTCCTGGTTAAAATCAGGAATGTGATTTGACAAAAGTAATCAATCCTGAAAAATGGGTAGCGGGCCTGGGTCTCCCTTTGGTCTAGAGGATAAAGCCCCCTGAACCTCCTGGATGTTTATTTTTGAGGATTTACAGACTCTCCACATCCCCACAAACAAGAAACTAGAGGTGTGAACACAATACAGGCTACATGTACTTCTTTCTTTCCTCAGTGGCTACATGTACTTCTCTTCTTTTAAGACAAATTGAAGCAAAATACTGAGAAATCAAAGGCTGTAAGATACAGTCCCTGAAATCCCCTACAAAGTAAACACATTTTTCTCATCTTAATTGTTCAAACTATAGACACAAAGATCAGGACGAGGCGAGGGGAAGGACAGGGGTTGGTGTAAGAGGAACTCAACCACTTTCAAAGGATCAAGATTTCCAACCCTCAATTTTACTGATTCAAACCCTTTGAATCAAAACTTGTGAAATTCTGTAATAGAAGTCCACAATCAGCCCCCCCCATCCCAATCCAGACATTCAATAGCTATTACGATTTCACCTAAGTATTCCAAACCACTTTGGTTTCTCAAATTTGCATTCAAACAAGACTGTTACCCGTGCTCATGAATCGAATACAAACAATAATCGATAGTTGAGCAATGTGATTCATCAAATGGACCCATTCTGGTCACATTCACTGCCTTAAAGGTGAACAAACTCTTGCCCCAACCCCATCGTTGTATTCTCATCAACTTTTCTTTTTTTTTTAAATGTGAATCCTCTGTTTCTTTCCTTGAATGAGTGTACCAAGAAACCCGGTCCCAGCGGACAGCCAACCCTGAAAGTCAAAACATCAAGACATCTACATGAAGGTAATGGGTAACACAGGCCGATGCACTGTGTAATCCTCTGTGAATTTGGCAAAAACATAATCCTTACACGGCCTACCCTGAAAGTCAAAACACCAAGCTATTCTAGGTAAAGGCTAACACGGACCGATGCGCTGTGTGATCCTCAGTAAGTTCAGAGAAATCCCAATCCTAGCTCAGCCGACCCACAAAGTCAAGACATCAAGCAATGGGGTGTCGTGGCCGAGCGGTCTAGCTTACCGGATTCAAGTTCTGGTGGTAGCAACATAATGTGGGTTCGAATCACGGCCGTGACACTTGTGTCCTTGAGCAAGCCACTTAATCATAATTGCTTCTCTCCACCCAGGGGTTAAATGGGTACCTGTGAAGGCAGAGTTGGTTTGCTCTATATGCGCTAGAAATGGCAGCAATTGAGCTGTATACTCCCCAGGGAGCTGAGATGGTTTCAGGAATGATTTATGAGCCTTATGAGCCTTATGAGCAGGGATAATAATATAATGCGCCTTGAGCACCACTTAGTTGGTGGATACGTGCGCTATATAAATCCACACATTATTATTATTATTATTATTAATTCTTGGCAACGGCTGACAAGCAGTGATGCACTGTGTGATTCTCTGGTGATGATATTTTCCTTGTTAAGATTAGAAGCCATTTGCGGATAGGTCATGGCATCACAAGTGTGTACATCAGATGAAAATGTGATATGGTCCATATGAATTCCCATTAGCAGAGTCTACATGTATATAAGACCGTCCTGGGAGCTTTTAATTCTAGGTACGGATGTTAAATATGAATGCATTTTTTCTTATTCTTCTCATTTCCAACGGAGTACATGCATTGATGAATTCAAACCATTTGTCTAATCTAAATATCAACACAGTGTATAACAATGTCAGGTACACTTGAATTCTCCTGAGAGACCTATGTTTGGACTTGTGCTTAACAAAGTTATGCATTTGATCCCTGGAATAATACTTTTGTGCATTAATTCATTAAGAGCTGTAATTGAGCTGTATACTCCCCAGGGAGCTGAGATGGTTTCAGGAATGATTTATGAGCCTTATGAGCAGGGGTAATGATATAATGCGCCTAGAGCACCACTTAGTTGGTGGATACGTGCGCTATATAAGTCCACACATTATTATTATTATTATTATTAAGAAACGGAAACTGCGCCCAAGAAGGAGAAAAAAAGAAGCCGGTGCTGCGACACTGTCAATTTCTTGAGATGCCCAAGGGGTGTAAGCGTTATTGATGTATAGAAGGCTATCTGCCTCAATTTAGAAGCGGCGAGGAAAACACGGGAAGGAAGAGAAGAGAAAAGCAATGAGAATTGTGTTTCCTGGGCTCTCATGAGCCCAGGAAACCCAATAGCCAGAAATGTCAAGCACTGTGGGGGTTTATGCTGCTCTTACTGACACCTGCTGAGCTCAACTCATGAGGATTCAAAATCAGGGAGGAATGCAACCTCATACGAAATCTATACCCGTACGCATTCTGCCGCTGAAATTTCAATTCAGCCACAAAACAAACTGCCTCAGTCCACAGATAATTACAATGACTAAACATTACACCTGGCACATTATATGGTTGTCAACAACCTCCCCCCCCCGAATTTAAATCCCTTAGAAAACATAACATACAGTCTAAAGGAATTTACAGTACTTCAAGTCCCCCACAACAATCTTGGTGCCCCAAAATTCAACACAGTGTATAACAATGTCAGGTACACTTGAATTCTCCTGAGAGACCTATGTTTGGACTTGTGCTTAACAAAGTTATGCATTTGATCCCTGGAATAATACTTTTGTGCATTAATTCATTAAGAGCTGTAATTGAGCTGTATACTCCCCAGGGAGCTGAGATGGTTTCAGGAATGATTTATGAGCCTTATGAGCAGGGGTAATGATATAATGCGCCTAGAGCACCACTTAGTTGGTGGATACGTGCGCTATATAAGTCCACACATTATTATTATTATTATTATTAAGAAACGGAAACTGCGCCCAAGAAGGAGAAAAAAAGAAGCCGGTGCTGCGACACTGTCAATTTCTTGAGATGCCCAAGGGGTGTAAGCGTTATTGATGTATAGAAGGCTATCTGCCTCAATTTAGAAGCGGCGAGGAAAACACGGGAAGGAAGAGAAGAGAAAAGCAATGAGAATTGTGTTTCCTGGGCTCTCATGAGCCCAGGAAACCCAATAGCCAGAAATGTCAAGCACTGTGGGGGTTTATGCTGCTCTTACTGACACCTGCTGAGCTCAACTCATGAGGATTCAAAATCAGGGAGGAATGCAACCTCATACGAAATCTATACCCGTACGCATTCTGCCGCTGAAATTTCAATTCAGCCACAAAACAAACTGCCTCAGTCCACAGATAATTACAATGACTAAACATTACACCTGGCACATTATATGGTTGTCAACAACCTCCCCCCCCCGAATTTAAATCCCTTAGAAAACATAACATACAGTCTAAAGGAATTTACAGTACTTCAAGTCCCCCACAACAATCTTGGTGCCCCAAAATGCCCCACCCCCACCCCACCCCACCCCCCCCCCCCGACAATCGTGGTGCCCCAAAGTGCCTCCCAACAAGTTTATGTTTTTTACAGGGTATTTGTATATAAAAATAAGCTGGCCATCCCGGCAGGTACTCATTTCGTCCAGGTGCCCAAAATAGCAGATTTCAACATATAAATTAAACATCACAACAACCTTCAGACACCACGTTCATTTTAAAAAATAACTATCCAAATAAAAATAAAAAAATAAATAAATTTGATATGGCCCATATGACTTGGCATTCACACAATTCAATTATGAATGATATAATGCAAGTGAACAAATTGAACGTGCGGAGGGTAGCTTAAAAGCCTGTCAATGGTATTACCTTGGAACGTGCCAATTGGTAAGAGCGTCCCCTTGGAGTAGACGTGGACGGCGCTGTCAGAGCACACAGCAGCCACTAGGGGATCCCCTCGACAGAGAGAGCTGTTGGTTGATGAGAGAAAACAGGCGAAGATTCATTAGAGCACGCAGCTGAGCTCTGCCGTTAGTAATAAAGGTAATAACAAGTTTATGACTCGACACATATCAGTGTGTGATGCAAATACCTGTGGCTAAGCACTGCTGATATAATAGCACATAATTCTATGCTCTGGTGCATTACAATTTAGTTTAGGCTTTAATGAGAGAAGTTGTGCCATGGTCGAGCGGTTTAGTGCATCGGATTTGTGTTCTGATGGCTGAGTCGTCAGAATGTGGGTTCGGATCCCAACCGCAACCGTGGTGCTTGTGTCCTTGAGCAAGATACTTTACCATAATTGCTTCTCTCCACCCAGGGGTAAAATGGGTACCTGTGAGGGCAGAGTTGGTTGTTGTGTTTGATTAGCCCTATATGTGCCGAAATGGCAGCAATTGAGCTGTACACTCCCCAGGGAGCTGAGATGGTTTCAGAAATGATTTATGAGCCTGATGAGCAGGGGTAATAAATGTCATGCACCTTGAGCACCAGTTTGGTGGATACGTATGCTATATAAGTCAAAATTATTATTATCTTAATGTGTAAATGGATGTACCTTACTAGTACAAAAATCAACACTTGATTGAAATTAAATGAAGAAACAGACCACAAATGTATAAATCTTTTGAGTCCAGATGAAAATAATGTATGTGTTCATGACTGCTCTGAGAACAATTTGAGATTTTTTTTTTTTTTTTTTGGCACATTACATTACACATACATGTAAGGCAAGATCACCCTCAATAAGATACTATCTCCCAAAACCACTTCAGTCTAGAGGATATTTCAAATATTACACTCCCGTCTTAGAACATTTGTAGGAGAAAGATTATATACTTTTAATAATAAGGGCCATATTTTGTCCATGGCATTTTAAGACCTCCACCCCCCCTTCCTTTAAAGTAAAAATTAACAAGGATACGAGAGACTTAGTATTCCATTTCCTGTGGACCCAAGGTACAAGCATTTAATTAGTGAAAGGACAAGATAATGAACGGTCGTCATGCCGTCGTGATTCAAAGTAGATGGCAAATTTGCCGACAGCAACTCATCCTGTCGTATGTATCCCCGGTTGAACCAAGGCCAAGTGCTCTGACCGTTGCCATGGCAATATGGTCTTGTAAAAGAAACGGTTTGCCTAGGGAGAACAATTCCTATAATTTTTTTAAATTTATACAGGGAGGGATATTATTTGCCGTTTTCTTTGTATAGCATTTTGGAAAAATATACAAGAATTTCTGCTGGCTCCGACACACAATTTTGTTCTATATGCTGTGCAACTTGTCACATGAGTGCAAAAACTTTGTATCCCCAAAATGCAAACAGGTTGTCTCACCACCAATGTTTATTTCCATGTAATTAAAAAAAAAAGGATTACAAGAAATACGTTCTGTCTTGCTTTAAGGGGAAATTACAACATTGGAATTCAGTAATGTGCATCTGTTTCAACCCTCTAGTTTCAAGATACATGTACCTGTGTATCTCATTTAACTAATCTGTGAAAATTTCTTCACAATAGATGCTCAGCCGATCATCATCGGGCAAGCTCGGTGGTCGAGAGGTTAAGACGTCTGCACTAGTAAGCAGGAGGTCATGGGTTCAAATCCTGCCCGAGTCGCCTGTGGAATTTTTTTTCACAGACACTCGGAAAGCACTGAGTATACAGTGTTTCATACCGTACATTACGTCGGTGTAAGGATAAACAAATCATTAAAATATACATGTAAGAAATAATCTATTTCGGTTTTTAAAGCGAATAATATATCGCCTTTCTGAGGCTATTGGGATAATTTTGGGAACATATTAATCTTGTTGCTCTTGGCAGAAAACAATGGAACCATTGTTCTAGCTAAGGTGGATCTTGTTGCACCAGCAGGCTGCACACTTTTCTGTTGTTATATTAAATAATGTTGCATACAGCATGTGAAATGCCTCTAGGCTGAGTGTTGCAATTCACGGGACAAGTGGTACATGGCTGAAAAGATGTATTCAAACATGTAAAAGTATACATGTCAGTACTTGTACAGACACCATTGACAAATATTGTGTGGCCGTTGCTGAGACAACAGAGAAAATTATGAAATCACATCCTGTGAAAACAATGCATAATTTACAAATAATTCTGAATAAAGACAATGTGTACAGGTACATGAACGTAAAGGAACAGTTTCATCGCAATCAACAGGGCACGGAATCGGAGTGCTACAAATGTAGTTATAGATTAACTCAGTGACTGAAAGTGATATCCCACATGATACACTGTAAGTTATATTACCCTTGCTGCTGCATATGTATAAATGAGCCAGTAATATTCAGTCACTGTGTTCACCTTAAACGAGGACACTGATTCCATGCCCTGTTGAAAGACTGCTCTGATCGTGACGATACTGTCCCTTTAAAACTGATGATCTCTCACCATAGATTTTTTTTTGTCAGCTCCGTAAGAAGACTGAGACCACAATTCTAAGTAATTCTTTCCCCTTTAACCCTCCTACTGTTTGACCATTTGAAACCATTCAAAATTTCCACTTACATGTACCAAAATGCCCATTGGTTTTGTACACACATGGTGACACCATTTGAACAGTGTTGGTAGCAAGCTTTACTACCATTCAAATCCATTCAAATGCATAGAGGGTCCATTGATTCACCACTTAGAAGTATCCAAACAAGGTTTTGTATTAGCTGTACTACCATTTGGAAAGATCCAAACAAGGTTTTGTATTAGCTGACCTACAGTACCATTCAAAACCATTTGGGGGAATCAATACTGTACACAGTTATTTCACCATTCAAAACCACAATAAGCGAATGGTTTCAAATGGTGGATCAACTTGTATGAAAAAGGTACCAGAAGTAGGAGGGTTAATTCCCCTAAATTGGGTATTTAGATTAACATTTTTGCTACATGATACTTTGCTCTCCAACCTTCAAGTTCAATACCTGGTTCCTTTTTAAAATCTGATGTAACATTTCAGAAACTGAATGTCAGTCTTTGATGTACACTTACCGATCTTCCATGTTTATAATAAGGTTTCATGTATTTTGTTTTATTTCATAATATTCATCACAATAATGAACTACATGTATCAATTCTGTTCTTTTTTATATATTTTTTTTTGTGTTATTACTTTTGTAATGAACGTAATGTTTATGAACAAATGGAAACGAAGTCCACTGTCTTGTGCTGCGTTAGGCCATGCATTGTACAAAGAATTATCAAGCCTGACGGCACAGTGGAAAATCCTATTTTATCCCCCATTTTTTTACGGGTACCCGGGAATCAGACCGCTACGGTGGCCAGGTACCTGGTTTCAAAATTACCCATGGATGCACAGCACTAAATATATAAGAAAAAGTATATATATGTTGCTGCAATGAGCTGGTGACCTATAAAAATGGTTCATTATTTGTTAACAAATTATTGTTCGTACAAGCTAATCAAACAGGTTTATTACAGAGAAGTACATGTAAATTGCAATTTGCCAAAATTAAAACATCAACATATTCATAGGTTGTACATATATCACTGCAAATTTCTAGTTACGTGGGTGTTTTCTGGTCATGCTCGCCAAACAATCCCCCTCAACTCCATGCCTCGATACTTTTGTGATGCTACATTGTACGTGCCATGTTTCTTCATTAAATCATTTTTTTTTGTTATTACTCCACCGTCTGATTCCAATCTCTCCCTGGCTACATTGTTCAATACAGACGTTAATCAGCTCATCCGAGTACTGACATTAGCGAACCTGATGGTGCACTCAGACAAATTAACCACTGAAAAAACTGAAGCCCATTAGAAATCAGTTTTCTCTCATCTCTGACTGCTATGAGACATGTCAACAATGCCCCAATGACGGTAAAAAGCTTTCAGAGAATAAATGCAAACCAGTACAGAAGCGTTCACATGAGTGTCAACAGGCTGTAGGAGCTTGGCAAGAACAAGCCCAAATGCTAACTTGAATGGATCGCGTGCATGCATAGATTATCAAAATGGTTTGTTCAGTCAGGACTGGTCACTCTGTAATAGTTGAGAAACTGCTCATAATTTGGAACAATTGGTTTCTATGGTAATTTGCAGGCATGTTGCCTCACGTAAACATTACAGTAATTTAAATACTGTATATTTATTAATTATTCTTGGCCAACATTTCAGTGCAAACTGCAATCATTTATATTGTAGCCCTCAGGCAAACTCGTGTTTTCCTATAACTATCTAATCAATCAGTATTGTCCAGAGCTACTTGAATGTAAAATTCCCCCGAGGTCTGAGGGCAGAGTCACAGTAATTTGGTTATTTGGCTGAGGGTAGTGGGAGGTTCAAAAAGGGGGGGGGGGGGGGGGCGGTAAAAATTTATCATCATTAATGATCAACACAGGTACATGCATGGCATACATAGTCTATAATGAGAGGTGTACATGTACAAGTACTGTCTCATTGCTAAATGTATTATTTTTGAGTATTTCATTTTGTTCAAGGTGCATTTCATTGACAATTTGTTCTTTTTTTCCTGCACATTTTTAGGCATTGTTGCCCACCACCCCTATCTTTGCCCGTGTGCAATATATGCATGGTGCATTCTTAGAGAAAAAATCAAATAAAATATAAAAAATTTCCCAAATATCATTTTAAATCTCAACCATGTCTATTTGCATAATACACAGTACATGTAGGGTAAAGGAAAGTTACAACATCGGTAAAGTTGGCAAAACTGCTTCTACAGTACGTTCTACGAGTATGTTTACTTTTTTGAATCAAGATACATTGATTAACCCTCCTACTACTACAAGGGTAAAAATCAGTCAAAATGTTGATATGCTTGCCAAGGTATATCTAGTGCACTTAAAAGTCAAACACTGTCAAACCTTACGTGTAGTAAGTACATTTACAGGTCAAAATGAGTCGACCGTTTTTGACTGGTAAAAGCATTGTCTGGTATTGTTGAGGGTGGTCAAAATGACAGTAAAAACCAGTCATAAATGCCCCTGTGTGCACGGGTCAACAGTCAAAACAGGCAGTTGACTGGTTTTGACCTCTGGAGCAACTTCCCACTAAAGTGCAGCTATAGTAGGAGGGTTAACAAGTACCCTTTAAAGGGACACTATCTTCACGATCAGAGCAGACTTTCAACAGGGCATGGAATCAGTGTCCGAGTTTAAGATGAACACATGTGGGATATTATTTTCAGTCACTGAGTTTGTCTAGACTAGCACTCCAATTCCATGCCCTGTTGATCGTGACGTTATTGTCCCTTTAATATTTTCAGCTTCAAAATGAGTAAAATCATCACTTCAAGAGAAATAAACAAATTCAAGATTTGATATAGAAAATACATGTATGAAACAAGACTGCATGTTAGAAAAGTCAAATACGACTACGATAACTTATTATGATTTCTTAATCTGAATGAAACCTCAAAAATTCAAGTTTTTGAAAGATGTAGCGCCAGAGTTATCGCTATTTTAATAGCAACTTCAAACAAAAAGAGATATTCATCAAACCATTGCTGCTTGGCTTGAGGAAAGGAACAAAAAATGCTCCAAAATTACACATTTTCTCAAAATAATTGTGAGAAGCATGATTTTTCAAATATGTCCTGAAATGAATTCATGGTGGGTCCTGTCATAAGTTAATTTAAATTTTTGTTGTAACAGTTAAACCAGGATTGTGACACCTATTTTGGGAAATAACTCATTTCAAAGTATTCGATTTCCTTTATGAAAGAAAATGATCAATGCTTTGATGAAAACAAACATTTCCAGAAATTTCCGGTAAAATAACAAAAAACCTGGGCGATACATGTTTTAAAAAAAATTTGTTAAGCAAATTAAAAATTTTAATAAATAAATAAATTACATTTGAAAAAGATCTCACTAGGGCTGTGCCGAATAACTGAATACTCGATTGATGATTCGAATATCCGGTTGGTTTTTTGTTTTTTTCCGGTTCAAATATTCAAAGAAAAAATTAAGTTTTTGTTGAATTTTTAATTTTTTTTAATACATGTATATTGGCGCTTCCATCATTACCCCCCCCCCCCCCCCCAATCATCCTCTCATCTACATTTGGTCACCACCTAGCAAGTCCATCCTAGTCCGACTCTGGGCGACATTATCTTTAGTACATTTTTTGGCTCCACCATATCGTGTGTGCTCGTTTTGTCACATGATGCAATTTACAATCAGCGGCCTTCGAATATCGAATATTCGATCAAAATCAAAATCTGAATATCCGGTTACCAAATTATTCGAAAACACACAGTCCTAGATCTTACTACTTGTAGGATCAAAACATCGGGCCCTTAATTAACCCTCCTATGGTTTGACCTTTCAAAACCTTTCAAAATCTGCTTACTGGCAAAATGGCTATCAATAATTATGAACCCTTTAAAACCCTCCAGAATTTGTTGCTACTGAATAACCACACCTTTCAAAACCCTTTGAAAGGTATTGAAACATTTCAACACCAGTTTGTTCAGAGAGTTGTTTCACCTTTCGAAACCTTTCATAGGTCACTTTTGTCAGACAGTTTTCTCACATTTCAAAACCCTTCAGTACAGCAAACTTGAAAGGTTTTGAAGGGTCTGACAATTCTATGCCAACTGCACTGTACATAGGAGGGTTAACACCATACTACAATTAGTTTCAAATCCTCTAGGATTTTATTTAACATTTGAAAAAGAATAGGAAATGCCTTTTAGAAAGATCTAAGATTTTAAACATCTTTTTATTTAAAGCTAAATACACTATTGGAAATTTTGAAAAGCATAAATGATCACCGTTGTACATAAAACTTAATTAGTGTAAAAATCGATGATGGTATTGAACATCCCTTGAAATATTTGTCTGAAATATTTGTCTCAAATGCTATCCTTTTTAGGAAAATTAGTGGAATAAATTTCCAAAAACAATTTCTGTCATCTGAAGACAGAAATTCCACACTGGAATGAATATGAATAATCTGAATGCATTTTCACTATTTTCTTGTTAAACACAATAAAATAAGATTAACTAACATTCCATTTTACCTTTTACAGCTTTATGTAAATAAAAAATAAAAAGTTCTTGAGGTGAAAAAGCCAGGAGACTTACTTTGATTGGGCATCTAGTTCGATAATGTACGTGTCTTGATTATCTGGGCCCACTGTCGTCTGCCTTCCCAACTTCAGCTTTGTGAGCGACTCAAAGTAATTAGACGTCGTCATCGTGGGCTAGCACCGCTGAGGAATGAGCTTCCTGCCGAACAGACAACCTGCTCCAGCGACAATCTACTGCAAAATGAAGAAGAGATGAAGCGTGTTGGCTCGGGTAAATGACTGGCTGGTAGAGCAAAGAGACGAAGCCTATTCACTGGCAGTAAACTAATAATGTATATGTATGCGTCACATCACCACTGCTCAGCGGTAATTTCAATGATGCCTGGCCACAAGGAATGAAAGATGTGTTTATCGGCTAGCACTTGTCTTATTCTTGTTATCGGGTGTACTTTTAAGCCACTATAGACTATTTGGTAATCTCGAAACACATAAATGACAGTTTTACATAAAACTTACTTAATTGGTGCAAAGTTGATTTTATCAAATATCACTTGAAATATTTCTGTCTCAGGTACTATCACTTTAGTTAAAATTTGTGAATAATTTCAAAAATTAATTTCTGTCATCCGGAGACAGAATGAATACAAACAATCAGAATGCATTTCCATTATATATTCTCCTTTATGACACAATGAAATAAGCTGAAATTTCCACAGATTTTTACAAGTACATGTACATAGTATCTATACATAACAGCAAAAGAAACGTCATCCCTAAAAATATTTATTATTTTCATTTTATAATTAATATAATTTGTTTAATGAAGAATATTATGGAGTGTAACACGAACACAATGTGGCAAATTTGGTTGACCTCAAAATTCGTCATGCATGACGTCTGAGGACACATAAGCTAAACATGTTCTCATACTTATCAAAATTTAGGGGGTGACGTTTCTTTTGCTGTTATGTATATATCTTGATTCTTATGCATTTACAAACATTTTACCAAAAGCCTAACTGGCTTGAACGCTGATGTCGCTTATTTAACAATGTATTGGTTTATTCTGATATTAAATTAAACCACCATACTTATGCTTGGGAACCCTGACAAAAAATGTTAAGTGGAAAGAAAAAAACAACTCAGAAAGATGATAATAAAATATTGCCATGAATGTTTACCTGTATGAATGAGTCTGAACCAAGACAATCACATCAGAAGAATAATTACAAACATTTAAATACATTTTCACTTCTTTCTCATTAAAACCCTCCTACACATGGAGGCCACTCCGATCCACTAAATTCTGTTCTTTAGCAACCTTCAGTACATACATGTACAAGCCTGCTGTCCTTTCCAAGTAATCTTACAAAATCAACTGTGTAACCCAAGGCCACTGTAAATGTTTGAACATATTAGTATGGCCTACAATGTATCAATGGGAGACCACCTTACCCTGCAATCTCAGTGGTGTGACAGTGCACAGAAGGGTAACCATAGGAGGCCACTGCCAACAGCTAATGGCTTGGAGTGGCCTGAATGGGTTGTTTCAAAAATTGCATTGATTGTAGGAGGGTTAAAGGGACAATATCGTCACGCTCAGAGCAGACTTTCAACTGGGCATGGAATCAGCATGGAATCTGGCTCATTTATGCAGCAGCAACATACTATTTACACTTTGTACAATTTATTCCCGATTATCTGTTTAAAGGGGCAATATCAGAGCAGACTTTCAACAGGGCATGGAATCGGTGTCCTCGTTTAAGATAAACACAGTGACTGAAAATTACTGGCTCATTTATGCAGCAGCAACGGTAATGTGGCCTTATCATGTGGATATTATTTTCAGTCACCGAGTTTAAAATCTAAAACTAGCACTTTGATTCCATACCCTGTTGATCGTGAAGATATTGTCCCTTTTGACACAATGTAATTTAAGCAGAAACTCAGACAGGTTGGTTGTTGAAAGTATATAATGGTTCACGGAGAATAAAGCTTGGTTAAGCAAATTTTTACTTTAAAAAATTTGCGGAAAATGATTCGCGTAAGTTGAAAATGTGTTCAACTTGCGTGAAATCGTTCACGCGAATCTCAGGTTATGACACTTCGCTTTGCATTCGCATAGTGAATTCACATGAAGTTTGAACTGGCTATATACATGCATACTCATAGATGCGTACTTTATTTACAAATCGGTATTGCAGTTCATGTGTACTGTACAATTACAAACGCCTTGTGTTTTTTCCAGAAATCCCCAACAGCAAACATTTTCCCGACATCAATATCATATCCAGCCCATTTTGGCACAATCACATTATTTCATATCCAATCAAGCAATCTCACAATAGCGATTCAATCTCATAATAGACATTGGCGACACAGTGATCGTAACTCAATCTCACAGGGCTGTTAATCAATATATTATACAACTGTACATTAGGTTTGCATGTGATGTGATTCAAGTCCCGCCCATTTGATGCATCATAAATGAATTCCAGTCCTTGTGTCTACATGGAGTGTCGTGGCCGAGCGGTCTAGCTTACTGGACTCAAGTTCTGGTGTTAGCAGCAGAATGTGGGTTCGAATCCCGGCCGCGACACTTGTGTCCTTGAGCAAGACACTTAACCATAATTGCTTCTCTCCACCCAGGGGTTAAATGGGTACCTGTGAGGGCAGAGTTGGTTGATTAGCCCTATATGCGCTGTAATGGCAGCAATTGAGCTGTATACTCCCCAGGGAGCTGAGATGGTATCAGGAATGATTTATGAGCCTTATGAGCCTTATGAGCAGGGGTAATAATATAATGCGCCTTGAGCACCACTCAGTTGGTGGATACGTGCGCTATATAAGTCCACACATTATTATTATTATTATTAATATTATTATTACATGTATCTTTAGTTCTTTACTTCTGTATTGATTAACCCTCCTACTACTACAACGGTCAAAATCAGTCAAAATGTTGATATATACATTTGTACTTGCCAAGGTACATGTACATGTATGTATATCTAGTGCACTTAAAACTCAAACACTGTCAAACCTTACGTGTAGTAAGTACATTTACAGGTCAAAATGAGTCAACTGTTTTTGACTGGAAAAAGCATTGTCTGGTATTGTTCAGGGTGGTCAAAATGACAGTAAAAACCAGTCAAAAGTGCCCCTGTGTGCACATTTGGGTCAACAGTCAAAACAGGCAGTTGACTGGTTTTGACCTGTGTAGCAACTTCCCACTAAAGTGCAGCAATAGTATGGGGGTTTTAAAGGGAAGGTTCAACATTGGTAATGTTGGAAAAAGTGACATTACCTCAGACAAAACCATTTCTACTGTCATTTTGACCACCCTCAACAATACCAGACAATGCTGTTAACCAGTCAAAAACAGTCAACTCATTTTGACATGTAAATTGTACTTACTACACGTACATTGTAAGGTTTGACAGTGTTCGAAGTGCATTGGATATACCTTGGCAAGTACACACATGTATATCAACATTTTGACTGTTTTCGACCCTCACAGTCACAGAAGTGTTAACACTAAACTAGTTTAACATTACAATTTGAGCATTACATTATTTTTCAATGAAAGTAAATCCAAATCGCTAACTATACTAAATTGATTGCACCTGAGACAGATATTTCTTTAACCCTCCTACTATAGCTGCACTTTAGTGGGAAGTAGCTATAGAGGTCAAAACCAGTCAACTGACTGTTTTGACTGTTGATCCAAATGTGCACACAGGGGCATTTTTGACTGGTTTTTACTGTCATTTTGACCACCCTGGACAATACAAGACAATGCTTTTACCAGTCAAAAACAGTTGACTCATTTTGACCTGCAAATGTACTTACTACACATAAGGTTTGACACATAAGGCTTGGCAAGTATATCAACATTTTGACTGTTTTTGACCCTCAGTCACAGAAGGGTTAACACCAAACTAGTTTAACATTACAATTTGAGCATTATGTTATTTTTCAATGAAAGTAAATCCAAATCTTTAACTATTACTCTAAGTATATTGTGAAACTGTGGTTATTTACGGTATGGTTTTTCAGATTACAAATAATGTATACAGCGGCAATCTATATGTGCAGGAAGATTAGAATAGAATATTTATAAGCTTGTCCAGGATAAGCTGTTTCCAATGGCAGCAAGGGGTCTGTAATTTACCAGGAACAGGAGTCCACAGACTCCCCACCCACCCACCCTTAGCAACGCTGGAAAACTTGTTGCGATTGTCATGGAAAGGCGCGACCTTATAGTTAATCTGTGCAGCATGAGTGACAGGCTGGTTGGGTGTATTGTACATGTAGGTCTTTTAGGACTTGTTACAATCAAAGCATTTCATAGGACTATCCACGATGGAATTAAATTTCTGGGAATATCCAGATTTTCAAAGAATTTTACAACCCCCCCATGGGGTTTTCAAAATTACACTGGATGAATCAATCCCTTTCTTCTGTGAAAAGGCGCAATAAAAAAATATGTGTATTTTGTGGAAAGTGCACATGTAATAAGGCCACACAAAAAAAGGATCTGGTTTATGGTTAGAATTCAGCTTCGAGAATGACAGGAATTAAAATTGGGCAATCACAAATACATGGACAAAATTTATGTGACCAACATCTACTATTTAGATTCAATATGAGTAAATTCATTTGACACAAAAGAGCAAAATACAACGCAAATACCTTTGAAGATTGAAATAGTTTTTAAGCCAGAATCAGGCCTCCCAGTGCCTAATCTACCAAATACAGGTTTTTTTAAATAGGTTTTTTAACCCTCCTATATACAGTGCAGTTGCCATAGAATTGTCAGACCTTTCAAAACCTTTCAAGTTTGCTGTACTGAAGGGTTTTGAAAGGTGAGAAAACTGTCTGACAAAAGGGACCTATGAAAGGTTTCGAAAGGTGTAACAACTCTCTGAACAAACTGGTGTTGAAATGTTTCAATACCTTTCAAAGGGTATTGAAAGGTGTGGTTGTTCAGTAGCAACAAATTCTGGAGGGTTTTAAAGGGTTCATAATAATTGATAGCCATTTTGGCCCGTAAGCAGATTTCGAAAGGTTTTGAAACGTCAAACCATAGGAGGGTTAAGCAAAATATAGGTTATTATAGGTTAACCAAATGCCAAAATATATGTTTTTATAGGTTATTTCCCGTGATTATGCAGTGTTAAGTAACAAATGTTTGGTAAATTGCCTACCTTCTGAGTACATTTTGCAACAAAGTTACCCCATATTACTTAGGAAGTAATTTTTCTTCAAAGCCATTGAGGATTTTATGAGGAAGTTGAAAATGTGTTGCAAGAGATTAAAAATATAGGTTTTTATAGGTTAATACAGGTTTTTTGGGGGAAATAAATGTTCCCATTTTGAAATATAGGTTTTTATAGGTTTATTGGTTTTTATAGGTTTCGCTGGGAGGCCTACAGAATACAAATGTTATTTTTAATGTTTATTTCTATGTAGAACCAATTTTCATGAAGAACAAGAAATGTCTACGTACACAAACTGACCTGTGAAAGTTTTAGTCAAAATAATTTAGCCAAACAAGTTATCAGATACTGTACAATGTAAATGTGTGGAAATTATACAGTTTTAAATTGAAATCAATAACAGCTTCACACCACTTTAGCAAACGATCGCCACGGTGGTGATCGATTGAAACATGCAAATCTGTTCATGTTTTCTTCAACATTTTCTCGGGCGGCATTTCTGAGGATCACAGATGTACCTCTGGCAACTTTTTGAAACTGTGAATGTTTGTTGGGATTTAATAAAAGTACTTCAAATAAATTTAAACATTCAGGATCGGTAACAATGCCTGTACATCAAATATAAAGTAATTATATAATTGATTCACATTACAGAGCTAATTACAGAGCTAAGCTTTTAGAACTAAATAACCCAATACAAGATATATACATTTCCAATGTTTTGAGATTTTTTTTTCAACCAAAATTTTGCTATATTTTGTATAAATATTTTCAAAAACCAATACATGTATGTGGGTCTGGAGATGACGCTTCAGGGACCTAAAACCTGAGATTTGTCTCGGCAAAATCATAACTGTTATTAATTCCCGGCTTAACCTTTGCGGTTTTGGCTGTCGTGCAAAAGCAAACCCTGAGTGTGATATTTACAAATTGGATTGAGAAATAGTATGCAGTCTAGACCTACATGTACTCATTTCAATCATAAACACTGTGGACTAATCATTTATGACAATACTTAGCAGACACCCAGAAACACGTCCTTGGCTACAGCAATTCCCTAGAAATCTCATAACTTTAAATAAATATGCTTACTAAGAACCCTCTAAGAACCCATTTGACATTTCTATATATGCATTTTCACACTTTTCTCGTTAACGACTCAATGAGCTGAAACTTTCACAGGTCATTTGTTTTATATTACTTTGTAATAAGAGACAGCAGAATGCATGTTTACCATGGCATACCGTCCGTTAAAGGGACAATATCGTCACGATCAGAGCAGACTTTCAACAGGGCATGGAATCGGTGTCCTAGTTTAAGATGAACACAGTGACTGAAAATTACTAGCTCATTGATGCAGCAGCAACGGTAATACGACTTTATCATGTGGGATATTAATTTCAGTCACTGAGTTAATCTAAAACTAGCACTCCGATTCCATGCCCTGATCATGACGATATTGTCCCTTTAAATGTATTACAGAAAGAAAATATTCAGATATTTTGCACAGAGCTTTTGTCAGGGGCAGAACCGGGGTCTCAAAAAAGGGGTGCACATGGTGCACCAGGCATACAATAACGTATCGGGCCGATACGCTATAAAAAAATGCCGATACGCTATAAATCGGCCGATACGCTATCGATACGCTATAATTTATTCCATGGTTGAAAAAAAAAAAAAAAAATCCTTTGTTCAGTTCGAGAACTAATTGTGAACAACAATAATTTGTTGCCACTGAGGCATTTATTTCATCTTGTAGGAAGCTTTATTGATACATTTTAATTGGCCGACAAATTTGTTTCTTTTCAAGAGAATGTTTTTGATGCGCCGCATTTGCAACTGTATGCGGCCTGCCGCGATCTATTTATGGCATTCAACGTTAAACACATTGACACTGGTTCCGCTACCACACTGCTTAGGCAAAAACCAGATGACTGGGGTACCCGCGTGCCACGCAGAGTCGGGAAAGAGCGAAGTCTAAAAAGTGTCTGTTGTGAGTTACTATGATCATGCTATGACATGTTTTCTGTCGGAAATTTGTTTTGAGTGAAAGTTAAAAAACAACAACAAAAACAACCATCAGCAAACGGTAGTTGTTGAACATCTGATGTCCGCTGAGCGCTGGCTGATGTCCGCCGGCCGCCAGCAGAAGTTCGACCTATGGAAACAGTTTCGTCTTCACGGCATCAAAACATTTGTAAATCTCATTCCAGTATCATTTCCCTACCACCACTTTGTCACCAAGCTGATATATTTTTGTTTTGTTAATTAAGAAGAAATAAACTAAGAAGATGTTATTGATGAGAAAAATTAAAAAATCGGAAATGCAAGACTTGATCGGCTATTCCCCACGATATGTTCGGTAGGCAGATAATTAATGTTCAGTAGGCGGGCGTATAGCACAATTGCACCCTGCAAACAGGCCTCCATTTACTTGTAAATCAGGAATAACGGTAAACACTTTCTAAAACTGTTTTTCTTCTTAATTTACATACCCGACCGCTATTTATATAATGCTGAAAGCATTATTTCTGAGCTGAGATTCTCCGCCACAGGTATTAATCCACAGAATTTAATTCCACAAAACCAAACATGTCAAAGATTTCTGAAGCTTTTCCGAGGTAAAAAATTCACTAATAGTTTGCACTCAGTCGAATAAATAGATGTCACCATTCTGCTCCAACCAGTCATAACTTTTTAAGTAGGTCTAAATTTATTGTTTTAAATTTTATGCTTTGAAACAACTGATTAAAAGACGCATTTTTGCCGACAGTTGGATCACTCACTCGAGCTACTTAGCCTTGGGACAATGTATACTGGTATCCTGTATCCTGGTATGTTGTTTCATACATGTATAGTTATATAGCTTGGAAACCAGCCAAGAACCAGGTCCCAGAGGTTAATGTCACCTGGTCTGGGATTGTAAAACCACAACCTGTCAGTCATTGTCAAGTGAACAATAGCCCCAACTCTTGTCTTGGCACTAATCCCAAATTGATACATTCAACGTTCCAAAGTCGGCAGACAGTTCTTTGATGTGAACTTGTGACCCAGAAATTGTGTCTTTTTGGTTGCCGGTTGTCTGTTTCTTTTAAAATACTTTGAACAGACTGGAGCTAGGATAATTCTAAGGCGTCTTTACAGCTGGCCTATGTTTTTTCGCTGAGCTTTTTTATTTTATTTACGCAATAACTGTGGACTTGGAAAATAGAGCTCTTACCTGCTGTCCAATAAAATACTTTGGGTGAAGCTTGCACTGCAGGGTTTCGTTTGTAAGAACCATTTTATTTATAGTTTTGTCAAGTTTAATTTAAAGTAGGCATAAGTCAAGGCATACATTGTAATGTATTGTATGGAATTTTTTGGATCATATCTGGCTTTGAATTATTGATAAAAACGATTAACAACAATCCAATGTAAAGTGAATAAAACAATAATTAAGACAATAACAACATGAGTCCTGTAGGCCCTACTCCATTTTAAATTTTTAAGTTTGATATTAGTTGAGAAAAATGTGACAGAATTACATGTGCATATGTAAACATGTTAAAACCTACCAATTGAAAAGCAATAAATATTTTTATGTCTAAAAAAATATGGTTTTGTGTGACAAATTATATTATGCAATATGCCCCTAAATAGCCTCAGATTGCACCAGAGAGCATCTACAACCTAAAAGTTTCCCAGGGCCCTTAAGCGGGCCCCGGACCCCACGCCGTTGTGGCTTCGCGCTACGCGCTCGCAGATTCGTGTCGTACAAATGCCCCTACGCTATAATTTAATCCTGGCTAGAACACTGCACATGAACCCCTTCTGCCCCCCCTTGTTGTATTCAAATATGTTCCATTCATATGTTCCCTTGATCTTCCTATACAGTATGTGACTGGCTCTGGCAAAACCCTAATCTTGGACCCAATTTTCAAAAGTTAGATTTTGGTATAGTTTGATTCTCTAGATTTTCCTCTTTCATTTGATACCACATTTTATAGAAATCAGAAAAAAATTCTTATAATATAAGAAAAAAAATATAAGAAAAGAATTTTTTTCTGATTTCTACAAATCTGGTATCAAATGGAAGAGAAAAATCTAGAGAATCAAACTATACCAAAATCTTTAAAAAAAATTCTGATTTCTACAAATCTGGTATCAAATGAAAGAGGAAAATCTAGAGAAATCAGATTTTTTTTTTTAGATTTTGGTATAGTTTGATTCTCTAGATTTTCCTCTTTCATTTGATACCAGATTTGTATAAATCAGAAAAAAATTCTTATAATATAAGAAAAAAAATATAAGAAAAGACATTTTTCTGATTTCTACAAATCTGGTATCAAATGGAAGAGAAAAATTTAGAGAATCAAACTATACCAAAATCTAAAAAAAATTAAATTCCGATTTCTACAAATCTGGTATCAAATGAAAAAGGAAAATCTAGAGAATCAAACTATAAAAAATGTACCAAGGTCTCACTTTTGAAAATTGGGTCCAAGTTTAGGGTTTTGCCAGAGCCAGTCACATATTAGCCACTGCTTGGACTATCAAAATGTGGCAAGAGACAGACACACAAGACTTAAAGATCACTGAGCCTGGGTGGTGATGAAGCAAAGGCCGATGAATGATTGATGCGTAATGCAACATGGTGGTGAATCACTATTTACGATGTCTAATGTATGAATGAGGCTTGGGACAGCATGTACAGTACTGTGTGGGCTGATGCAAGGCTCAGGGCAATCTCTTCAATTAGTTTCTGATTACAACAAGAGTACATGTACTGGACACTACTGATCAGGAAACGATGTCGTTCAAATATTTTTCCATAGCAGAAAAACCTGTGTCAAATTTTGAATACCAAATTTTGAATATAAATTAGCAATTCTTTAATTTAAATTAGCAAATCTTGAAAATTGATTTACACATTGTGAATTTTGTGTAGCAATTTTGCTACTCAACTCAATTCTGGTCATCGGTCGGCTTCAAAATCGGTGCGGTGATGCAGGGTTTTTTGGGGGTTTATTTCGGCCATCTTTTTTTTTTTAAATATGTGATACGTACATTGTATATGCGGGGACCAAATTTCTAAGAGAGGCCTCACAAATCGTACAAACATTCATAGGCCTACCCCTATGTGAAAATTTAAAGCACAGTACGACAGAATTCCAATCGATCCAGCAATTTTGGCTGCAATTGGACATCGTTTCACAGCAAAAAAATAAAATAAATAAATAAAAATGCCGACGTGTGGGTCAGAGGTGACGCACACAGAGACCACAAACCGGAGACATTTTTTTGTTGGCCTTAGACACGGTTGATTAATATAGGCTACAACATGTGTGTAAAGACTTTACAAATCTCACAAGATATATAATGCAGCGAAAGAAGGTCCCATGTCTTTATCCTATTAAGGATGGAGACAGGCTCCGGCTATACCATTCAGGGGATTTTATTGGATACGTTGTGCTGAAGATCTGACATCACACTTTGAGGCTCACGTGTGAATCGAATTAAGCGCTACTATGCACGCGCGTACTTCTGCCATCCAAATATCGCTGAGATATTGCGCGTGGATGCCCATCATCGTGCGCAAGGTCAAAGTTGAATCTCCCACAAACTGAGAGGCTGGTGTCTGACGTAATTCACAAGCCTCAAAGCGTGATGTCGGATCTTCGGGCTAGCTTAAAGCCAACATACACTTTAGGTAAAATATCTGTGAATGGGATACTAAATTAACCCTAACTCCCTAGGCCCATTTGCTTACACATAACCTGAATCCTTCCTAACTCCCTAGGCCCATTTGCTTACACATAACCTGAATCCTTCCTAACTCCTTAGGCCCATTTGCTTACACATAACCTGAATCCTTCCTAACTCCCTAGGCCCACTTGCTTACACATAACCTGAATCCTTCCTAACTCCTTAGGCCCATTTGCTTACACATAACCTGAATCCTTCCTAACTCCCTAGGCCCATTTGCTTACACATAACCTGAATCCTTCCTAACTCCCTAGGTCCACTTGCTTACACATAACCTGAACCCTTCCTAACTCCCTAGGCCCATTTGCTTACACATAACCTGAATCCTTCCTAACTCCCTAGGCCCATTTGCTTACACATAACCTGAATCCTCCGAAATCCTTCAGTAGTAAAGCAAGCACATGATATGTATGCACACATGTGTTTCTAATATGTGATACATGTACATGGCCAGGGACCCTCCCTGCATGCATGGAGCAATAAACAGTGTCCAGTGACCCAAGCACTGACCTTGCAATCACTACAACAAACTGGATGTACATGTACCATGGAAAGGCAAGTATGCCTAATAACCTCAATCCTCCAAAATCCTTCACTTTAGCAAAGGGCATGTAGCATGTAACCTCAATCCTTCAAAATCCTTCACTTTAGCAAAGAGAATGTCGCAGGATTTGGGAAGGTTAGGGTTAAGAATCAAGAGATACATATAAAACCAACTTGTGAAAGTTTCAGTTTTATTTTATTGGGTCGTTAACAGGAATATAATGAAAATGCATTCAAGCATGGAATTTATGTCTCCGGAAAACAAACATTCATTTCAAAAATAATTTGATCTTGAAATTACAGTTAACCCTCCTACAATCGGTGCAATTTTTGAAACAACCCATTCAGGCCACTCCAAGCCATTAGCTGTTGCCAGTGGCCTCCTATGGTTACCCTTCTGTGCACTGTCACACCACTGAGATTGCAGGGTAAAGTGGTCTCCCATCGATACATTGCAGGCCATACTAATACGTTCAAACATTTACAGTGGCCTTGGGTGGCACACAGTTGATTTTGTAAGATTACTTGGAAAGGACAGCAGGCTTGTACATGTATGTACTGAAGGTTGCTCAAGAACAGAATTTTGTGGATCGGAGTGGCCTCCATGTGTAGGAGGGTTTTAATATAGCACCCGAGACGGAAATATTTCAACGAATGTTTGATACCATCATCAACTTTACAACAAGCAAGTTTCATGGAAAATTGTGATCATTTTGAGAATACCAATAGTGTATAGGGGCTATAACTAACAAGTATTTATTTTTTAATTTTGATATTCAATGATTATTTCTGTGAAAAATCCTCCAAGATAAAAAGAAATTCTGAGAAAATCCATGTGTAATGAGAGAAATGAGAAAATTAATGATGAAAAAACATGTTGGATGAAAAAACATGTTGGATACACATCCAAATAAATTAAACATTGACAGACTGTGAACATCCAAGAATTCAGATTAAATCTTTCCGGAGAAATGCCTAAAATGAAGCAGGTGTCTCCCACAATTTGCATACAATCAAATAGGCAATCAACGTGACAGCATATATTAGGCTCGTCAAGTTTTTTGTAACACCTCATCTTGACACATATATTGGATTTTATGGCACCCAAAAGATCACACTGAAATTTCAAGAAGAATTTTTTTCATCAAACTCATACAGGTAACTGTATCTGGCAAGAAAATTCATTGCAAGACAGACTTCACTTTCAGAAGAAATTACTGTCGTCATTCTATACAGTGTATATTCTCGGAGAGGAAAAGTAATTTATTTTAATACTTGAAAAAAATATTATTTATTTGCAATATACATCATGTACATATCATTAAAATGGTGATGTTCTTTCTTATCCTAAATACATGTAATTTGTAGGTGACTCATTTGTTTTGTATGATACATTTACATGGACAATTCCATGGTTAATCACGTTACATTGTTGAGGTTTTGCGCCCTCTCTTAATGCCATAATATATATTTCACTCATCAGTTTTTTTCACACTTAGTTGCATTATACCAAGACCTTACTCAGCACAAAATAATAATTTCAGAAATGTGTTACATGTACGCTATATAAGACAAAAACTACATTGTATGCATGTCTGAAAAATGTAACGTGAGTAACCATTATTTTTCTCTTATGTAGCGTACATCTAACAAGTTTCTAAAATTATTATTTTGTGCCGAGTAATGCCTGGGTATAATGCAACTGCTGTGAAAAAAATGATCAGTGAAATGAAATTATGGCATTATGAGTTGGACCAATACCTCAAAAATGTAACATGAGTAACCATGAAATTGTCCACATGTATATAAATATGTGAGATTTTTAATTTTTTTTTTTTTTTGGGGGGGAGGGTAGGTAAGTACATGTGTCTTTTATGATACACACAGTATGCATTTAAATGTATTGGTGATCTAAAAATTAACACATTGTGAATTTTTAGTGTGTGTAAAACTAATGATGGATTGATGGTATTTACATGTGTATTGAAATAAACAGTGTCCACTGACCCAAGCACCTAATTCCCTAGGCCCATTTGCTTACACATAACATGAATCCTCTAAAATCCTTCAGTAGTAAAGCAAGCACATGACATGTATGCACACATGTGTTTCTAATATGTGGTACATGTACATGGCCAGGGACCCTCCCTGCATGCATGGAGCAATAAACAGTGTCCACTGACCCAAGCACCGACCTTGCAATCACTACAACAAACATGGATACATCTATGTCCATGTACCATGGAAAGGCAAGTATGCCTAATAACCTCAATCCTCCAAAATCCTTCACTTTGGCAAAGAGGATTTTGTGTGTAAAACTAATGATGGATTGATGGTATTTACATGTGTATTGAAATTCCCTAGAATTATTTTGTTGTCAGAACAAATTTTGGAACATTTTTAAGAAAAGTCAAATAATTTCCAGGTAAAATCTGAATGCATGTTCACTTTTTCTCAAGAACGACACAACGTAATATAAAGTTGAAACACTGACATTTTATTTTAATGTACTGATTCAAAGACAGTGAGCATACTGTGAACCCCTTCTCTTTAACATGTTCCATTGAGAATGATAGATGTAGATGCCAAAAAGATACATTAAAACAATTTAAAAATTAAAAAAAAAGGTAAGAACATTTAATTGTTTCCATCAATAAATGAATTTGTGACTGCAAGGGTCAAAATCAGTCAAAATGTTGATATACTTGCCAAGGTATATATCTAGTGCACTTGAAAGTCGAACACTGTCAAACCTTATTTGTAGTAAGTACATTTACAGGTCAAAATGAGTTGACCGTTTTTGACTGGTAAAAAGCACTGTCTGGTATTGTTCAGGGTGGTCAAAATGATGGTAAAAACCAGTCAAAAATGCCTCTGTGTGCACATTTCGGTGAACAGTCAAAACAGGCAGTTGAATGATTTTGATTACTATATAGCTACTTAATAATAATAATAATAATAATAATAATGTGTGGACTTATATTGCGCACGTATCCACCAACTGAGTGGTGCTCAAGGCGCATATTATTACCCCTGCTCATAAGGCTCATAAGGCTCATAAATCATTCCTGAAACCATCTCAGCTCCCTGGGGAGTATACAGCTCAATTGCTGCCATTACAGCGCATATAAGGCTAATCAACCAACTCTGCCCTCACAGGTACCCATTTAACCCCTGGGTGGAGAGAAGCAATTATGGTTAAGTGTCTTGCTCAAGGACACAAGTGTCACGGCCGGGATTCGAACCCACATTCTGCTGCTAACACCAGAACGTGAGTCCGGTAAGCTAGACCGCTCGGCCACGACACTCCATAGTAGGAGGGTTTACAGAGATCTTAAAGATTCAGGGAGCAACAACAAATGATGGTGGCAGAGAATTGTTCAGAAGTGCATTTAGGGGCCACAATTTAGCAATTTCCTCCAAAATACATCCTGATTGACATGTTTTTGCCATGATAGATAAATATATTGGAAATTTAAAGTGAAGGTACAACATCGGTACTTGATAATTTCAACCCTCGTTTTCAAAAAAAATATATCACAAAACCACGAATTAACACGAGTCTGCTAGCCCGAGGCTAGTGGTTTTAGCAGCGGGACTACCAGCTGCTGGGGTATGGGTAGTCCGATGGGCTAGTGAAAAAAATTAAATAAAAATATGCAAAAAACATTCGGTATGATCTCAGCAAGAACATGTTGCTCACCAGGTCATGGTTCATTTCTTTTTCTTGAATTTATATTCACCTTTTTTTCAGGACTACTAAAAAATGAGAAGGACAAGTAAAATTTTGACATAAATTGTCCTGTGGGCTACCATCAAATTCAAGTTAATTTCAAGTTTTTAGTAAATTGCCTGCCTTCTGAGTACTTTTTGCAACAAAGTACATTACCCCATACCCTGTCCGGCAGAAAATCTAAGAGCGGTACACATGTTACAGTTTGGCTACTGTTTTGGCTTCATCTCTTTATACTTAGGAAGTAATTTTTCTTCAAAGCCATAAGGATTTTATGAGGAAGTTGAAAATGTGTTGCAGGAGATTAAAAATATATAGGTTTTTATAGGTTTTATTGTTTTTGCTGGGAGGCCTGTCTGAACAGAATTAGTAATGTCGCTCAATTTCTTTTGGATTTCAGACTGCAGGCTTATACAGCACAATGTACATGTACATGTACATGTAGTTCACACCATTCATGAAATATTTCATTACGTGAAAATGCAAGCATATTTTAAGTTGATTATCAGGGCTCTCAAAGTTTAGAGGAGTAGGAGGGTACAAGAAAGAAAGTAGGAGGGTGCAGACAAATGGGCAAAGCCCATTTGCCGAGCGCCAGGCGTTCCGGGAAAGGCGGGGTCCGGCGGCCCTCCCCCGGAAAATTTTGAAAATTGTACTCTCTGAGGTGCATGTTTGAGGCCCTCAAGAGGCATTTGAAGGGTTATTTCCAACCCATGAAAAACAGAAAAAATTAAGAGTCTGAAGTACACTTTCCAGACTGAGGCAAGAATAAGACAAAATGAGAAAAAACAATCTCAACTAAATCAATTCCATGAAAAACTATCTTTATTGTAGTATAGTGAACAGTAGACTAGAATCACAAGAAGACACACTGGTAATTTTAGTTCCGTTGTTAAAATAAATGTTTTATTTATTTATTTTTTTCTGTTTCAACTCTTCTTTTCCATTTAATAAAATCTTGGTTAAATGGTAATTGGTCAATTTAAGTGGTAACTTGTACTACAGGGACATCCCAAGATGCTAAGATTCCTCCTGGGATGGCCCCTGTAGTAAAGTAAATTTGGTAAGCCTAGGCTAATGGGATGAATGTATGGAGCCAGTCTCTGATGAACCTTGGATTAACAAGTTTCAACACACTCAACATGTTCACTTCAGTCTCTGAAAATATTTTTAAGAACTCAACAAAATCAGTTTGAATAAAAAAAAAACGTAAATCTGAAGATCGACCTGTACATCATAGGCCTAATCCCTCTGACTTAAATAGCAGAATTATTGATTGTACTGGTACTTTTATTCAACACTGAGTCTGTATCTGAAAAATCAGACAAATCTGAGTATTCATCCGAGTATTCGGCCTTTTCCCCGTAATCCACGCATCTAGCGTGCCTCTCTGTCGCTTCGTCGCCATTTCTGCACGCACGGCTGGTACAGCGAGCTACATTCAGCGGCCCACGTATACATGTACATGTACATGCCTGTGTATGTGTCAGAAGTACATGTATACAGCTGTGATCAGAGCGCATGCATATACATGTACATGTATAGCAAGTTGGCATGGACGTTCATGTCACAAAACACGTGTTGAAGAATGTCATTGGTCGATCAAAGGCGATGTGGGCGGAACTAACTCGTTGTGCATGCCGCGCCCCTGCCTTCTAAATAATGATATCCCGTAAGTTATGTTGGCTTTGGATAAGGACATGACTTTGCGTAGTAATTTCTTTTAATACTACACAACTAACAAACTGCAAAATATTACGAATATAAAACCAGAACTTGAATGTTAATTTGTTTCTATCACAATGAACTTTAGTTAAATTTCAATAAACCTTGTTTCCTGAAAGAATGAATTTTTAAGAGACCTAGCTAGGAATAATTAAAAACAACAACTGCAACTACTAAACAACGATTTTAAGAATTAAGATTATTTTCAGAACCCAATATTTCTCGTTCAAAATCGGTTGCGGTGTACTGATTGTTACTTAATGATAAGTTATAAATCATGTTCACTTTGGTGGGGTGGAAGTTTTGCGAGCATTCATTGCCAGGAATACCAACATGTTCATGTTATCAGGCCGTAAGCGGCTCCGCTTTGCCGTGACGACATTTCCCGCGGTGCGGAAAACCGCGTTTGTACGGCACTGACGTTGCCGGAATATCAAGATATTTCTTGCCGATCCTTGCCACTGAACCGATCGGAAATTGACAGCCACCAATGACATGATCATTACAGAACTCGACAATGACCGATTTAACACCTCCCTTTTTATGTATGTATTTTGAAACAAACTGTCACCTTGTCGGCAAATTTATGTAATACACAAGAAAGCTTGGTATCGGTGGGTAAATAAACTGTTGGCGATATGCTGAGGGATGGTCGGTGGCACATCAAAATAATTTCACAACAAAACCAATTTCAACACCACTTTTTTATTAGGACAACAATTAATGTGGACATCCCCTATAAATAAAATCCTCTTTTTTTACACATCGTGGTGCACACTCCAGACAAAAGTGTATGGAATCACTGTACAGGAAACATCGTTAACCAATCAGGATACAGCTTACACAAAGCGCAAGGGAGCGTATACATAATGGCTGCGGCCGTGTCAGGTAAATAAAACTTCGTATAGCACCGCGTGCGAATCAGATTTTTTGCAGAGAAGTTCACAGATATGTGAAAAAAATATTTTTGGTCATCCGGTGAAAAGTAGCCGGCGGCAAAACCTGCCGCAGGCGGCGATTTGCCGCCGGTGACCGGCTACTTTTGAGGGCCCTGGATTATGCAATAAAGAACCCGACCTACAATTTAAGTTCAGCTCATCCATTTCATGAGTGTCAAAATAATTTTTTGAAAGCTAAGTTACAATTGCTGCCCTGAAATCGACATAGCAAGTATTCAGCTCCTTGTACTAACATGACCAGAACGCTGACACAATTCCAAAGGGACTTTAAATGCAAAAGATGGCCTTTTGAGATTATTCTCAGAAAGGAAGCACTTAAGATTAAGCTCCCTTCAAGCGATATTATTAAAGATGAGGAACAGCCTTAGTAAATCAAGAGAAAAAAACATGGTCCAATTTGTGTGTAAAACCTATATAAACACTCACTGGCCATAAGTATTGCAACATTGAAATTCACACCAAAGTTCAGTTTGGAGAACTGTGTTACAATAATTTATTTTATAGGTTTAACACTCAAAGACACTCAAAATTTGTATGTCTCTCTTAACCCATTGACTTTGTGCAGTGCACTCAAATACATGCAAACACATGTGGCTGTGATAGGAGGTCAAACCCAAAGACACTCAAAATTTGTATGTAACTCCCAACCCATTGACTTTGTGCAGCGCACTCATACACAGCTCTGTGTGACTCTGTGGTTTGACCTACCAATTGGCAATGCAACCAAAAATACTCAAGTGACTGTCTGTGAGTGCCGTGCTGACTGGGCCAAATTTCAGCCTGGGCATAGGAGGGTTAAGACTTCTTGAATGTGCCTGTGTTTTAAAGTCAATGTTCTTTTTTACTGTTCTTGCTCGGAAACAAAGTCCTTCAATACTTTGTCGGGTAACCACGTGACTTGATAATTGCGGCCATCCGTCTAGGCAATGTCTCGTACAAATTCATGTTGCAATACTTTTGGCCAGTGAGTGTAGTACATGTAGTGTATTTAAAACCTGAGGATGGTATTAATCTTCACTAGGAATACATGTGTATTTTTGTCCAAGAGGTACTGTTACTTTAAACAAAAAAATGTGAAAATAATTTCCAGTTTGAATTTAGGGAAGAGCACACTTTCTCTAAATTCCACGTCAGTCACATTGGAATAAAAGCAAACAATCTGAATGCAATTCCACTATTTTTCTCGAGAACACAACACAACATACATGTACATGTAATAAGGTTACAAACAATGTTGTATGTATCTTCCCTTTAATTAATGCATAAAATACAATACAGACTCAAGACAGTAATAATGCACTGTACATGTATTGTGAATCACCACATACATGTACATGTACATGTACTTTATTGTGTCAATTATATACCCTAACTCCCTAGGCCCATTTGCTTACACATAACCTGAATCCTTCCTAACTCCCTAGGCCCATTTGCTTACACATAACCTGAATCCTTCCTAACTCCCTAGGCCCATTTGCTTACACATAACCTGAATCCTTCCTAACTCCCTAGGCCCATTTGCTTACACATAACCTGAATCCTTCCTAACTCCCTAGGCCCATTTGCTTACACATAACCTGAATCCTTCCTAACTCCCTAGGCTCATTTGTTTGTAACACATAACCTGAATCCTTCCTAACTCCCTAGGCCCATTTGCTTACACATAACCTGAATACTTTCTAACTCCCTAGGCCCATTTGCTTACACATAACCTGAATCCTCCAAAATCCTTCAGTAGTAAAGCAAGCACATAATAATAATAATAATAATAATAATAATGTGTGGATTTATATAGCGCACGTATCCACCAACTAAGTGGTGCTCAAGGCGCATTATATTATTATCCCTGCTCATAAGGCTCATAAGGCTCATAAATCATTCCTGAAACCATCTCAGCTCCCTGGGGAGTATACAGCTCAATTGCTGCCATTTCTAGCGCATATAGAGCAAACCAACTCTGCCTTCACAGGTACCCATTTAACCCCTGGGTGGAGAGAAGCAATTATGATTAAGTGTCTTGCTCAAGGACACAAGTGTCACGGCCGTGATTCGAACCCACATTATGTTGCTAACACCAGAACTTGAATCCGGTAAGCTAGACCGCTCGGCTATGACATGTATGCACACGTGTTTCTAATCTGTGATACATGTACATGGCCAGGGACCCTCCCTGCATGCATGGAGCAATAAACAGTGTCCAGTGACCCAAGCACTGACCTTGCAATCACTACAACAAACATGGATGTACACGTACCATGGAAAGGCAAGTATGCCTAATAACCTCAATCCTCCAAAATCCTTCACTTTAGCAAAGAGCATGTAGCATGTAACCTCAATCCTTCAAAATCATTCACTTTGGCAAAGAGGATTTTGGAGGATTTGGGAAGGTTAGGGATTTATGTTTTTTGTTTTTTTTCGTTTTTTTTTGTTAGTATGGAATTATAATCATATATAATTTGCACCATTCACCCCCATGGGCTCAACATACAGAAAGGGGATGACTAATTTTTCCCTTTTCTCCTTTTTTCTTTCTCCACAGACATTTTTACATTTGTTTTGCTTGTAAGTCTATTTGTCTGTTTTGTTTTACTCCCCCTGTCTGACTCATTGCTTTTCACTAATCTCATAATCTCCTCTTCCAGCCAAAAACTCCTGGTACCTCTATCCATCCATGTAAAATCCCTCTTTTGTCCAGTCCCAGGACCAGTATCTGACTGCTTTTTGTACCTTTTTAGGTGTTTGTGCGACAGCGCAAACACCTAATTGAAATTGAAATTGAAATTGATATTGAAATTGTTCAGTTTTTTAATTTTTTTTCTTCTCCTTCTCGATGAGACTTGGCGAACAAAAAAACAAAGTTCCAAAGTTCACAGAGCCTTCAAACTTGACACATACTTAGACCATAACATGTACATTGTAGTTGTCAATAAATTTATGACATACATGTACATGTATAGTTTCAGGTAAAGTTGTGACGTCATGGTGACATCATCAGATATCGAAATACACTCAAATCCAATTTTAATATTTCAAAAAATCGTATCTCATGAACTACAAAAGATATTTACACAATCTTTGCATCATCTTCCAGATCTTGAATTATGTGACATTTCGTACACAGACATGACCCAATCTGACCTCTTCTTTAAGTTTAAGTGAAAAAAAATATTCTGAAGCACTTTTATAGGGTCTGCAGCCAACATGATATAGTATTTGGGCGTGCCTTCCGTGGACGAAATTACTGTTGACATGTGACCTTTTAAAAAATGCAACTGATGATGTCATCACCTATCACAGCGCCCTCTGGCGGTGGGTTTAGAAAGATAATAATTTTCAATCTCAAAAACCATAGGAAATTTGAATATGACTTATGTGAATAAAGTGATTAGTGACATCTTATCTTTTATTTTATTTTGTGTTCATTTCACACCTGACTAACTTCTGCTCACTCTTGTGTTCATGTATGAATGAATGTTTGTATTCTGTCTCATTTTGCGTTTGAGAAAGAACCTGCAAGGTTCGAAACGTAAAGCCAATAACTATTATTTTGCATAAGTAAGACTAATTGCGGTGACACCATGTGGAATCTCAATTGAGTAGTAATTAGTTCTGAAAAGAACTGGAGGTACAACTCGACGTTTCGATCAGTATGCTCTGATCGTCCTCAGGAGAATGGGTTATGGACTTTGGATATAGAAGATCCTTCAGTCTGTAGTATTGGTCGCCAAATGTCGCTGATGAAAAAGCCGATGTCCTGTGGCACAGTGTCGTGTTTGACGATCTCGATGGCCTCTCTGATGCGTCTGGGGTGCCATGCGTCAATGGGTGTGATGAGTTGGGCTGCCTGCCAGTCGACCAATACTACAGACTGAAGGATCTTCTACATGTATATCCAAAGTCCATAACCCACCCCAGACTGAGGGATCTCCTATATCCTAAGTCAACCACCCTCCTTCCCCCTGTGCTTGTTAACAACTGATTCAGTTCAGTGAGCACACACTCCTCTCCCCCAACCCCTAGGATCCTAGTCTCAATAGTTCCCGCCTGCGCGCCTCAATGAACTAATCCTCCAGCATCCATTCATGGGATGATCCTCCAGCGGTCTACTTAAGCAGCAGCATTTTCCGGCATTCTCCTGAGGACGATCAGAGCATACTGGTCGAAACGTCGAGTTGTAACCTCCAGTTCTGTTCAGAACTAATTACTACTCAATTGAGATTCCACATGGTGTCACCGCAAATTAGTCTTACTTATCCTCCTCACCATGCAAAGCTACAAGTTTTACCTATTATTTTGCAGATACATGTATCATTTTTTTAGACATGTCTTGGTTTACATACTTATGCATGTTGCTTGACTCATTTAGTTCATCTCCCGTTTCCTTGGAAACAATTTTTAGAGAGCGCTGATGATATCTTGCAGAATGGTCCAAAACAGTTCAATTCCACACTTTAGATCCTTTTTTCTGATATTATATTCTGATATCAATCATATCAAAACATACATCTCATCCCTAACCCTCCCAAATCCTCCCAAATCCTCTTTGCTAAAGTCAAGGATTTTGAAGGATTGAGGTTACATGCTACATGCTCTTTGCTAAAGTGAAGGATTCTGGAGGATTGAGGTTATTAGGCATACTTGCCTTTCCATGGTACTTGTACATCCATGTTTGTTGTAGTGATTGCAAGGTCAGTGCTTGGGTCAGTGGCCACTGTTTATTGCTCCGTGCATGCAGGGAGGGTCCCTGGCCATGTACATGTATCACAGATTAGAAATATGTGTGTGCATACATGTCATGTGCTTGCTTTACTACTGAAGGATTTTGGAGGATTCAGGTTATATGTGTAAGCAAATGGGCCTAGGAAGTTAGGAAGGATTCAGGTTATGTGTAAGCAAATGGGCCTAGGGAGTTAGGAAGGATTCAGGCTAGGTGTAAGCAAATGGGCCTAGAGAGTTAGGGTTATAATAAAGAAAATGTTTTCAGTTTCTGACATAGAAATTCCTTAATTTTCATCACGTTGTGTTTATACAGGACACACAAATTATTAATCAGAGTTTTCATTCAACCGGTAGGCATGTATGTGTGCGTGTGCCTACATATCTATGAAATAGAACACCACAGACCCCAAAAATGCAATGTTCAGATGAAATTGATATTGATGTGCAAGAAGGGTCTTGGCGCCTTGGGCAGAGAAATGGTCTAGAATAGATTAATGGCAGGGCATCAATCTGCGAACGGAAGAAATGCACGACTAAAACTGAACACAAACAGGAAAACCTGTAGGCCAGACTTGCTAGACAGCATTTGATGAATTCCTAGGAAGACAGGAATTTATAATTGCTGGAATACTATCTTCCCCAAACAAACCAAACCAAACAATCAATTGTACATGTTTCCAGTAGGTCGGGGTTTTTTTTGGGGGGGGGGGGGTTTTAAGTTTTTTTGAAAATGTATAAATTGAAACAGGTTGCTTTAAATCCATGATGATTTTGAGTTTCATGATCGTGGCTAGTCCCTGCCACCGATAGAAGAGATCAGTGGTCCCGCTGCCGGCATAATTTTTCCCACAGGATGACTCGTACCTTTACCAACTTGTACCCTTAAACCTCCTACACATGGAGGCCACTCCGATCCACTAAATTCTGCAACCTTCAGTACATACATATACAAGCCTGCTGTCCTTTCCAAGTAATCTTACAAAATCAACTGTGTGTCACCCAAGGCCACTGTAAATGTTTGAACATATTAGTATGGCCTGCAATGTATCAATGGGAGACCACTTTACCCTGTAATCTCAGTGGTGTGACAGTGCACAGAAGGGTAACCATAGGAGGCCACTGGCAACAGCTAATGGCTTGGAGTGGCCTGAATGGGTTGTTTCAAAAATTGCACTGATTGTAGGAGGGTTAAAGGGCCTATGAAATGCATTTTTATGTTGATACATATTTTAGCAAATATCAATGCTTCTGGACAGTTTCAACAAAATAGGAAGTCTAGTCTGTGAAGTCCAGTGATGATGAAGTACATTGTATCCTAGGCGTTTTGTGCAGTACAAGACAAGACAAGACAAGAAATGGTATCACCGTGTGTGTACAAAACCAATGGGCATTTTGGCAAGTGGAAATTTTGAATGGTTTCAAATGGTCAAACAGTAGGAGGGTTAAAATATAAACCAAAAAGTGCAAAAAAGGGTATCAAAATGGGTAGAATGTCGTATCCAACCGCCACTTTTTCTCATTCAATATAACGAATAATGTAATCTTACCTACCTAGTAAGGTGGAGAACATATCGATGATGATGGACATATACTTCAAATTATTCCAGGATATTTATTTCATGAAAAATCAGGCATTTTTGGTACAGAATGACTTCCTCAGTCATGTCAGTCTGATCTTGTCAACTCCCCCATAAGTGACCAACACGGTCATTGTACATGCACAGTGGCAACTATAATAGTAGGCGCGTCAAACACACCGTTTTACCCCACTAAACAAGGCGTAACAACATGAGAATTTGCAATTTTTGTGTTGATATTTAGAGACTTTAAGCATAAGAAAGCAGCTTATTTTTGATATCATAAAAAAATCTAATCCTTTATTTATTAGAATGCGAAAGAAAAATTAGAAAATATTTTTTAAATACATGATAAATAGCATTCTGAATTTCCCACCTCCCGCGCTCCCAGCTTGTTTCGAAACAAAGTTACCAACGCATCTGAAGCCTCCAATTTTCAAATTGACATTTTACCCGGAAACAGTTGTCGTATCTAGTCCAATGCGGGCACCAAAAATAAAGCCTGCCATGCAAGGAACTGATTTCTACGTGGGCGTTATCGATAGGCGAGTCGTTGAAAATCCGTCGAAGATCTTTGAAAAACAATGCCAATTTCGCAAAACGCGGCACCATAAACCGAAAGTACGAACGATAATCCATCCCCACATGAATTTGGAATGAAATCAGACGTCATTTTCCAGTAGATAATACGTGATATAATCGCACGTTTTTCTTCAGATAGAAGCAATTTTTCACGACCGCCATGGTAACGCGGAGAGTCACACACACGCGATGCAGTTGACCGAGCGAGAGAGATCTATGATCACTCGCTAAAAGTGTCGGACTTTCTCCCGAAAATCAACATGAAATTGCCAGGATTTTGGAGGAAGATGGTGATTACAAGTTCCTGAACATTAACATGTTATAAAGTGGACTTTATTTGTAAATACATTAGTTCTTATTGTCTCAATTTATCGTTAATTTAATCCAAAGATTTGAAAGAAATGCCGATTCGGTACGTGAATGCTGCATGAACTATAGCGTTTGCAATACGATTGTAAGGCGCATGTGCAGTAGGCTACTTGTGGTGTGAGGATTGCATGCATAGCGTCTGCAATACGATCGTGCAGCGCATGTGCAGTAGGCCACTTTTTTTGGATTTATAAACAATGGGGAAGAAAACACAGTGCACAAATCAATGGGGAAACTGCAAATCAATTTGAACTTTTTACTTTTTCATGCAATTTGCCCAAAAAAACAACTGTACAGATTATTAAATTTGGAGATAAGAGCTACATGTATGATAAAGTTAAAAAATATGATTTTTTTTTTTTTTTTAAGTTTGAAGGATTTTTTTAAATATCACTGGCCTCACACATAAATTTACAACAAAAATTGAAAATTCATATTTTTTGACTGGATCATGCACATCATTTGCTTTGAAGTGGGACTGTGACAATGGAGATTTGAAATTATTGTCAAGATTTATAAATTATTGTCAAGATTTATAAATTATTGTCATTATTTATAACGTTATGCATACAATTAGCTTATTGAAAAGCAAGGCTTTTGACCCTAAATTACCTGTGAAATTATTATAATTGTTTTTCTTTTACTTTGAGTATATTGGTATCCAAATGTTTACTCACTGACCAAATTTGAGTGGAATAGGATTGACAGAACTTAACTTATGACATTTTTGCATATTTAATTAGCCAGACTTAGTCTCCAGAGCAAAAAAAAGGAAAATTTTGTGTTTAAGCCCAAATTTATGCCAGTTTTACACAACAACCATTAATGTTCTCAGCTTGGAACACATTTATACTTTAAATATGAGTAACAAAGACTCAGAATATGCAAAATGATTCACAAGATCCTCTACAATCATTATGAAAAGGATACTTAAAATATGCAAATTTTGAGAATTTACTGTGATTTTGGCTTAAAAAAGGCCCGTTTTGGCACTTTAAGGCTTTTTTAGTGAGCTATATCTTCATAATGTGATGTATCCTCTGGAAAAAACCCACTGATATGACAAATATAGGCAACATACATACAAGAAAAGGTGAATTGAGATGCTTGATTAGGTGTAAATAAAATAAATGAGATGGTATAAAAACATTTTTTGTTTATTGTTGCTTTGTTGACATTTGTTGTCTAGGGAAACAGCACATTCTGAAATCTTTATCGGACCATAACTTGGTAACGCCTTGACCAATTTTTTTAATTAAAAGTGTTCTGTAATCTACTCACCAAGCCCTTTAAGACAAATTTCCAACATAACTTCCTATAAAGCAATTTAAAATATTTCATTGTCCCCCCTAATAATAGGATCCTTCTATTTTCTGAAGGGGAGGATTTTTTTAGAAGGGAAATAAAGTCCGAAAACCATCATAAAAATGGATTTTAAAGATAGTTTTCGCTTTCTGTACCCCTTGTAAAACAAATATTTTCGAAAAAAAAATTGTTTGTTCACAAAACAATTGTCCGAAGCTTCTCACAATTATTTTGAGAAATGTGTGATTTTAAAGCATTTGTTTTCACTTCTTCAGTTAACATAGCAATGTTCAAATGCCATTAAAATAGCGAAACACATGCATGGGCGGCGATTTTTTTTCTGCAGTACACATCGTCAACTATATGCATTTGTATATTAAAAATGAATTTTTGACTTCAGAAAATAGAAGGATCCTATTATAGTTGCCACTGAGCATGTATAATGACTGTGTTGGTCACTAACAGGGAAGTTGACAAGATCAGACTGACATGACTGAGGAAGTCATCGTATACCAAAAATGACTGATTTTTCATGAAATAAATATCCTGGAATAATTTGAAGTATATGTCCATCATCATGATCATCCATATGTTCTCCACCTTACTACAGTACCGGCCGCAAGTAATTCCAAATCCCCGCGAGTACGAAACGGGGCCCCGCGAGTAAACTGCGTGGCGGGTACGGGGGCCCACGCGTCCACGCGGGGATTTTGCGTGGACACAGCGAGGGCCTCGCACGCGGCATACGTGTCGTGGACAAGCTTTGCGGGGCCCCACGAAGGCCCCGCAACAGAACCAAGCACAACTTTACGCTTGGGTGAACATGAATACCTTCTATGATCACCTGGCGATCCCGAGTAAAAGAACGGCAGACTTCGTTCATGCTTTTGTTGAGGTTTTCTTGAGCGTGCCTGCAAAACGTTTGATCAACTTCCTGTATTATTTTTGTGCATTCGACGGCCATTACCTTGGTAATACTTAGCGAAGCGCTTAACAAATCCAACCTTTTTCTTTTCGTGATTATCGGTGCTCTTTGAGACTTTAAACGTCCCGGTTCGTCTGAAAATGCAACTTCCCGCCATGACCCACTGCGTCTGATTTTTCGGCCGATCACGGCGGCTGGAATTAACTTTAGGGCATTAACTCCGGCGCACGATTGGCAGCTGCTTGCTTGCCCGCATTCCGCATTTACCCCCAAATTGAGTCTGTGTTTGTTTTTAGATCACGGACCGGCCATTACTTAAGTTCGCTAGCACAACTTACATTGACGATGCTAAACCGTTAATGAACTGTGTTGTCCTCTATTTCTGTATTAAACTGTTTTTCTATTTAAGTTCTGTCCACAGATATCTTCAGTGTCGTTATCACATTATTTTCATCAACAATTCTGGCGGTTTTCAGCAAGAATCCTTTTGATGGTTTATGAACTAGGCGAAAGTTAATGTACTATCAGTAGAACTGTCAATCATTCTCCTTGGAATGAACTTATTTATTCTCCAGGCATATTGAAGGTTTAGGGCATATTGAAGGTTTAAGGCCAATGGAAATTATAGTGGCTAACAATCAAAATATAATTTAACAAAAATATCTACAACATATTTTACTGAATAAAAATAAATTGTTGGTTTAATAAACTAAATATTAAAACTTAAGCACATGATGTGAATGTACTAAATAAATGACTGAGGTTGTTAATGGATCAGCCATGACGCTGGTGATGCAGAGGATTCGTCATGCAGGTAAATTTTAATACACGTTAACAAAAATGTTAAATGCATCAGGCCAAAAACAAAATCTCCCGCTCTGGTCATCGGTTGGCTTCAAAATCGGTGCGGGACGGTGACGCAAGGAAATACGTGTATACTCGGGGACCAAATTTTCAGTCAGCAACATTTGTATGTTTTATATACTGATGCCTCTTTTCACAACAAACTATTTTAAAGCAGAACCATACCCTAAATTCATGGTCACACAATAATGTAATTATATGGGGGGGGGGGGCTAGATGACAGATAATTAAAAGCAAAAAGGACACAAACAGATGATTTTATTTTTATAAAAACTTGTTTTCAATCATCAACCATTATATAGGCCTACTGTTAATTTAAAGGAATATACATCATGTACAACACTGTCCCAAATAATTATGTCCCACAAGTTGCATTTTGAGATAATCAAATTTGTTACACAACTAACTGTATTAACTATAGGCAGGAACACATCATTCAATTTTTCTTTTGAAGCCTTTTCGTCTATAATTTCAGTATAACTATTTGTTCAAAATGATTTCTTAAAGTTCATGAGACAAACATTTCACATAATAAACAACCTGAATGTATTTTCACTATTGCTGAAGTTTTCATATAGGCTGGAGTTATGCATCAACAAAATAATACATTTCCTTACAGAAAAGAAATATATTTTACTACAAAAAACTTTCTTAGTGGGTAGACATTCACAGGTCAGTAAGTCTGACCAAGTTCCACTTTGTCAGTGTAACTTTGACTTGTGTCACCTTAAAATGACACAGACTCAAGGTTTGAGGAATACGTGTCTGCTATGAAAGTTTAATACATACTTAATACAATGTTGATGACCAGTTGTAACAGTTGTAATTAAACAATTGCCAATCAGGAAAAATTGTTTTGACATTTATTAATATTTCATCAGTAGTGTTACTTTCCTTCTGTTTCTCCGATTTTTGGATGTTACGAACCTACAATAGTGACTGGATTATTTTAATTTCTGAGTATTACTTGTTTGCTATTATTTCACTTTATTGCATTTTCCACTTTTTTATTGTTGGTGATTCCTCACTTAAATCAAATTCACTCGTCCCCACCAACCAGGTCCTCAGCAAGCGGGGTGGGCGATTTCTTTCTGCCAACTAAAATTACCATCCCGCGATATTTCAGCCAGTGATGTTTTATACATATTCGTGGCTTATTCCATCAGTCCCAAAACACTTAAATATCTGGCTAGCCCTAACATATTAATGAGCTACCATACCAAACCAAAGTCCCTAGGCAGACCATAGAGCAAAGACCAGACCAAGCTACCATACCAAACCAAAGTCCCTAGGCAGACCAAAGGTCTCTGCCAGAACGTAAACAAACCCACCCAAGGCCATACCTTGGCTGATGATAAGAAGTGACACTGTACTATGGCATGAATAGACAATATGTGACCGGCTCCACAAAACTGGGTATTATGGGACAAAATTAAAAAAATAAGTTACATACATAGCTGAATTGGTTACATTATAAGCTTTAATTTGGTGTAGTTATACTGTATGTGGCATTTTGCATTCTGGAGATATACTGATTTTTGCATATTCATAGTGTACAAATTAACGGAAGTGCCTTCAGAGATACAGCCCTTTAAACACAGCAAGTGGAAAAAAAAATGAGCTAAGAAGAAACTCTCTTGAACGCCCATAGCAACAGTTTTGTTCCTTTTGAGCTCCTTTAGGAATGCTTGTGCAATATAAATTTGAATTATCAAGCATCTTGAAGTATTTTTTCAAATATTGCCGTTGTAGTGATTACATGTACGTTGTGCAGAAAGCAGGCAACCAGAAGTGCAGTTGATGTTTTTTGCCGTCAATAGGAAAATCTAGTCATGATTATCAACATCCAATTTATCTAAAACTTTTATTGTTTTTTTAAGTCCATGGTATATTTTCATATAAGGAGTTGGAAAAGTCTTGAAAATTTACATAAAGGGAGTGGTAGTCATTGTCCCCGTTCCGGCAAAAAACGGCCGCGAATTGAGAAATATTGCGTGATTTTGTTTACTGGCTGAACTACTGCCGCTCACGGCCGTTTTGCGCATGCACCAAATACAGCTGAAGCTGGGACGCAATTTTTTTTTCTACACACGAAAATTGCCACTGTCGTAATGATTTTAAATTGGGAATTTGTTTTGCTTGAATTTGACACAAAAAAGGGAATCCGGGAGAATTTGTTGTTTTGAAAATTGCAGCCGGGACAAACGTTACGGTCCCCAACAAGCCAGTGGAAAATACATTATAAGCAATCTATTACAGTTTAAACTGACTTTTGGTGAGCCGTTCAGTTGTTAAACTGAAGGAAACGGGGTAATATTTGTCGTTTGTGAGCTTTCTAATTCACTTTGCGCTTGACAAAATGTCGCCGCTTGTGCCTCACTACAAAATGTAATGATTTTAAAAACAAACATCGAATACAGGAGGATATTACGATTTAATTGGTTTCTGTAAAAATCGGCTGTCCTGCGTAAGAGAACGGCTGAAATCGATGACGGTTCCCCGAAGACACTCGCAAAGAGACCCCATAAAAAAGGTTAAAAAAACAAACAAAAAAACAAAAACAAAGTACATGTAGCATTTTTTTTCAAAAACAGTTTTTAGACTGCAAAATATCAACTGTTTGACCATGTAGGAATTTACCATTGTTTGGCGTAGGCCTACGATCACAAAGGAAAACGTGAAGTTGCATATCGGGCCCAATTTACGCCGCTACTGGCCAGGTGGGAAAAACCTAAATCCAATAAATTTGTTCTCCTGAGTTTGGGGTTGGAGCATTGAGCAATTGAGCCACCCCCTATATACACAATAGTAGTACTGCGCTCAGTTTACACGTGCGCTTTCATACGATCACGACAGCCGTATTGAAAGGGAACTCTAGAAACGTTACAATAACAGTTTTTGAACATTTAACAAAATGTGCATTCATTTATATATGTATGTGGTGGTGAGGTTTAGAATCATTTCGGCACACAATATGATCGTACTTTCAACAACGGTGGGTCACTTATTTTCCCGACGAATTTTTAATAATGCAAGTTCTTTTTTGCATCGCAGTTTTGTTATGCAAAATTTTCAAAAGAAATCGTTCGCTGTTGTGACATGCCAAACGTCATTGAATAAAAGCAACATGAATTTGTCTGAGTTAAATAATGACACAAAACACAGGTGTGGTATTTTATTAACTCCTGGCTGTATTTCATAGTAAAATGTACTGTTGAAAATTTGTGCGAGGTGTGTAAAAAACCTTTGGACGCCAGCGTACATGTACATTGTACTATTGCTGCACTTCGCCGTTGTATTGAACTCAACAAGCCAGTTTTACGCATCAATGATTGACAACAAAGCCCCCCGTAACAGCCCACGAAGCAACGTGCAGATTGTGCGGGGCATTTGCGTGGCCCCGCAAGTCTTCTTCCCCGGCACGGTACTTTTCTCGTGGCTCCCCGCACACTCGCGGGTATTTTGCGGGGATCCCCGCCACGTACTCGGAAGCCCCTGCGGGTTACCCGCAGGGATTTGGAATTACTTCCAGCCGGTACTGTAGGTAGGTGAGATTACATTATTGGTTATATTTAATGAGAAAAAGTGGCAGCCGGATACGACATTCTACCCAAACAAAGTCCGAATACCGTCATAAAAGTGTATTTTAAAGATAGTTTTCACTTTCTGTACCCCCAAAAATCGATAGAATAATTTTTAACAGGTTGTGGTTGCAAAAGAATCCCCCAAAAACCCTTAAAAAGTGGCGGTCGGATACGACATTCTTTCCGATTTAATTATTGAAGAACATTTTTTAAATTAGATTTCTATGCCAATTTCTAAGCCATTGACGAACTATAGGCTATAGCGCACGGGCGATACACCTTGAAAATTATTAACGTAGTCGTAGGCTAGGCCTACTACCAAATAATAATAATATATTAAAAATGTTGTAGCCTACTTTCCCTTTATAAATAAGGGACTCACGTTCTCACTGAAAATACTTGGAACTTTCCATACAAGTAGTATGATGTAGGACATGTAATAAGGAATAAATTAGTATTACTGTTATTAATTAATATTTACCGTTTTAATGTGTATTCTCACTGGAAAACCTCTGCAGTGCTGTACACACAACGGACTGCATTCAACCACATGTACACGTGCATTGAACATGTATTAAATAGTCGGATGATCCCGTTCTACATTAGTCACGCTAGGACTGGTCTTATAATAAAGGAACCAGACTATACATATGAGAGGGAAAACCCCGAGTTTTAGCGGTTGAGGGCGTTATCAACTTTTGAATACAGTAGCTAGCCGCCGGCGTAATTTCCCCAAGGACGAGCGTTGGAAAAAAAAAAAATCACTATTTCTCCAAAAAAATGTTTTTATAAAACGAAAGTTCTTAAAATCTTCATTTAAAAAAATACCCGATGTTCGTCTTTCAGTTTTATTTCGATTTTTAGATTTTGTAGGCTTTCTGGATGGAGAGACCATAAAAATCGACTTATTATTGTTTTCCTAAAAAAACTATTTAAAAAAAACTGGATTCGCCTCTAATGTGAGCGTAAATTCAAAGTGTATCACTTGTGCTTTTCGGAAGTTTCCGGAAATTTTCTTTTTCATCAGAACATTGCTGTTTCGCCTGAGGAAGGGAAAATAAAATGCTTTAAGTAAGACTAATTGCGGTGACACCATGTGAAATTCTCAATTGAGTAGTAATTAGTTCTGAAAAGAACTGAAGGTTACAACTCGACGTTTCAATCAGTATGCTCTGCTCGTCCTCAGGAGAATGCCGGACTCTGGGAAATGCTGCTGCTTATGTAGGCTACTGGAGGATCACGCGATGACTGGATGCTGGAGAATTAGTTCATTGAGGCGCGCAGGCGGGAACTGTTGAGACTAGGATACTTTGATTAAATTGACACATTTCTCACAAAAATCATGACGAGAAGAAATATATGGTCATGTCATATATACTTTAATTTTGGCATTTTACAGCGTTAAGCTTCTTATAACTATATCTCAGTTATATATAGTATAGTATTTTATTAACCTTTCTGAAAGGATGTTCCAACATTTGTTTGGAAATTGCAGATAAAACACGGGTAATACACACACCCTCACACACACACACACACACACACACAGTCGTGAACTTCAAGACGTCTGAGGACCCCTATTGTTCCTCTATTGTTTGGACTCTAACTTTTGGTTTTGTACACGCAGTTTTCCGAGGACAACGAAGAACAAAGAACCGCTGTCCGAGGACCTATTATTCCCTTTGTTATAATGTCCTCGGACAGTTTGCAGCGTAAGCCCACACACACACACATTTTGGGCCCAGTAAAAACTAACAAATTAATCAGTTCCAAATAAAACTTGATATCACATTCTAAGACCTATAAAAATGTTTGAAAAATAATGTTTGGCCTACTGCTTTGAAATGTATACTGTATTTTCCCAAAATTGCCCAAAAATGTACGCCACTGGATCGGAAGGAGGGAGGGAGGAATTTGAAGGAAGGAAGAAACTGGAAGGAAGGAACCGGAAGGAAAGAACCGGAAGGAAAGAAAGGGAGAGTAGAAAGAAATTTACTTGTTTGTTTGCTTCCCGTTATAGAGACGGAGGAAAACTAACCGTCAAAAGTTTTGTATGGCAGGCTATTATGGAAAGTACAGCTTTGGTAAAACTGATTATTTACTGTATATTATTATTCCCTCATACATTTTATAACAACCAGTCTCTGAAAGTTATATAATCAACGAGAAAAAGGTGAAGGTGAATTCTAACGTAGAAATTAGAAAAGAGTGCTATCTTTCCAATAAATATAGCTTGGCAATACTCTCTTAATGTAAAAGAGTGAAAACCGGCACTCTTTCAAAGAGCTATATGGCGGGCAAGTCTTTTTGGAGAGGATAAAGAGTAAAATTAGTAGTGTATAAAGAGTGAATTGATAGCATTTTACTGTATTTTTCACTCGAATCAGAGTGGGTTTCACTCCAAAAAAGACTTGTCCGCCATATAGCTCTTTAAAAGAGTGGTTTTTCCACTCTTTTACATTCAGAGAGTAATATAGGCCTTTGCTAGCAGTAATAACATTTTTTTAAAGTGACAGCATCGATCTGTCCACCTTTTTACATGCCAAATAATTTTGATAAATAAATAATCAAAACAACGCTTATGATAAGACTGATATTTTTATGTTACAGTATGTTGTTTTGCTTTCTACAACGAACGGAGCACTGAGCAATTATCACTAGTTTGAATGGCAGAAAACTTAACATTACAAGTTAATCCACAAAACAATTCAAGCCGAGCGCCTCGCGAGCTATTTTGGTTGTAGCCCCCTCAATCGGTGAAAATCCTTCTTTGGAAAAAACAGGTGCCCATACAATGTATACAAAAGCACACAAAAAGCAACTCACCACCAACGTGCAACATACAGCACTCACAAAAAATTAACGGCCACAAAAAAACATCAGCGAGAGCATGGCGGCGGACCTCAGCCCTGGAACGCCAGCGAACAGGCACGAAAAAAGTCTTGGTTTGCTCACGACAAAATTCGTGGCGCTCCTCCAAGAGGCTAAAGATGGAGTACTTGATCTTAAAATGGTACGCTGGGAAGGTTTGGGGGAAATCAAATTAACTTGGAGATAGTTTTTAGTATGTTTTGGTTGTTGGTGTTGAATGATAGCAAGTTTGTGTGGGGAAATTCGTTTTTGTGTACAGTCAGTACAATGTACATGTACACGGATTGTGTGTGATGGAATGCGAATCGAATCCGTTGTGACTCATTGTGTACGCCTTGTGTACAGGTGTAAGCTTATAGATTTTTGTTGTTCCTCATATCGTCCACGTTAGAATTTATCAAGTGACCCGTGAATGCTTGTGGTTAACCATGGAGGAAACTTTCGTCTTTGTCAAGTGTTTAATTTTAAATTAAAATGCAAAAGATAAGTCAAGGTTTTCCCAAAAAAATTAATGCAGTATTAATTTCATATTTTGTAATTTAACCTCCAGTATTGCCAGCCTGTCACCTATGTCTAATTTAACATTCATCAGACTGACCTGTAGCTTTGGTTGATCCATGGAGGAAGGAAGAGATGGTTGATCATAGGGCTAGCGATTTGTTAATGGGAAAGAATGAAGAATATGACTGCCACTTTTTCTACCCAAATATGACAAATTTCACAGATTTTCCTTTAAAAGATGATAGAGGATTCACTTAAGGTAGGGTTTTCAGTTTGTACATGCTTGACCGAAGCCCGCCACACGTACAGCGCATCGCCCGCAACAAAAAACATCAACATTTTAAATCAAAAACGTTTACTACTTTTACCTGTCAAAATCTTACATGTAATAGCTCATTGGAAAGCTTATAGTTTCAGCTATCCAACAATGTACATAAATAGGCAGTTTCATGAAAATTTGAAGTTGCTTCAATTCTTTTAAATGTCATATCACTGGATAGAGCAAAAAATTAGAAAGAAAATGAGGGGTCAATGGTCATGATAGGTTAACCCTGTGCAAAGTTACGATTTTTTGTTGATTTAAATATTTGGTCATTTTGGAGGCCAGTTTCATTTGAAAAGTTGTGACCGCATTTGCCTGCAACGTATCCTTGTAGTTGTAGTACTAACAAAGTGTCTATATAGCATGTACCCCTTTTATAACAAAAAAATCTCATTGAATACCAAAATCCACCCGTGCGTGACACCCCGATTAAGCGTGCGTGACACCCCGATTCACCGAGTCAAATCGCCGATAGAGGTGATTTTTTTTTAAATTTGCTGTCGGATCATTTTCCGCGAGTTGCACTGTTTTTCCACCAACGTTACAGTTGGCACCACGATACGGTGTATCTTTTTTCGTGGTTTCAAGTTTCGTGAAGACCATCCAATACCTCTAAATTGATGATGAATTTCCGTCATGCACAATGATGAAAAGCGGGTCGTAAACACGGCGATATTTCTAACATCCGAGTTCGGATATTTTGCATTGAAACGAAGCAAAATTTATGAATGAATCTAAGATGGCGTCTACAGATTAACGCTTAATCCGCACAGCGACAACGCGAGCTACGACGACATATTAAACAGCTAACCAGGGGGAATGTTTTCGCGAGAACCCGGATGTGAGTGAGTCGGTCACAATCGCGATGTCTAAAGTTAGCTTTTGAAGTGCGCCGCCAGCGGCGGCTTGCGTGAATCTGCCTAACATAAAATAGCAATCGGAAGTACGTGCGAAAGCCTAGGTTTTTATAAATGAACCACTCTCGTCCCGCCCAGCCTTTCGCGAAGTGTTCCGAGATCGGGCGCATTTGGCGCGTAAAATTTGCCGCGCTCTGCTGAGGGCATCCACTTCGGAGCTGTCTCCGCGCCTGAGTACATTGTGATTGACATGAAAACGGGTTTCCCTATTGAGTCAAAGGGCTCCTTTACATACCCATGCTTGCTCGATCTCCATAACTACTCTACAACCGAAGTTACGAAGAGATAAAAAGTAAACACCGTTTTTCGAGGTGAAATCTTCAAGTTGAAAGGTAAGAGCGGTGTCTGAATGAATTTTACACCTCTTTTCTATCATATGTGAAAGTTTTGAGCCGTAATTTTGTTTAGTTTTGAGCGGAGAGTGTATTTTTTACACCCTTTCAAAAGCTCTTATGAGGGAAACGAGCACGAACGCTGTGCGTGTGTATCACGGTGTGTGTAGGCTGATTCAACGGTTTTGGTGTCATTAGGGATGTACACAGTGTATGGACAGTCGCGCTTCATCGAATGCTGTATATTTGATTAAATAAAACAGGATTCCTCAAAAACTACTCGTCCGATTTTCTTGATTTAAAAACCATTGTATTTCTTTCATCAAGACCTTTAATTTGATATAAATATTGAGCATATTGGTTTAGGAATAATTTTTCACCTGAAAACCCTACTTAAGGAGGGGAAAGTGTAGTCAAGTGAGGATTAGAAACAATATTTTGGGAGATTTTGAGCAATGAATGTATGCACATCCAATGAGCTGTTGGCCATTTTGTCGTCTGCTAAAACACATGCAATAGACGTTGTGCACAAGTGGCGGCTGGGTTCGACATTCTTTCCTGTTAATGTTATACTGGCATGACTGGTTGAAAAGGATAAAAATGTAATGTAATCAACTGCAGTTTGGTCTCTGCTCTTTGGAAACACTATAAGAATTATATAAGAGTTAGTTTTTCATCAGCACCTGCATGGAATTTAAAAAAAAAACTGTTTGCGGTGACACCATGTGAAAAATTCTCTTTTGAGTAGTAATTAGTTCTGAAAAACTGGTGGTTACAACTCGATGTTTCGATCAGTAGGATATGATCGTCTTCAGAAGATAATGATGAAAAGAAATGTATAATGACAAATTTCCCTCATACATTTTCTGAGATTGCTTGACAAGAAGCTAATAATAAACTTTCATTGGCCGAAAAGAAAATATGAGAAATTAATTTGTGCACAACCTGTAATGATGCAATACTATTCAACTTGTAGTATACAGTTTCACCATGCAATAACACTAATTTATGCAGAACTTTTTGTTTTCATATTCAGAATTCTGAAGCCCAACCTGCCATCATTGCAACAGAAAAAACATTAAGTTAATTACTGTTTTTCTTGGCAAATATGATTGTCCCAAAGTTTATTTAGTTATATATTCCTTATGAATTTAATTTTAACTTTCAAAATTTTAGAAAATGTAAATAAACTGTTTTAACTTACATGAAGCAATTAAAGGACAAGTCTTGTTTCAATTTGGGGATCTGACTCCCTTTTTTCAAATTTAAAAAGACATTTCGTGTTCCTTTAAATCAGTGATGCCTTGCATGCTGGCCAATGGCTGATCCGAGTTAACCACAAGTTCCTGTTGCACTGTGGCACTGATTTATACAGGAACATAAAAGGATACTAGTTTGAGTTTGGTCAGGTGTAGAGAAGGAAATCAAAATGGCTAAACCAGATTATAGCCTTGATGTGTTTTAAGCATGTGTTTTAACCAGTTCGCGTCGGGAATAAAAAAGTTTTTCTGGGCCCCTGTGCGGGTTTCTTTTTCCCACACAAACACGTTAATGGAAGCTTCCACAGTGCGTGTCCACGTCTACCGAGCATGTCACTGTACGCTTGGGTCGTTGCCACGTCAACACGGCCTCCGACGCGAACTGGTTAAGCATGTGTTTTGAAGAATGAATTATTGGTCACAGTTCAGATTATTTTCATGTAGACGTACATAATTCTTCAGTTTTGCCAAAGTCAGAATGTCTTTGAAAGTGACTGGAACATGCATATATGTGCAAGTGATAGAACATACTGTTTACACGTTGTACAAATTATTCCTTGTTGTTTGTTTAACCCTCCTACACATTGAAGCCATTCCCAACCACTAAATTCTGTTCTTTAGGAACTTTCAGTACATACATGTACAAGCCTGCTGTCCTTTCCAAGTAATCTTACAAAATCAACTGTGTTGCCACTTGCCACCCAAGGATACTGTAAATGTTTGAACATATATGTATTAGTATGGCCTGCAATGTATCAATGTGAGACCACTTGACCCTGCAATCTCAGTGGTGTGACAGTGCACAGAAGGGTAAACCATGGCATAGGAGGCCACTGGCAACAGCTAATGGCTTGGAATGGCTTGAATGGGTTGTTTCAAAAATTGCACTGATTGTAGGAGGGTTAAAGGGACAATATCACGATCAGAGCACACTTTCAACAGGGCATGGAAGGCGTGTCCTACTTTAAGTTGAACACAATGACTGAAAATTACTGGCTCATTTATGCAGCAGCAACGGTAATATGACCTTATCATGTGGTGTATTATTGTCAGTCACTGAGTTAACCCTAACTCCCTAGTAAAGCATGCACATGATGTGTTTGCACATACATGTACATGTATGTGTTTCTAATCTGTGATACATGTACATGGCCAGGGACCCTCCCTGCATGCATGGAGCAATAAACAGTGTCCACTGACCCAAGCACTGACCTTGCAATCACTACAACAAACATGGCTGTACATGTACCATGGAAAGGCAAGTATGCCTAATAACCTCAATCCTCCAAAATCCTTCACTTTAGCAAAGAGTATGTAGCATGTAACCTCAATCCTTCAAAATCCTTCACTTTAGCAAAGAGGATTTGGGAAGGTTAAGGTTAATCTAAAACTAGCACTCCTGGTGATACTCTCCTTTAACTCTCCCACAGCATCCTACTTTGAGTTGCAGGTTTTGTCTCCAAGTTTTAATTGCCCCTGTGACTTTATTGAAGGAATGTTTATAATCTTTGTTTATAGGCAGCTGACACATTAGCAGTTCGACAAAAGAGAAGAATATATGATATCACAAATGTCTTAGAGGGAATCGGTTTAATCGAGAAGAAATCCAAAAATAGCATCCAATGGAAGTAAGTAAAAATATAATTGGTTAATTCATTTAAGTCATTTGTATTTAGATTGTAGAGTGAATGGTTTTTGGTTATATCATGTCATTTGCTAATCAAGAAAGCAAGATTTTCTATTCAATAGGCAATTTCCATACCAAATTTTACTTGAAGTGAAAACAACATGGTTTGACAGTGCATACATGTATATGTACTGAAATGAATTTATGGTGTGTTCTGTCATAAATAATTTTATACAATTTTTTTACAAGCTTCTGACGAGTATTTTGTGAATCCTGAGATTTGATTTGTGTTTTCTTAGTTTTTGCACATTCATTACGCCCAATCATGTAATCATGATTAATCTGTCGTCTCTAATCTAATCCCTTAATCTGTAGGGGCGCGGGTCCAGGCTGCAACACGACAGAAATGTCGGACAGGCTGGATTTGCTGAAGGAGGAACTACGAGAGATGGAAGATCAGGAGGCTGAACTAGATGAGCAGAGAAATAGAGTACAACAGAGTATAAGGAACGTCACAGACGACCAGGAAAATAGCAGATATCTTTTTCCAAACATTGGCAATTTGCATGCCAGTCAACTCGCCCCCTGGCAATCTCGCCCCTTACAAACTCGCCCCTTACAAACTCGCCCCCTGCAGGTACAAACTCGCCCCCTAACAAACTCGCCCCTCACAAAGTCGCCCCCTGACAAACTCGCCCCTTGGCAAACTCGCCCCCCGGAAAACTCCCCCCCCCCCCTGACAAACTCGCCCCCTGTAATTTTGTGACGCATCTCACGCTATTGAGACTGGTTTAATATAATTTAACAAAAATAAATATTACATGAAATAATTCAACAGTTACAACTAAAATAGAATACATAGAAAACTAGCTAAACAAAACAGTTATGATTTATACGATGTATACTCTATGTATAATGTATATACTGTGAAAAATTTACAAAGTTATTTTAATAATAATAATAATAATGTGTGGACTTATATAGCGCACGTATCCACCAACTGAGTGGTGCTCAAGGCGCATTATATTATTACCCCTGCTCATAAGGCTCATAAATCATTCCTGAAACCATCTCAGCTCCCTGGGGAGTATACAGCTCAATTGCTGCCATTACAGCGCATATAGGGCGAATCAACCAACTCTGCCCTCACAGGTACCCATTTAACCCCTGGGTGGAGAGAAGCAATTATGGTTAAGTGTCTTGCTCAAGGACACAAGTGTCACGGCCGGGATTCGAACCCACATTCTGCTGCTAACACCAGAACTTGAGTCCGGTAAGCTAGACCGCTCGGCCACGACACTCCATTTTGTTTGATTTAATTCTGTATTTTGCATGTAATTACTTATTTATTTTTATTTTTTCTTATTTATTTTACTCAGTATTTTGTTTAGCTAGTTTCCTATTTATTCTATTAATTGTAACTGTAAATGAATTTTTTCTTGTAATATTTGTTTTCGTTAAATAAAACGTCAATTGAAATGATGTTTGATTTACTCTCTTCAGACTAGTATCACTAGCGCCAAGATGAAATAATTTACCACAGAGTTATAAGACTTAAGATTAATAATTGGATTCATTAAAATAATTATATCCCCCATACATCCTGCTTTTATTATAATAATGTTTTATTTACTCTCTTATATGAACACAGTCTCAATAGCGTGAGATGCGTCAAAAAATTACAGGGGGCGAGTTTGTCGGGGGCGATTTTTCCGGGGTGGGGGGTTCCCGGGGGCGAGTTTGCCGAGGGGCGAGTTTGTCAGGGGGCGACTTTGTGAGGGGTGAGTTTGTCAGGGGGCGAGTTTGTCAGGGGGCGATATTGTAAGGGGCGAGTTTGCCAGGGGGCGAGTTGACTGGCATCCGGCAATTTACGCTCCTTCGCACTCCCAACCACTAAATGAAGTTGTTGGTAACAGAGCAACTCAAAACTTGATTGGCCCTTCATTTGTATTTATGGATATTGATACCAGTCCCCCTTAGTGCTGGGAGTTCCCGGTTAGTTCCCTAACCGGTTAACCTGTTAACTGAAAGTCGGCACCCGATGGCCACACAAACTACATTGTCAGGTGATGGAATAATGTGTATATTTTCAATGAAAAAGCATCAGTAAACCTCCTGCAATGATTGTTTAACCCTACTACTATTGCTGCACTTTAGTCGGAAGTTGCTATAGAGGTCAAAACCAGTCAACTGCCTGGTTTGACTGTTGATCCAAATGTCATTTTGACCACCCTGAATAATACCAGACAATGCTTTTACCAGTCAAAAACGGTCGGTTTGACAGTGTTTGACTTTTAAGTGCACTAGATATACCTTGGCAAGTATATCAACATTTTGACTGATTTTGACCCTTGTAGTAGGAGGAGGGTTAATAATCATTGCGGCAAAAAAGAAAGTCTAGAAGTACGAAATGGGCTGCAAATTCTTACAAAATTGTTGGGTGTTTTGTTTTTAAATATTGATTTCGGTTCGCCGGTTAGCAAATTTCATTTTCGGTCAGTTAACTGGTGAACCGTCCCAGCACTAGTTCACCTATATATTCCAAATGTTAGTTTACAGAAGAGAAGTACAAGTCCCAGACCAAAAATCTCCAAGATTTAGGATGACTTTCTGAGATAAACGCACCGTCAGGATAACGTCAACAAGGTTTCCTTAACTGTTATTTCCCACATTGGCATATGTTACTCATGAGGACCTGTGTAGGTGTTTTAAAGGCGACACGTTATTAGCAATTCAAGCCCCATCGGGAACACAATTACAAGTACCAGTACCAGAGAATGTAAGTATCAGAGCTAGTGTGCATTAACCCTAATCCTCTTCCTAATCCTCTTCCTAATCCTCTTCCTAATACTCTTCCTAATCCTCTTCCTAATCCTCTTCCTAATCCTCTTCCTAATCCTCTTCCTAATCCTCCTAATTATCTATCATATTATCAAATGGGCTTGTGGTTTCCTCTCCCTACAAAACCTTTTATCCTCCTTATGTATCCTCCTTATGTATCCAAGATGGGTTTTTGGGGAGGGAGGATTGTTTGGCTTTTCTTTTAAGGCCAAAAAAAGTTTCCGGTTACTGGTCATCCGTCGGCTTCAAACCCCTATGTGAAAAAGTCGCGTGGGTCTGAGGCGACCCGTGTGGAGACCAGAAACTAGATACTTTTGGGCGGGGGCCTAAATGATGGCAACTGAGAGAGATTAGTTTATCACACTTTCTTATAAAGATTTTTTATTTCGTGACCCTTACAAAAATTAGGTTTGAAAGGTAGGCCCACTTGCTTACACATAACCTGAATCCTCCAAAATCCTTCAGTAGTAAAGCAAGCACATGACATGTATGCGCACATGTGTTTCTAATCTGTGATACATGTACATGGCCAGGGACCCTCCCTGCATGCATGGAGCAATAAACAGTGTCCACTGACCCAAGCACTGACCTTGCAATCACTACAACAAACATGGCTGTACATGTACCATGGAGGAAGGAAGGCAAGTATGCCTAATAACCTCAATCCTCCAAAATCCACCAAGCAAATAATCACATCTGCCCTCAATCCTTTGTTACGGCTGCAGGAATCTTTCTTTTCTTTATTATGTAAGCGGCCGGGTGCACATGCACCCAGGTGTGTTTTGTTGTGCAACCACGCGTGAGTGTGACAGATTTTTGTATATAAAGGGTCAACCTTTTATTGTCTGGGTGCTCAGTCAGTTAGTTCAAGAGAGGGACCCTTTTAAGTTCACACGTAACACCTTCAAAATCCTTCACCACTGCAATTTCCGAATAACCTCAATCCTTCAAAATCCTTTACTTTGGCAAAGAGGATTTTGGAGGATTTGGGAAGGTTCGGGCTAATAAGGCAGTTTTATCCCGGTTGTAATTATTTAAAACATTTTCATTCAACTAGGGTCCAGATAACAAAAAGCGTTATCAAATTCACCTCAAAAGCTACAAGGGTCCCATCTATGTAACGCTCGTCAACAAGGATGAAGCCAGTGACAGCCCCGTCGTTGTTCCCGTACCTCCCCACAACCTACAACCTGCGATACTCAGTGGTGTCGGATTACCGGTCGGGAGTCGGTTGGTGCCAGTCGAGGCGATTCTGAGGGAGAGGATGATCGTACCCAAGGTGGAACCGGAAGTGAGGCCGGTGGAAGTCGTTCCGGTATCGATTAAGAAAGAAGTCGACACAAACGGATCAAGTCCAGGTATGCGTCGTTATTGAATCAGTGCCCTACCATCTTAAAGGTCATACAAATCCCTTTTATGCCCTCTAGAGTTGAAAATGCACCATGCATCTTAGGCCAAAAACAAAAAGTCTTCGGTTTCTGATCATCTGTCGGCTTCAAAATCAGTGCGGTGATGTGCTTTTTTTTTCGGCCATCTTTTTTTTTTCCAACAGGGAAATACGTGATACATTGTATACGCAGGGACCAAATTTCCCATATACAAAGTATGGTGGCTAAGAGAGGCCTCACAAATCGGGCAAATGTTTATACCCACACATGTACATGTATGTGAAAAAGTCGTTTCAAGCACAGCATGGCAGTATTCCAATCGATCAAGCAATTTTGGCTGCAATTAGACATCGTTTCACCTCAGCGGGTCTGAGGTGACGTGCTCGGAGACCAGAAACCAGAGACTTTTGGGGGAGGTGGGGTGGGGGGCCTTATCCATCCGGCAACTTTCTTTTGTGTTTTCTCTGAAATAGACTACTTCAGACAGAATATATTTTCATAATGGTTGGTACAGTACCTTTACCAACTCACAAGTTAGCTTTCTGATACTAATTCGGTAATTTTGTACTCGGGTTATCAAGAATGTTAATTCCCTTTCGGTAAAATGTCTGTAAATATGTCCATACTTTAAAAGAATTGAGATATAATAATAATAATAATACAGAAGATTTATAATGCGCACATATCCACCAAGAAGTGCTCAAGGCGCTTTACAGTAAACAAGAAATCATACAATAGCATAACAATACAATAGCAAATGCAATATAATACTAAACAAAAATATAAAAAAATGCATAAATGAATGTTAGTAGTCCTTATAGGCAATATACATAAGATGAGTTTTTAAGTTTTTCTTGAAGGAGTAAACAGTTTGAGATTCACGAATGTACAGAGGTAAATCATTCCAAAGGCGTGGAGCCACAACTTCAAAAGATCTGTCACCCCAAGAATGTTTAGACTTTTGTTCAGCCAGCAGCAATTTTGCACTGGAATGTAACTTGCGAGAGGAGATATGTATACAAATCAGCCTGAAAATGCATTCTGACTGTTTTTTTTATGAAAAAATAATTCATTTAACGATAGCACGCAAGGCAGAAATATTTCAAAGGATGTTTGATTCCATCATCAACTTATACACCAACTTTACACCAGTTTCATGGAAATCTGGGATCATTAATGTTTTTTTGTTTTTTTTGAGAATCCCAGTAGTGGCTTTAAAGAATGCTTGTTGTTTGTTCCTAAGCAGCAGACAGTCTGAAGGACATCCCCACCGACATGCTGTTCCAGCCAGGTGAAGATTCACTCATGGATTCCCAGTTATTAGATGAACTCATCTCTGGAGATAGTAAGTGGCTTTCATCATGCAACCCCACCCTACCCCCCACCTCCAACCCCAACTCCAACCCCACCACCCAACTCCAACCCCACCACCCAACTCCAACCCCACCACCCAACTCCAACCCCACCACCCAACTCCAACCCCACCACCCAACTCCAACCCCACCACCCAACTCCAACCCCACCACCCAACTCCAACCCCACCACCCAACTCCAACCCCACCACCCAACTCCAACCCCACCCGCAACTCCAACCCCACCCCCAACTCCCAACTCCAACCCCACTCCAACCCCATCCCCCAACTCCAACCCCACCCCCCAACTCCAACCCCACTCCCCAACTCCAACCCCACTCCCCAACTCCAACCCAACTCCAACCCAACTCCAACCCCATTCCCCCTCCCACTCCACCCTCCCACTCTACCCTCCCACTCCACCCTCAATGTTTTTTCTCTCTTTACACTTATCGAGGTCTGACTTGGGGCACACAAGATGTGACAGTTCCCACCCCCATCTCCAACCCCAACCCTCACCCCATCCCCTTCTCTCTCTCGACGCTTTCCAAGGTCTGACCTTCGGCACACAAGATGTAACAGTCCCCAGTTAGGGATCAATGGAAACAACGATTGTCACGTGTCTGGGCTTAAAATATGCACACAAACCGGAAATCCGGACTCATGGGCTTGAGAAATGTTAAGCCGATCTCTAGGTCAAGTTGCACTTCGGAGGGGGATGATGATGATGATGATGATGATGGGGGGATGGGGGGGGATGATGATGATGATGGGGGGATGGGGGGGATGATGATGATGGGGGGATGGGGTGGTGAACAGTTGATAGATGCATCGTTTCAAAACAGGTGTTGAATATAAAGCTTATTCAGCAAAAAGAAAAAGAATTATATCAAAATTGGGGAAATTTTGACTGTACCAGTTGCACATGCTTTTATGACGGAGCCTATTCTATATTTTAGTGAATATTTTAGTGAACAAACCATCGTTTCAAAACAGGTGTTGAATATAAAGCTTATTCAGCAAAAAGAAAAAGAATTATATCAAAATTGGGGAAATTTTGACTGTACCAGTTGCACATGCTTTTATGACGGAGCCTATTCTATATTTTAGTGAACAAAACAATAGGAGTTTAAATCAAGTACAGTTGAAAATCGCACAGTTACTGGGTCTGTAATATTTTAAACGGTGCGCCAACTCTCCACTACTAAACCCATTCTTTGTTTCTTTTGTGTCCCAGCAGGTTATGTCCCATTCCTTAGTCTTTCCCCGCCGCCTGGAGAGCAAGACTACTACTTTAACCTAGACGACAGCGAAGGAGTTTGTGATTTGTTTGATGTGGACATCCCGTTGCTTGCATAGCCATCAGAACATCTTTATTTTTATTTTTTCATCAAGGGTCGTTAAAGGGGAATCTGTGATGACCCCCTCCCGAGGGGTCAGGGATGGTTGAATATTTCTAGCACAGGGATAAAAGATCAGAAATCCTCGACCATTTTGTACATTCCATGGTTTAGTGAAGTACTCTGGTGGAACCGTCATTGAAGAGTCTTTAGACAAGAATTTGGTTTGTTCCTGTAAAGGTATATACCGCGTTGATCAAAGCACAATATGCACTTTTCGTTTCATTTAACCCTAACTGTAGTGTTATGCAGATTTGTGAATAGCGCATGCGCGCTGCGGATCATAAGTCAGAGGTCATATGAAATACACTTGTATTTGCCTCGACTGCAAAAACTATAGGCCAATTAGTCTTCTAAGTCATGTCTACAAACTTTTCATAAGCATAATAGCTAACCGTGTCAAAAACGATCTTTACGCCTCTTTCCCAGAATCCCAGGCTGCCTACCAACCCGGTAGAGGAACTATTGAACAGATCATAGCCTTAGAACAATTGATAGAAAAATCAATTGAATTTAATAACCCTATTTACCTTGTTTTTATCGATTTTACAAAAGCGTTCGATAGCATCAAATTACCTTGTCTATGGAAACTTCTAGAAGAAACAAACATCAACAAAAAGTACATAAACCTTCTCAAATGCACATATGACAACTCCAGAGCCTGTATTAAAACAGATATAGGTATCTCGAGGCCTGTCAATATCTTAAAAGGTGTAAAACAAGGCGACATCTTGTCCGCAATTCTCTTCTGTATTGTCATTGCTTCAATCATACATAAAACTGAATCTACATGTAATTCTGGCTATTCCATTGGAGGGCATCTTCTTTCAAATCTAGGCTACGCTGACGATATTGCTGCACTAAACAACTCTAGCCAAGAAATGCAAAAATATATAGACAAATTATCTAAACATGCGGAAGAAGTTGGCCTATCCATCAATGTATCAAAAACAAAGTGCATGACTACTAGCAAAACTAATGAACCGTTTAACATAATAATTTATGGAAATCAAATACAGCAAGTAAATGATTTTATCTATCTCGGACACAAACTCTCATCCACTAACGACGGGTCTGTTACTGTTCAGCACAGAATCGGTCTTGGATGGGCAGCTTTCGAGAAAAACAAAGCAATTTTAACTTCACCTCGAGTTCCATACAAAATAAAAACCAAAACCTATAAGACATACATACTACCTGTTGTACTGTACGGCCTTGACTGTGTCAATTGGAAAATATCCTCTTTAAACAAAATTGAAACTTTTCAAAACCATATGAGATTTATGACTAATAAAAGGCTAACAGATCACATAAGAATACAAACGCTACTAGAAACCACCGGCCTAACCCCAATTGTTCCACTGATAAAAAGCAAAACACTAAAACTATATGGTCACATCAAACACAGCAAAAAGGGACTTTCAAAAGTCTGTCTTGAAGGAATGATATCTGGCACAAGAAGCAGGGGTTCTCAGCCAAAACGGTGGCATGACAACATTCACCAATGGGCGGATCTTGACATCAATGCCCTAAATCAGGCCACTCAGAACCGTGAACTCTGGAGAGAGCTAAGTCATGTGAGTGCACATTCTGTCCCAGGCGGAGACAGTGTTCGATGATGATGTCAGAGGTCATATGAAATACACTTGTGTTATGTATCATGTCCACGAAGCTCCTGTCGATGGCTGGAAATATACTTGGTCCTTTGACACCGCTGCCACCATGTAGTATTATGGAAATACAATAAATCAGCGATGGACAAATGAAGAGACGATTTCACACAGGAGCTTCGTGGACATGATACATGACACAAGCGTATTTCATATGACCTCTGACTTATGATCCGCAGCGCGCATGCGCTATTCACAAATCTGCATAACACTACACTAACCCCCTAGGTATTCTGGCTAGGAACCTTCCTGAACCCTAACCCCTTAGGTATTCTGACTAGGAACCTTCCTGAATCCTCCAAAATCCATCAGAGCACTTTTGGAAATATGCCCTTATCTTCAAAATGCACCATGCATTTTTTGTTGATCTTGCATATTCAGCACTTATGGCCTGTACTTCTTGCCAGGTAGTAATTATGTCCCATTTGAAGAGGTGAAAGTACCGGTTTCAAACAGTGCTTAAATTTCCCCCAAAAGTGCCCCTTGGAGGATTTTGCAGGATTTGGGGGTGGTTAGGGATAATGATGTGTTTCAAGTAGGACATTCTGGTTTGCATTTCATCGAAGTTCCACCACTCTGTAGATCTCTCCTTGAATTTTGCTAATAAAATAAAATGAAATACAACCAGATGGTATTGTCCATGGTTTCCCTGTATCATGACTTGAATTTAAAGGGAGTAGGATGATTCGGGGTCATGACACTAGAATCCAAGTAGCTGTTACACAGGGCTGTTGCTAGGAAATTTCACTGGTTCTCACATGCTATTGGCTTCGTTCAAGTTTTAATGTTTACCGGTGAAAATTTTCTACTGTAATTTTTTTTTTAAACAAAATGTCAGAATGAAAAAGCTTTTTTTTTTCAGGTAGAAAACTACTTTATACTCAATGGTAAGTCCAGCAGTGTGCCCCAAAACATAGACAAGAGTATATTTGAAAGAAGGTTGGCAAAGATGGGATGTAGATGAAGTGTTTCTGGTTTTTATATAAAATTACCATTTAATCAATGAAGCGACGGATCAAAATCACTGTACATTCGTATGTGTATGGAGCGTAGAATGGCGGTGCGAAATACCCTTAACTTCCGGCTTGTGATTTCTCAGGATTTTTCCTGATTTCAGGATTTTTTTTTTACAACTCTCCCTTTGCCTCAGAATTTTCTTGAAAGAAGAGAAGTGGCCACCAAGGAAAGAAAGAAGTAGCCTGTATTGTGTCCAAACCTCTAGTTTCTTGTTTGTGGGGATGTGGAGAGTCTGTAAATCTTCCCAAATTAAACATCCAGGAGGTTCAGGGGGGTTGATCCTCTAGACTAAGGCCCGCTACTCATTTTTCAGGAGTCAAATCACACCCATGTAATTTCAAGTGTATTTCAGTGCTTGAGGGCTTATGATGAGCATGAAATATAAAGCTGTTCATCCATCTAGAATGAATACCCTCTGGCACTGAAGGCACACCTTTTGTAATAATTACCTTTATCATACTGCGGCCATCTTTGTCAGGTACCCTGTAACACATGTACAATTAAAGTGCTAATTTTTAATGGTCAGTTGAGGGCCAGCCTATTTTCCTTCCAGCCTCGGTTTGGTCATTGTGGATTTGTATGGAAAATAGTAATAGGATGTCTGTACTGTGATGAAGGTCAAAACCATATATATATATATATATATATGATGAAGGTCAATATATATATATATATATATACACACGGAATTTAAAAACGCATCAACTTATATTTCTCAATAAATATGTATAACTTATATGCAGTGATAAATTGAAGTCATAATTGTACATAGCACTTTTATTGTGTCAGTATGATGTGAAAATTTGCGCTCATAAATTGTTAACCTTTGTTCTTATTTCTCACTGCAATAATCTGCTGTTGAAAAATATGTGAAATATTGGGATGATGCGTTTTTAAAATTCCGTGAGTATATATATAACGGGTAGCGAGCAAAGAAAAATTGGCTGATGCCGGACTCGAACCCGCGACCTCTCGATTACCATACGAGCGCTCTACCAACTGAGCTAACCAGCCCCTATGTTGGTGGGCGGTCCACTTGTGCCAATTATCTATTGCTCTATGGGGCCAGGTCAGAGGCCAAACCATATCTGCCGAGTAGCCAGGGATCAAGCCCCGGTCAGATGCAAACAACCCGGTCAGATGCAAACAACCCGGGTAACGGCAGTAGCGGGGATCACACAATTAACGGGACACAAGCCTTTTATGTGGTTGTACACAAAGTAGATTTATATGGAGAAACTGACCTGAAATATTATATAAAGTCTGGTTGCCAGTCATACTTGTAATTATACAGACATTTCTTGAGTCTAGTCACCCCTCGGATGTCTTGGTATTAAGGGGGTCAGCCTATTTTCCTTCCAACCTCGCTTTGGTCATCGATTTGTGGATTTGTCCGGGGGGGGTGGGATAATAAGATAACTGCATTTAATAAAGGTCAATGAAACACAATAGTCTGGTTGACGGATAATTATACATCTATTTGTTGTTACCTTCTGAGTGGCTTGTTTGTAATGATTAACCGGTTGATACATAATTGCTCTGTCCTTAACTTTCTCAGGTGTGCAGTAAACTGTGTCCAGTTTGTGGTAGGACTCTTTGCGTATCATTTAAGTATGAAATTGATTTGGGTTTTTAGTTTGCGGACAAATAACAATGTTCATGTTCTGAAATAATGCACTTAATTAATTATTAAGTTATTTTGAATGAACTTTAAAAACGGTCTCGACACATTTCTAGATTTGGTCAGACTCGGGCAATTTCAAAGTAGCTTTTTGAGATAAAATCAAGTATTTAAACTAATGAAAGATTATTTACAAATCTTTGGATATCAATTTGTACCACGACGTAGAAAGATTTATTTTGTCATCTCTTTTTTATAACGGAACATCCACATGAATTTGAGAGTAAATTGTAATTATTTTTGAATTTGGTTTTGTTTTTAATGGAAAGGAGTTATGAAATTTCATGCATTGTTTGCATCAGTCTAATTTGCTTTTAGTTAAATTTTAGTTAGTTTTTTATTATTTGATTTATTTGCATCGTAATTATTTTTATATCCAGATATTGGGTTCTAATGTTCATAATTTGTTTGTTTTGTTTCTGCAAACAGTTTTTTGTTTGGAATAGAATACCAAAGTGTGATGTCACATGGTTCTAAACAATCTTTGTGTCATTATTGTTCCATGACACAACATTTACTCAATTGTTTTAAACAAGCTTTGTGCCATTATTGTTCCATGACACAACATTTACAAAATGGTTCTAAACAATCTTTGTTTCATTATTGTTCCGTGTTACAACATTTATAAAATTGATGTAAACTGTCATTGTACCATTATTGTTCAATGATACCAGTTGTGTAGCTTGGATTTTCAGAGTGGGGGTGAATTTTTTTTTTTTTTTTTTTTTTTACCAAGCGCAAAACTCAAATGAACCAAAAATTATGTCATCTTCAGCAGAAGTTCAGAAATAACAAGTTTGTGAATTTATCAAAAGACACTATTTTGCCAACGAGTGCCGGGGCTGCAACCCCCCCCCCCCCCCCCCCGGTTACGCCACTATATGACACATTTACAAAACAGTTTGGTGATTCTATGTTCATTGCACAAACAGCCGCTGTGTATTCAAAATTATTATTACTTTTAGCTGTTCCGGCATAGACACTGGAACAGGTCTTGTAATTTTTTTATTATTTTTTTCAAGCATTGCTGATTTTCATACTTATTCCATCTTAACAAAAAATGAAATAAACTCAGAGTTTTAAATATAAAGAATGACTGCATCTGTTACTTTGATCTAGACTTGGTATATTTGGGATTAGGTTGACGGCCAAATGTAAACCTTGACGCCATATCGATCCTTGACGCCTCTTGACGCTAATTAGTATGACCTTGTTAAACCTTTTGAGAAATCGTAGGAAGTAAAGAATAACATTTTTGATTGACGTCTAATAGACTATTAATTTAACATGTCTAAAACCTTGCTCGACATGCAGATATGAGTGCAAAATACCCACAGATATGAAGTATTCTTTTTTAGTTAATTACTGGTATTATTTTTCCAACAGTGAGGTCGAAATCGTACACAATTTCATAGGATGAATTCTGCCCTCGTAGTGGGAAAATAAGAGTGACACATTGATAGTTCTGGGACTTTCTCTTCCGTCTGCAATATTTTTTTGTCTGCAGTAAATTAAGATTTCATTATCTTATAAAACTAAATTCAACATGTATAATTCTATAATTAATTCACCACGAGATTCGAGTGGCATTGTAGCCCAGTGGTTAGAACGCTCGCCTCAAATGAATGTATTACCGAGATCGGGGGGGGGGGGGGGGGGGATGGCGATAAATGTGAAACACGTGTTTACATATACGGTGCTAAATCATGGTAAAAACATGTTTAAAATGTGCTTAATTTGACAAACGGCGTCCCATACTTATATGCGAAATTAAACTTTAAAAAAAAGTCTCCAGTTACTGGTCACAGGTCGGCTTCAAAATCGGTGCGGTGACGCGCTTTTTTGCTGTGTTTAAAACACAGCAGGGCAGAATTCCAATCAATCCATCAATTTTGGCTGCAATTGGACATCGTTTCATAGAAAATAAAAAGAAAACTAAAAATGCCAATGCGCGGGTCTAAGGAGGCGTGCGCAGAGACCAGAAACATGAGACTTTTTTTGGCCTTAGTGCACATAAGGCCGAGTAAAAATAAAACATGTTTAGCGTCCGGGTTTCTGAAAAAAAGGAAGGAGGAGGGGCTTTTTTATTTATTTTATTTTATTTTCAAGATGGCCGCCATTCTTTTTTAAATTACGAACAACCATTGGTTTTTCCACTGTTCAAACACACAATAATGAAAGAAACATGTTGGACAAGACATTGAACATGTTTACAGTGGTTTTATTAAATAGTTTGTTCAGTATTAATAAAATAAAACATAAAAAGCCCCTACTCCTTCCTTTTCTTCAGAAACCCGGACGCTAAACATGCTTTTTTTTACTCGGCCTAATATTATATGAGGCTCAGTTTCCACATGAATTCTGAAAAAGGGTTTCATTAACGAGGACGGGAGATCTCTGATAAACAACGCTTCAAAAATAACAGCCAACGGTGTGTGTACGTACCTGTCGTGTCGGTGTGCAGTTTAATTACTTTATGGTCAGTAATGTAAAATCGGCCTGAAATGTACCGGTAAACCGGTATTAAATTAAATTTTTGGCCGGGACCGTAATTATATATCCGTATCTCACTGAGAACGCCACCATTGGCCGTACTAGTAATAGGGAGGCATTGTACAAATAAATAGGCACTTTTATCACTGCATGCACTTTGAAAGCTAGTATGTCTGGGGTGTTCTTTCCCGTTTTTAAACAAAACGGGAAAAACAATTTTTTTTACAGGGAAGGGACGAGTTCAAGTTGCCTGCCCCTAACTTTAGCAAAATCCTTGACTCAACCGCGGACAATTACGAGCATGCACAATAAAGCCGACACCTCTCACTTCCAAGTGCTGTCATTGGATCCCAATTATTCCTGAGATGATTAACAATTCCAGTGATAGTGATAACCTTAACAGTTATTGTGATTTGTGGCTAATGCGGGGGGGGGGGGGAGAGGGAGAGATTATTAGCGATTTAAACAAAATGTACGAAAATATCACCGCCGTCCTCCCTGCCCTCCGTGGAAAAAGACGCTCGTTGAAAAAAAGACTCACTGATCTCTATTTATCGATCAGCGCTATCGTATACGCAGAGAGGTGTCAAACTAACTTAAATAATTATTTTCAATTGAGGGCGCTCGACGCCCATAGATATGACGTTATTTCAATGCCACGAGTTTGGGGCGTTTTACTCAGCCTCAAAAGGGTGGTTTCACGACCTATTTTCTCACTGAGTATATTAGTTATTTAACTGACGAACACAAATAGACGTCTTAGTTTTAACGTCTACAAACACTTTCAAAACATGTACAATTGATTTAATTTGTGTTTAGCTCTTTTTACGAACTCTTTAAAGTCGGCGAAGTGATTTTGAGGTCAAAGATACTGTGAAGCGGTTGTTGTCGGCCATTTTAACACGAAGGTGAGGTTTTGTTTCATGTAAAAATGAAATAATTTCTGACACTGTATCTCGGCATTTATGCTATTTTATGATTTTTTTCAAAGGTGGGTGCAATGTTAAAGACATATGTTTTATTATAATTGAAAATTATAGTTTTATGTGTAGGAAGTATATTATTTTTTGACGTTGAGATTCAAGACCACGGAAGAGTTCAGCCGGTGTCATTGGCAAACAGCGTATAGAAAATAATGACAAACGAAGACGGCAGACTGTGTTACTGTGTATGCAGATGGGAGTAGCCGCATGGATTGAATGATAATACACATTTTATTTGGAATGGGGAACTGTTGGAAATTTACCCATTCTATCCAATATTTTATCTCATGATTTGTAAGAATGTATATTTTTACATGCAGTTATGCAGATCATGCTGATGGAATCTTGAAGTTGAATCTTTGTTTTGACTTTTTAATTTTGGGGGATGGGCCCAATTCGATCAAAACATAACGTTACCCAACAAAAACAATCACAATCACCAATATGTATGCCTCCTGGCGGATTCTACTGGCCGAACTGGGACCACTTGTGGGGTTCCAACACAATGAGAACAATGGAACCCCACTAGCTGCAGTAGGCCTAACTATCTCAGTCAAAGGTCTTGTCATTGTATGGGCATGATGGGTCGAATCTTAGAACTACAGACTTTTACACAGGAAATTTGGGAGACCCATTCATTTGTACACTATTAAAAATGAGTTAGACTGGTTACACAGATTGGTTTATATGATATTGATAAGATACAGTCTGTAATATGGGTTTCAGATAGCCCCATTCTAGGGCCAATACACTGGACTCCCTTTTTTCACTTTTGATCTGCTAAATATTACAACCTAAAACTTAGTAATTAGGTAACCTTGCCCAAGCAGACACTTTTGGCATAAAATCCATTATTCTGGGATATCTCACTTTCATTAAATTTCTATTAATTCTAAACATTTTTGGAAAAATAAATAATAATAAAATTTAAATTTCACAAAAATTACTGATTTCACAATAGTGAACTTTATGCCAAATGTGTCTGCTTGGGCAAGCTAACCTAATCACAAATTTTTTAGATCGTAATAATTAGCAGATCAAAAGTTGAAAAATCGTTCCCTTTTGTACATATGGCACTAGGGCCATGGATACGGAGGGATTCCAGTGCATTGGTCCTAGAATGGGGCTAGGTTTCAGACTATTGATCTTGGATGACTTCCTAATGCAAGGTGAGTTGTTCTGTCAAAAAGTGTTGATCCATTCAAATGATAGAGGAAGTATCTTGGTGCATTCTGTGGAGAGGAAAGGCACCTAATATTAGTATTTAAGGAGATATTCAAAAGGACCCAAATTTCCCCTGAGTGTCTCCAAAATTTCCTATCCTTAGTTTAAGGACTGATTCGACCCAATGACAAGACCTTTGAGATACAGTTACTGCAGCTAGAACCCCACAAGCCTTTCTTTGTATTTTAAAGTGAAATTCTATACAAAAGGGACAATTGGAGTAGAACAGTGGTACCCCACTGCAAATCCTTTAAGCTGGACTGTCCGAACAAACGTGTCCAAACTAGATGGACATGAGGACCAAGGTGTGTGTATGTTGGGGGGGGGGGGAGGAAGGGTGTTAGTACATTGGCTACATGCCCAAACACCATGGACATGATGGAGTGGCTGGCTTGGGGGGGGGGGGGGGGAGGAGGATACACTGCTTGCATCCTGGAAGATGGCCGTCTATGACTGGTTGTAGTAGTGGCATGCAGTGAACCAAAGATAATTGAACCTAGTATTATTTCAAGCCGTTTTCACTATGGTGTCTTGCCAGTTCAAATGCTGTGGTTGGACCATCTCAAATATTAAAATATGCCAAATTTTTGAATTTTGAGTTTTCAAGAAGTGAACTTGTACCATCAGCATCAATGTGTTTTTGTCAAGCCATTGGCCAGTACTCGGTATGCTTGCAGCTTGTATTTTGGGTAGGTTTAGAGCAATTTAACAACAGTCGTGAACACTTGTGTTATTTGTGCAGATCTGTTTTTATACGATCGGGGCATACTGATCAAAACGACGAGTTGTAACCACCAGTTCTTTTCAGTTCAGAACTAATTATTACTCAAAAGAGAATTTTCTCATGGTGTAACAGTCTTTACTTATCCTTTTCACCACGCAAAGCTACCAATCTTACACATGATTCTCTCACAACCTTTTCATTAAAGTTTTCATATATATACACAGGAGAAAAGCTCTCAACCAATTTGAACATGTCTAAACCGTCTGCAGCATTTATAAGGTTATTTTTCCAAATGAAAGTGAAATGCGATTGGATTCTTGTAAACTGTAAAACCAGTATGTATGACGGCTTTGATGCAAATGGACAAGGAAATGAATATGCTCTCTTCAACGACACCTTTATTTTATTACAAGTGGTAGAAATGCAAACATTAGAATTACATTGAGTGCTATATAAATCACAAGGTTCATCCTAGGCAGTTTCACATATGATTAACGTGTAACGCCAGAGTTAAAATTTTCTATTATTTTGGTATTTCGAGACCATTTTGTTCAATCAATATGAATATTTAATGATGAAGCTTATCTGATGTTGTTTGATCAGTGAAGTCTGTGGTCGTTGTAATGAGACTACTTTATTCACAGCGAACTTATACACTGACCTCTGTGCATCAGGTTCAATAGGTCACTTATATAGGCCTATACTTCACTCCTCTTGTAAGACCATAGCTGATGTTATTAAAATACTCATTGACTCCTTGAACAAGTCTCACCACGTGGTATTATTACAGTCATAATACCTCGTGTTGGATAAAGTGAAGGATTTTGGAGGATTGAGGTTATTAGTCATACTTGCCTTTCCATGGTACATGTACATCCATGTTTGTTGTAGTGATTGCAAGGTCAGTGCTTGGGTCAGTGGACACTGTTTATTGCTCCATGCATGCAGGGAGGGTCCCTGGCCATGTACATGTATCACAGATTAGAAACATGTGTGCATACATGTCATGTGCTTGCTTTACTACTGAAGGATTTTGGAGGATTCAGGTTATGTGTAAGCAAATGGGCCTAGGGAGTTAGGAAGGATTCAGGTTATGTGTAAGCAAATGGGCCCAGGGAGTTAGGAAGGATTCAGGTTATGTGTAAGCAAGTGGGCCCAGGGAGTTAGGAAGGATTCAGGTTATGTGTAAGCAAATGGGCCCAGGGAGTTAGGAAGGATTCAGGTTATGTGTAAGCAAATGGGCCTAGGGAGTTAGGAAGGATTCAGGTTATGTGTAAGCAAATGGGCCTAGGGAGTTAGGAAGGATTCAGGTTATGTGTAAGCAAATGGGCCTAGGGAGTTAGGAAGGATTCAGGTTATGTGTAAGCAAATGGGCCTAGGGAGTTAGGAAGGATTCAGGTTATGTGTAAGCAAATGGGCCTAGGGAGTTAGGAAGGATTCAGGTTATGTGTAAGCAAATGGGCCTAGGGAGTTAGGAAGGATTCAGGTTATGTGTAAGCAAATGGGCCTAGGGAGTTAGGAAGGATTCAGGTTATGTGTAAGCAAATGGGCCTAGGGAGTTAGGAAGGATTCAGGTTATGTGTAAGCAAGTGGGCCTAGGGAGTTAGGAAGGATTCAGGTTATGTGTAAGCAAATGGGCCTAGGGAGTTAGGAAGGATTCAGGTTATGTGTAAGCAAGTGGGCCTAGGGAGTTAGGAAGGATTCAGGTTATGTGTAAGCAAATGGGCCTAGGGAGTTAGGAAGGATTCAGGTTATGTGTAAGCAAGTGGGCCTAGGGAGTTAGGAAGGATTCAGGTTATGTGTAAGCAAATGGGCCTAGGGAGTTAGGAAGGATTCAGGTTATGTGTAAGCAAGTGGGCCTAGGGAGTTAGGAAGGATTCAGGTTATGTGTAAGCAAATGGGCCTAGGGAGTTAGGAAGGATTCAGGTTATGTGTAAGCAAATGGGCCTAGGGAGTTAGGAAGGATTCAGGTTATGTGTAAGCAAATGGGCCTAGGGAGTTAGGAAGGATTCAGGTTATGTGTAAGCAAATGGGCCTAGGGAGTTAGGAAGGATTCAGGTTATGTGTAAGCAAATGGGCCTAGGGAGTTAGGAAGGATTCAGGTTATGTGTAAGCAAATGGCCCTAGGGAGTTAGGAAGGATTCAGGTTATGTGTAAGCAAATGGGCCTAGGGAGTTAGGAAGGATTCAGGTTATGTGTAAGCAAATGGGCCTAGGGAGTTAGGGAGGATTCAGGTTATGTGTAAGCAAATGGGCCTAGGGAGTTAGGGAGGATTCAGGTTATGTGTAAGCAAATGGGCCTAGGGAGTTAGGGAGGATTCAGGTTATGTGTAAGCAAATGGGCCTAGGGAGTTAGGGAGGATTCAGGTTATGTGTAAGCAAATGGGCCTAGGTAGTTAGGGAGGATTCAGGTTATGTGTAAGCAAATGGCCCTAGGGAGTTAGGAAGGATTCAGGTTATGTGTAAGCAAATGGGCCTAGGGAGTTAGGAAGGATTCAGGTTATGTGTAAGCAAATGGCCCTAGGGAGTTAGGAAGGATTCAGGTTATGTGTAAGCAAATGGCCCTAGGGAGTTAGGAAGGATTCAGGTTATGTGTAAGCAAATGGGCCTAGGGAGTTAGGAAGGATTCAGGTTATGTGTAAGCAAATGGGCCTAGGGAGTTAGGAAGGATTCAGGTTATGTGTAAGCAAATGGGCCTAGGGAGTTAGGAAGGATTCAGGTTATGTGTAAGCAAATGGGCCTAGGGAGTTAGGAAGGATTCAGGTTATGTGTAAGCAAATGGGCCTAGGGAGTTAGGAAGGATTCAAGCTATGTGTAAGCAAATGGGCCTAGGGAGTTAGGAAGGATTCAGGTTATGTGTAAGCAAATGGGCCTAGGGAGTTAGGAAGGATTCAGGTTATGTGTAAGCAAATGGGCCTAGGGAGTTAGGGTTAATGATGAAGCTTATCTGATGTTGTTTCATCAGTGAAGTTTGTGATCGTAATATCTAGTGTTGGATAAAATGATTTTGGTTGCCTTATTTGTGGAATACCCTCCCCCCTCCTTCCACCCCATAAATACAATACAACAATTCAGATTGTGGATAATATTGGTTGAATGTGTAATGAGCGTCAATCGTCATTGTGTGGCATCTCATAAACATGTTAAGGTCCTCTGATATACATGTACATGGTAACATATTACGTCACTTGTCTCATGTGCCTCTCAGAATCCAAGTAAATTTGGGCACTGAGAATTCGCCTTCATGTTTCGTGATTAACCCTAACTCCCTAGGCCCATTTGCTTACACATAACCTGAATCCTCCAAAATCCTTCAGAAGTAAAGCAAGCACATGACATGTATGCACATGTGTTTCTAATCTGTGATACATGTACATGGCCAGGGACCCTCCCTGCATGCATGGAGCAATAAACAGTGTCCACTGACCCAAGCACTGACCTTGCAATCACTACAACAAACATGGATAATACATGTACCATGGAAAGGCAAGTATGCCTAATAACTTCAATCCTCCAAAATCCTTCACTTTAGCAAAGAGCATGTAACATGTAACCTCAATCCTTCAAAATCCTTCGCTTTGACAAAGAGATTTTGGAGGATTTGGGAAGGTTAGGGTTAAACCAATCAAGGCATTCAATATCTGTTCTCTTATCATACCTTTTCATTCTTATGTTTTTCAGGACACGGTTTGTTCATTTTTTCTGAGGCTTGTGACAACCTAAACTGACCATGTCGGTTCTTCAGGCGTTGGAAGAAAAGGTGAGAAAAATATTTCAAAGCAAACGCGGGATACCTATAGAATCTGTATTTAGTTTGTAAGAAGTTGCAACCTTGTCTGGTGTGAGTGGAAACAGTCTGTTCTTTACCAGTATTGCGTTTATTGTAGCGCTTATTGTCGTGAGTTGCTGTGCGGTTACTCGCGAGTGGTAATTGCTAATCGTATCCGTACTCGCATCTTTTTACTACTCGAATAATTGTCCCGCTGCGATTGCCTCAAAAGTATTCACAAGTAGTAACACATTCACGAGTAATGACTGTTTCATTAAATCATTAAATCAAAACAATATTGGATGTTTTTAGAATAATCATCATAAAACATAAGTATTTTTGAAATAGTATACTTTGAAATACATGAATAACCAATGACCTCGGCTACTAGTCATAGTATGACTAGTATGAGTAATGCAAAAAAACAAGCTTAAGTAATGTTGAAAATGCGGTCAAATTACTCGTGATTAAAACCCTTCTACACATGGAGGCCACTCCGATGCACTAAATTCTGTTCTTCAGCAACCTTCAGTACATACATGTATAAGCCTGCTGTCCTTTCCATGTAATCTTACAAAATCAACTGTGTAACCCAAGGCCACTGTAAATGTTTGAACATATTAGTATGGCCTACAATGTATCAATGGGAGACCACCTTACCCTGCAATCTCAGTGGTGTGACAGTGCACAGAAGGGTAACCATAGGAGGCCACTGGCAACGGCTAATGGCTTGGAGTGGCCTGAATGGGTTGTTTCAAAAATTGCACTGATTGTTGGAGGGTTAACCCTCCTACAATTTAATCAAGTACTCGCGAGAGTAGTGAATTTCAGTAAATGCCAGTGACTACCCCATTCACCCATCACACTCCAACAGCCGGCTTTGTTAGATTTTGATTACTTTGATGGATTTTGTGCTACGCATTGTTGGACTGTTGGACTGTTGGACATATACCAACAGTGTAGTTGATAATATAATCTCAGTGGCTGTAGGGATTCAGATTGGTTGGGTCAATTTAGTGTTCCAACAATTGGTTGGAATTGAATCATTTCTGTTAGATCGTGGGTAAGGGAACAGATGTGTTACTGAAAGTTGTTTGAATTAGGTACTCAACTGCCAAGTTTAAAACAGGATTTGGAAATGGGGTTGTCAAAAATATTTATTCTTTGAAAAACAGGTTGTCCAAAAGTGTAACTAATAATACTTTTGCGTGTGTTTTACAAAAGAAAAACGATGTCCATTTTAGCAATCATGGTGTCCAAAAGACACCCAAAGGTATTGCTGGCTAGCTCTGTGCCCTGGAGACATTGAACATTGCTCATATTTTTCAACCCTCCTACTTTTGGTGCCTTTTTCAGACAAGTTGATGCACCATTTGAAACCATTCGTTTTGTGAAACACACTAAGGTGTAGTGTATCCACCATTCAAAACCATTTGAATGATTTATAAGCTACTGTGTAGTACATTCACCATTTGAAACCTTCGGCTATGGAAACACACCAAGGTGTAGTGTATCCACCATTCAAAAACCATTTGAATTGTAGTAAAGCTTGCTACCAACACTGTTAAAATGGTATCACCATGTGTGTACAAAACCAATGGCCATTTTGGTAAGTGGAAATTTTGAATGGTTTCAAATGGTCAAACAGTCGGAAGGTTAAAGAATTAACTTATGTACAATTGCATCTGGACAAAGATGTCCGACTACACTCCATTTTTAAATTGCTACACACAGCACTATCCCGGCGAGGAAGGGGAAAGGTTTGTTATGAAGGCTGCTCGGTTCCTCTCTAAGGTAGTTCATGATAATGTCGCTCTAAATAAGGTAGTATCTCGGACACTTTGCCTGACGCATGAAGACTTTGGATGCATATTGGCGAAGAATGAGCCGAGATCTTGATGAAAAGCTCCGGAACTAGATTTTTGAGTTGTATTAATCCCTAGACAACAAAGCCAGTTGGAGGATTTTGAAGGATTTTTATTGTTTTAGTACAATGCCTAGGGAGTTGGGGTTAAGGAAGGCTACAGTGGTTTCACATCAAGTGTTCCAGCTTTAGTTCTGGTCATGGGAGCGATGGAACAGTAGAAATAGGTTTTTTTGCAGAGTCGTTGAACATGATTATGTGCAAAAAATTGTAACGGTATAACGTTCAAGATATATTACACATGATGTATGAAAACAAATTTGAAGAGTTTTCTCAGGGTTTGAATTTCACCAAAGCAGTTGGATGTCTTGAAATGTTTTGATAATATATTGAAATTTTCAAAAGAAAAGAAATCCAAGACTTGATTTTTAGTGCTATTTCTTTATGCTAAATTTTTATTGATTTGGTTTAGTGTTGTGTATGTTTCATTCGATGATGGAACAGGGTGAAATGGTCATTGTGAAGGAAAGTGATGGGTCATGACACTCTGAAGATGTTTTATTTTTCTTGTACCCAAAATCTTTCTAAATTTTACATCAACAATGATAGAATGTCTTCCTTCCCATATTATTTTTCTCCCCGAATGCTGCCTACCTGCCTGCTCCCTTTTAGAACTAGAAGTAACCTTCATTTGTATATCAATCATTAAACCTGGACCCCGACTTAAAACCTCTAAACAAGTTCATGCATCAGGTAAGAGTGTTAATTTTTTTCACACCGCTGCATCCACTGTCTAGTTCCCTGAAGGCATGGCTGAGATCACTATGAAGATGGTCAACCACAGCAAAGGCACCAGACTATATTGGACAGGAACCTCATTCTGAGTCTCATTGACTTTTGGATACAAAATGGCTGTTGCATGAAACAAATCCACTGCTTACCTATCCAGCTGGGCTTTTTTGCTGATGGGGTACATCCACAGTTTATTGATTTTACATGGATTCTATCCTTTCGGGTCATTCACACAAAAAAAGGGCTTTGATTTTGATGAGGAACAAGATGTTACAGGCTTGTATGCCCAGTTTTTGGTTAAGTGTCATTACGTGCATGTATACTTAAAGGGAAAATAGTTTCACGATTAGAGCAGACTTTCGACAGGGCATGGAATCGGTGTCCAAGTTTTAAGATGAATGCATTGACTGAAAATAATACCACATGAGCTGGTAAAGCTATGCGTTTTTGGGTATTTCGGGAACCAGATACCTGAAATTGGAAATCTTCAGATACCCAGGTACCCGTAAACAATTTTGTATTCCCAAATGTATAAAATAACCAATATGAACACAATTTTTTCTTGTTTTATTAGTCACAATATATGTGGACTTACTGTAATAATTTCGTACTTCTATATTAAAAACGACTCATAGCATCTCCATTCCCCACACCAAAAAATGTTAACAAAAATTCAGACTTGAAATGTTCAGTCAAAATTGTTGAAAGTCATTTACGGGTAATTGGAACCGAAAAATGGAACCGGGTAATGACAGTTTCGGTCAGGTATCCGGATACCCAGCACAGCCTTATGATCTAGCCTAGATAATAGGGTGTGATAATAAGATTATAATACTGTGGCTGTTGCATAAATTAATAATGAGCCAGTGGATGGATAATTATTCTACTTATGCACCAGCCATGGTAATATGATTATCTAGGCCTGCACGTGCTATTGGGGTGTTATTTTCAGTCACTGAGTTCATCTAAAAAATAGGACACCGATTCCATGATCACGATGATATTGTCCCCTGAACCCTCCTACTATTGTCCCCTGAACCCTCCTACTATTGCTGCACTTTAGTGGGAAGTTGCTATAGAGGTCAAAACCAGTCAACTGCCTGTTTTGACTGTTCACCCAAATGTGCACACAGGGGCATTTTTTACTTGTTTTTACTGTCATTTTGACCACCCTGAACAATACAAGACAGTGCTTTTACCAGTCAAAAACGGTCGACTCATTTTGACCTGTAAATGTACTTACTTGCTACATGTAAAGTTTGACAGTGTTTATGTTTATCTGCCAAAATGAAACACGACCACCCAACTTTTGGACTTAGCTGGAATTGGGAGACCCTGCCCCATGCAAAGTATCCCTGTCTGGACTATACAGTCCATCAAAATCCAACAAACCCTGTTGTTGGAGTTTGAATGGTTTGGGGTGACTAGGGTTAGGATTGTGGATTTATTGTAAATTGTAATAATCACCACCACTTGCCAATGATATCTCCATCTCCCTGTTTATTTTGGGCTCTCTTTCCTGCATCTGTCCAAATTACATTTTTCTAAAGCCCATGCCATTATCAGGGGAAATACAGATATAAAGGTTGTACTAGCATTGATAGAGACGTCATCAATGTCTCGATAAAATGCTTGGCAAAGATACTCCCACCGTAGGCATAGTAACCCGTAACATTTCCATGGTATTTCTCCCCGGATCTCATGTTGCCAGTAGGATCCTGGGGATCGGGGACCATTCAAAACATGCAACAACACCTCCAGCTCAATTTGGTAACAGTTGAAAAGAGTCCTAATGAAGTTAGAGTTCTATCCGAAGAATGCCCAAGTGCATGTGCCCTTGCATGTTGATGAAATAGTGGAGTGGCATGCCATTGATTTTCGTATTTGTTATTAGATAAATATTCTCAATAAATAAATGTTCTTATTTTCAATGTATTTTCATTGCTTTTTTTTTTTATGGACAACATTTTCCATAATTGGCCAATTGACAGCTGTAAATCAAAATCCCTTATAGCAGGAAACGATTTTGTACACGGGCAGAAATATGTCTGTGTTTATATAATACCAATTTTGAATAGAAAATCTTGAAATTTTATTAGCAAATATTAAATTTTATATAGCTTTTTGCAATGTAATACGATATCATTCACTGTATAGACGAAGCAGATAGGTAAAATTGCCTTGGTCACTGTGCATAATACAACACTATTATCTTTAACAACCTTGTTAAGCATGTGTCTCTATTTTTGGACATGTTCAGTGTACCCACATGTTGGATTTTTCTGGATGATTTAGTGGCATTAGGTCAATTGGTTAAAGTGACACTTATTTATAATTCAACCAAATCAGGAAATCCCTTGTTTAGTGTTGGATCAGTGCGTAACATATTGTGGTTCTTGGACATTTTTTGTGATGATTTGATATAGACAGATACATGTAAATCCCAATAGTTCCATTCAAATATTTATATAGGCCTATGTACATTGTACATGAATGAACATTTTCATCTGAGTGATCGCATAGCAAAATACTACATCAAAGTCACTGTTTGCTTTTCAAAATTAGTTTTTTCTGGCAAAAATAAATATTTCTGCCAGAAAAAAAAAAATCTGAACAAAATCATTCTCTGTACTTTATTCATGTCTGTGTAAATCCCAGCATTTGCCAATACACAAAACTTAATAATTCACCAGCTGTTTATATTATAATCTGGCAAGGATGAACCTTACCAACGTAGAGGTTAGGGATCACTAGGTCATACAATAACATCACTATATACCTATATGCTTGACAAAATGAAATAGAATCCATAAAATATTACACATAGAATAAACAAAATCTAGGGTATCATCGACCAACTAAAATAAATTTACTGACACCAGAAATGGTTTGGGTTCAATCTTTGTGTATTAACAACTAAATGTTGCTCTTAAACTTGCTAACATTTCCAAAACACCAAGTATATAAAAATATACTCTCGAAAGTGAAATTGAAAAAAATTCTCATGACAGCAACATAACTAATTAGGATTAAATTTAATGGACTTAAAACCAACAGTGTTAGTGAAATTTTAAACAACATTAACATGCTGAATCATGTGAACGTCTGCATGTGAATTATAGTAAACGTTTTAATGACAAAATCAGTGAATTCTAAGGTTCCATGTTTCCAGCATGTGGCTGTGGTTAGCTGGCCATCTGGTTAATAAATGAAGTCCTGGATTCTTCTGTCCCCTGTGACACAATTATTAGCCTGGGAAATGGTGTTATATCTGTGGTTAAAGTAACTATGCACTTTTAGGAACCGAAAAAAAAAAAAAAATGAAAAAAAATAAAAAATTATCACAGTTTTAGAGAACCTTTAAAAAAAAACCTTATTAGAGAACCTGTAAAATAGTGCTATCGTTTTAGTAAAATGATTGAGGTAATTTCCATTATGAATTTTATCAGCTAAAGAAATGTTGGAATGAATACAAACAATCTGGATATATGTTCTCGTCAGCAACTGGCTTTAAGTAGCTTGTGTTAGTAACTAGCTTCAGGCAGTTACTTAAATTTATGTTTTAAATTAAAAAGACAATAATGCAGGTAGAAAATAAATTACTGAAACATGAATCCGCCCTTTTGGAAAGATTTAAAATGAACATGTGGAGGTATTCATTTGGTTTTCAATCAAGTTTTATTTTATTGTTCAAGAATGCCTTCGACGGCTGCCATTTTTTATTTATTTAAAAAAAATTCTTATTCAGTTTGATATTTGAAACATGAAATGCAGTTACTCATTTATATGCATTGCATGTTTTTCATCTTTAGTCCCACATTCAAAAAGCCTTATTTACATGTAAATCTTGTTTGGAAAATGAAAATGCATTTATTTTTGAATTGTGTGGTTCTTATTGCCAGTTATTAACCCTAAACCCCTTGATATTCTTTGTGGGTAACGGCCTCAATCCTTCAAAATCATCCAATATGAGTTTTATGGAGGGTCCCTACTGCCTCAATCCTTCATCATCAACCCGAAAACAATGAACCATGACTGTGTATAACCCACCTAGCACATACATCTCCACATGCACAAGTAAGGATTCACACTATGTAAGCTTACAGCATCCCAATCCTTCCAATTCATAGTTTTTTTTTTCTAATAGCATCCTCAATCCTCAAATCCTCCCGCATCTCATTTAGCCCTTATACCTCAATCCTCCATAATCATCCACAATTAAATGCATGTAAGCCCTCAATCCTCCAAAATCATCCAATAGTTTAATTTCAAACCTGCCTCAATCCTACAAAATCATTTAAATCCTTTTTGAAGGATTTAGGATGGTTAAGCTTAATGAATGACGCACGTTTGACTGTACATGGACACGTATTCACCATTGATATTAAACTCACCTAATTATTTTTGCATTGTATGTGAAGACTGACAAGCATTTTTTTCCCCTAGAAGTACAAGGCACAGGTGTCAAATTTATGGCTACCGAATAATTGTCATGTGTGCATTTGTTTATCGTTGACCATCTTCAAGCCCACTGACCATTTTTAATCCCATTGTAGCTCAACTTAACCCTCCTATGCCCAAGCTGAAATTTGGCCCAGTAAGCACCGCACCCACAGACAGTCACTTGAGTATTTTGGGTTGCATTGCCAATTGTTCACACATGTGTATAAGAGTGCTGGAGATAGTGGCAAAGTCAAACACACTTGTGTATGTCTTACAAGTTATATGCAGAGTCACACAGAGCTGTGTATGTACTGCATAAGTTACAGTCGAGTGGTTTTGGTTTGACCTCCTACCAGAGCCACATGTCCGTGCATTTATTTGAGTGCACTGCACAAAGTCAATGGGTTGGGAGTGACATACACATTTTGAGTGTCTTTGATTGTTAAACCTATAGGAGGGTTAAAGGGAAGATACAACATTGGTGATGTTGACAAAACTGTGAAAAATCATTCATAGTTTGTACAGAAAACACATAGGACATAAAACACAATAAAGGGGGCCACTTTGCATCCGTCACGTTAGCAGTTTTTCCAATGGTTGTTATTTATTTTTAAGTACCCGAAATTGACCAAAAAGTGTTTCAACATGTGAATGGACATGCAGGCTTATACTAGAACTAATTTGAGTTGATTTATTTTATTTTTCAATTTTTTAATTAATTTTTTTACCCTCAAATTTCCATAAAAATTGGACGGAAAAAGTTACCTCACTTTTCCGTCCATTTGTTGATGGAAATTTTAGGCTAATTAAAAAAATTATAGTAATAATCAACTCAAATTATCTTTAGGATAAGCATGCATGTCTATTCAAATGTTGAAATTCTTTTTGGGTGGTTTCAGATATTTAAAAAAAATTACAACCATAAGAAAAACTGCTAACGTGACGGTAGGAAAGTGGGCCCCTTTATTGTGTTTTATGTCATAGATCAAAAAGTGGCCAGCAACATTTGGCAAATGTGTTTATTTTTTTGTGTTTTCACTGAAATGCGAGTATTTCAGGATGATTGATACCTTTTACCAAGTAAGACTAATTGCGGTAACACCATGTGAAATTCTTAATTGAATAATTAGTTCTGAAAAGAACTGGAGGTTTTTTTCAGAACTAATTACTACTCAATTGAGAATTTCACATGGTGTCACCGCAATTAGTCTTACTTATCCTCTTCACCATGCAAAGCGACAAGTTTTACCTACCTTTTACCAACTTTGCGTAAGTTTTTTTGGATAATAATTCAGTTGTTGTGTAATCGGGTGATAACCAATGTTGTACTTTCCCTTTAAACAAGCCAAGGTGGCTTTTTAATCAGGAAATACAATTTGTTTCTGTCAATGTCCACAATTTCAGCTGTCCAAGATGCCTGCCCCAATGCGGCTCAAGGATCTTATAAGGAACATCAGAGCAGCACGTACGGCCGCTGACGAGAGGGCCGTTATACAGAAAGAGCTGGCCATCATCCGTAACTCATTCCGTGAAGAGGACAACACATACAGGTGCCGTAATGTGGCCAAGCTGCTCTACATCAACATGCTGGGGTACCCAGCCCATTTTGGACAGGTGGGTTAGTGTATGATGTGAACTCAGGCCTGGAATTTCTTGGAGGACATGGCCTTTGCTTTTGGCCTTCATGCCCCTTGAAAATGTTCCCACAGACATTCTGATATTCTAATGTATGTGCCCTTTACTCAGGAAAAGTGTACTTGCCCAGGTTTGTGAGCTGTTATTGATTGTAGGAATCGTGATGAGATAACATTCTTGATTGATACTGGGTTTTATAATCAAGCTACTCCAGGGGCCAATTCCGTAGAGCAGCTAAGCAGAGAATTTTGCTGAGCTAATATTTGTGCTAAGCAATGTAAAGCAGACTACCAGTCACAATGCATACATTTTGTATGAAAGTTTGGCTGGTAAATTTTTTTCTATTAACCAATTTTATCTGCGAAGCAGCTCTATGAAATTAGCTCCTGGTCTTACTCATGTTTTAGTTGCCCTCGTTTTCACATGTTTGTTCTGTCTTTTTGATTGATATATCATGACGTCAGTGTTTTGTCTGCCCAAGGGAAAGGTATAAAAACCTCTGCTTCCCATTTTACCTACATGTTGACATTGTATGAATTATTAATAGCATACTAAGGCTTATTATATTTTTTACGATTGACTGAACAAATTGATGACTAGTATTTATAATTATGTACATCAACGTATGCTTTTATGTTAAAATGAAATGATGGTTTCTTTTGTGGATTAACCCTCCTACTGATAGACCATTTGAAACCATTCAAAATTTCCACTTTCAAAAATGCCCATTGGTTTTGTACACACATGGTGATACCATTTGAACAGTGTTGGTAGCAAGCTTTACTACCATTCAAATGCATAGAGGGTCCATTGATTCACCACTTAGAAGTATCCAAACAAGGTTTTGTATTAGCTGTACTACCATTTGGAAAGACCCAAACAAGGTTTTGTATTAGCTGTACTACCATTTGGAAAGATCCAAACAAGGTTTTGTATTAGCTGACCTACCATTCAAAACCATTTGGGGAAATCAATACTGTACAGTTATTTCACCATTCAAAACCACAAAAGCGAATGGTTTCAAATGGTGCATCAACTTGTATGAAAAAGGTACCAAAAGTAGGAGGGTTAAAACAGAACATGCTAAGGCCCCCCAAAAAAGTCTCCGGTTTCTGGTTTCCGTGCCCATCGCCATTTTAAATTTTCTTTTGTTTTTTTTCGCTATGAAACGATGTTCAATTGCAGCCAGAATTGCTGGATCGATTGGATTTCTGCCGTGCTGTTTTTTAAATGACTTTTTCACATAGGGGTATGAATGTTTGCCTAATTTGTGAGGCCTCTCTTAGCTGCCATACTTGGTATATGGGAAATATGGTCCCCACGTATACATCACGTATCCCCCCCCCAAAAAAAAAAAAAAAAACTTGTCACTGCACCACTTTTGAAGCTGACCAATGACCAGAAACCGAAGACTTTTTTTTGTGGCCTAATAATAATATGGAATAAATGACAGTGTCTGGTGTGTGTATCAGATGTGTTAACACAAAGCTTACCGATTAAATAGATGAAGCCGTCATGGGGAATGTTCATCAGTATATCACTTATCACGTAACAATCTGTATCATGCCATTCTTTCTCTCTCTCTCTCTCGCTCTCTCGCTCTCTCGCTCTCTCTCTCTCTCTGTCTCTCTCTCTCTCTCTCTCTCTCTGTCTCTCTCTCTCTCTCTCTCTCTCTCTCTCTCTCTCTCTCTCTCTCTCTCTCTCTCTCTCTCTCTCTCTCTCTTTCTCTCATTCTCATTTCCTTTCTCTCTCCAATTTAGTGGATGAATTTTTGTTTGTAACAAAAAGAAAAATATTATGAAAATCGGTTATGACCAAACTAAAAAATATGGCTAACAGTTTCTGTAGAGAATGGATAAGGTTTTAAGGGTTCTTCCTGTGCTCTTTCTTTTATCTTACACGTTTCCATTTTGTTAAACTTGCATTTATACGTATATGAGGCTGATGTTTATAATACAACTTAACACAACAACATGATTCTGATCCTATGAAATTTTTTTTTTTATCCATTGGTCATATGAAAAATGAGTGAATTGCCCAAGTAAGATTCATCTTCAATGTTTTGTAAGTGAGAAAAAGCAATTACTGAAAGATGAATGTATCACATATGACTCTATGTAATTTCTGTTGACAGCTGGAATGCCTGAAACTTATTGCCTCCCCTCGTTTCACTGACAAGCGTATTGGCTACCTGGGAGCAACTCTACTATTGGATGAACGACACGATGTCCATCTACTCATGACAAACTCGATGAAGAAGTAAGTTTCGTATGTTAGATTGATGGCACAGTATGCCTGTGAAATGATCACAAGTTCCCTGACAACTCTTCATCCCCCCCCCCTTCACATTCTATCAAAACACTTGTCTTTGAGTACCCAAGTCCCCTCGCTCATGGCAGAACAAACCATTATGTTGATGACTCCTGAAAGGTCCATAATTTAATAGAATTTGCTGACATTGCATTTTCCAAGAAATAACGGGTCATGTGTCTGGGATTTTAGCAAATGGACACTTTCTCGAAATAAATTGGATGATGGATTTTTTTTTTCAAACCAAAGTAATCCCTGTAACATACTACTTCTCAAAATAATCTTGATAAATTTAATCCCTTATGTATAACTCATTTTAAATATATATAAATATACATAACAGCAAAAGAAACGTCACCCCCTAAATTTTGATAAGTCTGAGAACGTGTTTAGCTTATGTGTCCTCAGACGTCATGCATGACGAATTTTGAGGTCAACCAAATTTGCCACATTGTGTTCGTGTTACACTCCAAACTCATAATATTCTTCATTAAACAAATTATATTAATTATAAAATGAAAATAAATATTTTTAGGGGTGACGTTTCTTTTGCTGTTATGTATATATACAATGTGAACAACAACCAAACAAACACCAAAACATAAAAAAAAACACCAAAAAACAGCAATACCCTTGTGAATTGAATCATATGAACCAAATTATGTAAGTAATATTTGTAGCTTTGCACGGTGAAAAGGATAGACTATTTGCGGTGACACCATGTGAAATTCTCAAATTGAGTAGTAATTTGTTCTGAAAAGAACTGGTGCTTATGCAGTCATGCATTTTGTATACAGACGCTTGTCTGGTTTATAGCTGTGACTCGTCAGAATCCAATTTTGTGCAAGGGTCACTTCTCTACTTGTTATAATCAAGTCGGCCATCTAGCAAGCAGGCTAATACGAATAATGCTGTTTAATCCAATAGAAATCCAATGGAGAATTTCACTTTGAGATCGTTGGGAGGCTGCATGTACAGCATATGTTAACCCTATTCAATATGGGATTGCCAAACAATGTGTAATTTTAATTATTCGTTATGATAGAAGGTGTTGAACCCACTGTATGAATTACTTAACCCCAACTCCCTAGGCCCATTTGCTTACACATAACCTGAATCCTCCAAAATCCTTCAGTAGTAGAGCAAGCACATGACATGTATGCAAATGTGTTTCTAATCTGTGATACATGGCCAGGGGCCCTCCCTGCATGCATGGAGCAATAAACAGTGTCCACTGACCCAAGCACTGACCTTGCAATCACTACAACAAACATGGGTGTACATGTACCATGGAAAGGCAAGTATGCCTAATATTATTACCTCAATCCTCCAGAATCCTTCACTTTAGCAAAGAGCATGTAGCATGTAACCTCAATCCTTCAAAATCCTTCACTTTAGCAAAGAGGATTTTGGAGGATTTGGGAAGGTTAGGGTTAATGAGTATTCATTAAATATTGTATTATTGTGTAATTTTTTTTCTGAAAATCAAAGGTTTTTGCATGCAATTTTTTCATGACACTTATTATGTATACAGATTTTATGAAAAATGTCTTCCCTTTACCAATGATTTTCTAATGAGCTTAAGTTTTATACACCTCATGTTTTTAGCACTCGGACTGATTAACCCTAACCACCCTGAATCCATCAAAATCCATCCCCCTGTATTGGAAGATTTTAGCGGATTCAGGATACCTCCACATTGAGCATGTGGCGGATTTTGATGGATTCAGGATTTCAATAGTTTTTAACTGCTTGGTCATGTTGGTTGATGGATTATAGTTACATGTACTGTATATGTTAGATTTTGATGGATTCTATGCAGCAACATACTATACAAATTTTCATGTGAGCATGGTATCCTGAATCCGCCAAAATCCACCAAAAATTTAGTGGTGGATTTTGGCGGATTCAGGATATGTCCAATATCTACACTGGCGGATTCTGATGGATTCAGGACACCAGCATTTTGTGTGTGACAAAATTGGTGGATTTTGGTGGATTCTGGTGGATTCAGGATACTTTCTAGTAAAAATACCCAAGTGGTTAGGGTTAATTGAGAATTAAATATTTAGAAAGTATGGAGTTATTTCAAATTACAATGTAGACATCTGTTTCTGTTTGGTAAAATAGTATTTTTTATATGAAATTTAAAAAAGTTGCAGCCTTTCCCAATCACGATCCATCAATGTAATACCAGCACAAAACAATATTCCTTATTTGATATGTATGTTTATGTAACCAGTATAAAAACAAATGTTACTGATCTAACATTCAGAGTGTATGACAGGGTGTCCCAATTTGACATTCTTTGTAAAACAGGGTGTTCAAACTTACTTACAATATGTTTGCATGTGTATTACAAATAAAACGGGGTGTCCATTGAGCAAACAGGGCGTCCAAAAGACACCCAAAGGTATTATAAGCAAATACCATGGTAAAATGGATGCATGTTTGGACCACTGAGTGAATTAGGTATGTATTTTATCTCATTCTCATCTGGGGACAATTTCATAGGGCTACTAAGCAGAAAATTACGCTAAGCAAATAAATATACTACTCAAAACAATTTAGGGAACACCGGATTTTTAACAAATAGGTTTGAAGTGTTCCATGAACCGGGATTTTTATTTGCAACCCCCTCTCTCTTTCAGTAGTCATGTCATGAAATGTGTAATCACTACATGCATCCTTTATCATCTGTTTCATTGTGCGGTTGTTTCTCATCAATTCTGTGAAACATTGTGTTTATCTGAAATAAATGATCTTGCTTTAACTGAGATTATTCCGGCGTTCCCTAAATTGTTTTGAGTAGTATATTTAGTAGTATAACCCTCCTACTGATAGACCATTTGAAACCATTCAAAATTTCCACTTTCAAAAATGCCCATTGGTTTTGTACACACATGGTGATACCATTTGAACAGTGTTGGTAGCAAGCTTTACTACCATTCAAATCCATTCAAATGCATAGAGGGTCCATTGATTCACCACTTAGAAGTATCCAAACAAGGTTTTGTATTAGCTGTACTACCATTTGGAAAGATCCAAACAAGGTTTTGTATTAGCTGACCTACCATTCAAAACCATTTGGGGGAATCAATACTGTACACAGTTATTTCACCATTCAAAACCACAAAAGCGAATGGTTTCAAATGGTGCATCAACTTGTATGAAAAAGGTACCAAAAGTAGGAGGGTTAAAACAGACTACCAGCCAAAAATGCATACATTTTGTATGAAAATTTGGCTGGTAACCAAAGAAATCCGCTAAGCAAATTTTTCTGGTAACCGATTTTTTTCTGCTTAGTAGCTCGAGGAAATTGGCCCCTGTTCATTTTCTTCTGTTCTTTCCTCTGCGTAGTGACATGGAACACAACACCCAGTACGTCATAGGGCTGTCACTTAGTTGCTTTGGTAGTATTTGTTCACCAGAGATGAGTCGAGATCTCGCCGGCGAGGTAGAGAAACTTCTCAAGTCAACAAATGCCTATGTCAAGAAAAAGGTCAGTCCTCTGTTTCTTTGTAGTTTATTTTATTTATTTATTTAAAAAAAATATTTTCCTTCTAGCTAGCATGTCCAGTGTTTTCTCCATGGTTGAATAGTAAATGACCGATAATCAATTTACCAGAATTTGAAACCCTTACAGGCAAAGTACAGCATTGGAAAAGTCTCTGTGCTTAGCATTGTGCTTAGTCTCTTTGAACCAAGATATACATTAAATAACCAGTCTCTGTGCTTAGCATTGTGCTTAGTCTCTTTGAACCAAGATATACATTAAATAACCAGTCTCTGTGCTTAGCATTGTCCTTAGTCTCTTTGAACCAAGATATACATTAAATAGCCAGTCTCTGTGCTTAGCATTGTGCTTAGTCTCTTTGAACCAAGATATACATTAAATAGCCAGTCTCTGTGCTTAGCATTGTGCTTCGTCTCTTTGAACCAAGATATACATTAAATAGCCAGTCTCTGTGCTTAGCATTGTGCTTAGTCTCTTTGAACCAAGATATACATTAAATAACCAGTCTCTGTGAAAGTTTCAGCTTATTTTGTTTTGTCATTTACAAGAAATGGTGAATTGCATTCAGATTTATTGTAGCCGTTATTATGTGGAATTAAAGGGACAATATTGTCACAATCAACAGGGCATGGAATCGGAGCACTAGTTTTAGATTAACTCAGTGACTAAAAATAATACCCTACATGATAAGGTCATATTACCGTTGCTGCTGCATAAATGAGCCAGTAATTTTCAGTCACTGTGTTCATCTTGAACTAGGACACTGAATCCATGCCCTGTTGAAAGTCTGCTCTGATCGTTACGATCAAGGAAAGAGTTCTAAACGAATTGGAAATTATTTCACTTTTCTTCGAAATGACAACGCTTAAGACAAAATGATTGAGTTGAGATTGATACCATTATCAGCTTGACACCAAGTGAGATTTAGGTTAAAATTATTTTTTTAAAAATGTTTTGATGAATTAATATTTCTGTACCTTTATTTTAATTTATAGCTCACGCCTGTGATTTCTCAGGAGTTTTCCTGATTTCAGGATTTATTTTTACAAATCTCCCTTTGCCAAGAGAAGTAGCCACCAAGGAAAGAAAGAAGTAGCCTATGTTGTGTCCAAGCTACCAGTTTCCAAAATTAAAGATCCAGGAGGTCCGCTACCCATTGTTCATGATTTTTTACTTTTGTGAAATCACACCTCTGATACGTTCTTATGTGTTATCTGCAGGCTGCACTCTGTGCCGTTCGTATCATCAGGAAGGTACCAGATCTTATGGAGATGTTCATCCCTGCAGTACGTTCACTTCTTAACGACAAGAATCATGGTGAGTTTCATGAACCTGATTGAGATGAAAAGAAAAAAAAATAGCTGTCCAATAAGAACGTTCATCGACAGCATTTGCTTGTCTCGCGTCATGGCAGATGGCTTGACCTTTTGACCCTTTGTGCAAGGGATTTTTTTTACTGTCGACCAGCAAATTGGAATCCTTAAAATCTGATTGGTCAGTCTCTTAGCATTCTCTTTGGTTGCGGACCTGCGGTCTTGGGGCTGAGTAGTTTAGAATGTTTTTTTTTTATTCTTGTGCAGGATTCAATTCAATTCAATTCAATTCAATTCATTTATTCGTCATGCCAGCATGAAAATCATTTCCTCAGTTTGCACATATAAAAAATTGTAATACACACTATTACGTTAAAAATTAAAAAATTGTGATGATCGTGGTGCTTGTGTTCTTGAGCAAGACATTTGACCATGAACTGTCTCCAAGGTGTTAGCCAGGACTTAGAAATAGGGTGTCCAAATTTGCTGGAAATTTCAAAACGGTGTGTCCAAATTGTTCACTTACAATACTTGTACATGTAAATGACAGATGAAATGGGGTGTCTAAAAGACACCCAGACACCTCTGGCTAATACCATGACTGCCTCTATCCACCTAAGACTAGAGTGACCTACAAGGGCATAGAGATAGATCTTGCATTTGAACAGCTCTTGATTCTTTAATCTTTAGATAAGAAAGTGTGTACCGCAATATGTCCCAGTTGTGACATTTTGAAGTATGGGTCCACTTTGTAAAGAACAACACTGAAAAGAATGGATGCATTTACAAACATTTTACCCAAAGTGTACACTGGTTTTAAAGGGACAATATCGTCACGATCAGAGCAGACTTTCAACAGGGCATGGAATCGGTGTCGTAGTTCAGGATGAACACAGTGTCTGAAAATTACTGGCTCATTTATGCAGCAGCAACAGTAATATGACCTGATCATGTGAGGTATTATTTTCAGTCACTGAGTTAATCTAAAACTAGCGCTCAAATTCCATGTCCTGTTAATCGTGACAATATTGTCCCTTTAATACCTCGTGGATAGTAATTACTTTGCAAACATTCTTCGTTAAATTGTGTATCTTTTTGCAATTTGAACTTTCCTTAGGGTATTGGGGTTGTATTCCCTTGTATGAATAAAAATATTTCATTTGAATATTACCTGCAATATCATGTTAAATACATTGATTTTTTTTTGCTGTAGGTGTTCAACTAACTGCAGTTGTTCTCATCACAGAAATGTGTGAGCGAAGTACCGACACCTTAGTGCATTTTCGCAAGGTGAGTCCATTCCCTCACGCCAACCTAAAAACGTTTTTGTGCCCAGTTTCATGGCTTTGCTCACCATTAGCATAAATTAGTGCTTACCGTTTATGATTTAGTGTTACGTATGTCACAGTTAAGCAAGCAATTCTTGCTTATGCACGTGGTGCCAATGCAAAATGTCAGTGGTGGCCCTGTAAGCAAAGATCCGCGTTAAGCGACGTCATGAAATTGGGCCCTGCTCAAGGACAGAAGGCAGTTTGTTTTAATTAGTTCAAAGTTTATGTCGGCAATCCCTCTTGAATGTTTATATAATTGTTCATAATTTCTTGTCATGCATTAACCCTCCTATGCCCAGGCTGAAATTTGGCCCAGTAAGCACCGCACCCACAGACAGTCACTTGAGTATTTTTGGTTGCATTGCCAATTGTTCACACATGTGTATAAGAGTGCTGGAGATAGTGGCAAAGTCAAACACACTTGTGTATGTCTTACAAGTTATATGCAGAGTCACACAGAGCTGTGTATGTACTGCATAAGTTACAGTCGAGTGGTTTTGGTTTGACCTCCTACCACAGCCACATGTCCTTGCATTTATTTGAGTGCACTGCACAAAGTCAATGGGTTGGGAGTGACATACAAATTTTGAGTGTCTTTGATTGTTAAACCTATAGGAGGGTTAAGACACAGTACATTCTTCTCACTAGGACCAGAATACACGATAATCGTTTAACTATTTGTATGTTGTATTTTGTAATTCAACATGCACTTTAAGGGAAGGTACAACTTTGGATTATGGTAATGTACATTCATTTTAACCCTCTAGTTAATGTCATTTACCCTCCTACACATGGAGGCCACTCCCAACCACTAAATTCTGTTCTTTAGCAACCTTCAGTACATACATGTACAAGCCTGCTGTCCTTTCCAAGTAATCTTACAAAATCAACTGTGTCATCCAAGGACACTGTAAATGTTTGAACATATTAGTATGGCCTGCAATGTATCGATGGGAGACCACTTTACCCTGTAATCTCAGTGGTGTGACAGTGCACAGAAGGGTAACCACAGGAGGCCACTGGCAACAGCTAATGGCTTGGAGTGGCCTGAATGGGTTGTTTCAAAAATTGCACTGATTGTAGGAAGGTTAAGGGAAGGTACAACTTTGGATTATGGTAATGTACATTAATTTTAACCCTCTGGTTTTCAAACAGTATATCATCAAACTAAACTGACAGTTTCATCACAGTAGGGACTATTTTTTTTAGGTGTAACCCTCCTCCTACTTCAAAATCTGTCAAAATGTTGATATACTTGCCAAGGTATATCTAGTGCACTTAAAAGTCAAACACTGTCAAACCTTAGTTTAGTAAGTACATTTACAGGTCAAAATGAGTCGACCATTTTTTGACTGGTAAAAAGCATTGTCTGATATTGTTCAGGGTGGTCAAAATGACAGTAAAAACCAGTCAAAAATGCCCGTGTGTGCACATTTGGATCAACAGTCAAAACAGGCAGTTGACTGGTTTTGACCTCTGGAGCAACTTCCCACTAAAGTGCAGCTACAGTAGGAGGGTTAACAAACCAAAAAAATTTTTTGGCAACTGTTTGTAATTTTGACATATCAATCCCTGTTTCCTCTAACATGAAATCACTTCACACAAAATAATTTCTCAGGATTACTGATAAGTCTACAAACTTTACACCAATTACATGCAATAATTTTATAATGTGGTGATTACCAATACTGTACCTTTCCTTTAAATTAACATGTTTGTATTGGTTTAATGTTCTTTGTTTCATCAGAAAATTAAAAATATATATTTTTCCCTCATCACTTTAAAACCATATAAAGTAAAGGTTTTATATTGTTTTGTATTATTGATTTTTCCCCTTTTTTTCACAAAATGCCATGTCTGATCCTAGGTAAAGGAGGTATGTGTAAATCATCCGAACAAACTATCCGCGTTTGGTTATTATAGTATCTTGTTGTTTTCTTCTGTTTGAATTTCTCAAAAGTAACCCTTTTTTTGGGGGACAAGTTGTTGGTCTGGTGTTTGTGTTCTGTCTGTCCTCCTGGTGTAATTCCATCTAGTCGGTATCTCATGCCTGTCAACAAAGATCGGTTAAATTAAGAGCATCTGACAGAACAAACCATCATTTTAACCTTAGTGCACGTGCAGTATCTTTAGATTGGTTGGTCTGGAGCCTAAATGTGACTCTATCATCTTGCCTTCATCTTGTGGTGGTGGTGGTGGTTTTGTTGTGGATGTCGTTCTGATGAAAGAAATTTGCAAGAACCTGTAACGATCTCATTGCATCTGCAATTTCTTTTAATTATGCACTCAATAAATCTTCTTTTCATATGTGGGGTTAGTCATCTGCACAGCATCTTGCTATTATTAATTTTTCATTTTTTCCCCCCCAAAGTGTGTGTTGATTCACAGCTTTCCATGTATTGTTGAATTGTTTTCCACTTCATGTACATATATGCCATTCATATATGCTACGTAAAATAGAAGATGAGCTGAAAACCATAATATTTATACACTTCTGATGATTTTTTGGGTCTGCATACAGAATGTGTTTCCAAACTAGTAATTAGGTGAACTTATATTTATTTTTTGTGTGATCGGGAACAATATGACCAAAGAGAAGACAAAAACTTTTTTTTCTGTGTTTTTACATATTTATGTCAGTTATATACAGGTGTTTTGCCTCACCAAAGAACTTGATAAATGTGACCGGCTCCACAAAAATGGGTATTATGGGACAACATTTAAAAATTGAGTTACATACATAGCTGAATTGGTTACATTATAAGCTTTAATTTGGTGTAGGTTTGAACCCTGTGGCATTTTGCATTCTGGAGATATACTGATTTTTGCATATTCATATTGTACAAATTAACAGAAGTGCCTTCAGAGATACAGCCCTTTAAACACAGCAAGTGGAAAAAGAAATGAGCTAAGAAGAAACTCTCTTGAATGCCCATAGCAACAGTTATGTTCCTTTTGAGCTCCTTTAGGAATGCTTGTGCAATATAAATTTGAATTATCAAGCATCTTGAAGTATTTTTTTCAAATATTTTTGCTAATTTGCATGATGTGTAAAATTTAACCTTTTGTTTTTTCATCTTTACTCATCAATAATAATATTTCTGTAAATAAATTATGAAAGTATTGATATAATAGAAGCCAATAAACCAACAACAAAAAAATCACGTTGTAAATTTTTTTTTCACCCTCTCCACATAGAACAGCCCTTTACGGATAATAGCATAGCGTCCCTTAATACCCTTTTTCGCAGAGCGGGTCACAAATGTAATGTTCAAACTTACCATGAATGCCCTTTAAAGGAAGTTGGAACAGTCTTGTTGTGGCCAGCCTTTAAAGATATATCGCTCATGTTTTTCGCTATTTTTTTTCAGCAAATTTTCATCGGACGCTGTTATTTTACTTGAGGAAAGGAAACAAATACAATGAAATGAGATATTTCTTAAACAAATTGTCATAAGATTGGTTAAAGGGACACCATCGTCACGATCAGAGCAGACTTTCAACAGGGCATGGAATCGGTGTCCCGAGTTTAAGATGAACACAGTGACTGAAAATTACTGGCTCATTTATGCAGCACAACGGTAATGTGAACTAATCATGTGGGGTATTATTTTCAGTCACTGAGTTAATCTAAAATTAGCACTCCGATTCCATGCCCTGTTGATCGTGACGATATTGTCCATTTAAACATGCCAAAATTAATTTATGATGGGACCTACCATAAATTCATTTCGCGACATATTTACTTTAAAATCGTGCTACTTACGATTATTTTGAGAAATGCCATTTTAAAGCATTCGTAAAAATTAAAAAAAATGTTCTGAAAATAACTTTGGGGATACTTGTATCATCTGGCCATTTGATATGGTTTTTAATGTACCTGGTAAATGGGTTGGGATTTCCCAGTAACTACCATGCTATTTTTCACAGAACTGATACTTGTGGGTGATACAGTGCTTTGCTATATTATTCTTCATTAGCCCTCCTATGGTTTGACCTTTCAAAACCTTTCAAAATCTGCTTACTGGCCAAAATGGCTATCAATAATTATGAACCCTTTAAAACCCTCCAGAATTTGTTGCTACTGAACAACCACACCTTTCAATACCCTTTGAAAGGTATTGAAACATTTCAACACCAGTTTGTTCAGAGAGTTGTTACACCTTTCGAAACCTTTCATAGGTCCCTTTTGTCAGACAGTTTTCTCACCTTTCAAAACCCTTCAGTACAGCAAACTTGAAAGGTTTTGAAAGGTCTGACAATTCTATGGCAAACTGCACTGTACATAGGAGGGTTAGTCTGTGATGATCATGTTGAGTTTATAATTTTACATCATTTGTTGATAATGTATATCAACTGAATGGTACATGGCCAATTTCATAGAGCCGCTAAGCAGAGAATTTTGCTTAGCAAATATTTTTGCTAAGCGATATAAGACAGACTACCAGCCAAAATACACACATTTTGTGTGGAGGTTTGGCTGGTAACCAACCAAATCTGCTAAGCAAATACTTCTTGTAAGCAATTTTATCTGCTTTGCAGCTCTATGAAAATTAGCCTCAGATCCAAGAGCAGCAAACAAGTCTGAACAAAAAAAAAGATGACATTTTATTTGTCAACGGGTGTTTTGCAATTATGCAGGCAAACCTGCTATGATGAACACCTTCATGATGTGGCCAGTAGAACGTACATTGTATATGCATAACCTGTATAGTGTGGACACTTAGTTGGTGGACATGTTACACAGTTTTAACTAATGCAATATAACAAGTAACAGATAATATTTTCCATAAGATTGTGCTGCACCCCTGTTACCATGTATTACCAAATATGTATGCATATTAATTCAGGGAATGATTACGTTCGCAAAATTTGCATAGTAAAATCTTTAGGCAGAATTATTTGTGTGTGAATGTAATGCTCATTTTGAAAAGCAAAATCTTGAATTTTGTGGATCAAATTGGGAATTTTGTGCAGCATTTTGTTAATCCTCCTACTACTACAAGGGTCAACATCAGTCGAAATGTTGATATACTTGCCAAGGTATATCTACTGCACTTAAAAAGTCAAACACTGTCAAACCTTACGTGTAGTAAGTACATTTACAGGTCAAAATGAGTCGACTGTTTTTGACTGGTAAAAGCCTTGTCTGGTATTGTTCAGGGTGGTCAAAATGACAGTAAAAACCATTCAAAAATGCCCCTGTGTGCACATTTGGGTCAACAGTCAAAACAGGCAGTTGACTGGTTTTGACCTCTGGAGCAACTTCCCACTAAAGTGCAACAGTAGTAGGAGGGTTAATGGGATATAAGTGAAATAACAATTGTATAGCTTCCATACATGGGTGGCAGTTGCATTACACACTGTTGGCTAATAATTGAAATGTCAATCTTTCTAATGTTGTCTTTTTCCGTCAGATCGTGCCGAACCTCGTTAGAATACTTAAGAATCTCATCATGTCTGGCTACTCCCCCGAGCATGATGTGTCCGGTGTCAGCGATCCCTTCCTTCAGGTGAGTTCTTCATCATGATTGTGTGCCTCTTGAAATGCCAGTCTTATTAAGTTGAGACTGAAGCTCGGGACTGCAGATCTGTTGTGTGACACTGGAGAAATAATTAACGGGGAACGCATAGGTGAGGAATACAGCTGGATTCACATTACTGACGCCATTTGCGATTATGGAAATAACTTTTTGCCTAAAGCAATTGCTAGAGGTAAATTCATTTCTTTCAATTTTGTTTTGACTCATTGTAACATAATTTGATTCTGTTAGGAAGAAATGAGATTTATTTGTGAAATATTGAATAATAAAACAAGTATTGAGGGGCCACATCAAATGTTCACTGATAGCAGGATGTAAGATAGCTGTTTGATAATTACCGAAAACTGCTGAAATATAATGTAAGACTTGATTAACCCTAACTCCCTAGGCCCATAACCTGAATCCTCCAAAATCCTTTCGTAGTAAAGCAAGCACATGACATGTATGCACACATGTGTTTCTAATCTGTGATACATGTACATGGCCAGGGACCCTCCCTGCATGCATGGAGCAATAAACAGTGTCCACTGACCCAAGCACTGACCTTGCAATCGCAACAACAAAAATGGATGTACATGTACCATGGGAAGGCAAGTATGCCTAATAACCTCAATCCTCCAAAATCCTTCACTTTAGCACAGAGCATTCAATCCTTCAAAATCCTTCACTTTGGCAAAGAGGATTTTGGAGGATTTGGGAAGGTTAGGGTTAACGTGAAGTTAGTGATGGTACCATATATCCTGAGAAATTATTCTGATCAAACTTGATGCCATTTTTGTTAAAATGTGAAATTTGAATTGGGTCATGGCCCTGAAAATAGTGGCAAAAACTTGAATATTGTGCCATTTTGTTTGACTTACCACCACATTTTTCTGAAGTGGGCAACATGATTAACATGTAAACCTGAACCATATTTCTCACTTAGCGACAGTAGAGAAAAACGAGTTGCCCGACATTGGTTCTCCTCTCCCTTGAACCTTTCTAACTTAACGAAGGTTGAGATATGAGTTGTGCGATAAGGTTCTTTTCAGAACCTGTACCTCAGCTTCGCGATAGTTGAGATAAACACATGGTGTTACCGCAAACCGAAACGATATGTAAACTAGGCTTACAATGATTACCGTGTGCTTTGTGAACTGGTCTACATCAGTACAAAATCTTTCTAAAATCGGTTATGCTTTTCCCTGCTCTCACACAGGTCAAGATTTTACGGTTGCTCAGGATTCTAGGCAAATCAGACATGGACTGCAGCGAGGCCATGAACGACATCCTGGCCCAGGTGGCGACAAACACGGAGACCAGCAAGAACGTGGGCAATGCAATCTTGTACGAGACAGTGCTATGTATTATGGACATTAAGTCGGAGAGTGGACTGAGAGTGTTGGCTATTAATATACTCGGCAGGTTTCTGCTCAATAATGACAAGAATATCAGGTGGGTTTGTTTGTTCGTTTGAGTTTGTTTTGCTTGTTTGCTCCCTAGTTTGTTTGCTTGTTTGTTTCGCATGCTTGCCTGTTCGCTTGATTTTTGTTCTATCGTGTCCAAACAGCACTTCTGCGTATTGCTGTTTGCTTGGGATGTTTAGCAGAGATGCCATTTCATTGGTTTTTATCGGAAATACAACTGGCTCCGAATTCCAGCCTGTCAGTTAAAGGGTCAGTGTCGTACAGACTTTAAACAGGGCATGGAATCAGTGTCCTAGTTTAAGAACACATTGACTGAAATTTACTGGCTCATTTAGCTCTTGTTTTGTGGGGAGGTGGAGTCTGTAAATCCTCCTAAATGGAAGGTTCAGGGCGCTGTGTCCTCTAGACCAAAGGGAGACCCAGGCCTGCTACCCATTTTTCAGGATTCACAGCCCTGAATTGTATGACGAGTAGTAATTATTGGTGTTTTTTTTTTCCCTTTTTACTCAGATATGTGGCACTGAATACTTTACTGAGAGTAGTACGGAGTGATATGAATGCAGTGCAGAGGCATAGAAGTACTATAGTAGACTGTCTCAAAGATCCGGATATCTCTATCAAAAGGTAAACACATCATGTTAGACCAAATAAAAAAGTCTCCGGTTTCTGGTCATCGATTGGCTTCAAAATCGGTGCAATGACGCTTTTTTTTAAATTTTTTAATAAATCTTTTGTTCTTTTGCCAACAGGGAAATAAGTGATACATGTATACGCGAGGACCAAATTCCCCATATACAAAGTATGGTGGCTAAGAGAGGCCTCACAAATCGGGCAAATGTTCATAATCGTATTCTGCACAGCAGAATTCCAATCGATCCAGCAATTTTAGCTGCAATTGGACATCGTTCATAGCACAAAAAAAACCAGGAAATTAAAAATGTTGATGTGCAGATCTGAGGCGATGCGCGTGGAGACTAGAAACTGGAGACTCTACTTGAAAAGCTTAGATGACATACAAATTCTGTCACCATTGGGCACTACTACTGTCAAGCATAATAGAGTAGCTGTAGGATAGTGGGTGTAGCAGGGTGAAGCCTTCATTCAATGCTCTTGTTTAAAGGGAAGCTACAACATTTGTAATAACCTGATTATTAAATTAACAAATTATTATTACACGTTTCAATCATCATGAGAATTTATTTTGTCTGAAGTGTTTTCTGTTTAAAGAAAAAGGAATTGTTAGAAACCAATCTGTGAAAATTTTAGCTTATTTCGTTGTCAATATGCTTGAGAAAATAGTGATTATTTGTAGTTATTCATTTTTTGTACTCATGAAAATGTACTCAACTACAACTATAGAGTTGGAATATTCATACTCTTACTCGAGTACATTTTTCTATACTCATACTTGTACTCAAGTCCATTTTTCTGTACTCATACTCATGAAAAAGTACTCGACTACAACTATAGAGTTGGAGTATGAGTACTCCAGTCCATTATTCTGTACTCATACTCGTACTCATGAAAAAGTACTCAACTACAAATACAGAGTTGGAGTACTCATACTCGAGTCCATTATTCTGTACTCATACTCGTACTCATGAAAAAGTACTCAACTACAAATACAGAGTTGGAGTACTCGTACTCGAGTCCATTTTTCTGTACTCATACTCGTACTCATGAAAATGTACCCAACTGCAACTCGAGTACATTTTTCCGTATTTGTACTCGGGACAAAATACACGACTACAAGTCTGGTGTTCACTCCTTTTAAGTATGCATGCACATTATGATACATAATACGAACTGTTGTTTACAATGTTTGTTGCATATTGCTGTTTCAGGCGTTCAGTAGAGCTGTGTTTTGCACTCATCAATACCAATAATGTCCGGAGTATGATCAAAGAGCTCATCTTCTTCCTGGATAAAGCAGACCCTGAATTCAAGTCCTACACATCTTCTAATATAATCACAGCATGCGAAAGGTAACCTAACTAGCAGCGCCCAATTTCATAGCGCTGCTTACCGGTAAGCAAATGCTAACTATAGCAGAAAAATTTGCTTAAGTATAAGCGTATTTCACATGTTAGCAAAGTATATTCAGAGTGGTGCATGCGCGTTCACCATGGATTTGTATTGTTGCATCACTCATTTGCTAGCAATAACATTTGGCAAGTTAGCGAGCCTTCCTCTATGCTTAACGGTTAGCAGCACTATGAAATGAAAAACGTACAGTAAGCAAAAAATCGGCTGCTTAGCGGCTCTATGAAATTGGGCCCAGGTATGTTACTTGATCACATTCTTGTTTTTGAAGGTAAGGTACAACATCGGTTATGTTGGCAAAAATGCTTCTACCAATCTGCTTACTTTCTTTGAATCAAGATGTACATTAGACAGCCAACCTGTAAACAATCTAGCTGAATAAGTTGTGAAAAGTTGTAGAAAAAGATTTCTTTCAGCAAAGATATACTTCATATTCATTCTAACATGGAATTTTGACACAGAGCTGTCTAAAAAACAGACATAAATTATCGAGGAATAATATTTGACTAATCTTTAAATGATAACACCTTAAATAAAATACTCAAGCATGAAGTTTGTATTCTTTCGTATATGGAAATTTGATCTTTTTAACCCTAACCACCCCAAATCCACTTTTTTGAAAAATTCAGCACTGTTGGAAACTGGTACTTTCACCAAAATTACTACCTGGCAAGAAGTACAGGCCATAAGTGCTGAATATGAAAGATCAACAAAAATGCATAGTGCATTTTGAAGATAAGGGCATATTTTCAAAAGTGCACTGATGGATTTTGGAGGATTAAGGAAGGTTCCTAGCCAGAATACCTAGGGGGTTAGGGTTAAGGAAGGTTCCTAGCCAGAATACCTATAGGGGTTTAGGGTTCAGGAAGGTTCCTAGCCAGAATACCTATAGGGGGTTAGGGTTAAGATGGAAATTCAGTAGAAATATTAATTTTACCTCAGAAAGAAAGATTTGAAGGGATGGCACTTTTGTGAGTGCCCTATATGTAGGGATATGGTCAGATCATGTGTGACGATCCCTAGGGTAGATGTGGGGCTGGAGGAGTAATGCTGTGGGTAACAAGTGCATTCTTCTTTGACCTGGTTACAGACACTCACCCAACAAGAGATGGCATATAGACACGATGATGCGAGTATTGACAGGAGCTGGTAATTACGTCCCGGAAGACTCGGTCTCCAGTCTGATCCAGAGCATCTCTGAGACGGCCAGCTTACATGGATATATTGTGCAGCAGCTCTTCAAAGGCATGAAGGAGGATATTAGTCAGGTAAACAGAGACAAGCGTAACAAATAAAAGAACACTGTGTTGGATGGTTTGCTTAGGGTTTATTTGTGGGTTGTGGGTTGTGTTGGGAGTGGGTGGGTTAGTTTGGGTTGGGAGAGGGTTTGCAAAGGGGGCTAGGCTGTTTGGGGTATGGTGGGGTTGGGTTGGAGTTGGGTTGGAATTGGGTTGGAATTGGCATGGCTAGGCTTGGGTTTAGCTTGGCTGAAGTAGGCTAGGCTGATCGGATTTAGATTGGTTTGGGGCTGGGCTAGGCTAGGCTAAGTTTGGCTTGATAGGGATAGGTTGAGTGATATTGTGATAGGTTTGACTTGGGGTGGGATGCAGTTAGATTGGGTTTGGGTGGGCTGGGTTAGGTTTGGCTTGGGTGGAGTAGACTAGGTGGAGTAGACTAGGTGGAGTTAGGTTTTGGATTAGATTAGTTTTGTGTTGTTGGGATGGTGTTGGGTTAGACTGGGCTACATTGGGTTGGGGTAGTTAGATATGACTGAGTTAGATGGGGTTTGGTGGGGGTTATTTTTAAATTTGGCTGGGCTGGTTGGATATGACTTGTGCAGGGATTGGTCAGTTGCTCCATCTCAAATAATCCACTAATCCTAACTAAAACTACTCATTTGTTTTCATCTTGACAGCAACCCTTGGCCCAAGTGGCGGCATGGTGCATAGGCGAGTACGGTGACCTCTTAGTGGGTGGGGCCATTGAAGAGGAGGAGCCGGTACAGGTACGTACCTTCTACGTCCCCACCTTAGATTTGGACCAGCTCAGGCAGGCCGCATATGACCCTGGCAAGACTGAACCTTTGCAGGTTCGTATGTGTTGCTGCAAGCTGAATAGTCTAACGCACATATTGGACATGGATGCCAAGTCGCTTGGAGTCTGCAGATGTTTGGAGAACTGTGGGCCTTCAGCTTGTCCATGTCTGATATGTCTCTCTCAAATTAGTTTCTTTTTCTTTCTTTTCTTTTGTCGTAGCATTCCTCAAAACAGTTTTTCAGTTACCCATGATATTTACAACTTATATATTTAAATTGTATTATAAATTTTTGTGTTGCCCTAGAAAAATTGCAAAAAATACCATTAACCCTAACTCTCTAGGCCCATTTGCTTACACATAACCTGAATCCTTCAAAATCCTTCATTAGTAAAGCAAGCACATTACATGTATGCACACATGTGTTTCTAATCTGTGATACATGTACATGGCCAGGGACCCTCCTTACATGCATGGAGCAATAAACAGTGTCCACTGACCCAAGCACTGACCTTGCAATCACTACAACAGACATGGATGTACATGTACCATGGAAAAGCAAGTATGCCTAATAACCTCAATCCTGCAAAATCCTTCACTTTAGCAAAGAGCATGTAGCATGTAACCTCAATCCTGCAAAATCCTTCACTTTAGCAAAGAGCATGTAGCATGTAACCTCAATCCTTCAAAATCCTTCACTTTAGCAAAAAGGATTTTGTAGGATTTAGGAAGGTTAGGGTTAATTGCTATTCGAATGCCAGATAATTCACCGATTTATGATCTTTCTTTTACCTTGTGGGTTAATGACTTACAAATTTCAATGAAAGAAACCTCAAAATCCTGTGGAAATTATGCAGTTTCAATGTGAAGTCTATGGACTCTTGGAAAGAACATTGGGCCATTCTATGATTTAAAAAAAAAATTATTTTATGAAAAACAAATTCAAATCAAGTTGACATACAGGGGAGTGGCGCTATAACAATATGTTCACCAAAGTGGTCGATTGTTATTGGGAGTTATGGCCACAATGCTAAAATATGAAATGGGAGCCAAGGGTCATTGTAGTGGTGTTCATTATTTATTCTGTGCACATCGTAGCCCTCATGCGGTGAATTTGCATCCAGTGTCTTGATGATAGCCACTTTTGCGTCATGTGAGCGTTGTGCGTACACTTTATGCGCGTATACTATGGAACTACACGCGCGTGTACTTCTGCCAGCCAATGATCGCTGGAGATATTCTGCGCATATGCACATCAACTGCAAAATACGCCAAACGTGACACACTATCGCTGCCCTTTCGCCCACAGTGGTCTAACAACATGTGCCCTCAACGGCTTATGCACACGGTCCATAGCGGCCTTTGCACCGTCTTATGACTGCATTCTCTGGTTCCATTTTTGTGCAGGTGTCGGAAAACGAGGCCCTCGATTTGTTAGAGTCTGTTATACAGGCCACATCATCAACACAAGTAACCAAAGAGTATGTACTCCAGGCTATCATGAAGCTCAGTGCACGGTTTACAAATACAGCAGAGTAAGTACTGATTTCACTTGTGTGTTGTCACTAAGGTGTGAGAAACAGAGAAAGTATGTAACACCAGGCTTGGATGAAATTTGATGATAATTTCCTGGAGATGATTTTTCAGATTAGATTTCTTTATTATTTGTGCGAGTCTGGGACACATGAATTATTTTTGTATGCGTGTGAGGAATGGGGATGCTATGAGTCGTTTTCAGTGTAGAGGCGGGAAATTATTACAGTAAGTCCACACTTATTGTGACTCTAATAAAACAAGAGAAGCTTGTGTTTGTAATATATTTTATGCATTTGGGTGTATTTACATTTTGTTTACCAATTGTTTATGTCTACCTGGGTATCCGAAGATGTCCAATTTTGTGTATCTGCTTCCCAAAATAACCAAAAACGAATATTTTTATATCATTTGTTAAACATAAATTGTTAAAATTCTATAAAGGGAAGGCACAACATTGGTATTCTAAGAAACAGTTTTAAATACATGAAACTTACTCAGTGTAACGTTGATGATACTATCAAACATACCTTGAAATGTTTATGGCCTAGGTGCTTGTCCAGGGTCTAAGTGCTTGTCCAGGGCCTAGGTGCTTGTCCAGGGTCTAGGTGCTTGTCCAGGGTCTAGGTGCTTGTCCAGGGTCTAGGTGCTTGTCCAGGATCTAGGTGCTTGTCCAGGGCCTAGGTGCTTGTCCAGGGCCTAGGTGCTTGTCCAGGGCCTAGGTGCTTGTCCAGGGCCTAGGTGCTTGTCCAGGGCCTAGGTGCTTGTCCAGGGCCTAGGTGCTTGTCCAGGGACCAATTTCATAGAGCAGATAAAACTGCTTACCAGAAAAATTTGCTTAGCGTATTTCTTTGGTTACCAGCCAAACTTTCATACAAAATGTATGCATTTTGGATGGTAGTCTGTCTTATATTGCTTAGCAAAAATATTTGCTCAGCAAAATTTTCTGCTTAGCAGCTCTGTGAAATTGACCCCAGGTTAAAATGGAATACAAAATTGTGTGTTGATTGAAAAATCATAGTCATTGTATCAAGTTTGACTCCAATTTGAAATGTGTTTATTTGAAATGTGATTATTTGAAATGTGTTTATTTTGCAGTCGTATTGTGAAGATAATAACCCCTTACACACAAAGTCTGGACACGGAGTTACAACAAAGATCAGTGGAGTTCAGTGCACTAATAACATCGCATGATAACATGAGGTACGTTATATATGACCAAGATTATATGAACAAAAATTTTATTTTATTTTTCTTATAAGACACAAAATTTAGGAGGAATCTTTTCATTAATTTTTTTTATAGATTTTCCAACATTATAATTATGTTCTTTTTTTATACTTTTTGGAAACATTATTTTTTGTTTATTTATTTATTTATTTATTTATTTATTTATAGTGGAGCCAATATATCAACAATAGCCATAACCGCTTACCAGGGCCCAATTTCATAGCGCTGCTCACCAGTAAGCAAATTTTCGTGATAACTATAGCAGAAACATTTGCTTTAAGCATAAGTGTATTTCACAGGTTAGCAAGAAAATTCAGAGTGGCGCGTGAGCGTTCACCATGGATTTGTATTGCTGCGTAGGTTACTCATTTACAGGCAATAATGGCCGGCAAGTAAGCATGCCTTTACCTATGCTTAACGGATAACGGCGCTATGAAATGAAAAATGTACAGTAAGCAAAAAAATCGGCTGCTTAGTGGCTCTGTGAAATTAACCCCAGGATTTGTTCATAATTTTGTGATGATTTCCTAATTTATTTTTAACAATTTTGTTTGGATAGGGCCGGTTTATTAGAACGAATGCCTCCCATGGAGAAAAAAGAAGAGAAACAGTTAAATGGCGACATGAATAATGACGAGAGGGAAGAAAGAAAACGAATGAAACCAAGTGTTCAACAGGAGGTAGGTCAAACAACAAGAGACTTCTAGCCAGGGTCTAATGTCAACAAGTCGGCATTTAAAGGGACAATATCGTCACGATCAACAGGGCATGGAATCGGAGTGATAGTTTTAGATTAACTCGGTGACTAAGATAATACCCCACATGATAAGGTCGTATTGCCGTTGCTGCTGCATAAACGAGCCAGTAGTTATCAGTCACTGTGTTAATCTTAAACTAGGACACCGATTCCATGCCCTGTTGAATGTCTGCTCTGATAGTGATGATATTGTGCCTTTAAGCGGAAATTTCTGCGCTTAATGGAAGCCTATGTCATTGCTTATCATGGATTTTCTGCTTGTGTGCATGCATACTTTGCATAACCAAGGATTCGGCGCTAACCCAGATTGTGCAAAAAAAAATTCAGGTGGGCCTCTCTTTTCAAAATTTTACAATAAACCTTATCAACCCCAAACCCATCAAACCCCAACAGCTCGTTGTGTTGTATTCTGATGGGCTCAGTACTGTATAGCTCATGCATGGTGTTGGATTTCAAGGATTTGGCGTTAACCCAGATTGTGCAAAAGAAATTTCAGGTGGGCCTCTCTGTTCAAAATTTTACAATAAACCTTATCGACCCCAAACCCATCAAACTCCAACAGCTGGTTGTATTGTATTTTGATGGGCTCAGTACTGTATAGCCCATGCATGGTGTTGGATTTTGGTGGATTTAGGAAGATTCTTAGCCAAAACCATTAGGGGGTTAGGGTTGAAGGGAAGAAATCTGTGTATAGCCAGTACCATGATAGTTGGGACACGTGTCCCCTGCTTCAATGTATTGTCCCCGAGACAAAGACTGGTTTGTTCACGTCTGGTCACGGCTTTATAGATAAACTAAGAGAAAATTCAGACAATCCCAGCCAATATAGTTGGGACACGTGACAATAAACATACCCTGCCCTATCCCCCGCTCCCCCACCAATGTTGTTATCTCCAGCCGGAGCACATACCACGCAATGAGAGCCAACATTGTCCGCGGGGCGAGGGGGCCCAGCGAGATTTGGCCGGGATTGTATGTTTCATTAGAGCTGCTAAGGAGAGAATATTGCCATAAACCAATAACCTTTGCTGAGCAATGTCGAACAGACAACCAGCCACAGTTTTCACACGTTGTTTGCATAGTTGGCTGGTAACCAATCAATCCTCCTCGGCAAATTGTTTTGCAACGTTTTTTTTTTTTTTCCCCATCTCTCTGCCTCAGCAGTTTAGCCACAGATCTAGCAGAGATGCTTTGTCATCCCATGTTTACTGATGCTATGGGTTTGATAAAAAGCATGTCATCAGTATAGTGATATATTTTCTTCTCATGATTTAACACAGAGTAAAGGTTTGTTGGAGCTTCTAGACAATTCAGAGATGTCGGTTCCCAATGCTGGCTTCTCGTTATCACCCAGTCAGCCCCAGAAGACAGAACCATCGTCAAGCGGTGGAGAGCTACTCGACCTACTTGGTGAGATACAATCATCAATCATTCCAGCCGTACCAATCAAGCACCCCCCTCAAAGTAACCAGACTACTCCTCCCTGAAGCCCAAAGGACCTTTGTCTTTTATATATGACAGCTTTTGAGTAAAAACAAATCAATTCAGTATGGAAGTGTTTTTATTTTATGATTTTTTTCCCCTTCCCTTTTCCCAATTTACCTATTTTGGAAAATCTTCTGTTTTCATCCTTGGTACCTTGGAGATGGTGATGCACTTGGTGAGATACAATCATCAATCATTCAAGCCGTACCAATCAAGCACCCCCTCAAAGTAACCAGACTACTCCTCCCTGAAGCCCAAAGGACCTTAGTCTTTTATTGATGACAGCTTTTGAGTGAACCATCCTGAAGTTGCTCGTGACCACGATGTTTATGAAAGCATATATGAGGGAGACAGGAATAGTGGTTCATTATTTTAGTGTGTCGTTCACAAAATTGAATTCACTCAATGTATCTTTATAGACCACGTCGCCTTTGCACGGTGGAGGTAGATATTGTTAAGTTTTTTCGGGTACACCATGTATATTAATCTCTTCTTGGAAGAAGTGGTGGCTCTGAGAATAGCCGGTTGGTTTGTTCTCAACGTTTCAACTAGTCTGCCCTAGCCGTCAGGAGACATTATGGTTTAAAATTTTAATGTTGATCTAATGTAAAATCCACCCAAAAAACTAATAATTCATGTATATTTTTTTCATTGCATGACGAATAACCATTTTCAACTTCGAACTTATAACCACAGGCACAGTGTGTTTGAATTCACATGCCGTTTTTTTTACATTTTGTACTCTGTCTCCACATAACTTTAAGTATTGTAAAAAATTACAAATGAATATAGATTTCTGAACTTTTGGGCGCTCTTTTGTGGAGGCTCTTTTGTAAAACAATCTTGTGGGATATCATTTTCAATTTCCAAATTGTCTTTTTTTTTCAGAAGGGGGGGGGGGATGAGATGTTTGATAATACATTGATGGCTTTTATACAAAATAATCTATAACATCAATAATGTGATGAAATTCTTGCGTCCGGTGATAAACAATTGATTTTAATTTTGCCCTACACTGATGTGTGTTTAGCACTGTATACTCAGTGTCTGTGGAAAAAATCTTCACAGGCGACTCTTTCTGATGACTCAACGTTGTATTTAATTCCTGACAGACACGCTAGACTTCAGTACCCCAGCAGCCACCGTGTCACCTCTCCAGCCCCTGTCACCACTGTCCAGTCAGACACTGCCCCCTAACATCATGGATGTCTACGGTGGACTAGAACCTATGCCAGTACAGCCACAAACAGACCTTCTCGGAGACATGATCAATAATATAAGTAAGTGAATCCATCAGTTCTCCTGATTCCGTTGAAAGTTATTTTGTTCAGTGTTTTTCTTCAGAATTTATAATAGCCCTATCAAAAACATCAATTCATTAGGGAAATGTTTTTGTTAAAAAATGAATTATTCTCATTTTTTTTTAATTATTCCTTTTTTCGGAGATCTGATCAATATTGTATAAGTGAGTGGGAAAAACCATGAATTTGTAATACTGTAATCTTGTTAGTACAATGTTTAATATCTTCTCGCTGTCTCCATCTCTTTCCTCATCTTAGCACCATCTATACCTTCCATCATAGCCGTAGAGAACAGCACTGTTAAGATAGAGTTTGCCTTTGAGAGAGAAGCCCCAGACAAAGTCAGCATTTTGCTCAAGGCTACAAACCCCACTTCAAGTCCAGTCACTAGTTTCCTATTCCAAGCTGCAGTCCCAAAGGTGAGTTGGATTGTAAAAGCCATGGTGGTGTCAAGCCATGGTGTCAAGCCATGGTGGTGTCAAGCCATGGTGGTGTCAAGCCATGGTGTCAAGCCATGGTGAACTTTAAGTAAAATGTCTCAATATCAGTATGTTAAAAGCCTCAGGAAATGATTTTACATTTCTTGAAAAAAAATTAACCCTGTGAATTTGTTTTTGTTCAATAGAGTTTCATGCTAAGATGAAAAAAACACTGATAATTAGGAAGTGTTCTCATAGCTTGTTAAATTTGTTGAGGATTTTACATTCTTGTGCAGATAATTAAAGGAATTTTTTGAAGTATAAATTTCATTCTCGTGAAGACGATCAGAGCATACTGATCGAAATGTCTAGTTGTAACCTCCAGTTCTTTTCAGAATTTCACTTGGTGTCACTGCAAATAGTCTTTACTTATCCTCGTCATCATGCAAAGCTACAAGTTTTACTTAATTTAATTTTTCTTATAACCTTGAACACAAACATTCCCAGGATGATTTATATAATCACCAACTTAGCATCACGGTGTCAAGTTATAATCGTACAATTTCTTGTTTGAATAACATAAAGAGTGGATAAGGTCTATCAAATGTTTCCTCTGATTCTTGTCCCCATGCAGACATTCCAACTCGAGCTCATGACACCGTCAGGTGACTTCGTACCCCCCAACAACTCCGGCGCCGTCACCCAGACGATCAAGGTGATGAACCCTTCCAGACAGGCCATGCGCATGCGCTACAAACTAGCCTTCACGGTCAATGGCAACACCACCAACGACCAAGGAGAGGTCAACAATTTCCCGCCAACCATGTTCTCATAGCACAGGTTGCATTGTGGGATGTCCGTCAGTAGATTGGTAGGCTTAGTCTTAGTGCAATTATGTGGTGGAGTTGGGAACCAATGGCTTATTTCCCCATACCGGGACTTGGAAATGGTAAAACCAAAATTAAAGGCAACTGAATTTGTCATTTAACCGTATCATTTTTATACAAGATTTTGAAATTTCTCAAGTTCCTTAACAACTTTTCATTCCTTGAAGCTAATCAACATTCATAGAAAAGGAAATAGGGTCACAAAAGAAAGCCATACATGTGTATGTCACCACGAAAGCATTGACCGCTATAAGTCTAATTTGCTTAATACAGATCTGTCCAAAACCTATTTCCGACAAATGTTGTGCACGCTGTTATGGCATCTGCGTGCAGATGCAGTGTTTGTGATGTTATTTTCGTTCCATTCTTATTCTGAGCTCTGATGCACCTTATGTGTATACTGTATAGTCTAGCTCTTGTACCAATTTTCACGTCGCAGCATTTTTTTAGATTATAAAGTGTTACGGTGGATTGCGGTATAGATGAAATCCTTACGGTCCGTCCCGCCATGCACGTAAGTACACACGCCATGCACAAGTCGTCTTTATCATGTAGGGTACCTAGACTTTGACTCTTTGGTAATAATAAACAGTCTATGCAGAGGGGTCAAGGGAACAGACTAAAAATGCATCAACTGGCAAGTACGCTTGAGCACTATTGTTGGCCTATCAATCGGGGGTGGGCTTTCAACCAGATTTTCATCTTGTAAGTTTCCAATGAAGACAAGGGGGGCTCAAGAAGTCATGCTTAACCTTCACCTTCCCAAATCCTCCAAAATCCTCCAAAATCCTCTTTGCCAAAGTGAAGGGTTTTGAAGGATTGAGGGCAGATGTGATTATTTGCTTGGTGGATTATGGAGGATTGAGGTTATCAGGCTATATTTGACACTGGATGAAAATGGAGGATTGAGGTTATTAGGCATATTTGCCTTCCTTCATCCATGGTACATGTACATCCATGTTTGTTGTAGTGATTGCAAGGTCAGTGCTTGGGTCAGTGGACACTGTTTATTGCTCCATGCATACAGGGAAGGTCCCTGGCCATGTACATGTATTACAGATTAGAAACACATGTGTGCATACATGTCATATGCTTGCTTTACTATTGAAGGATTTTGGAGGATTCTGGTTATGTGTAAGCAAATGGGCCTAGGGAGTTAGGAAGGATTCAGGCTCTGTGTAAGCAAGTGGGCCTAGGGAGTGAGGAAGGATTCAGGTTATGTGTAAGCAAATGGGCCTAGGGAGTTAGGAAGGATTCAGGTTATGTGTAAGCAAATGGGCCTAGGGAGTTAGTGTTAATTGATAACACATCAGCATTGCTGTTATAATGTTGGGATGGTTTTCTTGCGCCGAGTATTATTGAATGGAATGATGGTAATCTTGCCTTTCATCAATGTTGCTCATCATGTCAGTGAAAGGCAAAATTACATCAGTTGTTTAGACATTTTTTTCATTCAGGAATTATGTCAAATATTTCAGGCATGTGGTATTTCCTAATTTCAGAATTTTACAAATCTCCCTTTGGCTCAACATTTTCTTGAAAGAAGAGAAGTAGCCACCAAGGAAAGAAAGAAGTATCCTGTATTGTGTTCAAACCTCTAGTTTCTTATTTGCGGGGATGTGGAGAGTCTGTAAATCCTCCAAAATTAAACATCTGGGAGATTCAGGGGGCTTTGTCCTCTAGACAAAAGTAAGATCCATACCCGCTACCCATTTTGTAGGATTTTTTTTAATTTTTGTCAAATCATCTTCCACATAATTACGCTATCCGCATTCTCTAGCCAGTAAATTGTCATTAGGCAAAGTCAAGGGTCATATGTATTTGAATTGAAGAAAAACTAATACCGATGCAGTGTTATAGAAGCCTATTGCTCAATAGACTTGTATAACATACTTAAATATCCACAATTTAAGTGTCATTGTTGGCACAGGTGTTCACCACATATTGTCACCATTCATGTTATCAATGTATAGTGTGCTCAGTTCAGATCTGGAAATTTCTAAAAAATATCACATCACCCTTTGTCAAGAAGAAATGGTCTGTGCAAAAATTTAATTATTGCATTCTAAAAGTTGCATCATTCATTTTAGGGAATATCCAAATCACTTTTTTTGAATCTTTTCTTTGAGTCTGGCAAAATGTTTCAAGTAACTAATCGGTTAAATTAATTTTTTGTTTCCCATAGTTGCCATGTAATAGTGAAGTCACACAAAACAAAGTATATTGCCAAATTAAGCATTGGAAAACTTAGGCAATATCTAGATAACGTGCAAGTGTTTCAGTTGATCCCCCCCCCCCAAAAAAAAACACCACTTTATTTCTTTCATTTTTTTCCGTATAAGTCTTATTTATAAAAGTCTTATCAAGAGGCTTATTATTCAAAGCCATCTTCTCAGTACACATTCTGATCCTAGTTTTCAGTATAATAGTTATGCAGTGCTATATCATAATCCGTCTTTGTCATATTCCAAATTCACGACTGGAAATTTTGAAATTAAAAATTACATTTTACCTGAAAAGTATACTTGGTGTAAAATTGTTTGAAGAGAGGGGGCAGGCATGAACAATTATTTTAAAATAATCCAGCATGGTTGATAGCCATCATGTATGCAACTATGATTATAGCACTCAATATATAAAAGGGACCAGCCTCGATTTGGCCATGAGGATTTGAAGAAAAACAAGATGAACTACACCATTCAGAATGATCTTGCTCGAAACTCGGGTCCAACAACCCCCCCAATGATGGGTTGGTTGTATTTTGATGGACTCAGTAGTGTATAGGCCAGGCAGGGATGCTTTATTTTGTCCGAATTCCATCTTAGTCCAACAGTTTGGTGGTAGTGTCACAGCATGGTGTTCGATTAAATAGGTCATACACATTAGCAGCCATGTAATATTTAACTTAATGCTTTGTGTGGAATGGATGGAAACCCATTTACATTTTTCATAATTTGATTTTCTATTAGACTATTTACCCTAACTCCTGCAAAATCCTCCAAGGGGCACTTTTGGAAACTGGTACTTTCACCTCTTCAAATGGGGCAGAAGTACAGGCCATAAGTGCTGACTATGAAAGATCAACAAAAATGCATGGTGCATTTTGGAGGATTCAGTAAGGTTCCTAGACTAAGTTTCAGGATATTACAAATTTATGTTATTTTATGTTCATAGTGTAATTATGATTTATACACAAATTTATGGGAATGTTGTGAAAATGTTACTTGATATTATGTACGTTATCGTAGCAGCTAGTATTTATTTAGCTGGTGCAAATTTGTCCTTCATTTGTCAGTTATTTTTTAATCAACTGAAGTGAGATGTGTCGTGGAGGGAGGAGAAACAGAAATTCACAGCAAGTAATCATGAAGTTTGTAATAACAGTAGATTCAAGCAGTGTACACGTATATGTGTAACAAATTTAGAACCCCCCCCAGAAATTTTTTTCTAGTGATTCTTATGCATTGATGTTGATCGAAGCAATCATTCCCCCCAGTATTTAATAAATTTTTCTTTAAAGCAGCTCTGAAAAAAGGGTATTATTGCTGAGTAATCTTAAAGAGGGAATTGTATAGAAAGTGTATAAAAAATATCAGTACATTTTGCATTAAGCACAATGAATTCTTAGGGTTGGTTTTGTACAATCTTAAAACACACAAATCTTAATTGCTATTTTTTACGTCGAATTAGTGCGACATATTGTACTGCATCCACTCAATTAGGTCCGTCATGTTTGCATCTATAAAAAGCAACATGCATCGGGGTGTGTGATTTACAAAAGGTACTAAGGTTCTAAATCACTGGAAACCAAGAAACTGTAAGACACCAGATTCAAGAGTAATATGCAATAGTGACGGACCTCTTACTTTTCTTGTAATTAGTGTTTCTGCTTTGATATTTAAGATTCTGTTCATGGACACAATGCATTATTACCTGGCATAACCTCATTACACATGTACACAAGTCTTGATAATAACGCCTATAAACTATTGAATAATTGTATGTACATACTCTTAATATATAAATAATAATAGTTGCTGGTGAGTAAGTGTAACAGTATGAGCAATTTATAATTTTTTTGTGGGGGGGGGGGTGATTTTATGTTCACAGACCATGATTGATTGTATTCATTAATTACAAACAAATCGGTATATCTGTAGGGTTATGAGTAATATTAACTTCATGTGTACAAGTACAGGCATTGGTTTGTTTTCTGTACCCATAAAATGGAGACTGAGAAATGTGAAACATTTTTTAAACAAAGTGTTTATTCAAATTGAACACACAGTACAGACATTTTGAATGTTGTCTCTGACAACTAGACTTTTTTTCATTGCATACGTTTATAACAGCCCAGGCACAGTAGTTGGTTACTAATTATGAAATCAGTTAATCACTGAAAATGTTTATTTTATGTACAAAATAGACTTCAAAAAATAAAGTAAATATTAACAGCAAACGGAACAAATTCGCTTGATTGACTTTTTACCCCCCACCCATGTCTCGTGTATCATACTTTTAGCATTAGCAAAATAGTACTTAGTGGCTGGAAGCAACTGCAATCCACCCATAGCAGCCACAAGGGGACCCACAGATTTCAGCATCCTGTGCCGTTTATGCTATGCATAAAACAAGATATTTAATATTTTCCTGATTCATGTATTGTACTCTTACAAGATGGGAGATAAAAAACATGCAAATTAAAATCTACCATTATTAGCCTGGGCATTTATCAAGAAAAGATTGGGATGGTAATTTTCTCATATTATGCAAAGGTTTTACTTCTGTCTAAGTTTTGTAATTTGAGATCAGTGGTGAAGCAGGGATTCAATCAGCAATGAACAGGAGCATCCAGGTGGCAGCAATAACATGGGAAACCTTGTCTTTCTATATAATTTTTATCCTCAAAGAGTTAAGTCAACACAATCACACACAGTTTGCATAGTGTAATAGATCAATTTTTCTGAAAACAAAGTCAACAGCTTGTGATATTATTCAACGCTTCCTCTATGGCTGGATATTTATATTCATATCCACTCTCTAATGTCCTCTGGGGAATAACCTTCTGTCCCTCCAGAAGCAACACAGCCCTCTCGGACCCAAACACCGCCTTGATGGCAAAAGCTGGTGCGGGGAAAATAGCAGGCCTCCACAGCGCCGAGGCAAACGCCTTAGTGAACTCTTTGTTTGTGATGGGTTCTGGCGCCACTCCATTAAGGACTGCTGGGGTGTCTGAGTTCTCAATGGCGTGGACGAAGATGCCTGCCATATCGTCAATATGTATCCATGGGAAGTACTGGCTACCTGATCCCATGATGCCGCCGACACCCAGCCTAAAAGGCCAGATCATCTGTTGGATTGCACCACCATCACGTCCCAGAACCAAACCTAGAAATAAAAACAATCTTTCTTTGCCAATGATGTAAAACCTTTTAAATAACACAAAGTGAGTAGAATCTAGTAAGTACTGTACAATTTCAATTTGTCATTTTATTTTTTTCATTTCACATTCATTGAAGTTGTCCAAAAAAATAAAATTTGTGTTTTAGGTACACCTTTGCTTTTATTTACCAACATTCTAACAATATGCTATTTTGTTTCTATTTAATTTGAGAAAAGGGGTACTGTTATATTACTAACAATAGTCTTCAAAAATCAAACACAACTTGCATGGGGTCGATCAAACTGGAAGATAGATGAAAGGAGTCTTAACCAGTTCGCTTCGGAGGCCGTGTATACACGCAATCGTTTCTCGGGGTCACGGTTCGGTGGCCCCGGACAAAATGCACTGCAAACACTGAACGAGTTCACTCTTTTTATTGATTTTTGCCTAATCCCTTTATCCAAGACCTGTTCCTTTGACGTACAAGCCAAGAATTTGTAAAGACGGCTTTAATCCATTGTTTACGAGGCCTACGGTCTAATTGTGCTGAACAAACACAACCGTAATTAAAAAACTAGCCATTTAATTCTCGAAATGTCAATGAGTAAAGGTGTTTATTTGGGTGTCTGAACTTAGGGGCCGTTCACAATTATCAACATTTTCACAAGTGTACAAAGAGTACACTTTTTCAGACCCCCCTCCCCCCCCCCTTTAAGTGTACAAAATAAAATGTTGATTTCAAACAATAGATTTGTGTTCAAAAGTAATGTATTCAGGCAAAGTATAATATACAGTCAGTCTGCAGCAAATATTTTAAACCGAGGTCAGTTCAACCATGGAAGTATTATAAACATGATAAAGAAGTATTATAATACTTGCATGGTTCAGCACACAGAATTTAGCTGTAATTTGACTTTGCCTCCATCATGTCCATTGTGCAAACTCCTGAGATTTGGTAGCTGAAGAAAACCAAGTCTCAGAAGCGTGCACTATGAACTTATGAAGGCAAAGTCAAATTTAAAGAGTCTGCAGCAAATCAGAGACACACAACAGAATCAATAAATGTAGGCATTTCAAAACTTGAGTCCAAAACTTGAGTCCAAATCGACATTTTTACTTTTTGAAAAAGCGTACGCGGCGCCTTAACCCCCTCCCCCCCAGCGTACGGTTTGTACGCTCGTGAAAATGTTGATAATTGTGAACGGCCCCTTAGTTTCATTGACAAAAAAAAATTATTAATGGCTAGAAATTTTTTCAGATTTTTCACTGAAAATAAACCCGCATGGGGGACCGGAAAAAAATAAATATTCCTGACGTCAACTGGTTAACCAGACCTGTTATATTTCGTCGCATCAGTGCAACAAGGTCGTATCTTTTTACAGAGTTCCAAGATGAACACGCAAAACCTATGGAAGAAGGTTGTTGCACTCATTGTTTGAACCCTCCTATGCCCAGGCTGAAATTTGGCCCAGTAAGCACCGCACCCACAGACAGTCACTTGAGTATTTTTGGTTGCATTGCCAATTGGTAGGTCAAACCACAGAGTTACACAGAGCTGTGTATGTACTGTTGAGTGGTTTTGGTTTGACCTATCCTAGCCACATGTCCTTGCATTTATTCGAGTGCACTGCACAAAGTCAATGGGTTGGGAGTTACATACAAATTTTGAGTGTCTTTGGGTTTGACCTCCTATCACAGCCACATGTGCTTGCATGTATTTGAGTGCACTGCACAAAGTCAATGGGTTAAGAGAGACATACAAATTTTGAGTGTCTTTGAGTGTTAAACCTATAGGAGGGTTAACTGTTATCCTGCGGAGTTCAGTACACAAAATCAATACAGTGTGCGGAGTTTTCATATATTCCGATATAAAATTCACGAAAAGTTACTGTCACCAGACTATTCACAGTGTTTGGTAGTACTAGTAGTATATAGTATACCGCGACTCTGTCATGCTTGTAATGAAACGAGCGTTGTTGTTTTTTCATGAATTACATCATTTGGCCTACAAATAGCTGATTTTAGAACGCTCACTTCATGACATCGGCTTTCCATGGGCTTCCTAAAAGTGTCTGCTATTGGCTAATGTAAACCTTGGTAGGTAGCGTTAACCAATCACAAGCCACGTAACATCATTTTCAGTGTTGTTGAAAGCCACGATCGTGGCTCCACGCAGGATAACAGTTAATGTATGCACTGTTGCACATACGACGATTTAAAAAACAGCAAGTTTGCCAGCTTACCAATTCTTATGGTCACATGTCTGACATGACTGTGACTCTCGGGAAGTTTGGCACTAGCCTCCCACTGGACACACAATCTAGCCAAATCATCAGAATCTCCACCATGGCTGTCCTCTGTATATTCCGCTGTTAGGCTGGGAGCGTAGTATCCTTAAAAGAAAATGGAAACAAAAATATTGGTGACCACAATGAACAGAAAGCTTCAAAAAGAAAATGCAAAATACTGCTTAATTATAATGAGTTAATACAGTTAAAAATCTTTCTGCTATGATAAATATTTTGATGAATAGTCATAGGTGCGATTCTCTGAATTTTTTTTCTCAAAACCCTTCTGTTTTTATTTCCTTTGTAGCCATTGCTAGGTTTTCTTTCTTTCTTGTTAAAGGTGCTATATAAATACCCGTTTATTTTATTATTATTATATTGTGCTTGATCCAAAGCGACTTATCAATAGCAGTACTTGTGTTTGGCATTTTTTACTTGCACTTGCAACCCCTGGTAGTAATATCGCAGCAGAACCCTTCGACCCCGATTTTTGTATTGGCGTTGCAGGCCCCCAATCTTTGTATCATACCACCACATTTGGTGTGGATCCAGTACATCTTCAGTACATTTGATTGCAGAGTAGTAAATAATCCAGTGACAACTACAAGCCGGTTCTCAAATTGCAAAGTTAAGTTAAATATTTTGCAACGTTTTGCTTTGATACTCTGCAAATCTATACGTTTTCGCCCGAATCTCATGTTTTGACATCACAGTTTGCTTAGTTTCACATTCCCATGAAGTATGTCCTTCAACAATGATGTATAACTGTTGGACTCGTCAATTTATGCTTCACCATTGACATTCAACCGTTCTAAGAGCTTCACACACCTTGAGTCGATGGTAAATAAACCCAACTTCTTCCTACTCTTATGTTTATGTATGTATGTTGTTTATATTCTGTCCCATTTTGCCTTTGAGAAAGAACCTGCTTGGTTGGAAACGTAAGACCAATAACCATCATTTTGCATTTATACTACACTTTAGGTTGGTAAGCAGTTTGCAACAGCTAATTCTCCATTTATTAGTAAATAAACCTACATACATGTAGCTACTCACCTACTGCTGATGATGAAACAAAGACCTTTGGGGGTTTCCTAGACTCAGTGATTGCCTTGGCAAGAGATGCGGTAGTCTTAACACGACTATCTGTTACCTCCTTCTTGAACTCTTTTGTCCATCTAAAAGAACCACAATGGAAGAATGAAACAGGACGGTGATTTTTCAGGATTTTCTTTTTTACAAATCTCCCTTTGCCTCAAAAATTACTTGAAAGAAGAGAAGTGGCCTGTATTGGGTCGAAACCTCTAGTTTCTTGTTTGTTGTGATGTGGAGAGTCTGTACATTCTCGAAAATTAAACATCCAGGAGGTTCAAGGGCCGTTGCTACCCATTTATCAGGATTTGTTAATTTTGTCAAATCACGCCCCGATAAATTAATTTGTTCTCCCAAACTTTTTTGTTATGTTATTTATCTCTACTGACTGCTTCATATTGGCCTTTATCATCCCGCAACCATCTGTGTCAGATCCCCTGTATGCGCAAGTAGGATTATAATGCCAATTCACAATTCATGAAGGGAGCCAGACTAATTTTCCCTTTCAGCCTCAGTTTGGTCACGTGTAATTGTATGGAAGAAAACCAAAATGGCTGCACCATAAATAATGGTCTATTGTATATAATTAGGGGACAATCAAGTCCTGGGAAAACATTTTCTCATTCTTTCCCTCATCTTTTTTATTGAATGGATTGTCAACCAAACAAGAATTTTAGTGAAAGGAAAGTGCCTTAAAATTGGCATTTTGTATGTGAAAATAGAGTCAAATTTCAATTCAGAAACGTCTATTCCATCTTTTACAAAAAAATCAGGACAGAAGACAGAAGCATGTTCACTAGAAGCTAAAAGGCATTCATTGGTCAGAGCATACTGATCAAAACGTTGAGTTGTAACAACTAGTTCTTTTCAGAACTAATTACTACTCAAAAGGGAATTTTTCACCTAGTGTCACCGCAAACGGTCTTTACCTATTAAGTGGTGTGTTTCATTTCCATTTTGCCAGCAGGACAATATACACTTATGGAGGAGGGTCAAAGTCTGGATACAGCCAAGCCTTTGAGAGGCCTGGGCCGGTATTTATCAAGCAACTTAAGTCAAAGTATGGTGCCCAAGTAGGTACTTAAGTAAAGTACTATACTTAAGTGGAATTCTCCAAGCTACTTATCTAAAGTATCCTACTCAAATCCACCCCTAAATCTGAGATACCTCTCGGGGTGTCTTAAGTCCAAGTGCGTTGGCTTTTTGATCATAAATTCTAATCATTTCGTAAAGGGAGCTACTTGGAGATGGCTGTGTTAATGCTGTTGGCGCAAATGGACATAAATCAGCGGCGCGCAATGAGGCGGGAACGTGTATTTTGGGACAGGATGCATCCATCATTGGATACCTACAATGACATTGAATTTTATCAATGTCTGGTTTCCTTTTTGGTTTTTCCATGACAGCTCTATACTAGTGGATACCGGCCCATGCACAGTTGTTTCCAGTGCAAGAAGGTATAGGCCTACGACCAACGCGTTATCCAGGATGAATTTATTATTATCAGTCATTAATCTTATATTAGATTGTAAAAAAAAATTCAAAAAATTTGACTATTTTCGCTTCAAAATTTGAAGCGAAAATAGTCAAATTTTTTGAATTTTTTTTTACAATCTAATATTTTAACAAATTTCAATTCACCCCGTATTATACATCAACGCATTTTTTCGAATATATATTATATCTTTTTCTGACCTCATCCAAACTCTTTTTAACTAACCCATATCGTAATCAGTCAGCAATCTCTCTAAAGTTTTGTTTCAAATGTTTTAAAAAAACGTAGTGAGCTGGAATTGGCAGTTAGACATCTACTTGTCATCATGGTCATTCGGAAGCACAAGCTGACCCATTGCCAAACCGCATAAATCTACATAATGTAAATGTTACATAATTCCTTGGAAACGACCTTTCGACAGATCTAGGCACCATACCTAAATTGGTGTATCCTACTTAGCTATGTAGGTACTTAAGTCAAGTTGTGAATTCCAACATCAGTATGGTACTTAACTTAGTATGGTACTTACTGCTTAGGCATACCTAACTTAAGTTGCTTGATAAATACCGGCCCTGGCCTCCTAATCTACCTGGCCTCCTAATCTACCTGGCCTCCTAATCTGTCTTTTGTGAGTCCAAATCCTGTAACAACACAGTACCTGCCAATCAACATAGCCTGGGCTTCCAGAGGGCCTAGCCCAGCCAAGTAGATCTCATTATAATGGCTGCAGTTGGGAACAAAAGACAGCTGAGGTGTCAGTCAAGTCTGTGTTAACAATAAGAGCTATTTGAGATCTATTCATTAGTAAAGGGTCTTTTGTGCTCAGCTAGGGGATTATATAGGCCCATAGGCCTGGGCAAAGCCTGGGCCTGGCCAGGCTTCTCAAAAGCTTTGCTGTACCACAACTTTGGACCTCCTCACTTATATCAGTGCATCTGGCAAATAAATCACTCATTTACTTGATTTGATTGTAAATGAGGGACTACACTTTTTTACCTTTTGAGAGGATTGAGAATGTTCTCCCCAGAGAGGCTGACCACCGCATCACAGTCCGGTAGTCCTTTGTCTTTCAACCGATTCTGTTTCCATAAAGCATTAGATTATTATCATTGGCTACCAGTCAAATGCTCACGTAAATTAATTTTCAGCTGGACTTTATTGGATTAATTTTGAGTAGCAAAATTGTTCGCTCATATACACTGTTCCACAATAGGACATAAAGAAAATCTGTGACGAGCCACCAACAATTTGTGTCGTGTGTCAGTACATGTATGTCTGGTGTTTTTTGTTTCAAATGTGGGATTATCCAGAAAAAAACATAAATCATTAAAAATTTCACTCTGAAATCATCTATGAATTCTTTTGAATCAACAGTATTAGAGTAAAAAACACAATATTGAACCAAAACTATTTGACTGTCCAAAATTTAAAATGTGTTTTTTACAACAAACTTCCTCCTCCTGAAGGTAATTATGGTAACTGCCAGTTAAAGAGGCAGTATTGTCACGATCAGAGTAGACTTTAAACAGGGCATGAAATCGATGTCCTAGTTTAAGATGAACACAGTGACTGGAAATTACTGGCTCATTTATGCAGCAGCAACGGTAATATGACCTTTTGTAGGGAATTATTTTCAGTCACTGATTTAATCTAAAACAAGCACTCTGATTCCATGTCCAGTTGATCGTGACGATACTACCTCTTTAATCTTCAAAACTAACCCATGAAATTTTATCCTTTCCTGGTGTGCGTGAAACAAGCAACACATTGTGACCCTTCTGGAGAAGCAACCTCTTAATGGCTGTTCCAATAAATCCACTTCCTCCTCCTTTAAGAAAACAAAACATGAAAGAAACCAATCTTGAATTGTGTCCACCAAAGTACTACCAGAAATCTTTGGCTGGACAATCCTCTATTCATACTATTCAGTCCTCCTGAGGACGATCAGAACATACTGACCGAAACGTTGAGTTGTAACCTCCAGTTCTTTTCAGAACTAATTACTACTCAATAGAGAATTTCACATGGTGTCACCGCAATTAGTCTTACTCTGCCAGTTAATGTTTAGGAAAGAATGTTGAACCCAACCGCCACTTGTGCACAATGTCTAAGCATGTAATTTTAGCAGACGACAAAATGGCCAACATCTCACTGGATGTACATACATCCATTGCTCAAATCTCCCAAAATATCATTTCCAATCCTCACTTTCCTCTCCTTAAAGTGTGTCCTCTATCATCTTTTAAAGGAAAATCTGTGATATTTGTCATATTTGGATAGAAAAGTGGCGGTTGTATTCTACATTCTTTCCCATGTTTATGTTTGAACAGTGTTTTGCATATATATTGTACATGTACAGTGTTTTCTACTGATACTAAAGGTATTCCCCAAGAAAATGTAGTCTCAAGAACGAGTGCAGCTAAGTCAAATACCATTAGTTATGCTTTACAAGCGAGAGATAAGAAGTCTAACACATGATCCGGGGTCGCAAAACACATTGGAGGTCACTCGCTGGTATGAGATTTTGAAAAACCATACCGACATCACTGACTAAGGGCATGGCATAATTTCAATCCATCATTTTTCACTTAATAATTTGACATTTCATGCTTGAAACTGGGGTAGAATGTCGTATCCGACCGCCACTTTTTCTCATTCAATATAACCAATAATGTAATCTTACCTACCTAGTACTAGTAAGGTGGAGAACATATCGATGATGATGGACATATACTTCAAATTATTCCAGAATATTTATTTCATGAAAAATCAGGCATTTTTGGTGTACGATGACTTCCTCAGTCATGCCAGTCTGATCTTGCCAACTCCCCTGTTAGTGACCAACACGGTCATTGTACATGCGCAGTGGCAACTATAATAGGATCCTCCTAGTTTCTGAAGGGGAGGATTTTTTCGGAAGGCAAATCAAGCCCGAAAACCATCATAAACGTGGATTTTAAAGATATTTTTTACTTTCTGTACCCCCAAAAATCGATGGAATAATATTTTAACTGGTTAGTGGTTGTAAAAAAAATTCCAAAAAACCCTTAAAAAGTGGCGGTCGGATATGACATTCTTTCCGATTGTAACAATTAGCAGATCAAAAGTTGAAAAAAAATCACTCCTTTTTTGTACATAAGCCTTATCGCTAATAGTAATAGCACCGAAGCAACTGCAGGGATACAAAAAGGGGCATCTGTTTGGCGCAGCTTTTGTGACGTCAATAATATTTTGTTTGTCCGCGCTGCACGCAGTGGCGCTGTTGCGCCCACAGACATCCCACAATTCCTTGCAGCTGCTATTAGCGATAAGGCTTATATGGCGCTAGAGCCAAGGATACAGAGGGAGTCCAGTGTGTTGGCACTAGAATGGGGCTAGGCTACAGTTAGGTTTAACGTTACATGTACATCCCAACAATATGTTTTCTTAATCCAACAAGCAGTCCATAAAAATAAACAAAATTATTGATGTTGAAAGCGTAGGGTATAACTTTTATATTATTCAGATATTGAAAATGTGACTTATCATCAGGTAGGCTACTGAATTTATTTTTATTGCAAATCATGAAATAATTTTCTTCACGAAATTGGTGCAGCATATTGTGCTTGCTACATTCATGACATTCCGAAGTCCAGGATGCGTTTCCTCATTAGTCATACTAAAAAATTAGTCATAGTATAACTTACCCAACAAAACTAACATAATTCCGTTATTTGATGTCTCCCAGTAGGCCAACGCTACGTTCACAGTTAAATAAATAGATATTAAAATGTGTTCATTCCACCATCAACTGTCGTTTATGATTTATCCATGTTGTTATCTGAGCCAAAATCTGCACTATCGTGTTTCCGTCTGGATCAGGTAATTGCTTGTTAGTTACATCATATCATCATAACAATACAATAACGACGACTGTTTGTTGATGAAACACACCACCAAACGGCTGTTTTATGAAACTAATATAAAGTAAATGTGATTTGAAGCTTTGCATGGTAGATTAGATAAGACAATTAGGTTTATGGGTAACACCATGTGTAATAATCTCTTCTTAGACGAATTTCTTCAATTAAACATTAAATAGTCATGACACACCATAACCCTGGTATCCCAATGGAAGATGCTTCCTGTGGATTTAACAGCAAATTGTGAGACAAACGTTACACAAAAATTCAGACAAACATTGAAATACTTTTTATAAGGTATATTTTATTTTCACAGGTGACAATACAAACACATTTGTTATTGTATTATTACTTGATACCCCTAAACTTAAAAAACCTTGGATTGCCTTAGCTCCCAATACTATATACACCTGTTAGAAATTATTCTTGTTCCCCCACCCCTACAACACCCCCACCCCTACAACACCCCTGCTCTGCCAAAGCAGCAACATTGAGCACATTTTTCCCCATCTTCTTTCCTTTTATTTATTTATTTTATTTTTTTTTGGGGGGGAGCCGTTGGCATCCCCCAGATTTAGCCCTATGCTCCGCCCATCCTTAGTAACATTGAGAACTGTCAGATACACCACCCGCACCCCTCATACAATACAATACAATACAATGAAGGCATTTATATAGCGCTCTTACACAAATGGTATCACAGCGCTTTACAGTGCTAGTGAGATGCAAGTACAATTTAAAAAACATGAACATTGCAAAGCACTTGACCAACATAGCAACTAGTGATCAATCCATCCTGTTTGATTCGCAGGCCGGATCAGCAGAGTTGACTGTCACCTCCAACCTCCCCTCCAACACCTCCCTCCAACCTCAACCTCAACCTCAACCTCTCTACTTAAGCTTTTGGAATGTACGTTCAAGCAGAGTTGACTGTCCCCTCCAACCTCCCCTCCAACCTCAACCTCTCTACACAAGCTTTTGGATTGTACGTTCAAGCAGAGATGACTGTCACCTCCAACCTCCCCTCCAACACCTCCCCTCCAATACCTCCCCTCCAACCTCAACCTCTCTACTTAAGCTTTTGGGTTGTAAGTTCAAGCAGAGATGACTGTCACCTCCAACCTCCCCTCTAACACCTCCCCTCCAACCTCAACCTCTCTACACAAGCTTTTGGATTGTAAGTTCAAGCAGAGATGACTGTCACCTCCAACCTCCCCTCCAACACCTCCCCTCCAACACCTCCCCTCCAACCTCAACCTCAACCTCTCTACACAAGCTTTTGGATTGTAAGTTCAAGCAGAGATGACTGTCACCTCCAACCTCCCCTCTAACACCTGCCCTCCAACCTCAACCACTCTACACAACGTTTGGATTGTAAGTTCAAGCAGAGATGACTGTCTCACCAAACCCAAACATCCTGGTAAATTGACTGCTAATCGCATTGCTTATGGGCTGGGTTAAACCGATTTGAGAAAATATTACTGGCAAAAATGACAAAGTCCAGGTTTCTTATGGCAACACAGTGATCTTCTTGGTGAGCGACTGTTTGGGAAAGAGGAATTCTCTCATGACAATGTCAATTTCTTCCAGGGCTAACTGGCAATGCAATCGGATGACGTCGTCTTTCTCAATGCTCAATGCCAACCTCAGACTGCGGTAAATGTCCCTCATAACTTCTTCTAGAACCTTAAATAAAACCAAACGGAACAATTTTAGAATAGATCAATAGAATTTTACATAAAAAAATGCAAATTCAGTTCATAAATTTTGTCATTATATGACCACACTATAAAACTGGCAAAAAAACATCTGACTTCTTTTGGCAACACACTGATCTTCTTATGTTTTGCCATACTATAACATATAATGAATAAGATGTTTTGCCTTTAATTGTAAAAAAAATGTCTGGTAATTTTCTTTTTCATCCGAACATTGCTCTTTTACCTTTTTCAAAATAATCATGAAAAGCATGGTTTTACATTAAAATAATATGAATTTACAGTAGGTTTTGTCACGGTAGACATGTCAGATGCACACACTCGGGCAAATTTTCCATTTCAGAACAAGCACTATTCAGCCCATATGGCCAAACCTTCATACCTTTGGTGCATCTTTCCCAAGGCCCCTGAGAATGAGGGTGAGTACCAGCACACATGACCTTCTGACCTCTACCTCCGGGTCACTTCTCAGAATGGTTACCAGGCAGTTCAGAATCTGTTGATTTGAAAGAATTTGATAACTTCATACAATATGTAATTGATTTTGTTAACATTCCACTGTCAAGAAGGGTGAGTTCTTTTCATAATGGCATTTTCTAGCAATTTGATTTTTAATAGGAATTAACTTGCAAAAATAAATTTAAAAAATATTAAAATTGGAGCATCCTTCTGCAAGGCACATATTAAAGCAAAAAGTAACTGAGGGATGTGGAGATTCACCTCTCTTTTCTGTCTCAGATTTCTTTAAATTTTTGTAAAAATATTTAGAAAATCTTTAGAAACAATCACAATATATGACAATCAAATGAAGGGGGTGGGGCCATATCTATATCAACCAATGCAGCTTAAGTAACATTACATATTTGATCTAATTTTCAATTTATTTAATTCACACCTCATGAATATTGGTGCCAAGTGAGAATCGTAGAAGTTTGCAGACGTCGGCCATATTGGATAGGCTACTTGCTCTGACCACAGCATCGGTGTCCTGGGCTCCTTGTAAGAATGCACCCAGTAAGATGTTTCCATAGCGCGGTACCATCTCACCTAGATTGAGAGATAGATAGAAAATATGTAAAAACTGCATTATAATGAGATTACAGTATTGGTTTTAATCAGGTTGACAAAAGAAATATACAACTAGCTTATTTACGACTTTGCCAAAAGGATTACTGATTACAAATGTTTCAATACTTTAACAGCTAACTCGTAAGAGCTGAGTTTAATATTGGGTGCCATGGCTGACCGGATTGGTGTTCTGATGGCTGAATCGAATGTGTCTTCAAATCCTGGCCGCAACTGTGGTACGTGTTTCCTTATAAAGCAAGACACTTTACTGTAATTGTTTTCTTCAACCAGAAGTATAAATGGATAGAGGTTGCTATTGTTTTTAAATCATCCTCCGAAGCGCTACTATTGCTTGGGGCCGTATACTCCCCGGGGAGCTGAGAAAGATTACAGGAATGATATGACCCAGTGATCAGGGGTAAAAATGTAAAAGCACATTGTGAAATATGCTTAATAAGAAATTATAAGGAACACAAAGCTCATGGGGGAAGAGGGGAAATAGACAAGTCAGCCATCATCAAGCATGCATACAACGAGAACCACACCATCCAATGGGACAACACCACACTCATCGCTCCAGTCAAGAATTGGTACCACCGCCGCATCAGAGAAGCCATAGAAATCAACAAGCACAACACAGTACCACAAGACATCAGTTTCAACATCAGTAGCATCTGGCAAACAACACTCCAACAGAGCCAACCACCCACCATGAACACCAGCACAACAACTGACACACTCCACTGAACACATAGACAGCCGACACACTTCACTGAGCACCAATCACAGCAGCTCCCGCCTACAACAAGATCCTCCAACACAAGATAAAAAGCTACTGCTCTCTCCACATCTCTTCATCTCCTGACGATGACTAGAGCAGACTAGTAGAAACGTTGAGAACAAACCAACCGGCTCTTCTCAGAGCCATCACTTTTTTTCCAAAAAAGAGATCATTACATTATGTACCTGAAAGAACTCAAGAACATTATTATTTCATTGATTTAATTTTGCCCTACACAGGTGACTCGGGCGGGATTTGAACCCATGACCACCTCCTGCTTACTAGTGCAGACGTCTTAAACTCTCGGCCACCGAGCTTGCCCAATGACGGTTGGCTGGCTAGAATCCTATATAGCAGCGGGTTCTGCTATATTTATAGGTTGATGAAATTATTGCGTCAGGTGATAAACAATTGATTTAATTTTGCCCTACACCGACGTGTGTATAGCACTGCATACTCAGTGCTTTCCGAGTGTCTGTGAAAAAACTACACAGGCGACTCGGGCGGGATTCGATCCCACGACCTCCTGCTTACTAGTGCAGACGTCTTAACCTCTCGACCACCGAGCTTGCCCGATGACAATTGGCCAGCTAGAATCTCATATAGCAGCGGGTCCCGCGATATATATATGTTGGTGAAATTCTTGCGTCGGGAGATAAACCATTGATTTAATTTTGCCCTACACCGACGTGTGTATAGCACTGCATACTCAGTGTAGGGCAAAATTAAATCAATGGTTTATCTCCCGACGCAAGAATTTCACCAACATAAACATTATTATTATTAATAAAAAAGACATTCATCTAGCAGCTTTGAGCTTTGTTACTAACCGAGTGACCTTGTTACTCTGACAAGTGCTTCTCCCAGTTTCACCCTTGTCTCTGCCGTTCTCGTGATTCTCTTTCTTCCTCCTTCATCAGCCGTCTTGCCAGCCACAAACTCCCCACACAAATGAGGGATGACCTTCTCGGGGAACACATCAGCTACACACGACAAAGCCTTCCACAAGAAAGAAAAGTTTATGTGATGGGGAAAAAATAAAGTTGTGAAATTTTTCTGTAAAACTATTGGGCTAATACAGAATTTCAATAGTAGAGATGTATGTTTCAGCTTAAAAGCTTTGTATTTATTTATATTTCTATGCGGAAAATTACTTCACTGACAAGTGCTATATTCAATTTGATTAATCGTAACGAAAGATGGATATTTACCTGAATGGCGGACAGATAGATATAGGAATCCTCATGGTTGAGATTCTCTATGAATATTCCCACCAGCATGTCTCGTTTCTGCATGGCTTTGGGGTCTTTTGCTAGGAGAAGTTTACCAAGAACCCTTAAGACATGGCCTCTCGTCGGCAGAAGGGGATCGAAGAGTTCTTGAAATGCCTCATCAAAGTCTTGACTGATAGCTGCCTCTCCATCGACGTGTTGCCCACTGAGTGGCTTGGGTCTACTGGCAACATCTGGTGTTCTGGATCTTGTATCTTGCAGATTGGGTTGGTTTCCAGAATGCGAAGTACCAGGGAATGTTTCTGAGCTGTTACCATCCTCCCCAGTGTGGCTTCTGTCGGTCGAAGCACTCATGCCTTTTTGAGAGTGATCAGGGTTACTAAGGCTCGTTGAAACTTTTTCAGCGCAGGTTTTCTTGCTAGGGACTGCCGTCTTACTAAACTTTAGTTTTGATTTCAGTTCCTCTGTGGCTTCTTTCATAGATTCCGACCACACGGCACTGTGGGTTGCTATGGCGATACGCAGGTCGGTTGCTGTTCTTTGGAGAGGGTGCACCGGGTGTTCATGGGATATTTTCTCCAGTGATGGTAGAAGGTCCATGAGAGCTTGGCGATGTTCTGAAGTTACTTTTTTCTGTTTGAGAACAATTGGTTTAAGGATATATAACCTTTATATTTGTGCTAGTTTACTGGCAATTTCTTTTTTTATTCTGAAAATAGCCATACATTTTTTGAGACTTGATAAGTAAATTTCACAAATATTTTGTAAAACGTGTTATTTTAAAGTATTTTATTTCTTTTCCACAAGGAAAATTAGAATCAGGGGTGTGATTGGGCAGTTTTGAAAAATCCATTTAAATTGGGGCCGCTGTTGTGAACAGCGCTGGGGTGAAATCTATAGTTCTGAGCATTTGCTTTGCTTTCCTTAACCCTCCTATATGTTTAACACTCAAAGACACTCAAAATTTGTATGTCTCTCTTAACCCATTGACTTTGTGCAGTGCACTCAAATACATGCAAGCACATGTGGCTGTGATAGGAGGTCAAACCCAAAGACACTCAAAATTTGTATGTAACTCCCAACCCATTGACTTTGTGCAGTGCACTCAAATAAATGCAAGGACATGTGGCTAGGATAGGTCAAACCAAAACCACTTGACAGTACACATGTACATACACAGCTCTGTGTGACTCTGTGGTTTGACCTATTGGCAATGCAACCAAAAATACTCAAGTGAGTGTCTGTGGGTGCCGTGCTGACTGGGCCAAATTTCAGCATGGGCATAGGAGGGTTAATTGCTTAAATCTTTAAAATCCGGAGGATCACAACATTGCGATTTGTAAAAATCCGAATCCGGACAAATCACATCCCTGTAGAATGTTAAAAATTGCTTGAAAAATAATGGGAAAAAAAAAAAAATAATAATAATAATAATAATAATAATAATAATGTGGACTTATATATATATATATAGTGCACGTATCCACCGAACTGGTGCTCAAGGTGCATTATATTATAACCCCTGCTCATCAGGCTCATAAATCATTCCTGAAACCATCTCAGCTTCCTGGGGAGTATACAGCTCAATTGCTGCCATTACAGCGCATATAGGGCTAATCAAACACAATAACCAACTCTGCCCTCACAGGTACCCATTTACCCCTGGGTGGAGAGCAGCAATTATGGTAAAGTGTCTTGCTCAAGGACACAAGCACCATGGTCGCGGTTGGTATTCGAACCCACATTCTGATGACTCAGCCATCAGAACACAAATCCGATGCACTAAACCGCTCGACCATGGCATATTTTCAGCGGTAATTAGATGTACTGTCACCGTACCACCTTAAATATCTGAGATAGACAAAAAAGTGAAAAGCAAACCATCATCAAAGTACAAAATGTAACAATTTATCAAATAATTTTAAGTCTTTTATCTTCTTACAAGTTCTCAATCAAAACATTTTTCAAAATGTAACTCTTAAAAAAAGAATTACCTCTAAATCCCCACGAAGTATTGCCGATACCAATCCAAAGGCAAGCATCAAAGTCTCAGTTTCAAACACATCAAATGTCTCCCCCTGGCAATCCAATGATGAGGCTGCCCGATCCAACGTGGATCGAGCAAACTCCAGCATCTGAGAGGTACTCTCGAGAACCGCCGGGCCGAGGTCCTCGCAGAGTTTGGACAAGATGGCCAGGACTTGAAGAGAGTGCTGTATGTGGGCCACTTGGGTGTCCTGGTTCTCTTCGATGTCCAGGAGGGTGCGAGATGGGTCCGAGCAGGGGCTTGGGTCCTTGCTTGATGGGGTCGAGGTGATGGACGTCAACTCCTGGAGTTCAGGAAAACAGGACAAAACATTTAACTTTTCACTTAGTTATAATTGGACTCGGTAATGATGCTGAGGGATTCAGGTTGCAAACACATAATTATGGGGAATTTGAATTATGCAGTCCTTAAAGTTAAAAACATATTAGGTTCTTTTAGATGACAACCAGCCGTTGTTGGATTACTGGAGACGATCTTGGAATTGGTTTTTAATATTAGACGTGTCTCACTGTTTTCTACATAAATAGATCATTTATTTTGAATGCAAAAAATCTTTGAATTACATCATTTTCTTTTTATTTTGACTCTTGTCTCAGTCTTGAATTGAGTGGGAAGGACTCTTTCTTGGACTCAAACTCAGACAGTGCTATAGATGGATTTGACAAAGACATATACTGCATGGACTTGACTTCAACACTAAGAGCCACTTAGGGGCAAAACTGACTTAACCCTAACTCCCTAGGCCCATTTGCTTACACATAACCTGAATCCTTCCTAACTCCCTAGGCCCATTTGCTTACACATAACCTGAATCCTTCCTAACTTCCCTAGGCCCATTTGCTTACACATAACCTGAATCCTCCAAAATCCTTCAGTAGTAAAGCAAGCACATGACATGTATGCACACATGTCTTTCTAATCTGTGATACATGTACATGGCCAGGGACCCTCCCTGCATGCATGGAGCAATAAACAGTGTCCACTGACCCAAGCACTGACCTTGCAATCACTACAACAAACATGGATATACATGTACCATGGAAAGGCAAGTATACCAAATAACCTCAATCCTCCAAAATCCTTCACTTTAGCAAAGAGCATGTAGCATGTAACCTCAATCCTTCAAAATCCTTCACTTTAGCAAAGAGGATTTTGGATGATTTGGGAAGGTTAGGGTTACTGAAGGATTCTAAGAGTACATGACAAACAAACCTTCAGTACAAGGATGAAGAAGTCTCCAGCTAGGCCCTCTATCTTGAGTTTCTGGAGTAAATCCAACACAGTCACTGCAGTGTGCTCCTGGGACATCAAGCTGTCTGCAAACAGCTCTTCAGTGCTGTGAAGTGTGGTTGGATTGAAAATGAGAAGCAAAATAGTGAAACTGCATTCAGATTCATAGGTTTATGAGCAGGAGGTCGTGGGTTCGATCCCGCCTGAGTCGCCTGTGAAGTTTTTTCCACAGACACTTGGAAAGCACTGAGTATACAGTGCTACACACACGTCGGTGTAGGGCAAAATTAAATCAATTGTTTATTACCCGACGCAAGAATTTCATCAACCTATAAATATAGCAGAACCGCTGCTAGATAGGATTCTAGCCGGCCAATCGACATCGGGCAAGCTCGGTGGTCGAGAGTTAAGACGTCTGCACTAGTAAGCAGGAGGTCGTGGGTTCGAATCCCACCCGAGTCGCCTGTGAAGTTTTTTCCACAGACATTCGGAAAGCACTGAGTATGCATTGCTATACACACATCGGTGTAGGGCAAAATTAAATCAATTAATAATAATAATAATAATAATAATAATAATAATAATAATAATAATAATAATAATAATAATAATAATAATAATAATAATAATAATAATAATAATAATAATAATAATAATAATAATAATAATAATAATAATAATAATAATAATAATAATAATAATAATAATAATAATAATAATAATAATAATAATGTGGACTTATATGGCGCACGTATCCACCAAACTGGTGCTCAAGGCACATTACATTATTACCCCTGCTCATCAGGCTCATAAATCATTCCTGAAACCATCTTAGCTCCCTGGGGGGTATACAGCTCAATTGCTGCCATTTCAGTGCATATGGGCTAATCAAACACAACGTTCTCCTGAGGACGATCAGAGCACACTGATCGAAACGTCGAGCTGTATCTCCAGTTCTTTTCAGAACTAATTACTACTCAATTGAGAATTTCACATGGTGTCACCGCAATTAGTCTTACTAATATCCTCCTCACCATGCAAAGCTACAAGTTTTACCAAACACAACAACCGACTCTGCCCTCACAGGTACCCATTTACCCCTGGGTGGAGAGAAGCAATTATGGTAAAGAGTCTTGCTCAAGGACACAAGCACCCCGGTCGCGGCTGGGATTTGAACCCACATTCTGACTACTCAGACATCAGAACAAAAATCCGATACACTAAACCGCTCGACCATGGCACTCCAATTGCATTCAGATTATTCATATTCATTCCTACAAAGAGTTCCTATCTGCAGATGACAGAAATGAATTTTCGGAAATGTTTTCACTAATTTTAGTAAAATGATAGCACCTGAAACAGAAATTTGTTAAGGGATGTTTGAAACCATCATCAACTTTACACCAAGTAAGTTTTATGTAAAACTGTGATCTTTTAGGTTTCTCGGGATAACAAATAGTGTAAAGTGGTTTTAATAATGCAAATACCAATCACGTCTAAATTTTTGAAATAATGATTAATTCCTGACCTGATATTTGGCCTGAACATGACAACAGCGCCACCGCCAGAACCCGGCACAAACGCAACGCCCCTGTGCATGCATTCCTTGAATGATTCTTGTCGAAGGAAAGCAATGCGCTTGAGATATTCCAGGGTGACTTGCTGGTCAGAGTTGCGGAAGAAAAATAGCAGGACGTCTTCAAGCATAGACCTGAATAGATGGACAAATTCCTGTACTATTATTTACATAATTCACTCAAAACTATGAACCTAAAGCCCATGCATTGTGGACATAACCACTGTATGTATACATTGTAAAGATAATATGTACAGATGTTTATCACAATGAATGATCTGACCTTTCTGGGGAAAATTTTGAAATTCATTTATGATATCTGAACCATAATCAACTGATAAAATGAGTTTTCTGATAAAATGAGAAATTCTGACATAATTATTTCTCAGATTTTTTTCATATTATCTCAAACTTAACATTTATAATAATGAAGAGATATTTATGAATATCAAAATGTGAAAGATTCAGTTTATTCCATTGTGTGGTTAACGGAAAATGCAATCTAAGGCCCCCCCCCCCCAAAAAAAAAACCAGTCACCGGTTTCTGGTCATTAGTTGGCTTCAAAATTGGTGCAGTGACACGTTTATTTTTTTATTTTGTTTTGGTAATACATGTATACGCGGGGACCAAATTTCCTATTATACAAAGTATGGCGGCTAAGAGAGGCCTCACAAATCGGGCAAACGTTCATACCCCTATGTGAAAATGTCATTTAAAACACAGCACGGCAGAATTCCAATCGATCCAGCAATTTTGGCTGCAATTGGACATTGTTTCATAGCAAAAAAATAAAAAATAAAATTAAAAATGCTGACAGATCTGAGGCAACGTGCGCGGAGACCAGAAACCAGAGACTTTTTTTTTTGGCCTAATGTGAAATGTGATTCTTTTCAGATTTAAATTTGTCACGTTTTCCCGAAAATGACAACAAAATTACAACAGATCAGACAAAATTAAGTACGCTTGACTTTGACAAACAAAATTTTGACCAAAAAAGGAGGCTTTTAAGTCGACGAACCTGAGATTACAGACACCTTGCTTTGCAAAGCAGAGAAGCTTGAACAGTGGGTGAACAACTGGCTGCAACATCTTAAGAAGGCGAGAGCTTGACTCTGGTAAACTGACGAACACATGATAAATGTCTTCAATGCAACGGGTCAGGGTAGATTCGTCCACAAGAACAACTGGGCTGTCATCACTTTTGGTGGCTGGAACTAAAAAGAATTTGTTTTATTATGTCTGTCATCAATATTGTCAAGTAAATTTCATTTTATTTCAGTCAATTATATTTTGTGGCTCCAGCAGTTCGTGGCCTTGATTTTCAGTTTTACTTGATCAGAAATGTACATGGGGTGCCATGGCCGAGCGGTTTAGTGCATCGGACTTGTGTTCTGATGGCCGAGTCGTCAGAATGTGGGTTCGAATCCTGGCCGCGACCATGGTGCTTGTGTGCCTGAGCAAGACACTTAACTATCATTGTTTCTCTTCAGGAGTATAAATGGGGGACCTTTGAGGCAGTGGCGGACCGTCAGGGGGGGCTGGGGGGGGCAGCTGGGGGGGGCAGCCGTCCCCCGGCCCGGAGGGGGGGGCCCGGATCCCCCTCCCCAAAGAAAAAAAGATTTTTTTTTTTTTTTTTAACATTCTGGTGGAGGGGGGTGGGGGTGGGGGGGTGGGGGTGGTTGGGGGACCGGGCCCGAGCTGGAACTTACACAAATCAACCGGGCCCTTTCTTTATTTTGAGCTCCCCTGAAAACATGAAGTGTAATCATGACGGGTCTCTCGGAAATCACGTGTGGTTAGGGAATGATGCCTGGGGGGTGGGGGGGGGGCCCGACCGTGCGCTCTGCCCCCCCCCCGGCCCGGCGGTAACTTGTTCCGCTACTGCTTTGAGGGCTGAGATGGTAATTGTGTTTGATTAAGCTCGTTGAGCTACACATTTGGCAGCATGGGTTGCATACTCCCCAGGGAGTTGAGATGGTTCTCGGAATGATATAACTGGCCCGATGACAGGGGTAATAATGTTCATGCGCTATGAGCGTCAAACTTGGCGGATATAAGTGTCAATTATTATTATTATTTATTATTATTAGAATAAAACAATGTTTGATGTGAGTGAATAGGGGTGGTCTTTGTCAATAAAACAATTATTTGAATGTGAAATCTATTTTTTTTAAATTTATTTATTTTTTTATTTTTTTTGGGAGGGGGAACTACAGTTTGACTTAAAGTATTTCTTAATACCTACACTGTTATTTCATGATGTGATAATAGAAAATAAAAACAATAAAATATAAATAAAACCTTTTTAATAAATAATGATATTAATAATATCAATATCCAGCATTTAAATATGCTTTTTGTACAGAGTTTACAAAATAGTCAACTAAATAATTTCATATCACATATTTTTTTAAATCACAGAGGCAACAGTTTGTGCCATAAACAACACAAACACTGCAGTGAAAATTCCCTCTACATTAAGCAGAAAACCAACCCACCTCTTTCATGCAGCGTGGCTAACAGTGGCTCTAGTAAGGGACCAATCAGGTAGGAGCTCACAAGCTGAGGATGATGTGTTGTCATGGTTACAATGCAGCTCCTAGCAACACGAAGCACCTGTTTCAGGAGTGTCTGATCCTTGAAGTGGAGTAACTCCAAGATCTGATATCAATCAATGATAAATCTAATCATTCTAATTGAGCTCAACTTCCAAAAACCATTAACTGTCATTGTGTCATGCATATATGACATAAAACACAATAATGAGGGCCACTTTGCATCCGTCATGTTAGCAGTTTTTCCAATGGTTGTTATTTATTTTTAAGTACCCGAAACCGACCAAAAAGTGTTTCAACATGTGAATGGACATGCAGGCTTATACTAGAACTAATTTGAGTTGATTTATTTTATTTTTTTATTTATTTTTTTGCCCTCAAATTTCCATAACAATTGGACGGAAAAAGTTACCTCACTTTTCCGTCCATTTGTTGATGGAAATTTTAGGCTAATTAAAAAAATAATAGTAATAATCAACTCAAATTATCTTTAGGATAAGCATGCATGTCTATTCAAATGTTGAAATTCTTTTTGGGTGGTTTCAGATATTAAAAAAAAAAATTACAACCATTAGAAAAACTGGTAACGTGACGGTAGGAAAGTGGCCCCTTTTCATGCCTTTATTGTGTTTTATGTCATATGCACTTCATTAAAATCATGCAGTTCGACGTATTTGAACATTTTGCTGTATATCCTGTTGGTAAGTGTGATGTAATTCCACGCCTACTTCACATGTGCTGACTCCAACGATCATCAGAAGCTCATTGGAAATGCACTGAACACCCTTTTTGCAAGAAATTGGAAAGCCCGGGACTTGCGGGGGTGTTGTAAAGAGGTGTTGTGAAGACTCAAAATCTTATTAACAAAGTCAATTTCTGCCTAAAGAATCGCTTTTGGACATTAAAACCAAGAAATTTAGGTTAAATTACACACTAAGGTATGCCAGCTTTGGAAATACTGAAAAGAATGCATACTACAATGCGTGCGCGTATTACTTATCGACTTATGAACAGAATACAAGACACATGTGGTAGACAACGTGTTTAAATCCTCCTACACATGGAGGCCACTCCGATCCACAAAATTCTGTTCTTTAGCAACCTTCAGTACATACATGTACAAGCCTGCTGTCCTTTCCAAGTAATCTTACAAAATCAACTGTGTGTCACCCAAGGCCACTGTAAATGTTTGAACATATTAGTATGGCCTACAATGTATCAATGGGAGACCACCTTACCCTGCAATCTCAGTGGTGTGACAGTGCACAGAAGGGTAACCATAGGAGGCCACTGGCAACAGCTAATGGCTTGGAGTGGCCTGAATGGGTTGTTTCAAAAATTGCACTGATTGTAGGAGGGTTAAGGTATACACACATGGGAACTTAAGTTTATAATTCAGAATGAACACGATCTAAGTTTTGACAGGTTTTTTCCCCCAAGATTTATTTTTGTAAGAAAACAAAAAATAAACAAAAAACTGTTCTTCTCTGTATATTACAAACTCTGCATAACAATCGCGTATTCATTTGACATACTTGTGGGCAGACTAGCCTGTAGTATTTGTCCAGGGTGTTTCCTTGTAGAGGACAGTTGGCAATGAGATGAGCCACAGCATCACACTTCCTCCAATCAGATGCAGAGGAGGATGAAGATGCTCCAGCCATTCCCCCTGCAAAACGAATCAAAGAGGCAATGCTGAAATAAAGTCATAGTGTTCTGTCTGTCACAGGGAAAGGTATATAAGTTCTGTTTCCCTTTTCCCCTACATGGTGATATCATTGTATGAATTATTATCAGCTTAGACCCAAAAAAGTCTACGGTTTCTGATCTCTGCGTGTGTCGCCTCAGACCCGTGCATCAGCATTTTTTTAAATATAAAACAATGTCCAATTGCAGCCAAATTTACTGGATCGATTTGGTATTCTGCCGTGCTGTGTTTTAAACAACTTTTCCGTAGGGTATGAATCAGAATGTTTGCCCAATCTGTGAGGCCTCTTGTAGCCACCATACTTTGTGTATGGGAAATTTGGTCTGGTTCCAATAATCGTAGACATATATCACGTATATCAATGGTTGGCCAAAAAAACCAAAAAAGAAGCGTGTCACTACACCGATTTTGAAGCCAACATATGACCAGAAACCGGAGACTTTTTTTGTTGGCCTTATTAAGTTTTTGATTTTTTTTTTATTGAAACAAATTGATGGCTAGTAGGCCCAGTGGCGTAGCGTAGTTACGACGGGCCCAAGTGCACGCTGTTATGAATGGGCCCTAGTGCACGCCAGTTACTAGTTATGAAGCACACACGCACACGCACACGCACACACACACAGTCGTGAACTTCAAGACGTCTGAGGACCCTCTATTGTTCCTCTATTGTTTGGACTCTAACTTTTTGAAGCAATCTCCATTGGTTTTGTACACGCCGTGTTCTGAGGACAGCGAAGAACAAAGAACCGCCGTCCGAGGACCTATTATTCCCTTTGTTATATGTCCTCGGACAGTTTGCAGTGTAAGCCCACACACACACACACACACACACACACACACATTCCCGCACGGGGCGTTGTGGGGACAAAATACAAAGGATTTTGGGGATTAAAAACGTTGTGGGGACACACAAAATGTCCCCACAGCTAAGTAATTCCGGATCCCTCTTTTGTTCTCTGCCCCCATAACGCGGCCAGTGCTCGAACACACACACACACACACACACACATTCCCGCACGGGGCGTTGTGGGGACAAAATACAAAGGATTTTGGGGATTAAAAACGTTGTGGGGACACACAAAATGTCCCCACAGCTAAGTAATTCGGATCCCTCTTTTGTTCTCTGCCCCCATAACGCTGCCAGTGCTCGACACACACACACACACACACACATTCCCTTGCAGGCGTTGTGGGGACAAAATACAAAGGATTTTGGGGATTAAAAACGTTGTGGGGACACACAAAATGTCCCCACAGCTAAGTAATTCCGGATCCCTCTTTTGTTCTCTGTCCCCATAACGCGGCCAGTGCTCGAACACACACACACACACACACATTCCCGCACGGGGCGTTGTGGGGACAAAATACAAAGGATTTTGGGGATTAAAAACGTTGTGGGGACACACAAAATGTCCCCACAGCTAAGTAATTCCGGATCCCTCTTTTGTTCTCTGTCCCCATAACGCGGCCAGTGCTCGAACACACACACACACACACACACACACACACACACAGGTTTACGGTCCATACACTCTGTGGACATTCCTTTGTTCTCGTGTACTTAAGGATAGGAAATTCTTAAAATCGTTCCCATTTCACACAGAAGAGTGTTTTGAGAGCGGTTTTCGTTCTATTTTCCCTTTAATAATATCCTTCGATTTAAGTCAAAGAACCTGCCTAGACAATCTCTAATTTCCGAGATATTCGTACTTTTCCAAAGTCCAAAAACGTTGTGTGGACGTGTGTAAGTCCACACAGTGCAAAACTTCCTGCACTGTGTGGACATCTTTTCTTCTCAAGTCCACACAGTGAATGTAATGCCTGTCCACACACACACACTTTTGCGACATACCCTGTGTGGACATTCTTTTGTTCTCGTGTACTTAAGGATATGAAATTCTTAAAACCCTTCCCATTTCCACAGAAGAGTGTTTTTGGAGCGGATTTCGTCTCAGTTTTCCCTTTTAATAATCTACTCCATTTTGAGACACAAAACCTGCCTAGACAAATGCTTACTTTCCAAGAAAATCGAACTTTTCTGATGTCCGAAAACACTGTGTGGATGTGTGTAAGTCCACACATTGTATCAAGTACCTACATTATATGGACATCTTTTGTTCTCAGGTCCACACAGTGTATGCTACTCTTACTCACCCCCCCACACACACACACATACATCAAAGCGTAGGCCTATATATTGTACCAACAATGTGTTGGATTTTACAGTCGAACCTTGACTGACATGGGTTTGCCTTTTCGAGGACATATATAGCAAATGGCATCTCTTAAATTTTAAGTCAGTTCTTCTTTGAACACAGACGTACTTCCAAGGTGGCGATTCGAAGTGCGTGCAGGGGCCCGTTCTCTGCAACACAATGTCGAATGGCCTGCTCTCTCTACGGGCCCTACCACCCCTGAGTAGGCCTTATATGTACGTACAGTAGACTATTAATTAAACGATTCTTTGCATTGATTTGAATTCAACATTCTGGTGTAGTAAAGACAAAAATATCCGATTTTACCAAAAAAACAACAAATGGAATGGCAGAGTACCAGCCAGATATTTTTTTTCTTGTTTTTTTCTTTTCTTTCAGTTCAACAAATTTATTGTGATGTTACTCTTTTTGAGAAGCTTAGAACTGAAGAATGATGTGAACTGCACATTTTGTTTTTGTTTAAATTTTACCAGCAATTTTTCTTTTGATGGGAACACGGGGGCAGTAAATTACTTGCTCTATGTAAAATTAAACATAGTGACATCATAGTGATGATACTAGGGGTGACGATATTGAATTTTTTAGATAATCGATTATCGACGGTCATCGGCGATATACGATGTTATTGTCTCAATACGTAGATTTTTTAAATACATGAAAAAATGTATGTATTGTACGTGTACATTGGGCACCGAAATATAATAATAATAATAATAATGTGTGGACTTATATAGCGCACGTATCCACCAACTGAGTGGTGCTCAAGGCGCATTATATTATTACCCCTGCTCATAAGGCTCATAAATCATTCCTGAAACCATCTCAGCTCCCTGGGGAGTATACAGCTCAATTGCTGCCATTACAGCGCATATAGTGCTAATCAACCAACTCTGCCCTCACAGGTACCCATTTAACCCCTGGGTGGAGAGAAGCAATTATGGTTAAGTGTCTTGCTCAAGGACACAAGTGTCACGGCCGGGATTCGAACCCACATTCTGCTGCTAACACCAGAACTTGAGTCCGGTAAGCTAGACCGCTCGGCCACGACACTCCACTTTACATGTTCTACAAGTTCTACAGGGAAGTTGCATAGGTAATAAACGGTTCTGAAAATTATCAAAAATGCAATTGAATCGCTCCAAAACGAGCCGAGTCCTTGTTGGTGCTGAAATTTGGAAACAATTTATCATTCCGGCGATATTTTAACTAAAAAGAGCGATATAAATTTGATATCTGCTATATTTTTGGAATATCGTCAATCTTCAAAACCATAACTGATTTAGCGTTAATTTTTTGAATATCGTATTGTAATATCGTCCACCCCTAGATGATACCAATGGTATCTAATCATCAGCAACTTATGTTTTTTCCCTCTCCCTGTTATTAGTTACCTCCAACATCCAGCAGTCCTCGAAGCACCCACTGTACCCCTTTAGGTTTCATCAGGCGTTCTGTCAAAAGCCTTCCGCATTCCTTCCTCAGCCACAGAGGAGCCCGTGGAAGGGGGTTCTGATTTCCTTTGGGTCCAGTCTTTGCATTCCCCTTAACTGCTCCCGTTCCCTCTATGCCTGGACCACCCTGTAGGAACAGGAGCTCTCTGATAACCAAAGGCTGGAAGGCCTTCTGGAGAAGTCTCTTCAACTGAGACTGAAAGAACTCAAGATCCTTAGAGTCTGCAGAAGGCTGGATTGAAATTCTTTTTTCAGATGGATTTGACTGATCCCCCAGTGTTTCTGCTTGACTCTGGTCAGATTGATGCAGCAGATTGTCTGGGCTGCTTGGATTGCTTTCCGCTTCTCCCTGTCTCAAGAAACTAGCTTCAGCGCTACCATTCTCTGTTGTCCCAAGTGTCTGACCCACATCCAAATTAGCTGCAGATCGTAATCCGATAGATCCAGGGTTATCAAACACAGGCTCAGGTGATACCGTGTATTTGTGATTAATATCTGATTCTTCTGAGCCTTCTGTTACACGGTGCTGTCCTTTTCTATCTGAATGTTCTTCTTTGGTGCTTTTTATCTTGCCGGATGGCTTTTCAGTTTTCAGTTGATTTTGAGATGATTTTCCCGGGTGACAAATCTGTAGCAGAGCCGCCAGGAGATCTCCAAGATGTCTTGTAAGAATCAAACCTCCGATAGAAGGCTGTTCAACACAGTTGAGGAGTACTGTCACAACCTGCTTCAATCTCTTGGCATCTGGTATTGATCCGCCGCTTGCTAATATTTGCCCAAACCCAGAGCGCTTCTCTAAAGGAATCCCAACACCATGCTGTAGATTAGGAACCAGTCCGAGGCACACTATGAATTGCAGGAGAGTCGTGAGATTCTTCTGCTGTCCAATGCTGAATGTATCAGGGGAAAGCGGAGGAGCCGTATGAGGATCTGGCTTTTCCTGTTTCAATTTCCTCTTCCTTTGTTCCTCATTAAACTCTACCATCTGTGTGGCCACTGAATCTTTCAGGCCATGAAGAAGGGCCATACAGTGTTCAGTGTACAACCAGCGCATGTCTCCGCTAGCAGCTAGTCTTCCTCTCCAGTCTGTGAATGCTGACCCCAGCACTGTGGATAGGTTACAGCATCTCTTGTCACTCTCAATCACGTGGTGTAATTTATGGAGAGTTGACCTCAGAGAAAGATCCAACTTTACAGCATCATCACTGGGGGCCTCCGTGCTCTCAGCTTTATTTTCTGCATTGAAATTTAGATTTTAAACAAATTATTAATGAACAGCTTGACAGCTCTGCACTGCAGTACACCCCCCCCCCCCCCAAAAGGAAAACACACACACCCCTCATAACACACCAAAACAAATCAAAAAATCTATAAATATTTCATATTTAAATGAAATAATAAAAATAATAATAATCTGTTGCTCTACATGTAGTCTGATCTTACGCATAATGGTGTACAACTTCGTTTCGGTTTGCGGTAACACCATGTGTTTATCTCAACTAACGTGAAGCTAAGATACAGGTTCTGAAAAGAACCGTATCGCACAACTCGTATCTCAACCTTCGTTAAGTGAGAAAGGTTCAAGGGAGAACCAATTTCGGGCAACTCGTTTTTCTCTACTGTCGCTAAGTGAGAAATATGGTTCAGGGAGAACCACGGGGACTTCACGGGTTAATATGGTTCAGGGAGAACCATAGGGACTTCACGGGTTATTCTCAACGTTTCGATTAGCCTGCTCTAATCTTCTTCAGGAGAATGAAGAGGTTTGCCGATGCAACTCCTTAAGTAGTATTTGCTGGGATTATGTGTAGAATGGGAAGTGTTCCGATTGGTGCTACTGTTGTGTGATGTGTTGTGATTGGTTGCCACCGTGGCATTGTTCTTGTTGTGTGTGTTTCCGCCTGCTGTGTGTGAGTTGTCTGCTCGCTGAGGCGTATCAGTTGACAGTGGGGTGTGGGTGTTGGTGGATGGTAGGATTGAATGCATCACACAACAGTAGCACCAATCGGAACACTTCCCATTCTACACATAATCCCAGCAAATACTACTTAAGGAGTTGCATCGGCAAACCTCTTCATTCTCCTGAAGAAGATTAGAGCAGGCTAATCGAAACGTTGAGAATAACCCGTGAAGTCCCTATGGTTCTCCCTGAACCATATTAACCCGTGAAGTCCCCGTGGTTCTCCCTGAACCATATTTCTCACTTAGCGACAGTAGAAAAGCGAGTTGCCGAATTGGTTCTCCCTTGAACCTTTCTCACTTAACGAAGGTTGAGATACGAGTTGTGCGATACGGTTCTTTTCAGAACCTGTATCTCAGCTTCACGTTAGTTGAGATAAACACATGGTGTTACCGCAAACCGAAACGATATCGATATTCCACCATGCAAAGCCTCAAAACTTATAGGTGTACAACTTGAATGCACTCTTGGGCGGGGATATTTGCATAAAGGGTTTGTCCTTTTGTAAAGGTTTTTATGGCAATTGTCTCGTTGCAATTATTTTGCGTTACTTTTGTCTTCTTGCTCTCAGTGCAAGAAGACAAAAGGATCCACAGATGTTGAGGATATGTGTGTTGAGCGCAATCTTTGGATTTGCGCAATCTCGAGATTGCGTACTCAATCTCGAGAGTGCGTACTCAATCTCGAGAGTGCGTACTCAATCTCGAGATTGCGTACTCAATCTCGAGATTGCGCTGTTCATGATGCTGCGCAAATTAGGGATTTGCGCAATTTGGGAATTATTTGTGTTAGATGACATGGCTACCTGTGTCATCTAACACAAATAATTCCCATCTAACATGCAATAATTTCACAACACAACTTGTATGTATCATATTGCCCACAAGAATTTTGAGATAAACAAAATAAATACACAATAAATAAGCCAACACTGAAAAAGGCAAAGGGGACAGCTAAAAGTGAAAGTGGTGATCAAATTTATTTCCACACAATAAATGACAGAATGATACTGTAACCCATGCTGTAACAAAACAAGTTCTATTTATTTTAGGCCAAAACAACAACTTGGAGTAATAAACCACTCAAATTCCAGGGCAACGTTTTTAAAATAACACTCTGTGAATTAATGAATACACTACCTGACTTTGGGAGTTCTAATTTACAACTTTGATTGAAACACCTTACATGTAAAAGAAGTGAACTGGTTTGTACACAAGCATCAATAACTCATTCTGGCTGCAATGTGCTATAAGTATTAGTAGTCGCCGCACCTAAGTCCATAATTTTCGCGTGTTAAAAGTCAGGGTCAATCTCGAGATTGAGCGCACAATCTAGATCAGCAAAAACGAGGCTGGAAAGTTGCAGATTGCGCAAATCCCTAGATTGTGCTCAACATATGTGTGATGCACCATTGGAGGTCACAGGCAGCCATGTCTTCAGCAATATCATAACATTAACAACATCACTAACCGCACGGCGCATGGCGTAATTTCAATCATTTTTTTCCACTAATGAAATGTACATTTTTTGATAGAAGCTTCCTGGCTGGTGTGATATGGGGACAAATATTCACAGGGAAAATTTCGTGAGGACAACTCCAGATAATATGTTGTATCAGGTTCCTGTTGGGTTTGTCAATGTGGTGGGTGGGGTTGGTAACTCCCAGACTCCGACGGAGTCGTGCAACATGCAGTACAGGAGTCCCTGGCTGGGCAAGCGGATCCTTGCCCTGGCCTTGCCTTGGGAGGGGAAAGAAAAATTGTTGGGTGTGTGCTCCTCCCTAGATCCACCCCGGCCGAGGATACGGAAAGAATGTCGTATCCGACCGCCACTTTTTAAGGGTTTTTGGAATTTTGTTTACAACCACTAACCAGTTAAAAAATGATTCCATCAATTTTTGGGGGTACAGAAAGCGAAAACTATTTTTAAAATCCACTTTTATGATGGTTTTCGGACTTGATTTTCATTCTAAAAAAATCCTCCCCTTCAGAAAATAGAAGGATCCTATTAATTTATTATAGTTGCCACTGCGCATGTACAATGACTGTGTTGGTTACTTATTGGGGAGTTGACAAGATCAGACTGACATGACTGAGGAAGTCATTGTATACCAAAAATGCCTGATTTTTCATGAAATAAATATCCTGGAATAATTTGAAGTATATTTCCATCATCATCCATATGTTCTCCAACTTACTAGGTAGGTAAGATTACATTATTGGTTATATTTAATGAGAAAAGGTGGCGGTCGGATACGACATTCTACCCGAGGATACCGAGTCGTCATTGTCAACTAACAATAACATTAACAAATAAACTGAACTTAAATCTGAAGTAAAGTTCAATGTCAGCTGGTCATCATTTATTTTCAGTCAAATTACAATGCGTCAATGACAACAATGACTTTGTGTTTAACTAGTAAAAATAGCAGTTAACCCATGGAGGAAGGAAATTTCCTTCCTCCATGGGCATGGTTAACCACGGTCAAGGTTTGAAGGAAGGAAGAGTTGCTCGTCGTGGACTCATGATGGCCCTTCAAAAATAAGCAGAATAAAGCTCAGTTGCCAGTTGGCTCAATTAAAACGATGCATTTTACAGTAATATTACGACTGAAACGATTTAATAAGTAATTATGGAAATTTTTCACTAACCAGGTGATTTAGATGGAGGAGAAACCAACACATGGATCGCTGTCAAAAATTCGATGGGCGCAGCCATCTTGGATGTAAATCATTTATAGAGGGCGCTCTTTCAATTGCACTGGCAGCGCGCGCAGCGAGATAGCTGACACTGTACTACTTGGCATCGATACTCAAGTCAAACTATAAACCACAGGAAGAAACTGTATACAGTAGTGCACTCTATATTTTCTTTGGGTTCTTATAATTACTGTCAAGTATTTATTCAAATATATGAGGAAAATACATAATAGAAAACTGAAAAATTTGGAAAATAAAAACTTTTGAAAGCATAGTTTTTTCCCATGTTTCTTAGTTCGCCAAGCCAGTGAATAAAATGCTTTATAAAATTTGCTATACAACAAACACAGGTACAACAAAACAGCTGTGTATACAATGTAACATTTTTAATTGTATTATTTATTTCAAATAACAGAATTACAAGAAATTCATCCAATGAGCATAATAAAACTTCATTCAATTAACCCTTCTGTGATTACAAGGGTCAAAATCAGTCAAAATGTTGATATACTTGCTAAGGTATATCTAGTGCACTTAAAAAGTTGAACACTGTGAAATCTTACGTGTAGTAAGTACATTAACAGGTTAAAATGAGTCGACAATTTTTTACTGGTAAAAGCATTGTCTGGTATTGTTCAGGGTGGTCAAAATGATAGTAAAAACCAGTCAACAATGCCCCTGTGTGCACATTTGGGTCAACAGTCAAAACAGGCAGTTGACTGATTTTGACCTCTATAGCGCTACTTGCCACAAAAGTTCAGCTATAGGAGGAGGGTTAATGCAACAATCTCTGGTTCAAGGCTCCTGCAAGTCACCTTCTGTCAATCCTTGTGAAAAAAAGAAAAAAAACGTGAACATTTCAAGATCATTTAATTCTAAAATGCTTCCAGATTGCTTTGTTTAAAGTTACACATGGCCTATTCGAGTCACATCTGTTGCTAGTATTGCTTATTTGCATTGACCTACGACATTTATAAATGAATGAACATTTGATTGCAAAAAAAATTATTTCGGGAAGAACTCCGAGCAATAGCCAGTGATATATTTATAATTTTGTTTGCCTAATATTAACATACCCTCAAACCTTGAATCTAAATATCAAATCCAAAGGAAGCTACAAAATTGGTATTTGGAAACATACATTAATTTCATCCCTTTAGTTTTTAAAAAATATATTGTCAAACTCATCATAATAGGGCTCAAGTCAGTTTTGAGCAAACAAAAACTGTTACATGTTCTCAGACAACAATCTTTTTTTAAATTTTTTTAAAATGCAAATCACCCCACACAAGGCCAATGGCCACTCTAAGGTGGGGGCTACTAAGTCATTGAGTTGTTACAACGACTCCACACTGAAGAAACCAGCCCCTTGCACCGAAACAAGACAAGTTAATAACCAGCCTCTTCACGGTGCGAATAGGACTGGGAGGGGTAACTAGTCCAGAACAAGGCAGTTGTTAAACTGCCTCTGCCCCTATAAGCAATTATGGTTAAGTGTCTTGCTCAAGGACACAAGTGTCACGGCCAGGATTCGAACTCACATTCTGCTGCTAACACCAGAACTTGAGTCCGGTAAGCTAGACCGCTCAGCCACGACACTCCACAATTCAACATAACAATTACTTTTTCTCTAAGATGAGAGCTCCAGAACAGCAGCAAAAAATACCAAAAAAATAAAGTCTAGACTTGTGTCGGAAGTATATTTTCTTTGCCCAATTTTCTGAAAATGAAAAAGAAAATTCAAAAAAGCATAATAATTGTTTGTGCAGTAATGCATATAATAATCCCAATAAACATGATTGCCACTTATATAACAGATTAAGATAGGGCATTGAATGACAATACTTTAATTATTTACTTTATAAACATTTATTTTATTTTTGTGTTTGTTTTAAAATTGAACTTGGAATAAAACATGTCATGATCATTTGGTTTCTTCTCTTGAATATCGTTTAATGGAAAAGTTCACCAAAAAGTGCCCTTTTTCAATCAGATTTTATTATTTCTAAGGAAGATATAGGTATTATTTTGGCAACAACAGCAAATGTCATACATAGAACATACATAGTTATGCAGATATCTGTCCCATATTAAGAAGTGCTATAGCAGTTGAGTTAATGGTAGGCTGCTGTTGCTGCAGCTGTTTCATGCTAACATTCTCTCCAGAGGTTACGCTCACCACCTCCTGGTCTGGTGTGACCATGATCGTTATCATGCGTGAGTTTCCCTGGATCACCGCATCGTCGTTGATGTCTTGCTGCTGTTCTGGCTGCTCCTGATTTTCTCTCTGTCTCTCCAGATCCTGTCTCTGTTGTTCCTCAAGACCTGACCTGATTGCCTCTAGGTCCCTCTCAATGTCCTCCATGGAGCGATTGGGAAGTTTCTTCTTTGGGATGATGCGTCTGGGTCTGCCTCTAGTTCCGCCACGCCCTCTTCTACTTGTCTGCTGCCCTCTAGGGACAGGGTCCTCCAGCATGTGAACCTTCTTTGTGAATCCAGAGTGCCTGAGTCTAACCTGTCGTGTTCTTGTTATGAGGACTGGATGTGGAATTTCATCAGCTTTCTCATTGTTTTTGGTCACTGTGATGGATGCAGTACTGGTTGTGGCTCCCTCCGAATTTGAGTTGGTACCTGTGTTATGTTCCTCTGATGTTTCATTGCTCAGTTCAGCGATAGTGGAAGCATACAAATCAGCTTCGGCATTTGATTTCAAGGCTTCCCTTGTCTGTGCCCATCTCGGACAATTATGCGCTTTTTTGTACTTTTCGCGAGCAAAGCCCTTATTGCATACTTTACAGCGAATGGTGTAGTCGTCTGTGTGGATCCGCATGTGTTCAGCCAAATTGGGACGTCGGCTGAAGCACTTGAAACACTGAGGGCATTTAAATGGCTTGATGCCACTATGTGAAATGATGTGAGCCTTGAGTTTATCAGGTCTGTTGAACATCTTCTCGCATCCTGTCAAGGAGCGGAACGGGCACTTCAGTTTCTTGATGGGGTCGTGCGTTAGGTGATGCCTCTTCAGCTTGTCTGGGCGGTTGAAAGCTTTGCCACAAGTGTCACACTTGAAGGGCTTATCCCCGCTGTGGATGAGCAAGTGGGACTTGAGGTAGTGATCCGTCTTGAAGGATTTCTGGCAGACGTGGCATGTGAACTGGCCGTGGGCACTGTGGGTTGGAAGGTGGCGCCGGAGGTAGCGTTCGCATGGGAAGACCTTCTTACAGTGAGGACAGCCATAATGGTGGTTGGTTGTGGCCACATGGTGCTCTAAGGCCTCTGGTGTGGAATAGCGATTCATGCATTTATGGCAACGATACTCCCTGCAGAAAAAAATTGTAAAATTGTTGTCATTATAAAAAAAACACATCTGTATATGTTTAATTTTGGAGGATTTACTCTCCACATCCCCAACAAACAAGAAACTAGAGGTTTGGACACAACACAGGCCTTCTTCTTTCTTTCCTTGGTGGCTACTTCTCTTCTTTCAAGAAAATTTTTGAGGCAAAGGGAGATTTGTAAAAATCCTGAAATAAGGAAAAAATCCTGATAAATCATAGGCCTGGTGAATACATGAACAAAATTATTTTGAAATGCCAAATGTCCTTACTTCTGATGTGCCCTTGGGCCCTGGTTGGGGTAGAGGCTGTGTGAGTACTGGTGGACTCCAAGATCATAGAGGGAAGGGAAATTCTTACTGCAGAGATGACACCGGTATGACATTTCGCTCTCGTGGGCTTTGGTGTGCTCCAAGAAGGAATCCAGGTCCTTGTAGGTTGTATTGCAGGATTTCAGCACACACTTGTATACCTGTCACATCAGGAGAAAACAACTTTGTGTTTTATTCTTTGCAACTTTTAGATGCTTGGTGGCAGCAGACTGGTTCTTTTCCATTATCTGTGGAATTCTGCGCAAAAATGCAAGAATCGTGGAAAAAGCACTGCCAGGTCATCAAGTGCCTCCTAGGATCTCAAAATTGGAAGTGATGAGCACAAGTTTATAGCTCAACCAATAATATCCAGTAAGTACAAGAATAAATCTTTTAAGGTATATTTTTTATTGCTAGCAAGACCTAGCAAACTGGATCTGGTAAATATGCAGAGGCTTTATAGCCAATGATTTTTCTAGTAGATTTTTTTCTCGCGCATTTATGGGGGAAATTTTTTCTTTCTTTTTTCTCCTTCAGTAAATGGAAATTTCACTCATGTGTCTTAAAAATCAGATTGAATTTTGTTGAACAAACCATTTGGCAAACCCTTCTCCCACAAGAAATCGTAACTACCAGTGCTTGGCCTTTTTTTATGAGCTGGACTGTAACTCTCATGGCAAATTTCTGACCCCACCCACTTACCTGCTCATTTTTATGGATAGTCATGTGTGTTTTAAGCTGGTAGTACGTCTTCAACTTCTTGCCACAGTACTGACATACATAAGAACTATCAATCAGTAGTTCCTCTCCATCCTCTGTTGTCGCGATGCGAGTATTGCCGCCCTCTATGGATGTGAAAGGTAAAATTTAAGAATTATAGTCAGTATACACTTTTGGTATGCATCCATACTTCATAAGAATCAAGATAAATGTATATGACATAAAACACAATAAAGGGGGCCACTTTCCTACCGTCACGTTAGCAGTTTTTCTAATGGTTGTAATTTTGTTTTTAATATCTGAAATCACCCAAAAAGAATTTCAACATTTGAATAGACATGCATGCTTATCCTAAAGATAATTTGAGTTGATTATTACTATTTTTTTTTTAATTACCCTAACATTTCCATCAACAAATGGACGGAAAAGTGAGGTAACTTTTTCCGTCCAATTTTTATGGAAATTTGAGGGTAAAAAAATAAATAAAAAAATAAAAAAATAAAATAAATCAACTCAAATTAGTTCTAGTATAAGCCTGCATGTCCATTCACATGTTGAAACACTTTTTGGTCGGTTTCAGGTACTTAAAAATAAATAACAACCATTGGAAAAACTGCTAACGTGACGGATGCAAAGTGGCCCCCTTTATTGTGTTTTATGTCATATGTATAACCAGAAGTCTATTACCTACATGAAGTGTGCCAGCCTGCTGTAATCCATACCACGGCATTGTACTCCAAATGCACGCATGCACAACGAGCTTGGTTACAGGTTTTGCTCCCCCTGCCCGGCCTGCCGTGGGGAATCATGGGACAGGCGTTTCCATGCGAAGCTAGTTCCTAGAGAACTAGACGCAATCTTAAACTAGGCGAACCATCAGCTGTGGGGATAACGCATTAATTGCTAAGGTGCACGCGCTAGATACAGTTCTCTCCCACACCGGGTAAGTCTTCAAGACTGTACTGCACTGCACTGACATCAATAAATTCATATTATACTATTGAGTTCTTTCGGGTATGTCATGTGGTGTACATGGTTTACCCGAAAGAACTCAATATCTATCTCCACCATGCAAAGCCTGAAATTATCATATTATACTGCCAACCCATCATTTTCAAAATTTGCAGGTTTTAAAAAAGTTGTGTACAATTGTGCCTACTACACCAATCTGGCACTTATCTCTACCCAACAAAGAGCATTTATCTTACCATCATCATTGCATGATACTGGTTCTACCATCTCCTTGCTCTGATCTCCATCATCACCCTGTCGACCTTGAAGTTTGGTGATTGGCTACAAGGTCAAATAGTGGTACACATGTAGTTAAAGCAATAGATGTGTTATCTGATTTATGTATTCTCTGATTTACATAACCAGTGGCAATTTTTGTCTACTGGACCCAAGGGTAAACAGGGTACAATATTCTCTTCATTAAAACATTTTTAATATATTTAATTTAATTTAATGCAAACATATCATTGTATCAATCATCATTCATCTTGAGCCAAATGCATGGATGGTTGAAACACACTAATTTGTGTAAACATTTTTTATCGCTATTTAAACTCTTCTGTATTTTTGCTTGCATTTTGCAGACCTGGAGTTTCATTCTTGTAGGGGCAAGGCCACTTTTTTCCCAAGTAAAGGGCACTTCCATTAGGATACCAAGGCCACGACCGGGCAACGAAGGCCATGGCCTCTGTGAAATTCCAGGGCTGAAATCTTTCCTACCTGCTTAGGAAGAGTTGCACCTCTACCACCAGGCCACACCTTATGGGTCTGCATATGCTTCTTAACGTTGGACTTCTGAGCGAAGGCTCTACCACACACAATACACTGGAAGGGTTTCTCTCCAGTATGGCTTCTAATGTGCTGCTGCAGGTCAAAGTTCTTGGTGAAGGTTTTGTCACAGTAGCTGCACTTCTTACGCTGTTGTTGCTTTTTGATCGGTTCAGCTCCTGATGCCGTCGATCTGCGGCGACGGGTTCCCTGCTGCTGTGCAGCGGGTGGAGAGATGATGTTGATGGTCTGCTGCTGCGACTGGGCTTGCATATTTGACGTGCCGCTGTTGCCCAGCAACTCCTGGGTCAGTCCAGCATCGGAAAGGGATATAGTGGTCTGGGTATTCAGACTGTTGCGCATTATATTATTCCCGACCTGATTTTGGGATTGCAGATGGATGCCTGCGAGGTGGTTGTTGTTGTTCGTTGTACCTGACAAGCTGTACGTTTGTTGGGAGTTGGAGTTTGTTGTGAGAATCTGCGATTGTGGTGACATGTATGATCCCGTCAGGGACTGGATGGGTGTGTTCTGCAGCATGGAATTGGAGAACTGGTCCACATTGTGGAACGATGAAATGAGCACCTCCTCATTAAGGACCACACTCGGCGACACCTGGGACAATGAGGAAGAGGTCATGTTGCCGAATGTCAAGCCCCTGTTGGGTTGAAGTGTGGCCGTGAATGCGCTGTTGCCAGACTGGGAGCGGGCAACGTTGATGTTGAGGTTAGGCGGCATGCACTGCTCACGCTTGTGGTTCATGAAGTTGGTTAAGGAGGAGAAGTTCTTCTTGCATCTTCCACACTTAAATTCATCCTCTTCTATCCCTGCAGAAAAAAAGATTGAAAAATGCTTTAAAAACCTTGACAATGTTTTGTTTGAAGTTCCGAAATGTATGGTTCCCAAGAATTGTTTTAGGACTTCCCATTTTAGTCAACTTATTTTAGTTTTTACTTTTTACATGAATTGTTACACGGTATGTCAAATTTACAAAAAGTTGCCATTTAGCAACTTTTTGTTACACAAGATAAAAATTACTATTTTTTTTTCTAAATAGTGAGCACCTAATGTGATAAAACTAAGGCCATTTCCAAAATGGCGGCTTTGGCTATGGCTATGGCTAGATCACTATTTCTTCCTATACTTCAGCATTGCCCCTGTAGCCATAGCCGTAGCCAAAAAAGCTTTATTCGGACACGGCCTAAGTTACACAGGTTAGTTTTTATATAGCAAGGTATGGTACCCAGATACTTTCTTAATTTTTACTGTAAACAATCATTACCTGTTGGATTTGGGTCCTGCATGGAACCAGTCTGTCCCTCCAGCAGTCCCAGAGACTGCACAGCCAGGACAGCTGTCTGGTTGTCCATACCTAGAAAAATAAGAAAAATATATGAAAAGACGAGTGCAGTTTTAAAATCCCCACAGTAAAATTTCAACATTTTAAAAGTGCATTAATTAATATTAATAATAGAAGATATATAAATTAAGGACAAAAAACAAATGGTTGTGAAATTTATGATCTGTTTGTCTGGACTGCATGTACTGTATCCAGGAAAATTAGAACAATTAATTTATAACAATTTCTGAAAATTAATAATCATAGGAAAAAGAGCTAAGCCACTCTTTTTTTATGAGTTTGCTTGTTTTACAGCAATTTTCAGGATTGATTGATTGCTGGTTTTGGGTGGAATTTTGATCCCATACTGAACTGGAACTGGGATATAATCTGGTGAAGGGAAAGAATGTCATATCCAACAACCACTTTATAAGGGTTTTGGGGGAATTTTGTCAATTTTTGAGGGTACAGAAAGCAAAAACTATCTTTAAAATCCACTTTTATGATGGTTTTTGGACTTTATTTCTCTTCTTAAAAAATTATCCCCTTCAGAAAATAGAAGAATCCTATTATAGTTGCCACTGCGCATGTATGATGACCATGTTGGTCACTAATTGGGGAGTTGACAAGATCAGACTGACATGACTGAGGAAGTCATTGTATACCAAAAATATTCTGGAATAATTTGAAGTATATGTCCATCATCATCCTGAGCAGGTAAGATTTCATAATGAATGAGAAAAAGTGGCGGTTGGATACGACATTCTTCCCTGGTGAAGGAAACATTCATTTTCAATAATTTTTAGAAGAAAGTCCTTGTTTGGGTAAAGAATTCAAAAACCTAAACGATCCATTGAGATAATAAGTTCATGAAATTTAAAAGACCAAGTTCTTTGGGAGTGAAAAACAGCTGAGCGAAAACGTTCATTAATTTTTTTTTTTTTTTTAAATATTTTATAACGAAAAGAAAACTGAAAGCTTGGTACTGGATGCAATTGCAAAGTTTAAGTGATACTTGTGAAATTAATTATAAAAGAAATTACCTGAAAAAGGTCTATAATTTATAACATGTGCTCCATATTAAACAAATTTTATTTAATTTTTTTTTAATAAATAGGCCTATGCCATCTGGAATGAAATGTTATGTTATTTGCAGGTAATTATTTTAAATTTCATCATTCTTGTTAATCATATAAAAGTTATACAAAAATTACAATACCCTGAATCAACAAAATCAAATATACATTTGGACTTCACTTGTTGATTTTTATCATTTGGTTTAATCCTAAGATAGCCGCCCTCCTCTCCCCTCTCCCCTCTCCCCTTCCCCTCTCCCCTTTCCCCTTCCCCTTACCCCTTCCCCTCTCCCCCGGCCCACACACATAGGCCTATACCCAAACAACTGATGCATTTATTTACTGGATGGAACAGCCAGCACACGAAAAGCGGATCCGGCTATTCCCTATGTTATCGCTTTTCCAACAATGGCTACACACCCGCTAGATCAGGAATGCCCGCTGTTCCATCAACGATTCACACATTTTTGCACCCTTTAAAATTACTTTTATTTTTGTATTTGTCCATAAAAATATGCACATTTATCTTCTATGTTTATCCCAAACAATATTGTGGGATTATAAATCACGTAAAGTGTCTACAAAATGACAAATTCATTGATTGGAATTTTGCTGCTGAGGCTTTTCACTTCGTTATTCTTGTTCGCATTGACTTTCCATTGCCATCTCTGACTGACTCTGTTCTGGACAAATTTGGGATCATAACGTCCAGTTTTAAGGTAAACAAGTATAAACATGGTCCATTAAAAAAACTTACAAATTAGGAATGGCAATTCAGAAACAACAATTAATAATAAAAGACGTTTTATATAGAAAGAAACAAAAATCAAACTTACCAGTCAACGCGTCAAAAAGAGCTTGCGCCATTTTGTCTATCCGATAAAGCACGTACTTCGTGTGTACCGTACACGTACAGTGTAGTAGTGCATGTATGGGGATATGGATGGATCTTTGAGCTGAAGATCGAACTGCCGGCCGCAAACGCAAAAAGCAGAGGGACGCGGTCTCTCCTTACAGCTGTTACAATTCCACAGGGTTAAACTATATGCGCTGCGATTCAAAGTGTAATATTCCAATGTGCGGCTCCTCGGAACCTCACCCCGCCACACGTAACCATCCCCTGAACATGTACATTTTGGGGAAAGTTTGTAAATAAGCCTAGGCCTAGGTCTAATTTGGGATTTTTTTAACTAATTGAAAATGTTGGAAATTTTCGGTAAATGTTTGAAATTTGTTGTCAACATTGCAAAACAATGGCATGCCATTTATTTTAATTCAAATGTAATTTGAAATTCTAGGAGGAGTTTAATTTTCTCTGGGCCCAAAATGTGTGCAGAGACTAGAATGACCCATGGACCGTCCCCCTTGACAAAAAGCTCTCTCCCCAGGATATACGCCCATGTCGGGCGCAAAAGAATGTTTTGCTATAAATCTACTTGATATGAGAAGAGAAAAACGGTAGTTTCTTTTTAAGGACAAAATTCTTGGAAAGGACGAAATAGGACCTCAATGGACTGCAAATATTTCTTCCAATTCCGCCTCAGTGTAACAAGAGGTGATGCTGCGGGAAGGTCACGCGGCCCACGCCCTCAAAACTATATAGAGAAGACCGACAGGCTAATTATTTGACCATATAGAGAAACACAGATTTTGAATCAGCTTCTTGCGGTAGTTATTGTTCCCTTCCATTTTTCTACAACCAGTATACCAAAGGAAAATGCAAGTGAAATAACAATTACAACTTTGTAAATCAATTTGAATCGAATAAAACAAAATTGCAGGCTAAGTATGTTTTGGGGCAAGCCCTAAATTTCTGAAAGATATTCTAATAGGCCTAACTTCCACCAAAGGGTATCAATTGTTCTTGTGGGGAAGATTTTTTTGTTTTGTTTAAACCAACTACAACGAGAAAGCAACATGATAAAATACCATCATCCAGACAAACCCCTCCCCCCCCCCCCCCCACCCACCTACAAGATCAATATGTTGGAAAAATAACGCCGGTGACCTCACTAAAGGGCCGGTCACACTGCAGCGATTACAAGTAACGATAACGAAAACGACGCAAAAGAACGCATTCTATTGGTTAAATTGTACCGCGCGGAATACACGCACGCTTATTTAACCAATCGATGGCGTTCATTAGCAGTGTTCTCGTTCTCCTTACTCGTTATCGCTGCAGTGTGACCGGCCCACACCCCTCATTTTAATCGGGCCCAGTTTCCCAGGTAGTCCACACATTTCAACAGCCTCCACCTAATTAATTGCGCCCCTCTGGAAATAAAACATCGTTTGAATTGTACTACACATGCGCAGTCTGTGAAGCCATTTTAATTTCTCGCGAGAAGGAACGCCATTATCGCCGAGTATCGTTCTTTCCGGGGTTTCGTCTTGCAACGGGATTTCGTCGAGAAATTACGGGAAGTTTGGTAAAAACTTGGGTAAAACTTTTAAAACTTTATTTCTTAGCAATGAAGTGAATATTTATGGTTATTGTGGATTGTAGATACGTATAGAAATGCCGAAAAGACATCGGTAAGTGTACAACCAATGCGACTAGTCTTTTTGTACAGCATGCATGCACCTATATATTTTTTACGAGCAGACGAGGCCAGTCTTTGGCGTTGCGTGCAGTTCTGCGCCTGCATGCATGCTGCGGGTAGCTCAGTGGTCAGTGCAGTGGAGGGGCGCTAAGCGGAGGGGCGGGGCGTGCATATTTCTTCCAAACTACCTTAGCTCAGATCACTGACACTGTCCTCCACCTTGTTGGGGATTTGAATAGGGTAGAATGTCGTATCCGACCGCCACTTTTTGTCATTCAATATAACCAATAATGTAACCTTATCTAGTTCTCCACCTTAACTATACTAGTATAGTTAAGGTGGAGAACATGGATGATTGATGATGGACATAACTACTAAACTAGGGCCTAGCCTACTTCAAATTATTCCAGGATATTTATTTAATGAAAAATCAGGCATTTTTGGTATCCTCAATTTACCCTAAATGACGCACCTAAGGATATATCATCAACTGGACAGTAACTTAAAAATGAAATTAGCAGTTTGGTGTTTCAGTTTGTTTCAGTGAAGGATTCTCTTGTAAAATGTGGAATTTCAATGCATGATCATACGCGTGGAAGTATTGAGCGCCGTTTTTTGATATGCACAGAATTGTGGTCATCAAAAAAATTGATGTTGGTATAATGACTCGCCCCCAAACTGTTAAAGTTCATGGGGGCACAGAAAATATACCCAAGAAGAAAAACAGTTGAATCATGTTTCATCTTCGTATTCCAGATGGCTTGTAAAATTGTTTTTAATCTTGAAAATAAAAATATTGTTTTAGATTTTTAAAATAAAATGGTATAATTTGGAGAAGCTCTCAAAACTGGTGGTTACAATTTTTGCAAAAAGTACTTTAAAACTTGTGTAAAAATTGCTGTTAACATTTTGTCAAATAAAAGATTTCTTTTCATAACCATCATGATATTAATGTTTCATTTTCTCAATAATTATCTACTACCGACGAAGTAGACACCAACGAATTAAGTAGTCTTCGTTAAGGAATGTGTCCATTTTGAGGATCAGCATTTCTTTAAAAAATCATTGCAAATGCAAAGCATTCATATCTTTTGGTTTCCGCAGACAACAGCTCATTGACGGTATAGAACAATAAAATCACAGATGTTTGTGGAAAAAAATTGAGGTCATGTAAATCCCTTACTATTTGTATCTAGTAAAATCAGCTGTTAAACAACTTTTTCCACTTTCACAAGCACTAACTTTCCAGTTAATCATACAATTTCACTATAATGTTTATTTTTGTAATAAGCATGACCTAAATAAGTTTATGCAACCAGTAATACGCCATAGTTTTGTAAGTTTTACGAGAAATGCTAAGCCAAAGGTAAGTGCGTCATTTCACGAGTGCGGCGAATTACGTACATGGACGATATACAATGACTCCCTCAGTCATGTCAGTCTGATCTTGTCAACTCCCCCGTTAGTGACCAACATGGTCATTGTATATGCACACTGGCAACTATAATAGGATCCTTCTATTTTCTGAAGAGGAGGATTTTTTTAGAAGGGAAATAAAGTCCGAAAACCATCATAAAAGTGGATTTTAAAGAAGGTTTTCGCTTTGTGTACCCCCAAAAAAATCGATAGAATCATATTTTAACTGGTTAGTGGTTGCAAACAAAATTTCCCAAAAACCCTTACAAAATGGCGGTCGGATACGACATTCTTTCCTTTCAATAAATTTACACAATTCTACAGTGGTTATAATAATTATTAACAATATTCAGGTTACCAGCTAAATTATTGTTAAGTAAGACTAATTGCGGTGACACCATGTGAAATTCTCAATTGAGTAGTAATTAGTTCTGAAAAGAACTGGAGGTACAACTCGACGTTTCGATCAGTGTGCTCTGATCGTCCTCAGATTAGTCTTACTTATCCTCACCATGCAAAAAGCTACAAGTTTTACCTAAATTATTGTTAGTCTGAATGCCTCTTGAGGCTCTTCCATTCACAGTCTTCTATTTTTAGAATAGTGATGTAATTGTCACTGTGACAATTACATCATTATTCTTAAAATAGGAGATGGTGAACGGAAGAGACATTGGGACGAGTTACCAGCATGACCAGCAGTAATGTTATAACGTTAGTCGTCAAACTCAAACTGCAGTCATCATCATCCTCCTCAAATGCTAATATGGAGTTAATCCATCCCAAGTGCATGTTGTACAATATTCAGTAATTAACGTTAGATTTAGAATAGGCCTATACGTTAAATGATTGCTGGTAATAAGTACAATTACAAACATTGCTTTACCCCACTTTTTATTATCAAGGGCTGGATTACCTAGCAACATTGGCATTAACTTGCCCAACTCACCTCCCCCAAATCAAGTCAACTCGTACGCGTGCCAACTCGTACGCATGCCAACTCGTACGCATGCCAACTTGTACGCATGCCAACTCGTACACATGCCAACTCGTACTCATTTTGGTCAACTCGTACGTGTGCCAACTTGTACGCATGCCAACTCGTACTCATTTTGGTCAACTCATACGCATGCTAACTTGTACGCATGCCAACTCATACTCATTTTGGTCAACTCGTACGTGTGCCAACTTCACGCATGCCAACTCGTACTCATTTTGGTCAACTCATACGCATGCTAACTTGTACGCATGCCAACTCATACTCATTTTGGTCAACTCGTATGCGTATCAACTCGTACGCATGCCAACTCGTACTTTTACCAACTCTTACGCTTACCAACTTGTATGCTTACCAACTAGTAAACCAACTCGTACGCATAATTATTCAAATTGAAATAAAGATGGTTGTGTTCAAATATTTATTGTGTTCACATATTTATTTTTATCCCCCAACAGATGAAGCTAACAATGATGATGGATTGAGGGCACGCTTTGTTACACAATCAGGGGGAAGGACCGTGTTTTTAAAATCTGTGATTTTTGGGTCAAGAAGGGTGAATTTTTGTTGTCAAGGATAATTGGAAATAAAATTACACGATAATGTATGAACATGCATGGGCTGGGATTGTTTTTTTTTGGATCAGACGGTAATGCTCAATTAATTAACAAACTTGATGATCATAATTACAGAAAAAAATCCATTAAAATAATAATTAATATTGACTTTGTGCAGTGCACTCAAATACATGCAAACACATGTGGCTGTGTGATAGGAGGTCAAACACAAAGACACTCAAAATTTGTATGTAACTCCCAACCCATTGACTTTGTGCAGTGCACTCATACACAGCTGTGTGTGACTCTGTGGTTTGACCTACCAATTGGAAATGCACCCAAAAATACTCAAGTGACTGTCTGTGAGTGCCGTGCTGACTGGGCCAAATTTCAGCCTGGGCATAGGAGGGTTAATAAATTAAACTCACAATATAATTATTTAATCACAAGAAAAAATACGGTCCATACTAAATTATCCTTAGAGATATATAGTCATTACTCAACACAACCAAAAAAATAGTCCATAAAAATATTTATTGGGCCTACCGAGTATGATTTGGCACACATACGAGTTGACATCATGTCGAGTACAAGTTGGTAGAAGTACAAGTTGGTAAGTATACGAGTTGGCAAAAGTACGAGTTGGCACACGTACGAGTTGACTCGAATTCCCTCCCCCTTCCTCACTGCTGTTTTATCCTACTTGGCTTGATGAATTATCACTTAGCAGTGATACATCAGATATCACTCTGAACATAATAGAAAGACGGGCTGTAGTCCTGATTTGTAACTGTCGGGTATAATTCCCCAAAATTGTCTGCCGCTTACCATCCTTCCAGTCATCTCAAGAAATCACTGTCACTGTTTTATGATGAATTTGTTATTTTGCTATTTTTAAAGTGGAAAAGTGCGTAGAAGTGGCTACTGTTTGATGCCAGCATGACGTCTTTGAAAATGAAAACTGATGAGGAGACTAGTGATGAAGCCATACTTCACATGGATGTGGAGCAGATGACTGTGGTGCCAACCATTTTGACTGAAGGTTTGTACCAACTATGAAGTGCCCCCTGAAAATTTAGATTTCCAATAAAAATATAAAAGCACCTACTGCAGTACCATCAAAGTACCCCAATTAAAATCCATGTTCCCCCCCCCCCCCAAGAAAAAATCCTGGAACATCAGTGGTGAGTTTGGATGCTTTGGTGATGAGATAATAGGCACATTTAAAGACTCCTTTTTGACGTCTATCTCTATCTCTAGTCAGAACTCGGACTCGACCTTCAAGATTCAGGACTTGGTCAAACTCAACATTCAGGCAGATGCACTGAGGACTCGTTAACAAGGACTTGAATCAAGGCAGTTTTTTTTACTTAGGCCATCGATCCTATTAGGGCGCATTGAGCAATCGTTAAACTATTGACCCAAACTATTCATTTAGCTTGCTTCATTTATTTACCAGTTTACCAGATTTGAAAGCAATGGTTCTGCATGGAACAGCTTCTGGAAGTGGACAAAAGAAGTGATAATTGACAGTCCTAATACCTATAAAACAGCTACTGTAGTCTGGAACATCAATGGCACTGCCACTATTAATCCTTCACTAATCCTCCCTACACAATAGGCAGTAATCTCTTGGTCTGACCCAGGAGGGCCAGTTTAGCTGGGTGCATTTAAGCATTTACAAAACTATTCTCAATTGTTCAACCATTGAATTGTCTTAATAGAACCGCTGGCCTTAAATAAAATGTTACAGAAATTAAAAATGTTTTTTCTTTAAAATCTTGATCAAAATAGCAAACCTGGAAGATGAAGAACCCATGGCAAAGAGACAGAGGTTTGATGAAGAAGATGCAAGAATAACTATGGATGATAGTGTCAAGGTTGGATACCATTTTAAACAGATTTTTAAGGGACAGTATCGTCACGATCAGAGCAGACTTTCAACAGGGCATGGAATCAGTGTCCTAGATTAAGATGAACACAATTACTGAAAATTACTGGCTCATTTGTGCAGCAGCAACAGTAATATGACCTTATCATCTGGGATAATTAATTTGTTTAAATATCAAATGTAAATGTAATTTGTTTAAATATTTAAATTGTAACTTCCAATATGATTCAACCACAACAGTTTCAACAGAATTTACAGGAAAATAATTCGTTTTGAATTTGTTACCTGTTATCATAATTGAAGTTTAGTTTCTAATTTCATCAGAAATCTATGTTAAATTTGCTATCTCTAAATAAATAATTCCCCAGATAGTTCATTAACCTACAATATTTGTCCTGATACTCCATTTTTAGGCTATTCTCTTTAATATCAACAAGGCCATATCCTATCGGTTAGACAGTATGGAGCGCAAGTTGACAAATCTTCACAACACCTGCTACAAGATGGGACGCAAGATGGACAATCTTAACTTCTCGGTCATCAAAGCTCTGTCCAGAATAAAGGAATTAGAGAAGCCTGTGTATGTATTCTTTGTATTCAGAGTACTTTGTTTGTTTACAAGTTTTGTAATCACCAGCTGTCTTTCAGAGATGCAATTCTAAAATGTTAATTTTAAGGTGAATTTTCCACATTTTCACTTCTTTTTTAAATAATTCAAATCTGAAATCAGAACTACTAAACTGTGTTGCCCACTATTTGGGGAGGGGGATATCCTCGCAGCTATGTATATGTATTTTATAAATTTCTTTTATTTACAAATGACTAATTGACTCTCTTCAAAGTCTGCAGTTCTAAGTCCAGCAGACTGCAGATGTCTCTGCTGTCCACAGAACAAAATAAAGTTTGCGTTAAAGAAAGCATCACTATATATTGGAATTACACCAAACATTGAAAGACGGTTAGTAAAGTGATATTTCAGCATCAGCAAATGATATTAAGAACAAATTTTTTTGTTTATTTTTTGCAGTGAAAATGGTGCCCCTGCGACTGGTAACACAGTCGTCATTGGTTTCCCCTCAGAAGGTAAAACTAATGTTTGATGACTGAATTACCAGTGTTGCTAACCAGTAGATTGTGTTGTCTGTATGACTATTTTTCTCTTGCAGAAATAGTGTCACTAAGATAGCCAAGGGCATAGCTGCCAACTATTAGAAATTTTTAGTAATTATTACGAATTTTCTCAGGAATTATGAAAGTATGAATTGCTCTTTAAAAATTAAAAATTTCAATGGAAAAAAAAAGCCCTTGATAAAGTACCATTTTATGAGCATTCGGGTAAACTCATGTGTAACGATCGTAAAAATCAGAATCGGTACCCATACCGAATGTTTTCGTAAGTTCTGAATTACCGAAAAGTATTATGGATGTCAATTAGCATAGTATAGATACCTTGTTTGTCGGGGTACCAATTTGTGCGATGTAGTAATGGGTAATAAACAGGAACCAGCGAAGAGGCTATGGTTTCATGACACCCGCCACTGTGTAAACGTGCAATCGGAAGTGAAAAAAGTTTCATTACTAATTGGAATTTTGAAATGTTGGCAGCTATCCAAAGGTTAAGGACTGACTCATAAAGAACAAGAAAATTCTTATCATTTCGGTTTGCGGTAATACTTTGTGTTAATCTCAACTATCGCTAAGTGAGTTACAGGTTCTGAAAAGAACCTTATCGCCCAATCTCAACTGTCACTAATATTGGGCAAATCATTTCTCAACTATCGCTAAGTGAGAGTGTGGTTCAGGGAGAACCACGGGGGACTTCGCAGGGTCTTCTCTACGTTTCGATTAGCAATATCAGTGATTCAATGAAAAAGAAAACTGCATTCAATGAAGCAAAAAACACGAGCCACACATCTGTAAAAGTATAAAATTAATGAATACTTAGAAATTGCAATGTTAATTTAAACTTCTGTATCTTACCTAAGGTGACCACGAGCACATACCATCCAGCCCACAGTCTCCGATTTCACAAAGCATCAGTCGGAACGTTACGCTGATAACTTTGAACACAGAAGGTAGGATTCATTGCACAAAACAGGCCACACCGAGGTCTTGAAGTGGCCATCAATCTATGGTCACCTGATGGGTCACCTGATGGGTCACCTGCCCAAAGTGACCAACGTGACCAACCTTGACTGCAGGCAATGTAGATCCAGGCAATGTAAATTTACTAAATGTAAATTTACTAGCCTTTTTGGCATTGTGTTTCCCCCCCCCCGCCCCGCCCCCCCCCGCCCCCGCCCCCGCCCAATGTGTCCCCTTTTCAAGACCCTATATCTTCACCTGCTTGACTGTGCTGTTGAAATGCGGACATGTTAAACTTGGCCACTGGGGGAAGACTAAAATTAATTTTGATTGATTTGATTGGGTAGCCTAGTGCACTCATAAATTATGGAAGGAGTCCAGAGCCTATAACTTCAGCCCTCAATCCCTCTCTCCTTAACCTGGGTCATTGAATCCATTTTCCATTCGTTTTAAAATAATATTCACTTTGCATTATCCCAAGTGTCTTGAAAATTTATTTTATGTTTTTTTCTTCAGATGACTATCCAAACGGTTGTTGGCTTGGAGACGAACTGAACATGGAGTGCAGAGTGAGATGTTGCATCTCGTCAGCGTAAGTATTGCTTGATTCTCTTCATAAGCAGTCACAAATTTCCATCTCCAAATACGTGGAACTCTTCTTGGAGTTTCTTTATACCAAAATCTGTACTGACCATAGAGCAAAATCCTGTGCTCAAAGTAGCTTTAGGCAATGTTTTTAATTGTAAAACGGCACACAAAAACCACCTAGTCGGAAAGATTTTCTGCTTGTGTGCATGCATACTTTGTGTAACCAGAGAATCAGCGCTTCAGGCCTGGGATCTCTCAGGATTTTTCCTTATTTCAGGATTTTTTACAAAGAGAAGTAGCCACCAAGGAAAGAAAGAATCTTCCAAAATTAAACATCCAGGAGACCCAGGCCCGGTAACCATTTTCAGGGTGTTTTACTTTTGTCAAATCACACCCCTTACAAATTCCGAGTTAGCCCTGTAGGCTCAAAATGGTGCCTAAGTACAGAATTCTGTAAAAAGTCAAAGTCAAAATGTTGTCATGTTTTGTTTCCATTTCAAAATCTTGGTTGATACTGTGATACATAATTATATGACCAAGGACAATAATAATAATGAAGATCTTGTTACAGTGACATGTTGCACGTCATGCAGACCGCAAAAACTCCAGAGAAATGCGCCCTCAAGTTGCTGGACTACCTCTTCGATCGAGAAACGCAGGCTTCCTCGAACCTGTCCGGAACAGGAAAGCATGGCAAGAAACAGTTAAACCCGCTCATGATTTATGGCCTAAGATGTGAGTATTTGAGGAATTGGTCTAATTGAATATCTTGTATTAGACTTGTTTTTATGGCAGTGAATGGATTGATGATTGATGGCTTGTCACAAAATGTCACGTCACAAAATTTCAAATTTGTCACATAAATGTCTCAAATGTCACAGAATCTTTGGCACCTTTTGCACAGAATGTCACATCAGTTTTGCCTTTGTCGCATTTGATTGGCATAGATTAAAACATCATGACCAGTTGACCGGTAATACTCATGTCTGTTTCATGAAAAATGGAACCACCACTAAAATGCAACATCAGATTACACTCTGTGTAAATCTACACTGAAGACTCGAAAGTACAAAAGAAAAATCAGGAAAAAGTGAAAGATTGCCCAAAGTGCCTCTGAAGTATAATCCAACTAAAGCATGTCACAAAATGCCAGACAATTTTTTATACTTCTGTTTATGTTCCTTTTGTCACATTTTGTCACAAAATTGTCAAAATGTCACAGATTTTTGGTCAATGAGATTTTGTCACAAAATGTCACCATGTCACAGATGATCCATTCTCTGTTATGGTCATTGTTCATGCCACTCCTCGATACCTCATGCAATTTGGATGAAAAGTAAATTCCTATATATAAACAGGCCTGTGATTTCGAAGGATTTTTTACAAATCTCCACAAATCTCCACAAATTTCTTGAAAGAAGAGAAGTAGCAACCAAGAAAAGAAAGAAGTAGCCTGTATTGTGTCTAAATGTTTCTTGTTTGTGGGGATGTGGAGAGTCTGTAAATCCTCCAAAATTAACCATCTAGGAGGTTCAGGGTGCTTTGTCCTTGAGACCAAAGGGAGACCCAGGCCCGCTACCCATTTTTCAGGATTTGTTACTTTTGTCAAATCACACCCATGCTATAAGAAACAATGTTGCTCAATAAGAACTCACAAATTTTTTTAAAATAATATTTGTACCACCCCTTTTTTGAGACCCTGGAACCTCCCTATATTTGAATCAGTAAAATTTATCAAAAGTGTATAGAATTGATTTAATTTTTCCCTTACACCACTGCACTGCATGCTCGGTGCTTTCCGAGTGTCCCTCTTTTTCACAGACACTGGGAAAGCACAAATCAATTGTTTGTCACCCGACGCAAGAATTTCATAAAACACTTTGGTATCACTGATACGGAATGGCTCAGTGCACATCGTAGCCCTCTAGCGGTGAATTTGCACCCAGTGTCTTGATGATAGCCACTTTTGCGTCGTGTGAGCGTTGTGCGTACACTTTATGTGCATATGTTATGGTACTAAGCGCGCGTGTACTTCTACCAGCCAATGATCGCTGGAGATATTCCGTGCATATGCACATCAACTGCAAAATACGCCAAACGCAATGCACTATGGCTGCCCTTTCGCCCACAGTGGTCTAGTAACATGTGCCCTCAACAGCTCATGCACTGTGCAAAAAAGTAGACAAGTAACCCATTCAATGTGTATTTCTAAAGGTCACCTCATCAAACACTTTGGAATCACCGATACGGAATGGCACCGCATCAGAATGAATATTGACTCTAAGTGTCGGACAGCATTTCGTCGCAAGCAGCGTGGCCTGCCGTTGACTGTCAAGGCATTCGGTTATAAAACGGGCACGTCTGATGCAGATCAGACTCTAGACGACAGTGTGAGTAGCAAACAGGAAGATGCTGAAATGCATGAATTTACTTTGGCGTAGTGCTGAAATTCTAGCTTAGTGCTGTGATTCGTTTGAGTTCAAGTTTGTGTCTTGAATATCAAGACTTATTAAGCTGGTGTATATCTCATGCAAAGACAAATTGATGTTTACACCATCGCAAAGAATGGAATGTGGGATTTGAGAAATGGGTTTGACTTGCAAATTGTTCCTGATTAGGTGGGTTTTCCTTGGAATATTTTCTGGGGTTTCCGCCCACCTCTGAAACTGAACACTGCTCTGTCATCTGTGCACAGGTTTCTTTAGGATTAGTTACAGAGAGGTTCTTTTGAAAAATCCTTGGTTTTGCATAAAATCATAAAAAATGGTTTTTAATAGTAACAGTTATGAAACTAACCAGAACAAAAATCTAGTGAGTAAAGACTGCGGTGACACCATGTGAAATTCTCAATTTGAGTAGTAATTAGTTCTGAAAAGTTGTAACCTCTTTTTTACTACTCAATTTGAGAATTTCACATGGTGTCACCGCAGACAGTCTTTACTTATCCTTTACACCTTGCAAAGCTACAAATATTAAAAACCTAGTGTACAAATTTGTATTTTTATATTAAGTGTCATTGGATCATGAACCGTCAAGTGCTCTCTTAAATATTTAGATTGAGGTTCGGCCAGTTCAATTGAAACCAGTGACAGATCTTTTGTAGTTTTGTCCCTGGTTTCAGTCATTTGGATTGATTTTCAATCTGGAACTTTTAACCCTCCTACTACTACAAGAGTCAAAATCAGTTAAAATGTTGATATACTTGCCAAGGTATATCTAGTGCACTTAAAAGTCAAACACTGTCAAACCTTACTTGTAGTTAGTACATTGACAGGTCAAAATGAGTCGACTGTTTTTGACTGGTAAAAGCATTGTCTGGTATTGTTCAAAAAATACCCCTGTGTGCACATTTGGGTCAACAGTCAAAACAGGCAGTTGACTGGTTTTGACCTCTACAGCAACTTTCCACTAAAGTGCAGCTATAGTAGGAGGGTTAAAGAGTGTATTGAAGCATTTGTTTATATTATACCTTGATTTTTCATGACACAATTCATTAGGGTGCCTGGTCTCGTACAAGCTTTCTACCAGGTTTACCCCCATATATCACGATGTTATTAAGAACCAGTAATAAAATTACATGTATTTACTGTAATGAGTGCCATGGTCGATCGGTTTAGTGCATCGGATTTGTGTTCTGATGGCCGAGTCGTCAGAATGTGGGTTCGAATCCCAACCACGACCATGGTGCTTGTGTCCTTGAGGGGTAAATGGGTACCTGTGAGGGCAGAGTTGGTTGTTGTGTTTGATTAGCTCTATATGCGCTGTAATGGCAGCAATTGAGCTGTATACTCCCCAGGGAGCTGAGATGGTTTCTGGAATGATTTATGAGCCTGATGATGAGCAGGGGTAATAATAAAATGCGCCTTGAGCACCAGTTTGGTGGATACGTGCGCTATATAAGTCTACATTATTATTATTAATTGTATTAACCCTCCTACTATTGCTGCACTTCAGTGGGAAGTTGCTACAGAGGTCAAAACCAGTCAACTGCCTGTTTTGACTGTTGACCCATATGGGCACACAGGGGCATTTTTGACTGGTTTTTACTAATAATAATATAATAATAATGTCGGGCATTTTAAAGCGCTCTTAAACAAGGTATCAGAGCACTGTACATTATTACCCCTGCTCATCAGGAGCATAAATCATTCCAGAAACCATCTCAGCTCCCTGGGGAGTATACAGCTCAATTGCTGCCATTTCGGCGCATATGGGCTAATCAAACACAACCAACTCTGCCCTCACAGGTACCCATTTGCTCCTGGGTGGAGAGAAGCAATTATGGTAAAGTGTCTTGCTCAAGGACACAAGTACCACGGTCACAGACAGGATTCGAACCCACATTCTGATGACTCAGCCACCAGAACACAAATCCGATGCACTAAACCACTCGACCATGGCACTCCATACTGTCATTTTGACCACCCTGAACAATACAAGACAATGCTTTTACCAGTCAAAAACAGTAGACTCATTTTGACCTGTAAATGTACTTACTACACGTAAGGTTTGACATTGTTTGACTTCTAAGTGCACTAGATATACTTCGGCAAGTATATCAACATTTTGACTGATTTTGACCCTTGTAGTAGGAGGGTATTGTGAATTATGATGTTATGGAAAGTAAAACAAACAAGGTTTCCTTTTTTATATTTGTAGCTTTTCATGGTGAAATAGGTTAAGTAAAGACTGTTTGTGATGACACCATGTGAATTTCTCAATTGAGTAGTAATTAGTTATGACGTGTCGATCAGTACGCTGTGATCATCTTCAGAACTAATTTCACATTGTGTGACCACAGACAGTCTTCACTTTTCCTTTTTTGTTTCTTCTTCCCTTGAAGCAGTATGGAGAAAGAGAAGACCACATAAATGACTCTCACAGCTCCGAGGAGAGCAGCCATGGGGTTCACATACAATTGCCAGCTGAAATATCCCATGAAGTTGAACATCAGCAAGACGGCAGCACCATCATCAAGGAGGTGAGATTATACAATTAAGCTGAAGTAAGGACTTCACAGTATAAGCACAACACAGAACCATTTTGTAACATGTTGCATCGTTGAACAATAACAAAATTGGTTGTATTGAACAAGTTGCCACAACGTCACTCTCCAGAGATTTATCAGGCGGATTTCCTGTCATGAAACCTGTTAAACTGTCCATAATGTAACTTGCTTTGTGTTGGCCGTGATGTTCTGGTGTCGGTTACATGTAGTCAAAAATTAGCAAAGTTGATTTGCACAGGTTAAATGTACACATTAGACTTGTATTTTATCTTGACACGAGTCCGATTTGAGTTTATGTCCTGGAAAAGTAGTGTTTTAAAAAAAATTAAGCAAGTATACATGATCTGGTTAAATTTTCAGAAGAAATTACAGGACCCAAATCGTCACGATCAACAGGACATGGAATCGGAGTGCTAGTTTTAGATTAACTCAGTGACTGAAAATAATACACCACATAAGGTCATATTACCGTTGATGCTCCATAAATGAGCCAGTAAATTTCAGTCACTGTGTTCATCTTAAACTAGGACACCGATTCCATGCCCTGTTGAAATACTGCTCTGATCGTGACAATATTGTCCCTTTAACCAGTTCGCGTCGGAGGCCGTGTATACACGCAATCTTTTTTTGCACCACGGATCGGAGAGCGTCTAAACACGCCATAGGAAACTCCGGAATATTTGTATGCATGCTCGGTTGAGCCACGCGTGTACGGTGACATGCTCGGAAGACGTGGCCACGCGCTGTGGAAGCTTCCATTAACGTGTGTGTGGGAAAAAGAAACCCGCACACGGGCCCAGAAAAACTTTTTTATTCCCGTGAACTGGTTAAATATTTACCTATGATGTGATTTTCAAGTAGTCCCTTGCATCAATCTGTCTCAACCAATCAACAGGTCCGAATTGAACAGGACGGGGTGCCACTCCATGAAGGCCAGATAAATATCACCGAATCAGGAGAGATTCAGATAGCGGTGATGGAGGAATTTGAAGGAGGAACTACCCTCGTTCTCCAGCAGAGTGAATCCCACGAGAAACACAATAAAGAACATGTCATCAGGACGAAGGAGGTTGTGATTGAATCCCGGGCAGACATTGATGGTGCTCAATGAAAGAATGTGCTGCCAAACATTGACAGATCCAGGTCGGGGGGGGGGAAGGATCAAAAGAGCGGCATGTGTTAAAAATCAAACATGTACAAACAAATTGTGTACCGTATCTTATGTTTTGTAAATATTTCTGTTATCTTTTGTGGCTTGTCCTCAAAAAAACACATTTTGGTACAGCCTTGGGTAATTTTTTTTTAAATTCTCATTAATTATGGCTACCTGCCCATTGTGGCCAATGTTTAACAATACAGGTTACGGGGGCAACTAAAATTGCCAACAATCTCATGGTAGCCTAGTACAAAACATCTGTGGAGTGTCGTGGCCGAGCGGTCTAGCTTACCAGACTCGAGCGGTCTAGCTTACCGGACTCAAGTTCTGATGTTAGCAGCAGAATGTGGGTTCAAATCCCGGCCGTGACACTTGTGTCCTTGAGCAAGACACTTAACCATAATTGCTTATAGGGGCAGAGGCAGTTTAACAACTGCCTTGTTCTGGACTAGTTACCCCTCCCTACCATAAAGAGGCTGCTATTAACTTGTCTTGTTTCGGTGCGAGGGGCTGGTTTCTTCAGTGTGGAGTCGTTGTAACAACTCAATGACTTAGTAGCCCCCACCTTGGATTGGCCATTGGCCTTGAGTGGGGCGATTTGCATAAAAAAAAATTTTTTTTTAAAGTAGGAATGGTGAGTGTTGCCAGTTATGTACACTTTTAAATGCTGCTTTGATTCCGTCAGTATAATAGAGATTTGCGATTTGACCCACAACCTCATGCAACAAAGGATAGAGTAGTGCTGTGCATCCATGGGTTATTTTGGAACCGTGTACCTGGTCCGGTTCCCCGGGTACCCATAAAAATGAGGGACAAAACCGGATTTTCCACCGTGTCGCTGCGCTTGATAATTCCTTGTGCAATGCCTAGGCATAATGCAGTGCAAGACAGTGGACATCATGTGCATTTGTTTATTATCATAATAATAATAAGACAAAAAGAAAATTTATGAATTATGTACCTGAAACTTTATTATAAACATGGAAGATCGTTAAAAATAAGTGAAGACTGGCATTTGGTTTCGGGTACCAGAACCTGGTATTGAACGCTACAGTCGGGTACCCGTGTACCTGTCACAGGCCTAGGATAGAGTTGCCACCAGTGCATTATAACCACTGTTTATCGTTCCCATTGATTACCACATTACACATCTGAATCTATGCAGCTGGTGACATGACCTTTGCTGTGCCTTCTGTCTAATTTATTTCTAAGAATAGCAACCCTGATTATCTTAGGCAATAAAGTTACCTGCGTCATTCCCGAAAAAAAAGTTATAAAACCAGTTGGAGATAATAAACCCATGTTTCAAATCAATTTTATTTTAAATTATAGCCATACATTTGGACCAACGTTTAAAACAAAATCTATGCTATGATATAATATAAATAAGGCTTAAAAAGGTTTGCTCGATCGATTGGAGTTCTGCCATGCTGTGTATTGAATGACCTTTTTACATAGGGGGTGTGAACGTTTGCCCAATGTGTGCGGCCTCTCTTAGCCACCATACTTTGTGTATGGGAAATTTTGTCTGGTTCTAAAATAATTGCATAAACAAACAAAAACGCATCACCGCACCGATTTTGAAAAGAAACCGTAGACTTTTTCTTTGGCCTTTAGGGTAACAAATATTGTGAAAACAAAAATCAACCATTACACCACATAAAGTCATATTACCGTTGATGCTCCATAAATGAGCCAGTAATTTCCAGTCACTGTGTTCATCTTAAACTAGGACACCGATTCCGTGCCCTGTTGAAATACTGCTCTGATCATGACAATATTGCCCCTTTAAATATTTACCTATGATGTGATTTTCAAGTAGTCCCTTGCACCAATCTGTCTCAACCAATCAACAGGTCCGAATTGAACAGGACGGGGTGCCACTCCATGAAGGCCAGATAAATATCACCCAATCAGGAGAGATTCAGATAGCGGTGATGGAGGAATTGGAAGGAGGAACTACCCTCGTTCTCCAGCAGAGTGAACCCCACGAGAAACACAATAAAGAACATGTAATCAGGACGAAGGAGGTTGTGATTGAATCCCAGGCAGACATTGATGGTGCTCAATGAAAGAAAGTGCTGCCAAACATTGACAGATCCAGGTGGGGGGGGGGGGGGATCAAAAGAGTGGCATGTGTTAAAAATCAAACATGTACAAATTGTGTACCGTATCTTATGTTTTGTAAATATTTTTGTTATCTTTTGTGGCTTGTCCTCAAAAAAACACATTTTGGGTCAGCCTTGGGTAAATTTCTCATTAATTATGGCTACCTTTAAAAAATCAACCATTACACCGAGCCTAGTATTTTTGGCAATAATTTACCCACCCCAATTTTGTTTTACTCGACGTGTAACACATTTTTTAATTTAATTTTTTGCCTTAAGATTCCTGAACATGTGGTATATGTTGGTTCATATTTGATTGTACAAACAAAAAACATTCCTCAAAGGTACCCGTTTTCATTGAGGTGTGAACATATTTGAAAACAAATTCATATATATTTGGTGGGGACTTCTGACCGTTTGCTCCACCATTTTAATGCAGGATTATGCATAGACACAATTTAACCCTCCTATGGTTTGACCTTTCAAAATCTGCTTACGGGCCAAAATGGCTATCAATAATTATGAACCCTTTAAAACCCTCCAGAATTTGTTGCTACTGAACAACCACACCTTTCAATACCCTTTGAAAGGTATTGAAACATTTCAACACCAGTTTGTTCAGAGAGTTGTTACACCTTTCGAAACCTTTCATAGGTCCCGTTTGTCAGACAGTTTTCTCACCTTTCAAAACCCTTCAGTACAGCAAACTTGAAAGGTTTTGAAAGGTCTGACAATTCTATGGCAACTGCACTGTACATAGGAGGGTTGAACATAAATTTACTGCATACATTTTAATAATTTAATTATTGTGTAAACATTAATTGCATTCAGTTTTTGATCTAAAACTTTAAATTTTATTTCTTCAGTGTTATGCAATAATGAACCGTGTACAGATGTAAAAAAAAAGAAGAAAAAAAGAAAATGTTCAAGATATTTTGTCAACTTCAATAAATATGTGAATTAAACAGTCCATCAGCTGTGAGTCAAATGAAACTGTGTGCTGGATTTCCTTATTATTCTTAATTTATTGGCATAGATATACAAAATACATACTTTTTAACTTAAAAGTGCTGTAGGGACCACACTAGAAATACATTTCTTAAAAGCATTGAGTGTTCCAGCAATTTTCACTTTGATGTGCCTTTTTTTTCATTCTCTTATCTTGGCTGATTACATATTTTATTGTAATTGTAATATTGCAAATAAATCAAATCAAAATCTTAATATATTAAATCCCCTTCACCCGACCCAGTTTCAATGTCTTCAAAGATGCTATGTGCCTAGAGTGATGCTCACTGGAAATGCATCTGCCCCATCCATTTGAAATTGGTTCTGTCCATTGCCGATCACGGCTGCTGCAGCATTCTGAATTGCCTCGATTGTTGCATGCTGACCCTGCATCAACTGGACATCAACCTCTTGGACATTGTCCTGGAACGAAGTCAATTGATCGATATTAGCATAAACGTAATTAGGCTCATACAGCACACAGTTGATCTGTTGGTTCTGTGTTTCCGTCTGTCCGTCCTGAGTTATGGTGGCTTGAAGGGTGACTTGGGTGGGCATGGAGGAGTGCTCTGTCAGGCAGTGCCGTTCAAGGATCTTGGGTCGCATGAATCCCTTGTTGCACAAATTACAGCGGAAACGGAAATCGCCAGTGTGGAGTATCTCATGATCTTTAAGGTTGTCCTTGCGGTAGAAGCCTTTACCACAGTGCTTGCACCTGAAGGGTTGTGTGACCAGATGGGTCTTAGCATGGTCATGGAGTTTATCCTTGCGTGAAAACGCTCGTTCGCATTCAGGCCAGTCGCAGCTGAATGGCTTTTTGGCAGAGTGCACCGTCACCATGTGTCTGGTCATTTTGTTCCTGAAACTGAAGCACTTACTGCACTCTTGGCACTGAAAAGGGCGAATATTATTATGGGAGAATGTATGCTTGTTGAGATCACGTTTTGTCTTGAAGTTCTGTCCGCAGACCTCACACAGGAAGCAACGCTCGTTTTGATGAGTGACCATGTGCATGCGGAGTTGCCTCTTACTGACCTGGATTTTGCCACACTTATTGCATGGATGGTGGTGGCTTTCTTTCTTCGTGTGCCTGTCCAGACTTCCCAAACTCGGAAATTTCACCCAGCACTTGCTGCACTTGTGACTCATTTGCTTGTAATACTCTCTCATCTTCTCCTTCCTGATGCTATCCAGTGTTTCGGGATTGACCAGCCGGCGCTTCATGCACCCCCGACAGCCACACCGAAACATATCCGCCTTGGAGTGGCCTGCAATGTGGACCTTGAAGTCCTCCAACTTGGCAAAGATCATCCGACAGGGCAGGTCACGGCACTGGAACCGCTTCACCATATTGTGGGCCTGCAGCATATGTTTCGGGAGACTTGTGCGTCCAAACCAGGTGTAACAGATTTTGCATTTTAGATCTCTTGAGTTTGACTTCTTATCTTCTCCATCAAGTGACTGTGCATTGTTACTTTCCATACTGTCCCCATTTGGGCCCTTAGGAAGCACCAAGTTATCACTGATAAGAGATTCTTGCAAATCATGCCCTGTATCCCCATCTCCACTAGAAACAAGTAAGTGCTGGTGCTGTCTAAGTAAGTCACTTCCCCCCTGGATTTGGGTTATTAGAGCTAACGCATCAAGATCCACAGTGGATGTAAAATCTTCTTTGTCCCCATCTGCCATTGTTGAGTTGGAGTCTATGGAAATAAAGGGTGGTGTACTGTCAGCAGAAGTCGCTGATGGTGATTGCTTCAGATCTGATCCTGTGGTGCTGAGCCAGTTGGGTTGAGCTTTGACCCATGTCCTGTGGTTATCCACATGAACTGTGTGGTCGTAAGACTCACGAGATTTGTGCTGACACAGTGAGCACACAAACCGGTTTTTGTTGATGCAGCGTATCTGGTGGCGTTTCAGCCCACGAGAACTCATCTTCTTATTGCACTCTGGACATGCTACTTGTCCCTTAGATACTGCGCTACACTCCTCGTTTTCCTCCTCAGCCTCATCTCTCTCTTTCTCATCATCGTCAACATCATCATTATCAACATCATCATCATCAACATCATCATCAACATCAACATCGATATTGACTTCATCCTCTTGTACATCCCTGCTTCGTTTTCTTCCTCTGCGTGGTTTAGGTTTGTCTTCGGAATGTGTCCTCTTTGAGGAATTTGTTTTCTCTTCAGCCATTTCTACTGCATCGTCATTTCCTTCCTCAGCATCATTGTTTTGACAACTGTGTATATGAGCAGTGAAATCTTTGGCTGTGGTTGTTTGGAAGCTGCATCGGGAGCATTTGCGGAGTCTGCCGGATGGGAGATCCTGCACTGTGGAATCTGAATGCGCTACAGTAGCATTATCTTTCAGATGGTTTGGGTGGCAGTTCTTAATGTGAACAGTGCACAGGTTTTTGTTGTTGAATGACTCACTGCAGTGTGGACAGGATACAGGTTTCGGAGTTCTTAAGGTCAGTCCTTTTGGTGGCCGCCCTCTCCTTCTCTTGAAAGCATATTGCCGAAGGAACTCGAGGGCAGCCCCACTTTTCATCTTATGGGTCTCCATGTAATGACGGAAGAGGCTGTCAGAATTCTTCATGGTCTCAGAGCAAAATTTGCAAATCACTGGGTTGGTGCTTCTCAATGCTTCTGGGATTTTCAGTGGATAACTCGTTATTGTTGATTCCTTTTCTGCAACACTATCCTTTCTCCTAGAAACTTTTGATATCTTCTTTGGATGTGATGAACTTTGTTGCCCATCATCTAGCTTTGACACTGGATTTTTTGTTTGCTCGTCCCCATGGGTGGCCTGCTGAAAGGGCTGTTCCCTTGTCAAAAACTCATCCCGAGGAGCTTTAGAAGCAGCCATACAGTCTGATTTAGAGCTTTGTGTTTCAGGACTTGCCACAGACTCTGTATAACAGCCACTACCTTGGTGCGATTCTGGGACAGATCTATTAGGGTTGGTAGTTAATTCCACATTTGGAGAACCCAGCAGTTTCTCAAATACGTCAGACGTGAGAGGAATCATTGATGTACCATCCTGGGACTCGGAAAAATCAACCTGTCCAGTATGTTGACGACCCTGGAGTGCTGCAAGAGCATCTTGAATTTTGCTGACTGAAAACTGGAGGCAATCAGATGTGGTAGATGAGACTTGAAGTCTGGCTGTTGAGACACTTGGCAGTGGTGCTTTGTGGAAAGATCCTTGGATGTTGTCTGGAACTTCCTGCACTCCTGTTGACAAAGGAAAAGCACAAAACACAAAAAGATTACATTCAAATTATGAGTACTTTCGTCTATCGCTGCAGAACTGTGTGAACCAAGCAAATGAAAGTGTCCAATCCCATCACTTATCCTGAAATGCACAATGCTCAAAAATACCAAGACATTAAAAAAAAAGGCTATACAAATTTCCACATGGCTTGTCTGAGGAGCATAGGTGATCCCAATTTTACATGAAATTTCAAGTGTAAAGTTGATGATGGTATGAAACATCCTTTGAAACCTTTCTGTCTGAGATACTATCATTTTTTTAAGAACAGTCAAATGTTCACCATATCAAAATGTTTAGTCAGAATGAATACATTCAAAATGCACTTTCACTATTTTCTTGTTAACTGCACAATGTAAAGAGCTTTAGATATATCATGAATCACATGAAGTGAGACAGCAGAATGAAATGTTACCACTGTAAAATTTCCCTATAGGTTTAACACTCAAAGACACTCAAAATTTGTATGTCTCTCTTAACCCATTGACTTTGTGCAGTGCACTCAAATACATGCAAACACATGTGGCTGTGTGATAGGAGGTCAAACCCAAAGACACTCAAAATTTGTATGTAACTCCCAACCCATTGACTTTGTGCAGTGCACTCATACACAGCTCTGTGCGACTCTGTGGTTTGACCTACCAATTGGAAATGCAACCAAAAATACTCAAGTGACTGTCTGAGTACCATGCTGACTGGGCCAAATTTCAGCCTGGGCATAGGAGGGTTAAAAAAGTACCACCCACAGTCAACATTACCTGATGAATCACCAGGCATTCCAGACACTGGTGGCTGTTTATGCTGCTGGTTATCAGGTTGCGGCTTGACCTTGCGACACACTCGGCTCCTTTTGTGCGCCACAAAATTCTCCATGCTAGAGAAAAGCTGTTTGCAGCGACCGCAGGAAAACACATCCTCCTCATCGTCTGTAAAATAATGATTGAGTTCTTTCCAAAACATAAACAGACATATGCTGGGTTGGCCCTTTTCCCAACCCAAATTGTCCCACGTCCCATATTAAACCTTCCTGGGATGACTCTTGTCCGGTATTTTTAAGTATTTGGCCCAAAGATGACATGTATGATCGATACCAAGAGACATAAGTTTGGGCTGCAGTTGTGTGCATCTTTTTTCACCATGAACACTTCACCCTTTCCACTACAGGTGGCCACCAGTGTTTTCTGCAGGGCCTGGGTGTGTTCACTAAATAGTTTCTTAACCCTGCAGACTAACGACAAGTAATATATTCATCAAAAGACTACTAAACTATACGTCTAGTTGTGTTATTAGTAAATACATCTTGTTGACATGCGTTTACCAGGCCAAGCCTAGGCTAGAACAAAAATAATGTAATTTCCGTCTTATTTTTTCATTTTTGAAATTAATTACATTTGGAATACTTCGGTGCCAGTGCTAATAAAGGGATTCGGTTTGAAATGTTTTATCCCGCAATATTCCATGGAGTGCCATGGTCGAGCGGTTTAGTGCATCGGATTTGTGTTCTGATGGCTGAGTCGTCAGAATGTGGGTTCGAATCCCAACCGCGACAATGGTGCTTGTGTCCTTGAGCAAGACACTTTACCATAATTGCTTCTCTCCACCCAGGGGTTAAATGGGTACCTGTGAGGGCTGAGTTGGTTGATTAGCTCTATATGCGCTGTAATGGCAGCAATTGAGCTGTATACTCCCCAGGGAGCTGAGATGGTTTCAGGAATGATTTATGAGCCTGATGAGCAGGGGTAATAATATAATGCACCTTGAGCACCAGTATATAAGTCCACATTTATTATTATTATTATTATTATTATTATTATTATTATTATTATTATTATTATTATTATTATTATTATTATTATTATTATTATTATTATTATTATTATTATTATTATTATTATTATTATTATTATTATTATTATTATTATTATTATTATTATTATTATTATTATTATTATTATTATTATTATTATTATTATTATTATTATTATTATTATTAGTATTAGTATTTAGCTCCAGATCCAATAACATGATCATTGTTGGTGATTTGAATTGTGACTTTAATTCAACTTCTCCTCGATTGACGCGCCTGGAGGAAACAATGAATCTTTTTAATTTGAAGCAGATTGTCCCTGAGGCTACTAGAGTTACATCTAATTCATCATCTTTAATCGATGTGATTATTACCAACAACTTGACTATTCACTCTGATTGCAGAGTCATTCCTTGTGCTATTAATGACCATGATGTTATTTACACTGTGTCAAATTTAAAATTCCTCACCAGTCGTTAACGTTGAAAAAACGTTCAGGAGCTTTAAAATTTTGATTGTGACGCTTTTTGAATGACCTTATTGGGATGCCTTGGTCAATTTTGGACGAGGTGACTGATCCTGACATTGCCTGGAAACATTTGGCACAATTTGTTTAATAATATCTGTAATAAACATGCCCTTTTGTAACTAAGCATTTTAAAGCTAACCTTCCTAAATGGCTAGAAAACAGAAATGACATTTTCATTTAATGCATGAACGGGATGTAGCCAAATCTAAAGCTAGGAGAACTAAATTGAAGGAGGACTGGGATAGGGCCAAAATTTTGAGAAATGATGTCACTAGACTTTGTAGAACTGCTAAAATTGGTTATTATCAAAATCATGTTCAGTATTAATCAAAATAACAGCAAAAGTTATGGGCGGTATAAGAGAGATTCTCCCAAATAAGAAAAACAATAATCTTCCTGGCACTTTTAATATTGATAATAAGGATGTCTCAGATCCAAAAACCATAGCCGATAGTTTTAATAATTTATGTTAATATCAGCAATGTTCTGTTGGCCAACATTTCAAATGACGCTAATCAAGATCCGTGCTCTTATCTAACACATTGCTCAACTAGTTTTTCCTTTTACAGAATTCCTCCAGATTTTGTTTTTAAGGAGATTGCTAGGCTGGATCCTGGGAAGTCTGCTGGTCTGGACAACATCGATGGTAGGTTATTTAAGCTGGCGGCGCCTGTTATCGCCTCCCTTGACACATATATTCAATTTAACCCTTTCCACCTGTACCATTCCTCAAGCGTGGAAAAGGCCAAAGTTATCCCCATTTTTAAAGCAGGTAATCGCAGTGCTCAATAATTACAGGCCCATTTCGATTTTGCCGTTGGTTTCTAAAATAATTGAAAAAGCTGTCCACCACAATTCCTCTCATACCTTACTTCAAACGACCTTCTGTCTTCTAATCAGTTTGGTTTTAGACCTGGGTACTCCACACTTGCAGCAGTAGCTCATGCTCATGATAACTGGCTTCATCACATTAACAATGGTAATTTAATTGGTTCTTTATTCATTGATTTACAGAAAGCCTTTGATACAGTTAACCATGATATTCTTTTACGTAAACTTTCTTTTTATGGATTATCTACCTCAGCTGTTGATTGCCTAGCATCTTATTTATCTGGAAGGACAGCAAGTCTGTTATAAATCCAAACTTTCTGTAGTTAATCCTGTAACATCTGGAATACCCTCAGGGATCAATCCTGGGGCCCTTACTTTTCATTGTACATTAATGACCTGCAAAATGTTCTTGATCACTGCAACATTGATATGTATGCAGATGATACACTTATTTATTATGGTGATAAAAACACTAGTCTCATTGAAAATAAATTGAACTCGGATCTTCTTAATTTAACAAAAAATGGCTGCAGGCTAACAAACTTATTTTAAATCCTCAAAAACAGAAGTTATGCTAGTTGGTACTGCTCAAAACTTAAAAGAGCAATCCCTCAAATTTTTATTTCTGGCCAAAAAATACAACAAGTTGATTCTCATAAACACCTAGGGATACTAATGGACAACAAACTAAATTTCTCTGAACATGTGAAAAAGTCTGCAATAAATTAAGTTCTTCAATTTCTTTGCTCGCCAGAACAAGAAAATTTGTTGACCAGCCAACAGCTTTTTATTATATAATGCCATGGTTCTACCCACATAGACTACTGCTGTATGGTGTGGGGTGCCAAACCCACTCTTGTCTCCAAAATTCAAAAACTCCAAAATAGAGCACTGCATTGTTCTTAAGCTTCCACCATTTCACCCACCAACTTACTTTTTAGTAATCTCAATACAATGACAGTTGCCCAGCGCATTCACTTCCAACTTGCCTGCCAGGCTTTTAAGGCTCCATTGGTGTTGCTCCAGACTGTCTCTGCCAAAGACTTAACCCGATCCAGCCTGGCGATCGACCAACAACTCGGCAATTACACATGGTAACTTTATTATTCCCAAACCTAAATGTGAAATCTTAAAAACAGTTTTAGTTACAGAGCTCCTTCTTTTTTTTAATGGTGTCCCTTTCACCACTGCTCAAACTCTTATTCTTCATTCAGGCGTTTGCTGAAGGAAGGCAAGGTTTGAAGTAATATTTTTATTATTATTATGTCATAGATTACCTTGTGTCTTGCCGAGATGTAGGTATACAATTGATAATTAATTTACTTTTTTTTGCTCCATTTTAATCTTCCTTTTAGTCCTATCTTTAATCAGTATGGTAGACTGGGACGGGGGTCTATTTGTGCAATTTAGTCCTTTACGTTTTATTTTGTATGTAATTGTCCAGTAAGACTTTTTATTATTATTAATTCATCTGTACCTCCTGTAACAATTTTTGTATAATATTGATATATTTTTATATTATATGAGGGCCCCAAATGATCAGCTGTGCTGGATGGGTTACCCTCGTTAAAGATGGTTTTAAATAAAATAAAAATAAAAAACACAAATCACAAGGGGAGGGTAGAGAGGTGTTCAACCTTTAAACCTGTTCTGTACATTTTGCCAAATTTGGTGTCATTCTGTTAGAGCACCTCCAAATTTAAAATATACAAATTTAAATTTACAGAAAATTGGTGAAGGCAATTTACCTGATGAATCATGATTCATGATGACAGCAGAATTCAGTCAGTCTGTGTACACATGATATCTGCTTGGTGTAACACTTTGCAAGATCAGGCTGAAGCTGAAAAAAAGTGTAAAATGTGTTTAATTAAAGAGAAGGAATTGGCTACGTTGCAATTCTTGAGTATGCTTACTTTCTTTGTTTGAATCTAGATAAAGGCAATGTGATCTATGACACCACATGTTTACAAAAGAGCCCCAAAGGTCAAACTGCGCTGGGCACAAAATGTACACTGGTCTATGACCCAAAAAAATAATAAATAAAATCTGATATTTTGAGATATCAGCAGAAAAATTTATTTAATGTTATTAATTTCTAATATGGCCCTAACATAACATATTTTATTCATCTGAAAATTAATTTTTTGTTGATGTTATGTGGAACGTACAACATGTACAAACACTGTATACAAATACACACACTTTTGCCTGGCAGGAAATCACCCTGGTACTGTAAAAGTGACACTTTGCGTAACCTTTACAGTACCAGAGTGATTTAGAAAGAATGTCGTATCCGACTGCCACTTTTTAAGGGTTTTTTGGGAATTTTTTTGCAACCACTAACCAGTTAAAAAATGATTCTATCGATTGTTGGTGGTACAGAAAGCGAAAACCATCTTTAAAATCCACTTTTCTGATGGTTTTAGGACTTTATTTCCCTTCTAAAAAAATCCTCCCCTTCAGAAAATAGAAGGATCCTATTATAGTTGCCACTGCGCATGTACAATGACTGTGTTGGTCACTAATTGTGGAGTTGACAAGATCAGACTGACATGACTGAGGAAGTCATCGTATACCAAAAATGACTGATTTTTCATGAAATAAATATCCTGGAATAATTTGAAGTATATGTCCATCATCATCCATATGTTCTCCACCTTACTGGGTAGGTAAGATTACTTTATTGGTTATATTGAATGACAAAAAGTGGCGGACTGATACGACATTCTACCCGGTGATTTTAAACAAGTCACATGGTCTATACAACCAACCTGCTTATTACGTTAAATGTCATTAAAGGGGCAATATCGTCACGATCAACAGGGCATGGAATCGGAGTGCTAGTTTTAGATCAACTCAGTCAGTGACTGAAAATAATACCCACATGATAAGGTCATATTACCGTTGCTGTTACATAAATGAGCTAGTAACTTTTAGTCACTGCGTTCATCATAACCAAGGGAACTGATTCCATGCCCTGTTGAAAGTCTGCTCTGATCGTGGCGATACTGTCCCTTTAACAAGAAAATAGTGAAAATGCATTCTGACAGATATTTCCTGTTTCATTTCAATGCAGAATTTTGGAAAGAATGTTTGTGCCATTATGCATTAGTTACAAGTGGGATTGATGATTGATGTTTGATGCTGTAAATCCCATTTTATTCCCAAACAGAATCCCAGTAAATTTGGGCTCCGAGACTATGCAAAATAGATGAAACTCTGCGTTTCTTTACAATCATACAATGTTGTTCCAAAACCCCTATTTCCATAAAACATTGCACCTGATTCCGATTTTGCTTTTTAATTTTTTTCCCCAGAAAATTACATTTAACGTTATGTTGATAACATGTTTTAAGAATTAACGTTACAGGGAAATGTGATAAATTTAAGTCTGAAACTCAGTTAAGCCTAATTATTTATTGGTCCTAACTTTAACTAACTGCTGGAGGAAAAATATTTTTCTCCCCCATGCCATGGCCATGTTGAGGATCATTCTAAAAAATTCAGCAAGTAATTTAAACTTGTGAGTTGTGTTGTGCACATTCAGTGACAAGTCAGCCATTTTTTGGTCGTCCTTCAAAACCACAGACTATTTTCTACCTCAAAGACTGTTCAAAAGCATACTGCATGCTCTTCACTTATAAAAATCCAGAAAACACGCACTCAGCGTAACACTTAACACAAGTTAGAAGCGATTTCTATCAAAACGAGACTGGCACCCCTGTTTTTCGTCGTGCGTATTCACCGGGGGGAAACCGTTGCAAAAACCAAACGGGCCCGACCCATTTCTGAGCAAACCTTTAAAGATAGCAAGTTTTTGAAGAGGTTTGAACACCGTAAATTTAAGCAAATCGGTCCTCGTTTTTTAAAGAAAAAAACATGGTCAAAATTCAGTTTCCTACACTGCGAGGAAAGTAAGAAAGAAATTAATCAAACCTTCAAGCACAGCGTTAGAAACTCTCATTAAACTGCAAAATGGCGTCCAGATATTATCAGATGTGGGCGCCCTCTTGAACGTAATCCGTAATCAGATTGTTAGGCGTGATCCATTTGAGAAATAGGGGTGGTGATACTGTTGCTCCTATTTATTGACTGATAAGGCTTGGACAGTAGTATAAGGATCCATGGTTCATTGCAGTTAGAAAACGTGGGTAGAATGTCGTATCCAACCGCCACTTTTTCTCATTCAATATAACCAATAATGTAACCTTACCTACCCAGTAAGGTGGAGAAATATGGATGATGATGGACATATACTTCAAATTATTCCAGGATATTTATTTCATGAAAAATTGGGCATTTTTGGTATACGATGACTTCCTCAGTCATGTCAGTCTGATCTTGTCAACTCCACTGTTAGTGACCAACACGGTCATTGTACATGCGCAGTGGCAACTATAATCGGATTCTTCTATTTTCTGAAGAGGATTTTTTTAGAAGGGAAATAAAGTCCGAAAACCGTCATAAAAGTGGATTTTAAAGATAGTTTTAGCTTTCTGTATCCAAAAAAAAATCGATAGAATCATTTTTTAACCGGTTAGTGGGTTGCTCAAAAAAAATCCAAACAAAAAAAAAAACTTAAAAAGTGGTGGTTGGATACGACATTCTTTCCGAAAAGGGTCATATTAGAGCACACTTTCTTTTGGGAGAGAAACAGAGATGGCTTAAATGGTCCGATCACAGCTCAGGCGCGTGTGGACGTGGGAGATAGGCCGGGGATGTTGGAGGCGAAGAGAGAATCATTATCATATAAATGACCCCTTCCCCTCTTTGAACGGTGATTCCATTCACCTCGTCAAAAAGAAACAAATAATATGTTCCAAACTGTGAATTAATTTGAACCATTTTCTCAGAATTCATTCGTGTTCTCATTTGGATAGCTAGACGTTCACATGATCTGGGCCCAGTCATGACTTTTCAATGTCACTGGTCTATGAAGAGTCCTCCCTTTCCAGGGAGAAATCCCAGCCAGATAAACCCTTCAAACATTGATTAAATCCTTAAATTTACAATTTTTATGGTCAAGAATATTTATTATGTATAGGCTATATTTTATTTCAATGTACCGTATTCCCAAATAAATATATCACTTTTTTTGTACAAAAACATACAAACAAAATTATATAAGCATGCTGTTGAAAACATCGAGTTTACCTTTAAATATTTTGAATTCCACTTTCTCAAAAACGCACCTTCCCGTTTTCAAACAACCCCACGGGCCTGTTATGCTTATTTCAGAACAATTTACTTTATTATTTGAGTTTTAAAAAAAAAACTGCTTTGAGATTATTTAACAAATACATTCCAGTCAATACTATAAACTACTTTGATTATTGGTTTATAATCATCTTCAATGTCAAATAAATTAATAGTTTAATCTCCACCACTTGTGTTTGTATACACTCCATTAATGTACGACGTTAAGAAATGAACGTTCCGTGCTCGACCTAGTTTTTACCCCTTTTACCACAATTGCTTTGTGGTCATCAATTCAACAATAATTCGTCTTTTTTCTTAACTTGGCTCGCTGGGGTTGCTTTAAATTCCAACGAACACTGCTAGAAGAAAGTTATCTTTCTTACTTTTGCTTACCTTTTTTCAGTTCGAAATGAAGATAGCGTTAGAAAATCCGTGGGAAAAACTTTCGTATTACAGTTACATGCAATATTTTTTCTTACTTCTCCATTAACAAAATAAAACGCAATTCCGAATAAATAACCAGCAAGAATTATGATACAGCTCATCCAACACAGAACACAATACATCTCGGAAAGTAGAAATATTACAAAAGAATTTATTTTTTAGTAATAATTATTACACCGTTCTCATGGTAAATGACTAACACATAAAAGGGTGGACTGACTACCAGATGCATAGACGAAGATAAATAGGGAAATAAGAGTCTAGACACAGGGAAATAAGGGACACAGGGAAATAAGAGTCTAGAGTTGGGAAAAATTGCAGTAAAAAAAATACACTTAACAACACTTTCCACCAAATCCTTGGACTATTTTTCTGGCAAACTGCAGGCTACAGGAAACTCGGGGGCCAGAAAGCATCATTACTTTATTCTATTGCATCTTTTTCAGAAACTGTAAAACTGGTAATTTTCGCGCAACATTTATTTTCGCGCTTTTCGCGTAACGATTAGACAGCGCGAATTTAAAAACGCGCGAATTTATTACCCGCCGGGTGGATCCAAGTGGGGAAAGCCCTCTGCCCTAGTTATAGCCATGACCCCATGACCTCTACCCCCGGCCCCGTAATGAAGACGTGCCGACGTACATGTACATACATGTATATAAGCACTTGTGCAGGGCGCCGGTGCACAACTTCGGCACTATAATTAGGTCACCTTTTGAAGTGGTAAATACGTGTCAACCAAATTGTGTGCATTGTACTACAAGTCAAATATTTACCGTGCGCGAAAGCAACAACCCGCGAATGTGTCGGTAGGGTGGCTAAGTGCGAAAAATTACTCGCGCGAAAATTACCAGTTTTACAGCAGGGTAAAAATAAAGCCCCAAGGGAATTTTATTTCTATTGATTTTGAGGACAAAAGGGCTAATAGGTTCTCGGTTGCTATCACAATGGAAAACAATAGGTCCTCTGTTGACATCATAAAATAGGAGAACAATAGGAGGTCCACGTTAGCGGGTGTTTCACGCTCGTGAGTGATGCAAGGGTGAATCACATGGCGTCAAAGTGGAACCGATGCGATTCTTGTCTCTTCTCTCGGTCATCCTCTCTCTGTGAGTACATGAAGAGACAAAATCAATAATTATGACATTGAGAAAATGAAACAATGTGGTCGAATTATTGGAAATAAAATTCGATTACAAATCATTTGTATTCGTATCCGAATTCATTTTAGTAGGGCCTATTATTCCAACACAGTCCAACACAAAGACTAAGTCCAAGTCTTCATCTCATTCTTCAGATGCAAGGAGTCGATCATGTACCACCTCAAGATCTTCACTTACCAAGGATAGATCCAGTCTCCTCAAACCTGTAAGAAATGGTTTGTCATCGGATCTGAGCGATGATAGAGTGGAAAGACAGGCGTTGTGGAGTGTGCTTGAATTATATCCGAGTATTTTCCACTGATATTGCATATTTATTTCTTTATTATATTCAAATAAATTCAAATGTATTCTACCGATCCGAGGTCTTTCAAAGACATAAAGAGGCAAAAATTATGTCAACCAACCAATAGTTAATTTTCTTCATTCCACCTACCTTTTCTAGAAGTTGTAGCACGAATACTACGATAGCCATAAATACACAGGTTCCTATCAAGACCCCACCAGTTAGCAGAACGGATCTACCAGGGGTAATTAGCAACACACTCTTCCACCTGTTAAAGTATACAAAATAACAGGTGTTTTGTCCAATCAGATGGATGTATGGAGCGATTCAATGGGTTATTCCTGTTTCAATAGAGGATGTGAAAATATATCATCTGTATTTTGTATTATTTATTTTATTTCATTTATTTATTTTTTGCTTTTTCAGAGCCATTGTTTTGTAATCGATGCATCGCTATACGAAACGACAATTTCCAGGGTTTGTGATACTTGTACCATGGTTACAGTGTTAATTCGTTTAGTTGATAATCTGGTAATTACAATTGCTGTACCTTCCCATTAACCCTAACCACCCCAAATCCTGCAAAATCCTCCAAGGGGCACTTTTGGGGGAAAATTCAGCACTGTTGGAAACTGGTACTTTCACCTCTTCAAATGGGGCAAAATTACTACCTGGCAAGAAGTGCAGGCCATAAGTGCTGAATATGAAAGATCAACGAAAATGCATGGTGCATTTTGAAGATAAGGGCATGTTTCCAAAAGTGCACTGATGTATTTTGGATAATTCAGGAAGGTTCCTAGCCAGAATACCTAGGAGGTTATAGGGTTAATCAGTAACATGCTTTGTTCAATTAATACGTGAGTGGACTTTGTACATCCTCTATACAATGAAAATATCATTATCAGTAAACAAAAAAAGAGGAAAATACGTTTAAAAAAACTACATATTTAGAATATCGGAACATATCTGTTGCCATTTCGAAAATGGAATAATATTTGTACCAAGATGCCCATATAAATAACACATGACTTTATCTGGTTTGATTTGATTATTTAACACCACTTAAAAGTTTGAATATCATTATATGTAATTGACTAATGATTTACACAAAAGATCCATGGTTAAATTTGGCCCTGTGGCGCGATTGTCATTACTCAAAGGAGATGATCCACAATAAGAAAGCGCTGCACAACCAACTGGGGAATTTGGGTCATAACCATGGCTATTCATAACGACGGCAGGAATGTATTAGCCAATTGTCTAGATTTGTCTTTTGATGCCTATAAATAGAAGCTGCATGCTTGCTTCCTCCGTGATCTGCGATGCCAATTTGGTTTAGAATGGAAAAGAATTTAAATACAGCTGTTGTCTCTTGATTTTGAACGACGTACATTTTAGAAATCGGCCAATGAACGCCGCATTTCTAAAATCCGGCGTGCATAAAAATGAGCGTTATTTCCCGATAATTGTTTACAATACACAAGCTCAGGTCGCTGATAACACCACCGCTGGTTAACGACTGTGTCAACAACAGTGCCAAGCAAATTGTCATCGGAACATTTCGACGTTTTCGAACTAGTTTGTGAACCAGGTTTTGGATAGCCGACAGGATGGCTCGCACGAAGCAAACTGCCCGTAAATCTACTGGCGGCAAGGCTCCTCGCAAGCAGCTAGCCACCAAAGCGGCTAGGAAGAGTGCCCCGGCGACTGGCGGCGTAAAGAAGCCCCATCGGTATAGACCGGGTAATTAGGTTGATCAATAACATGGTCCATTTGTTTGCCTGTTTGTTAGAGTTGATCGACTGTTATTCTCGGGAATATTGAATTGAATTTACAAAAACAACCCATGCCGCATTTGTCGATGTGCATATTTTCTATTTCAAACGGCGAGCATTCAGAATATGTTACAGAAAATATTTTAAAGCACTGAAAAAAAAAACGGAACCACAATTTCTATGCAAGCTCAACTGAAAGCTTGTTTTGTTTCTCGTTATATTTTTGCATTCCAGGTACCGTAGCCCTCCGCGAAATCCGCCGTTACCAGAAGAGCACCGAGCTCCTGATCCGAAAGCTGCCGTTCCAGCGACTCATCCGCGAGATCGCTCAAGACTTCAAGACGGAGCTGCGCTTCCAGAGCTCCGCCGTGCTGGCCCTCCAGGAAGCCGCCGAAGCGTACCTTGTGGGGCTGTTCGAGGACACGAACCTGTGCGCCATTCACGCTAAGAGGGTCACCATTATGCCCAAGGATATCCAGCTAGCCAGACGAATTCGCGGGGAGCGAGCCTGATAGTCGGGGTTCCACCGTTGATGAAGACTTGCTTGGCACAATGGATTTCTAAAATGTTATGTTGATTCATTTTTTTCCTAAATGGCACCACCTTAATTTACTGATACGTTTTCAAATACCAATGACTACAACCTTTTAGAAATAGCCTGGAGAAAACGCACTTGGAACATTGTCACATTATATCATCAATGTTGAATAAGTTGATATAAAATCATTTCCGAGACGATGCTTAAACTCTAATTTTCAACACTAAATGGCTGGGTCCGTCCTTATTTTCAGAAATTATTTTCATTTTTGATTTTTACAATGTTGCACCACACTTCTGTATTATACTTTCTACCATACTTTTCTAGATAAATTAACAAAATTTGAGCAATCATTATTTTTTGGAAATTTGAGCAATCATTATTTTTTGGAAAAAGCACAGCATCTGATAACATTCCTGTATCTCTTATACAGAGGCGTAGCCAGGACTTTTTCAGTGGGGGGGGGGGGGGGGGGCCCAGGGGTATGGGTTTTTTCCCTTTTCTTTTTCTTTTCTGTTTTTTGGGGCACTATGAGGATTTTTGGTGGGGGGGCCACGTGCCCCCCCCCCAAGGACCCCTCCCCCGTGGCTATGCCGCTGCTTTTATAGCCCCAATGGGACCTTCTTACTCCACTCCGTTACAATGCATGAAGTCCCATTTGGGCTATAGTTTTTTTTCCTTTTAATATAATCCTTATGTTTAGATCAAATATATATAAGATGACCTACACCCTAAAAATTAATGGATTAATAGAACCCTCCAGTTTTTTTTTTTAAATGTCTTGTAGTTTTGTAAATACGTTTCTAATTAAACATTTGGTGTAAGAAATGACAATCTGTTACCAAGACTGACTTTTTTTTCGACTTTTGTCCACTGTCCATTTTCTGATTGGGGGGGAAAACCGGCAGTTTTGTTTACTCATCTATTAACCCTCCTACAATCGGTGCAATTTTTGAAACAACCCATTCATGCCACTCCAAGCCAGTAGCCTCCTACGGTTACCCTTCTGTGCACTGTCGCACCACTGAGATTGCAGGCCATACTATTATGTTCAAACATTTACAGTGGCCTTGGGTGGCACACAGTTGATTTTTGTAAGATTACTTGGAAAGGACAGCAGGCTTGTATGTACTAAAGGTTGGTGAAGAACATATTGGAAATTTAGTGGGTCAGAGTGGGCTACATTTACACTTCTGGTATTCTTACCAAAACAAATAACAATGTCCACTGATGATGGGATATCAACCATCCCTTGAAATATTTTTGTCCGAGGTACTATCATTTTTATAACAATCAAATTATTTTGCAGATGAATTTGGAGACATACTAATCTGAGTGCATTTTCAATGTTTCTTGTTATTAAATACACAATGACATAACCTGAAACTTTCATAGGTTGGTATTTATACACATTCTTACAATGTATGGATTGGAGCCATTCTGTGTACTGGTATTTATACACATTCTTACAATGTATGGACTGGAGCCATTCTGTGTACTGGTATTTATACACATTCTTACAATGTATGGATTGGAGCCATTCTGTGTACTGGTATTTATACACATTCTTACAATGTATGGATTGGAGCCATTCTGTGTACTGGTATTTAATGGGGCCCCATCCAGTTAACTGAATAAACTGAGTGGTTAAAATGTGCTTAATCTATAGTAAATGGGGCTACAATGTGAATTCAGTGAATTTATGGCAAAAAGGTAACTTTTTTTATAGCAATTAAGTATGTATTCTTATGTAGACCAAACATGTGATTTATCATCCCTTGTCGGTGGCTACATTTCATTCATATCTGAAACGGCATGGGGACATTATAGCTCGTTTTCTCCCCAGGAACAAGCACTGGTAATGAACAAAAAGTAACTAAAAATACCCTGGAGGGGAGCATACAGCCTCTCTGCAGCATATTAGGCACTCGGTTGCTGATCAAATACTCACAGGTACCGTGGAGCGAAGCAAGTGTCTTGCTCGGTTACAATGTAACAATTGCACCCTTTCGACCCCCCACAAAATCCTAGATCCATCTCCTAAGAATTTTATTTTTTTTATTTAAAATTTTCTCTTTGAAAAAATCCAAGCCCAGTTTGCACAGCAGCATGAAATTGGAATACCGCTCCAATGTGGGAAGCTAGTTCTCATGAGATCAAGGGTTCAAAGCTTCTAAAAAATATGATGGGCATTGCACCTCCATACAAGGGTCAGAGGTCACAGATAAAAGCTTGGTTATGGGAAAGTTATACAGTTGTTTTGGGTAATGGATCCCTATAAAACAAATAATTTATTGTATAAGTTATACCAATAAATGTCAGACAAAATGTAACACGTAAAAGAAAAATCGAACAAGAAATCTACTCAAACGATCATGATTCAAGTCTTATTTTAAATGGACAGTATCGTCACGATCAGAGCATGGAATCGGTGTCCTAGTTTAAGATGAACACAATTAATATGACCTTATCATGTGGGGTATTATTTTCAGTCACTGAGTTAATTTAAAACTAGCAGTCCGATTCCATGCCCTGTTGATGGGCATTGTCCCTTTAAGTGTAAAGGATGGAAGAAAAAAAAACCTAGAGCGGTTGTTTTGAAAGATCCCAAGATACTTACTCCTCTGGCTGGTCTAATGGATATGGGATTGCCATCAACTCAGAATTAGGAATGATAGATGTCCATGTATGCTGCCTTGTGTTCTGATAAGAAAGCCAACAATATGTTAATAATAATAATTGATTTAATTTTGCCCTACACCGACATGTGTATAGCACTGTATACTCAGTGCTTTCCGAGTGTCTGTGAAAAACTACACAGGCGACTCAGGCGGGATTCGAACCCACGACCTCCTGCTTACTAGTGCAGACGTCTTAACGTCTCGACCACCAAGCTTGCCCGATGACAATTAGCCGGCTAGAATCCCACATAGCAGCGCGTTCCGCGATATATATAGATTGGTGAAATATTTGCGTCGGGAGATAAAACAACTGATTTAATTTTGCCCTCCCGACGCAAACATTTCACCAACCTATAAATAATAATAATGCATTATAGTGCCCCATCTATCTAGTTTCCTATTCCAAGGCGCTTTACAATTATATTGCCCCTGGTCATTGGGCCAATATCATTCAATTAAAAGGATTATTGGACTTGTCTGATGAAACCCATTGGCACAGTCAACATATTCTTGTTGAAAAAAAACATGATTTCAAACAGCATCTCTGCTCATTAAATGTACACTTGACCATAATTGCTTCTCTCCACCAAGGAGTAATTGGGTACCCACAGGGGCAGAATTGGTTGTTGTGTTTTAATTAGCCCTATATGTGCCCAGAAAATGGCTGCAATTGAGCTGTATACTCCCCAGGGAGCTGAAATGGTTTCAGGAATTATTCATAAGCCTGATGAGCACTGTCAATATTGATGCGCCGTGAGCTCCAGTTTGGCGGATACATCACTATACACATTATTATTAAATGTTAATAAAAATTGTAACCCCCCCCCCCCCCAAAAAAAAATGTATTCACGTTTGCCAAAGTAATCTGGAAAGCTTACTTTAGAGTTTGGTTTGGTTGCAGCGGGAATGCTGACTGTCAAAGAGTCCACATAGTTTGGGTTTTGTCCAAGACCCAGGATGATGTACGGTAGTTGAAGAGAGAAGTAAGCTGACTGGGAGAGCTGGGCAGCTGATCAATGGAAAGGTAGAGATGCAGATAAAACTTCAGTTTCAGTTCCATTTCATTGACATTTATTTCAATTGATTAACCCTAACCCCCCTAGGTATTCTGGCTAGGAACCTTCCTGAACCCTAACCCCCTATAGGTATTCTGTCTAGGAACCTTCCTTAACCCTAACCCCCCTAGGTATTCTGGCTAGGAACCTTCCTGAATCCTCCAAAATCCATCCGTGCACTTTTGGAAACATGCCCTTATCTTCAAAATGCACCGTGCATTTTCTAGGATCTTTCATATTCATCACTTATGGCCTGTACTTCTTGCCAGGTAGTAATTTTGTCCCATTTGAAGAGGTGAAAGGACCAGTTTCCAACAGTGCTGAATTTTTCCCCAAAAAAAGTACCCCTTGGAGGAGTTTGATGGATTTGGGGTGGTTAGGATTAACAGACTTTTTGCCCTTACACTGACGTATGTGTGAAGCACTGTATGCTTTACGAGTGTATGCTAAAAAAATCCACTCGGGTGGGCTACGAACCCACGACCTCCTATTTACTAGTGCATACGTTTTAACCTCTCTTAACCTCTCTACAAAAAGGGCAAAAATCAAGTCAATTATTTATAACCCAATGCAAGAATTTAATCAATCCGGACATTTTTCCATTTAAAAAAATGTGCAAAGTATGTTTAGAGACAGAACAGAGATAAGGTTTATTTATAGGGTTAAGTCATGGCACTGTTTTTATGTTTACTTTCCAGATCTGACTGACAGCTCCTTTTTCTCAAAATCACTGCTGGCCATATCTGGGATAACTGCAAATACCGCAATCTCCGGCATGGCTTTTAAGTTAGTGATATAAGTAATGGAAAGGAATGGGCTTTACAAAATACAAAATGGAACTTCCAGGTATTAACTTGCAGAGTACCTTGGAGTGCCATGGTCGAGCGGTTTAGTGCATCGGATTTGTGTTCTGATGGCTGAGTCATCAGAAAGTGGGTTCAAATCCCAGCCGCAACCGGGGCGCTTGTGTCCTTGAGCAAGACACTTTACCATAATTGCTTCTCTCCACCCAGGGGTAAATAGGTACCTGTGAGGGCAGAGTTGGTTGTTGTGTTTGATTAGCCCATATGCGCTGAAGTGAAATGGCAGCAATTGAGCAGTATACTCCCCAGGGAGCTGAGATGGTTTCAGGAATGATTCATGCGCCTGATGAGCAGGGGTAATAATGTGATGCGCCTTGAGCACCAGTTTGGTGGATACGTGCGCCATATAAGTCCACATTATTATTATTATTATTACTACCAGTGGAACTAGTTGTCATGCAAAAGATACCTACCAGCACCATGTTGTATGGTACCAGTTGAGCTGGTCGTTTCATAATGAATGAATGGTCCTGGTTGATTCACCCCAAATGGCTATAAATTGAAGACAGAAATGTTCTTTGTCATTTATGGCCCAAAAAAAAAAAAAAGTCTCCAGTTTCTGGTCATAGGTCGGCTTCAAAATCGCTGCAGTGACGCACTTTTTTTTGGGTAATCTTTTTTTTTTGCCAAGCAAAAGATGTGACACATGTATACATGGTTATTGGTACCAGACCAAAGTTCCTATACACAAAGTATGGTGGCTGAGAGAGGCCTCACAAATCGGGCAAATGTTGATACCCTATGTGAAATTCCAACCGATCCAGCAATTTTGGCTGCAATTGAAAATCTTTTCACATCAAAAAAAAAAAAGAAAACTAAAAATGATGATGCATGGTCTGAGGCGACGCGCACAGTGACCAGAAAATGGAGACTTTTTTTAATGAATACAGTTTACAAAATAATAATTTCTTACAAACACATATAAAATAAAAAATAAGTTCATAGATTTCAGAATCTCAGCAAAAATGCAATGAAAATCTGTTAATGTAAAAAAAAAATTGCGATTCGGACATCAACAATTTATACAGATAAATGATAAAATCACCACCTTTATTAAATGGTCAGTATCATCATGATCAGAGCAGTCTTTCAACAGGGCATGGAATTGGTGTCCTAGTTTAAGATGACACAGTGACTGAAAAGCAATGGTAATATGACCTTATCATGTGGGGTATTTTCAGTCACTGATTTAATCTAAAACTAGCACTTCGATTCCATGCCCTGTTGATCGTGATGATATTGTCCCTTTAACCCTCCTACTACTACAAGGGTCAAATCAGTCAAAATGTTGAAATACTTCCCAAGGTATATCTAGTGCACTTAAAAGTCAAACACTGTCAAACCTTAGTGTAGTAAGTACATTTACAGGTCAAAATGAGTTGACCGTTTTTGACTGGTAAAAGCATTGTCTTGTATTGTTCAGGGTGGTCAAAATGACAGTAAAAACCAGTCAAAAATGCCCGTGTGCACATTTGGGTCAACAGTCAAAAACAGGCAGTTGACTGGTGTTGACCTCTACAGCAAATTCCCACTAAAGTGCATCAATAGTAGGAGGGTTAATCAAGTATACAATCAAGAAATACAAGTAATACCTCCATCATTTCAAATTCACTCTCATAATCTATATTTCAAGATAAAGACAATGGGGCCATGGGTGATAATCGCTGGGGCCATGGGTGATAATCGCTGGGGCCATGGGTGATAATTGCTGGGGCCATGGGTGATAATCGCTCAAGCCAAAGGTGAAATCCATTATTACCACTGGCCACAACCACCAGAGGTTTTATATCCTTTGTCACATCCTAACCAATGAGATCGTCTAAAATTGCTTTCCTCATTTCTTGCCTTTTTTTACATACCTTGGTTTGTAGATCAGGGCAATCATTAAAACAGAGACCACTCAATACTGAAATAAAAAGTATCCAGTAAAACAAAAAAGTTATCATTTTAATTGACGCCATCGCCTGAAAAGTGTTTCGTTATAAGCACACTCTCCATCCCACCTCCTCCCCGCCTCTCCGTCTGGTGCACATAATTTTCAACTTCCTGATTGAGAATCAATTGCATGTCATGTTTGAAATCTATTTTACTTTTGACTGCACATATTACATTACATTACATTACATTACATTACATTACATTACATTACATTACAACAAGTATTTATCATGCGCCATTCCCGAGAGGCTCATGGCGCTAACAAAAGTTAATATGACATAATAAATACAAATCAGGATAGAATAAGACATAAATTGATGCAAAATTAATGAGGAAACAAGTGAGTTTTAAGAGCCTTTTTGAAGGCATTAACAGAAACAGATTGTCTGATATAAACAGGAAGATTGTTCCATAGCTTGGATGCACAAACAGTGAAATTTCTATCACCAGCTTGGACATGCAGGGATGGATCCAGGGTCTCCATAAAGGCGGAGTCACATGGGCAAAAAGGGGGGGCACAACAACAAAAAACGTTTAAAAAAAGGGGAGGACATACTCCTTTTCCCCTCCCCAAATCTGCCAATGTAAATACGAAAATGTAAACTATTCAGGATCAGGGTGCACAGTCTCAACCTGGATAATGTCATTCTTGTTAGAATGTTGTGGAGTGTCGTGGCCGAGCGGTCTAGCTTACCGGACTCAAGTTCTGGTGTTAGCAGCAGAATGTGGGTTCGAATCCCGGCCGTGACACTTGTGTCCTTCAGCAAGACACTTAACCATAATTGCTTATAGGGGCAGAGGCAGTTTAACAACTGCCTTGTTCTGGACTAGTTACCCCTCCCAGTCCTATTCGCACCGTGAAGAGGCTGGTTATTAACTTGTCTTGTTTCGGTGCGAGGGGCTGTTTTCTTCAGTGTGGAGTCGTTGTAACAACTCAATGACTTAGTAGCCCCCACCTTGGAGTGGCCATTGGCCTTGTGTGGGGCGAATTGCGTAAAAAAAAATAAAAAAATAAAAAATAAGAAACTCATTCTCCTGAAGACGATCAGAGCATACCGATCGCAAACGTCGAGTTGTAACCTCCAGTTCTTTTCAAAACTAATTACTACTCAATTGAGAATTTCACATGGTGTCACCGCAAACAGTCTTTACTTAAGAAACTCCTCTTCCTGTCGTTGTGGTCAGATTAAATGTGTACTTGTAGTGTCATCAGTCAAACATCAGCTAAAATGGAGGTGTGGTATATTGTAAGGCCATGAAAAGCACAACACGGAAACCAAGAAGAGTGAATTGTTTAAGCCACTTTATATTTTTGGTCATCTTGGAAAAACTTAAATGATCACGGCTTTACACAAAACCTACTTAAAATATTTCTGCTTCAGGTGTTGTAACTTTTAGTAAAATAAGTGAACAAATTTCTGACATGAATTTATGTCATCTGAAGAGAAACTTCCACACTGGAATCAAAACAAATAATCTGAATGCATTTTCGCTTTCATCTCTTTGAGGACTCAATGAAATTAGCTGAAACATTCACAGGTTGATTTGTGTACATTTCTCTGGATTGTTTTTAAAAAAATTATGAATTTACAGACATTTTGCCAAAAATGTATACTGGATTTAAACAAACTTACCATGAGCCTTGACGGAGTAGGCATCCACAGCAAAGTTGTTCTTAATCACACGGATCTGTGGCTGCAGTTCAGCTTTACTATGATTTACCACAAGAATGTCCAATACTCCCTAAAAAGAGAACAAAGGACCTTGTCAAGTCTACTGCGGACTGTCTCTGTGTATTCACACAATCCTGCGTGGTCTCTGAACCTGCTGTCGTGTTGTTTTAAATTGTGATGCGAATCATTTTTTTTCTTCAAAATTGCTTATAACTATTTAAGTGCAAATGGGAAAATGAATATCATTTGTTTTTATATGAGACGAATTGAATTGCAATTTAAATTTAAAAGCCACTTTCTGTGAGCGATTAAAATAATAACTTCAACAGGAAAATTCAACAAGAGAGTTACCCCCATGAAGTAATTTAACCCTCCTACTATAGCTGCATTTTAGTGGCAAGTAGCTACAGAGGTCAAAATCAGTCAACTGCCTGTTTTGACTGTTGACACAAATGTACACACAGGGGCATTTTTGACTGGTTTTTACTGTCATTTTGACCACCCTGAACAATACCAGACAATGCTTTAAGTAGTCAAAAGCAGTCGACTCATTTTGACCTGTAGATGTACTTACTACACGTAAGGATTGACAGTGTTTGACTTTTAAGTGCACTAGATATACTTTGCCAAGTATATCAACATTTTGACTGATTTTGACCCTTGTAGTAGTAGTAGGAGGGTTATTGAGTGGTCTTAGACTTATCTATTCCATGTAAATAATTAGATGATCTTCACCTATAGCACACATGAACTGTCACTGTTGAACTGTCATAAATTTTCATTTTTGTAAAGGAAGTTTATGAATCTTACTGTGCGCGTCAAGTCCATAAAGGTTGCAAGGACTGGCATCCTGATGTCGTTGAGGGCGGTGCTGTCCCACACTGGTGTCAGGGATTTCCCACTCTTGTTTTCAAGCAAGATGACGCGTCTCACAGCCGTACTTTAAGAATTATCAACAAGGAACAAAAAGAGGGTTCCACTTAAATCATGCAGTGGCCATCTAGTTACCTATACACAAGTCTACTAGAGTCAGAATGAGGCTGGTGTCTGAAATAGACTGGTGTCTATGACACACTCCATAGAAATACTTACCTTAGCCTTTAGGAACTAGACAATGACTCTTATAAAACCTTTAAAGAAAATATGAGCAAATTGGAAGTAAACAGTTGAGTCTTAAGTTGATGAATAGTCTCACCCTTCGAACTTTTCATCTAATTCAACAAGTATTGAAACACTGAGCTTTGTACCAGAATCTCAACTCTTTGGTCAGATGTAAACAGAGGAGTGTTTAATAGTTCAACATATTTATTCCAATATTTAACTATTCGGCTAAGAAAAGAAAATATTGAAATACTGTAATCTGCACAGGAAAGCAGGCCTCCCAGTGCCTAATCTACAAAATATAGGTTTTTTAAATGGTTTACCAAATGCCAAAACATAGGCTTTTATAGGTTATTTCCCGTGATTATACAGGTAAATTACTAAGAGCGGTACACTTGGCTACTGTTTTGGCTTCATCTCTTTATACTTAGGAAGTCATTTTTCTTCAAAGCCATGAGGATTTTATGAGGAAGTGTTGCAGGAGATTAAAAATACAGGTTTTTACAGGTTAATATATAGGGTTTTTTTGGGGGGAAATAAAGGTTCCCATTTTGAAATATAGGTTTTTATAGGGTTTTATAGGTTTTATAGGTTTTATAGGTTTTATAGGTTTTATAGTTTTTATAGGTTTTATAGGTTTTATAGGTTTTATAAGGTTTTATAAGGTTTTACAGGTTTTTATAGGTTTTATAGGTTTTTATAGGTTTTATAGGTTTTTATAGGTTTTATAGGTTTTTATAGGTTTTTATAGGTTTTTATAGGTCTAATTATAGGTTTCGTTGGGAGGCCTGGGAAAGTCATGACTCTTTATGAAAACCAAAATAAATAATCTGTCCAATATTGTACCTGTTGGTCCCAGCACGCAGAATGCAAAGGATGTCCGGGTAGCTGTCCATATTAGTGTCACCCACCCTTAAGGTGATGGGTACGTTTGCCCATGTAGCCACCTGGACCTGAGGGGGTACAAAACCCCACGTCTCTCCCACCCCCGCTTTCAGATCCAGAAACAAGCTCCACTGAAAATGAGGACATAATTTGAAGATTTAACAGGAAATATACTACCGTAATTTCCGGAATATAAGCCGCGCGGTGTATAAGCCGCACTACCCCAAAATCACCAAAACAAGATTCATGCGTCAACACATAAGCCGCACCGCATATAAGCCGCACACGGAGAGGCCCGCCGGACGCCACTCACTGTCGGTACATCGCCACAAAGGGGGTCATTGTGTTGCGTTCGAGTCAAAATGTATTGAAAGAGACACAATAGCATACCTGCCAACCTTGACAAGTGAAAATTCATAATACTAATACTAATAGTAAAGTTTGGCACATTTTACGCATGTCCGAAATACATGTGCATGTACAGGAATCAACGGCACTGCTTGTGGGATCGATGTTTCTTCGACTCCACGTGTTTCTTGACATCGTTAAGGCCACCATGGCTAATGCAGAAATCCGTGCTGCATATTTTACAAAATGCGTGAAGTTCCCCAAGTTTGGAGGCAGCAATAACTGGGTAGCTTTCTGAGTATTTATCTGGAAATTTCTGCACCGCAGCTTTCTGCGACATTTTTAGTTTGCTGTTCCGTTCCCGTATCACTATTTACGGCATTCGGGAATGTCGAACGTAGTCTCGCTGGTTGCCTGCTTTCTGCACAACGTACATGTAATCACTACAACAGCAACCAACGAAACGATGACTCATCGCCTGCCACGCGTAACAAATTTTCCTATTGGCTCCTTACATAGACTACGATATAACGAATTTTCCCATTGGCTCTCTGGTACACGCATGGCATAGACTACGATCTACGTCGTGGATTCTGATGTCGCTGGCGCTAAATGTTGCAACGTTTTTTTCAGAAGTTTTGAATAAATCTGTGTGTATCGAGGTCCGCACACTAAAACTGACAATGACCAGACCATTTTCGCTACGAACAATAAAGGTTTTTAGGTTTCTGCTTCTGTCTGTTTACCAAAGATTTTTGCTTAATTGTGCATTGTGTTTCATACCTCGGCGTATAAGCCGCACCGCGTATAAGCCGCAGGCAACTTTTACCGTGTCAAAATCAACGTATAAGCCGCGGCTTATATTCCGGAAATTACGGTAATGCAAAAAATACCAATACCACAAAAAGATCAATGCAGTTTGAACAAGAAGGTACAACATTGGTAATGATGGCAAAACTGCTTCTATGAGTATGCTTACTCTCTTTGAATCAAGATATACATTGAAGGGAAGGTACAACATTGGTAATGTTGGCAAAACTTCTTCTATGAGTATGCTTACTCTCGTTGAATCAAGATATACATTGAAGGGAAGGTACAACATTGGTAATGTTGGCAAAACTTCTTCTATGAGTATGCTTACTCTCGTTGAATCAAGATATACATTGAAGGGAAGGTACAACATTGGTAATGTTGGCAAAACTTCTTCTATGAGTATGCTTACTCTCGTTGAATCAAGATATACATTGAAGGGAAGGTACAACATTGGTAATGTTGGCAAAACTGCTGCTATGAGTATGCTTACTCTCTTTGAATCAAGATATACATTGAAGGGAAGGTACAACATTGGTAATGTTGGCAAAACTGCTGCTATGAGTATGCTTACTCTCTTTGAATCAAGATATACATTGAAGGGAAGGTACAACATTGGTAATGTTGGCAAAACTGCTTCTATGAGTATGCTTACTCTCTTTGAATCAAGATACATTAAAGGGAAGGTACAACATTGGTAATGTTGGCAAAACTGCTTCTATGAGTACACTTTACTCTCTTTGAATCAAGATATACATTGAAGGGAAGGTACAACATTGGTAATGTTGGCAAAACTGCTTCTATGAGTACACTTTACTCTCTTTGAATCAAGATATACATTGAAAGGAAGGTACAACATTGGTAATGTTGGCTAAACTGCTTAGAATTACAATGTATGAATGCACATACTTTTCTTTGAATCAAGATATCCACAAAACAACCAACCTGTGAAAGTTTCAGCTCAATTTGGAGTCTAAGTCATTAGAAAAGTGTGAAAACCATTCACAATTCTTACAAGGAAATATCTCAGAGCAAAGAAATATCATCTGGCATCTTTTTCAAAATCTACTTTTTTGTGTGTATTTTCTCATGACAGCACTTCAAGGGGCGGTATCGTCACGATCAGAGCAGACTTTCAACAGGGCATAGAATCGATGTCCTAATTTAAGGTGAACACAGTGACTGGAAATACTGGTTCATTTTATACAGCAGCAATGGTAATATGACCTTATCATGTGGGGAATTATTTTCAGTCACTGAGTTAATCTAAAACAAGCACTCAGATTCCATGCCCTGTTGATCGTGACGATACTACCCCTTTCAGACAGAATAATTTTTCCAACTTCACAAGATTTTGAATAATAATTTTGTAATGTTGTTATCTGGATATTACCCATGATGGACTTTCCCTTTAATTAACTGTGACCTCATCAGTCATTGTATATATAAACCTACAGTGTTATCAGATGCTCTTCGTATGTAAATGTAGCTACTTGCGCATGCGTCATCCTTGCACACCGGAAGAAGATGATCAAGTTTACCGTCAGCATCTAAGACCATCAATAGAATAAAGATCAACCCAAATCACATATACAGAAGACCCAAATTACATTGTAGAATGTCGTTTCTGCTTTGGTTATTTAGTTACAAGTAATTAAATTTTAAAAATTTTCTTTGTGATTTATTAACAATTTAACGGTTTTTCATTTTAACAAATGTCTTTTCTTTTTTATCTTTATGTAATGCAATATTCACAATTCAGTTAAAAGCAAAGATTACCCATATCAATGAACGCCGACTGTCCGACATGCTTAAACTCGCCCGGCGGTAATGAATACACTCCAGATTTTTTCCATGAATCTAGCTGATCCACAAGATGTTCCCACAGCTCAAACTGGCTCTGACCTTCACCCTCAGGTGATATGGAGGTCACAAGGAGGTCGGGTGCATAGTTGTCCGTCAGGTCTAGAAAGGCGTTAGAGTTTGGAATATGGAATGGGGCTTCCTTTCCTGCGACTGATGTGCTGCTGAAGTCGCGGTTGTCAGTGCCACTGGAGGTTAAAAAATAACAAATGCCATCAAGTTATCATCAACAGTGCAATTTTTGTTTGATAGGGGAGAGAGTGGCAACGGTATTTCTTAAATATTTTTAAGATGCGAAGGGATGTACAACCTGTTTTTAACACAACTTAAATTGCTGGTTGAATCAAGAAAGTGGTTTAGTGCATCCGATTTGTGTCCTGGATTGATGTCGGGTGATAAACAACTGATTTAATTTTGCCCTACACCGACGTGTCCTGGTAGATGAGTCCTTATGCAAGAAACATAAATTGCTTCTCTCCACCCAGGAGTAAAAATGATGGCCTATGAGGGTTAAAATGGTTGTTGTGTTAAATTAAATTAGCCAATGATTGTCTAACAGACAAGCTGGGCTGCATCCTTCCCAGGGGATTAAGATGGTTACAGTAATTACTTAAATTAACCCTACAAGCCTGGATCTTTAAAGGTTCAGAAACTTACTTGCAGAACCAAAACTTTCTCGTTTCATTCACGTCCATGCCAAACAAATCAGGAATCATATCGGCATTGTAACTGGAAATAACAGCAGGAGAGATGAAATTGACTGGTTAATGGCAGTTAATTGCAAGGATTGACTCAACTGATATTACCTTAACCAGTTCGCGTTGGAGGCCGTGTATACACGCAAACTTTTTTTGGACAGCGGATCGGAGAGCGTCTAAACACACCACAGGATTCTCGGGAATATTTGTATAGATTCCCGGTCGACGTGGCAACGAGCCATAAGCATACGGTGGAAGACGCGGTCTCCCCGGTCACGCTCTGGTGAGCACCATTGTTCGTGTTTGTGCGGTAAAAATAAACCCGCCACGGGGGTTCGGAAAAACTTTTTTATTCCCGGTGCGAACTGGTTAAAACCACAACACATTCTTGGTAATCTCAATCAAACATAAATGATCAGTTTTATAAATAAAAAAATACTTGTTGTAAAGTTGATGATGATATCAAACATCCCTTGAAATATTTCTGTGTCAGGTGCTATAATTTATTAAAATTAGTGAAATAATTCCCATAATGAATTTCTATCATCTAGGGCTGTGCGTTTTCGGATATTTTTGGAACCGGATACCCGAAATCAGGAAACTTCGGATACCTGGATACCCGTTTTAATTTTTGTTGAAAACATGCCTGCGGTGGTGTACAAATACATGTACTGTAAATGGTAACAAATTGACTTTTATAATACAGAGGATACCATACTATCGATCTTTTCTTTATTGGAGTGTAATCTCTTGAATTTAAAGATAATTGTCTAAACAAGTACATTGTTCAAGAGTCACAGATTTCTGTTTGCACCGCTCAAATGTTAAGTCCGAATTTTAAAAAGTCGTTTACGGGTAATTGGAACCGAAAAATGGAACCGGGTAATGACCGTTTCGGTCGGGTATCCGGATACCCGGATACCTGGCACAGCCTATCATCTGAAGGTAGAAATTCCATATTGGAATGAATAACATTCTGAATACATTTTCAATATTTTACGGTTCCACACGTTGATTTTTATACATATTTCTTGATGCATTTACTGGCATTTGTAGCAAACCCTAACCTAACCTGAAGATCTGATGCCATGCTTTGAGGCCCGTGAATTACGCCTTTGTCGATGATGGGCATCCACACGCAAATCGCCAGTGATATTTGGATGGCAGAAGTACGTGTGCGCGTAGCAGCGTTCATTCGCGTGCGAGCCTCAAACCTCAAAGCATGGTGGTAGATCTTCGGTACAACGTATCCAATTAAATCCCTTGAATGGTACGCATGGAGCCTGTATCCTTGGTAGGATAAAGACACGGGACCAATCTAACCCTAACCCTATTTGCTGATCAATGTTTTCTACGTAGCAGCTCTCTAGAATTGTTGCTAAACTAGGGCTGTGCTGGGTATCCGGGTATCCGGATACCCGACCTAAACGGTCATTACCCGGTTCCATTTTTCGGTTCCAATTACCCGTAAACGACTTTTTAAAATTCGGACTTAACATTTGAGCGGTGTGAACAGAAATCTGTGACTCTTGAACAAGTTTACACTTTTACAGACAGTTATAATTAAATTCAAGAGATTGCACTCCAATAAAGAAAAGATCAATTTAAGTATGGTATTCTCTGTATTATAAAAGTCAATTTGTTACCATTTACAGTACATGTATTTGTACACCACCGGAGGCATGTTTTCAACAAAAATGAAAACGGGTATCCGGGTATCCGAAGTTTCCTGATTTCGAGTATCCGGTTCCAAAAATATCCAAAAACGCACAGCCCAATGCTAAACAATGTTTTTTTTCTGCTAAGCTGTGTGCAAATAGCCACTGCTTTTCTCTAAGCAAACACAAAAGGGAGCTTAGTAAGAACATGTTTACACTCACTCCATTACTAATGGTTGATCCTTTAGATTTGTGGACACTGTTGTAATTGGCCCTGTTGTGAAAAACACACAAATGTAGTTCAATGCATTTATATTGTACAAAAAAGTAAAGGAAATTACTTTAACACTAACCACCCCCAAATCCATCAAAATCCTTTTTTGGAAAAATTCAGCACTGTTGGACACTGGTACTTTCACCACTTCAAATGGGGCAAAATGACTACCTGGCAAGAAGTACAGGCCATAAGTGCTGAATATGAAAGATCATTGAAAATGCATGGTGCATTTTGAAGATAAGGGCATGTTTCCAAAAGTGCACTGATGGATTTTGGAGGATTCAGGAAGGTTCCAAGCCAGAATAACTCGGGGGGTTAGGGTTCAGGAAGGTTCCTAGCCAGAATACCTATAGGGGGTTAGGGTTCAGGAAGGTTCCTAGCCAGAATACCTATAGGGGGTTAGGGTTCAGGAAGGTTCCAAGCCAGAATAACTAGGGGGGTTAGGGTTAAAGGGAAGGTATAGGATTGGTAATTCAAAAATAACAAAATTGTTGAATATAAACAAATAACTTAGTCTACACAACTGATTTTAATCTTCCCCAAAAAACTTTTTGTCTGAGGTTCCAAAATTTTTAAGACGAAAAAACAATTTCCAGTTTGAATCTTTCCTGAATTCCATCATAAGAATGAATACAAAATATCTGAATGCCTTTTCACTATTTCTTGTGAATGATGTAATGTAATATAAAGCTGAATTTTTTACAGGATGATTCAAAGAGAGTAAGTGCATTAAATATGGTTATCATGCTGAATTACATGTATAACAAATTTTATGTCTAGCTTTAAATAAATGCCAATGATAAAATTTGGCTGAATTTTTAGTTTGATGTTCAAACCATGGGTGTGATTTGACAAAATTAACCCTCTACTTTCGGTACCTTTTTCATACAAGTTGATCCACCATTTGAAACCATTCGCTTTTGTGGTTTTGAATGGTGAAATAACTGTGTACAGTATTGATTCCCCCAAATGGTTTTGAATGGTAGGTCAGCTAATACAAAACCTTGTTTGGATCTTTCCAAATGGTAGTACAGCTAATACAAAACCTTGTTTGGATACTTCTAAGTGGTAAATCAATGGACCCTCTATGCATTTGAATGGATTTGAATGGTAGTAAAGCTTGCTACCAACACTGTTCAAATGGTATCCCCATGTGTGTACAAAACCAATGGACATTTTGGTAAGTGGAAATTTTGAATGGTTTCAAATGGTCAAACAGTAGGAGGGTTAAAAAAACCTGAAAACTGGGCAGCAGGCCTGGGTCTCCCTTTGATCTAGAGGACAAAGCCCCCTGAACCTCCTGGATGGTAAATTTTGGAAGAATTACAGACTCTCCACATCCCCACAAACAAGAAACTAGAGGCTTGGACACAACACAGGCTACTTCTTTCTTTCCTTAGCGACTACTTCTCTTCTCAAGAAAACTTTGAGGCAAAGGGAAATTTGTAAAAATCCTAAGAAATCACAGGCCTATCTGACCAAAATATTTAAAAAATAAATAATACTGATTAAGATTTTGTTTGAATTCATTCTTACCAAGCTTATATGACATACTCTGTCCCCAGTAGACAAATGCTGAAGTTAGCACACTCATGTCAAATACTTTCCCATTCGGCTTGGTCGTGATCAGTACGTCCATCTGAGAATCACCGTCAAAATCACCAGGAACCACGCTGGTTATGGTGTCATTGTCCCTAAAACAAAAGTTATGAATAAACAAGATATCATTTCCAAAATGCAATGGAGTGCCATGGTCGAGCGGTTTAGTGCATCGGATTTGTATTCTGATGGCTGAGTCGTCAGAATGTGGGTTCGAATCCCAACCGCGACCGTGGTGCTTTTGTCCTTGAGCAAGACACTTTACCATAATTGCTTCTCTCCACCCAGGGGTAAATGGGTACCTGTGAGGGCAGAGTTGGTTGTTGTGTTTGATTAGCCCTATATGCACTGTAATGGCAGTAATTGAGCTGTATACTCCCCAGGGAGCTGAGATGGTTTCAGGAATGATTTATGAGCCTGATGAGCAGGGGTAATAATATAATGCGCCTTGAGCACCAGTTTGATGGATACGTGCGCTATATAAGTCCACATTATTATTACTATTATTATTATTATATCCATCAAATTTTGTTATTCCAAATAAAACTGATACTGTAGGGTTACGCCTGTTACGGATACCGGGGGGGGGGGGTAACTGGTTGGAAATGATTTGAGTTTTGACGGTTCTCAACAAACCCAGTTAGGTGCTTGCGATGCTGTGTTGGTGAACAAGCGGTGAACAAGCGGGGAACGGGGAGGTGTTGATGTAGTTCCTTTTGATGTTCTCTTGTTATTGCTTCTGTTTGGTTCCTTTTTTTTATACCAGTTAAAACAAGAACTTTATCTTGAACAAACTGTCAAACTCCCAGAAAACGACACTGATTTCAGGGACACAACTGCCTGTGTACAGTGCCAGCCTCGCTGCATGAAGCACGCCATCAATTGGTGAGCTGCATGCACCTAGCAGGTTCCAACAGACATAATTTACAGTTCCTTTTTCAATTAATGTTTTTAGGATAGAATGATGTTTGAAAAAACTGGGGGAAAAAAATATAAAGTGATTCGGAAAGTGCAGCATAGTTTACACAAGCCATGTTGAAAATTGAAACATGCTGGTTGGTCACAGCTGGATATATCGCGAACTGTAGGAAAAGGTTCATGGCTTGTATCATGTTTTGGAACACACTGCTGTTTCTCCTAATGGATATACAGGTAGTTCCAAAATAATTGATGTCATCATCATTTGTAATGAGAAATGTTATGTGCTGCCTTTAGAACTGGATGTGCAAATATGGCCGGGGGGGGGGGGGGGGAGGGGATGGGGGTGGGGGGGTTAAAACAAAAGACCAACTGAATGTTTATGCAACATGGAGCATATGTTACAAATGTGTCAAGTTAGAGAAGGTAGATCTCAGATCTTACCTTGTGATAGACAAGTTATGGATATCTTTTGATAGGGTCACGTCTGTACCCTCTCTTTCTTGGAAAAATACATCCATAACGTGGCCTGTAATATAAAGAAAAATATAAATCAATTCACATAGACTACATTACATTTACATTTTGGGTGTTCTTGGGAGCAAGCATGGTGATTTCACTACAGGTAAAGTTTGTATGGTGTATAAATTTGCATACATTTAAATGTTATCTTTTCAGTTTGCGGTAACACCATGTGTTTATCTCAACTATCGCTAAGTGAGGTAACAGGTTCTGAAAAGAACCTTATCGCACAACTCGTATCTCAACTGTCGGTAAGTGAGATTATGGTTCAGTGGAGAACCAATATCAGGCAACTCGTATCTCAACTGTCGCTAAGTGAGATTATGGTTCAGGGGAGAACCAATATCGGGCAACTCGTATCTCAACTGTCGCTAAGTGAGATTATGGTTCAGGGGAGAACCAATATCGGGCAACTCGTATCTCAACTGTCGCTAAGTGAGATTATGGTTCAGGGGAGAACCAATATCGGGCAACTCGTATCTCAACTGTCGCTGAGTGAGATTATGGTTCAGAGGAGAACCAATATCGGGCAACTCGTATCTCAACTGTCGCTAAGTGAGATTATGGTTCAGAGGAGAACCAATATCGGGCAACTCGTATCTCAACTGTCGCTAAGTGAGATTATGGTTCAGGGGGAGAACCAATATCGGGCAACTCGTATCTCAACTATTGCTGAGTGAGATTATGGTTCAGGGGACAACCAATATCAGGCAACTTGTATCTCAACTATCGCTCAGTGACAATGGAGTGCAGGGAGAACCATGGGGACTTCACTGGGTCTTCTCTACATTTCGATTAGTGTGCTCCAATCATCGTCAGGAGACGATGTTGTACTTTGCGAAGATATTTAATAATGGCGTGTAGATGCTTTGAAGGAAAGGTACATAACATTGGGGATGTATATTCAGTTCAACCCTCTATTTCTCAAGAAATACATCATAAAACTAACTTGTGAAAGTTTCAAGTTTGTGTGAAAATTTTGAAAAGCTAAAAACATGTTTTTATGTTTGACAAAAAGATGGTAACTTTCTGTAAATTCAACATAACAATTCTGGTTTTCTCTAAGATGAAAGCACTTCAGATGGAATAATTCATAAGGATGACTGATAAGTTTACCAACTTTACACCAAGCAAGTTTGTTAATAATTACCAATGTTATACCGTTCATTTAAGCTTGTTTTAAGATGTATCACACGTGTTTGCCATGGCAAGTTTCTTTTTCATCAAAACATACCTATTTTACTAGTCTAGATTTCAGGTCTCTTAAACACATTTGGTCATAATAATGCAAAAACATGTGTGATACATTTTTATTTACATTTTTATTTCCATGTTTACACAAAAAATTCAAAACTGAAATTAAACTAATTAGGTTATATTTTTATAAATGATCTAACCAACTAACGTTAGGCCCAATAAACCCTTTCATGGTAATATGCACCATGTTTTTGATGGGGCAAAATTGTTTATTTCTAACACTCGTTGCCGTCTGCGACCCGCGGCTCAAACTTCATGCACACGTCTGGAATGTGCATGAAGTTCGAGTGCTGGGTCGAAGACAGCAACCAGTGTTCAAAATAAACAATTTTGCCCCATCAGAAACATGGCGCGTATTACTGTGAAAGGGTTTATTAATCAAAATGTAACTAGAAACTTATTCATTTTGAAATGACAAACACAAATATTAATTTGTTCATACATTATTTATTTCCTTTAAAAATCTCCCAAAAAATGGTAATACTAATAAAGTAATAGGGCCTATATCATTACTAAATAACTAATACTACTACTAGTATTTTTAAGCACCTGACATTGTGTTATAACAATATTAAATTACAAACACTATTTTTACAAGAGCAAAATGTACAGTGTAGTGTTGATTTGGGGGCTAGCTCACCATTCTGTCGAAGAACGAAAACATCGGTTAATTTATCCGAATTTAAATCACCATACGCTGCAACGATCCCATCCGCAGGACCGCCCTTAAAAACATCCTTTGTGGTGTCGGTGAAATCTGCAGTATTTACGGCAAAAGGGTCATCACTAAACACTATCGAGAAAAGGGAGAAAAAGACAAGGTGAAAAATACAACTGGATGGAGACATTTTCAAGCTAACGTCATCATCATTAGAAAAAGAGTAATAATAATGATTTAGTCTGAAGCCCTCTCATATTACTCTGAGTATACATATAGATGATCGTGGCGCCAGACAATAATTATATTGTGGTCGTTGGCCTACTTTTCAGATTAAACGTTTAAAAGTCATTACTAGATATGCGGCTGCGCAGTTTTAAGTAAAGAATCATTTTTAAAGATGGCGCTGCCCAATGATTTCATCGGAACAATCCGAGATGACGAGGAAATATCCGTTGCCTCCGAATATTCAAGTAGTGATGAGGAGGTAAGGTTTATTAAGTAAAAATGCACGTTATGAAACTAACGCAGTTATATTTTGGCCTCCACTGTTTTGTTTTGGATGGTGAAAATAGAGCATTCCTGATTGCACGCAATGCATGAGATTTCCATCACGTGGCTACTTTGCACATGTATACATGATGAAGGCAATAGAAAGATGTCTATTTCCGACACAAAATATGCTTTGCAAACTTTATGCAATATAAAATCATAAGATTTTCAAAATTAAGAACTTAAAGAACTTTGTTATTGTGAGTGTGGATTAAATTTAATAATTATTAAAGCGTTTCGGTTTTTTCTTTTATTTTTTTGTTAAAAAAAGAATAAAGATAAACAAATGGAAAATGGCTTTAATTTGCCTTTAAAATGTTTTTATTTATTTATTTATTATTTATTATTTATTTTTAGCATGGGTGAGGATGTGTTTCCAGCTGGCAACAAGGCACTGTGTTGATATTTGTAAGGCTAAGATGGGCAAAAACTAGACTATTGTGTACTGTTAATACATTTCGTGCATACAAAATACATCATGTATGTATAAAATTATGTAATAATCCAAGTGTGTGTGTATGTATTTGTATGAACATCCAGTGAGATGCTGGCCATTTTGTCGTCTGCTAAAAGCACATGCTTTGACATCAATTGTGCACAAGTGACGGTTGGGTTTGACATTCTTTCCAACCAAATTTCTAATCTGACATGTCTAAGTCAATCATCAAAGTTTCCAGAAAGAATATCGAACCGAACTGCCACTTGTGCACAATCATACTAATAATCCAGCAGGTGTTTTTAGCAGACGACAAAATGGCCAATGTCTCACTGGATGTGCATACATTTATTGCTCTATAAAAAAAATCCTCACTTGACTACACTTTCCTCTGTCATCTTTTAAAGGAAAATCTGTGATATTTGTCATATTTGGATAGAAATATGGCGGTTGTATTCAACATTATTTCCAAGTTTCTTTGCAGCTTTAGTAACAGCATGGTGTGCCATGGTCGAGCGGTTTAGTGCATCGGATTTGTGTTCTGATGGCTGAGTCGTCAGAATGTGGGTTCGAATCCCAACCACAACCATGGTGCTTGTGTCCTTGAGCAAGACACTTTACCATAATTGCTTCTCTCCACCCAGGGGCAAATGGGTACCTGTGAGGGCAGAGTTGGTTGTTGTGTTTGATTAGCCCTATATGCGCTGTAATGCAGCAGTTGTTGTTGTTGTTGTTGTTGTTGTTGTTGTTGTTGTTGTTGTTGTTGTTGTTGTTGTTGTTGTTGTTGTTGTTGTTGTTGTTGTTGTTGTTGTTGTTGTTGTTGTTGTTGTTGTTGTTGTTGTTGTTGTTGTTGTTGTTGTTGTTGTTGTTGTTGTTGTTGTTGTTGTTGTTGTTGTTGTTGTTGTTGTTGTTGTTGTTGTTGTTGTTGTTGTTGTTGTTGTTGTTGTTGTTGTTTGTTGTTGTTTGTTGTTGTTTGTTGTTGTTTATTGCTGTTGTTGTTGTTGTTGTTGTTTGTTGCTGTTGTTGTTGTTGATGTTGTTGTTGCTGTTGTTGTTGTTGTTGTTGTTGTTGTTGTTGTTGTTGTTGTTGTTGTTGTTGTTGTTGTTGTTGTTGTTGTTGTTGTTGTTGTTGTTGTTGTTGTTGTTGTTGTTGTTGTTGTTGTTGTTGTTGTTGTTGTTGTTGTTGTTGTTGTTGTTGTTGTTGTTGTTGTTGTTGTTGTTGTTGTTGTTGTTGTCTTTCTTCCTTCCTCATGGTTGAGCATGCACAGTGAGCATAACCTATTTAGACAAAAATCAGGCTACATAATACATTTTTTTTACATTTTCAACACAATAGGCTATAAAGCCAAAGAAGTTATCCGAAGTGAAACGGAAGAAGAAAGGCCAGGAGGATTTTACACAAGACTTCATTTTCTCAGAACGGGCAATGAATGAAGAGACCGTTTGGACTCCGAACCTGATGAACATGCTTAAACCTCGTGGCCACACCCTGATCGGAGCTAGAACTTCACTGGAGCAAAAAATTGCTAAAATTCGAAGTGACAAGAGAAAAGTGAATAGTGATTTATTTTTTACTAAGTGAACATATTTATGACAAATTTTTCTTTATATTTATATATTCTATATTTGTGACATTTTTCTTTTCACAAAGATGATTTTTTTTTTTTAAATAGCCATTAGAAATTACATTATATAATAATATAATATAAGTCTCAGGCTAACAAATTGATTATAATTTCAAACCCTTCATAGTATAAATTGAATGACAAGGATAAAATATATAGCTTTCAAATAGTAGTAAATTCCATCTCCCATAAATTATTGGCAAGTGGGTTATAGTAATCAAACTGGTTGATGGCTCCGTTTAACCGTAACCCCTCTTCAATAACTGGCTAGACAACCTGCTCAATGCAACAACATCCATTAGTTTTCCAAATGAGTAGCCTGCTGAGTGCAACAAGATCCATCAGCAAGAACAAAATATCTTTGTTCTCTGCTTACTACAGCTAGATCCAACAGATTTCTACATTTGTTGTATTCTGTTGCATTCAGCATGGTTGACAAATACTTTTTTTTAAATAAACATAACCAATATCTGAGTATTCCTCTGATAGGAGAAAGAGTCCAAGAATCTGGCAGAGGCGGCAGGTGACAACTCAAACACAGAAGAGAAAAATGCAGACGAGAGTGCTGTGAAGGAAGTCGGTAACCACGACGACGCTGATGAAGATTTTGGTGATGAGGATGAGGATGAGGGAGAGAACAGTCTGGAGGACATGTGGGATCAGATCAAAGTGAAATCAACCAGTGAAAAGAGACTGAAAAGAAAGCAGAAGCAAGGTGTGTCAGCGTTACCATGGTTACATTTCTTTCACATATTTGTTCTTCTCCATGTTTGATATCCGAACTTTGCCATTGTAAAAATGAAGCAGTCATTCACACAACAGTTCAGTTGGATCACAATGAATACCCTGTACTTACCATTATTTTGTTGATGGGGTGTTCAGTTTTGTCTGCATTGAAAAACAGGACGCCTAAATTTGTATGAAAAAAAATTGATTATACCCTCCTACTGTAGCTGCACTTTAGTGGGAAGTTGCTATAGAGGTCAAAACCAGTCAACTGCCTGTTTGACTGTTGACCCAAATGTGCACACAGGGGCATTTTTGACTGGTTTTTACTGTCATTTTGACACCCTGAACAATACCAGACAATGCTTTTACCAGTCAAAAACAGTCGACTCATTTTGACCTGTAAATGTACTTACTACATGTAAGGTTTTTGACAGTGTTCGACTTTTAAGTGCACTAGATATACCTTGGCAAGTATATCAACATTTTAACTGATTTTGACCCTTGTAGTAGTAGGAGGGTTATTCATCACAAATAAAACAGGGTGTCCATTTATAACAGGTCTTGTAATAATTTTGCCTCGGAGCGTTCATTTAAACTGGAAGAAAAAATCATTTTAATCACTCCAATAGATTCCTCAAAGCCCTGCATAGGAGTTTGTAAAAACACTGACACAGTTGTCGCTCAATAACTCTTGCTACAAAGGCTTTACAAGATAGTTCACCAAGAATAATCTTGGTTATGACACTAATGTTTTTCTCTAAGATTTCCCTTCAACTTTTGATTGATCTGTTTTAATATTTGTTTAAAATTTTCTCTCAGCGGATGATTCTGATTCTGACGATTCAGAGACACAGAAGGCCAAGTTTTTTGCTATCGTCCCAGAGATCACTGGATACAGCAGCTTCCAGGAGATGAATCTTTCCAGACCACTGCTGAGGGTAATTAGCCATGAAATTATTGTCTTTTTTTTTTTTCAAGACAAATGCTAATTTTCATCTCATCATAAATTATCATTTTGGTTTTGAAATGTTACACTGGTCATCTCAGTGACTCATTTCAAATTTATAATACATTTCATGTTTTCTCTCAAATGACATCATGTCAGACGGAATAATTTCTCAGGATGTTTGGTACCATCACCAACTTCACATCAAGTCAGTTTTTTGGATTAGGCAAAAAAAAAGTCTCCGGTTTCTGGTCATCGGTCGGCTTCAAAATCAGTGCGGTGAAATTTTTTTGGTTTTTGGGGTTTTTTTTTGCCAACAGGGAACTACGTGATACATGTATACATGGGGACCAAATTTCCCATATACAAAGTATGGTGGCTAAGAGAGGCCTCACAAATCGGGGAAACTTCCATACCCCTATATGAAAAAGTCATTTAAAACACAGCACCGCAGAATTCCAATCGATCCAGCAATTTTGGCTGCAATTGGACATCGTTTCATAGCAAATAAAGAAGCAAATTAAAAATGCAGAAGTGCAGGTCTGAGGTGACGCACATGGAGACCAGAAACCGGAGATTTGTTTTTGGAGATTCATTTTTTTCGGGAAACTACCAAATGTGTACAATCCTTTTAATGGAAAACATGTATTATTGATTTCGTGTCCAGGCCATAAGTGCAATGAACTTTGTGATGCCTACCCCTATCCAAGGTAAAACCATACCTATCGCACTCCTTGGAAAAGACATCTGTGCTTGCTCAGCAACTGGCACAGGTAAGTCACTCAGATAACGTTTTATAGAACATTCTTTTTGCAGTCAATAGTTCAGGATTTTGCATATCTCAAGTTCCCGCTGTCATGGAATTTTTTTTGAGGAGATTATTTAACCAGTTCGCGTCGGAAATAAAAAAGTTTTTCTCGGCCCCTGTGCGGGTTTCTTTTTCCCACACACACGTTAATGGAAGCTTCCACAGCGCATGGCGACGTCTTCCGAGCATGTCACCGTACACACGTGGCTCAACCGAGCATGCATACAAATATATCGGAGTTTCCTATGGCGTGTTTAGACGCTCTCCGATCCATGGTGTAAAAATTGCGTGTATACACGGCCTCCGACGCGAACTGGTTAAGCCTTGAAAAGTCATTCATCAAATGATCTGTGAAATTGAAAAGTTTTCTGATGATAATTTTGTGTGGAGTGTTTACAACACTTGTTGATGGATCTTGATAGATCTTGTTGCACTCTAACTGATGGATGTTGTTGCATTGAGCAGGGTATTCAGCTAGTTATTGAAGGGGGTTAGGGTTAAAAACATCAACATGAACAACTTTGATTGATATTTCTGTAAGTTCAGCTTTGTTTCATCAAATAATTTATTCCCCCCCTCCAACCTACTCAGGCAAAACAGCGGCCTTCATGTTACCCGTTCTGGAGCGTCTCCTGTACAAGCCCAAGCAGGTGACCGCTACCCGTGTCCTGGTGCTGGTACCCACCAGAGAACTGGGCGTACAGGTGCATACCGTCACTAGGGAGCTAGCACAGTTCAGTAGTGTCAACTGCTGTCTTGCTGTTGGTAAGTTTTTTGTCGATTTTGTGTGCAGGATATTTCTTCATCATGAGAACCTGGCATTCATGTTGTTGCTTATGCAACCGACTTAAGTAGAAATAAGTCGATCTATTGCATCAGTGCACGATTGTATCCCAGTATGCAATAAGTTCGTCTCTACAACAGTGCATAAATTTGTATAAATTAAGACAATTGGATTCAACAGTGTCATATCTACCAAAGGTATTTGCATGTACATCTGGGAATTTCTTTAAAAGATTCAACTTTTGAATAACCATGTTTAGTGTATCTTGTTGTAGATCCAGTGATCATCACATTTCCAGAGAGCGTGCACAGTACTGTAACATGTGTGTTAAGTGCCCAAAGTGTCCTGCCATCAATGCGATTTTACCATTGATGAGGGCTACAGTGTGCACAAAGCAGATAGTAAACAACAAACTTGATTGTTTTTTTTGTCTTCATAGGTGGTTTGGATGTTAAACTTCAGGAAGCTGCGCTAAGGAAAGGCCCCGATATCGTCATAGCCACACCAGGTCGTCTGATTGATCATTTGCATAATGCTCCAACCTTTGACCTGAAAGATGTCGAGATTCTCATCCTTGATGAAGCTGACAGGTGAGTTGACAAAATCGGAGTTCAGTCATTGGCTGCATTGGAGACTACACTGAGAGCTCCATCGAAAGCTCAGGGAACCAGTTTCATTGAGCTGCTAAGCAGACAAAGTTGCTTAGAGGGAATGGTTGGTTACTAACCAATTTGTGTTTGCATGTTGTACTAGATTTAGCTGGTTGTGTAATAGACAATTCTTCTTAGCAAATCTAAACAAATTTTATGTTGTTAGGAAATTTATATTCTACCAAAAATATATATTTAGATGAAACTCATAAACAACATTTTAACCTTGACATTAATCGTTATTATTAATTGAATAATTCATTGTTATTATTAACCCTCCTACTTTTGGTACATTTTTCATACAAGTTGATGCACCATTTGAAACCATTCGCTTTTGTGATTTTGAATGGTGAAATAACTGTACAGTATTGATTTCCCCAAATGGTTTTGAATGGTAGGTCAGCTAATACAAAACCTTGTTTGGATCTTTCCAAATGGTAGTACAGCTAATACAAAACCTTGTTTGGATACTTCTAAGTGGTGAATCAATGGACCCTCTATGCATTTGAATGGATTTGAATGGTAGTAAAGCTTGCTACCAACACTGTTCAAATGGTATCACCATGTGTGTACAAAACCAATGGGCATTTTGGAAAGTGGAAATTTTGAATTTTAGGAGGGTTAATGAAGTTATTAATTTCTCTCAGGATGTTGGACGAGTTTTTCGCCGAGCAGATGAAGGAGATTATCAGACTGTGTTCCCACAGTCGACAGACGATGTTATTCTCCGCTACCATGACAGATGAGGTAAACATTCACAGTGTCAATGGATCTCACCAATTACCCACATGGGGGTAATAAACCTAGTACCCTTTAAACACCAACCTGATTACGTGACACCAAACTAACCACCCATAACACCAATCAAAATGACACCCTTCTCTCACCGTAGAAAGGAGTTTGCCATAGTATGGTCAGTCGGCCATAGTAATGTACTTCTTAATTTTGATTAGGTTTGGCATTTTTCGTTTGATTTCTGAAACGTGTACGTGTTTTGACACAGACCGTGTATACATGTAAACGAATACTGTTATCACCAATAAATGATATGATGCAGACGGATTGTCCCTAGTATAGAAAATAATCCAAAATATCGAAATACGAATTTTAAAAAAAATAGTACAAATTAAAAAGTCCAAGCTTGGTACAAAACATCCTCCAAAATTTCTGGTTGTATTAAAATTAATAACAAATTATCAGTTGAACTTCCGGGGAATCGTGATATAATAAAAGCGACCCACTTCCAAATATCGCGGAAATGGAAGGTTCCACTTTTTTAAATGTCGGATTTGTTTACACGAATTTGAAAATTTTTAGTGAATTGATTTTCGTGTACACGTTTAAACTTGTAAATATCCCAACTCTAATTTTGATTCATCGTCTCACACAGGTTAAAGATCTCGCCGCCGTATCCCTGAGGAATCCGGTCAAGCTTTTTGTCAATGAGAACACTGATGTAGCGTTCAACCTCCGCCAAGAGTTCATCCGCATCAGGCCCAATAGGGACTGTGACAGAGAAGCCATTGTGGCTGGTAAGATCAAGAAGTTCAATATACTCTGAATCACCCACGGCAAACAATTGTTTACTTTACTTTTTGAATAACTTAAAGGGGCAGTATCGTCACGATCAACAGGGCATGGAATCGGAGTGCTAGATTTAGATTAACTCAATGACTGAAAATATTACCCACATGATAACGTCATATTACTGTTGCTGCTGCAAAAATGAGCCAGTAATTTACACTCGCTGTGTTCATCTTAAACTAGCACACCCATTCCATGCCCTGCTGAAAGTCTACTCTTGAGTGTGACGATATTGCCCCTTTAAATACAGAAAATGTGATGTAACTGTTCAACTTGCTATTGGAATTTGTACATGTTTGCAGCCCAATCCTAGCTGGAATGAACAGTTGGGTATAGCATTTATTCCAAATGATAAAATTGAAAGTTCATGTGAGTGCATGCATCTGATGCAATGTCTTCGGTGAGCTTTTATTAACCCTCCTACAATCAGTGAAATTTTTTAAACAACCCATTCAGGCCACTCCAAGCCATTGCTATGGTAGGCAGTGGCTCCTCATAGCTATACTGCATAGTAACATAATGCCTCATATGTCTGTTGGTTTTAGTGGTTTGTGATTGACATATTGCAGGGCATATTACTTTGTTCCAGACTCAGTGGCTGGTGGTAGGTTACTATGGAGAGTCTGTGTTTACAAAATAACTGCTGAAAATCCCAATGGATGATGGAGGCTTGGTATGGTTTATTGGTCTCAGTGGCTGATGGTGATTTATTATTGGGAGTTTGTTTACAGTATAACCCGCTGAAAATAAGGTCAACTGTGGTGTACATGTCTTTGTATGCATGTATGTACATTGGAGATTACTTCAAAGGGTCAGTGTGGCTTATATGCACAAACAATGTGTGTACAACACATTGGACATTTAGTGGTTTACAGTGGCCTCTATGTGTAGGAGGGTTAAATGTCCATGCATGTTACTATGACGATCTATTTTCAGTCAGTTTGGCTCAGTAGCACGCGAATGTCATCACAAACACTGCTTCCGCCAAAATTTATCCGAGATCAATCTCTTTTTAGAAAAACAAAACATCGGCGAACAAAGCAATTGTATTAAGCATTATTTTACACTTGTCACCGCATGACAGTTCTTTTTACTAATTGCCGTGCCATAATTGAGAGATTCTGTTGTTGCTTTTTCTCTGCGGTACAGCGTTATGTTGTCGGACATTCCACGATCACTGCATCATGTTTGTACAGACCAAGATCCAGGCCCATCGTCTCCACATCATCCTTGGCCTGTTTGGGCTCAACGTTGGTGAACTGCACGGTAACCTCTCTCAGGCGCAGGTAAGGAAAACTGTTGGTCTACGTTAACACGGTCAAATATTTAACCAAGAAGTCTCACCAATCTCAGCTTGGGTCATTCCAACCTCTCGACAATGCTGCCCCTTATTTAATAATAATAATAATAATAAAGATTTGTAGCGCGCACATATCCATCCTGCTAGGCGCGCAAGGCGCGGAATGAGTGGCTGCTTGTTAGACGCTCACTGAAAAAAAAAATAAAATAAAAAAATAAAAACATTATTTGCCAATTATTATCCAACTTCTTCAATAACAATTCAGATATCTCACTTTTGCCAGTGTGTTTTTTTCCCTGTCCACATTGTTGCTGCAAGAAACATATGCAGTGTGACCCTGCACTATGGAACATCTTCGGATCACTATCCTATTCGCTATATGTAATACGCACGCATTGGTAGTACGTGAATTCTTTTTGCTACTTCCGGTTCCAAAGCTGGAATAATGTTGTGCGTAATTTAACCTAAATGCCTTGATTTGGATGTTCAAAATCGATTCTTGAGGCAGAAGTTGACTTTGTTAATAAGATTTTGAGTCTTTACAACACATTCATGTTAAATGCAATTCCCCTGCTTTCTAATTTATTGCATAAATCCTTAATTAAAGAAAAGGATGGTCAATGCATTTCCAATGGGCTTCTGATGATCGTTGGAGCCAGCATGTGTGAAGTGAGCGTGGTTTATGTTGGAATTACGTCGCACTTACCAACAGGATAGTGGTTGTTCATTTGTTGAAATATTCGTAATTAAGAGAGCCAAGGGTCAAATGTTTTATTAAAGGGATGTTTCATTATCACGTTAGTTGTGGAAATAATTACCAACTTCAAATAATTGTTTTGCAGCGACTGGAAGCACTTCGTCGCTTTAAAGAAGAGAACATTGATATTCTGGTTGCCACAGATCTAGCTGCCAGAGGACTCGACATTGCTGGCGTCAAAACAGTAAGACGATTAAAAGACAATCTAGTTATTGAAGAAATACATTTCTTGAAGGCATATAAGTTAATTAAAACACCAGTGTTTTATTTTTGTTTTTAAATAAACAATGGTAATTTTGAATTTTCTCTTCCAATCAAAATAAATTTCATAGTTAAACTGAAAATCTGAGTTTGCTTTGATGACATTTTAACTTTTGATTACATCAAATTTCATGCAGCAAGAATCGGTCATACTAAAAGGCGTCAAGGCGTACCATTTCTGCGCATGACCGAACTGGGAAAAGGCAAAATGGCCGCTGTAAAATGTTTTTTACATTTTTTTCATGGTAAAAAGACTTTTAGAAATTCCACAAAAATATTTATATATCACATTAACGCTTCCTTTAGATATTTAGCCATATTTCACATGTTTTTGTCAGCTATTTCTACTTGTTATCATCGTACAAAACCCTTGATGCCTGGAGATGTAGGCCTTGATGACGCGAATCCAGTCCTTGACGTCTTTTAGTATGACCCGCAAGAATAGCATAGATTTAAGCTGGCTGTCTATTTACAGAAATATTTGCTAAGTTAGCCATGATAGCAAAATCTCTTTTGGATAGCAAAAAACCCCTTCATGGTATTTTAGTGAAGGGAAAATTGAGCTACCCCTACCCAAGTCCCAGTGGCACTGAATAATTTATGACTGTCATCTTATAAATGCCATAAACCGGAGTGTTCTTTTTCTCCTGTAGATTATCAACTTCACTCTTCCTAACACTCTAAAGCACTACGTCCACAGAGTCGGAAGAACTGCTAGAGCCGGGAAAAGTGGTCGGTAAGTGAAGTAACATTTGTATATTTTGAGGAAAAAAACTATTGATGTGCTTTAACAACTTTGTAATGAATTTTGTTGTGGGCAGACATCTTGTGATTGTGATGAATTAGATAATTGAGACGAATTAAATAATTTTTAAATAAAATTTTCCCTTTTTATGACAGTGTGTTATTGTGACAACACATTTCAACTAGAATGAGTATATTACCTACAATAAGTGTTGTTTTTCTAGCATTTGATTTTTGAAAAAATAGATTTTTGTTTTCATTTTTTAAATGAATGCAATAATAAAATTACACCTTTCACTCTCAGCCCCTGAAGAGATTATGTCTCCACATAGGGAAGTTATTGTTGATTTCCTTTTATTTCTGTCTTTTTTTACAGAGCTGTGAGTCTTGTGGGAGAACGCGAGAGAAAACTGCTAAAGGATATTGTGAAAAAGGCCAATAATCCTGTCAAAAGTAGAATAGTTCCTCAAGGTAAGACACCATTTAAGATATATCGTGGGTTTTTTAGGTTTTTTTTGCAATTTCCTTTCTCAGAAGATTGTTATTTTCCTTGAAGTCTTGGAGTAAATTCAAAATGAGACGATATGAAGGCTATTTCATTCTTGACACTTATTTGCATTAGAAGCAGATGGTAATGCCAAAAGCTGGCTTGAAGGCAAATGACTTGCAGGAGTAAAAACGCATTTCAATTTGCACGAATATTTTGCCCCAATTGATCTCTTAAAAGTACACTTCACGTTTTGTATTTACCAGCCATTGCACAAAACCACACTTGTAAGTGTGATTTTTATCCGAAAAAAAGACCTCATGTGCAAGTTTGGTCAAGAATGTTACCCGCCCAACTTTGAGAGCTGAAAATCTGGTAATTCAAGTTCAAAGCAAAAAAAGACCTCAGCACATTCAGTCTGATTCTCCCCCTTAAAATCTCTCCGAAGACGTCGTACAGAAGTATCGTGACAAGATCATCGGCATGGAGGAGGACATCGAGGAAGTGATGCGACTTGAGGAGGAGGAAAAAGAGTTGAGAATCACAGAGCTGCAGATGCACAAAGCCAACGCCATGCTGGATCATCACAAGGAGATCTTCAGCCGCCCCAAACGAACGTGGTTCCAGACGCACAAGGAACGGAAACTGGAAGAGGGTGAATATTAGACATTTTAATGCTCCAGTCAGTCTGGGCTTTCTGATTGGTCGATATGTGACCACATGGGGGTCCGTTAACCCTAACTCCCTAGTCATTTTAGCTAGAAACCATCCCAAATCTGCCAAAATCCATCAACATGCAGTAAAAAGGTACCCCATTTGTTGGACTTTGATGGAATTGGTACAGTAGCAAATGCAAAGCATCCATGGCTTGGCTATACACAGTCCTGAATCCAACTAAAGCAGCCAGTGGAGTTTGATGGATTTAGTACACATGGCTACATGCTCTATTCGCTGGGATATATTGTGGAGTAATGAATCCATTAAAATCAGGCAAAACCAGAAGGATTTTTTGGAGGATTTTGGGTAGATAGGCTTAATGTAGACCAGTTACTATCAATATGTGTGTGATGCATCAGCTGTTCTGTAGCATGACATGGACATTAGAAGTCCTTCAAATATTTTGGCATTATGCTGACTTAACTCAGTTCACTTGTGATGTTTCATGCATCCATCTTGTATTGATGGCTAAGCATTATTGGCAGTTCCAGAGGGAGGACCTGAGACCTTCCCCCTCCTTGCTTTGACACCCTCTTGGCTCCGCCTCCCTCCAATAACTGCAATAAATACATGTATATATGCTGTCGTCTATTTGGTGCATTGGAACACTCTGGCCTTTTTGACAACAGGCCTAAGGGAGGAGGACCAAAGTCTTGGTACAGCCAAGACTTTGAGAAGCCCGGCTGGGCCCAGGCTACCTGGCCCCCTAATCTGTCTTTTGCGAGTGGGCTAGGCCCTCCAGAAGCCCAGGTTATGTTGATTGGCAGGTACTGTATTGTTACAGAATTAGGACTCAAAAAAAGACAGATTAGGAGGCCAGGTAGCGGGGGTCTGCCAGGGCTTCTCAAAGGCTTGGCTGTACCATGACTTTGGCCCTCCTCCCTAAGTAGCCTCTATTTTTCACACCACAAGAGCTTTGTCCTATGTGCTACGTTACCCAGAGAATGTTTTTGTTCAACAGCAAATCTTGATATTTTGTTGTAGCAAATTGTGAATTTTGTGTTGCAATTTGCCAGGCGACACAAGAAAAATAGTTCCCTAATTAAAAAATGTTCCAGCCCCTCCCTAAGGCTGTGCGTTTTCAGTTATTTTGGGAACCGGATACCCGAAATTGGAACTATTCGGATACCCGGGTACCCGTAAAAACAATTTGGTAAAAAAACATAAATACTCCCGAATGTATAAAATAACCAATATGAACACAAGTTTCTCTTGTTTTATTAGATTCACAAGAAATGCAGACTTCCTGTAATAATTTTCTGCCTCTATTTTTAAAATGACTAGTAGCATCCCCATTCGCCACACACATTTTGTTAACAAAAAAAATCGGACACTTCCATTTGTGTGGCTTAAATGTTTAGTCAAAATATTCAATAGTCGTTTACGGGTAATTGGAACTGAAAAATGGAACAGGGTAATGACAGTTTCGGTCAGGTATCCGGGTATCTGGATACACAGAACAGCCTTAGCCCTCCCCTATCAGATTCCTTGATAACTGTATTCGCATTATTTCTGTCACTTATGGCTCTACATTTTGATCTTTTCAGATAAATTAAGACTAATTCCAGGCAGCATTGATAAGAAAGCCAAGAAAAAATCTAAGAAACAGGAAGCCAGTGAGGATCCAGTAAGTAAACCGTATAATTTTCATAAGATAAACTATTAACCCTCCTACTGTAGCTGCATTTTAGTGGGAAGTTGCGACACAGGTCAAAACCAGTCAACTGCCGGTTTTGACTGTTGACCCAAATGTGCACACAGGGGCATTTTTGACTGGTTTTTACTGTCATTTTGACCACCCTCAACAATACCAGACAATGCTTTTTATCAGTCAAAAACAGTCGACTCATTTTGACCTGTAAATGTACTTACTACACGTAAGGTTTGACAGTATTTGACTTTTAAGTGCACTAGATATACCTTGGCAAGTATATCAACATTTGACTGATTTTGACCCTTGTAGTAGTAGGAGGGTTAAAGAGTTGTAAACAGTGTATAAGCCAAGATTTGGATAGGTCGTCCAAATTTGTGATCCTTTGAAAAACAGGGTGTCCAAATGTTTTACTTACAAAAGGTTTGCCTGTGTATTACAAATAAAACAGGATATCCATTTAGCAAACAGGGCGTCCAAAAGACACTCATGTATGGCTCGCTGACATAATGATTGTAATAATAATAATAATAATGGAGGCATTTTTAAAGCACTGTTACGCGAGGTATCACAGCGCTGTACATTATTACCCCTGCTCATCAGGCGCATAAATCATTCCTGAAACCATCTCAGCTCCCTGGGGAGTATACAACTCAATTGCTGCCATTTCGGCGCACATAGGGCTAATCAAACAACCAACTCTGCCCTCACAGGTACCCATTTACTCCTGGGTGGAGAGAAGCAATTATGGTAAAGTGTCTTGCTCGAGGACACAAGCACCACGGTTGCGGTTGGGATTCCAACCCACATTCTGATGACTCAGCCACCAGAACACAAATACGATGCACTAAACTGCTTAGCCATGGCACTTCATGTTCCAATTTCAAACTTACTAAAGTATTATCTAAAATGTGATACCAAACATCCAGACATATTTTGTTTGTCCGACATGCTGTCATATTTGAGAAAAAGTGCTATGTATCACAAATTTGAAATGGATCACAGTCGTGTTCTATTTCAACATTAGATTGAATACAACAAATTTGAATGCATTTTTCACTATTTCTCATTAGGCCAAAAAAGAAAGACCCTGGTTTCTGGTCAGCGGTCGGCTTCAAAATCGGTGTGGTGACACGTTTTTGGGGGGGTTTTTTTGGTTTTGTTTTTGTTTTGGTGGTCTTTTTTTATTTTTTGCCAACAGGGAAATATGTGATACGGACCACATTTCCCATAAACAAAGTATGGTGGCTAAGAGAGGCCTCACAAATCAGGCAAACATTCATACCCCTATGTGAAAAAGTCATTTAAAACACAGCACGGCAGAAATCAAATCGATCCAAAAATTTTGGGCTGCAATTGGACATCGTTTCATAGCACAAAAAAAAGAAAATTAAAAATTCCAACGCTCGGGTCTGAGGCAACGCATAGACCAGAAACTGGAGACTTTTTTTGGGGGGGCCTTAGTGGCACAGTGAAATAAGCTGAAACTTTAAAAGGTTGGTTTCTGTACATCTGTATTGATTCTTATGAAGTATGGATGCATTTACAGACATTGGTTGGTTTCTGTACATCTGTATTGATTCTTATAAAGTATGGATGCATTTACAGACATTGGTTGGTTTCTGTACATCTGTATTGATTCTTATAAAGTATGGATGCATTTACAGACATTGGTTGGTTTCTGTACATCTCTCTTGATTCTTATAAAGTATGGATGCATTTACAGACATTTGTTGGTTTCTGTACATCTCTCTTGATTCTTATAAAGTATGGATGCATTTACAGACATTGGTTGGTTTCTGTACATCTGTATTGATTCTTATAAAGTATGGATGCATTTACAGACATTGGTTGGTTTCTGTACATCTCTCTTGATTCTTATAAAGTATGGATGCATTTACAGACATTGGTTGGTTTCTGTACATCTGTATTGATTCTTATGAAGTATGGATGCATTTACAGACATTGGTTGGTTTCTGTACACATCTCTTGATTCTTATAAAGTATGGATGCATTTACAGACATTTGTTGGTTTCTGTACATCTCTCTTGATTCTTATAAAGTATGGATGCATTTACAGACATTGGTTCGTTTCTGCACATATCTCTTGATTCTTATAAAGTATGGATGCATTTACAGACATTTGTTGGTTTCTGTACATCTCTCTTGATTCTTATAAAGTATGGATGCATTTACAGACATTGGTTGGTTTCTGTACATCTGTATTGATTCTTATGAAGTATGGATGCATTTACAGACATTGGTTGGTTTCTGTACATCTGTATTGATTCTTATAAAGTATGGATGCATTTACAGACATTGGTTGGTTTCTGTACATCTGTATTGATTCTTATAAAGTATGGATGCATTTACAGACATTGGTTGGTTTCTGTACATCTGTATTGATTCTTATGAAGTATGGATGCATTTACAGACATTGGTTGGTTTCTGTACATCTGTATTGATTCTTATAAAGTATGGATGCATTTACAGACATTGGTTGGTTTCTGTACATCTGTATTGATTCTTATGAAGTATGGATGCATTTACAGACATTGGTTGGTTTCTGTACATCTGTATTGATTCTTATAAAGTATGGATGCATTTACAGACATTGGTTGGTTTCTGTACATCTGTATTGATTCTTATAAAGTATGGATGCATTTACAGACATTGGTTGGTTTCTTTACATCTGTATTGATTCTTATAAAGTATGGATGCATTTACAGACATTGGTTGGTTTCTGTACATCTGTATTGATTCTTATGAAGTATGGATGCATTTACAGACATTGGTTGGTTTCTGTACATCTGTATTGATTCTTATAAAGTATGGATGCATTTACAGACATTGGTTGGTTTCTGTACATCTCTCTTGATTCTTATAAAGTATGGATGCATTTACAGACATTGGTTGGTTTCTGTACATATCTCTTGATTCTTATAAAGTATGGATGCATTTACAGACATTGGTTGGTTTCTGTACATCTGTATTGATTCTTATGAAGTATGGATGCATTTACAGACATTGGTTGGTTTCTGTACATCTGTATTGATTCTTATGAAGTATGGATGCATTTACAGACATTGGTTGGTTTCTGTACATCTGTATTGATTCTTATGAAGTATGGATGCATTTACAGACATTGGTTGGTTTCTGTACACATCTCTTGATTCTTATAAAGTATGGATGCATTTACAGACATTGGTTGGTTTCTGTACATCTGTATTGATTCTTATGAAGTATGGATGCATTTACAGACATTGGTTGGTTTCTGTACACATCTCTTGATTCTTATAAAGTATGGATGAATTTACAGACATTGGTTGGTTTCTGTACATCTGTATTGATTCTTATAAAGTATGGATGCATTTACAGACATTGGTTGGTTTCTGTACACATCTCTTGATTCTTATAAAGTATGGATGCATTTATAGACATTGGTTGGTTTCTGTACATCTGTATTGATTCTTATGAAGTATGGATGCAGTTACCAATGGTGTACAATCTCTGTAAGTAACTGTGACTAGTAAATCAGTTTACCATAATCTTCACAACAATTTCTTACGCAGAATGATCGCCGCATGAAGCGAGAGGTGGAGAAATCGCAGTTGTATGCTGCGAGAGAAGCAAAGAGGTCAAGGAAAAGTCAGCTCTTGAGAGGAATGAACCCACGGGAACAAACAGCAGGTAAAGACAACATTTAAATAAGCGACAATACTCACCCCTCACTCTGGGCACAATCTCATAAAATAAACTCATGTTGAAGGTAGAGTAAATCATTGGAAGTTTGGTGAAACTGCTTCTATGAGTATGCTTACTCTCTTTGAATCAAGACATACAGTAAAGGGAAGGTACAACATTGGTAATGTTGTCAAAACTGCTTCTATGAGTATGCTTACTCTCTTTGAATCAAGATATACATTAAAGGGAAGGTGCAACATTGGTAATGTTGGCAAAACTGCTTCTATGAGTATGCTTACTCTCTTTGAATCAAGATATACATTGAAGGGAAGGTACAACATTGGTAATGTTGGCAAAACTGCTTCTATGAGTATGCTTACTCTCTTTGAATCAAGATACACATTAAAGGGAAGGTACAACATTGGTAATGTTGGCACAACTGCTTCTATGAGTATGCTTACTCTCTTTGAATCAAGATACACATTGAAGGGAAGGTACAACATTGGTAATGTTGGCCAAACTGCTTCTATGAGTATGGTTACTCTCTTTGAATCAAGATATACATTGAAGGGAAGGTACAACATTGGTAATGTTGGCCAAACTGCTTCTATGAGTATGCTTACTCTCTTTGAATCAAGATATACATTGAAAGGAAGGTACAACAGTGGTAATGATGGCAAAACTGCTTCTATGAGTATGCTTACTCTCTGAATCAAGATATACATTGAAGGGAAGGTACAACATTGGTAATGATGGCAAAACTGCTTCTATGAGTATGCTTACTCTCTTTGAATCAAGATATACATGGAAGGGAAGGTACAGCATTGGTAATGTTGTCAAAACTGCTTCTATGAGTATGCTTACTCTCTTTGAATCAAGATACACATTGAAGGGAAGGTACAACATTGGTAATGTTGGCCAAACTGCTTCTATGAGTATGGTTACTCTCTTTGAATCAAGATATACATGGAAGGGAAGGTACAGCATTGGTAATGTTGTCAAAACTGCTTCTATGAGTGTGCTTACTCTCTTTGAATCAAGATATACATTGAAGGGAAGGTACAACATTGGTTTTGTTGGCAAAACTGCTTCTATGAGTATGCTTACTCTCTTTGAATCAAGATATACATTGAAGGGAAGGTACAGCATTGGTAATGTTGGCAAAACTGCTTCTATGAGTATGCTTACTCTCTTTGAATCAAGATATACATTGAAGGGAAGGTACAACATTGGTAATGATGGCAAAACTGCTTCTATGAGTATGCTTACTCTCTTTGAATCAAGATATACATTGAAGGGAAGGTACAACATTGGTAATGTTGGCAAAACTGCTTCTATGAGTATGCTTACTCTCTTTGAATCAAGATATACATTCAAGGGAAGGTACAACATTGGTAATGATGGCAAAACTGCTTCTATGAGTATGCTTACTCTCTTTGAATCAAGATAGACATTGAAGGGAAGGTACAACATTGGTAATGTTGGCAAAACTGCTTCTATGAGTGGGCTTACTCTCTTTGAATCAAGATACACATTAAAGGGAAGGTACAACATTGGTAATGTTGGCCAAACTGCTTCTATGAGTATGCTTACTCTCTTTGAATCAAGATATACATTAAAGGGAAGGTACAACATTGGTAATGTTGGCAAAACTGCTTCTTTGAGTGTGCTTACTCTCTTTGAATCAAGATATACATTGAAGGGAAGGTACAACATTGGTAATGTTGGCCAAACTGCTTCTATGAGTATGCTTACTCTCTTTGAATCAAGATATACATTAAAGGGAAGGTACAACATTGGTAATGATGGCAAAACTGCTTCTATGAGTATGCTTACTCTCTTTGAATCAAGATATACATTGAAGGGAAGGTACAACATTGGTTTTGTTGGCAAAACTGCTTCTTTGAGTGTGCTTACTCTCTTTGAATCAAGATATACATTGAAGGGAAGGTACAACATTGGTAATGTTGGCCAAACTGCTTCTATGAGTGTGCTTACTCTCTTTGAATCAAGATATACATTGAAGGGAAGGTACAGCATTGGTAATGTTGGCCAAACTGCTTCTATGAGTATGCTTACTCTCTTTGAATCAAGATATACATTGAAGGGAAGGTACAACATTGGTAATGTTGGCAAAACTGCTTCTATGAGTATGCTTACTCTCTTTGAATCAAGATATACATTGAAGGGAAGGTACAACATTGGTTGGCAAAACTGCTTCTAAGAGTATGCTTACTCACTTTGAATCAAGATAGACATTGAAGGGAAGGTACAACATTGGTTGGCAAAACTGCTTCTAAGACTATGGTTACTCTCTTTGAATCAAGATATTCAAACAACCAACCTGTGAAAGTTTCAGCATATGACGTTGTGTCGTAAGCGTTAACATGGTAATGCATTGAATTTTTTCATATTCATTTAAATGGGGAATTAGGAAATCCTAATTTCAAGCTGAAAGTTATTTAGCTTTCCATAAAAAATGACAGCACCTAAGAGAAAATTATTTCTAGGGAAGATTCATTTTTATGATTATAACATCGCAACCCTACAGCTGAATTATATGCAAATTTGTACATTTTATAATTTTGTTAATTAATTTTGTTAATTAATTTTGTTAATTAATTAATTTTGTTAATTAATTTTGTTTGTACAATTACATATACTGTCATCAGCTTTACTTACACTGAGTATATTTGACAATTCGGGAAGAATGTTGTATCCAACCGCCACTTTTTTGTCGTCCATTATAACTAATAATGTAATCTTACCTACCTGGTAAGGTGGAGAACATATCGATGATGATGGACATATACTTCAAATTATTCCAGGATATTTATTTCATGAAAAATCGGGCATTTTTGGTATAAGATGACTTCCTCAGTCATGTCAGTCTGATCTTGTCAACTCTCCCATTAGTGACCAACACGGTCATTGTACATGCGCAGTGGCGACTATAATAGGATCCTTCTATTTTCTGAAGGGTAGGATTTTTTTAGAATGGAAATAAAGTCCGAAAACCATCATTAAAGTGGAATTTAAAGATAGTTTTCACTTTCTGTACCCCAAAAATCGATAGAATCATTTTTTAACTGGTTAGTGGTTGCAAAAAATTCCAAAAACCCCTTCAAAAGTGGCAGTCGGATACGACATTCTTTCCGACAATCCTATACCTTATATTTAAGTGAGCAAGGAACAATCTATGGTTTTGTAATATTACACCATGCAATAATGTTGTGTTTAATGCTTACTTCATTTGAAATGTCCAACTTGTATTAAGTTTTCTTCACAAAGTATTCGACAAGACTCAATAAGGTAAAGGCATACAGGTAAACTTATGGGTTTTTGTAAACAAATGACAGTACCAAAAATAAGTTATAGTTCTACTCTTTCCATCCCGTGTCCAAGATATCTCATAAACCTTTTTAAAACTTGAAAACTTTATCATTTGCAGAAAACAAGAAACCATTTGGTAAGAAAGGGAAGGCACCGAGAGGTCAGTCAGGATCATCATTTGAGAGAGAGCTGACCAGTACAAATAAAAGATCTGTCAAACAGTTCCGTAGCAAGTAAGTTTCTTCCGTCAAAGTGTCAAGTTTAACAATCGTGGTAAAAACACTCACAAACATTGACATCAGCATTGAAAATTGATGTTCTGTGTGCTAAAGATATGTTACATTGAAATAAAAAACAAGTTTTAATTTCTCTAGTGTCTGAAAATGGTGAAAATCTTTTTTTAAATATTCACATTTTTGCAGTTTAGAAACGTTTGCCATTATGTAGTTTACATTTACTCCAGAATCAAATTTTCTTTTTTGAAACAAAGACGATTGTGCTAATGTTTTGAATATGGTGTTAGTTTTTATGTATTTTAATTTCTTTTTCTAATTGTTGAATCCATTTCTTTCCATTGTTTTATAACATTTAAGAACTGCATGCCAATATTCAATATTTATTTTATGAACCTGCTCAAAAGAGCACCCCAGAAAACAAGCAAATATCCCAAGGGGATGATAAAAGCCAGTTTCTATCCAACTAAACCCACAGTAAATACTTTAAACATTAATCCTCCTACTACTACAAGGGTCAAACTCAGTCAAAATGTTGATATACTTGCCAAGGTATATCTAGTGCACTTAAAAGTCGAACACTGTCAAACCTTATGTGTAGTAAGTATATTTACAGGTCAAAATGAGTCGACCGTTTTTGCCTGGTAAAAGCATTGTCTGGTATTGTTCAGGTTGGTCAAAATGACAGTAAAAACCAGTTATAAATGCCCTGTGTGCACATTTGGTTCAACAGTCAAAACAGGCAGTTGACTGATTTTGACCACTATAGCAACTTCCCACTAAAGTGCAGCAATAGTAGGAGGGTTGGTAAAACTTGTAGCTTGTAGTAGGAGGGTTAATAAAATATAAACAAGCTATATGTTCAGCTACATTTATTAGAAGTATTTTAATTTTATAATAATTTGTCTTCTGTTTTGTCTTTTCTTTTAGGACTCAAGAAGCAAGGAAAGAACAGAAAAGAGAACAGAAGATGTCTTCAAAACCTGGCAAACAAAACAAGCCCAAGAAGAAGTTCAACAAGAGGAGAAAATGAGAAACAAAACTCCCAATTCGCATTGATTATCGGAATTCTGACATCATGGAAACCATGGGGATCGAATTGCCCAATTGTCAACGGGCAATTTTGTGGAAGATAGAAATAAACATTGGTCTTGCATTATGCAACTGACTTATACTGGCTTGGGAGGGGGGGGGGGGGCAGGGCAGGGCAGGGCAGGGCAGTCTAGTCTAGTCTAGTCTTTATTTTGTTTATTTCAATTTACCTCTTAAATCCAGTATAGACTTGTGGTAAAATGTCTGTAAATGAATCCATGTTTTATAACAAGACAATCAGAGCATACTGATCGAAACGTTGAGTTGTAACAACCAGTTCTTTTCAGAACTAATTACTGCTCAAAAGAGATTTTTTTTTCACATGGTGTCACCGCAAACAGTCTTTAGTTATCCTTTTCACCATGCAAAGCTACAAATCTTACTACTTAAGATATACGCATAAAACTAACCAGTGAAAGCTTCAGTGAAAATGCATCAAGATTGTTCCAAATGTATTCACTCCGACGTCTGTCTCCAGGGCTCAGTTTCATAGAGCTGCTCAGCAGAGAATTTTGCTAAGCAAACATTAGGTAAAACTTGTAGCTTTGGATGGTGAGGAGGATAAGTAAGACTAATTGCGGTAACACCATGTGAAATTCTCAATTGAGTAGTAATTAGTTCTGAAAAGAACTGGAGGTACAACTCGACGTTTCGATCAGTATGCTCTGATCGTCCTCATGCACATTCTCCTGAGGACGATCAGAGCATACTGATCGAAACGTCGAGTTGTACCTTTTCAGAACTAATTACTACTCAATTGAGAATTTCACATGGTGTCACCGCAATTAGTCTTACTTAAGCAAACATTGTTGCTAAGCAATATAAAAACAGACTACCAGCCACAATGCATACATTTTGTATTGAAGTTTGGCTGGTAACCAAAGAAATCTGCTAAGCAACGTTTTCTGCTAAGCAGCTCAATGAAATTGACCCCTGATAACTGAAACTCATTTGGGAAATTATTTCGCTAATTTTACTTAAATGATGCCACCTGAGACTGAAATATTTCAAGGGATGTTTGATACCATCATCATTGGCGGATCCAGGGGGGGTGGCTAAGGGGGCTGTAGCCCCCCCCCTAAAATCGTTTTAAAAAAAGGAGAGAAAGAGAGAGAGAGAGGGGAGGAGAGGGGAGACACACTCCCATTTCCCCTCTGTGCTTTGTTTTTCTCTCTCTTTGATTATTTCATTGTAATTTTTGTAGTACTGAAAAAAAAAATTTTTTGATTCTCAGCCCCCCCTAAAAAATGTTCTGGATCTGCCCATGATTATGAACTTTACACAAAGTAAGTTTTGAATTAAACAGTGTTCATTTGTTGTTTGAGATTACCAATAGTGTATTGTGGCTTTAACACTGTATTAAAGCAAATGGAAACTATGTAAGGAAACTATCCACTGTTGCTGATTACAAGTTCAACTTTGACCTCTAAAGCCAAGTACGCCATTGGTGAAATGCCCCTTTAATGCAGTATTTTTTCATGAACAAATATTTTTAGAAATCAACCTGTAAAGAATAAATACCCCCAAAAAAAAAAAATTGTAAAAGTTTTATCACAATTTCTGATGATGGTTTTGATCATATTAATCACAAATATGCTTTGGCAGTTTGTTTCATAGCAACCTTTCTATCAAAACTACTTCCATCTCATACTTGGATTTTTGTAAATTTGGTCAATTACCGAAATCAAAAATTTTCTTTATAAAGAAATGTGTTCCATGCCTCAGTAACACCCCCCCCCCCTCCCCCAACCAAGATCTATGAAGTTATTTGCTTTCAAATAAATATTTGAATGTAAGCATTCATTTGTGCATAATGACAGCAAATCACTCTTCAATTCTCAATCAGTTTCCTATGGGAAGGTGTTTCAGTGCTGTAAAAGGGGAAATTTTTAAACTACACCTTTTGTTGAAAAAGTTTCTTGCATTACTAACTTGAATGCTACAAAATTGCAAGTCCGGCAATGGAACATCCTTTTCTTTTTGCTGATTTTGCTCAGGAAAGATTTAAGATGTTACCCAACATGTCTTGTACTCTGTAATAACTATAATTACGAATAAACTTGAAAACGTAGGAAAAACTATTTTGTTAATGTCATTGAGTGTCGTATTTTTTGTTTTTATTATTTCTGGTTACTTTAATTGTACTTGCAACCATTGTACTTGCAACAAATTTCTGTTCATTTGTCTTAATTTTTGATAATCCACTTTTCTATCTTGGTTCTCGAAAACAGAAAAGAAAACAAATTCTCTCGGAATATGCGCTGGTCTTTTAAACCCAGTCATGCCAGAATCTGAATTACTTTTTCTGTGATGGCATAATTCGTGCTGAATGTTTTGTGTTTGGGCATTAATGTTCTGATTTCTTGAAGGAATTTCAAATTGCTATTTAAAAACAACTATGGAAAAGCAAAATTGTTCGTTCAGCCATGGAGGTTGAAATAGCCTGCATGGTACAACCAACTGTTTAGTGGAGTTGAGTTAAAGGATAGTGTGTATCATCATAATCAACAGGGCATGGAATCAGACTGCTAGGTTTAGATTAACTCAGTGACTGAAAATAATATCCACGCGATAAGGCCACATTACCGTTGCTGCTGCATAAATGAGCCAGTAATTTTCAGTCACTGTGTTCATCTTAAACTAGGACACTGATTCCATGACCTGTTGAAAGTCTGCTCTGACGATACTGTCCCTTAAAAAAAGCAATGTACCCAGGCGCGGATCGGGGGGGGGGGTCCGCGGGGGCACGTGATTCCCGGGTAAATTGAGTAAAAAAAAAAAAAAATGAAAACAAAAAAAATTAGTTAGTCTACATTTCGTTTGCAATCGGTAGTCTGTGATCGGGTGCAAAGCAAGCTAGTCTGGTTTCTTGACCCGATTCCTCCACGTCTATAAATTGTTCCGTTTCGTCTGAAGAAGGGTCGGGGTACCGTGTGGAAATTACGATCGCCGATGTCAATTTACTGTCGGATTCTACGCCAGTCAACGGCGGATCCAGGGGGGGGCCAACGGGGGCCATGGCCCCCCCCAAAAAACCGAAGCTGTACGCCCCCCCCCCCTAAAAAAAGAAAAGAAAAGAAAAAAAAGGGGGAAAAGGAGAGACAAAACAAAACCCCACAACTTTACGCCCCCTCCTTGTGCAGCTAAGTCTTGCTTATACGTTCAGCTTTTGTTAAAGTATGCAAATTACAACACACTGATTGGCTACATGAATGTGTTCATAATCCTACTCACGATCCAACATTGCCACAACATTTGCAATGGTAGTTTGTGCAGTTAAGCCAAGCTGCATTAGACGAGGCGTACACGGTGATTGTATGCATGGCTTATGCACACGCGACTGGTTGTGTGGGGTTTCCTGGATATTAGGTGAGCCATGCAACGTCCGCAATGTAGGCCTACGTTTAGACTTGGCGCGAACATCGCGTGCATAAAACGCATTTCAATCTTGTGAGTACGAGCAGGAGCAGTGACTTGAAAGATTCGTCTTCCATCGTCATATGAGCAGTAAGTATCAACGTAAAATACAGTGGGCTGTTTTGCAGCACTGTGTAGATTACACAATAATGTATGTACATACCATAACACTCTGGGGACTCCATGCGGGCACCAGCCTAACCCAGATGAGTGGCCATATCTTAAAACATGTCAATGATTGTTTTTCTGAAAATCTACCCTTTTGTAGAAAGGATCAATTTTGATCAATAATAACTGCCGTTAATTCCAGAGTTCTGTGTCATCAATGGATTATTTCAGGCGGCTTTATTTAAACATTAATTTGCATTAATAACTTTTACAACTTGCACACGATTAGCAGCGTAAGTTTGTCATAATCATACAACGCCACACCCCAGTGGAGCCGGCTAGCTCCTGTGCACGTAGCTATAGGAAAGGAAAGTGTCAATGGAAACTTTTACAGAAAAAAATGAGCCCCTCCCAACACAAAATCCTGGGTACATACATGCGCCACTAAACAAACAAACCCCACCAGAAACGTTTTGCGCTCGCAAATACGCCCCTCCACTGAGCATTTGGCCCCCCCTAAACTTTGGGCCTAGATCCGCCGTTGACGCCAGTACGCATAGGCCTGCGAAGTACGATCAGTCTTACAGCTGATCTGCCGATGGTTTTAACACAGGGCAAGGAACAGTATGAAATCAAGCCCTTTTCTTGAAAATTTCAACTGGAGTACTGGACTGAATTAAAACCAAGAAAAATTCCGGATAAATTAAAACTGAAGTCAAAAAGTGCAAATTAAACGCCAAAAATCGGGGAAGGAGAAACTTATATTGTTGTAGTCATGACATCGCTAAAATAATTATATATATATATATATATATATATATATATATATATATATATATATATTCTCCATATAATCTTGAAAACTTTTGCAAAAAAAGTCAGGTGAAACTGGCGAGGAATCGCCTCAGATTGCACCACAGAGCATCCAGAATCCAAAAATTTCCGGGGCCCTTAAGCGGGCCGCCCGGACCCAACGCCGTAAGGGCTTCGCGCTTCGCATTTAATAATAATAATAATAATAATAATAATAATAATAATAATAATAATAATAATAATAATAATAATAATAATAATAATAATAATAATAATAATAATAATAATAATAATAATAATAATAATAATAATAATAATAATAATAATAATAATAATAATAATAATAATAATAATAATAATAAACTAAGATTTGTAGCGCGCACATATCCACCCTGCTGGGCGCTTAAGGCGCGAAAACAAAGGAAAAAAACCATGATTACAAACAATATACAATGTTAGCATAGGAAAAAAATGTTCGTGTTGGGTGTGCCCCCCCGTCTAAAAAATTCCTGGATCCGCGCCTGGTACCAATATATGTAATACATGCATTGGACACAATTAAAGGGTCAATGTCATCACAATCTGAACAGGGCATGGAATAGCTAGGTGTCGTTTAAGATGAGCCGACTGACTGAAAATTACTGGCCCATTTATGTAGCAGCAGCAACGGTAATATGACCTGATCATGTGGATTATTGTTTTCAGTCACTGAGTTAATCTAAAACTAGCACTCCAATTCCACGCCCTGTTAATTGTGACGGTACTGTCCCTTTAAGTTTGCTATCGTTAACCAGTGTGTTGAGAACTTTTAAATGTTAAACCATGCTTCTGACAAGTATTTTTTAATTACTCTCGGACAACTCACAGAAATACAAGTAAAGAAACATTGTGACTTTTGGCACAGTTTAACCACTGTATTTATTTCGACACCTTTTGACCATTCACTAAATTGGGCAAAAGGCCAGCCTTATAAAACAGTCAAATAACTATACTTAGCGGGCCTGCTTGCCCCAAACGTTTCTTGACAAAAACACTGGCATAAAAAAACTTAGCGCACTTGCCACAAAAATGGGGCATGCTTGCCCCGAAAATTTGGCACGCTTGCCACAAAAAATGGGTCATGCTTCACCAGAAAAACTTGGCACATTTGCCACAAAAAATGGGGCATGCTTGCCCAGAAAAACTTGGCACGCTTGCCACAAAAAATGAGGCATGCTTTGCATGCTTACCACCAATAAAGTATCCAAATCGTGCAGGCTTAATTAAACCCCCAAACCATTATTGTAAAGTAAAGCGTAAATGACAGGTTAAAGTTTAAAATACCAAATATCATTCATAAAACTACACTGAGTGTTTCCACCGTTTGTACATACGGTTGGCATATTAGCCCCACCTGAACAAGCGGGTGCTAGGCACAGTGTTTACAAAGTGTGAATTAGATCTTTATGTAAAACGTATAGGCCCTAACACTAGTTAGCTTACTGTAAAACTGGTAATTTTCGCGCTTTTCGCGTAACGATTAGACAGCGCGAATTTAAAAACATGCGAATTTATTACCCGCCCAGTGGATTGGTAAGTTACTAATATTTTCTTTGTTTATCTCTACCCCCGGCCCCGTAATGAAGACGTACCTACATACATGTACATACCAACGGCGGATCTAGGCCCAAAGTTTAGGGGGGGCCAAATGCTCAGTGGAGGGGCGTATTTGCGAGCGCAAAACGTTTCTGGTGGGGTTTGTTTGTTTTGTGGGTCTAGACGACAATACTTGATTTAGTATGAAATTTCAGTGATAAGCTTTGGATTTGAACCCGCAACCTTGTGATTGTAGGCTAGGTCCTGCGGTCTAACCACTTGACTAATGCAGGGTTTCCGGAAATGCTTAGCTTCTGGTTGCTCTGAGCGGACAAATATTATTCATAAATAGATTAGCTTTTTCCACTGTATATGAGCCCTATAATGGTCGTTGAAATACCTGTATGGCAAAATGTGGCGATTGGAGGAAACAACAACAATCAGTTAAAGCAAGAAACTAAAGTTCAATCGATGGACACCGCTTGTGGCGAAGTACTCAATAACCCGAGTGGTGGTTGGGAGACGGTCACGATGAGCTTGAAGGAGGATGAGAGACTCCAGGCGATCCTCTCCATTGACACTTTCCTTTCCTATAGCTACGTGCACAGGAGCTAGCCGGCTCCACTGGGGTGTGGCGTTGTATGATTATGACAAACTTACGCTGCTAATCGTGTGCAAGTTGTAAAAGTTATTAATGCAAATTAATGTTTAAATAAAGCCGCCTGAAATAATCCATTGATGACACAGAACTCTGGAATTAACGGCAGTTATTATTGATCAAAATTGATCCTTTCTACAAAAGGGTAGATTTTCAGAAAAACAATCATTGACATGTTTTAAGATATGGCCACTCATCTGGGTTAGGCTGGTGCCCGCATGGAGTCCCCAGAGTGTTATGGTATGTACATACATTATTGTGTAATCTACACAGTGCTGCAAAACAGCCCACTGTATTTTACGTTGATACTTACTGCTCATATGACGATGGAAGACGAATCTTTCAAGTCACTGCTCCTGCTCGTACTCACAAGATTGAAATGCGTTTTATGCACGCGATGTTCGCGCCAAGTCTAAACGTAGGCCTACATTGCGGACGTTGCATGGCTCACCTAATATCCAGGAAACCCCACACAACCAGTCGCGTGTGCATAAGCCATGCATACAATCACCGTGTACGCCTCGTCTAATGCAGCTTGGCTTAACTGCACAAACTACCATTGCAAATTTTGTGGCAATGTTGGATCGTGAGTAGGATTATGAACACATTCATGTAGCCAATCAGTGTGTTGTAATTTGCATACTTTAACAAAAGCTGAACGTATTTAAGCAAGACTTAGCTGCACAAGGAGGGGGCGTAAAGTTGTGGGGTTTTGTTTTGTCTCTCTTTTTCCCCCTTTTTTTTCTTCTTTTCTTTTCTTTTTTTTCTTTTTTTTTTTTTTTTTTTTTTTTGGGGGGGGGCGTACAGCTTCGGTTTTTTTGGGGGGCCATGGCCCCCGTTGGCCCCCCCCCTGGATCCGCCGTTGGTACATACATGTACATGTATATAAGCATTGTGCATAGCGCTGGTGCACGACTTCGGCACTATAATTAGGTCACCTTTTGAAGTGGTAAATACATGTACGTGTCAACCACATTGTGTGCATTGTACTACAAGTCAAATATTTACCGTGCGCGAAAGCAACAACCCGCGAATGTGTCGGTAGGGTTGCTGAGCGCGAAAAATGACTCGCGCGAAAATTACCAGTTTTACAGTACTTAAATTATTTATACAGACTAATTTCCCTGAACCTGAGGCAGTGGCAGTCCGCTTCCCAACAAAATAATGCCCCTTACAAATGCTTTCAAAGGACAGGTTTTGGAAAAGGCACAAGAACCTTTGACGAAGGTGGTGAAGCTAAGGGGGTGGTGGTGGGTTTATTTGTGTAACAGTGGCATTGAAGAACTGAGCCGAAGTGAGAGTTTCCCGCCTTTATTGATGAAAATAGGCACTCTAAATGGGTTTGTAACTGAGCCCTCCCATTGGCCAGAAGTTTCTGCAACCCAAGAACACAAATTGGCAACATGCCAGCCAGGCCCCGGGGGCCGGGCGCACATAATTGGCAACAACCCAAGAAAACTACATTGTTGACGAACGTTCGTACCAGCTGGATATATGGCGCCTTGCACTGTGTGTCCGCGGTGAATAATGCGTTTTATCATCAGGCGCGGATCCAGGGGGCCCGGGGGTCTGCGGGGGTACGTGCCCCCCGGGTAAATTGAGTAAAAAAATAAAATAAAATTTAAAGGGGGGGAAAAAAAACCATTTCGTTTGCAATCGGTAGTCTGTGATCGGGTGCAAAGCAAGCTAGTCTGGTTTCTTGACCCGATTCCTCCACGTCTATAAATTGTTCTGTTTCGTCTGAAGAAGGGTCGGGGTACCGTGTGGAAATTACAATCGCCGATGTCAATTTACTGTCGGATTCTACGCCAGTACGCATAGGCCTGCGAAGTACGATGAGTCTTGCAGCTGATCTGCCGACGGTTTTAACACAGGGCAAGAAACAGTATGAAATCAAGCCCTTTTCTTGAAAATTTCAACTGGACTGAATTAAAACCAAGAAAAATTCCGGATAAATTAAAACTGAAGTAAAAAACTGCAAATTAAATGCCAAAAATCGGGGAGGGAGAAACTTATATTGTTGTAGTCATGACATCGCTAAAATAATGGCTAAAAATGATGGCTAAAATAATGATATATATATATATATATATATTCTCCATATAATCTTGAAAACTTTTGCAAAAAAAGTCAGGTGAAACTGGCCAGGAATCGCCTCAGATTGCACCACAGAGCATCCAGAATCCAAAATTTTCCGGGGCCCTTAAGCGGGCCCCGGACCCAACGCCGTAAGGGCTTCGCGCTCGCATTTAATAATAATAATAATAATAATAATAATATAAGCGCGCACATATCCACCCTGCTGGGCGCTTAAGGCGCGAAAATAAAGAAAGAAAAAAAAACATGATTACAAACAATATACAATGTTAGCATAGGAAAAAAATGTTCGTGTTGGGTGTGCCCCTCGTCTACAAAATTCCTGGATCCGCGCCTGATCATGGATGTGATAAAACGAAATATCTCATTTCAAAGTTTGTTTTCCTTTCTAAAAGGAAATTTTTAATGTTCCAATGAAAAGAACAGTTTCCAGAAATTTCCGGTAAAATACTTTTAACTTTCAATTACTATGGCAAACACTACATCCATGACCATCATCTTGTAGACCTGTCTGCCCCTCCCTTTTCCCTTTGCCGGTTGGGAAGAAATTTCTAGACAACAAATATTTATTAAAAAGTATTTATTTTGTATTAATGTTTTATATAAAATATCTTTTTAATTAGGTTTTATGCATTGCTGTATTGAACTGACCTATATTTTGTTTGTTAGAATGCGGACGTTTACTGCATAGACGGTTAAAATCATGTAAATAATTGATTCTTATTCCTCCGCAGCTAAATCTCTTTGCTGGTCCCCACGCACGCAATTAAAGCTTTAGATACAGCAACAGTCGTCTAGTGCCAACGAAGTATGTAGTTTGTATGTACAGTGGCTATTTTATGCTTATTAGTCTAAGGGCATGATTTATTTATTTTCCCACTGTAATTCGGGCAGATATCTAAAACAAGCTAAAATTTTGCTTTATTTTGCGAAGATATTTTACTGGATAATAGTTATGTTTTCTTATATCGTAACTATGAATAGAAATAACGTCGTACTTAAACCATTTACGAAACTTCGGTGTGTCTGGTGGTGTCCGATAGCATCGTAGGAGTTAAATTTACATCAAATGGCGTCGTACGGTGCAAAAATGGCGGAGGCAATTTTCAACAGTCTGTCAGGTAAGATATGAAACCTTAGAAATTCACCGCTAAAATAGCCGTTAACTTATCAGAATAGCTTAAATCAGTTTCATAAAACATCAGTGAGCGGTTTGGTAGCATTTTCATGAGTTGGTAAAGTGAACGTGACATTCAAATACAGTGTTGTTGTGTGTCATGCAAGAGTCGACAGATGGAAATTCCTGAAACAGTCGCCTCGCACTATAAAAATACATGTGAGGAAATGTAAAATAAACAGCCGCCTTGTCGTCGTTGTACTGCAGTGCAATGGCCAATGCACTAAAATGTGTTCATTATTGTTTTGTTCGGCACGGGTCGTTGAGTTCTTACAGAAGAGTTTACATGTACTGTTTACGGCTGTTCGATTCAATCAATCTCCATTTAACAGTCATTCTGCTAGTAGTAGTATGAAAAAGACATTACATCAAATAAGTGTCAAAATAAAGACCAAAATAGGCAAAAGAGTTTAAAATGCCATTTGCAAAATGATCACATGGGGCTTAGCAGTTAATCATGTTATAATGAAACAAGGATTTTTAAATTAACAAATTAACACAATAAGTCCATTTTTAGGCAGAACACTTCTTCTCAATATCAATGTCATGGTCCTATAATTGATGCAAACATTGACACTATGTTCAAATGTTAAAATATTAATAAACGTTTCTTTTAGTTTCTTCAGAAAGTTAAAACCAATAAACTCTTTCACGGTAATATGTGCCATGTTTTTGACGGGGAGAAATTGTTTATTTTGAACACTCGTTGCCATCTGCGACCCGGCGTTCAAACTTCACGCATGCGTCTGGAGGGCGTGTGAAGTTTGAGCGCTGGGTCACAGACGGCAACGAGTGTTCGAAATAAACAATTTTGCCCCGTCAAAAACATGGCGAATATTACCGTGAAAGGGTTTATTATTTTGGTTCACAAGAATTTTGTGGTTTCCTAAACAAAATTTCAAGGCTACATTAAATATGTAGGTTAATGGCAAATTATGACAAGTAAACTACTTGTCATAAAAAAAATCAAGTTTCATTTAAAGGGACAGTACCGTCATGATCAGAGCAGACTTGCAACAGGGCATGCAATCGTCCTAGTTTAAGATGAACACAGTGACTGAAAATTACTGGCTCGTTTATGCAACAGCAATGCTAATATGACCTTATCATGTGGGTATTATTTACAGTCACTGAGTTAACCCTAACCTTCCCAAATCCTCCAAACTCCTCTTTGCCAAAGTGAAGGATTTTGAAGGATTGAGGTTACATGCTACATGCTCTATGCTCTTTGCCAAAGTGAAGGATTTTGAAGGATTGAGGTTACATGCTACATGCTCTATGCTCTTTGCTAAAGTGAAGGATTTTGAAGGATTGAGGTTACATGCTACATGCTCTTTGCCAAAGTGAAGGATTTTGGGGGATTCAGGTTATGTGTAAGCAAATGGGCCTAACACTTCATGCCCTGTTGATCATGACGATATTGCCCCTTTAAACAAATAAAATATTTTTGGTAAAATCCCAAGCCAAAATTTATTTTATAAATTAGAATAAGATTGATAATTCCAAAATAACTAAATTATTAAAGGGTCAATATTGTCCTGATCAACAGGGCATGGAATCGGAGTGTTAGTTTTAGATTTACTCAGTGACTCACATGATAAGGATTACCATTGCTGCTGCATAAATGAGCCAGTAATTTTCAGTCACTATGTTCATCTTAAACTAGGACACTGATTCCATGCCCTGTGGAAAGTCTTCTCCGATTATAATGAAATTGTCCCTTTAAATTAAGATGTAAAACTTACTTGTTTAGCGGTTGGAAATATAAATCTTCCTCTGATTTTTAGTGGTGCTGTCATTTTTAAGAAAAGTGAATTTTTTTTCCACATTTAAAAGAAATAATTGATATGAAAGAATGAAAGACACAAACTAAAAGCCATTATACACTATTGGTAATGACAGATTGCAAGTCAGTGACCCTCCAGCATCTCACCTCCCTTCCCCCCCCCCCCCCCCCTCCTCCTTCCTGGAACTTTTGTTCTAATTCCGCCCTTGGTCACATAAAACATAAAAATCACAGTTTTACATAAAACTTTGTGTAAAGTTGATGATAGTATCAAACATCATTTGAAATCTTTTGTCTGAGGTGCTACCTTTTTATTAAAATTATCTAAATAATTTCCCAAATATAAATTTTCGACACTGAGAAGAAAATTCCAAGCTGGGTTGATGCCTCTTGTCAGTTTTTTTGGCAAATTCCCTCGACTAAATCCTAGATTCACCCTGAATATACCATGATTCCCTGTTCTGGCAGTAGTACCCAACCACCCCATGCACATCAATACACCCTAGAGATTATCACTATAAAGTTGACCATATGAATTGAATTAACCAACGGACACACTTGAAAGTGTAAATCCTGAGGGCTGGAAGCAATAAAACAAATCAAAATTTTTACCATCCCAAGAATGCACCTTGGGGTTGTGACAACTATGGGACAACAATTGATAGACGTAATTGTACTGTGAGAGTTTAAGTGAATGTTTGGTATTTGTATACCCTAAAGGGATTCATCCATGGTTGAATGTATGCAAGGAATTTTAACGAGTTTAACCTTTTACCTTTGTTCCCACGCAGTGATGGACACCAACCAACAGGCAACGTGTCTGATGGAGGGACAGCCACAGCATGTTGTACAGACAACTGTTACAGGTGAGAACCACTCACAAGGGGTTGACCTTGGGATGGATTCTGGTGCTCAAATCCAAGGTTTTCTCTACTTTACCAGAGAAGTTCGTTTTCATCCAAACATTGATTGTTTTCTTTTAGAAAGGAAAACAAATTCTTTGAAATGAGATATTTCACAAAATAATTGTTGGAAGCTTGGTTTAAAGGGACAGTATCTTCACAATCAGAGGAGTCTTTCAACAGGGCATGGAATCGGTGTCCTAGTTTAAGATGAGCACAGTGACTGAAAATGACTGGCTCATTTATGCAGCAGCAATGGTAATATGACCTTATCATGTGGGGTATTATTTTCAGTTATTTTCAATTTATGTTTGTGGCTTGGATTAAGGAAACAGTCTCTTAGTAGTAATTCAACCAATGAGGTTCAAGTAATAGACAATGTCTTGTAAATCTTTCATTTGTTTTACAGTCTGTGGGGAGGATGACGTGTTCCTGTGCGGCAAATGCAAACGTCGATTTGCCACCATCAACCAGTTCATGAGTCACAAACAGTCACAGTGCGTCATCCCAGCCAACATCCACGTCACACACGGCGGGCACACCATGATGCAGCAGCACAACCGAGGTCATTCCTACGGCAACATGGGTCACTCGCCGCACATGCAGGTGTCATCCGAGGTGGTGTTAGGTGATCAAGGGGTGCCGATAGCCAACTACACCAACATGGATCAGTACCAGAATACGGTGTTGCAGAGACCCCCAACCATGTCAATGCCTGCAGGACCCTTTCTTGCACCACACACTCAAATGGGCGTAGGTACGGCCTCTTAAGCAGACTTGTAACACACTCAAACCTCCAGTCGGAGTCCATGTCCTGAATTACATTGGCCAAGTTATGACTCATAGTGTGAGTCTTGAGCCAAATGATTGAGTCCCCCAAAAAAGTCTGAGTCTGAGTTCTTGATGTGTATCCAAATTTATCAAGAAAATCAAACAATGGGTTCAGACGATGTAATTGGGTTTTTTGTACATGGTAGCTTTGTCCTCATTACAGTCTAATGATCTGAGCTGACTATAAATATCATTTTGTTAAAGTTAACTGTGGTGTATTGTGAAAATAACTAGCATGATTGTTGTTGAATACCATAGTTTTATTTCATCAATTCTTGTTTTGTTGACAGCCACTAGCAACCACCAGACAGTGTACACCCATGCAAACAGTAGCACCCATATGGGAGTAAGTACTATCACCTTGCAGCAGCAGCAACATCAACAACAACAGCAACAACAGCATCAGCAACAGCAGCAACATCAACAACAACATCAGCAACAACAACAACAACAGCAGCATCAACAACAGCAACATCAACAGCATGCAGTTGTCTTGCATACATCACACGAATCCCTCCCAGCAACCTTCACCATCATTCCCGGCCCGCCCGAACAACCCACCAAGGAGGACGAATCCCCTGCCAAACAAATACCAAAGTCCAAGAAGCCGAGACAGCAACGTAAGCCTAAACAGTCCCCTGGCTCTCCAAAGCCTCGCCGTAAGCGGCAGGCATACCTCTCGCCAACTGGGGAGAGGCTACCGAGACCACCTTCTAAGAAGGTCCACAAGTGCCAATACTGTGAGAAAACGTTTCCATGGAACCATGAGCTGCAGAGACATCTGAGGTACCACACACGAGAGAAACCCTTTGAGTGTCCCAAGTGTAACCGGATGTTCGCAGAGAGGTGCACCGTCAGGAAACACATGATGACACACAAGAACCTGTCCAAAGTATTGGATGAGAACCTACCCAAACATCATGTGAGACAATTCATTTTTTGTTTAATAAACATGTTAATATCTTTTGTGGTTCATGACATATGATTTTTTGAAATATTAAAATTTAATTTAGTGTAATTCGGGGGGAAAAAAATCTCAGAGGTGTTAGCGCTGTCGCACAAACACCTCTTTGAAATTGTTCTTTTTTGTTCTTTTTTTTTTCCTCCTTCTCGATGAAACTTATAAAAAAAAGATATAGTTGAAAAGTTCACAGATCCTTCAAACTTAACACATACTTAGACCATAACATGTAGTTGTCAATAAAGTTATGACGTCATGGTGACATCATCAGATATCGAATTACACTAAATCAAATTTTAATATTTAAAAAAAATCATATCTCATGAACCACAAAAGATGTTTACACAATCTTTGCAACAAATTTATGACCTCAATTTATGCTTTACGTTTGCGTTCTTATCTATTCAAAGCTTGTTACTTTCCCCTTTGTCAATGGTCTATCTTTTCTCTATCTTGACAATGCAGCCCTGTCCACATTGCAACAAGATGTTTGTAGGGTCATTTGATCTCCAGCAGCACATGAGGAGCCACACTGGAGAAAAGCCCTTCAAGTGCGAGATCTGCAATAAGTGCTTCTCCCAGAAGTCCAACATGAAGACCCACATGATGAGAAACAGAAGATGCTCCACCATCAAGGCAGCGATGATGGAGGAGGTAGGTTGACTCACCTATTTGGGTAGATGGTGTCGTTGTCAACCAAGGGTTTCCTATTTGGGACCCATCGTTATCCCATTATGAGATAAGGTTCACATCGGGTTAAAAGTGTATGGTTGACAATGACATCGTAATTTTTACCCTTGATCGCAAGTCACTTTGTTACCTACCTTTCTGGTGAAATGTATGTGGAATTATACTTTATGATATCCATGGTAACAGTTGTCTTATTTGTTGTTTTTTAAATGTCAATCTAGCAAGCGCAGCAAGAAGAGAGTACCAAAGATAAAGACGGAGACGGAGAAGGAGAAGGTAAAATAAATCCGATTTCTTGCCTAGCTCAGGTTTTTAAGTACTGATATGGGGGAGGGAGGGGGTCCTGGAAAGTAGTACTCTCTGTACTTCCTGGAAATTGTTGACAACTTTGGACAGCCCCTTACAGTGTAGCCTAGTGACGTTTATCAAAATGTTTGTTTGTATGACAATTAATTTTGGACTCCATCTTGCCATCCCTAGAGGTTCAGTCAGGGGACTCACACTGACCAGGGTCATTGACAGAACCGGCTTGCCATCCCTAGAGGTTCAGTCAGGGGACTCACACTGAACAGGGTCATTGAAAGAACCGGCTTGCCATCCCTAGAGGTTCAGTCAGGGGACTCACACTGAACAAGGTCATTGACAGAACCGGCTTGCCATCCCTAGAGGTTCAGTCAGGGGGCTCACACTGACCAGGGTCATTGACAGAACCGGCTTGCCATCCCTAGAGGTTCAGTCAGGGGGCTCACACTGACCAGGGTCATTGACAGAACCGGTTTGCCATCCCTAGAGGTTCAGTCAGGGGGCTCGCACTGACCAGGGTCATTGACAGAACCGGCTTTTTACTCGGTATATTTTGTTGTTACTTTTATTTCTTAATATTCTCTCAAATACAGAAGATGGTAGCCAGGCGACTGAAAAGTCACCACGCAAACTCCGGGACAGAGATGAGCAAAAGTGAGTCATCTTTGATTGTTTCAAGATTTTTGTTGAATAGGAGATGCAATATGTATTGAATCCTTCCTAACTCCCTAGGCCCATTTGCTTACACATAACCTGAATCCTTCCTAACTCCCTAGGCCCATTTGCTTACACATAACCTGAATCCTTCCTAACTCCCTAGGCCCATTTGCTTATACATAACCTGAATCCTTCCTAACTCCCTAGGCCCATTTGCTTACACATAACCTGAATCCTTCCTAACTCCCTAGGCCCATTTGCTTACACATAACCTGAATCCTTCCTAACTCCCTAGGCCCATTTGCTTACACATAACCTGAATCCTTCCTAACTCCCTAGGTCCATTTGCTTACACATAACCTGAATCCTTCCTAACTCCCTAGGCCCATTTGCTTATACATAACCTGAATCCTTCCTAACTCCCTAGGCCCATTTGCTTACACATAACCTGAATCCTTCCTAACTCCCTAGGTCCATTTGCTTATACATAACCTGAATCCTTCCTAACTCCCTAGGTCCATTTGCTTACACATAACCTGAATCCTTCCTAACTCCCTAGGCCCATTTGCTTATACATAACCTGAATCCTTCCTAACTCCCTAGGCCCATTTGCTTACACATAACCTGAATCCTTCCTAACTCCCTAGGTCCATTTGCTTACACATAACCTGAATCCTTCCTAACTCCCTAGGCCCATTTGCTTACACATAACCTGAATCCTTCTAACTCCCTAGGCCCATTTGCTTACACATAACCTGAATCCTTCCTAACTCCCTAGGCCCATTTGCTTACACATAACCTGAATCCTTCCTAACTCCCTAGGCCCACTTGCTTACACATAACCTGAATCCTTCCTAACTCCCTAGGCCCATTTGCTTACACATAACCTGAATCCTTCCTAACTCCCTAGGCCCACTTGCTTATACATAACCTGAATCCTTCCTAACTCCCTAGGCCCATTTGCTTATACATAACCTGAATCCTTCCTAACTCCCGAGGCCCATTTGCTTACACATAACCTGAATCCTTCCTAACTCCCTAGGCCCATTTGCTTACACATAACCTGAATCCTCCCTAACTCCCTAGGCCCATTTGCTTACACATAACCTGAATCCTCCCTAACTCCCTAGGCCCATTTGCTTTTACATAACCTGAATCCTCCCTAACTCCCTAGGCCCATTTGCTTACACATAACCTGAATCCTCCCTAACTCCCTAGGCCCATTTGCTTACACATAACCTGAATCCTCCCTAACTCCCTAGGCCCATTTGCTTACACATAACCTGAATCCTCCCTAACTCCCTAGGCCCATTTGCTTACACATAACCTGAATCCTCCCTAACTCCTAGGCCCATTTGCTTACACATAACCTGAATCCTCCCTAACTCCCCTAGGCCCATTTGTACACATAACCTGAATCCTCCCCTAACTCCCTAGGCCCATTTGCTTACACATAACCTGAATCCTCCTAACTCCCTAGGCCCATTTGCTTACACATAACCTGAATCCTACTTAACTCCCTAGGCCCATTTGCTTACACATAACCTGAATCCTTCCCTAACTCCCTAGGCCCATTTGCTTACACATAACCTGAATCCTTCCTAACTCCCTAGGCCCATTTGCTTACACATAACCTGAATCCTTCCTAACTCCCTAGGCCCATTTGCTTACACATAACCTGAATCCTTCCTAACACCCTAGGCCCCTGTGCTTACACATAACCTGAATCCTTCCTAACTCCCTGAGCCCATTTGCTTATACATAACCTGAATCCTTCCTAACTCCCTAGGCCCATTTGCTTACACATAACCTGAATCCTTCCTAACTCCCTAGGCCCATTTGCTTACACATAACCTGAATCCTTCCTAACTCCCTAGGTCCATTTGCTTACACATAACCTGAATCCTTCCTAACTCCCTAGGCCCATTTGCGTATACATAACCTGAATCCTTCCTAACTCCCTAGGCCCATTTGCTTACACATAACCTGAATCCTTCCTAACTCCCTAGGCCCATTTGCTTACACATAACCTGAATCCTTCCTAACTCCTAGGCCCACTTGCTTACACATAACCTGAATCCTTCCTAACTCCTAGGCCCATTTGCTTACATATAACCTGAATCCTTCCTAACTCCCTAGGCCCACTTGCTTACACATAACCTGAATCCTTCCTAACTCCTAGGCCCATTTGCTTTATACATAACCTGAATCCTTCCTAACTCCCGAGGCCCATTTGCTTACACATAACCTGAATCCTTCCTAACTCCTAGGCCCATTTGCTTACATAACCTGAATCCTCCCTAACTCCCTAGGCCCATTTGCTTACACATAACCTGAATCCTTCCTAACTCCCTAGGCCCATTTGCTTACACATAACCTGAATCCTCCCTAACTCCCTAGGCCCATTTGCTTACACATAACCTGAATCCTCCCTAACTCCCTAGGCCCATTTGCTTACACATAACCTGAATCCTTCCTAACTCCCTAGGCCCATTTGCTTACACATAACCTGAATCCTCCCTAACTCCCTAGGCCCATTTGCTTACACATAACCTGAATCCTCCCTAACTCCCTAGGCCCATTTGCTTACACATAACCTGAATCCTCCCTAACTCCCTAGGCCCATTTGCTTACACATAACCTGAATCCTCCCTAACTCCCTAGGCCCATTTGCTTACACATAACCTGAATCCTCCCTAACTCCCTAGGCCCATTTGCTTACACATAACCTGAATCCTACTTAACTCCCTAGGCCCATTTGCTTACACATAACCTGAATCCTTCCTAACTCCCTAGGCCCATTTGCTTACACATAACCTGAATCCTTCCTAACTCCCTAGGCCCATTTGCTTACACATAACCTGAATCCTTCCTAACTCCCTAGGCCCATTTGCTTACACATAACCTGAATCCTTCCTAACTCCCTAGGCCCATTTGCTTACACATAACCTGAATCCTTCCTAACTCCCTAGGCCCATTTGCTTACACATAACCTGAATCCTTCCTAACTCCCTAGGCCCATTTGCTTACACATAACCTGAATCCTTCCTAACTCCCTAGGCCCATTTGCTTACACACAACCTGAATCCTTCCTAACTCCCTAGGCCCATTTGCTTACACATAACCTGAATCCTTCCTAACTCCCTAGGCCCATTTGCTTACACATAACCTGAATCCTTTCTAACTCCCTAGGCCCATTTGCTTACACATAACCTGAATCCTTCCTAACTCCCTAGGCCCATTTGCTTACACATAACCTGAATCCTTCCTAACTCCCTAGGCCCATTTGCTTACACATAACCTGAATCCTTCCTAACTCCCTAGGCCCATTTGCTTACACATAACCTGAATCCTTCCTAACTCCCTAGGCCCATTTGCTTATACATAACCTGAATCCTCCAAAATCCTTCAGTAGTAAAGCAAGCACATGACATGTATGCACACATGTGTTTCTAATCTGTGAATGCATGGAGCAATAAACAGTGTCCACTGACCCAAGCACTGACCTTGCAATCACTACAACAAACATGGATGTACCATGGAAAGGCAAGTATGCCTAATAACCTGAATCCTCCAAAATCCTTCAGTAGTAAAGCAAGCAATATTTGCTGGTTAGCAGCTCTATGATATTAGACCCTGTGTACACAAGAAGCACTTTAACCCTAATGCCCTAGGTATTCTGGCTAGTATACCTTCCTGAACCCTAAACCCCTATAGGTATTCTGGCTAGGAACCTTCCTGAACCCTAACCCCCTATAGGTATTCTGGCTAGGAACCTTCCTTAACCCTAACCCCTATAGGTATTCTGGCTAGGAACCTTCCTGAATCCTCCAAAATCCATCAGTACACTTTTGGAAACATGCCCTTTATATAGTTGATCTTTCATATTCAGCACTTATGGCCTGTACTTCTTGTCATGTAGTAATTTTGCCCCATTTGAAGAGGTGAAAGTACCAGTTTCCAACAGTGCTGAATTTTTTCCCAAAAAGTGCCCTTTGCAGGATTTTGCAGGATTTGGGGGTGGTTAGGGTTAACCCTCCTACTACTACAAGGGTCAAAATCAGTCAAAATGTTAATATACTTCCCAAGGTATATCTAGTGCACTTAAAAGTCAAACACTGTCAAACCTTATGTGTAGTAAGTACATTTACAGGTCAAAATGAGTCAACTGTTTTTTTGGTAAAAGTATTGTTGAGGGTGGTCAAAATGACAGTAAAAACCAGTCAGAAATGCCCCTGTGTACACATTTGGGTCAACAGTCAAAACAGGCAGTTGACTGGTTTTAACCTCTACAGCAACTTAGTAGGAGGGTTAATGTAAATTGCGCACATGAACCAGCATTATCTCACAAGTTGTGAGTAGCACTTTGAGATGGTACTACATACTCTTATAGCCCAATACACCTTTGGAGAAGACCTTTGGATGTGCATTCATCCTTCATGAAGATAGATAAATATGCAAGGAATCCATCTGAGAAAGTTTCAGCTGAATTGGGCGGCACGTTTCTGTGAAAATTAGGAAACTTACAAGGGAATGTTCTTTGGTAAGAAGCAGATCCTTTTAGATTTTGAATTTCTTTTCCCTCTTCTTGTAAAATGAGAACACTTCTGACAGATCTATTTCTCATGATGACTACCCCTATCACTTGTGGTGACATCAGATAAAAAGACCCCACCCTGAGAGATGGAATGCACGAATCACTTGTTATGCCAACCTGACTAACGGCATACATGTCATTGGTCTCAGATTTTGGTTTTCAAGATTCTTCTTAGTTTTTAAGACATATATCTTGTTACTCCACAGGGAATTTATATGCCAGAAGTGCAAGCAGGAATTCTCAAGCCTAGAGGATCTTGGGCAGCACCTGACCAGTACCAGACACCATCACAACTGCCCGTTCTGCAAGAATGCCTTCCCCTGCCAGCACTTCCTGCGACGAAACCTTTCCACCAAGAAGACAAGTAAAAGAGGGGTATACGAGTGTCGACGTTGCCACAAGGTGTTCAGTACAGCAGCCATCTTCAAGGCTCATATGGCTACCCACACCTTGGCCAACCGACCTCACAAGTGTGACCAGTGCGACAAGTCCTTCAAGAACCCAGAGAAGCTTGAGAAACACCAGGAGCTGATCCACGGTCCCAAGAAGAAGCTCAAATGTCCCTTCCGTAACGTCTCTGACTGTAAAAAAGAGTTCAAGAACTTTGCGTCCCTCCGTATCCACATGGTCTCCCACAGTGGCGTCAAGCCTTTCAAATGTCCGCAGTGCTCCAAGGCTTTCACCCGCCGGCCTAATCTGAATGAACACATGCTGACACATTCCAACGACTACCCCATCCGCTGTAGCAGATGCAATAAGGGTTTTGCCTACGCCCGATATCTCAAATTCCACCAGTGCCCAATGTGGGCACAGTGTCAGGATGCTGTAAACGCTAACAAACAGGTACAAAACGTGACGGCTTCCCCAGAGGACAATTCCAAAGACAAAACTGAGGCGCTCGACAAGAACAGGCTGATTCAAGTCAAGAAAATCGGTAACCGAACGACGGCAGACATTGAGAGAGACCTGGAAGCAATAACGTCGGAGCTGGAGAACCAGCAGACGCATTCCATCGTGCAGGTGGCTGTCCCGGTCTCAACTGACGATGTGACTAGTGAGCAGATTGCTTCTGCCAATGCAACAGCCATTGCACTCCTCGACATCGGGCAGATGGTGGAGCACAGTCAGAATCAGGAAAGAATGAATATGTCTCAGTAAAGGTTAACTTCAGGGTTCTGCCCACGGTGGTCGGCGCCGGAAACCCGCCGGTTGGGATCCCGCGACCACCACTAGCAAAGATTTTGTTATTTCCGACCATCACTCATTTTCCAACTATTTCCTTTCACAGATTATCAATAAAAGATGACAGATGTTGTCTTTACCAGTCAAAATTGAAGCATTTTTATACTGGATAGCTCGAAATAACGCCCCCATTGTGTGTTACAGGATTCCAGTCCTGAGACACTTTTATTTTATTTTTTCCTGCACAAAAAACTTCCTGGGCAGAACCCTGAAGTTGCTTTTTATTTTTTTGGGAAGTTGTTTGAAACCACAATCTCCTAAGGAACAGTTTAATCAGGCTTATAAATGTTTGTAGGGAGAATGTTTGAAACCTAACCTTCTTTTACTTTAAGATGCACTCGAGTCAGTAATCACGCTTTTCTTGAGCTTATAATGTACATTTTGACCACGATGTTAAAACACTGGTGGTGCCTGCCAGTGCAATCATTATACGCGTGGCCAAACTGACGACATTCTGGGAAATTTTGTGGTCAGTTTGGGCACCCCTATGATTATTGTGCACACGCGCCAGCAGATTTTCACATCTGGGTCAAATATATCGGTTAAAATGTACATGTTGATTTTAAGCTCATGAAAAGCCTAACGAGTGTGCTTCATAAAAGATGCATAATCATCACTCTAAAAATTGGTCCTTAACAACATTGGGGACGCAAACACCATAACCCATTGGTATTAAGCTTAACTGCCTAAAACTGCCTACTGCAGTTACAACTGCCACGCTGTTATTTTATTGTAACATAAACGAAAAAAATAGTGGACACCTTTATGATAATGCCATTTTTACTAGTGGCATTACTTGTTTTGACCATAGTTACCCATGTAATTACTACAACGACCTACAACGACCCAACTAACAATGCATTAAACTCACTCGATACCAAAGTCCTCTGTCTTAAATTTTTTCAGAGGATTTATAGTCTATGGTTTTGAGGCAAGTCAGTATGCTGAATGGTGTAATCACAATTTAGGGAGTGTTACACACAGAGAGGATGTTTGGTAATTGCCCATTGACTTTATAGTCAGAGAATGGATCATCTGTGACATTTTGACAATTTTGTGACAAAATGTGACAAAAGGAACATAAACAGAAATATTAAAAATTGTCTGACATTCTGGCACATTCCAGCTCCAAATGTAGATGACTGAACAAATAAAATGAAAAATTTCCTTGAAAACCTCAGAAATTTGGACAAAGAACTTTGCTAGGTGATAGCCTTACTATTGGTCCATTCACTATCCTGAGGCTAGTGGGCAATGCAACATCTTTAGTTCGATTATACTTCAGAGGCACTTCGGGCAATCTTTCACTTTTTCCTGATTTTTCTTTTGTACTTTCGAGTCTTCAGTGTAGATTTACACAGAGTGTAATCTGATGTTGCATTTTAGTGGTGGTTCCATTTTTCATGAAACAGACATGAGTATCACCGGTCAACTGGTCATGATGTTTTAATCTATGCCAATCAAATGCGACAAAGGCAAAACTGATGTGACATTCTGTGCAAAAGGTGCCAAAAATTCTGTGACATTTGAGACATTTATGTGACAAATTTGAAATTTTGTGACGTGACATTTTGTTACAAGCCATCAATCATCAATCCATTCACTGTATAGTATATATTGTACTCACAAATCTTTGGGAACCAAAACTTTGTCACTACACTTTACATAATATACATTTCTATTAGGAATTGCCACACGAACCCAAGCGTGAATTTGTGTTTGTATCCAGGGTGATTGCATTCCCAGTGTTTCATAGGGACTTGAGGTCAGAGACGCAGCTTAATTTTAGGTGAAGAGAATGCATCTTTAACCCTCCTACTTCTGGTACCTTTTTCATACAAGTTGATGCACCATTTGAAACCATTCGCTTTTGTGGTTTTGAATGGTGAAATAACTGTGTACAGTATTGATTTCCCCAAATGGTTTTGAATGGTAGGTCAGCTAATACAAAACCTTGTTTGGATCTTTCCAAATGGTAGTACAGCTAATACAAAACCTTGTTTGGATACTTCTAAGTGGTGAATCAATGGACCCTCTATGCATTTGAATGGATTTGAATGGTAGTAAAGCTTCCTTCCAACACTGTTCAAATGGTATCACCATGTGTGTACAAAACCAATAGGCATTTTTGAATGTGGAAATTTTGAATGGTTTCAAATGGTCTATCAGTAGGAGGGTTAATAGACAAAATAAAATAGTTTTTAAGATGTTCCGTATTCAAAATATTGCAGTAAAGTGAGTATGTACAAGTGTTGCTAGCTATTGAAGATATGAATATTGTGTTGCCATTGTCTCATTTGGTCTTGAGTATTGTGCCAAAAATATGTAAGATACTTTTTGATTTGGTTTCTGGAATTAGTGAGGTGCTTTGCCCCTTTGTGTGTGGTCAAAAATGGGCGAGTCATGAATCATGTACTGAAGATGAAGACATTCATTGTTGTCATCTTTCGGCTGCTCCCGTTAGGGGTCGCCACAGCGGATCATGATCCGCATATTTGATTTGGCATAGGTTTTACGCCGGATGCTCTTCCTGACGCAACCCTCCCATTTATCCGGGCTTGGGACCAGCACTAAGCATGCACTGGCTTGTACATCCCCAGTGGCTGGGTTCAATTCGGCCCTCGCAGCAATTATGGTAAAGTGTCTTGCTCAAGGACACAAGCACCATGGTCGCGGCAAGGCTTCAAACCCACACACTCTGACGACTCAGCCATCAGAACACAAATCTGATGCACTAAACCGCTTGACCATGGCACCCCACAAGATGAAGACATTCATTCCATGAAAAAATTGTAATTGATTTTTTGATAAATTCATTGGCAATTAAGAAATTATTATCAGAAAGCTTACTTAGTGTGGAGTCGGTTCACATATCAATCACCCTGAGATATTAAGTCGTCTGAAGTGCTTTCATCTAAGAGATGAAGTTATTTTATCAAATTTATTTTATCAAAATTGATTAACCCTCCTTCTACTACAAGGGTCAAAATCAGTCAAAATGTTGATGTACTTGCCAAGGTATATCTAGTGCACTTAAAAGTCAAACACTGTCAAACCTTACGTGCAGTAAGTACATTTACAGGTCAGAATGAGTTGACCGTTTTTGACTGGTAAAAGCATTGTCTTGTAGGTATTGTTCAGGGTGGTCAAAATGACAGTAAAAACCAGTCAAAAATGCCCCTGTGTGCACATTTAGGTCAACAGTCAAAACAGGCAGTTGACTGATTTTGACCTCTATAGCAACTTCCCACTAAAGTGCAGCTATAGTAGGAGGGTTAAAGAATAATAATAATAATAATGTAGACTTATATAGCGCACGTATCCACCAAACTGGTGCTCAAGGCGCATTATATTATTATTACCCCTGCTCATCAGGCTCATAAATCATTCCTGAAACCATCTCAGCTCCCTGGGGAGTATACAGCTCAATTGCTGCCATTACAGCGCATATAGGGCTAATCAAACACAACAACCAACTCTGCCCTCACAGGTATCCATTTACCCCTGGGTGGAGAGAAGCAATTATGGTAAAGTGTCTTGCTCAAGGACACAAGCACCATGGTCGCGGTTGGGATTATACGACTCAGCCATCAGAACACACATCCGATGCATCAAGCCGCTTGACCATGACAGTATACACTTTCAGTAAAAAATGTCTGTAAATGCATTAACCCTCCTACACATGGAGGTCACTCTGATCACTAAATTTTCAATATGTTCTTCACCAACCTTTAGTACATACAAGCCTGCTGTCCTTTCCAAGTAATCTTACAAAATCAACTGTGTGCCACCCAAGGCCAATGTAAATGTTTGAACATATTAGTATGGCCTGCAATGTATCAATGGGAGACCACCTTACCCTGCAATCTCAGTGGTGTGACAGTGCACAGAAGGGTAACCATAGGAGGCCACTGGCAACAGCTAATGGCTTGGAGTGGCCTGAATGGGTTGTTTCAAAAATTGCACTGATTGTAGGAGCATTAATACTAAAGCATCATGATACAAGTGTCAGCTTATTTTTATTTTCCTTAACAAGAAAATATTGAAAATAAACTCAGATTGTTCGCATTCATTCCAAAGTGAAATTTCTCTTTTTGGATGATTCATTTTAGAAAATGATTTCACAAAATCAGAAACATTTCAAGAGATGTTTGATACATCATCAAATAATAAGTCTTATGTAAAATCGTGATAATTTCTTCTTTTTTCGAGATGACTGATGGTGAATAGTGGCTTAAACCAACAGTTACCAAGCATGGTGTTGACAGTTTGACCAATCTTCGCAGGGCCAAATTTATTAGCAATTGAAGCTGCAATAAGTTATAAATACTTTGAGATTAAAAAATAAATAAATAAAAATAATAATTTAAAAAAAATATTTGCACTACAAATTGATTACTGATTTACTGTATTAAGTTGTTCAGTCAAAAAAATTTATTTAAAAAAAAACAAACAAAAAAACTGTTTCTCATTTCATGAGTTACAAACTGTGTCAATAGTTGATAGATTAAGTGTCTGAGATTCAAACTGTGGACAATTCACAGTATACGTGTATGATTCATGGTAATAAAATCATCTATAACTTTGAGATCTTTCTGGGTATTGTATACTTATTTCCTGTACTTGGAATGACAATATCGACCTTTATCCATCTTAATCAGCAAATTAATTCACATTGTCACTTTTAAGACTATTAAAGGGACAGTATCGTCACAATCAACAGGGCATGGAATCAGACTAGTTTTAGATTAATTCAGTGACTGAAAATAATACCCCACGTGATGAGGTCATATTACCGTTGGTGTAGCAGTAATTTTCAGTTACTGTGTTCATCTTAGGAAACCAATTCCATGCACTGTTGAAAGTCTGCTCTAATTGTGACAATATTGTCCCTTTAAACATAATATTTTGCAAAACATTCTTACAAATCAGACTGGCTGGTTGCCTGCTCAATAAAAAATATTTGTTTATCAAATGGTTCTGTTTAGCAGTTCTATGAAATTGGAATTTCTGAGAAATTTAATCATTTCTGTTGGACATAATTATACATAAGTATCCAGCTGCTGTAGTTTGTTTTAATTTGCCCCAATGTTTGAAGTTTTCTGAAAAAATCATTAGGGTTTCCACAGCCATAGTGCCCCCCCCCCCCCCCCCATTTGATGGATATCATCCATCGAGGCATCACCTTAAATATGCCAAATAAGGCTCAAATAACTGTACCTCCCGAACTCCCCTGCTAAGTTTTGAAATTATACTTATTGCCAAATCATAATCTGAGTCACTGCAAACAATGGGCATAGAAACAATATGAACTATCTATAACTAAAGACCTTGTACATGTCATGTCATCAGGCCAGGGCTATCGTTTTGGTCATCACAAGAATTAGACTGGTGCACATGACCAAACACAAAAAAATTGAACATCTTCCATCTCAATATAAATGACAAAATTTCTTAATTTTGAAAGTGAATTGATTTGTTTTAGTGGGAATAAAATTTTGTCATTTTCAGAATCAATGATGAGGTTGTTGCTCTCAGGGGCACTATCGTCACGATCAGAGCAGACTTTCAAACCGGGCATGGAATCGTTGTCCTAGTTTAAGATGAACACAGTGACTGCAAATTACTGGCTTATTTATGCAGCAGCAACGGTAATATGTCATGTTGATTGAGACAAGACTGCTCCTTTAATATGGAAGTAGTATTGAAAGTAAATCAATTCTGATGTGGAAGATGTCTGATGTCAATCGGTATCATTTTCTTAGAGGAGATAATCACCAAAATGGCCCCATCTAAAGCCTCTGTGATCACTTGATGTAGTTTCACAGCAGTTTTAGCAATAAAAACTCGGGGTAAAAAAGGTCTTCTTCCACTTACTTTATACATTGTACCCACATTTTTGGAGAATTTATTGAATAGGAAACACACCTTTATTTTTTCTTGGCCTAACATTTAATGAGCCAGCCCCCCCCCCCCCCCTTGCATCAAAGAAACTATATATTAAAGAGAAGGTACATTATTGGTAATGTTGGCAAAACTGCTTCTGTGAGTATGCTTTGAATCACATATGATGCTGGATATGTGGTAGAGAGCACCCCCCCTCCCATTGTGTCTTCATTGTGTTCCAGGAATCTTAGAAATTCTTTAGAGGATTTTTTTTTGGGGGGAGAGGTTAACAATAGAACAACAGTGTGTTAGTGTATAGGGACATTTGGGGGGTGGCACTCTGCTGCATATCGAACATGAATCAAGATATACATTAAAGGGAAGGTACATCATTGGTAATGTTGGCAAAACTGTTTCTATGCGTATGCTTACTCTCTTTGAATGAAGATATACATTGAAGGGAAGGTACATCATTGGTAATGTTGGCAAAACTGTTTCTATGCGTATGCTTACTCTCTTTGAATCAAGATATACATTGAAGGGAAGGTACATCATTGGCCATGGTAATGTTGGCAAAACTGTTTCTATGCGTATGCTTACTCTCTTTGAATGAAGATATACATTGAAGGGAAGGTACATCATTGGTAATGTTGGCAAAACTGTTTCTATGAGTATGCTTACTCTCTTTGAATCAAGATATACATTAAAGGGAAGGTACAACATTGGTAATGTTGGCAAAACTGCTTCTATGGGTATGCTTACTCTCTTTGAATCAAGATATACATTGAAGGTATAGGTACAGCATTGGTAATATTGGCAAAACTGCTTCTACGAGTATGCTTACTCTCTTTGAATCAAGATATACATTGAAGGTAAGGTACAGCATTGGTAATGTTGGCAAAACTGCTTCTACGAGTATGCTTACTCTCTTTGAATCAAGATATACATTGAAGGTAAGGTACAGCATTGGTAATGTTGGCAAAACTGCTTCTATGAGTATGCTTACTCTCTTTGAATCAAGATATACATTGAAGGGAAGGTACATTATTGGTAATGTTGGCAAAACTGCTTCTATGAGTATGCTTACTCTCTTTGAATCAAGATATACATTGAAGGGAAGGTACATTATTGGTAATGTTGGCAAAACTGTTTCTATGAGTATGCTTACTCTCTTTGAATCAGGATATACATTAAAGGGAAGGTACATCATTGGTAATGTTGGCAAAACTGCTTCTACGAGTATGCTTACTCTCTTTGAATTAAGATATACATTGAAGGCAAGGTACAGCATTGGTAATGTTGGCCAAGCTGCTTCTACGAGTATGCTTACTCTCTTTGAATCAAGATATACATTGAAGGGAAGGTACAACATTGGTAATGTTGGCCAAGCTGCTTCTACGAGTATGCTTACTCTCTTTGAATCAAGATATACATTGAAGGGAAGGTACAACATTGGTAATGTCGGCAAAACTGCTTCTATGAGTATGCTTACTCTCTTTGAATCAAGATATACATTGAAGGGAAGGTACAACATTGGTAATGTTGGCCAAGCTGCTTCTATGAGTATGCTTACTCTCTTTGAATCAAGATATACATTGAAGGGAAGGTACAACATTGGTAATGTTGGCAAAACTGCTTCTATGAGTATGCTTACTCTCTTTGAATCAAGATATACATTGAAGGGAAGGTACAACATTGGTAATGTTGGCCAAGCTGCTTCTATGAGTATGCTTACTCTCTTTGAATCAATACATTGAAGGGAAGGTACAGCATTGGTAATGTCGGCAAAACTGCTTCTATGAGTATGCTTACTCTCTTTGAATCAATACATTGAAGGGAAGGTACAACATTGGTAATGTCGGCAAAACTGCTTCTATGAGTATGCTTACTCTCTTTGAATCAAGATATACATTGAAGGGAAGGTACAACATTGGTAATGTTGGCCAAGCTGCTTCTATGAGTATGCTTACTCTCTTTGAATCAAGATATACATTGAAGGGAAGGTACAACATTGGTAATGTTGGCAAAACTGCTTCTATGAGTATGCTTACTCTCTTTGAATCAAGATATACATTGAAGGGAAGGTACAACATTGGTAATGTTGGCAAAACTGCTTCTATGAGTATGCTTACTCTCTTTGAATCAAGATATACATTGAAGGGAAGGTACAACATTGGTAATGTTGGCCAAGCTGCTTCTATGAGTATGCTTACTCTCTTTGAATCAAGATATACATTGAAGGGAAGGTACAACATTGGTAATGTTGGCAAAACTGCTTCTATGAGTATGCTTACTCTCTTTGAATCAAGATATACATTGAAGGGAAGGTACAACATTGGTAATGTTGGCAAAACTGCTTCTATGAGTATGCTTACTCTCTTTGAATCAAGATATACATTGAAGGGAAGGTACAGCATTGGTAATGTTGGCAACACTGCTTCTACGAGTATGCTTACTCTCTTTGAATCAAGATATACATTGAAGGGAAGATACAGCATTGGTAATGTTGGCAACACTGCTTCTACGAGTATGCTTACTCTCTTTGAATCAATACATTGAAGGTAAGGTACAGCATTGGTAATGTTGGCCAAACTGCTTCTATGAGTATGCTTACTCTCTTTGAATCAAGATATACATTGAAGGGAAGGTACAACATTGGTAATGTTGGCAAAACTGCTTCTATGAGTATGCTTACTCTCTTTGAATCAAGATATACATTGAAGGGAAGGTACAACATTGGTAATGTTGGCCAAGCTGCTTCTATGAGTATGCTTACTCTCTTTGAATCAAGATATACATTGAAGGTAAGGTACAACATTGGTAATGTTGGCCAAACTGCTTCTATGAGTATGCTTACTCTCTTTGAATCAAGATATACATTGAAGGTAAGGTACAACATTGGTAATGTTGGCCAAACTGCTTCTATGAGTATGCTTACTCTCTTTGAATCAAGATATACATTGAAGGGAAGGTACAACATTGGTAATGTTGGCCACACTGCTTCTATGAGTATGCTTACTCTCTTTGAATCAAGATATACATTGAAGGGAAGGTACAGCATTGGTAATGTTGGCAAAACTGCTTCTATGAGTATGCTTACTCTCTTTGAATCAAGATATACATTGAAGGGAAGGTACAGCATTGGTAATGTTGGCAAAACTGCTTCTATGAGTATGCTTACTCTCTTTGAATCAAGATATACATTGAAGGGAAGGTACAACATTGGTAATGTTGGCCACACTGCTTCTATGAGTATGCTTACTCTCTTTGAATCAAGATATACATTGAAGGGAAGGTACAACATTGGTAATGTTGGCCACACTGCTTCTATGAGTATGCTTACTCTCTTTGAATCAAGATATACATTGAAGGGAAGGTACAACATTGGTAATGTTGGCCACACTGCTTCTATGAGTATGCTTACTCTCTTTGAATCAAGATATACATTGAAGGGAAGGTACGACATTGGTAATGTTGGCCACACTGCTTCTATGAGTATGCTTACTCTTTGAATCAAGATATACATTGAAGGGAAGGTACAGACATTGGTAATGTTGGCCACACTGCTTCTATGAGTATTCTTACTCTTTGAATCAAGATATACATTGAAGGAAGGTACAGCATTGGTAATGTTGGCAAAACTGCTTCTATGAGTATGCTTACTCTCTTTGAATCAAGATATACATTGAAGGGAAGGTACGACATTGGTAATGTTGGCCAAGCTGCTTCTATGAGTATGCTTACTCTCTTTGAATCAAGATATACATTGAAGGGAAGGTACAGCATTGGTAATGTTGGCCAAGCTGCTTCTATGAGTATGCTTACTCTCTTTGAATCAAGATATACATTGAAGGGAAGGTACAGCATTGGTAATGTTGGCCACACTGCTTCTATGAGTATGCTTACTCTCTTTGAATCAAGATATACATTGAAGGGAAGGTACGACATTGGTAATGTTGGCCACACTGCTTCTATGAGTATGCTTACTCTCTTTGAATCAAGATATACATTGAAGGGAAGGTACGACATTGGTAATGTTGGCAAAACTGCTTCTATGAGTATGCTTACTCTCTTTGAATCAAGATATACATTGAAGGGAAGGTACGACATTGGTAATGTTGGCCAAGCTGCTTCTATGAGTATGCTTACTCTCTTTGAATCAAGATATACATTGAAGGGAAGGTACAGCATTGGTAATGTTGGCCACACTGCTTCTATGAGTATGCTTACTCTCTTTGAATTAAAATATATATTACACAACCAACTTGTGAAAGTTTCAGCACAAGAAAATTGAATGATGTTTTCAGATTTGTTGTATATTCACGTGGAGTGTAGGAAAGTGCGCTCTTTCATAAATTCAAACTGGAAATTATTTAACTTTTCTTATCTTCAGGACTTCATACAAAATAAGATTAATATCATCAGCTTTTATACACAAAGTGTTAGTTTTACATAAACATTTGTTCATTTTTGTATTTTTTTAAATACCAATCCGATACCTTACCTTTAAACCAAACTGTAAGTCTGTACAACAAAGACAAATTTTCAAAACATCATATTTTCAACTATTTTTACATTCTTTATTAACTCATACATAAAGTCTGATAAGACTGCATAGTTTCCTGATGAAAAGTTTAATAGAAATATAAAAATTATCATAGAAGTATATTATTATTAAGGCAACAACGGTGCAGTTGGTCATCTATCATCTTAACTTTCAACTGGTTTGAAAAGTTCATTTCAGGAAGACTGTACCAGGAACATTTACAAGAACACGTCACTGCTTGACCACAACGATAATGACGATAGCAGGCTAGTCACAGATGAGTTAAACCATTACCCCAAACTGAACCAATGAAGACACTACTTAACATTAATTCTTCCCCATTATGGAAGACTGATGGTTTATAATATTCATACAGTATGTAAATTCTGAAAAATAATTATTATGCTGGAAGATTATATAATTGTAATTTGCACCGGTAACACACATCTTTCTGTACTTTAACAATGATTTTGGCCATTACATTTGTGACCACATAGAAAATATTGGGCACCACTAATGATGAACCCAATGATGCATTATATATTTTAATAAAAATGAAAAAAAAATGGAAAAAAAAACGGGAAAAAAAAACAGCAGGCCAGAACCCAATTTCACAAATCTTATCTTATCTTAGTTTACCAACACATGCGCAATCTCCAAGTGGATTTGTATTATATCATCATTTGCTAAGCGATCAAGATTTGAGAAGTTGCCACAGTAACACCTTAGTCCTTTGTGAAATAGGGCCCAGGCCAGCTACATGTTCCATCAAATCATCTTGTTAAAACAAATTCAGATAAAACCTCATTTTTAACCCTCAATTATTCATAAATTATTGCATGCATTACAGTGATATCAGAGATAGTCCAGCAAGTTAACTGGGCCTAATTTCATAGCGTTGCTTACCGGTAAGCAAATTTTCGTGCCAGCTACAGCAGAAAAATTTGCTGAAAAGCATAACTGTATGTCACAGGTTTGCAAGAAAACACCATGGATTTGTATTGTTGCATCACTCACTTGCTAGCAATAATGACCGGCAAGTTAGCATGCCTTTCTCTATACCCAACGGTAAGCAGTGCTATGAAATGAAAAATGTGCAATAAGCATAAAATCGGCTGCTTAGCGGTTCTATGAAAGTGGGCCCAGGAGCCAATTTCATAGAACCGCTAACCAGACAATTTTGCTAAGCAAATATTTTTGTTAAAGTATATAAAACAGACTACGAGCCAAAATGCATACATTTTGTATGAAAGTTTGGCTGGTAACCCAAGAAATCTGCTTAGGAAATTTTTCTGGTAAGCAATTTTTTTCTGCTTAGCAACTCTGTGACATTGGGCCCTGATCTTTATCATGGTGCAGCCATCTTTGGTCAGATTCCCTGAATGCAAGGCAATGATCACAGCACTGTTTCTCAATATATAAAAGGGGCCAGCCTATTTTCCTGCAAGCCTCGATTTGGTCACATAGACTAGTATGGAAGAAAAAATCCAAGATGGATGCAGAATGATACAGATCTTTAGTGGAAGTTCGCAAAGTATAGAAACATATATCTAGTTATAGTATAAGTATTTTTACAATGTACATAGAAAAACCACAGTGGGGTGCCATGGTCGAGCGGTTTAGTGCATCGGATTTGTGTTCTGATGGCTGAGTCGTCAGAGTGTGTGGGTTCGAAGCCTTGCCACGACCATGGTGCTTGTGTCCTTGAGCAAGACACTTTACCATAATTGCTGCGAGAGCCGAATTGAACCCAGCCACTGGGGATGTACAAGCCAGTGCATGCTTAGTGCCGGTCCCAAGCCCGGATAAATGGGAGGGTTGCGTCAGAAAGGGCATCCGGCGTAAAACCTATGCCAAATCAAATATGCGGATCATGATCCGCTGTGGCGACCCCTAACAGGAGCAGCCGAAAGAGGACAACAACATAGAAAAACCACAATTAACATTAATGTAAATTCCCTTAAGCAAACAAGATGAAAAACAATATGCATTAAAAAAAGCAAGAACCAAAACCAAAAACCAAAACTACAAAATCGTCATCGTGTCATTTTATATCAAAAATATAGAGAGCTCAGAAATCTTTTGATTTGTCTTAAAGGAAGACTTGGTGGAAATTATTTGGAATGTATATAATTACATGAAAAGTGCTTTAAAGATCTATAGCAACATCTGGAATCACAAATTAATATACAGAGCACCAGGGATGGATCAAGAGCGGTGAATAAGGAAGGCTGACGGCATGTTGCCAACAAAACAGACATACAACAACATATTTGGTAAACATGCATTGTGACTATAAAAGCAACAAATGCCGTCCTTTGTATTCCTCTTGATTTGTCCACTAAATGTAAAATTCACGAATTGCTTTGTCTTGATCACGTTATGAAAATTAACTGGCATGGTTATTTTCATTGTAGTTTATCATCAGTTTAACTACCAACCAAAAAACCTTTCTTTACCATATTACCTTAATCTGTCTCCTTACCCCTACACACTCGTCAATCTCTCCTCACCCCTACACACCCATCAATCTCTCCTCACCCCTACACACCCGTCAATCTCTCCTCACCCCTACACACCCGTCAATCTCTCCTCACCCCTACACCCGTCAATCTCTCCTTACCCCTACACCCGTCAATCTCTCCTTACCCCTACACCCGTCAATCTCTCCTTACCCCTACACCCGTCAATCTCTCCTTACCCCTACACCCGTCAATCTCTCCTTACCCCTACACCCGTCAATCTCTCCTTACCCCTACACCCGTCAATCTCTCCTTACAAGGTCATACTACCGTTGCTGCTGCATAAATGAGCTAGTAATTTGCAGTTACTGTGTTCATCTTAAACTAGGACATCGATTCCATGCCCTGTTGAAAGCCGGCTCTGATCGTGACGATACTGCCTCTTTAACCCCTCAATCTTCTCCTTGATACTTGATACTAACCATCTTTAATGTACACATCATATTACCATAACACTTTACTCTATCTCCTTAATCCTACCGCCATCCTACCTCCCTCCCCCCTCCCTCCCCGACCCCTTCTAATTTTCCCCTTCCCTGTACTTGATCTATACCTTCTTGAATGTACACATCTCCCATTTGGGGTCATTTCATCATAAATTCTTTGTACCTTTTTACAACAAATGATCATTAAACATTCTAAGAAATACTAGCTAACAATTTGCTCTATGATTAAATGAGATGCAGTATATTTATACCAAATATAATGTAGATGTGTATCTTCAATTACAATCTCTTGGAACAAAATCACCTTCAAAACACTTTCTGGAATATACTGTAATATTTACATTTGAAGTGCAGCATGGACAAAATAGAACTTACTGGTTTTTAAATGTCTTTCGGGAAATAATTAAATTTGTATCAGTTAAAAAGAAAGAACAAATACCGATGCTCAATTAAACAAAAATGAAGATAATTCCTTGGTGATTATTCTATTTTGTTTGTTCCTATCATAAAAGGTTACTATGGCAATGAGAATGATATTAACATAGAAAGTAAATGTAGTACATTTTATCTAATTTGTAAATTTCTGCATATGTATATGTATACTGTAGGAAGATTTCAAAACTACAACCATTTATAATGTACTCTACTTCAGTGGTGTGCCAGGATTTTTTGAGGGGGAGGGGACGAACATTGTTTGGAGGTAAATTTACCGACATAAACTCAGTTCAGAAATACCAAAAAGTTTGTGAAGTTACCGACAGACACCCTTTTGCCCACAAGTGGGGCTGCCCTTTGGCTATGCCACTGCCCTCTATTAAACTTTGACATGTTTTAATGATTTCTACACCTTACACTATTTTTTCACTGCCGTTTTTCAAACAAATGTTAGAAAAAAAGAAAAAAAAGTAATTTGCTTATCTTTCATATCTGTTTAAAAAAAAAAAAAAAAAAAAAAAAAAGACTAAGATTTCATTTTCAAAGCCTTTTTTGGTACTTTTGGTAAAACGTCTGTAAATGCATCCATATTTAATAAGAATCATTTCATTGTGTTGTTACCGGAAATAATTTGAAATGCACTCTTACGGTATGTCTTCATTACAATGTGAAATTTCACTGAAATGGAAACATCTGAGACAGAAATAGTTCAAGGGTTATGGGTAATATACATATTTGTGCATATTTCCTGCCTTAGAAGAGAATACAACTGTGGGTATTTTCGTGTGCTTCAGAAAAATGTACACTTTTTTTCATTTGAGTAGTACATGTATGAATGACCAGCAATGAACACACTAAATGTGTACAAATCCTTGTACGTGGTTAATTTACACAGCTCTGTTTTTACTGCAATTTTATAGAAAATATCAGAAGGGAAGCCTTGATATGGAAGACTAGTATGAAAGGCAACACATTACTGCTTTTAAAAAATAAGGCAACTCATGATAGTTATTTGCTTACACTAGACAGCACCTCTTATCAATTATACGATATACATTAATATCCCTATTTATTTCATTTTGGTTTGAATAGTTGACGGCAACAAATACTGAATGACAAAGACATTTGAACTTGCATATAATGGTTCCTGCTTGCTTTGAAAATAGTCATTCAAAACTTTCAGGTTCTACAATATGAACCTGAAAATCTGCAGCCACAATTTAGATTTTCACTCGAGTTCTAATTTTTGGTGAGAATTTATTTTGCAAATTTTTGTGTGGATAAAGTGACCTAGAAATTTGATCAGAATAAAAAAAAAATTTTTTTAGATGAGAATTTCAAAGCGATTTTATTTCTTGTGTCAAAAAGAAAGAATATTCACTCAACACCAAGCAGTTTGGCAGCAGAATCTGCAGAATCCAACATCTGGTCGATGACTGATGAATCCTGTATCCCAAGAAGATTCTGGATGATGTCTGAATTGTCAGTTGCTCCCGACACAAACACATCTCTGCCACGGCCACGAGGCGTCTTTATGGAGTGATCCCGAAGCTCAATAGGAATGTAGATTTGTTTAGAGGGTGCCACGCCCGACTTCATAGCCCAGGTTGTTTCAAAGTTGATGCCATTCTCACTGTTCTCCTCTGGGTCAGAGACAGTTTCACCCATCTCCATCTCTTGGTCTTCTCCCAAGTCATCATTTTCTGAGTCACCATCCTCTTCCTCGTCACCATCCTCTTCCTCGTCATCCTCCATTTCATCTGAATCCTCCTGATCATCTTGATTCTCTTCTTCGTCCGAGTCCCTGACAGCCGAGTTTTCTTCTCCATTCAACATATTAACACTTCTTGCTGAGAGTTCTTGATCTGGGTTACCCTTAGAAGTTTGTCTGACGTTTTGTTCCAAGCCAGACTGTCCACCAGCAGAATCTCCCTCCATCTGCTGTGAGGCTACATCCTGGTTTACCTCATCCTGGGTTTCAGTTGCACCTGAGGGTAACAGGACAGATGACATCCCTGTCTTTTGCTTTGCGATGAGGCTGAGAGTTTCCTCTTTACTCTTGCCATGGAGTTTGAACATGTGACGCTGGCAGTTGAACTTGGTGGTGAAACTAGCCGAACAATCTGTACACCGGAATGGATGTTCCAGGGTGTGGACGCGGTAATGGCGCTTCAGTGTGGTCGCGCTCTTGAATCGCTTGCAGCAATGGCTACAGGAGTGGCGGGCATTCTTGCGTTTGGATCGGTTCTTAATCCGGGAAGGTTGCGTAATTGCCTCTCCAGTGACATATCCTAAACTCTCTGTAATGAGGTTAATGTCTTCACGACTCACCGAGAGATCCATCACGGGTTGGGTGGTAGCTACCTCATCTTCCCCAGATATGTAGAGGTTGTTGCTATTTATATGCACCATCGTTGGAAGAGACTTCTTTCTCTTCTTTTTCTTGAAAACAATAGGAAAGGGCTTTCCCTTGAGAGACAGCAGATGCTTCCGCTTAGTGAAGAGTTCAAGGGACTTGTCCTCACCATCAGAAGTAGCAGTTGCCTTCTTGATCAGAGCAAGGGGTTTCTCATCCTGGTATGCATGCCTCTTCTTCACCAAGGGCTTGTGTCTGGTGAGCTTAAGGGTGACCCCTGACATACCAACTCTGCTCCTGAATTCCGAGCTTCCAAAGGGTCTTGCTGCTCCAAGCTTAGATGCTCGTCTCGCCAGTGCATTTCTGATGACAGAAGCTGGCAATTTCTTCACTTCGTTCTTGTAGCACTCTGGGAAGGGCACTCCGACATGCTGAATCTCGTAGTGCTTTATCAGCTTGAGTTTTGTGGAGTAAGCACAGTCTGAGCATCCCTCAAGGCAAGTGAATGGGAGTTCAGGAGCTTTTGATCCGGGACTTACATTGAGACAATGCCTGCGCACGATGTGCCTTTCACAGTTAGACTTGGTGGAGAAACTGCTGTTACACTGTGGACATTGGAATGGTTTGAGGCCGGTATGCGTCAGGATGTGACGGCGCAGTGAACTGATCCAGGGAAACTTACGGTTGCAGTAGGGGCACATCTCCTTTGTGGGTAGGTTGGATCTGTCTCGCTCAGTCACTCGCTCTTTCGGCTTGGGTGAATTGTACGCTACCTTCGGTTCTGTCGAAGATGCAATGGATTCATCGATGACCAAGTCATACTCCTCTGCTAACTCAATATCGGGCAGCTCAGGTTGCTCCCACTCCGTCTGATCACTGCCATTATTGGTGGGATTTTCATTGCCTTCCTTCTCTAGAACCTCCCTGTCTTCAGCTTCAACTGCTGAATCTCTCTCTTGCTTAACTTGTGCCCCTGTTGGCGGAAAACAAACTTGGAAGTTGTTGCTGCTTGCTGCAAGGATTTTGGAAACGCTTGCCAGCTCTCCACTTGCATCTGAACCGAAGCTACTACCTGGAGACTGGAGATGAGGAGATTGACTCTCGTCTATCTGATCTACTGCAGTATCAATGACCTCCGCTGTGTCTTGGGTAATTCGAACTCTAAGGCCCTGACTTGAACGAGACATGAGCTTAAACTGCATCGGTGTGGCACTTTTGGGGATGAACGACTGAGCGGGGGACTCACTTTTAGACTCGTCACTGTGTCTGCGTTCAATGTGCTTGTCCAGACTATCTTTCATGATGAATGCAGCTTTGCAATAGTAACAGCGGTGTGGCCGCTCTGTGACGTGAGACCTGATATGCTCTTTGAATAGAGAGCCATGACTGAATGATTGGCTGCAGTGGGGACATACCAAGGCATCAATTACCTTACTGTAGAACTTGTGGTACACCCTCTTAAATCGTAGTCGACCTAGGCTGCTGTCAACTGGCGGAAGGAAAGAGGAGCTTTTCTCTTTGGGTAGACTGAGGTCAATCGGTGCATCCAGATCGGTCAGATTGGGCAAGGTGTAGGCACTGAGCCATGACTGGTCACTCAGGTCACTATCCGACACTGAAAGAGGGGACTTCTTACTGAAGTCAATGGGTGACAATTGTTCTCCGTTACTGGCAAAAGAGTTGGCCATTGTTTGAGTGATGTCCTGTACTTCACTCTGTTTCACCATCATGTAGTTATCAAGATCGTCCTTCTCAATCTCAGGGTGGCATTTTGTGATGTGGCGGGCACAGTTGTTCTTGGAGCTGAAGCCCGTCTGGCATTTGAGACAAAAAAAGGGCTTGCTTGGTGTTCTCTGGTGAACCTTCAAGTGGTTCTGTAAATCTCGGAAGAACCTGAACTCGCGATTGCAGAGTTTGCAGAAGGTTTCTGGTGGACGAAATTTGTTGGCGGATGATTCACCGGAAGGACCACCAAATGAATTGTGAGTGATGTTTAACTCTATGTCTAGCTTTGTCTCCTTTCCGTGACGCTTCCTGATGTGACGCTCACAGTTGGCTTTCGTCGTGAAAGCAAAATCACACATTTTGCAAGAGTAAGGACGCTCTCCACTGTGGGTTCTCATATGCCTCACTAAGGTGCTTTTGTCAGCACTGGAGTATTCACACAACATGCACTTGAAAGGCGTCAGTCCCAAATGGCTACGCAGATGAATCTTCAGAGCACTGTACTGAGGGAAGCTTTCCTGACAGTATTTACAGGTGTATTTGCCAGTCTTTTTCTCATTCTTGGCCTCTTCTATTACATCTTCTGTTTTCTCGGACTCATTCGGGTCAGATTCTGTTCCATCTACTACTGACATTTCTTCCTGCGTACTAGTCACTGCCTGCACCACCTTAGATTCATCCCTTGCAACTTCCATGGGGAAATGCATCTCTGTGGCTGGATCTCCTGATCGTGGTTCGTGATCGGCCTGTCTGATGTGGGCTTTGTATTGCTCTGGGAAGTGTGAATGGGCTTGTGGGGGTTTACTAGCTAAGCCGACTTTTGTCTTGGACTTTGACGCCAATGAGGTTGAGGTAGATGACAGTGCAGAGGCCTTGACTGGAGACTGCTTCACACCTCTGCTGAGATGCTTCAGCATCAATAAGGGATTACTGGACGCTGATGTTGTCAGGGTCAAAATCTTTCTCACATCTGCAAAGTCCCTTTCTGGTTGACCTTCATCATCAGAAACTTGGCCTTGCTGAGAGAACAGGACTTTACTTTTTGATGGTGTCCCTAGCTGCACCAACTCCACATTTTGGTTTTGACGTTTTTCTGGAAGTGGAGATGGATTGGGTTTGAGGTTAAGCGTTGCCATGAACTGTTCCTGAGTAGGGAATGCGTGTCGAAGTTTGGCGTAACAGCTGTCTACTTTGTCAGCGGCAGGCTTTGCATCGGTGGTGGGGGAGTTTTCCTTGCCACTCTGTAAACTGCTCTCTTCCACTCGGCTAGTCCCAATGCCAGCCTTTGCAGCATGATTTTTCTTTTTATGAAGGTCAAGAGCACTAGAGCAAGGGAAAGCCTTAGTGCACATATTACAAATGAACTTGTGCACAATGCTATTACAGCGCCGTACATTTCGCTCGCACCACACTTGAGCGATGAGCGGGAACTTGTCGCAAGAGATGTCAGCCACACTGCCAAGATCTTGGAAGCCAAGAGGTACATCAGAGAGGGGAGTGGCCTTACTAGGGCTAGACCTCTTGTGAGACATGAGAACGTGCATACGTAGACCACGGTGATTCTTGAAGGAGGCATCGCACAGGTCACACTTGATGATCACATTGGGGTGGAGATCCATGTGGGTCTGAAGACCGTAGTGACACAGGAATGTTTTATTGCAAATTGGACAAGTTAACTCCTCTTCCTTAATTCTAGCTTTAATCAGGCCATCTTCGTCGTCGAGAGCAGCCCGCTTGTGGGGCGAGGAATCCTTATCGAGCTCTTCTGCATCGAGGAGACGTTTTGATGGGATGCGCTTCCGTGGCTTGCTGTACGCCGTCTCTGTTATGTACTCTCCTTCAGTAGATGCCCCAGTGCCTTTCTCATGGGTACGGATGTGACGACGCATGTTCCCATTGGTCGTGAAAGCCATGGGGCAAAGGGGACACCTGTGCGGCCTCTCTCCGGAGTGGATGAGCATGTGACGATCAAGCGAACTGGTGGAGCTCAGCTTCTTACCACAAAGCTTACAGGAATGCATCATGCCATCACCTGTGGTGCTGTTATGCTCCCTGAAGTGTAAGGTGAGGTGATGTTTCTCCAAGAATTCTTCTGAGCAGACGGGGCAGGTCAGGCATGTGTTACCTTCCTCCATTGGGCGTCGACGTTTGTAAATACCCTGAAAAAGAAAGAAAAACACAAGGAAATCATCAGAATTAAGAACATAACACATTAGGTGATTAGTAATATTTGTAGCTTTGCAGGGTGAAAAAGATAAGTAAAGACTGGTTGGTTTTCAACATTACGACGTGTGCTCTAGCCGTCATCAGGAGACGATATTTGAAATATCACATTTTAATGTACATTTTCATTTCATGAAGGCAAATAATATTTTTCAGATTGGAAGATCTTGTGACATATCTTTAACAAAATATAAGAAATTTGAAATTCTTTCATATGTGACAATATTTAAAAAAATTCCATACCATTGAGTAAAAAACATTGGATGCACAGTATGATCAATGTCTAGACTACATGTAATTAAGTCTTGAATTTATGGGGAAAAAATATGATGCAACCATGAATTATATAAAACAAATTTACAGAAAGACACAATCCCTTGGTGAATTATTTGAAGAATAAAACATACGGTGTTGCTACAGAACAATTAATTTATATTGATAGACTGATTGAAAATGATGAATAAAAGAACACTTCAGATAGTTACCTAATCCAATTAAAGTTTGTATCCTGTACATATTTAAATATTCCTTTAGGGAAAGGGGTGTAAAAAAGTCTTCAAAACAACAGAAATTTATCAAGTAAATGTACGATGCACAATAACAATTTTCTAGCAGTTTCGTTCGCTCTATCCATTCAGCGCATAACGTAGCCCTCCAACGGTAAATTTGCACCCAGTGTCTTGTTGATAGACACGTTGGCATCAACTGAGCGTTGTGTTCTTGTTGATAGACACTTTGGCATCAACTGAGCATTGTGTTCTTGTTGATAGACACTTTGGCATCAACTGAGCGTTGTGTGTACACTTTATGTGCGTTTGTTGTGGTACTGTGCACGTGTGTACTTCTGTCAGCCAATGATCGATGAAGATATTCCGCGCGTACATACATTAACTTCAAAATACGCCAAACATGATGCCCTATCGCTGCCCTTTCGCCCACAGTGATCTAATAATGAATAGCAGTGGCCAGCACTGTATCTGGGCAATTTTTGGACAACCTATTTGTTAAATGAACACTCTGTTTTATTTGTAATGCACGTGACGCATATGACATAAAACACAATAAAGGGGGCCACTTTGCATCCGTCACATTAGCAGTTTTTCAAATGGTTGTTATTTATTTTTAAGTACCTGAAACCGACCAAAAAGTGTTTCAACATGTGAATGGACATGCAGGCTTATACTAGAACTAATTTGAGTTGATTTATTTTATTTTTAAATTTTTTTATTTATTTTTTTACCCTCAAATTTCCATAAAAATTGGACGGAAAAAGTTACCTCACTTTTCCGTCCATTTGTTGATGGAAATTTTAGGGTAATTACAAAAATAATAGTAATAATCAACTCAAATTATCTTTAGGATAAGCATGCATGTCTATTCAAATGTTGAAATTCTTTTTGGGTGGTTTCAGATATTTAAAAAAAATTTACAACCATTAGAAAAACTGCTAACGTGACGGTAGGAAAGTGGCCCCCTTTATTGTGTTTTATGTCATATACATGTGTCATGTATACTTTACGTGACCCGCTCGGGCAAAACTCAAAACTTCTCGGCATTTACCATAATGCGTAACAGCCATGAAAAGGTCAAAAACTGACCCCAGGGACCAGTTTGAGGGACCAGTTTTCATGTCACCATATAGAGCTTTTTCTCTAGATTTTGATGGAAAAGGAAAATCCTGAAACGTTGTTGGGAACATTGTTAATTTTCACGAGGTCACTTTTGAAAATTGGGTCGAAGTTTAGGTTTTTGCCAGAGCCAGTCACTTATACGGTAAAGTTAATTAAACATTTGGAAAGTTACCTGGTTGGGTTTTTTATTTGGATGCCCTGAATCGAGTGGGTGATGAATTGTTTCTTTAGCTTGGGATTGGAGGTTTATGAAATTTTCTTTAATTGTGTGTGGTGGGGGGGGGGGGGGGGGAGCTGACAATGGATATTTTTTAGCAGAGGAAGTCTGTGTTTTAAGCTACAATAGGCCTATAGCTGCTACTTGACAATGTAGATAGCAATGTAGACATTACCAATGCCAAGCTTTTCTTGGCATTCACTTTTTCACGTACAAATTAATTAGGTGATGGTTCAACATTTTTTTAATAATAATTATTGCAATGCAACTTTTTCTTCTCCTTGGCAATTACACCCTCCTCTACCCCCCTCCCACCATCTCCCCGATTGTGCCAGACATTTGTAAATGGATAATGCCTCATATCCCCCTCAGCCATGCAGCTACAAATCCACTGAATATCATCCCTCACCTTTATCCAATTTGGATCTGCAATTGTGGATGTGTCAGAGGCCGATTCGCCAGGCCTCTTGTTGGAATTCGTCTCTCCATCGGTGCCAGCCACCGTCTCTCTCCTCTCCCCACTTGGGCTGTCACTCCGCACTGACTCAGTCTTCACTTCCTCTGATGTGGCATCGGCACATCCCCAGTCGCCACTAACCTCCCCTCCGCAGTCATCCAGGCCAGCATCGTGCTGTGCAGAATCGTTGAAGGATGCCGCTTGGTCACTGCTAGAGTTGCTGTCATCCTCCGATGGCGGCAGAAGCAGCTTACGTTCAGGATCACCTGTCTGTGGTTGTTCATGGCAATCGGAGCTGGCAGCCAGATTCAGGGGCTTCATATCTGACTCAGCCGATAGTCTCTTGTGTTCGGATAAATCACGGTTATCATCGGCTGCTTGAGGATTACTGGAAGACAGGTCAGATTTGTCCTGAACATGCAAGGTGTTCACATTCATCAGGTTAGCCACCTGCTGAGCAGAGGACCCATTCAGATTTTCCTTTTTGTCGTCATTCTCAGTATAAATCACATCATCTACCATTCCATTCACCGGTGAATTGTTAGAGCTCTTGGGAGTCCCCTTGCTCTTCTTAACACCTGTTGTTTTAACCTTTCCCACTCCCTCTGTTGATCTGCGCCGTTCGCTTCTCAACTCGGCACCGATCATTCTGTTTTCTTCGGCTGCAGCGATCTTTCCCAGTTTGTATCTCTGAGCGGCGTTTTTGCGCTGCGTCCGTCTCAGTCCCGGCCTCTCCCCCTTGATAGGCGATACACGTAGACTGTTACTCTTTGTTTTGTTATCCTTATTTGCGCCTGCATAGCTGCTGCCCCTTGTTTCCCTCACACTGCCTTGTTTGGCTTTGTGGTCCATCTCGACTTCCTGGATGTCACCAATTTGTCCATCAATCGAGGATCGCACTTCCTTTTCCTCTTCGTCTCCAGAGAAGTCTGCATAGATAATGAGAAGCAAAAAGCGCAACTATTTAACAATTTTAGTGACCGAGACCCATGTACACTGCATATCTAATCCCAATCCAATGGTTTTCAACAGCAATAAACCAATCCAGATTTGGCCATAGTCCCTGACCATCTTGGTAAAGTACCTATACAGGTATAAAGGTTTCAAGGAAAGACGTGACCTTATTAGTTATTCCATACTGTTTGATTGGAACACCAGATGTACATGTACATTGTATTGAAGCAAAAGGTAAACCTATAGTTACACCAAATTGTTTTCCATTTTTGGACAATGAACAAAAATCAAATTTAAAAAAAGAGTTTTTTTTTCCTTGTTCATCAGACTGTCACAGTTAATCATATGGGGTTTTCCACTCATTGCTGATCAATAGAAAATGAAAGTCGTCTTTGTTCCAACGAAACAGATTAACATGCAGGATTGTAGAATAATTTAGTGCATTAGGGTAACTGTGTATCAAACTAGAATTAAACACTGTACAGGCAATTCCACATTTACTCCCATTACACTTTGGATGTTTTGCGTCCACTCTCAATGCCATAATATATATTTCACTCATCAGTTTTTTCACAGTAGTTGCATTATACCAAGACCTTACTCAGCACAAAATAATAATTTCAGAATTTTGTTATATGTACATGTATGCTATATAAGAGGAAAAGCAACATTTTATGCATGTCTGAAAAATGTAATGTAAATAATGTATTTTTCCCTTATACACCCATCACAACTTCGAAGTTCCCTCTAATATTTTTTAGAATATCTCAACAAGTATTGCATGAATTTTAAAAATTCAAAAAGCAAATGACAGAATGACATGTTCTACACAGCTCGTAATGAAATGGTTGAAATTCAATCAAGCATGCACAACTGACAGTGATTTGAATGAAAATTCAGCTGAAAAAAAGTTGCAGTACAAAGCATTGCTTCAATGGCATGTTACACATGTAGTTTTCTGTAAGAACTCATGCATCAATAACAATGGTATTGATGGCTGTTTCATAATAAGAAAAGAATATTCAAAGAGCAACATGCATGTCCATTGTTTTAGAAGGGTAGAGCAAGAGTTTAATATGGAATTGGCCCTCAATTATTCTCCATAAGTGATGGGTGTATAACAAATTTCTGAATTTTTTTTTTTTAAAGTTACGCCAGTGCTTTACACATGTATAATAAAGCAAATTCCTATTCAAAATGTTGCAGATATATCTTTCAACTCCTCCTTGTCTTCACATCCCGCCCCTCTCCTTTCAATTATAAGCACAACACAAACAACAAGGAACAACCATATGATTTCACAGTGATGTCAGTGGTATTCACCCTACGTACATGATGTAGATTTAACGCTCACAGGGCTGCATGTCAATTACATTTATATTTTTCTATAATACACATTATCCCGACTGAAACCCTATTCTCCCAATGGGCCTCAAACTTTTGGGTGACACTGACACTTTTTGCATAACATAAATGATCATGATTCATTGCCCAAGTGTTGTCACCTCTATACAAGCCCACTGTGGCCAATGAAGCATTGACGAAATACGTGATCATAACTGGTATGATTGAGGAAGAAATACAAAATAAGTGTTTTGTGTTTGATCTGTTTGTGTGACCAGAGGAAACAGAATTTCAGACACAACAGGCTTGTGTTGAGGATGCCTGGCAGAGTTTGTAAAAGTCACAATTTACGATCAATCATCCTTACTGCCACACTTGAAGAAACAACACTTACAAAGATAAATCCAACTCAACAACTGTAAAAAGTTACCTGTAATACAGAAAATTTGTAACTTTAAAAGTAAAAATGTGAAAAAAAAGTTTGACCCAAATTAGGGTAAGTCAATTATTGGCTTTCTTGTTTCGGAACATATAAACTTTAAAAATGTTATCAAAATGAGTTACAACATTGATGAGGGTATGGTTCCTTTCTCCATGGTTATATTATTCTACATGTACATGTACAAGTAATAATAATAATAATAATAATGTGTGGATTTATATAGCGCACGTATCCACCAACTAAGTGGTGCTCAAGGCGCATTATATTTTGTACAATTTGTACAATCTTATACAAGACATTACGCCTATAAAGTTAAGTTTTTCTTTATTTATCACAGGTTACCACACTAAAACTATTATTAAACAAAAACAAAAATTACCTTTCAATAATTCTTGGACAAAAACAAGGAAGTTGTTAGTTCTCTGGTTTGGGAACTCCAGGAAGTCAGCCCCTAGCATCATGTAAAAACACAGTACCCTAAACTCAACTCTTTCATTCCAGCATCCATAATCATGAACTGGGGAACAGGAAGTCCCACTGCACTTAGGCAATCATCCTGTTAGCACTACAAGGCTCTTTTGTCCAGCAAACACCCTCTATCATCACCCCCCCCCCCTACACCACATCCAAGATGGACTCTTCCAACAACAAAATATCAGCATGGATCTCTATCAAAGACAAAGAATGAAACCTTGTAACTCTCTTCACAATCAAAAACAAACATCTGATTTCATCACACCACAGTATGAAACTGTGTAGCATTCAAAATCCACAGTGCGTGTACAGAGAGTCCGTGGTATAGACCACTGGAGATGAACTCAACGCGGGGAAAATTGATATGATTCATAGAGACCAAACTTTGTTGTTGGAAGATACCACTTGTTGAGCTGTAGGGGTGTTGGCAACATCCGGCAAGTATGTTGCAGTGCGTGGCTGGGTGACCTCTTATTGGAACAGCCCCATCTGTAAGAGAGGATGACCCTGGGCTCGAGATTCATTGTTGGCTCATGTCACCTGTGTGATGTGGCTATTGATAATAGCAGGGAACCTTCAGACATGCTGACATTGAGATGTGCTCATGGCTGTATGGGATTGGGTTACATGGTCCCAGCCAATGAATGTACATGTATATAGAAAGGCATCATGTATGAGTGAGGAGAAGAGACCCTGAGAGGAGATTAAGAACTAACAAGTTACAAATAACAAGTTACATAGGATTAAAGATTAAAAGAAAATCCATGAACTCTGGAATCATAAACATTTGTTTTGAATATTCAGAACGGGTGGTAAACTGTTCATCAAATTCACTGAACAAAGATGCAACCATAAGTAACTGTAACAGTAAACGTTAAGTAGTTTCTGGGTCTTGAACCAAACATACTACCGGTAGATGTTCACGTAACATCACATTCTGGTGATATTTTGTTGTAATCTTGTGTACAAAGATCAAAGAATGCAAAAGTCCATTTCTATCAGGTGATTTCTGATCTACGGTGGTAACAACTCTACCAAGCTCACTTACTAAGTAAACAGACTGAAATCATAAACTCTCACAACAAAAGACAACCCCCCCCCCCAAAGTCAAGGGCCACACACTACCCATTTAACCATGGATTAAACAAGTACATGTATAGTATACATGCCCACAACATGACAATTTTATGTAGACCCCCCTCATTTACAAGACATTAACAATACAATGCTATGGATGAATCAGAGACTAGGAGGACCATACATCCATTCGTTGGTACATTCGTTGGTACATGTAAACCAGTCCAACAAGCAACAGTAAGTAGCCAGTACAGTGTATGACCCAGCCTTGACTTTTCAAGTCACACTGTATCAGACAGAAACATTAAAAAAAACTTTTTAAAAAAACTTTTAAAAATATGCAGAGCAAAACAGATGAATTCAATTTGAGATTGGTTATTTCAAGGGGTAAACAGGGGTTTGATTTGACAAAAGTAAAAAATCCTGAAAAATGAGTAACGGGCCTGGGTCTCCCTTTGGTCTAGAGGACAAAGCCCCCTGATGTTTTTGGAGGATTTACAGACTCTCTACATCCACACAAACAAGAAATTTGAGGTTTAGACACAATACAGGCTACTTCTTTGTTTCCTTGGTGGCTACTTCTCTTCTTTCAAGAACTTTTCAAGGCAAAGGAAGATTTGTAAGCAATCCTGAATTCAGGAAAAATCCTGAGAAATCAAAGGCCTGGCAAACCTGGGAATAACCTCATAACGTCAACATCATAACAAACTTTTAAAAAACACGATAAAAAGAGAAACGGATGGGATAACTGAAATTACCACAATTGAAACAATTCCCTCTAAAACTAAGGTGTAAAATAAGTAGTTAAAAATATATGCACACTCTTAGAATTAGTTTTGCAAACATGGCCAATGTTGTCCCTTCCCTTCAAACACAAATTTGTCTAAAAGGGCATGCTTGAAATTAATATATTATTTATATTATCCCTAACTCCCTAGACAACAAAGCCAGTTGGAGGATTTTGAAGGATTTTTATTGTTTTAATACAATGCCTAGGGAGTTAGGGTTATTGTAAGTGAATTTGGACACCCCGTTTTGAAATTTCCAGCAAATTTGGACACCTTATTTCTAAATACTGGGTATTCATCTTCCCAAGAAATAATGATGTCCGAGTTACTTTAAAGAAAAGTGAAATAATAAATCTTAAAACATTTTCACTATTTTCTCACAATAAGCTGAAATTTTCACAAAGTTAGTTGTTTAATTAAAGGGACAATATCATCAAGATCAACAGGGCATGGAATCGGAGTGGTAGTTTTAGATTAACTCTAAAGTGACTGAAAATAGTACCCCACATGATAAGGTCATATTACCGTTGCTGCTGCATAAATGAGCCAGTAATTTTCATTCACTGTGTTCATCATAAACTAAGACACCGATTCCATGCCCTGTTGAAAGTCTGCTCTGATTGTGACGATATTGTCCCTTTAATGCAAATACTGATTCAACAAGAGTTAACATGTTTTTGCCATTTAAATCCAACCTATTGATCAATACCACTAATTCTATAATTGATAATTGAACCTAAAAGTTTGAATAATTAAACAGTGGGAAATTAGCCTGTTTCATCAAATTATTCTGCAGGACTGATGAACCTTTAATTCAGGAAATTGGAATGAATATAAAACATCAGATATCCTTTTTCAAAATATTTTTCTTTGAAAAGGTTTTCAAATATTGTGAATCCCCACAATATTATGACCCCGTGTGAACTTTCATCCTGGCAGATGCCGTGCAGTCTGATACAAAATATCAATACATGATAATATTGATAACAATGAAATAGAATGCAGTAAAATGTAGACATCAGCTAAATAACCAAAGCTTTCATAAGACTCATTAAAGTAGAGCTTTGTATGATGTGAGCTAGCTTTGTTGCTTCATTTAAGGAATATTTATGGGGGGGGGGCAGAGTGTAAGTCAGGATTTGGAAATATGGTGTCCAAATTTGTTATTCCTTGTTCAATTTGCTATACTTTCCTCATGTGTATTACAAATAAAACAGGGTGCCCCCCACACATTTCCAGTGCCCTGATAGTGCCCCAAAATCCTGATAGTGCCCCAAAAAAGAAACGAAAAAGAAAAGGGAAAAAACACATACCCCCTGGATGGGCCCCCCCCCCACTGAAAAGCAATCCCCCCCCCGTGCCCCCCCACTGAAAAGCAATGCCCCCCCCCCCATGCCCCCCACTGAATCAAGATATGTATACATTGAAGGGAATTGGTACAGCATTGGTAATGTTGGCCAAACTGCTTCTATGAGTATGCTTACTCTCTTTGAATCAAGATATACTGTACATTGAAGGGAAGGTACAACATTGGTAATGTTGGCCAAACTGCTTCTATGAGTATGCTTACTCTCTTTGAATCAAGATATACATTGAAGGGAAGGTACAACATTGGTAATGTTGGCCAAACTGCTTCTATGCATGAGTATATGCTGACTCTCTTTGAATCAAGATATACATTAAAGGGAAGGTACAACATTGGTAATGTTTGCAAAACTGCTTCTAAGAGCACGATTACTTGAATTCAATCACAATCAAAGATACGCAAAACCATCATTTGAATGTTTCAGCTAAAAATTGTGAAAATGCATTCAGATATTCTGTACTCATTCTAACATGGAATTAAGGAAATAGTGTTCTTTCCTAAATTCAAACTGGAAACTTTTTCATTTTTCCTAATTATGACAGAACCTCAGACAAAACTATTTATAGGGAAGAACTACCATTCTTCACTTTACAATAAGTGAGTTTAACATAATATTAACGCTCCTACTACAGATGCACTTTACGTAGGAAGTAGCTGTAGAGCTCAAAATCAGTCAACTGAATGTTCTGACTGTTGACCCGAATGTGCACACAGGGGCTTTTTTTTTTACTGGTTTTCACCAACCTCAATAATACAAGACAATGCTTTTACCAGTCAAAAAACGGTTGACTCATTTTGACCTGTAAATGTACTTTTTACACGTAAGGTTTGACAGTGTTTGACTATGAAGTGCACTAGATATACCTTGGGAAATATATCAACATTTTGACTGATTTTGACCCTTGTAGTTGTAGGAGGGTTAATACACTCATTCTACCTCCATGATACACTGTTGGTTATTTTTAATTATAAATCCTACACCTCACCTTAATAAGTGGAATTTCCTTTTTCTAAATAATATATTTTTCCTGCACTGGCAAAACAAAAATCCACTATGGCACTACATTGGGAGAAAACACTTCTTACAATGGTCAATCCCTAAAACATAAGATTTGATAAACATCATTATATTCATAGATTGATCATTATATTCCTCCATGATATGTCTAAATGTACATCTTTACTTCTTGGTCAGAAAAAGCATACAATGTATACACTAAAGAGAAAGAGAGAACAAAATTGACTAACTGAAACAGGAAACACTCCGGCAAAAATACAGAAAGTGTAGATTTGTATTCACCGCAGCTTCATCTTGGTACATGGTCGCTGTTAATGATGAACTTAAACTTACAAGGAATAGGTTTGTGAGAACAGATGTTTATTTAATCATGATATAAACCTATACCACCTTACTCATGATGAGTACACATAAATACAGTAGGCATTACTGCATTTATGGAGTTCATGTACAATATAAACATCTCCCAGTAAAATATGCTTGTAATAAATAATTGGTATATTACTGTCAATTAAAAGGTAAGGTATATATGACAATTTCCAGTTCAAATATAGGAAAAGAATATTCTTTCCAAAAATTCCGCTTTTAAATGAATATGTACAATGTGAATGCATTTTCACACATTTCTTGTTAAAGCTTTTCATTACCATTGGTGACTTCAGTGCACAACACACATACCCCCTGTTGCTTACCATTGGCTACTTCAGTCAACCAAGGTCACCACGAGTATCATGACCAGCTTTTTTAAAACAGCTGTATTTTTTCCCTTCTTCGCAGTCCATACCTATGATTCCTTATCTTTCTAATGGTCTAGCCCAACCTACATGTTGCTAATCAAAATCAGACATAATACAAGTCAATCCTTTCAACAGCCATTTGTGCTATGGAACACCATACACTGGTCAGGGGAAGTAAAATAGATAACCGGATCATTTTATATGTAAACCCATTGATTTTGGTATCATATGGATGGGCATTTTGTGAGCAGCAATCATTTCATTGAATATATCTTTCTCCAACAAGTCTTCAGGATGAAAAACGAGTTTAGAAAAAGTGCCTGTAAATGGATGCATACTGTTGTGCAATAATATGAAATTCATGCATGACTGGGCAGGGAATTCAGTAACCAGTGGGACATCCTGTTAAAACAAATCAGTAATATGAAACTGTTAAAGGGACAATATCATCACGATCAACAGGGCATGAAATCGGACTGCTAGTTTTAGATTAACTCAGTGACTGAAAATAATACCCACATGATAAGGTCATACTACCATTGCTGCTGCGTAAATGAGCCAATAACTTTCACTCATTGTGTTCATCTTAAACTAGGATATCAATTCCATGCCCTGTTGAATGTCTGCTCTGATCTTGACGACACTGTCCCTTTAAGGACTACATGTAATAAACTGAAACTTTCACAGGTTGCTCCTTCCTCCATGCTTGTATAAATCAAAGAGATTTATAAACCTACAGAAGCAGTGTTGTCACTCATTATGTATTTTATGCAACAAATTTAACCATCTTGTGGCAAAATACAGTCGATGGTGTTTAAATTAAATGCAATGTTGAATCAAGTTATCTACTAGGATGTATAAAAGTCACACAGTATGAAGCACAATCATACCAGTGTCTATCTTAAAATGCATAATGAGGATGTAATCTTCTGACATATGCAGTCTGATCCATCTCACTGCACATTAAAGATATATTGACCATATTTTTTCTTCTCATTTTAACCGGCAATTTCCAGCAATCTTTGTTTTCATTATTATTTGTTCACAGATAATTTCCTTTTAGAAAATAACAAATACAAATAAGATATTTTATAATTATTTTACTTCGGTTTAAAGACATGGTACACCATTGGTAATGTTGCTAAAACGGCTTCTACAAGTATGCTTATTGTCTTTTACAAATAACCTATGAAAGTTTAAAATATGTTTATTGTTGACAAGAAAATATTGAAAATGCATTCAGATGTTTGTATATTCTAATACGGAATTTAGGAAAATATGCTCTCTCCTAGAACTGGAAAATATATCACTTTTCTCAAAAGTGACAGCGCCTCAGACAATCTTCACCGATAGTGTGCAGCAGAGACTTGAAATTTGTAACTCGAAATTTGTTTCCTACAGCCAGATGCCACTGTGTGTATGTTGGAGGAATCATGGGACGTTTCCATGGCCACTCGGGGTAAGGATGATGTCAAGGAAATGGCCATCCTATGAGAACTTCAATGGGAAGCCTTTACATCCTGCTTCGCTTTTAAAGGAATTGTATACCATTGGTGAAATGTCTGTAAATGCATCCATACTTTATTAGAATCAAGAGATATATGTACAGAAACCAACCAATGTCTGTAAATGCATCCATACTTTATTAGAATCAAGAGATATATGTACAGAAACCAACCTGTGAAAGTTTCAGCTTATTTCGTTGTTCGTAAATAAATATTGAAATACATTCAGATTTGTTTGAATGCATTCTTATGTTGAATATGGATTGCGGCCGAGATCCATTTAAAATTTGTAATACATTTCACGTTTAAAAAAAAACAGTTTGTCAGTCGGAAAAATTTCTCAGGGTGTTTCGTACTATCACCAATTTCACATCAGTAAGTATTTAGATTATAATTTTATCATTTTGTCATGGGGAAATTACAAAAAAGTATACACTCCTTTTAACACTGCTGGGTAATGATAACTTGTGTCTGAATAGATAATATTATGCTGCCAAAATCTAATTCATAGACTAACATGTAAGATTGGATCTTTGATGCCATAATCACATGGTTTTCCAATTTTATCAAGCTTTGACTAAAAGAATGCATCATCTGAAGTCAAACTTTCTAGAAAAGAGGTTTCTGTTTCTGTTTCAGATTTTGGAGGTTGGTCTTGGAAATAATTTGATATCCTTTAACTTGGCATTCTTGGTTGGAATCCTACTTAACACACACATCCAACTTCATCAAATTGCAATTGCTAATTTCTCATCAAAAATGTTTAATCTTCATAAATAATTAACAAAGGAAATTGCATTACTAGGTGATAGTCTTATCATAATCCTTCCAATGTAGCCTTTATTGGACTACGTACACACACTTCTCTAGTATGTACACAACCTCACCTCAACTATGCCTACATAACATGAGAGAAAAACTGTTGACGTGATTAACAGGAGAAAGGAAGTGAGTGGAATGAAAGATGGATTTGTTTCCAATTGAAGGTCCAATATCGTCATGATCAACAGGAGTTAAAGTTTTACCTCAGTGACAGAAAATATTACCACATGTGATAAGGTCATTGCCATTGTTGCTGCATAAATTCATGAGCCAGTAATTTTCAGATGTTGTGTTCATGTTCAACTAGGACATGTCTGCTCTGATCGTGACAATATTATCCCTTTAAAACACTGATGCATGGTGCAAGGTTTCTGCCCTTTTCTTTTTCATCCGTTACTTGAGGAATGGAAAAATAAATGCTATAAAATGACTCATTTAACACAATAATCATGAGAAACATGGTTTTATAATAAATATGTCCAAATATTAATTTATTTAAAATGAATCTTAAATTCATTCAGGCACTTAAAGGGGCAGTATCGTCATGATCAGAGTAGACTTTCAACAGGGCATGGAATCGGTGTCCTAGTTTACGATGAACACAGTGACTGAAAATTACTGGCTCATGTACACTGTATGCAGCAACAAAAATTTCTGGACAATGCCAAAAAAATAGTAATAAAGACAAACCGGGGATGCATCTTTAAATTTAAATTCACAAACTCAACCAACTGCCTGCATCTTTTATCCTTCCACTAGTCTGCATCTACACACATACGGATATATATGACAAAATATTACAAATGTATATGCCTGATGTACATGTACATGTATATTGGATGATGGAGTTAAAGCCACTATTCACCTGTAGGAGAAAAACATAAATGATAACATACTTACATGAAACTGAAATGTACTTGGTGTTATGGTGTAATATTTCTGCCTGAAGTGCTATCATTTTAGGAAAATTATTATTTGTTTTTTAATTTAAAAAATTTAAAAATTTAAAAAAAACATCGCCACACCTATTTTGAAGCCGACCTATGACAAGAAACCGGAGGCTTTTTTTTATGGCCTTAAACAAAAGTTTTTCATAAAGAGAAAGCTTGAAAGAAAGAACAACTTTTTTTGAAGATGAGGTTGTTGCATCACGCTTGGTTAAACAATTCAGTCATATAAAACTAAATATCGACTCTGTGTAATACATTAGTACTAATTTTAATTTGATTGGGTAGAATCACACAGGTTAACAGGTGTGCAAAAAGTGTACTCAGTGCATTAAGGCTCTTCAAACTCCATTTTCTTGTATGATTCTTTCAACTCATGAGAGTCTTTGATAAAAGAAATTAAAACAGGGAAAGTATTTACTCTCAAAGATTTGTGCGATAAAACATAAGTATCAAATTGCACAAATAATGACCCAGAGATTTATCAGTTTATTTTCAGTTCGGAACCAAACTGTGGCTTGCATCCCCCGCAAACCAACTAGCACCACCGCTACAATTGTATAACTGGATTGCATACATGTATGTAAAAGTATTTTAGTAGTGTCGCTTTTAAAGTTTCCAATTTGCAGTGTCTAGTCATATAATTACAAGATACATGTAATATAGCCCTTCGTTTCCTCTGCCAACAAGGCCAGACAATAATCCTATGGACATGTACATATCTGAACAATAAACAGTCCTTCTGAATGAAAGATTTGAGGGCTTTGCATGGTGGAGTTCTTTCCTCCACCAGACACAATTCAGGGCCAAGTGAAGCGTAGATGCAGCCCAGGACAAAGATAACTTGTTTGCACAATGCAGGGTCTGACATACAGCTCTCCCGATACTGAACTTTGGATATGTGTTTGTCGCATGCCCCGTGGTGACAACTCCTCTTTTGGGGACTGATCTCGCAGTGGCGCATGGAGACTGCACCAGGTTAGAAGTCAGACAATCACCATACTGAGATGAATCATAGTTGAATCATGGAGGGTCATATTATTGAGTTGAAGGAGGACAACTAACAAGGCCACATACTTTGCATCACTAACTTTTATGGCTAGTACTAATACATACGTACCGTATACTTACAACACAGCCTGTGAAACTGAATCAAGTGTTTAAACTATTCATGTGGTTGTTTCCTTAATTTTTATGCAGTTTAGAAATTCACTTGACTTCACAATCAAATAAAAAGACTTCTCAACTTCTCACGAGTAAGTTTTCAATACAGAAAACAAAAATCTGTAAGCTCCCCTCTGATACAAATAACTCCACTGGACCCGTATTTCCTGTCCGTCATTACTCATCATAAAATCACATCAACTTGATTGAGGATTTTAAATGCATGAAGAAAGGGGCAAAGCTGGTGGCCTTGTAGGCCGACACATCTGAACTAGCAGTAAGCACTTCTAGCTGTAATGCAGATTTACTATAACTTTATACTCTACTTAGGATCGTTTCACACGAGTAATGTACTAGGTTCCATGAGAAAAATTCCGCTAGTGTAAGAATTTGTCATACCTCCGACAAAATATCTCAATGTTTGAGAAAATTTCGCAAGGAATGTAAGACAGTCTCAAACATTGGTGTCCTTTCACACGAAGCTCATTTTGTAGTATTTCTCAAACAGTGAGAAAATTTCTCAAGGAATGTTAGTTTTTTGTCATCGTGTGAAAAGGGCTTTACACGTACATTCCCTATACACTATCGGTAGTCTCAAAAAACATAAATTTTCACAGATTTACTTGAAACTTACTTGGTGTAAAGTTGATGATGGTATCAAACATCCCTTGAAATTTCTGTCTGGAGTGCTTTTAGAGCAATTATTCAAGTTTGCAAATGAGTTTCTGTTCTTCAGAGACATTGCATGTTGGCTTGAATTAAAAAAAAGCTGATTAATAATGATTAATAATGATCCAATCGAGTTTTAAAAAAATACTTTTAGTTCAATAGATTTTTTGGTCATGAATACACATTTTTCATCAACCTACTACACTGAAATCTGAAAGAAACCATTATTTAAAAAAAAATGTTAAGTTTGTTTTTTCACTTATACTCCACCTTGCAATAAAATCTTATGAGAACCAAAAATTTCTCTTGAAGTTTCCATTTATTTTAAGACTCATTTACATTCATTGCCTAATGTAAAAGGTCGTTTTTAATTACATGTAAAGAAAAGTCTAGAAATATAATCTGATAACTCAAAATACAATTGTTTGAAATGTAATTCAAAATAAATTTTTGTAGCCCTTAACTATTTCATGTTTTAGTTTGGAATTTGTATAGCATCCCTGACCCCAAAACAAACAAACAAAAACACAATCAACAAAAACACAGGTTGTCAATTTCTTTTCCGGAAAAATTAACCATTGCCCTTTCAATCTTGTTAACACTGCATTAACATCCATCCATCTTAAGGCCAAATACATGTTGGCAAAACCGCTCCTAAAAGTATCCTGACAAGCCTTTGAATCATTACAAAACTGACCTGTGAAAGTTTCAGCTTATTTCATTGTGTTGTAAAACTGAAAGGAAGATACAACGTTGGTATTTGGTAACTTAATAATACGGTAAATTCATTTCCCTCTAGTTCAAGAAATAGAATTGTTAAAGTACTGTAACCTGTGAAAATTTCACCACAATAGGTCCTCAAGTTTTTGAAAAAATAACAACAAATTGTTACGTGTACATTTTTTTTTTTAATGTTTATGTTTTACAAAAAGTTACTGGACGGCAATAACAATTCCTGTTTTCTTTAAGATGGAAGCACAATTTAATTTCACACATGTTGTACATGTACCAACTTAAATGCTTTTCTTTTAAGAAAAAAGTGAAAATGCACTCAGTTGAAGGAAATTAATTTTGGAAAATATTTTAGTTTTTTAGAAAATAATAGCACCAGAGACAGAAATATTCCAAGGATGTTTGATGTCATCTTCATTATTACATTAAGTAAGATTGATGTAAAACTGTTATAATTTATGTTTTTTTCGAGACAGCGTGTCGTGGCTTTAAATTGGAGACAAGATTTATCTTCATCTCTCTATTACTTTATATCCTCCAATACACTAAAGAGCACAAATTGACTACCAGCAACTAGTGGTGCTCATTCAGCCATTTAAATCTCCTGGTGTTATTCTCTGGGAAGCTATTGATGCAACCGAGAGGCAAACAACACCGATGATGAAAAGAGAACTCCCAAGCTGAATCAATACACGATCCCAAAGGTTAGCGCCACAGAGCAAAGTGTACCCGGCTAGTGTGTGTGCATGAGCTGCAGTCGTATTTGCATGCTCCGATGCTATGATAACAATAGGCACAGGTCAAGGTGTGTGCTTCACTTTATATGGATAGCCTGTTCTCTCTCTCTCTCTCTCTCTCTCTCTCTCTCTCTCTCCGTATCTATGGCTTGCTCACCTGTGCTTTGATAACTAGTTGATGGTTGTATGCAGTTGTTTTGATGGAAAAGAAACACGCTTCACCGATTGACAATACACAAACTTGTATTATTTGTTTGTTAAAGCCTACTTGCTCACTCAGGGTTTTTGACTGTAATTAAGTGGCCCCCTAGCTACACAATTTCTTTGATGAGAAGGAAATTTGACCCATGGAAACACAAGACAAGATCCAAACAATGCAAAGAATAAGAAAGGAGAAGAATCCAATCCAAAACACACTTTAACGTGAGGGCTAATTCCTCCCTGTGGATTCCCCTACCCCACGCCAAGTTTTTCCCTTACTTTTATCTCAGTTAATCTAGAATACTACCACACACACACACACACACACACACACACACACACACACAAAAAAATCAAAGCAAATTAAAGAAACAATTAAAAACTTATGATTTCCCCTTCCCCAGATTGCTACATCCCTCAACTGCCCCCAAATATAATAATAAAACATAATAGTCCTAGATGATATGCATATAGGCCTAGATGAGACTTTCATGTACATGTACATGTAAGCATTTTTTAAGGCACACACCCCTTTCCACAACCTCAATCCATTCGAGTTTTGAGATATTCAAAACTGGAGAGCATCAATTGATTTGTTTTCAAGTATTTGGGTTACTGCCCAAACACCTGTTGATATTGTTTTAAGTTTTTTGTTTTTTTTGTTCGTTCCACCAAAGTTTTTTTGCTCATTGGAAGTAATTTACTTCCTTTTTACAAGAAAAGTGTACCGATTAAAAACAAATTAGCTGCTAAAAGAAAAAAAAACATGGAATATACATCTTCAAACAAAGATAGTGTTATTTTGCCCTTTTCCCAAATAAATAATCCCATTAGCATGTAAATCCATATGTCAATCGAATTTATTCATTATACATACATTGAGAACAAAATATCTTTATCAAATTATGGTACCAAGGATCCCTGTGCCATCTCACAATTTACACATCGGCCAAAGTGATTTGAATCTTTTCCCAAATGTCCCCAAAGGTACCCCTAGATGCCTTGTACAGGTCAATAACTGGCTGATGACAAGGCATAAAGACTCCCACAATCTAGGCCAACGCTAAAAACAGACACTACAGATCAAAACATGCAACTTGCAAGACAGTCATCATCATTATTATCTGCCTCCCCCCCCCCCCCCCCCCCCCCCCAACAAACACAGTCCAAAAATATAGTGGTTTTAAAAGATGTTAAACCATTGAGGAATCAACTAGTTTACCGGGCATCCTCCCCGCCGGCGGCGGCGACTGGCTACACCGTCACCTTCGCACCATCACTATTTCTCAAAGCCAGTAAATTGCTGTCTCCATGGCCGCGCTATTGTCCCGTTAGCACTAACACTAGTAACAGACCTTGATTAATGCCTGCCTCTTTAAACACTGTCACGATCACACGGAGCTGGCTATTGGAAACAGCGCAGGGTGTGCCCGTTGTTTCATGGCAGGTATTTTTTGCTGGCGACAACTTGTTGAGCAGAGCTGCCAGCAGCCAGCAGCAACGCGGATAAAAGTTAAGAGGTCAGATGAGCCACGGGCGGATGTGCCGTGTTGAGTATGCAGACAGTACAGCTGTATGCACTATGGCAGTCCATCCACACACATCACTATGCCACGTACATGTACATCATGTAGGAATGGGAAAAGACAAAATGACTGCCGCGCTGCATCGAATGGGCAAAGTTACATACACACACACACGGCCCGTCTCAACTTTGATTACAAGCCGCAAAGATGAGATGCCCAAAAGTTTTCACCGCACTTTTCTACACATTCACACAGGGCACAAACTCCCTTCAAACCGAATAAAACACACACTCACATCCTTACCAATGATTCTGGTTAGGCACCAAGATGAACGAAGATGGAATTCAGTGTCCAAAAGAAGTTACAACTGTGATCCCAAATAATTACGAACATTTATTGGTTGCATCCTTAACAAAGGGGACATGGAGTTGTATGCAAAGCACACCGCGGCTACTTACTTGAGGTCGGTCGACGGGCTCTGTGGTTGCTCAATGAATATGTTGGCCTATCACAGTATATCAATTATCAGTCACTCCCACACATTCTAAACGCACCGACTAGCCCCGGAGCTGGAGCAACTCTCTCCAAACTTTCAACAGGATGTCAGCCATTTTCAACTCTATCAGCCAGCACCAGGATATCTCTTCGGTTTTCTCATCAGAGCAAACAAAAAATCTCAGCACATGAGTTGATAAAATAAACCATGTAACCTCTCTGAAGAATTCTTACCTGTTCTCCTAGCCGGCACGGCCTGCTTTCGACGAGACATGATGCAGTCCCCAACACAGGATGAGATGCAGCGAGGTTTCGTCTAGTGGGGCTCTGTTTTGTCACGCTCTGATGTGCAACCTCATGAATAATGCATTCCCTTAGAGAGACCGGTGCAGTCTCCCACCCAGCTCAGACTGCTCTGATCCGCGGACTGGGCCTTTGCAGACAGGATCTTTACGTGTGAGCTAGCTCAGCTAGTTCTCTCCCAGCTCAGAGCTCCCTGGCTGCTGATTATTGCAGAACTGCCTGCCAACGCATCAAGGCGGAAACAGCTGTAAAACGCATGCGCGGCTCGGGTATCCTCCCCTTAAACCCGCAACATCACATGACGACAACTTGTACAGTGTTGTGTAGGCCTACTCCAGATATCACACCACAGAGTTCGCTGTTGGAGGAGATTTCAATGCAAGGTCACCTCGGCCACACTAGCTTTATCACGGCATGTACACGTATGAAAGAATGGATGCATCATCATAATTCAATATACAGACTCGACGGTCTGTTGCACAGGAACTATCCTACCTCAGGAAACCTGTTGTGGATGATGATTTTATAAGCAGGATACACAAACTTAAACTCGGTGTTGGGCCCACGGGGGAAATGTGGACAGTCACACCACTTTATGCAACAATATCTTTGTATGTTCCTGCGGATGAAGTGGTCGAACCTTTATTGGCTTATCTGTATTAAGTGATAAACATGATGGATTGAGGATGCATATAGTTATTCTATTCAAAGTGTTTTTTTGGACTTGGGTCTTTGGTACATCATTCTGTCGCTGCCTCATCGTTGATTACAATGAGCCGTAGATAACCACTGTACATTTATACACACGAAGAGGTTGTGAGTGGGTTAATTTTACGGAGTGGTGACTTTGTAATCATGGTACCATGGACTGTGACTTTTACGGTATGTACGAGCCTATAAGAAAGTGTACAAAACTGTGAGGGAGTTTAAATCCCAATTCAGCTGTGCACAATAACAGCAATTAAAGGGATGGTGTATCATTGGGAATGTTGGCAAATCTGCTTCTAATACAAGTATGTTTACTCTCTTTGAACGTATAGGCCTGCATTAAAAAAACACCAACCTTTGAAAGTTTCAGCTTCATACATTAAGAGATAATTTATGAGATTTTTTTTTAAATTACTGTAAGTCGCCCTAAACAAAGCCAATAGCCACTAAAGTGTAAGGAGTTACATATGCGATATGTCATCCACCATTTAAGCAAGATTACATTTGTTGATGTTTTTCTTAAACTTAAACAGATCGTAAGTTGGTGGAAAGCAATCAGCTGGAAGGGCGTTCCATTGTAATGCTGTTCTAGGGAAGAAGCTATCCAAATGGAACTTACTCTTGATTTTGGGGAGTCGAAGATAGTGAGGGTGTTCACCTGTTTGTTTAGCAAAGCGAGTAACACGAGAAAAACCCTATGCGCTTAGGTACAAGCTCATATAGCTCAGCAGAATAATCCCCGTAATATCCAGAGATTGTTGCATTCATTCTAAATATGGTTTAGGAAAGAGTACTCTCTTTCCTTTCGAACTGGAAACTATTTTCCTTTTTTTTAAGTGTTATGCCCCCCCCCCCTCGTCTAAGTCATGAGAAAATTGGGAAATATATTCACAATTTACAGAAGCCACTTGGCGCAAACAGTTGCCGTATTATGTTAAGTTTGTGAAGTTATTTGTAAATGGTATATGCCTATTTTGTATGTTTTCTCTGATAAAGAGAGCACTATTTTCCCCCATTAATTATATCTACATCAAGTAAATCTTCGTATAATAATTGGGTATACAGTTTTACATCATCTCTTTAATCAGGCCAGAAGTGGAGATAGAATTTTATATTTCTTTGATGTTGAAATAAAATTAGTTCAAATCGTACAATTGGTCCAAAATTGGTCCAAAATATTTACCTATTTGCCTATTATATGTATAATTATGATATATTGAGATAATATTTGTTACTCATTTTGGTGGATTAACCTTTAGTATTTTTTATTGTAGTCTTTAATTGTAAAAAAAATAATTTAAAAAAAATAATAATAATAATTTTAAAAAAAAATGTGAAGATTAATTAATTCAACAATTCATAAATGTAGCCAGAAACTTCTCCAGGGAGGTGCAGTGAGCTTTTTGAAAAAAATATTCCTGAAATTCCAGGTGTCTGTAACGAATAATACAATGGCTCACGCAATATTTATGAAAAATGTATAGGCCTAAAATGCTAGTCATCCCGCAACTTGGAAGTTTTAAGTCTTCCAACGCATATGCCTATTTGTCTAGTGCATGGATTGATCTGACAGAAAGTATAGTAATATATTATGTAAGCAGAGTGAAGTTTGAATCATCTTGAGCCACCATGCACGCTGCCGGCTTATCGCATTGAGGGTCCCGGGGAGATCCAGGGTGGTAAAAAAGAGAGATCCACGGCACCCAGAAAAGGGGCTCACTGATATGATCACAAAAAAACCTTATGATTGATTTCACGCATGCCGATGCATAGAGGGAAAAGTGGCCCATTTGCCACCCCATGGAACCACTCAAAGAGGGTCCTACATCGCATTGAGCTCAATGAGCCCAAGCGTAAACATGCGGGCGGGGGTAATATCCCCCGCACACTTTTTGGCCCGGGGTATAGTCCATAGGATCACCCCACCACTCCCTCCCACCCGAATTTTTCATGCGGTAAAGAAAATAAGCAAAAAGGGGGAAATTTGGTTTGTTTAAATATTTAGTTTGTTTGTCCGTTTGGGTGTAATATTTATTATAGCTATGGGGTTGGTTGTGCGCTGCAGTACTTTGTTATACATTGTGTACGCAAATTTCAATATCTCTCCCCCCCCCCCCCCCACCCACCCACACATACACACACACTCTGTTCGTTAATTCATGATCTTATCTGTACTGACAATATTTTACAAGGAATGATATACTATTTTGTTTAGCCATTTACCAATGGCAGTGGCGTAACTATGGGTGATTATCCACCCCCACCCAGATTTTCGATCCCTAAGAAGAGCTGAAAAAATTGCCCACTCAAAATCTTGGTGCCCCGTCCTGTGCCCATATTGAAATTGAGTCTGATAATAGTGACATATCTTTAAAAGTTTTTCCCTGGTTTAAATCGATTTGAGTGATTTTCAGTCTTAAACTTATGCTATGGTCCCACAGAGATTTCGACTCTCTAGATCGTGTTTCGTCAAGATTTTTGATTTTTTACAAAATTTTCTCGAGAAAAGTCGAAATAGTCTAAAGAGTCTATAAAAATAGAAACTGTCGATATTTGTCGATATTTGTCGATATTTGTCGAAAAAAAAAATCATTAATCGAAAATTATTAAACCTGACCAATATTTTTCGATAAAGTTTCGATCAAATTTATCGAAATTTTGTCGACATTTTATCGAAACTATCGAAAATGAAATCGAAATAGTCTTAACAGTCTAAAAGTTCGAAAACCAGTCGAAATAAATCTGAACTCTCTAAATAGTCTAAACAATCGTTACAGTCGAAATAAATCGGAACATTTGTCCAAATTTTTTAAAACAATCGAAAATTATTCGAAAAAAAATCGTAATCAATCTAAACAGTCTAAACAGTCGAATTTTGTCGAAATGCCAGTCGAAATGATCTAAACAGTCGAAAGTCGTCGAAATAAAATCGAAAATGAATCGAAATTGTCGAGAAAATACAAAAATATAAATTTCCTCACGGAAAACAGATATTTTGTCGATATTTATACGAGATTTTGACGAAATTATTAAAAATAACAAAAAAAACAGGAATCGAAATATATTTCGACAGAAAGATCGAAATATTCCTGTGGGACCATAGCATTACTCTTAAAAGAGTATAAACGAACCCCAGTTCGACTGACCGACGGACCGTCTTGATGTTTTTGACGGGTCGAAAAGAAAGGTTTCCAAAGTGTACTGGTATCTTCAGCGTACCAACGGACCGTATAAAAAGTTTAAGATTGGAAATCACTCTATAACCGATTGAAACAAGGGACAAACTTTGAAAGATCTGTCACTAAATTAAAGGGGCAGTATCGTCACAATCAGAGCAGACTTTCAACAGGGCATGGAATTGGTGTCCAAGTTTAAGATGAACAACGGTAATCAGCTTATCATGTGGTGTATTTTTTCAGTCACTGAATTAATCTAACACTATAGCACTCCGATTCCATACCCTGTTGATCGTGACGATATTGTCCCTTTAAAATGAACACAGTGACTGAAAATTACTGGCTCATTTATATACAGCAGCAACGGTATGGAGGTATCCGACATTAATACCCCCAAATCATGTGGGGGTATTAATTTCAGTCACTGACTTAATGTAAAACTAGCACTCCGATTCCATGCCCTGTTAATCGTGACGATATAGTCGCTTTTAAATCGATGAGACTGAATTTCAGTCAAAATATTTAAGAGAGTACAATACAACAAGGATCTTCAATTTATCACACGGGGACGAAGCTTCGAAGGACCATAAGTCGGTTATTCGACGGTCGGTTATTCGACAGTCGGTTATTCGACGGTCGGTTATTCGACAATTTTGCACAACAAAACTAAAGATTGTCAATAATGATATTAAAGAGGTATCATTTTCTAAAATCCTTTAGTCCGTTATCCAGTTATAATCGGACAGTCCATTTGTTTCCAGGCAGCCTTATAGTCTGACATCCCATTCGTCCAACACATATTATCAACCAGGTCACTGACAACAGTATTTTTAATTCCTATATTATGTTGGATGGATGGGATATCGGACAAATGGGCTGTTGGAATTATACGAAGATTGTTCAAAGATCCAATGTAGACGGGGTTCTAATATTCAAAATGGTTAAGCATAGGTCCGTCAGCCCCGTTAGATTTGATTTTTGGGCAGTCGGAATTATTGGCTGGCGTTATCGAGCGGTCCCCTTCGAATTAGCGACGAAAAATAATCGGTACCACATGAATCTTCAATGAACCGTAAGACCATCTAACCATGGATGAAGTAATTTTGTTCACACCATATATTATTGTACGAGCCAGACCGATCTTAACCTGGCCAACGAATAATGTATTTTGGAGTGCTGAATCAGCGGCTGTGACTTATTAACATATTTATGGGTGTGGCTGGCACCCTCTCGGTTCGTTCACCTCCCCCCAAAAAATTAATTAATTAAATGAAAAATAAACACCACAAACCAGCACGCCAAAATTGTTGACACCAGAAATTAAGCTAAAAGGGGAGGGGTTCAAAGTTTGAGCATTGTCGGGTTCATTTGGGGTTTTGTCGGTAAATTCGTTCCAAAATCATGTGTGCACCCCACCCCAACCCCACTTTGAAAATCTATTTTATATGCCACTGCTAGAAAGTATTGAGAATAATGATGACAGCTCCATAATTATTAATACCGTGATACTGGTCTGAACGATCATGACCAACGATCGTTCTTGTTGACATTTTCCTGAAAAGCTTCCGCTGCTGCCGGTGGGCGACGGGTGTGGGAGGGGAAAATTATGCAGGCGTGATCCTTTATCGGTAAAAAATAATGTTTTATATTGGAAGAGGGGGAGTCCATTGTCTTTAAACTTGATAAAAGTTGATGCCGATAACCCCTTAGCTAATGGTATTTCATAATGATTAATATATAGCGACTCATAACGAGCTATAAGGAGGCGGTCGAGGATGACAGATAATAAAGATGAGAGGAGATGCAATATAAGGAGTATAAACTGAAGATGCAGAAACACACGGACTGCAATAAACCTCTGATGATGAAGGGAAGTATGAAAGATGAATTATGAGGATGCCATAGCAATTAAGACGAAGATGGTTTTGATAAATTACTTGGGCCATACAGTTTATAAGGAGTAGGCAATAATGTGGGTATAGTACTTTGCCTGGATTGATTAGACCTGTCTTTGCTCTTTATCATCCAGAATGTCACTTTTTGCACAATGTAATAAAACAGCTGTTCATTATTTTGAATAGTACTGCTGAAAGATTTTTTTTTTTTTCTTTCCATATGAGCGATATTATAATGCTATATATATTATATAGGCCCTATATAGCGTAAGATTTTATAATTTCATGTTACTTAAAGGGCCTATGAAATGCGATTCCATGTTTAGATATTTTACCAAATATCCATGCTTCTGGGCAGTTTAAACAACGTTAGAAATCAATGTGTGATTTGTACTGTTAAATATAAAAATCCATGCTTATCATTGACAGAGAACTTACTTGTGAAAAGACGAGCTTTAGTTCAATTTTGGTTGTGCACAAAGGTGCAATTCCCTTTAAAGCATCATATTGTAGCAATATGTGACAGATGTTATGAGCTGATCATATGTTGCTCCAATTGAAAGGGAGAATATGATTTACAACAACAGAAACGACGGTGACGATTAGGAAGATGATAGATATGAGGATGAAGATGACACACTAAAGATGATGATGATGATGATGATGATGGCGATGATGCATTATGTTACATGACGGCTATGGTTATAAATAAGATGATGCTCAATTGCACGCTGCTTATGCCCACAATCACAGTTACAATAAACACCACCATAACCACATGCATTACCACCACCACTATCACCACCATCATCACCACCACCTCAATAATCACCATCACCATCAACCATCATTACCACCACCACCCTATATATCCACCACCTTCACCCTCACCACCACCTGCTAAATGATGAACACCACCATCAACACCACAATCGTTATTCGTCATCTTCATCATCATTATACTTCCCTAACATAATCATCATCGTCATTACCACCCATGATGATGATGATGATGATGATGATGATAATGATGAAGATGGTGAAGATGATAGTGATGATGAAGATGGTGGTGATGGTGGTGAAGATGGTCAAGATGGTGAAGATGCTGATGATGGTGGTGATGATGGTGGTGGTGGTGATGGTGGTGGTGATGGTGATGGTGATGATGATGATGGTGGTGGTGTTGGTGGTGATGATGGTGAAGATGTTGAAGATGGTGAAGATGCTGATGATGGTGATGATGGTGATGATGATGATGGTGGTGGTGATGGTGGTGATGATGGTGAAGATGCTGATGATGGTGATGATGGTGATGATGGTGATGATGATAGTGATGAAGATGGTGGTGATAGTGGTGAAGATGTTGAAGATGGTGAAGATGCTGATGATGGTGATGATGGTGGTGATGATGGTGGTGGTGGTGGTGATGATGGTGATGGTGGTGGTGATGGTGGTGATGGTGGTGATGATGATGATGATGATGATGATGATGATGATGATGAAGAAAGTGATGATGATGACTGTGACGATGGTGATGATGGATATAAAGATGGTGAAGATGACGTTAATTCTGCTCATCATTATCATCATTATCATCAGCTTCATCACCAATCATCTTGATTATCATCAATATCGTCCGACTATTGCGAAAACTCTAGTAGTTGGGTGGGTGCATTATCCGATAGGGATTCTTTTTGAAGGAATATTATACTATACAATTTTCGTTTAAAAGTCAACACTAAAATTACATTAAAATTCTAGATTTTAGATTGAATATAAGGTACAATAAGTGTTACAATTACTTTTCTAATATCCAGTTTCTATTTTCCTCGACCGCCCCCCCCCCCCCCACCTCTAACATTTTGCTCAGTCTACTGAAGTTCTGAATCTCGCTCCCTAAGATCACATGCCTACGGAAGCTTAAATGACCACCCGTGTTACTTAGATTATTTATCATGGAAAGACGGAATAATTATCTTGAAAACACTGATTGCCTTTGTCTTTCCATGATAAAGAAAACCTTAGTAACTCGGAAACATGGATGGTCATTTAAGCTTCCGTACATGACGGTGGTGAAATAATGAATCTTGTTTAATAGAACAACCTTTGACCTTTGCAAATCACCGGTTCAACATGGCGGCACACGAGACGTTGATGTTGTAAGTTTCTATGCAATTTTGACGTTTCCCTACACGTCTTCTGTATGATTATTTGAATAACAAGCCTTACTCACGATACTTCTGTAATCGTGGACTGTTTTTGTAAAAGCATTAATAATTATTTACTGTAGTTTTTGAGCAATACAGTTTCTCTTTATTAGTTTACTGAGACTGACAACGAGGCCTATTTTGGTATGTTGGTAGCAGGGTTGTCACCAGACCAAATTGAGTGCCGGCTAATTTTGTCAATTGCGAGCGGAGTGAACGGAGCGCAGCTCCTCGCGGCCGGGGGTCCAGGGGCAACGCCTCGGTGGGGGTCGAGGGGGCGAAGCACCCCGAAGCTCCTGGGTTTTAGCTTTTAAGAACAGATTTGGAGGGCTCACCTTTCACATAATTTGTTGTATAATAGTATGATATTTTCATAGTATTATACAAGAATTTATGATGTGAAGGAGTGCCCTCCAATGCAATTGACAACAATGTTGGCTCAGAAAAACTGAAACTTCTGTATGGCCTACAAGGTGTCCACTTTTCGCTATTAAACTTAGATGCCTGCTTCTGTTTTTTGATGAGGTAACACTTGAGCAACCGGGGCCGTCAGGCATAGCAGCTCCGAGTTTTTGGCCTAAATCCACAGTGGCCGAAGACTCGGTATAGCGTGATCAGTTCCCGGGTCAGTTGTACTCGAACACGAAGATGTGGTCGCAGAAGAATGTCTCGAATTTGCCGGCTTCTCGCTTGACCCGGCTGCTGTGTCTATCACTATGCGTTTAGTGACCGAAGAGAAAAAGCTAGTGATACTTTTCTGCGAGTGCGACATAATTATTTTGATCAAAACACTTCCAAAAAACGTTCACAAAACTTTTCATGAATGGGCGGAGGGACGCACGTGAATAATTTTCCCTTTGCTGATCACATCGCGGAAAGCTACACGTTCTGAAGTCACGCTTAACCAACCTGAAATTTACGTACATCGACATTACGAAGCACGTCGCATCATTTACACGCGGTAGAGACTAGTGGCATTAGCTCATCGTGCAGGCGCAAACAACCAATCATAATGGGGATTCCCAGGTCTTTTCCCTGACATCATAAATAAATGCTAATTAGTGTATTTATTTGTACCGCTACAAACTGAGATTTATTTTATAATATCGTACGATGTTTTAATTGATCTATAGACTAAAGTCCTCAAAATAGTGATAAATAACTCAAAGAAATGAAGAATACATGAACATTTTTTTACATTTATTACTGTTTAATGAAATATTCACACAATTTTTGTGCCGGTCGGTAAGACATCAATTTGCGTTTGGTGCCGGTCGGCCAGCGGGAGTGCTGGTTAGACCCGACCGGCGCCGACCGGCGTAGCTACAACCCTGGTTGGTAGGCCTATACTGGCTTTTCCTTTGAATTGACGATCATGACAGGGGTGTGTCTTTGGTTGGCAGTTTATTGACATTGTTAGTAGGGATGTCAATGGGGTTTTTCAAAGTGTTTCTAGCGGGTTATTTTTTCTGTATATCTAGATTCTAGAATCTACTAGTAGCCTACTACTAAATTGAAACAGAATGACACAACATTTTTGAAAATCAGTGAAAGGGTTCTCAAGAGTCAAGTTACAGCAATTTCAAGATTCAGAAATTTTGCGAAGAACTGCCCAAATAAGGGTATTTTGGTAAAAAGTGACAAATTACCAACTTCTTTGCATATATTCTGAAAGAAGAAAATTAAGATAGTCCCAATTTTCACTTTATACCGATGCAAAGAACAGCTAGGCTAATTAATATGCAAAAATGCTTTAACTGTAAAAGTAAAGCGCACAGACAGAGTCATGATTTTTTTCATATTTTATATCTCAACACAGTTTCAATACAATTGAACGATAAATATCCAAATTAGGCAGACAGACGGTCGCAAAGATCGTTATGTAGATCCGTGGTATTGGAAGCGTGCGCCACTCGCGCGATCTGCTGAAGCGCCACTTGCACGATCTGCTGAGGCACCACTCGCCATGTTAACCCATTGTCACAGGTTGTCAATGTTTGAATTGCTCTAGCGATGTGATCCTTTACTCGCACCTATAAGTAGGGTTTTCAGTTCGTACGTGCTTGACCGAAGCCCTCCACACGCACAGCGCATCGCCTGCAACAAAAAAACATCAACATTTTAAATCAAAAAATTCTATTACTTTTACCTGTCGAAATCTTGCATGTAATAGCTCATTGGAAAGCTTATAGTCTCAGCTATCCAACAATGTACATAAAATAGCAATCGGAAGTACGTGCGAAAGGCTAGGTTTTTATGAATGAACCACTCTCGTCCCGCCCAGCCTTTCGCGAAGTGTTCCGAGATCGGGCGCATTCGGCCCGTAAAATTTGCCGCGCTCTGCTGAGGGCATCCACTTCGGAGCTGTCTCCGCGCCTGAGTACATTGTGCTTGACATGAAAACGGGTTTCTCTATAGAGTCAAAGGGCTCCTTTACATACCCATACTTGCTCGATCTCCACAGCTACTCTACAACCGAAGTTATGAAGAGATAAAAAATTAAACACCGTTTTTCGAGGTGAAATTTTAAGTTGAAAGGTTAGAGCGATGTCTGAATGAATTTTACACCTCTTTTCTATCAAATGTGAAAGTTTTGAGCCGTAAATGTGTTTAGTTTTGAGCGGAGAGTGTATTTTTTACACCCTTTCAAAAGCTCTTATGAGGGAAACAAGCACGAACGCTGTGCGTGTGTATCACGGTGTGTGTAGGCTGATTCAACGGTTTTGTTGCCATAAGGGATGTACACAGTGTATGGACAGTTGGGCTTCATCGAATGCTGTATACTTAATTAAATAAAACAGGATTCCTCAAAAACTACTGGTCCGATTTTCTTGATTTAAAAACTATTAGATTTCTTTCATCAAGACCTTTAATTTGATATAAATATTGAGCATATTGGTTTAGGAATAATTTTTCACCTGAAAACCCTACTACAAGGTCCTGTGACACTTTTTGAAGGAAATTATCTCTTCTTTTCAAAAATATAAGGCATTTTCACGAAATCAAGACAATGTACACTTTCATTCCATATTTTTTTCATCCCTTTTTATTAACCCTAACCCCCAGGCCCTTTTAGGTAGGATGCATCCTCAATCACACAAAATGCTACAAAATGTCTTCATAAAATTTGGAAGGTTCCTGAATACTCCAAAATCACCCAATATATTGTGCTGTATTTCGTGTGTAGGGTGCCCACTGCCTCAATCACACAAAATCACACATACATGTACCATTTGCCTTTATCCCTTTATATGAACAAAAATACATGTTTTTGTTTTTGTTCTTTTTGTTGGCTCAGTCAACTGATATTGACACAGGTGTTTTTGCAGTAAAAGTGTCATGTCATTTGTTGGTACATGTACCATACTGCATCACCCAAAATAACACAGAACGTATATAGCATCCTTCCTCAATCACCCAAAATGCTCCAATATCTCATAGAGGATTTTGTGTGATGTGGGGTGGTTAGGATTAATGTTGACACTTCAAACTCATAGCATGAAGTTAGCCTTCACTGGGCAATTTTCCCGTTCAGCACGAAATTGTTAGTGCATGAGTGACATCCCTATTGTTAGCTTGTTTACGAAAAATAGGGCAATAATACATAACACATGTTAACTATTTCAAAACAGGGAAAGAATGTCGGGAAAGAATGTCGGGAAAGAATGTCGTATCCGACTGCCACTTTTTAAGGGCTTTTGGGGAATTTTTTTGCAACCACTAACCAGTTAAAAAATGATTCTATCGATTTTTGGGCATACAGAAAGCGAAAACTATCTTTAACCCTAACTCCCTAGACAACAAAGGCAGTTGGAGGATTTTGAAGGATTTTTATTGTTCAGTAACAATGCTTAGGGAGTTAGGGTTAAAATCCACTTTTATGATGGTTTTCGGACTTTATTTTCCTTCTAAAAAAATCCTCCCCTTCAGAAAATAGAAGGATCTTATTATAGTTGCCACTGCACATGTACAATGACTGTGTTGGTCACAAATTGTGGAGTTTACAAGATCAGACTGACATGACTGAGGAAGTCATCGTGTACCAAAAATGCCTGATTGTTCATGAAATAAATATCCTGGAATAATTTGAAGTATATGTCCATCATCATCCATATGCTCTCCACCTTACTGGGTAGGTAAGATTATTGGTTATATTGAATGAGAAAAAGTGGCGGTCGGATACGACATTCTACCCCAAAAGGGTGATAAATAACAGTTGGTATGTACATGTAAGCCTAGGCCTTTTATTAGTTTAAAGTAAAATGTTAAACATGCTATGTGGCTAGTAATACACATTGCTAACATTAATATGTTAGTCAGTGATGTCTACTAAATGGTACAAAAATATTGCCATGCAGATCAGACATTTGTATTGATAGTATACTATAATGTATACATGTCAAGGGTTCATCGCACTAGCGTCAAACATATCATGCAAAATATAAAAATGAAAGTCTCTTAAAAATAACAATGTATAAATTATGCAGGTACACCACTGATGACAAGTTTTATGTTGAAGCTCGAGATCCTGGAACCAAGGAGCTGCTGGTTATCGACAGACTCAGTCAAGAGATTACCCTTGATGGTGAGTGATATTCCTCTGACATTAAATTAACCCTCCTACTGTAAGCTGCACTTTTGTGGCAAGTATAGCTATAGTGGTCAGAATCAGTTAACTGTTTTTGACTGTTGAACCACCTGTGCACACAGGGTCATTTTGACTGTTTTTGACTGTCATTTTGACTGGTGTTGACTGTCATTTTGACCACCCTCAACAATACAAATGTACAAGACAATGCTTTTACCAGCCAAAATAGGTTGACTCATTTTGACCTGTAAATGTACTTTCTACACATAAGGTTTGACAGTGTTCGACCTTGGCAAGTATATCAACATTTTGACTGATTTTGAACCTTGCGGTCATAGGAGGGTTTTAACAGTTCACCAAAATTGCTTGCAAAAGGAAGGTTAATTGTTAATTATAAAAACATGTAACTATTTTTTCTCAATAATTTGAGCACATGCGATGAATTTTTCACAGGTTAGGTAGTTTTATGATATATTTCTTGAAAACTGAATGGTTGAAAGGAATGTATATTTTCAAATACCAATGTTGTACCTTTCCTTTAACCCTCCTACACATGGAGGCCACACCGATCCACAAAATTCTGTTCATTGAGAGCAACCTTCAGTACATACATGTACAAGCCTGCTGTCCTTTCCAAGTAATCTTACAAAATCAACTGTGTGCCACCCAAGGCCAATGTAAATGTTTGAACATATTAGTATGGCCTGCAATGTATCAATGGGAGACCACCTTACCCTGCAATCTCAGTAGTGTGACGGTGCACAGAAGGGTAACCATAGGAGGCCACTGGCAACAGCTAATGGCTTGGAGTGGCCTGAATGGGTTGTTTCAAAAATTGCACTGATTGTGGGAGGGGTTAAATTCATCCTGCCTGGGCAAACAAATTAACCAAAAAAATTTTTTTTTAAAGGTTTAACCCACAGTTCAGATAATTGACTTTGTAATGTCCATTACAAATTGTGCTGTAAGTGACTACCAACAATGTCATATGTTCCCAGTTGGAGCTTATCACATTTACAATAAGTTGTGTATTCAATGTTCTATTGAATATGTAGTTTTATTTAAAAAAAATTATTAAAGAGGGGATCTAAGAAAATATAATAATTGCCCCACCAATGGTGATAATTGTTTTTCACTAACAATCTGTTGGGGATGTATACTTCCCAGGAAGTTGAGAATGATTGAGGAATGAGTTAGAGTAGATTATGACATGGATAATAATGATATAAAATACTTTGGCCCCTCCCCCCCCCCCAAAAAAAAAGGTCTCTGGTTTCTGGTCATCGGTTGACTTCAAAATCGGTGCGGTGATGCATTTTTTTTTCGGCAATCTTTTTTTTTTTTTTTTGAAATACGTGATAAATTGGGGATCAAACTTCCCATATACAAAGTATATAGGCTAAAGGCCTCACAAATCGGACAAATGTTCATACGCGTATATGAAAAAGTCATTTAAAGCACAGCACGGAAGAATAGACCTTATGCATATGATGTCACAAACTGATTATCGCCCTCTATCAGAGGTTGGAGAGGGTCACTCATTGGTTCATGTATGCACGCTGTGCGTATACGCACGCACAGCGTGCATACATGAACCAATGAGTGACCTTCTCTAGCCTCTGATAGAGGGCGACCTTCCGTTTGCGACGTCATGTGCATAAGGCCTATTCCAATCGATTTTAGCTGCAATTGGACATTGTTTCATAGCAAAAAAAAATTAAAATTAAAAATGCCGACGCGTAGGTCTGAGGCGATGCACGTGGAAACCAGAAACCGGAAACTTTTTTTGGGGGGCCTTTGAGTATCATATTGTAATCTAGTTGGCACTGTATAAGAATCCACTATTTTTATTATCCAACACAGAGTCTGTGGGTCAGATCCCGCCCTTTGCTTCCAGTAAACCAATATGTGGACTGATGGGAACAATACGATTATTAGCAGGTAAGCAAAACCTTGCGTGGTTATCAGTGTATAAGCCAGGAGTTGAAAAACAGACTGTCCAAGTTTGTTATTATCTGAAAAACCAGCCATCATAATTTAAAACGGGGTGTCCCTTTACTGAAAAGGGTGTTCACAGGATACCCTGATATATTGCTGGCTAATAGTATGGACTGGTTATGGCTGGTTTAAAACAAGAAACTTTGTCACTCGACTCAAAGGGACAATATTGTAGGGCTGTGCGTTTTCGGATATTTTTGGAACCTGATACACGAAATCAGGAAACTTCGGATACCCGGATAACCGTTTTAATTTTTATTGAAAACATGCCTCCGGTGGTGTACAAATACATGTACTGTAAATGGTAACAAATTGACTTTAATAATACAGAGGATACCATACTTAAATCGATCTTTTCTTTATTGGAGTGCAATCTCTTGAATTATAATTAAGATAATTGCCTGTAAAAGTGTAAACATTACATTGTTCAAGAGTCACAGATTTCTGTTCGCACCACACCGAATGTTAAGTCCGAATTTTAAAAGTCATTTACGGGTAATTCGAACCGAAAAATGGAACCAGGTAATCACCGTTTCGGTCGGATACCCGGATACCTGGCACAGCCCTACAATATTGTCATAATCAGAGCAGACTTTCAACAGGGCATGGAATCCTAGTTTAAGATGAATACGGTGACTGAAAATTACTGGCTCATTTATGCAGCAGCAACGGTAATATGACCTTACCATGTTGGATATTATTTTCAGTCTCTGAGTTAAGCTAAAACTAGCGCTCCGATTCTGTGCCCTGTTGATCGCGACGATAGTGTCCCTTTCAATAAAAAGTAATAAAACATTTGTTGTGTATGTGTGAGCCTTTTCATTATATAATAATAATAATAATAATGTAGACTTATATAGCGCACGTATCCACCAAACTGGTGCTCAAGGCGCATTATATTATTACCCCTGCTCATCAGGCTCATAAATCATTACTGAAACCATCTCGGCTCCCTGGGGAGTATACAGCTCAATTGCTGCCATTACAGCGCATATAGGGCTAATCAAACACAACAATCAACTCTGCCCTCACAGGTACCTATTTACCCCTGGGTGGAGAGAAGCAATTATGGTAAAGTGTCTTGCTCAATGATACAAGCACCCCGGTCGCGGCTGGGATTCGAACCCACATTCTGACGACTCAGCCATCAGAACACAAGTCCGATGCACTAAACCGCTCAACCATGGCACTCCATGGCTTCAGCAGTTTTACAAAGTCGCATTAATTTGTCATGTGAGAAAATCATATGTGTACATGCCTATGCAGTTCTTTACATCTATCGGAAGGGTTTGAAATGAATTTGATTGTAGCCAGCAGGACAGTTGTTGTTGTTGTCCTCTTTCGGCTGCTCCCGTTAGGGGTCGCCACAGCGGATCATGATCCGCACATTTGATTTGGCATAGGTTTTATGCCGGATGCCCTTCCTGACGCAACCCTCCCATTTATCCGGGCTTGGGACCGGCACTAAGCATGCACTGGCTTGTACATCCCCCAGTGGCTGGGTTCAATTCGACCCTCACAGCAATTATGGTAAAGTGTCTTGCTCAAGGACACAAGCACCATGGTCGCGGCAAGGCTTCGAACCCACACACTCTGACGACTCAGCCATCAGAACACAAATCCGATGCACTAAACCGCTCGAACGTGGCACCCCACAGCCAGCAGGACAAGTAATAACTGAATTGTGTACAGTCAATTAGACTGGTATGATTTATGACTCGACTCGTCTTCAAGTCATGGTTGGTTCATAAATTAATAAATGATGCAGGTACATGTACCTAGTACCAGTGTTAGTGAATTTTCTATAAACTAAATTCATAGTGATTTCACTCATTTTGTTGTTACAGAAGCATGACCCCCCCCAAAAAAAAAAAAAACTACAACATTATAGCCCATTTTTGATAAAATGGCCTTTAACCCTCCTACTACTACAAGGGTCAAAATCAGTCAAATTTTGATATACTTGCCAAGGTATATCTAGTGCACTTAAAAGTCAAACACTGACAAACCTTACGTGTAGTAAGTACATTTACAGGTCAAAATGAGTCGACTGTTTTTGACTGGTAAAAGCATTGTCTTGTATTATTCAGGGTGGTCAAAATGACAATAAAAACCAGTCAAAAATGCTCCTGTGTGCACATTTTGGTCAACAGTCAAAACAGGCAGTTGACTGATTTTTATCTCTATAGCAACTCCCCACTAAAGTGCAGCCATAGTAGGAGGGTTAAGGGTGGTTCTATAAGAAAATCAAAATATCTTTGGGAGTATTTTAAAGAGGCAACAAGACCTGGAGGAAGTAGCCTCCATGTCCTCCATGAAATTTAATCCTTACCACCCCAAATCCTGCAAATTTCTCCAAGGGGAACTTTTTGGGAAAAATTCAGCACTGTTGGAAACTGGTACTTTAACCTCTTTAAATGGGGCAAAATTACTACCTGGCAAGAAGTACAGGCCATGAGTGCTGAATATGAAAGATCAACGAAAATGCACTGGTGGATTTTGGAGGATTCAGGAAGGTTACTAGCCAGAATACCTAGGGGGTAGGGTTAAGCCTGCATTATTTGACCATTTTTTGTTGTGAGTTAATATCCAAGAATTCCTTTCCCGTAGGACCGTATTTAGTGGTGATCACAAAGAAGTCCAAGGTTGGAGAAATCAACGGTCAAACCATCTGGAAGGTCATGGGTCATGAGATCCTACCGTACAAGAGAACACTCATGCACCTGAACGAGCAGCAGGTCTGTCTGTCTGTATGTCTGTCTATCTAGAGCTAGCTCTCTGTCTGGTGAAAGCATGGTGAAAGCATTCTGGTGAAAGCATGAAATTCAACATGCAGGTTTCAGAATGGGCCAAAAATCATTTTTAAAATTGGAGCCATCTTGGGTCTCACCCATTATTGGGGCTGGGCTAGATTTTTGAAAAGGGGTATGTGGGGGGGGGGGGGTGAGGCCCAAACAAGAGAAAACTTGTGTCAGTTTCTCCTGGTGTTTTGTCTAAAGTGGGAAAAAAAGGAATTCATACTTGAATTTCCAAATGTTTGAATTTGAATTTCCAAAGGTTGCTGGACGGCAACTTAAAACACAAAAACGTTGATGACAGTTTGACATAAAACTTACTTGGTGTTGATGATGGTATCAACAATCGCTTGGAAAATTACTGCCTGAAGTTTTGTCATTTCATTAAATTTAACTGAATTAACGACAATATAACATCAACATTTAATTTTAGTATAAATTTAAAGTTTTTGTACTCCGATCCAAAAATATGCATGCTTCTTCCCTATATTCTTGTGACATCACTAATGCTGAACCTTCCCTGTAAGTAAGTCAGTCAAAAACAATCACTAATAACATTTTTTTTTAAAACAAAGTCTTAATGTAGCACTTAATGTTGCTTAAATTACTTTTCGGCAGCAACAGGATAATCGTACCTATGAGTCAATGGTGAACTACGTCTTGGAATCAAATGACTGCTATTTTTCCACAACCTATGACCTTACGCATTCCCTGCAGAGGTTGTACAACACCAGTCCGGAATTCCTCCAGATGCCATTGTTTGAGAGGGTGAGTAAACTAACAGTTGGTCCAATGCTAGTAAATTTAGTTCCATAGGTTCTTGACACTAGTAAACTAGCGCCCTCAATCAGCTAGTGATAGGGCACTAGTTGACTATTCTTTCTGTGAAGTAGGCTTGGGCGATGACACGATAATATCGAATATCGCGATATTTTTAAAATTCTATTATGATAACGAGAACATTTCAAATTATCGGGATATCGGCAAATCGCGATGAAAAATAATATATTGCGATGAAAAAAATATATCGTGAAGAAAAAATACATCGCGATTAAAAAAAATCCTCGATTGTCAGTCGAGTCAGAAATTCCATGGAAAAAACTTCTGTGGTAAGCCGACTGTCATATCACAAAGGAGCCATCTAACAAGGCATTGTTTAAAATCCACCGCCACTCAAAGAAATGTATTCAGACGGATTAAGTGTTGGGAATTGAATGGGGTATTTGATCCAACAATGTGTAGACAATGTTAACGTCTCACTGTTTATCCATGGTGGTCTGTGACTCTGATTGGTGCACCACGTGTGACGACATTATATCATGCATATTTAAATATATGCAGAATATGGGCGTTACCTTAAAAATCGACAACAAAATAACATTTGCCGTAAGTGCTCTGTGCTCACATTAGTCATGAAATAAATGAAAGCATGGATCGGCAGCGGCCCGATCAAAGTTGGGGGATTGAGACACTATTCTATTATACCATACTGGGACTCTTTGTCTAGTGACAAAACACATAAACTACTCTTGATAAACCACGTGACGTTTATTTAAAATAGTGTGAGTACAATCCAAACTCGGTCAAATGACGTGTAACAATCACATGGATTTATATTATCCACGGTACTATGCGCATGCAGGAATAAACCTAGTCACGTATTTATACTATGACATAGTCACGTGGAACGTGAGTCACGTGAACTAGGGCTGATGATTTGATTGGGACGCACGACGCAGTAACCGTCCCACATAATTATTACGCAAACGAATTTGCCAATGGTGGTCATGGTGCACTAGTGATTGGCGCGATTCCACATGTCTCTCCGATAAGCACTGGCAATTTATTGTGATGCGTGTTATGGGTACATGCCTGTTATTATCGGCTCTAAAGCACTCATGCGTGAACAAAATAATCGCGATATGATCGAAAAACGCGATATATGTTTGACGATATATCGTGGATGAAAAATATTGATATCGCCCAAGCCTACTGTGAAGTCACTTGTAAACTTATAATTGGTCTAACGCTAGTAGATGTAATTCCATAGGTTTTTTACACTAGTCAGCTAGCGCCCTCAATCAGCTATTGAAAGGGCACTAGTTGACTATTGCCCTTAATGTTTCTGTGAAGTCACTTGTAAACTTACAATTGGTCCAACACTAGTAGATGTAGTTCTATATGTTCTTGATACTAGTCATCTAGCGCCCTCAATCAGCTAGTGATAGGGCATTATTTGGCTATTGCCCTTAATGTTTCTGTGAAGTCACTTGTAAACTTACAGTTGGTCCAACGCTTGTAGATGTCATTCCATAGGTTCTTGATACTAGTAAACTATAAGACCCTTAATCAGCAAGTGGAAGGGCACTATTTAACTACCAGTGGTAACTTCTCTGTGTTTAAATCATGCAGTGACATCCTTTGTAAACCATTTTTTTGTTTTCCTCACAGGCTGACCAGCGTTTTGTATGGAACTGTAATTTATTACGAGAGCTTGCTTCTCAGCCCGAGGTAAGATTTAAATGAGATGTAATTTCAAAGGTGTTGTTATTCTTCATATACCAATTTTTCTCATTACAAAGTTTTATTGTGTACTAAAATAAACAATGAGTTATTCATAATGTAGTTCAATGTAAATCCTACATTGACCCTTTGCATTGTGGCTCTTACACTAATATTCAACATTTTCCATTTACCATCTGTAGCTTGTCCTCTCTGTATTATTTATAAGGTCCTTAACCCTCCTATTACTACAAGGGTCAAAAATCAGTCAAAATGTCGATATACTTGCCAAGGTATATCTAGTGCACTTAAAAATCGAACACTGTCAAACCTCACGTGTAGTAAGTACATTTACACGTCAAAATGAGTCGACCGTTTTTGACTGGTAAAAGCATTGTCTTGTATTGTTGAGGGTGGTCAAAATGACAGTAAAAACCAGTCAAAAGTGCCCATGTGTGCACATTTGGGTTAACAGTTTAAAACAATCAGTTGACTGATTTTGACCACTATAGCTACTTGCCACTAAACTTAAGCTGTAGTAGGAGGGTTCAAGGTAAGGTGCAACATTTGTAACGATGACAAAACTGATAAGAGTATGCTTCCTCTCTTTGAATCAAGATATACTAAAGATAAGGCCATGTTTTTTTAATAACTTGGATTACGGAATCGCCGCTCGAAAAAATCGCGTTTCTGAAAAAAAAAAAAAAAAAAAAAAAAAAATCCACAACACTTACAACAGTGCCACCGATCGCGTACAAAACACCATCGTGTACAAAACAATACTTTTAGATCACATTTTCTTCAAATACAACAAGGTCCCTACAATACATGTACAGTAAATGTGTACACGCATCGTGAGCCAGTGAACGGAGAAAAAATCGCGCCGATGTATGATGGAAACCAGACCAATGTTATGCATTCACGCATAAAAGTGCGAGTCCGTTTATAGACTATACTATTTGCCCAAGTGCATACATTGGCCATTTAGTAACAACTACATGTAGGTGCATCGCGCGACTTGACCTCACGGCCCAAACGCATGCAATCGATTGCTGTGTCAACAAATGGTCTGTGTGTGCGAATTTGGGCAGAGCATCAGCGTGTGTGCATCTGCTGTTTACAATGGCGGCCGCTGCCGAGACTTGGTGCATCTTGCTGCTTTTTTTTTCAAGCCGAATAATGTAAAAAGTTTAGGGTCGCGGCGTAGTTAGGTCGGTCAGAAACCGGAAACAGAACATTTTGTTAAGCCTAAACACTCGCGACATTCATTCAGTGACTTTCTGCTTTTGTCTACATAAATTGTGTATAATGTACGTGTTTTAGAAGCCGCCTGCGTGCCTTCGGTATTTTTTTATTTTTATTATTTTTTTTTTTTTCGCCCCGCCCGATTTCGTGAGCTCGTAATCCCGGTCATTTTCTTTTTTTTTTTTTTTTTTTTCCCCGATCCCCGCTCATTTTTTGTAGCTTACAAATCCGTAATCCAAGTAATAAAAAACAAACGGCCTAACCAAGCTGTGAAAATTTATACTTAGTAAAAATTGTTTGTCTTTTTATATTTCCAGCTGTGTCGTTTCATTTTACCCGTAATGTGTGGATGTATCCTTTCTTAAAGATGCTATTCTAAAAGACAAATTGGATCGGGGGGGAGTGGGGAGTGGGGAGGAGTGGGGAGGGAGGGGTTAGAGGAGGCATTTACTAAGCCCCATATTTTTAAGTCTATGAATCACGTTCATGACATGTGACCTTGTATCACAAAATGAATGCAAAGTCACCGGGCGTAATAAGCCTTTTGCCTTTTAAAACTTGACCAACTTCAATCGCTTATATCTCGCAATGCGATTTTGCTACTACGTGGACGAATATGTCACTTCGTGAAAACTGACGAATTGTGCATATGATTCTCATTAGTTAAGATCTTGCATAGTAGCCTTAAATTAGAGATGACTTATATGGTTCCTATCAGAACCACAATCTCACTTAGTGATAGTTGAGATTTAACAGTGTTACCGCAAGGTTTTTACATGTGAATGATAAACCTTCAGTGACTGCAAGGGTCAAAATCAGTCAAAATGTTGATATACTTTACCAAGGTATATCTAGTGCACTTAAAAATCGAACGCTGTCAAACCTTACGCGTAGTAAGTACATTTACGGGTTAAAATGAGTCCACCGTTTTTTGACTGGTAAAAGCATTGTCTTGTATTGTTGACGGTACAACAACCGCAGCTTGCATATAGAGCTTTTTTCCTGCTCCGAATTTGATCCCTTAACCGATATCTTACCAGTTGTAGCAGTCAGAATAGGGATTTTACATGGGAAACGGTTTGACTACATTCTCATCTCAAGACGGAGCTGTTTCCGCGCTGGTACTCGTTACTACATGCGGGGCTTAGACAGTCAGGGTCATGTGGCTAATTATGTTGAGACTGAACAAATTGTGCAATGTAATGGATGGAGGGGATCATTTGTCCAGGTAAGATTTTTATTTTTTAAAACAAATAATAATCCAAATGATTTTTTTAAATCGATTTTGACACTTCGACCTTTCGGGGTGGAAATCATTAACAACAAGTCTTTTAAAATCTAACACAAAACATCATTTTGTACACATTTTTAAAACAAAATTTACTTTTTCAATATATATTTTATGAGGATGAGGTAAATCAGTCTAATTTTAGGGAGGTAATTTGGTTAAAATTGGTCAGTGACAGACTTATGGCCTAAAAGTAAAAATAGACTTGGTGTAAACGAGATGGAAATTGTATCCATCTAAATAGGTGATTTTTGCCTCTTTATTTCATTTGCATAAATTTTGACTAAGAACTGATAACTCAAAATCTTGGTACTGAAACTTTTTTGTGTGGCTTCTCAAGTTTCTTTCACTTTTCATTTGAATATTCTTGTTTCATGTTTCAGACGAGGGGATCGATACCACTGTACTGGTCTCAACGACCCAACATCAAATACAAACCAAAGATATTGATTAGTCAAGCACAAAACCATGTAAGTAATAACTGCTGGGTCTTATCAAGGGAGTGGTAAATACCCGATTACAAAATTACTGAATTATAATCTTTAACCCTCCTATTACTACAAGGGTCAAAATCAGTCAAAATGTTGATATACTTGCCAAGGTATATCTAGTGCACTTAAAAGTCAAACACTGTCAAACCTTATATGTAGTAAGTACACTTACAGGTCAAAATGAGTCGACTGTTTTTGACTGGTAAAAGCATTGTCTGGTATTGTTCAGGGTGGTCAAAACAGTAAAAACCAGTCAAAAATGCCCCTGTGTGCACATTTGGGTCAACAGTCAAAACAGGCAGTTGACTGGTTTTGACCTCTATAGCAACTCCCCACTAAAGTGCAACAATAGTAGGAGGGTTAAATCTACTTGATGTGCAGTTGGTGATGGTACCTAACATCCTGAGAAATTATACCATCTGACATGATGTGATTTTTTTTTTGTGAGAAAAAGTGAAATATTTTACAAATTTGAAATGGATCACAGACATGATCCATGTCCATGCACGTAGATCTGAAATCTTTTTCCAATTTCTCATTACTGACACAATAAAATAAGCTGTAACTTTCACATGTTGGTTTCTATACATATCTCTTTATTCTTATGAAGTATGGATGTATTTGTAGACATTTTACCCTTTGGAGTAAAATCCCTTTAACCTTACCAACCCCAAACCCATCAAACTCCAACAGCTGGTTGTGTTGTATTTTGATGGACTCAGTACTGTATAGCCCAGACAGGGATACTTTACATGGGGCCGGGTGTCCCAATTCCAGCTAAGTCCAACAGTTGGGTGGTAGTGTTACTGCATGGTGTTGTATTTTGATGGACTCAGTACTGTATAGCCCAGACAGGGATACTTTACATGGGGCCGGGTGTCCCAATTCTAGCTAAGTCCAACAGTTGGGTGGTAGTGTTACTGCATGGTGTTGTATTTTGATGGACTCAGTACTGTGTAGCCCAGACAGGGATACTTTACATGGGGCCGGGTGCCCCATTCCCCAGCTAAGTCCAACAGTTGGGTGGTAGTGTTACTGCATGGTGTTGAATTTTGATGGACTCGTACTGTATAGCCCAGACAGGGATATTTTTGCATGGGCCGGGTGTCCCAATTCCAGCTAAATCCAACAGTTGGGTGGTAGTGTTACTGCATGGTGTTGAATTTCGATGGACTCAGTACTGTATAGCCCAGACAGGGATACTTTGCATGGGGCGGGTGTCCCAATTCCAGCTAAGTCCAACAGTTGGGTGGACGTTGAATTTCGATGGACTCAGTACTGTATAGCCCAGACAGATACTTTACATGGGTGTCCCAATTCCAGCTAAATCCAACAGTTGGGTGGTAGTGTTACTGCATGGTGTTGAATTTCGATGGACTCAGTACTGTATAGCCCAGACAGGGATACTTTGCATGGGGCCGGGTGTCCCAATTCCAGCTAAGTCCAACAGTTGGGTGGTAGTGTTACTGCATGGTGTTGAATTTCGATGGACTCAGTACTGTATAGCCCAGACAGGGATACTTTACATGGGGCCGGGTGTCCCAATTCCAGCTAAATCCAACAGTTGGGTGGTAGTGTTACTGCATGGTGTTGTATTTTGATGGACTCAGTACTGTATAGCACAGACAGGGATACTAGACATGGGACCAGGTGTCCCAATTCCAGCTAAATCCAACAGCTGGGTGGTAGTGTTACTGCATGGTGTTGGATTTGGTGGATTCAGGAAGGTTTTTAGCCAAAACCATTAGGGGGTTAGGGTTAAGAAAGGCATGTGCTGCTGTCAGTACACAGTATATCTGGATCGTATACTGCCCGCAACACGGGCAGGGCTATCTCTGATTTATCCACATTACTACATTAACATTGTGTTTATTTCTTGATCAGCAACTTGCTTCCTATGAGTGATTTTTAGCTTTTGTTTGTTTTGGTCAGTTGGATGGCTTTATGAGGCATCTGGACAGCCAAGTGGTCAATTACGGTGAACAAGTACTGGTCAATCTGGTAAGTAAACCCCAAGAGTAATAGACGAATTTCAAATTGACCCAGTCTGCGCACTTCCGCATTGAAACCGAGGCTCTCTGTGTCAAGTCACAACACCGATGCGAGGTAGACAATAGAACGACTCATGCTCCCATCATACAGCGCATGCGTCAAACACTGAGAGCCTCGTTATCAAACCCGGAAGTGCGCAGATCAACGTTAATTTCATTAGGATTTGTCTAATGATTTTGTTTTTATAACAACAGTAAGAAAACACAGGATACATATTTGGTTACAACTATTTCCTTGTACTAAGGATGATGGGTGGCGAGGTATATTGAGTATTTCTTGATTTGTCTACAATCACTTTTTTAAAATTTATTTTTGTTATATATTTACAGATTGATCACAAAGGAATAGAGGACAGGCTGGAGAAGACATTTGCCAAAGCAGTTATGGACTCTGGGAATAAAAATATAAAGTAATTTTGGTTTTCTGCATTTTTAAAATTGTTCTTTAACAATGATACAATATGCACAAAATCAAAAGTGTTAAAGGGCCAATATCGCCACTTTCAACAGGGCATGGAATCGGTGTCCTAGTTTAAGATGAACACATTGACTGAAAATTACTGGCTTATTTATACAGCAGCAACAATAATATGACCTTATGATGTGAAAATAATACCCCAACTGATAAGGTCATATTACCATGCTGCTGCATAAATGAGCCTGTAATTTTCTAGGACCCGCGCTTTGGCATTTTTAGTTTAGTTTTTTATTTGCTATGAAGTGATGTCTAATTGCAGCCAGAATTGCTGGATTGATTGGAATTCTGCCGTGCTGTGTTTTAAATGACATTTTTGCATAGGGGTTTGAATGTTTGCCCGATTTGTGAGGCCTCTCTTAGCCACCATATTTTGTATATGGGGAATTTGGTCTGGTTCCAATAACCGCATATACATATCATGTATTTCACTGGTTGGCCAAAAAAAACATTACCTCCCCCCCCCCAAAAAAAACCCACATCACCGCACAGATTTTGAAGCCGACCTATTGACCAGAAACCAGATAATTTTTTGGGGGGCCTAAGGCTTTGAAGGAAAACAATATTACAATATGTGAAGAGTTTCATCTAGGGCTGTGCGTTTTTGGATATTTTTCGAACCGGATACCCGAAATCAGGAAACTTCGGATACCCGGATACCCATTTTTGTTGAAAACATGCCTCCGGTGGTATACATGTACTGTAAATGGTAACAAATTTGACTTTTATAATACAGAGTATACCATATTATCGATCTTTTCTTTATTGGAGTGTAATCTCTTGAATTTAAAGATAATTGTCTGTACAAGTGCATTATTCAAGAGTCACAGATTTCTGTTTGCACCGCTCAAATGTTAAGTCCGAATTTTAAAAAGTCGTTTACGGGTAATTGGAACCGAAAAATGGCACCGGGTAATGACCGTTTCGGTCGGGTGTCTGGATACCCGGCACAGCCCTAGTTTCATAGCAAAATGTTATATATCCATTTGGCTGAGAGGATATATTGCAGATTGCAGAGAAGCTGGCGTGGCATTTATCGTGGTTTGGAATAAAACGTGTATAATGATTGAGTTTATATAGTGGTTATATCACGTTTTGCTAAAAACTGAGTTCGAACTTGTGATTGCCTCCCTGTGAACGATGTCTGAGTGGTGTTGGTGCAAAAGTTTTATGAAACTCTTCATGTATTTATCATCTAAATCAGCAATGCAGGAGAGGTTATTGCACAAATTTACCCGCCAAAAAATTAATCTCAGTTTTGGACTTTTTAATTGCTCAGGTACGAGTCGTTTGACTTTCATCATGAGTGTCGTAGGATGCGATGGGATCGCCTGTCAATCCTCATGGATAGACTAGCCAGTGACCAGGAGAAGTATGGGTGAGTTCATTCATGAAGGAATTAATAACTGCATTGATGGATTCGGAACATAGTATTAGCCAGAGGGGTGTCTGGGTGTCTTTTGGACATCCGGTTTCAGTGTTGGACACCCTGTTTCAGTGTTGGACACCCCGTTTCAGTGTTGGACACCCCGTTTCAGTGTTGGACACTGTTTCAGTGTTGGACACTGTTTCAGTGTTGGACACCTCGTTTTAGTGTTGGACACCCCGTTTCAGTGTTGGACACCCCGTTTCAGTGTTGGACACCCCGTTTCAGTGTTGGACACCCCGTTTCAGTGTTGGACACCCCGTTTCATTGTTGGACACCCCGTTTCAGTGTTGGACACTGTTTCAGTGTTGGACACCCCGTTTCAGTGTTGGACACCCCGTTTCAGTGTTGGACACCCCGTTTCAGTGTTGGACGTGTTGGACACCCCGTTTCAGTGTTGGACACTGTTTCAGTGTTGGACACCCCGTTTGAGTGTTGGACACCCCGTTTCAGTGTTGGACACCCTGTTTTAATGTTGGACACCCTGTTTCATCCGTCATTTACATGTAAAAGTATTGTAAGTGAACAATTTGGACACCACTGTTTTGAAATTTCCAGCAAATTTGGACACCCTATTTCTAAATCCTGGCTAACACCTTGATTCGGAGTTGGGGGAGCGGTGTAGTTGGAAATTTAAATACTTTTGAATGGAGGACACTTTTTGTTGCTGCGTTCCCCCTCTCAACAACCCTGGATCTAAGGTCAGTTACTTCCAGGGGTGCGATTTTTGTCCGGATTTTCGGATTTTTACAAATCGCAATGTTGTGATCCTCCGGATTTTAAAGATTTAATCAATAAAGGAAAGCAAAGCAAATGCTCAGAACTATAGATTTCACCCCAGTGCTGTTCACAACAGCGGCATTAATAATGGAGGCATTTTTAAAGTGCTCTTACACGAGCTATCACAGCGCTGTACATTATTACCCCTGCTCATCATCCGCATAAATCATTCCTGAAACCATCTCAGCTCCCTGGGGAGTATATAGCTCAATTGCTGCCATTTCGGTGCATATGGGCTAATCAAAGACAACAACCAACTCTGCTCTCACAGGTAATAATAATAATAATAATAATAATAATAATAATAATAATAATAATGTGTGGACTTATATAGCGCACGTATCCACCAACTGAGTGGTGCTCAAGGCGCATTATATTATTACCCCTGCTCATAAGGCTCATAAGGCTCATAAATCATTCCTGAAACCATCTCAGCTCCCTGGGGAGTATACAGTGCATATAGGGCTAATCAACCAACTCTGCCCTCACAGGTACCCATTTAACCCCTTGGTGGAAAGAAGCAATTATGGTTAAGTGTCTTGCTCAAGGACACAAGTGTCACAGCCGGGATTCGAACCCACATTCTGCTGCTAACACCAGAACTTGAGTCCGGTAAGCTAGACCGCTCGGCCATTTACTCCTGGGTGGAGAGAAGCAATTATGGTAAAGTGTCTTGCTCAATGACACAAGTACCACGGTCGCGGTCGGGATTCGAACCCACATTCTGACGACTTGGCCATCAGAACACAAATCCGATGTACTAAACCGCTTGGCCATGGCACTCCCTAGCAAAATTTATGTGGATTTTTCAAAACTGCCCAATCACACCCTTGTACTTCAGTGGCTGGTAATGTGAACCTAAAACATGTGGACCCTTATTAGGAGAAAATTATACAGAACATACAGACAAACAATATTTCAGTCATCATAATCATAAAGTCATTTTTAATCGTAAAATAATTTTTAAAAAATGTAACAACCAAACCAAGGGATACATCTGTGGGGAATACAACCTCAATCCCAAACATTTCAATGCCCACCATCAGGTATTTCATGATCACCCCTGAGAATCAGCTGCTGAAGCATCAGACGGGCGTCTTCCGAACAAACTGTATGGATTGCCTGGATCGTACCAACGTAGTGCAGAGTCTCCTAGCTCGGAGGACTCTACAAGAACAGCTACAGGTAACGTCTGACAAGTAGACCCGACACTGGGTGGGTTAGAAAATCTTGACTTTATGTCACTATTTTTGATCATTGTAAGATAATATATATCATCTGTTTTGGGTTTTTATTTACTTGCACTGCAAACTGACTGAGGACTTATAACAAAGGGAACAATAGGTCATCGGTCGCTGGTTCTTTGTTTTCATAGGTCCTCGGAAGGACGTCGTGTACAAAACTAATGGAGATTGCTTCAAAAAGTTAGTCCAAACACAATGGGAACAATAGAATGGAACAATAGAGGTCCTCGGTTGTCTTGGAAAGCACAACTGTGTGTTTGTGTTAGTGGTATTTTTTTAAAAATTAATTTTGTTAAATTATTTTTAATTATTTATTTATTTATTTTTTGGAATTTTACTTGCAATTTCTAGCAAGGCCTGTTTTGACCACAACTTTTTTTTTTTCCCATGTAAAAAGGCAGGAAATTAGTTTGAAATTAAACGTTTCTCAAACCAAAGAATCGCTGTAACAGTTAATCAGTATTGAATGGGTATATTTTTATTTTTAGTGATTTTGTAATACTTTCTGCAAGGGAAATAGCTATGGTTTAATCTCAAAGTAAATTGTCATTACAATAATGAAAGTAAAAGGTTCATTTGTGTGGCAGTTGGGGAAAACCCGTCGGAAGTTGCCACGCACATTTTGTAATTATGGACCGATTTACGTAAAAATTGACCATAGTGTCATTTTTGAGATTTTGGTTCCAAATGGAAGTTGTTGTCTTTAAATTTCCTCTTAAAATTTTTTTTAAGGAAAATCAAAGTATAAAATGTATTTTTGGGATGTTTTTGAACCCAATGCATTTTAAAATAATTAGAAAATTTAAAAATTTCACTCTAAAACAATGCACTTTTTGGCCGACGCTCATGAATTCTCCCAAAGCACGCCCCCCTATGAATAACCCATCAATGGAAAGCTCTACACTAGTCCTGATCCTGTCCCATTAATAGTTCAAGGGATTTACGTTTACTGCATAGCCAACTTTGAAGCCTAATTTCTCCGTTTGTGGGTTTTAGAACCGTCTTTGAAAGGTCATAACTTTAGTTGTGGTTTGAATATTGAACTCATTAAAACTGTTATGAGATCAGTAAAGGGTGTATTACTTGATTAAATGCTCAACAAGAATTGTAAAAATTTGACTATATGTTGGGTTTTCCTGGACCGCCACACATATATCTGTAAAAGATGACAACAAAAGTGATTTTTGTCTATGATTGAGGTACCAAATTGGCTGACAGTAAGTAAATATATTTTTTTGTTCCTTTGCAATCAACAAATGATCATCTAGAAATGGCCACATTCACCATTTTTTTAAGGGAATCGAGTCAATGAACTTTTCAGCCATTGTGAAAAATTCAAAAAGGCATGTGGAAATAAGTGGCTGAAAAAAAAAACTCGGATTCCATCTATTTAGGATACTCGGCAATTTCAAAAGGTTGACGTGTGCATACCGATGAATTCTTTGATTGCAGAAATTCAACATTCTGAGAGCAGGTGAGAGTCTTGATGACCATCTAACTACAGCATTTGAAGGCACCTTCAAAAATAGTGAGTGTCCCTTGAGACCTTGTCACACATGTTTATATTTGGAGCTTCCTGCGTTAGTATCATGGAGTAGGCAACAGTGTGTATGTGTATATGTGACCTGTCACCACGAAACCCGGACAAAGTTGAAAAATTTTATTTTGAGTTTTTGGTATTTTCATATTCTCCAGTTCATAAGCTTTTGAATGATTGTAGAAATAGGGGTAACCCTTTCCTGCTACTACAGGAGGATTAAGCCCCAACATGCCCAATCAATAACAAGTCAATCAGATAAAGAAGGCTTCCCAAAGGTATATCTAATGTTCACCAAAAGTCGAAAATAGGGTCAAAAGTATTTTACATTTAACAGATTTAATTTATTTTAAAGTCAAAATGATGAACCATGTAAAGATGAATATGTAAAAGCATATGGTCATCCCAAAATCCAAAATGGGTGGTCACCCTGAAATGACAGTAAAAACCAGTCAAATGGATGTGCAACTGTGTGTCCGGGTTTAGGTGACAGGTCACAAATGGGCAGTTTTACTGATTTTGTATACTCTGATCTCAACCTAAAATATTGTAGAAATTAATGATGAATAAGATTTGATGAAATAAATATCATGGGACAGACATTACCTCAGGACTTCATGAAGAAATTCATAATGTTGCTTGTATTTGATAATTAAAATGTTGATTTTAAAGCCTCTGTATACGAATGGTAATCACAAACAAAAATTAGATTGTGTGAAGTTGATAATGGTATAAAATATTCCACAAAATATTTTTGTCAGAGGTGCTTCCATTTTATTGTCAATTTGTTATTTCTTAACTTAAATTATGTCATAATCAGATGAAAATGACACAATTTTAATGATTACAACAAATCTGAACGCATGTTCACAATTTATTTTTCATTTTGAACACAACGTAATAAGCTGAAACTTTCACAATTTGGTTATAATATGTGTATTGTTAAAGGGACAGTATCGTCACGATCAACAGGGCATGGAATCAGAGTGCTAGTTTTAAATTAACTCAGTGACTGAAAATAATACACCACATGATAAGGTTATATTACTGTTGCTTAATAAATCAGCCCTTAATTTTTCTGTCACTGTGCTAATCTTAAACTAGGACATCAATTCTATTACCTGTCGAAAGTCTGCTCTGATTGTGATGGAACTGCCTCTTTAAAAAGGAAGTAAGCATTAATCTTCAAGGCAGTTTTTCCAATCGTTAGTTATACAAGTTTTTTTTTCCCTTTCAGCCTGGGCAGACAATGCAGACTTTTGTTCTAAGCAGTATGCAGGTACAGGAGCACTCAAGACAGACTTCACAAGGTAGGCAGGGTGTGACATTCGGGTGACCGTGGTGACCTCAAATTCACTGGGGCAACCTTAGTGATCCCATGACAGTTGCCCTGCAACCTCAACTTTTTTTTGGTCAAATCAAATGCTAATTTACTCTATGATTCTATTAATTTTCTAAAAGATTTTCAAAAATCTCCATCAAAAATAACCACCTTGTCCGTTTAATTGACAGTAATTTTATAATGAACCCCATCCCTATGGTCTAACTCAAAGTCAGAGAACAGTTGGGTTGTATGTATTGACGTCGGACTCTGGGATCAAGGTTGTATTATAACAGACATGTACAAACCTTTTAGCGCATATAACAGTGCCTATATGTTGGAATTGTGTCAATAACTTGTACATATCTGCAAATGGTTTTGAATGATAAAACATGTCAGCATGTGTAACGCTTGTCAACAGTTGGTTATTCCACCATTCAAAAAGCAGACTTTTTGTCTTGTTTTGACTCGTCAAAATTGACCGTTCTTTGATGTCATTTGTAACAGAACGGGAAAGCGGACACACTTTGGAATGTTGAAGGATTTGTACAACTCAGCGCTACGTTACTACAAGAACAACTTTGTAGATGGCTTCAGACAGGTAAATAAAACACTAGCAAAACTTTACTGACCATTTCCAAACTCAACCCAATCCAAAACAAATAATAAAGTATGTAAATAATGTTTAGTTTTACTTGACAATTTCATAGACAGTTTTGCAAGATTTTATGAGAAACGGGGGTCATTAAGGGGCCGTCCAAAGTTTTCATGGGGCCGTCAACATTTTCACGGTAGTACAAAACATACTACCAGGGGGAGGGGGGTCGGCAGCTACGCACTACTTTACAAGGTGTAAAAATGTTGATATTTATCAACATTCATTGGAGTGCCATGGTCGAGCGGTTTAGTGCATCGGATTTGTGTTCTGATGGCTGAGTCATCAGAATGTGGGTTCGAATCCCGACCGCGACCATGGTGCTTGTGTCCTTGAGCAAGACACTTTACCATAATTGCTTCTCTCCACCCAGGAGTAAATGGGTACCTGTGAGGGCAGAATTGGTTGCTGTGTTTGATTAGCCCTATATGCGCCGAAACGGCAGCAATTGAGTTGTATACTCCCCAGGGAGCCGAGATGGTTTCAGGAATGATTTATGCGCCTGATGAGCAGGGGTAATAATGTACAGCACCTTGATCTAGTTGCTAGGATATGTGCGCTTTATAAGAATCGTGTATTATTATTTATAAACAACAGGAAAAAATTTAATTTACGTAATATAAAATGTTGATAAGTACTACTTTGAGGGGAAGGGGGAGGGGAGGGCTTCGTGAAAAGTAGTACTCTCTGTACTGCCTTGAAAATTTTGACAACTTTGGACAGCCTGTAAAAGGACTTTCTTTTGTACACTTTTAAAGATGATGATGCAATGTATGTCTGCTATAATGACCCTACGCTTGGTATATCAATACACACTCGGGAACACTTCCCACAAAGCCAGTGTGTGCATTTGAAAAACAAAAAACACTCGTACTTAATCAAGATTATCAGAGATATTGGCGTTGTATTATGCGCATGTTTATTGCACAGCGCGATTGCAGCCATTCAACAAAATGCGATTGGGTCAATAAGGGATTCTGATTGGGAGATTTTTGGTTGGTCAATTCTCATACAGGATTCCATCGACCTGTTTCTTGGCAACTACATCGTGGAAGAAACTGAAGGCATCGCCTCACCCTCTCCTCTCAGACCGAAGCATGACGCTAAATTCATGCTGGTGAGTAGTGTCTTCAATTCAAGCCCTGGTACACCATTAAGGGATTAACAGTCTGACGCTTGGTCTTTATTGCAGGTTAATAACCGGTTTTGGACGTGGTCACGGGCGATAAGGACCGAGCTGCTTAACGCCCGTGGCACAGCGAAAAATTCCCCATTAGTACTGTACCATGGATGGTCGCGGTGCGAAACTAGTGCGGTGCTCATTGGTTGGCTCGGCTCGGCTCGGCTCGGCTCCTGAGCTCGTGACGTCACAGAAACTCGGTGGCAAGCACATGCAAACTCGCATGCACGCACGCACGCACGCACGCACGCACGCACGGTGATTTTCGATGCCGCGGAAGTCACCATGGCAAATCACACGCAAGCGCAAACACCTATGCACACCACGCACGCACGGACGTGCGCATCAAAATCCCCATCCAGCTCATGACAATTCCATGCATAATCACACGGCGCACTCAATCCATCCATCCCATACATATAATACATGTTGTCAATGATTATTTAATACATCCCGAACACATTTGGAGGGTGGCGCGGTTTCATACTAAAATGGTAACAAAAATATAACTTACGAAACTCACAATCCGCAAGTTGTTGATCCTCCGGTTGAAATCAAAGAAATTCCAGAACAAATAGAAGAAAACGTCAAAATCGTAAGATTTTGGTACCATTAGAAAGATCGTCACAAGCTCTATCGAAGTAAAGATGCAGCGAGTCACTCGTGGCAAGTATATGCGCATGTGCGGCAATTTCATTCATGAAAATTGCCATATATAGCGAGTATCCGTGACGTCATATAATGAGGTGGCTGTGTCGCACTCTCGTGGCCGCTCCGTGCCATTTCATGTAGGCCATTTTAACGCTGTGCGTGGCCACACCCAAAACTGGTCATTAACCTGCTGTAAAGAGTCCAAGTGTCAAACTGTTATTCCCATTCAGAAATGCCTGTATCAATTTTGCTTTCAAAATGTAAACAAATTGAAATTTTTGTTGAATGAAGCGAAAAGGAAATGGGCAAATTCACGTTTTGGGGATATATGAAACGCTTTCAAAGTACATGAGTCAGGCGTGTGGTGCCAATCTTCGTCACTCTGATTGGTTGAAATCCGCGTCGCACGAAACAGCTTGCACATATGTGCTGCTCTGTTTTTGAGAAGCCATGTCTTTACCGTCTGTTAATACACCCCCACAGGATTACGTTTTGTCCGATCAGATTGTCTAAACTCTTGGGCATTTATGAATATATTCTCAAAAAACATTATCACAGTTTTACATAAAACTTACTTGGTGTAAAGTTGATGATTCTATCAATCATCCCTTGGAATATGTATGTCTCAGATGGTACAATTTTTGACAATTATTTCACAAATGAATTTTTAACTTGGAATGAATACATAAAAAATGAATTCACAAAAAGTGAAATTTTCAAAGGTTTGTATACATATATCTCTTGATTCTTTTTAAAAACACTACAGTGTGCCATGGCGCTGAATTGTTCAGTATGTTTGTAAACAATTTTTAATTACTCCGCCATTTTTTTCCCCAAAATTCTCAATTTCCACAAGTTCCCTATTGAAACATAACCAAACAGCATGGTGAGTGCCCCGTTAGCTTATTTTGAACCATTGACCCAGAAATCAACCCCCAAACACCAGAGCATGTACAATTCCCATAGGACCATGTACAATTCCCATAGGACCATGTACAATTCCCATAGGACCATGTACAATTCCCATAGGACATAGGCCTATAGCCCATCTGTCAACACAAGATCATTGAGTTTAACCGCTCTTATCACAAGGCTTCAAATTGTTTTCTTGGGTCTAGAGGGCCTCTATCCGTCTGTTTAAACCATTTGAGAAGGGGTTGTGTTCAACAAAACAAACGTATTGCACGCTATTCACACGTACTTAACAATAGACCTTTCCCATGAAATATGGTAATTACATTTGCGCATGCGTACAGACGCCACTGGTTGGCAAACGCCATAGAGTTGTGCAGTATAAAAACGCACAAGCGCGTGTGCGTCAAGCCACCATCATCCCCATACAAAAAGGCACAACGTTCCCTCGTTTTGCCCACCAATATTGTCAATGCGCACGCGCGATGGTTAATTAGCATATTTCATGGGAAAGGTCTATTCAGTACGATGAAAGAACGGTGTGTGTAGATTGTCATAGTGCACCGCAGGGTTTTCAAGTATAGATGCATTTACAGACAATCAACCAGCTACCTTTGAAACACAATATTTTGAAAGGAATGCAAACGTATAATTGTCAGTATTACTTATTTCCCTTACCCTCTCTAGCTTCCTGTTATCTGCATCATAGCTTTCTCAATGGTTATCATCAGTATACTGATTCCAGCAGGTAAGTTCAGTAGCCCTGACTCATGACGTCACACGGCAAGGCTTGTCTGTGTTTGACACCTGGGGTGTGTTTTCATACATGATCATGACCAGAAACATGTTTCGGCTCTGGTCATTGGTTGAGCGTTTTCATGAGTTTTTGATCGGTTACGCTTGTTTTCAAAATGGCAGATTTTAAAAAGTAACGATAGTTTTGTTTGTTACTTTTTCAAAAATTTGAATAACACGGTATATTTTAAGACACATTGATGTAACAGGATTTTCACATCACAATCTATTTCTGGTTACGTATGTGTTTTCACGTACTCTGAGAACTCATTTATGGCCAAGACTTTAATGTCAGAAATGAGTTTCTTGTCATATTTACCAAACTATTCCCCCAGATACTGACTACTATTTTTGTCCCGTTTTCCCCCTGTACTTTGACTATCTGTCAAATGGGTTTGTGCACAGCTATGCATGCCACAGTCACATAAGTTAACAATGCCCTACCATGTGAGGGCACTTTCACAATGCCCTACCATGTGAGGGACGCTTTCACAATGCCCAACCATGTGAGGGCGCTTTCACAATACCCTACCATGTGAGGGATGCTTTTGCAATGCCTTACCATGTGAGGGCGCTTTCACAATACCCTACCATGTGAGGGCGCTTTCACAATAGCCTACCATGTGAGGGCGCTTTCACAATAGCCTACCATGTGAGGGCGCTTTCACAATAGCCTACCATGTGAGGGCGCTTTCACAATAGCCTACCATGTGAGGGCGCTTTCACAATAGCCTACCATGTGAGGGCGCTTTCACAATAGCCTACCATGTGAGGGCGCTTTCACAATAGCCTACCATGTGAGGGCACTTTCACAATGCCCTACCATGCAGTGTTGTAGTCGAGACCGGATAGTCCGAGACTGACCCGTCGAGACCAAGACCGAGACCATGAAGGCCAGAGACTGAGACAGAGACAGAGACCTGCATAAATAAAATTAATAACATAATAAAAGAGTCAAACAAAACTTTATGTGTGATTTTGTGAACACTTATTCTCATGAAAACAAGAAAAACAACTTTTGCCATTTCTTTGATCGGAAGTTTACATCCATCTAACAAACAAAGAAATCTTTTATCATTTGTGGCCCATTTTAATGAACACTTTCATTACATTTAAAAAACATCAGCATTCCCAACATCTCTGCCGACAGTCGTGCACGATGGGGGCGCATGATAATACCACCCCTGCACATGGTGTCAAGAATCCAGTGATGCCCTGTTGCTTGCTGGTTTCTTTTAGACTTTTCCCTGACTGCAAGTACTCTTCATACCTTTTAAAAAGCAATAACAAATGATAACTTGAATTAAAACTTAAGAATAAGAAGATCACAAGAACTGGCACAACAAATTTTTAATCTTCACAGATGGGAGGGCAATGCATATAGCAAGAAGCCTAAAACCAAATAAACTTTATTTCACAAGGACATGTCTAAAACCACAATGAACGTGGACTGATGATTGACTTGTAAAGTTCACCCCATGTAGATTAGGGGATCCAGCAGGGGAAAACAACATGACTTTACAAAGATTAGTTGATGACACCCCTACCCAGGAAGGAACAAAATGTGTTGTGGCATTTATTAGCTAAAAAATGTGGGTGACTCTTATTCATTAAATTTGAATAACAATTTCCAACAATTACAAAATAAATGTAGACCTACTTACTTGGCTTTGTGCACCCGGCTCAAGTGCCTGGTGAATGCCGAACTTGTTCCAGATCGTTCACTTATCCAAGTTGTTTTGGTGCAGAAATTGCACACTGCTGAATGCTTCTTATTCCCTGCCTTTGTGTCGGTGAATTCTTTGTGGTCTTTAAAACCAAACTTGATTACCGATGAGTTGCTTGACATATTGATTACTTCAAAACCTCGCGCAAAAAGTTTACAACTGTATGTGCAGGAAGTACTGGTACACACACACACACACACACACCCTCACGCACATTGATTTGTGGGGTATTCCTTTGTTCGTTCTATTATCCCTTTTCCTTATAATTCTCCTGTGGGGTACAAGATTTTCTATAGTTACCTTGTGGGGTCCAATTGTTCTATTGTGTTTTGGACCCCACAACGAATGGTGTGTACGTTCACACACACACACACACACACACACACACACACACACACGAGACCACGTGTGAATGCTTAACACAGCGGCGACAGCGTGCGTTCTTTCGAACAGGTAGTACATGTCACTCACAACTCGATCCCAAGTTTATCGAACCCTAATAAAGTCGCGTGGGGCATGAGTTGTTGGTTGGATGATGATCGCACCACAGGGGGCAGGAAAAAAGGTAGGCATCTACTGCAAGTTTGGTAACAAAATGTGAAATCGTTTTACGTTTCAACGGAACCAAATAAAAGCAAAAACGAATAATCGATTATTTTCATGTGTTGCAAAGTGGTTAAAAAGGCTGGTCTTGACACGAGACCAGTCAAATCTTCGAGACCAGAGAGGTCCGAGACCGAGACCAAGACCGAGACCAAGACCGACACCACAGGGTATCGAGACCGAGACCAAGACCGAGACCAGGAAAAACCGGTCTCGAGACCGAGACCGGTCTTGAGACCTACAACACTGCTACCATGTGAGGGCGCTTTCACAATGCCCAACCATGTGAGGGCACTTTCACAATAACCTGCCGTTTGGGGGCGCTTTCACAATAGCCTACCATGTGAGGGCGCTTTCACAATAGCCTACCATGTGAGGGCGCTTTCACAATAGCCTACCATGTGAGGGCGCTTTCACAATGCCCTACCATGTGAGGGCGCTTTCACAATGCCCTACCATGTGAGGGCGCTTTCACAATGCCCTACCATGTGAGGGCGCTTTCACAATGCCCTACCATGTGAGGGCGCTTTCACAATGCCCTACCATGTGAGGGCGCTATCACAATAGCCTACCATGTGAGGGCGCTTTCACAATGCCCTACCATGTGAGGGCGCTTTCACAATGCCCTACCATGTGAGGGCGCTTTCACAATGCCCTACCATGTGAAGGCGCTTTCACAATATTCTTTATTGCATTTTATCTCTTGGTTTCAGCTGATGTTTACCTTCAAGTGTCGTATGTATTTTTCTGGATGGTCGCTACAGCTGTGTGTCTGGGACTCATGTATGTCTATGGGATGGAGTTTGTAAATCAACCAAAGTTAGCTCAAGCTAAGGCTAAACTGGATTAACTTGAACCAAGTATGTCGTTTATAGATTTAATCAATATAATTGTGAGCCAGTGCGTGTGATCAGAAGTCTATTACCTACATGAAGTATGTCAGCCTGCTGTAATCCATACCACAGCATTGTACTCCAAGCATAGTTACAGGTTTTGCTCCCCCTGCCCAGACTGCCATGGGGCATCATGGGATAGACGAAGCTAGTAACTAGAGAACTAGATGCAGGCAAACCATCAGCTGTGGGGAGAACAGGCTAAACACTAAGATGTCCGCGTGAGATACAGTTCTCTCACATGCCATATAAGTCTCCCAGACTGCACTGTTTCTTTGAGACCTTGCGTGTCAGTTTGTGGAACAAATCATCACGAATGGGCCAAATCTATTGTTCTTGGAGTACTATGCCGTGGACTAGGTTAGTACACGAGTGGCACACTTCATGTAGGTAATACACTTGTGATCTGTTAGTTAATCAACCGAGGTCATAGTTTTAAAAAGTCTAGATCCAAGCAAAAAACATATACTGGATTAAGCATATAGCTGTTTATATTATAATCCAAGTAAAGTTTAACATAACTAAAACAGTCAATGTAGTTGCTACAGCTGTTGGTCAAAGCGCTGTGGTAGTGGAATAGTTTATAATTATTATAATCCAACTTCCAAGTAATGGTTCAGAATAATCCAATTCAAGGGGGAAAGATGTCACACTCACTATTGTTTACCAGATGATTTGATTATATAATGAGCTTATAGACCTGCGGCCATCTTGGTCACATTCCCTGAATGCAATGCAGTGATTGAAGCAGTGAATTGTAGTACATCAGAGGGGCCAGCCTATTTTATGGAACATAATCAAGATGGCAACCTCAGAATAAAATGTTTATATATAATACAGGATTTGTCTGTGTGTACTTTGTACAACTGATCTATGCTATTTATATATATATATTTATACTCACGGAATTTAAAAACGCATCATCCCAATATTTCACATATTTTTCAACAGCAGATTATTGCAGTGAGAAATAAGAACAAAGGTTAACAATTTATGAGCGCAAATTTTCACATCATACTGACACAATGAAAGTGCTATGTACAATTATGGCTTCAATCTATCACTGCATATAAGTTATACATATTTATTCAGAAATATAAGTTGATGCGTTTTTAAATTCCGTGAGTGTATATATTGTAGTAAATAAAACACAAATATTTTGAAAACTATGGTAACAGTCTTTAACATGTGTGTCATGCACCCCCAAAATGAGCATGAAGTCGCTTAAGCGTTGTAAACAAATATACAGACCTGTGATTTCTCAGGATTTCTCCTGATTTCAGGATTTTGTACAAATATCCCTTTGCCTCAAAATTTTCTTGAAAGAAGAGAAGTAGCCACCAAGGAAAGAAAGAAGTAGCCTGTGTTGTGTCCAAACCTCTACTTGTGTCCAAACCTCTGTTTGTGGATAGTCTGTAAATCCTCCAAAATTAAACATCCAGGAGGTTCAAGGGGCTTTCTCCTCTAGACCAAAGGGAGACCCAGGCCCGCTACCCATTTTTCAGGATTTTTTACTTTTGTCAAATCTCACCCCTGAAACAAATATAGCCTCAACATTTTACAAATGAACTTAAGTAAAATGCATCAACACCGGAAAATCTCCGGTTAGTCAGCTTCGAGGTAATCTAGGCAGGTTTTTATTCCAATCTGTGCCTTTCTTTTTCTGAAAGAGGTTTTTGTATTCATACTTTAGCTAGGCATTTGGCACAAATCATGTAATGTCTTATATAGGCTATTTTACTGTTAATTATAACATGTTACTTACTTAATATAACCTTTATCTGTCCCACTTAGTCATTATTGTACATTTATACTTCTCAAACATTTAATATTACTTTATGATTTAAGAGAGAAATTACTTTATGATTTAAGTTACCTAATGATTTAAAATACTTATGGTTTAAAGATACGGTTCAACATTTTAAAGTGTTTCAAAAAGGTGTACTGGAATATTTTGACTTGTTCCTTGTAAAATGAAATAATGTTTACCTCTAGTGAATGGGGGAAATAACAGAGTAATCACTTATAAAATATCACTTATAGCAACTCAAAGTACCAGATTGACTCTCTGATCATTTTTTTTTTTTGGTATATAATTGTATATAAATAATTATCAAGTTGATGAGCTGCCATGTGCTAGGCTGGTATGACTATGTGCATTGTATGTAGACACAATGAACATGGTAATTGAGTTTGGCAACCATGTCTGAGGGTCTCATGGGATAATGGTGCCCGATATGGCTGACGAGTTTCATAACGAGGTTTGATGTTTAGGCCCCCACCCCCCAAAAAGTCTCCAGTTTATGGTTTGTGCGTCGCCTCAGACCCACGTGTCAGCGTTTTTAATTTTCTTTTTTTTTGGGCTATGAAAAGAGGTCCAATTGCAGCCAAAATTGCTGGATTGATTGGAATTCTGCTGTGCTGTGTTTTAAACGACTTTTTCACATAGGGGCATGAACATTTGCCCGATTTGTGAGGCCTCTCTTATCCACCATACATTGTATATGGGAAATTTGGTTGCCGCGTATACCTGTATCACGTATTTCCCTGTTGAAACAAAATAAAAAAAATAAAAAATGCATCACGGCATCATTTTGAATCCAACTGATGACCAGAAACCGGACTTTTTTTTTGGCCTTAGCTACAACATAGTCACACAACGCATTTAATGCACATGTCTGCTAATCTCCTGCAATGCAATACTTTCTTCTGGAGCACATGAGCGTCAGTTGCTATATAATACAACTTCATGAAAGTGCTGCACCTGTAAATGGGGGAGCGGGCTGATATGGTGGTGTTTGGTGGCACAACCAAATTTGGGGAGGGATGTACGTTAGTGGGCGAGAGATGATAATGGGAACCCCTCCAACAGGAAATTATGGGTGCGCCATTGTATAATAATTGGCCAAAATCCATTGTTTCTTGGCACTGTGCTATGGACTGGGTTGTTTCCTGGCACTGTGCTATGGACTGGGTTGTTTCCTGGCACTGTGCTATGGACTGGGTTGTTTCGTGATTGTACACATAAACATTGTGTAGGTTCAGTAGCCTTTTGATACAACATATTAATTTGTGTATATATTGTGGAATTATGGTTCACTAAATTTACATATTACAAATAAAAATTGCTTTGCCCCTGTTATTTGAATCTGATTTTTGTATCATTCAGCATTTTTTTTTTTAATTGCATAATTTTGTATTTATATTCATTTATTAGTCTACCATTTATTAATCATCCAATCATTTGAATTATTGAGATTATAATCTACCAAAGTGTCCAGGATGTATCAAATCCAAATAAAGTTGACTTCCTTTTCCCCTCGGGAGTTCCTGTGAATCCCGTTTGTTTCCTGTTTCACACAATATAGACAATATACAATTATGGGAATCCCTGAACACCCTGTGATCCCAAAGAATTAAATACAGACATAAACTACTTTTAAAGTATCTGAATCGTGATATCATTATGTATTTTGTAAACGTATCCACAAACAAAATGTGTGCAGCGCCTGTAATATGTTATTCAAATAGTTCTTACAAATCATGGAAATGTAATAAATAAAACGGGGATATACTAGTCAAATTGAAGTTTTGTGCTGTCTTGATGTGATATGATATTGACAAGTACTGGATCTCGAACGTCGCTCAACTGTGCCCAGGGCTATTGTAATACTGGATTTGTATGTATTATACGAGCTGGCCGTTGATTTGTAGAAGAGACAAACACACAAGGAGACAGGCTAAGACGATGTATCTTGGAGCTTATATCAGAATCATATTCAGTGGCGCACCCAGGATTTGATTGGGGGGGGGGGGCTCAAAATATTTTTATTTGAAATCCAATATGGGGGAGAGACATGGCTGACCCAAACCATAACCGCTGGCGCGGCTGCAGCCATGTCCCTAGTCGTGCTCGTCAGTGAACCTACGGCACATGTTAAATGTTTCCTGGTGGTTTCTAGTCATAAAAAGAAGACATTATGGCATGATTCGGACTCGTAGGGTTTTACCTTCCATATAATTTCCTCCTCTTGATGTAAAGAACTTGAGCTTGTTTCGTCTGCAAGATTTCTATAGTTAAATACTTTCATTGCGTGGACGTAAAGTTTGTGATCATTCCGGGCGGAGCTAAATTTTTTCAAACACGAATTTGGCGGCAAAACCAAATCCCAATATTATCCAATCGGTGTTTGCTAAAAGAGTGTCACATAATCTTTGTAAATTAAAACCCAATCCTGGGCCATTGTGTACAAACTGGAAAGGAGTTGATTATAATGCGGGCGTGTTTAAATTTTACGAGTAACCTCAACGACAGTCAACGACCTCAACAAGAGAAACGGACAACAGAAAATGAAAATAAAATTAAGTAAAGCTGCTCCCTGATCAGGGTGCACCATGGCAGGGGGGGGGGAATGTGTAAAAATGCTTGTTATATATACTGGTGGCCCTTCAAACTTACATGCACATCCATACGCAACGCCGTAAAATATAATAGTGAGTGGAATAAATGGAAAACTTTTGGAGTGGAGCTTGAGTCTCCTGAGTCCCCATCCCTTGTACCACTGCCCTATACTCCTTGCCGAACTCCTCTGTAGACAAGACTTGGGCTCAGATTTTGCTCTCTTTCCTGGCTCCTTCTTTAAAAAAAAAAAAACATCAGCGGGCCCTTGGGGGGGGGGGGGGCTCGAGCCCCCAAGCCCCCCCTTGGGTGCGCCACTGATCATATTTATTTATCTGTGGCTGTTACAAAGACATTCTTATACTCAAAACTGACTGTAGGGTCACAAGGTTATTATTGGACTAGCAGTACATAGGATGATAACTAAGGAGAGCAAGAGAGAAAGAGAGAGACAGAGAGAGACAAAGGACATCAGTATATATAGGGATAGGGGATAAATCACTGACATTTAGATGGTGATTACCTAGTGATTGACAGAATGGTTACACATTGGGGGAATTGTTTATTAAAGAGTAAAGGGTTGTTGTGTAAGTGATAATTGAGTATAATTGTTAGTAATAATTGGGCTAGGCCATTATTTATAATTAACTATCTTCCATGTAGTTTAGAAGCGAATCTGAGACAATTTGTTGTCGAGGTCAGAAAAACGGCAAGGGTACCCTTCCTTTTTTTTTTTTTTTTTTTACTTTGGCCTAAACATTTATTTTTTTCAAATGCATAATACTTGTTGGAGAGACGAAACAGTGTGCAGGAATCTCAAGTTTCGCGCTCTGAATTTTGTCCTCTTTTTTTCAGAAAATCAATATATATTTTTAAATATGGGTAAAATACTGAAATTAAAACCTTGCCAAAGAAGGCTGTAAACTCAGTGGCTGTCTTATGCAGACCCAGGGCTATCTTCCACAGTGGCGTAACCAAAGGGGACTGGGGCGGCCTCCCCACTTGTTGACAAAATAGTGTCCGTCGGTAAATTCACAAACTTGTTGGTATTTCCGAACCATGAACGTCTGCTAAAGATTGACATAACGTATCGGTTCATTTGAGTTTTGTGTGTCGGTCAAGTTACCCCCCCCCCCCCCCAAAAAGTATTCCTCCAACTTCCCCCAACTATCGTTACATTAATAGCGCCCTCTTCAGGCCATGGTCGGAGCCTATATTAAAACCACTGAGCGTCTGGTTTCGTATGAAACAGGCAGGCACTTATGAAACGGCATATGGTTGCGCAATCACAATAATTTAAGTAGTTTAAAATTCAACACGGATACCAACACGGATCGATAGCGTAGTTGTTAAGTCGATAGTTTCAATGCAAAGGACCGTGGTTCGAAACCCAGTGGCGCCACTGTTTAAAATTTTTAATGTTTACGCAATAACGATTTATTTAAGTAGTTTAAAATTCAACTCCAAATACCAACAGGATTGGTGGCGCAAGCCGTTAGTCCACTGGGCTGTTCAATTGTGGCAGTTTCAGGTTGGTACGTCCGGGTTCGAATCCTGCTCCTGACACATAGAGACATGACAGCTGCTGGCTGCAGCAATGGCTTGGGGACCGTCATGTCTCTCCCCTGAAGGTTAGAGCGTGGAGGAAATGCACGGACGGGGGAGTAAAGGAGGGACCGGGAGGGCGACCTCCCAGAAGGGTGCTAAGGTGATCACCATGCCGGTTCGCCCGGACTTTGAGTCTCCCGAATACCTGGTCGACGCTCGGACTAACTCTCCGCACTTTTTTACAATATTTTTTATTTATAGTAAATTTATAAAACTCTTACGGATTCAGTTAATACAATTTTGTTTTCTTTTAACCATATTTGTAAATTAAAAACAATTTTTATTTTTATTTTTAGAAAACATATTGTCCCGATTTGCTTCTAAATTACACAGGTAGCCCTGAGACTTAATTGAAGTCACGAATGCCACAAAAAAAATAATAAATAAAAAACAGAACTAAATAAACGCAATGACAGGAACGAAATAATACTTTTTGGTAATTTTTCGAAAACATATTGTCTCGATTTGCTTCTGAATTACACATACCCGAACACCTAAATAGAACTAAATAAACGCAATGACAAGAACGAAATAATGACTGCCTAGAAATTAATTTGAACAATCTAAAACAAGAAACCCTAATTTGATTAGATTAGTAACGGCGTGAATTTGAATATTCTTTAACGAAAATGAAGAAAACGGTTTTGAAAGTGGCCGGGAAAATCTATATTAAAAAAATATGGGTAAAAATACTGAAATTAAATCCTTGCCCAAGAAGACTATAACTCAGTGGCTGTCTTATGCAGACCCAGGACTTACTTCCATGTAATTTAGAAGCGAATCTGAGAAAAATATATTTCGAGGTCAAAAAACGACAAGAGGTAGGCCTAGGCCTACCCCTCGATTTTTTTGTCAAAATTTGGTTTAAAAATTAATTTTTTTAAATGCCTTATACTTGTTGGAAAGATGAAATAGAGTGCAGGGATGTCACTTTTCTACTTAGAATCGCTTTATCTTTCTAACTTTTCAGAAAATCAATATTTTATTAAAACAATTTGGGTAAAAATACTGAAATTAAATCCTTGCCCAAGGATAACTCAATGGCTGTCTTATGCATTCCCAGGGCTATCTTCCAAGTAATTTAGAAGCTAATTTGAGAAAAATATTTCGAAGTCAAAAAATGGCAAGGGTTACCCCTTGCCATTTTTAAAAATTTGGCCTTTTACTTAATTTGTTTTAGCAAATAGCAAAATTAAACAAAACTCTTACGCAATCAGTCTTTTTTTCTTCTTCTTAAATTAAAAAATAAAATTGTAAATTTTCCAAAACAAATTGTCTCGATTTGCTTCCATATTACACAGAAGGTTGCCCTGGTTCTGCAGAAGACAAATGGGGCAAGTTTTGTACTTTCACTATTTCACGCATATTTTTTCTGAAAAACGTTGGAGCGAAAGGCGACTCAAATTAAGAAAAGTGAGATCCAGACACTCTGTTGCGTCTCTCGAACAAGCATAAGGCATTAATTTTACAAAGCTGCCAACTCTTCCGGATTCTGCGGAAAACTTCCGTATTTGACGGTAATTTACTTATTTAAAATATATGCAAGGAGGCCTCTCCTTTTGGCACCAAAAGGAGAGGCCTCCTTGCATATATTTTAAGTAAGTAAATTACCGTCAAATATGCGAAGTCTTCCGCAGAATCCGGAAGAGTTGGCAGCTCTGCATTAAATAAATCATTGTTAGGACACATTTTGAATATTGAAAATAAATCCTAAGAAGGCTATAACTCAATGGCTGTCTTACGCAGACCCAGGACTTGCTTCCATGTAATTTAGAAGCGAATCTTGGAAAAAAAATCGAGGTCAAAAAATGACAAGGGGTACCCATTGCTGTTTTTTCAACATTTGGCATAAAATTTAAAATTATTAAAATGCATAATGCTTGTTGCATAATACTTTTTTCCAACTTTTTAAGAAAATCAATATTTGATAAAAAGAAAATGGTAAAAAATAAAATTAAATCCTCATTCAGAAGGCTATAACTCAGTGATTGTGATGTCTTATGCAAACCTAGGACCAGTACCCCTTGCTATTTTTTTAAACAATGATTTACGTCACTGGCGTATTTTCTAAACCAAATTTTAAAAAAACAGCAAGGGGTACCTCTTGTCAGATTCGCTTCTTATTTACATGGAAGCTAGCCCTGTGCCTGAATAAGACATCCGTTGAGTTATAGCCTTCTTGGGTAAGGATTAAATTTCAGTATTTTTACCTAAATTATTTTAATAAAATATTTATTTTCTGAAAAGTTAGAAAGACAGGCGATTCAAAGTAGAAATGTGACATCCCTGCACCCTATTTCATCTTTCCAACAAGTATAAGGCATTTTAAACAAATGTTTAACCAAATTTTGACCAAAAAATCGAGGGGTACCCTTGTCATTTTTTAACCTCGAAATATATTTTTCTCAGATTCGCTTCTAAATTACATGGAAGCAAGTCCTGGGCCTGCATAAGACAGCCATTGAGTTATAGTCTTCTTGGGCAAGGATTTAATTTCAGTATTTTTACTCATATTTTTTTAATATAGATTTTGCCAGCCACTTTTTTCTTCATTTTCGTTAAAGAATATTCAAATTCACGCCGTTTTTACTGATCTAATCAAATTAGGGTTTCTTGTTTTAGAGTGTTGCGTTCAAATTAATTTCTAGGCAGTCATTATTTCGTTCCTGTCATTGCGTTTATTTAGTTCTGTTTTTTATTTATTATTTTTTGTGTGGCATTCATGACTTCAATTAAGTCTCAGGGCTACCTTCTGTGTAATTTAGAAGCAAATCGAGACAATTATGTTTTCGAAAAATTACCCCCCAAAAAAATTGTTTTTAATTTACAAATATGTTAAAAGAAAACAAAATTGTATTAACTGAATCCGTAAGAGTTTTATAAATTTACTATAAATAAAAAATATTGTAAAAAAGTGCGGAGAGTTAGTCCGAGTGTCGACCAGGTATTCGGGAGACTCAAAGTCCGGGCGAACCGGCATGGTGATCACCTTAGCACCCTTCTGGGAGGTCGCAACCCTCCCGGTCCCTCCTTTACTCCCCCGTCCGTACATTTCCTCCACGCTCTAACCTTCAGGGGAGAGACATGACGGTCCCCAAGCCATTGCCGCAGCCAGCAGCTGTCATGTCTCTATGTGTCAGGAGCAGGATTCGAACCCGGACGTACCAGCCTGGAACTGCCCGCAATTGAACAGACCAGTGGACTAACGGCTTGCGCCACCAATCCTGTTGGTATTTGGAGTTGAATTTTAAACTACTTAAATAAATCGTTATTGCGTAAACATTAAAAATTTAAAATAGTGGCGCCACTGGGTTTCGAACCAGGGTCCTTTGCACTGAAACTATCGACTTAACATCTACGCTATCGATCCGTATTGGTATCCGTGTTGAATTTTAATTGCGTAACCATATCCCATTTCATGTGCCTGCAACGAAACCAGATGCTCAGTGACTTTACTAATACATTAAGCTATAGGCTCTGACCATGGCCCGAAGAGGGCGCTATTAATGTAACGATAATGCCACTCAAACAGTGGCGGAGCCAGAATTTTTTGGTGGTAACTTTACTTAGGTCCTACACAAAACTCAAATGAACTGACACGTTATGCCAATCTTTAGCAGACGTTCATGGTTCAGAAATACCAACAAGTTTGTGAATACGCTTCTACAACCTGGGATCCATCTACCAAGAAATACATCAAATCAATTGAGCAGATTTAACGTCAACCAGCTAGGTTTTGTACAGAGAATTATGTCATAGAAGAGGGAACAATTACCAAAATTCTTAATGAACTGGGATGGGATTCGCTTCAAACAAGAAGAAAACGGCAAAAATTATGCATGCTGTATAAGATGAAGAATGGGCTTGTCGACATCCCACTCGACCAATATGTCCAGCCTAATACCAGATGCTCGAGAGGGAATAACCAGAAATTTGTCCAAGTCAGCCTATAAAGCGCGTGCTTTCCAGGATTCTTTTTTTGTCTCAACCACCAAAGACTGGAATTCATTGCCTTCTGACATCACTAACTGCCCAAGCCTGGATTCATTTAAATCAAAATTGCAAATTCGCTAGTTGCTCGTCCATGTAGGTCCATTTATCCACACACTGCGCGCGTTGGTGAGCTCCATTGATATGTTACCGACTAAACCATCAAGATCAATTTACCGACGGACACTAGTTTGCCGACAAGTGGGGAGGCCGCCCCAGGCCCCTTTGGCTACGCCACTGTGGAAGATAGCCCTGGGTCTGCATAAGACAGCCACTGAGTTTATAGCCTTCTTTGGCAAGGTTTTAATTTCAGTATTTTACCCATATTTTTAAAATAAAATATTGATTTTCTGAAAATAAGAGCGCGAAATTTGAGATCCCTGCACTGTAATTTTTTGTCTCCAACAAGTAGTATGCATATACATTTACTAAGCATTATTTTCTTCTTAGCAGTGCCATGAAATTGGGCCTTCAGTGCTGGGTCCAATTTCATGGCACTGCTTACTGCGGAATTCTGCGCTTACGGCGCATAGAATCACACGCTTTTTATGGCGCCGTAAGCGCAGAATTCTGTGGTAAGCAGCGCCATGAAATTCGGCCCTGTTCGTAAGCATAGATATAGAACATCGTAAGTTGTTACGTAATACGTGCGCGCGTTGGTAGTAAGCGCATTCATTCCGCTACTTTCGGTTCCAAAGCTGGTATACAGTTGTGTGTAACTTAAACCAAATTCCTTGATTTTTAATATTCAAAAGCGATTCTTGAGGCAGAAATTTAGTTTGTTGATAAGATTTTTCAGTCTTTACAATACATTATGTTAAAGGCAAGTTTAACTAATTTCTTGCATAAAGAAAAAGTGGTCAATGCATTTCCAATGGGCTTCTGATCGTTGGAGCCAACACCAGCACGGATGAAGTGGGCGTGGTTTGTTGGAATTACGTCACACTTACGAACAGGATGGTGGCCGATCATTGGTTAATAGTACAGTACACGCGCGCGCGTGTACAAAAAAGGGATAAATTTACAGCGCACTTCTTACCTTGACAACCAAAATTGGACCGAATATCAAATTTTTTCGCTTCACAGTACAGTCCACATTATGCAAACAACTAGATATTTTATTTTAAAAACCGGTCATGCCGTGGTGTATGGAACAAGCGTTGAGTGTACAACACCCAAGTAAACATCGAAACCCCGAGATTAAGGCTGTGTTAGCTCACCGCGGGCTTAAACCGTGCCGTGGATCACGGCAGGAGTTACCGCCAATTCAGAGTAAGATTTTTTCAAAATTGTTTGAGAATTCCCAGCGAATGTTCGGTGACCCAGAAATGAAGCTGGCATGTATGTATGACCGACTGATTCTGGCTGGGCGTGGCACACCAGTAGATAAAGGTGAGAATATGAATAACCTATTAAATAAATTAAATTGTTTTTGTTCTGATCATCAAATTGTTCTGATCATCAAATATATTGAAGTAGGCCTACATGTTAATATAAAGGTGTCACTCCAACACTTTTTAACTTGTGTTTTAAAAATGTTGAATTGTGTTTATGTAGGCCTAACGTTAGATGTAGCCTAACTAAAGCCGTCACCCCAACACCTTACAAACTATTGCATTATATCACCACATTTTGTTTAAATTTATAGAAAACATCATCAACATCATCAGCTTAACACCAGTTTCACATTACAATTCGCCTGTTTGATTATTAATTAAGTCTAATCACGCGTTCCGTGTCGACTATGTCGCGTGTCATTTTTTGAATCATGGACCCTCACAGAGCTTTTAAAAGACCCGACATGCTGCCGATTCCACTGGCTTCAGTATCAGGCCGGCAAGCGCCAGCTCATCGGGGCTGTCCTGCCGTACGAAGACCCGTTTCAACCGCCGACGCCTACTTCGAAAGCCTTGCAGAACATCGGCAAGGCAGACAAGCTAACGAGAAGGGTACGGCATGATTTGAGAAGCAATGCGAGGGTACAGGCAACCATTGCTACGGTCACTGTCAGGTAATGGTAATGCGAGGGATTTCTACACAAAAATAAATCCTCCAAAAATTTGGGCCAAAATTCGTCCCTAATTTGCCATTGTGACCAATCCGACTTTTTTCAATGTTAAGTTTTCCCACCCATTAGTATCTAATCCACATGCATGTATTCCTTATAGTTTTGGAGATAGAGCATGCATTCAAATGACGAATGCTCTAACTGGCTATTTTTGTAAATTGGCAAAGTGACCAATACCGCATTGGTCACTATGCCAACTTAATTCGGGATTGGTCACTATGGCAAATTAGGGACGAATTAAAATGTTCAAGTTGACCTCACATTTTTTGGATCTGGAATGACGACTTTGAGTTTTAAAGGCATAACGATACATCTATTTTGTCTAATGAGGTTTTGATATAAACCAAAGTTAACAGGGAATTAAAAATATAAAATTAAAGCTTTACTCAAGATGCCTAAAAGGCGGCGGATCTAGTGGCAAAAAAAAAAAGGGGGGGGGGAACTGGAAAGAAAAGTGAGACATTCCCAATTCCAAATGAGGGAAGGGAAACATGTGGAAGCGTAAGGTGAAAATTAATGTACGGGGGTTCCAATTTCATGGCGCTGTTTACCGTAAGCGTAAAATTGGCGAGGGGCAAGCCTTGTCGGTTTCCCCAAAAGTTGTAAGCCGCCCCCCCCCCCCCACCCACATACACACACAACTTAAATTCGCAAAGGGTAAGCCCAGTAGGTTTCCCCAAAAGTGTTATTTTCCCTTCTGAATCACAACGGGTAAGCCTTGTAATTTTGTTCCAACCGATAGATGGCACAGTCTCCGCACAGATCCCGGTTACGACACCACATCTCTGTATTCAACCCTCATCCAGTACGGCGACATTGAACGAATCATCATGACTAGCCCCCTCAGTGCCCGGGTGACTTTCACGGATCTCCAGGCAGCGTGTCGGACCGTGGAGGCCCACACCGTTGGACGGACACAAAACCCTCTGATGTGTCTTTGGTATCATAAATCCATGAAAAATAAGGGTTTTTATGTGAGGAATAAGCATCTCCATGTAGTTTATAATCCCTTTGCAAGTTAAATGTGTCTTGAAAGAACAAATTAATTCCCACAGACCTATACACTATCATCACCTTGCCTTTGTAAAAGATCCTGCTACGAAATGGACAGTGACTGGTTTTTAACTTTTTAGTACTTGTGAAAAATGAAATATACTACTCAAAACAATTTAGGGAACAAAACAATTTAGGGAACACCAGATTTACTGCAAGAGGTGGTCACACCCGTTATTGAAATGTTCCATGAACCGGGATTTTCTTTTGCAACCCCCTCTCTCTTTCAGTAGTCATGTCATGAAATGTGTAATCACTACATGCATCCTTTATCATCTGTTCATTGTGACAGTAAATAGTTTCTCATCAATTCTGTGAAACATTGTGTTTATCTGAAATAAATTATCTTGCTTTAACTGAGATTATTCCGGTGTTCCCTAAATTGTTTTGTTCCCTAAATTGTTTTGAGTAGTATAGATTGAACATAATTGGTGTGAAGTCGGTAATGGTATCAAACATTATGAACCATCTTGCTGCCCGGGGTCTAAGTGAGGTGCTCTCATCTAAAGGTACAATGTTGTCACCATCAACTAGTTTTAGATTAACTCAGTGACTGAAAATAATACACCACATAAGATCATATTACCGTTGTTGCTGCATAAATGAGCCAGTAATTTCCAGTCACTGTGTTCATCTTAAACTAGGACACTGATTCCATGCCCTGTGAAAGTCTGCTCTGATCGTGACGATGGTGTCCTTTTAAGAGATTTAGATTGTACATGCATTTTGATCTGCAAAAAACAGGAAGATTGTACTATGATGGAGAAGAACACCTGTGTGATAATTTTGTTGTGAATATTGCATTTTTAGCTGAGAAATAATAATTATGTGAACCAACTACAATGTTATAAGGAGTTTATTATTGTTCCTTAAATTCTTACATGTAAGCCCATGCTTCTTTAAATAATACAATAAAATGTGCAGATTATGGGAGAAAATGTTTATGTTTTACACAATTAAAAAACAAGTGGTTTTGCAGCTCAATTATATGTCAATATTTATTGTACATACAAGACCAATATAAGTAACAATTAGAAAAATAGTCAGCAAGAATATAATTTGTTTTATTTTAATTCTGTACATGGTAATCATTCTATGTAAATATTTATTGATCACTGATGTTATTTTGCATATAATCAACTTCCAATTATTAGTTGAAAATAAGAATACATTATTTTGTTCCTTTCAATAAAAACCAATTTAGTATGAAATTATTTTCATATTAAAATATATTAATTCCTTTATAAAGACAAACCCACTTCCAATAAAATATAAATACAATTGAATTTAAAAACAACTTGTACATTCACTGGAACATGTCTATAAATGCATCCATACTTTATAAGAATCAAGAGATATGTACAGAAACCAACCAATGTCTGTAAATGCATCCATACTTTATAAGAATCAAGAGATATGTACAGAAACCAACCAATGTCTGTAAATGCATCCATACTTTATAAGAATCAAGATATGTACGAAACCAGCAATGTCTGTAAATGCATCCATACTTTATATAAGAATCAAAGAGATGTAACATGTACAGAAAGCTCAACCAATGTCTGTAAAATGCATCCATACTTATAACAATCAAGAGAGATATATAGAAATCAACCAATGTCTGGTAAATGTACATCCAGTACTTTATAAGAATCAAGTAGATATAATATAGAAATCTCAACCAATGTCTGTAAATGCATCCATACTTTATAAGAATCAAGAGATGTGTGCAGAAACCAACCAATGTGTCTGTAAATGCATCCATACTTTATAAGTAATCAAGAGATGTGTACAGAAACCAGCAATGTCTGTAAATGCATCCATACTTTATAAGAATCAAGAGATGTGTACAGAAACCAGCAATGTCTATAAATGCATCCATACATTTATAAGAATCCAAGAGATGTGTACAGAAACCAACTAATGTCTGTAAATGCATCCATACTTTACTAAGAATCAAGAGAGATGCACGAAAACCAACTAATGTCTGTAAATGCATCCATACTTTATGAAATCAAGAGATGTACAGAAACCAACCAATGTCTGTAAATTCATCCATACTTTATAAGAACCAAACTACAGATGTACAGAAACCAACCAATGTATGTAAGTATCCATATTTATAAGAATCAAGAGATGTGTACATGAAACCAACCAATGTCTGTAAATGCATCCATACTTTATAAGAATCAAGAGATGTTGCAAGAAATCAACCAATGTCTGTAGTCATCCATACTTTATAAGAATCCAAGAGAGATGTACTGAAACCAACCAATGTATGTAAATGCATCCATGCTTTATAAGCAATCAAAGTGTGCACAGAAACCAACCAATGTCTGTAAATGCATCCATACTTTATAAGAATCAAGAGATGTGTACAGAAACCAACCAATGTCTGTAAATGCATCCATACTTTATAAGAATCAAGATATTATTACAGAAACCAACCAATGTCTGTAAATGCATCCATACTTTTGAAATCCAACGAGATGTGTGAAATCAAACCAATGTCTGTAAATGCATCCATGCTATAAGAATCAAGAGAGATGCTGAAACCAACCAATGTCTGTAAATGCATCCATACTTTTATAAGAATCCAAGAAGATGTGTACAGAAACCAAACCAATGTCTGTAAATGCATCCATACTTTATGAAATCAAGATGATGTGTGCAGAAACTTCAACTAATGTCTGTAAATGCATCCATACTTTATAAGAATCAAGAGATGCACAGAAAACCAACCAATATATAAGTAAATGCATCCATACTTTACTCAAGAATCAAGAGAGATGTACAGAAACCAAATCCAATGTCATAAATACATCCATACTTTTATAAGAATCAATACAGATGTGCAAGAAACCAACCAATGTCTGTAAATGCATCCATACTTTATAAGAATCAAGAGAGATGTGTATAGAAACCAACCCAATGTCTGTAAATGCATCCATGCTATAAGAATCAAGAGAGATGTGAGCAGAAACCAAACTAATGTTCTGTAAATGCATCCATACTTTCTAAGAATCAAGAGATATATAGAAATCAGCAATGTCATAAATGCATCCATACTTTATAAGAATCAAGAGAGATATATAGAAATCAACCAATGTCTGTAAATGCATCCATACTTTATAACAATCAAGAGAGATATATAGAAATCAACCAATGTCTGTAAATGCATCCATACTTTATAAGAATCAAGAGAGATATAATATAGAAATCAACCAATGTCTGTAAATGCATCCATACTTTATAAGAATCAAGAGAGATATAATATAGAAATCAACCAATGTCTATAAATGCATCCATACTTTATAAGAATCAAGAGAGATATAATATAGAAATCAACCAATGTCTGTAAATGCATCCATACTTTATAAGAATCAAGAAAGATGTACAGAAACCAACCAATGTCTGTAATTTCATCCATACTTTATAAGAATCAAGAGATACGTACAGAAACCAACCAATGTCTGTAAATGCATCCATACTTTATAAGAATCAAGAGATATGTACAGACACCAACCAATGTCTGTACATGCATCCATACTTCAAGAGATATGTACAGAAACCAACCAATGTCTGTAAATGCATCCATACTTTATAAGAATCAATACAGATGTACAGAAACCAACCAATGTCTGTAAATGGGTCAATCCGAGATAATAGGGGTATTTCATATAAACACAGAAGTTCAAAAATCAAGTTGCTGGTTTGACATTCATTTGTTCACATTGGTTACTCTCGACCCTAAATGATATAATACTGATCAAGAAAAGATAAGTTTTTACTAACAGAAATGTTATAGTTCTGTCAAAGTTATGAAATCATGGAGGATAACGCTACTTAAGCAGGGACGGAAACGAGCTTAGACACACAGAAGGTAACAATGTAACAAATTTAATATAGCATCAGAGTTCGGTATTGTCGTCACATTTGACATTCTACAATGATGAAAAGGCATACATAGTAGTGGATGTGGTTTTATGGCATTACACAATCATCCAAATGTTCCAGTGACAGCATGGTTAAGTATGTTGCTGTGTGAAAAAAAATAATAACTGTTTATTCATTGTGCAAGCATCTTAAAACCTTTCTAAATCAACACCATATATCCGAGACACATTAAATTAAAAATTTTCGCCATAACGTGCACTATTGTTTCTCCAAATAACACTTGGAATCTTTGCTTTCCCATTGAGGATGAATGGTAGCGTTGGTAACGGGGACAGATTATGTGACACCCCCTCCTTTGTCTAGTGTACATGTTGCACCGTTCAAATTGTTAAACATAGCAATTAAATGAAAAGAAATGAAGTAATATTCCATTGAAATTAAGTGTTATTTCATTTGTTGTTGCTCTCATTCTTGCAATGGTATACGCTAGCATTGATAGCAGGACAGATTATCAATATCGAATCCCCTCCTTGTGGTAGTTGTGCACTATTGCCACCAATTACATTGGTAAACATATCAATTAAATAAGAGGAATGCAGTGATATTTCATGAGAAATTAAGTGTTATTCCTATTTGTTTATTTCTCTCATTCTTGCAATGGTGTGCAACGTTGGTAACAGGGACCTGATAGCGTTGGTAACAGGGACCAGAAGTTCTCATCACAAATGTCATTATCATGCCGTTACTCATGACTTAATAAAAATACAAACAGGAAGGTATTCAACTGCTTCTTCTCACTCGTTGAGGCTGTAACATTAAAACACAAATATGTACACATGAAGTCAATAACGTCCTGCCTTTCCACAACTTTACTTCTGTTTCTGGAAAGTTTGTGAACTACAGAGAACATTTGAACATGTTACAGGAATAAATGTTTTGAAGTTAACACTGTAAATATTGAATGGGAATTTTTCAGAAATAAATTTTCATCCCTTATTCTATTCATATTTCAGGAGAAAACTTTTCAGTTTTTTTCATAGTTCCCTCTGATTTTGGCACAACTGTTGTGACAGATACATGAAAGTGTAACTAACTAGCGACAACAAAGGAAGTTGTAGTTTTATGGTATTTAGAAACAATATGGGGGGTTTGCAATACTGATGGCGCCTGAGGAAGTGTGAAATGTGAATTACATATAGCTGTGAAGAAGATTGTTAATACAGGTTAACACTTTAAACGCGTTCAGTACTGTAAGGCAGTATAAAGGTAATAATTAATTTTGTTAAAAGAAATTCTACAGAAAAGGCAATAATTATAATTAATTACATGTGAGCAACTTCCATTACTAACTGGTCACATGTGTGTTGCATACAGAAGAAAAGATGGGAATATCTTCTTTGGTCTATATCATACCACACCGATATACAAGTGGAAGGTAAATTAACAGTGGCGGTGCTCCTGCCAAAACCATACATGCAGCCAGGTGTTGACAAGGTCAACAGCCTAGGTATCCAGTCATAATGAATTGCCATTAACAACTTGAAAGGAGAAGAAGACAGCCTCTCGTGGCCTCCAACGGTAGTTACAGAAGCTGATTACAGGTTGCATGCTCCTAAAAGCTGTAAACTAATGTCTTCTGCATATAGACCACAGCACTAGCACTATAGTGCTACTTCAGCTCAGCGATAGAAAGGCCTCACCGCCGCCAAGACCAACATCTCTTGAACAAATAACCAGCAAAAAACAATGTGACTGTTGATTCTACTGCAGTAGGAGACTCATGCTGAAAACAAGAACAAACATTCTGACAGGTCCTCTGGTTATACCCTGGCGGACGCATTGTCAATAAACATCGTAACATATTCACGCTTGTCGCAATGATATGGTTGGACAGCTATAGGATCAAATCCCCAGAAAGCCGCGGTAGAGAATGGATCACCAGTGCAAGATTTTACCATCATCCCAACATCTACAAGCCACCTGCAAACAGACTGACCCCATCATCGCTGCCAGATGTCCCAGCCCCTGCCATGTATGCTGGTGACTTCAATAGCCATCATACAGAATGGGGCTGCAGCAGTTCCCAACGCTGATGGTGACTTCCTGATAGACTGGGCATCTACTGCTGAGGCAACTTGCTCCTACTCTGACCCACTCAAAGGAGCCATGCTTTCTACTCTCTGCACGATGGAACAGTACCACCAATCCAGATTCATTTGACAAAAATGGCACAACAACAGCCAAAATAATTCCCTGTCAGACACATCTTGGATTACATGTTTCCCACGGTCCACACCATCGACCGTCGCTCATCACCATCCCATCTCTGGGTCCAACCAGTGCAAGGGCGGGATGCCAAGGAGGTGGAACTCATAAAGAAACAAACTGGGTGAGGCTTCACAACACTAGTGAACAAAGGCAGCTGCTGGCCTCACCACACCCATGTTGCAACAACCCCTGAATGATGCCTATGACTCGTACTGCAAAAATGTACTCTGGATGTCCGCCAAGAAGAACATCCACGGCGGTGTCTGAGCCTCGTTCCTGCTGGGATGACGATACAATCTCGCCCGCACCCGTGGAAGCATTTCAAACCCTGCGAAGACAGGGACAAAAGCAGCAGGCGACCATCACCTTGTAGGCTCAATGAAAACAAGAGGCAGCGATGGACAGAGACTGTGGAGTCAATCAACTTACACACATAACCGGCGGTGGCAGGCCACATTAACAAACTGACCGGAAGGTCAACAACCCCAACACAGTGTCCCATCACTGCAAACTCCATCGTCGCTCTTGCTAAGCAATGGCCGCTTCCCCTAATGCAGACAAGGACTTCGCCAGAATAACAACAGCGAGAGTCCATGAGCCATGTCAGGGCCCCAGGATGCGACATCCTAACTCTGTCTCCCGATTTCACAGCACCAGAAATAAAGACAGGCCATCCAACGCCTGAAGACAGGTAAGGCACCAGGTATGAACAGCATCCACCGAGTACATTAAACACCAAGGCAAGAAGGCAACCGACTAATGCGCTACGCCTCTTCCTTCTCACATGTTTCCAGCACTCAAAGCTGCCTAAGATCTGGGCGCCCGCGCCAAGGTGATATCCTGCTGAAGCCAAACAAATAGCCAGCACGACCCCAATTGGGATACCCGGCCCATCATCATTGCTTCAACCTCCTGCGTTCCATATAAGCTCCTCGGACCAGTCTTATGCTTGTACGCTCTCAGCAGTGATCGACCCCCAGCTGCCCAAAGAACAAGCTGGCTTCGAAGCGGTAGATCAACAACAGACCAGGTGACCCCTCCTGTGCCAAGAACATAGAGGACGGCTTCGAGGCAGGAGAGAGAAGGCCGGCACCGTTTCCTGGACCTCACAGCGGCATGACACTGTCTGGCTGCGTGGACCACATAAAGCTTCTGAAACCATCCCCGGACAAGCACATGGTGAGCTTCATAATGGAGATGCTGAGTAGCCGCGGCTTTGACTACATACCTTGTGACGCACAAAGCAACGAATTGAAAGCTCAAGAACGGTATCCCACAGGCTCAGTGTTGGCGCCCATGCTGCAACATCTACGTCTACGACCTCCCTGCACACAATGATAAGGGAAGTATTTGCGGCTACGCATGGATGATCTGGCCATCCTACTGAGTAAGCCAACCTGGGGAAGCAGTGCAGAGGAGGGCCACTCTGAAGGCTGTGAACATCTTTGCTCTCATACTGCCTGAAGAACAGGCGCCTCAAGCTTAGTGCTGACAAGGCCGTAGCATCGATGTTCCACCTCTACAACATGGAAGCTGCCCGCAAAATTAACATCATGGTTGATAACGCGGCTACGATGCCAGCCTTTCCCCACACATACCTGGCAGGGTGAAGCTCGACAGAACACTGTTTCGATCTCAAACAACATCTGAATAGTGTCAAGGTAAAGACAACCTCCCGTCGCAGCTGATCCATTCGCCTAGTCGGCAAATTACACCACTGGGAGCCTCCCAAAGACACTCGCATCTTCCACGAGGCCCTGGTTTTCTCAGCGCTGAGTACAGCCTTTGATCTGGTGCCCGCGTCAGCCCTCACGTCAACAAGCTGGACACTGCCCTCCAACACCGCCTCAGGACTATCTCAGGATGCTTCACGAAGCCACCCTTTTCAGCAAAACCAACTGCCCGTCCTCGGGAGAATACCTCAGCAGAGATTAGGCGGGAAAGACCATGCTGGGTCTCGCTTCGAAAGGCATGGCAAATGATAATTCCATCTCCTCCACAAGACCATCATGGAGACACCGCATAGCGCATGCTTGCCTTAAGTCCCGGCAACCCTTGCCACACACGCCCAAGACACTGCCCGCTCACAATGCCAGCCGGCCTCCAAGGCTGCCTGGGTCAAGGCAAAATGGAGGGGACCAGTGGAAGTCAACAGAACCATCTAGGCTACACCACTATCGACGACCCTGAGCGTTTCCTGTGGCACCTGCCTCGAAAGCATTGGACAACTCTCAACCGCCTTAAGGACAGGTGTAGGGCCAGCTTTGGGGCAACAATGCAGAAGTGGGGTATTGCGGACAATTGCCAATGTGAGTGCGGAGACCCACTACAAACTGTGGAACATATCCCTAAATAGCTGCCCCTAAACACCGTCCCGAATATGGCAAACGTGGTTCTAATTGATCCTCTTGACGCCGATCAGGACGCTGGACTGGCTTGCCTCAACGCCAGACTGAAGGTCTAAGGACATGTCACATGAAGAAGAACAACTTGAAGTTAACGATTAACATTGCCAAACAAACTACAATGGTTATGACAGAAACAAAAAGGAAGATCCTAGGAAATTCCTTTTCTTAATTCCAATGCAGTGAATGAAAAAATGTTCATGGTTTCCTAACACAACATTACATTAACCTAACCCTACTCAATCCAACAAGATAAACAGCATTTACAGATGTTAGATCTTGTTGGATTCCAGCATGAACTGGAATACCTCCGCTAGCTGCCCTCCTCTGGCTACTCACCACATGCAGGCTGCTCTCCACGCTGGCTGGCTAACGAGTGTTTAGTCCCTGTTGCTGTTTGGTGCTTGAGATTCTAATGACACAGACAAATTTAAAATACCTATTTTAACGGCCTGTTGTCTTTTATGCGGGCGGGGATGATCAACTGGTATTTTTTCACTCTGGCCCATGCGTGTTCCATTCCTCGTTAGCTGCCAGTCTTTTCCAAAAATAGGCCTCATATCTTATTCAAAGAAAAGTATACAAATTACCATCATACTGCATCAAGCAGTTGCAACCATCCCCAAGCTTGTGGGCAAGTTTGTGGGTAAGTTTAATGGTGGTATGATGGTAGGCCAGACCTATTTTTCAGATTTTCATGGATTATTGAAATCACCCCCAAAAAAAAAAAAAATCGGCTTTTCTTTGGTACTGGCACGGGTAGGTAGATAGGCCTCAATGTCCAGAGAAATATTAAAAAGGTCAATGTTGGGTCCAAGTTACATGTGATCGGACTAGGCCTCATCCCCCAAAAAAAAAAAAAAAAAAATTAACGTTAATAAATTATCGCGCCCAATTTTCCGGATCACCATGGTTTTTGAATTGGAATAGGCCCTCATTTCCAAGTAAAATGTCGTGACTGACCAAATTTCCAACTAGGTCTCTACCACTGTTTGACTTATTGAATGTTAAGCTTTTTCAACGAAAAAAGTTTGGCAGCATCGCATGAGAGAAAGGAAATTCGAAGTGCCACGTTCGACGCTCGTAAAATGGACCGAATAAAATTCCGTCCGACGTCTGCGAACGCTCAACATTAGATTGGGGTGTGCAACATAAATTTCAGTCATCAACAAAAGTAGTCATTAGCTCTACGGTGATTGACATTCAGTGTTATAACAAGTCTCTGTATACAGTAAAAATCCACTGCGAGAAGTCCCCTAATTCACCCAAAAGTCACCATACGTTCTCGTTAGTAACGAGGGACGGAGCTGAACTTTCCTGTCTCTGTGCAGCGTGCGTCCCCACACAACAGTGGATCGGTCAACGACTTTCCCATGACAAATGCTGAAATACTCCCTGCTCAAATTCTCAGTAGAAATTGATTGTGGGCAAACAAGAAACGTACCTTCCAACGTATGCCTGTGTGTATAGAAGCTGATTTTGTAAAATCACGGCAAAATGAATAAGTACAGATACCACCTTGCCCGTCTAGAACCACGCTCATAATTCTATGGACGGATGACGTCCCGCTCGTGTGGCCGCGAGTACGGAGAAGCTAAAATGGCGAATGAATTGGAATTTTTCTAGATGCTCCCCAGATGTCACATCTTGGGTCTGCGCAACGCGGTGCGGCTGTACTATTGCAGTTGCAGTTGGTGGTTTGTTTTGTCGATGTTGAGCGTAGACATCGAATGGATCGTTGCCTGCTCACAAACTTTAGTACCGGCAAGAAACAATAACCGTATCCATTGCCTCACCCGTAGTGTGTATCATTATTAAAAAGAGGTCCAGGGGAAATCATAAGAAGGCAAAATGTTTGTGATAATTAAACAGTTGACTGGATGTGACCACAACCACGCTCGTAATTAGGGGGACAGACAACGTTACGAAACGTGACCGCATTTTTCCCACGAGCAATGAGGAATTATAAATAAAACACTCACCAACAAAAGTTCAAAAACATCACAAATATATTTGATTCATTTTTCACTCTGATTTAATCATTTCAAACACCAATTAAAATAACCATAAATACATTTTTAAACATGTTATAAATCACCATTGTGCAACAGTGTTATGTTTGAAACTGATGTTTTTATTATGGTGGACATGGACTGTCATGCTATGAAAAAAAAAAATTGTGATATTTTCGCTGGACTAAGTGCTATATATCTCTCTGAAGTGTACTTCAGCTTATATTTATACTTGATCAAAGAAAACAACATGCTGGTCTTCATAATTGAATAAACAAAACAGTATGTGCAAAATACCCCCATTATCTCGGAAAGCCCCAATATTTATGCATCCATACTTTATAAGAATCAAGAGATATGTACAGAAACCAACCAATGTCTGTAAATGCATCCATACTTGATAAGAATCAAGAGATATGTACAGAAACCAACCAATGTCTGTAAATGCATCCATACTTGATAAGAATCAAGAATCAAGAATCAAGTTTCACTGTATCATTAACTAGAACATAGTGAAATTCCATTCATATCTTTTTGCATTCATTCTACTGGTGAAAATGGATCACGGCCGTGATCCTTTTAAAATCTGCAATAAATTTCTCAAGTTTTGCAAAAAAGGTACAGGCAAACAGACTTGCTTGCAGACCAGAAACCTGAATTTTGATTCCATTTTGTTTTCCCTTTGAGAATTGTATATAATGTACAGAATAATTGCATATTAACAGTTAATTTATGTTGCAGTTAATTTAAAGGGTAAATATGGTTAGAAAAATATGATATATTTCCAAGGTACACTTACACACATAAGTTTTTAAAACACACCATGCTAAGTTATAAGTTTTAATTTACGTCGTGCAAAGTTCAAAGTTCAAACTTTTAATTAAAATAATAATTAAAAAAATGGACGGAATACAAATTTATATTTAGAAAAGATAGATTTGTTTTGCCTTAGAAAAAATATAAAAAATCTAAGGCATATCCTCGGTCACTGCTCTCCTGGGTTCAATAACATAGAACCAAAATATTTAACAATAAAGATTTCCCTACAACAATTTTTTCATAAAAATGTAAAACTGACTGGTTGCTCAGCTTAACTTGTTATTTTATAAAAGATAAATCAACTTAGCAACAATTTCTGCTTTGCAGCTCATTTTGGCCTCCAGTGGAGTCAGGTTTCTGAGCATAGAACTCATCAGCATGTTTGAGGTTTAACCAGTTCGCACCGGGAATAAAAAAGTTTTTCCGAACCCCGTGGCGGGTTTATTTTTACCGCACAAACACGACCAATGGTGCTCACCAGTAGGCGTGACCGGGGGAGACCGCGTCTTTCACCGTATATGCTTATGGCGGCTCGTTGTCACGTCGACAGGAATTCATACAAATATTCCCGAGAATCCTGTGGCGTGTTTAGACGCTCTCCGATCCGCTGTCCAAAAACAAATTGCGTGTATACATGGCCTCCGACGCGAACTGGTTAAGGGTGTGTGGTGTGGGGGGGGGGAGAATCCAAAGATACACCCTGTCAGTCAAAAGCATGGTTTGATCAAAAGGGTTACGCATTTCCATGACAACTATTGTTATGATGGGTCAAGCACTTTGCAATGTTCCTAGAGTGTGGGTGTTGGGATACATCAGTTCTCAGTGTTGCTTGGAATGGACGAGGCAGAGAGCCAAATCAGTGTATAGAATCAACCAGCAAGATCAACATACACCAATCCTCAAAATGATGTCATGGTCACATTCCTGTTACTCTTCACCTTGAGGACAGCCTTCTTGACCGCCTCCCGTGACCTCTCGACCTCTGCTATGGTGATGTGTCGACTCTTCACCATCTTATTGTGCAGCTTCAGGAAGAACGGTATGTAGGTCAGAAACTCCATGAAATCGATGGTGCCATTGTCGTCGGTGTCGATGGTATTGTAGACGTGTTGGACGACCTCAGGGTCAATCCCACTGTCCAGGTTACCGGACAGTGCGATGATCAGCATGATGTCCTCTAGGGTCAAGCGTCCATCAGCGTCCTGGTCAGTCACTTCAAACAGCTCCTAGGATGGGAGAGCAACTAGTATCAAATTTGTATAGGATAATGCTATCGTTTGGAACATAAAACATCAGCGTATATTGATGAAATAAATCTCAAATATACACTTCTTTCAACACCTCAAAGATGGGGGGGGGGGGGGAGGGGGTGGGCACAAATGCATGTGGGGCCTTGGTTTACGTGCTTCAACTGAGACCCTTGTGTAGCAACCTGTGGGTAGTTTTTTTTGTGCTTCAAATTTGTTTAAGATTATGAAAGGTGTTCAAGGAATTCAGTTTCATTTGGCTAAGGAGTCACCCAAAATGGTTCTACATTTTCTATTTTTTGTTTTGTATTAATTTATTCTTTTTTTTTCTTTTTCAAAAATTAAAATAAGGAAGATTGTGGTAAATACATGGTGGGGTGGGGGCACAAAGGGTAATTTTGGGGACAAATTTTGGGATCAATAAAATGAAGTGTTGAGCTAAACGTAATTGTTAGCCAATTAATAGCAATGATTCAAACTGCTGTAAGTGCCATGGACAAAAATGCTGCACAATTATGGTAAGGAAATAAATGTCCAAAATAATGTAAAAATTTGCACCAAACAAATTGGTTTTAAAACAGGATAAGATCAAAGGAATATCACTCAAATACAGAAATTGCAACAAAAACAAATAAATGTAAATAAAAACACTCTTGAAATGTCCAATGAAGAAATGGTGTAGCTACAAACCGCAAGAAATAGACATGAATAAAGATTTAGATGAATGAATGCATCAATTGTGACATGGGATGTAGCATAACAGCATGACAAACTAAATACATGTTATCGATAGTGCACACCGATAAAGTTGGTGAATATTTAAATCGATATAGTGAATAGATCGATATACACTACACATACCATCATCATGGACACAGCTATATTTGCTTACAATGAACTCTCTTTTGTACTGACAAAATTGTATATTATCTAAAGCTTTGTGGTAATATTTCTGCTATTTTTCTACTGATTGCAGGTCCATATCACACTTTTTTTTAAATTGTTTTTTTTACAATTTTCATCTAAAAAATCTTTCATAAAAATCGCCAAAATCAAAATTAAATTTTCAAATTATTTTCATAAAATTTTGAATATTTTTTTTTTTTTCAAATTTAAATATTTTTGTGGAGGGGGGGGGGTGGATTTTAAAACTTTGAAATCTTCAAATTTCCTCTTGATTACAAAAACATGAACGAACAATAAGCTTTATGTCCAGTTAATGAAATTTTTGCCAAGTGGGAAAATGTCTTAACCCTCCTATGGTTTGACGTTTCAAAACCTTTCAAAATCTGCTTACGGGCCAAAATGGCTATCAATTATTATGAACCCTTTAAAACCCTCCAGAATTTGTTGCTACTGAACAACCACACCTTTCAATACCCTTTGAAAGGTATTGAAACATTTCAACACCAGTTTGTTCAGAGAGTTGTTACACCTTTCGAAACCTTTCATAGGTCCCTTTTGTCAGACAGTTTTCTCACCTTTCAAAACCCTTCAGTACAGCAAACTTGAAAGGTTTTGAAAGGTCTGACAATTCTATGGCAACTGCACTGTATAGGAGGGTCAATGCTGGTATTAAGCACACATTTGGCAAAGAAAATTTATTTGGTAAGCAAACAACAGCTAGCAACCAGCCAAAATCAACATAAATTATGTGAAATTATGTGAAATTATGTGAAAAGTAACAAATAAAATAAGCTAAATAAAAAAGAACATTTGCCATTCTTGTAGAAGTGTTTTTTTTTTGCTTGGCAATTTATAATATTTCCCCTAGTAATGTGAAAGATATACCTGAGAAAATTAAAACTATAGACAGACAACATGACACTAAAAAATTATATTTCATTTCATTTCATTTCATTTCTCATGTTTTTTTGTTTTTTTTTTGGGGGGGGGGGAGAAGGGGTGACACACAATTCAATGTGGTCATTGAATTGGAAATTTTGAATCATCCCCCATATTACAATGTAAAATTAGAAGTCTATTACCTACATGAAGTGTGCCAGCCTGCTGTAATCCATACCACGGCATTGTACTCAAAATGCGTGCATGCACAACGAGCTTGGTTACGGGTTTTACTCCCCCTGCCCGGCCTGCCATGGGGCATCATGGAATAGGCATTTCCATGCGAAAATAGTTCCTAGAGAACTAGAGACAATCTTTAACTAGACTAAGGTGTGTGCGCAAGATATAGTTCTCTCACAGGCCCGGTAAGTCTCCCAGACTGCACTGCTCGTCAGACTGCCAGACTGCACGTCAGTTTGTGGAACAAAACATCACGAATGGGCCAAATCCATTGTTGTTGGAGTACAATGCTGTGGACTAGGTTAGTACACGAGTGGCACACTTCATGTAGGTAACAGACTTCTGGTGCTATGCCGTGGACTAGGTTAGTACACGAGTGGCACGCTTCATGTAGGTAACAGACTTCTGGTGCTATGCCGTGGACTAGGTTAGTACACGAGTGGCACACTTCATGTAGGTAATAGACTTCTGGTGCTATGCCATGGACTAGGTTAGTACACGAGTGGCACACTTCATGTAGGTAATAGACTTCTGGTGCTATGCCGTGGACTAGGTTAGTACACGAGTGACACACTTCATGTAGGTAATAGACTTCTGGTAGTGTCTAATATGGAATAAGGGCTACATGTACTGCACATGGTATTAGTCTTGGACAAACATGGTCATCATTACAGTCTTCTGACATCATTTTGAATAACTGCTGTCTGTCTATAAATTATCAGGCCTTGACCTTAAGGATTGAGAGGACATGGCCACTTTGCCCTTGGCTGCATAAAAATTTCAAGGACAACTTAAGGGGCACTGTGGCCAACTCGGAGGGCCACCACGGCAATGGCCATGGTGGCCGCTGTTAAGATCGAGGCCTAAATTATGTATTTGGTGAATTGACAATGGAAATACATGAAATGCATGCATCACATGGAATAAGCATTCAAATAAGAGCAAATCAATTCACACAGAGGAAAACAAACTTTAGCTAATGACAAAATGCAGCATCAATACCAAATAAATCACTATGTATCAATGGCCATCTGATTATTAGGGATCATCTCTATGTTGTCATGGCAACTGGTGGTATCCATATTGTCCTGCTGTTCCCTGTTGTACGTAGATGCTAACTTTCTCTGTTAGGGTACAAGTGATTAGGCAGACAGTATAGTGATATTCATCTTACTACAGACAACATATGAGACCTGCTCCCACAAAACCAGGACAAAGTCGCCAGAAATATTTAAAGGTTTTGACTGTTTTTAGTGTTTGAACGGTCTTTATCACCTAGTCTCATCCCCAGTGATACCCAACTGTAGCACCCACTGGGGATGGGATCGGGTGATACCCAACTGTAGCACCCACTGGGGATGGGACCGGGTGATACCCAACTGTAGCACCCACTGGGGATGGGACCGGGTGATACCCAACTGTGCCACCCACTGGGGATGGGACCGGGTGATACCCAACTGTGCCACCCACTGGGGATGGGATAGGGTGATACCCAACTGTGCCACCCACTGGGGATGGGACTGGGTGATACCCAACTGTGCCACCCACTGGGGATGGGACTGGGTGATACCCAACTGTGCCACCCACTGGGGATGGGACTGTGTGATACCCAACTGTGCCACCCACTGGGGATGGGACTGGGTGATACCCAACTGTGCCACACACTGGGGATGGGACTGGGTGATACCCAACTGTGCCACACACTGGGGTTGGGACTAGGTGATAAACCCTTCAAACACTCAACATCTATTAAGTATTTCTGGCGTCCTAGTTTTGTGAGAGCAGGTCTCATGTACTCTTGACTCATCCTGCAAAATTCTTCCAAAACTGTAATCTTATCACACATACGTACAAGTGTAAAGGTCATACTTCACGCAAAATGCAAAGTGAAATGAAACATCAAAACCTAAGGCTTGTACTAGTGATTCCCTGAAGTTGAACACAATTGTGCGTATGTATAATATTAATGCTGTGCTATGTGTGCTAAAATCAAGGTTCTCTGCTTCACAAGTGCAAATGTTGGAATGATGTTTTGTGGTCAAACTACTGAAAAAAAATGCATAAAGAAATTACACTTTGTGGAAAATCTTTTTGAAGTACGATATTCAGGTGACAAAATTTATATTGAATCGTTGGTGTTACTGAAAAGGGGGGGGGGGGGACACTACACTATACGCTCTGTTAAAAGTTTGTTTGTACATAAATCATTATCAATATGAACAGTTTTTGGTGTACAAATTGTTATCAAAAAGGGAAGTTAATTAGCTTCCTCATTAAATGGAAGTCAACGCTGAACATATTTAAGGTACTAGCCTTTTTGATTAGGTTATCTAATGAAATCGATTTTCGGAAACTAATACTGATGTCACTTTTACAAAATTGACCTTGACCAAAAATGAAGAACGTTCCAAGGCAACAGTTTTACGCAGCCTGGATATTTACAAGGTCATACCACACCCTTGGCCATACAAAACTTGGACAGTCTACTTAAGTTTGCTGAAGCACATGCTTAAGTATATTAATCCCTCATGCATTTTTGTCTGTCATTATAATCCTTTGTCTTGTTTTTTGTCTACGTTTGTCCGTCAGTAGGTTAGGGAACAAAAGCCTTGCTTCACCCAAACCTAAATGTTGTCTTGCTGGACCTTAAACTTTCATATCTTTACTCATCATAATTTCTTAATATAATTTTCAGTTTGTTATGTAACATTAACTGATGTTTATATATTGTATTTTAATGACAGCATTGAAACAAACATATCAAAAATTCAACAAAAAAAAAGAAAAAAAAAGAAGGAAAACTTCCAATGAAGTGTACTCTAGTCTTGTTGCATACCTTGTATGCAGTGATGTTCTGGGCCAGCATGTCCAGATCCAACTCTAGCGGAGTGTCCAATGATTCCGTCAGCTTGCCCAACAACTTGTCGTTGAGAGCGGCCATGATTAAAAACTCCCGCTGGTCGATGGTTTTGTCATTGTTGAGGTCAAAAACCTGTCAGGAGAGATCAGAGACATAAATTCCTTACCTTAGACCATGTTCTTATGGCAGCGTCTAATGGGCACTTGTTGCCCCACTCCCCCCCCCCCCCCAAAAAAACCCCAAAACAAAACCAAAAAAAATTGATAAGTTATAAAGCAAAAAGATCAGACAACCATCTTTGAGCAGTATCGGTGTTCCTCGTACCCACTGCTCTCTCACCCTAGAATGGGACGATTACAATATCCAAAAATCTTGGATATTTTAATTAGATGCTAGCAGACGATGTATTTTGGGGTTTAGTGAGATATAGGGTTCTGTAAAGAACATTTGCTGCAGTACGGAGACCAGGACTAGGCCATCAAACTTTCTATGCATTGCAGATAGACATTTATTTCCTTATAATTTGGGATTATTTTAATGTAAAATCAACCATAAAAACATCGGATATGTAGGCAAGATTCTGTTTTCTTAACATTTTTTTAACTGGTTTTTTTTTGCATATTCTTTTGTTGCAACCAATCAGTGTTGCGGGAATCACTTTTCCCACCCAGGGTCTAGTGATGAAAACCCTGGTAGACCCTGGGAATGAGGTGGTTGTGTCACTTTTTTCCACCTAGTGAGAGATTGGGGGGGGGGGGGAAGACGGGGGAAATCACTTAATATGTGCATTATCAGCTCTTAAAAGTTGATTCTAGTCATCAGGCCAATAATCATTCCTGATATCATCTCAGCTTCCAAACTATCCCAGCTTAGAATGATCCATCCTTCCCTTCTTGCCTACCTGCATGAAGGCTCGTCCTGTCTCCCTATCTTTGCCCTTGTACATCCTCTTGAAGAGCTCTTGTAGAGTAATGACGCCGTTGCCATCAATGTCTAGCTCCGCAAACTTCTTCTCAAAGACCTCCTGTTGTTGGCTACTGATGAAATTGTAGATTTCTGCCATCTAAAATAGAAAATGGGAAAAAAAGGAAGCTTGTTACTGTCACCATCTCTGGCCTAATTTTATTAGATTTTTTATAATTTAATTTGTTCTGGTCCACTGATGTATTATCTCTAGGTCATCCTCCAATTTGGTGGTTTCCTGTTTTTTCTTTTTTTCTTTATAGAAGCCAGACCAAAACAACTTTGTAGATATATAGTCTCGAACAATGTTCCAGAGCTTTTTTGTTTTATTTGCACACAATCGTCAAACCACAAATCACAAGGGTGTGATTTGACCAAAGTCAAAAATCCTGAAAAATAGGAAGCAGGCCTGGGTCTTCCTCTGGTCTAGAGGACAAAGCCCCCTGAACCTCCAGGATGTTTAATTTTGGAGGATTTACAGACTCTCCACATCCCCACAAACAAGAAACTAGAGGTTTGGACACAATACAGGCTACTTCTTTCTTTCGTTGGTGGATACTTCTCTTCTTTCCTTGGTGGCTACTTCTTTCTTTCCTTGGTGGCTACTTCTCTTCTTTCAAGAAAATTTTGAGGCAATGGGAGGTTTGTAAAAAATCCTGAAATCAGGAAAAATCCTGAGAAATTACAGACCTGATATAGGTTTAACTTCAATTTCATTGACATAACAATTTAATATAGTATTATGACAACAAAGCTGTAATTTTATTTATTTTTACTGACATAGTTACATGTCACAATGAAAACAAAAAAAATACCATACCATAACAATATAATTATAAGTAGTTAAACAAAAATAAAGTATTTGAAAAATAAAATAAATTGGGCTTTAAGAAAGGACTAGCTTATAAGAGTGTAAATTAAGGAGATTCCTCTGTATAATGATTCAAGTATTAAAAAAGATGCAAAGAACTTTGATGAATTTTTTTTTTTTTTAAACTGACTGACTGACCCTTGATTTGGCTGGTGACACCTTAGCTTCCATCACGATCGAATCTTTCACCTTCTTGGCTGCCTTGGCCCTTCTCTCTTCTCTTTTCTTTGCCCTCCGTCTCTCAATATCCTTCAATTCTTCATCACTCCGGACCTTACCGAACACATCCTCGTTGTAATCCACGTCGTCGTCACCCGTCTTGAAGTCGTCCAGATTGAGTTCTGATTCTTCCAGGTGACCCACTTTCTCCATTCCTCCTTTGAGGAGGTTGATCTTCATCAATCCTTGCTCCATGGCTGCGATCTTGTCGTCGTTGATGAGCATTTTCATGAGGGCTTCCTCGGCAGTCATTGGACTTGGTTCTTGGGAGGTCATCCCAGTGGTGGTCTCCACCTGCTCGAAGGCCTCTTTGCTTGAGCTGTCCCACTTGAAATTACTAAACATGTCCACTACGTCCTCATCTGCTGCCTCCGGGTTGTTCAATTCTGTCAAAAAGGCACTGCATGGAGAAATAATATCAATGAGTAATACCTTTGATCTGGACATGATAGATATCTTGAACTAGGAACCTGAATTGTCAGGGAGAAGTGTGAGAAGGTGTATTACTGAGACACTGGACAATGGAAACCAACAGCACTGATGACAATGTTATACAAACAAGCTCAGATGGTTTCAGGAAAGATTGCTACATGTGAAGACAAGAACAGTGGACCATAATATGGACAAAGACCATGCCAGGGACTGTATTCATCACTTTTGGGACACCAGACTCCTCAGAATTTGGGGAATACAACCTGCAGCTACTTCCAGTGTTGGACAAAGAAAATAACTCAACATTGTTTTCTGTCGTAATTAGTCTATTTCAGAGAAAACATGAAATCAAATTGAATTTCCAATATTATAAAGTGAGTTATCCATACTATTTAGTCCGGGTTGTTCAATTCAGTCAAGAAGGCACTGCATGGAGAAATAATATCAATGAGTAATGCCTTTGATCTGGACATGATAGATATCTTGAAATATCTACAGTTCCCGCCTGCATGCCTCAACGAACTAATCCTCCAGCATCCAGTCATCGCGTGATCCTCCAGCAGCCTACTTAAGCAGCAGCATTTCCCAGAGTCCGGCATTCTCCTGAGGACGATCAGAGCATACTGATCAAAACGTCCAGTTGTAACCTCCAGTTCTTTTCAGAACTAATTACTACTCAATTGAGAATTTCACATGGTGTCACCGCAATTAGTCTTACTTATCCATATTGTTTAATTATGATAAGGCCGCTAGCTTGCACAAAGAAATACTCTCATTTGTTTCCCTCTAAAAACAAAAACTGTACTTACTCTTTTCCGTTCTTCTTTTTCTGAGTCCTAGAAATCCTTACATTTGGCATCATGCTATTGAGAGAGAGACAGGAAAAAATGTTTATAATTAAACAGTGAAGGGGGGAAAAAGGTGAAATGAGCTTTGAATGACTTCATTGAAGCCACAATACACTTTTGGTAATTTAAAAAAACATAAATGATCACTGTTTTACTTGAAACTTACTTGGTGTAACGTTGATGATGGTATGAAACATCCCTTGCAATATTTCTGTCTCATATACAATCATTTTAATAAAATTAGTGTTTTTTTTATCTATGTTTTCAAAACTGGTGAACCAAATCCAATTTTTTTTTACATAAGATATAAAAATAACCTGGGATTATCTTGAGTATTTTCAACACCAAAAAAACACAGTTTACCTTTGGAAGGATCAGATGGGATTTGACTTACTTTTCTATTTCGTTTTTCTGCGCACTATCACTGCCAGTTTCTTGACCTGGGAAGAAAAACGAAATAATAATGAAAACATTTGGTTCACGACAAATATCAATTATTAGCAATGATCAATTTCTCAAAATGAACTAGGAAATGCAGTGCATACGGTAGTATGAAAAATATTGTTCTTTAGTTTATTTTGGTTAATAATAAATTAACTCAATTAGCTGTGCATGACATAACATTAGGTAAAACTTGGTGAAGAGGATAAGTAAGACTAATTGCGGTGACACCATGTGAAATTCTCTATTGAGTAGTAATTAGTTCTGAAAAGAACTAGAGGTTACAACTCGAAGTTTCGATCAGTATGCCCTGATCGTCTTCAGGAGAAGTAATTTGGCATTACTTCATAAGCACAAATCATACAAGTATCCAATTAAATACACAAGAGTTAAAACATTACATGCATTAGTGATACTTAGTTGCATCTTTTTTTTTTAAACAAATATTTGTGGGGAAAAATTTCATTTATTCAGAGCAAAAATGCGAGTTTCTGGATGTTTTTTGCAAAATAAGAAAACAATGTTGAAATCACATCTGTGCAAAAAGAAAGATTTTTAAGATACAATGCATTAAAACATGTTTAAAAATAAGAAATGTGCTATTGCTTTTGAGATATAAGATTAGTGGTGTTTGAAACGAAAGTGCAGCATTGTTAATTCACACAACATGGTAACAGGAAGATTGGGGAAGCTTCAACTTCCAACCAAAGGTACAGAGTAGCGACTGGTAAAAAGACCGAGGTCTGGAAGTTGACGCCTCTCCTAATAGTCAGTACATCATACAAGAGTTATTGATAACAGTGGAAAAAAAAGAAAAGTAATCACGCAAAATTCTCAGTTTCAAAAATGCTTTTTTTTTCTGAAGATGAGCCTGTGCAAGAGAGATAGAGATAATAGAGCAATTCCGTGCTTCAAAATCAAACCAGTATAGTCACATCAAAGAAGGAGAAAGCTGTGAATTGAGAGTAGGTAACCTGCCACCCAGTAGAGAAGCTTCAGACACAGCAAACTTGTAGGACATGCCATAGCAATCACACCAGCCAAACCTACCAGTCTCATCGGTCTCTTCATCTCCTGATATATCGTCGTCTTTATCTTCTCCATCAAGCGGTGTTCTCTCTTCTTCTGCCATCTCCCTATTGTCTGCATTTTCAGTCTCGGTCTTTTGAGGGTCGTCAGTTGGGTCATGACCCCCGACCTGCTCCGACTCATCTTTTGCATGCGTCTCCCCGTCAATGACGGTATTTCCCTCCACATCTAATTGATCTGACTTTTTATTGGTTGGTACAGGTGTTGTCATGGCAATATTGTTTTCATTTTTATTTGTTTCTATGGTGATCTGAGATGTGTTTGTGTTATTACCTTGTGTATGTTTCTCCTTCTGAATCGATTCTGATGAAAGCTTTGTCTATTAAGTAAAATAAGGATAATATTACTGTTATCTGAAACATTTCAAGGGATGTTTGATATCATCATCAAAGTAAAGTTTCATGTAAAAAAGTCTCCAGTTTCTGGTCATAGGTCGGCTTCAAAATTGGTGTGGTGACAAGTTTTTGTTTTCTTTTGCCAACCAATGAAATATATGATGCATGTATACATGGTTATTGGAAACAGACCAAATTTCCTATGCAGAGAGTATGGTGGCTAAGAGAGGCCTCACAAATCATGCAAATGTTCAAACCCCTATGTGAAAAAGTTGTTTAAAACACAGCACGGCAGAATTCCAATCGATCCAGCAATTCTGGCTGCAATTGGACATCGTTTCATAGCAACAACAAAACTAAAAATGCTGAGGCGATGTGTGCAGAAACCAGAAACCAGAGACTTTTTTTGGCCTAATCATTTGTTTTTTGAGAATAACAATAATGTACAGTGGATAAATCTGAACAGACCAATGTGCATATGTCTTGAAGAATTTATTTGAAAATGCAATCAACTGATACAAACAATTACTAGCGAAAATTTGAAGAAAACAAAATCTTTCAACAGGTTTCAGTTTTACAGTTAATTTCAATCAAAGCATTTCCAATGCAATCGTGTAAATGTTTTAAATTTTTAAGTAACATACCTGCCAAGTACCATGTCCACTGGTAACCGTGCCTCCATACCTGCCATAGGAGCTCACTGGTGAACTATGCATATTCATGAGGTGTGGATGGACCAATCGGGTTGCATGCAAAAGAAATGATATGGTGACACATGCAAATGACATGCAAATTGCTTTAACAATTTAAACTAGTTTAATACAATAATATATTCTTGGTGGAGACAAAAAAGAAAAGTCGTGGTGTGGAGGTGGGGTGGGGAGGGGAGGGGGGAGGGGAGGGGGGGCGGGGGCGGGGGAGGGGGCAGAGGAGGGGGAGGGGGTGGGGGTGGGGGTGGGCAGGGGTGGGGGCAGGGGTGGGGGTGGGCAGGGGTGGGGGCAGGGGCGGGGGTGGGGGCAGGGGCGGGGGAGGCACCTATAGCTCTCCCACAATTACATTATTCTTAATATAATCATAAAAGCTTCTGTAGCTATATATAATTTCCTCATAAATCCCAGTGAAAGAGTTTTCACTAAAAAATAAAAAGAACATCAGACATATGGAATTTTTACACATACAATGCCCTAGACTTGCTACCTTGGTTCATTTTCACCACTAGAGGGTGACGATGTGCACGGAGCAGGCAGGTGCTTTGAACATATTTTACATCTGCAACGTTTATGCATTGCTATCTTGTATTTGTAGAATGACACTGCACAAAAACACTGATCTGAACCAGCTAACAAAATACATCTCTAGTGTCAGAGTTTAAAACTAGGGTGTCCCAACTGGGTATCCTAACTACTGAGGTAAGGTTAAAATGAAGACAACAGAAAAGACTACTTGTGCTGGACATGCTAACAAGTTAACCTTTGAACTTTGACCTTACCTTCCTCTCTTAGCTGACCTGGCCTGTGTGAGTTGTCTAAGTCGATCCATCTCCTCGCTATCCACCATGTAGCGATTGAATAACGGCACGCCTGACCCACACATGTGATACTTCCGATCCTTACGATGTGCCATTACCTAAACGCAGGGGTGAGATTGGACATATATAAGTAACACATCTTGAAATATTGGCTGTTGGTCTGAAGACTGCCTTAAGTCTTAATTCCAGTGTCCTGTTTTAATCATTTTTAGCCATACAAAATAAACTTCTAAGCCTGATTAGATAATAGATCTTCAGGCTCCGCATAGTAAAAACAGTGAAATATAGTTAAAGCAATCTTTGCCAATGTATCCATTTCTAACAAGTTTGTAATAGCAAAGGCAGTGTTTATGACATCATGGTCATGTTCCATAACCAAATATTCATTATACTAGTACTCAAGCCCCTGTATGCTGGTTTTCCAGCCCACCTACCCCTCGCACCCCCCCCCTCCCCCCAAAAAAAATAAGAAAGAGATTTGAAGTATCTTTTTAGGATTGAGCTTATGAGAAGGGTTTTTCGCCCTCTAGATCCCAACAGGGTTATGCCCTTATGCAGGAACCACGCAGCAACCATGCTTCCACTATCATGTGCGGACCACTATCATGTGCGGACCCCTCTCTCGTTGAAGACATACAGCTGTATAAGACTGTTGGATTACCTCTGTGGATCTCTTGAGTGATCTGGTTTTTAGCAGGGCTGTCCTCTCCTCCTCAAACCTCCTGACTTGATCACTGGAAGATGCGTTGCTAGACATGGGATGGAGAACACCCGTAGCTGATCTGCTCCTGTTTATAACCAAATCATACAGATATCAAAACCAGTATATTTGCACCGTGCATGAGCTGTTGAGGGCATAATGTTGTTAGATCACTGTGGTTGAAAGGGCAGCGATAGTGTGTCCTGTTTGGCATATTTTGCAGTTGATGTGCACCCGAGCTTGGTACCAAAACATTTGCGCATAGGGTGCACGCACAATGCTCAGTTGACGCCTTAGTGGCAATCATCAAGACACTGGGTGCAAATTCATCGCTAGAGGGCTACAATGTGCGCTGAGCGAATACACTTTGGGGAAAATGTCTGTAAATGCATCCATAGTTTACATGAATTAAGAGATATGTATAAAAAATAACCTGTGAAAGTTTCCGCTTATTTCATTGACGAGAAAATAGTGAAGATGCATTCAGATTATTCATATTCATTCCAATGTGAAACTTCTGTCTGTCTTCAGATGACAGAAATTCATTTCAGAAATTATTTCACAAATTTTACTCAAACAATAGAATCTGAAATATGAATGTTTCAAGGGATCATTTACGATTGTTTAGGGATTACCATAGTGTATAGAAGATTTAAATAAATTTAAAAAAAAATTAAACAAAATATTGCTCCACAGAAAATGAGGAAGGTTTGTGGCAATACACTAGAAAAATGTTAAGTTGTTAAAATAAAATAAAAAAATCCATGGTACTCCCACCATAAACCTTCCTTGGATAAAATGTGGTTGATGTTGTAACCACATAATGGCATGGATCAGTAATGCTGACGTAACAATGTACATACACATTTTTTTAAAACTGGGTTTGGACAATTTGTTTTTAGACTAATAGCAATAAATATTATTGGACAATATCATGATTTGTATTTTTTCCAAGTAGACAAAACACACTGGTAAATACATTCATCCCCTAAAAACCATAAAGGCTTTCTTTGAAATATGCTGTCAAGTATCCCCACCCATTTCCCCCAAAACCACTAACTGAGAAAATCCAGCCAATATCCTCCTGTTCCTGTCTCACCTTCTATGTAGTTGCTGCCCTACTCTTGATGTCCCAAGGTACCGGTCGGAGCAGACACTGACATTTTTCTTTCCCCTGGAGCTGGGTGTAGAGGACTGGAGGACGTCAGAGCTCTGCACCTGGGGTAGTGGAAGCTGTTTCATCTTGGTTGTTGAACTAATGGGGTGGGGGTGGAAGGAAAAGGAATAAAAGTGAAAATAAAATAATGGTAATTACAATAACATGTATTAACAAACAACAAAATGAAACTGAATATTATATCGTTGTGTGCCCGGAAGAAGGTTGTAAGGCTCTACGACCTTCTTCAGGGCACACAAAATACAACTTTTTGTTCCAGCTGAAGGTCGTAAGCAATAAAATGGCTCCTTTGAAAAGAAGTAGGGCATAACTGTTATATATTTGTTGCTAGAATTACTCCCAAGACATGTTTTTCAATTCCCATGCGGAATTTAACTTTCCTACAATGACTTAGAAATGGCAGACGACCAAACTTTCACACTTTCTTGTAGGGCTGTGCCGGGTATCTGGGTATCCGGATACCCGACCGAAACAGTCATTACCCGGTTCCATTTTTCGGTTCCAATTACCGGTAAATGACTTTTTAAAATTCGGACTGAATATTTGAGCGGTGCAAACAGAAATCTATGACTCTTGAACAATGTAATGTTTACACTTTTACAGACAATTATCTTTAAATTCAAGAGATTGCACTCCAATAAAGAAAAGATCGATTTAAGTATGGTACCCTCTGTATTATAAAAGTCAATTTGTTACCATTTACAGTACATTTATTTGTACACCACCGGAGGCATGTTTTCAACAAAAATGAAAACGGGTATCCGGGTATCCGAAGTTTCCTGATTTCGGGTATCCGGTTCCAAAAATATCCGAAAACGCACAGCCCTACTTTCTTGAAACACAACTTTGCTTATGACCTTTTGCCGGTCAAACTTTCGTTACGTCCTTCTTCCGGGCACACGACAACATGTTAAAAGGAGTGAAAACCGTTGGTAATTACCTGATTAAAATATGACTGAATTATAATCCAAAAACTGACTTGATGTGAAGTTGGTGATGATACCAAACATCCTGAGAAATTATTCCGTCTGACATGATGTCATTTTTGAAATCGTGAAATAAACTACAAATTTTGAAACAGATCATGCCTATGATCCACTTACCACATTGGAATGAATGAAAATAAATCTGAATGCTTTTACACTATTTTTTAGTTAGAAATATACTCTGATCGTCTTCATTATCCTGAAGATGATCACAGCTGTACGCGATGTAATATATGCTTTGTGTACAAAACGTACCGCAGTAAACAGTTGTAACGTTCGCCCTCCCATAAATGTACGTCATCAAAATAGGCTCAGTGCAAGTTTCCCCGACGGCTTTTGTTTCGGGCCTGTTGTTCGCGGTAGTGGTGAAGTACATTTTCATAGGTTTTTTGAAGGGTTAAAGAAAAATAATGAAAGTCTTATTTTAGTGATTCCTACTTAGAATTACTTACTTTTTAAAACAGGGTTGAAAATATTTACCATTTTGTATGGTCTTTTAAATGGTGCTACCTCAAACCTTACTCCTACTGTACTTCCACCATGCAAAGCTTCAAATCCTACTTAACCCTAACCACCCCAAATCCTGCAAAATTCTCCAAGGGGCAAATTTTGGGAAAAATTCAGCACTGTTGGGAACTGGTCCTTTCACCTCTTCAAATGGGATGAAATTACCACCTGGCAAGAAGTACAGGCCATAAGTGCTGAATATGAAAGCTCAACGAAAATGCATAGTGCATTTTAAAGATAAGGGCATGTTTTCAAAAGTGCACTGATGGATATTGGAGGATTCAGGAAGGTTCCTAGCCAGAATACCTAGGAGGTTAGGGTTAAGATATGGCAAAGCAAAAAAAAAAAGAAAAAAAAAAGCAAGCACTTACTAGAAAGTCCATGGCACACTAGTAGAACAGCTTTAGGAGTTAGCAGTTAGGAAAGATGAAACAAAAATTAATGGTCAGTAACAAATACCACAACTGAAAAGCAAAAGGCAAATTGGCAGGACTCACACCAGTAAGATCTAAGACTGAGTTAACAGCTGGACAACCGTAGACTACCATGGAGAATGCATTGGGGGGGGGGGGTTGCAAACACAATTTTGAGAAAATAATATACATGCTGCAGTTTTTTGGTCGATAGCGGGAGGAAAAAAAACAAAAAAACATACACTCAAACCACCAACATACATATGTGCAGTGTAACATGGCAGATAGAACCAGGCATCCAAAAATACCTTAAACACTAGTCTCGGACCTTTCCACCAATTAAAACCCTACCCCATTCCATTTCAATGTCTATTTCTGAAGGAGGTGATGTGAATATGTTCTATCAGTCATAATTGAGTCAGGTTCAACTAAGCTCTTAATCACGATTCTTTTATTAACCCTCCTACTACTACAAGGGTCAAAATCAGTCAAAATGTTGATGTACTTGCCAAGGTATATCTAGTGCACTTAAAAGTCAAACACTTTCAAACCTTACGTGTAGTAAATACCATTTACAGGTCAATATGAGTCGACCGTTTTTGACTGGTAAAAGCATTGTCTGGTATTGTTCAGGGTGGTCAAAATGACAGTCAAAACCAGTCAAAAATGCCCCCCGTGTGCACATTTGGGTCAACAGTCAAAAACAGGCAGTTGACTGATTTTGACCTCGATAGCTACTTGCCATTAAAGTGCAGCTATAGGAGGGTTAAAAAAAATATTAAAACAAATCTTTTGTCCGGTCCCAAGTACTCTGCGTCTTGCACCATCCTCATTTGTGTTCCTTTTACACCTGACTAAACTTCTGCACACTCTTGTGTATATGTATATGTGTGTATGGTTATTTTGTCCATTAAATACCTTTGAGACAGAACCTGTAACATAAGGCCATTATATTTTATATTAATGTATATTTATGAATCCTGTCTGTGACTGGACCAACAAGCTTTTGGGCTACAGTGTTTTAGTACACTTTTGTTGATCCTGGCCATCATAGATTGGTTTAAATGTTCGCTTGTCTTCACTGTGTACTCTATACCATTCCCTCTTAGTCTTAACTGTATTATTGTATATTGTTCCTAATGTATTGTTCACATGTTTTATTGGCCAAATAAAGAATAAGAATAAGAATAAGAACCCTCCTACTATCGCTGCACTTTAGTGGGAAGTTACTACAGAGGTCAAAACCAGTCAACTGCCTGTTTTGACTGTTGACCCAAATGTGCACACAGGGGCATTTTTGACTGATTTTGACCACTCTGAACAATACCAGACAATGCTTTTACCAGTCAAAAAACGGTCGACTCATTTTGACCTGTAAGTGTACTTACTACACGTAAGGTTTTGACAGTGTTTGACTTTTAAGTGCACTAGATATACCTTGGCAAGTATATCAATATTTTGACTGATTTTAACCCGTGTAGTAGTAGGAGGGTTAACAATTATTTTGCATAAAAAAGTATGTATACTTTGCAGGTTGCTTTTTGTCCTCATTACCTTGGTGATGACAGTGATGTTTCTACTCTTTGCTGTGGGACTCTCACTCCAGATGCTGCATACTGATAACACAAATAATACAAAAATACAAATAACAGAAAAATATCATAACGGGAAATTATTGTTGGTTTTACTTTTAGGGAATAAAAGATTAAATATCTGTACAGGGTAAAAAGGGAGTGAAACTTGATCTCAATTAAAAACCTCCTACAATCAGTGCAATTTTTGAAACAACCCATTCAGGCCACTCCAAGCCATTAGCTGTTGCCAGTGGCCTCCTATGGTTACCCTTCTGTGCACTGTCACACCACTGAGATTACAGGGTAAAGTGGTCTCCCATCGATACATTAATAATAATAATAATAATAATAATGTGTGGACTTATATAGCGCACGTATCCACCAACTGAGTGGTGCTCAAGGCGCATATTATTACCCCTGCTCATAAGGCTCATAAATCATTCCTGAAGCCATCTCAGCTCCCTGGGGAGTATACAGCTCAATTGCTGCCATTTCAGCACATACAGGGCTAATCAACCAACTCTGCCCTCACAGGTACCCATTTAACCCCTGGGTGGAGAGAAGCAATTATGGTTAAGTGTCTTGCTCAAGGACACAAGTGTCACGGCCGGGATTCGAACCCACATTCTGCTGCTAACACCAGAACTTGAGTCCGGTAAGCTAGACCGCTTGGCCACGACACTCCACATTGCAGGCCATACTATGTTCAAACATTTACAGTGGCCTTGGGTGGCATAGTTAATTTTGTAAGATTACTTAGAAAGGACAGCAGGCTTGTATGTACTAAAGGTTGGTGAAGAATATTGAAAATTGAGTGGATCGGAGTGGCCTCCATGTGTAGTAGGGTTAATCAAATACCCTTATACATTGGACGAACGGCCATCCCACATGTATAAACTATATATTTAACGCATGTGTAATGGAATAAAAACCATTTATGAAATCACTTGCTTCACAATGTTTGTTGACCTTTACAAAAGGAAAAAAAAACACGCTATGAAAAAAAAATTGTAAATCCACAACAGTTGTTGAAGGAAAGTTGTAATATTCTAGAAATAAGATATAGTTCAATATACACGTATGCCATGCAAACCTTTTGATACAGTTGGTGCCTAGTGGTCAGGTGTTCTGCCATGAGAAAACCAAGCGTTCGCTGGCTATACCCAGACTGCGCGTCAGTGCTGACCACCGAGGGCGCTGATTGAGATCGTGCCACAGACTGGGCCCTGTGCGTATGAACGGAGGGCAATTTGGGCGATGTCGATCCCAATCCTGGCGCAGCTGACATGATTCAGCAGTCCGGTTTAGTCAATTATGAAAGAATGGTACACATTCAATCTGAATGCATTTACACAGCCTTTATATTTCAGTAGTGACACTTGTCACCATGTGGTACATGCAGACAGACTCAAACGTAAACAATGTTTGGATGACCCTCAAGATAGCAAGAAATGACGTTTATTTTTCTCACGTAGCTCCGTATTAAAACTATTGTCAGCTCTCGTGACGTCTTGCGAATTGTTGGCACTTGTCATATAATACTGTCTCATCCAACATCATCGACTTCAAACCTCACACCATATTATAGATGAAGCATACAGGCCCTGTGTATAATTAGATCAAATTACAATTTTTCCAACTTTGGACTAGGGCAGCTTAACTTGCAGTTGAAAACAATGAGCGCACAAAGTTCTCACAACCCAAGCACAGTGCGAATGATGCAAAGTTAACATTTATTCCTATTGAGAATGAATTCAGGAATATCCTTGAAGATACACTCCTTACATCACTGTCTTCTTCAGATTTTGAACATGTATACAAGGCACATCCTAAAAAACTTTCCTTGGAAGATTCCGATGGGAGAATTTTATTTTCAATTCTACATGTACACTAGTTGCTTATAGTAATTACAAAAATTTCTCCTTCAATAGTGTCACTGAAGACTCACGCACCCTAATCTTCACTGTGTTGTTTCACTGTCAATGCTGAAAGGACACATCAGGAAGTTCTCTCCCTAGTCTTCACCCTGTGTGTTTCATTGTCAATGCTGAAAGAATTACCAACTATCAGATGGAAGTCTACCGGTGTAACACGGCATTCACTTCTGTGTTCTTTGACTTAGTAGCTTAGAAGAAGATTCAAACATTGCAACACACAGCCAAATCTTAAAATCAATACCAGACAACAATAGGGGCGCAGCCATGATGTACTGGTTTTGCTTCGGAAGAAAGCCAAACACTCTCGACTGGGATGGTTCTTTCATGTTCCACAGACTCCATTACACATCATGCTGATTCAAATGTAAATTAACCATTTTCAAGAAGACAGTGGTTATACGTCAATATGTATTGGCCAAGGGCTAAAGCTGCCAAGGTTTGGGGATTTTGTTTTCTCTGTTTGGACTTGTGCAAAGGAAAACATTCCGGATTAAGTTTGGCTTTATTGAAAGGAATTCTGTTTTGGAAACAAAGTTGGTCAGTCAAGTGTTCATCTTTGGATTTTGGGGCTGATTTCTGGGAGTCGAAATATGGGATAATTTAATAATGATAATAATAATGATAATGTATTGTTCTTATATAGCGCGCTACATACAAATCTCAGCGCGCTGTACAAAAGAGTATAATAAAAGTACAATATGTCGAGATATAATACAAAATAGAAACAATTGGGTATTAAAACGAATAAAAATAAAGAAAAACAACTAGTAAAAATGATAAAAGAAGTAAGATTAAAAATGCAGAGTAAAATATGTATGAAGAACAGTTACTGATAAAACAAAACACATGATTTTAAATTTCAAATTTCTTAAAATTTAACAAACATTAACCCTAACCACCCCAAATCCTGCAAAATCCTCCAAGGGGCACTTTTTGGGGAAAATTCACCTCTTCAAATGGGACACAATTACTACCTGGCAAGAAGTACAACCCATAAGTGCTGAATATGAAAGATCACAATGAAAATGCATGGTGCATTTTGAAGATAAAGACATGTTCACAAAAGTGCACTGATGGATTTTGGAGGATTCAGGAAGGTACCTAGCCAGAATACCTAGGGGGTTTAGGGCTAATAAGTGTACTCACTGTGGAATTTTAACAGTTGCTAATTTCGTACTCAGCTATTTGATTGTTGACCTTTTTATATTATCTATATAAAACACCCTTTTGGAGTAATGCTTTATACATTTAAGAACCATATAATCTGTCTGTTATTATTATTATAAAAGTGTCTACATGAGGCAGTTATTAAAAAATTATCACTGTGAAATTAATGATTTAAATATACTACTCAAAACAATTTAGGGAACACCGGATTTTTAACATCAAATAAGTTTGAAATGTTCCATGAACCGGGATTTTCATTTGCAACCCCCTCTCTCTTTCAGTAGTCATGTCATAAAATGTGTAATCACTACATGCATCCTTTATCATCTGTTTCATTGTGCAGTTGTTTCTCATCAATTCTGTGGAACATTGTGTTTATCTGAAATAAATGATCTTGCTTTAACTGAGATTATTCCGGTGTTCCTTAAATTGTTTTGAGTAGTATATTTAAAAAAAGAAAATTATTTTTAAAACTCATTAGTGACGGATATGGACCAAGAGAATCGAGATTATTTCATCAAAGAAAATTTGTTAAATTTTTTAATTCATTTGTTTTCAACAATGCAAACGAAAGAAGCATATTACACAATGTACTATTCCTTGTTCAAATTGAAACTTATGAAAAAACTTTACTCCAACAAAAGTCAAAGTTGACAATTGTTCAAAGTTGACAAACACTTAAACGTTGCTAGCTCCCATACCACTCCCCTGGCAGTTGTGTGTGCCTGAAGTTTATTTGAGTAAACTGTTTAATAAACGTGATACCCTCAATTCAACTTCAGGGCTTTCTGGTCAATACCAAATGGTGGTTCTTTCAAGTGGGTGGCAATTTCATACAATCAAAGAAATCGTAGACACTACTAGCTGTACTATGTGTGTAAACATTTTAAATGATTGGGATTATTAGAACTGATGGCATTTCTGATATTGTGTGTTTACTCTTGATAAATGATATTCTATTTAATGGATATTCATTATGCAGGTCAAAAGACTATGTATCGCCATGGTTGTAGACTACAGTGTGTCTAGAGACACCCCACGCATTGGGCTAAAGTCAACCAAATTTGCTTAGCACATAATAATTCAAATAATTCAAAGTTTGGTCAGTATGGACCCCCCCCCCCAAAAAAAATAAATAAATAAAGTCTCTGGTTTCTGATCATAGGTTGGCTTCAAAATTGGTGCGGTGACGCACTTTTTTTTTTTGGTGGGGGGGGGGGGGAGGTAATTTTTTTCCCCAACCAGTAACATGCGTGATACATGTATACGCGGTTATTGGAACCAGAACAAATTTCCCATAAAAATAGTATGGTGGCTACGAGAAGCCTCATACTTTCATACCCCTATGTGAAAAAGACATTTTAAACACAGCACGGCAGAATTCCCATCGATCCAGCAATTTTGGCTACAATTGGACATTGTTTCATAGCCAAAAAAAAAAAGAATGAAAAATAAAAATGCAAATGCTTGGGTCTCAGCTGACGTACGAGGAGACCAGAAACTGGAGACTATTTTTTTTGGCCCGATGAAAAAAGTAATATGAAGAACATTTTTTCCTAGCAATCGCTTCTGCTTTACAGCAAAGCTTCATGTAATTAGCTGTTAAGGTAACATCGCCAGAGACAAGCTACAATGTACTTCAAGTGACCGTATTTAGATAAATTATCCTGGTATTACTGGGTACTTACGTGTACAAAGCTCTCTGCAAAATCAACATTACTGCCGGAAGCTTGGGCACCGATCTTAGGAAACGACTGATCCAATGTTATCTCAGTAGCGGTGGGAACTCGCATACCATGAGTGATATTACAAGGAGCTTTGGAGGTTTGCAGTGTCCCATGGCTGTTGGCTGACTTGTATGGCAGCAGCATGGGATCTATCTTAAGAGGGCCGTAATGCTGGTGGACGTGAAAGTCCAGACGAAAGCTTCCAAGACTTGGTGCAATTAGCTTTTTGTAAAGTTTGTCGGTTTCATGGAACTCTAAAAAACAAAATTAATTATATTATAATAATAATAATAATGTGTGGACTTATATAGCGCACGTATCCACCAACTAAGTGGTGCTCAAGGCGCATTCTTTTTTACATGCATTACACAACACACGGGACCTACGGCTTTACGTCCCATCCGAAGGACGAAGCAATTATGGTTAAGTACCTTGCTCAAGGACACAAGTGTCATGACCGGGGCTCGAACTCACACCCTGCTGCTGGCAACACCAGAACTTGAGTTCGGTGCGCTAGACCGCTCGGCCACGACACTCCAATACAATATTTAAAATTATAATACTAAGTAAAAAGTCACATGTATATTGTCTGTGTACGTAGTTCAACGCATTCGTGAAATAATGTTAACATTTGGCTTAGCATTTCTCAGAAAACTTACAAAACTATGGCGTATTACTGGTTGCATAAACTTATCTAAGTCATGCTTGTTACAAAAATAAAAATCATAGTGAAATTGTATGATTTACTGGAAAGTTAGTACTTGTGAAGGTGGAAACAGTTGTTTAATCACTGATTTTACTAGATACAAATATTCAGGGATGTACATGTACATGACCTCATTTTGTTTTCATGAACTTCTGTGATTTGATTGTTCTATGCTGTCAGTGAGCTGTTGTCTGTGGAAACCAAAACATGTTAATACAAAAATTGGCATTACAATGATATTTGAAAGAAACTTAAATCCTCAAAATGGACATAATAATAATAATAATAATAATAATAATGTGTGGATTTATATAGCGCACGTATCCACCAACTAAGTGGTGCTCAAGGCGCATTATATTATTATCCCTGCTCATAAGGCTCATAAATTATTCCTGAAACCATCTCAGCTCCCTGGGGAGTATACAGCTCAATTGCTGCCATTTCTAGCGCATATAGAGCAAACCAACTCTGCCTTCACAGGTACCCATTTAACCCCTGGGTGGAGAGAAGCAATTATGATTAAGTGTCTTGCTCAAGGACACAAGTGTCACGGCCGTGATTCGAACCCACATTATGTTGCTAACACCAGAACTTGAATCCGGTAAGCTAGACCGCTCGGCCACGACACCCCATGTATATTCCTTATTAAAAAAAAGCGAACAAAGACTAGGCCTACTTAATTCTTTGATGTTTACTTGGTCTGTAGTGGAAAATTTATGAGAATATGAAACATAAATATCAATTTATTAATTTGATAAAATGTTAACAGCATTTTTACACATTTCAAAGTACTTTTTGCAAAAATGATAACCACCTTCCATTTTATTGGTCTTTCAAGAACATTGATTAAAAGTTTTTAGAGCTTCTCCAAATGTTACCTTTTTATTTTTAAATGTAAAAAGTTACGTTTATTTGCAAGATTATAAACAATTGTACAACCATGTGGAATAAGATGAAGCATGACTCAACACTTTTTTCTTGGGTACATTTACTGAGCCCCTGGAAAGAATGTTGTATCCGACCGCCACTTTTTAAGGTTTTTGGGGGATTTTTTTAAAACCACTAACCAGTTAAAAAATTATTCTATCGATTTTTGGGGGTACTGAAAGTGAAAACTATCTTTAAAATCCACTTTCATGATGGTTTTCGGACTTTATTTCCCTTCTAAAAAAATCCTCCCTTTCAGAAAATAGAAGGATCCTATTATAGTTGCCACTGCTCATGTACAATGACTGTGTTGATCACAAACGGGGGAGTTGACAAGATCAGACTGACATGACTGAGGAAGTTATCGTATACCAAAAATGCCCGATTTTTCATGAAATAAATATCCTGGAATAATTTGAAGTATATGTCCATCATCATCCATATGTTCTCCACCTTACTGGGGAGGTAAGATTACATTATTGTTTATGAATGAGAAAAAGTGGTGGTCAGATACGACATTCTGCCCGAGCCCCTATAAACTTTTACACTTTGAGGTGAGACATTAATAGCAATAAACCCATCACGGTAATATGCGCCATGTTTTGGACGGGGCAAAATTCTTTATTTCGAACACTCGTTGCCGTCTGCGACCCAGCGCTCGAACTTCACGTACATTCCAGACGCGTACGTGAAGTTCGAGCGCTGGGTCGCAGACGGCAACGAATGTTCGAAATAAACAATTTTGCCCCGTCAAAAACATGGCGCATATTACCGTGAAAGGGAGCGACATTAATTTTTTGATGACCAAAATTCATGCGTATGACCACACATTGAGAATAAACATTTTACATGGAATCCTTCACGGAAAAAAATGAAAACCAAACTTCTAATTTAATTTGTATTTAATACAACCGCTATTTGTGCACAATGTCTAAGCACGTGTTTATAGCAGACGACAAAATGGCCAACATCTCACATTGCTCAAAATCTCCCAAAATATCATTTCCAATCCTCACTTGACTACATTTTCCGCTCCTTAAGTGTGTCCTCTGTCATCATTTAAAGGAAAATGTGTCATATTTATCATAATTTTGATAGAAAAGTGGCGGTTGTATTCGACATTCTTTCCTATTTATAGCCTTAGGTGCGTCAGTTAATACATGGTCATGGAGGATACTTTGTGTGTTCAATCTGTTTTGAGATGTGCCATTTTATTGTAACTAACTGTTATAATACAGCATCATTTGGGTAGAATGTTGTATCCGACTGTCACTTTTTCTCATTAAATATAACCAATAATGTAACCTTACCTACCTAGTAAGGTGGAGAACATATGGATGATGATGGACATATACTTCAAATTATTCCAGGATATTTATTTCATGAAAAATCAGACAGTTTTGGTATACGATGACTTCCTCGGTCATGTCAGTCTGATCTTGTCAACTCCCCCATAAGTGACCAACACAGTCATTGTACATGCGCAGTGGCAACTATAATAGGATCCTTCTATTTTCTGAAGGGGAGGATTTTATTAGAAGGGAAATAAAGTCCGAAAACCATCATAAACGTGGATTTTAAAGATAGTTTTCGCTTTCTGTACCACCACAAATCGATAGAATCATTTTTTAACTGGTTAGTGGTTGCAAAAAAATTCCAAAAAAGCCTTTAAAAAGTGGCGGTCGGATACAACATTCTTTCCCATCATTTTGCTCCAAATATAAATATATACAAAACTATGTAGGCTAGGACCTAATGAGTAATAATGCTGTTATAACAGTTAGTTAGTAAAACAGACACTTTGAAAAATAATGCAGTAGGCCTAGTCACTTTTAATAAATATGACAAATAGTAAATATGACAGATAGTAGAAAGTAAAACCCCCTGCCCTGTTTCAAACAAAGCGGATTTTATATTCATGACACAATATAAAATTGCAGTTTTGACAGTTCACTGTACTGCTGTACGTTAAGTAGGCCTAACGTTAGTAAGAATAACCTAAATGTAAATAAAACTGAATTTCCTCTACCTTTTTTATTCTCAGAGTCAGAGATCATTGTTCTTGTTCATAACACTGAAACAGATTAAACAAATTCATCCTCTTAATACGCTCCAACTCATCGATTTATATTTCAACAGGTTTGTAACCTTAAACGTTCAGGTAAAAATCGAACACTTTCGTTCCTAAACGAATTGATGGTGATTATGATATGATTCCACTGCACTTTAGTAAACATTTCACTGGTACTAGACTCAAGGTGTACCAAAAGTGTGTGCAACGACATACCAACGTAGTGCAAGTGCTGCCGCGAACCACGCATCCTTGCCAAACTACATGATCACGATCACATGCATGCTTTGTGTAAGTACAGAAATGTGACGTCAATTTATCAACTACCTGTTGCTATGCTACGACCTCAAATCAAATGAATTGGGAAAATTGTTGGCAAGTATCAGTGGCGGGAAGTGTCACAACGAGCCTAGTTCTCCTTCAAGAAAGATGGGGAAGAACAGGGGAAAAAATAAACATATTAGGCACACATCGAAAATTTTTACCCCTGTATGCGAACTCCTACCCTCCAAAGATAACATTGAATGAGTTACCCCAATCAAAATATTTCAGGGCTGGCTATTTTATGGGGGGGGGGGGGGGGTGTCATATTTTACAGGCATGTAGACAAATTTGCCCAGGGAGGGGCAGTGAATTTTTTTTGAAAAAACAGCCCCAGAAAATTTCGCCCAGATAATATTTTGATTGAGGTAACATCCCCCTACCACCACCACCACATGGGGTCAAATATGTCGCTGGTTAGCACAAGGGGTGTGGCGGAGGAAGTCCCCTTGGATACGCACCTCAGGATGCGGTTGTTGGTTGTTGTTTGTTGTTTTTGTGTGTGGGGGTGTTTCGATTGAGCTTCTTATAATATTCATTTGTCAGTTAAAATTCTGACTAAGTAAGACTAATTGCGGTGACACCATGTGAAATTCTCTATTCATTCATTCATTCATTCATTCATTCATATTTATTTCCACTTAATCAATATGAACAGAAAAGTTATAACAATAATTAAATGAACAGAAGATTAAGCGGTGGGCGTCGCCAAAAAGCAAGCTTGTCGAGTAGAGACGCCCATAATGTGTAAGAAAAGAAAATCCAGGAAAATAGTAATTACAGTAGTACCTTCCAGCTACACATGAAATAAACTTTAAGTTACACATGCATCAACAGAGGACCAACACAGACAGGACAAGACTGAGACAAATCAAGTACAATATAATGAGCAAAACCTACATGGGCATCATTTGAAAAAATATACATGTATACACCAAATAAGAGTATATAAGATTAATCATTACAAGAGTATTTTTCCATGAGCTGACTCTTAAGCTTTTTCTTAAATAAAGGCCGACTACCAAAACTTCTAAGACTAATATTTAACGAATTCCAGAATTTGGGGCCCTGGTAGACAATGAATTTATTTGCTTGAGCAGTGCGTGTGTATGGGATATGAAAATCCCTGGACTGTCTGGTGTGATGTTGATGGATAGCGGAATTAGAATTAAACATACGTTCAAAAGAACTGGGTAAATCATGAGCAAAGAGTTGATGCATAAAGATTCCAAGCTGAAGAGCATAAATATCATTAACTTTAAGAGTATTATGGTTAAAGAATAATGGATCAGAATGAGCTCTAAAATCTACACGGTCAACAATACGCAAGGCCTTTTTTTGTAAAACAAGAATTCTGTTTAAGAGACAAGTACTTGTGTTGCCCCAAGCAAGAATACCATAGGAGATATACGGCAGAATTAGGGCGTTATAAATATTATAAAGAATTTTAGAAGGAAAAAATATTTCAATTTGTTAATAATACCTATATTTCTGGAAATTAACTTACATAAATAATTCACATGATCGTTCCATGATAATTTTGCATCAATAAATAAACCCAAGAATTTGATACAGTTGGTTTGATTAATCGATAAATTATCAAAAACAATATCAGACGGAAGTGAGGTGACTGAGTTGCTAAATAACATGAAACAAGTTTTTTCAATGTTAAGAGATAATTTGTTGGCTTTGATCCATTTAGAAACACCAATGAGTTCTGAATTAACTGTGTTGACCAGAGTGAACAAATTTCTATGAGTATAAAATAAGTTTGAATCATCTGCAAATAAAATAAATGACAGGACCCTAGATGATTTATCAAAATCATTAATATAAATAGAAAAAAGGAGTGGTCCCAATAAAGATCCCTGTGGAACACCATACACAAGATCTTTGGAAGAGGACTGGTTGTCATTAAAATACACAAATTGATTACGGTTTGTAAGATAATTCCTGAACCACTCCAAGGCAACACCTCTGATTCCATAAAAGGAAAGTTTAACCAAAAGAATATCATGGTCGATTGTGTCGAAAGCCTTGGAGAGGTCCAGAAAAATTCCCAATGTATGAGACAACTGTTCATGACCAGTAATAATTGTATCCATCAATTGTAAAACAGCATGAGAGGTTGAGTGTTTCTCCCTAAACCCATACTGAGAACCAGATAAAACCTTATGTTTTTCTAAAAACTTAGAAGTACGAATATAAATTATACGTTCAAGAATTTTGGAAAAGGAACTTAAAATAGAAATTGGTCTGTAATTGTTAAGTAAACAAGGATCACCTTTCTTAAAAACTGGAATAACTTTAGCAATTTTGAAGGAATCAGGAACTATACCAGAACTTAAAGATTGGTTCATAATAAAGGTAAGTGGCTGAGAAATGGCAGTACTGTTAAGCATATAATAGTACTGTTAAGCATGTCATGACCAGAAGATTTCTTATCAGTTAAGTTTAAGACAATAGTGTGCATTTCTTGTTCAGTTACTGGGGGAAAAAAAATAGAGTGAGGATTTGGGTTATGAAGGTAGTCATGGTAATTCGCATCACAATTAGGAATTTGATTGGCAAGTATCGGACCAATGTTAACAAAATAATCATTATAATGCTCTGCAATTAACACGGGATCATTAATGCACTGGTTATTAACATTAATACTAGGTGCTTTGGAGGGCGTGTTATTTTTCAAAGCAGTATTAATGATCTTCCAGGTATTTTTAATATTGTTTTTCTCTTTTTCAAATTGCCGAGTAAAATACATTTGTTTAGCAAAACGCAATATGGTTGTAAGTAAGTTTCTATAATAACGGATGTACTTTTGACGATTAAACTGATTAGGAAAACGAAGATATTTGTGATAAAGTCTATTTTTATAATTTATAGATTTCAGTAGGGCAGACGTGATCCATTTACAACGAGGCTGAGATTTTCTATTGGAACGCTTAGTCCTGATAATGGGGACATTTTTATCATACAAATTATTAAAAATATTCATAAAATTATTAAAGGAAACATTAGGATTATCAGTGTTAAAAACCACAGACCAGTCACAGGAATCTAGATCAGATTTAAAACTACGAAGATTTGCATCAGAAGTATTCCGAAAACTACCTGAAGGAAAGGAATAAGTATTTGAAGTGAAAGGAAATAGTGTGAAAATTGGAAAATGGTCCGAAATATCAGAAACTAAAATACCAGAATTCGGAGGAGGAAGAATATTACAAAAAATGTTGTCAATAAGAGTGGCTGAAGTTGAGGTAACTCTGGTGGGTTTGTTTATGAGATGAATAAATGAATGGGCAAACATAGAATCCAAGAATTCCTGAGTCTGGCTGTGGTTGTCAACATTAAGCAAATTAAATTAAAATCTCCTGAGATAAGACACTTATTGTTCTCAGCAACAATACGATCTTGTAAATCCTGTACGACCAAATTAAAATCATTAAATGAGGCTGAAGGTGGCCTGTATATTACTCCTACAATAATGTTCTTATTATTGTGATTTTCAACTTCAATAAAAATGGATTCAAATGAGTCAGATGAATGGGATAAATCAAGTCTAACTTTATACTGAAGATCAGAGGAAATATACAAGGCAACCTCACCCCCACCCTGCCCGTACGGTTATTGGTCTCAAGCTGATATCCAGGAATGGAATAAGTATTAAACGGCATGTCAGAATTTTTGAGCCACGTTTCTGAGAGACCCATAACAGAGAAGTCAGAATGGAGAGTATGCAAATAATTTAGCATTTGATCAAAGTTTTTTGGGAGACTCCTAATATTCACATGCATAAAAGAAAATGTGGAACGATTATCACAATGTAAGGCAGCATTAAAATTAGATTCGTTAAAATAATCACAGGAATGATGATGATGATTCAGATTGTTGGGGTCAATCACAGGAAAAAACTCTTCAAACACAAAACTGGAATCATAAACTGAAGACCGGTCGGATATTTCAGCTTGAACAGAATTCATATCGAAAATAAGATAAGTTAAAACTCATAATTGATAGATGGTAAATACTCATAACAACAATAAATATAAGTTTGACACTTCCAATAAGACCAGTGGTGGCAAGAAACAATACAACCCATGCCATGAAGGCTGGCTCAGCATTGTACAAGAGATACATAGAAAATACACATACATGACACAAGACAAAACAGGACAAGACAAGGCAAATTAGAATATAAAACAGGTAAATAAAGTGAACAACAGCGTATAAATAAGCGATTTGTTTAACAAAGATTAATCATGACAAGTGTGTCTAGGGTAGGAAACTATTCACACCGATGAAGGCCCAAAATGATATACAGTTTGTACCAGAAAATTAATAAGGAAAAGACTTTCAAAGTAAAAAAGGTGGATCAATGAAGGGCCGCTCAAAAACTCACCCCTAAGCAAAGAGGGCAGCAATATGAAACAAATGATGCTAAGATGTTAATTTTACAGTTTCTGCAGATCTTCCTTGGATCCAACAATCACACGTGAGCCGTCTTTTCGACGAATTTCGATCCGGCCGTCCTGGGTCCAAACTTTATCGGTTGACGGGTGACGCTTAGCCATGGTGAGCCAGCCCTGGCGTTCTTGAGTAAGGCTCTCGTGAACATAAATGTTAGAGCCTTTAAACTTGGCTCTAAGGCGGTAGAAAGCAGCCCGTGAGTTGTAGTCCACAAACTTCACAACTAAAGGTCTTGCCCGTGGTTTTCCCGTTTTATCCAGACGAGGTCCAATGCGGTGAGATCGATCAAGGGCTTCAGGCCGTAGCTCAATGCCGAGATGCTGCTTGGCCGCTTCAGTGATTTTTTGGTCGGTATTCTCGGGTTGGGGTGTTTCAGGAATTCCATGAACAATGAGACAGTTACGTCTAGAGTATTGTTCTTGTTCGGAAAGCCGTTCAGTAAGATGGCGGACATCTTTCTCTAGACTGGCTATGTTCTTGTCTCTGTTAAGCAGCTCCAACTCCAAGGCTTTATGAATGTCCTGGGTTATGGTGTCGGCAATGGCATCAGACAGGGCAGGGATCAAAATGTCCAGAAGGGCCTGGGATCTAAGGGCTTCGGATATTGCAGCCGTCAGGGCTGCAGGTTCAATTGCAGTGGACTCACCAGCACATGTTGCAGTCGAAGCTAGTCTTTTGGGCATTTTGACGAAAGAGCAATAGGTTCCCAAAACGTTTGTGACGACTTGAAGATTGTTGGTATTCAGGTGAGATTCAAGAGATTTGAAACCTTACATCGAGTGGGAAAATGGAAAAACGGTAAATGTGTATTTGCCGGGAGCTACCACACAACACGTCCGTACGCTCTGATCACATACTATGTCTTTTTCTATTGAGTGGTAATTAGAGTTGTAACCTCCAGTTCTTTTCAGAACTAATTACCACTCAATTGAGAATTTCACATGGTGTCACCGCAATTAGTCTTACTTATCGTCTTCACGATCAGCGTTCTCGTCGCACCCTCCGTGAGTAGGTTCACCTGGGGAAACTAATGATCAAAATTGCTCGCCAAATCCCATGGATCCTGGCTCCGATCTCCAATGCAATGATGCAGGAAATGCCTTTAAAGACATAGGTCCTGCCGTTCGAATCCTCCAGCTCAACATCGAAGGTATCTCGCCTACATGAAAACGTGAAATCCTTGCAAAAATCTGCCACACAGAAAGAGTTGACATCATCTGTCTCCAAGAATTACACGTTGGTGCTGACCAGCCCAGAAGCAGAACCGTGATCGCGAACTACGACCTGGTCGCCTTCTCGGGCCATCAGCAGTTTGGAAGAGCTACCTATGTTCGTTCCGACATAGCCGACGCTGAACTCCTTGAATCGGCAGAACTCTATGATGCCATCCGTGTTGGCAGCTACAAAATCATCAATGTCTATAAGCCACCTTCCATCGACTGGTCCCATGCGGCCCTGCCGACTCACCGGCACCCAGCAATCTATGTGGGTGACTTTAATAGCCACCACGGCAACTGGGGTTATGACAACGCAGATAAGAACGGAGATTGGCTGATGGAGTGGTCATCTCAACTGGACCTGAGTTTGGTCATCGACCTGAAACAAAAGCGCTCCTTCCACTCTGCGCGCTGGAACCGTGACTACTCTCCAGATCTGTGCTGGGTCACATCACACAATGGCCAACCTCTACAGACATTCCTTGTTCTGGACGACTTCCCACGCAGTCAACACAGGCCGATCTTGACCCATGTTGGGATACGAATCCCAATCATACGATCTCTACAGAGACCACGATGGAATTTCCGCAAGGCAAACTGGCCGAAGTTCTCTGAGCAGCTTGAGAAGAGTGTCACTTGCATCCCCACAAAAGAGATCGCAATGTCCGAAGCATACACAAGATTCACCAAAGCAATCTTCAAATCTGCCACATCCAACATACCGCGAGGTTTTCGGCCGAGTTACATCCCATGCCTGGACTCTGAATGCCAACAACTTCTTGAAGAGTACACAACCTCAGGTGACCAAGACATTGCAGACCACCTCATTGAATCTCTAGACAATGCACGCCGAACGAGGTGGGAGGAAACCACCAGCAATCTGGACTTCAAACACTCGAGCCGGAAGAGCTGGAACCTCATCCGCAAAATCGGCGCCAGCCAACAACCATCCAACACAACCAGACCATCAGCCAAACCAAATGCTGTTGCCAGCCATCTCGTCAAAGTGGGCAAAGCTCCTATCGACAAAAAGGTCAAACAAGAGATCACCCAAAAGTGGCGCTCCTTTCGAAGATCACCCCGAGGTGAGGAACAAATAACACCACCATTTACTGTCAATGAGGTCAACGAAGCTCTGAAAGATCTGAAGAGTGGCAAAGCTCCCGGATACAACAATATTCATCTAGAATTTCTGAAACACCTGGGCCCTGTCGCTCGGAACTGGCTCGCACAGTTCCTATCAAGAGTGATCTCAGAGAAAAAACTGCCCAGAATCTGGAGAATTGCAAAAACAATCGCTATCCCGAAGCCGGGGAAGGATCTGAAACTTGCATCAAGCTACCGACCTATCTCCCTCCTCTACAAACTTCTGGAACGGATGATTCTCCATCGCATCAAGCCAACTGTGGAGGAAGTACTACACATCGAGCAAGCCGGATTCCGCTCTGGTAGAAGCACACAAGATCAAGTTCTAGCCCTCACCACCTACATTGAGAACGGATACCAGAGACGACAAAAAAACCGGCGCAGTATTCCTTGATCTAACAGCCGCATACGACACTGTCTGGCACAGAGGTCTGCTCCTCCAAATTTCACAGGCCCTACTACGCTGGGCTGTAGACACAATTGAACTTCTGCTGCAACACCGACGGTTTCGTGTCCACATGGGAGACAACATCAGCTCCTGGAGATCACAGAAGAATGGCTTGCCACAAGGCTCGGTACTGGCACCAACACTGTTCAACCTATATACAAATGACCTCTCTGACACCACATGCCGGAAATTCATCTACGCCGATGACATCTGCCTCGCTCACCAAGCAGTGAAGCTTGAAGACCTGAACACCATAATTAACAACGACATTGCTGAAATCAGTGGATACTGTAAATGCTGGCGCCTCCAGCCCAGTGCTGCCAAGACAGTATCTAGTGTCTTCCACCTCCACAACGTAAGGAGCAGCCAGGAACTGGATATTCTCCTAGATGGCAGACGCCTCACCCATGATCCAAGGCCAACATACCTCGGAATCACATTGGACAGAGCGCTCACCTTCAAACCTCATCTTCAGAAAGTGTCGGCTAAGATCAGGACCAGGAACAACCTGCTACACATGCTCGCCGGAACAACATGGGGAACAAACGCAGAGACGCTTCGCTCTTCTGCTCTGGCACTTTGCTACTCGGTGGCTGAGTACTGCGCACCCGTATGGAGGAACTCTGCACACACCAGCCTAGTGGACATCCAGCTCAACACCACCATGAGAACCATCGCTGGAGCGGTCTGTGCCACTCGGACAGATTGGCTTCCAGTCCTGAGCAATATAGCCCCACCGGATGTACGCAGGGAGATCGCTACTGCAAAGCTCGTCATCAAGACCCAACAAAAACCGGAGCTACCACTGGTCCATGACATGGAACACCATCCAAGACCAAGGCTGAAGTCCCGCCACCCAATCTGGACCAATGTCCCAGAACCGGCCACTACAGAGCATCTATGGAAGGAGAGGTGGGACCTGACCGATGTGCCAAACAAGTTCCTGGTCGCCGATCCTAGCACTGGACTTCCAGGAATGGACCTACCCCGCGGGCTGTGGATCCTTTTAAACCGGTTCCGCGCTGACGCGGGGCCATGCCGGAGTAGCCTCTACAAGTGGGGTTTCGCTGCCTCTCCGCTCTGCGATGATTGCGGCGATATCCAGACAATGCGCCACCTAGTAGATGACTGCCCAATCCATCACTTCGACGGTGGTATAGCAGCCCTGCATACAGCAGACGAGGATGCCGTCAAGTGGCTTACCGACATCGTGACCAAGTGGAGATCATAGCATTCGACTATATATATATATATCGTCTTCACCAAGCAAAGCTACAAGTTTTACATAAACTTCTGACTATTGTGCATAAAACGCAGAAAACGTATCACCTCCATAAGTTACGGGCTACAGCAGTGATTGAAGGGGCGACATTCAATCCTGAGAACCTTCAATACTGTTATCTAGTTACCTAAGTCATTCTTCCAAACGGACCACTTGTTTGGACCACTTGTTTGAGTTCATCTAATTCGGATAAACCTTCGCCTGGATTTACTGGAAGTTTAGGTTTACTAAATCTTCAGGTGGATAAAGTTAAACAAAAAGAATATCATTGGTGGGGTTCGAAACCTTAAAGAGAAGGTACAACATTAGTCCTTACCAGATTACAAAAAATAAGAATTATCTAACAACAAAACTTTTATGCAAAGTTGGCATGTAACCATGTACCACTCATCCTGAGAAATGATTTCGTCTGAAATGATTTTATTGAAAAAAATATAGGGTATTTGTCAAATTTACAAAGTTAATTGCCTTCCGTCAACTTAACATAAAAAATATGTTACACTCACTGGCCATAAGTATTGCAACATCCCCAAAGTTCAGTTTGGAGAACTGTGTTACAATAATTTATTTTATTTTATTTTACTTCTTGAAAGTGCCTGTGTTTTGAAGTCAATGTTCTTTTTTACTGTTCTTGCTCGGAAATTATATAATACACGATCGATGAAATCGGATTAAATGATCATCTCACCTGTTACTTGTAAAGTGCTATTTTGAGCATGTTGCAATACTTTTGGCCAGTGAGTGTACATTTCTTCCTTGTTTTCTCAAAAACTTGAGCACCAACTGTGATGAAAATTTCACATTTTTTTATTTATATATCGTGAAAACTAGAGGGATAAAATGAACATTGTATCATCTCTCTTTGAAAACCGCTCTTTTAAAGAACTATATGGCGGACAAGTCTTTTTTTGGAGTGAAACCCACTCTGATTCAATTGAAAAAATACAGTAAAAGGCTACCAATTCACTCTTTATACACTACTAATTTTACTCTTTATCCTCTCCAAAAAGACTTGTCCGCCATATAGCTCTTTGAAAGAGTGGTTTTCACTCTTTTACATTAAGAGAGTTTTCATTTCATTTCATTTCATTTATTGATTACATAGGTAGAAAAACAAATAAACACAAATTTACATTAAATTAACAGAAACAGAAACAAAAGGTAGCACCCCTGTAGGATTACAAAAAAGTAAACTAAATTACTGTCGAGTTGATCTCCTGATGCTACGTCTTTTGTCTGAAAGACCAAAATCCTTCCACTAAACCACTTGATATCATTATTATTAAGGTTAGCTTCGAGTTTTGATAAACCACATTGGCGAATCGGGAGAAGGAGATAAGTGCCCTCTTTTGACCACCATGTTAATTATGGGCAATTCCATGGTTAATCACGTTACATTTTTGAGGTTTTGGGCCCACTCTTGGGCCCACTAATTTAATGCCATAAAATATATTTCACTCATTATTTTTTTTCACAGTAGTTGAATATACCCAGACCTTACTAAACACAGAATAATTATTTGCATATAGGCCTACCCACACCTTATACTCAGCACGAAATAATAATTTCAGAAATTTGTTAGGCCTATATGTTCTCTATACAAGAGAAAACGCAACATTTTTCTGCATGTTAAAAAATGTAACGTGAGTAACCAGTGTTTTTCTCTCATATAGCGTTTATTTCTGAAAACATTTTGTTTGTGCTGAGTATAAGGTCTAGGTTTAATGTAACTTTTGTGAAAAACTGATGAGTGGAATATGTAAGTAAGGAAATTATGGAAAGAGTGGGCCCAATACCTAAAAATGTAACGTGAGTAACCATTGAATTGCCCATTTACGTTTTTATGTGTTCCCCCTTTTTTGCACAGTGTATCACCGTGTATTACTATCATGGATCCGCCCGTTAAATCCCTTCCACCGGATAGGGTTTGAGATGATTAAACATTTCCAAATTTTAGAATTTTGCCATTTTGTCTTTGAGAAAGAACCTGGGTTCGAAACGTAAAGCCAATAACAATTATTTTGAATAAAAGAAAAAACAAGAAAAAGATTAGCGAAGAGGTTGCAACCCCAAAAGTATTGACGTCCAGAGATTTAACTATTTATAGTAGACTATTTGTTGCGCGAGCAAAATTGGAGTGAGAAAAGGAAACTTTGATTGGGCATTGATTAAGTTTAATTTAGGCTAAACCCTCCGTTAAAAGAAAAACCTGCTGTGGTCACTTGCCATTCAAGTTTAATACCATAACAGACGCCTCCAGGAAATGCACCACGTAATATATTATTTGAAATTAATTTGCGTCCTTTCTTCTATAGAAAAATACAGCAAGGTCCAGATTTAATTAGCCTATAATTTAATACACCTTTGGCAAAATGTCGACAGATGTAAATGCACACATTTGAACGTTTCAGCTTGTGTCATTGTGTCCTTCACAAATATGGAGTGCCATGGTCTTACAGAGTGCCATGGCCGAGCGGTTTAGTGCATCGGATTTGTGTTCTGATGGCTGAGTCGTCAGAATGTGGGTTCGAATCCCAACCGCGACCATGGTGCTTGTGTCCTTGAGCAAGACACTTTACCATAATTGCTTCTCTCCACCCAGGGGTAAATGGGTACCTGTGAGGGCAGAGTTGGTTGTTGTGTTTAATGAGCCCTATAATGCACTGTAATGGCAGCAATTGAGCTGTATACTCCCCAGGGAGCTGAGATGGTTTCAGGAATGATTTATGAGCCTGATGAGCAGGGGTAATAATATAATGCGCCTTGAGCACCAGTTTGGTGGATACGTGCGCTATATAAGTTCTTATTATATAGCAGAAATTTGTTCAGATTGTGTGTAACGTTGAATTTACGTCTCCCGTAGACGAAATTTAATCTACGAAGTCTTTTGATTTGTTGTACTACAATAATAGCGTCTCAGGCATAAGGGAATTTGATATTACCAACTTAAAACCAAGTAACATTCATGTAAACTTCTGTGATAATTGATTGACCTTTTTTTTTTCGAGAATACTAATAAGTATAATTATACACTCTTAAAATTAAAGTGTTGAACCAACATTTTAAAGAGTTCGGTCAATGACAACTCTTTATAAAGTTGGATTTAACTTTTACAAGTGTTGAATTAACATTGATAAAGTTAGACTTAAACGTGACTGTCTTTAAGTTGAATGTAACTTTATAAAGTGTTGTCACTCGCCGAACCGTTATATGGTTGATTCAACACTTTAGATTTAAGAGTGTAGAGGCTTTAAACAGACATTGATAGGAAAATAAGGATTTGCACAAAATATATTCAAGTGAACCAACAACACAATGAAAGACACCATTCAACGAGAACATTGTTTATTTTCATGTTTATTTATTACACGTATAATGAATACACCGCATACGTTGATTATTTTGTCTAGCAATGCACGCGACAACGTGCAAAAATGTCCACACCAGAGAGTCGAACTGTTATTTAGTTTGGAATGTATTAGCGTTTTAAGTTAATTCAGCACGAGAAAGGAAAAGGTCGTGAACGAGGGAGGAGATTGATAACGAGGTAGGAGAGGGGAGACGTGGGGAGAAAGGAAAAGGGGTGGATACGGGGTGGATAACGGGAGGAATTAGGAAAGAGGATAAAGCGAAGAAAGAGAAGTTGAATGGTAAATGTTACCATATTGTACATGTACAATAAACAACACATATTCATTATAAAGGATGATTTCCGAGGAAATCGTCACTATAGTACTACATAAAAAAAGATAAAATAAACTCGAGCGTTTCACACAATTATATGCTTATGTGCAAACAACGCTCCTACATTTATATTTACCCAACTTAATTGTATCAATAGGCCTATGCATCTTAAAACAGAATCTCATCTTGATGGATTCACTGTAAGCGTCTAATTAGGATCTATTAAGAAGAACTACAATTTTCATTCGTTGATTTGTTTGAACAACTACAATGTATATTTATTTATATATATATTTCTTAGTCTTTGCATTTCATACTTAAATTTGGCATTGTTGTAAATGCTAAGCTACACAAGACAGCGTCATACACATCAATTAACCCGTAACAAAATAACATTATTTTTTTAAAAGAACATGTACATTTAAATAGTTGGTAGAAACAACCACTTCAATAGGGGACCATTTGAACGTATAAGTACTGTATTAACGATAGGCGCCCAATATCGTCCAAATTTGCCCGACGAAGGCATCACTGTATACAATGAATGTACCTTTGGTTTCTGTTGAGAAGGCTATCCAAATGCTATCCTTTATATAAACACTGAGGGTGAACGTCGCCTATGCAACCCTTTGAGTCAATTCAAGTAAATAGCTCAAGAGATACATTTTTAAATTGGAAAGTACTGAATAGATTTCTATTATAAAAGCTTTTCCCGTATGTGCCAATGAGTACTGGTTGTTTTGCAATGGATTATAACAAAATGCATGCTTAAATAATCAGAGAACACGTTTCCTTAATTTATAGCCTATATACAACAATCTGAATGCGTGGATGACAATGATATCAACAAAATGCGGTATGTGTCCAAACTTGACAATTCAGATTATGTTTTACCCAACAATAGTCACAATATGCAAGCATTATTATGCAAGCATTATTATGCAAGCATTATTATGCAAGCATTATTATGCAAGCATTATTATGCTGATAATTATTTTCATTACATGCACACACAGCAGTTACTACACTTTAACTTAAGCCCAAGTTTGATTCCCTCTCCGTATACAATATGATGTAATACTCTAGAGGTGACTGGTTGGCAAAACTGCTTCTATGAGTATGCTTACTCTCTTTGAATCAATATATTCATTGAAGGGAAGGTACAACATTGGTAATGTTGGCAAGACTGCTTCTATGAGTATGCTTACTCTCTTTGAATCAAGATATACATTGAAGGGAAGGTACAGCATTGGTAATGTTGGCAAAACTGCTTCTATGAGTATGCTTACTTTCTTTGAATCAATATATACACTGAAGGTAAAGTACAACATTGGTAATGTTGGCAAAACGAACTATGAGTATGCTTACTCTCTTTGAATCAAGATATACATTGAAGGTAAGGTACAACATTGGTAATGTAGGCAAAACTGCTTCTGTGAGTATGCTTACTCTCTTTGAATCAAGATATACATTAAAGGGAAGGTACAACATTGGTAATGTTGACAAAACTGCTTCTGTGAGTATGCTTACTCTCTTTGAATCAAGATATACATTGAAGGTAAGGTACAACATTGGTAATGTTGACAAAACTGCTTCTGTGAGTATGCTTACTTTCTTTGAATCAATATATACACTGAAGGTAAAGTACAACATTGGTAATGTTGACAAAACTGCTTCTATGAGTATGCTTACTCTCTTTGAATCAAGATATACATTGAAGGGAAGGTACAACATTGTGGTAATGTTGACAAAACTGCTTCTGTGAGTATGCTTACTCTCTTTGAATCAAGATATACATTGAAGGTAAGGTACAATATTGGTAATGTTGCCAAAAAATTATTCTATTGGTATGCTTACTCTCTTTGAATCAAGATATATATTAAACAATTCAGCCGAATGTTTCAGCTCAGTGCAGAGTGTAAGTCCTGAGAAAAAAATTCACAATTTTTATTACAGAAAGCACAACAAATTGTTCAGGTAACTTTGGGCAAATGTGGATATTTTCAGACAGAATAATTTTCCAGGATGGTACCTTGACCAATTTCACATCAAGTTAGCTTTTGCAATAATAAATCAGTAATTTTGTAATCTTGTAATTACCAAGTTGTACCTTCTCTTTAAAGGTTTGTGACTCATGTAAAAAGCAATTAAATAAGGGATTAGGCTATCATACTGGAATGGTAAAAAATAATAAATAAATAAAAAATTGTTGGTTTTTTTAAACAATAATTATCTGGTGGTTTAATATCCATAATAATATACCAAATCAAATTTTAAATTGATATACTTTGATGTTCAGAATAACACCTTTTGACAAGGGGCTTAATGTTTAATATAAATGCTTTTGTGTTGTAATTTACACTCAAAATTGATTTCTTATAATGTGTATACCCTCTCAAAAAATAAATAAATAAATAAATAAAAAATAATAAAGCATAATATAACAAGACTACTCAAGAAGTATGCCACAAAGTAAATTTTGATTTCCAGTAATATAAATCCTGTGTGTTCTACATTAAATTGGTTTTCTTTGCATAAAGGAAATTAAAATATTTCACAATATGCATCACAAGAATGGTTTTACAATACTTAATTGCTCCCCCCCAAAAAAAAAATAATAATAAATTAAAAAAAAAAAAAAAAAAAAAAAAAAAAAATTGCATTCAGGCACTAATTTAATTTAATTTAATTACACCGTGCTCTTGATTTTTTTTTTTCTTTTCCAGAAACATATCGTTTAAAAAATAGCAATGGTTGAGACTTGTCCAATATCAGGATACGGGTTTCAGCTTTAAATATCAAAGCAGGATTAGGGAGGAACTATGGATCAGTATCCCCTCTCTACAGCCTATTCCTGCAAGATAAATAGTAGCTTTAAGCAATACTAAAGCAAGGTTTGATTCCTTGTTCACTGCAACCGGGCTTAAGCCCTCACAAACTTCTTGTTCTTGTCCAGCTGTAGGCTAGGGGACCAATGTCACAGAACTTTGCTAAGCAAGTCATTAAGCAATATTTTAAATCGGACAACCAACCAAAAGGCTGTGCACTTTGTATAAACAATTGGCTGGTAACCATCATTACCTACTAAGCAATGTTATTTACTAAGCAATTGTTTGCTTGTTTACTAGCCCTAGGATACATTTCAGCCTCCCGGACTTTTACCCATGCTAAGTATTTTTTTTTTTTACCCAGTTTATTTTTCTTGAGGTAGTTCAGAGCTGTTCATCAGACCATTTTTAAAATGCTAACAGCATATTTCAGGTAAAAAAAAAAGTCTCCAGTTTTGGGTCTCCACGCGCATCGCCTCAGACGTTTTTTTTTTTTGCTATGAAACTATATCCAATTGCAGCCAAAATTGCTGGATCGATTGGAATTCTACCATCTGTGATTCAAATGACTTTTTCACATAGGGGTATATGAATGTTTGTGCGATTTGTGAGGCCTCTCTTAGCCACCATACTCTGTGCATAGGAAATTTGGTCTGTTTCCAATAACCATGTATACATGCATCATATACTGATACACAATAGAAACTTACCACTTGTTTTGGAATAGCATAAAATTGTAATGGTTCAAAATAAGACATCACGTGCTGCTAATTAAAATCATCACATACCCCTTGAGCAATCGCTGATGGTCAAACCAGGTGTTACGCACCTGGGCCATGAAGAGAACGACTCAAAGGTCACGTGACCATGTGTGACCGATTTGTCTGTAGGGTGTACACTGACTTGCCAAAATAAGTGCACATATTACATTTGTGCATTGTGATTTCTGATAATTTAAGGTCGAAAAAGTGGTAAGTTTCTATTGCGTCTCAGTATATATTTCATTGGTTGGCAAAAAAACAAAACAAAAACTTGTCACCACACCAATTTTGAAGCCGACCTAAGACCAGAAACTGGAGACTTTTTTACATGAAACTTTACTTTGATGATGATATCAAACATCCCTTGAAATGTTTCAGATAACAGTAATATTATCCTTATTTTACTTAATAGACAAAGCTTTCATCAACATCGATTCAGAAGGAGAAACATACACAAGGTAATAACACAAACACATCTCAGATCACCATAGAAACAAATAAAAATGAAAACAATATTGCCATGACAACACCTGTACCAACCAATGAAAAATCAGATCAATTAGATGCAGAAGGAAATACCGTCATTGACGGGGAGACGCATGCAAAAGATGAATCGGAGCAGGTCGGGGGGTCATGACCCAACTGACGACCCTCAAAAGACCGAGACTGAAAATGCAGACAAAAGGGAGATTGCAGAAGAAGCACATCAGCATTTTTAGTTTTCTCTTTTTTGGAAAAAGTGATGGCTCTGAGAAGAGCCGGTTGGTTTGTTCTCAACGTTTTGACTAGTCTGTTCTAGTCATCGTCAGGAGACTGATAGAAGAAAGTGTTGTTGTCATGCAAGGGTTCCCCGATTGGGGTCTATTGGTATCAATCAGGATAAAATTATCTCCCAATCGGGATAGTATAGTAGGTGTTGACACCCAAGGGTTCCCCGATTGGGGTCTATTGGTATCCTCAATGACAGAATATGGTATCAATCAGGATAAAAGTTTCTCCCAATCGGGATAGTATAGTAGAAGGTGTTGTCACCCAAGGGTTCCCCGATTGGGGTCTATTGTATCCTCAATGGGAGAATATGGCATCAATCAGGATAAAAGTTTCTCCCAATCGGGATAGTATAGTAGAAGGTGTTGTCACCCAAGGGTTTTCCCAATAGGGGCCTATTGGCATCCTCATTGGGAAAACAGAGTTTCAATCAGGATAAAATTATCTCCCAATTGGGATAGTATAGCGGAAAGTGACGTCACCCAAGGGTTCCCCGATTGGGGACTATTGTATCCTCAATGGGAGAGAATATGGTTTAAATCAGAATAAAATTGTCTCCCAATTGGGACAGTATGGTTGCCATCAATCCTGTGAGCGTTACTATATGATAAATACTCCAGACTATGTAATTAATAACAGTTTCTATTCTTCTCAGTAGTTCGGTATGCTATGATGAGACCTCTGTGTTTATAAGCCAACTTATGTGAGAGAATCAGCCGGACAAGCCCGGCCACTGAAGACAGCACTACAAGCAACACTACGCAATGCACTAGCAGTACAACTAAAGAACCCGAAATTGAACCGTTAAATTCTGCGCGTTATTTCGTTGGTTTCGTGTTCAACTGTCAGCGTCACGTTCAAATTGTCACAAAGTCACCAGATAGACGAGACCAGTAAATCACTGAATCCTCTTCAATATACAAAAATACATTCAAAGTACCAGACACAAAGATAAAGAGCTTAGACAAGAACAATATTGCCTAGTAAATTACATTCACACGCCCACACACACATCCACACGCACACACTAATATTTACAGGTTCAATCAATTGGTAGCATCTAGTATTGTACAGGAATAACGTCTGCTGTAAACATCCAACTACCTACATTTCTGTAAACTATAAATAACTATTTACACGACAAAATCTACATGTACCATGTAATAATCTTCCATCGTCAGCAATACAAATGTTTGTACTATACAATAGAAATGAAACAAAATCATAGCGTTTGCTGATTAAAACTCCGAGTGCTTTTTCAAATAGCACACCTAAACAGATAAAAATTGAATTCACTTAAAAAGAGACAATATATATATTTACTACCAAATGCTAGGTTTTTTTTTGAGACGTTGGTGACATCCAAAAGCATTCTCCTACAACAAGTAGTCAACTAATGAAAGGAAAATTGTCATGCTCTACACACAAAACCACATAGGTTCACGAGACTGTTCTTGTTTTAAAAAAAAAGTATTTCTTTCTAAATTCATACTTGCCAACCTTTCAAAATGCAAAAGCGCGTGGCAAATACACCCAATCATGAACCATGATTGGTCATCTAGACATTTCAGTATCTGCTCAGGGACGACTGGTGAAATGCACGACTGTGGAACATAACAAATCTTCACGCAGTTGACATCCGCCCTATATTCTGATACTCATAGCCTTGTTTGAAGGGATAATAAACTGGGCGCTGATCCACTGTGCATTAACAGTCTATTTAGTTGGCGGTGCTGTTTATGTCTAACAGCACTGAAGCAGAAATCTCAAGACTGACCTTTTGAAGATGTTGTGACAGAAGCACTGGCAGATCTAGGGGGTGTATGTTAATTTACCATACATTTTTTTGATGTGGCCCTCTGCTTTTTTGGACCCAGGATCCCCCTGTACAGAAGTAGCCCAATGAACGTTTTTCCGGTACAAAGAATCTTTTATTTATGCAGATTTTTGCCAGTAGAGCCACAAACTATCACCCATCACTAACGGATAAATTCTTGGATGATTGAGTTTTCATTATTAAGACTTTGTTAACTACAGATTTCTAAACCACATTTTATTTATTTTTTTGTTTAGTGTCCGGTGCCTATCTCCATGTCGTACTCGTTGCCCGCCCGTGACGGATCTCCGTAGGGCTTCTTGTCCTCCCGGGTCGTGTCGATGTCCTTGGAACGCAGCCACAACGTAATGATTGAGGCGTGACCCGGTAAGCCAATCACGGCGCAGTCCCCGCTGGCCGATATCTGGCAGCAGCTGATTGAATGGTCTGGGGTGAAAGTGGAGATGCACGTACCTGGAGAGAGATCACAAACAGGTGATTTTCCTGATTGGTCACTGTCTGGGTTTACGGGAATCAGAGGGAACCAGTCCATGATCTTGCAAGAATTTACAAAAATATTGTAATTTTACAAATTTTAGAAATTGCAAAGAAATTGTTAACTGCGTTTTAACATTTTTACAAGGCATGATATCGTTGCTTTGATCCGAACAGTGACAGGTTGGTCATCTTACCCGAGTTGGAAATTTGAAACCAGTAGGGTATGGGTTCCTTCAATTATGCTCAAAGGCATTTTGTGTCAAACTTAAAGAGAAAGTATACAAGACTGGTATTTGGATAAGTATGATCATGTCAAGGATAAAGCACTTCAGACGAAATCATTTCTCAGGATAATGGATATTTTCACCAACTAAACACCTACAAAGGTTTATTTGATAATCTGGTCATTAACCCTAACCTTCCCAAATCCTCCAAAATCCTCTTTGCTAAAGTGAAGGATTTTGAAGGATTGAGGTTACATGTACATGCTACATGCTCTTTGCTAAAGTGAAGGATTTTGGAGGATTGAGGTTATTAGGCATACTTGCCTTTCCATGGTACATGTACATCCACGTTTGTTGTAGTGATTGCAAGGTCAGTGCTTGGGTCAGTGCAGGGAGGGTCCCTGGCCATGTACATGTATCACAGATTAGAAACACATGTGTGCATACATGTCATGTGCTTGCTTTACTACTGAAGGATTTTGGAGGATTCAGGTTATGTGTAAGCAAATGGGCCTAGGGAGTTAGGAAGGATTCAGGTTATGTGTAAGCAAATGGGCCTATGGAGTTAGGGAAGATTCAGGTTATGTGTAAGCAAATGGGCCTAGGGAGTTAGGAAGGATTCAGGTTACGTGCAAGCAAATGGGCCTAGGGAGTTAGGGAGGATTCAGGTTACGTGTAAGCAAATGGGCCTAGGGAGTTAGGAAGGATTCAGGTTACGTGTAAGCAAATGGGCCTATGGAGTTAGGGAGGATTCAGGTTATGTGTAAGCAAATGGGCCTAGGGAGTTAGGGAGGATTCAGGTTACGTGTAAGCAAATGGGCCTAGGGAGTTAGGAAGGATTCAGGTTACGTGTAAGCAAATGGGCCTATGGAGTTAGGAAGGATTCAGGTTACGTGTAAGCAAATGGGCCTAGGGAGTTAGGAAGGATTCAGGTTACGTGTAAGCAAATGGGCCTATGGAGTTAGGGAGGATTCAGGTTATGTGTAAGCAAATGGGCCTAGGGAGTTAGGAAGGATTCAGGTTATGTGTAAGCAAATGGGCCTAGGGAGTTAGGAAGGATTCAGGTTACGTGTAAGCAAATGGGCCTAGGGAGTTAGGAAGGATTCAGGTTACGTGTAAGCAAATGGGCCTAGGGAGTTAGGAAGGATTCAGGTTACGTGTAAGCAAATGGGCCTAGGGAGTTAAGAAGGATTCAGGTTATGTGTAAGCAAATGGCCTAGGGAGTTAGGAAGGATTCAGGTTATGTGTAAGCAAATGGGCCTAGGGAGTTAGGAAGGATTCAGGTTACGTGTAAGCAAATGGGCCTAGGGAGTTAAGAAGGATTCAGGTTATGTGTAAGCAAATGGGCCTAGGGAGTTAGGAAGGATTCAGGTTATGTGTAAGCAAATGGGCCTAGGGAGTTAGGAAGGATTCAGGTTATGTGTAAGCAAATGGGCCTAGGGAGTTAGGGTTAATCAATCTTGTATTTTCCCTTCAAGGAAAACACTGGCATGATTTGTCAATCATTGTCATCAGTTATTGAGCATGTACACTGTATGAAACCAATCAACCAATATAGCAGTCAGTACATGTATAATGATATGACACTATTGCATGGATATCAAACTTCTCCAGGTAAACCATTGAACTTGGGATAGCTGCTTAGCACACAAAGTTATGCTTAGCAAAAAAGGGTTACCAGCCAAATTGTCATTAAATGTGTATTGCTTCTGGCTGGTTCTCAGCCCAACTTTGCTAAGCAGGTAAATCTGCTAAGCAATATTTGCTGTTACTATACCTCATACATATTCATGATCGAGAGCCGAATTCTCACCGGTCCATTCACCATCACGTGCCAGATGCTATTTTGGCTATTTACCAAGCGCCCGCCAGTATTCACGCACAGGGTAAATACGCATGCGTAGTAGACTGTCACATCGGGGAACAGTCCCAGCGGCGAACAGTCCCGGCGATCTGTTCCCCGCACGCCGGCGGGGAACAGTTGCACGGGTGTATACGCACGCGCGAACATCGCCCTAGCTACATATATATATGAAAAGATGGCGGCACACGTAAATGTCAATTCGCGTTTTCCCGAGCTCAATGATGCCGAAATAGAGAATATTGTGAATATGTATGAGGTATAGTAAAACAAATATAACATGGTTTATTTCGGGTGGACAGTCGATATTAGCTCCCCTCGGTATTGGAAGTTGAGAAACTAGTTCCCTCGGCTTTGCCTCGGGAACTAGTTTCTCAACTTCCAATACCGAGGGGAGCTAATATCGACTGTCCACCCTCAAACCATGTTATATTTGTATACTGTGAAAATGGACCAAGGTAAGCACTCAATACTTCTCAGCATCTTCTTCTAAGCTCAGCAGCTTTGCTGGCCCATGGAGCAGAGAGGGTTCATTTTAGGGTGTGAAGTTTGGGGGTGGTTTGAGCGTTTCGGTCTTACCTAGTTGGAGGTCCCACATCCGGATGCTTCTGTCCAAATGTGTTGAATCGTTGGTCAGGCATCTCTTGCCATCCTCAGTCAGACAGATGCGGTCGATGGTATGGGTGTGGCCCTGTAGCGTGTACCTGATGATCATTCACAACAAAAAATGAATATGAGATTAAGGGTATATAACAGCTTGTCGCGCGCGGTCCTTAACCGCAGGTTAATGACTGGTTTTGGGCATGGTCATGGGTGGTAAGGGCCGAGCCAAATGCAAATTCCCTATTGCCTGTGACCATGCACAGAACATTAATTGATCATTAATTCATAAATGCCCCATTCATAAATGCCCGTATTAATTTTATTTTCAAAATGTAAACATTTTTAAATTTTTTTGTTGAATAAAGCCAAATAGAAATGAGCAAATTCACGTTTTGGGGATACACACAATCACACAAAACATTTCTAAAGTACATGATGCCAATCTTTGTCACTCTGATTGGTTGAAATCGCACAAAACAGCTGGCTAACAGCTGGCACAAAACAGCTGCTCTGCTTTTGACAAGCGATGTCTTTACCATCTGTTCATACACCCTCATGGGAATACGTTTTGTTCAGTCCGACTGTCTAAGCTGTCTTGAGCATTTATGAATACTTTATAAAAAAACCTACATGTATAAAAGTAGATTTAAATGTACCAGCCACCATACAGAAGTGGTACCACATTGTGTGCATCGCACAAAACATTATGTGTACATGTTTCCTCTAATTGTGTTCAAACAATTGGTCAAAGAAGCACTGGATTGAGGAGAAAACTAAGGCTTAAGACAGCATATTCATACCACTACAGTAATATTCATACCACATACATGTACATCACACAGTAATATGGTCAACGGTTTAGTCTACAAATTTTTGGTAATTAAAAGAAAAATGAGTCATTCCGACATTTACCCGAGTACAATTTTGGTCTACTGTTGATTTAAAAAAATAAAAGAATTCTCTTAATTATGACTGCAAGGGTCAAAACCAGTCAAAATGTTGATATACTTGCCAAGTGCACTGGAAAGTCGAACACTGTCAAACCTTATGTGTAGTAAGTACATAATAATAATGTATAGATTTATATAGCGCACGTATCCACCAACTAAGTGGCGCTCAAGGCGCATTATATTATTATCCCTGCTCATAAGGCTCATAAGGCTCATAAATCATTCCTGAAACCATCTCAGCTCCCTGGGGAGTATACAGCTCAATTGCTGCCATTTCTAGCGCATAGAGAGCAAACCATCTCTGCCTTCACAGGTACCCATTTAACCCCTGGGTGGAGAGAAGCAATTATGGTTAAGTGTCTTGCTCAAGGACACAGGTGTCACGGCTGGGGCTCGAACCCACATTCTGCTGCTGGCAACACCAGAACTTGAGTTCAGTGCGCTAGACCGCTCGACAATCCACTTTACGTGCATTATACAACACACGGGACCTACGGCTTTACGTCCCATCCGAAGGACGAAGCAATTATGGTTAAGTACCTTGCTCAAGGATACAAGTGTCACGACCGGGGCTCGAACCCACACCCTGCTGCTGGCAACACCAGAACTTGAGTTCGGTGCGCTAGACCGCTCGGCCACGACACTCCATGTACATGTACATTGACAGGTCAAAATTAGGTAAAACTTGTAGCTTTGCATGGTGAAGAGGGTAAGTAAGACGAATTGCGGTGACACACTGTGAAAATTAGTTGACCGTTTTTGACTGGTAAAAGCATTGTCTTGTATTGTTGAGGGTGTCAAAATGACAGTAAATACCAGTCAAAAATGCCCCTGTGTGGCTGGCGTGTGCACATTTGGGTCAACAGTCAAAACAGTCAGTTAACTATAGCTACTAAAGTTCAGCTAAAGTAGGAGAGTTAATGTTCATATCTTGAGAAAATGAGACCAAACCTCTGTCTGTGTATTCTAGTTTGCAATGCTAAAAGTAAAGTCCTAACTCAAACAAAATTATGGCAGATTGTGACTCATTTTATTGGATCTGGTCATAATTATTTTAAAAGCAGGTCAATTCTCTTAGTCTCCCGAGGATGACTAGAGGACACTCGTCGAAACGTAGAGAAGAACCTATAGATCACTTTGCGATAGTTGAGATCCGAACCGATAACATGAAATGTTTGTTAAGCAAGTGTTTTTTATTAAGCAAAATAAAACAGACGACCAGCCAAAGCTAATACACATAGCATGCAAGTTTGGCTGGTAACCAAGAAAATACACTCGGCAAACAAGTTTGCTTCGAAGATTTGTCAGCGCACAGTATCCTTACTTGAGTGAGCCAGAGGACAGATCCCATACCAGGATGGAGCAATCCTCACACCCATTGACCACACACTGCCCCTCCGAGGAGATGGCCACACAGGTGGTGTTGGACAGTGGCTTCCACTTCTTGAACTGCTGTCCGCTCTGGAGGTCATACACGATGATGAAGTTGCGACTGGGGTCATCAAGCTCCTAAAAGATAAAATGTGAAAATTTTAAGTGACTTATTGTTGGCCTTGTAATCTCATTTTATGCAACATTCAGTTCTGTTTGGATAATCTCATGTTTGATATCTTGATCTTAACCCTCCTGTACTACTACAAGGGTCAAAATCAGTCAAAATGTTGATATACTTGCTAAGGTATATCTAGTCCACTTAAAAGTCAAACACTGTCAAACTTTAAGTGTAGTCAAAATGTGTCAACTGTTTTTGACTGGTAAAAGCAATGTCTGGTATTGTTCAGGGTGGCCAAAATGACAGTAAAAACTAGTCAAAAATGCCCCTGTGTGAACATTTGGGTCAACAGTCAAAACAGGCAGTTGACTGGTTTTGACCTCTATAGCAACTTCCCACTAAAGTGCAGCAATAGTAGGAGGGTTAATCTCTTTATGTAATGTATGTCTTGATCTTCAAAGATCTTGGATTTGTGCAAGGAGATTAACTTCTATGTCTGACACATAATGGTTGAGGGCCGCTTCATCTAAGCTTTGGAGTGAATATTTCTTGTTTAAACTATTTTTTGCTCTTCTCTTTTATTTATTTTTGTGTGTGGTAAAAATGAAGGGGGAAGGGGTTTTAGGAGTTGGTAGAAGAGCTATTACAGTAAGTGGAAAACAAATGTGTGGAAGTTAGAAAGACAGTTGTGGAATCCACCGGATAGTGCTGGGCGAGTAGTACAATTACTCAAACACTCGTGAGTAGTAATTGCTAATCGTACTCAATTACCTCATAAGTACTGATTCTTTTGTCACTGTTTATTAAACATATAAATTCAGAAATAATATCAGATGTTTTCAGAATAATTATCATAAAACATAATAAAAAGTATGTTTGAAATAGTGTACTTTTGAAACATGTGAATGACCAATGGCCTAGACTATGACTAGTATGAGTAACGCATACAATTTAAAGGGTTAAAAATGCACTCAATTACTCATGATTAATAGTACTCGCGAGTAATTGCTGTGCGAATAGTCGAGTACTGAATTTCACTAATCGCCCAGCACTATACCACCGGACTGCATCTGACAGAACTTACCTTTATAACAGATACCACATAGTGGCCGTCATCGGAGATTGCTGCCATGCTAGTCACAAACTCATGCTGACTGATCCGGAAATCATGGATCAGCTTACGAGCAGACAGATCCCAGACGAGGAGAGGACTCGGCTTCTGGGTGTCGTCCCCACACACACAGCGGTGACCATTGGCGCTTACAAGCAGGCTGTTGAGAAACCGATCCTCGCCGACCTTAAAAGTGGACACCACGTCCCCGCTGGTCACGTTGATCATGTTGACATACATGCGGTTGCGCGAGAGCGCCACAACGTGTTCATTATCGCTCATGGCGTAGTAGGGCATCTTCTGATTCATGATGCCTTTCAGTTTGGTTTCAAAGTGACCCGTGTCTATGTTGAAGATCAAGAGTTCCCGGTTGCAGAGAACGACCACGCGGTGGTCATCAATAAACCGCACATCGCGAGGACTCGTCAGGTTGCGCAATGTCCTGACACACTTTTGAGTTGTTATGTTCCAGACCTTGAGCTCCCCTTCGTTTGTCGCGACGGAAACCATGTATGTATTACTCGTGGTCACCCTAAACAGCCCCGAAAAGATGTGCTTGGGTGTCTTGGCGGCCTCGTCCGGCGACTTAGCGTCTAATTTTAATAAACATTCCTTAGAGGGGACAAAATTGCACACGGGGGGCTTTGCAGCTTGCTTGAGTAGGTGTTGCATCTTGGGATAGTTGGAGCCTTTCTTCTCAACAATCCCTCCGCTTAGACGCTGTTTCAGCTGTGTGAACAACTGTGCACCTTCGTTGGACAGGCAGTACGCAGACAGCTGAAGGAATTCAAGTAACAGCTGCAAGTCCGAGTTATTGTTATCTTTACTTTGGGCTAGCACTACATCTTCCATTACACTGTAAACATCACTGTGTTGTAATTTGCGCCGGAACCACTCCAAATCCCATATATACTTTTCAGCGTATTTCTTATCGCCACTGTAGAACGCATGGTACACAAGTTCACGGTATCTCCGCCTGTTTGGGGTGGTGCCATAACTCAAAGGTTGTGGTAGAATGTACCTATCCATTAGAACTTCAATTCCTCCTTCTTTCACAAATGGCTTCTTCTTGTTCTTCGCCCATCGACTTTGGTAATAGTCCACTATGTTCTTGTGCAGCTGTACTTTAATCTGAGTGCTTGACACATATCGCTTCATGGCTAGCTCCTTCAAGCACATATTAGCCCATGTTCTTAGATAGCGATCGTCGACTACACGCTCTAGGAGAAATGGTGCGAGCTCCTGACATATGGCAACCCAGAGGTATGTTGGTACCCTGCGCAGCACCGGTCTATTTTTGGAGTAGATCTCATCCAGTACTCCATCATCACATGATAATAAGTCATTCATTTCCGCATCTGACAGGCCGTCTCTTGCTATGCATAGGAACCCTATCGAATGACTGACTGCTAGTTTACCATACCTCTGTTCTAATCTGTCAAAGACCTTGTTCATTTGAGAACTAATGTCCTTCTGCAACGTCGTATTTGCGCTCGCGTCGTAACTGCGCCAAGTGCAGGCGTCATGACAGGCTAATTTCACAAAGAGTGGATTCGGACAGGCTTTGACAGCCTCTCGTAACAGCTGAGCCTGTGCGCCACACAATGTTCTCCCATGGGCCTTGAGAAGGCTTTCTGCCATTTTTGTAGAATCCGTTCCAGAGAGTGGGGGTACCTCCACAAAGCTTGCACCGTCTCGCAATAAACTCTGCCGCAACAAAATTTTAAATACATATATAATTATAAATACATCCACTTAATCCATGCAGAGTAGTCTAGAATTATGAATTTAAACTACTCTGAATTGTGTCAGCAATTCAAAATAATTTTTTTCTAAAAAAAAAAAATAGTAACCTCAGGTCAAATTAAGCTGAATCTTTTCAGATTTCAGTAAAATCATTTTTTTGTTAGGGTAAAAATTCAAATATTCAATGTCATTTCTCAAACTGACTTGTGAATGAACCAACACAATAATCCGAAACATTCACATGTTTTATTTACGTATCGATGCAAAGAGAGTAAGCAGTTTTGACAATATCACCAAAGCTGTATTGTCCCTTCAACCACAACCCCCTACAGGCATTTCCCAGATGCCCTGCTGAATGCAACCAAAAATGCAACAACAGAAAAGTGTGCAGGGCTGCTCAATGCAACAAGATCCACCAGCTAGAACAATGGTTCTTTTCTTCTCTGCTGAGGGCAACAAGATGCAACAAGTTTTGACATTTGTTGCATCTTGTTGCATCTTGTTGCATTGAGCCATGGTTAGGGTTAAAGGACCATCCACTTTATGTAATTTTTCAAAAGTTTATAAAAAGAAAATGCAAGGAAAGGGGTTGGTTCATGGAACCCATAACATGAGTGTTATTTGATAAATGTAAAAAATCCTGAAAAAATAAGTAGCAGGCCTGCATCTCCCTTGTCTGGAGGACAAAGCCTCCTAGATGTTTAATTTTGGAGGATTTACTCTCCACATCCACACAAACAAGAAACAAGAGGTTTGGACACAATACTTTCTTTCTTTCCTTGGTGGCTACTTCTTTGAGGCAAAGGGAGATTTGTAAAAAAATCCTGAAATCAGGAAAAATCCTGAAATCAGGAAAAATCCTGAGAAATCACAGGCCAGATACATTTCTTTTCTGACAAAAAACAATTAAACTGTGTGGTTCAGGGAAAGGGGGAATCTTGAAAAAGAGATTTTTCACTTGATTAAAGAAAATGGTGCTTTAATTGATTTACCTTGAGATGAGTAAACCCCTCAAAGTCCTTGCCTTGCATAGTCAAGATCATCTTAACGTTGGGCGGTAGTGCATCCGGGATCCAGTTGAATGCAGCTGTGGTGTCCCCAGAGGCAGAGAAGTGGTCAATGCCGTCAAGCACCACCACAAGAGGGCGGTGGTCAGTCACGCGTTTCAGTAGCATCGGTAAATCCTTGCTCAGCCGATTGGCTCCCTGGGTGGTGTTAAGTTTCATATGGTGACCGAGCGTTGAGAAGGTGCATAGTTTCAAATTTCATATATTCTGTATTTCGTGTGTCTATGGTGACAGCAGATGATGAATACTGCAATATTAATTTCTGCTTTGTGATTAATTGCAAATTTATTCCCTCAGTGACTGCAACGGTATCAGGAAGTTAAAACTACATATGTGACCGGCTCAGAGAAAAGGTTACATACATTTACATGTAAGTTACACTATATGCAGTTTTCATCATTCTTTATCTCTATTGAAATATGATTACTCCCTTGAAACGGAATAATCGTCAGAGGTGAGGCAACTACCAAATTAACGCTGAATCATCGCCTTTCCAGTTATACAGAAAACTCAAAATTTAACTGTTAAATAGGGTGGTTAACTTTGCTGTGGAGCAGATAAAACTACAAAATTACCATGATCTTACTGGTTATTAACAACCATCTGGTCAGAAAGTCATTGAATTTATCCGACTTAAAAGGGAAGGTAAAATATTGGTGATTGTTGGCCAAATTGCTTCTTGAAGTATGCTTACTCTCTTTATATGTTTACTGTATTGCTACGTTGCATCATTAACAAGAACATAGTGAAAACCCTTTTGTATTTTTTTGTCTTCATACTTCTACTAAATTTGGTTTAGGAAAGAGTACTCTTTCCTAAATTTGAACTGGAAATTAGTTCACTTTTCTTGGAAGATTAATATATTATCAGATTAACACCAAGTACATTTCACCAGGGGTATGAGTCTCCCTTTGGTCTATAGGACAAAGCCCCCTGAACCTCCTGGATAATTAGTTTTGTTGACTCTCCACAGGAAATTTCTGAAAAAACTTGTATGGAGAGATTTAATAGTTTACCTTTGATGCTACAGACATATGTTCCCCGTACAGATATGCAATCTGTTCGCATGCACTCCTCAGAAGTTGGTTTGGGGTCGATGACTCTGCGGTAGCCCCGACAAACCTGACGACACACGCGCTGTGCGGCAACACCTGACCACAGAGTTTGACCGCCATGGCTGCCAGGGCTGTTTTGCCGGACCCTGTCGCTCCGTGGAGGACCATTGGGGACTGGGCGTCGCCGCTCAGGTACTCTCGGATACGGCCAAGGAGGTCTGACTGACCGTGGAATGTATCTGCGTGTCTCTGACATAGCACTGTGTGGTGTTGCAGTTCATGATACAACCTTCTATGTGTTTCTGCATTCAGATAAGAATAAATAAATACATACAAGTATGTTAATGGTATGCTTATAATCTGGTAACAGCAGAAGTCTATAACCTACATGAAGTGTGCCACTCGTGTACTAACCTAGTCCACGGCATAGTACCAGAAGTCTGTTACCTACATGACGTGCGCCACTCGTGTACTAACCTAGTCCCACGGCATAGTACTACAAGAACAATGGATTTGTTCCACAAGGTCTCAAAAAGAAGCTGTGCATTCTGGAAGAGTTACCCAGCGTGTGAGAGAACTATCTTGCGCACACCTTAGCGTTTATCGAATGCACCTATGGTTCACCACTGTCTAATTTAAGATTGTGTCTAGTCCTCTAGGAACGAACTTTGTGTGCGCGCATTTGGCTGGCACACTTCATGTAGGTAATAGACTTCTGGTAAAAGTAAAGATCTTGTTGCAGTTCTTCTGCAAACTACAACTGTATACAGTTTGCACTCTAGACATACTAGACATAAATGATAAGTAAACTTTTGCTTTACAACAGACATGTTTGTTCCAAGAAATATCAAAACAAAATCTGATTTAAAAAAAAACAAGTTCAAACAAATCAACTTTAATATGCAAAAACACTGAACATGTTTTTGGTAAAAACTTTGCTAAGATACAATCAAATCATTATTCAGCCTCAAAAAGTCAAGACTCAGACTTAATTGATCTTGATTCGAAGAGAGTAAGCATACTCATATAAGCAGTTTAGCCAATATTATCAATGTTGTACCTTCGTTTAATGTATATCTTGATTCAAAGAGAGTAAGCATACCCATAGAAGCAATTCAGGCAACATTAAAAATACTGTTTTACCAGCAATATCCAACATGTTTTTTTTTAATTGCAAAAGCAAAACAAGTGTTTTAAAATGTCACATTTCTCTAAATAATCGAGATCAGCATAGGTTTACAGTAAATATATCCTGAAATTAATTTAATAATGCATCCCATCATAAATTCATCATGCACTTAGTTTCTGTTACACCAAGCTCATGAAAATTATTTTGAAATATCTTATTTAGATTCAATGTTTTTATGGAAACAAAAAACTCAAAAAATTGCTGGTAAAATAGCAAAAAACACAGTCAAAGCATCTTTAACAATTGACACAAACAACGGCAACTGTAGCCTCACTCCCCCCCATGTACATTTGCCTGATTTTTTAATTTTTTCCGTCAAAGCCAACGTAGGTGTACATAGTTTACCTATCGCCATTGCTGCTCAACCACGCCCCTAAGACAACTTCGCACACACTCCCTAAGCACACACACACACACACACACACACACACAACACTTGCATATTTAACAAAAGTAAGTGGGTCTTCCTTTGGTCTACAGGACAAAGCCCCCTGAACCTCCCGGATGCTTAATTTTGGACGATTTACAGACTCTCCACATCCCCACAAACAAGAAACTAAAGGTTTGGACACAATACAGGCTACTTCTTTCTTTCCTTGGTGGCTACTTCTCTTTAATAATAATAATGTGTGGACTTATGTAGTGATGCGGTTTACCGCTTTTACGGAGTAAACAATCCAGATCCAGATATATAGCGCATGTATCCACCAACTGAGTGGTGCTCAAGGCGCATTATATTATTACCCCTGCTCATAAATCATTCCTGAAACCATCTCAGCTCCCTGGGGAGTATACAGCTCAATTGCTGCCATTACAGCGCATATAGGGCTAATCAACCAAATCTGCCCTCACAGGTACCCATTTAACCCCTGGGTGGAAAGAAGCAATTATGGTTAAGTGTCTTGCTCAAGGACACAAGTGTCACGGCCGGGATTCGAACCCACATTCTGCTGCTAACACCAGAACTTGAGTGCGGTAAGCTAGACCGCTCGGCCACGACACTCCACGACACTCTTTGAGGCAAAGGGAGATTTGTAAATCAAATCCTGAAATCACAATCCTGTTTAATGCAATGTCTTAAACACATCTTATTGGTCAAGGAAAGATGATTGTTGATTGGCCGATTGTGATGCTTCTCGACACAACCAATCAGTGAACTAAAAAAAAAACATACCCTCGCGTTTCCTAGACAGGCGTGCATGATTTTAATGACTGAACGGATTAACATGTCCAGTCATGTACATACGCACAAAATCATGGCACACGCTATATGCACAATGTGCTACTCATGTACATGATGTAGATTGTAACGGTTTGGTACCCATGTCTATTGCTTAACGGAATTTACCCAACAAGCATATGTGTTTTTCCTCTTTGCTTTGACAATCCCGCTTCGATCCCGAAGCAAATTTTAAAACGATCCATCACGGCCTTGACTATTTCATGGTTCTAAAAGCAAACGTTGCACTTCAACCATGAACAAAAAATCTCAGTAAACACATTTTGTCGTTTTTTTTTTTTTTTTTTTGAGACTGTGAAATTCAGAATGAAATACACTTCAAAAGACAGAAAAACAACTGCTCTCCTCGGAACTCAAGTGGAGTAATTTAATCCAAAGAGTTCCTTTGGATTCCCAGATCCAAAACGATTTTGGCAATTCACCTGCAGGAATTTTATTTTCATCAATTGATGGGATTTTTTTTTTTTTTTTTTAATAATTTGAAATAGTTGTTGTTGCTATCAAAGAATGCTTCCCTAAAACTTAAAAGGAAATTGGACATCTTCATGGCCTCGCTCCACTATCCTCCATGACCACACCCCAAGCCATCTGAAATCCACCATGTCAAATTTGTGTCCCTCAACACTAACCTTCCCAAATCCTCCAAAATCCTCTTTGCTAAATTGAAGGATTGAGGTTACATGCTACATACTCTTTGCTAAAGTGAAGGATTTTGGAGGATTGAGGTTATTAGGCATACATGTGTACTTGCCTTTCCATGGTACATGTACATCCATGTTTGTTGTAGTGATTGCAAGGTCAGTGCTTGGGTCAGTGGACACTGTTTATAGCTGCGTGCATGCAGGGAGGGTCCCTGGCCATGTACATGTATCACAGATTAGAAACACATGTGTGCATACATGTCATGTGCTTGCTTTACTACTGAAGGATTTTGCAGGATTCAGGTTATGTGTAAGCAAATGGGCCTAGGGAGTTAGGAAGGATTCAGGTTATGTGTAAGCAAATGGGCCTAGGGAGTTAGGAAGGATTCAGGTTATGTGTAAGCAAATGGGCCTAAGGAGTTAGGAAGGATTCAGGTTATGTGTAAGCAAATGGGCCTAAGGAGTTAGGAAGGATTCAGGTTATGTGTAAGCAAATGGGCCTAGGGAATTAGGAAGGAATCAGGTTATGTGTAAGCAAATGGGCCTAGGGAGTTAGGAAGGATTCAGGTTATGTGTAAGCAAATGGGCCCAGGGAGTTAGGAAGGATTCAGGTTATGTGTAAGCAAATGGGCCTAGGGAATTAGGAAGGAATCAGGTTATGTGTAAGCAAATGGGCCTAGGGAGTTAGGAAGGATTCAGGTTATGTGTAAGCAAATGGGCCTAGGGAGTTAGGAAGGATTCAGGTTATGTGTAAGCAAATGGGCCTAGGGAGTTAGGGAGGATTCAGGTTATGTGTAAGCAAATGGGCCTAGGGAGTTATGAAGGATTCAGGTTCATCATCATCATCATCATCAAGGCTATAGTTCATCCATTTGTTGGACAAAGCCCTCCTCATAAAACTTCCATTTGTCTCTCTCTCTAGCCACTCTTGTCCATGTTGCCGTGCCCATGTGTGCTGTTATGTCATCTCTCCATCTTTTCTTTTGCCGTCCTCTCTTTCTCTTGCCTGTTCTAGGCTGCCATTCTGTCAATCGCCTAGTCCACCTGTTGTCCTGGACCCTTAACACATGGCCTGCCCATCTCCATTTGGTCTCCTTTATCTTTTCAATGATGTCCTTGACTTTTGTTTTCTCTCGTATTTTGTTATGGTTAACTTTATCCCGTATTGTTAAATGTACCATTTTTCTCTCCATGGCTCTGTGTTGTTATCAATTTGTTGTTCAGCTCATTTGTTGTAGTCCATGTTTCTGCTCCATAATTCATGGTTGTTAGGATGCATTGGTTGTACACTCTTCTTGAGTGACATTGCTATGTTGTTGTCGGTCAATATGTCTTTGTACATGCCAAAACTTCTCCAACCTGCTTTGATTCTCGACATAATTTCTTCTCTCGATGTGTCTTTCATTCTTAGAGTTTGGCCCAGGTATTTGTAATTTTCCACCTTCTCTAGTTTATGGTTTTCAATGACAATATCTATGTTTGTGTCAAAGTTTGTCATGTATTTAGTTTTATCCTTGTGCATTGTTAGACCCACTTGTTTGCTTTCTCTGCTTAGTTTGGTTAGCTGTTCCTCCATATCTTCTACTGATGTTGTAACCAAAGCTACATCGTCGGCAAATCTTAGGTCTGTGAGTTTTCTCCATCAATATCCATTCCTTTTCTTCCAGATGTGATTTTTAAACACCTCCTCCAATGCCGCTGTGAAAAGCTTTGGGGATATTGTATCTCCTTGTCGTACCCTCTCTTTATTTTCACTTCTTTTGAGACATCTTTATCGATGTGGATCGTGGCGGTAGCATTTGTATATATGTCCTGGAAGATGCTGATATAGCCTTCATGTATTCCCACTTTTCTCAAGGCGTTGAACATGTCTTTGTGTTCGATGGAATCAAATGCCTTCTGGTAATCAACAAAACCCAGACAGAGGTCTAGCTGGTATTCATTTGACTTTTCTATCAGTTGATTTATAGCCTGTAAGTGGTCCATTGTGGAATACCCTGCTCTAAATCCTGCTTGTTCTCTGGGTTGATTTTCATCTAGAGTTGCCTTTATTATGTTCTGGATTACCTTGGTGAATAACTTGTACATATGAGAAAGAAGACTGATTGGGCGGTAGTTCTTTATATCTGCCTTGTCTCCTTTTTTATGCAAGAGTATAATTTTTGCCTCTTTCCATTTTGATGGTATCTTCTTAATCTCTAGTATCTGGTTGAATAATGTTACTAATTGTGTTTTTATCTCATCCCCTCCTAACTTTATAATGTCACTAGTAATGTCATCTATCCCTGGTGCTTTGTTTTCCTTCATTTGGTCAACAGCCTCCTGAACTTCACTTGGTATTATTGGTGGTAGTTCTCCTTCCTCCATCGAGTACTCTTCATTAGCATCATCACCATCTTGTGTTGAGTTGTACAAATCCTGGTAGAAGTCTGAGCAAATGTTAAGTATTTCTGCTCTATCGGCTGTTAGTGTCCCATCTGCTTGTTTTAGTTGGCTAATTCTGGATTCAGGTTATGTGTAAGCAAATGGGCCTAGGGAGTTAGGAAGGATTCAGGTTATGTGTAAGCAAATGGGCCTAGGGAGTTAGGAAGGATTCAGGTTATGTGTAAGCAAATGGGCCTAGGGAGTTAGGAAGGATTCAGGTTATGTGTAAGCAAATGGGCCTAGGGAGTTAGGGTTAATGATACAAAAAAACAAAAACATAAAATAAGCAATAATACACATTTTTGTTTTTTGATTTGTTGGATTTAGAATTGGGTAAAGGATTGGTAATTCAAAAATTACAAACTGTTTTTTTGTTTAAACTAATTTCTTCCCTAGAAATATTTTCGTCTGAAGTGCTGTTTAAGCAAAGTGAAATTATTTCCAATTTGAATTTGGGAAAGAGTACTCTAAACTCGACTTTAGAATGAATACGAAAATCTTAATTTATTTTCATTATTTTCTTGTGAATGACACAACATGAGCTGAAACTGTCACAGGTTGATTGTCTAAATGTACACATATATATATATATCTTGATTCAAAGAGAGTAACATTACTCATAGAAGCATTTTTGCCAACATTACCAATGCTGTACCTTCCCTTTAATGTATATCTTGATTCAAAGAGTGTAAGCATACTCATAGAAGCAGTTTTGCCAACATTACCAATGCTGTACCTTCCCTTTAATGTATATCTTGATTCAAAGAGAGTAAGCATACTCATAGAAGCATTTTTGCCAACATTACCAATGCTGTACCTTCCCTTTAATGTATATCTTGATTCAAAGAGTGTAAGCATACTCATAGAAGCAGTTTAGCCAACATTACCAATGCTGTACCTCCCCTTCAATGTATATCTTGATTCAAAGAGAGTAAGCATTCTCATAGAAGCAGTTTAGCCAACATTACCAATGCTGTACCTCCCCTTCAATGTATATCTTGATTCAAAGTGAGTAAGCATACTCATAGAAGCAGTTTTGCCAACATTACCAATGCTGTACCTCCCCTTCAATGTATATCTTGATTCAAAGTGAGTAAGCATACTCATAGAAGCAGTTTTGCCAACATTACCAATGCTGTACCTCCCCTTCAATGTATATCTTGATTCAAAGTGAGTAAGCATACTCATAGAAGCAGTTTTGCCAACATTACCAATGCTGTACCTCCCTTCAATGTATATCTTGATTCAAAGTGAGTAAGCATACTCATAGAAGCAGTTTTGCCAACATTACCAATGCTGTACCTCCCCTTCAATGTATATCTTGATTCAAAGTGAGTAAGCATACTCATAGAAGCAGTTTTGCCAACATTACCAATGCTGTACCTCCCCTTCAATGTATATCTTGATTCAAAGTGAGTAAGCATACTCATAGAAGCAGTTTTGCCAACATTACCAATGCTGTACCTTCCCTTCAATGTATATCTTGATTCAAAGTGAGTAAGCATACTCATAGAAGCAGTTTTGCCAACATTACCAATGCTGTACTTTCCCTGTAATGTATATCTTGATTCAAAGTGAGTAAGCATACTCATAGAAGCAGTTTTGCCAACATTACCAATGCTGTACCTTCCCTTCAATGTATATCTTGATTCAAAGTGAGTAAGCATACTCATAGAAGCAGTTTTGCCAACATTACCAATGCTGTACCTTCCCTTCAATGTATATCTTGATTCAAAGTGAGTAAGCATACTCATAGAAGCAGTTTTGCCAACATTACCAATGCTGTACTTTCCCTGTAATGTATATCTTGATTCAAAGTGAGTAAGCATACTCATAGAAGCAGTTTTGCCAACATTGCCAATGTTGTACCTTCCCTTCAATGTATATCTTGATTCAAAGAGAGTAAGCATACTCATAGAAGCAGTTTTGACAACATTGCCAATGTTGTACCTTCCCTTCAATGTATATCTTGATTCAAAGTGAGTAAGCATACTCATAGAAGCATTGCCAATGTTGTACCTTCCCTATAAGCACACATTTTGCGACTTGAGATTTCCATAATGCCCAAACGCTATGACAATAAAAGTCCAAACAATGTACAGCACTCTCTAATCCAATGTCATTATACATCCTCTTAATCTAACTATGCCGGTCTCCACCGCACACGTTATCACAAATCCGCCATTACGAGTCCGCTCATAACGATCATTTCAGCGCAGGTCCATTTGCGAGGACTCCCATCATTAAGTAGTTAGCACCTGAAGGCATTACCCGTACCTACCGCGCCTTCCTATAGTACTCGACCTACAGACAGGGGCCCAGTGAGGGATGAGACTGTAATGATAATGATCACAAACTGCCTGAGGATCACATTAGTATGCAGGTCGTTCTTTAATAGGGTTATGTTAAAATGTCTAGCTCAGGCAGCGTGTACGATAGACTAGCTGGATAATGAGCTTTATAGCATATTCTATATAAAGTGCAATACTCATCCTAATTTAAAAAGACATTAAAGGGACAATATCGTCATGATCTACAGGGCATGGAATTGGAATGATAGCTTTATATTAACTCAATGATTGCCATAATACTGCACATAAAAAGGTCATATTACCGTTGCTGCTGCATAAATGAGCCAGTCATTTTCAGTCAAGATGTTAATCTTAAACTAGGACATTGATTCCATGTCCTGTCGAAAGTCTGCTCTAATCGTGACGATACTGCCCCTTTAAGCAGATGGGCCATTCATACAGTATTCCTACAAGTACTTCAGACTCCTCGTCTAATAGGATTTTGTTTTTTACTGCCCCTTTAAGCAGATGGGCCATTCATACAGTATTCCTACAAGTACTTCAGACTCCTCGTCTAATAGGATTTTGTTTTTTACTGCAATTTTCCAGATTCTTTAATTTCTTTAAAAAAAATTGAAATCATTAATGGCAGCAAATTGATTGGGTCATAAAATGAAGGGCTTCAAATCAATTTGCTCATAAAATTTAATTTAATGTGTACATTAAAATTCATGACATCAAACTAAATTGCCCCAAAACATGATGGCATCCAGTAACCACACAACAAACACCATTTTATTGAAATTTTATTGAAAACATTTTATATAAACAAAAAAATGTACACATTTTTTTGGCTGATTAAAGTTTTGAGTTTGAACTTAACATACTTGCATAAAAAGCTCCAAATGATGTATTTCTGTGACCATGATTATTTCATAATTTTCAGACTGTGTTAAACCTTTTTCCAACCCAAATTCGTCTCTTGCCACTTTCTACCCGTCTCTCACCCCATTCCCAACATTTGATATAATAATTGGTCGCGTTTTTCTCATAGTGACGAATCGGCAATCAACGCGTTTTGAGTAAATCGAGTTTTAAGTTATTACAAGTTTTTACAAACTACAACATTTAAAAGCTTGAAGTTTTGTATAAAATTATCACTCTGTCTGTCCAGGGTGAGAAACTGGTACACTGTACACGCAGAGAATACTATCAAACACGTACACAGCGATAATGGTTACCAGCCTGCTGAAAGGAGTCGTCAGTATGTAAAAAACATACTTTTTGGCATATTCGCCATTCAGGGGGGTTGTCTGTAACTCTAAAGCCATCCAGAATTTGGATTTAAAACTGTCAGAAATGAAATTAGACACAAAAAGAACTATAAAACTGTGAAAACCTCCTTTTCCCAAAAAATGCCAATTTGTCACTATGAGAAAAACAACGAATTGTTTGCTGTTTCTAGTTCCTGCTGTTTTATGTTTTCTACCTTTATTTTTTAGATATACAAGAAAAATATTAAGTAGAAAAAAATAACAATTTAAAAAAAAGTAGATAAAAATTAAATAAAAATGGATATATAGGGGTGGTTGACAAATTGAGCAAAAACTCGATTTATAAACTCTCAGCCCTCTCCTGAAGAAAAACGAACCCATTTCTTATCCAAGATCCTCTCATGAAATTAAGATATCCTGCCATCTAAATGTGAATGGAAAGGTGGTAAACCAAAAAAAAATAACACAAAATTAAAATAAAAAAATTAAAAAAAATTAAATTAAAAAAATCGAAATACTGGCCGGAAAAATCTTGAAAAAAAAAAGAAAAATAAATAAATAAAAAATTGTAAATTACTCTTACATTCCATTACAAAACCAAACTTACTCCTAGCCATGACGTCCTCTTCCAGTCTGTCTGCCATGGCCCTGTCAATCAACTCCGTCAGCATCTGTTGTGTCTTTGCACACATCTCGTCGATGTACTTAGAGTGGGTGGAGACACCATCTGGGTCCAGACCTTTGGGGCTCCAGGGGATGTCAAACTTGAAGAAGTTACCCTCGTTGACCTTTGCAGCCAGTCTCTTGGTGAGCTGGGCAAGCTGTTCGTGGGAGTGGGTGTCCGCCTCGTTGTTGTCGGGGAGGAGGTCTAGGTAGATGCTTGCTGTCTCGTCGTTGGGGTCGATGCGCGTGAAGCGACGATGGAGCCATAGTACGGCATCACTGATGCTGGTCGGACAGAACACGCCTTCGTCAATCTCTATTTCAGCCACTGTTGACCAAAAAAAAAATTAAAAAAAAAAAAAAAACCCATTGATATACTATAGTTATGGTGAATCTTTTGGTTCACTCGGAGCACTCATCACCTGGTGGCCATGGGGCACGAGGCTGCTATCTTCGTCAGAGCTCTTAGCCTTGAGCCGATGAAGCTTTCTCGTCTTGTTACTCCAGTTACTGATGGAAGTAGGTCAGATATGACATGTGCCAATTCTTTAAAGGGCTATGAATACAATGCATGTTATTTCAAATAACGGGAACAATCAATCCTGCAAGGATAACGTATACAATTTACATGTGTATTTGGAAATCTCGCTAGAAACGAATAAATGAATGAAGGTTATTGATAACTAGCATCACCATAAAGTAATGTTTTTAAAGTGGCCATTCGTGTCCTATTCCCAATGGACACAGTAAAGAGAACTATAAAGTAGGTCACCACATTAAAGGCTCCAGTCTATTATGGACATAAGCCTCATTCTGATTCTCATAGACTTGTGTGCAGGAAAATCAAAATGGCTGCTGAATGATATCACATGTTTGTTTTTCCCAATTTGTTGAAATTCTATGCGCATGTTAATGTATGTATTTAAAGGGACAATATCATCACAGTCAACAGGGCATGGAATCTAAGTGCTAGTTTTAGATTAACTCAGTGACTGAAAACAATAACCCACGTGATAAGGTCATACTACCATTTCTGCTACATAAATGAGCCAGTAATTTGCAGTCGCTGTGTTCATCTGAAAATAGGACACCGCTTTCCATGCCCTGTTGAAAGTCGGCTCTGGTCATGATGATACTGTCTCATTCAGTGCCTTTAAATGTTCACTGCATCTCAACCAGTGGCAACTGGTACATTGTTTATTTAATGGAGGCGTATTAAACAACAATAATCACATAATTGAAAACAATTCAATTCAGGCGCAGAGCAGACTTTCAACATGGAATCGGTGTCCTAGTTTAAGATGAACACAGTGACTAAAAAATGACTGGCTCATTTATGCAGTGGCAACGGTAAAATGACCTTATCATGCGGGGGTATTATTTTCAGTCGCTGAGTTAATCTAAAACTAGCAGTCTGATTCCATGTTGATTTTGATGACATTGTACCTTTAACCCTAACTCCCTAAGCATTGTTACTGAACAATAAAAATCCTTCAAAATCCTCTAACTGCTTTTGTTGTCTAGGGAGTTAGGGTTAATGAACGCTATTAGTCCCATGAGAATACATGCCATATAACATGTAAGCTGTATATGTATAGCCTATGTTTTGTTCCGCTATTTTACTGGCATTTTTTGTTTTCATCATAACATTGATAAATACCTGTACAAAAGGATAATAAATCATTCTTAAAGCGATACAACAAACAAATGTTTGTAAAAAAAATTGGCTTTATTGGAATCAGAAATGAAGTGCCAAAATGAATTTATAATAGGAGCCACCACAAGCCTCGAAATTATTATTTTTTTCACTTACCCAGCACTTACCCACCTCTTACCCACCCTTGTATTTTCACTTAATACCCATTTCCAAAAGTCACTTACAGTTTCCAAAAGTTTCTTCCAAGCAAACAGTTCATGTTATTAAAAAAATGCCACGAAGTTGTACGCTTTGCAGTATTATTGACACCAGCTACATACAGTATACATGGAAATTACTTGAGAGTCTGGTTTCGCTACATTCACAGCACCATCAGTGACTGGCAATGTTGTTATGGGACACGACATAAAATCATGGATCCACTTACCCAGCAACTTAACCCACTTTTTGAAATCACTTACCGCCTGAAAAATCCACTTGAGCCACCATAAAATAATTTTGAAAAATATTTACAGAAAAATCCATGCTTCTTGTGATTTTTTTGGAGAAATGTGTTTGCAAGCATTTGCTTTCCTATCCCGGAGTAAATATGAGAAAGCGAATTGCCAGTTAAACAGCGGAAAACACATGTGATACACCTTCAACCGTTTAGCTTAATGCGTCAAAGGAGGATGCGTGTAATGAGGTACATGCATCTTGCCAATCTGCCGGCAAGTTCAATTATTTAGGGTGTCGGTCCTCACTCACTCACCAGAAGCCATGTATCTCTCCTTCTCTTCCTTTCCCCAGGAGCTTCTCAAGATCTCGCATATCATCTCGGCCTCTTCCTCCGTGGCTCTCCCCTGGAACAGGTAGACAGGCGGCACTGCATTGGAGTCCAGACGGTAGTGTTTAGTCAGCAGGCTCCTGTCGTCCTCGCTGGCCACTTTCTTGAGGAGGCGGTCGAATGCCGAGGCCAGGACGCGGACAGGTGTCTTACACCGATCGTACTTCATATTGAGGAAAGACTGCAAGGTGTGAAAAAGCCGGAGAGGGAAAGAGTACACTGCTGTGAAATGTTCATGATCAAATGAGAGGGGAAGATTATGAGAAATGAGAGGGGAAGATTATGAGAAATGAGAGGGGAAGATTATGAGATATGATAAAGAGGGGAAAAATGGTGTTTCAGCTAATTACAATTTTATACAAATTAACTGTAATAAACTATTTTTTCCCCATGTGGAACAAGACCCACAGTAATTATCATTGTCACTGCTTGCTTTGTATTGTACCTGTTTGTATTGTACAGCAGTAATTACAAGTTGTCATTGTGGAGAGAGAGTTTTATTACTTCATTCACGTTGTCTAAATTTGAATGAAAAGAGCTCATGTTTTGTTCTTAAAGGAGCATATGACAGATTTTTCTTAATTAACCCTCCTACTGATAGACCATTTGAAACCATTCAAAATTTCCACTTACCAAAATGCCCATTGGTTTTGTACACACATGGTGATACCATTTGAACAGTGTTGGTAGCAAGCTTTACTACCATTCAAATCCATTCAAATGCATAGAGGGTCCATTGATTCACCACTTAGAAGTATCCAAACAAGGTTTTGTATTATCTGTACTACCATTTGGAAAGATCCAAACAAGGTTTTGTATTAGCTGACCTACATGTACCATTCAAAACCATTTGGGGGAAATCAATACTGTAGTTATTTCACCATTCAAAACCACAAAAGCGAATGGTTTCAAATGGTGGATCAACTTGTATGAAAAAGGTACCAGAAGTAGGAGGGTATACAGTCCTGACATATACCATACAATATACATTTCGGCAGTATCGTGCCATATTTTGAAAATAAGAGTTAGATCCTGATAAGATCCATAACAAGGAGTGGATGTTTACAGTAGGTGTTTAAAAATATGGATTTGATTGTTACTATGGATTTACAATCAATATTTACAATTGTCATTTTTATTGAAGCATAAACACTATTTTAAAATAAACAATCAAACTTATCCAATCCAAACTGTCACAAAGAGTTCAATCTTACCATGAAGTTTGGTCCAGTTGAGGTTGCCTGGCAATGCTTAATCTCTCGCAAGCACTGGTCCAGAAATCGCTCATCTTTAAGCTTACTGTTCCACAATCCCCAGTGAAGGTCGATGGCTTCAAACTCGTAGCCGTCGAGGGCACAATGTTCTCGCAGCTTGGGGTAAACTCTCTCCATCAATGCATTACGCTCTGCCTCTGAATCTGGAAATTTATAGAATCAACTCATCAAAGTTCAAGCTTTTTATCTCCATACAATTTGGATGCTGAAATTTCTAGGCGTGAGACGGGTACCCGACCTTAAAGTTCAAAACCCGGTTTCTATTTACTGGGTTCGGGTACCCAAAACCAGGGCAGGATTTAGACATGTGGAGGCCCCCTGGGCAGCCTTCAGTAGTGGAGGCCCACCCTACCTTAGAATACTAAAAACTAAAAGGTGACAAGAGTCACAAGACATAGATACAGTCATCCATAAAGTAAATTTTTTCAAGTAGAAAGAATCTGAATAAGCAAGCAAGCAGGTCAATCATGATCAATCATAACAAGAATATAGTACAGTACATATATTTACAGACCAGCCTACAGTTCAGGTCAGCCTACAATTTTCCTTACAAATTTTTTTTTCATGAAATATGTGGAGGCCCCTGGTTGTGGGAGGCCCCTGGTTGTGGAGGCCCCTGGTTGTGGAGGCCCCTGGGCAACTGCCCAGCTTGCCTAGTCCTAAATCCGGCCCTACCTGAAACTCACTTTTTAAAATCTGATGTAACATTTCAGAAACTGTATGCCAGTCTTTGATGAATACTTCTGAATGAACAACAACTTTCCAAGGTTTCAGGTAAGCTTGGGCAATAACACGACAATATCGAATATCGTGATACTTTTTTTATTTTATTCGATTACGATATCGAGAACCTTTTTAAGTCATCGGCATATCAGCAAATCGCGATTAAAAATATATCGTGATAAAAAATCAATCGACATTGTGAGTCAAATCAGAAATTCCATGGAAACAAAATTAGAACTGTCTTTTCAGCTTTTGGAAATGAGAAACAAAAGCGAACTACTTCAGAAGTACATACACGCTCTGCAAACGAATTTGCAATTTATTGTGACGCTTGTAGAGGGATACATACCTGTGGTTATCGGCTCTAAAGCAATCATGCATGAATGAAAAAAGAATTGCGATATTATCGAAAAATTGCGATATATGTTTGCCGATATATCGTGGATGAAAAAAAAATTATATCGCCCAAGCTTACATGTAGTTTCAGGTATTTTGTTTTAAATTCGTAACAATAATTATCAATTTTGTTGTTTTGTTTTTGTGTTATTATTTTTGTAATGAATGTAAGGATGATAAAGAAATGGAAGTAAAGTCCACTGGTTTTTTTCTTTCTTATGCGCTGCGTTAGGTCTATGTATCATGTGAGGAATTATTGATTGCCGGCACTGAGGAAAATCTGGTTTTGTCCCGCACCATTACGGTGGCCAGGTACCCGGTTGCAAAATTACTCGGATGTACGGCACTGGAAATACTGACTGAACACATCGATCCCTGAGAGGTACAATAGGCCACAGATCACAAATCCAGTCATCCAGCTGATTAAGATTGAACTGTTCGATTGGATATTACAGGTACAGTGTTCATCCATTTTAATGTATGTCGAGATCAAAGGTTTACACTTACAATGTATTTGACGTCATAAACCAACTCGGATCAACTTTCACGCGTGTGTTAGTAATCAACTTGTAATTAATCAGTAAGTTAACATGTCTTTCATATGATACCCTATACTGTGTACATGTTATCTTTATTTGTTCATTTTTACCACACATACAACGAATAGCAACATTGACACTGATGGACTACATGAAGACTGTTCCTACATGTATATAAATAACAACTGCTAAAAGATAAGGAATAAAATTAGTATAGTAGCCATATGGTCCAATGATTAATGTTAAACTTACTTGATGTAAAGCTGATGATTGTATCAATCTTCCCTATTAACTCTCCTATTAACTATAGCTTAACTTTTGTGGCAAGTAGCTACATGTATAGAGGTCAAAATCAGTCAACTGGCTGTTTTAACTGCTGACCCAAATGTGCACACAGGGACATTTTTGACTGGTTTTTACTGTCATTTTGACCACCCTGAACAATACCAGACAATGCTTTTACCAGTCAAAAACAGTTGACTCATTATATCAGCCGTGCGTAGCACGCTGATATATTGTATTCCAACAGATTCTTTCTTTTTTCTTTCTTTCTTCTATCTTTCTTTGGGTTAGCAACAAATAGGAAGTTATCTTCAAAATCGAACTTGGAATATCCACCCTAATGTTTTACATAAAATAGTCAATGTGCTATTCGGCTGATATTCGTGCTTCGTGAAGCACATTAGCTCTAGTTTTAACCTGTAAATGTACTTACTACACATAGGGTTTGACAGTGTTTGACTTTTAAGTGCACTAGATATACACATGTACCTTCATTCATTCATTCATTTATTAACACATATTCCAATGTTGACAACAAGAATGTTGTTACAAATAATTACACAATATCAATAATAATAATAATAAAGATTTATAGCGCGCACATATCCACCCTGCTGGGCGCTCAAGGCGCGGAAACAAAGATAAAATCAAGTGGTCCTACAATATGCAAAGACAAAATTACTAACAAGTATATCAACATTTTGAATGATTTTGACCGTTGTTGTAGTAGGAGGGTTAATATTTTTTTCTGAGGTGCTGAAATTTTTAAGAAAAGTGAAATTATTGCCAGAGGACTCATTCCAAAATTCCATGTTAGAATGAATACAAATAATATGTGCATTTTCACTATTTTCTTGACACATCATACATGTAATAAGTTTTTAACCCTAACCACGTAGGTATTCTGGCTAGGAACCTTCCTGAACCCTAACCCCCTATAGGTATTCTGGCTAGGAACCTTAATTAACCCTAACCGCCTAGGTATTCTGGCTAGGAACCTTCCTGAATCCTCCAAAATCCATCAGTGCACTTTTGGAAACAAGCCCTTACAATGTATCTTCAAAATGCACCATGCATTTTCGTTGATCTTTCATATTCAGCACTTATGGCCTGTACTTCTTGCCAGGTAGTAATTTTGCCCCATTTGAAGAGGTGAAAGTACCAGTTTCCAACAGTGAATTTTCAAGTTCCCCAAAAGTGCCCCTTGAAGGATTTTGCAGGATACGGGGGGGGGGGTTAGGGTTACAGCAAGTATCAAACCCATAGGAGCAGTTTCCTCAGGGGCGAATCTAGTTGTAAAAAAGGGGAGGGGCCACATGTAAACAAAGGGGGTACAGTGCCAGTGCCGTGCCCCCCCCCCCCCCCGGATCTGCCAATGAGTTTATTCTCATTTCCCGATGTTGATTCATAATATATGATGAAATAAAAATGTATACTTGAATGTGCACTACATGTATCTTCATGAAACAATAACGTGTTCACTGATATCAATATGTACCTATATCTATATACGAAGACAGTAAGAGGTTTGGATCAAGAGAAAGAATTTAATTATTTATTGGACAATTCTGGGAGTTATTTTGTTGAGAAATTTGTGAATTTGCAGGCAGATGTGTTTTTGTTTGTATTTTACATGTAATGCTAATTTTGAATAGTAATTTTTGCATTATGATTGGCAAACTGTGAAATTTGTGGATTAAACGGATTTTGCCATATGATACAAGCGAAATCTATCACTGATCTATCACTGACTTGAGCTGATTAACATACAATGTGTACATACATGTACCAGTGACTTCTCTTTACATTAAGGCTGTACCGGGTATCCGGGCATCTGGATAAGCGACCGAAACTGTCATTACCCGGTTCCATTTTTCGGTTCAAATTACACATAAACAACTTTTGAAAATTTTTACTGAACATTAATGCCACACAAAATGGAAGTCTCCGAAGTTTTGTTTAAACATTTTTTCTGTGGGGAATGGGGATGCTATATGAGTCGTTTTTAATAATTATAGGAGATGGGAAATTATTACAGTAAGTCCACATGACTCTAACAAAACAAGAGAAACTTGGGTTTACATTGGTTATTTTATACATTCGGGAGTAAAAATTGTTTACGGGTACCCAGGTATCCGAAGATTTCCAATTTTGGCTGTGTGGTTCCCTAAATAACCGAAATAGCCTTACTGTACATTATATTCTGCAGGGATATATTGTGTAAGGATTCTACACACACAAAAAAAGGATTATAATATTTGTGTAAATAGATACATTTTTCAGCAAGATTTTGCATATTTTGGTGGACTAAGTGTGCAACAACCATGACGTGCATTACTGAACTAACAAACGGTAAACAAAGTCGTCAATGCGACAATTCTCCACAACATATGGTAAAGAAAGATAAACGTGTATTTTCACAGTAACTCGTATCAAATTACAAAGGCGCCATGTATTTCATTCCAACTGCTAATTTCAAACAAAATCAGAATCAAGATGCAGTTTCCAGGGGTCTCGAAAATGTTCTACGAGCCATTTATTATAATATAGGCTTGGCGTGTACATTGTACATAGTATCTCAACATCAGCAGGCTGTATCATGACTACCATAGACTGCATCATTTCTTCACCCATAGCTCTACATGTATGTAGTACACGGTCAACTACACCAGGTTGCTCATTTTTAAATTGCCTGTCATTGCTGAGGCCCCGTGTTGAAAATGTCAAAGGTAATGCACCTAGGCCCCTGGAGCTTTCGCCATCCATTTTAATGAGGTTGGGATCTAGAAAGGGGGGGGGGAGGGAGGGGAGAGATGGGATGAGATGGGATGAGATCACCACGGCAATGATGCTCCTGTTTGTGAAGTCCTGCAACATGGTTGGGTGTTACTCATTATTAGTGGAGAGAAGGAAACGTTGTCGTTCCAGTGCATTAGTGGTCGGGGATACTAGAGTGGGTTAGAGATGACCGCGAGGAACATTAATGTGGAAAATGAGAATGGATGGGAAACATAGGTGTGGTGAATGACTGCCGAATAGTGTGATCTGTATAATTGTGTCTACATAATGTGAATAAATCATCATGTACAGTGATCATTTAGTTTTCACATGTACAGCGTTATGTGTGATGTAAAAAACCTCATGTATGCAAAATAGAGATGACACTCGTCACAAGGTCGTCACAGGTTTCTCAAATGTGATGTGATCTGGGAAAACCCTTCACATGGTGAAATTTGTCATTTTTGTGTTATATACATCAAATTAACGAGGACACTGTGCCGTTTTCAAAAATGTTTTATTCATGATTCTAGGTTGTCTATAACTTGAGTTATGCTCTCGGGAAGTTATAGCTGCCACTGTCCTGAAAAAACAATGGCGGAAACGAAAAACAAAGACGGCTTTTTAATTATCTGTCATCATAAAACTATGTTTTTACATATAAAACGATGGAATTTTTATTTAATATTTTCAAGAATGATCATTTAGATATTAACAATTAAAATGGTACCAAAAACTCAAATTGTCCACACAAAAAATTGGGGGACTATTTTGCCATCATCTTCAAAACAAGTTCGCCGACATCCGACGGGTTTTCCCAGATCGCATCACAAATGTCATGTCCATGAAGATGCTATAAAATCAATAATTTTGTAATTATTGGAGGAACAAAAAAATCATTTCTACTTCATGAGTTTGCTGTTCAGAACATGATGTAAATTTACACATGTACACACATGATTATTTTACATTAACCCTAACCTTCCCAAATCCTCCAAAATCCTCTTTGCTAAAGTGAAGGATTTTGAAGGATTGAGGTTACATGCTACATGCTCTTTGCTAAAGTGAAGGATTTTGAAGGATTGAGGTTACATGCTACATGCTCTTTGCTAAAGTGAAGGATTTTGAAGGATTGTGGTTACATGCTACATGCTCTTTGCTAAAGTAAAGGATTTTGGAGGATTGAGGTTACAAGCTCTTTGTTAAAGTGAAGGATTTTGAAGGATTGAGGTTACATGCTACATGCTCTTTGCTAAAGTGAAGGATTTTGAAGGATTGAGGTTATTAGGCATACTTGCCTTTCCATGGTACATGTACATCCATGTTTGTTGTAGTGATTGCAAGGTCAGTGCTTGGATCAGTGGACACTGTTTATTGCTCCATGCATGCAGGGAGGGTCCCTGGCCATGTACATGTATCACAGATTAGAAACACATGTGTGCATACATGTCATGTGCTTGCTTTACTACTGAAGGATTTCGGAGGATTCAGGTTATGTGTAAGCAAATGAGCCTAGAGAGTTAGGAAGGATTCAGGTTATGTGTAAGCAAATGGGCCTAGGGAGTTAGGAAGGATTCAGGTTATGTGTAAGCAAATGGGCCTAGGGAGTTAGGAAGGATTCAGGTTATGTGTAAGCAAATGGGCCTCGGGAGTTAGGAAGGATTCAGGTTATGTGTAAGCAAATGAGCCTAGAGAGTTAGGGTTAATGTGTACGTCATATAAAACAAATATTTTAATTGTACTCTCTATAATACATTTTGAAAATTGAGAATAAAAATCCTAGTATGTAAAAAAAAATGAATAAAAATAAACAAGGTGTTTGAGCTGATACCAGAACACCTAAAAATTGGTTTGAGAAACAAATTAGACAATCACAGTTGGCACAAATGTAAACTCTACACAACGTACATGTACACACACTACAATCATATGTTCTAAGGCTGTGCGTTATTTCGGGAAACGGATACCCGAAATTGGAAATCTTCAGATACCCGGGGACCTGTAAGCAATTTTGTAAAAACCCATAAATTCTCCCGAATGTATAAAATAACCAATATGAACACGAATTTCTCTTGTTTTATTAAAGTCATAATATATGTGGACTGACTGTAATAATTAATAATATTAAAAACGATTCATAGCATCCCCATTCCCCACACAAAAATCGGAGACTTGCGTGGCTTAAATGTTCAGTCAAATTTTTCAAAAGTCGTTTACAGCTAATTGGAACTGAAAAATGGAACCGGGTAATGACAGTTTCGGTTGGGTATGCGGGTTCCCAGATACACGGCGCAGCCTTAATGCGTTCATTCCTCCTTTAACACTTGAATTTTATAAACACATGCAGGTCGTATAAAGCTGATGACATCATCAGGAATAAGACAGTAATTTGGACAGTAATTTATCACTTTTTTGGCCCCCTTGAGGAATGTCTTGCATTTTAAGATGGGCATCAGGGATGAGATGATAAGATGGATGATGGAGCACCAGTGATCGCCAACACTACGGTATTATTAATGGCAGACAATGTTGTTTTGAGAGAGAGAGAGAGAGAGAGAGAGAGAGAGAGAGAGAGAGAGAGAGAGAGAGAGAGAGAGAGAGAGAGAGAGAGAGAGAGAGAGAGAGAGAGAGAGAGAGAGAGTGAGAGAGAGAGAGAGAGAGAGAGAGAGAGAGAGAGAGAGAGAGTGAGAGAGAGTGAGAGAGAGAGAGAGAGAGAGAGAGTGAGACAGAGAGAGAGAGAGAGACAGAGAGAGAGAGAGAGAGAGAGAGAGAGAGAGAGAGAGAGAGAGAGAGAGAGAGAGAGAGAGAGAGAGAGAGAGAGAGAGAGAGAGAGAGAGAGAGAGAGAGAGAGAGAGAGAGAGAGAGAGAGAGAGAGAGAGAGAGAGAGCGCAGTGTAGACGTATAGTGCCAATAGATGATGTTCTGAAATGTGGGTGGGGTAAAGACGGCTACTGCACAGTGCGTGTACATGCACAGCAGGGAGTATAAACTGTACGCAGCTGCCTAGATCTAGCTCCAGTTCAAAATCATGATGTTGTCCATGCTTTATGGGTTACCATGGAAATGAAATATCTGGTGTATAAACATGCTTTCAACATGTTCAAAGGGATGGAATTTTTTCATATTTTGGGGTATGTCCTGGAAAAGTGTACATTTTATTTTCAACTTAAAAACTCAATCAATCAATAAAGGTTTTAAACAAATGACAAAATAAAACAAATGGAAGACCCCTTAATCTGAAGGCAGTAAATGTATCCACTTTTTGTCAAAATGTCTGTAAATGCATCCATACTTTATAAGAATCCATATTTATTTAGAAAAACCAACTTGTGATAGTTTCAGCTTATTTCATTGTGTTGTTAACGAGAAAATAGTGAAGATGCATTCAGATTGATTGTATTCATTCCAAAGTGGAATTTTTGATTAAATATATTTGATTACTTTTCCTGAAACGACAACTCCTCAGACAGAAATATTTCAAGGGGTGTTTGATACCATCAATAAATATTAAAGATTTATGTCATGATATTGAATCTCAACTGGAAAATGTAAACCTTGAAGATGGTGAGCTGGATTCTTATGTCAGTCTATTTGAATCTACTGTCCGTAACATCTTGGATGATCATGCTCCGCAAAAAACTTGAACTGTTAAACTACAATCTGAATCCCCCTGGTTCAATGATGATATCCGTGCTGCAAGGAAAATCCGCCGTCAACTTGAGCGAAGATGGCGTGACAATGGGAAACTTGGAGTACATCGGCAAGAATACTGTAACCAACGTGATATTGTGAAGAACATGATTAACCAGGCAAAAATAACTCACTACTCATCTCTTGTGGAAGATAGCTCTGGTGATCAGAAAAAACTCTTTAACATTGTTGAAAAGCTGCTTCATAAACCCAAAGCTCCAGTGCTTCCATCTACATGTACACACTCCGATCAGGACCTCGCAAATGCTTTTTCAAACTTTTTTGTCACAAAAATTGAGAATATCCGTCGTTCTTTTCCCTCAGTACCTGCCATTCTATCACAAACACCATCATGCAAGGATCCACAATGTAGACTGTCCATGTTTGAGCCTACTAGTGTTACGGAGATCAAGAAACTCATCATGAAATCGCCATCAAAATCATGTGAACTTGATCCAGTGCCAACTTCGCTAATAAAACAAAATATTGATGTGTTTGCTAAGTATATCACAATTATTGTAAACAGATCTCTTTCTTCCGGTTGTTTCCCTAATAGCCAGAAGGTTGCTCATGTTAAACCACTCCTAAAGAAACCCAATTTGGACAAGGAAGTTTTCAAAATTACCGACCAGTAGCGAATTTAAAGTACCTTGGAAAAACAATCGAGCGAGTTGTTTCATCACGGATCTCTGACCATGTTCGTGCTAATAACCTGTCGGACACATTTCAGTCAGCCTACAAACCATTTCATGGAACGGAAACTGCTCTTCTTTGCGTCAACAATGACATTTTATCTGCCATGGATGAGGGGAAAATCACTGCATTAGTTTTGTTAGACTTAAGCGCCGCTTTTGACACGGTCGATCATAAAATCCTTCTCTCCCGCCTTCAATATCATCTTGGAATACATGAAACAGCCCTGGATTGGTGTAAGTCCTACCTTTTAAATAGGCCTCAGCATGTTTGTATTGGTAACGCTATCTCCGAGCCTGTTATTCTTGACTATTCTGTACCCCAAGGCTCTGTGCTCGGCCCACAGTGGTTTACTGTTTATACCTTTCCAGTTCGTGATATCATTTTGAAGTATAATTTAAATTACCATATCTATGCTGATGACACACAGCTTTACATTACTTTTAAATCTTCTCAAGAACCTGCCGATTCCTGCATTAAAACACTGGAGAAATGTATTCAAGAGATTCGAAGTTGGATGAGACAAAACTTCCATTTATTACAATTGGTGACTCGCAGATAACCCCCTCATTACATGCACGTAATTTGGGTGTTATATTTGACTCGACAATGATTTTAAAACCACATATCTCCAACATTGTTCGCATATCATCATTTCATATCAGAAATATAAGCCGAATTAGGAAATACTTGAATAAAAGTGCTGCTGAACAAATTATACATGCGTTTGTCACATCACGGCTCGATAACGGGAATGCTCTCCTTTACGGTCTCCCGCAGAATCAAATATCTCGTCTTCAGCAGCTCGTGTTGTGACTTTGTCCAGAAAGTCACGCCATATCACGCCAATCTTGAAAGAACTGCACTGGCTTCCTGTTTCACAGAGAATTGTTTTTAAACTTAAATGCTAATTGTTCACAAATCATTTAATAACATTGCTCCAATTTATATTTCTGAACTGCTTAAAGTCTGCGCTCCAGCAATATGTCACTCCTAAAGGAACCAACTTCAAAACGGAACTGGGGTGATAGGTCGTTTTCTGTCGCAGCTCCGAGACTCTGGAATCATCTTCCAACTAAACTCAAATCTTGTCATAGTATAACCAGATTCAAGTCGATGCTTAAAACTCATCTTATGTCACAATTCTTCAAAGATGATGTATATTTGTAATTGCATTGTAGGTACATGTATCTCGGTACATAATTTTTTTCCCTATGCTATCATTGTATATTGTTTGTATTAATGTTTTTTCTTTGTTTCACGCCTTGAGCCCAGCAGGGTGGATATGTGCGCGCTAAAAATATTTATTACGTGTTCGGGTATGTACCCGAAACACCTATTGTTTTTGTACGTTTTTTTTTTTTTTAGGTGTTTCGGGTTTGTGCCCGAAACACCTATTGTTTTTGTTCGGTTTTTTAGGTGTTCGGGTATGTACCCGAAACACCTATTGTTTTTGTTCGTTTTTTTTTTTTTTTTTAATTTTTTTTTTTACTTCTTCTTCTTCTCCCCCATCTTGTCCGCAAATAAAAACATACTTGCTAAGTTTAAAAAACCTTCAAACTTCACACATACATGTAGTTAGACCTTAACTTGTAGATGAAACTTAGTGACGTCATGATGATCAGGAAACCGCAACAGTGACGTCATGATGACGTCAAGCCCACATACGTAATGACCCACATTCAGTGTATGTTCACTGTGCGTTAGAAATTCTAACTATAGAGGGCGCTATACAACTTTAGTGGTCTTTACAATCATCAGTGCAGAAGAAATTAATTCAGTGTCCACAATTGTGCGTTAGAAATTCTAACTATAGAGGGCGCTATACAACTTTAGTGGTCTTTACACAATCGGTGCAAAAGAAATTACTTCGTCTTATCCTATCAATGCCAAGTTTAGCGTGAAGTTTCCCGTTACGCTAATCGGATTGCTTAATAGTGGACATGGAATGTAAGAGGGGGTTTCACCGAGAGATGTCCACCTGGGCACCTGCTTTACTGATTTGTGTGCCTTTTAATAATTATTTTATTTGAGTTTGTTGAATTTCAAAACTTTTAGTGGTCACTTGGTGGCGCTGATCATCACATATTTATAAACTTATAACGCGTTTGTGGAGCATATCGCTGTAACAGGTAACGAAAATTCATTCCACTTTTCTACTGATTCAAAGTTTTCACAAGCACATCGAAGTCATCTGCAGACCCCTGATTGGTGCTTCTTACTATGGTGTAAGTAAAAAGGTGAAAACAGCGAGAAATTACTTTTAAAAACTGGCCAAAGTTGATGATTTTTGTAAACAAGCTTACGTACATGTGTACACGACGGTATACCCTTCCGATGGTACCCTTCACACTTACACTGTCAAATCGGCGTTTGTTGACAAAATGGCATGTTGATTTGGAGGAATTTGATATGGGGCTAGTTAGGTTTTGGTGAGTTTACTTCGTAGTTTGTACAAATGTAGGCTTACCAGTAGGCAGTACCACACATACACATAGTGAATGATGTACTTCAATATTATTATTAATAATTGAGGAAGGAAGTCAGATTCTTATGACTGTTAGTGACTGACCTTGTGTGTAGTAATATTAATTTAAAAAACAAATATTAATCTAATCCCTTGCAAAGACGTCCATGATGCTATTGGTATGCAACTTTCATCATTACATTAATTATTTGTGTAAATTTAAGAAACTAAAAATTATTGAAAATATTTTCCTCATTAACGTTAGTCGTTAGGCATGGTATGCATTATATTGGAAGGTGTGTAGGGACCTACCAATACAATAAGACATACCTGATGGCTGCATTGCAGTTTACTTTATAGTGGCACTTAATTTTCTCACTAAAGTAGCCCAGAAACAAATATCAGCACCTTTATTGAGATAATGAAACAGTCACATCATGGAGGAAGGATTTTGTCAAGAATAATTGTGTGCAATTTTGAAAACAACCAATGCCCTTTTCAATTTCAATGGTCCAGCTACTCCAAAATTATACACTTTTTTCCCCATTTTATTTACATAAATTAGAACTTCTCTATAATTTTCAAATACTTTATTCTTGGTCCATGTACTTATAAAACCTTCCTATTATTTTTACAGCATGTTCACTGTGACATATTATTTTCCTCATTCACATGAATTAGAACTTCTCTGAAATTTCAAATACTTTATTTTTGGTCCATATACTTATAAAACTTTCCTATTATTTTTTTACAGCATGTTCACTGTGACGTATTATCTTCCTCATTCACATAAATTAGAACTTCTCTGAAATTTCATATACTTTATTCTTGGTCCATGTACTTATAAATCTCCAACACTTCGAATTAATGACGTAACCATTTTAACTTCAACCGAACACCTTGTTTTTGTTGTGACAAAAACTTATATCTAGTTTTACTTCTTCTTCTTCTTCTTCTTCTTCTCCCCAATAACTGTCCGGTAACAAACACATACTTGCAAACTTCACATGAACTTGAAACTTGGCATATACTTAGAACTTAACAAGTAGATGAAACACGAGTTGTGAGTGACGCCAATTTGACCTTACTTCCTGTCCAAACCGGAAGTCAAAGTTTAATATTGAAAAAAATCATATCTCAATAACCACAAGAGGTAAATTCACAATTTTTGTACCATTGTATAGATCGTTAATTGTCAAAAAATATTTACAAAAAGGTGACCCCAATTTGACCTTACTTCCTGTCCAAACCGGAAGTCAAAGTTTAATATTTAAAAAAAAATCATATCTCAACAACCACAAGAGGTAAATTTACAATTTTTGTACCATTGTACAGATCGTTAATTGTCAAAAGATATTTACAAAAAGGTGACCCCAATTTGACCTTACTTCCTGTCCAAACCGGAAGTCAAAGTTTAACATTAAAAAAAAATCATATCTCAACAACCACAAGAGGTAAATTCACAATTTTTGTACCATTGTACAGACCATTAATTGTCAAAAGACATTTACAAATAGATGACCCCAATTTGACCTTACTTCCTGTCCAAACCGGAAGTCGTCAAAGTTTAATATTTAAAAAAAATCATATCTCAACAACCACAAGAGGTAAATTCACAATTTTTGTACCATTGTACAGATCGTTAATTGTCAAAAAATATTTACAAAAAGGTGACCCCAATTTGACCTTACTTCCTGTCCAAACCGGAAGTCAAAGTTTAATATTTAAAAAATAAAATCATATCTCAACAACCACAAGAGGTAAATTTACAATTTTTGTACCATTGTACAGATCGTTAATTGTCAAAAGATATTTACAAAAAGGTGACCCCAATTTGACCTTACTTCCTGTCCAAACCGGAAGTCAAAGTTTAACATTTAAAAAAAATCATATCTCAACAACCACAAGAGGTAAATTCACAATTTTTGTACCATTGTACAGACCATTAATTGTCAAAAGACATTTACAAATAGATGACCCCAATTTGACCTTACTTCCTGTCCAAACCGGAAGTCGTCAAAGTTTAATATTTAAAAAAATCATATCTCAACAACCACAAGAGGTAAATTCACAATTTTTGTACCATTGTACAGATCGTTAATTGTAAAAGAATATTTACAAAAAGGTGACCCCAATTTAACCTTACTTCCTGTCCAAACCGGAAGTCAAAGTTTAATATTTAACAAAAATCATATCTCAACAACCACAAGATGTAAATTGACATTTTTTGCACCATTGTATAGATTGTTAATTGTCGAAAAATATTTACAAAAAGGTGACCCCAATTTGACCTTACTTCCTGTCTAAACCGGAAGTCAAAGTTTAATATTTAAAAAATTATATCTCAACAACCACAAGAGGTAAATTCACAATTTTTGTACCATTGTACAGATCGTTAATTGTCAAAAAATATTTACAAAAAGGTGACCCCAATTTGACCTTACTTCCTGTCCAAACCGGAAGTCAAAGTTTAATATTTAAAAAAATCATATTTCAACAACCACAAGAGGTAAATTAACATTTTTGCACCATTGTACAGATCGTTAATTGTCAAAAATATTTACAAAAACATGACCCCAATTTGACCTTTACTTCCTGTCCAAACCGGAAGTCAAAGTTTAATATTAAAAAAAATCATATCTCAACTACAAGAGGTAAATTAACATTTTTTGTACCATTGTACAGGTCGTTAATTGTCAAAAAATATTTACAAAAAGGTGAACCCAATTTGACCTTACTTCCTGTCCAAACCGGAAGTCAAAGTTTAATATTTAAAAAAATCATATCTCAACAACCACAAGAGGTAAATTCACAATTTTTATACCACTGTACAGATCGTTAATTGTCAAAACAATTTTACACAAAGTTGACCACAATTTGACCTTTACTTCCTGTCTAAACCGGAAGTCAAAGTTTAATATTTAAAACAAAATCTTCCACGAGGTAAATTCACAATATTTGCACCATTGTACAGATCGTTATTTGTCAAAACAATTTTACACAAAGGTGACCCCAATTTGACATTTACTTCCTCCCGAACACCTAGAGTTTGTGTAAACAAACTCGAATCTCTAGTTATTATTATTATTATTATTATTATACTACATTATGTTTCAAGTGAATCTCGGATCACAAAATGTTTTTTTGATGTACGGTGATTTTGTTTTTTCTCCATACAAATCCACATGACATAATTGTGATTAGAAGGGAAAAGAGACTGGCCCCCTTTTCATGTAATGAGAATAAGCACTATAATCGTTAAGAGGAAACAGACAAAGTTTCCTGCAGTGTTTAAAGACCTTTATCACACTGCAGAAATCTTTGTCTGATTCCCTGTATGCTAATGTGGCAGTAGCGCTGTTTGTATATAAAAGGGACCAGACTATTTTCCCTGCCAGCCTCGGTTTGGTAAACTTTGGTTATAATTATGTGGTTTTGGTAACAAGATGGCTCCATCATGATAATTGTTTGGTGTTGTTTATGAACTATTCTCCTGAACATGATCAGAGCATACTGATCGAAACGTCAAGTTCTAACCTCCAGTTCTTTTCAGAACTAATCAATAGAGAATTTCACATGGTGTCACCGCAATTAGTCTTACTTAACTATTACCGAGTTCTTTCGGGTACACCATGTAATAATCTCTCCTTGGAAGGAGTGGTGGCTCCGAGACGAGCCGGTTGGTTTGTTCTCAATGTTTCATCTTGTGTGCTCTGGCAAAGAACAGTTTGAAACCATTCAAAATTTCCACTTTCAAAAATGCCCATTGGTTTTGTACACACATGGTGATACCATTTGAACAGTGTTGGTAGCAAGCTTTACTACCATTCAAATCCATTCAAATGCATAGAGGGTCCATTGATTCACCACTTAGAAGTATCCAAACAAGGTTTGTATTACATGTAGCTGTACTGCCATTTGGAAAGATCCAAACAAGGATTTGTATTACATGTACATGTAGCTGACCTACCATTCAAAACCATTTGGGGAAATCAATACTGTACAGTTATTTCATCATTCAAAACCACAAAAGCGAATGGTTTCAAATGGTGCATCAACTTGTATGAAAAAGGTACCAAAAGTACGAGGGTTAATACATGGTGTACTCGAAAGAACCCAAATTCTATGTATGTATATGAATTGCAATAGACACATTCACCTCAGTACCCTGATGGTTTTCGACAACAGCTTCATCTGCTTGTGCCTAACAGATGTGGAATATAAAAACTGCACATCTAAGCCGACTTGAATCTACACACCGCCAAGCTCCCTGCGAGATGATCTACAGTGTTTACTCAAAAAATCCTGACGCAGAAAACCAACATCGTCTCCGGTACTCAAACAGCGACCTAATCCGAATCGCGAAAACCACCCCAGTCACTGAGTTCATCCAGACCCAGGAACATAAATTGACCGCGCATACCATCCGACAGCCCAACTCACGCCAAACTAAACAACTCCTCTTCAATTCCGATACATACTCCAAAAGAAGTTACGCTTCCACAAATCCTTGACCAGGGGCCGATTTCACAAAGAGCTAAGATTGATCTTAACTGTGTATCAATCTTAATTGCTTAGCAAAGTGTGATGTCACAATACAAATCACTATGGTATTACTAACAACTCATCTTAAGATGAATCTTAGTGCTTTGTGAAATCGAGCCCAGGTCTCAGAGCAGCGACAAGTTGGGATTGACCAGTTTTGTCGAGAAGCGCTGCTGCAAAAACTTTAATTCTGATGGCTCATTTAATAGACCGCCCCATGATAGCTTATTATTATAGCCAATGGTACACAGTAATGAATGAATGAATACATATAGGTTATAATAGTGGCTTGTCTTACCTGTTGATGCTGCACTTATGTAAACCCGTATCATCTTAGCTTGCGGCTTACACTTCACATAGGACACTTTTCCCAGTAGCATATTCCTGACCTCCTCGCTGTAACAGGCAAGATCCGGCAGTGAAGACCCTGCCCCCGCCTTACTGGCTGGCTTGGTCATGGGCGAGGAGGTCGGGGGAGGTATGACCTTAGCGGTGGAACTAGGGGGAGGGGCTTGATGAGGTGGGCTCTCGACTGGCTGGGGTGGGGATAAGGGTGGGTTGGTACTTGGACGTTTCTCCTGGGAGTGGGTGGCTGTCTTGGTGGAGGCATTGCTACTGGAACGGTGGTCCTTCTCCTTCTCCTTCTCTTCGGTGGAGGAGTGGCTGCTACGGCGGTTACCCATACTGAAAAACACAGAAGCAGGAATTATCCGTTAGATGTCGTCTTGTCTACCCAAATAGAATTTTGTCTACTTCTTTTCTTTGATACAATACAATGTCTTTAAAGAGACAATTTCTGTATGGTTCTTCCAGAATACCCTCTGTGTACTTGGAACTACTTGTAAATGTAATACTTACCAGCGGTAAATAGAATTTTAATTTAACATACATGCATGTTAGTAAATTGAAAAAGCATTTTTTAAAGATTAATTTGGGGTAAAAATAAAGCCTTATGAAAGTGAATATAAAATAATTAAGAGCCCTGCTACAACAAACCCTTCAGTTTTATACTTGCTAAAGAACGTGTCAAAATATGTTTTACTTTAATAGAAATGGAGAGCCTTGACTCCCCTTCTTCAAGCATATATATACAGACCAGACCTCTGAAAATTTATTAAAATGATAATCAGCAATTGCCCAGATGCACACCAAGTCGTGAATGATAACAAGAAGACAATGTAACGGAGAAGCGTGATAACACATCCCCACCTCACCAGCATCCCCGCTTATCTGGTCGTGCAGAAGTAATTACCGAACGGCACCGGCGTGTTTCTGTGAGTCCTTCATATATTACCGGTCGGTCGGTCGGTCTTATGCCAGTAGCATAACACAATCAATCACAATACATGTAATATCAATATCTTTTAATAACACACCCGGGTCTTCAGTTATTAACTGCTTCTGAACAAGGTCTTTTTATCTCTCTGTTTTTGTTCTTATTAAAATCAGAATCTTATGAGGGTCCATCTTGGTTCAATCATTGTATCTAGACCAGATATTGACCTGCTTTTTGGTTACTCTTGGATGTTGTCTGGGTCCCCGAGGACAAACAATTTGACTATTATTTTCTTAATTTAAGCAACCTTTGCTTGAGCAAACACCCAAATTCAGAGCACTGCTAAACAGAAGAAATTGCTGAACAAGTTTCATTGGTTATCATCCAAAGTTGCATACAAAATGTGTGCAATTTGGCTGGTAGTCTTTAAAAAAAATATATATATATACTACTCAAAACAATTTAGGGAACACCGGAATAATCTCGCAAGATCATTTATTTCAGATAAACACAATGTTTCACAGAATTGATGATAAACAACCGCACAATGAAACAGATGATAAAGGATGCATGTAGTGATTACACATTTCATGACATGACTACTGAAAGAGAGAGGGGGTTGCAAATGAAAATCCCGGTTCATGGAACATTTCAAACCTATTTGATGTTAAAAATCCGGTGTTCCCTAAATTGTTTTGAGTAATATATTTATGTATTTTTGCTAAGCAAAATTCTCTGCTTAGCAGCTCTATGATATTGGCCCTCTGGATTCAGCTTTGGTGTATTTTGTTTAATTCAATGTCTCATATGAGAGTGGAAATGTGGAGGAATGCCCTTATTACACCACTGTAGATTTATCCATAGTCTCTGACCACACTTACATTAGCAATGCTGGGAAAACTCAGCCAAGCACCTGTTTAAAAGGGACAATATCGTCATGAGCAGACTTTCAACAGGGCATGGAATCGGTGTTCTAATAATAATAATAATAATGTGGACTTATATAGTGCACGTGTCCACCAAACTGGTGCTCAAGGCGCATCACGTTATTACCCCTGCTCATCAGGCTCATAAATCATTCCTGAAACCATCTCAGCTCCCTGGGGAGTATACACTCAATTGCTGCCATTGCAATTACAGTGCAATTACAGCTCAATTACAGCGCATATGGGCTAACCAAACACAACAACCAACTCTGCCCTCACAGGTACCCATTTACCCCTGGGTGGAGAGAAGCAAATGGTAAAGTTTAAGATGAGAACACAGTGATTGAAAATTACTGGCTCATTTATGCAGCAGCAACAGTAATATGACTTTATCATGTGGGGTATTATTTTCAGTTACTGAGTTTATCTAAAACTAGCACTCCGATTCCATGCCCTGTTGATCGTGGTGATATTGTCCTTTTAAGTATATTGGATAGTATTAAAATTAACCCTCCTATGCCCAGGCTGAAATTTGGCCCAGTAAGCACCTCACCCACAGACAGTCACTTGAGTATTTTTGGTTGCATTGCCAATTGTTCACACATGTGTATAAGAGTGCTGGAGATAGTGGCAAAGTCAAACACACTTGTGTATGTCTTACAAGTTATATGCAGAGTCACACAGAGCTGTGTATGTACTGCATAAGTTACACTCGAGTGGTTTTGGTTTGACCTCCTACCAGAGCCACATGTCCTTGCATTTATTTGAGTGCACTGCACAAAGTCAATGGGTTGGGAGTGACATACAAATTTTGAGTGTCTTTGATTGTTAAACCTATAGGAGCGTTAAAGCCCTAAATACTGTATCACAATTTAGATTTTTCAGTATTTTTTGGGAAGAGTTGGAACACTCAGGCCTGTAGGCTGGTGGGTTTAGTGAGTTCGCTATTCATGATAATATAGGAAATTACCCTTTTTTTAAAACTTAAAATATGACAAATTTGAGTTCCAATAAAAAAATACATCTTCCCATTTTGTGCACGCATCAGGGGATTCAACGTTCTAGGTTTCAGCAAAAAAGAATGTAATGATTCAATGTTGAGATGAGACCTTGTTGGCATTGTACATATCCAGTGTATGTGTTTGGACTAGAACAGATGGCTTTTTATCATCAACGCTGAAGTGCTATCCTTTCTTAAACAACCCTCCCTGCCAGAAACGGCTTATTTCATTGCCAGTTGAGAGGTTGAAATAAGTGATTGTCTACAAGTGCACCACAAGTAATACAATTTACATTTAATACAAAAATAAGCCTCTACAAATGTGCACATCCAAAATAAATTTATGATTGCTCTTTAAAAAAAATTTTTTTTAAATGTAAAAATTTAAATAATTTTTTTATATTAATTTTTCCCACTTTTTAACATTTCTTTTCATTTATTTAGGTAAAACTTGTAGCTTTGCATGGTGAGGATGATAATAAGTAAGACTAATTGCGGTGACACCATGTGGAATCTCTATTGAGTAGTAATTAGTTCTGAAAAGAACTGGAGGTACAACTCGACGTTTCGATCAGTATGCTCTGATCGTCCTCAGGAGAATGCCGGACTCTGGAAAAAACGTCGAGTTGTACCTCTTTTCAGAACTAATTACTACTCAATAGAGATTCCACATGGTGTCACCGCAATTAGTCTTACTTTTCATTTATTTATTCATCCCAACCAGCATGACATTTTCTTTCTCAGTCTGCACAAAGTAATACAAAATAAATAGAAATCCAATATCAGTACATTATAAATAAAAAAAAAATATATATATAAAATGAAAACACATTATATGAAGCCCTAGTTGTTTTTGCAGTTTTACATTTGTACAATAACAACCCTCCTATCAAAGCAATGTTGTGGGCCGACTGGGTCTTGGGATAATGTTCTCTGCTGTTACGTGGTAAATATGGAAGAGACATATGAAATGCACATCTATTTCTGTACATTTTTGACCAACAATTTGTTGCTGTTTTCACGAAGTTACATATTCGTCAACGTCGTGGTAAAATCGCGTTGCGAGATATAATTGATTTAAGTTGGCAAAGTTTTAAAACCGCGGTTTCGATGCCATTTTAATCTCGAAGATCAATCATGTTTACTTTCCTGTCATCACATCCTGTCATCGCGTAATCCTCCAGCAGCCTACTTAAGCAGCAGTATCTCCCAGAGACCGGCATTCTCCTGAGGACGATCAGAGCACACTGATCGAAACGTCGAGTTGTACCTCTTTTCAGAACTAATTACTACTCAATTGAGAATTTCACATGGTGTCACCGCAATTAGTCTTACTTATCCTCCTCACCATGCAAAGCTACAAGTTTTACTCATTTTTACTTTGTTAGAAAGCTGAAATCTCAAATGATACGTAACTGTATTCGTTTTGTAGAGGAAAATAACTATGAACGAGTAACAAACTTATAAACCAAACAGTCACTTCGTGAAAACTGCACACGCTGGTGTCAAGTTTTCCCGTGTATTAGTATAGGGGCACGCGTCAACTTCGTGGAACACACGTGTGGCGGATCAAATTGTGTCACTTCGTGAAAACTTAAAACCACAGTTGACTTCAATTTTACAAAAACATTAATAATAATAATAATAATGTGTGGACTTATATAGCGCACATATCCACCAACTAAGTGGTGCTCAAGGCGCATTCTTAGTACGTACGAGTGTAAAGTGTACACGCACTGATTAACACACAAATAGCTACAACTTTCACAATATAAACTGATTGGGGAAAAGGCGGTCTTAATAAGACTTGTGGCTCACAAGTGAGTAAATGCTTAAATTATTGAGCAGGGAGTTCACTAATCCACCAATCTAGTATTGACAACTCCAGCAAAACGTTAAGCAAAAGAGTTCAAGGTTGTAATAGAAAAAACACAATCGCAGATAAACTACGTAAAATGCGTTATAATAAAAGCAGGTGAAAATATTTACATCACCCCTCAAAATGCCGGTGTCGAACACTGAGGTCCGCATCTAGGACAAAAAGTCGCTTACTTCTAGTAAATATTTTTTAGGCGGCACACTGCAATCGTTAAAAATGTTCCTTCTTGCGAAAATCCAGCGAAAGAATCCGACTGCTGAAATATGATTTGTTACCTCCACAATGTCTGAAATCTTGACTGTAGAAAAAGCAGCCTAAGTAACTCCCGGTTTACTATACGAGGCGATTTCTTGGGGGTGTCGCCCGACTACTGTGTGGCAAATAGTCAGCCCTCCAAGCGGTGGTGGCTAAAGTATCGCCTCCTGACGCTCATTAAACATCAAGCCCCATAAAAGCCGTGGTTTCATCATCAGCTAGATGATTGCAGAAGCAACCGAGGAAAATTTATGGGCAAGATTACTATACAACCCGCGCGGCATATGCCTTGGCCAGTCTTGGTCATCGGTCTTCAGAAAGCTTCTGTCCTGTTCAAAATTCCCTTTACATTTCTCCTCACTCACTCAACCATATCGCGTTGCACAAATATTCACATGATCCTTATTAATGTATATAAAAAGAACTGCTGAACCTGACATTATAAATATAAAGGATATGCAAATTAGATAAGGAAAAAGCCGAACTGCTGGACGAACAGACAAATAGACTTGACCCAGGAGTCTAACACTTCTCTAAAGGCACAAAAACATTGTATAAGCGCGAAAAATCCACATGGCGATTCTGACAACCACCATCATTTTGAAAAATGGTTTCACATTTTCTCTTATAAACCTATGGATAAAATAGACAAAAAAAAAATAATTGGTTAAATTCTCCAGAACCTGTGGATACAATCTCATATCTCATAAGTAAAGCCATTAGATAAAATTCTCCACACCTATAGAGGAAATTTGAAAAACAAAAATATATGTTAAATTCTCCCAAATCTTATTGGATGAAGTAGAAAAATACAAAAATCTTGGTTAAACATACATAGTAAACTATTACTAAATTTACGAAGAAGCCCAATGTATCGGTTTTAGGCTTATAAAGGAACTCTGCTGAGAAATCTACAACATTGTTGACACCAGCTATGGCTGTCAATGACGATAAGGCTGGAGTAATGCTGTTCCCATCTCATGATCCTACTGTTTAGTAGTTTGGATCGTTGTAGATACATAAGGGGTTGGTGGTCCCGTCTCAAGCACAAACTCTTTCCCATCGTAGAAATACTTCAAATTTATTGACTCCCCAAACCAACCATGAACACCTCCCTCTCCATCACCAGAATATGCTTGTTCTCGTGGGAGGAGTTTACGACAAGTATGCCACTGGTCTTTGTCTCCCTTCTAGTTCTTGAAAGCACGGCCCCAATTCCAATATCTAGGCAAACTTCGGTTCTCAGTATGAACTGCTGGTGGAAGTTTGGTAGGCACAAGATAGGACTACTTGTCAGACAGTTACTTTAGGGTAATGAATGCAACGTGATCTAGTCCTGTTCCCACCACTTTAATGAGTTCACGGTTCTTTGTTCGATCTGTGAGGCGCTGCTATGGTTGAGAAGTTCGAGATGAATTTTTCGATGTGGCCAATCGAGGAGCGATCGAAGTTGTTTCTTCGTTTCAGGGCGATGAACATCGCGGATCTTCTCTGCCTTGTCTTGCATTGGCTTTTAACTTCCCTTCCCCACAATGTGTCCCAAAATTACGACACTCGGATAACCAACTTGACACTTTATTGGGTTTAGCGATAGGTTAGATTCGCTTCTCGAAGTCGCTGAAGTAATTGCTTTAACGATGTCCAAATGTTGCTCCCAAGTTTCCAGTATGGAATGAGGATCGCCGTCCTATATAGTTGTGTACATGTAGGAAAGACCACCGAGGACAGAGCGCATCATCCTACTAAGCGTGGCACAAGCGCATTCACGAGGCCAAGCGGCGTACCTTGGGAATTGGTACAGCCGCCATGGGTGTAAGAAAGCTATCTTTTCTTTGTCCTTCTCAGCAAGGGGTATTTGCCAATATCCTTTAGAGATCGAAGCTTAAGTGAAGAACCTTCGCGGTATAAGCGGGCAAATATTTCCTCCAGGATTGGGGTGGTTCTGCATCCAAATACCCGTTATCCGGTTTAACTTAGAAATCCGATGCAGGAAAGCGTGTGGTACTGTCTTGTTTCTTGACTTGTTAGGACAATCGGTTGGCGCATACGGTGAATCCTGAGCCTCGATTACTCCAATCTCCAGCATTTGTCTGAGTTTCCTCCATGATGACATCTCGTCTGGCATGAGGGAAGAGAAAGTGCGGTCTCTGTCGAATGGGCTCATCCGATGTAAAGGTCTGATGCTATGAGTGCCCAGGAGGTCTTTCCAGAGGTAAGTCCCAGTAGTAGTACATCTCTATAATTCCCTAGAAGGCAGCTTGACTTGCTGTACTTTCTCTGAAGAGAGATCAGGTGGAATACTGAGCGATCTGACACCGATTCGCCAGCCTCCCAAAGTAGGAAATTCTATTATTCCGGCTATTGAAACTAGACTTACTCGGATTATCCAGCAAAGTCCCGGTTTCCTCCCAAAATGGTTGCCACACAGACCACACTTAAGATATCAACAATAATACTCACTTCATCTTCGGTGATGAGCTGAGCACCTTCCTTGATCGCTCCATGTATTGTTTCAGCAAAGTTTGTGTGAGCATCTTAATCTTTCCACTGAGGGTCTATTTTATAGTACATGAGGGACCCACTTTCTCAATAACCAGGAATGGTCCTTTCCAATGAAGAGGAGGAGCTTGTTTCTGTCCGATTGGAAGGAGAAGTAGTACCTTATCTCCAACTGTGAACTTTCTGTCTCTCTACTCTTCTTATTATGATAAATGCATTCTTTGCAACAAGACTTTTGATCCTTGATGGGCTAATTGCAGAGTTGACTCAAGGCGTTCTCTCAGATCTACAATATACTCATACGTGATCTTGACATCGTGGTAATTCTAAACCAGTATTACCACTCCAGAGATCTTTTAAGATGACCATCGGTCCCTCTCACTAATACGTCCATTATAGCAGTTAGAATGGGCGTAAAAAACTCCAATAACTCTGTGGTATTTACTTCTCACGTTAGGCCGAAAAGGACTGCGCTGAATATCTAATCCCAGAGTCGTTGGGTTTATCTACCTTTTTTATCTTGGCTTCAACATTTGTTTCAATGTGCCATTGAATCTTTCCACTAAGCCGTTGCAGGCTTGAGGGTGGTAAAAGGTAGTCAATTGGCGTATAGATAGCAACCGTCCAACTTCTCGCATCACATTAGAGGTAAAGCTGGGTACCCTGATCGAACCAAGACTTCCTTTGGAACACCAACCGAAGAAAGATTCCAACTAAAGCTTCAGCCACTGCACTGGTATCAATGGTGGGTAAGCGCCAACTGCTTCCCGGATACCTCGGTTGCAAAATCCACCACTGTCAGGATGTAGCGGTTCTTTCTGGGGGTCGCGGGATGAATCGGGACCAATCAAATCTACAGCAATTAGTTGAGTACATCTATGATGAGCATCTGTCCCAAAAGGTAGGCAGGTGACCACGACCTTTCGGAAGAAGTCCTCTGGCAGAATGTCTAAGATCTGCAGTATCTTGTGATGTCAGCTTATATGCCGAGGCGAAAAAGCAACGCTCATGACCTTGTCAGTTGTCTTCTTGACACCCTGATGATGACCGCCCTTATGATTCCCTCATGTGCTAACCAAGGACCATCTTTTCGGTATGGTGGCGGCACCGCAGTTGGTGAATAGGTGTTCCCTAAAGTCCACTTTAACAGACTGGAGAAGATTCGATAAAGCATTTGTCCTGTCTGACAAAAATGTGGAAATACAATGACCTGGAATACCATCTTTCTTGTTGCCGCGAATCAACCAATTCTCTAATCTTGTCAAGAGTAGGATCTGCTTCTTGTGCTTTCAGGATGTCTTTTGGTGCTACATCAGGGATTGCTGAAAGGAGTCTTCATTTCTTCGAGGGGCACACTTCAGCTTAAGCGTGCTCTGGTTTGAACTGCAAGTGTTGCTTCTTTCACCTCCGTCCCTCTACTGGAATGATGGTGAGTACTCCATTACTGGATCTGGATCATTTGCAGCTCTGGCATCTGGTATATTACCGAGGATCAAGTCATAAACTGGGGTTTTCATACACAGTGCTTCGGTCGTACCGATGAAAAGAATGGTGTGTTGATGCTGGAATTTGGTACGTTGGAAGCTTGCGGACACTACCATCTATGAGAACACACAGTTTGTACTTGCTTGGTCATCTGTTGTGTGAGACTAAATCGTCTGTCGAACCACAACTTAGAACAACCACTATCCTCAGAACTCTCACTGTCGTTGAGCCTACCTACTCCACCGGTTACTGGCATATTACCAGATTTAATCTTTCTCTCTCTCTTGCCCAGCTTGCAAAAGCCGCACTCATTATTGGCAGATCATGCCCACACTTCAAGTTGACAAACCCATCTTTGGCACAACAGTCATACAAATAGGGCTGCGTTCACAACCACCACAGGCAACAGTGTCTTTTAGTTCTTATCCCCATTACACTTGCACGAACAACGACCTGGCTCCTCTGGGCGTCTGCTGTAAGTCGCGGTGATCCTCCTCTTCTCCCTTAGCCGACTGCATCCACGAAACCTTTTCCTTGGCGCTGCTGTCCAAAGAGGTGTCCATCTTGTATTACAAGTCCAGCAACCTTGACAGCCTGTTGTAAAGAGACCCTCGGTATGAACAATCATTAGCATAAAGTGTCGCTTTTTTGTGACAGATAAAAGCATGACCTTCCACTCCAGTCAGCTGCTCCTAGATGATTGTTGTTTAAAACTGCCATTCTTCCCTTTGTCTCATGACTGGATAACGATTTTCAGTCTTCAGTGTTGTGATGGATGGTGCGTTTGGAGTGCGAGTGCGTGATGATTCGAACCGTCCTCCGTGAGCCTCAGTGTATTGCTCGGCTAGGTGTCATTGTCTCCAATGTCTTTCCGGTTTCTTGGCTCAGCTTCGAAAAGTGCCAACTCTTTGCAACAACCATTGATGGTGTTCACATGCAACAAGAGATCTTGTAGAACCGTCATATGTCTTTTTCTGCCAAAAAGACAAGTGGAAGCCCATCTTGTGAAGTAATTCTTAAGTCTTATGACAATACTGGGAATAGTCTGCGCCATTGTCTGGTTTTGGGTTCGGAACTTGACCCGGAAACCTTCCTCCGTCAATCTGAATCGTTTCAGTAAGGCCGCTTTTAGGCTGGAGTAGTCAGATGACAGGTCGAGAGCCAGTCGTGCATACACATCAAGAGCTTGGCCTAAATGCAAATTGGATATTGGAAATTTGTTCATTTACGGTTTGGCTACACACTAAACTAATCTTTCTCTATGCAGTAGTAACCTTGATGATAAAGAGCGCAACAAGATGGCTCAATGGAAGATAAACAAAGGCTTCACTTACATGTACCAACGAAATGACTGAATGCACTTGTAAACAAAAGAAATTTATGTTGAACAAATACATTTATGATCACTGCTGTGAACAATTTTAATTGCTTTTATGTTTTGAAAGTTATCAATTGTTCAATTGAGTGCTTTCCGAGTAATTCCAGGAAATTTAATTATTACATTATTTAAGGCATTACAATTGTTAGTTTCCCCCCGGCAATTTTCTTTTTAATAAAAACATACAAGTAGGTATTTTCCATGAAATACTCTGGAAAGACATTCTGCGAGAAAATTGTCAAAATAAAGGAAAACAAATAATAAAAAATACACTTTTTAACAAAATAATCCAATAGTGCTGGGAGTTCGCTAACCGTTTAACTGAATCTTTCATGGCTGGTAAACTGAAAAAGAATGATAGCGTTTTGATAATTATTTTAAGAATCATTTCATTTTAAAGTATTCAAATTATTTATTTTGATGTAAGGAAAATTACTCTTTGTTCATAAAAAATGCAAATGTCAGAAATCACTCTTATAAAAATGTAGGCACTAGTATTATCATTAACCCTAACCTTCCCAAATCCTCCAAAATCCTCTTTGCCAAAGTGAAGGATTTTGAAGGATTGAGGTTATAGGCATACTTGCCTTTCCATGGTACATGTACATCCATGTTTGTTGTAGTGATTGCAAGGTCAGTGCTTGGGTCAGTGGACACTGTGTATTGCTCCATGCATGCAGGGAGGGTCCCTGGCCATGTACATGTATCACAGATTAGATACATGTGTGCATACATGTCACGTGCTTGCTTTACTACTGGAGGATTTTGAAGGATTCAGGTTATGTGTAAGCAAATGGGCCTAGGGAGTTAGGAAGGATTCAGGTTATGTGTAAGCAAATGGGCCTAGGGAGTTAGGAAGGATTCAGGTTATGTGTAAGCAAATGGGCCTAGGGAGTTAGGAAGGATTCAGGTTATGTGTAAGCAAATGGGCCTAGGGAGTTAGGAAGGATTCAGGTTATGTGTAAGCAAATGGGCCTAGGGAGTTAGGAAGGATTCAGGTTATGTGTAAGCAAATGGGCCTAGGGAGTTAGGAAGGATTCAGGTTATGTGTAAGCAAATGGGCCTAGGGAGTTAGGAAGGATTCAGGTTATGTGTAAGCAAATGGGCCTAGGGAGTTAGGAAGGATTCAGGTTATGTGTAAGCAAATGGGCCTAGGGAGTTAGGAAGGATTCAGGTTATGTGTAAGCAAATGGGCCTAGGGAGTTAGGAAGGATTCAGGTTATGTGTAAGCAAATGGGCCTAGGGAGTTAGGAAGGATTCAGGTTATGTGTAAGCAAATGGGCCTAGGGAGTTAGGAAGGATTCAGGTTATGTGTAAGCAAATGGGCCCAGGGAGTTAGGAAGGATTCAGGTAATGAGTAAGAAAATGGGCCTAGGAAGTTAGGAAGGATTCAGGTTATGTGTAAGCAAATGGGCCTAGGGAGTTAGGAAGGATTCAGGTTATGTGTAAGCAAATGGGCCTAGGGAGTTAGGAAGGATTCAGGTTATGTGTAAGCAAATGGGCCTAGGGAGTTAGGAAGGATTCAGGTTATGTGTAAGCAAATGGGCCTAGGGAGTTAGGAAGGATTCAGGTTATGTGTAAGCAAATGGGCCTAGGGAGTTAGGAAGGATTCAGGTTATATGTAAGCAAATGGGCCTAGGGAGTTAGGAAGGATTCAGGTTATGTGTAAGCAAATGGGCCTAGGGAGTTAGGAAGGATTCAGGTTATGTGTAAGCAAATGGGCCTAGGGAGTTAGGAAGGATTCAGGTTATGTGTAAGCAAATGGGCCTAGGGAGTTAGGAAGGATTCAGGTTATATGTAAGCAAATGGGCCTAGGGAGTTAGGGTTAATCTATTTTAATAATCACCATCACCATCAATTACATCAGTTCATTCCGAAGAAAAACAAAATTAAAATGTCATCATTAACTTGAATGTACAGTACATACATGTACTATACATGTATTGTACATAAACATGTACTGTACATGTAGATGTGTAGGCCTACAATGTACATATATGTACATGTACATTCCCTTGAGTGTATCACTGGGGGAAAAATACGAAAAAAGAAAACATTACCTTGACTGTGCTTTCAGAATTGCTTTGCTTTTAGACAATGAGGATGCAACGCAGAGATGCCTGACTGTTAAATGAGGCAAACATGCCGCACAAACAGCATCCAAGCTCGACGCGCTCAGTCACACAATGTCTGAAGATTCTGCTGTCATTACGTGTTAGCTATACAACTAGCCCCCTGTGACACTGACGTCACTGGAAGCCCTTAATGAGCGCCAAACAATTTTTGCCTTGAAATTATCAATGTTTGTGTGTGTGTGTGTGTGTGTGTGTGTGTGTGTGTGTGCGTGTTCAAGCACTGGCCGCGTTATGGGGACAGAGAACAAAAGAGGGATCCGGAATTACTTAGCTGTGGGGACATTTTGTGTGTCCCCACAACGTTTTTAATCCCCAAAATCCTTTGTATTTTGTCCCCACAACGCCCCGTGCGGGATTGTGTGCGTGTGCGTGCGTGTTCAAGCACTGGCCGCGTTATGGGGACAGAGAACAAAAGAGGGATCCGGAATTACTTAGCTGTGGGGACATTTTCACTGTCCCCACAACGTTTTTAATCCCCAAAATCCTTTGTATTTTGTCCCCACAACGCCCCGTGCGGGATTGTGTGTGTGTGTGTGTGTGTGTGTGTGTGTGTGTGCGTGTGTACGAGCACTGGCAAGGTTGTGGGGACTTATAACAAAAGGGAAGGCAAGAACGAGTGTCTGTGGGGACATTTTCATGTCCCCACAACGTTTTAGGTCCCCGATTCCTTGTCGAATAACGTGTAAATGTCCCCACAATTACGGTGCGTGACTGTGTGTGTGTGTGCATCGAGTTGTATGACTTTGTTGTGTCATTTATATGGGAAGAACTTGTTAACCCTGTATAATGAAGGCATGCAATGACATTATTAGTGACTAATGAAGTGTACTGTGTGCCTGATGATGGGGGATGAATATTTATGAGATCAAATTAATACTGTATATTAATTATGTATTCAAACACACAGTAGGTTTTTGCAGTATCAAAATATTCTCTCAAAACATGTACCGTACATACATACATGTACGTACCATGTAAATTGTACATATGTACATGTGTATGTCTCATGTTTATTTCACATATTTTGTATCATATTGCAATTAAATTTATTTCAAGAAATTAATATTAACCCTAACCACCCTGAATCCATCAAAATCCATCCCCCTGTTTTGGAGGATTTCGGCGGATTCAGGATATCTCCACATTGAGCATATGGCGGACTTTGATGGATTCAGGATTTCAATAGTTTTTAACTGCTTGGTCATGTTGGTTGATGTATTATGATGGATTATAGTTACATGTACTGTACATGTACAGCCAACACTTGTATGTGTTAGATTTTGATGGATTCTATGCAGCAACATACTATACAAATTTTCATGTGAGCATGGTATCCTGAATCCGCCAAAATCCGCCAGAAATTTAGTGGTGGATTTTGGCGGATTCAGGATATGTCCAATATCTACACTGGCGGATTCTGATGGATTCAGGACACCAGCATTTTGTGTGTGACAAAAATGGTGGATTTTGGTGGATTCAGGATACTTTCTAGCAAAAATACCCAAGGGGTTAGGGTTAAAAAGAAAATTGTATTCATATAAATGTATGAATGTAATTTCTACTTTAATAACTAGAGTGTAGTAACTACATGTACATGTTCTGTTCTTTAACCCTCCTACAATGGAAGCCACTCCAATCCACAAAATTCTGCTCTTGAGCAACCTTCAGTACATACATGTACAAGCCTGCTGTCCTTTCCAAGTAATCTTACAAAATCAACTGTGTGCCACCCAAGGCCACTGTAAATGTTTGAACATATTAGTATGGCCTACAATGTATCAATGGGAGACCACTTTACCCTGTAATCTCAGTGGTGTGACGGTGCACAGAAGGGTAACCATAGGAGGCCAATGGCAACAGCTAATGGCTTGGAGTGGCCTGAATGGGTTGTTTCAAAATTGCACTGATTGTAGGATAGTTAAATTAATACATGTAGTATTGTATTGGGTATTTAATAATGAGCAAATGTACTTTACTGTATGTGTGTACACAGTTTTGGTTCATAAAAATTGTTAACAATTAAACAAATATATAGTAAATAATTCACAGAGATGGGCACAAAAAACATAAAATGAAAAACCAAGCAAACAAAGAAAAAACGAAACAAACACCCAACGAATCAGAATAGACAAAACACACCACCCCTTTGATGACTCCCTGATCCGCGCAGGATGAAATTCATCAGGCTCAAAACATCAAGGACAACGAAGGTCATGTTGCCACGGCAACTTATATAATTACAACACACAATGGCACAGAATCAACCAATGACGTCAAAACACGCAGCTCCCCGGGGAGTTGGGCATGAGAATCAAGGGTGCTAACGCGTCTCATCTGACTATACAATAAACTCATGCCCATCTGGATTGAGAGCTATTGTCAAGTGCATAAAGCCACTGTCTTGTGCGATATCTGAAACGCAGACAGGTACTGTATTCATCACTCACTTGCTACGTGTAAAGCAGGCCGACTGTAAGACAGCTTTCAGAAAACTAGATGAAATCTATTGATTACTATTAATTGACTCGGGCTGTCGTTTTTCAGTGATGCGCTGTAGCCTATCATGCCATATTAACACACTTTTATATCATTCAATCCCCATTGGCAAGATGCCATCCATGATGCATAAAAATTTCAAATTTCATTTCATAGGACTTATACCTTTGAGTAATAATAATTGGCTTTTACTAAGCAATTTTTTTTTATAGAGGCCTTAAATGACTGTACTGTTAAATGGTCTACATTGTATGTCACTTAAGTGTTCTCACAATGTACATAAGAATAGACATGTACACGTGTAAAATGAATTGTATATTCAGTGTAACAAAAATTAATCTTTAAATGCAACATTATTTGATAAACATTGTTTATCCTCCCCCACCACCCCCAAAAATCAATTAACCCTCCTACATTGTACTGTGGAGTGTTGTGGCCGAGCGGTCTAGTTCTGGTGTTAGCAGCAGAATGTGGGTTCGAATCCCGGCCGTGACACTTGTGTCCTTGAGCAAGACACTTAACCATAATTGCTTCTCTCCACCCAGGGGTTAAATGGGTACCTGTGAGGGCAGAGTTGGTTGATTAGCCCTATATGCGCTGTAATGGCAGCAATTGAGCTGTATACTCCCCAGGGAGCTGAGATGGTTTCAGGAATGATTTATGAGCCTTATGAGCAGGGGTAATAATATGCGCCTTGAGCACCACTCAGTTGGTGGATACGTGTGCTATATAAGTCCACACATTGTTATTATTATTATTATTATTACTGTTTGACCATTTGAAACCATTCAAAATTTCCACTTACCAAAATGCCCACTGGTTTTGTACACACATGGTGATACCATTTGAACAGTGTTGGTAGCAAGCTTTACTACCATTCAAATCCATTAAAATCCATTCAAATGCATAGAGGGTCCATTGATTCACCACTTAGAAGTATCCAAACAAGGTTTTGTATTAGCTGTACTACCATTTGGAAAGATCCAAACAAGGTTTTGTATTAGCTGACCTACCATTCAAAACCATTTGGGGGAAATCAATACTGTACACAGTTATTTCACCATTCAAAACCACAAAAGCAAATGGTTTCAAATGGTGCATCAACTTGTATGAAAAAGGTACCAGAAGTAGGAGGGTTAAAGGGTCCGGATGCAAGTCAAACATTACTACAGTGTTAGTACAATCATAAATCAATCACACAATAATTATTCCATTATTAAAACAAATCAAATAATCCATCATCCATTCATCAACCACCGAATTTGCCAGTATTCACTGAGACCCCCAAAAAAGTCTTCAGACCTGCACATCTGCATTCTTGGTTTATCTTTTTTTGGGGGGCTATGAAACGATGTCCAATTGCAACCAAAATTGCTGGATCGATTGGAATTCTGCCATGCTGTGTTTTAAACAAATTAGGAGTATGAACGTTTGCTCAATTTGTGAGGCCTCTCTTAGCCACCATACTCTGTGTATGGGAAATTTGGTCTGGTTAGAATAAACCGTGTATACATGTAACGTGTGTCACCACACCGATTTTGAAGCCGACCTATGAACAGAAACAGAATTTTTTTTGTAGCCTTACATGCAGCTAATGAATAATCATGTACATGATTCTTTTACTTGATTGGCCCAAGCCTTCAGTTTTATTTGTTTGTCTCCTCCAATCAGCTCCAATTGCTTCTCCCTCCCATATTTACCATGAACTTCAATAGAATATTATCTCCTGACCAACTGTAGCTGGCTGACAAATTCTTCTTTCCTCAAACGTCAGTCAGTACAGTGTTGTACGGGGGAAAATAAATGAATATCTCCCTTCTGATCGGACTTGTTCTTTATGGTCTTCAAATTTATATTTGTCCAAGGCTTGTAATGCCCATAAGGGAGAAATTGTTTCTGCCAAAAGACGCTTCAGTCTTTTGGCAAAAGACACTCAATGTGTCTGAGGAAGGAGTGACCCAGGCCGCGGTTGAGATGGGCCCCATGGATCAACCCTGGTAGGTCGGCAACATACCAGTTGGATTAATAAACAAACAAAAAATACTAATACTACATGTACATGTAGTAACTAAAGACTGTTTGCAGTGACACCATGTGAAAAATTCCCTTTTGAGTAGTAATTACATGTAGCTTAAAAACGAACTGGTGGTTACAACTCGACGTTTCGATCAGTATGCTCTGATGGTCTTCAGGAGACGATCTTCTGGAGATAATACATGTACAATTTACAATGTACATGTAATAATAATAATAATAATATCAAAGTAAAGTTTGTTATTAAGCATATGTATGTACTAAATTTGAGCAAACAGACTGGGCATGATATGAAATACATGTACCCAGAGAAGTGATGGTAAAATGATGGTACATTATTGCATGCACTTATTATCTTGGATTAGAATCAAGTTTAGATTTTTAGAAAACTTAATCAGGATACACACTGTATGCACATGGACATCTGCAGTATACTATGTACATGTATATATATTTGACAAGTGCAGTTTTTAACTAGACGTAAGATTTTGTCTTGACAAAAACTAGGTGTTTGGGTTAACTTCAGGTTCAATGAAATGAGCAATTGATCACGTCATAATCATACTTTTGAAAATGTCTGACGTCTTTTATCATGACAAAATCAATTTCATTTTTAAAAGACCTATAAATTTTGTGTTAGAATGTCTTAAATTTTTAACGAAGTAAAGGTCAAGTCAGGTAATTTGAAGGCCATAATGACACAATTATTCTTCTTCATGATCATGACAAAATAACATTAATATGTAGTTTGGTTCAATTTCTGAGATGGCGGCGCCATGGCGGCGGTGATCTGTGATGATGTCATGACAAATATTTTGGAAAAGTCACTAGTCAATTTATGAATGAAGAAAAACCTTACTTTTACAAACACCACAATAATGCTTAAAATCTTTAGGCCTTTATATTTTATTTATATATTTATTTATTTTTGCTGTTTTTAGATATCAGGATACACACTGTATGTACGGTATATGACAAGTGCAATTCTTAATTATACGTGTACATGCACAATTTTACATATGTGTACAGATTGTGTACAGATCATGTACATGTATGGTCGAAAGTGCTTGATATGCACATTAATTTTTCAGTGAATTTTACGTAGTTAACACCTGAACAAGGAAATAACCCAATAATTCTATAGATTAACAGCATGCATTATAATGCAATGTGTATCATGTTATCACTTGATTCGGAGTTGATCAATCAAGATAGGAGACTCCATATGGATAGAGTCCCTTGAATAGTATAAAGTAGGAAGAATGAACATTTGACAATCACATGCCTGCACAGCATTAGTAGTAATAGACCTTATGCATATGATGTCACAAACTGAATATCGCCCTCATTCAGAGGCTAGAGGTCACTCATTGGTTCATGTATGCATGCTGTGCGCACGTACCCACGCTGTGCGCGCGTATACGCACAGCGCGCATACATGAACCAATGAGTGACCTTCGTTTGCCTCTGAAAGGGGGCGACCTTCAGTTTGCGACGTCATATGCATAAGGTCTATTCAAAAAAAGTGTTTCATTTAAATAAAAACATAAAAATATACACAAGAGTAACAAAATAATGGAAAAACATACATTATACACATCATGTGTGCTACATGTATGCAATAATAATATTGTATATACACGAAGGCCAACAAAAAAAAAATTCAGTTTCTGGTCTCCATGCTCGTTGCCTCAGACCTGCGTGTCGGCATTTTTAATTAAATTTTTGTTGTTGCTATGAAATGATTGCAGCCAAAATTCCTGGATCGATTGGAATTTTGCCATGCTGTGTTTTAAACGGATTTTTCACATAGGGGTATGAACGTTTACCTGATTTGTGAGGCCTCTCTCAGCCGTCATACTTTTTATATGGCAAATTTGGTCTCTGTGTATACATGTACATGTATCACGTATTTCCCTGTTGGCAAAAAAAAAAAAAAAAAAAAAAAAAAAAGCGTCACCATACCGATTTTGAAGACGACTGATGACCAGAAACCGGAGACTATTTTGGGGGGCCTAAAGGAAAGATTCAGCACTGGTAATGTTGAGATGATGTCTAATACATGCACATGTATATATTGGGAATGCTTGCTTTCTTTCAAACCTGTAAACTCATTGCAGAGGCTAGATCAAGTAGGATCTTCAAGAAAACATTTGCAGCAAAAAGTTTTGTCTCTCTGAAATGAGAACACTTTTAGACAGAATAGTATTTCAGGATGGTTGGTAACATCTGTTTACCATCACCAACTTCACTTTAAGATTGTTTATGTATCAGTTGGAATCTGGTTATTTGTAATTAGGTAATTGCCAATGCCGTACGTACCACCATTATGCTACATGTACATTAACCCTAACTCCCTAGACAACAAAGCCAGTTGGAGGATTTTGAAGGATTTTTATTGTTTTAATACAATGCCTACGTAGGGAGTTAGGGTTATGCTACTGTAAATTTACATGAAAACATTGATACAGTACCCTAATTTAGATAAATTTAAAATGAGGGAGAATAAAAAGTTGTTAAGTACTGATCAGAGGATCAAGAAGTAATGAGAAAAGTGTGAAAAAGCATTCGCAATTTTGACACAAAACACTTGAGAGAAAATCGTTGCCATCGGCAATTCTTTGAAAATGTGCATATTTTGTGTGTGTTTACTCTGAAGTGTTTACTCTGACAGCACTCCAGACAGAGTAATGAATTTCACAATTATTGCTTCTTTTACCAACTGCACATCTTCACAAGTTATCTTTCGGATAATAATTTGGTAATTTTGTAGTCAAGTAATTACATGTACCAATGTTGTTCTCTCTTTTTTAACAACAAATGAGAGACATTTTTGAGTTTTACTGTGAGGGAAAGGTGAAGCCTTTAAATCACTAGACTGCGTTCGTACTCCACAAAATTGTTGAACTGAATACGAATGTGTACTGAGCGAAATTAAATCAATTCCTGTTGGTGTTTTTAAAATATAGCATGAAATGTCTTTCTTTCACCTTCCACTAGAGGGCGCTATGTTCAATGATGTCACTATTGCATGTATTTGAAAAGGTGTGATCTCATATGGGGTGTCATGGTCGAGCGGTCTGGTGCATCGGATTTATGTTCTGATGGCTGAGTCGTTAGAATGTGGGTTCGAATCCCAGCCGCGACCATGATACTTGTGTCCTTGAGCAAGACACTTAACTGTAATTGCTTCTCTTCACCCATGAGTATAAATGGGTACCTGTGAGGGTAGAGATGGTTATTGTGTTTGATTAGCCCTGTAGCGCCAAAAGGTTGCACATAATGGGCTGTATACTCCCCAGGGAGCTGAGAAAGAACCAGGGAGAAAAATATATTATAGAGCACCTTGAGCACCCTTGGGTGGATATGTTGTGCCTTATAAATGCCTGTATTATTATTATTATTTAGTTTAACAATATAATTTGTTTAATTTGATCTTCTGGTGATTTTTGTTAGACACATTAAGATGTATTGCCTGTGTTGTTCACTATTTAAACAGCAATTTCCATAAATTGTTCCGATGAATAAGAAAATTGCCGGTAAAAACCACTCGTGTGACACATACATGTATACATCTTCATTTCTTAGAATAAAGCATTTGATCGCTTAATGACAAAAAGTCACGGAAGGAACATCATTCTGAATAATGCCGATTCATGGTTTCAATGAGAAATCCGGCAATTTTGTTGTTATTTCATTGGCTACCCACTGCACCATGCAGTTACGACTTCACAGAAAGAATTACTCATTTCCATTTATCTGATGGGATGACGTCAATCGCTCATTGTGGTCACCGTGTTACCAGGGTTACGGCAGTACACAGCGATGCTGTCATTACACAGAAAAATGTCACATTGCCGTATAGAAACGTCCCCACATGTTTAAATCCTTTTTAATTATGATTTAATTGATTGCCACTCTGCCAACATAAGGATGCCATGTACATAAGTACATGCACCCAATCCATGTCCATGATATCCAGACTGCACATGTATATTATTGCACAGATTTTCATTCATATTCTGCACTTTTGAAGACTTTTTTTTTTAAAAGGGAAACAAAACTTGCTCTCTCGATCTCACAAATTCATCTCAATCTCACAAATTGATCTCGCTTGTTGGCGGCTTATTGTATCCTTCACTTTATACAAAGCAACAGGTATGGTCAGCCCGAGAGCCATTAGTGGTTTGAGTGGTTGGGCTTAGGTCACCTTGAGAAAAAATAATAGAGATGGTGTCAAATCAATAAGTGATTGGATGATGATGTGATAGGATGGGATGTACACAGCAACATCTACAGTATACATGTATGTACACGTAACAGGGGTGTGCTTTGACAAAAGTAAAAAAATCCTGAAAAATGGGTAGCAGGCCTGGGTCTCCCTTTGGTCTAGAGGACAAAGCCCCCTGAACCTTCCGGATGTTTAATTTTAGAGGATTTACAGACTCTCCACATCCCCACAAACAAGAAACTAGAGGTTTGGACACAATACAGGCTACTTCTTTCCTTGATGGCTGCTTCTCTTCTTTTAACCAGTTCGCATCGGGAATAAAAAAGTTTTTCTGGGCCCCTGCGCGGGTTTCTTTTTCCCACACACACGTTAATGGAAGCTTCCACAGCTCGTGGCCACGTCTTCCGAGCATGTCACCGTACATGCGTGGCTCAACTGAGCATGCATACAAATATATTGGAGTTTCCTATGGCGTGTTTAGACGCTCTCCGATCCGTGGTGCAAAAAAAAAATTGCGTGTATACACGGCCTCCGACGCGAACTGGTTAAGAAAATTTTGGAGCAGAGGGAGATTTGTAAAAAACCTGAAATCAGGAAAAATCCTGAAAAATCACAGGCCTAATGTAGTCATGTAGAGGAATATATGGTTGAAAAAAACATCCTTTACATTGTAACCATCTTGTTTATCTTTCATAAAGTATAAATGACCAAACTGAGGCAAATTATCTAGGCTGGTCCCATTACATGCATGTGTACTGAGAATCAACCCTATTATAATTATACAGACGTGTAGGGAATCAGACAAAGATGGCTGCCATGAAAGTCTACTGCAGTAAGCTCTTTCAACCTCTAGTGGCAAGGATCTGTGTTGCTGGCTGTGCTGGGGATTAAGCCTAGCTACATAGCCAGACTTGCAGTAAACAAGCTTGCACTTGATACTGGCCATGTTCTTCCTTCTACTGAACCTTTGACACAAATAAGGTTGTAGGAATATTAAGCATTCCAATCCAAATTTTGAGGGTTCGCAGGACAGCCACACATGTACAGCCCACCTACAGATGTACAACATGTCTACATACTGTACAAATGATAAAAACTATCATAAAAAACATGTACATGTACAATGTACACCTAGTACATTTACATACATGTAATTACATTCAAACTGATGACTACTGATATACATTCAAGATTTGCCACAGTACCATAGACTAATCCGTCGACCACCGTTTTCTGCCATTTCTGCACTGGCACCACATCACGCAAACATCACTCATACATTCCCCGGTACGGTGGCATTTTATCAGAAAAAGTACACAGCACCGGCAAAAGAAGCATGCGACCAAACAGAGGCTGAAAGGAAAATAGGCCGGCCCCTTCTTACATACATGTATTAAGAATAAGCATTGTGATGGCATTCGAGTACCAATAGCTTTCCAACACTTACGTTCATGCACATGCATATGTACAGTGTACATGAGCGATGCATGTCATCTTCCTAAGTACATGTACATGTATGTAGTATTGCAGTATTTTCAATGTGCAGTATTTTCAATAGAGTTTCCAATGTGGAAACTCTATATGGAACTCTAATTGAACCAATCTGAACATATTTTAATTTTTTGGGGGGGTTAATGACACAACATACAAACTTTAAATATCGCGGCACCCATTGCTATATAGGATTCTAGCCAGCCAATCGACATCGGGCAAGCTCGGTGGTCGAGAGGTTAAGACGTCTGCACTAGTAAGCAGGAGGTCGTGGGTTCGGATCTCACCCGAGTCGCCTGTGAAGTTTTTTCCACAGACACTCGAAAAGCACTGAGTATACAGTGCTAATACACATGTCGGTGTACGGCAAAGTTAAATCAATTGTTTATCACCCGACGCAAGAATTTCATCAAACTACAATGTATACATAGTAATTTGCTGAGACCTTCACAGATATGTTTAATGTACTAATGTTGATTTTTAATTTCAAAGAGTGTTTACATGTAACATACTCATAGAAGCAGCTTTGCCAACATTACCAATGTTGTACCTTCCCTTCAATATATATCTTGATTCAAAGAGAGTAAGCATACTCATAGAAGCAGTTTGGCCGACATTACCAATGTTGTACCTTCCCTTCAATGTATATCTTGATTCAAAGAGAGTAAGCATACTCATAGCAGCAGTTTTGGCAACATTACCAATGTTGTACCTTCCCTTCAATGTATATCTTGATTCAAAGAGAGTAAGCATGTCCCATAGAAGCAGTTTTGCCAACATTACCAATGTTGTACCTTCCCTTCAATGTATATCTTGATTCAAAGAGAGTAAGCATACTCATAGAAGCAGTTTTGCCAACATTACCAATGTTGTACCTTCCCTTCAATGTATATCTTGATTCAAAGAGAGTAAGCATACTCATAGAAGCAGTTTTGCCAACATTACCAATGTTGTACCTTCCCTTCAATGTATATCTTGATTCAAAGAGAGTAAGCATACTCATAGAAGCAGTTTTGCCAACATTACCAATGTTGTACCTTCCCTTCAATGTATATCTTGATTCAAAGAGAGTGAGCATACTCATAGAAGCAGTTTGGCCAACATTACCAATGCTGTATCTTCCCTTCAATGTATATCTTGATTCAAAGAGAGTAAGCGTACTCATAGAAGCAGTTTGGCCAACATTACCAATGCTGTACCTTCCCTTCAATGTATATCTTGATTCAAAGAGAGTAAGCATACTAATAAAAGCAGTTTTGCCAACATTATCAATGTTGTACCTTCCTTTCAATGTATATCTTGATTCAAAGAGAGTAAGCATACTCATAGAAGCAGTTTTGCCAACATTACCAATGTTGTACCTTCCCTTTAATTTGTTAATCTGACAATCTGGTAAATACCAATGATGTGTACATGTACCTTGATTTAAAGGGATTTTCCAGCCAATAGATGAATCAATGTGACCTGAAAGAGCATTCAGTAATATACAGAACCCGCTTGGAAGTAAGGCTTCTTTGTTAACCAAAATGAATTGAACGTCAATTGTATCCACATTCTGTAAGACAGTGGATGCATCCATGTTGATTTAATATCCCGCCACATCCGGGGATTTATGACATACAATGTATACAGAGCCGTTCATGCACGCGAAAGTTGTTTACGAATACTCTGGTGAATTATTGTTATTATTCACGTGATATTTATTTATTTTCTGCCAAATTGTCCAATATGGAGTCTGGGCCATTTCCTTATGATTTTGAACCAACGTTTACAGAAGAGGAACTAAGCAACAGAGATGACGATAGTGAAATGGAAGAGGACAGTCGGGACATCGTCATACTCGCAGGTTCCAGTGGCCCAACAGATCATCGTGAAAATACGAGCTGGTGTACAATGTACGTGTGCACGTGAGAAATCGTCATGATTATCGACACTAGGGATACAACATGGATGTCGATCGCATGACCCCAACACGTTCGTGCATGCACCGGATGAGCTGCTTGCATAACGCAGCACCCGTGCAGTTAGCTGGGACCAATGGTGCAGACACTACGTCATAATATCCTGGATGTAACCAGATTCTAAAACAAAATGGCGGCTTCCATGACCTCGCAGAGTCAGTGATGAAATATCCGGGTTTTTTTTTTTAGGACAACCAACTGGTTGTGGGTGGAATTCCCCTTTTAAGCCAACGTAAATAAATATAATTCTCCGAAGTCCAAACATTATTTGAAACATCCCACAGATCTGTACTGATGATATTTTGTGTGCAATTACCATTTACAAGTAAAATCACTCTTTGCAATCCTGAACAAAAACATGCATGATATATACATACGACATTAACCACTGCACATACTGTGCACATTACCCTTAACATCTATACCGTATGCATTCCATTAGCCTACACATTATGTACAGTAATTGCAGCGAGTTACCCTGCATGCAGTGAATTCTACAGTACTAAGTGCGATGTCAGATATTTTTTGTTTCACTTGAACAGTCAGGGAGTGTCCGAGGCCCTTGCATGCCATACAGCAATGCATTATTTGATCAGGCCCTTCACCACATTGGAGAATCTTGGGTCGACGTGCGTGCCTACTGTATTATGTGGAAATGCAATACTAAAATCTAGAATATCTGTGCAGAGTACATGACACATACATACATGTACATATACATACATACATACATGAATAGTGTGTGATTGATTTGTGCAGTTACACATACAGTACATGTAAATTCATATTCCATATTTGGTTTAATTTGGTTTAATTTCCTCTTTCCTTGGTGCAAATAAAGTAAAACACCTCCCAATTTTATTTCACAAGATAATTGACCAGGGAAATCGATGAAGAGTAATTAATTTAATTTAAATGAATTTATTACACAGTGCTGCTGAAGTAATTTCTCCTGCAATGTACTGTACATTACATGTACATTTACATGAATACAGGAATATTTTATTGCTCATAGTTTGTGTACAAATTATCGAGCACAAACCTCTATGTGAATTTAAAAACAGCACAGACTTAACTGCATGACATACACACAAATTATGAAATATATAATATAGTCATAAATCAATATATAACCTAATAAATGATACTGACATTGATATTGATAGAAGGGCACAGTATCGTCACGATCAGAGCAGACTTTCAACAGGGCATGGAATCGGTGTCCTAGTTTAAGAAGAACACATCGACTGAAAATTCCCAGCTCATTTATGCAGCAGCAACGGTAATATGACCTTATCATATGGGGTATTATTTTCAGTCACTGAGTTAATCTACTAGCACTCCGCTTCCATGCCCTGTTGATTGTGATGATACTGTCCCTTTAAAACCCTAACCCCCTAGGTATTCTGGCTAGGAACCTTCCTAAACCCTAACCCCCTATAGGTATTCTGGCTAGGAACCTTCCTGAACCCTAACCCCCTATAGGTATTCTGGCTAGGAACCTTCCTGAACCCTAACCCCCTATAGGTATTCTGGCTAGGAACCTTCCTGAACCCTAACCCCCTATAGGTATTCTGGCTAGGAACCTTCTTTAACCCTAACCCCCCTAGTTATTCTGGCTAGGAACCTTCCTGAATCCTCCAAAATCCATCAGTGCACTTTAGCAAACATGCCCTTATCTTCAAAATGCACCATGCATTTTCATTGATTATTCATATTCAGCACTTATGGCCTGTACTTCTTGCCAGGTAGTAATTTTCTCCCATTTGAAAAGGTGAAAGTACCAGTTTCCAACAGTGTTGAATTTTCCCCCAAAAAGTGCCCCTTGGAGGATTTTGCAGGATTTTGGGGGTGGTTAGGGTTAAGGAAACCAGCGGTGTTTATAACTAGTATCAGGTCCTGCCTTTATATCCCACCCGTAACCACATTTTATCCAAGGTATGATCTTGAATAAAGCTAAACAGACTATGGTTCCACACACACCAGCTCACTTATAAAAAGACCAATCCATCTCTTGTTGAGACTATTCTTCAAGAGTAACAAAAGACCCTGTTGCTATCAGCCTTGCATTGTCCCCCCCTCAATCGCAAGCAACCTCCTTGTAGTGACTGTGGCCCATGTTAATCTCCTCGACAGGGTTTGTGGTGAGCCAAGGGGGGAATTGAAAGAGGCACAACACTGTGCAAACAATGGCTATGGGTGCAATGACGTCAATGGACTACAATGACCCTAGGTTGTCATGTATGCTTGGGCTGCCATGGGATTCGCTTGGATATGGCTGCTCTCTATCTCACACACACACACACACACACACAGACACACCAGGGGTTAGAGCTGATCACACTCATCAGTGATGAAACATTCATACTAGTACCAGTACTAGTCTTTATAGATTGATGAAATTCATAGTCTTGTTTGCTCGGGTGCCGTACTCAAATGAGAATACGTGTGGACCCCCCAAAGTCAATTTGCCATCGCAGAGGTGGAAAAAACACTTGAGAGCTTTTGAAGAAAAGCATAAAAGGATTATTAATTGTTTGCCGACAGGTATGGCTATATACCGAGGCATATACCATGGATTAAGTCAATAGCAAAATGTAAATAGTGGCGATGAAAATCTGAATATTGTTGACAGAAAACTTGAGGCTTTTACAGACTTATCAATTCCACAAACAAACCTGTACTTATAGCACATTCTCAGATTGGTTGTGTGGGGTAGGGGGTGGGGGTCAGTGTGTTTCACTTAGGGCCATTCCCAGCTTTTGACCAAACCAAAAGAGTACACTATTTTTTAACCATCATACTACCCAAGCCACACATTGTCTCCCCTCGGAACTTGATGTTTGAAAACATAGTATTAGCCAGAGGGGTGTCTGGGTGTCTTGTTTCAATTTTGGACACCCTACATGTATTTCATCCGTCATTTACACATAAAAGTATTGAAAGTGAACAATTTGGACACCCTGTTCTGAAATTTCCAGCAAACTTGGACACCCTATTTCTAACACCTTGTTTGATACATGTACATTGATTAACCCTAACCTTCCCAAATCCTCCAAAATCCTCTTTGCTAAAGTGAAGGATTTTGAAGGATTGAGGTTACATGCTACATGCTCTTTGCTAAAGTGAAGGATTTTGGAGGATTGAGGTTATTAGGCATACTTGCCTTTCCATAGTACATGTACATCCATGTTTGTTGTAGTGATTGCAAGGTCAGTGCTTGGGTCAGTGGACACTGTTTATTGCTCCATGCATGCAGGGAGGGTCCCTGGCCATGTACATGTATCACAGATTAGAAAGACATACATGTGCATACATGTCATGTGCTTGCTTTACTACTGAAGGATTTGGGTTATGTGTAAGCAAATGGGCCTAAGAAGTTAGGGTTAATAATTGCATTGTTCAGATCCATAAATTTACATTTGGAAGTAAGTGGAAGTTTGCGGAGGCACCATGTAATAACAATCTCCAGTGAGTTTGTGTTGGTTCAAACCACCAGTTCCTTTCAGAATCAGCAAACTATTACAACTCATTAAGAAATATTACATGGTTCTATCGCAAACTTCCTTCCTGTTCCTGTTCCACCATGCAAAGCTTCAAATCCTTCTTTATTGTGCTAGTACATGATATTTAATAAATGTACAATCGCAATAAGTGGATGAGTAACGATACAAGAAACTCCCACAGGTTACAAGATATCCTCCTCAGCCTGCATGCAATGACAATGCTGATTTAACAAAACATCTTCATTTAAAATGTTTAGTAAAGTGGTCATTTTTTTTCTTATTCGTATGTAATATGTAATTTCCGATCCAAATATTATATATATGGCACTTAGGATGTATGTGTAATTACAACACACAAGTGTGTCAAACTGTGCAGTACATGTTACACCATGCATGCATACAGTATGAACTTCATTTCTAGCTTCAATGTCACACAAGTTTACGGGGATATAGTGATTTATGGAGAGAAATGGCAGGGGGCGGAGGGGGATGGGATCCAAGCGGTCATGTTTTGCATTTCCAAATGTTCGTTAACCCTAACTCCCTAGACAACAAAAGCAATTGGAGGATTTTGAAGGATTTTTATTGTTTAGTAACAATGCTTAGGGAGTTAGGGTTAACAAAATCCAGGTACGCCCATTGCGAGTAGTGCAGTTGGTTGGTTCCCTAGTACTTTGAATGACACCAAGAGTGGGTTTGACATTATCCATTATTGGGTATAGATTCACAATGATTTCATTGCATGAATGATGGAACACAACAAACACGGTGCACTTATTGTGACCTGGACTGCCGACTTTATTCATGTTCAAGGTGGATACTTTTTACTGTGACAAAAAGATTTAAGAGGTGCAAAGTTAAGCAGTCATACATTTATACCAGTTCATTGTATACTGTGGGAATAAAAACAAGTGTACGTGTCAGGATTTTCATACATGTCTGGGACACTGTACATGGGTGCCCATATGAAATATGTTGCAGTTTTTTTATTTACAGGTAGTTATTTTATTTTTACTTAAAGTGAACGTACACTTTCGGTAATTACCCGATTACAAAATTATTTAAAGTATATTCTAAAAACTTACTTGATGTGTAGATGGTGATGGTACCAAATCAACTGAGAAATTATTCAGTAATTTTTTTTATTTTAGAAAACATGAAATGTACATGTGTATTACACATTCAAAATGGATCATAATTCACATTAACTCCCTAGGCCTATGTGCTTACACATAACCTGAATCCTTCCTAACTCCCTAGGCCCATTTGCTTACACATAACCTGAATCCTTCCTAACTCCCTAGGCCCATTTGCTTACACATAACCTGAATCCTTCCTAACTCCCTAGGCCTATGTGCTTACACATAACCTGAATCCTCCAAAATCCTTCAGTAGTAAAGCAAGCACATGACATGTATGCACATATGTTTCTAATCTGTGATACATGTACATGGCCAGGGACCCTCCCTGCATGCATGGAACAATAAACAGTGTCCACTGACCCAAGCACTGACCTTGCAATCACTACAACAAACATGGATGTACATGTACCATGGAAAGGCAAGTATGCCTAATAACCTCAATCCTCCAAAATCCATCACTTTAGCAAAGCATGTAGCATGTAACCCCAATCTTTCAAAATCCTTCACTTTAGCAAAGAGGATTTTGGAGGATTTGGGAAGGTTAGGGTTAAGCAACAAAATATAAATTTGGCGACACTCAAGAAATAACGTGAAACTTTTTACAGGTTGGTTTCTGTACATCTCTCTTGATTCTTATAGAATATGGATTCATTAACCGGCATTTTACCAACGGTGATCAGTTTGTAAACTGTCTTCCTACTACTACAAGGGTCAAAATCAGTCAAAATGTTGAAATACTTCCCAATGTACTGTATATCTCGTGCACTTAAAAGTCAAACACTGTCAAACCTTACGTGTAGTAAGTACATTTACAGGTTAAAATGAGTCGACCATTTTTGACTGGTAAAAGCATTGTCTGGTATTGTTCAGGGTGGTCAAAATGACAGTAAAAACCAGTCAAAATTGCCCCTGTGTGCACATTTGGGTCAACAGTCAAAACAGGCAGTTGACTGGTTTTGACCTCTACAGCAACTTTCCACTAAAGTGCAGCAATAGTAGGAGGGTTAGTTTGATAAAATATTCTTCCAAATAGTCTGTCAGTAGCACAAGTACATGTAGGTGGTTTTAGTTTTCCTTTCAAGATCATAAAACCTTTTTCTAGTAAGCTTCAAGGGTGATATCGATTTTGTTCATCCACGATATATCGGCAAACATCGCGATTTTCAACAGTATCGCAGTTATTTTTTTCATTCATGCACGATTGCTTTAGAGCTGATAACCACAGGTATGTACGTCTCTACAAGCATCACAATAAATCACAAATTTTGTTCACTTCCAAAAAACTAAAAATATGGTCCTAATTCTGTTTCCATGGAATTTCTGACTTGACAATGGCAATTTTTCAAAATTATGATATATATTTTTTAATCGCGATTTGCCGATATCTCAAAAAGGTATCGCGATATTCGATATTATCGTGTTACCGCCCAAGCTCATTTTCAAGTTTTGACCCTTATTTTGTGAAAACATTTTGGGCAAGTCAGACAATGCTTTTTATTATAAGATTTACCCCAGCATCAGAACCAAGTAGATTTATACAAAATAAAGATACAGAAATCAAATTTTAAGATTAAACTCACAACAGATCTCCATATTAAAGGGAAGGTACAGCACAGTGCAGGGAGTTACTGGTTATTTCGCTAACCATTTAACCAAATCTTTCACGGTTAGTTAACTTAAAGTCAGTACCTGATGGCCATTCAAACTAGATCATCGGCAAAAAAAAAAAAGTGTACAGATTTTCAATCAAAAAGCACCAATACACTTCCCGCAATGATTGTTTAATAACCAATGCGGCAAAAATGGAAGTCTAGAACAACAAAAAGGGCGGCAAATTTTTCCAAAATTGTTGATCGTATGTTTTTAAATATTGGTTTCGGTAATAGTCGGTTAGCAAGTTTATAAACGGTTAGTGGAGTTAACCAGTCAACTGTCCCAACACTAATACAGCGTTGGTCATTTTGACAAAACTACTTTCATGAGTATGCTTTCTCACTTTGAGTCTAAAAAGTTTTGTACTACATTGTATATTACATTTTTTGGCTACATGTAACAAGAAAACAGTGAACATTTATTCAGATTTTTTGTATTCTACCTTTTATTTAGAAAAGAGTACTCTTCCCTAAATTCACACTGGAAATTATTTCACTTTTCTTAAAAAATTACATCACCTCGGACAAAAGTATTTCTAGGGAAGATTGATACCATCATTAACCCTAAACCTTCCCAAATCCTCCCAAATCCTCCCAAATCCTTCACTTTAGCAAAGTGAAGGATTTTGGAGGATTCAGGTTATTAGGCATATTATATATTAGGGAGTTAGGAAGGATTCAGGTTATGTGTAAGCAAATGGGCCTAGGGAGTTAGGAAGGATTCAGGTTATGTGTAAGCAAATGGGCCTAGGGAGTTAGGAAGGATTCAGGTTATGTGTAAGCAAATGGGCCTAGGGAGTTAGGGTTAACTTTACACCAAGTAAGTTTAACATAACGATTCAAGTTCCCATTTGGTTATTTTTATTTTAATGAATAAAAACAATTTTTCTTTGTCCATATGTGTGGAGATGGAATGCCATTTCTCAGTATGTGGTGTTTACATGTACTTAATATTTCATAAACCACTGTTACCCATGGGACAAATAAAACATACATACATGTAATTTACATATATACAATATATAACTGAAAGTCGGATATTGTGGTTTGGGTTCATTTCCTTTGTTATCCAATTACAAGTGCAGATGTGAGAGTGATTAAAAAAAAAAAATCATCCAGGAGTCTACAGAGACACAAAAATGAAAGAATAAAGTTTACCCTTTTGTAAAAATGTCTGTAAATGCATACAAGATCTATACTTTATGAGAATCAACCATTCTTATGAGGAATTTTTTTGGAAGGACTGATTCTGTTAATTTTACTATTTTTAATTAAATGTTATTATTTATGTTTTTTGTGAATACGAACAGTGCAGAGGGGCTGCCAAAGTGTATTTCACTATTAGTCTCAGTCATTATTGTTGATTTCAATGTTAAACAGCTGGAAATGACTTTTTTTGGGGGGTGGTTACCTAAAGCTATTTTGAAATTAAAAATCTATTCTTATTTTATTTCATTCATCAATTGGTTCCCCTAAATGCAAGTAAACACTTCACAAACATAATTCTGACAAAGATGTTTTCATTGATTGACACCCCCCCCCCCCACAGTCTTTCCATGAAATTTAACAATATATACAAAATGACCTCCACTTCACTGCCAGAATAGAAGGGGATTGTGCATGCGAAACCCAGGGCCCAAGATATTCAGTCCTTGGGTGATTTCCTGGAAGGGCTTGGCCCGAGCTCGACCTTGAATCAGGAGCTCTTCATTATATTATTACACATGGGAAACGCGTCATACAAGCTGAGTCTCTCAAAAGTTACAAAACTACACTGGTAATATGTGGGAAAACTGTTCACACCATTCAATATCCCAGTCAAACCAAAGTAATTTTAAAGGGAAGGTACACATATATATGTACAACATTGTTTTTTTTTGGAAACTTATGATCATTTCAACTCTCCGGTTTTCAAGAAATATATATATACATAACAGCAAAAGAAACGTCACCCCTAAAAATATTTATTATTTTCATTTTATAATTAATATAATTTGTTTAATGAAGAATATTATGAGTATGGAGTGTAACACGAACACAATGTTGCAAATTTGGTTGACCTCAAAATTCGTCATGCAGTGGAGTGTCGTGGCCGAGCGGTCTAGCTTACCGGACTCAAGTTCTGGTGTTAGCAGCAGAATGTGGGTTCGAATCCCGGCCGTGACACTTGTGTCCTTGAGCAAGACGCTTAACCATAATTGCTTCTCTCCACCCAGGTGTTAAATGGGTACCTGTGAGGGCAGAGTTGGTTGATTAGCCCTATATGCGCTGTAATGGCAGCAATTGAGCTGTATACTCCCCAGGGAGCTGAGATGGTTTCAGGAATGATTTATGAGCCCTATGAGCAGGGGTAATAATATGCGCCTTCAGCACCACTCAGTTGGTGGATACGTGCGCTATATAAGTCCACACATTATTATTATTATTATTATGCATGACGTCTGAGGACACATAAGCTAAACACGTTCTCAGACTTATCAAAATTTAGGGGGTGACGTTTCTTTTGCTGTTATGTATATATCTATAGATTGAAGAAACATATAAAACTAACCTGTGAGAGTTTTATACCGATGGGTGCTCACGTTTTTGAGCAAACGCCAAAAAACTGATTACATATTTTTTTATGTTTTACAGAAAGTGGCTCGAGGGCAACTTCTTGTAAATTCAAGATAACAATTTTTTTTTTTTCAAAGATGAAAGTATTTCAGACAGGGGTGCATTTTCGTGACCCTATCCAGAAACTTGTTTCTGAAGTCATATTCTTGACCAGCAACAAGCTACGCGAAAACGCAACCAGAAAATTGTTTTCAGTTTGCGACATATTCAATCATCAACATTTCTCAAAATATACGATGTAATTCAAAGTTTGGCAAAATAGAACTTAGGCCTACTTGTGAGTGCTAGTAATAAACTTGAAATTTACACTGGTATACGAACAATCATTCCATCATGTTTTAACAAATAATTAACAAAATTTTTGTTACTTTTGTACAATCCACCATCTTGAATCCAAGCGTAACCGATCACAAACTTCGGTTCACGTTTGGTCAGAACAATGACGTCATCGCAGCACAACCGAACTCGCGAAAACGCTTTTAAAAAACAATGACCGAAGCCCAAACATGTTTCTGGTTACGGTCGTGAAAACGTGCCCCAGGACAGTTTCTTAGGATGATTGACTGTACCAAGTAAGTTAATAATTTGTTAATTGATAATCTAGTGCATGTAGTTACAATTTTGTACCTCCCCTGAAATGGTGTTTCTATGCTTGTATCATTTTGACACAGTAAAAGGACTTAACCTGGTGAAACCATCGAGATAAATTAAACACCCATAGAAAATTGAATATTCCTAATTTTATTTTTTTAGAGGGCAAAGGTTTTTCCCAAAGGGGACATTACTCCAGAAAATGTACACAAAATGTACACTGGTCTATGACAAGAAACCATAAGACCTGATAATTTAATTTATTAACCCTAACCACCCTGAATCCATCACAATCCATCCCCCTGTTTTGGAGGATTTCGGCAGATTCAGGATATCTCCACATTGAGCATATGGCGGACTTTGATGGATTCAGGATTTCAATAGTTTTTAACTGCTTAGTCATGTTGGTTGATGTATTTTGATGGATTATAGTTACATGTACTGTACATGTACAGCCAACACTTGTATGTGTTATTAGATTTTGATGGATTCTATATGCAGCAACATACTATACAAATTTTCATGTGAGCATGGTATCCTGAATCCGCCAAAATCCGCCAGAAATTTAGTGGTGGATTTTGGCGGATTCAGGATACATGTACTTTCTAGTAAAAATACCCAAGGGGTTAGGGTTAATTAGGAAAGTTTTCGGAAGCACCATGTAACAAATCTCTAAAGTAGAGGTGTTGGCTCTGAGAAGATCGGAGCCGGTTTTTGTTCTCAACGTTTCGGCAAGTATGCTCTTGTTGTTAATAAGGCACTAATATTACATGCACATCTCAAATCTTACTTATCTAAAAATTAAAATAAATTGTTCGTGTTATGTGAGAAGGAAAAAATGTACAAACTCTGCACACAAATACACACACTGGTACTCTAAAGGTCACGCAAAGTGTACATATGACCTTTATTGAAACACATGTTGGCATTGCAACCCATAATGCTTAAATCCAGTCCATTGGTGCATATACATGTACATGTATATTACCTGTAACATGTATGGATATGGTTATGCATATAGGCAATAAAGTATCGTAAATATATATGACATAAAACACAATAAAGGGGGCCACTTTCCTACCGTCACGTTAGCAGTTTTTCTAATGGTTGTAATTTTTTTATAAATATTTGAAACCACCCAAAAAGAATTTCAACATTTGAATAGTATGTATGCTTATCCTAAAGATAATGAGTTGATTATTACTATTATTTTTTTAATTACCCTAAAATTTCCATCAACAAATGGACGGAAAAGTCAGGTAACTTTTTCCGTCCAATTTTTATGGAAATTTGAGGGTAAAAAAATAAATAAAAAAATAAAAAAATTAAATAAATCAACTCAAATTAGTTGTAGTATAAGCCTGCATGTCCATTCACATGTTGAAACACTTTTTGGTCGGTTTCAGGTACTTAAAAATAAATAACAACCATTGGAAAAACTGCTAACGTGACAGATGCAAAGTGGCCCCCTTTATTGTGTTTTATGTCATATAGCTTCTGGTCTCCACGCATGTCGTCTCACATCCACGCGTCTGCATTTTTAATTTTTTTTATTTATTTATTTTTTTGCTATGAAATGATGTCCAATTGCAGCCAAAATTGCTGTATTGGAATTCTGCTGTGCTGTGTTTTAAACGACTTTTTCACATAGGGGTATGAACATTTGCCCAATTTGTGAGGCCTCTCTTAGCCACCATACTTTGTATTTATAATGGGAAATTTGTTCCCTGCGTATACATGTATCACGTATTTCCCTGTTGGCAAAAAAAAAAAATAAATAAAAAAAAATATATATATATATATATATATAAAAAAAAGACCATCACTGCACCGATTTTGAAGCCGACCTATGACCTATGACCAGAAACTGAAGACCTTTTTTGTCCTAAACAGTACAATCACAATTTGAAAACATGGTGGAAACACAATCCGAAAACATGGTATTTAAAACACAAAAAAATATATACATATTCTGTATTTCTGTATATAACTGTACACATGTGTTCAGCAACATACGGTTCAGATAACTATTCATCAAACATTTATTCACAAAAATGTGTTACTAGAAATGTGATGTTGACATTGTACTTAAAGGGTAATCCAATCTAAGATACATTTATTTTGTATTCCAAATTTGTTTTAAGGAAGATCGTTCAGTAACTATCATGCCAGCATTATTTCCAATATCTCCCCAGAATGTCTGAAGATTAACATGCATCCTATCAGAGAATTAATTGCCTTTTGGGAAAAAATTTAACAGCAGCATTTTCCAGAGTCCGGCATTCTCCCGAGGACGATCAGAGCATACTGATCGAAACGTCGAGTTGTACCACCAGTTCTTTTCAGAACTAATTACTATTCAATTGAGATTCCACATGGTGTCACCGCAATTAGTCTTACTTATCATCCTCACCATGCAAAGCCACAAGTTTTACCAAAAAATTTAACATTTAAAAAACAACATTACGATAACAAGATGAGTATTTAAAAATCAATCAATCAATCAATCAATCAATCCACCTCATTTATTAATGCAGTTTCCGTGACGATGAACACAACTCTAATAACATGCACCTAAACATCATTCAACTTCTACTGATGGAAGAAAAAAAAGAAAAAAATTCCCAACAAGAAACACAATATAACCGATGCAATTATCACAAATCATTTTAGCTTTCAAATGGATCACAATGAGTTAATCATGTTAATGGGATTCTGGCATATTACAGTACCAATAACACAACATGATTGAACACGTACAATTTACGATAGTAAATGTGTGTAATGTGTGTAAAGGAAAACCTTAAAAACAAAAAACAAAAAAACAGAGTACAAACGACGAAGCAAATATCAGTCCTGATGCATTCTCACTTACCAGGTGCCCATGATGATCCCTCTTACACGCAGACAAGATGTCTCCCCGGCAGTCAGCCGCTCGATGCCCTGCTGACTGAATAATGTGACCCCGAGGAGGAATCCCTGGCGCCTGACCGGTCCCGCACGACACAAATCAGCCCCCACGCCAGGCCGGATCGCGAGTGTGTCCCAGGTTAATTGTGTCAGACTAGAACTGCGCCCCGATTTGGAGGGATTTTCCGCCTTGGTGTACAGGCAATATGCATCAAGAGTGGATGTGTACTGTGTAATAAGGAGGGAGTTACATCTTGGAATGTCTTTGGCAGTGTGCCCAAACCAAGCGTAAAGAGAGACAGACTGCAGGGCCCACTACTTACTAATGTTATGTACAGTATATATGTACATGTATTGCCCTTCTACTACACACGAGCTAGCTGTCTATTACACCCTTACACACATACCTACACCAATGCCTTATTATCTAATGTGAAAACAGTACACACATACAGTGTACATTCCCCAGTAGCATGCACTGTACAAAGCAGGCATATACTGTACTGTACAACCATGTACTATGCATACACAAGCCCCCATGGTGCATTGTGGTGACCATGGCAGATTGTTTGTTGGGATGGGATGGGTTGAACAGAGTCCACTGCACGAGGGCAGCAGACAGGTTTTAACAGATATCAATTGAATAATGAAATAACTGTCATGTACAAGGCACATCCAGTGATTCTCAAAGCTTGCACTACACATGGAGGCCACTCCGATCCACTAAATTTTCAATATGTTCTTCACCAACCTTCAGTACATACAAGCCTGCTGTCCTTTCCAAGTAATCTTACAAAATCAACTGTGCCCCCCAAGCCAAGGCCACTGTAAATGTTTGAACATATACATGTATTAGTATGGACTGCAATGTATAAATGGGAGACCACCTTACCCCGCAATCTCAGTGGTGTGACAGTGCACAGAAGGGTAACCATAGGAGGCCACTGGCAACAGCTAATGGCTTGGAGTGGCCTGAATGGATTGTTTCAAAAATTGCACTGATTGTAGGTTTTTAATGTACCTCAGTCTGCAGTATTTTTGTTACCAATTAATTCACAGTATAACAATGCTCTCAGAATCAAACCGTAACACTTCGGGCTGTGGCAAACTCCACCCCCCCCCAAAAAAAAATATATAAGATACATGTATTAAAATATTAAAATAATAATTTAAAAAATACAAATATTTGCAATGACTGAATGAGTATTTCAATTGCTATTCCTTTTAGAAAACACTCCTCAAATTTGGGTTTTGGAAACTTTCTGAGCTTGGCGCCACAGTTTTCATGTTTCCAAGACTTACATGTACGTATTTTTAGGTGTTCGTGTGACAGCGCGAACAACTCTTTGAATTTTTTTTTTTTTTTTTTTGCTTCTTCCTCGCGAAACTTATCGAACAAAAAATCCATAGTTGCAAAGTTCACAGATCCTTCAAACTTGACACATACTTAGACATTAACATGTAGTTTTCAGTATTGTTGTGTCATAGTTTTAGGTAAAGTTGTGACGTCATCAGATATCGAAATACACTAACATCAAATTTTAATATATCTCATGAACCACAAAAGATATTTACATATATAAATCTTTGCATCATCTTACAGATCTTGAATTATGTGACATTTCGTACACAGACATGACCCCAATCTGACCTCTCCTTCCGGTCAAAACTGGAAGTTTAAGTGAACAAAAATATTCTGAAGCACTTTTATAGGTCCATGATATGGTATTTGAACATGCTTTCAGTGGACGAAATTACTATTGACATGTGACCTTTTTAAAAATGTGAATGATAACGTCATCACCTGTCACAGCGCCCTCTGGCGACAGGTTTAGAAAAATAATAATTTTCTATCTGAAAAACCATCTATTAGGAAATTTGAATATAACTGTGAATAAAGTGACGAGTGACATATTATCTTTTCAAAAACATGTTTGATGTCATCAAAGTTCAGAATGCCCCCTAGTTTTCTTTTTTTATTTGATTCTGAATAACAGATTTAAACAAAAATAAAAAAATTAAAAAAATTAAAATAAAACTGAAATTTCATTAAAAAGCACTGACACAGGGGTCTACAGGTTTATTTTAAGTGCCACTTAAGTTCCCCCCCCCCCCAAAAAAATCTCTCCCTCGGGGCCCAACTGAACAAATATGTGCTATTCCACTTCAATATGTTCTGTACATGTACAGTGTTTATGTACAGTGTACATGTGCATAGTACATGTACATGTACATATGTAGGCTTTAATCACACGTACAAAAAAGTACACACAACATCCACTTGGGAAAATCTAAATAATTACACAGAATGCATTGTATTAATTACTATGACTAATAGTATTAGTGTCATTACTTAACGATTTCATTCAGTTATTCTACAAAACACAGCAGAGTTCATTGTGCATTGGCTTCTTCTCCAAAAATATTAACCTGATTATCTTGATGATAAGCCTTCAGTAATTAGATTATTAAGCACAAATTGCATTTTGTGCCAACACTATAGGAGCAATTTGTGAAATTCTGTCTCTGTACATGTAGAAATATGAAGTGAGCCCTCTCTTGACAATGAAACACACAAACTCAGGAATATTTTTACTTCCATTAGGCCAAAAAAAAAGTTTCCGGTTTCTGGTCTCTACGCGCATCACCTCAGAGACCAGCATGTCGGCATTTTTGTTGTTGCTATGAAACGATGTCCAATTGCAGTTAAAATTGCTGGATCGATTGAATTTCTGCTGTGCTGTGCTTTAAACGACTTTTTCACATACATGTAGGGGTATGAACATTTGCCCGATTTGTGAGGCCTCTCTTAGCCACCATACTTTGTGTATGGGAAATTAGGTCCCTGTGTATACAATGTATCACGTACATGATGGCTGGGGGGGGGGGGGAATGCATCACCGCACTGATTTTGAAGAAATTGCTGGATTGATTGACCAGAAACCAGAGACTTTTTTCGGGGGCCTTAAATATTTAATTTATCTTGTCACACTATCAGAGTACATGTACATGTATCATTGTGGCACTGATGTTAACACCTGTCTAACCTTCTCAACATAGAAGCTTTAAACGACTTTTTCACATACATGTAGGGGTATGAACGTTTGCCCGATTTGTGAGGCCTCTCTTAGCCACCATACTTTGTGTATGGGAAATTAGGTCCCTGTGTATACAATGTATCACGTACATGATGGCTGGGGGGGGGGGGGGGAATGCATCACCACACTGATTTTGAAGAAATTGCTGGATTGATTGACCAGAAACCAGAGACTTTTTTCGGGGGCCTTAAATATTTCATTTATCTTGTCACACTATCAGAGTACATGTACATGTATCATTGTGGCACTGATGTTAACACCTGTCTAACCTTCTCAACATAGAGTATGTCTCCTAAATGAAATTTTTAGAAGCAGGTAATAAAAACCCAGAAATGGAGGGATATATATATACAATTTGCAATATTCTTTTCTTGTGTTACCACAACATACACATAGTACATGATGTGTAAATGTTTTTGAATTCTTATAGCACCTGCATAGGAATTTGAGCCTTACTGAATAGTACTGGTGCAAAGATTTTGACTAGGCCTACCTTCTGGAAAATGGTTTTAAAACAAGGATTATTTCTCAAATAACAATTTGGATTTTTCCATGTACACAATTTGACCAGATGTTGCAAATGAGGTGTCGCAAAATCTTAAGAAAAATTGCATTGTGAGGTTTTATTGTTAAGTTTTATTCATTATTAAAACAGCATGTCAGTGTCTAGTATTTACAGGTATATTACGGTGAATCAACTGAGGAATTGATGCCTCATCCACTAGAAACAAACTCCGACGCCAATGTGATTGATACCTTATCAGGCACGGAATTTCATATTTGTAAGGGCAAGGCCGCTTTTCCTGAGTAAAGGGCACTTTCATTAGAATATCAGAATATCTATGGGGCAATGGAGGCCATCAGGCCTGTGTTATAAATCGTGTACAACAAAAGTCACATTGCCCAAACAGACTCAACAGCATTATGTTATGTGCCAAAACAATTTGCGTCGTATGCGCAAAGCCGTTCAATAAACATGATTGGTCAAATGGAAACAGGCGCATGAAAATACACGTACATGTACAGTTACATTGTTGTTTGGGAAAATGGTAGCATTAATACAACAATCAGCCTCATAAATTAGTGAATGCAATACAGAAGCACGTATCGCATGTGCGGCAGATTTGGAGTCATCTGATCTAGTCAAGAATTACTTACTGGAATTATTTACTGGTCCAAACCAGAAAAAGGCAGGCAGTTATCACCCCTGCAGCAGGGAGGATGCGAATAGTGAGCAATGCTTGCCCTAGAAACGGAACGTACGTGCTCGTGCATTGTGCTCAACAATTCCTCCGTGGGTGCAAAGTGAGAGCGATACTAGGGGGGGGGGGGGGGTGTGGTTCTTTGTGGAATTGCAGGGGCGATAATAAGCCACAAGCATCGGTCCCTCACACTTACAATTGAATTCTATGAACCCATACCTGCACATGTAATACGTAAGCCCATTAACATATTATTCTGTTTGATGTATTGCCCATTTTGTTGTGATTTTACTGGTAATTTCCAGCTATTTTGTTTTCATCAGGGGCGCGTTTTCACGACCGTAACCAGAAACATGTTTGGGCTTTGTTCACTGGTTAAGCGTTTTCACGAGTTCGGTTGTGCTGCGATAACCACACGTCATTGTTCTGACCACACATGATGAACCGAAGTTTGTGATCGGTTACACTTGGTTTCAAGATGGTGGATTGTAAAAAGTAACGAAAGTTTTGTTAATTATTTGCTAAAACACCATGGTATGATTGTTCGTATACCAGTATATATTTAAAATTTATTACTAGCACTCATGAGTAAGTTCTGTTTTTCAAAAAATTTAATTACACCGTATATTTTGAGAAACGTTGATGATTGAACATGTCACGAACTGAAAACAAATTTCTGGTTAGTGTCACGAAAACACACCCCAGAACAGGTAAAACTTGTAGCTTTGCATGGTGAGGAGGATAAGTACGACTAATTGCGGTGACACCATGTGAAATGCTCAATTGAGTAGTAATTAGTTCTGAAAAGAACTGGAGGTACAACTCGACGTTTCGATCAGTATGCTCTGAAACGTCGAGGTGTCACCGCAATTAGTCGTACTTACACCCCAGAACACCGCTAATTAATACAACAAATTCTTTGAAATGAGCCTGTAGAATTTCTTAAAATGATCATCAGAAGCTTGGTTTAAAGATGCTTGTGTTACCTGTCTTTGTCGCTATTTTACCTACAATTTTCAAGAATTTTTGCTCTGAACATAAAAAAAAACAATTCCTTTTAGACAAAGAAAACAAATAATTTGAAATGAGATATAATTCATAAAATAAATGCCAGAATCTTGGTTTAACATTAAATGAAATAAGTGCCTAAATAAATTCATGATGGGACCCACCACAGATTCATTTCAGAACCTACCGAGTATTTATTGTAAAACCATGCTTCTAGTAATGAATATTTCAGAAAAGTGTTGAAGAATCTGTTGTCCTTTTCTCAAGTAAAATATCAATTAGGGGTGGACGATATCATGATAATATCGTAACGATACGATATTCAAAAAATTATCGGCTAAATCGCTTATGGTTTTGAAAATATTGAAATATCGCCATATTGACGATATTCCAAAAATATCACCGATATTCCAAAAATATAGCCAATATTAAATTTATATCGCTCTTTTTAGTTAAAATAACGCCGGAGTGATAAATTGTCTCTAAGAACTCGGCTCGTTTTGGAGCGACTGTTCCTGTAGAACTTGCATGTAAAAGTAGGTTTTTCGGTGTCCAATCTCGTTAACGTACAATACATACATTTTTTTCATGTCTTTAAAAAATCCGCGTATTGAGACGATAATATTGTATATCGCCGATATCATGGCTGTCGATCAAAAAAATTCAATATCGTCACCCCTAGCCTATAAGTAATACTGAGCAATGTTCCAAACAATAATTTCTGGATATTACACTGACCAGTACACCACACCTGGGATACAAATCTAATAACAGTATTTGCTAAAGTGCCCTTTAATTTTGGGACACATTTACTATGCACAACCAGTCTTCTCATGACGATAATATATGTATTTTGAGAAATGTGTAATGTCAAAGCATTTTCCCTTTCCTCAAGTAAAAATAGCAATATTACAATGAAATAGAACAAATTGGCGGTTAAACAGCATTAAAAAAAAAAATTAAAATTTTTCTCAAGTTGATCTGCGACACTGAAAATTTTCAGATTTATTCTGAACCAATACATGCACATAAATACATGACTAGTGCAATTCACATAGACAAAATGTGGGAAAAAACTGTTTTTTTGTGAGTGAATTTCACACAAAAGCAGCAGATTATACATTTCATTTCCATACAGTTTAACCAGAGTACCCCCAAGGGTAACAATCTGTGATGGGCAATTGAATAAGTGAAAGGTGTGATAAAAATTACGCATCCATTGGCCCATTAAATGAATTAATATTAAAAGGGGCATGAGATGCCTTGCAGAAGTTAAACTGACATCTCTCTCTGGTGATATGAAAGCCTGGCCTGGATGTCCACCATAATAGCCAGAGGGATTTGAGCTGTAGTGAATGTGGATTCCTAAGACACCAATGATGTTCTATGTATGTGTGTAGGTCTGTACAATGCTAATATATGCAGTCCTTTGGGCCAGGGTGATGTATGTGTACTTGACTGATTAGTCTAGAGCTGAAACAGGGATCCTCTGCAGCTGCTCTATGTACAGTTGTATGTTTGGATTTTGTTGAATTCAAGTTATAACACAATGATTCTTTCAGTAAAACTTGTAGCTTTGCACGGTGAAGAGGATTTAAGTAAAGACCAATGTGACACCATGTGAAATGCTCCAATTGAGTAGTAATTAGTTCTGAAAAGAACATGGCGGTTACAACTCGACGTTTCGATCAATATGTGATGCGATCTGGGAAAACCCGTCGGATGTCGGCAAACTTGTTTTGAAGATAATGGCAAAATAGTCCCCCAATTTTTGTTGTTGAAAATTTGAGTTTTTTAACTGTTAATATCAAAATGATCATTCTTGAAAATATTAAATAAAAATTCCATCGTTTTAGATGTAAAAACATATGATGATAGATAATTGAAAAGCCGTCTTTGTTTTTCGTTTCTGCCATTGTTTTTTAAGGACAGCGGCAGTTATACATTAACTTCCCGAGAGCATAACTCAAGTTATAGACAACCTAGAATCATGAATAAAACAGTTTTGAAAACAGCACAGCGTCCTCGTTAATTTGATTTATATAACACAAAAATGACAAATTTCACCATGTGAAGGGTGTTCCCAGATCACATCACATATGTTCTGATCGTCAGTGGTTTTTATGGATAGGCTACATGTATGTCATTCATTTGTTTGAAAATTATTTTATAACCTTTTAAATGGCTGATATTTCATTATATACATGTACCTGTATTTAATATCTGACGAGTGCAATTTGATCCCAGCCCTTCCCAACAAATTTGTACTCAATAAATACAGAAATAAACATAAAATAATTGATAATTCAATATAAACATTCTGCGTTATTCACATCAATCAAAGGTACTTTATTACTATAAAAATGTACAATTTCAGAATATGTACATGTAAGGGAGGAATAAGGAATTCTGGAAAATGAAACTGACTTGTTTCAGTCTGACCCTTTGACAGAAATATCTTTGTTTGTATGCAATGCTAATTTTGAAAAGCATTTCACTAGATGCGATATGAACAAAATCAATTGATTAAATTTTGCCCTACACCGACGTGTGTATAGCACTGTATACTCAGTGCTTTCCGAATGTCTGTGAAAAAACTACACAGGCGACTCTGGCGGGATTTGAACCCACGACCTCCTGCTTACTAGTGCAGACGTCTTAACCTCTCGACCACCGAGCTTGCCCGATGACAATTGGTCGGCTAGAATCCCATATAGCAGTGGGTTCCGCTGCTATATATGGGACAAAATCATTCACTTATTGTCACTCGCATCCAAGAAAAAAAAGTAATTCTAGTCGGAATGTCTGACTCAAATGAGAATTTGATCTTCACAATTTATAGTAATGTGCCCATCTCTTATTACAAAATAAATGTAATCATCTGAATGTGAATGCCATGGCTGAGTGCATTAGATTTGTGTTCTGATGGCCAAGAATGTGGGTTCGAATCCTGATTGTCACCGTGGTGCTTGTGTCCTTGAAAAAAAAATGCTCTGTAACCATAATTGCTTCTCTCCACTCAGTAGTAAATGGGTATCTGTGAAGGGCAGTGTGTTTCTGGTCTCTGTGCGTCGCCTCAGACCCCTGCGTCAACATTTCCAGTTTTCTTTTTTTTTCTATGAAATGATATTCAATAGCAGTCAAAACTGCTGGATTGATTGGAATTCTGCCGCACTGTGTTTTAAAAGACTTTTTCACACAGGGGTATAAGAACGTTTGCATGATTTGTGAGGCCTCTCTTAGCCACCATACTTTGTATATATAGGAAATTTGGTCTGGTTCCAATAACCATGTATACTTGTATCATGCATTTCACAGGTTGGCCAAAAAACCAAAAAAAATCACCCCCCCCCCACAAAAAAAAAAAAAAAAAATCACCCCCCCCCCAAAAAAAAAAAATCACCCCCCCCAAAAAAAGACAAAAAAATCAACCCCAAACAAAAAAAAATTCACCCCCCCAAAAAAAAATCACCCCCCCCCCAAAAAAAAAAAAAAAAAAAAAAAAAGTCACCGCACCGATTTTGAAGCCAACCTATGACCAGAAACCAGAGACCTCTTTTTTTGCCTTAGCCCTGTGTGACAACATGGCTGATTTATGAGCCTGATCAGCAGGGGTAATTGTGCCTTAAGCATGTACAGTTGTGACCCGCTCTGGCAAAACCCGAAACTTCTCCACATTTACCATAATACGTAACAGCCATGAAAAGGTCAAAAACTTACCCCAGAAAAATCCTGAAATGTTGTTGTTAATTTTCATGATAAATTTGGGAGGTCACTTTTGAAAATGGGTCCAAGTTTAGGGTTTTGCCAGAGCCATCACATTTAGTACACATTATTATTATTTATGATAAAATGTGTATATTTTAATCACAGTATCAAACAGTCAATATCAAAAAAATTTCAGTGACGTACACATGTGGTAATGTACAACATTGGTAAATTAACCATTTACAAAATTACCAGATTATAATCTCACTGCTTACTCGATGTTAAGTGTTCTTATTTTGGAGACTGAAAAGACACAGATATACAAAGACACATTTTCAAGAAGTTACCAGGCGGCAACAGTAAAAACTGTGAATGCTTTCAAGATCAATTAGGCTAGTTATTTTACAGAAATCTTGATTCAAAGAAAGTAAGCATACTCTGAGTAGCAGTTTTGCCAATATCGTGAATAGTGTACATGTGCCTTACCATTAACCCATTATTCTGGCTTGGAACCTTCTTTAACCCTTAGCTAACCCCTATAGGTATTCTGGCTATGAACCTTCTTTAACTCTTTCACACCGTGGGGCCCGCAGCGCGCACCACAAAATTGGTCGGCTCCGTACGCGAGGCCCGCAATGCGGGCCTCTGTGATAACCTACGGTGTATAAATACACATACAAACGCCCAGGACTGCGCGTACATCCGGCCCAGTAATGAAAGGGTTAAACCTAACCCCCCTATAGGTATTCTGGCTAGGAACCTTCTTTAACCCTAACCCCCTATAGGTATTCTGGCTAGGAACCTTCTTTAACCCCAACCCCCTAGGTATTCTGGCTAGGAACCTTCCTGAATCCTCCAAAATCCATCAGTGCACTTTTGGAAACATGCCCATATCTTCAACATGCACCATGCATTTTTGTTGATCTTTCATATTCAGCACATATACATGTATGGCCTGTACTTCTTGCCAGGTAGTAATTTTGCCCCATTTGAAGAGGTGAAAGTACCAGTTTCCAACAGTGCTGATTTTTTCCCAAAAAAAGTGCCTTTTGTAGGATTTTGGAGGATTTGGGGTGGTTATAGGGTTAATGTACAAGGACACATGGTACATGTACTACCACAGTTTTCTGTAGAGTGAATGCTTTCAATCAAGCTGGTTATTTTATGTTTACCTTGATTCAAAGAAAGTAAGCATACACTTACATGTATAGAGGCAGTTTTACCAACATCATGAATATTGTACCTTTATCCTTTTATGTACAAGGACACTTATTATAATACATGCACTCATCCAGCAAACCGTTAATAAGCTGCATCATTTTAACCTTGTAGTGGATACGTACATGAACATTGTACCGTCACACGTACATGTACACGTACTCGGACTGAAATCACATTTGTGAATCAGAGCATGATCTAGAAGATCATAATTCTCAAAGTAAACCCTGACAATTAATCATGGTTTCATCACTGTCAAATTTCAGCTTAATTTAAAAGCTTGATATTACACTATAGCTTCATTGTCAAGTCGTAAACAATCAACTTTTTGTCTCATTATAGACTTTTAGTCACTTTATTGTACATACAGTCTTAAAAAGATAAAGCACCTATGTTTCTTCCTCTAATGGATTCTGGTGCTTTTATCGGAACATTACATTCCACATTACCCCAGTATTATTTAGTCTTCATTGGCTTCCTGTTAGATACCGCATTCAGTTTAAGATACTGTTATTAACCCTCCTACTACTACAAAGGTCAAAATCAGTCAAAATTTTGATATATGTACATGTACTTGCCAATGTATATGACATAAAACACAATAAAGGGGGCCACTTTGCATCTGTCACGTTAGCAGTTTTTCCAATGGTTGTTTATTTTTAAGTACAGTACCTGAAACCGACCAAAAAGTGTTTCAACATGTGAATGGACATGCAGGCTTATACTAGAACTAATTTGAGTTGATTTATTTTATTTTTAAATTTTTAAATTTATTTTTTTACCCTCAAATTTCCATAAAAATTGGACGGAAAAAGTTACCTCACTTTTCCGTCCATTTGTTGATGGAAATTTTAGGGTAATTACAAAAATAATAGTAATAATCAACTCAAATTATCTTTAGGATAAGCATGCATGTCTATTCAAATGTTGAAATTCTTTTTGGGTGGTTTCAGATATTTAAAAAAAAAATACAACCATTAGAAAAACTGCTAACGTGACGGTAGGAAAGTGGCCCCCTTTATTGTGTTTTATGTCATATCTAGTGCACTTAAAAGTCGAACACTGTCAAACCTTATGTGAAGCAAGTACATTTACAGGTCAAAATGAATCGACCATTTTTGACTGGTAAAAAGCATTGTCTGGTATTGTTCAGGGTGGTCAAAATGACAGTAAAAACCAGTTATAAATAATGCCCCTGTGTGCACATTTGGGTCATTTGACCTCTGTAGCTACTTCCCCCTGAAGTGCAGCTAGAGTAGGAGGGTTTTAACATACAAAATCTTGCATGGTTTAAGTCCAGAATATTTTATTCAGCTTATTACCATTCGTACACAACAACATTATAACTTGCATAGCCATAGTTCAGAAAATGGCATTCTCCTTAGTTATCCACATGAATGGAGTCGAGTACGATTGGGTGATTGTGCTTTCCAATATGCTGCTCTGGCTCTTTGGAATAGTTTGCCTGCTTTAGTTAGAAATGCTAGTACTGTAATTAAATTTAAGAGTCTGTTAAAGACACACCTTTTTAATGTAGCTTTTAAGGGTTGAAATTGTAATTGTTTTATCATTTTTTTATTTTTATTTTACCTAGGTTATTTGTAATGTTATAATTTTTATTTTTACATAATCCTTCTTTTAATTGTGATGCGCATCTGAACATTTCTGTATGGAACTTGCGCAATATAAATGTATTATTATTATTATTATTATTAATAATCTGCCATTCAGGGTATAACGTGGATATTTTTAAGTCTCATCTCAAGACGCATATTTATTTAATTGCATTCAGAGTGCCTTTTTAAATAAATATATTTTTTGTGTTATTATATATACAGAGCTGGATACTGATAATCTTAGCTGATGGTGACGTGCTGGTAACCCCTCCCTCTTGTTTAGATAGATTTTATTTAAATCTTTTTTAAGGACTTTCACTTTTTAACTTTGTAATGTTTTCTTCTAAATGCTTTATTGTTATTATTATTAACCCTAACTCCCTAGGCCCACTTGCTTACACATAACCTGAATCCTTCCTAACTCCCTAGGCCCACTTGCTTACACATAACCTGAATCCTTCCTAACTCCCTAGGCCCATTTGCTTACACATAACCTGAATCCTTCCTAACTCCCTAGGCCCACTTGCTTACACATAACCTGAATCCTTCCTAACTCCCTAGGCCCACTTGCTTACACATAACCTGAATCCTTCCTAACTCCCTAGGCCCATTTGCTTACACATAACCTGAATCCTTCCTAACTCCCTAGGCCCATTTGCTTACACATAACCTGAATCCTTCCTAACTCCCTAGGCCCACTTGCTTACACATAACCTGAATCCTTCCTAACTCCCTAGGCCCATTTGCTTACACATAACCTGAATCCTTCCTAACTCCCTAGGCCCATTTGCTTGCACATAACCTGAATCCTTCCTAACTCCCTAGGCCCATTTGCTTGCACATAACCTGAATCCTTCCTAACTCCCTAGGCCCATTTGCTTACACATAACCTGAATCCTTCCTAACTCCCTAGGCCCACTTGCTTACACATAACCTGAATCCTTCCTAACTCCCTAGGCCCACTTGCTTACACATAACCTGAATCCTTCCTAACTCCCTAGGCCCATTTGCTTACACATAACCTGAATCCTTCCTAACTCCCTAGGCCCATTTGCTTACACATAACCTGAATCCTTCCTAACTCCCTAGGCCCATTTGCTTACACATAACCTGAATCCTTCCTAACTCCCTAGGCCCATTTGCTTACACATAACCTGAATCCTTCCTAACTCCCTAGGCCCATTTGCTTACACATAACCTGAATCCTTCCTAACTCCCTAGGCCCATTTGCTTGCACATAACCTGAATCCTTCCTAACTCCCTAGGCCCATTTGCTTGCACATAACCTGAATCCTCCCTAACTCCCTAGGCCCATTTGCTTGCACATAACCTGAATCCTCCCTAACTCCCTAGGCCCATTTGCTTGCACATAACTTGAATCCTTCCTAACTCCCTAGGCCCATTTGCATGCACATAACCTGAATCCTCCAAAATCCTTCAGTAGTAAAGCAAACACATGACATGTATGCACACATGTGTTTCTAATCTGTGATACATGTACATGGCCAGGGACCCTCCCTGCATGCATGGAGCAATAAACAGTGTCCACTGACCCAAGCAATGACCTTGCAATCACGACAACAAACATGGATGTACATGTAACATGGAAAGGCAAGTATGCTTAATAACCTCAATCCTCCAAAATCCTTCACTTTAGCAAAGAGCATGTAGCATGTACCCTCAATCCTTCAAAATCCTTCACTTTGGCAAAGAGGAATTTGGAGGATTTGGGAAGGTAACGGTTAACTAAAACTAAAATTCAGATTCCATGCCCTGGTGAGTGTGACTGCCCCTTTAATTTTGTGTTGCATTCTGCTGCAATAAATGTGGAATCTTTCACTGAAATGTACTGCCCGGTATGTACATATACTAGACAATGCATTCACACATATACAGGTACACATGGCAGAAGTCATCAAGAATGTCGGATACCCGACCGAAACTGTCATTACCCTGTTCCATTTATTGGTTCCATTTTTTGGTTCCATTTTTCGATTCCAATTACCCGGAAACAACTTTTGAAAATTTTGACTGAACATTTAAGCCACACAAATGGAAGTCTCTGATTTTCTGTTAACATTTTTTGTGTGGGGAATGGGGATGCAATATGAGTCGTTTTGAATATAGAGGTGGGAAATATATTTTTTTTATGACTCTATTTTATAAAATAAGAGAAACTTGTGTTCGAATTGGTTATTTTATACATTCGGAAGTATTTTTGTGTTTATTTTACAAAATTGTTTATGGATACCCGGGTATCCAAAGATTTTGGGTATCCAAAGATTTTGGGTATCCAAAGATTTTGGGTATCTGGTTCCCATAGTAACTGAAAACACACAGCCTTACAAAAAACCAGATACAGTGTTTACTCAGTCTATTGGCATAAAAATAACTTACATGTGATCAATTTACACGTAGATTTAACATTAATAGGGAGTCCACTGTTAAGCATCGTCGCCTAGAGACGGAATACACGCCAAGGCTGGAACATATAGAACGGCACGAGTTCTGGTGAATCACTAAACAAAGCATGATCAATTACAACCATTTTGTGTGGGAAAAGTTACATCTGTATCCTAGTACTTGTGCATAACCATACACTGTACCACGGCACTGTATCATTTGTTACCATTCATTACTATATAGACTACCAATGTTTACCACTGAACTGATTAAGGGAATGCACATCGCTAATAGCAATAGCAAATATCCATTAATTTTTCGGAAAGATAATTTGATGAATGTTAAAGCGATGTATACATGTACAACAGGGGTGGACAATATCACGATAATTATCGTAACGATACGATATTCCAAAACATTATCAGCTATATCGGTTATGGTTTTGAAAATACTGAAATATTGCCATATTGATGATTATTCCAAAAATATAGCCGATTTATATCGCTCTTGTTTGTTAAAATATTGCCGGAGTGATAAATTGTCTCAAAATTCATGTCATCAAATGGTGATATCAACAAAGTTACGGTACCGTGAAGAAAAAAACAGTTTGAAATCACAGTGCGGCCTCGCTCATGTTTCTGTGACTTGCGTGTGTGATCTTTTTTCGTGTGTTGTGCTCCTGGTTGCAGTGCTCCTGGTTGCGGCGTGGGCTTTAAACTTACCCAAGGGTAGTCCCAGGATCACGTGGTACACTCTCCGGGAATAACTGCGCTGGTGTACATTGTGAGGTTGTTCACATTCATCAGATGTCGGATACCAAGATAAAAGCGTGGGTGATATTCATGCTTAACTGTGCGTGCACGATCGATCAATTGCCCGTTCATTCTCATCAGCTCTGGGATGGGGCTGTAGGCATTTATAAACCATGAGTTTGTTTATGGACGTCACGGTGAGTTCCTTTTTATGAAATGTTTGTCGCACCGAGCGGCAAAAATCTAAAAATCGCTAATGTTCGATACATGTCTTTAAATAAATCCGCGTATTGAGACGATAATATCATATATGGACGATATCATGTCGTTGATAATCGACTATAAAAAAAATTCAATATCGTCACCCCTAAAGTACAATATTGGTATATTAATAATAATAATAATAATAATGTGTGGACTTATATAGCGCACGTATCCACCAACTAAGTGGTGCTCAAGGCGCATTATATTATTACCCCTGCTCATAAGGCTCATAAGGCTCATAAATCATTCCTGAAACCATCTCAGCTCCCTGGGGAGTATACAGATCAATTGCTGCCATTACAGCGCATATAGGGCTAATCAACCAACTCTGCCCTCACAGGTACCCATTTAACCCCTGGGTGGAGAGAAGCAATTATGGTTAAGTGTCTTGCTCAAGGACACAAGTGTCACAGCCGGGATTCGAACCCACATTCTGCTGCTAACACCAGAACTTGAGTCCGGTAAGCTAGACCGCTCGGCCACGACACTCCACATATTACCAATTATTATCTAAAATGTAAAAGTCAAACTGGAATAAAGTTTCAATCATTCTAAGAAATGATTCCGTCTGAATTATACAAAAAGTTGCCATCATAGGTTATTTTTATTTCTTGACAAGTGATTTGGTGAAATGTGCCTTTAACCAGTTCGCTTCGGAAGTCGTGTATACACGCAATTTTTTTTTGTACAGCGGATCGGAGAGCGTTTAAACACGCATTCCGATTTTTGTGTGTGTTACCGGGAGACTTGTCAACACACCACACATGGCGTGCCGTCATGGCGGCTGACTTGTATACACGCAATCGTTTCTCGGAGTCCATGGGGTCACGTACGGTTCGGTGGCCCCGGACAAAATGCACTGCAAACACTGAACGAGTTCACTCTTTTTATTGATTTTTGCCTAATCCCTTTATCCATGACCTGTTCCTTTGTACAACCGAAGAATTTGTAAAGACGGATTTAATCCATTGTTTACGAGGCCTTCGATCTCTCTCCAGGTATGCCGTCTTTTCGACCGGGCGCTGGTTGCTAATAGGCCGTTGCTTCGGAGCTTGCCAACAGTCTAATTGTGCTGAACAAACACAACCGTAATTAAAAAACTAGCCATTTAATTCTCGAAATGTCAATGAGTAAAGGTGTTTATTTGGGTGTCCGAACTTAGTTTCATTGACAAAAAAAATTATTAATGGCTAGAAATTTTTTCAGATTTTTCACTGAAAATAAACCCGCACGGGGGACCGGGGAGGGGGAGGGGGAGGTGGAGGACGAGGACTGCAACTACATGTTCATGTACCGTGCTAGTGATTGTCTCTCCAGCAATTTGTATTTCACGGGATGTACGATACACTGGATGCATGGATCATATTGTACAACCATCCAGAATAATTAACTGACTTAGTTCCAGGGTTTTTATCAAGGTCCTCACAATGAGCTAGCCACTTCATCCCCTGAATAGATATTATCTCAGTCGCTCCATCGTGCCTCGACTGATTAGATTCAATGTTGCAGTCATGACTAGTTCAGCATCTTCTGGTGTGGCACAATAAAACATCGCCATGGAAACGAGGGAAAGCTGTCTCAACGGATCCATTTTGACATCATAATGAGCTTGTAATCTCTCCGAATTAAAAATATATTGCTTGTTTTTTTGTGTGCGAAATTTGATTGGCAATTTCAGGGAATTTTCTTTTTCATCATAACACTGCTGTTTTACTGGGAGAAACTAATGAAAACAAAAATATTTTAAATACGTTGAAATGACATTTCTCAAAATAATCATGAGAAGTAGAGTTTTTACAGTAAATACGACCCAAAATGTCTTTAATGTGGGTCCCATCATAAATTTATTGAGGGACTTTTTAACTGATACGGTACATGTATATAAACCAAGCTCCAGACAATTATTTTGCGAAATGTCTTATTTTCCTTTTATTTAAGTGATGTTCCGATGAAAACAATTTGTAAATTGCTGGTTAAAAAAAAGGGTGATACGCGTACATCATTAAGCATGTAAAATGATTGACACACGTTTTAGTTGAAGCTATATATCCAAGCCTACAATGATATTTAAATACATGTACATGTGTGTCTTTAATAATGATTGACAATGAATGAAGAAAGCACATAATATGAACAAGTATCAACAAATTAAATAATGCCATTTATATCTTGGTAATCGTCCCCGTTCGACCTACATGTACTATAATACATGTAAAGGCCTGTAGCGACTTCAATTTTTTTTCTCCAGTAATTTTGTCTAATAAAAACCGTGCTATTCGTACATTATTGCACATCCGTGGATTTAAACACTGACAATGATCCCCAGGCATGGCCAGTCAGCATTTTATTCCCCAAACAATATTACAGTTAAGAGCAGTATTGTTGTGAATGAGGAAATCTGACCTGATTTTTCCATTGTCATCAAGGGCATTCAAATTTCTCCCTATTATTTTTTATTGTTACGTAGCCTTAGTTGATGAAACGATGAAACCACTCAGAATATGAATACAGTAGAAAGAATTGTCAATGCCTGCTTATAACCTATTTCTCTGTATTATATGCTCTTTCACCTAGAGTATTGTGTTATCGGTATACTTTTATTTTACTTGAAAGAGAAAAGTAAATTACTTTCAAATGCGATATTTCACAAAATAAATGAGAATTCTTCAACACCAATATTTGACAGCAATTAATTAATCATGTGTCATCAATTCCTTTTAAATACCTTGACCAGTCAATTATACAATAAAACATTGCCATGGAAACGAGGGAATGCTGTCTCAACAGATCCATGTTGACATCACAGTGAGCTTGTAATCTCTCCGATTTAATGATGTATTGCTTGTTTTTTTCACTATTTGACCAGCAATTTCTGGTAATTTTCTTTTTCATCAATTGGAACACTGCTATTTTACTTGATAATGCATTAACAATAGTGGCGTGACTAGGGTCCAATTTTCAGGGGGGGGGGAACTAGGGGATGCACCACTTTTTCTAGGGGGGCATGTCAATACTTGAATCCTATTTTTTTTCTTCAAAATTCTGAATGGAGGCACCTGGGGGGAGGACACGAACCTCGACTGGGGGGGCACATGCCCCCCCCCCCCGTGCCCCCCCATAGTTACGCCATTGATTAACACCCCATGTCCTGCCAAATCCTCCAAGGGGCACTTTTTGGGAAAAATTCAACACTGATAGAAACTGGTACTTTCACCTCTTCAAATGGGACAAAATTACTACCTGGCAAGAAGTATAGGCCATAAGTGTTGTATATGGAAGCTCAACGAAAATAAAAGCATGCTTCCAAAAGTGCACTGATGGATTTTGGAGGATTCAGGAAGGTTCCTAGCCAGAATACCTGGTGGTTAGGGTTAATTAAGCATGTTAAAATGATACATTTCTCAAAATAATCATGATGGTGTTACAGTAAATTAACCCTAACCTTCCCAAATCCTTCAAAATCCTCTTTGCCAAAGTGAAGGATTTTGAAAGATTGAGGTTACATGCTACATGCTCTTTGCTAAAGTGAAGGATTTTGGAGGACTGAGGTTATTACTTAATATTAGGCATACTTGCCTTTCCATGGTACATGTACATCCATGTTTGTTGTAGTGATTGCAAGGTCAGTGCTTGGGTCAGTCGACACTGTTTATTGCTCCATGCATGCAGGGAGGATCCCTGACCATGTACATGTATCACAGATTAGAAACACATGTGTGCATACATCTCATGTGCTTGCTTTACTACTGAAGGATTTTGGAGGATTCAGGTTATGTGTAAGCAAATGGGCCTAGGGAGTTAGGAAGGATTCAGGTTATGTGTAAGCAAATGGGCCAAGGGAGTTAGGAAGGATTCAGGTTATGTGTAAGCAAATGGGCCTAGGGAGTTAGGAAGGATTCAGGTTATGTGTATGGGCCTATAGGGAGTTAGGAAGGATTCAGGTTATGTGTAAGCAAATGGGCCTATAGGGAGTTAGGAAGGATTCAGGTTATGTGTAAGCAAATGGGCCTATGAGTTAGGAAGGATTCAGGTTATGTGTAAGCAAATGGGCCAAGGGAGTTAGGAATGATTCAGGTTATGTTAAGCAAATGGGCCTAGGGAGTTAGGAAGGATTCAGGTTATGTGTAAGCAAATGGGCCTATAGGGAGTTAGGAAGGATTCAGGTTATGTGTAAGCAAATGGGCCTATAGGGAGTTAGGAAGGATTCAGGTTATGTGTAAGCAAATGGGCCTATAGGGAGTTAGGAAGGATTCAGGTTATGTGTAAGCAAATGGGCCTAGGGAGTTAGGAAGGATTCAGGTTATGTGTAAGCAAATGGGCCTATAGGGAGTTAGGAAGGATTCAGGTTATGTGTTTACAAGCAAATGGGCCTAGGGAGTTAGGGTTAATGATCTGGGGCCAAGCAGATAAAATTGCTTACCAGAAATATTTGCTTAGCGGATTTCTTTCATGCAAAATGTATGCATTTTGGCTGGTAGTCTGTTTTATATCACTTAGCAAAAATATTTGCTAAGCAAAATTCTCTGCTTAGCAGCTCTATGAAATTGGCCCGTGATATAATAATAATAATAATAATAATAATAATAATAATAATAATAATAATAATAATAATAATAATAATAATAATAATAATAATAATAATAATAATAATAATAATAATAATAATAATAATAATAATAATAATAATAATAATAATAATAATAATAATAATAATAATAATAATAATAATAATAATAATAATAATAATGTGTGGACTTATATAGCGCACGTATCCACCAACTGAGTGGTGCTCAAGGCGCATTATATTATTACCCCTGCTCATAAGGCTCATAAGGCTCATAAGGCTCATAAATCATTCCTGAAACCATCTCAGCTCCCTGGGGAGTATACAGCTCAATTGCTGCCATTACAGCGCATATAGGGCTAATCAACCAACTCTGCCCTCACAGGTACATGTACCCATTTAACCCCTGGGTGGAGAGAAGCAATTATGGTTAAGTGTCTTGCTCAAGGACACAAGTGTCACGGCCGGGATTCAAACCCACATTCTGCTGCTAACACCAGAAATTGAGTCCGGTAAGCTAGACCGCTCGGCCACGACACTCCACAATGAATACATGATGGGACCCAGAATGCATTTAACTGGTAAACCAAGTTTCTGACATTTATTTTATGAAAGATTGAAGTTCAGAGCAGTATTATTGTAAGAGGAACAATCTTTTGTTTGAAACACACAAACCGTTTTACTGATCTAATTGTTTGCTTTGTCAAGGGGTAATCTAATTCTCTCATTATTTTTTTTGATGCATGACCTTAGCCGATGAAAATATGAAACCACTCGGCATATGCTGAGCCTTAGAGAACAAAGAATTGTCCATGCCTACTTATAATCTATTCTCTGTAAATGCCTTTCACCTAGAGTATTGTGTGTTATCACTAGACTATTATTTTACTCGAAAGAGGGAAATAAATTACACGTACTTTCAAATCCGATATTTCACAAAATAAATGAACATTCTTAAACAATCCATGGTACCAGTATTTGACAGCAATAAATTAATCATGCTGTGTCGTTAATACTTTTCTTTTTACGATGAAACATGCAGAATAATAAATGTAAAAAATGTAAAAAATTTAAAAAGTAAAAATATTAAAAGTAAAAAAAAAAAATATCCACAAGGAATATATACATGTACAAATATGTATTCAAAGGATGTGAACACCTATACGTGTACGAAAAACGGGGGAAAAAATTAATGAACGATTTTGAGGCAATAACGAGATATTGATTGATAGCAAGTAAAAATGTTAGCAGTTCATGCATGTATTGTAGAATAGTCATTTTTCAAGAATGGAAAAAAAAAACCTGAAACACAAGTTGCTTACACTATGTACAACTGTTTGTGCACAGTGGCTTGATGCCACAAAGTGAATTTATTTTTGCCTGTGATCCATGAATACTTTGAGCCCTAATACGACCAATACCCAGAATGGTCTCCTGTCCAAGAACTGCTCTTGGTTAACTTTGATTGACTTACATCATTTAAAAATATACATCATTTAAAAATATGCATAATTAGTATGTATGTCACACACACAGACTCACTGGCTCATATAATTATGGTAAATTACATACTGCAGTGTCTTGTTAACTCAAGTGTTAATTATTTGTGCAGCCGCTATTGACGTCATATTGACGTAAGTACACACAGTCATGCTCTTTCACAGCTAACCGGCTTGTGCCCGGATGGCCTTGAAAACAATGAATAAATATCTAGATACCAGTACCATCAACCTACATGTAGCACTGAATCAAACAATCAACCAATCAATGAGTGTTGCTAGATGCACATATTGTGACAAAGAATTACCTCCCCTTGCCTCTGGACTGTACATTTCCGGTTATTTCGGGAACCGGATACCCGAAATTGGAAATCTTCGGATACCCACAGTAACAATTTTGTAAAAACACAAATACTCCTGAATGTACAAAATAACCAATACAAACACATGTTTTTGTTTTATTAGATTCATAATAAATGTGGACTTACTGTAATAATTTCCTGCCTCTATATTAAAAACGACTTGTAGCATTCCCATTCCCTACACACAAAATCAGAGACTTCCATATGTGTGGCTTAAATGTTCAGTCGGAATTTTAAGAAGTCGTTTACGGGTAATTAGAACCGAAAGAGATTTCCAATTTCGGTTATCCGATTCCCAAAATAACCAAAAATGCAGTCTTAACATGGAAGATTTATTTTATTTATTTTATTACATTTTACACTGGCAATCAGATTACATCAATTAAATATAAAACCAAACCCTAATAAACTACAAATACACAAAAATTCATTTTAAACAAAGCCAGTGAATGGTAAGATAGAACAGGTGACCAGCACCTCTACAAGGCCATCCTACCACAAGAAACTCACTAAACATTATATACCTCTTTACACCCCCCACCCCCTCCCCGCCCCGTTACACCACTAGAGGGCCGCTGAAGCAAGTTAGGACGGAAAAGAACGAAAAAGACAACATAAAGCAACAAATTAAATACGCCGACAGAGAGAGCAATGGCAAAAGGACATCCATGTGCAAATATTATCTACCGAAAAACTGGAAGAAAATTTTGTTCTGTAAAACTGAGATATTTGAGATTTAACCGACGAAAGTGAAGTGGCAGATCTTGCTGCCAAAGGAAGTTGATTTCAGATTGGAACAATCCGCTGAAAAAAAAAATATTTATGTGATTCAGTTTTATACCTAGGAACAGTTAACATATAAGGATCAGAAGAAAGTCTAGTGGTAGGACGGCCTTGAGTTACATTAAAACTAACATAACGATCAATATTAAAATGTGTAATTTTACAATTAAAAAAATATATAAGATCACCAATTTCTCTTTTAAAAGACAACGGTAAAATGTCAAGACTATCCAATCGTGACTTATAGTCTTCCTCAGGATAATGCAGATCTTCAAAGCCAGGACCCAATTTCACAGAGCCACTAAGCAGCCAATTTTTGTTTTAGATTATCAATTTTTATTATATATTGGCTTTATTGCCTTCCATTTTAGCCGCTCTCTGGCCCTACATACCCTTGTAGTGTTTTCTTCCATGTAAACATAGAAACATTTGTAATTCTAATCCATTGTATACTTTCCCATACAGTATTCTCAGTGTTTGTTGTACTATTTGACCCTGTATTGCCAAGCTTCGTAATTGATGACCACTTCAAGGTCCACTGTTATTGCTTTGATCTACCTTCACCACATGTCATCACCTCATTTTAAGCTTTGCTCTCAGACTTCTTGTCTATAGTTTTATTACTTTGGGGATATATAGTCAGCCCTACAAGTATTCTTACCATTATGTCAAGTTAGACCACTCTGTTTTCAAACACACAGCAAACAACAACTCCACAAACGCTCTCTCCTTATTTTTACCATGTAAAAGTTCATATACTGTTGATCTCCAGTCAGAATAAAAGTTTATCTCTGAACACAAAAAATGGTGTGACTTGTTTTTCTTCATTGAAACACACTAAACCCTCTCCTGTTCCTAATGTGGCTCTGAATTAAGACTATGCGTTTTTGGTTATTTCAGGAACCGGATAACCAAAATTGGAAATCTTCGGATACCCGGGTACCCGTAAACAACTTTGTTAAAAAACATGAATACTCCCGAATGTAATATGAACACAAATTCTCTTGTTTTATTCGAGTCACAATAAATCTGGACTCAATGAAATAAATTTCCTGCCTCTTTATTAAAAAACGACTTGTAGCATCCCCAAAAATCAGCGACTTCCATTTGTATGGTTTAAATGCCGAGTTGAAAATTTTCAAGTCGGTTACGGATTTATATAATTGGAACCGGAAAATGGAAGGGGGTAATGACAGTTTTGGTCGAGTATCCAGATACCCGGATACCTTGCACAGCCTTACATCCACTCCTTCTGACACTCATTTCCTCTCTGTGACCTTAAGTAACCTTACCATGACTTCCCTCCCCCTCTAAAGGAATTAATTTTCCAATTGTAAGAGTCTTGTATGAACTCCTCTCTCGTCACATTCTTAATTCTCCCTCTTGATAATAAACCAAATTGCATTATATATGTACAATATATCCTCTATGGACTTGCTCAAGAAATCACAAAGTTAACAATTGACAGTGCACAACGTACTCGCACAGCACATTAAATACAGTGCTCCTTTGAAACCATTTTCGATTTTCTTTGTCCAAAATTTACAATTGAGTAATTGCATTACAGAATCAATACGTCAAGGCAGACAAATGCAAATCAAATCTTTATTTGAAACCATAGCTACAGATGACACGATCGCTATGTAGGCTTACCACACAGCACCTGCCACGAATTATAATTTGTCCTTGATGAAGACAAAAATTGATAAACATGAGGCCATTAACTTTTCCTTATTTTTCTGTAATTTTGTCATCTTAATTTGTACAACTGCACTTTTCCTGGTAGAAAAAATGAGATTCAAATAAGTTATTCCAAAAAAATGATAAACAAGGACATGGATCAAGGACATGGATCATGGACATGGATAATGAACAGTCGGTTAATACATGTAGATGAATTTATAATGTAGCATAATTACTGGTGTAATAATAACAACCTAACGTTCATTTTTACAATTCCTCGGTCATGAGCTCTTGTCAAGTTGACATAATAACTCCTTTTAGAACATTATGTCACACTTGAACAAATATGAGCAAGATTTTATTTATTTTTTATTTTGTTGGGAGTGGGGGGGGGGTGGGAGAAGTAATGGATACAATGAATGTAATTAATTCTGTACACTATTGCCTTGGTGGCTCTTGAAATGCTCATACAGTATGTTATAATGTTTTTAAAGGAAGTGTACTAAACCAAGGAAGAATTGTCATGTACATGTACATTCAAGAAGAAAAAGAGATTCAAATAAGTTATTCCAAAAAAATGATAAACAAGGACATGGATCATGGACATGGATAATGAACAGTCAGTTAATAGATGAATTTATAATGTAGCATAATTACTGGTGTAATAATAACAACCTACAGTGTAACGTTCATTTTTACAATTCCTCGGTCATGAGCTCTTGTCAAGTTGACATAATAACTCCTTTTAGAACATTATGTCACACTTGAACAAATATGAGCAAGATTTTTATTTTTTTAATTTTGTTGGGAGTGGGGGGGGGGGTGGGAGAAGTAATGGATACAAAGAATGTAATTACAATGTACTTCTGTACACTATTGCCTTGGTGGCTCTTGAAATGCTCATACAGTATGTTATAATGTTTCTAAAGGAAGTGTACTAAACCAAGGAAGAATTGTCAAGTACATTCAAACACGAAATTTGATCCCTGGATAAATATGTGTAATTTATGTTGCACTGGTCTACAGCCAAAATGCTTCCGAAACAAATGAAGTCAAACATGACTAATTATGGGTCATGAGAATGGAAATGATGCTTAAAATTGTTGATTGGCTCTAGTTTTCAAGATCTACACGTACATGTGTACACATATGGGAATAGCGTATGATAATTCATGATTAAAAATCTGCTGTACACCACATACATAGTACGTAAAATGTAAAAAACTTAAATATCTTGGAAACAGTAGCCAATCAGCAATTTTAATTGTCATATTTGAATTCAGCACATCAAAATCCATAATAAATAGCATATTTTATCTCCGAAGCAGACAACTTTAAAAAAATTGTTGACCAGTGTTGTCAGTCTATAATCTTCAATTGACCAACCTTGGCCTTCCCTCACCAGTTAGCTTAGGCCATTTGGTTTTTTAATAACTTGGACGGGTAGAATGTCGTATCGGACCGCCACTTTTTCTCATTAAATATAACCAATAATGTAATCTTACCTACCGAGCAAGGTGGAGAACATATGGATGATGATGGACATATACTTCAAATTATTCCAGGATATTTATTTCATGAAAAATCTGGCATTTTTGGTATACGATGACTTCCTCAGTCATGTCAGTCTGATCTTGTCAACTCCCCCATAAGTGACCAACACGGTCATTGTACATGAGCAGTGGCAACTATAATAGGATCCTTCTATTTTCTGAAGGGTAGGATTTTTTAGAAGGGAAATCAAGTCCGAAAACTATCATAAAAGTGGATTTTAAAGATAGTTTTCGCTTTCTGTACCCCCAAAAATCGATGGAATCATTTTTTAACTGGTTAGTTAGTGGTTGTAAAAAAAATTCCAAAAAAACCTTAAAAAGTGGCGGTCGGATACGACATTCTTTCCACTTGGACTTCAGACCTGCCGCCCAAAAATTTCAGAATTTGGGGGGGGAAAAAAAAAAAAATCGCCACCCATAAATCACAATTCCTGAAGGATAAAAAAAAAAAAATTAAACAAAATATGCTTGCCGCTCTGTGGCTCTATTTTGGCTTTCCGTGCATGCAGCGAATATTAATGTCCACGTATTGTATTTACCTTGCTGTGCCGTAGCTTGCTTCCCGGCCCCTTCACATGCAAATTTCCATTTTGCAAAGGCGATAGGGAAAATAACAAAAAAAATATGTAGTTGCCATTAGGCTTGGGCAATATTGATTTTTTTCATCCACGATATATCGTCAAACATATATCGCGATTTTCGATAATATCGCGATTATTTTTTCATGCATGAGTACTTTAGAGCCGATAATAACAGGAATGTACCCATATACACGTGGCACAATAAATTGCCAGTGCTTACCTGAGAGACACGTGGAATCGCGCCGTTCATGAGGAATAAAACCATGTGATTGTGACACGTCATTTGCACTTCGAATAATGTGACCGAGTTTGGATTGTACTCTATTGTACACTATTTTAAATAAACGTCACATGGTTTATCAAGAGTAGCGTATGTGTTTTGTCACTAGACAAGAGTCCCAGTATGGTATAATAGAATAGTGTCCTAATTCCCCAACTTTGATCAAGCCGCTGTCGATCCATGCTTTGATTTATTTCATGACTAATGTGAGCACAGAGCACCTGCAATTACTGCAAATGTTATTATGTTGTCGATTTTTAAGGTAACGCCCATATTCTGCATATATATTTAAATATGCATGATAATGTACTCGCACGTGGTGTGCCAGCCAGAGCCACAGACCACCATGGATAGACAGTGAGATGTAAACATTGTCTACACATTGTTGGATCAAATACCCCATTCAATCCCCAATACTTAATCCGTCTGAATAGATTTCTTTGAGTGGCGGTGGATTTTAAACAACGCCCTGTCAGGCGGCACCTTTGTGATATGACAGTCGGCTTATCACAGAAGTAGTTCGATTTTGCTTCTCACTTCCGAAAGCTGAAAAGACTTCCCTAAGTTTTTTCCATGGAATTTCTGACCTGACTGACAATTGAGGAATTTTTTTCATCGCGATATATTGTTTTCATCACGATTTGCCGATATCTCGATAATTTGAAAAGTTCTTGATATCATAATCGAATAAAAAGAAAAATCGCGATATTTGATATTATCGTGTCATCGCCCAAGCCTAGTTGCCATTCAATGAGCCAAGAATCAACGGTGCCGTGCGTCCGTTTACAGACTATGAAATAATTACCTGCCCAACTTCGGGAGAAAAAAAATCCGTAATGCAAGTAATTAAAAAAAAAAAAAAAGTTCTTATCCAAACATCCTATCCTACATACATGTACATGTAGGTCTGTACATGTACCTAAGGAGTTTGTTGCTGAGATCTGAGTATAAGCCAAGATTCAGAAATAGGTGTCCAAATTTGTTATTCTTTGAAAACTAGGCTATACCTACATATTTAAATTACAATACTTATTTGCAAGTGCATTACAAATGAAATAAGGTGTCCATTTAGCAAACGTGGCGTCCAAAAAACACCACAAGGTATTGCTGGCTAATACTACATATATGGCAGAGATCTATTCAGATAAAAAAACAGAACGGAAATGGTTCATTCCTTAAAACACAAGTTGCAATTAAAACATATTTGTTGAAATTTGTTTATGATATTAAACAAAGAAAACATTTACTGAGGCAGGACTGTCCTGCTTCAGTCAATTTGTGGAATAACGTTATTATCAAACAACTTCTCAGGCTATACACAATTACCACAAATATGCATACCAGGGGAGTGATTTGGCAAAAGTTAAACATTCGGACAAAGCCCCTGTACCTCCCGGATGTGTAATTTACAGACCGGCCACATCCCTACAAACAACAAAAAGCTAGACGTTTGGACATACTTTCCCTGGTGGCTATACTTCTCCTCTGCTTTCAATCAAATTTTGAGGCAAAGAAAGTTTTGTAAAAACCCTGAAATCCGAAAAAAAATCCTGAGAAATCACAGGCCTGGCATACATATGCTAGACAACAATCACATCTTAATTTGAACATGTTGTACCTGTAACTGAAGTAAAATCTATCACAGGAACAAAGGCATGATTTTCATTTTCAATAAAACACCTTCATGGTAATATGCGCCATGTTTTTGATGGGGCAAAATTGTTTATTTCGAAACTGGTTGTCATCTGCGACCCAGTGCTCAAACTTCACGCGCACGTCTCGGGTGTTCGAAATAAAAAAAAATTCCCCCGTCAAAAACATGGCGTATATTACCGTGATGGGTTTATTGGACTTACTTTTTGCTGGACGTCTCACCGTTGACACTTTGGGAAGAGGAGCAGGTGCTGCCCATTATTTCCTTCCTGCGCGGAGAGACACTCGATTAGTATTGTTTGCACAAGTCCAGAAACCTCTTGTCACATAGAGAGAGCGAAAGGGTCATTGTCAGCCGCCGTTACAGTGCCGTGATCTCTCCTAAGTAACTCCCGAATGATGGAAATGTCAGCAGAAATAAGTTACAGCGACGGGGCCGAAATAAGTCCCAACACTGACGCTATGTTGGAATGTTTCCTTCTCCATTCAATTAGTCTCTCACAAGTGTACATGTCCCCACTCTACGTGTGGATTTTATTGGATAGTCAATATACTACAAGTTCTCTGAAGTTTCTATGAGATGAAAGTGTTGGCCCGTTTTCTTTGAGACGGAGCATTACTAAGGACATGCGGCACTGCTGAATGCTGAATTATGTATGGCAGCTTCGGCTAATGGCACGTACTACATGTATGCACTGTTCAGAGATCAGGATAACACCATTTTACTGATCAATTAAATATTAAGGAAAGACAGGAATTTTCATATGCACATCCACTGGCCGTCCCAATTTAAAATTCAGGTTTCAGAAGGGCTCGACTGCATACTCTTACTGCATCAATATTTAACTGCTAATGGCGAAATCTAACACTCATTAAAATTCCTGTACGGCTTAAGCTGCTTAGAAACTGCAGGCTACAGTGCATACATCCTGTATAAATCAGATAAAACAAAGAACAGTATTGATCAGAATACATAGGTATATTACCATCGTAATAATGATTTGTTGTCTATAATTTCTCCCAAACTATAGATTTTTGCAATTAATCCTGGTATAGTATTTAAAAAAACATTAAAATGCAATCAATCACTAAGCTAATACACGTCAGGTGGATGTTGGGTTGATTGTAGATGATAAGCCAACATATGTGCTTATCTTTTAATAAAGGGAAGGTACATGTGTGCAGATTATCAAATTAATAATAATAATAATGTGGACTTATATGTGTGGCAGTCGGAGAAAACCCATCGGAAGTCGCCACGCACATTTTGTAATTATGGACCGATTTACGTAAAAATTGACCCTAACTCCTTTATGTGAAAAATCTTAGTTTGAAAGAAATGAAAAACACTTTTACACTATTTTTACTATAATGTTAATTTCACCTCAATTCAAGGGATTTACGTTTACTGCATAGCCAACTTTGAAGCCTAATTTCTCCGTTTGTGGGTTTTATAGAACCATCTTTGAAAGGTCATAACTTTAGTTGTGGTTTGAATATTGAACTCATTAAAACTGTTATGAGATCAGTAAAGGGTGTATTTCTTGATTAAATGCTCAACAAGAATTGTAAAAATTTGACCATGTGTTGGGTTTTCCTGGACCGCCACACATATAGCGCACGTATCCACCAAACAGGTGCTCAAGGCGCATTATATTATTACCCCTGGTCATCAGGCTCATAAATCATTCCTGAAACCATCTCAGCTCCCTGGGGAGTATACAGCTCAATTGCTGCCATTACAGCGCATATACATGTAGGGCTAATCAAACACAACAACCAACTCTGCCCACAGTTACCCATTTGCCCCTGGGTGGAGAGAAGCAATTATGGTAAAGTGTCTTGCTCAAGGACACAAGCACCATGGTCGCGGTTGGGATTTGAACACACATTCTGACGACTCAGCTATCAGAACACAAATCCGATGCACTAAACCGCTCGACCATGGCACGCCATAATTAACAAATTTGAAAAATGGGTGATGGGCTTGGGTCTCCCTTTGATCTAGAGGACAAAGCCCCCTGAAACTCCTGGATGTTTAGTTTTGGAGGATTTACAAACTCTCAACATCTCCACAAACAAGAAACTAGAGGTTTGGACACAATACAGGCTACTTCTTTCTTTCCTTGGTGGCTACTTCTCTTCTTTCAAGAAAATTTTGAGGCAAAGAGAGATTTGTTAAAAACCCTGAAATCGGGAAAAATCCTGAGAAATCACAGGCCTAAAATTAACATATTATCTAAAAGTTTCCTTGGTTTCAAAGGGAAACACAAATATTGCCCAAAAAGAGCCTTTTCTTGAATAACACCAATGAGGTTGTGATCAGTTTTGTGGGCATGTCCACACTACACGAAGCACACCAAAGGGAACTATGTAGCGGACGCCCTGTGCACGCGAGCTCAAATTGCTTCTCTCTCTTTGGCCATGCGTTGTTTGTAATTGCCCCTTCTTGGGGCCCGTTCAGGTTTGCATTTGTTCTAAGCTTACGCAGCTGCCATTATTCACAGAGCGTCCGGTTTCGCGTTCCATAGTCGACCTTTGACATTCACTTGTATTTCATGTGTTTTGATGGAGGCTGCCATCTTTGTTTTGGTCACATAAGTTCATGGCCCAACAATGATCATTTCAGTATTTCTGTGATTGATTATTTAAAGTATAATTATCACACTTTGCAGACGTGTTTAGATTGTCTCCCTAGTGATTTCTTAAGGTTTTTCTAGGTTACCCATAATGCCTTGCGACTTCACGGTTTTTCTCACACCATATTTTTGGCCTCATCAACGTTAACCATGTTGTCTAGTTTTCCAAAACACCCTACTTATCAAGATAAATACTAACATTAAGTGTACCCCCTTACTGCAGGCCCACAAGGTAACATTTATAGAGTTGATATTTTTATTAAACAGTGTTATTGTTGCTTCATATATAGTTTCTAGAGGCGTTTTAAGTCAAGACTTCTCTAGTTAAATAATGAAGTCAGTTTACAATTACATGTAACGTTATTAATTGGTACTGGAATAATTTACGCTTCACACATCAACGTTGGTTTAAGTTCACTTACTGCGTACTTTATTGTCAAATACTCAGTTCAGAATGTTCATGTATTTACAAGTCTTTATTCACTGTACATTATTGCCAGATCTCATGGCTATGATATGCCAACTATATTTAAGACAAGTATCAAGCTCATTCCATGCCGAGAGAATGTGTCTGCATAAACTTCTTTCAAGTGATGAGTAGCTGTGTACACTTACAAACTAGGCTGTGCTGGAAAAAAAAAAAAAAAAAAAAAAAATGATGAGCACATAACGAAATGAGCTAGCCTATATTTATTAGAGAGACAAGTGATTGCCAGCCAGAGAGTGATCATGTGGAAGACCAGCTGTTTCTAAATTGCTGCAAATTTCCGGAATCAGACGAATGTATATCACATGTAAATACGCACATGACTAGAAAATATGGTAAACAAGATGACATCTGCACAGTCAAATCAGAGTTGATGCGTTTGTATTTATTTAAGGGCAAGGTGTACAATATTACTCATGTTGGGAAAATCTGCTTAGAACTACAAACTATGCATGTGTGAGTAAGCATTACATACGCTATGTGGACCTGAGTACAAAAGATGTCCACACAGTGTAGGTTCTTGAGACGTTATGTGGACTTACACACGTCCACGCAACATTTTCATGAATTAGAAAATGTAAATTTTCTCAAAAAGGAAGCAATTTAGTATATGTCATTTTCCGTCGCAAAATGGAGTAGATTAATCAAGGGAAAGACTGAGAAAAATTCTGCTCCAAAAAGAATCTTCAGTGCAAATGGCAATGGTTTGAAGAAGAATGTCCACATATGGTAACGTGTGTGTGTGTGTGTGGGGGGGGGGGGGGTGGCTTACATGTACTTTCACTGAATCATGATACAATGTGTGACAATAAAACAACCAACTTGTGAAAGTATTTGTAAACTGTGTTTATAATTTGTTTTTGCATTTTTTCTAAAACAAGAGCACCTCGGATGGATAATTTGTACATCAAAGTAGCTTTCTGCTAATAATTCAGCAATTCTTTTAACTGTTTAAATACTTATGTTGTTTGTAGGAAGGTAAAACATTGGTAATGTTAGAAATACTGCTTCTACACAAGTATGCTTTATATAAACATGGTGGATTGGTGGTACACCCATTGGTAGTCAATGAACAGTCATAAATGAATAGTTTGTTTGATGATGGATAACTTGGCAACATTTGAAATTTAATTGTATTTTTTACTGTAATTTTTATATAACTATTGCATTTTGTTGCATTCAGCAGGGTGTAAGCTTGGGCAATATCGATTTTTTCATCCAAGATAATATCGGCAAACATAAAGTATATCGCGATTTTCGATAGTATCGCGATTGTTTTTTTCATTCATGCATGATTGCTTTAGAGCCGATAACCACAGGTATGTACCCCTCTACAAGCGTCACAATAAATCGCAAATTCATTTGCATAGCGTGTATGTACTTCTGAAGTAGTTCACTTTTCTTTCTCAATTCCAAAAGCTGAAAAGACTGTTCTAATTTTTGTTTCCATGGAATTTCTGACTTGACTCACCAATGGTGATTTTTTTAATCGTGATATATTTTTTTAAATCGCAATTTGCCGATATCTCGATAACTTAAAAAGGTTCTCGATATCGTAATCGAATAAAAAAAAGGTATCGCGATATTCGATATTATCGTGTTATCGCCCAAGCTTAGCAGGATGTCTGTGTAAAAATTCTGTATGGGGTTAGGGATACATACATACATGTACATAATGTATTTGGTTGGTAGTCAAAGAACATTTGAAATTTAACTGTATTTTTTATAACTATTATTACTACACATATTAAAGATACTGATAATAAGTCCAACAAAACATTTGTATATTTTCGACCGGATACTCCCATGTGAAAATCTCCTGTGAATCACGGAGATGTTTTGACTCTGACCTTAATAACAGAAATGATAAAGTTTGTGGTAATTTTTAGTCTGTGAATGAACTTTCAACATTTCCTGATAAAAAAAGAAATCAAGATTCTCAGAAAGTGAGGGTGGCTCGTGTTACCAACAGTGTTTCAAGCATTTCTGCAAGCCTGATGAGTAAGCTTGGGCGATATCGCTTTTTTTCATCCACGATATATCAGTAAACATACATTGCGATTTTCGATAGTGTAAGCTGACATCTTGTACACTAAGGGCCACTGACCACATGTGGGTCATAAATAATTTCCGTCTCCAGACTGACATCCCCTAGACCCATTTAATTATCACTTAGACTTCCCCTAAATTATAATCTAAACACAATGCCCCCACTTAATTATCACTTAGACCTCCCCTAAATTATAGTATAAACAAAATACCTCCACAGTTGTAAGTGACCAGATCCCATTATTAATATACATGTTGTTAGATTAGAAAAGGTCAGTTCGTCTCTTGCTCTCTCTTGTCTGACAACTCACCCCTCTCTCTCTGCTGTACTGCTAGTCTTATGACCCTACAGTCAGTATTGAGTATGAGAATTATCTTTGTTAAGCCACAGTACAATAAAGAATCTGTTATAAGCCCAAAGATACTTTGTCTCAGCCTGTCTTCTTATATGTGTTCATCATCATCTTTTAATCAACGGCCAGCTCCAGTAACCCATCCAAATCGAGTGTTACAATAGTATCGCGATTATTTTTTTATTCGTGCATGATTGCTTTAGAGCCAATAACCACAGGTACACATGTATGTACCCCTCTACAAGCATCACAATAAATCCCAAATGTATTTCTGAAGTAGTTCACTTTTGTTTCTCACTTCCAAAAGCTGAAAAGCCTGTTCTAATTTTGTTTTCATGGAATTTCTGACTTGACTCACAATTAATGGCGATTTTTTGTAATTGCGATTTTTCCGATATCTCGATAACTTAAAAAGGTTCTCGATATCGTAATCGAATAAAAAAAAGTATCACGATATTCGATATTATCGTGTTATCGCCCCAAGCTTACTGATGAGTAAGGGAAAAAACACCAATTGACATTATACCTGTTAAGGTACATGTCAACTAAAACGTCAATACCAGCAGCTTCTTCTGACTCGGCTTACCGCCTTTGACTGGCTTCCCATTGAAAGTCTTGTATTGTCTGATCTGGCTAATAAACACCACGACAAATGTCTGTACGCTGAAGGACACCTCAATCCCCTCCCCCCCCCCCTCCTCCTCCCCAGATATTTAAATGGAAAAGAATATCCAAAGTTTGTTTGCTGAGGGCTCTGACTTCAGTAGCATCAACAAGCAGTGGCATGGTGTCTGTTGTTAGTGTTTGTCTTCTGCCTGTTATATTTAACCTGATGATGTAGGCATTCTTTCTGTGCAGCTAATGAAGGCAGTATGCTCCAGATGGTAATTAATTGATCTACAACAGGGACAGGGTATAAAAACTACATGTGCAGAATATTCACGCACACTGTCATTACTGAAGGATGGTGCCAGTGTACAACACAGTACCAGGCCTGGAATTTCACAGAGGCCATATAGCCTCTGTTACCCTGGTCTTAGCCTTGGGGTACCTTAAACATGTTCCCATGGACATTGGCCATAGCCTCTGTTGCCCAGGTCTTAGCCTTGGGGTACCTTAACTAACCACCCCATATCCTCCAAAATCCTCCAATAGACACTTTTGGGGATAAATTCAGCACTGTTGGAAACTGGCACTTTCACCTCTTCAAATGGGGCAAAATTACTACCTGGCAAGACGTACAGGCCATAAGTGTTGAATATGAAAGATCAACAAAAATGCATGGTGCATTGTGAAGATATGGGCATGTTTCCAAAAGTGCACTGGAGGATGTTGGAGGATTCAGGAAGGTTCCTAGCCAGAATACCTAGGGGGTTAGGGATAAACATGTTCCCATGGACATTCTGATATTGTAATGGCACTCAGGAAAAGTGGCCTTGCCAGTTGCCACTACAAGAATGAAATACATTGTACCATGTGCAGTTTGTGCACACAGCACTGATGACAAACAAATTTTAGACCTTCATTCACCAAATCAGGGTTTAAAAAAATCAACACCACTTTTCCACGACAAAAAAAAAATATCCACTTTCAATTTAACATGGAGTGTACATGTACATCGGAATACTTCTGTATACGTTTTAGCTTTTCCTATTTTGTTTCTATGGTAAACAGTAACTATGTAAGTCTTATTTAATAATTATTACATGTACATGTCAATGTGTGTTATTAAATTGTACATTGTGCTATTGTACAAGTAATAATAATAATAATAATGTGTGGACTTACATGTATATAGTGCACGTATCCACCAACTGAGTGGTGCTCAAGGCGCATAATATTATTACCCCTGCTCATAAGGCTCATAAATCATTCCTGAAACCATCTCAGCTCCCTGGGGAGTATACAGCTCAATTGCTGCCATTACAGTGCATATAGGGCTAATCAACCAACTTTGCCCTCACAGGTACCCATTTAACCCCTGGGTGGAGAGAAGCAATTATGGTTAAGTGTCTTGCTCAAGTGTGCAGTGTGTAAATGTGTTAAAGATTACAACTGTATATTGCCCATGTATGGGCTGATTTGAAAGTAAAAAATATATTTAAATGTTGAATTCCTTTTTTTTTTCTTTTTTTTTTTTGGGGGGGGGTTAAGGAAGTTATAAGCTTTTATTTGAGACAATGAACCAAAAAAAATTGGTCAAAGATTAGTATCAGTAAATTAAAACTCATATTGTGGTTTTTTAATCTGATGCTATGAAATTCTGCTACTCATTGTATCTTAAATTTGTGCCCTTAGAGTGTGGTCTGTTGTAAAGCGCATTGAGGCCTTCGCTATATGCGCTATATAAATTTAAGTTTTATTATTTATTTATTTATATTAATCAAATGTTGGGTCACTGTTTTAACCCTAACAAGCCTGGGGTATTTTTTTCCTTCTCAGACCTGGGGAGGTGCTCATTGTGCCCTCCCCCCTCTGTATTTTCTGTATTTACATGTAACAGCTGATTTTCATGAAACTTCATAGGCATGTTCGGTTTGGTGCGATCTATCTAGTGCCCCCTAACTATACCCATTTTTTGTAATTTTTCCTCATTTTTGGTCAAAAATAGTATTTTCCCCATAACTTCCTTAATGTTTATCCGACGGCCATGAAATTTGACACAAATGTTGTCTTCAGTAAAAGCAACAATCTGACATCATCTAAATCACTGCTAGAGGGTGATATAAGTACATGTAATATTTTGGGTCATTTTCTTCCAAAACATGATTTTTAAAGATTTTGACCCAAAATTAGGATTTTTTTACCAAAAGTACAATAAAGGCAGATATAATAACATCCATGGTACTATTGATGACATAAATTAATACACTGCGCAAATTCTTTAAAAAAACCTTTAAAAAATCATGTTTTTGGGACAAAATATAACTTATTGCATTTAAATGTAATGGCGGCCATATTGGATTCCCAGAATGCACTGGAAGTAGTAACATGACTCAATATTGTCCAGTTCAGAGTTTAAAAGTTGACAACAAACTCAAAAACACATATTAAATGTTTAAAAGTAGCAAAAATCTAGTATTTTTAACAAAAACGTGGAAATTCAATTGGACCTGTTCAAAACAAACGGTTGCCATGCGTGAGGGGCTCCCAAAGCATAGAAAATTTCAGCATGATCGGACAAAGCATTCTGGAGCTATTATAAAAAATGTCATTGGGGGCACATTGTGCCGTGCCCCCCCCCCCCCCAGGCCTGACAGGGTTAATCCTTAGTTTTCACAAGGGGGTGTGCTGTCTTCCAATTGGCCAGCACAGGTGTCAATCAGAATCAAGCGCATTTTAAATATCACTTTTATACAGTTTCTGACGTACGAATTTAATACAACAATTTTGTTTGTTTAATAATGATATTATCTTCCAAAATTCATTCGCTTTTTAAATTCTTGGTTTTTTTGGGGGGTGGTCTCTTGAGCCAAACACGAGCGATAGATATCTTTAAGTTCAACCTGTTGTTTTAAAGTGATATTACTCAAGAGAGGTTCATGACTTGAAGTCAACGGAAACATCCGGTCAAAGCGTGCATTAAGCATGTAGACTTTACAGAATATGTTTGTAATTTAAAATGTGTTGGCCAACAAAACATGCACAACTTAATTAGTGTCATTATTTTGCCTGACATCAATGAAAGATATTGTTTAGATCTTTATAGAATTTCATAATTTGTTCTTAGGAATGAGTAATTTGAGCCGTACAATATCCATTACAGGGAAAATGTATCATTGGTAAACTTCTATTACAATGCTGACTATCACTTCATGAAGATATTTGACAAATAACCTGGGAAGTTTCAGCTAATTGCATCATGTCGTTAACTAAAACAGTGAAATTTAGATTGGCGAACATAAAAATTTGTACTAATTTTAAGATTTTTAACACAAATTTTTAGAGGCTCCCCCTTGCTTTAGCCTTTGGGGGATGTTAATTTTAGTGCCCATCCCCCAATTTCTCACACCAACCCTCCTCATTTTGGCATAGACAAATAAGCCCCCCTCTCCCTAAAATGGTCGCCTTGAAATCTGCAAACTGCCGAGCGAAATTTAAATGTAAGTAAAATCACTATTTTTTAGCCACTTTGAAAGGTCAACATGTAAGGAATGTACACGTACTTAGTGTGTCAAAATAGTTGCAAATATTGTCTATTTGAGTGCTATGAAATCGAGACTGTTAGTGTCAATGAAACAAGAGTGTGGTTAAGGATCCAGGTCCGTGCCACACTAGTGGGGCTAACCTCCCCATTCATTTCATTTCTGATTTGATGTTGGTATAATGACTCACCCCCAAACTGTTAAAGTTGATGGGGGCACAGAAAATGTACCCAAGAAGAAAAACAGTTGAATCATGTTTCATCTTATTCCAGATGGTTGTAAAATTGTTTTTAATCTTGAAAATAAAAATATTGTTTTAGATTTTTAAAATAAAATAATTTGGAGAAGCTCTCAAAACTTTTAATCAATATTCTTGAAAGACCAATCAAATGGAAGGTGGTTAAAATGTTTGCAAAAAGTACTTTAAAACTTTGAAATGTGTAAAAATTCTGTTAACATTTTGTCAAATAAAAGATTTCTTTTCATAACCATGATATTAATGTTTCATTTTCTCAATAATTTTCCACTGCCGACGAAATAAACACCAACAAATTAAGTAGTCTTCGTTCACTTCTTCTATAAGGAATGTGTCCATTTTGAGGATCAGTATTTCTTAAAAAAATCATTGCAAATGCAAAGCATTCATATCTTTTGGTTTCCACAGACAACAGCTCATTGATGGCACAGAAAAATAAAATCACAGAAGTTTGTGAAAAAAAAATTGAGGTCATGTAAATCCCTTGGAGTGTCATGGTCGAGCGGTTTAGTGCATCGGATTTGTGTTCTGATGGTCGAGTCATCAGAATGTGGGTTCGAATCCCAGCCACGACCAGGGTGCTTGTGTCCTTGAGCAAGACACTTTACCATAATTGCTTCTCTCCACCCAGGGGTAAATGGGTACCTGTGAGGGCAGAGTTGGTTGTTGTATGTTGTGTTTGATTAGCCCATATGTGCTGAAATGGCAGCAATTGAGCTGTATATTCCCCATGGAACTGAGATGGTTTCAGGAATGATTTATGCGCCTGATGAGCAGGGTTAATAATGTGATGCGCCTTGAGCACCAGTTTGGTGGATACGTGCGCCATTATTATTATTATTATTATTATTACTAGGGGGGCCTATTTGTATCTAGTAAAATCAGTGGTTAAACAACTTTTTCCACTTCCACAAGCACTAACTTTCCAGTAAATCATACAATTTCACTATGATTTTTATTTTTGTAACAAGTATGACTTAGGTAAGTTTTGTGCAACCATTAATACGCCAAAGTTTTGTAAGTTTTCCAAGAAATGCTAAGCCAAAGGTAAGTGCGTCATTTCACGAGTGCGGCGAATTACGTACATGGACGATACCTTTTAGAAACAACATACATAGGCCTACGATTTATATGCTATTTTAATAATAATAATAATAATAATAATAATAATAATAATAATAATAATAATAATAATAATAATAATAATAATAATAATAATAATAATGTGTGGACTTATATAGCACACGTATCCACCAACTGAGTGGTGCTCAAGGCGCATATTATTACCCCTGCTCATAAGGCTCATAAATCATTCCTGAAACCATCTCAGCTCCCTGGGGAGTATACAGCTCAATTGCTGCCATTACAGCGCATATAGGGCTAATCAACCAACTCTGCCCTCACAGGTACCCATTTAACCCCTGGGTGGAGAGAAGCATTTATGGTTAAGTGTCTTGCTCAAGGACACAAGTGGCATGGCCGGGATTCGAACCCACATTCTGCTGCTAACACCAGAACTTGAGTCTGGTTTAGACCCCTATTGGAAACCAACACAAATATTAAGCAGGAACGTTAACGTTATTTATTTATTTATTTATTTTTATAATTGAGGCCTAACAGTTAGGCCTACTTATAATAGCGTAAATGGTAAATAACTTTGCAGTCGGGCAACGTCTCTCGTGAGTTAACGTTTCCGGCAACATTTGCTGTCGTCTGCTTTCATTTCATGTTTGATCAAGTGGAAATTTTACACAGAAGATCTAAATCACAACTACGATCTTACCTGTGGATTCTGTCTGCTTGTAACCTTTATTCCTGATTGAGTTTTATTTGGCTGCGGGCCAAGCAATCGTCAGTCAGTCCGATATATGTGCCGATTCAAATGAGTGGAAACCTCGGGCCAATATCACTGATCATCACTGTGCCAATAATAATATTATGTATGTTGAGCGCAATTTAGGGATTTGCGCAAATTATGCTGCGCGACTCCAGATTGTGCAGAATTTTGTGCAGAATATTGTGCAGACTTTTGCGCAGCGCAATCTGCAGATTGCGCAAATCCCTAAATTGTACAGTCCAATTTAGGGATTTGCGCAATCTGCAGATTGCGCTGCGCAAAAGTTCTTACTCGAAACTGACGCTGGTGGCGTGCCATGTGTTAAACATTGTGGCGGAAAATCTACACGACCGGGTCTAGGTATGGAAGTCGAAAAGTACAAGTGGACATCTGCTTTTCAGCTTTCTAAATAATGAAAAAGCAGATTGAACGTTGTTGACTAGTGCATTTATCTACTTTTCTGCTTTTCTTCCACCTAAAAAGTAGATTGAACATTTTGGTAACATCCATTTTTCTACTTTTCTGCTTTTCAGTTTCAAGAAAAGCAGATTTTACTTGTTCACCTACACTGGCGTTCAAAAAGTGGACATCTGCTTTTCTGGTTTCCTACAACCAGAAAAGCAGATTGAACGTTTTCGACAAATCCATTTTTCTGCTTTTCTGCTTCCCGAAAAGCAGATTAGAAGTTTTGTCACACAGTGGCCTAAAAGTGGACAAGTCTGATTTGCGCTTGAAGAAAAGCAGATTGAATGATTTGATAAATCTACTCCCCGTATCCACAAAATAATGGACTAATCCTATCGTCACAATACAATGTCCGACGGAGGCGCCAGGTAGGCGCGTTCCGTTTGATCTGTGATGTACCGCCCCATGATTTTCAGCAACGGTTATCACATGCATCGTTTTGGTATAAATCTACTCCATTATCCACAAAATAATGGACTAATCCTACTGTCACAATACATGTCTGATGTAGGCGCCAGGTAGGCGCGTTCCGTTTGATCTGTGATGTGCCGCCCCCTGTTTTTAAGCAACGGTTATCATACGCATCGTTTTGGTGCATTGGTAGGATTCGTCCATTATTTTGTGGATAAGGGAGTAGATTTATCAAATAATTCAATCTGCTTTTCTTCAAGCGCAAAGCAGGCTTGTCCATCACTTTTAGGCCACTGTTGAGAAAACGTTCGATCCGCTTTTCGGGAAGCAGGAAAGCAGAAAAATGGATTCGTCCAAAACGTTCGATCTACTTTTCGTGTTGTGGGAAACAGCGGCGGGAAAATTCTCCCCCCCCCGTTACTTTCTTTGCACCCAATTCTCCACCCCCCCCCCCCCGCAATTTTTCCACGATGGTAAGTCAATGCTTTTTCAGCAGTACAAAATTACATTAAAGATGAATGTTTTCCCCCTTAAATTTAAGCTTGCCCCCCTCTTGCCCCCCACCAGTTTAACAGGTCTGGTGCCGCCCTGGTGGGAAACCGAAAAGCAGATGTCCACTTTTTGACTGCCAGTGTAGGTGAACAAGTAAAATCTGCTTTTCGTGAAACTGAAAAGCAGAAAAGTAGAAAAATGGATGTTACCAAAATGTTCAATCAACTTTTTAGGTGGAAGAAAAGTAGAAAAGTAGAAAAATGCACCAGCCAAGAACGTTCAATCTGCTTTTTCATTATTTAGAAAGCTGAAAAGCAGATGTCCAATTTTCGACCTCCATATGCATACTGCATATTGAATATTGACTCCGATCAATGGCAACCTGGCATTATCAATCAATAAATAGTTTCACAGGGAAAACGCTTGAAATTCATACTTTTGGCAAAGGTTACCGTTTTTGTAACAAACTGAAATTGATAATAAATACAGAATTTCCAAATTGTTTGTTTACCGGTTTTTCTTGAACCGAAAGAAAACGATTTCTCATAAAAATATCTGCCGAGATATTTGTACGTTTCTGGATCATTAAAGTGGTATAGCGCCACCAAGTGTCAAGAGTTGCAAATAATATTAATAATAACACGGGCAAAATGGCGAGTCCCGTGACATTGGAACCTGATAAAACAACTAATGAAATCATAGAGAATACAGCCAGAGATTATGCTGAATATGTACTGATGAATCCTCAGAGAGAGGTAAATAGTGATTTTTTTCTGGATACACATTGTCACTAACAATTAATTCACAAAACTGTGGGCTTCGTGCTTATTAGCATATTCGTACGTGATCGACCCAGGCCGTTGCCCCATCAGTGTGGCACGGACACGCCCCCTTGGCCTATCCTTAACCTTAGCCACACGTTGGTCGTACTTCGGCCATGCTTCGGCTAACGGCGTTTTTTTCTCTAAATTCCAGGCGCTGAAATTGACGATATTTGCAACCATTTTGACAGACTAGATACGTTCCTTACATATTTAACTATCTAAGCGCCCCCCAAAAAATAGTGATTTCACTTAGGCTGTCAAAATGGTTGCAAATATCGTCAATTTCAGCGCCTGGAATTTAGAAGAAAAAAATGCCGTTAGCCGAAGTACGACCAACGTGTGGCTAAGGATAGGCCAAGGGGGCGTGTCCGTGCCACACTGGTGGGGCAACCCAGGCCGGGGGTAACGAGTAACGTTAGTCCATGAGGCAATGTATTTGATCATCACACTTCATCAATGAAGTTATTCACTTAATTCGGAAAGAATGTGCACCCAACCGCCACCTGTGCACAATGTCTAAGCATGTGTTTTTAACAGACGACAAAATGGCCAACATCTCACTGTGAATGTGCATACATTCATTGCTCAAAATCTCCCAAAATATTGTTTCCAATCCTCACTTACTGTACTTACTACTTGACTACACTATTAACCCTCCTGTAGGTTTAACACTCAAAGACACTCAAAATTTGGGGGTCATGCCTATGTTCCCTCAGCCCTATGTTCCCTCATCCCAAAATAGACCCTATGTTCCCTCAGCCCTATGTTCCCTCAGCCCTATGTTCCCTCAGCACATATGGCCCTCATCCTGAGGGAACATAGGGTCTATTTTGGGATGGGAGAACATAGGGCTGAGGGAACATAGGGTCTATTTTGGGATGAGGGAACATAGGGCTGAGGGAACATAGGGCTGAGGGAACATAAGGCTGAGGGAACTTGAGTACGGTCCCAAAATTTGTATGTCTCTCTTAACCCATTGACTTTGTGCAGTGCACTCAAATACATGCAAGCACATGTGGCTGTGATAGGAGGTCAAACCCAAAGACACTCAAAATTTGTATGTAACTCCCAACCCATTGACTTTGTGCAGTGCACTCAAATAAATGCAAGGACATGTGGCTAGGATAGGTCAAACCAAAACCACTCGACAGTACATACACATGTGTGACTCTGTGGTTTGACCTATTGGCAATGCAACCAAAAATACTCAAGTGAGTGTCTGTGGGTGCTGTGCTGACTGGGCCAAATTTCAGCATGGGCATAGGAGGGTTAAAGGAAATCTGTGATATTTGGCATATTTGGCATATTTGGATAGAAAAGCGGCAGTTGTATTCTACATTATTTCCCTTTGTGGAATTAATGCTAATTAAAATTTGCATATTCATGAGCAAATCAGTGATGTCACAGTGGGATCAGTTGCAACTTCGTGGTTGGTTTGTGCATAAAAGTTGACTGAATTGTTCATCTCTTCAGAAGTCAGTTCTCTAACCCTAACTACCCCATAATCCTCCCAAAATCCTTCTTCTGGATTCAGTATTCCACAGTATAGCCCAGCGAATAAATAGATCATGTAGCCATGTGTACCAAATCCATCAAACTCCACCGGCTGCTTTTGTTGGATTCAGTACTCCACAGTATAGCCCAGTGAATAGAGCATGTAGCCATGTGTACCAAATCCATCAAACTCCACCGGCTGCTTTTGTTGGATTCAGTACTCCACAGTATAGCCCAGCGAATAGAGCATGTAGCCATGTGTACCAAATCCATCAAACTCCACCGGCTGCTTTTGTTGGATTCAGTACTCCACAGTATAGCCCAGTGAATAGAGCATGTAGCCATGTGTACCAAATCCATCAAACTCCACCGGCTGCTTTTGTTGGATTCAGGACTGTGTATAGCCAAGCCATGGATGCTTTGCATTTGCTACTGTACCAATTCCAACAATTGGGGTACCTTTTTACTGCATGTTGATGGATTTTGGAGGATTTGGTATGGTGTCAAGCAAAAATGCCTAGGGGGTTAGTGTTAATGTTCTGTGATGTCTTGTTAACTGAATAAACTGAACCTAAAGTGAACTAAACTGAGTGTTTTTGGTTACCAATGAGTAAACCTTTTGAAGTAACAACTGTTTTCTAGGCTTGGGTGGTTCCGGCAGGTACCCGGTTCTACCTGATTCCAAATTGAGAATCGGAACCGCAGTTCCACTATTTTAAAGAACCGGGTACCCGCAAGCTTGAATTGGTTTTGTTAAAAAAAATTGGTTTTGTGTGAAATTTTTTGTGGATGAAATTGAATGATAGCTGGTAAATTTGAATGAAAAATCTTTTAAAATAGCCGGGAAAACCTACTAAATCTAAAGTGAATAATAATAACTTTCTTATGAAATCTATACCCCATGCAAATACCCAACCACAAGAATACCACAGGACTGGGATACACAGCGTTGGCATTACCACATAAATTTGTGTGGTACTCGTGTGATAATGCTTTTCCTGTGGTAATTTCTGTGGTATCTACATGTACCACTGAAGTACCACAGGAATACCACAGGACCGGGATATCCAGCATTGGCATTACCACATAAATTTGTGTGGTACTTCCGGTGATAATGCTTTTCCTGTGGTAATTTCTGTGGTATCTACATGTACCACTGAAGTACCACAGGAATACCACAGGACCGGGATATCCAGAGTTGGCATTACCACATAAATTTGTGTGGTACTCCGGTGATAATGCTTTTCCTGTGGTAATTTCTGTGGTATCTACATGTACCACAAGAATACCACAGGACTGGGATACCCAGCGTTGGCATTACCACATAAATGTGTGTGGTACTCTGATGATATTTGCTTTTCCTGTGGTAATTTCTGTGGTATCTACATGTACCACAGAAGTACCACAGGAATACCACAGGACATTTTCGTAAGGGAGAGTCGGTTCCGGAACCGAGTCCTTCAAATACCCGGTTCCCAGAGCCACGGCTCTAGTAAAATACCCGAGTCCCAGAGCCGGTTAAACAACATTATCATCACTGCATTTGCGGTTGAAAATTTTAACTCCTTCGTATCAGGGCGCAACGAAGTTTGAATAGACCGTATGTTTTATTATTTTCTTTAATCCTTATGTTTTTCTTTGAATCTTTTGGAACCGGTTCCGACTCAGAACCAAGTTTTTTTTTTTTTTGGAACTGAACCGGCTCCAGAAATTGTGGAAACTCCAAAGCCTACTGTTTTCTTGGGCAGGGTTCTGTGTTTTTGTTTTGTGCACTTTCAAGCATGAACATTTGTGACAAATTTAAATAGTTTACAAATGTACATTGGGACATTATGTGAAATGCGCTATATAAGAATGGAATATTATTATTATTATTATTATTATTATTATTATGTCCAGAAACATAGATATTTGATAATATAACATTGCATTTCATATGCCTCCTGGTGATTGACCATTCAATATCATTCGGGTAGGATGTTGTATCCGACCGCCACTTTTTCTCATTCAATATAACCAATAATGTAATCTTACCTACCCAGTAAGGTGGAGAACATATGGATGATGATGGACATATACTTCAAATTATTCCAGGATATTTATTTCATGAAAAATCAGGAATTTTTGGAATAAGATGACTTCCTCAGTCATGTCAGTCTGATCTTGTCTACTCTCCCATTAGTGACCAACACGGTCATTGTACATGCGCAGTGGCAACTATAATAGGATCCTATTTTCTGAAGGGGAGGATTTTTATAGAAGGGAAATAAAGTCCGAAAACCATCATAAAAGTGGATTTTAAAGATAGTTTTCGCTTTCTGTCCCCCAAAAAATCTATAGAATAATATTTTAACTGGTTAGTGGTTTTAAAAAAAATCCAAAAAAGCCTTAAAAAGTGGCGGTTGGATACGACATTCTTTCCTATCATTCAAATGGTTTTGAATGGTAAAGGTACTATGCCAGCGTGTGTAAATGGTACTGTGTGGTGAATGCATCTAAACTGTACATGGTACTGTTATCTACACAGCTTATCCACCATTCATAAACAGACAGTTGTCAAATGGAACTGTGTGGTGAATGTGTCTAAACTGTACACGGTACTGTTATCTACACAGCTTATCCACCATTCATAAACAGACAGTTGTCAAATGGCACTGTGTGGTGAATGCATCTAAACTGTACACGGTACTGTTATCTACACAGCTTATCCACCATTCATAAACAGACAGTTGTCAAATGGTACTGTGTGGTGAATGCATCTAAACTGTACATGGTACTGTTATCAACACAACTTATCCACCATTCATAAACAGACAGTTTTGAATAGTCAGTCAACTCACTGGAAACTCGCTGTTACATACTGAGGGCCCCTTGATGAGGCTATTATGACACATTAGTACAGCACTGTTTCTCCAAGATGCCATTTGTTTATAGCCTTTTCGACCCCTACTTGAAAGTAGAATGACCCCTGGACCATGAGGGTGCAGTGGTCTGGGTTGATGTGGTCAACATTCCTCAGTGCTGTACCAACATCATCCTAACCGCTGCTCACTCTGTCTTCTTTTCAGCAGGTAATCCAAGGGTAATTAGCCACCCATTCCCCCATTACGCATATACTTACGTATGTACATACACCAACTTCTTTTCATTGCAATGATGTACATCTTTGTTCAGTTTTTCATACATGCAGAGATGAAAGAATGCAAATAATTATGGTGTGTACAATATTTCTATTCAGAAGCAACAATTGGATGAAAAGATCGAGGACATGCTGACTCGATTGGATGAGTTTTGTACTGTGGTGGACATGGTAAGAATGATAATAATTTACTGATTTAACCCTCCTACTTTTGGTGCCTTTTTCAGACAAGTTGATGCACCATTTGAAACCATTCGTTTGTGAAACACCAAGGTGTAGTGTATCCACCATTCAAAACCATTTGAATGATTTATAAGCCACTGTGTAGTACATTCACCATTTGAAACCTTCGGATATGGAAACACACCAAGGTGTAGTGTATCCACCATTCAAAAACCATTTGAATGGTAGTAAAGCTTGCTACCAACATGTTTCAAATGGTATCACCATGTGTGTACAAAACCAATGGCCATTTTGGTAAGTGGAAATTTTGAATGGTTTCAAATGGTCAAACAGTAGGAGGGTTAATTAACAATTATCAGGCTTTAACTCCAGACATTCAAAGGGAGTGCATATCCTTAATTATTCCATCTCAAAATTACTGAATTACATACAATCTCAGGGTTCTGCCTGGAAACCTCGACCGCGGCTACAGCTTGCAAAGTTTTTTTTCTTTTCCGACCAGCACTCATTTTCCAACCTGACTAGTTCCTTTAACAGATTATCAATAAAAGTTGACAGATGTTGTCTTTCTGTACTGGATAGCTCGAAATAATGCCCCTATTCTGTGTTACGGGATTCCAGCCCTGAGACACAGGTACGTCCGGATATGCAACGCCATCATCGCCATGTGCAACCATTGTCACATGCCTCCAGCTACTCTAAGCTCTCGTCCCCAATGTCTATAAAGCTGGCCTGGAACTTTTTCCTGAATTAAAAAAATATTGATTTTCACGTAGATTTGTTGGTCATCTCAATTGTAAATGTTTGAAACTTTTCATGTTATCACATACCTTTTAAATATTAATTGTTCATGTTTCTCTCTTCGATGCAGATTCGTACCAATTCCTCCCTGTCTTTGAACAGAAGTCTTCCAGGTATCCATGAAAAAGCTCAAGAAATTAAAGCAATATTCAAGAGGATAGACCAACTAGAGGTAATGATATAGGTGTTGCACTAGCCAGTTATAGCCAGCTTGGCTTGCACAAGCCAGTTATAGCCAGCTTGGCTTGCACAAGCCAGTTATAGCCAGCTTGGCTTGCACTAACCATGCACTGCCGATGTATAGGCAGCCTGGCTTGCACTAGCCCTGCACTGGCCAATTATAGCCAGCCTGGCTTGCACTAGCCATGCACTGGCCAATTATAGCCAGCCTGGCTTGCACTAGCCATGCACTGGCCAATTATAGCCAGCTTTGCTAGCTTACTAGCTTGCTAGCTTTGCTAGCTTGCACTAGCCCTGCACTGGCCATTTATAGCCAGCTTGGCTTGCACTAGCCCTGCACTGGCCAATTATAGCCAGCTTGGCTTGCATTAGCCCTGCTTTGCTAGCTCGAGCCTTTCAGCTAATTGGCTTGCACCATCCCTGCATTGGCCAATTATAGCCAGCTTGGCTTGTATTAACCCTGCATTGCCATTTATGGGCAGCTTGGCTTGCATTGCTCACGGCCATTTATAGGTATCTTGGCATGCATTAGCTCTACATTAGCCAGGTACAGCCAGCTTGGTTTGTACTGGGCAGTTGTGTATGCCATCCCTGTGTAGCTTTGATGGTAACTTTTTGATACTTGTCCATTTGTTGTTCAGGAATTTGTGAGTGTGGTCCGCGACAATGTGACCGCCATGGAGGAACAAGTCAATGAGGTAGAGAAGGAGCAAGGAGCCCTTCACTCCATCAAGAATCTGTTGAGCTCTTTGCCAGTCTTCACGCAGGTTGGTTTAAGATTTTGTCACAATTTTTCTTCAAAGACAATAAATTTTATAAGTGGCTGTATGGGTTTGGATCTCTTTGTTTTGGAGAAGTAAATTTACGAGAACAAAACAGATAAGAAAGAGGTAAACCAGATATACCTGGACATTTCCACACTTTACTCTTGTGCACACTGCTAAGAATTGCCATTTTATTGTTTTATTTTTAATATTGTTGACAGTATGAACATGGTGCCATATTTTCATCTATATTAACCCTCCTACAATCAGTGCAATTTTTGAAACAACCCATTCAAGCCACTCCAAGCCATTAGCTGTTGCCAGTGGCCTCCTATGGTTACCCTTCTGTGCACTGTCACACCACTGAGATTGCAGGGTAAAGTGGTCTCCCATCGATACATTGCAGGCCATACTAATATGTTCAAACATTTACAGTGGCCTTGGGTGACACACAGTTGATTTTGTAAGATTACTTGGAAAGGACAGCAGGCTTGTACATGTATGTACTGAAGGTTGCTAAAGAACAGAATTTTGTGGATCGGAGTGGCCTCCATGTGTATGAGGGTTTTAAATCACCAAAAATTGCAAAAACTTCCAGGGACTTTGGTCTTGGCATGGGTTATCTTCTGCTTCACCTACCTTTCCTTTTCTTTCTGAAGATGCCACGGAGAGAGAGAGAAATAGTGAAAACCTGCAATTATTTTGAAAATCTGATGCTGTGACTTTTTCCTTTTTTTCTTTTGTAGAAAAGAGGAGCTACCCCGAAACAGCCCAAAAAATACACCCCCTTGGAGATATTCAAAACGAGCGATTACATCAAGGCTGAGGCAGACACGTTATTGCGGCCTGAAACACAGGATGGGGATACGTGATATTCAGATTAGCAACTTCACCGGTATCGCCAGGATAGACGGTTACTTTTCGGTCCCCCAAAAATATTGGAGTCAATCATCGGCCAAATTCATAAAGGTGCTATGAAGGAAAAGAATCCAAGCAGAAATGTTTAATTGGCCAATCGACAGCTGTCAATCGAGTTTTTGAGTGTCATCAAATAAGATGCCGTTATCTCCTACAAGATTGTTTGTTCATGATAGATGCAGACATTTGCTAGAGTTTTGTATCATGGCATCCATAGGCCAATTGGTTACCAGGCAAAAATAAATAAATACAGTATATATTGGATGTGGCTGGTTGTCCGTTTTATAATTAATAACCCTCCTACTGTTTGACCATTTGAAACCATTCAAAATTTCCACTTTAATGCCCATTGGTTTTGTACACACATGGTGATACCATTTGAAAAGTGTTGGTAGCAAGCTTTACTACCATTCAAATCCATTCAAATGGTTTTTGAATGGTGGATACACTACACCTTGGTGTGTTTCCATAGCCGAATGGTTTCAAATGGTGAATGTACTACACAGTGGCTTATAAGTCATTCAAATGGTTTTGAATGGTGGATACACTACACCTTGGTGTGTTTCGCAAAGCGAATGGTTTCAAATGGTGCATCAACTTGTCTGAAAATGGCACCAAAAGTAGGAGGGTTAAAATATAAAGTATTTTGTTTTCACCAATTGGCTCTGTGACATTTGCCCCACAAAAAGGTGTGGTATTAAAACCATAACTACTCCAAAATCCTTCTGGTTTTGCCTGATTTTGATTCGGAGTCATTACTCCACAGTATAGCCCAGCGAATAGAGCATGTAGCTATGTGTACCAAATCCATCAAACTCCACCGGCTGCTTTTGTTGGATTCAGTACTCCACAGTATAGCCCAGCGAATAGAGCATGTAGCCATGTGTACCAAATCCATCAAACTCCACCGGCTGCTTTTGTTGGATTCAAGCCCAGCGAATAGAGCATGTAGCCATGTGTACCAAATCCATCAAACTCCACCGGCTGCTTTTGTTGGATTCAGTACTCCACAGTATAGCCCAGCGAATAGAGCATGTAGCCATGTGTATCAAATCCATCAAACTCCACTGGCTGCTTTAGTTGGATTCAGGACTGTGTATAGCCAAGCCATGGATGCTTTGCATTTGCTACTGTACCAAATCCATTCAAGTCCAACAATTGGGGTACCTTTTTACTGCATGTTGATGGATTTTGGCAGATTTGGGATGGTTTCTAGCCAAAATGCCTAGGGAGTTAGGGTTTTAATGTACGCTGTGTAACAGGAGGATATAGAATTTAATAAGTCATAAATAACCAAATGGTTAAATTTTAACCTAAGAATTAAGACATACTTGGCATAAAGCTAATGATGTTTCAAACTCCACTATTTTTCTTCTTTTTTTTCCCCCGAAGTGCTGTAATTCTTAAGAAAAGTGAAACTATTGCCAGTTCAAATTGAGGCAAGAGTTCCCATTCCTAAATTCCACATTGGAATGAATACAAGCAATCTGAATGCATTTTCTACTATTTTTGTGAACACCACAACCTAAGACCAAAAAAGTCTTCTGTTTCTGGTCATAAGTGGGCTTTAAAATCGGTGTGGTGACACCATTTTTTTTTTTTTTTTTTTTTTTCAACATAAAACATTTATACACGGTTATTGGAACCAGACAAAATTTCCCATACACAAAGTATGATGGTTAAGAGAGGCTGCACAAATCAGTCAAACGTTCATACCCCTATGTGAAAAGGTAATTTAAAACACAGGGCAGCAGAATTCCAATCGATTCAATTGGACATCAATTCATAGCAAAAAAAAACTTTAAAAAAAGAAAACTAAAAATGCTGACAGGTGGGTCTGATGAGGCGACGCTTACGGAGACCAGAAACCAGAGACTTTTTTTGGACTAAAAATCCAAAACTTTCGCAGGTTGGTTGTTTAATTTATATTTTGGTTCAGAGAAGGTATTTCTGGTTCTACAAGTGTGGTTAAAGAGGCACTCTAAGGTCAAATTCAGTTTTGTGATGTACTCATTTTCCAATAGATAGAGTCCTTATTAAAGTGAAAAAAATTACAAGTCTCTAACTTCACTTTAAAGTGGTGTAACATCATTTTATTTGATACCCTTTCAGAGCGATATTTGAAACATGACGTCACTATTTTCTTATGGTAAATGAGTCTGTAACATTCCATACAGGAATTTTTTGTTTGTCAAAAAGTCAATTTCAACGCTGATTTGATCAAATATTGTGGAGATTCAGGAATGAACTGCAAATTCACCGTACAAAAATGTAGAGATCCATTTATTTGAAATGTAACGTCACTGTTGTCTTTGGATGTTAACAAATTTCACACAGGAAGGTTATCAAATAAAATGACATTTTACATCACTTTAACGTGAGGTTAGAGACTAATTTTTTGGGGTAATTTTTTCACACTTTAATAAGGACTCTAGTTATTGGAAAATCACAAAACTAAATTTGACCTTAGAGCCCCTCTTTAAAGGAAATGAAGCAGTTTTGCCAATATTACCAATGCTGTACCTTCCCATAATGGGAAGGCACTTTATGAATTATTATAATTCACATCAAAGGCCTACTGAAATGTACAACTGGTATAAAATTGCTGAAGATAATTTGTAAATATTTAAACATTTTATTGTTGAAAATGTAATGTTAGGAGAGAAAAGAGTGAATCTGTGCTTTCTATGCACACATATGCAGAAGCTGATCAAGTCTGGCTAATGAAATTAATCAAAATGTCAGTCGCCATTTGTTTAAAAAAGATTATAAGATTGTTTATTATTGTAAACAATCCAAATATATTATGTATAAAATGAATATATTATGTATAAAATGATATCTAGTTTATTATTTTCGTGAAATGGATGACAGCTGATTTTAAGCCAGTGTATGAAGTCCATTTCCTGCAAATCAGATTCAGGAATGGAACATACTTCTATTTCTGTTCATGATATAACATTTATTTAGTTCACATACACCCATAACAACTTCTAAGTTCCCCCTAATATTTTTTAGAATATCTCAACAAGTATTGCATGAATTTTAAAAATTCAAAAAGCAAATGACAGAATGACATGTTCTACACAGCTCGTAATGAAATGGTTGAAATTCAATCATGCATGCACAATTGACAGTGATTTGAATTAAAATTCAGCTGAAAAAAAGTTGCAGTAGAAAGCATTGCTTCAATGGCATGTTACACATGTAGTTTTCTGTAAGAACTCATGCATCAATAACAATGGTATTGATGGCTGTTTCATAATAAGAAAAGAATATTCAAAGAGCAACATGCAACATGCATGTCCATTGTTTTAGAAGGGTAGAGCAAGAGTTTAATATGGAATTGGTCCTCCATTATTCTCCATAACTGGGTTCTTACAGAAAACTACATGTGTGACATGCCATTGAAGCAATGCTTTGTACTGCAACTTCTTTTTCAGCTGAATTTTCATTCAAATCACTGTCAATTGTGCATGCATGATTGAATTTCAAGCATTTCATTATGAGCTGTGTTAGAACATGTCATTCTGTCATTTGCTTTTTGAATTTTTAAAATTCATGCAATACTTGTTGAGATATTCTATAAAAAATATATATATATTAGGGGGAACTTAGAAGTTGTGATGGGTGTATACTTTCCCTACATGTCCATATCTGAAAGTCTAGTTTAACTTCTACTATAACACAGGTACAGGTTGCATTCTGCTACTGTTTCCCTTTCACTTTGCCTTTTCAATGGAATAACACTATTGATCTACAGTTTCCACATGTCACAGTAGACTTTGGCTGGTTGAGATTTCCTGTGGACACATTTTAAACATCCGATCGTGTTGTTGTGATTGAGAGTTCAGAGTCTATAGCAATGGCTGAATGAAAAAAAATGTGTTTGAGATGACCTCAAGAGATATGGACTACACACGTGGAATGATATTTTCAGCAATGTACATTTATCTGTGATAATGTAATGCCAAATTATGATTTCTGAGATTAATGGAATAAACATTTCATCTGAAAGCAACAGGATTTCCAAGCCTCATTAATGCGTTGTTGTGTGGCAATGACCCGGATGTAGTCAACGGATGTGGTCAATGGAAATTGTCAATGATGAGTGCACTTGAAAACCGACATAATCCGGGTCCTATGGTACGATCGAAGGACCCAGCATTGCACATTTCAAACTATCGGATCATCTAGTGCCATGGTCGAGCGGTTTAGTGCGTCGGATTTGTGTTCTGATGGCCGAGTCGTCAGAATGTGGGTTCGAATCCCAATCACGACCATGGTGCTTGTGTCCTTGAGCAAGACACTTTACCATAATTGCTTCTCTCCACCCAGGGGTAAATGGGTACCTGTGAGAGCAGAGTTGGTTGTTGTTGTTTGATTAGCCCTATATGCGCTGTAATGGCAGCAATTGAGCTGTATACTCCCCAGGGAACTGAGATGGTTTCAGGTATGATTTATGCCTGATGAGCAGGGGTAATAATGTCATGCGCCTTGAGCACCATTGTGGTGGACACTTGCACTATATAAGTCCACATTATTATAATTTATTTTTTATTTTTTATTTATTTATTTATTCGTTTTTTTAAACCTTGAAATTAACCGAGCAAACAGCACGGATTGACTATAAGGGTTTTGCCTTTTCATAACGTCTACTGCTTGTTACCTACCTGCCATCACCTCGGTCAAGCCTTGCAATGTTCATTAGACTTTATTTCAAATTGAACCTGGCTGCGCAGGCGGCGTGACACCGACCTGTCAGCGTTGGTTAGGATGGGCGGTGCTTGGTGGGGGGAAAACCTAGATCGCCACGATCAACAGGGCATGGAATCGGAGTGCTAGTTTTAGATTAACGCAGTGACTGAAAATAATAACCCGCATGATAAGGTCACATTACCATTGCTGCTGCATAAATGAGCCAGTAATGTTCAGTCACTGTGCTCATCTTAAACTAGGACACCGATTCCATGCCCTGTTGAAAATCTGCTCTGATAGTGACGATATTCTCCCTTTAAGTCGGAAAAACTAATGAACAAGTTTTTACTCTGTCGTGATTTATATTGAGTTTACTTAATAACAGCATCAGCAAGAAAATATACACGCCATAAAAATTATACAAAATAATATTCAAGTTTACAAACTACACATTATTGAGCAAGAAAACATGGCTTTCTTAAAAAACATCACGTAACAAAACATAGTTTTCTTAAAAGGGTGGTAACATCGGTAAACTTCAAATAATGATGAAAGAATTCATTAATATAATTAAAGCATTACGGGTAACAGTTATTTACAAAATACAAGATACAAAACGATATAAAACTAAATGTTGACTCTCATGTACCTTGACTCTCATGTCGTTGTAATCTGGATATGTATCCGGATATTTACTCATTCAAAAAGCAATTGTGTGTCAGTTGGTATAACATTAATTTCTTTCAGCTATTTCAGTTTGTGCCGCATCCATTATACTTTACGTCAAAAATCATCTTAAAGGACCGTCGGATATATGAAAGTACACGCCGACAAGTTAGATATTACAATTACGCTGCATATTTTCATAACATTCAAACATGAATCATATTTTATACGTTTGAGGCTTTAAAAAAAAAAAGTTATATAAATGTATATTATAAGGCATATGTGTAACCCTAAAAAGCATTTTCAGTTTTATGAAATACAAACGATATCAACAGCATGCAAAAGATGATCATTGCTTTGTACATTTTCAGCAAAATTGTATAAAATATATATATATATATATATTATGTATAAACATCTTGTAAACAATATGTTTTCCCAAGAGCTGATTGTGGTTTAAACGTGTTTTATACAAACACCGGTAATATAGATCAACAATTAATCGGGACCCCTATATGCTGTCTGACAAAGCTGAAATTCATCGGAATTTTTTTGAGGAAATTGTCCAATGGTTCTTTGTTTCGATATTTCAATGCTGCCACAGTTTCAAAGCAATATAATGGACTGTCGGAAATAAGATCCCCAATACATTTTCAATTTAGGATTGCTTTAACAATGACGGTTTATATTTCTTTTTCTCCAAAACTCAATATTTCATTGCTGTAAACCATGGGCTGCTGTAAATAAAATTCCAACAAAATAGATCCAGTCCGTAGTTTAACCATATTCACCCCATATCCTACCAAATCCTCCAAGGGGCACTTTTTTGGAAAAATTCACCACTGTTGGAAACTGGTACTTTCACCTCTTCAAATGGGACAAAATTACTACCTGGCAAGAAGTACCCCCCGGTACAGGCCATAAGTGCTGAATAAGAAAGATCAACAAAAATGCATTGTGCATTTTGAAGATAAGGGCATGTTTCCAAAAGTGCACTGATGGATTTTGGAGGATTCAGGAAGGTTACTAGCCAGAATACCATTTGTCTAGCTGTCGGCCACATTGGTCCTGATTTCGAAAAAATGGGAGCGTTGGGCTTATCAACTAGGCTATGCCAAATTTTATGTCACAGTATATAAAACCATTAATCAGTTATCTCATTGATGTTGCACCCTGGAAAAATAAGAATTAGCCTAATACGTAATTTCTGCCAGTATTTTCTGAATTTCAGTTTGCTATTACTTACTGTGTAAAGGTGTGTAAAGGGGTTATTATACTAATCCAATTTCCATAGAAAGTCTTTATTTACATGCATAGAATATACATTTTCAAACACATCTAAGCCGGATGCTAAAGGTATTTTAAAAATATATTAAAGGGAAGGTACAACATTAGTATTTGGTTATCGTATGTATTTCAACCCTCTAGTTTTGAAAAAGAAATTCTATCCCGTGCTAGGAGCTACACACGTTTGAGGGAAAATGACGAATAACTGTAACATGTTTTTATTTTTTTTATGTTTGTATGCTTTACAAATCATTGCTTGGCAATCCCCGTTTTCTGTACGATGAAAAGCATTTCAGACGAAATATGTGACCCCGCTCTGGCAAAAAAAAACTTCTCAGCATTTACCATAATGCGTAACAGCCATGAACTTAGGTCAAAAACTGACCCCAGGGACCAGTTTTCATGTCACCATATAGAGCATTTTCTCTAGATTTTGATGGAAGAAGAAAAATCCTGAAACGTTGTTGGGAACATTGTTAATTTTCACGATAAATTTGGGAGGTCACTTTTGAAAATTGGGTTCAAGTTTAGGGTTTTGCCAGAGCCAGTCACATTACGTTCTCATTATTGATAGGTATATACTAACTTTACACCATGTAAGTTTTCAGATAATAATTTGGTAACTGGATAATCCGGTAATGACTAATATTGTACCTTCTCTTTAAAGATCACCAGTATGATAAAAGCAATTATGAACATAAATATTTCAATTTCAGCTGACGTCCGCAGTGCGCACGTTTATGAGAAGAAGCGGGAAATGAATTCAGAATTATTTCTAACGCTCAACCTGATTGACTGTAGGCCACGAGATTTCAGTTGTTGTAAGTGTGTTGTTTGGTAATAGAAACCATAGTTTTGCTTTGTCCTTAAAATAAAATTTAGAAAAATGAAAGAAATTCCGAATGGCCTACTTATTTTAACAACACGGGGGCGTCATGGGCGGATCCAGAACATTTTTTAGGGGGGGGGCTGAGAATCAAAAACAATTATTTTTCAGTACTACAAAAATTACAATGAAATAATCAAAGGGAGAGAAAAACAAAGCACAGTGAGGGGGAAATGAGAGTGCGTTCTCCCCTCCCCTCCCCTCTCTCTCTCTTTTTCTCTCCTTTTTTATTTATTTATTTAATTTTTTATTTTTTTTTACAATTTAGGGGGGGGGGGATACAGCCCCCTTAGCCCCCCTGGATCCGCCAATGGGCGTAGCCAAGGAATTGGGGCAAGTGAACGGTCGCCACCTTGACATTTAATGATTTTTTTAATTTTTTAATTTTTTTAAAAATAATTCAAACATTAATTGATACAAAAATAAATCGACATCGATGGGGGTTGTTCTGTGACGTCAATCAACATATTTCCGTTAATATGCATGGGATCAGGTTTACTGTTGCACTTTAAGACATCATTAAGAATGCAGTTTTTTTTATACAAACATGCAATCTACTGAGTATTTTCACTGTATAGGCCTATACTGACATTGTTCATACACTCACTGGCCATAAGTATTGCAAAATTGAAATTCACACCAAAGTTCAGTTTGGAGAACTGTGTTACAATAATTTATTTTATTTTATTTACACTACTTAAGACTTCTTGAAAGTGTCTGTGTTTTGAAGTCAATGTTCTTTTTTACTGTTCTTGCTTGGAAACAAAGTCCTTCAATACTTTGTCGGGTAACCACGTGACCTGATAATTGCGGCCATCCGTCTATAGGCAATGCCTCGTACAAATTCATGTTGCAATACTTTTGGCCAGTGAGTGTATTAAAACAAAACAAAAACTAACTTTTCACTATCGCTTGTGATAGTTATAGATTATTTTGGTTATCTACAAAAAACATTAATTATCACAGTTTATGACACATGACATAGGCCTGTTTGGCGAAGGTTGATGTAGGAATCATACATCTGTCTGTCCGAATGTCATCATTTCAGTAAAATTAGCAAAATAATTTCCCAACTCAGTGAATTTTGTCTTCTGGTTGGTTGGTGTATGCATGCACGGATTACCGCACGGGCAAACTGGGCACGTGCCCCGGGCCCAGGAGCCAATAGGGGCCCTTGGTTTTCAAAAAAAAAGAAAAAAAGCATAGTACTAGTAGTATTATGCGCGTGTATGGGCCCGTGGTGAATTTGTGCCCAGGGCCTGTGCTCATGATGATCCGTCCATGGGTGTATGCACAATATCTTGATTCAAAATAAATAAATAAATATACTTATAGAAGCATATTTTCCAACCTTACCGATAGTGTATATTGAATGGTTATAAGTATAATGATCATGTTTTTTAAAATAATTATCATGTTTTACCAGAAAACAATACATACACAACACGAAACAGCAAACAAAACACAGCAAGATATGCTAAACCTAATCACATTCTGAACGCACAAAATATCAAATAAACGTGTTAAATATTACAGCCCTATAGGCCTATATACCGTTTTCAAGTTGATATAATCGAATGAAACCGGTCTTTTGGATTAACTGCGGCTATTAGGTATATTCAGATCAGATCTCGTATTATATAACGTTTTTAATGAAAATGTTGTAGAGCCATCTCAACTTGCTCTTCAAATTATATACAAAATTACATTTGTGAAAAACCTGTTACCCTTTGATTTTAACTTGACCGAATTAATGACCAAGATCTGTATGCTTTCTTTTGATTCAATATTCCGTTCTGACACGCTAATATGAACCAAGCCTCTCTAATATGCTCCTTTTGCCTCTCGTAAGAAAATAATTAAGCTCTCAGCGAATGAGTATTTAATGAATATTTAATTGCTAAATGATTCAATTTTACATTCTGAAATGTTTGCGTTACGTAAGCCTCCATAGCTCAGTGGTTAGAGCACTGGTCTTGTAAACCAGGGGTCATGAGTTCGAATCTCACTGGAGGCTATTTTAAATTGTTTTAGAAAGTAGACATTTTGTATTTATATGAGTTTGATCAAATCTGCTATGACCTAGTTTGACTAAATCAAGTAAATAAAACGTTTTCATTAACCAAGCCTGCAGAGCTCAGTGGTTATAGCACAGGTCGTGAGTTCAATTCTCACTGAAGGCTTGTTTTTTTTGCCTTTTGTAAAACGTTGTAAACTTCCATGCTAATGTTGGGTTCAATATTCTGTTTGGTCACTTATGCGCTAAACAAGCCTACGTAGCTCAGTGGTTAGAGCACTGGTCTTGTAAACCAGGGGGCGGGAGTTCAATGATCTGACTGGAGGCTGTTTTCAATATATTTAGAAAATAGACATTTTGCATGTATATATATATATATATGAGTTTTATAAAATCTGCCATGAATGTCAGTTTTCATTAAAACGTTTCCATTAACCAAGCCTTCATAGCTCAGTGGTTACAGCACTGGTATTGTAAACCAGGGGTCGTGAGTTCAAATCTCACTGGAGGCTGTTTTAAATAGTTTAGAAAGTAGACATTTTGTATGCATATGAGTTTTGTCAAATCTGCCATGACCTAGTTTGACTAAAGTAAACCCAACAATTACGTCAAAAAAGCCTGCATAGCTCATTGGTTATAGCAGGGGTCGTGAGTTCAATTCTCACTGGAGGCTTGTTTTGCCTGTTGTAAACATTTAGGAAAGAGTACTCTTTCCTAAATTCAACGTTGGAGTAAATAAAAACATATGTGAATTCATGTTACTTCACTGTTTTCTCGTGAACGACACACCAAAACTTTAAGTTTGGTTGTTTAAAGGGGCAGTATCGTCACAATCTAAGCATGTGTTTTTAGCAGACGACAAAATGGCCAACAATCAACATCTCAATCCTGTCACGATCAACAGGGCATGGAATGGGAATGCTAGTTTTAGTGGCTGAAATTAATACCCCACATGATAAGGTCATATTACCGTTGCTGCTGCATAAATGAGCCAGAAATTTTCAGTCACTGTGTTCATTTTAAACTAGGACACCGATTCCATGCCCTATTGAAAGTCTGCTCTGATCGTGACGATATTGTCCCTTTGAAGAGAGTGTAGCCCATACAATTCCTGATGAAATTTAAGAGCCATCACGGCAGGTGCGTGAGTCAATTGCTCTCTAATGCTACTTCCCGCCCGACCCCAATTTAGGACGAAATATGATTCTTTTGGAACTCATGTCGGTTCAACATGCCCAGTGACTTAAATTTGAGACCGCACACTTTACATTGGTGTGGATAGTTAAGTTTATGACGTTGGTGATGATACCGCAATCCCGTGAGGTGCTGGTACTTGGCACCACACAGGTTACACACGTAGTTCCGTTCCACGTCGTGTAACTGTAAGTGACTCTGGAGCTGATCTTGGGTCGCGAATGATTCTCCACAATCCAAACGCGTACATCGGTTCTCTGTTTTCTGGCTCTGGAAGTGCCACTTCAAAATGTGTTTCCTGAGCTGGTACTTGGACTTAGCGGTGTAGCCACAGTTGAAGCACATATGCAAACCTTTGGTGTTGGTGTGCCGAAACTTGATATGGATGAGCAAATCCTTGGAGCTATCGCAATATTGTTTGCAGTGCACGCAACGATAGGGTGTCTGTTTCAGGTGTTCATGTAGCGATGGTCTTTCGGTGCTACTGACGATGGCTGACATGTTGACTTCAGCAGCCTGTGTCTCACTGGTCTGTTTTTCGATATAAATGGCCTGTGCTCGCGGAATCTGTTGCTGAAGAGATGGAGACACCGCAACCTGTGGGTTTGCTGTTTTAGTAACACTAGTAATATCACTTGTAATTGGCGCGTTTGCGATATAGCTTCCTTCGTGGTGCACAGCTGATTGGTTCCCTGCGAGGACTTTGTCAACTGGGGTTGCGGCTGCACCTACATTACTGCTGTCTGAACTTTCGATTAAGTGTGGCGCATTGTTTATTTTCTGGGAAACTGTTGTTTCTTTGTTCAGAGCTTCTGTAGTACCAGACGTCACTCTCACATTCGTTTTGGATTCGCTGGGTTGCACAGGCAATGTTAACTGTGGGCCAACTATGTTTGTCACAAGCTTTACTCCGTGACTGACCTGTTTGGCCTTTGTTGGCGCAGCAGCGCTACCGGCGGTACCTGCTTTCTTTTGGAACTTTGCAAAATGATCATGTTTGGTGTGAGCGCGCATCTCAGACCGAAAACAACTTTTAAATGAGCAAAACTGACATTCAAGGTCAGGGCTGGAGATGTTTGTAGATGTTTTAAAGTTTTTCAAGGATCCAGATCCTTTTGGACGGCCTCTTTTCCGCTTTAAATTTTCTATGGCGGTTTCATTCGGGACACAGGCAGCCTCGGCACGTAACCCGGACGTTTTGACAGCATTAGAGTCTGGCAGATAACTTACCTCAGAACAAGTGACCTGGTCAACAGGATGAGACTGTTTTCTATAATTTTTATCACGATTTTCCTCAGTCGGAGGAACTTGATGCTCTTGCTGGCTATCCTTTGACTCGGCAGGTGGTTGAACTGATACACTGAACCACTTGCCCGGAAGTTTAGATTTCATTCGCGGGTACTGTGCCGTTAGATCAGGCTCTACCACAGATTCTCTCGTTGTTCTGTCCCGGAATGTCGTAAAGTTCACGGTATCTTCGAACTGCCGTTTCCTTTGGGAGGCATCGCCTATACCTATGATTGCCTTGGCCGAGTGTGGCGAGGTTAATATCACCAGCGGGTTCTCACTGTCAATTTCATGTCGTTCGTCACTGCTAACCTCACATTGTGGCACCGTTGGGTTGCTGGTGGGTAAAACGTTGTCAGTTTGATAATTTGAATCCAAGAGTCTCTTCCGTTTTTTTTTGGCGGGAGACTCATAACTGTGAAGAATGTCCGGTGTAGATATCGACATACTCTGAATTCGTGACCTCCTTTCCAGCAGTTTGTTCCGTATTAACACCTGCGTTGGGCTCAGATTTGTATCCATGAATTGAGTTGTTAACGTTAACATTTTTTGTGACGAAAGATCTTCAAGACTAGATGCCCTGATAGGACCTTGCTCCCCGGCAGTATATACCCTGTGGCAGAGATGGCTATTAGATAAAGAATCTACATCCTTGGTGTATTGTGAATAACAAGTATCATCGAGATGGGCTTCACCGACATCAACGACAGTTTGAGGGTTGCGTTGACTGTTTCGTGTCGGTCTGATGCTTAGGTCGATCGCTAAATTACAGCTCCCCTGGCTGTTTAATATTTCCGTCTCAGCCGGAGGACTCGTATCGTCTTCTTGTTCTCTGTGAATATTATCTGCCACAAGTAATGGAGTCACAGAGGGCGCCGGGTTGTAGAATCTCTCGTTCTTCCTTCTGCTTTCCAAATCTTGTCTGTAATGATTTACGTCAATTGCTTCCGCAGTGATACCTCTAGAACATTCCGTCGTGAGACTCACGGCATGTTGCTGTGGCTGTGTCCAGTGCTGCTGTTGTGTTGGTGCACTTGGGTGTGTTTCTGGTGTTGTCAGTGATTCAGCTAAGATGGTAGGATGTTCGACGTTGGATGGATGATTGCTCTTCTTAGAAGCATTAGTGTAAGATGCGTCGCCATTGGATGAAGCCTGTTGAAGCCTCCAAACTCTCATCTCTGCTTCTTCTCGGTTTTCCTCCTCCTGGAGTGAGTCCACTATTGTCATAAGTGTGTCTCTTAAAGTCACCCCGTGACTGCGCTGATCGATTAAATATTTCGCCAGATCCACTGGGACTGATTTTAAGAGGGCCTGTTCTGTAGGGGTCCACGTTTGGTTTGGGTTACTTGTCAATGGTGCATGGCCTAGAGATTCGGGTCTTGATAATGTCACTTCACGAACCTCAGCTGGCGCGCTAGAAGAGCGGTTCTCTGACAACGGTGTGATTTGATTACCATGTCTATACAAATCCCTATGCGGATGTTCACTTTGCAGACGGCTGTTGATATTATCAGTGGTAATATGCACTGCATCAGCTTGCCTAGGCATATGACATGGTGAATCTCTTGTGGTAAACGATTCCGGGTTCATTGCTCGTCGTCTGCTTGTTTCAGCCAAGTTACCAATGAACGCAGATGCTGAGCCGATCATAGCTGGGGCAGGCCTGTTGACTTGGTCAAAATTGCGCCCACTAGGAACGGCATTTTGCTTGAGATGTTCATGCAATGGGTCTTCAATTCGTATCATTTTGTGCGTAGCTGCGGCAGTCCCCATGCTCTGAAGATGTACAACGTCACTGGACATCACGTGCTCTTGAGGAACATTTGACGGCATTCTGATATGACTTGAAGGTATTCTACTGACTTGATGTTGAGGCTGTTTATCGTCAAGGTTGGTATGGTTTGCGGAGCCCCTTGCCAAACAAAACAGCTGCTGTTGTGTTTGAAATGAACGGGTCGGGTGGTCCACGGCTTGACTGTTGGCTGATGTGGTTAACAGCCCCCTGTCAACAACAGCACCAGAGAATTCGCCCCTTGGCCCAACTCCATGAAACTGCGCGGGCTGGCGAATTGTTAAAGAAGGCGTTGGTCTCAAAGTTTCTCCTGTCTGGTTGTGTTGCTTGTCACATTTAGTCGACGAATTGTCGTTTGGAACAGACACCGGAGGTTGTATTACTTGGCCAAGCGACCGATCTATTTGGTTCGCATCAACCGGAGCATATTGCAAAGAATGAATTGGTTCTTGATGAGGGTATACCACCAAACCCTGCCCCGTCCTATCCATGAAATTCATGTAGACTGGCCTTGTGGGCATAGGGGGACGGGATACAGAAGAGAGGTTCGGTTGAGTGATGAGAGCTGTCTGATTAAGTTGTTGGGCTGGAAAGCCCCCAGTAGTGGATCGGGATGGCTGGAAATTATGTGATGCATTTTGTGGTAATTGTGGCGGTACCGTTGGACCCCTTGGACCAAATGGTTGATTTGCTGGATCTGCAAGATTTATTGATGGTATATAATTCAAGGCCTCTTTGTGATAGGCTATGAAGCGTTTACCGCCGGGAAATTCAATGGGAACCCCGTTTCGAATGTCTTTAGGTAAACCCTTTGATTTTGACACAGACCACTCTTGCTGTGGCCCAGTTAGTACTTGGTCTGATAGGTCTTGACGGTATGCCTGCGGTGGTGTTGTAGTTTGCGGTTTGGGATCTGGATGGAGACTCCGCTCTTGCGTCAAACACCGTCTTAGTTCTTTAAAGGGTCCAGATTTTTCGGGCACTGAATCAGGGTAATCCACGACGGTGAAGTTCGGTTGATACCTGCCTCTTCCCGGACTTTTTGCGTTTCTGGTCATGACTGGTTGGGACCAGGGAATCTCAGTGTGGTATAAAGCGCCCTGGAGCACTTCACTGGGTTTGCTGCTTTTACTCTGTTGAGTGTACATATTTGAATGAATGACGTCTGGAATTATAGAGCCAACTGGGTGAATAATTGTGATCTCTCCCGGCCCTGTGTCACCCTGGGCTGTCGGTGTTAGTGATGATTGACTACTGCTTTCCACGGGTTTCTGGTTCCCAGATGAACGGATACTCTCACTGATTTGCTCATTTGGCGTAGAATTTGGCGGTGATGTAGTCATCGCAGACATAAAGGCAAGGGAAATTGCGGTATCAATTTCCCGCGTTCTTGAATCAGTGTCACTTTCGGCAAAGTTGTTACTTTCGCCGTTCTTTCTGTTTGGTGGGTTGGTTTTATCGGCACTGAAGTCTTCGCCTTCAGATTGATCGCCAGCTACTGGATAATGGCTGCTCCCATCTTGTTTCCCACGTGGCGATTTCTTAGATAGAGACTCTTGATTATCACTGCTAGGTGAGCCACCTTCAGCTGACTCGCATATTTCCTCTTCATGGATTGGTAACGACTCCAAACGAGGTTTGTTTACGGAATCAACAACTTTACCTATTGTTTCCAATTCGCCTGTGCGTGACCTGTGATCATGCTCCCTCTCATTGTCTACCGGTGACCCCTCTCTTTGCTGGTCGTCCAGTATCTCATCGATGGGACTCTGTTCTGAAGCCTCTGAATCTGCAATGGTAACTGTGATGTGGATTTTCTTGTTGCTGGAATTCTGTTCCAAATCATCTGACAGTGAGTGTGTACTTTCTTGCTCGTTCGCAGTTGAGGTAGGTTTTCCAGCGTCTTCGGAGTGCATGACTGGATTACTACGAATAGCTAAAGAATTATTTGCATCATTAATATCACGAGAATCATCTTTGCTATCTTGATCAATCATGGACATCTTATCTTTTAAAATATCACCAGATATCTTACCCTCATCCTTTTCGGCATCTATAGATTCTCTCTGATCCCCAGAACGAATAACTTCAATTGTGCTTGAAGCCGTGCTAGAACCTTCGTCAACTGGTTCTGTGCCTTGACGTTCTCCATCGCCTAGATCCGAAGTATTCTTTTGAAAGCAGTTCTCAAAGTGATCTGCTTCTCTGTTGCCCACGGATTGTTCACGATCAGATATTGATGCAACTGCCCTTTCTATCTCGGAGTTAACGTCAGAGACGGAGGAATGAATTGATTCATGATCACACACATCGACTGTAACTTCACTGATGAAATCACAAACTTCGGGGCACTGAGAAGTGGCAACGTCAACATAAGCCGATGCTTCAGTTACGATATCTGCATTGCTGTTTTGTTGCTCTTGGGGTTCTTCCTGTGTCGTTGTTGGGAGGTTCCCCTCAAGAGCAACAGACTCAGTACTTTGGATGTCTTCGACGTGGCCAGTCGAGGTCGACATAACCTCTGAAAATATTAAATCTTCATTACTGGGACTACTTTCACATTCCTTTTGGGCGATTTGCCAAAGTATGTCTTGATATTCAGCCTCTACGCCTTGATCATCGCTGGGTGAAGCGGAATCGCTTGAATTCTCGCGAGAGGTTTTGGTACTGTTGGTCGCTGTATCGGCAACGAATGATGAATTGGCAAAGAATACATCATTGACGATATTCTCTGACCATTTGGATCGCGCTACAGTTATTGCAGATGGATTTGCGTTTCGTTCAGTGGGACTCGTTGTAATCGTTACCGGCGATGTTGTTATTTGAACGTCATTACTTTGGACGCCCTCACTCCGCGGACTTGCTCGATTTCCATCACCTTTTGATGGTAAAACTGAAACTTCTTTGTTTGGAGATGTACCGGTTTGGAGATGTACCAGGCAACGGTCAACGTCATTTGTATTAGTTGGCACAAATTCATCATCCGGGTACTGATCTAAATCAGACAACGGCATGCCATGTTGTTTCTGTTCTGATTCTGTTACAACCTTTATTGGAGACGATAATTCGCTTCTTGCAATAATATCAGGTGTAGTAATAACACAAGGTGTTTCGACGTTGTCACTCAATTGACGTTTTTGGTTTGAGTTTGCCGTCAAAACGTTCCCGGGTTCTGATGATTTGGATACAACAGGGGGATGTTCGGTAGTCCTATCTTGATTTTCCGACGTTTTCGATTCTTTGATGTTTCCGCTCAATTGAAGTTGTTGATTTGAGTTTGCCTTCAAAGCTTCTCCGTGCTCTGAAGATTCTGCGACAACAAGGGGATCTTTGGTATTTGGATTTGCAGATGTTTTCGCTCGTCCAGCTTTTTTGCTCAATGGACTTTGACGGTTTGAGTTTGCCATCAAAGCGTTTCTGGTTTGAGATGATTCTGAGACAAAGAGGGGAAGTTCGTTTTCTTGATTTTCAGTGATACTGGTTAGCAAGGGAGGGGATAACAGGGAATAGTCATTAAAACAATAGCCTTGGTCAGGCCATGACCCCAAACTTTCTAAACGTGGGGGCTCATCACTGGGTTCTTCATCTTTATTAATATCGTAATGTTCGCTATAAATTTCTTGAATATCTGGAATGGCTTCAGAATACTCTATAGTTTCAGTTGAACCTGTTGATGAAATGCTTTCGACGTCATAATTTACTGAGTACGTAACACCGTTTCTATCCGGTTCTATGAACGGATCCTCAAAGTCTGTTCTAGTTATCTGCTCGGATTCAGTGCAATCTGACATTAACATTGGGTCTGTTTCATCGTGACCTGAAGACTTGTCCACGTGAAGGTTCACCACTTTTGTGCTATCCTCCACAGTTTTAACTGACCAGTCCCGCAGAAAACTTGTAAAAACGTTTCTATTGATCTCCAAACTATCACTTTCTGATCTTGATGAAACCGGTTGATACCGGCTTATTTCGCTGAGGCCTACATTCAAATTATTATTGGCCTCTACATCAGTTGGATGACAACTTTCAATGGTATCTATTGCGCTCTCCGCATCAGTTTTGACCGGATCTATTTTTACAGCGTCTAATTCACGAAGGTCATCTCTATCCACAACGTGTATTTGCTCAAGGCTCGTCTTCTCTAGTAAAATAAAGCAGTTCTTAATCTTACCCGCCGCAATGAGTTTCTGAGTCGTGCTACCGGGTGATAACATGACGGGGCTAAGAGAGGGAGCTCTCCTCGCCGGTGGTGCGGCGCCCCAATCTGATGGATCTCCTGGTAAATCCATGTGGGTGGGACGTACCGCCTTCTCCATTCTGTCGGTGTGGTTATGGAGCACCGGAGCCTCGTTATCACTCATAATGCAATTACAATCATGCATATTCATGAAGTCATGTTAATGGCTTCGGCCGTAAATGGTAGACCTACAGCATAATTCTCGCCATCACACATAACGCTGTAGATTCACTGCATGTTGATAAACAAAGAAAACAATTAACAGGGTTATTTAAATCTCCATATCGGGCTCAATTACAGGTGTTTTATCCGTTTATTTATAAGCTAAACAATACAGAACGGAGAAGATTATTGTAACTACCAATTTGTTATACGATTGAAAAGGTTTGTGGTGGTAATACTAATAGCCTGGATAAATCTTTATTGGGCTGCATCCATGTTAGTTTTTCTTCCATACACATCGAGGCCTGTAGGAAAATAGTTGGGCTCCTTTTATGCACCGAAAATCAGTACAATGATCATTGTTTTGCGTTCAGGGAATCTGATCAAGATGGCTACAGGTGAAAGAAAAAAAAACATTTTTCTGTGTTAATATAACCTATAGGTTATCCCACTGAGTTTGATTTTTCCTCTTCAAATTGAATGTGGATTATTTGGCAATATTATCACATATTATACAAATTATTTCTCATTAGCCACTGACCTTTTTCAATTGGCGTAAATTGTCTAAAAGGAGGTTGTGTAGTTGCCAATGCAACCGATATCCCTATCGAAAGCCGGATTGAATCCAGGGAAAAGGGGCCCTTTGTCGCTATACATTTAAATTTACTACGTATCCGTTTTGGATGAGTACCCCTTGTCGACCCTGTTACCCCTCTTTCCGACACTCTTGATCCATCCGTGATAATTAAATGACTCTCCAAAAACAAAGGTATGTTTCTTGATATGTGATGGTTTAAATAGGACTAAATTATTACTTTATAACGAACGGTGATCATCATTTTGTGTTCGTACCCACACAAAAGCCTACCGTATGGCATCTAGAAGTATCAGGCCAAACACAAATTAGGATATTAAGTAAGACTAATTGCGGTGACACCATGTGAAATTCTCAATCGAGTAGTAATTAGTTCTGAAAAGAACTGGAGGTTACAACTCGACGTTTCGATCAGTATGCTCTGATCGTCCTCAGGAGAATGCCGTACTCTGGGAAATGATGCCGGACTCTGGGAAATGATGCTGCTTATTAAGCGGCATTCTCCCGAGGACGATCAGAGCATACTGATCGAAACGTCGAGCTGTAACCTCCAGTTCTTTTCAGAACTAATTACTACTCAATTGAGAATTTCACATGGTGTCACCGCAATGAGTCTTACTTATCCTCTTCACCATGCAAAGCTACACTGAGTTTTACTTAAATTAGAATACTATTGTCTGAGCATGGTGCACGCCTGCATGGACCGGTGCTGACCCCGAGTCCCTAAGGCATACCTTTATGTACAACCTGGTCTAGCTTCTTGTCATTACCGTCTTTCTCTTCCAGGCAGTTGTGGTATGTCAAATGTTCGTTCGTCCGTCTTTGTTCATGTTAATCTATATTGAAATATCCCTGAACTATAGCCATTGTTTATAATACTTATGATTTGTTCATGTTGAGTCGTTACAATTGTGTCCTTGAGCAAGACACTTAACCATAATTGCTTCTCTCCACCCAGGGGTTAAATGGGTACCTGTGAGGGCAGAGTTGGTTGATTAGCCCTATGCGCTGTAATGGCAGCAATTGAGCTGTATACTCCCAGGGAGCTGAGATGGTTTCAGGAATGATTTATGAGCCTTATGACCCTTATGAGCAGGGGTAATAATATAATGCGCCTTGAGCACCACTCAGTTGGTGGATACGTGCGCTATATAAGTCCACACATTATTATTATTATTATTATACCTTTCCCTACCAATTAATAGGACATTTTGTTATGGGCGATTACGTATAGGAATGCTTGCTACTGTAATCAACCATTAAACCAAGTTAGCTTTAATACATAGATACTATTTATTTAAGCTTTTTTTAATTGGCGCCAATAGTGTTTAGCTCATGAAAAATTGTTGTAAGTTGAACCACTTGTTTCTGAGAAATTATTTCAGCTCAATTTTACAATGAAACAAAAAAAATGCACCGCATCACCTGTTATCGAAGATATTATTCAGAAGGATAGCACATTAAATATTACAATAATTATGATAAATATAAATATGATAATTTGTATCAAAGCAACCCTTTCACTTTGTTATCCTTTCTCTATGGTCATACCTTGTCCCCTTAAACTGTCATATCCGGTAATTGCCGACGTGTTCATTTGCGTCATTTGCAAGTGGGCGAGGTTAACTCACGCCTGACTAGACTCAGCATTTGAGTTTTGTCGATATCTTGGTCAGCAAAATTTACATTTTAATTCAATTACTATCTGTTGCTTTTTGTTTGTTTACTTGCTTGCCTGCTTGTTTGTTTGTTTGTTTGTTTAATTGCTTTCCCGATGTTTGTTTCTTTATTTGCGTGTCTGCTTGGTTGCTTGCCGGCATGTTAACTTGATTGCCTGCTTATTGCTTGATTGTGCTTGCTTGCAGATCGTGCTAGACCTTGACCATCAACCTACTGTTATTGTGTCCTTTTCAGTATAATTTACTCATAAACATAGGCTACTGGATTACCACTTCACAACAGCATCCATACAGCTATTTAGGCTGTGCCTTCAGTTCAAGTGCGTTCAAACCAAAATACACGTGAATCGAGTTCAAGGATAATAATAATTGAAGCACAGTATCAGACATAATCTAATGCTGACAAAATGGTTTAAAAACTCAATTACTCTTTTGAAAAAAAGCACGGAATATGCTTTCACTGAGAATACTGAAGTAATTTGTATAAAACCCAAGCGGTGGAAGAGATGTGAAGGGCCACGTGCGTATTATAGAAGAGAGTAACATAATTATTTGTTACACTGGCAAATACAAATATGATTGTGCATAGTATTGATCTACAGTGAAATTATGATTTTTGTTAATATATAAACAAATTAAACCACCACATCTGAAGAAACGATATATTGAGATGTTCAATATCATAATCAACGTTATACGTTTTTAAGGTAAAATCAGAATATTAGTTTTTTCTAAATTACCTCACCCGGTTATTGGCTATTTTGACCAGAATTACCTACAGGTTTTAGTACCGAAAATAGTAGTTTGTATTTCATCATTTCAAAAAATTCCGAGCCCCCAAAACCGAGTAGGCCTACATTATGAACGTGAAAACAATCTTAAAATTAATATATTGCTCACTGACTGTTTAAAGTACTTTTAATAATATCTATCAACCTCGCCTTGAAAATTCAATCTTTTTAAAACCGAGTGACGATTCGTGACCTAACTGACGTATGCGCGGATGCCAAGCGTGTATTTCCCGTATTATGTTCCTTTGTAGCAAGATCAGGTGATTCGGTAATAATATTTGCTCATAACGAAAATAATTGACGTCAAATCGTCATTAAATTTCCAGTCTGAAAGGTTGTACGGTCGCCATTAATTTCGGCCTAACATAAATAGGCTTGATGTCTTCAGAGCACAATACTTCAACGATAACGGTATAATTTTACACTATAGCCAAAGGACGATCCTAATCCTAATTATTATCAAAATAATCTATTCGTTCTAAAGATCAAGTACCGGGCGCCAAAGCCTTTTGATTTCAGGTTCGTGTTCCTTTGTTACCGTTGACAGATCAATGGCCTTCAAAATAATAATCGTTTGTTCTTTTTTGTCATAAGATCAAAACCGCCGTTTGACCTTTATTGAAATCTACATTTCTTTACTGGTTGAACCAGACTTAAGCGAATGCGAAGGAGGGAATTATATAAGTACAAATAAATGTACAGCATTTGCCAGCCGGCAATTTCTTGCATTCACTAACCATTTAATTAATATTTAATTACTATTTTCCTGCGCATTCGATGCTGGTTCCACTTTTATACCGGTAGATAGTGATACGTATTAGTTTTTAAAAGGTTCTACTGAGCAAAACAAACAATTAAATTACGGGTTTTACCAGACAAAACGCGAATGCCATAATTCGCTTGTGTATACCATATGTTTTGACGTGCACGATGCAATCATCATTCAGAATACAATAATTGCACGCAGAACAGCGAGGACCTCCTGTTGTGTTTCCATTGGACTTGAACTGCTTAGACATATTCCATTACACAATACCCAACTGAGGACATCACCAACAACTGTGGCCCAATTGTTCCCTTTTGTTAAAAGTCATCGCTCTGTATGAGTACCGATAGACAGTGTACAACCACCCACGCCAACTGTGCAAGTGCCTTGTATTAGTGTACCAGTCTTTGTTTGAGTTTGTAGAAAAGGCTCTGCTTCTGACGTCACTTTCTCTCAGAATCCCACTTTCGTTCTTGCACAAACTTAGTGGTACACATTCATACACTGTTAAAGCTACACCAGGGGTGTTCATATATCTGGCAAGTCACACAATAATACGAACACAGAAAAAGGTCAAGGGGTATGTTCCTCCTATTGCCGTTCATGTAAACTTACCATCATTCTCCTGAGGACTATCAGAGCATACTGATCAAAACGTCGAGTTGTAAATTCCAGTTTCTTTCAGAACTAATTAATACTCAATAGAGAATTTCACATGGAGTCACCGCAATTAGTCTTACTTAAACTTACCATACTTGTTTCTGTGGCCCACTTTTTGGAAGAGTGTCCCCCTCTTTTTGCCATGAGACCCCATGCTTCGAAACTCTGGATCCGCCCCAGAAACGACACCATAATTAAAAATCGAATGGTTGATTACATCTTTTTATGTCATGTATTTTTTATGTACATATGCTATTTGTACATAAATCTGACGACAAGACTGAAAAGGGAAGTTCTTTTCTATCACTGCTTCCTTCCGTCTATATGTTGCATCCGAATTGAATAACATACTAGCAGACTTCATTCCATAAAATTGACCTTGGACCTTTGGTGTATGATTATCTTACTTGTCCATTTCATAATAACACGTGGTCCTTCATAATCGGTAGCGCTTTTATGTCGGACACGTTTATCTTCCGGGGGAGCCTCAACAGTTTCATAATTTTATATGTTCAAATAGACTAATGTCATCCACTAGGGTGGTGACATAATGAGTCTTTTCCACTGGTCCCTATCCTGCATGACTTTGATCAGGTCACCCTGGCCCTGTTTAGACCAGTGTTCTCTTCGATGATCTTCTTCAGAGTTAAACAGGAGCGACCTCTTCTCATACTAGCAGACTTCATTCCATAAAAGTGTCTGGTTGCCAAAGTAACACATGTCCAGCAAAGGCGGAGACGACGTTGTTTGACGACCGATGAGACTCAGAGCAAGGGTCCATACAGTGAATTCGGTCGGAGATTTTCGTGAAATAGCTCATTTTAGAGTTGTTTTCCAATCGAAAAGTAAATTGACAAATGAAGTAGTTAACGAAAAACTCAGGCGATACCACTTCAGGCACATGCCTTTATATAGCTTATGTGGAATTAACGTTATGTACATGTAAGCCTACAACTATTTACAGACATATTTAGTTTCATTTAAAGATATCTTCTCATGTGGAGTGCCATGGTTGAGCGGTTTAGTGCATCGGATTTGTGTTCTGATGGCTGAGTCGTCAGAATATGGGTTCGAATCCCAACCGCGACCATGGTGCTTGTGTCCTTGAGCAAGACACTTTACCATAATTTCTTCTCTCCACCCAGGGGTAAATGGGTACCTGTGAGGGCAGAGTTGGTTATTGTGTTTGATTAGCCCTATATGCGCTGTAATGGCAGCAATTGAGCTGTATACTCCCCAGGGAGCTGATGTGGTTTCAGGAATGATTTATGAGCCTGATGAGCAGGGGTAATAATATAATGCGCCTTGAGCACCAGTTTGGTGGATACGTGCGCTATATAAGTCCACATTATTATTATTAGGTGTTCGGGTATGCACCCGAAACACCTATTGTTATTGTTCGGTTTTTTTCTTTTCTTCTCCTTCTTCTTCTTCTCCGGATAGATTGTCTACAAAAAAACACATACTTGCAAACTTCACATGAACTTCAAACTTGGCATATACTTAGAACTTAACACGTAGATGAAACATAATTTGTGACGTCATGATTAGGTCATCAGATATCGAATTACGATAATTCAAAGTTTAATATTTAAAAAAATCATATCTCAACAACCACAAGAGGTCAATTCAAAATTGTTGCACCATTGTACATATCGTTAATTGTCAAAAAATATTTACAAAAGGTGACCCCAATTTGACCTTACTTCCTGTCCAAACCGGAAGTCAAAGTTTAATATTTAAAAAAATCATATCTCAACAACCACAAGAGGGAAATTCACAATTTTTGTACCATTGTACAGATCGTTAATTGTCAAAAAATATTTACAAAAAGGTGACCCCAATTTGACCTTACTTCCTGTCCAAACCGGAAGTCAAAGTTTAATATTTAAAAAAAAATCATATCTCAACAACCACAAGAGGTAAATTGACATTTTTTGCACCATTGTACAGATTGTTAATTGTCGAAAAATATTTACACAAAGGTGACCCTAATTTGACCTTACTTCCTGTCCAAACCGGAAGTCAAAATTTAATATTTAAAAAAATCCTATCTCAACAACCACAAGAGGTAAATTGACATTTTTTGCGCCATTGTATAGATTGTTAATTATCGAAACATGTTTACACAAAGATGACCCCAATTTGACCTTACTTCCTGTCCAAACCGGAAGTCAAATTTTAATATTTAAAAAAATCATATCTCAACAACCACAACAGGTAAATTCACAGTTTTTGCACCATTGTACAGATTGTTAATTGTCAAAAGTATTTACAAAAACATTCTGACGTCATCATCACTACCCTGACAGAATCCGAACACCTATGTGTTTGTCATATGACAAACACTTAAGTCTAGTTATTAGGTGTTCGGGTATGTACCCGAAACACCTATTGTTTTTGTTCGGTTTTTTTCTTTTCTTCTCCTTCTTCTCCGGATAGATTGTCTACAAAAAAACACATACTTGCGAACTTCACTTGAACTTGGAAATTGACATATACTTAGACCCTAATGTGTAGATGAAACAGAATTTGTGACGTCATGATTAGGTCATCAGATATCGAATTACGATAAATCAAAGTTTAATATTTAAAAAAATCATATCTCAACAACCACAAGAGGTAAATTCAAAATTTTTGTACCATTGTACAGATCGTTGATTGTCAAAAAATATTTACAAAAAGGTGACCCCATTTGACCTTACTTCCTGTCCAAACCGGAAGTCAACGTTTAATATTTTAAAAAATCATATCTCAACAACCACAAGAGGTAAATAATTTGTTTTGTACCATTGTACAGATCGTTAATTGTTGAAAAATATTTACAAAAAGGTGACCCCAATTTGACCTTACTTCCTGTCCAAACCGGAAGTCAAAGTTTAATATTTAAAAAAATCATATCTCAACAACCACAAGAGGTAAATTCAAAATTTTTGTACCATTGTACTGATCGTTAATTGTCCAAAAATATTTACAAAAAGGTGACCCCAATTTGACCTTACTTCCTGTCCAAACCGGAAGTCAAATTTTAATATTTAAAAAAATCATATCTGAACAACCACAAGAGGTAAATTTACATTTTTTGCACCATTGTACAGATTGTTAATTGTCGAAAAATATTTACACAAAGGTGACCCTAATTTGACCTTACTTCCTGTCCAAACCGGAAGTCAAAATTTAATATTTAAAAAATCATATCTCAACAACCACAAGAGGTAAATTCACAATTTTTGTACCATTGTATAGATTGTTAATTATCAAAACATGTTTACACAAAGATGACCCCAATTTGACCTTACTTCCTGTCCAAACCGGAAGTAAAATTTTAATATTAAAAAAAATCATATCTCAACAACCACAACAGGTAAATTCACAGTTTTTGCACCATTGTACAGATTGTTAATTGTCAAAAATATTTACAAAAACATTCTGACGTCATCATCACTACCCTGACAAAATCCGAACACCTATGTGTTTGTCATATGACAAACACTTAAGTCTAGTTATTATTATTATTATTATTATTATTATTATTATTATTATTATTATTATTATTATTATTATTATTAGGTGTTCGGGTATGTACCCGAAACACCTATTGTTTTTGTTCGTTTTTGTTCTTTTTTTTTCTTGTTTTTCTTCTCCTTCTCCCCATAGATTGTCTACAAAAAACACATACTTGCAAACTTCACATGAACTTGAAACTTGGCATATACTTAGAACATAACAAGTAGATGAAACACGAGTTGTGAGTGACCCCAATTTGACCTTACTTCCTGTCCAAACCGGAAGTCAAAGTTTAATATTTTAAAAAATCTAGTTTAATATTTTAAAAAATCATATCTCAACAACCACAAGAGGTAAATTGGCATTTGTTGTACCATTGTATAGATTGTTCATTGTTGAAAAATATTTACACAAAGGTGACCCCAATTTGACCTTACTTCCTGTCCAAACAGGAAGTCAAAGTTTAACATTAAAAAAAAATCATATCTCAACAACCACAAGAGGTAAATTGACATTTTTTGTACCATTGTATAGATTGTTAATTGTCGAAAAATATTTACACAAAGGTGACCCCAATTTGACCTTACTTCCTGTCCAAACCGGAAGTCAAAGTTTAATATTTAAAAAAAATCATATCTCAACAACCACAACAGGTAAATTCACAGTTTTTGCACCATTGTACAGATTGTTAATTGTCAAAAACTACTTACACAAAGGTGACCCCAATTTGACCTTACTTCCTGTCCAAACAGGAAGTCAAAGTTTAATATTTAAAAAAATCATATCTCAACAACCACAACAGGTAAATTCACAGTTTTTGCACCATTGTACAGATTGTTAATTGTCAAAAACTACTTACACAAAGGTGACCCCATTTTGACCTTACTTCCTGTCCAAACAGGAAGTCAAAGTTTAATATTTAAAAAAATCATATCTCAACAACCACAACAGGTAAATTCACAGTTTTTGCACCATTGTACAGATTGTTAATTGTCAAAAATATTTACAAAAACATTCTGACGTCATCATCACTACCCTGACAAAATCCGAACACCTATGTGTTTGTCATATGACAAACACTTAAGTCTAGTTATTATTATTATTATTATTATTATTATTATTATTATTATTATTATTATTATTATTATTATTATTATTATTATTATTATTATTATTATTATTATTATTATTATTATTATTATTATTATTATTATTATTATTATTATTATTATTAAACATATTTTTTTCTCAGGAAAATTTAATAATTTACACACACTCACATGTCAAGGATGAGTCACTTTGGTGAATGGACTGGACTGTCCACGGACATGGCTGAATGGATTTTACACAATGTAAAAGTGTATGTAGGCCTAAAATTACCTGCATAGTGAAACAATGGAACCTGTTGCATCCCTTTCATTCCAGATCAGCCAATGTTTATTGATAATTAGCAGGATAATTAATTTGTTCCTCTCTGGACGAACTTCGCGTTGTAATAGACAATTAATGATAGGTCGTTGTTTCAGAATAATGGTAATATGAATTACAGGAAGCATACTATATAAGATTAGTTTTTGGGGGTGGAGGGGGAGGGGAATCCAGACGCGGGGTCTGGCGTTAGGAAGCATTAGGTTCTCAGATGCTCAATGATGCTATCTGATACATATGTTTTAATCCAATTGCGTATCCATTGAAAACATGATTGAATCTACAAGTGGTAGATTAATGTAATGCGGTTTGAAATCTGCTGGGAATCAATATGGCAGAATGTCACACCAATTGGGAGAAATACTGAGGATGATTGCATCGGTCAGCCAATTATAGTTGTATAATATACACCTACATATTAATTTCGCTAATTTGATTGGATTTCTTAGTTATAAATCATACATATAATATGGGTTATCAAATGTCACAAGTGGCTCATAATGTTGATGGTATAATATTCACTCCATGTGTTTGCTTCAGAAGTAGATCATGCACTTGATATATTTCCAGCATTCACAGTGACTGAAGAATTGGCCTAATAAATACATATGTTATGATATTTTACCAATTTTTCAAAGCCATAATCATACTATTTATACATGTAGGCGAATTATGTGACTTAGGACTATAAGAAAATTATAATAGGCCTAGTAACTTTGTATTACACTTTTGGTAAACTCGAATGGAAAACATGATCAGAGTTTTATATGAAAAGTTGCTGATGGTATCAAACAAAAAGTTTAAATCATTCTGTCCAAGGTAGTAAACTGTATGATTTAGTAAAATTACTAAAATAATACTCCCAATTGCATGTTTAACCACTGGGGACAATAATGCAACGTTAGCACTGGAGGAACAAACACTTCCTCCATCGTTAGAATTAACACGAGTAGTCTGAATGTATTTTCCTTATGTTCTCAATAACGACACAACGTAATACAGGCATGGTTGTTAAATCTTGATTCAAATACAGTAAGGATACTTCTAGAAGTAGTTTTGTCAACATTACCACTAGTGTATACTATTGTTTACAATACTTACGCGACGTGATATGGATATTTAAGTTGCACAATCAAGTCAATAATGATGCCGTCATTATAAATATCAACTTTAATTGGCCCTGATTCCTGCCTCTTTAATACCATATCTTCGTCTGGTTTTAAAGCATATTTCACTCGAAATGTATTCGTACGGCTCCTCGACACATTCATAGGGCTACTTATAAAACAACACAATTAGAACTATACAGCAGTCATGACAAGCTGAACTGAAACTGTAAATAATCCGGAAAAGAATACATGTGTGCAGTATCCGTTCTGTGCTGTAGGCAAAATGCCTGCCTCCATGAATGGATTGCGTCGCAATTGTTTTCATTATTTACATAACCATGACTCATAATAATGTGTATTAATTTCATAACCTGGGATAAATAGTTACAATATACCCTTGCAGTAGTTGCCCTTACCTGGTCTGCCGATGATGATGCTTTTGAAGAGTCTAATTTTAACGTGTTTATAGCCTGTGAAATAACGATTGTACGATTCTGTGATAGTCATGATGAATGCTATAATTATCCGTGACGTGCAGCAGGGCAGGTTGGTTGCGGCTGGAAACATGTATAATACTTCTAGTGTGTCTTTCAAATACTTTTTTATTCTGTATCTGAATAGGAAACAGCAAATCCGAAGGTCGTGCGGGCTACTATTTGTACAAACTACCGACATAATATTCTGGGTTCAGCCAAGATACAATGCGTAGGTCATTCACTTTGCATTGAAGCCAGCGCAGCGTGAAGTGTTGCTCAGTAGTGGTGAAGCTAACTAGCCAATCGGGTGGTGCCTCGTACGTTAGTATACTGTATAAGGTTAATGATGGCAACACGTATACGGCTTCGAAACGGCTTCACTCTAAATTACCTAGTTCACACATGCGTGGTACTAATAATGTGGTTACTGATGCAGAAAACGGTAACTTTGGTTTAGCCATTTGTTCTCAGTATAGGCCGAAACTCTCTTAATGTAAAAGAGTGAAAACCACTCTTTTAAAGAGCTATATGGACAAGTCTTTTTGGAGTGAAACCCACTCTGATTCGATTGAAAAAATAACAGTAAAATGTTACCAATTCACTCTTTATACACTACTAATTTTACTCTTTATCCACTCCAAAAAGAGTTGTCCGCCATATAGCTCTTTGAAAGAGTGGTTTTACATTAAGTACAGTTGATCATCAATGCAATAGCTGTGTGAACATAGTTATGAAAGTAGACACGAAACCTTCTAAAAAGTATTTCTTTGAATCAAGATATTCATTAAACAACCAACATAAAACACATTAAACAACCAAACAGTGGAAGTTTCTATAACGCTATGTCGTTAGCAAGAAAATATTGAAAATGCATTCCGATTGTCATATTCATTTTAAACTCGAATTTCAGTCTTAAAATTAAAGAAATTAAATTTGGAAATTATTTTACTATTTTACTTAAATGGTAGCACCTCAGAATCATGAACTTTACACCAAGTATATAGGTCTTATATAAAGCTGTGGTCATTTATAATTTGATCATTTATATTTTTTCAACCTAGGCTAGTTCTCAAGAAATATATCACAAAACTTACCTGTGAACGTTTTCATCACGGTGCTCATATTTTTGAGAAAACCGACGAAAAACTTTTAAATATTTTCTCTGTTTTATACATAAAGAATTGCCGGAGGGGATGTTTTGGTATTAATTTGACATAGAAATTGCTGTTTTATCTATGGGAGAAAGTACTGTCACGATTATTGATATGTATACCGCCTTTACACCAACAAAGTTATTTCATACAAATTTGATAATCTGGTGAAATCCAACGTTGTTCCTTCCTCATGAAATACTCCAATCCGAATTTACATATATGCCTATATCAATAACTCTTGATCCACCAAATCGTATATATATATAAACGCTATATTGTAAACATATAGGTTATAAGTCACGGTATCTCCACTACATGCAATGTGTCATGTATACTTTATACTTTATACCGTTTGTGTCATCTCGGTCCAAAGTCTTCCATGGTATATTTGGAGATATATACACTTTTTATAGCATCACAACAAAAGATGTATTTACATTGTGAATAGGCCTTCATGAAGACTGCACTTTTTTGTGATTAATTGTCCGTTATATAGGTCTATATGGGCTTATAGAAAGAGTAGGCCTACGTGGGCATTTTGTAAAATGCAAGTCATGGCCGAAAGATTAAGGTATTTTTTCTTCTTATGGCATGCCAGAACAAAATTAATGCATTTTATCTGTTTTGAAAAATATATAATTCTTCTTTACACAACTGAAAAGAAAAATGTTTTATAATCTTTTATAAACTTTTAACTGTTGCCTTCTATCTGTGGTTGCTGTGTCTCGGAGTTCTAAAGGGCCCACTGGAATGAAACATTTTAATTCAAATAAAAATATTTCACAAAGAAAACAACATTATTATCATTACTATTTTAACTGTTATGTTTGATTACACAGGTCGTTATTTCATGTTTGATTACACAGGTCATTATTTCATGTTTGATTACACAGGGCATTATTTCATGTTTGATTACACAGGTCATTATTTCATGTTTGATTACAGAGGGCATTATTTCATGTTTGATTACACAGGTCATTATTTCATGTTTGATTACACAGGTCATTATTACTGTTATGTTTGATTACACAGGTCATTATTTCATTGGATCCAGAATTTCAGAGGACACCTCCAAAAAGTTTTTAAAAAATCAGATATTCCAACCCCCCCCCCCCCCGGCAACTATGCGCGCGTTTTTTCTTTTGTGTATTAATATATACACATTCAAACCAAGGACTCAAAACAAAAAGGACAATAGGTCCTTGTTTGCTATCACAATGGAGAACAATAGATCCTCGGAACAATAGAGGAGAACACTATGTGTGTGTTTATTTTTGGAGGGGGGGGGGTGAGGTAAAGATGAATGTTTCCAGCTTGTCCTGTACTGGAGAGGTTTCCTTCAGATGTTTACTATTGGAAAGGAAATATTTCCGGGAAAAATGCTCACTATTTATATGCAAAGGCTGACTCAATTTATTCCGTTTTTGTATAATTATACCAGGAAGGTTACCATGGATATACCCATAGCTAAAAATAAATTACTGGCTTATTTATGCAGTTATGACCTTATCATGTGGGGCATTATTTTATATTTTATATTAAACCACGGTATAACATTCCGATTCCATGCCCTGTTGATCGTGACGATATACTGTCCATTTAAGGCTATAAATTAGTGTGAGATGAAGTTGCCATGCTGACTGCAGTTACATGGGCTTCGATATCACTGTAGATACCGGTACAATGACGATGGGATGCTCAAATTGCAGTGTTTAATTAATAGATTTTCGAAAAATGAAGGTAGTTTGTTTATTACCCGTATATTTCTAATAATTATAATTATTATTATGTTAAAGATGGTCTTCTTTTATTATCCAAACTATGGCCAAGAGAGACCTCACAAATCGGGCAAACGTTCATACCCCTATGTGTGAAAAAAGTTGTTTAAAGCACAGCATGGCAGAATTCTAATCGATCCAGCAATTTTGGCTGCAATGGGACATTGTTTCATAGCAAAAAAAAGGAAAGAAGAAAATTAAAAATACCGACGCACGGAGACCAGAAACCGGAGATTTTTCCCCCAGAAACAACTCGACAAATCTTCAGTGCTTAGAAACACGATGCATTTTCAGTCGGCAAACCCATAGCTCTAGGTTTGCCGACGGAGACAAATTATTGGAGGTGTCACCCCCCTCCCCCCCCCCCCACTCCCCAGCTCGCTACGGCCCTGCAAAAACATGCCTGTGAAGTTTTCAGCTCGGTTATTTAATTATGTCTTCAATGAGAATATTTTGAAAATGCATTTGGATTATTTATATTCATTCAACGTGAAATTTCTATATGCGGATGACAGAAATCCATTTCGGTAATTATTTCACTTATTTTAGATGCATTATCTTCATTTCTTCTCTTCATTTCCTTTCATGAGCTTATTAGGCAATGTTTGACCCCAGTATACGGTACGGCGTTACTGTCAGCCGCCCGCGATTTTTTTCTGCAGTATACACTTCGTCCACTATATGCATTCGTATACTAAAATGAATTGTTGACTTTATTTTCCTTTTAAAAAATCCTCCACAACTGTGAATTACTATTATATAGTAAGGCTTTGCTTCTGAATAAAGTTTGTAGTTAAAAAAATGTATAAAAATATTAACACCTTCTATACTTGCAAAGCGAGCGTTCTAACTATTAGACTACCATGCCAATCGAACTTTTTACAATAAGATTTCTATGCCAATGTCTAAGCCAAGTGAACTGCAGAAAAAATCGCCACCCAAGCAAATCATCAGTACACAATAGCTCACTGAAACCATAGAGAAAGGATAGAGCCTTTTTCTATGCTGAAACTAACCACTGAAGATTTTCTGAAGGTCAAATAATTAATTTTGCTGTCAATTAGCGCACATAATAATTAAGTATCTGACCTCAAATTAAATTAATTATCTGACTGTCGGAGAATGTTTTATGGTCAGGTTGGGTGTAGCATGTGACATTGTGTACGTGATGACGCAACTCGCAGTCTGTGATTGGCCCTTGGTAAATTGAATAATTCATAGATGCGTAGCGTGCGTAGCCGGTCACTTATCCCCCCCCCCCCCCCAGCAACCAAAATGAGCTGGAAATTGTTTAAGAAGCGCATAAGATCCGGAAGTTACAATACATAAGTAGCTGTCCTGTGGTTCTGATGGTACTCACCGATGATCCGGCAACTGAAGCGCAGCGCACAGTGTACTAGTAATAACAGTCACCAAGTGTTAACTGACAAACTCAGTGCTATAGGCCCAGTAGCGTTGAGGCAAAACGTGTAGGTTCCATGACACGTGTGCGAGGACCAAGCTTTGAAGGTATTGAAGTATGCTGAATAAAATGGGAGCGGGGTGACCCTCGCGAAAATGTCAGGGATTTTGATCTATCTATACATAACAGCAAAAGAAACGTCACCCCTAAAAATATTTATTATTTTCATTTTATAATTAATATAATTTGTTTAATGAAGAATATTATGAGTATGGAGTGTAACACGAACACAATGTGGCAAATTTGGTTGACCTCAAAATTCGTCATGCATGATGTCTGAGGACACATAAGCTAAACACATTCTCAGACTTATCAAAATTTAGGGGGTGACGTTTCTTTTGCTGTTATGTAGGCCTATATATATAAAATATCACAGAAAATAAATATGTTTGTCTTGGACAATAAGGACAATTTATCAAAATACAAATTCAAGACTACAAGACTCACGAAAAAGAATACGAAAAATCGACCCTATGGCATTAATTTATCACATCTATAACGGTTCTTAGGAAGCAATGTCCATTCTCTGTGCACTATATGACTACAACAATTAAGCGCAGCGTAGCGTCCTTGCACTTAATACAGCCATGATATAGGCCATTAATAATGATGAACAGTTCTTATAAAGCGCGTAATACCATCGCTTATTATTTCCCCTGCTTAAGACGCGTTTTGTGAAATCGATCTTGGGATTTATCCTAGGTAAGATCGATCTTACGGCTTACGGACTCTTCTTAAATCCTAGGATTGATCCTAAAATAGGAAGAGTTTTGTGAAATCGACCCCTGGTCACTGGGCCATCATTCCTATAATCTTTCTTAGCTCCCTGGGGAGTATACAGCCCATTATGTGCAACCTTTTCCGGCTCAGTCTACAGGACTAATCAAACACAATTACCACTTTTACCCTCACATCACACTGTAATGGGCAAACACGGTTGATGATGTTGCCCAAACACTGGTCAACATAATTATATCAACAGGTTACACAGTTGGTTCACCATTGCCCAATGTTGGATAATTTTTTGTCAGAATATGTAAACAGTTGTGGTAAATACTGATCAATTCTGGGAGAAATAACCTTACCCAACCCCATGATGCCCAATAGTTCATGTACCCGTTTATACTTGTGGGTGAAGAGAAGCAATTACAGTTAAGTGTCTTGCTCAAGGACACTCAAGTATATCATGGATTCGAAAGCACGTTCTAACATGGAGGAAGAAAGAGACTCAGCCATCAGAACATAAGTCCGATCCCTAGACCGCTCGGCCATGAACCCCGCTTATATTAATACAAAATAAATAAATGACAAATTATGGCGTGCATAAAGCGGGGCTTCTTTGCATGGCGACGGATTTCTAGGTTTTGTTTATTGTTAAGGGGATGGGGTGGGGGTAGGGGTGAATGGCTGGCCATGCACGCTACGCATCTATGAATAATCCTGGGCGTATTTCAGGAGCAGGCTGTCTGTATTCACTGACCCTACCCAGAGATCAAGACCAGAGGACGGCATTTTTTGCTTCAGGCATGTACAGCTAGATAGCTGCACCATCGCAAATCTAAAAGGCACGCAATTTTATGTTGATACATAATTATTTTAGAAAATAAAGATTCAGTATCCTGTTTAAAAAGATATAAAAACCTCACGATTTGGCAATATTCAAAGGTAGAAATGTGATGTCAACATTACCTCCATGAACAGACTAACAGAGGTGCGCATAACATTTTCAACTCAAAACATTTCTATTTCAAATGTCATTTTTATAAGGTGATCGCGTTGTTTCTCACATACTTTACAATTACATTGCACACACAGTACGACTTAACTCTATTACTCTCTTATGAGAGGAAGTTCACTGAAAGACTAAAAGTATAAGAACAAGACTAACACTACAATGCAAAAACTGCGGTGTTAAAAACTACACCATTGGTGTTTATATTAGGCAACTCGCACAATACTAACACCAGTGGAAGAATAAAGTTGACACCACTGGTGTTATTTTAACACCACAGTTTCTTGCAGGGTATAGCGTTTGGGTGTGCGGGAACACCATGTGTTTATCTCCGTCAACTATCCCTATAAAGTGAAGTAAGCGGGTTCTGAAAAGAACCTTATCGAACAACTCGTATCAGGCTCAACTGTCACTAAGTGAGTTTTAGGTTCAGGGGAGAACCATTATTCGGCAACTCATTTCTCAACTATCGCCTTGTCGCTTTCAATTACATTGAGTAGTTGATTTCAGAATAATTGTTAAGAAGAGAGTCATTGATCCCGACAGAATTCCGTCGTATATAAAAAAAAATCCACTTACAAGGCTCTCGATGACAACGGACGTTCATCACTGATGATCTAATGTGGTCGTGTTATTTGTAGTGCCTTATACACAAAATTAGGCCATTAGGGAGACACGTTATGCTAAATAATACTGAATTAGGGGACATTTTAAATTCAATTAGGGAGACCTATTTATAGGCAAAATTTTATTGTCGGAAATAGCCTAAATCGATTGCTTCGGCTTCAAAACACATATTTACTTAATTTGGGAAAGGGATTAGGGGTAGGCTCATAGGCGTACGGGCGAAATTTTGTAGGGGGGGCTGAACATAAATTGCCCGAATGAGATGACGTCATTTCGATGACGTCATAATCATCTCGCGATATTACTATTAAATATGAAGCCCCCTGAAGAACACGGATTGCCATTGTTATTCCTGAGCGATACATTATGTTAGGGAACGAGAAACAGTTATCTTTGGTAGAGCAGTGCTCTAAGAGCAGGGAAACTGGCAACTTTATCAATTGACAATTGACAATTGTACATTATTTACAATTTTGTTTTACTGTTTTAAAGACAATTTCTCGATTTCACTCATTTCCGACCCAACCAAGGCTATCGCATCAACCATGGGCTCCTTCTCAAACGTGTCTTTCTCCAGGGCTATCTGATTTGACTCGGGGACGGCCAAACCATCGGCGTGAGTCGCATGACTGCCGGTCCGTTCGGGCTCTCCAACGGTTGTGACCAGGTCAGCGTGTTTGTGTGCTGCACCACTTTCAGTTTCAGCACTTTGGACGAAGAAACCGCTTATTTTTGCCTGGGTTGAATCTGATGAATCCGGTACTGGATGACATTTTACTTTTCTACCATTGTGAACTACCCGAAAATGTCTCTTTATAGTCACTGTCAAATTCCTTCTCGCATTCCTCGCATTTAACACGGTGTCGATAAGATCGTTTACGAGACTTTGACGGTAACATAATTAGTATTGACGAATGACGGTTAAATCACCAACAGTTGAAGTCGTTCAAGTCGAAGAAATCAGAAAAAGAAATGTAATACAACGTCGTGAGCCAAGCATGTCTCAGAGGTGTTAGGGTCATGAGTCTGGCTTTTCCCGTTGTAACCAATCAGATTTTGAGATTTAATTGTAAAGCTCACCGCATGAAACCACAGACAGACTAAGACTAACCGCCTATCGGGCTATATGACGGTAATTTCTGTCATCACTCTCTGATATGACAATAATTTCTGTCATCACGTCTCTGATATATTCAATAGCGCCATGATGACAGATCCGCGGTTAATCCGCCACGCTAAAACTGACAGACAATACCATTTTTGCCCGAATGATTTTGCCCGAATGGCAATACCATTTTTGCCCGAATGGCTTAACTTTCATAAGGCTGGGGGGGGGGGGGGGGGGCTGGGGGCATTTATTATTACTGTCCGTCTCTTGCACACGGCCACACACTGATCACTGATCTCTATACTAACTACAGAGATAGTGACACTGATGATGCTGTGCCTGATGATGTGAACGATCTTGTTATTGCGCCCTCTGGAGCTAGCTTTTGCGGCAATCTCTAATATAAAACAAATTTTGAAGGTTGATGCATAATGATGAGCCGTCGCGCCGCGCGCGATATTATTTTAGTAATAGTCTAGTACTAGTAGTAGTACCAAAGATAGTAGAGCGCCGTAGGCGCGAAAGATGGAGAACTCGGCCGATCTATGGAAATTACCCAGGAGGCACACGGCCGCCATTTCAGCAAGCTGACTGTAGCTGTGCTGTGTTGTCATTGGTTGCAAGTTTTCGCACTATGAAACATACGTGTAATATCGTTATGTCTTCATTTTGCTCGGCCATTTGTTGCAAGAACAAGAAAAAATGCCCAGAATTATCCTTTTTTAGATTTCCAAAGAAGACAGAAAGGTAGGCGCTAAATATAATTATATTTTTCGACAGTAATCATCGCATTTGCAGAGAAAACGTTGCCTTTTCCGAGGTCACAAAGTCGGTGCTGCTGTTCAAACGTATCACTATGACTACTTATGAGGGACATTTTACTAAATAAAAAAAAAATGAACAAAGCATTCTATTTTTAATTTAAGCCTTTCGTGTCTGTAGAGCTTAGAATGAAGACAAACAAAAAGAAGCAGCACACGATGTATACTTTTCATAGGTCAGGATTATCCTGATCTGAAATTATTTGAAGTGACTAACGTTGACGTTGTGGTGTAGGCCCGTTTTAAAACTAAAACTAAAAGGGCTAACTTACTAACTTAGTTTTAGGGTAACTCACTGTTAGTTAGTTTAATAGTTGGGCCTATTCTCACATCATTCATACTTATCATACAGGCCTATCAATGAATGTATCATTCACATCTGTAGTCTTACTCTTATTTACTGAATGTCTTCTTATTGCAGTGGGTGTAACTAACTTTTTTGTTTGCTAACATAAGTCATTGGTTAACTGTGTAGGCTAGTTTTGTGCCATATCAACAGGTGTTTATTCAAAAATGTCCAATTCTCAGCAAACAACATTTTTTCCTGTTGTTCGTATGGCTGATGTAATGTATTTTCAAAACTGCATGGAGCTTTGATGACTAGAGTACTAGCTGAAGTGCATGTGGAGCCTCCCCTAGCCTAGGGCAGGTCCAGTAAAATAGCCTCGAGTATGACTGATGACCCTTGTGTTTTAATACTTAAATTAGTGTAGGATAAATTATTCAACCTGTCACTCTAGGGTTATTACTGACTGTAACAAGGTTTTGTTCTTATTTGATTATACAATAGAAGCCAGCAGTGGGTTCAAAATACGCGGAGGAAAGATTTGATCACAAGAACACCATGGTACCTCTACAATAACTGCCGACTCTGTTCAAACCACTTCGAGGAATGTCAGTTCGTCAATAAAGACATGAAGCGTTTAAAGTGGAATGCCATACCTACAATGTTTGATGTACCAAATCCTCCTAAACCTGTGGAATCTTCAAGACGAAAGTTGAAACGGAAACGAACTCATACCTCACCGTCATGTACATCTAACAAGCGCATCAAAGGTGGGAAAAACAAAAAACAAACAGACACGTCAACCCTATCCATATAGGCTATTCATGGAGGCCTATAAGAGTTTTTTTTTTATCATAAGTAATCCTGTTGAGAAATTAGTTACCAAAATGTTTATAAAATGTTTTTTTTTTTTGTTTTTGCATCAATGCATATTTTACACAAAAAAAGTTGTCAGATGGGATCTTTGTATTATTTGATAAAATAATTCCCGATTGTCACAAAAATGATTGCATCAGGAAGAATTTTTTGTTTGAAAAATCAAATAATTTGGCAATTTTATCATAAGCTGAGTACCAAAGATATATAACCTTAATTTTAAATTCATTGAATTTCATTATTTTACGTGCTTTCATAAAATGGACATTTCCTACACTAGTCATCAAACAAGGCAATTAATTTTTGTGTTAATTATGCAGTGCTGTCGCAGCATGTGCGAAACTATGAGATTAATGGCTTGAAATCATTTATAACTGCTTAAATATTTAAGAGTGAAAACTGCATGCATGCTTAGTGAGTCCGGTAAATCAATTCAATTCAATTCAATGCATTTTTTAATTTCAGTTAAATTTACTTTATTCGCCATGCCCAGCATGAAAATCTTTTTCTTGTTCTGCACATAAAATTAAATGTTGAATGGTAGCCATAATTTATCTGGAAAAAACAAACAAACAAATAAGAAGTTTTGATACTTAATTAATTTTCTGTTTATAAACAACTATTAATAACACCCACAGAATGTTTGTTGAAAATAAATTAGAGATGGATTATTAAATCAATATTTGTTTTTTAATACTCCTCATATTTTAACTTCTTTTTTTTACAGCTTCCCCATGCCCAGTAGAACATGACCACACATACAGTGCCAATGAGTCAACACAAGACAACAAACATGACCAGCAGTCAACACAAGACAACAAACATGACCAGCAGTCAACACAAGACAACAAACATGACCAGCAAAGAGCCAAACACAAAATGAGTAAAACTCTCAAGAAAGAGCGCGTCAGGACTTGCAGATTAAAGAAAAAAGTAAGCAAGCTACAAACAGCCATGACCAGCATGACATCGGGTAAACAGACTATTGGACAGCTCATTGATGGTGCAAGAAAATATTTGCACGAACCAGCTCTGTCATTCTTTGCATCCCAGCTACGTAACTCATCTCAAAGAACAAAGTCAAGAGGAAGAAGGTGGTCTTACACAGACAAAGTGATTGCTCTCTCCCTCTATCATCAAGGTCCAAAAGCGTATCAGTTTTGTAGCAGAATTTTCACTTTACCGTCAGTTTCATCCCTGAGAAAGTGGCTTCATAATGTTGAAATCCAACCTGGCTTCTCTGAAAACATTCTAGATGTAATGAAGCACAAAGTATCCACAATGAATGAAAGGGATAGATATTGTGTTGTCACTTTTGACGAGATGAGTATACGTGCTGGACTGACATATGACATTTCAACAGATAAAATAGAGGGGTTTGAAGATTTCGGCAGTCTTGGTCGAACGGATCAAGTTGCAAACCATGCCTTAGTGTTCATTGTGAGGGGAATGTTGTCGCATTGGAAGCAACCAGTTGGTTACTTTCTTTCAAAAGATGCTACATCGGGTGAAACACAAGCAACCCTGCTAAAAGAATGTTTACAAAAATTAGAGGCCATTGGCCTTTATCCCAAACTAGTCGTGTGTGATCAGGGATCCAACAATGTTAGAACCTTTAAATGTCTTAACATTTCAGAAGAAGAACCATATTTTATGTTGGGTGACCACAGAGTATTTTGTATGTATGACCCTCCCCATCTGCTAAAAAACACTAGGGCCCGTATTTTAGAATGCTCCTTTACTGCAAAGGACGCCTTTATGCCTATTGTTCTCTTCTTAAGGGAGCCTTTGGCTATTTTAGAAGCTACCTTTATTTTGTAGAAAAGGCCTCCTTTCAATCGCCACCTAAACTAAAGGTCGACCGGTTTTTAGAATGTTTCCTAACGCTGAGGACACCTTTATTTTTGGTTAGGAAGTCCTTTATTCCTAAGGATGGTCTTGGGCTTCCTTTAGAGCTTCCTTACAGCCGTTCTTCGGTCATTTTGCCGGAGACTACCGAAAAAGCAAGATGGGTGATTATCTTAATCGTGTGGCAAACATCCGGAGGCTGCAGAATCTGAACAATATTGATCCAGGGCGCGGTCCTAGAACTCGTCATATTAATTATGTGGATCCTGACGCACATAGGAATGATGGAGATTTCAAAAAACGTTACAGATTCACCAGGGAAGGATTTGCACACATTTTGGATATCTTGCAAGACGATATACCTGAACCGTTATGCCCCAGTCACATTTACGCCGATTGTAGGAAAGGCGCCCGCCCGGCGAGCTTTTTGCCTAAAATCGCACGGGAATCGGGGAAATCTTACGGTCACCGGCGGATCAATCGGAGCTATCGGCCGATTAAAACACGCCGCACGGGCCGCCGCCAACTTTTAACGCGGAGTTATAATTTTCCGATGGCCGGCAGACTTTTTTTCGACATAACTCATCGCAAATGAACCGCAGGGGACCCGTAAGGGAGCCGTCCGATAGCCTAACGGCCACCCCACGACACCCGGCGGCATCGTACGGTCATCAAAGGATTAATTAAGAGATTAGGAAAGGCTCGGGGGTCACCTGGACCGTACGGTGTCCGGGGGGTCCTCCCGATGGCCTTATGGGCGCCGAAGGGTAATCGTACGGCGCCCGAGCGGTATCAAGAAACCGTGCGGGCGCCTACCGATTAGTCGCCGGCGCCCGAGCGGCCCCCCGGCTCTCAGGACGGCGCCCGTCCGGCGCCCGCGCGGGTATCGTGCGGGCGCCTGAAACCAGTTGAAACCGGCCACAGACGCCCGCCCGGCGCCCCTCCGGGAAGTATATAAAAACATCATGGGCAAACCCTATGCAAACAGATCATTATGTCCGTAGGGCCACCCTACGGTCCCCGTCCGTTGTCCGTTCGACTTAATCGGCGGAAATCTAATTTGTTGCCGTGCGGCGCCCGTATCTAATGTGACCGTGACCAAGTGCAATTTGAGACATCCGGGATTTGTCTCCGATGGCCGGGACATCGGGTGACCGCCCGATACCCCCTCTCCGCCCGGCGCCCGGCGCCCGGCGGAAATGTGACTGGGGCATTAGATAGGCGAGGGAACCCTATCCCACCCAGTATTCAGCTGAAAGCGGCATTGCGATTTTACGCCAGTGATAGTTTTCAGATTGTGGCAGGTGACCTAGTGGACATTTCTCAGGCTTCTGTATCGAAAATAGTTGCCAAAGTTTCCACCGCTCTTGCCAGGAAACGTGTACACTTTATACGCATTCCACAGGAGCAAGCAGCAGCAACCGCTATGCAGCATAAATTTATGGAGGTGGCTGGTTTTCCGAATGTTGTTGGGTGTGTGGATGGTGTCTATATTCCAATTCAAGCCCCTCCCGTTGAAAATAAGGAAATATACCGATGCAGGAAGAGCTTCATGTCATTGAATATTCAAGGCATAAGTGATGCAGATCTGCGTTTTATTAATATAGTTGCTAGATGGCCTGGTTCAACACATGACTCACGTATCTTTGACAACAGTCTGATTTGTCATCGATTTGAAAACAACGAGATACCTGGTCTGTTGCTTGGGGACAAGGCGTACCCCTGCCGACCTTTCCTCATGACTCCATTTCGCAACCCAGATGGTCTAGCGGAAAACAGCTACAATCGCGCACATGTGAGAACCCGGTCGGCTGTAGAACGCATGTTTGGGGTGTGGAAGCGCCGCTTCCCCTGTTTAAAATTGGGGATACGCTGCAAATTGGAAACTGCTATGGCAGTAACTGTTGCAACTGCTGTGCTCCATAATATAGCTAGAGAGCTACAGGAACCAGACATTTCAGATGAAGAAGACGGCCCTGATGACGATGAAGATGACGAGGATGAACAATATATGAACATAAACAACGATGTTATGGGCAATGCCATGAGGCAGACAATTGTGCAGCAATATTTCCAGTAAATATTGAATGACAATGTATACTACTCAAAACAATTAAAGGAACATGTTGATTTAATGTCATATTTTTAATGTTATCCCTTAAAGCTTGTTATAACACTAGTGCACAACTTAAATTTGATACCTCTAGAAGCAGTACCATCCAACAAAGGCTATTACATAGTATATGTCAATTATTTCATTTGTGTATACATTTCGTACATAGAATAGTTTGTTCCGTTGGATTCACAAGCAGCTGGCTCAATCTTCTCATGTAGACGTCGTACAAAGTCCTGCTGGAATTTCAGTAGTTTCATCCGTTCCATGTGTTCTTCATCGAATATCATCTTCTGCTTTAGGCGTTTAACTTGTATTTCATGTTCAATCTCCTGCATTTTAAGTGCTCTATCATATGCCGATGACGAAGAAGGAATATTCTTTTCTTTGTTTTCTGACGAGCTGGTAGCTGTATATGTACGTTTAGCTTTCCCTTTTGTCGACATAGCAAATGCGGGTGGCTGGGGTTCGTTTGGTTGTATGGGTGCCTTGCGTATCTGTGGTTCAACTTGAGATGATGTTGCAGTAGTTGCTGGTAGTGTCTTGGTAACTGGAAGTTTAAACAATGTGAAAGAAATAAGTAACTAATATTATAAACGAGATTTTAATGTCTCGGCTGTATAGGCCTACACTCTATCCACTTTCAAACCGTTAGATTGTATGTTAAATTGTGGTCATCTGACGCGCTAAAAGTGAGATTAAATTACCTTGTACATGATAGCCTGTATCGTCGTCAATCGCATTATCGAGAGGTTCAAGCACGTCACTGCACATCGAAGCTACCACATGCGACACGTCATCGGCCGTTGCCGCTAGATCGACTTTACCACCGCCCGTTAAACGACGTTCTTTTTTTCCCTTGCTAACATCCTTTTTCGCTTTGGTTTTCAGGTTGTCCCACACCTTTTTCAGAGTTTTGACATCTGCAGCTTCAATGCCTTTCTGCGAGTTGAAATTAGTCGCAATACGATCCCAAGCGTCCTTTTTATCCTGTAATATTTTAGCTGTATTTTGCCTTAGTTCAATAACAGTTCTTTCCTTTTCAATCAGCTGCAACAGCAAATTTTTCTCCAACTCGGAGAAGATTCTTCTCCTCTTCCCAGCTGCACCTTTTGCTTCCTTTGCTTCCATAGTGCTGTGTGGGCCTAGTGCTGTCTGGGCCTATAGTGCAAAGCATGGCACACCACCATTTGCATTTTAATCATTTTTTTTGCCACCATTTACTACGCAATTAGCCATTGTGTTCGGGCAGGGAAGCGGTTAGAGGGAGACCTTTTGTAAAGGATTTCCTTGGCAAAGGCACCTCACGAAGAGGAGCCATTCAAGGAACTCCTTCACAAAGGAAAGGGATAAGGTCGATTCTGTAAACGACCATAGATAACCCCTCCTTAGTGAAGGAAGCCTTTAGATAAGGATACCTTATGAAAGGCGCCCTTTAAGCCAAAATAAAGGAGCATTCTAAAATACGGACCTAGATCTAATATGAGCAAATATCTATTTAGGTTCAAAGGTACCGATGGCAAAATGAAGAATGCAAAGTGGTCTTATATTCATAAATTTTATGAATGTGATTGTCAGCTTCCAATACGTATGGCCCCTAAATTAACAAAGGGGCATTTCGAACTCAATAGTTTTACAAAAATGAGGGTCAGGAAAGCAGCCCAAGTTTTGAGCCATTCGGTAGCAGCAGGAATTTATACATATTCTTCCCTGGGGAGGCTCCCAGCTGAAGCTGTTTATACAGCAGAGTTTGTAGAGTAAATTGACAAGTTGTTCGACTCATTCAATTGTAGATATTTTAAAGAAAAGAAGAAACTGAAGAGGCCCCTTTCAAAGAACTCTGAGCATTTTGCATTTTTTGATGAGTGTGTTCCTTTGCTCAAAAGTTTAGAAGTGGTAGGGTCCAAAAAGGTGCTGTGCATTAAATGATGGATTCTTAGCATCTCTTGCCTCCTTAAACTGTGGGGTGAAATGGAATCAAAGAAAGGAATCAAGTTTCTCTTAACTGGTAGATTTAACCAAGACGTACTTGAAAATATGTTTTCCACAATTAGACGTAAAGGAGGATTTAGAGACAATCACTCTGCATCTGAATTTAGATTTGCTCTGAGAATGGTTATGGTATCAGAATTAATTAAACCAGCACTCAGTTCAAACTGTTTACCTGACAATGATAAGTTTATGCTTACTTTAAGTTCTCTTTCAAAGAAAAAAGTACTTAAAGGTGATACATGTACAAATAAAGGGTCTGCAAATCCACTGTATGTTCCAGTAACACAATCTGCTCTCAACATGCTAGAGCAAAAAACAATGTCTTACATAGCTGGCTATCTTTCCAGAAAAGTTTTCACAGGTCATGAGGTTGTTGCCCCCTGCAACACATGTCGGTCAGTCTTATTGTCACCTGACACTGTATTAACTGACCCATCCCTACTCTTCATCCACCACAAAGCTTGGGACACCACCAGTAGTGACTTTGGTTTATTGAAGGTTCCATCTAACACTTTTGTAGATTTTTGTACACTTTGTGAAGAGATATTTAGGAAAGAATTTGATAAATCTGGTATGGCACGTAATAGGATAAGCCATGTGATCAATGGTGTGATTTGCCAGCAGAGCGCATATAAGGAGCTGAAGGTTTGCAGTGACAAAATCAGAGCTCGCATTGTTGTAATTTTTGTGAGCATGCGTATTCAATACGCTCTGAAGTTCAAAAACAGATAATTGAGGGAAATCACAATAAAGAGGAAAAACAGAAAGCTGCAGAAAGTCACTCACAAGTAAAAGAATGGGGGGCAGAGGTTGATTGTCATTCTGCAATATAAGCATATAAAGCGCATTTTCCAACTAAAAGTGCATCCAGATTGTGGTTTGTGTACATTCCAGTTTGGAAATAAGAGAACATCAAAAGGTACCCTTTCCAACTGCAAATAAGTTTTACTCTGCTGGTAACAAACTAATTTCACTATTATCAAACAAGTACATGTATTTGAATGCTCACTTGGTACAAGTGCCAACTTGGTACTTATCGAAAATATTTTTTATTAGTATCAGTCTGTTTAGTATAAAGTTCATGGCAGTACCAATTTGCAGAGAAATATTTCAGTCTGAAATACCGTCAAAGTTGAGAAAATATCATTAGAAGGCCCCATAAATCACTTATTTTGATTTACATGCTGAAAAATGGGCATGGTTTAACAATTCTATATTTTATCTTTAATTTTAATTTCTGATAATCATCTGCAAAGCTCATCCCATGCCTCTAAAAACATCAAAAACATGTAACTATTATAATGTCGCTTTTTTGTACCTGAAGTCCTTCAAATGTGACAAAATGTAAGTTCTTCAACATTTCGGTAAATTACAATGTTGCTGATCACTGCTGATATATTAAGACCTTGTCAATTTTTATAGGCAACCAACTGTACAACATGCAAAAGGAACTCTTCAGTTGCGCACAAGGGACATTTTTCTTAGTGTCTTACTGCCACCAAGAACATTATGTGAAATGTTAAATATGAATGTTTAGCCTTCTTAGAGATTGCCTGGAACTGGTTGCCTGTAACTTGCCTGGTGTAACATGACCCTTAAATGTGATAGGCATCTTTGCTGAATATATATAACAAACAATGATATCATACATAAAAAGTATTGACATTGACAAGTTTCAATAAAAATATACATGTATACCATGTATCATGGAAAATAAAACTTCATTGCCATGTGATTACCTTGTTTTATTTATCTTGTACTATCTCAGTATCTGGTCCTTGCTCTATGACTATACTTCTTCTTTCGTATGATGATGAGCAGCTTAGAGTGCTAGTAGCTGCATACATCGGTTTGATGACATTAGTTGAAACAGGGTGGACCACGTGAAGGTTGTCATCTCCCACCCCTATGACTATACTATGCCCAGCTTTGTTAAGGAAACTCTGATCATTAATTTGAGCATTGATTGAGCATACAATCAATACATCATACTTGTAATGGAGGTTTAGAAGGGTCTTTATCAATTAATTTAGTCATTGCCATTAAAAATGTTTGATGTCTTATTACTATTAGGCATCACCAGGTACAAAGATCATGAAAGATGAACTTTCACCTCATTCAGTAATCAAGAGGTTTAAGCAAGGTTTACAATGATGAGGATTCACCATCGACAGAGGCAAAGGTCCAGAGGCTAACTATTAAAATTTTAACTGAGTTTTCTTACGCAAAATGTTTGCTTTATCTCAAAATATGGGTTGTCACAATATCAATGTAACCGGGGGAATATACAACCATGTCGGTTATTATTACGGTATCCTTACTTGCATGCTGTGTATTATTTCTGGGTGTGGTTACATCAACAAAACATCGAATACATGATAATTACTACAAAGATCTAACATTAAAAATACTCGCCCGAAGAAAAGACCGCTATCGACAAAAGCCACTACACAGTACTAGTACTACTACTATAGTACTAGGCACTACGGACCGTTTGTTTACATCGACATCCGGGCACTTTCCCATTATCACCTTGCTCAAATGGCGGCCGGACCAGTCCACGCATGATTACACACGTTCGTACGTGTTTCGGGTCGAGTTCCCCATCTTTCGCGCCTACGGCGCTCTACTATCTTTGGTACTATACGAGTATAACACTATTACTAACAGCACCTCTAATATGTTATCCCATTAACAAGTTGCCGGTGGTACATCCATGACGAAAAACAATAGGGCATACATGCATGCACGTGAACTGAACATCAACTTTTCGGACAAAGATTCTACTGAGATTGATTAGTAACGTCAGTGAGTATCAACAACATATAGGCCTAAAGAACATACGCATACCCAGCGAGGAAATAATGTCGGATGTGTTTTCAGCAGACGACAAAATCATGGCCAATATTATGAATATGAGGAACAAAATCGTCACGATCAACAGGGCATGGAATCAGAGTGATGTTCCTTCCTCCATGGTACTACTAGTAGTAGTTTTTTTAGTTTTAGATTAAGTTAAAGGATCCGTGACATACCAAGTTATGATGGCGTTATTTTATAGGTAATAATTAATAAACACTAAATCAAAAAGAAAAAACAAGTTTATTACCCCGTGTCTATTTTTAAATTATTTTTTTTCATTAAAAAATATTACCCCTTCGGAACGCCCACAAAAATTCCCGCTGGCTCATGAATATATGACGTCATGCGCGTGACGTAAATGGGGTAACGAAAGCGAAGAATGCTTCTCACGGTACGGTCCTGGCCTGTTAATGCGAAGCTAACGTTAAGCTGCAATTAGTATTCACGTTTGCTCAAATGGATTCATTAGATTCATCCACATGATAAGGTCATATTACCATTGCTGCTGTATAAATGAGCCAGTAATTTTCAGTCACTGTGTTCATCTTAACTTTCCTCCATGACTACATTAATGTTAAACTAGGACACCGATTCCATGCCCTGTTGAAAGTCTGTTTTGATCGTGGCGATACTATCCCTTTATAATGTTAAGCTGTCCAGCTCGACAAAGTTGACCCCTTTGAAAGACAAAGTCACTCCTACAAAGTATTTTTTTTCTTTGAATGTTGGTAAGCGATACAATTACAGCGAATGCAATCTAGCCCATGTCTAAGCAGAAGCCTGTTTTATAACCGGTTTTATACTTATACTAGACCGTGTTTCCAATCAAGATCATCCCCTGCACTATTCGCACCGTGCATGAGCTGTTGAGGGCGCATGTCGTTAGATCACTGTTGATCAAAAGGGTAGCAGTAGACCTTATGCATATGATGTCACAAACTGAATATTGCCCTCATTCAGAGGCTAGAGAAGGTCACTCATTGGTTCATGTATGCGCGCTGTGCATGCGTGCATGCACAGTGCGCATACATGAACCAATGAGTGACCTTCATTTGCCTCTGATAGGGGGTGCCCTTCAGTTTGCGACATCTTATGCATAAGGTCTATAGGCCTATGTTGCATTTGCCGTATTTTGCAGTTGGTTATATGGTGTACCAACTTTACATCATACTAAGTAAGTTCTTCGATAATAATTTGTTAACCCTAACTCCCTAGGCCCATTTGCTTACACATAACCTGAATCCTTCCTAACTCCCTAGGCCCATTTGCTTACACATAACCTGAATCCTTCCTAACTCCCTAGGCCCATTTGCTTACACACATATCCTGAATCCTTCCTAACTCCTTAGGCCAACTTGCTTACACATAACCTGAATCCTCCAAAATCCTTCAGTAGTAAAGCAAGCACATGACATGTATGCACACTTGTCATGTGCTTGTCACACACTGGAGTAATAAACAGTGTCCACTGACCCAAGCACTGACCTTGCAATCACTACAACAAACATGGATGTACATGTACCATGGAAAGGCAAGTATGCCTAATAACCTCAATCCTCCAAAATCCTTCACTTTAGCAAAGAGGATTTTGGAGGATTTGGGAAGGTTAGGGTTAATATGATAATCTGGTTATTGTCAAGATGATGTACCTTACCTTGGAAAGAATGTCGAACCCAACTGTCACTTGTGCATAATGTCAAAGCATGTGTTTTTAGCAGACGACAAAAACATCTCAATGAATGTGCATACATTCATTGCTCAAAATCTCCCAAAATATCGTTTCCAATGCTCACTTGACTACATTTTCCTCTCCTTAGTGTGTCCTCTACCATGTTTTAAAGGAAAATCTGGGATATTTGGTTATATTTAGACAGAAAAGTGGCGGTTGTATTCTGCATTCTTTCCCTTTCCTTTTATAAGAATGCTATCTCCTAGTGCTGGGAAGGTTAACCGGTTAACCGACCAAAACTGCACTAACTGTTCAGAATTTTGCCAACCGGCTATCCGAAACAAATATTTAAAAAAAAAAAAAAAAAAATTTGGGAAGAATTTGCCGCCCATTTTGTTAAAATTTAATTGAAAATTGATACACATTGTGCCATTTACTGACTATTTAGTTTGTGTGGCCGTCAGGTGCCGACTTTGGGTTAACTATTTAACTGACTGTGAAAGGTTTGGTTAAATGATTAGCTAACTATAACTCCCAGCACTAGTGCCTCCTATTTAAAAACTATATAATTATTTAATTGTTATTTTGTATCATATCATTTAATTATTGTTAATTGGTTTTAAAAGTGGAAATTTAACTAAAATTTTTTCTAATTATGAAATAAATATAGAATTAGCTATTGCTAAGTCAAATAATTATGTTGCAGAGAGTACACCTTTACGAAATGGCAAACACTATACACAGTAGAGGAAGAGCTCTGGTCAATCTGCTAATTACCAATCAGGTGGCAGCGAGGTGCAAATCAAGATCGCTATTGGCTGCCTGTTCGGCCAATGAGATTCAGGCATTGTCTCATTCATCCAGAGCTACGACAAATGGAAAACCTGAGCTGTCTGAAAAAAAGCTGGTATGTATGGGTATGAATATCAATTTTTACAAAATTGATAAGCTTTTACTATAAATACGTTACCTGTATTCCCCCTTTTCTTATTCTTCTTTAACCTTACTTTCTGTCATTTCATATTTTTTCATTTTCTTGTGTTTTTTTCAGACCAGACGATTTGTTGATTGGAGAAAGGTCCGCGTGATTGCGGGTAACGGAGGAGATGGTGGCATATCATTGAGACGAGCAGCACATGCGGAATTCGGGGGCCCAGATGGGGGTGATGGAGGGGACGGGGCCCATGTTATCCTTGAAGGCAAGTATTGCTATCACGATGTTCAGTTTGGTGAAGCGGTAATTTCCTAGTCTTTCACCTCTGTCGACCTAGGTTCGTATCCCACACGGACCTGACATCTGGATTGGGTTTACAGCGCATACTTTTCATACCTTAGAAAACAAGTAACAAGTCTGTTTTGTTTTTCAGCTGACAGACGCACAAAATCTCTAGAGACTGTGAGGGCGCAATACAAGGCAGAACACGGGCAACCGGGGAGAAAAAATAACTGCACTGGCAAAAACGGCACCCATACAGTTATCAAAGTGAGTCAAGGATATGAAACCTCAAATACACTTTTATTTAATAGTTATCATGTGCATTCATACTTTCTCTGACGACCAAGAAACATGTTTAGAAACCAACCTGTAAACGTTTTGGCTTAAAGGGGCATTATTGTCACGATCAACAGGGCATGGAATCTGTGTGCTAGTTTTAGTTTAACTCTGACTGAAAATAATACCCACATGATAAGGTCATTACCATTGTTGCTGCATAAATGAGCAAGTAAATTTCAGTCACTGTGTTCATCATAAACTAGGACACTGATTCCATACTGCCCCTTTAATGAGAGAAGGTCTTTCAGAGAACATTCACAGTTTTAGGTCAAAAACACCTGAGACTGTGAATAATTTCTCTCAAAGTCAAGGGCCAATTTAAAAGCGTTGCTTAAAGGGGGACTGACATCCTTTATTGTGTGTGTACTTAAGGCGTTTTGTAATAAAATATTGTTTTTGAGACCCACCTGTGTCTATTTAATCATTGATTTCTGAGTACAAGTATTTTAAAACAATGTTTGAAGTGTTTGGGGAGGCAACCGCCCATGGTGGAAGCTTCATTTGCATAAGATATGTGACGTAAGGTCGGGAAGATCCGATGTGTACATGATGTACATGTACATACAAACGTTTCACACACGTAGCGTCGATTTCATTTCTTCCGTGATTTTTGTTTCCGGAACTAATGAAATGCCGGGAAGATGTGTTTCTGCAGGATGCAACAACACCACCAAAGACGGTGTTAGCCTTCATCTGTTCCCAAGTGACCCAAAAATCGCCGTATTTGGACGAGCAAAGTTCGACTGACAAGAGTAAAGTGGTCAGGTCCATCGGCTCACATAGTTTTGTGCAGCGATCATTTTGAGCCGAGTTTTGAGCCGAATTTCTCTTCCCGACATGACGTCACGAACAGCTCCTCCGTGCAGGGCGTAAAAGTGGGGGGCATTTTTACAATGGTAAAATAACACTCTCAAAAACAATAAAAACACAAAACAAAATTTTTATTGATCTTTTACTGATATAAAAGAATAAAACGATCACATATTTAACTGTTTGATTTAAATCCATGTCAGTCCCCCTTTAATGATTAAGTAAATTGTCTGCTAAACTACAGGTTTTTCTACAAGAAAATTTTGCTGTAGGGTGTAAGTGTTCACCATGGATTTGCACTGTAAAACTAGTCGGCAGGTTTTTCTTTGCCGAACCCTAACCTTCCCAAATCCTCCAAAATCCTCTGCTAAAATGAAGGATTTTGAAGGATTTTGAAGGATTTTGAAGGATTTTGAAGGATTGAGGTTACATGCTACATGCTCTTTGCTAAAGTGAGGGATTTTGGAGGATTGAGGTTATTAGGCATACTTGCCTTTCCATGGTACATGTACTTCCATGTTTGTTGTAGTGATTGCAAGGTCACTGCTTGGGTCAGTGGACACTGTTTATTGCTCCATGCATGCAGGGAGGGTCCCTGGCCATGTACTTGTATCATGGATTAGAAACGTGTGCATGTGCTTGCTTTACTACTGAAGGATTTTGGAGTTAGGAAGGATTCAGGTTATGTGTAAGCAAATGGGCCTAGGGAGTTAGGAAGGATTCAGGTTATGTGTAAGCAAATGGGCCTAGGGAGTTGGGAAGGATTCAGGTTATGTGTAAGCAAATGGGCCTAAGGAGTTAGGAAGGATTCAGGTTATGTGTAAGCAAATGGGCCTAGGGAGTTAGGAAGGATTCAGGTTATGTGTAAGCAAATGGGCCTAGGGAGTTATGAAGGATTCAGGTTATGTGTAAGCAAATGGGCCTAGGGAGTTAGGAAGGATTCAGGTTATGTGTAAGCAAATGGGCCTAGGGAGTTAGGAAGGATTCAGGTTATGTGTAAGCAAATGGGCCTAGGGAGTTTTAATGTAATAAGCACTAGGAAATAAATTGGCACTTATTTACTAAACCAAGAGTTTGACAAATATTTTGTGAAATATCTCATTCAAAGTATTTGTTTTTCTTTCTAAAAGGAAAGTGTCAGCGTTCTGAGGAAATCAAAAATATTCCGGAAATCACTGGAAATATAGTGAAAAACACAAGTGATACATCTTAGACATATTTTCATGTCGTATTCCATTTATGAGTTGCAGGTGCCGATAGGAACGGTTGTCAAAGCAGAGAAGACGATGATTGCAGACTTAGACTCAGAAGGTGATCAGGTGAGAAAAGACAATCAGCTGTTTACATACAAAGCGCCCTCTGTTGATAGTCTTTGTTTTACGGTTCATTTAAAGGGATATTATAGTCACGATCAGAACAGACTTTCAACAGGGCATGGGATCGGCGTCCTAGTTTAAGACGAACACAATGACTGAAAATTACTGGCTCATTTATGCAGCAGCAACGGTAATGTGGCCTTATCATGTGGGGTATTATGTTCAGGCACTGAGTTTATCTGAAACGACCACTTTGATTCCATGGCCTGTTGATCGTGACGATACTGTCCCTTAGTTGGAATTCGAGTCACAGATGAGTATGAGGAAATGCCTAATATGCTTATGGTGGTTTATAGTGATACCTTGAGATTGGCAAATAAAGGAAAGATTTACACATTTTCGACTAGCATTAGAGTAACTTTATAAAATAAACAAAACAATTACTATGTGAAAATACAAATTAGAAGGAATATACCAAAATTAAACAATGGTTGCTTAGTAACCCGTTGAATTTTTTTATTTATTTATTTATTTTTTTGCAATTCATCAACATTTATTTCCGAATACATAGCATATACATTTCAATAACCTAAACCGATAATTGAGATGAGTAATTGATAATTCGTCTGATTTTTTATCAATTTCTTTTTGTCTACTACCATAAGTTCATTCTTGCTCGTGGAGGCCAGGGCGGCCGAGGCAACAAATCCTTTGCAACGCCACAAAACAGAACCCCAAGAATCGCTGGACGAGGAACTCCCGGTCAAGAATCTCTTGTCTCAATGGAGCTACGGATAATGGCACACGCTGGATTGGTGAGAACCTAGTTTACAAGTTCGACTTTGGCTAATGGCTTTTTTTTTTTCAGCAGAGTGAAGATTTTAGCTTTGGTCCACATTATTTCTGAGAAAGTGCAAAGGTCCATTTACATGCATTGTATTTTTCCCAAAACGTGTAGTAGAATATTTTCGATCTTGCTTGCGTTGTAGATCAAATTTCATTTGCAATGTTACTTAAATCTCTACAATGAAGTACCTCAGTCACAGTAGTTTCTCAGGGTGCTTGTATCACCAACGTTACAGGGTCTGTCCACACTAATGGGTCCAACTAGTGTGACATTTTAGAGGAACACGGGACTTTAACCCTAACTCCCTAGACAACAAAAGCAGTTGGAGGATTTTGAAGGATTTTTATTGTTCAGTAACAATGCTTAGGGAGTTAGGGTTAATAATAAAATGAAGTACTTTGTCATAGTTTTGTTTCTGTGTACATTCCAAGTGCCTTCAGGATTATGCTTTTCAAAAATTAAGACAACTTTCTCAGTAATTACAAGGTGATCTTCTTTAAGATGTTATGTTTGTAACGTGGACAGACATTTAATCAGAAATTTACTACAAGTACTAATAAAACAGATTTATTCACCCACATGTTGTCTCTTTACAATGCTATTCCACTAAGGATTGTTACCTGGAAAAATCAAGACAACCCTCCTGGTATTAAATAAATAACAGGGGATAATCTTCAAAATATTATGTTTCCAACGTGGACAACCATTTGTCACAAATTGTCTGTCCACGTTACATACATGGTATATTTCACATGCTAATTTCTAAAATACCCAGAAGATGTCTTAGTTTTGGCTCATAACAATCCAAAAGGGGTTATGGATGTAAATGAAAAAGCATTTGGGTAATTATTTAATTCTATTATCACTTTCTTGTCAATCTTAAAACAAAATGTCTGTCCATGTTACAAACATAATGTCTTAAAGATGATCATTCAATTTTCTTAAGTACCAATAATATTTTCTTATTATTTGGTGTACACAATCATTAAATGCTAAGGAATGTTCAGGAATAGATTGGAACAAAATGGTTGTCTTTATTTGACCCTCCCATGTCACACTCCAATAGTTATCATTTGTACCCTTTAGTACCCTTTAGTGTTGAAAGACCCTATACACCAATCAACCTTTTTTTCAGAACAGAAATATTCAAGTTATTGCATTTTATGTTAGATTGGGTTTCCAAATGCTGGCAAGTCCACTCTTCTGCGGGCGCTATCGAGAGCAAGACCAGCTGTGGCTGCCTACCCATTCACAACGCTCAACCCACATGTAGGAATAGTGGAGTACAGTGACTTGGAGCAAGTTGCAGGTAAGACCAAAAAAAAAAAAGTCCTGTTTTCTGGTCATAGGGTCGGCTTAAAAATCGGTACAGTGACTGGTGCTGCTAAGATAGCTATCCATAATACACTACTACAGATTTGGCCCTAGTCCCTGTCCTTAGGGACAGCAATGCTGGAAAACGCATTGTGTTTAACAGCAAAGTGTGTGACTGACATAATTTTGGGGAAAAATTCAGCACTGTTGGAAACTGGTACTTTCACCTCTTCAAATGGGACAAAATTACTACCTGGCAAGAAGTACAGGCCATAAGTGCTGAATATGAAAGATCAACGAAAATGCATGGTGCATTTTGAAGATAAGGACACGTTTCCAAAAGTGCACCTTGATGGATTTTTGGAGGATTCAGGAAGGTTCCTAGTCAGAATACCTAGGGGGTTAGGGTTAATCTGTGCCGTGCCTATTGACAGGCAGGATAGGTGTATCAGGTCAGACGTGGAGTATGAAGCCCTGGTATGGTTGACGGTGTGGGAGGGCACAGGAAATGTTTACATTCTAGATGATCTGTGTGGTGCATTCTGAGCATATTTAAAAGGAAACCGAATAAAAAATGGATTAAACAAATATTTGGACATCTGTGACTCCATTGACAAAAAAAGAAAAAAAAAGTTCTGAAATGTTGAACCTTCCATTTTAATGATCAAACAATCAACTTTAAATGAATCCATCACCTGACACATACAAGATGACACATTAACAAACACCATGACATTTATTGCTGTGTTCTCTTTATAGTTGCCGACCTACCGGGGTTGATCCGTGGGGCCCATCTCAACCGCGGCCTGGGTCACTCCTTCCTCAGACACATTGAGCGCTGTAGCTGCCTCCTCTACGTCCTAGACCTCTCGGCCAAAGAGCCCTGGACCCAGCTTTCTGATCTGCAGTACGAACTCGAGCAATACCAGGAGGGGCTCTCTCAAAGACCCCATGCGATCGTCGCAAACAAAATCGATCTACCAGAAGCGTATGAAAACTTGAAGCTGCTGCGAGAGAACGTACAGCTGCCCGTTATTGATATCTCCGCCCACTACCTCATGAACATTGCGAAGTTGAAAGTGCATTTGAGAGAACTTTACGATGAGGACATGAAGGGGAAATTGAAGAAGGTGGTGAAACAGGATGTCAAGCGGAGAACCATATGATAAGATGATCATTAACCCTCCTACTCTCGCTGCACTTTAGTGGGAAGTTGCGATAGAGGTCAAAATCAGACAGGGGCATTTTTGACTGGTTTTTACTGTCATTTTGATCACCCTGACCAATACCAGATAATGCTTTTACCAGTCAAAAACGGTCGACTCATTTTGACCTGTAAATGTACTTACTACACGTAAGGTTTGACAGTGTTGGACTTTTCAGTGCACTGGATATACCTTGGCAAGTATATCAACATTTTGACTGTTTTTGACCCTTGTAGGAGAGTTAAGCTACCATATTGGACATAACTCATTGGGACACAGTTTTGTTCCAAAGATACAGATTGCCAGGACAATGAGGCCAGAGCAAAAGTTGGCAATATTTTACTGAAGAAATTCCTCCCAACATAACCTTTCCTTTTCCTCATTTAAATAACCGATATTAGAGTTTCTTCTACGATACCTGGAGCACGACGATATTAAAGAAAACTCAACTAATAATGTTTTTGTTCCCTCTACTGCAATAAACTTTATTTGACTACAATGCGAGGAAATAAAACTGCCAAAGTAAGAAGCATCTGCATACAAATGTTTATACGTACATACATTGAATTTTTTTTTTTTGTGGTTTGAACATTCATCCACAAATGCAGAATATCATAACACCTTCTGAAAGTCATGCCATATCACGCCAATCTTGAAAGAACTGCACTGGCTTCCTGTTTCACAGAGAATTGTTTTTAAAATTATGCTAATTGTTCACAAATCTTTCAATAACATTGCTCCAATTTATATTTCTGAACTGCTTAAAGTCTACACTCCATCACGCAATTTGCGCTCCAGCAACATGTCACTCCTAAAGGAACCAACTTCAAAACGGAACTGGGGTGATAGGTCGTTTTCTGTCGCAGCTCCGAGACTCTGGAATCATCTTCCAACTAAACTCAAATCTTGTCATAGTATAACCAGATTTAAGTCGATGCTTAAAACTCATCTTATGTCACAACTCTTCAAAGATGATGTATATTTGTAATTGCATTGTAGGTACATGTATCTCGGTACATAATTTAATTTTTTCACCTATGCTATCATTGTATATTGTTTGTATTCATGTTTTTTCTTTGTTTCCGCGCCTTGAGCGCCCAGCAGGGTGGATATGTGCGCGCTATAAATCTTTATTATTATTATTATTATATAAAAGTTATGTCAATATTAATGGGCTCAAAACAAATTACGTTGTGTGCCCGGAAGGTTGTAAGCAATAAAATGGCTCCTTTGAAGAAAAAAAAGTAGGGCATAACTGTTAAATATTTATTGCTAGAATTACTCCCAAGACATGTTTAATTTAACTTTCCTACAATGACAGACAAATGACCAAACTTTCACTCAGTTTTCTTGAAACACAATTATGCACATTAATTGCTTACGACCTTTTGCCGGTCACACAACGATTTGAACTGTTATTGTAAGTGGAAAATTAACATCTTCATAAACAAACATTTTCATAGATATCTAATTACAATGTATCACAAGGCACTACAATACAATTACTGCTCAGCCAAAATAAAAAATATGAAGATGATTTACCATGATTTGTGACCCACTCTGGAAAAACCCAAAACCTCTCGGCATTTACCATAATGCGTAACAGCCATGAAAAGGTCAAAAACTGACCCCAGGGACTAGTTTGAGATTTTCACGTAACCATATAGAGTTAGAGCATTTTCTCTACATTTTCATGGAAAAAGAAAAATCCGGACACGTTGTTGGGAACATTGTTAATTTTCACGATAAATTTTGGGAGATCACTCTGAAAAGTTGGGTCCAAGTTTAGGGGTTTTGCCAGAGCCTAGTCACATAATTATCTGAGAAACGGTTTTTTTTTGGTACAATATGACCAGCATGTCCAATCATGACTATTGACGCTGGACCTTCATCCTTAACCAGTTGACGTCGGGAATATTTATTTTTTTCCGGTCCCCCGTGCGGGTTTATTTTCAGTGAAAAATATGAAAAAAATTCTAGCCATTAATAATTTTTTTTGTCAATGAAACTAAGTTCGGACAACCAAATAAACACCTTTACTCATTGACATTTTGAGAATTAAATGGCTAGTTTTTTAATTACGGTTGTGTTTGTTCAGCACAATTAGACCGTTGGCAAGCTCCGATGCAACGGCCTATTAGCGCCCGGTCGAAAAGACGGCATACCTGGAGAGAGATCGAATGCCTTGTAAACAATGGATATAAATCCGTCTTTACAAATGCTTGGTACGTCAAAGGAACAGGTCTTGGATAAAGGGATAAGGCAAAAATCAACAAAAAGAGTGAACTCGTTCAATATTTGCAGTGCATTTTGTCCGGGGCCACCGAACCGTGACCCCATGGACTCTGAGAAACGATTGCGTGTATATAAGTCAGCCGCCACGCCACAGTGTGTTGACAAGTCTCCCGGTGACACACACAAAAATCGGAATGCGTGTTTAGATGCTCTCCGATCCGCTGTACAAAAAAAAATTGCGTGTATACACGGCCTCCGACGCGAACTGGTTAAGGGAAAGTACAACATTGGTAAAACTTACTTGGTGCAAAGTTGGTACATGTATTAATCATCCTGAGAAATGATTTCGTTTTCGGATATTTTTGGAACCGGATACCCGTTTTCATTTTTGTTGAAAACATGGCTCCGGTGGTGTACAAATACTGTAAATGATAACAAATTGACTTTTATAATAGAGGATACCATACTATCGATTTATTCTTTATTGGAGTGTAATCTCTTGAATTTAAAGATGATATGTTAAGTCCGAATTTTAAAAGTCGGGTAATTGGAACCGAAAATGCAACCGGGTAATGACCGTTTCGGTCGGGTATCCGGATACAGCCCTATTTCGTCTGAATTGCTTTCATCTTAGAGAAACTAGGGGCCAATATCATTATAAAACAGACTACCAGCCAAAGTACACTAATTTTACATGCAAGTTATGCTGGTAATCAAGAATTTCTGCTAAGCAAATATACTACTCAAAACAATTTAGGGAACACCGGATTTTTAACATCAAATAGGTTTGAAATGTTCCATGTACCGGGATTTTTATTTGCAACCCCCTCTCTTTCAGTAGTCATGTCATGTGTAATCACTACATGCATCCTTTATCATCTGTTTCATTGTGCAGTTGTTTCTCATCAATTCTGTGAAACATTGTGTTTATCTGAAATAAATGATCTTGCTTTAACTGAGATTATTCCGGTGTTGTTTTGAGTAGTATATTTCTGGTAAGCAATTTTTCTGCTTAGTATCACCACGAAATTGGCCCCAGGAATTTATAAAATTATGCTGAATTTTCAAAAAGTTCCACATCACAACATTTTGTAAAACAAAAAAACATGGAACTCTTTTTCACTGTTTTCTCAAAAATGAGATAAAAACTGTCACTGGTTATTTCTATAATATATATTTTAATTACTAGCAGATTTGAAATGAATATATGTTATCAAATACCAATGTTATAGTTTCCCTACTATACAGCTTAACTGACAAAACTTCATATTTGCTTTAATCACAAATGCAGTCATGCATATTTACGTACAATTGATAATCCCACTGTTTGGAATGACCAAAGAATTTACTAGAGCAAGATTTTAACCTGCGACCTCTGGGTAAACATGCCAGGGCCCTAGCCATCTAACCCTATGTTGGCTGTCTCCCTATTTTTGTTGGCTGTGGGTCTATTTGCTCACTTGATTAGCCCATTAATGCTTAACCCTTTCCTTACCATAGGCGACTTTAGTCGACCAAGCTTTCACACAAAAAAGCACTCAAGCCTGAGCACAAAGGCCATTTGTTATAAAGCTGTAGTTTTGTCCATGTTCACCCTCCATACCCAAGCTTACAATGGTTGGAAAGAGCAAGATCGGATCTTTCCATTGATGGTGAAATAAAATAAGGTTGCTATTTATGCAATCCCTTCAAATTGGAGTTGAAAGATACGGAGCGCCATTTGTTTGTGTACAAAAAAGTGTTTGAGTTTACAGATCACACTGAGGAAACAAAGATTGAGAACTTGGACATTTATTGACCGATCTTAATGTTTTTTGGATTTTATGAAAGGGAATTCAATAAGTAAGATATTTTTTATTATTTATTTTGCTGTAAAACGATATCTTCAAGGTGATAATAGAGTTTGTAAAATTGGCCTTTGAACACAAGCTTTCTGTTGTGTAAGAATGTGTGCTTCACGCTTGAGTGGTCAAACAATGCGGTCACCAGCGGTTGCTTATGTCAAAACAATTCGGTACTGAGAGGGTTAATAGAGCGCGCAGAGGCTGCAACATTCCTCAATGAGAAGGATTTCAATGTTACCCACCAACCAGATATAAAATTGTTAAAGTACCTTGGTCTTTCCTGTCACTTATGAAATGCACTTTCTAAGAATAATATACTACTCAAAACAATTTAGGGAACACCGGATTTTTAACATCAAATAGGTTTGAAATGTTCCATGAACCGGGATTTTCATTTGCAACCCCCTCTCTCTTTAAGTAGTCATGTCATGAAATGTGTAATCACTACATGCATCCTTTATCATCCGTTTCATTGTGCAGTTGTTTCTCATCAATTCTGTGAAACATTGTGTTTATCTGAAATAAATGATCTTGCTTTAACTGAGATTATTCCGGTGTTCCCGAAATTGTTTTGAGTAGTATAATAATAATGACAACTTGTATAGCACCGGTATACGACGCTCATGGCGCTTGCACACACAAAAAATATCAACTGTTAGCAGGAGGAAATACATGAACAAAAATTCAGAGTCAAACAAATATAAAAATAGAAAAAGCTAAATAATGCAGTTCATGAAACTAAAAGTTAATCATATGCATCCTTATACAAGTAGGATTTCAAGTTCTTCTTAAAATACCGAGATGCTGCTTGAAAGCCTAACAGATTCAGGCAAAGAGTTCCACAGTTTGGGGGCTCCTATCTGGAAAGTTCTTTCTTCCCCATTGATGATTTGCTGGATATTCCCAAAGCAAGCCCTTATGCAATGACCGAAGTCCACTGGTTCAATGTTGTTATTAGTGGTGTTGGCTGGACCCATTGTGTTTACCACCAGTACATGTGTGTGAATACACTTTTGTGGGAAAAAAAATGCTTCATATCAATATATTATGCATGAATGAATGCATTCAAAACTCAGTTAAAAGCCTATGAATACAATAGTAACCACGATCGGTGACTATTTATACTACAAAGTGCCACTGGCGTTTTAATAAGCTGTACACTAACAGAAGCCATACCTTCAGTAAGGTGATTTTATTTAACACAGAGTTGATAATACCTCTACCAACAACTTAATAGAGAAATGGTACAACATTGGCAATTTACCTGTTTACAAAACTAGTGAATTATTATCCGAAAGCTAAAATTATTGTCTGAATAAACACAAACAAAGTGTTTTCTGTAAAAATTATAAATGCTTTTCAAACTGAATACATCATGCACCGTTTTCCTGTGAATGACATAAGATTAACAGCAGAAATGTTCATGTGTTGGTTGTTTAATGTTTATCTTGATTCAGAAAGAGTAAGCATACTCGTAGAAGCAGTTTGGCCAACATTACCAATGTTGTACCTTCCCTTCAATGTATATCTTGATTCAAAGAGAGTAAGCATACTCATAGAAGCAGTTTTGCCAATCGACGTGTGAGCCAGGATTTAGAAATACGGTTTTAAAATTTCCTTGAAATTTCAAAACAGGGTGTGCAAAAGACACCCCTCTGGCTGACACTATGTTACCAATGTTGTACCTTCCCTTTTCAATTACAAACCAAATTTATCTTCAAAAATGTTTTTTTGATTAGCTATACAGCAAATGGTAAAAAAGAGTTTTTTTTGTTGTGCTCACTTCACCAACCTTCCCTGCTCCATCCATACAAATATTGCGAGTCAGTATCTGTTCTGGGTTCAAATCCCACCCAAGTCACCCCATGCTCATGGAGTCGAGGAACCACCTATGGTTTTAGAACTTTTCATAAAAATCCTTGAATTCAGCTACTTCACTGAAAAGACTTATCCCAACTTATTATACATCACTATGGCTACAGTCAAACCTTGATCAACAAGGCAAGACGACTCATGAACTATGAACTCCGACCTCTCTACTGCCCCTCCCCTTAAGAACCCAATCATACGCTGTGACACAGAACTCTCTCAGTTGAAGTTGAACTTGACCTGGACTAAATAACGCATGCGTATCTGGTTGGTGTTGTAGACAATGAACTCATTGTAGTTGAGTGTGTAACCGTTGGGGTTAACCACGCCCGTGTCTGTTCCCTTGCCGAGGGGGACAACAGTGCCGTCTGGCCTGAAATAATAATAAAAATAATCATGGAAGGTTTTCATTAACATAAAAAACTTCAATCAATTGAAAAGCATTTTGGCTACAGCCAGAAATTCATTACGTTTTGTATAAACCTCTATCTTGCAATTCCATTTGACCAATCACAGCTAGAGAATGAACCTCGGGCATGTTTTCGCGACCAGAAACACGTTTGGGCTCCCGGTCATTGGTTAAGCGTGTTTGTGAGTTCGGTTGTGCTGCGATGACGTCATTGTTCTGACCAAACGTAAACCAAAGTTTGTGATCGGTTACGCTTGGTTTCAAGATGGCGGACTGTATAGAGTAATGAAAGTTTGGTTAATTATTTGTTAAAACATGATGAAATGATTGTTCGTATACCAGTATATCTTTGAAGTCTATTGCTAGCACTCACGAGTTCTATTTTGCCAAAATTTGAATTACACCGTATTTTTTGAGAAACATTGATGATTGAACACATCGCTAACTGAAAACAATTTTCTGGTTACGTTCTCGAGTAGCTATGCCGTCTCGTTTCTGGTCAAGACATTGACGTCAGAAACAAGTTTCCGTCCGTGTTCACCAAAACATGCCCCTGAATCTTAAAGACAGCCAATTGGACCAATCACAGGCCTACAACAAGCAGGAACATTAATATTTAATAAGCTATTTATTAATTTTGTTTTATAAATATTAGTTTTCGTGCAGATGACAATTATTATGAACAAATAAATAAATGTAATAACGAGATTTAAAAGGTAAAAGCTGAAAGATTTGGTGGACTTACATGGTGAAGTCCGAGGAGGAATTGGGCGCTATTTTACCCAGGCCCTTGACGCTGTGTTTACCAGCAGGTACTTTGTCTGCTTTGTAATCAGCTGCGAGAAGGTTATTGGGCGTTCCTAGGGCAACCTAAATGAAAAAGAAATTAATTTTTTATGGATGGGTTTAGTTTTTATTGTTATTTTGAATTTGTTGAATTTGAATTAATAATGAAATAATAATAAAAGTTGGGGAAAGGAACTCTATTGTGGGACCCTATGGACATGTAAAAATATGAGAATTGATCAAAATGAAATAAAGTTTGTGAAATGAACTGTTTAAATGTATGAATAAACTGTATATATACTGAGACGCAATAGAAACTTACCACTTTTTCGACCTTAAATTATCAGTAATCACAATGCACAAATGTAATATGTGCACTTATTTTGGCAAGTCAGTGTACCCCCTACAGACAAATCGGTCACACATGGTCACGTGACCTTTGAGTCGTTCTCTTCATGGCCCAGGTGCGTAACACCTGGTTTGGCCATCAGCGATTGCTCAAGGGGTATGTGATGATTTTAATTAGCAGCACGTGATGTCTTATTTTGAACCATTACAATTTTGTGCTATTCCAAAACAAGTGGTAAGTTTCTATTGCGTCTCAGTATATATCGTACAATGTTTGTATGTCACAAAGTGTTTACAGATTACTTGTACTACTTATTTTCATTCATTCACATTTATTCTCATGTCACAGTATACAGATATTAGTAATAACCCTCCTACTTTAGCTGAACTTTTGTGGCAAGTAGCTATAGTGGTCAAAACCAGTCAACTTACTGTTTTGACTGTTGACCCAAATGTGCACACAGGGGCATTTTTGACTGGTTTTGACCACCCTGAACAATACAAGATAATGCTTTTACCAGTCAAAAACGGTCGACTCATTTTGACCTGCAAATGTACTTACTACACGTAAGATTTGACAGTGTTTGACTTTTTAAGTGCACTAGATATACCTTGGCAAGTATATCAACATTTTGACTGATTTTGACCCTTGCAGTCACAGAAGGGTTAATAAATCAGTGTACAATAAGGTGAGAAATAGGATAGAAAAAATGGTGAAATGGAGGCATATCCCGGTAAGCAGTTGCTTATTAGCATTATGCTGTTCGATTAAGAATGAGGTTCATTGACCAATCTCACCTGGCTTAAGAGCAGTAGTCCTTCATTCTTTGATCTTGTGGCAAAGCAGTAGTTGGCAGACTTGGACGACATATCGGCAAAGTAGATACCTTTACCAAACTGCAAGGGATGGAGTGGGGAAAACAAAACCAAGAACAGGGCATGGAATCGGAGTTCTAGATTTGAATTAACTCAGTGACTGAAAATAATCCACCACATGATAAGGTCATACTACCGTTGCTGCTGCACAAATAAGCCAGTAATTTTCAGTCACTGTGTTCATTTTAAACTAAGACACCAATTCCATGACCTGTCGACAGTCTGCACTGATTGTGCCGATACTGACCCTTTAAGACATGTAAACACTATGTAAAATATATTTTAATACATCCATTCTTACATGCTTTATACCATCAACAACTTGGCACCAAATACACTTAATAAAAAACTGTTTTTCCACAAATAACATATGACATAAAACACAATAAAGGGGGCCACTTTGCATCCGTCACGTTAGCAGTTTTTCCAATGGCTGTTATTTATTTTTAAGTACCCGAAACCGACCAAAAAGTGTTTCAACATGTGAATGGACATGCAGGCTTATACTAGAACTAATTTGAGTTGATTTATTTTATTTTTTTATTTTTTAATTTATTTTTTTACCCTCGAATTTCCATAAAAATTGGACGGAAAAAGTTACCTCACTTTTCCATCCATTTGTTGATGGAAATTTTAGGGTAATTAAAAAAATAATAGTAATAATCAACTCAAATTATCTTTAGGATAAGCATGCATGTCTATTCAAATGTTGAAATTCTTTTTGGGTGGTTTCAGATATTTAAAAAAAAATTACAACCATAAGAAAAACTGCTAATGTGACGGTAGGAAAGTGGCCCCCTTTATTGTGTTTTATGTCATATGCAAAATGTGTAAACCTCAGAGACTCAAAACAATTTATTCACTTATTCACAGTGAAATTCTTTTAATTTGAGAAAAAAATCCTGCATATGGGGTTAAATTTGAGAAGAAGGATAATGCTAGATGTACCATGTAACCGGTAACTGGTGCTTCGGGTGGTGCAATACGTAATCCTTGGCCCAGGATACCAGCCCAGTTGGTCAGACGGGATCCGTGCCACAGCAGCATTCTGTAACAAGAGTGTTGACAACAAACAGATGTTATTATAGTACTGCAAACAGAATTTATCTGATTTGCACATAACCCTGTGATTTTCCTTAAAGAAAACAATATTTGTTTTTCAATGTAATTGTGAATGTGGCTTCATGAAATTTCATTACAAAAAAAAAAGTTAAAATCAAAATTATTTTCTTTTTCCACAACTAGCTTTCTATTCAAGTGTCTATTGAAAAACAAAACACCAATAAGGCCCCCCCCCCCCCCCCCCAAAAAAAAGTCTCCAGTTTCTGGTCATAGGTGGGCTTCAAAATCGGTGCGAACACCTCTTTGAAATTGTTCGTTTTTATTTTGCTTCTTCTTCTTCTTCCTCGCGAAACTTATCAAACAAAAAATCCATAGTTGCAAAGTTCACAGATCCTTCAAACTTGACACATACTTAGACCATAATTTGTTTTGTTTTTGGTCATCTTTTTTTTCTTCTAACCAGTGATACTTTTATTTTATTGGAACCAGACCAAATTTCCCATACACAAAGTATGGTGGCTGAGAGAGGCCTCACCTATCGGGCAAACGTTCATACCCCTATGTGAAAAAGTCATTTAAAACACAGTACGGCAGAATTCCAATCAATCAAGCAATTTCTGCTGTAATTGGACATTGTTTCATAGCAAAAAAAAAGAAAACTAAAAATGATAAATGACATGTGCGGAGACCAGAAAGAGGACTTTTTTTGTTTAGCCCTAACCCTGGCCAGACGCAGCACAGTGCATCAGGTGGGAAAAGTCTGGTGCACTTTGATGCAAAATGCAACCACTAACTGCTGTGAACTTTGTAGCAATACTGATGGAAATTGAGGTCAAACCAGCTAAGTGCTGGGGAATTGGGCAAACCACTTTGGGTCCCTGGTCTGAAGGGTATGTCTCGGGTTTCACTCTACTTTCATAGTGCAGAGAAATCAAGAAGAAAAAGTTTGAAAAAGAAACAAAATGTAAATAAGAGGAACAAAAGAAAGAAGAAGAAAATAAAGAAGAAAAGAAGAAAATGAAGAAATCAATAAAAAAAATATAAAAAAATTGAATTCAATAGCAGAAAACCCAGAAAAGAATGTAAACAAAAGGAAAACATAAAAAAGAACAGGCAGTGATGATATTTTGTTTCAATTATTCAAAGCCAAACAAAACCTTCCCAGCAACTAAATTCCCAGCAACTAAATTCCCAGCAACCAAGAAAACCTACTACCCTACGGGTGCATATTGATGGAATTTGAAAGGTACTTGTACCACCACTGATATACACTATACACCCTTGACTGCCACACGCAGCAAAATGCACTTTGCTGCACTTTGCTGCACTCTGCAGCCAAGTCACTTTGACAAACGATGCAATCTGATGCGTCTGGCAGGGTTTCTAGCCAAAATACCCTGGAGGGTTAGGGTTAGTAAACAATTGATTGGAGACATGATATAAATAATTGGATTGGCACAAACATTCTAAACAGAAAACTCACTTGTTTCCGACATCATTAAAGCTTTCTGCCTCTCCTTCCTTGTCTATCTCAAATACATCACTGACTCTCATCTTGTACTGATTATGCGTCTTGGCATGGGTGTTCTGGACGTAGTTTTCTATCATCTAAGAACACAATTCAGATGACAAGACTCAATTTACAATACACCTGTTATGTTAACAATCTATACTTGAAGAGATTGTACAATGTACACCACTGGTAAAATGCATCCATACTTTATAAGAATCAAGATATATGTACAGAAACCAACCAATGTCTGTAAATGCATCCATACTTTATAAGAATCAAGAGATATGTACAGAAACCAACCAATGTCTGTAAATGCATCCATACTTTATAAGAATCAAGAGATATGTACAGAAACCAACCAATGTCTGTAAATGCATCCATACTTTATAAGAATCAAGAGATATGTACAGAAACCAACCAATGTCTGTAAATGCATCCATACTTTATTAACCAGTTCGCATCAGAGACCGTGTATACACGCATTTTTTTGTTGAACCGGGGATCGGAGAGCGTCTAAACACGCATTCTGATTTTTGTGTGTGTTACCGGGAGACTTGTCAACACGCCACATGTGGCGGCTGACTCGTAAACATGCAATCGTTTCTCGGAGTCCATGGGGTCACGGTTCGGTGGCCACGGACAAAAGGCACTGCAAACAATGAACAAGTTCACTCTTTTTGTTGATTTTTGCGTAATCCCTTTATCCAAGACCTGTTCCTTTGACGTACCAGCCAAGAATTTGTAAAGACGGATTTATATCCATTGTTTACGAGGCCTTTCCTCTCTCTCCCGGTATGCCGTCTGTTCGACCGGGCGCTGGTCGCTAATAGGCCGTTGCATTGGAGCTTGCCAACGGTCTAATTGTGCTGAACAAACACAACCGTAATTAAAAAACTAGCCATTTAATTCTCGAAATGTCAATGAGTAAAGGTGTTTATTTGGGTGTCTGGACTTAGTTTCATTGACAAAAAAAATTATTAATGGCTAGAAATTTTTTCTGATTTTTCACTGAAAATAAACCCGCACGGGGGACCGGAAAAAAAAATATATTCCCGACGTGAACTGGTTAAGAATCAAGAGATACATGTATGTATAGAAACCAACCAATGTCTGCATCCATACTTTCTAAGAATCAAGAGATATGTACAGAAACCAACCAATGTCTGTAAATGCATCCATACTTTATAAGAATCAAGAGATATGTACAGAAACCAACCAATGTCTGTAAATGCATCCATACTTTATAAGAATCAAGAGAGATGTACAGAAACCAACCAATGTCTGTAAATGCATCCATACTTTCTAAGAATCAAGAGAGATGTACAGAAACCAACCAATGTCTGTAAATGCATCCATACTTGATGAGAATCAAGAGAGATGTACAGAAACCAACCAATGTCTGTAAATGCATCCATACTTTATAAGAATCAAGAGAGATGTACAGAAACCAACCAATGTCTGTAAATGCATCCATACTTTCTAAGAATCAAGAGAGATGTACAGAAACCAACCAATGTCTGTAAATGCATCCATACTTTATAAGAATCAAGAGAGATGTACAGAAACCAACCAATGTCTGTAAATGCATCCATACTTTATAAGAATCAAGAGATATGTACAGAAACCAACCAATGTCTGTAAATGCATCCATACTTGATAAGAATCAAGAGATATGTACAGAAACCAACCAATGTCTGTAAATGCACCCATACTTGATAAGAATCAAGAGATATGTACAGAAACCAACCAATGTCTGTAAATGCATCCATACTTTATAAGAATCAAGAGATATGTACAGAAACCAACCAATGTCTGTAAATTCATCCATACTTTATAAGAATCAAGAGATATGTACAGAAACCAACCAATGTCTGTAAATTCATCCATACTTTATAAGAATCAAGAGATATGTACAGAAACCAACCAATGTCTGTAAATTCATCCATACTTTATAAGAATCAAGAGATATGTACAGAAACCAACCAATGTCTGTAAATGCATCCATACTTTATAAGAATCAAGAGATATGTACAGAAACCAACCAATGTCTGTAAATGCATCCATACTTCATAAGAATCAATACAGATGTACAGAAACCAACCAATGTCTGTAAATGCATCCATACATTATAAGAATCAAGAGATATGTACAGAAACCAACCAATGTCTGTAAATGCATCCATACTTTATAAGAATCAAGAGATATGTACAGAAACCAACCAATGTATGTAAATGCATCCATACTTTATAAGAATCAAGAGATATGTACAGAAACCAACCAATGTCTGTAAATGCATCCATACTTTATAAGAATCAAGAGATATGTACAGAAACCAACCAATGTATGTAAATGCATCCATACTTTATAAGAATCAAGAGATATGTACAGAAACCAACCAATGTCTGTAAATGCATCCATACTTTATAAGAATCAAGAGATATGTACAGAAACCAACCAATGTCTGTAAATGCATCCATACTTTATAAGAATCAAGAGATATGTACAGAAACCAACCAATGTCTGTAAATTCATCCATACTTTATAAGAATCAAGAGATATGTACAGAAACCAACCAATGTCTGTAAATGCATCCATACTTTATTAAGAATCAAGATATGTGTACAGAAACCAACCAATGTCTGTAAATGCATCCATACTTGATAAGAATCAAGAGAGATGTACAGAAACCAACCAATGTCTGTAAATGCATCCATACTTCATAAGAATCAATACAGATGTACAGAAACCAACCAATGTCTGTAAATGCATCCATACTTTATAAGAATCAAGAGATATGTACAGAAACCAACCAATGTCTGTAAATGCATCCATACTTTATAAGAATCAAGAGATACGTACAGAAACCAACCAATGTCTGTAAATTCATCCATACTTTATAAGAATCAAGAGATATGTACAGAAACCAACCGATGTCTGTAAATGCATCCATACTTTATAAGAATCAAGAGAGATGTACAGAAACCAACCAATGTCTGTAAATGCATCCATACTTTATTAAGAATCAAGATATGTGTACAGAAACCAACCAATGTCTGTAAATGCATCCATACTTGATAAGAATCAAGAGAGATGTACAGAAACCAACCAATGTCTGTAAATGTATCCATACTTCATAAGAATCAATACAGATGTACAGAAACCAACCAATGTCTGTAAATGCATCCATACTTCATAAGAATCAAGAGAGATGTACAGAAACCAACCAATGTCTGTAAATGCATCCATACTTTATAAGAATCAAGAGATATGTACAGAAACCAACCAATGTCTGTAAATGCATCCATACTTTATTAAGAATCAAGAGATATGTATAGAAACCAACCAATATCTGTAAATGCATCCATACTTTATAAGAATCAAGAGATATGTACATAAACATTTCACGTTTTCTTGTCAGCTCTTTTTTATCGCCCAATTTCGCCCAACCAAAATCGGTGTAAATGTTTAAATCTACGTACCTTGTAATCTGCATGTGTCTTCTTGAGAGATTTCATTGTACACTTGAGCGAGTGATACTGACTGTCTATTGGGTGTTCCTTCACGTTCTTCGACGCTTTGAGTATCGTCATGGCAACTTGAATATCTCCAAGGGCCTGGTTACAAAAAATATATATAATTTTTTTGTTTTAAGATCGCTACTTTTCACTCAATGATACAAATCATATTGAATTGGGATTATAGTTTGTTATGAGTTTGCTTTGTGGTATCACAACCAGGTTACTATCAATGAGTGAGATTGTGGCTCTGATAAGAACTGTACTGGTCTTTTCTATATTGATTAACCTACTCTTGTCCTTGTCCAGAGATTATACAATGGGTGCATTCAAGTAGCTACTCCGGGTCTGACTCCGGAGCATTCAAGTAGGTTTTACGTCATTGCCGGGGCTTACCTGGGTCAGCCTCAAGTAACCTGCTCGCGAAGCAGGTCACTTGAGGCAGACCTGGGTAAGTGACATGATGTGACATCACTTTGTGAATATTCTGAATGGCCGCCATCTTTGTTTTCAGCGTGGCAATTTCGTGAAGTTTGACATACATTTTCAACCCTTAAACAATAATACGATCATTAGTTTCTTTTTTACCCGGGGAATAATTATTTTGCGAATTGTTTTGTTTACAAGTCCGTGCAACCTTTTGACATTCTTCACATCGCTTTAACGACCACAAGAGGGCAAACAATCCCACGGGATGCTCGTTTGATTAGCTCGTGCTCAGGGTTCACCCGTGTGACTTACTCGGGTTACATCAGGGAAGCTACTCGACCGCACCCTTTGATTTGCATTTCTGGGGTGGGTGTGTTACTATGGGTTTTAGCAATGTTAACATTGATGTGCAATTTGATACAGTCAGCGATACTGTTGACAATAATGGAGAGGTGCCCACAGTATCAAGGATTAACATAACAGGTTGGCTTCGTTGGGCAGGTGGCCTCCAGGTAGCAGTTATTTACACCATGAAATGTTTTGGGGATAAAACCCGACACTTCACATGGCGAGGGGTGGTGGAAGGGGGTAGTTATACTAGCAGCTATATTGACTGAGGAGCAAAGCACTGTGTATACCATACTTAAAGGGACAGTATCGTCATGATCAGAGCAGACTTTCAACAGGGCATGGAATCGGTGTCCCAGTTTAAGATGAACACAGTGGCTGAAAATTACTGGCTCATTTATGCAGCAGCAACAGTAATATGACCTTATCATGTGGGGTATTATTTTCAGTCACTTAGTTCATCTAAAACTACACTCACTGGCCAAAAGTATTGCAACATGCTCAAAATAGCACTTTACAAGTAACAGGTGAGATGCTCATTTAATCCGATTTCATCGATCGTGTATAACATAATTTCCGAGCAAGAACAGTAAAAAAAGAACATTGACTTCAAAACACAGGCACTTTCAAGAAGTCTTAAGTAGTGTAAATAAAATAAAATAAATTATTGTAACACAGTTCTCCAAACTGAACTTTGGGGATGTTGCAATACTTATGGCCAGTGAGTGTAGCACTCCGATTCAATGCCCTGTTGATCATGATGATATTGTCCTTTTAAGGGCAAAACATTTCATCATTCCTAAAATGCTAGAATTTTTTATCAAAAAGTTTGATAAGATCTGTCTTTTATGAACAATTTAAAGAAAAGTTCCACATGTGCACGAATCAAATCTAATAAAAGTTTGATATCAAGCGTGTTTCATTTTTTATTTATTTTTTTTTCAAAAATAAATTCTGGACTCCAGACTGTACCTCAAGCAAGTCAATCTTAGCTTGCAATTCCTCCTTTGTTCTAATCATTGGTGGTCGTCGCATTCTGCAAAAAATAAAAAAATAGAAAAATAACTAAGTCTTTTCCTTCACATCTTCAATGGTGTTTATATATAGATATATAAAAATCGTATTATCCCACACAGGGGAAATAAAAAAGGCCTTGACTAAAGCTGGTTACAAACCGGTACAAACACAAACACATTAAAACAATATTGTAATAAGGCATATGTACATATTGATATTGATCGGAATATGTACATATTGATATTGATCAGCATATGTACATATTGATAATGATCGGCATATGTACATATTGATATTGATCAGCATTTGTACATATTGATATTGATCGGCATATGTACATATTGATATTGATCGGCATATGTACATATTGATATTGATCAGCATATGTACATATTGATAATGATCGGCATATGTACATATTGATATTGATCGGCATATGTACATATTGATATTGATCGGCATATGTACATATTGATATTGATCGGCATATGTACATATTGATATTGATCAGCATTTGTACATATTGATATTGATCGGCATATGTACATATTGATATTGATCGGCATATGTACATATTGATATTGATCGGCATATGTACATATTGATATTGATCGGCATATGTACATATTGATATTGATCGGCATATGTACATATTGATATTGATCGGCATATGTACATATTGATATTGATCGGCATATGTACATATTGATATTGATCGGCATATGTACATATTGATATTGATCGGCATATGTACATATTGATATTGATCGGCATATGTACATATTGATATTGATCGCATATGTACATATTGATATTGATCGGCATTTGTACATATTGATATTGATCGGCATATGTACATATTGATATTGATCGGCATATGTACATATTGATATTGATCGGCATATGTACATATTGATATTGATCGGCATATGTACATATTGATATTGATCGGCATTTGTACATATTGATATTGATCGGCATATGTACATATTGATATTGATCGGCATATGTACATATTGATATTGATCGGCATATGTACATATTGATATTGATCGGCATATGTACATATTGATATTGATCGGCATATGTACATATTGATATTGATCGGCATATGTACATATTGATATTGATCGGCATTTGTACATATTGATATTGATCGGCATATGTACATATTGATATTGATCGGCATATGTACATATTGATATTGATCGGCATATGTACATATTGATAATGATCGGCATATGTACATATTGATATTGATCAGCATTTGTACATATTGATATTGATCGGCATATGTACATATTGATATTGATCGGCATATGTACATATTGATATTGATCAGCATATGTACATACTGATAATGATCGGCATATGTACATATTGATATTGATCGGCATATGTACATATTGATATTGATCGGCATATGTACATATTGATATTGATCGGCATATGTACATATTGATATTGATCGGCATTTGTACATATTGATATTGATCGGCATATGTACATATTGATATTGATCGGCATATGTACATATTGATATTGATCGGCATATGTACATATTGATATTGATCGGCATATGTACATATTGATATTGATCGGCATATGTACATATTGATATTGATCGGCATATGTACATATTGATATTGATCGGCATTTGTACATATTGATATTGATCGGCATATGTACATATTGATATTGATCGGCATATGTACATATTGATATTGATCGGCATATGTACATATTGATATTGATCGGCATATGTACATATTGATATTGATCGGCACATGTACAATTCCTTAGATTCATCGTTAGATTCATTGTCTGAAACATTGAAAAGATCTATGTTATGTCATGGGATGAGAATTACAAGAATGAATCATATATATGACATAACATAAAAGGCAAAAACTTGCCAACCCAGAAAATTATTAAAATGTATTAATCACAGGGACAATATGAATACAACCTTAGATACACGCCACACCTCCTCCCAAGAATGTTTTCGTTGGCTCTGTATAAATGATGACCTCATGATGTCCTATGACCTCAAAATGAGCAATGGAATGGAGTTAGCACTATGTATAGACTCCATATTTCTATGAACGAATTCGCTGCCGGTGTGATGCCAAACTGCACGCTTGCTTTTCGTGCAATAAGCAGTAATGCTGGCATTTTGTCAAATTGAGGGCACAGATTGGTCAAAGAAGCACTGGACTGTGTAGAAAAAGATTGCTTGTTGAATAATATCACCACTGCAGTTATGGCTGCAGTACCACTGCAGTTATGGCTGCAGTACCACTGCAGTTATGGCTGCAGTACCACTGCAGTTATAGCTGCAGTACCACTGCAGTTATGGCTGCAGTACCACTGCAGTTATGGCTGCAGTACCACTGCAGTTATAGCTGCAGTACCACTGCAGTTATAGCTGCAGTACCACTGCAGTTATGGCTGCAGTACCACTGCAGTTATGGCTGCACCCAGTGAAATGGTCGGCGGATTAGACAATATCAATAATTCTTACCCAAAGTTGTGCGGGATCCTGGTGTAGAACTCATCACAGGCCTTGATAAGTTTATCCCCCACCGTCTTTTTACTGATGCACTGTTCGATCTTCTTCAGCGCCGAGTAGCCGGCCTTGATCTGGTCCTGGGTGAGTTTCCCAAGCGGTGCCTTCTGGGCGTCATACTTCATCTCCACCACCATGTCTTCCATGGCTTGGATGTTGCAGATCAGCTGGATCAAATCCTACAGGGAAAGCACAAACCTCTATCATGGAACGACCATCTTTATAAATTACATCTTTAGTTGATGACTCAACTAAAGACGTGGAGTGTCGTGGCTAAGCGGTCTAGCTCAAGTTCTGATGTTAGCAGCAGAATGTGGGTTCAAATGCCGGTCGTGACACTTGTGTCCTTGAGCAAGACACTTAACCATAATTGCTTATAGGGGCAGAGACAGTTTAACCAGTTCACGTCAGGAATATATTATTTTTTCCGGTCCCCCGTGCGGGTTTATTTGCAGTGAAAAATCAAAAAAAAATTCTAGCCATTAATAATTTTTTTTGTCAATGAAACTAAGTCCGGACACCCAAATAAACACCTTTACTCATTGACATTTCGAGAATTAAATGGCTAGTTTTTTAATTACGGTTATGTTTGTTCAGCACAATTAGACCGTTGGCAAGCTCCGATGCAACAGCCTATTAGCGACCAGCACCCGGTCGAACAGACGGCATACCCGGAGAGAGAGGAAAGGCCTCGTAAACAATGGATATAAATCTGTCTTTACAAATTCTTGGCTGGTACGTCAAAGGAACAGGTCTTGGATAAAGGGATTACGCAAAAATCAACAAAAAGAGTGAACTCGTTCATTGTTTGCAGTGCCTTTTGTCCGGGGCCACCAAACCGTGATCCCATGGACTCCGAGAAACGATTGCGTGTATACAAGTCAGGCGCCACGACGGCACGCCACGTGTGGCGTGTTGACAAGTCTCCCGGTAACACACACAAAAATCTGAATGCGTGTTTAGACGCTCTCCGATCCGCGGTTCAAACAAAAAATGCGTGTATACACAGCCTCCGATGCGAACTGGTTAACAACTGCCTTGTTCTGGAATAGTTACCCTTCCCAGTCCTATTTGCACTGTGAAGAGGCTGGTTATTAACTTGTCTTGTTTCGGTGCGAGGGGCTGGTTTCTTCAGTGTGGAGTCGTTGTAACAACTCAATGACTTAGTAGCCCCCACCTTGGATTGGCCACTGGCCTTGTGTGGGCGATTTGCATAAAAAAAACCTCAAAGACTCCAAGAAATTTGATTTACATATTTTTAAAAGGGAAAGTGCAACATGTGTAATTATCAGATTATCAAATTTACAAATAATTACCTAAAAATTACTTTGTGTAAAGTTGGTACCAGGTACCAATCATCCTTCAGACAATTCATTTGTCTGGAGTGCTTTCATCTTATTTTGTAGAGAAACAACATTTGTTCATCAATTATCAATAACTAGCAGGATGTTAAAAAAGAAAAATATGTACTGTTTTTTGTTGCTTTCATAAAAACAGAAGCACCGACTGTGATGGCATTGTCACAGGTTAGTTTTATGATATATTTCTTGAAAACTAGAAAGTTTAAATGAACATTCATTTAAATAAATATCAATGGTGTGCATTCAAACAGTATACTTACCTGAACTTTTTTATCCAACTTGGAGTCCACTTTCTCTTTCTTCACCTTTCCAGCATCAGGTTCATCGACTTCCTCCTGTAAAAACAAGAAAACTAGGTCAATCAGTTACTCTCCAATAGAAAAATTACATAAACAGGATTAACTCTAACCCTCTAGGCATTTTGGCTTGGAACCATCCCAAATCCTCCCAAATCCACCAACATGCAGTAAAAAGGTACCCCAATTGTTGGACTTTGATGGAATTGGTACACTAGCAAATGCAAAGCATCCATGGCTTGGCTATACAGTCACTGAATCCAACAAAAGCAGCCGGTGGAGTTTTGATGGATTTGGTACACACGGCTACATGCTCTATTCACTGGGCTATACTGTGGAGTACTGAATCCATCAAAATCAGGCAAAACCAGGAGAAGGATTTTGGAGGATTTGGGGGTAAGTCAGGGTTAATGCCACAGTATAGAACGTAATCCAATAAGACTGTAACTTACCTTGGCATCTGTGGAGTAATCCATCTTCAACATGTCATACTTCCCCGAGACCTTCTCAAAGCTGTGTCTCAATGACCACTCATTCCTCGTCTTGTCCCAGTACTTCTTCTCAAAGACGCTCTTGGCTTCTGACAGGTCATGGCCGCAGGAAACCATGGAGTGCTGACCAGCCTTCCCAACTATAAAAGAAAAGCTGGTGTCATTATCTTCAAGCATTATCCAGAATGCTGCTAAACATGTAGACTGGTCCTCTATCTATATCCTATCAAGGATATAGACAGGCTCCTGGCGTACCACTAAATGGATTTCATTGGATACGGTAACGCGTTGTGCTGAAGATCTGACGTCACGCTTCGAGGCTTGCATGCTAGCTATCAACCAAGGTCAAAGTTCAGCATCGGGAAAAATATGGTGGCTGCACGGCCAGGATCTGACATAATTCACGCGCCTCTAGCTCAAAGCATGACGTCAGATCTTCAGGGTACTAAACATGTAACATCAATAATTATTACAGGCATCCCAGTGCCTAATCTTCCAAATATAGGTTTTTTAAATAGGTTTTAAGCAAAATATAGATTATAAGTTTACCAAATGCCAAAATATAGGTTTTTATAGGTTATTTCCTGTGATTATGCAGTGTTAAGTAAAAAGATTTTGGTAAATTGCCTACCTTCTGAGTACCTTTTGCAACAAAGTACATTACTCCATACACTGTCCAGCAGAAAATCTAAGAGCGGTACACATGTTACAGTTTGGCTACTGTTTTGGCTACTTGGGAAGTAATTTTTCTTCAAAGACATGAGGATTTTATGAGGAAGTTGAAAATGCGTTGCAGGAGATTAAAAATATAGGTTTTGGGGGAGAAATAAAGGTTCCCATTTTGAAATACAGGTTTTTATAGGTTTTATAAGTTTTGCTGGGAGGCCTGTTATTATCTAATCTAATTACAATGATAGTATCCTACCTCGTCCCCAGCGGAACCAAATGTAGTATATCTTCTTGCCATTCTCCTCCAACAGTTGGATGATGTAATATTTGTTGTTGTTGTCCTTTAGATTTGTCTGTGGTGGTAAACAAAAATATGATATGCATTTCTTAAGTTTGGTGACAAACTGTGCTAACCATCAAAAATCCATCAAAATCCTCCAAGGGTCACTATTTTGGAAAAATTCAGCACTGTTGGAAACTGGCACTTTCACCTCTTCAAATGGGGCAAAAGTACTATCTGGCAACAAGTACAGGCCATAAGTGCTGAATATGAAAGATCAACAAAAATGCATGGTGCATTTTGAAGATAAGGGAATGTTTCCAAAAGTGCACTGATGGATTTTGGAGGATTGAGGAAGGTTCCTAGCCAGAATATCAAGGTGGTTAGGGTTAAAGAAAGAACCTCCTAGCTTCGCAACCTAAGCTAAAATTCCACATTAAAGAAAGAACCTGCTAGCTTTGAAACGTAAGGCTAATAACTACTACTTTGGTCATTTAGGTTGGTAAGCAGTTTGCAACAGCTAATTCTCCATTTATGAAATATATGTTTGTGTTTGCCGACTGAAACTTCTGAATGCATTTTCACAATTTTCTTGTCAACGACACAACATAATAAGCTGAATCTTTCGACAGTTTGTTGTTTGATATACATCTTTATTCACATAAAGTGAGACAGCAGAATATTTTCTTTTTAAAAAAGCACAAATTTATAAAATTCAAAGTCTTTTTAAACTAAATTCACTATCAATTTTTTGAACCCACTTTTTTTTAGTTGATGGTTTGTGGTCACGGTGCGTGAGTTGTAGTCTTCCTGTCCATGGGCTTTCCAATAACTATGACCTTCACCTTGCTTAAATGCGGTAACTTGTCCATGTGTCAAAGCTAGTACACAGCGCTCAGAAGGAAGGAAGCAAGCAAGGATGGAATGTGGGCCGACAGAAACGGATATTATTTGGGGTGCCATGGCAGAGCGGTTTAGTGCATCAGACTTGTGTTCTGACGGCTGAGTCATCAGAATGTGGGTTTGAATCCTGGCCACGACCGTGGTGCTTGTGTCCCTGAGCAAGGCACTTAACTATAATTGCTTCTCTTCACCCAGGAGTATAAATGGAGACCTGTGAGGGCAGAGATGGTAATTGTGTTTTGATTAAGCTCGTTGCCCTACACATTTGACAGCATGGGCTGCATACTCCCCAGGGAGTTGAGATGGTTCTAAGAATGATATAACTGGCCCGATGACAGGGGTAATAATGTTCATGCGCCATGAGCATCAAACTTGGTGGAAACCGGCACAAGAAAAGTGTCCATTATTATTATATACAGTACTCACCTGGTTAAGCATTGCATCATATATATCACCCCCTTCAATATAGACATGGGCTTTGCCTTCCATGCTGTGGCATTCAATGTCAACTGGCACCTTGTGTCCACTCGTGATCCGGACAGTTTTAATTTCTGTTCAAAAAGTTCAAGGGTTGCGAAATTGTTTTGAAACTGTTTTCAAGGTTGGGAAATTGTTTTGAAACCGCAGAGGATGGTTAGTCATGAAGGTTTATAAAAAGACCTGTGGATGTCATCAAACCACAGTTTGTGATCATCGCTGCATACATGAGTCATGCGCTAGTTATTACAATTAGCCATATTCAGCATTGTGTCAAATATTGTGTATGAGTTCCTTCTGCATCACACTGACTCCTACGCTTAGTTGGTGTTTTGCGTCAAGCTGATTTCTGCGCATATTAGTTAGTGTTTCATGGTCAAATGCTATGATTTTAAATTTTCTATTTCATCACAATCAACAGGGCATGGAATCGGAGTGCTAGTTTTAGATTAACTCAGTGACTGAAAATTATACCCAAAATTATAAGGTCATATTAACCCTTCTATAGGTTTAACAATCAAAGACACTCAAAATGTGTATGTCACTCCCAACCCATTGACTTTGTGCAGTGCACTCAAATAAATGCAAGGACATGTGGCTATGGTATCTCCAGCACTCTTATTAGGGGTAACAGTGCACGAACAGCTTGTCTGCAACATACTGTGTACACTGCCAAACTGGTAAAACCTGAAAAAAATACGACTTACACACTTAAGAATTAGAAACTTTGAAAGCAGTTATGGGTGTAGTTTTTTCGCACATAATAAGTTAATACTTTCAGCCTAGTACATGAAAGCGTAGGTCACAGGGAAGTATTTTTAAATATTTTTTTAACCCTAACTCCCTCGGCATTGTACTAAAACAATAAAAATCCTTCAAAATCCTCCAACTGGCTTTGTTGTCTAGGGAGTTAGGGTTAATATACACTGTTTTGTGTCAAAATACAACAAATTTGGCAATTGACATCGACTTTACATTAAAATACCATAGCCTTCTCTCAGAAAATGTAAACATTTTGGCTCTGCAATACTTATTTTCTTTAAAAAAAACATGTAAAATTGGAATAAAGTCATTTTTACCTAATTTTACATGGCAGATTTTCCGGCGAATAAATGATCTTTAAAAATTTATTTCTCAAGAACCGCTTACCCGATGTTGAAAATGTTAGTAACAAAATAAAGCATTCAGTGAGGTCTTTCATACAGAATCAAAATTAAACATGTGTAATGTATGCTTGTTTTTTTAGTGCTCTACCTACTCTTATACACATGTGTGAACAATTGGCAATGCAACCAAAAATACTCAAGTGACTGTCTGTGGAGTGTCGTGGCCGAGCGGTCTAGCGCACCGAACTCAAGTTCTGGTGTTGCCAGCAGCAGGGTGTGAGTTCGAGCCCCGGTCGTGACACTTGTGTCCTTGAGCAAGGTACTTAACCATAATTGCTTCGTCCTTCGGATGGGACGTAAAGCCGTAGGTCCCGTGTGTTGTGTAATGCACGTAAAAAAAAGAATGCGCCTTGAGCACCACTTAGTTGGTGGATACGTGCGCTATATAAGTCCACACATTATTATTATTATTATTACTGGGCCAAATTTCAGCCTGGGCATAGGAGGGTTAATACTGCATTTATGAGCCAGTAATTTTCAATCACTGTGTTCCTCTTAAAACTAGGATTTCGATTCCATGCGCTGTTGAAAGTCTGCTCTGGTCGTGACAATACTGCCCCTTTAATTGGAATACAACTTTGGAACTGATGACGAAGCCGTTTCTCTGAATGCGTATCAAGTAACTTTAAATGTTAAACCTTCCCATAGAGGAGAGGAATTATAAAATTATAATGAACTAAAAATTAAATCAGGGGTTTGATTTGACAAAAGTAAAAAATCCTGAAAAATGGGTAGCAGGCCTGGGTCTCCCTTTCGTCTAGTTTACAAAGCCCCCTGATCCTCCTGTGGGTAGCGGGCCTGGGTCTCCCTTTCGTCTAGTTTACAAAGCCCCCCTGAACCTCCTGTGGGTAGCGGGCCTGGGTCTCCCTTTGGTCTAGAGGACAAAGCCCCCTGAACCTCCTGTGGGTAGCAGGCCTGCGTCTCCCTTTGGTCTAGAGGACAAAGCCCCCTGAACCTCCTGTGGGTAGCAGGCCTGGGTCTCCCTTTCGTCTAGTTTACAAAGCCCCCTGATCCTCCTGTGGGTAGCGGGCCTGGGTCTCCCTTTCGTCTAGTTTACAAAGCCCCCCTGAACCTCCTGTGGGTAGCGGGCCTGGGTCTCCCTTTGGTCTAGAGGACAAAGCCCCCTGAACCTCCTGTGGGTAGCGGGCCTGGGTCTCCCTTTGGTCTAGAGGACAAAGCCCCCTGAACCTCCTGTGGGTAGCGGGCCTGGGTCTCCCTTTCGTCTAGTTTACAAAGCCCCCTGAACCTCCTGGATGTTTAGTTGTGGAGGATCTACAGACTCCACATCCCCGCAAATAAGAAACTAGAGGTTTGTACACAATACAGACTACTTCTTTCTTTCCTTGGTGGATACTTCTCTTCTTTCAAGAACATTTTGAGGCAAAGGGAGATTTGTAAAAAAAATCCTGAAATCAGGAGAAATCATAGGTCTGTTAAATTGTATAAACAATTATAACATGTCCGTACGTCAACCCTCCCCCCTTATTGAACAGCCCTGATGACATCACAAACACTGCATCTGCTGAACCATGTTAACTTTTCACACAATGTTCTTTTCCATTGTGATCTAACTGATTCGACTGTTGGTGATCAATGCAGTTTCAAAGGGATGCAATACAAAGATTTTTAGTCTGACCTGGTCCTTGACTTGGTCCCTGACTCTTTGTCTTCTTGGCTGACTTGGCTGGTTTGACCTCCTCCTCATCATCATCCGTGGGCTCTGTCTTAAATCTCTTGTTACTAGTAGAAGCTTTGTTACTTCTTGTTGTGCTTGAGTGAGCTCTCCTTGCAGGTTGGCTTTTGGCTGGTTGTGAAGGCGGAACTTTATAATCTGTGGGATACACGGTAATGAATGTAAGGCCGTGTCTGAATGATCGGCTACGGCTATGGCCGTTGGCAGCATGCGCCAGCAGTGAAGCATAGGCAGACACACTGATCTAGATATAGCCGAAGCCAAAGCCGTCAATTCGGAAGCGCCCTAACCTGTTACAATGATGTGTGTGTATGGTGGTTAGAAACATCATTCTTTCATCAAAATAGGGGCGTGTTTTCGCGACCCTTACGAGAAACTTGTTTCTGACATCATATTCTTGACCAGAAACAAGACGGCATAGCTACGCGAAAACATGAACGTAACCAGAAAATTGTTTTCAGTTTGTTCAATCATGAACATTTCTCAAAATAAACGGTGTAATTAAAAGTTTGGCAAAATAGAACTTACTCGTGAGTGCTAGTAATAAACTTGAAAGATATACTGCTATACGAACAATCATTCCATCATGTTTTAACAAATAATTAACAAAACTTTCGTTTCGTTTTTTACAATCCACCATCTTGAAACCAAGCGTAACCGATCACAAATTTTGGTTGACATTTGGTCAGAACAATGACGTCATTGCAGCACAACCGAACTCGCGAAAACGCTTAACCAATGACAGAAGCCCAAACATGTTTCTGTTTACGGTTGCGAAAACCCGCCCCTGGTAAACAGCCAATGACATTTTTGCGACTACAGTTCAACCTTTTATAAATGCTGAAGAACAAATGGTAAGTGAGTATCGTTGGTCAGTGGTTAGGTGTCAAACTAAACATTTCTATATTTATATATTAAAGGGGATATGACATAAAACACAATAAAGGGGTCCACTTTGCATCCGTCACGTTAGCAGTTTTTCCAATGGTTGTTATTTATTTTTAAGTACCTGAAACCAACCAAAAAGTGTTTCAACATGTGAATGGACATGCAGGCTTATACTAGAACTAATTTTAGTTGATTTATTTAATTTTTTCATTTTTTAATTAATTTTTTTACCCTCAAATTTCCATAAAAATTGGACGGAAAAAGTTACCTCACTTTTCCGTCCATTTGTTGATGGAAATTTTAGGGTAATTAAAAAAATAATAGTAATAATCAACTCAAATTATCTTTAGAATAAGCATGCATGTCTATTCAAATGTTGAAATTCTTTTTGGGTGGTTTCAGATATTAAAAAAAAAATTACAACCATTAGAAAAACTGCTAACGTGACGGTAGGAAAGTGGCCCCCTTTATTGTGTTTTATGTCATATATCGTCATGATCAGAGCAGGCTTGCGGCTTGACATTGAATCCTGAACTGATTTAGTTTTAGATGAACTCAGATGAACCCTATGACTGAAAGTAATACCCCACGAGCACGCACTGGCCTAGATAACAGGGCGTGTCAGATCCCATTACCATGACCGCTGCACCAGTGGCTGCATAATGAGCCCATGAACCTGTAGTTATGATATTGTACTTACATTACTTATGCAGCAGTTATGGTAATGGTTCTGCCGTGCCCTGATATCTAGGCCAGTGTGTGCGTGTGGGTATTATTTTCAGTCACTTGTGTCCTTGAGCAAGACACTTAACCATAATTGCTTCTCTCCACCCAGGGGTTAAATGGGTACCTGTGAGGGCAGAGTTGGTTGATTAGCCCTATATGCGCTGTAATGGCAGCAATTGAGCTGTATACTCCCCAGGGAGCTGAGATGGTTTCAGGAATGATTTATGAGCCTTATGAGCAGGGGTAATGATATAATGCGCCTTGAGCACCACTTAGTTGGTGGATACGTGCGCTATATAAGTCCACACATTATTATTATTATTATTATTATTATTATTATTATTATTATCTGAGTTCATCAAAAACTATCAGTTTGGGATTGAAAGTCAAGCTGCAATCTTGCTCTGATCGTGACGATATACCCCATTTAATTTTGATCAATGTAGTTTACAGTTTGGTTTCTATTCATGTTTCTTCACACTCATAGAGAATGAACGCTTTTAAAGACATTTTACAAAAATTGCACTGTGGTTTAAACTAAGTGTTCCAACAGTTATCTAGAGAAATCAAACAAATGTACAGACATGAAAGAAGATCGGAAGTATTCATGAGACTTCAGTGAAATTTCACAAATTTACCTATTTTGTGTCTCTCAACCTTTCGGGTCACTTTTGTTGTTACATTGCTCTGTTCCATTGCTTTGAGATCGATCTCGTAATCCCGCTGTGCTGCGACGATGTCAACACTGTCGTCCGAGTTCTGATTGGCCGTTTCCAGTTCGATGGAATGTGATACACTATAAGGATTCCAGTGGTTTTTCTCATCCTGCCACTGCCAAACAAAATCTACAAAAGATGAAACACACAAGTCGTTGATTAGGCACAAAAAAAACCTCTCCGGTTTCTGGTCACCGGTCGGCTTCAAAATCGGTGCGGTGATGCAATTTTTTTCTTTTTTTGGTGATTTTTTTATTTATTTTTTTGGCCAACAGGGAAATATGTGATAAATGTATACGTGATGACCAAATTTCCCATATACAAAGTATGGTGGCTAAGAGAGGCCTCACAAATCGGGCAAATGTTCATACCCCTGTGTGAAAAAGTTGTTTAAAACACAGAACGGCAGAATTCCAATCGATCCAGCAATTTTGGCTGCAAATGGAGCAACAACAAAAAAACAAAAACAAAATTAAAAATGCTGACGCACTGGTCTGAGGCGACGTGCACGGATACCAGAAACTGGAGACCTTTTTTTGGCCTCCCCCACATACCTCCAGACTCCCAATTCAAGCTTCTTCGTCTTTCTAAAAATTAGAGAATTATCCCTCCTACTTTTGGTATCTTTTTCATACAAGTTGATGCACCATTTGAAACCATTGGCTTTTGTGGTTTTGAATGGTGAAATAACTGTGTACAGTATTGATTCCCCCAAATGGTTTTGAATGGTAGGTCAGCTAATACAAAACCTTGTTTGGATATTTCCAAATGGTAGTACAGCTAATACAAAACCTTGTTTGGATACTTCTAAGTGGTGAATCAATGGACCCTCTATGCATTTGAATGGATTTGAATGGTAGTAAAGCTTGCTACCAACACTGTTCAAATGGTATCACCATGTGTGTACAAAACCAATGGGCATTTTGGTAAGTGGAAATTTTGAATGGTTTCAAATGGTCTATCAGTAGGAGGGTTAAATTGCAAACTGCTTACCAACCTACACTGTAGTATTATAAATGCAAAATAATGGTTATTGGCCTTATGTTTCAAACCGAGCAGTTTCTTTCTCAAACCGCTAGGTTCGAAATGTAATAACCATTATTTTGCTTCTAAAAAAAAATTGTTAGAAAATTTCAGTTTTCTATTGTTAAAAGTGGCAGCTTTATACAAAAAAAAACTGTTGGCTTGGTGTTTAACCTATTTATGAGTAACATTTGTTGTTCTTGTACTGGCTTCTGCTGTTGACTGTTTTTTTATCACAACAATTTGTATGGAGTTGGTTTTAGTTTTGGTTTTGGTTTTAGTTTTAAATTTGGGTCCAATTTAAAAAATGAAACGAATCTATGCATCACTGTCAGGCCTGAAATTTCATGGATGACACAGAAGCCATTGCCACTGCTGACCTGGTCTTGGCCATGGTGTTCCTTAACCCTAACCCCCTAGGTATTTTGGCTAGGAACCTTCCTGAATCCTCCAAAATCCATCACTGCACTTTTGGAAACATGCCCTTATCTTCAAAACGCACCATGCATTTTCATTAATCTTTCATATTTAGCACTTATGGCCTGTACTTCTTGCCAGGTAGTAATTTTGCCCCATTTGAAGAGGTGAAAGTACCAGTTTCCAACATTGCTGTTCCCAAAAAGTGCCCCATGGAAGATTTTGGAGGATATTGGGTGGTTAGGGTTAAACATATTCCCACAGACATTTTGATTTTCTAATTTAAAGTGCCCTTTACTCAGGAAAAGTGGCCTTGCAAGAATGAAATTGCAGGGCTGCACTGTTTCGTGTGGATGCGCTGGATGACCCAAAATGATACAAAAGAACTTCTCAAAGACAATTCTCACAATCTCCACTGTCGTCTTTGACGGCGCATCGTATCCTCCTCTCCCATCCCGTCTTGCAGTTCCTCTGGACCATCTTGTCTAGTTTAGCCTCAATCTGGACAGCATTTATGGTCAGTTTCACACTCTTCTTGCCGCTGTCATGGGCCCCATTTATCGCATCGTTTTGTTCAGCTGAGAAGGCTGTCCACTCGCGTTTGTCTCCCTCATATTCCCAGCCTAGTTCTAGGTTTGTTGCCATGGCTATAGATGAACCTGAGCATGAAAAACATTAACAAACTTTTAACTTTAAAATGCCTCAAGTCAACTAACATCTAGGTACTGGCCCCCCAACAACAGAAAAAATCTAAACTTCTTAACTGTAGTGTTAGTGTTAGGGCCCCTAACACTAATAACAGTTAAGAAGTTTAGATTTTGTTACTCTTGACTTGGAAAAACAAGACACACAAATCTTGTTGAAATACTGGATTTAAAAGCTATTTATCATGAAACGCAGTATCGTGCCGTCATATGTTTTCGATCGACATGTATTTTCGATCCCCCACTTTGATTCCCTTTTACCACGAGATAGTGGGAGATCCAGTGACCAGAAGCTCTGTTGTAACATCCATGCTCCGTGCTATCGGCAGACTTCAACATGTTGAGAATAAAGTTCCCTGTCATAAGTGACACCCAAAAGTTTATATAATGCTTAATTTTTGGTATAGATCACTAATGCAATATTTTACTAATAATCAAATGTGTCAAAGAAACACAATCCATTGTCAAATATTCCAAACGTAAGTTTCGTCTGCCAGATAAAGTTTCATTTTTCTAAAGTAGCATGATAGATCACGTGATGTTGTTGCTATTTGAGATTGTATGGCGTGCCAATATTGGAATAAAATTAAGTTTATCTCAAGTGGAAATTACATTGTTATATTCTTCTTTGTTTTACTGCAGACTGTGATCATTTCTGATGAGCCCGATAAACATGATCTGTCCACATTTTTTTGGAAAGAGAAAGAAGTCAGATAAGCCTCTCTCACTACAGTGGTTTTACAGCTTCATGAAACGCTGGCCAGAACTCAAGGTGCAGAAACCCAGATCACTCGAGATAATGAGAGCTAAAGCTACTTCTCTGGAGACAGTCAATAAATACTTTGACGAACTGGAGCACATTTTGAAGAAATATAACCTGAAGGATCGACCACAGGCCATCTACAATATTGATGAGAAGGGCATCATTGAGAACCATACACCTCCGTGTATTGTATCCTCACGCCAAGAAGTACCTCCAGCAGTAACCATGGGTAAATCATCTACGACAACAGTAATTGGATGTGGGAATGCTCTTGGTATGGCATTGCCCCCATTTTTCATATTCAAGGGACAGCGTATGCGTAAGGAATTCTTGTCCGGTTCTACTGCTGGTACAGGAGGGGCAGTCAGTGACTCGGGCTGGTCTAACTCTGACATTTTTCAGAGATACCTTGAAGACCATTTCAGCAAATACTCCATTCCAGCTACATCAGATAACCATCTCTTGATATTGTATGATGGACATAAGTCTCATGTGTCACTATCACTCATTCAATGGGCACGGGAGAGAAATATCATTCTATTTGTACTTCCAGCACACACTTCACATATTCTTCAGCCGATGGACGTTGGATGTTTTGGACCATTTGAAAAATCCTCAATGGTATGAGACACACTCATATGGCACCATGCAACATCTGGAATTGACAGGTACTCCCTATGTGAGATAGCTTGCAAGGCATATACATGTGCACTTACACCAAATAACCTGCAAGCATCATTCCGAAAGTGTGGCATCTACCCAGTTGACCCGATGTTCTGTGAACCAATCAAGCTTTCTGCCAGCAACAGTTTTCACTTCATCAACAGTTAATTGTCCAGAAAACATTTCAGCTACTTCTTCCACATCTGTCATGGCAGCTGAGAAACCTACGGCTGATGACACTCCCGACAGATGCACCAACTTTTTCAGGAAAGCTGAGCGGTGCTGACAGAGAACACTAAACAAACAAAGAAGCGTAAAGTTCTTAGCGCTGTAGTAGGAGGTAAAGCCATCACTGAAGACACAGTTGTAGATAACATCAGGAAACATCAGGAGCAACAAAAAAAGAAACCAAAGAAATCTGTCACCAAGAGTTCACCAAAACCCAGTACTTCTGGAACAAGTCATCAGAACAGAAAACCAAGAAATCAACCACCTGTTGTTATGGATGACGAAGACAGTGATGCTGAATCTCAAACAACTGATCCCAAAGACCTCTGTTGCAAGTGCAAAGGTTGCAACCAACAGAACTAAGAAATATTGACTACATTTCCTTTGTTTCATGGGCACAGTGCACATATCCTGACTGCAGTCACTGGGTACACTTAAGATTTTGCACACCAGTAAGTGTTGTTCGCAGGCATTCGATATTTTGGTGCCCTTGCCACCATCAGTCAGAAGAATAAAAACCGAAACAGATAAAAAAATGAAGGGTACTATAAAATTGTAGCAAATATTATTTCAACAAGTAAAAAAGAATACAAAATGAAAACAAATATTGCCATTCATTGTTAAACTTGCCATTCAGTTTTCATTGAATAGGAAAATTTCCTTGTTGGTTGCAAGAAATATTAAACTTCCACTTTCCTGGCTGTGTTGCCCCCCCCCCCCCCCCCCCCCAAAAGTAATAAGTAAAAAAAAAAAAAAAAAAGATATAATATACAAGAGGCAATCAATAAAATAACAATGAACAATATTAAGAACAATAAAAAGATATCTCATCACACACACATCAGTTAATGGTACAGGCTAAAATGACCAAAATGATCTCAGGCTCTGCTGAGCTCCTCCCTGTGTGGATTTCACCATTGAAACTGTAAAATCATCGTTATGGATAATGGATCCTTAATCATTTCCCTGGTCAAAAACGTTTTTGACTTTATTTATTAACTAAAATAATCGTCTCACTAGCGGCAGTGGAAGTTTGGACAACACTTCCACCATTTTTGAGACATTTTGCATGCCATACTAGCGTCTGAAGTTGATGTAGAATTGCCGTCCAATGAAAGGATCGAAAACATATGATGGTGCTTCCATCCCGCGTACACTGTACCACTGTAAATGGCGGACGATCTTTCGGAACGAAAGACTGCAACTACGAGGATTTCAACAGGTTATGAACTGAAATTGTCATATTAAAAGGTTGGTTAAATGATTTTTTTAAATTCCATTTAGTTTCTGCTTCCGAACAATTTTCCCGTTATCCGATCGAAAACCCATGACACCAGGATACAATAAGCCTTATCCGATCGCTAATAATAGTAATAATACTTTTTAATAGCAGCTGCAAGGAATTGTGGGATGTCTGTGGGCGCAACAGCGCCACTGCATGCCGCGCGGACAAACAAAATATTATTGACGTCACAAAAGCTGCGCCAAACAGATGCCCCTTTATCCCTGTATGCTTTGCGGCAGTTGCTTCAGCGCTATATTACATTAGCGATAAGGATAATGTATGCATATACAGTATGTAGGGCCTACTGCCAATTAATGGCAAATGCCATGCCCATGGCCATGTACAATTGATAATAACAATTGTAACTAATACCACAACTGGTCAACACAGTTTTACATGATTAAAACTTAGTAATTAAGCCTTAGTAATGCGCCTTGAGCACCACTTACATGTAGTTGGTGGATACGTGCGCTATATAAATCCACACATTATTATTATTATTATTATTAACGTTATTTAGGCCTACCTGCCTACCGTAGGGTTTTGGTTTGGGCTAGCCCCATAAATGTGGCACGGACACGCGGGGGGCGGCGTGTCCGTGCCACATTTATGGGGCAAGGTTTGGGCATGGTTTGGGCTTAACCAGTATTAGTACTTAACATACCTTGAAAAAAGTACAAAACCCCAGTTCTAAATTTTGTCAAACAGTCGTGGTATTTCACATCAAAACGTATTTTAAAGTTACCTGAAAATAGGCGAAAATTCCACTCCTACTCCTACTAAGTAGCAGAAATGACACTTACATTACCCGCGCCACTTTTTCACATGTTCAGGCAAGTTCGTGACGTCATATGGCAGTACTAGGTACGTATAGGTAGGTATGCATAAACTTGTTTAAGTCGGTGGAGCTACGGAGGAAGGAAATCCCTAGACTGGTCCGTTGTCTTTATCCTGTCTTTATTCTCGAGGATTTGACACACAGCCCATGACTGAGCAGAAAGCCCGTTCAGTTTTGCACAGTGGACTGGATGTGTCTAATGCAACGTAAAGCTAGTGTTGATTTCTGAAGTCTAGGTGCTGAATGAACACTGTGACAGAGTGCCACCCCCCCCCCCCCAAATGTCCCTATACACTAACACACTGTTGTTCTATTGTTAACGGACCTCTCCCTCCACGAAATCCTCTAAAGAATTCCTAAGATTCCTGGAACACAATGAAGACACAATGGGAGGGGGTGCACTCTGCCGCATATCGAGCATCATATGTAATTTTGTTCATCCACCCCCATTGGCGGATCCAGGGGGGCTAAGGGGCTATAGCCCCCCCTAAAGTCGTAAAAAAATAAATAATAATAATTAAAAAAAAAAAAAAAGAGAGAGAGAGAGAGGGGGGAGGGGAGGGGAGAACGCACTCCCATTCCCACAGGGTGCAGGATAAACATAAGGAGTTGACCTACTTAGTACTGTACTGAAAAAAAATTGTTTTTGATTCTCAGCCCCCCCCCAAAAAAAAATGTTCTGGATCCGCCCATGACACCCCCCCCCCCAAAAAAAAAAAAAAAAAAACTCTGAGATGATGACGCGGATAAAGGACACAAATCTATTATGAACAGTTTTGGTTGTGTGTGTGGTGAGGGCGGGGAGGGGGTGAATTTATTGGTAGCATGCAACACAAATAACGGTGAAGCTCTAGGCCGTTACTTGATCTCTGTGGTGTGATCTGAAGAATTATTTTTTACCATAAAACAGGATTATTATATCTATTTTATGGTGTATTTTTAAAAATAATAATAATACGCAGGGTTTTAGGAAGGGTTGATGAAACTAGCAAGAACTGTATAACAAGTGGAACCCCTATGACAGTATTGGGAATAATATATCGGCCTACCTAATAATGTAATGGGATGACTACTACAACCATCTCTCAATATAATGGAGATCAATGTTCGCCACACAGATTGTTCGCCAGCGTCTAGTTTCTCTAGGACAGGAACTAGCTTAGCGTGTAAACGGCCTGTCCCATGATACCCCCATCACGGTAGGCCGGGCAGGGGGAGCACCACCCGTAACCAAGCTCGTTGTCCGTGCGCGCATTTGGCGTACCTTGCAAAAACTGAGGTGTTAAAATAATAACACTAGTGGTGTCAACTTTATTCTTCCGTGGTGTTTATATTATGGGACTTTCCTAATATAACCACCAATGGTGTAGTTTTTAACACCACAGTTTTTGCAGTGTACAATGCCATGCTATGGGCTACAGCAGGCTGGCACACTTCATGTAGGTAAGCATGCCAGTCAACTCGACCCCTGGCAAACTCGCCCTTTACAATCTCGCCCCTTACAAACTCGCCCTTTACAATCTCGCCCCTTACAAACTCGCCCCCTGCTGGTACAAACTCGCCCCTAACTCTGTAAGGGGCGAGTTTGCCAGGGGCCGAGTTGACTGGCATCCGTAGGTAATAGACTTCTGGTATTATATATAATTAGGGCCTATATATTATACCCCTCCTCAACCCTTATCCACTGCCCCCTGGGATTTGAGCCGGATGATACAACCACGTGCACGGGCAACAAATCCTCAACCAAGACCCAAAGCGTTGATCGACATCCTTGTGGAAAAAGGCACACATCAGCAGATGGTTTACTGGGAATCAGAATCAGAAGCTAGCCTATAAAGGGAAAGTCCAATGGACCTCTGACGTCACTGAATTATGAGGTTGAAAGTCAATGTCATGGCAGCCCCCATGTAGTAGGTACTTAGAAGGTATAATGAATTTATTGTGTCCCTTCATAAATTCATTTAGGCACTTATTTAGTTGTCAAACTAGGCTCCTTACTATTATTTTGTGACATATCTCAATTTTATGTATCTGTTGCTTTACTTTCTTTTAAAGAAATTATCGATGCTCCAGTGAAAACAAGTGTTAGGAAATTGCCGGTAAAAATAGCTAAAAACACGGGCGAAAAATTGGTTTGCATCTCATCTATCGCGGAGATTATGGTTCTCATAAGAACCATATATAGGTCTTCTCTACGTTCTGACAAGCGTTCTCTAGTCATCTTCAGGAAACCGAAGATAGTTTAGAGATGCTTCTAATAGGCTCTTGTTGGAGCGATACATCTTAAAATAATCTGTGTTTCTTTTTCACAGGCTTCTTTATTTTCGTTGAAATCGAAGTTTTCTTAAGTCTGGGTGCCTTTGACATTCCAAATTCCCCATGAAGGCTTGTTTCTAAGTCTTCAGCGGTAAAAATGATCGCTACATATCACGCTGGTTGGAGACGGCCCGAACCATTTTGCCCTCGTCAACCGCACTTTTTGTGGCCCAAATTTTTCGTAGTGCCTCGTCTTTAGGGAACATATGGAGGCTTATACCTTCGCTAAGAGTATTCCTACAGCCTGCTACGACACATCTTGTAGGCATGATGTATATTTTCAAGGAAATTTAGGATGAACATATGTATACACATATAGGCCCTATTGGAGTTTTGACATAAGCGCATCGGACACGTACACACACAAACAAACAGCTGTGCATTGCTAGGAAATCGTTCTTTAACTGACGTCACGGTATCACGTGATGCATTACATCACTCAATTGCCAATAAAGTGAGGGGCTTGTGAAGTGGCATAAAAGTCTCCAAAATGAACAGAACAAACTTCAATTATGAAAAAAAACTGACAAATATCTTGTTTTATTATGCAAAACACATTTATTAACAGCCACAATAGTTTTTATTTCTGTGATCCTTTATGTGCATCCCGTTTAACTGTGTGTAGACATGAGTTACGTTGTGTATGTCGTGAACAAGTTAGTTTGAACCTACAGTGCTCTGAATTTTTACATGATTTGGGGTACAAAAGTTGATCCTGGTTTGGTATCACTGGCGTAAATCCGTGATGAAAAGTGGGGGATGATTTTGAAATTTGGGTGCACGGTATAGCTTGAAGTTCTGCATGTGTATTTTTATTATATATATTTTTTTCAACGCATGGAAAACTCTGGAGGTGATTCTATGGACCATCCCCCGGTCCAAAAAGTTGAGTGGGGGGATATATCCACCATCCCCCCAGGATTTACGCAGGTGGCGTGACCTGGCGACTCTCTGCTGCCGATCAAAAAATATATAGGCCTTGGCTATTACTTTCAACACCAAATAAACGCAAACTTTAACACAGTGTAAACGCACGTAGGCCTACTGCATGCAGCAATAACAGTGACCTCTCGACCGGCAGCAGAAGTTGTCGCAAAGACGGCGTATAGGCAGGAAGGCCAACTGTTCATGTTAATAATATAAACTTATTACTAGTGTGAAGCTGATGTTGGCAAAAAAGGTGAAAAAGTTACACAACGTAACAAACTGAAACTTTCACAGGATGTTTTTTTTTAACGTATAGGCCTATCTCTATTCTAAGAGAGTAAGCATGTACTCTTAAGGCACTTTTGCCAACATTACCAATACGCCCCATACCTTGCCTTTAAGACTATCATAATGAATGAAATGGATACTTATTATTCTGATTTTGTTGCTCCGGGTTTTCTGGAAATTTCGTTGGTATAGTCATGGAGGAAGTATAGTCATGGACCCAGGTCATTGCTCTATGGTATTGGGGGTCCGTGATTGGCCGGAATTACGTGCTGCAAGGGGCGTTGCACTTTGTCACGGACTGATGATACAATATTGACGTACATTACATGTACGTCAGATCAGTAGGTGTACCTCCACACACCAGCACACAATTCCCCCGCTTGTAGATTCTTGCGTGGCGCTCGTAGAGTGCTATCAATTTTGTGCTAAAGATTTGAAGTGAAACGGCCTTCGTTTTGGACATGACTCATCGACCTCCTAAATACGTGGATTGCCTGACATAATTCCCCCCAAAAAGTTACTATAACAAAATCAAAACAAACTTAGGCCCCCCGTAATAAACAAATGGTTAAAACAGATGGCATCCACCGGATACGTCATATTTACAATCATCAGTTAACACAAAAAATCCACGCGTATATAAAGGGGAACCGTGATTCAATACTTACTAAACTTGTGGTTCTGAAGCCGATCGCAGTAACTGCAGGTCTTAACACACAGTTTGTTGTGAACCTCGCGGGACAATCCTCACATACCGACCCCTCTCTTTCATCATATTTCCCGGCACGATGCTTCTCCTTAGAGCGGCTCTGTTGTCCGTCTTTGTCGGAGTCCTGGTCAGTGGACAAGGTATGTGTATTATACTTTGGTGGTAATAATTATAACTGTCTTGTTGTCAATAAAATTGTTCCTGCTCAGCGTTAATGTCGTTTTTATGTTCAAATGTATTTCGTCACAAGCTGATGCCCTCATAGCCTGTGTCGATCATTATCTAATTGTACTGTTTTGTGAATAAGCTTGTTATGGAAATAAATGTAAAATGAATTGAATATATATTTGCTATAATGTAAGCGATGCGAAATTCATATTCGTAATCTACAGTGTCTTCAGTATACTGAGTTGAAACCTGGGAAAGTTTTAACTTATATCATCGTGTTGTTAAAGGAATAGTACACCATTGGTAAACATGGCAAAACCCTCTCTTATGAGTACGCAATTAAGATACATATTAAGAAAGTGTGAAAGCAGCCCAAGCAGCCCTGGGAAATTTTCGCATGGAAAATAGTTTGATAACTATATATAGGTCACAGAACAACCACACTGCAAAAAACGACCAATTGGGAAACTATGGAACAATATAAACACCGTGGAAAATAAGTGGAAACCAGTGGTGTTATTTAAACACCGGTTTTTGCAGGGCACATGCACTCTTCGCTTCTTTACCCTGTGAAAACTGTGGTGTTGAAATAACACCAGTGGTATCAAATTTATTAGTTCATTTCTTAATATTCCCAAATTCAAATGTTTACCAAGCATGGATACACCTTAGATCAGTATAAAGCTCAGTACAAAGATGAAACGTCATAATTTGTAGCAACTTTATCTCCAAAGTTTTCAACATTTTTAAGGTCGTACAGAGAGTACTACTTTTCAAGACCCCCCCCCTCCCCCCAAAGTAGTACTTTTCAACATTTTTTTTTCAATGTTGATGCGCATGTTTTATATAACATCAACATTTAAAGTCGTACGCGGCCTCCGACCCCCCTCCCCCCCGTCGTACGCTTTGTACGACCATTAAAATGTTGAAAACTTTGGACGGCCCCTTAGTGTGCATGTACTTTACAAAATTCGGGGTGTCATCTTTATTCATCCATGGTGTAGTCTTTTAGCACCTCAGCTTTTGCTGTGTTAATGTTTCTCTTCAACGAACATTTTCCGTACACAACTGTGGTGTTAAAAGAACAACACAAGTGATGTACGTAATAAGACTGTGCCTGGTATCCAAATACCCGGATACCCGACCGAAACTATCATTACCCGGTTCCATTTGTCGGTTATATAAATACCCGTAAACGACTGTTTAAAATTCCGACTAATAATTTAAGCCACACACATGGAAATCTCCGATTTGTTTTTTTAAAAATCGCAGTTATTGGATTAGTGCCAGTGTGGGAAAATGAACTCTTTATGAATGTGTGTGGGGAATGGGGATGCTACGAGTCGTTTTTAATATCAGACAGGAAATTATTATAGTCCACATTTATTTTAACTCTAAAAAAGAGAAACTTTTGTACATTCGGTAATATTTACGTGTTTTTACGGGTACCCGTTTATCCGAAGATTCCCAATTTCGGGTATTCGGTTCCCAAAATAACCGAAAAACCACAGCCTTAGTAATAGTATATGGATTAATAAATTGACATCTCTAGTGTTTTAATACAGTGCTGAGATAATAATCGGGAAGGCAAAATAAAATGCATTTCCCCAAATTCTCCCCCACCATACCATCAACCCCCATATGGAATAACATTTAGATGTTTGGTTTCTCCATTAGTCTAGCCCACTGCCACGAAGCCGTTTTTTCACTGAGGTAGTTTTTATTCTGAAAATCAACATACAAATCAAAACTGGAAATCTATCATCAGAACACAAGTGAAAGTCTAAATTGTTATTGTCATTTCCCGGTTCAACCGGACACCACTCATGCATACCATGTCGCAATTCTTTCAGTGTCTATAGTTTTCTAACTTCTGATTTGATCACTTTGGGTTACCGTCACTTGCTGGTCATGGAAATAGGGTGAAAAGAGGGCAGGGATGTAGGGGGGGGGGTTCTGGTGAGGTTTTTGTGCCTCAATAATCGTTTTAACTTCAGAGAGATGAATACTGCAATGGCGTGGTATGAACAGCCTTTATTCTCGAATGATCCGTTTATGAGACAAAATATTGACTGTCTAGATTTGTCTAAACTTCTGTTATAATAACTGTAGGGTGAAGGGGGGGGGTTTGATGGGGCATGTGTCTCAAACTTTTTAATTTTCTCTTTTGGAAGAGTTTAATCTTGCCGTCGTTATATATACATAACAGCAAAAGAAACGTCACCCCTAAAACCATTTATTATTTTCATTTTATAATTAATATAATTTGTTTAATGAAGAATATTATGAGTATGGAGTGTAACACGAACACAATGTTGCAAATTTGGTTGACCTCAAAACTCGTCATGCATGACGTCTGAGGACACATAAGCTAAACATGTTCTCATACTTATCAAAATTTAGGGGGTGACGTTTCTTTTGCTGTTATGTATATATATATGTATATATATATATATATATATATATATATATATATATATATATATATATATATATATATATATATATATATATATATAAACGTATCCTTGAATGATCCGTTACAAAATTCATAAAAAAGGGAAAATGGTTTAGTGCTAAAAGTTAAAATGCACTTGAAAATACACAAAGAATGACACGAACAGCCATTAATTTTATGCTCTTCATGACAGACCAAAGCAGAAGGTAATTTTTTATAATTGATGTAATTCTTTCGATGGGTTAGTTGGAGATAGATGAATAATAATATTATTTTTGCCTTTGCCAGCATATAGCACTATAGGCCTATATACTCAGTGCAGTGCAAGAAGTAGCTGGATGGCCATCAGGAATTAAATAAAAACCTGTACAATTTTGATTCCGTAATCTATTATCTAGATAACTGCTTTCCAATCAACCCGTGCCGGAATGACGGAACATGCACCTTGAAACCTAATGGTGATTCATTCTGCCAGTGCGTGGAAAGAAATGAAGGAGATTTTTGCGAAATTCCATCCAGTAAGTACACAAATTAACTAATATATATTAACAATGTTATTTCCTGGATACTATACAACCAGTCCAGCCTGTCAATCACACAGGACAGATTCACTGATAAGGTCAAACTATACCTAACGATTTGTTTTTGTATAATTATTTCAGCTGGATTGTGCACCGATCCTATCCGCAACTTCTATGGTGAAAAACAGGGTATTGTCACGTCGCAAGACTTCCCCAATGTCTACCCTAATTCCCAAAACTGTCCTTACTTCATCGGAGCCGCCGACGCCAAGAAAATCGAGATCACTTTTCACTTCCTGGAGCTGCAGGATTTGAATGACGAGCTAGCCGTTGGAGTGGGCTCTGTGGCTGATTTCCAGAAAGCCACTTACACGTTCGACAAATTCGTGTACAACCCTGTACCGGAACCCATTGAAATGATCGGGGACAGGATGTGGCTTAATTTGTACACAGATAACAACGTACAGAACAGGGGATTCAATATAAGCTACAGAATAGGTTGGTAAAAAACATATTCCCAAGTGAATAATAACATACGTATATTTATAATGCACGGTCACTACTTAGCCATGATTTTTCCCCAAGGAAATAAACCATCACCGTTTCTCACGAAGGGACGGACAAGTAGAATATGATCGTTTTGTATTATAATAGGTTTTGTATTTTAACTTATTTTAACTATTTGGTTTTAAAGCATTTTATTCTACTATCCTGACTTGCTATCACCGTCAAAACATGCTTAATTTCTTAATTACGTTAATATTATTATGCAAGGGGCCGACATCTTAAACTGACTTTTTCGTTTTCACGAAGAGACGTAAACATGTGATATCTTCGGCTCGATCCTTATCGCCCCGGACCACGCCCAAAACGGTCATTAACCTGCTCAAGACCGCTCAACAAACTTTTATTCCCTTAGGAAAGTGACTTACGTGCATCTAGGCCTACCGATTGAACACGAAATAGCCGATGAAGAGCAAAATATACGGAATATAAATTATATTTTTGAAAAACATTTGAAGTATAGGCCTATATTCAAATAATAATTAAATTGTTTGATCATCTGTGACATGGTGAAGCATTATTATTTATGAATTACATTATTATTTTGTTTCTTCACAGACGGGGATGAGTGTTTGCCAAACCCGTGTTTACAAGAGGAAACATGCATAGATCTTGAATACTCTTACACGTGCACAAATATAGAAAAGGGTAAAGTAACATTAATACCATATTTCTCAATATTGTAATAATTTTAAGTCTTTTTCATTCCAGAAGATTCTCCTTAAAAGAAAGGTACAACTTTGGCTATTATCAGATTATCAAATGAATTAAAAGCCCACTCGGTACAAGTTGGTACATCAATCAATCTGATAAAATTATTTCGTCTGAAGTGCTGACTTCTAAAACAATATAAATTGTTATGTCGAATTTTCCCGGAAACATTTTGTAAAACATAAAAACAAAAAACATGTTTTTCGCTGTTTTCTCAAAAAACATGAGCACCCATTGTGATGAAATGTTCACAGGTTATAGTTTTATGCTATATTTCTTGAAAACTAAATGGAGGAAATGAACTTACGTTGCCAGATACCAATGCCGATGTACCGGTACCACATTGTATACCTGGCGCTATACTAGCACCAATACAATGATGCCTGAGGATAAGTGTGAAGAACGTCTATAAACACTGTATTTAAAAATATAAACAGAAACATTGTGATTATTTTGGGAATAGTTTGTTGAATTTGTTCCCATTTATTAGCTCAAAGGAATCAATAGTGTGTACAGCAACAAATAGTTGATGTTGGGTATAGATGTTTGGTAAAACTTGTAGCTTTGCATGGTGAGGATGATAAGTAAGACTAATTGCGGTGACACCATGTGGAATCTCAATTGAGTAGTAATTAGTTCTGAAAAGAACTGGAGGTACAACTCGACGTTTCGATCAGTATGCTCTGATCGTCCTCAGGAGAATGCCGGACTCTGGAAAATGTTGCTGCTTAAGTAGACTGCTGGAGGATCATCCCATGAATGGATGCTGGAGGATTAGTTAGTATTAGTTAGTATTACTATTAGTTAGTATTGGTCGCCAAATGTCGCTGATGAAGAAGCCGATGTCCTGTGGCACAGTGTCGTGTTTGACGATCTCGATGGCTTCTCTGATGCGTCTGTGGTGCCATGCGTCACTGTGCCACAGTCACTGTTACTGTGCCATGCGTCACTGTGCCATGCGTCACTGTGCCATGCGTCACACGACACTGTGCCACAAGACATCGGCTTCTTCATCAGCGACATTTGGCGACCAATACTACAGACTGAAGGATCTTCTATATCCAAAGTCCATAACCCACCCCAGACTGAGGGATCTCCTATATCCTAAGTCAACCACCCGCCTTCCCCCTGTGCTTGTTAACAACTGATTCAGTTCAGTGAGCACACACTCCTCTCCCCCAACCCCTAGGATCCTAGTCTCAACAGTTCCCGCCTGCGCGCCTCAACGAACTAATCCTCCAGCATCCATTCATGGGATGATCCTCCAGCAGTCTACTTAAGCAGCAACATTTTCCAGAGTCCGGCATTCTCCTGAGGACGATCAGAGCATACTGATCGAAACGTCCAGTTGTACCTCCAGTTCTTTTCAGAACTAATTACTACTCAATTGAGATTCCACATGGTGTCACCGCAATTAGTCTTACGTATAGATGTTTTGAACATTTCCAACTTTTTTATTTTGGCATTTATATAATTTTCATATTTTCTTACTTTTTCAGGTACTTGCTCTTCAAACGCATGCAAGAATAATGGGGTATGCAGCGTGACACAAACGGGCAAACCATACTGCAAATGCTTAGAAGGATTCGAAGGCGAATACTGTCAAACTGTTTACAGTAAGTGTAGGCCTATACAAGTCATGGCTTAGAGAATATTCAATACACGTTTTAGGGAAAGTTGCGCATTGAGGTTGTTTCTCTTCTGAAATGGTAACCACGTGTAGACACAATGCCAAAGGCTATAGTGATGTTATTCGCGAAACAGTGAACACCCTTTTAAAATACAGTAAAATACTAAATAATTTACATCAATTTCTTAAATGATTTTTCCATTTTTGACGTTTCTCCTAGACGGCATCTGTGCCGATGCCTCTCGGAATTTCTACAATCAGCGGTCGGGAGTGATAACATCCCCCAACTTCCCCGCTGTCTACCCCAACAACCAGGACTGCGCCTACTTCATTGGGGCTCCCGACGCCAAGAAAGTCGAGATCACCTTCCACTCGCTTGGTCTGCAGGAATCGCGCGACAATGTAACTATCGGGAACGGGCCAGCGGTGGACAATTCACGGAGTGTGTACTCGTACAGCTTGCCGTCTTATTCAGGGCCTAACGCTACACTGCCCGGTCCTGTGAATGTGATAGCGGACAGGACGTGGATCAATCTACAGACGGACACTGCCGATCAGAACACGGGCTTCAACATCAGCTGGAGGATAGGTATTTAAAAATCCTTCTGTATGTCATTAATTAATATACTTCGACCGAAAAATAAAATCCCCAACCTCCAAAATTTCAAATACTGTATTATTAAAAAAGGATATTTTGACCTGGATCTCGGGATATTGGCTTAAAAAGAAATAACTCCTTATATTTGATTTAATAATTACATTGTAAACAATTTCTGTATTTTTACAGAGAAAATTTCACAGAAACAGGATGGTTTTTTTTTCCACAACACTTTAAATGTAAAAAATACATTTTTCTTGGATTTCAAATAACAAATTGCCTGTATTTTTAACATATGGATGTAAAATTATTTTACAGATTTTTGTAAACTATAAAAGTAAATTGGGGCGTTATCTTAAAAAAAAAACCATCTGTATTTTTACATCAAAGTGTCTGGCGATGCTGCTGCCATCACTTTTGATGTAAATTTACAGAATTTTTTTTACAGTGTAGCCTAACAATAATAATACTGTAACAACAATAATAATAACTTACATAACGCATGTATCCATCAAACTGGTGCTCAAGGCGCATTACATTATTATCCCTGCTCATCAGGCTCATAAATCATTCCTGAAACCATCTAAGCTCCGAGTGGAGAGTATACAGCTCAATTGCTGCCATTTCGGCGCATATGGGCTAATCAAATAGGCCTACAACAACCAACTCTGCCCTCACAGGTACCCATTTACCCCCTGGGTGGAGAGAAGCAATTATGGTGAAGTGTCGTGGTCAAGGACACAAGTACGGGATTCGAACCCACATTCTGACGACTCAGCCATCAGAACTCAAATCCGATGCACTAAACCGCTCAACCATAGCACACCATACTACAGGCCCCTATAATTATACATGATACGATTCATTATCAAGATACAGATTATATAGGCCTAATCAATAAGAGAGAAGTAGAAAATACGGTGGCAAAGTCCTATAAAGCCAGTCTGATCTTCGACACTCAGTTGACATTTCCTGGCTTTATTATCCCATAATTATATCATCATGATCATTCGGAATTTGGGGCTTTTGGGCGCTCACATACTTTCTGATTTATACTTTTGACCTGATAAAGGAGTACGTGAGTCCTCCTAGTGTAGGTTTTCTCCCCACAAACTCATTTCCTCCTGAAAACGATGTTGAACTGTTAAACAAATCATTATTTGCAATGTATAACTTATCTGTCTTGCTTTTGCTTTATAGATGGCGACGAGTGTTTGCCAAAACCGTGCTTGCTTGGGGAAACGTGCACTGATCTCGAGTTCACCTATATGTGTAAAAGTCCAGTCAAATGTAAGTAAGCAAAATAATCCGTAAATATTTCAAATGTCATTCGAAATGTTAATGTAATTCGAATTTCATGGTATAGCTCATTTTAAATAACATCTCCAACTTTGTTGACGTCTAGAACATGTTGGCCGAATTCAGGTTAGCCTGTCTGGCCGCCTCATACCGAGCTCCCGTTTCTTCAGCAATCTCGCACACACACCCACACACACACACACCCCATCGTGAATCTCAAGACGTCTTAGGACCTCTATTGTTCTTCTAATGTTTGGACTCTTTTTGAAGCAATCTCCATTGGTTTTGTACACGCCGTTTTCCGAGGACAACGAAGAACAAAGAACCGCCGTCCGAGGACAAAACAACAACAACAACAACAACAACAAAACAAACAAACAAACAAACATCTTTCTTGATTATAATCTTGTTTAGAAGCAATTCTAAGTAATAATGTTATTACATAACATTGAATCTTTGAAATTTTTATGATTGATTTATTGCCCCAATCTTTCTTCAGTGACATGCTCGCCGAATCCCTGCCAGCAAAAAGGAGTCTGCGACCCGAAACCCGACGGTACTCCGTACTGTCAGTGTACGGTTGACTTCCAAGGCGATTACTGCCAAACAGAAATCAGTAAGTCAAAGGAAATTGTTTTGTATCGTAAAAGTTCATCTATGGTACTTGGAATATGATTTTTTTAAAAGAAAGATCATAAGGATGAAACTATGAGTACAACAGCTGGAACTCTTAACTTCAACAATTAATGTTAGTGTTTAAAGGGGAAGGTACAATAATGTTGGCAAAACTGCTTCTAAGAGTTTGCTTGCTCTCTTGAAATCAAGATATTAAACAGCCAATATTTGAATGTTTTAGCTTATAACGTGAAAATGCATTCAGATTTATTGTATTCATTCGAATGTGGTATTTACGAAAAAGTATACTCTTTCCTTAATTTTATCTGGAAATTATTTCACATTTACTAAAACGACATCACTTCGGATAAAATAATTTCTAGTGGAGATTGATAACGTCATCAGCTCTACACTACATTAAATTCGACCATTGATTGGGTTATTTTTTTAATTACCAATCTTAGCCTTACCTCTAAGTTAATATGTGTTTGTGAATAGCATATATATATAGCTCAATGGATGGTGAAGAAATAAGAAATAAGACTAAGGTAATGATAAAGCTACAGTGCCATAACCGGTGATGTTCATTAACAATGCAATCTTTGCTAATTGTTTGTTTCGTTGTCTGTTCCAGTTTCCAGTTGTAATGATCGCAACAGGAACTTCTACGGTCAGAGACAGGGGGTCATAACATCCCCGGGCTTCCCCAATATGTACCCGAACAGCCAGGACTGCAGCTACTTCGTCGGGGTCCCAGACGCCAAGAAGGTAGAAATCACAATACACTCTCTGACGCTGGAAGGCCAGGACGAGCTGACGATCGGCAACGGTTCCTTGGCAGATTACCGAGAGAACATCTTCGCGTACAATGAGGAAGTCATTAACAGGACCGTTGTCCCAACGGGTCCATTTGAGATAACGGGAGACAGGGCGTGGTTGAACCTTTACACAGACGCCTTCAACGCACGGAATGGATTCAACATCAGCTACAGAATAGGTACTGCATGATTTAAAAAAAAGAGACTGCAAATTGGAGAAATATTAAATATTAAATATTAAACTGAGCATATATTCTTATACTTATCGAAACATTCACCCTGTAACCATTTGAGTACCAGCAACAGCAACAAAAACAAAAACAATAACAGCAACAACACCACTGACACACCACCACCACCACCACCACCACCAACAACAACAACAACAACAACAACAACAACAACAACACCAACATGTTTGTTTATATTGTAAACCGAGGACCTCCTATTGATCTCCTCGATTGTCCCGACAACCGAGGACCATATTAGTCTCCATTGTGATAGCAACCGAGGCACTATTGTCCCTTTTGTTTTAACGGTCCTCGGTTTGAATATGTATATACATACATGTGCCCTCAGACTTGTACTCCTATGTTAACAGTTCCACAAATCCACAGGCGATCCCTTCGATAATTTGCCCGTTGTTATCACTGTTTTCTTAATATTATTTGTCCTATTTTAAATTTCAACTTTATTCACAGACGGTGACGAGTGCCTTAGCAATCCCTGCTTTTTGGGAGAGAAATGCGTCGACTTGGCGTACAACTTTGCTTGCGAACGTAAGTTTCAATTTACACACCAATTAATATTAGGCATAAGATGTAAATAAATATATATTACTATTAGGCATAAGATGACTCATGTGACAACATTCTTTTAACCTGCAATACAGCAAAAATGCTGAACAAAAATGCTGGTATTTAGTCCCATGAAACGAAGGGCTAGCAATATTACCAAAGTAAGTTATTAATAATTCATCATAGACCATGAAAAACCACAGCAACACTTCATACAAAAATGAATAACACCACATGCCACCATTGTTACAGTTTTTTTGATAATCAACATGTTCACTGATTTCACAAATTTCAGTGATCGGAGTTCCAGTTACAACACCTGTGTCCACTGACCCTCCTGCCCCTGTTACTGACACACCTGCAACCACAAAGACAACCACAACAACAAAGGCTCCAGCACCGAAGGGAGACTCTTCTTCTTCTTCTTCAGAGGAAAGTGGTGAATCTAGGGTTGATGGTGCAGCTCTTGGTGGTGATAACCAAGGTGGTGATAACCAAGGTGGTGATAACGAAGAGGAAGAGGAAGAGGAAGAGGAGGATGGTAAGAAACGCATGTAGTTTACAGCTATTATTCACACCGTGCATGAGCTGTTGAGGGCACATGTTGTTAGACCACTGTGGGCGAAAGGGCAGCTATAGCGCGTCGCGTTTGGCGTATTTCTCCAGTGATCATTGGCCGGTAAAAGTACACGCGCGCTTAGTGTGGAGTGCCATGGTCGAGCAGTTTAGTGCATGGGATTTGTGTTCTGATGGCTGAGACGTCAGAATGTGGGTTCCAATCCCAACCGCTACCATGGTGCTTGTGTCCTTGAGCAAGACACTTTACCATAATTGCTTCTCTTCACCCAGGGGTAAATGGGTACCTGTCCAACCAGAGTTGGTTGTTGTGATTGACTAGCCCTATATGCGCTGTAATGGCAGCAATTGAGCTGTATACTCCCCAGGGAGCTGAGATGGTTTCAGGAATGATTTATGAGCCTGATGAGCAGGGGTAATAATATAATGCGCCTTGAGCACCAGTTTGGTGGATACGTGCGCTATATAAGTTCACATTATTATTATTAGTACCATAACATACGCACATAAAGTGTACGCACAACGCTCACACGACGTAAAAGTGGCTATCATTAAGACACTAGGTGCAAGTTCACCGCTAGAGGGCTACGATGTGCACTGAGCGGATACACACTACTGGCACGAGTGCGGCTGTAAGCCAGGCACTTCGTGTATGACGTCACCAAGTGCAGGCTCATCACATGAGGCCCATTTACGAATTCTCAATTCGTCAAAAAATGACATCATTTTGTAATATTTACACTAGTTGTCACAGCTATAATTCAATTAGCCGACGCGCTAATTGTCGCGCCAAAATTAAACACAATCAAAATGGAGTGGATCCCCAGCTGTTTCCAAGAGAGGAAACACAAAGGAAACTATATTTTTGGCTTGGCAAATGGGTTCTCAACTGGGCGCCGCGCAATACCAGATCAAACACAGTGACGTCAGACACGAAGTGCCTGGCTTATAGCCGCACTCCTATAACTGGCACTTGGCAAAACTGCTCAGTTCTAAAAGTATCTTTATTACGTCGTGTTGTTATAAAGGAAATAACAAAAATGCATTCAGATTTTTCATATTCATTCTAACGTTGATTTCTTTCCCCCGTATTAAGGAAAATGAAATCACTGTTTTACTAATTTTACTAAAATGATATGCAGTAGGCCAACCTCAGACAGACAGATTTCATTAAATGTTTGATACCATCATCAACTGTACACCAAGTAACACGTAAAACTGTTATCTTCTGGCCGTTAAATTTGCAAGGAGAATACATAGTCACAATAACAGAAACATTTGTTGTTTTTCAAAAACAATGTTTTGTTTTTGCTTTAATCGATGTGAGTCAGCTGTCAGGCATCGCAGATGATCGGTAAATCGAACCCGCGGTTACTTTAATAACCTAACCGCCGAGTTTTCCTGATGATTGTATCTCTACGTAATGATCATCAAAAATTTTCACCGATGCACACAAAAAATGTCAACAAATAAACGTAATTCCTCACACATCATTCATTAATGTTCTGTGTATATTTCTTTTGATTTAGGCGGAACTGTTCCAACTCGACGTCCAAGGAAGTACAGGAGAAACAATCAACGTCGAAATCGAAATAGAAGAATTCGCAATCGTGATTAAATCATGAGTGTGTTCAGCAGGCAAAGAGTCCATCCATCCGGACGCTTGTCCAACCCACGGCCGCTCATTCCGTATCCAGGACATACATGTACATATTTAATGACCAACATGTAGCCATTTTATTTATCCTTCTGTACAAACACATCTGTGTCCAAACAGACATATGTTGCTCGATATGCGTCAGAGTGCACCCCCCTCCCATTGTGTCTTCATTGTGTTCCAGGAATCTTAGGAATTCTTTAGAGGATTTCTGGGGAGAGGTCTGTTACAACAGTGTGTTAGTGTATAGGGACATTTGGGGGCAGGCACTCTGCCGCGTATCGAGCATGGTGTACAAACAGACGCGTGCATGGAAATAGCATGGTACCAGCATGGAACCTTTGATGTTATAAGATTTGATGTTATAGGAACCTGATAAAGTTGGATCTTGTAGCATGATAAAGGCCAATAGGGGCAGGTAGTGGGCCGCGATATTTATTTCTGCATTATTTCCATTATCTTATGTAAGCTGTTTTAAAAAGGTACTTGTACAATTGATTCACCAAAGTTTTTGAATGGCTTGGTAGCACTGTGGTTAGAATTCTCGTGTGAAAGGTACCGAGTCCGAATCCACATTAATTCAATTAATTTAGAAGCAATGTCTGTATATATAATAGTCAATTCATGGCTTTGGAGGAAAACAAATTGTCGAAGTCAAAGTTGCAGCTACAGAAAACAAAATATCGCCGACCCACAATAATTTGAAACCCGTCACTTTCGACCGAAATAATAAACAGTATTATTTTCAATGGTAGCCTATACCGTCAACGTGAGGACCATGTATTGTCGTCAATAATCACTCCGACATGATAACTATGATGCCCAATCATTTGTCTATATAGGCCTAGGCCTACCTGCTGTGAAATTTTCATCGATCTTGGTTCCCCTGATTCTGTTTTAAAATAAAGGCAGCAAATTATCGATTTTGTTTTAAATTAAAGGCAGTAAACTATCGATTTTGGTTTAAATTAAAGCAGCAAAGTATCGATTTTGTTTTAAATTAAGGCAGCAAAGTATCGATTTTGTTTTAAATTAAGGCAGCAAAGTATCGATTTTGTTTTAAAATAAAGGCAGAAAAATATCGATTTTGGTTTAAATTAAGTCAGCAAAGTATTGATTTTGTTTTAAATTAAGGCAGCAAAGTATCGATTTTGTTTTAAAATAAAGGCAGCAAAGTATCGATTTTGTTTTAAATTAAAGGCAGCAAAGTATCGATTTTGTTTTAAAATAAAGGCAGCAAAGTATCGATTTTGTTTTAAAATAAAGGCAGCAAAGTATCGATTTTGTTTTAAATTAAGGCAGCAAAGTATCGATTTTGTTTTAAAATAAAGGTAGCAAAGTATCGATTTTGTTTTAAAATAAAGGCAGTAAAGTATCGATTTTGTTTTAAATTAAAGGCAGCAAAGTATTGATTTTGTTTTAAAATAAAGGCAGCAAAGTATCGATTTTGTTTTAAATTAAGGCAGCTAAGTATCGATTTTGTTTTAAAATAAAGGCAGCAAAGTATTGATTTTGTTTTAAATTAAGGCAGCAAAGTATCGATTTTGGTTTATATTAAGGCAGCAAAGTATCGATTTTGTTTTAAAATAAAGGCAGCAAACTATCGATTTTGGTTTAAATTAAGGCAGCTAAGTATTACACTATTCCTATTTGTGCCATAAGAATAAATGTATATTGTAAACAGTACGTAATTTGATTTTGTATCTTTTCCCCGGGACATTAATGCATATACTTCATTGTTTCAAAGCAATTGCAATTGAATTGAAATAAATTATAGGTTAACAAAAATATCTATAGGTCTATACTGTGTCTAGTTTTCCTGTTATTAATTCAGGTTTCTGCCCACGGTGGTCGGCGCTGGAAACCCCGACCTGCATTCAGGATCCGGGCGCGCGATCACCACTGGCAAAACATTTTTTTCCCGACCACCACTCTTTTTACAACTTGCCTATTTCCTTTCACAGATTATCAATAAAAGATGACAGATATGTTGTCTTTAGTAAGTTGTTGCCAGTAAAAATTTAAGCATTTCTATACTGGATAGCTGGAAATAACGCCCCCATTCTATGTTACGGGATTCCAGTCCTGAGACGCTTTTAATTTTACAAACAGTTCAGTCGCATCTTCCGTAGACCGCGCGTAGACGACAACGCGCACACACAGACAGCACTCATTGACTGGCCATAGTGATTCCACAGACCCCCACATTACTATGGCTTTGTGGCAGTTCAGGGAAATTCTTAACATATTGCAGTTTGCACACCAACTTTGTAGTAGGAGATAATTGATATACCTAGTTTTTTTGCCCAAATAAGCTACTAATACCCCGTACCTCGTACACTTAGTCTCATTTGTTGACTACGCGAATTCACTAACAGCCCTTTTTTGTCTCATGGGGATTAAGTGAAACCCACAATTATAAATACATATGGCTATTCCGTGTAGTTCCTCAACTTATTATTTTGTGTACATTGCTATTTTGTATAAAAAAGAAGTTCACTTTGAAACTAAGTCATTTTAAATTTGACCGGAGCATTATGAAAGAGCATTGAGGTGGACAAAAGCATGGTTTTGACGCAGTGGCCCTATCTCATTTGAAGGAGATTTACTTCATTTCTTGAAGGGAAATATTGCATTAAACAAAAACATACAATAAAACAATGATTTCGATATTATAGAGAAAGCCTATAATGCATCTTTAAACCTTAAAAGAGGCTTTTAAATTTGAATTTATCATTTTTTTTAGATAACCATGCAGGCGGCATAGGACTTTGAATATTTCTATAAATAATTACTATTATTTAACAAAAACATCGTATTTGTTGAAAACATTTTGGTCGAAATAAAAAGATGCAAATCAAATTATCAACATATTAATTAAGCAGGCCTAATCTCATAAATTTCTTATGTGTTTGCTATGTGTTACATTTTAAAGCCCCAATACGATAATGGTCGACAAGAATACTGATAATTTCATTGTGAAACTTACTCAAAGTATGAAATTGATGATGACGCATCAATTAATAACCTAGACTGGCCCCCTGTCTTTATCCTAAACACAATCTCCAGGCGCACCATTCAAGTGGTTTCATTGGATACGTTGTGCTGAAGATCTGACGTCACGCTTCGAGGCTTGCATGCTAGCTATACCAACCAAGGTCAAAGTTGAATCTCGGGAAAAACATGGCGGCCGCAGCCAGTATCTGTCGTAATTCACGAGCCTCAAAGTGTATCGGATCTTCAGGCTATTAATAATACTTGAATATCATGTTAGTGAAATTGGTAAATTAATTTCCAAACATGACCCCGCTCGGCCCCGCCCTCGGATCCACCAATTAACTCCACTTGAGTGCTCTGTGTCGACTAAAACTGGAGCCACGGGAGGATCACAGAGTCCGAGTCCGCGGTCTGATCATATCTTTAAAAATGACACTCAGTTTAAGAATACCAAACATTTAATGGAAATGTCTCAATATTTAACTTTGGTTTTGGCTGTGGCAATTCTGCGCCAATTGTGAACTAAAGCCCCTTTCACACTAGACGTATTTCCCGGGAAATTCCCGGGAAATCTGTTCACACTTCAAAAGTTAACCCCAGGAAATTCCCGGGAAGTAGCTTATTCCCGGGAAATAATTACCCCTGCTCGGGAGTAGGGGTAAGCGAGTTTTTCCCGGGAATAGTGTTTTTCCCGGGAAATAGCAACTAGTGTGAAACGAAAGCGGGTTTAACTTACCCCACTTTCGCGTCGCGGATGTTGGGACGTATAATGTCTTGAAAGGTCAGCGAGGTCACAAATAGCGCGCCAAATAGTTCGCGCGCTAATATCCAGTGTTGTATTTCAGTACTTTTGAAACTTTCCTTCTTAAAATGTAAATGTCTACATCTGTAAATAACACGATATATTTAGTTTTATAGAATGTGACCAAATAAATGGTTTTAGAATTGAATAAAAGAATTGTCGCGGACAAGGCCATGTTAAGCATCCGTATCATTTACGTGTATTTATAATGTCCGCATGGTTAGGTACCAGATATTGGTATAATATCAAATATTGGTATAATAATAGCATGCGAAAATGATGTGATGACACGTTTGAAGGAGCCATTTTGGTCACGACGCGATGCCTGGGGAACAGGGCAGGATTAACACCTCTGAGGGCCCCTGGGCACCTGAAACTCCAAGGGCCCCCCCACGGGCACGGGTCGTTCGCGTGCGGCCGCGAAGCGGCCGTGCGCAAATATGTGCACGCGCGCTTCGCGCGCGTGCGCAAAATTTTCCAGCAGCATTCTCACCAACAATAAAACACTCATTTTGACTAATTTATTTTGGGGGGGGGGTGGGGTGGACGGATTCGGATTAGATAACTTTTTTTTATCTATTAGATAAATAAAATAAATTAGATAAAAACATTTTTGGGAAAAAAAAATTTTGGAAAAATTTTTTTTGGAATTTTTTTTTTTTCAATTTTTTTTTTCGACCACCATGGAGGGCCCCCTGATGCCCAGGAGCCCCTGGGCACGTGCCCAAAGTACCCATATGGTAGATCCGGCCCTGCTGGGGAACAGTCACAACAACGTCACCGCGCCGGCGGGTGCTTGAGCGTGTGGCATTCTGGGATTGGACTTCCGCCCACAACATTTTCAACTTCCGTGTGGGCCGATTCAGATAGCGCATTTCCCGGGATTTGATCGCGAGTGTGAAACGACCGTGCATATTCCCGGGAAATAATGTTCCCAGGAGCGACCGGATAGGTACAGAAAACTCCCGGGAATTTTTTCCCCGGGAATTGGCTCTGTATTAATATCAAATATCAAGACGTTTTTCCCTTTTTTCAAGGAAATTTCTTCATAACTGAGTAACCTTTATATGGGTTTAAACAAACATCAAGCCATTTTTTTTCTCCAAGTCCGACGGAGTGCCTAAACCTCGAATCCGAGTTGGGTCCCAAGGATTGAGTCTGAGTCCGAGTCGGACTCAAGTCCGACCCTGAGTCACGATTGAGTCATGATGAAAGTCTGCATGACCGTCGCCATCACCTTCACCCTCCCCGCCCAAAATACAAGGATCAATTTAAGAAACCATTATCCTCAATTTACCCTAAATAACGCACCTAAGGTTATATAATCAACTGGACAGTAACTTACAAATGAAATTAGCAGTTTTGGTATTTCAGTTTGTTTCCGTGAAGGATTCTCTTGTAAAATGTGGAATTTCAATGCATTTACCCTAAATTTACCCTAAATGACGCACCTTAGGATATATCATCAACTGGACAGTAACTTAAAAATGAATTTAGCAGTTTGGTGTTTCAGTTTGTTTCAGTGAAGGATTCTCTTGTAAAATGCTGAATTTCAATGCATGATCATATGCGTGGACGTCTTGAGCGCCGTTTTTTGAGACGCACAGAATTGTGGTCATTAAAAAATTGATGTTGGTATAATGACTCACCCCCAAACTGTTAAAGTTGATGGGGGCACAGAACATGTACCCAAGAAGAAAAAACAGTTGAATCATGTTTCATCTTATTCCAGATGGTTGTAAAATTGTTTTTAATCTTGAAAATAAAAATATTGTTCTAGATTTTAAAAATAAAATGGTATAATTTGGAGAAGCTCTCAAAACTTTTAATCAATATTCTTGAAAGACCAATAAAATGGAAGGTGGTTAAAATTTTTGCAAAAAGTACTTTAAAACTTTGAAATGTGTAAAAATTATGTTAACATTTTGTCAAATAAAAGATTTCTTTTCATAACCATGATATTAATGTTTCATTTTCTCAATAATTTTCCACTGCCGACGAAATAAACACCAACGAATTAAGTAGTCTTTGTTCGCTTCTTCTATAAGGAATGTGTCCATTTTGAGGATCGGTATTTCTTTAAAAAATCATTGCAAATGCAAAGCATCCATATATTTTGGTTTCCACAGACAATAGCTCGTTGACGGCATAGAACAATAAAATCACAGATGTTCGTGAAAAAAAATTGAGGTCATGTAAATCCCTTACTATTTGTATCTAGTAAAATCAGTGGTTAAACAACTTTTTCTACTTTCACAAGCACTAACTTTCCAGTAAATCATACAATTTCACTGTGATTTTTATTTTTGTAACAAGTATGACTTAGATAAGTTTATGCAACCATTAAAACGCCATAGTTTTGTAAGTTTTCCGAGAAACTGCTCAGCCAAAGGTAAGTGCGTCATTTCACGAGTGCGGCGAATTACGTACCTGGACGATGTACATATTATGATCTTGTTTATAATTAATTAGGACCAGGATCAGGACCAGACACTGTGTTTCAGCTGCAATATTTGCAGTATTTGATTATGATGATCTGCATCCACATAAAATGAATTATAAGACCTTATTTACCACCCCCCGCCCCCCCTAGGCCCTCCCGACCCCCCTCCCCGCGGCTTCCCTCCTTCCTTCCCCCTTTTCTGATACAGAAAATGCACAGAAGCGATGTTTTATGTGTGTACATGCGTCCCGTACGCCAGACTAAAATTAGTGATAGACTGGTACCCGTCACTGCTGACTGTTGCCTACCTATTCTAACAACACTACCTAGCTAGCTATAGCATGCACTAGCTGTTGGCCGGGTTGTGCAGTTAACGCCTTTTACGGGACGGTGGCATGGTGTACGTGGTTAAAATCATATACTAGCCTTGCTGCTTGAAGACAAACATGGCGATAAATTCCGTGGAACACGTCGAAGTTTCTGACAAAGTGTCACATCATGGTGGAGACAAGGATAATGGAAAGCCCAAGAGAACGGGACGCAATAATGCTGGTGCCAAAGAGCTTGCTAGTTATTATTCAAATGGTCAGTATGATTCTCTGAATTGCTATTTTGCATGATCACGAATATTCGTTTCCAAGGCTATCACTAGGCTATCATCACTTCACTTTGACATAATTTGTAAACATGAGTGTACTGACCAGCGAAAGTAAATGTACAACGAGTATGTGTGTATTTTGTCGGAAAGAATGTAGAATACAACCGCCACTTTTGTATCTAAATATGACAAAATATTACAGATTTCCCTTTAAAATTAAAAGATGATAGAGTAGGACATCATGACATAGGACTAATAATTAAGAGAGGAATGTGTAGTCAAGTCATGAAGTGAGGATTTGTAACGATATTTTGGGAGATTTTGAGCAATGAATGTATGCACATCCAGTGAGATGTTGGCCATTTTGTCGTCTGCTAAAAACACATGCTTAGACATTATGCATAAGTGGTGGTTGGGTTTGATGTTTTTTTATTAGGCTGTACTGGACCGAAAATGTCATTACCCGGTTCCATTTTTCGGTTCCAATTACCCATATAGGATAGCTATGTGACAAAAATTGTCAAAATCAACAGATTTCAATACAACTGGTATCATTGTCAAGGTCTTGAATAGACGATTACAATGATATAAGGATCATCTTCCTGTGACCAAAAATAAGGAAGTTATGACATGTTGAATCCGGCAATTTTAGGCCCGTAAATGGCAATTATTTTATAAGGAAAAACAAAAGAAATGTAAATTTTACTTGTGACCCGTTTCCAAGATTTTCTCGGATTCCATATCATAACTTTCTTAATTCTTGTCCGATTTTCAAAAGGTTGGTATCACTGGAATGCTTGGGAAAAGAGGAAGAATAATAACCTATTTCCAGGCTAATTCAATTATTAGTTTGTTTTGTAGTGCTGATTTACAAACAAGAAATACAAAAAAAATGTGTTAAAAAAAAAAAAAATAAAATAAAAAAAATAATGAAAAAAATAAATTACTCAAATCTGAGGATTATTTTCCTATTTTTACACTGAAATCTTCGAAAGATTCTCATCCCTGATTTAATTAAATATTAGAACAGTTTATAAATTATATTGGACTGGAAAGATAAAACAAAATAATGAAAATAAATTTTAAAAAATAGAAAAAAAATTACTCAAATCTGAGAATTTTTAATATTTATAGTATAAATTATACTGAAATCCGCGAGAAATTATTATCCCTGATTTAATTAAACATTAGAAAAAATAATAAATTATATTGGACTGGAAAGAAGAAAAAATTAAATAAGTTATGAGAACTAATATTATTGTGTTACGCCGATGTATATTAGGTTTAAACCATGGAGGAAGGGAAAGAACGGACGATTTATCGGACTGAAAATTCGGCCGATTGAACGTTCGTTTTGTTGACATCAAAAATAGTACACAATGTAGCGTGCTGAACGCGGCGCAATACAATCTTTGATGGACATCAATTTCTGCTCATCAAAAAAACGTAACTGCTAATCGTCCAATCGCCGTCAAAATTGGCCAAGAGGTAGAAAACAAGTATAGAAAAATTAATATTGTGGTTTGATAAGGTGTTTTACTAACCTTTGAGTAAATCGTCGATGGTTTTGATGAGCAAGAACAAACCCAAATTTCGAGAATTCTTTTTGAAAACTTCTAGATGCCGCATTCAGAAAATTTGAGAACGAGGTTGAAGTAGAATATGTGATCTACATCTTCGAAAAAAAAACGCCTGGGTACGTCAAAAAGAACAGCCTCAGCGAAATGTTACAAAGCGCTATCTCCACGGTGTCTTCGCCACGGCGATTCAACCCGAGATTGAGGCCGCGGCCGAAAAGATTTGCGACAATGCGTGGGATACGCACATACCTATAGGACCTTTTAGTTTTAAAATTCCGACTGAACATTTTAACCCTTTAACCGTAATATTTTTGGGTGGTTGTAGCTGTGTTTTATACCATGATGCATTTTCAGCTCTGTACCTCTTAATAACAAGTATACATTTTTGGAAAGCTCTGGGAAAGAATGTTGTATCCAACCACCACTTTTTAAGGGTTTTGGGGGAATTTTTGGAAAGAATGTCGTATCTGACCGCCACTTTTTAAGGGCTTTTTTGGAATTTTTTTGCAACCACTAACCCTCCTTGACCATTTGAAACCATTCAAAATTTCCACATATCAAAATGCCCAATGGATTTGTACACACATGGTGATACCATTTGAACAGTGTTGGTAGCAAGCTTTACTACCATTCAAATCCATTCAAATGCATAGAGAGTCCATTGATTCACCACTTAGAAGCATCCAAACAAGGTTTTGTAGTGTTGGAGCATATGTCACTATATAGCGGCCCGTGGGCATTTTGTGAACATTTTGTTTTCTTTGTTGGGATTTGTTATTTAGTCCTAGCTGAACAATTTAAAATAGGGCACCAATTTTTTTATGCATATTTTCGACCGTTTTTATGCAAATTAAAGATTACGTCATAATACCTATTGTATAGGACCATACACCCATCACTACTTCTAAGCTCCCCTAAGGAATGTATAAATATCTCGACAACGGCTCAACATATTTTCAAAATTCAAATAGTAAAATACAGAATTACATATCCTGCATCTTTGGTGTTGATTTCGTTTACATCCGTTGAATAATTCGAGATTTGTGTGCGGTAGATTAAAAATAGGAGCCATATTCAAAGTTGCAGTAAACTGCATTGTTTGGGAAATGTCATTCGTGTCTACGTTAATGGCAACACTTTGAGATGTGCGTTACAACGTTACTTGCATTCACAATAACCTGATGTTCGGGGAATCAATTTACTAGCTTTCACAGAATGTTTTTTACAGCTTAAAACACCAGGTATATAAGGTAAACTAAATAAAAATGTCAATCTAACAAACAAAAATGACATTAAGATGCAACCAGTTTCTTCAGTTATGTTTCAAGTCAACAATAACACAAGTTCAGAATTTTGCTTTTCCTTCATTGGTGCCAATGACAGCCAGACAGTGATGTATCCATGATTCAAAGACAGTTGATCATGTTCAGAAAGTTCCAGCAAAGGGCTTTGGCATGTTGCCCTATATGTCATTTATCCATTAACAGAGAAATTAATAGTACATTCTTTGCCATGTCTTTTCTATTGATTGATTCCACTTTAATGTTATTTTTCACACAATACAGTTTATTGCAACTTTTGAAACAGCCTCCAACTTTAATCTACCTCTCATTAATCACAAACTAATCAACGGATTTAACCCTAACCCTCCAGGGTATTTTGGCTAGAAACCCTGCAGACGCATCAGATTGCATCGTTTGTCAAAGTGACTTGGCTGCCCAGTGCAGCAAGATCCATCTGGTCACAAATCTCAAGGCCGAACTGCCTCAGAGTCTGTGGTCACCAAACGCAGCAGAATACAACTCTGGCATTGTTTAATGGGACCAGCTCTCAATAGAAACAGACTTGGCTGCTTATGCACTGGTGTTGACAGCTAAATCCATCAAAGTGCATCAGACTTTTCCAGCTGATGCACTCTGCTGCGTCTGGCAGGGTTAGGGTTAAGATGGTTTTTATACTTTATTTCCCTTCTAAAAAGATCCTCCCCTTCAGAAAATAGAAGAATCCTATTATAGTTGCCACTGCGCATGTACAATGACCAAGTTGGTCGTTAACCCTAACCATGCTAAATGCAACAGGATGCAACAGGACGCATTCAGCAGCCAGTATTGATGGCTCAATCTGTTGTATCTTATTGCATTCAGCACTGGTCTGTGTTGCGTCTTATTGCATTTAGCATTGTTTAACATGTAAATAAAGAAGGAAATAAAGAAAGTTTCTTTTGATGTAAACAGTAGAAAACAAAAACAACCAGAAAAGAGAAAACATGTAAATAAAGAAGGAAACAAAGAAAGTTACTTTTATGTAAATAAAGAAAACAGAAAGAAGCAAAGAAAAACAGAAAACATAAAATTAACAAGCATGTAAATAAAGGGAAAAGACAATGATGATTACCATAGCAGAGAAGCACAAAGCTTGTGCAGCTAAATAATCCCCTTGTTGTATGTTGTTGCAGGCAGCACTGTGCTTGAAAAACCACAGTCCAATTTACTGAACCCTTCACTGCTAGGTGCAACAAGATCTGGATCTTGTCTCACCTAGCAGGCCTTGATTATTGACCACTGCTGCATGTTGTTGCATTCAGCAGGGTAATAAGAAAGTTACCCTAGCATGGTTAGGGTTAACGGGGGAGTTGACAAGATCAGGCTGACCTGACTGAGGAAGTCATCGTATTCCTAAAATGTATTAATTTATGAAATTAATATCCTGGAATAATTTGAAGTATATGTTACAGTTGTCCATCATCATCCATATATTCTCCACCTTACTGGATAGATAAGATTACATTATCTGCCAGTTTTTGATAATAATTTTGTATATTTCACGTCCTTCATTTCAGGCAAGCGAGTTCAGGAATACATCAGCGTCATCATTGCCTCATGTCTCCTGGTATTTAATGCATATCATGTCATTGTCAACTTCAGAGCTGAGAATTTGAAATGGCATGTTGCCACTGTGTGTAAGTAAAATTAAAGGCATATTGTTGTTGGTAACCGGCTCGGTGAACAATTTTTCTTGAATCGCGTAGCATAATTCTACACAAAATACACAAGTTGCTAGTCATTGTTCTACATTTGCTTTCAAAATTACTTCATTCATTCATATTCATATTTATTTTATTGGTCCTTGAAAAGGAAATTTGTTTCATTACATGCAACAAGATAAAATTAGATACATACATTCAATACATAAGTTTAAAAAAGATTAGATTTTAAAATTTGAATTAACCCTCCTACTGTTTGACCATTTGAAACCATTCAAAATTTCCACTTACCAAAATGCCCATTGGTTTTGTACACACATGGTGATACCATTTGAACAGTGTTGGTAGCAAGCTTTACTACCATTCACATCCATTCAAATGCATAGAGGGTCCATTGATTCACCACTTAGAAGTATCCAAACAAGGTTTTGTATTAGCTGTACTACCATTTGGAAAGATCCAAACAAGGTTTTGTATTAGCTGACCTACCATTCAAAACCATTTGGAGGAATCAATACTGTACAGTTATTTCACCATTCAAAACCACAAAAGTGAATGGTTTCAAATGGTGGATCAACTTGTATGAAAAAGGTACCAGAAGTAGGAGGGTTAAAAATTGAATTAAATTTGAATTAAAATTTAACTACACATGGAAATATTTCTATTTGAAGATGTTGCTATAATTAACCATAACCCCCTAGGTATTCTGGCTAGGAACCTTCCTGAATCCTCCAAAACCCATCAGTGCACTTTTGGAAACATGCCCTTATCTTCAAAATGCACCATGCATTTTCGTTGATCCTTCATATTCAGCACTTATGGCCTGTACTTCTTGCCAGGTAGTAATTTTTGTCCCATTTGAAGAGGTGAAAGTACCAGTTTCCAACAGTGCTGAATTTTTCCCCCAAAGGTGCCCCTTGGAGGATTTTGCAGGATTTGGGGTGGTTAGGGTTAATGCAAATCATTCCCTGCTGCTCAGGCAGTGGTTAACACATTGGAGGGTATTTGTCAAGGTTTGTCCTGTGTTATAAATTACAGTAAGATGGGACCTTAACTCAACTGTACATTTTATCAAGGATTTATGGCTTGTACATGTCATGGTTAAGTAATGATTTACCATGGAAACATACTGTCACCTTGGTAAACTGTGTTTTTTTTTTCAGCAATAATGACTTGAGACACACTTTTTGATTTGAATTCTTTTAAACCAGTTCCAAAATATCTACATTAGAACTTAAATTTCTTCTTTTGATTCTGGATAAATATAACACTAAATTATTACTTTTGTTGTATTTTTCAGTTTTTGGCATCATCATGTCAGATTTTGCCTCCGGTTTTTTACATTGGCTTTGTGATTCATATGGATCTGTTGAAATGCCACTATTCGGAAAGGTAAGAATAGAGTTAGATACTTAAATCTGAATTGTAACTGGACTGTGAATCAGAAATCAACATTTACGAGATCACAGCCTGAAAGGCACCAGCATATTTCTGCACTGAGCCTCATTTTGATTCCCATAGACTTGTGTATTAGAAAACCAAAATGGCCGCTTCATATAAAATAACACTAACTATGTGACTCTCTAGATTGTAATCACACTGCATCAATTTGTGTCTAGTTCCCAGACTGCTAATAAAAATCACCACCAAAATAATAGTTTGAAAGGTAGTGGTCTATTTCACCTCGGGCTTATTTTGATTTTCATAGGCATGTATATTAGAAAACCAAGATAGCTGCCCATTAATCCTAACCCCCTAGGTATTCTGGCTAGGAACCTTCCTGAATCATCAAAAATCCTCCAGTGTACTTTTGGAAATATGCCCTTATCTTCATTATCTTCATTAAGCTTTCATATATAGCGCTTATGGCCTGTACTTCTTGCCAGGTAGAAATTTTGTCCCATTTGAAGAGGTGAAAGTACCAGTTTCCAACAGTGCTGATATTTTTCCGTAAAAGTGCACCTTGGAGAATTTTGGAGGATATGGGGTGGTTAGGATTAATAGATGTAAATTTACCTGATTTGTATAAAAGGTTTACTATAAATGTCTTCTGTGGGAAATCATTCGTTCTGCCCTTGCATTAATTGCAGTGGAGGAAGCAAATAATTCTTATCAAGTAAAATCAAGAAAATATCTTGATATTTCTAAGACAAGATTTTTCAAAGACAAAAATAGACATATATATATAGAGAGAGAGACCGGGAACTACCTGAAAGTCTGTCATTGAAGATATTTTTTTTATAAATTAAATAATCTTGGAGGTTTTACCTAATACCTGTATTTTTAGGCTTTCATCAGGCCATTCAGGGAGCACCACATAGACCCTACGGCACTCTGTCGCCACGGCTTTATCGAGGCCAACGGTGACAACTTCATGTTAACCATCCCCTGCTTTGCCTACCAAGCGTACAAGTTTGCCACCCACACGCCTGAGGAGATCCAGTCCATTATCATGTTTGAATCCTTCATGCTGACACTCGGGTTCTTTGTCATGCTCACCAACCAGTTCCACAAGTGGTCCCACACCTACTTTGGGCTCCCCCGCTGGGTGACACTCCTGCAAGATCTTCACCTGATCTTGCCCCGCCAGCACCACCGCGTCCACCATGTCGCACCCCATGAGACCTACTTCTGTATCACGACCGGCTGGCTGGATTACCCTCTTGAGAAGCTGAGTTTCTGGCCGGCTATGGAGGGGCTTGTCGAGAGGGTGACTGGGATCAAGCCAAGAACAGATGACATGAAGTGGTGTAACAAGGAAGATATAAGATAACGGAAATTCTCTAATACAATAATTCAACACTTATTGCATCATAAATAAAAACCTTCTCCACCCAACCCTCCCCTCTTGCAAAAAGAAAAAAAACGAACAAGAAAGATACAGGTGTATACTGTATAACCAAAATGAACGTGATTTTATTTATTTTTGATGCATTTTCAAAAATTGGATTGTAGGGGTTTGAAAAATCATGATCACCTTGTGACTTGCCTCACAATCATTGATTTGATAAATCGTCTTTTAGGCAGGATTTATGAAGAGGGCACCTGAATTTGTTAACTATCAAACCATACCCCAGGGGAGAGGGTTCCAAAAGATATTTGGATGAGCCTTCTGACATTTCCATGCCTTTTTGATCTGGGTAGCAAGATCTTATTTATTTCCCGTCCTTGGTTTATTTTGGGTTGGGGTGTGAGACCGATGGAATTGATTTAGTGTACCTATATATATTTCACCTTTCCCAATGGTTTTCACCCAATACAGAATCTAAAATTGTATTGAATTAAATTACACTTAATTGTATCGTGTGTACACTACAATCTAACACAATGGATTTAGAATATCATGATTTTTCGTTCCAGTGTATTTTATGTGCATCATTACAATGTTACCATTCTTATGACAACAAATCTCAATCAATAATTGACTTTTCATTGTGTGAATTGTGTACAAAGTATTTTACAGTGGTGGCGTTAAGTGCATGAATTAGTAGACAGCTTAATCCACCGAAATCCAACACCATGCATGGGCTATACATATACAGTACTGAGTCCATCAAAATACAACACAACCAGCTGTTGGAGTTTGATGGGTTTCGGGTGGCTAGGGTTAAAGCAAAAAGCAGCTGTGATTGCTGGACATTCACAAACAAAATAAAAAAAAAAAAACCAAAACATCAGTATATTTCATGTAATGGGTGATGAAAGGTAAAATGGTTATGGTAAAATAATACATAATAATCTAACCTAGATAACATCATGAAAACATTTTCAATTCATTTTCAATTTCTGACCAATAGAAATTTGCATTCCTACAAGGCAAATTATGATTTTGTTTTCTCTAAAAATGAGGTCATAAAAAAATTTTGTTTGTGGAATCTCGTCACCATTGGCACATCAAATGAATCTGGTAATCTTAATGTTTGAACCTGGATATTCACTGACTACATTGGTAAACTTTAACCCTTTTAATCTCAGTCCATTTTGCCAGCGGGTTGACAGACCCGCCAAAACCCTTCATTTGTCAGTTTTTGAAAGGTGGAATAACTGTAGAACATATTACCATTTACAGATGTATTTCCACATGAAACCACTACACATCACTGGTAAGTACTTTTTTCCTTTTAAAGGGTTTTGAGGGATCAAATTATAAATGATTGTGTGTAAAGACTTGTTTGGTATGTTTCTTGTTCCATCGCTCCATGACTTTTTAAACTATAGTATAAATAACATTTCAACTTCTTTATTTATGAATTGATTAATTAACCCTCCTATGGTTTGACCTTTCAAAATCTGCTTACTGGCAAAATGGCTATCAATAATGTATGAACCCTTTAAAACCCTCCAGAATTTGTTGCTACTGAACTACCACACCTTTCAATACCCTTTGAAAGGTATTGAAACATTTCAACACCAGTTTGTTCAGAGAGTTGTTTCACCTTTCGAAACCTTTCATAGGTCCCTTTTGTCAGACAGTTTTCTCACCTTTCAAACCCTTCAGTACAGCAAACTTGAAAGGTTTTGAAAGGTCTGACAATTCTATGGCAAACTGCACTGTACATAGGAGGGTTAATAATCCCCAACAAAAAGGGATATTTGTGTGCATGCCTGGTGGCCAACCTCATGTTTGTTTGTTTATTTTCCATCTTCTGACCAATGTTATTTGAAGCATTTTTGGCTATGGCTATTGGCTGCAGCGGCAATGCTGAAGTATAGGAAGAAACAATGATATAGCCATCGCCAAATCCATCATTTCGGATATGGGCCTTCGTGTTGCAAAATAGAAATACCATGTGTTGTGGTAGGGGAAAAATATAAAGAAAATAGACAAGGAATCTTTTAGACCTTACTATCAAAAATAAAAATGATTAATAAAGGTAAAATGCAGGATTGATAATTCAAATTTGGTCAAATTTTAATGTAAATATTATTTGGTGTAAAGTTGATGTTGTCAATGTTCCCTAGGAATACTTTTATCCGAGGTGCTGTCATTTTCAAGAATAGTGCAGTGATTCCCCATGTTATGTGTATCGGAAAGAGGACTCTTTCTGTAATTTCATTTTAGAATCTGAATGCATATTCACTATTTTCTCGTTAATGACACACCGTAAATAAGCTGAAATCCCCACAAGTTGGTTGTTTAATTTATACCTTGATTCAAAGAAAGTATACCCATAGAAGCAGCTTTTGCCCACATTTCCAATTATGTACCTTTCCTTTAAGCTCAATTAGTCTTGAAATTCTGTAATTTAGAGAAACACAATTTTAAAATAAGCCACACAATGAGGTAAGGAATCAAAATATAACCGACCAACTAATAAATCAAAAATATGAAGTTTTGACACCACAATTATTAAATACTTGATTAACAGTTAACATTTTTGTGGCAAGTCGTGGATGTTTGTAAAACATTTATTTTTGGAATAACTTTAAAGTGCACATTTTCAAGATCATTTTAGTGGCAAATTATAACAACTCACCAATGTGTTCTATCGGATCTTTTCTTCGTTGCATAATTATGCTGCTAAATCAGCTGTTTTTGACAGCACAAACAAAATAATCTCTAAACCCTTACCTATGTATGTAAAAGACAATTTCATTTAAATCCCCCAAATTTTTTTTAAATGTATTCTTTATTTTGTACTCATTTCATATAAAGCAAACAATTTGTTTTTAATAACCTTTAAGGTGACATTTAATGGCAAAGTATTGAGTAATAGGTGTAATTAAACTTAAGGTCAACAGATTATGTAATGTTGGTGTTCTTAAAAACACTATCACATCAATCTTTTCTCTGTTCTAGGACACAGTAAACTCACAGGGACAAACCTTTTTGTTAATTGGCAGCATCGACACTCAGTTTCTTTAACAAAAATCAAGCAAAATTCAAGAAATCCTCCGACTAATTTGAGGAAATGGTGACCGAATTGGGAAGATTAATGGAGAACAACATGTCACTGCAGTATTGCACTATGAAATTCCCAATATTAATTAATTAAAGAGGCACTCTAAGGTCAAATTCAGTTTTGTGATGCACTCATTTTCCAATAGATAGAGTCCTTATTAAAGTGTGAAAAAAATTACAAGTCTCTAACTTCACTTTAAAGTGGTGTAACTTATTTTATTTGATACCCTATAAGAGCGATATTTGAAACATGACGTCACGGTAAATGAGTCTGTAACATTCCATACAGGAATTTTTTGTTTGTCAAAAAGTCAATTTCAACTCCGATTTGATCATATATTGTGGAGATTCAGGAATGAACTGCAAATTCACCGTACAAAAATGTAGAGATCCATTTATTTGAAATGTGACGTCACTGTTGTCTTTGGATGTTAATAAATTTCACAGGAAGGTTATCAAATAAAATGACATTTTACATCACTTTAACGTGAGGTTAGAGACTAATTGTTTTGGTAATTTTTTCACACTTTAATAAGGACTCTAGTTATTGGAAAATCACAAAACTAAATTTGACCTTAGAGCCCCTCTTTAAATACTTGTGATGTTGGCATTGCCATGAGACAGATAAGGCTTTCAAAGCAATGATAGTGAATAAAAAATATTGTTTTGAGATTGCTTTGAATGAATTGTGAATTTATTTAACTTTTGATAACATTTGTTGACTTGATTCTCTGAAGAACAGTTTCAGGAAAACATAATGACTAACATACCATTAGGGGTGTGTTATTTAGTCATTATTAATGGTAAGGTATAGAATTGGTAATTTGTTGAATTATAACGTTTAACTTTCTTGATGTAGAGCTGATGATGTCACTTTTAGGAAAAGTGGAATAATTTTCCAGTTTGAAATAGTCCTATTTCCATCATTGTCCTCTTAAAAAGGGACAATATCGTCACGATCAGAGCAGACTTTCAACAGGGCATGGAATCGGTGTCCGAGTTTAAGATGAACACAATGACTGAAAATTACTGGCTCATTTATGCAGCAGCAACGGTAATATGGCCTTATGTATATTATTTTCAGTCACTGATTTAATCTAAAACTAGCACTCCGATTCCATGTCCTGAAACCAAAACTTTCACTGGTTGATTGTTTTTTTGTATGTCATGATTTAAAGAGAATAAGCATACTCATAGAAGCAGTTTTGCCAACATTACCAATGTTGTACCTTCCCTTTAACAGTAATAAAAAGTGGCTTAAACTTGGAACGTTCCCATGGACAGCTGGCGTTTCTGTTGGGAACACTAAACATTCATTTAGGGATGTTCTAAAATAAAATCAGAACGTTCCAAGTTTTGATACTCTCAGTTAAATATGTAAATTCAACAGACGTTTATAAAAACGTTTTCAAAAAGAATAGGTTGAGTTTTGTTATTTTTTGAGCGATTACATGAATATGTATAATATTAATTCGCTTGGAAGATTTCTTACATTATGTTAATCAGGTTTTTTTAAATTAAATTTTAATAGTAGAAAAATGTACAATGGTGTAGTGTAAGTGCATCTTATTATGTTATTGAATGTGATTTATTATATAAATTAATCTAACAAATAACAGAATAAATTGGTTTGGAGCCTTTCTAGCATCCCTTTTCATTTTGTTTGGTTGTACTTTATTTCTGCAGGAAATATATTCTGCCGTTAACAGAGTTTGGACATACCTCCATCAAATCATTCAGAACTACGTTCAGCCTTCCCCCGTTCAGCAGCCTAACTAGCTGGTGTTCAGGCCTCAGGATTTCTCAGGATTTTTCCTGATTTCAGGTTTTTTAATTTTTTTAATTTTTTTAAATATTTATTATTATTTTTTTTTTACAAATCCTTTGCCTCAGAGTTTTCTTCAAAGAAGAAAAGTAGTCACCAAGGAAAGAAAGAAGTAGGCCTGTATTGTGTTCAAACCTCTCAGTTCTTGTTGTGGGGATGTGGAGAGTCTGTAAATCCTCCAAAATTAAACATCCAGGATGTTCAGGGGGCCGGGGCTTTGCAAACTAGACCAAAGGGACACCCATACCCGCTACCCATTTTTTCAGGATTTTTTACTTTTGTCAAATCACACTCCTGTGGTGTTGTTTCATTAGTGGGGTAATTAGGCCAAATAAAAAAAATTGTTGAGTTGCCCTACAGTGAAAATATTTGAAGGGGTCGGTCGGTCGGGATTTTTTTTTTTTTTTTTTTTTTCTTTTTTTTTTTCTCCTTGACTGTCATTTTAAGATTGAAATGCATTGGAACTGAAACCACATATCATGTTTTTCATTTGTATACCTATCAGCAAGGAATTTTGCTTCAGAATAAAAGTATCCCAAGCAGTTTTGTTGTACTTTTCGCTGTGATTGACACAGCAAATTCATCCATATTGCGTGCAATGCTCAACATGCAACATGTGAGTGGCCATTCAATTTGAAAACGTGTAGATCGAGTCGCAATCGTTGACACACGTACAGTGCGGGGAGCCAGTGCACAACGTGTGAGGGCCGTTTGATTTGAAAACGTGTAGATTGAGTCGCAATCATTGACATACAAAACAGTGCGCGAAGCCAGTGGAAAACATGTGAGGGGACCATTCGATTGGAAAACGTGTAGATTTGAGTCGCAATCGTTGGCACACAGTGTGTGCGAAGGCAGTGCACCATGTGAGGGCCGGGGCCATTCGATTTGAAAACATGTAGATTGAGTCTTGGGTACCGGTAAATTTACCGGTAAAAAAGTGGAAAATTTCACAAATCAAACGTATTATGTTTTATACAAAGAAAATTGGTAAGTTTCATTAATAAATAGGCCTATGAATGACGGGGGAAAAAAAAAAAAAAAAACCGACCCGAGATTTCAGCACTTTTGGGTCGGTCGGTGGATCATGGAGGGCAACTCAACATCTTTTTTTGGGGGGCCTTATGAGGGATGATTAGGATTTTCTGGAGGGCACTCGAGATACTTATTTCCAGCCTCCTGTTTTAAAGGGATATGAATTCAGGCCTCGGGTGGTGGGGATTGGAAGGGGGCGTACTGCCATCCCCCTCCATAATTATGCCTCTGCCCCTATCTGATTCCTGGGTCCACCTCTAGTGGAGGTTTTCATTATACTGGCCGCGCTGTGTGCAAGCGTTGTTCCAGTTGAGTTTCAATAAATTTTAATTCAAAGAGAATTAGCTGTTGCAAACTGCTTACCAACCTAAAGGACCTGTAGTATAAATGCAAAATAATGGTTATTGGCCTGTGTTTCGAACCTAGCAGTTTCTTTCTCAAAGGCAAAACGGACGAAATACATACATATATAAACACAAGAATGAGCAGAAGTTAGTCCCACTTTCAATTTTAAATCACGTGTTCCAGTACGCCAGTGCACATTTGGCCATAGTCTCCGCCCACTTGTAAATCGTGTCGTGGAAAGCGTGACCCTATTGGCTAATCCGTGCCGTTTGATTGACAGACCGGATAGTTGAATGGTAGCCATTTTGTAACTTTGAAGCAATCCTTGCATGTTGTGCACTGCGCTTGCGTCGTTCCAATTGTTCCAATTTTGTGTTCCAATTGTCCAAATTGTTCCAATTTTTGAGAGAGAACATCTGGGGAATTTGAGCACGACGGGAGCAGACAATATCCCAGTCTGATTGTTGGGATACAATAATGTTTCGGGAGCTAGTATAAAGTCATCATCATGGCCATATTTGAACATCGAATGGAGATGGGTGGAGGGATGTGGCCGAAAGATAAGGCAGTGGTTCTAGAGCGGGAGTGGCCGGCTAGTGTTTTCCCTCTATGACAAAACCAAATACTAAACAAAAACAAAAATGTTTTAGAAGGGGAATGCTCCCAAGCCATTAACTCGTATTTGTTTTTACTTCAACCCTGTAGCCCCCACCCCAACAGAAACATTCTGGATCCGCCCATGCAGGGCTCATGTCCCACTTGTAGTTCCAGTAAAAGCCATTGCAACTAAACAGATATAGATGTGAACAACAAAATACGATAATAAGGATTCACACGAAATACACATGTAATGCAGACACGTTTTACAAACGTTTGTGTTATAACAAACCATGGGTAGGATTTTACATATTTTTAAAGTTATAAATACAATGGGTTGCTGTTTATAGTGATGTGCAGAAGCACATATGAAAAATTGGAAATATATACAGAGAAGGTTAGCATGGCCCCTGGCGCAAGGATGACACGCATAACCGGAAGCGTTCCAAATTGTTTACTTTCTTCAAAAAAATAAAAAATCAATTATTAATATTTTTTAATTTAATAATTCATATCCTCGTGATTTGAAGAAAAAGTTGTTATAGGCTAATGTTCCACAATAAACCATTTATATGGATGGAGTTTATACGAGCGGTTTTGCATGAATGGCCTTGGGAAATTATACAACAGTACATGGGGGCATTAATCATCGATCTCAATAACATTAGATAACCCAACCGAGAGAAGCATACTCATAGAAGCAGTTTTGCCAACATTACCAATGTTGTACCTTCCCTTTAATGTATATCTTGATTCAAAGAGAGTAAGCATACTCATAGAAGCAGTTTGGCCAACATTACTAATGTTTTACCTTCCCTTTAACAGTAATAAAAAGTGTCTTAAAACTTGGAACGTTCCCATGGACAGCTGGTGTTTCTGTTGGGAACACCAAACATTCATTTAGGGATGTTCCAAAATTAAACCAGAACGTTCTAAAATAAAATCAGAACGTTTCAAGTTTTGATACTCAGTTAAATATGTAAATTCAACAGACGTTTATAAAAACGTTTTCAAAAAGAATAGGTTGAGTTTTGTTATTTTTTGAGCGATTACATGAATATGTATATTATTAATTCGCTAATTCGCTTGGAAGATTTTTTTACATTATGTTAATCAGGTTTTTTGAAATTAAAGTTTAATAGTAGAAAAATATACAATGGTGTAAGTGCAATGTAAATGCATCTTATTATGTTATTGAATGTGATTTGTTATATATTAATCTAACAAATAACAGAATAAATTGGTTTGGAGCCTTTCTAGCATCCCTTTTCATTTTGTTTGGTTGTACATACCTCCATACATACCTCCATCAAATCATTCAGAACTACGTTCAACCTTCCCCCGTTCAGCAGCCTAACTTAACTAGCAGGATTTCTCAGGATTTTTCCTGATTTCAGGATTTTTTAAAAAATTTTAATTTTTTTTTGACAAATCCTTTGCCTCAGAGTTTTCTTCAAAGAAGAAAAGTAGTCACCAAGGAAAGAAAGAAGTAGCCTGTATTGTGTTCAAACCTCTCAGTTCTTGTTGTGGGGATGTGGAGAGTCTGTAAATCCTCCAAAATTAAACATCCAGGATGTTCAGGGGGCCGGGGCTTTGCAAACTAGACCAAAGGGACACCCATACCCGCTACCCATTTTTTCAGGATTTGTTACTTTTGTCAAATCACACTCCTGTGGTGTTGTTTCATTAGTGGGGTAACTATGAGGGATGACTAGGATTTTCTGGAGGGCACTCGAGATACTTATTTCCAGCCTCCTGTTTTAAAGGGATATGAATTCAGGCCTCGGGTGGGGATTGGAAGGGGGCGTACTGCCATCCCCCTCCATAATTATGCCTCTGCCCCTATCTGATTCCTGGGTCCACCTCTAGTGGAGGTTTGCATTATACTGGTCGCGCTGTGTGCAAGCGTTGTTCCAGTTGAGTTTCAATAAATTTTAATTCATAGAGAATTAGCTGTTGCAAACTGCTTACCAACCTAAAGGACCTGTAGTATAAATGCAAAAAATAATGGTTATTGGCCGAAGTTTCGAACCTAGCAGTTTCTTTCTCAAAGGCAAAACGGACGAAATACATACATATATAAACACAAGATTTAGTCCCACTTCCAATTTTAAATCACGTGTTCCAGTACACCAGTGCACATTAATTGGCCATAGTCTCCGCCCACCTGTAAATTGTGTCGTGAAAAGTGTGACCCTATTGGCTAATCCGTGCCGTTTGATTGACAGACCGGATAGTTGAATGGTAGCCATTTTGTAACTTTGAAGCAATCCTTGCATATTGTGCACTGCGCTTGCGTCGTTCCAATTGTTCCAATTTTGTGTTCCAATTGTCCAAATTATGTACCAATTGTCCAAATTGTTCAAATTTTTCAGTCAGTGCGCAACTTCTGTGAAGTGCTTCGTTTAATAGACCTTTCCCGTGGAATATGGTAATTACATTTGCGCATGCGTACAGACACCACTGGTTGTCAAACGCCATAGAGTTGTGCAGTATAAAAACGCACAAGCGCGTGTGCGTCAAGCCACCATCATCCCACACAAAAAGGCGCAACGTTCCCTCGTTTTGCCCACCAATAGTGTCAATGCGCACGCGCGATGGTTCATTAGCATATTTCATGCCGGAAAGGTCTATTGCAAACGGCACGCGCGCACAATATTGATATTTGCATATATAAGGACCTGTGAGTATCAATTTTAAAAATTATGTCACATCTGAACCTTTCTTTTAAAACAATATTTTATTTGATATTATTAAACCCAACGAGTGTATTGTTCGATCCCAATTATTGAAAAAGGGGATACAATTTTATTTCGAGAGATTTTATGATAAAAACATTAACGTTTATTTACGGAAATTACGGGTTTAGAAAAGTCACCTTTTAACATGTTATTGAATTACTGCAGTAGATTTGAACATCTTCGTATCTTCGTTTCTAGACCTGGCCAGTTAAGGAAAGTTGCATAAATTAGAGTAATTTTTGATAACATTCTCAACATAGGGAAAACCATTACTGAGCTTTGTATAAAACTTATTCGAAATGAACATTATAATTATGTAATTTGTTTTAAAATGTCGAAGACGACATTTGTGCTTAGAGGGGAACAATGTGACAGACAAATATTTACCCCCTTTATATATTTAATTTCATTGCTTTTCCTATAATTCTGATATCCATCCGCCGCTTTCCTTTCGTTACATTTAAATCACCTTTCTTATGCAAATTAGCCAAAATTCTATTGCGCCCTCACATGAGCCAAATTCACACACACAGTTATTCCGAAGCAGAGGAGACGCAATCTTAATCGCTCCTTCTCTCCTTTTATATTCAGGTAAATACAATTTTATTTATTTATACTTATCTTATTTCACCGAAGTTAAGTTTGTACATTACTTTATATTTACTAAGTTGACTTCATATTAATATCTGTGAGGTTTAGTCTTATAAAAGGGTATTTTAGTTTTAAAATATTTAGCCCAAGTCCGGCCGCAAGATGGCGGCCGATACTTACCTTATGGCGGGAAACGCTAAAAAGGTTTAAATCTTACATTTTGTAACCTGCTTTACTTCAGGAGCATTTATCGTTCACTCACTTATTTATTTATTTATTTATAAATGTATTTAGTAACTTTTGTAAACACTATTTTAAAGAAATAGACACACACAGTTATTCCGAAGCAGAGGAGACGCAATCGTTAATCGCTGCTTCTCTCCTTTTATATTCAGTTAATAAAGAATTGATCACCAAAGAAGCCTTTTCCTCGTCCGTCCTTTGCATTTTGGCAAGTGTCACATATAGATAGACAGGTTATTCGTCTTTCAAAAAAACTTATTCACCTTTTTCCAAGTGACGGGAAACAGTCAGGGGCGCGGCTAACATTTTGCTTGGGCGATCTTCAATTTATTACATGTTGAGAAAAATAATCAGATCATAGATAAATACATTTTATTGAAGAGCAAACGTAATTGGTTTAAACTTCAAAAAGCATCGCACAGTGCAAAAACCTGTCCAATCACAGGCTAGAACACTCAAAACAGTAATGTTCTGACGTGCGCCATGTACGCGCTTAATCATGCGTATTATACGATCCCTTTGCAGTAAACCCATAGATATAGAACATAGTAACAATGACACGCGGCACGTCAAGTGTGTATTTTTCTTTCTCTGCAAGCTTGACGTCAAAAGCGTGTCTTAACTTTTAACAAAAATAAGTAAAAATAAAGTTTTTTAAGGAAAGAAAAAAAGGTTTCTTTCGTTGAACTGCAGTGAATTTGTTTTTACATTACGATAGCGCGATACTTCAAGATACTATATTTAACATTTTTAAGTCCCAACCCACGGGAACCAGTCAGGGGCGCGGATAACACAAAGGGATCGGCAAAAATATGTTGAATTTATACCAAATTTTAAGAAGAGTTTTCTCCCAAATTTATCGTCAAAGCGATTATTTTATTTTTATTTCAGTGAGAACAACATTTCAAGATAATGTTCCATCAGTTTTGGTCCTATAGTGAAAATATTTGCTACCGAACAGATAATTTTCGTGAGAGCACTTTCAAACACTCGCATTTTCTCGAGAAATCTCAAATGGTTCGAGAGCGCGTTTTCAGGCCCATTTTTGCAAATAAATGTTGCGCGTCAGCTTCCTTAACTCAGACGTTGCGCACTGACTGTTTTGAGAGAGAACATCTGGGGAAGTTGAGCGCGACGGAAGCTAGACTTGATTTCAAGTCTGAGATCGCGGTTATTTTTTGTCTACCAGCACATCAGCCACGCAAAACGCCGTTTACCCCTACTGGCTATCACAGCCCTAACTCGCGATCTCAGACTTGACCCTCTTGTGTTTGTGGGATATTCATGTATTCATAGCTAAAATTTACATAATAATACAGATGCTAGGGAGATGGCCAATCAGGAGGCCACAAAAACCTTGTAGGCCGCGTCTATTACTAACAGGTTACACTCGCTTAAAATTCTTTCTGTAATATTTATTCGATATTAAATTTGTATAGTGCTTGGTACGTAAATAGTATTTGAAATAATAGGTAAATTTAAATGAGATCTTAGAGTTGTAAAAAAGCACAAAATAAAATACATAATTCCTTCTCTACAAAAAACGTCTTACCTACAGTTTAAATGGAATCGTTGAGTACATCTCCTCCAACTGCATGTGGAAGTTTAGTTTGAATATTCATGTTATGGAAGGCTTTTCCGACCAATCAGATTGTTCCGTCCACTTTTGGACTAATTCGCAATAGGGTATGTACAAACCGGTACCGACGAACAACATTCCCAAGTCTGTGATCGAAGGTTAATGTCGGAGGTTAATACACAAGAGGGCGCTATTTAATGCGATACTGCAGGCAGACAAAAAACCACGATCGCAGACTTTGGAACCAAGTCTAGCCCATGCAGGGCTCATGTCCCATTTGTAGTTCCAGTAAAAGCCTTTGCAAATAAACGCCAATGCAATTAAACAGATATAGATGTGAACAACAAAATACGATAATAAGGATTCACACGAAATACACATGTAATGCAGACACGTTTTACAAACGTTTGTGTTATAACAAACCATGGGTAGGATTTTACATATATTTAAAGTTATAAATACAAAGGGTTGCTGTTTATAGTATGTGCAGAAGCACATATGAAAAATTGGAAATATATACAGAGAAGGTTAGCATGGCCCCTGGCGCAAGGATGACACGCATAACCGGAAGCGTTCCAAATTTTTTACTTTCTTCAAATTTTTTTAAAATAATTTATTAATATTTTTTAATTTAATAATTCATATCCTCGTGATTTGAAGAAAACGTTGTTATAGGCTAATGTTCCACAATAAACCATTTATATGGATGGAGTTTATACGAGCGGTTTTGCATGAATGGCCTCAGTGAAAATTATACAACAGTACATGGGGGCATTAATTAATCATCGATCTCAATAACATTAGATAACCCAACCGAAGCACAACACGTCCCAGGGCTTTCGATCAGTTTCTGTATATACATCTCATAACGAGGTAGACGGAACCGCCTTTATAATTATCCAAAGGGTTTCCAGTCATTACGCCCCATCACCATGACGCCCCTATAGAGTTACATATAAGAAGGACGCCCCTCACCATAACGCCCCTGACAAAAATGCCCCATGCCATTGCGTGACCCATGCCATTACGCCCCGTGACCGGAAACGACAATCTTGAAATTGATTTCAATATGCGCTATATGCTAGCTCTGGGTACGATACAGTCGACCGATTAAACATGTCAGCCACCATGGCTGGAGCAACACGATCAACTGTTCTCAAGCTTTATCGACAAATGCTAAGAGAATCTAAGAAATTTACAGGATACAATTATAGGTAGGTGATGTCTGAATTATTACTATGCATTTTATTTATTAAAATAATGTTTAATAGTGATCCAAACAGTAAGTCTACTGCTAGTACTAGTGCCTACTAGTACTACTGTATGACTACTAGTACTACTACTACTACTACTAGTACTAGTACTAGTAGTACTAGTAGCGATAACAGTAACACCCAAACGCCACTTAACACATTTCCGTATGTGCCACCATGTAAAATTAAAAATCTTCTAGAAGTCATAAAAATCAAACGGTCCCGAATTTCCGAATTTTTTTTTCAGATAATGCAGTGTAATTCGTACTCTTTAAGATAAGATAATCCGTGAGGTTGTGCTTGCGATATTTGTCCAGATATTTACATTTTTCGATTACGTCTTTTGTGTTCCGGCTCGCTCACTTTGTGTATTTTGACATGACTTTTAGCATTTGACCCCGTTTGGCGATCTCATAAAAATTGCATTTTGGGTTGATTTTAGAGATTTGCATGAAAGTTCAGGGGTCAAAATGTGACGCGGAACAACTACTGAATAATGAAAAGGTGTTTTGATTTGATGAGAACGATTGTTAAGGTAAGAAAAGAGGTATTTTTCAGCACTTTTTTGCAAAAATATGTAACTTTTTCACATATAAAGTGTGTTAAATCTTGAACCCCGTCATGGATTCACACATTTGGACATTCTCTACACTGTTTTTTAACAATATAAACAGAGACTGGTCATGAAAACATTAGCGAACTCTAGCGACAGGGGCTTTTTAGGGGTCATGTCGGGGCGCCCGCGCCGTAAACAAAATTATATGAATGGAGCGGAGGAATACACAAGTTCAAGTGCAAGTTCAAATATTACTCTTCTACAGTAATTATTAAATGATGTATTTATTTTTTGTGTATTTTTTTATATTTGGAAGTAAGGAATTATGAATTAGTGATTTAGTTTTTTGTCATGGGTAATTATTTTTAAAATTTTTAATTTTTTTGAAAAATATAATACCAAATCACATACATGTATTCTGTATCCTTCCTCCGTTGATATAGTGCCCAAGAAAGTAAAATTTTCAAATTTTCACAAAATGTTTCTTGATGTAGGCCTACTGTTAAATCATCATCATCATGCTAAATGAGCTAGGTACCCAGTTCCATTAGATGTTTTTATTCAGTATTTATATATAAATATTTCTTCATGATGTCTGTCAATTATTTCAGGGATTTTTACAAAAACTGTGGAATTTGTTTACTAAAAAAAAATGAGCCAGGTGTAAACCAAGGACAAATCCAGAGAAAGTGAAGGCGTACTAGGTCAAAGAGGATCTCAACATACAACAGTAAGTCAAATAAAATTCAAAAAACCTGTTTTCCCCCATTTTGTTTATTTCATATTATTTGCTTCAATATGCTTTTTATCAAGTTTAAAATTTGTGACAAATCAAGAAATTTTGTCTCTTCTAGATAACATATGTGCGTCTCCCATCTGATGACGTTGATGAAGACATTATCGTGGAGAAAGTTGAGCTTCGGTGTGATCCTACAGTACAGATACCAAGGAAAAGGTACGATTATCAACCAAGTGCTTTGTTGATTTATGGTTGATGCAAATCATGATTTTACATTTCAGTTCCCATTTCAGTTACAGAAACCTCCCCGTGGTGCAGCCTGGGAAACGCTGATTGGTACAATGTGATATCATTATCTGATTATTATCACCAGTAGGCCAATATCTGTATACTTACCCGAGCAATCTATTTGGATGACGACGCCAAAGATGCCGCAGAGACACTTTCACCTTGGGGCTGCGCTGTCAATCGCCTCAATTAACATTGAAGGCTTCTCCAGATGCAAGGCAGACATACTAGCGACAGTGGTGAAACGCTTCGACATAGTGTGCATGCAGGAAACCCACATCGGCCCTGCTCAACACCGACCCGCCCTGCCTGGAATGAAGCTGGTGGCGGAGATCCGCCACAGACAGTACGGATCAGCTGTATTCAGCAGACCAAACCTCACGATTGAAGAGGTCTGCACCCACACCACCGAAGGGCAAATGGAAACCATCACAGTTGCCCTCCCAAATGCCTCTGTCACATCAGTGTACAAACCCCCTCAAAGCCCATTCTCCCATACCGAACTGCCAGACAGATGCAAGAGGAAATTCCAGATCAGCATTGGGGACTTCAATGCCCACAGCACATCGTGGGGTTATAAAGAGAACAACCAAGATGGAGATGCAGTCGAAGCCTGGCTTGAGTCGAAACATCTGACCCTGATCCATGACGCCAAACTGCCAAAATCCTTCCATAGCGCCAGATGGAAACGAGGATATAACCCAGACCTTGTCTGTGTGAGCAGCGAACTAGCATCCAGAGTAGTGAAAGAGGTCCTGGACCCCATCCCCCACTCACAACACCGACCCATCACCATAACTATCCGATCAGTTCTCCAAGCAACAACCGTCCCCTTCCGTAGAAGGTTTAACCTGCGGAAAGCTGACTGGCTGTCATACCAACAGGAGATCGAAGACTCAATCCCCAGCATCCCACCACACCCCAACAGCTATACCACGTTTACAGACCTCCTGAAAAGGTCAGCCAGACGACATATCCCAAGAGGATGCCAGACCGAGTACATCCCCGGGTTGTCAGAAACATCTAGTGACCTACTCCAAGCCTATCACACGGCATACCACGAGGACCCTTTCTCCTCCACCACCATGGAACTCGGAGAGATCCTATTAAACAACGCCGGGAAGATCGCAGGCAAGTCTGGAAGGAGCTGATAGAAAACACCAACATGACCAACAACAGCAGGAAGGCGTGGGCCACGATTCGCCGCCTTGGTGCAGACCATACTACACCACCCACACTTACAACAGTCACAGCAAACTCGGTTGCAGCACAGCTGGTGTTGAACGGGCGCAGCCAAACTCGCCGCAGACCCACAGGAGAATACCGCCGGACAGCGGTACCAGACCACCCACAACCAGCAAGTGCCCTTACCAAGCCCTTCGACCCAGAAGAACTTGAAGCAGCACTGTGCTTGCTGAAACCCAGGAAAGCAGCAGGAATCGACGATGTACTGGCGGAAATGATACAGCACCTGGGACCAAAAGCAAAGACCTGGCTCCTAGAAATGCTGAACTCATGCATGGCAAAGAAAACCATCCCACCCGTATGGAGAAAAGCCAAGATTGTCGCTATCCCCAAACCCGGAAAGGACCCATCTTCGCCAAAGAGCTACAGACCGATTTCCCTCCTCTGCATAACCTACAAGCTCTATGAGAGGCTATTACTCCAACGCCTAACACCACTTATAGACTCCAAGCTTACTAAAGATCAAGCTGGTTTCCGTCCTGGCCGCTCCTGTGCTGGGCAGCTACTGAACCTCACCCAACACATTGAGGATGGTTTTGAGCGCAAACTCATCACCGGAGCAGCTTTCATAGACCTCACCGCTGCCTACGACACTGTCCAGCACCGTGCCATGATCAGGAAACTTTTGGACATGACTGGCGACCTCGACCTCTGCCAAGTCATAAAAAGTCTCCTTAACAACAGGCGCTTCTTCGTTCAACTAAACGACAAGAAGAGCAAATGGAAAGCCCAAAAGAACGGCCTACCACAAGGCAGCGTACTGGCCCCTCTCCTCTTCAACATCTACACCAATGACCAACCACTCCCCCCACAATGTCGCCGTTTCATCTATGCTGATGACCTCTGCATCACCACCCAACAAGAGAGTTTTCACAAAATCGAATCCGTCCTGGAAAATGCCCTCCAAGAGATGTCCACCTACTACAGTAACAACCACCTGAAACCCAACCCATCCAAAACCCAGCTATGTAGTTTTCATCTGAAAACCGAGGACGCAGGAAAGAACTGAGCGTCTCATGGGATGGCCACAAACTCCTGAACCATCCCCACCCTGTGTACCTTGGAGTCACACTCGACAGGACACTCTCTTTCAAAACCCACCTTCAGAACACCAAAGCCAAGGTCAACACCCGCAATAACATCCTGCGCAAACTGGTCAACTCAAAATGGGGCGCTGATCCACCAACCATCCGTACAACAGCCCTAGCCCTGTGCTTCTCCACAGCTGAGTATGCCTGCTCAAGCTGGAGCCGCTCCCACCACACCAAACTGGTAGACACGGCCCTCAACGACACCTGCCACATCATCACGGGCTGCATAAAGACAACGCCAGTCCCGTGCCTCTATGCACTGGCCGGCATTGCCTCCCCTCACATCAGACGTTCCATCGTCGCCCAAGATGAGCGGAGAGCACAGGAGTCTGACATGAGGCACCCCCTGTACGGACACACAGCACCCCCATCCAGACTGAAATCCAGGACCAGTTTCCTGCATACAGTCCCTCCTCTCCAGTCCACCAAGGAAACGGCACGGACCAACATCTGGAGGGTTGAATGGCACCAACTCAACACCCGAGCCCAAGAATGGATGGAGAGAGGAATAACACCAACTGAATGCCTCGCCAGCGGACACGACCTCCCATGGCCGACCTGGAAGACCCTCAACAGACTGCGGGTGGAGCAGGGGAGGTGCAAAGCACTGTTGAAGACATGGAACTACCACACAGAGGACACGTGTGGCTGTGGAGCAGTACAGACAATGTCCCACCTGCTGGAATGTGGCGACGCCCCCCAGTGCAGCCCCCAGGACCTGGCTGAACCGACTCCATCAGCTGTGTCCTGCGCCAGATACTGGCAAAAAGACATCTGAGATTGCAAAGGACTCGAAGAAGAAGAAGTTCCCATACAGTTACAACTCAAAAACTGAACAATAGTTGTTTAGTTATTTATTTTTTTATTTCGATCACTCAGTAACCTGTGGCTGTGGGCTTCAAGATACCTGTGAAAAGAAGATGATGAATAAATATTAATTTTTATTACCACATTACCACTTTACTTTCATTTGTTGTTGAATTTAACAATATGCCATGCTAAATATGAGTTCATAATGACTGCAGATTATTTCTTTTCAGAATTTAACTTAATTTAGTGATTTGTCAACTTATGGATAATTTATTTACTCATCCTTTCAGGTAACTCAAAGCCAGGAGTGGTTTAACATCAAATACGAAGGACCAGATGATGCAGTGTATACCTTTAAGTTGAAAGAAGACTGGATTGCTGGAGATTTAAAAATACTAGGGCAGGATCAATAAAGTGGGCTTCAACTACAAACCTGATCTTGACGACGAAAATGGTCAAAATTGCACAATATTACAACATTTAAATGCCAATATCTGAAGAACCAAACTACTTATTTGAAAACAAATCACATCATTGACTTTCCCTTATTCCCAGCTTCAATTTAAGGTATAACTTGGCATATACTTAATTTTTTGGTATAACTTAGTACAATTAATTCTAAAATGCCCAAAATCGGCGGCACAAGTAATTGGAATTTACCAATTTTAAAAGCCTGTATCTCAAGAACTAAAATAAATATTTGAAAACAAATTGTACCACTGACTCTGTCTCATCAAGAGCTTTAATTTGGTGTATAACTTAGTCCAGAAACATTAATTTTTAAAAATAGGGTTTCATAGCTACTAGTAGTACTAGTAGTAGTAGTACTAGTACTAGTAGTTAGCTATGTGACAAAAATTTTCAAAATCAACAGATTCCAATACAACTGGTATCATTGTCAAGGTCTTGAATAGACGATTACAATGATATAAGGATCATCTTCCTGTGACCAAAAATAAGGAAGTTATGACATGTTGAATCCGGCAATTTTAGGCCCGTAAATGGCAATTATTTTATATGGAAAAACAAAAGAAATGTAAATTTGACTTGTGACCCGTTTCAAAGATTTTCTCGGATTCCATATCATAACTTTCTTAATTCTTGTCCGATTTTCAAAAGGTTGGTATCACTGGAATGCTTGGGAAAAGAGGAAGAATAATAACCTATTTCCAGGCTAATTCAATGATTAGTTTGTTTTGTAGTGCTGATTTACAAATAAGAAATACAAAAAAAATGTGTTAAAAAAAAAAATAAATAAATAAAAAAAATAATGAAAAAAAAAAAAAACTCAAATCTGAGGATTATTTTCCTATTTTTACACTGAAATCTTCGAAAGATTCTCATCCCTGATTTAATTAAATATTAGAACAGTTTATAAATTATATTGGACTGGAAAGATAAAACAAAATAATGAAAATAAATTTTAAAAAATAGAAAAAAAATTACTCAAATCTGAGAATTTTTAATATTTATAGTATAAATTATACTGAAATCCGCGAGAAATTCTTATCCCTGATTTAATTAAACATAAAAAATAATAAATGATATTGGACTGGAAATATGAAGAAAAAAAATGAAATAAGTTCATGAGAACTAATATTTATTGTGTTACGCCGATGTATATTAGGTTTAAACGGACGATTTATCGGACTGAAAATTGGTAGGTCTAACGTGCGCTGAACGTGGCGCAATACAATCTTTGGTTGACATCGATTTCTGTGAATCAAAAAAACGTAACTGCTAATCGTCCAATCGCCGTCAAAATTGGCCAAGAGGTAGAAAACAAGAAAAATTAATATTGTGGTTTGATAAGGTGTTTTACTAACCTTTGAGTAAATCGTCGATGGTTTTGATGAGCAAGAACAAATCCAAATTTCGAGAATTTTTTTTGGAAACTTCTAAATGCCGCATTCAGAAAATTTGAGAACGAGGTTGAAGTAGAATATGTGATCTACGTCTTCGAAAAAAAATCTACTGGGTACGTCATAAAGAACAGCCTCAGCGAAACGTTACAAAGCGCTATCTCCATGGTGTCTTCGCCACGGCGATTCAACCCGAGATTGAGGCCGCGGCCGAAAAGATTTGCGACAATGCGTGGGATACGCACATACCTATAGTAGTACTAGTACTAGTACTAGTACTACTAGGTAGAGCACTCAAGAGTAACAAAATAAGCATACATTACACATGTTTAATTTTGATTCTGTATGAAAGACCTCACTGAATGCTTGGGTGAATGTCATATCTGGCCGCCACTATTTTTCATTAAATATAACCAATAATGTAATCTTACCTACCTGGTAAGGTGGAGAACATATGGATGATGATGGACATATCCCTACCTCAAATTATTCCAGGATATTTATTTCATGAAAAATCAGGCATTTTTGGTATACGATGACTTCCTCAGTCATGTCAGTCTGATCTGATTACATTATTGGTTATATTTAATGAAAAATAGTGGCGGCCAGATACGACATTCTACCCATCTTACCTACCTAGTAAGGTGGAGAACATATGGATGATGATGGACATATACTTCAAATTATTCCAGGTTATTTATTTCATGAAAAATCAGGCATTTTTGGTATACGATGACTTCCTCAGTCAATCTGTTAGTGACCAACACAGTCATTGTACATGCGCAGTGGCAACTATAATAGGATCCTTCTATTTTCTGAAGGGGAGGATATTTTTAGAAGGGAAATAAAGTCCGAAAACCATCATAAAATTGTTAGTGGTTGCAAAAAAATTCCAAAAAAGCCCTTAAAAAGTGGCGGAATTTTTTTTGTAACCACAAACCAGTTAAAAAATGATTCCATCAATTTTTGGGGGTACAGAAAGTGAAAACTATCTTTAAAATCCACTTTTATGATGGTTTTCGGACTTGATTCCCTTCTAAATAATCCTCCCCTTCAGAAAATAGAAGGATCCTATTAACTACCACCATAATGTCACTACAACACAGATCAAACCAATCTCAATTCATCAAGCTATAAATATCATGGCTATATGGGATTCTAGCCAGCCAATCGACACCGGGCAAGCTCGGTGGTTGAGAGGTTAAGACGTCTGCACTAGTAAGCAGGAGGTTGTGGGCTCGTATACCGCCCGAGTCGCCTGTGAAGTTTTTCCCACAGACAGCACTGAGTATACAGTGCTACACACACGTCGGTGTAGGGCAAAATTAAATCAATTGTTCAGTCGGTGTAGGGCAAAATTAAATCAATTGTTCAATCTCAGTAAGTGATGATAATCGGTTACTCAGATAAATGAACTGAAAAAAGAACATTTTACTCTGTTGCATTTTCAGGGAGTATGCTTTAAGGAGAACAAAAGATGCTTTTCGAGAGAACAAGACCATAACAGATCAGACAGAAATCAGAGCATTGATCCAAAAAGCAGAGCAGAATCTACAAATTATTAAGAGACAGGTAATTAATTAAAATCTAAAAACCTTTTGAATGGCTGGGTTGAAAATCTTTTTTACACAATTGTAACAGTTCCTCTCTTCCTGTCCCCTCTACCTATCCCCCCCGCCCCCCCCCCCCCCCCACCAAAAAAAGGGGAGAAACATCAGGGTTTGACATCACTTTTTGTTCACCTTACCAAACCAGAACTGACACGAAAATGCCTAATCACAATGGAATTGTGACATTTAGAATTTCCACCCTAAGAATGCTACTTACATGTATTTACCGGTACGGGTTAGTATTCATTTTGAGCCGTTCCTTCAATCCTATCTTTCATATGTAAGGACAAACCTGTCACTGACTCGCAAACCTATATCTTTTGCAGGTTGTTCTAAGTCAACTTTACAAAGACCCAACGCTAGTAATTGAAGGACAGAAAAGATAACAACAGCCAACAGAATGGGCGCTCGATGAGGCTTACCACGCAAGACCATCCAACACTGCCGCCAGCTTAATCATGTTCCCGGAAGACATTGTATTAACCTTTCTGTAACTACAAAGGTCAAAATCAGTCAAAATGCTGATATACTTGCCAAGGTATATCTAGTGCACTTAAAAGTCGAACACTGTCAAACCTTACTTGTAGTAAGTACATTTACAAGTTAAAATGAGTCGACCGTTTTTGACTGGTAAAAGCATTGTCTGGTATTGTTCAGGGTGGTCAAAATGACAGTCAAAATCAGTCAAAAATGCCCCTGTGTGCACATTTGGGTCAACAGTCAAAACAGGCAGTTGACTGATTTTGACCTCTCATCTATAGCTACTTGCCACTAAAGTGCAGCTATAGTAGGAGGGTTAAAGACCACTATGAAGTAGGACACCACATCATTTGTACCAGACTATTTTTAAGTAAACCCCATTCTGAGTCTGCATGTTTGTGACGGTACACCAAATCCAAGATGGCTGCTGAATGGAAAATACATGACAAATCTACTGCAAGGTGTCTGGTGCTACTCTCAGGAAAACAATTTTTGTGTGCATGAAGACTGTACTTTAACCCTAACTACCCCAAATCCTGCAAAATCCTCCAAGGGGCACTTTTTTGGAAAAATTCAGCACTGCTGGAAACTGGTACTTTCACCTCTTCAAATGGGACAAAATTACTACCTGGCAAAAAGTACAGGCCATAAGTGCTGAATATGAAAGATCAACGAAAATGCATGGTGCATTTTGAAGATGAGGGCATGTTTCCAAAAGTGCACTGATGGATTTTGGAGGATTCAGGAAGGTTCCTAGCCAGAATACCTACAGGGGATAATAATAATAATAATGTGTGGACTTATATAGCGCATGTATCCACCAACTGAGTGGTGCTCAAGGCGCATTATATTATTACCCCTGCTCATAAGGCTCATAAGGCTCATAAATCATTCCTGAAACCATCTCAGCTCTCTGGGGAGTATACAGCTCAATTGCTGCCATTACAGCGCATATAGGGCTAATCAACCAACTCTGCCCTCACAGGTACCCATTTAACCCCTGGGTGGAGAGAATCAATTATGGTTAAGTGTCTTGCTCAAGGACACAAGTGTCACGGCCGGGATTCGAACCCACATTCTGCTGCTAACACCAGAACTTGAGTCCGGTAAACTAGACCGCTCGGCCACGACACTCCACATTAGGGTTCAGGAAGGTTCCTTATCAGAATACCTATAGGGGATTAGGGTTCAGGAAGGTTCCTTATCAGAATACCTAGGGGGTAAGGGCTAATGAAGCTGTGCTTTAAATAAAACTGCATTCCCAGTTATGGAAATAATGTTTCATATTGATATTTGAGGAGATGCTGATGTCTGGGAAGTAGAAATGAAATTTTGGTTCCACCTATCTTACAATTGTGTAAATCTTTAGCCACTGCATGTTACAGCATTACCTATAAGCTGCTTCCAAGAAGCAATAATATTGGTAACTACCAGATTATAAAATGAACAAATTCTTATCTAAAAACTTACTTGGTGTAAAGTTGGTACTCATATCAATCATTCTGAGAAGTTATTTTGTCTAAAGTGCATTCCTCTTTAACCCTAACCCCCAAAAGGTATTCTGGCTAGGAACCTTCCTGAACCCTATTCCCCCTGTAGGTATTCTGGCTGGGAACCTTCCTGAACCCTATTCCCCCTATAGGTATTCTGGCTAGGAACCTTCCTGAACCCTACTAAATCCATCAGTGCACTTTTGGAAACATGCCCTTATCTTCAAAATGCACCGTGCATTTTCGTTGATCTTTCATATTCAGCACTTATGGTCTGTACTTCTTGCCAGGTAGTAATTTTGTCCCATTTGAAGAGGTGAAAGTACCAGTTTCCAACAGGGCTAAAAAAATTCCAAAAAAGTGCCCCTTGGAGGATTTTGCAGGATATGGGGTGGTTAGGGTTAATAGAAATAACAGGAATTGTTATGTTGAATTTACAAAAAAAGTTGTAAAAATATAAAAATTAGAAACTTTCACAGAAACGTTTAATGATCTGTTTCTTGAAAACTAGAGGGTAACGACATTACCAAATACCAATAACCCTAACCACCCCATATCCTGCAAAATCCTCCAAGAGGCACTTTTGGGGGGAAATTCAGCAGTGTTGGAAACAAATACAGGCCATAAGTGCTGAATAAGAAAAATCAATGAAAATGTATGTTGCATTTTAAAGATAAGGGCATGTTTCCAAAAGTGCACTTATGGATTTTGGAGGATTCAGGAATGTTCCAAGTCGGAATAGGGGGTTAGGGATAATGTACCTTCCCTTTATTGCATATAATATAATTGTTGTTGGATTTAAGAAGTTTGCAAATGGTAAAAGTATTTGAGTGGAAAACCTCATAGATCTTTGCATGATAACAACCAACATAATTTATGCTTGAGTGCATTTCCAGGGTGGTATCCCAAAGTGAGAATCATCGCCACGATTCCACCTTTTTGAAGAATCGAGTGCCTGTGATGGTCCATTTTGGTTTCTAAAGAACTGTCTGCAGGCTTTCGTAAACATCAAGTAAGATGTCTGCTCTTTTCAGCTGCGGCTTTTATAAAATTCAGTTTTTCAATAGACATTTTGTGCATTTGCAATCGATTCAAATTGAATTGTGATTCCTGTAACTGACTACCAACATTTTTGGAATTGCCCAAGCCCAGTTGAGTGTATTTATTTTATGTTGTACATTGTTTCCATATGTGATAAAGGAGTGTTGTAAGGGCCTGGTTAGATTTTAAAGAGAGTACCCTTAATTGCTTGTGGGTGCAGTATTCACCCACGCCCTCCATCCTTACTCCCTGCACTATCACTTGTAGAAAACATTGAGTATTCAATAAAGACAAAACTATTGAAACAACTTAAACATGTTCTGGTGAGTTTTGTTAGTTATTAGTGGAGAAGATGACACAGTGGACTAAATTACTTCTTTCAGAATTGTTAAAATGTTAACAAATTCTAGATGAAAATGGGTCATTGATCTTGGATGTTTTACTTTCCTGAAAGCATTGCTGCTGTCCTGGACAGAGTGGGTTGCAAAAATGTTACGTGTGTGTTTTGCTGTGAGGGGCTTGGATGGTCCCGAGAGAGATGGGTGGTATGTTACGCGTGGCGTTGTGCTGTGAGGGGCTTGGATGGTCCCGAGAGAGATGGGTGGTATGTTACGCGTGGCTTTGTGCTGTGAGGGGCTTGGTTGGTCCTGAGAGAGATGGGTGGCTCCATCCCTCTTATGGCTGGCATTGCTTCTCTCTGGAACCTTTTCACACTGTTCACAGTAACATCAACCACTGGGATCCTATTCCAAATGCTAACAGCTCTGGGGAAAGATCTATACAATGTTATCAACATAAAACCAAAACAAAATTTAAAAATTAGTCTGTCCCTGCTGATTTGTACAGGGGGCATTGCTTTTCAGTTGGGGCCCAGGGGTATTGGTTTTTCCCTTTTCATTTTCTTTTCTTTTGGGGGGGGCACCTGGAGGGAACTGGAAATTTGTGGGGGGCACGTGGCACCCAGGCCCCACCCCCCCCCCCCCCCCCGGCTACGCCACTGTTCTTGGGTCTTCTTAGACTGAAATTAATTGATTGCGAATTGTCGTCCCTATGAGAAATGTTTCCTATCCTAAATCCTATAGCGGTGGGGTTGTATAGCGCCCTCTGTAGTTATGAGTTTTAACTGGGGGTCGGATTCCCAGACGACGATAAAGCCTAATTTACTCAGATCATATTTAACGTTACAGCTAGCTAGCTGTCAGACTTATTATTGTATGGTGTGTGTTGTTACATTTTGGGACAATTCGGAGTAATGAAAATAAAAATCAAACGGTAAAAAGTGACCATTTAGAACAATTACTAACAGTTACACTCTGGATTTTACTGCTGACCATGTGAACTGTGAAGTCATGGAGAAAGGTTCAAGCGGTCAATTACGTCGAAAGCCTGTCGGCTTGGTGATCAAATGAAGGGTAGAATTGCTACTTTTATATTTTGTAAAGCTGTGCTAACTCGGTCACTAACGACGTAACGTTACCTGCACTGCACTGTCGAGCCATCCGTCATTTTATTCCCCCGGATTTATGACAACTGACTGAACCAAATATGGATATCAACTTTCCAAGTTTCAGCAGTGTGATCAGCTTGAACTCGGACCCTTTGGAAAACTGGATTGGTAATGCTAAGTTATGGACTATTTTTTATAATAATGCCCTTCCACCAGTCCATGTCATGTCCACGGATGCCAGTCAACTCGTCCCCGGCACTGCCACTGGGCACTGGCAAACTCTCCCCCTGTTGGTACTAACAGTTAACTCTCCCCACCCCCCCTCCCTCCCGGTAAACTTCCCCCCTGACAAAGTCGTTCCGTAACATATTTTTTGGATGCATTTCACACTATTGAGACTGGTTTAATCCAAGTCCAAGAGAGAGTGAAACATTATTTATAAAACATTATTGTAAAGGCAGGATGTACACATACGTGGCTGGGGACATAACTATTTTAATCAATTAAATTATTTTAAGTCTTATAACTGTGTGGTAAATTATTTAGCACTATTTAGACTGGTTTACATTACATTCATTATGAAATAACATTTTAATGCAGGGGTGGATTGGGCGGGCGACTTTGTCGGGGGCAAGTTTTCTTGGAAAGAATGTTGTATCCAACCGCCACTTTTTAAGGGTTTATGGAGAATTTTTTGCAACCATTAATCAGTTAAAAATTGATTTTATTGATTTTTGAGGGTACAGAAAGCGAAAACTATCTTTAAAATGCACTTTTTATGATTGTTTTCAGACTTTATTTCCCTTCTAAAAAAAATGTTTGCCTTCAGAAAATAGTAGAATCCTATTATAGTTGCCATTGCGCATGTACAATGATCGTGTTGGTCACTAATGGGGGAGTTGACAAGATCAGACTGACATGACTGAGGAAGTCATCGTATACCAAAAATCCCTGATTTTTCATTAAACAAATATTCTGGAATAATTTGAAGTACATATGTCCATCATCATCTATATGTTCTTCACCTTACTGAGCAGGTAAGATTACATTGGTTATAATGAGCGAGAAAGGGTAGAATGTCGTATCTGGCCACCACTATTTTTCATTAAATATAACCAATAATGTAATCTTACCTACCTGGTAAGGTGGAGAACATATGGATGATGATGGACATATACTTCAAATTATTCCAGGATATTTATTTCATGAAAAATCAGGCATTTTTGGTATACGATGACTTCCTCAGTCATGTCAGTCTGATCTTGTAAACTCCACAATTAGTGACCAACACAGTCATTGTACATGCGTAGTGGCAACTATAATAGGATCCTTCTATTTTCTGAAGGGGAAGATTTTTTTAGAAGGGAAATCAAGACCGAAAACCATCATAAAAGTGGATTTTAAAGATAGTTTTCGCTTTCTGTACCACCAAAAATCGAAAAAATGATTTTTTAACTGGTTAGTGGTTGCAAAAAAAATCCAAAAAAGCACTTAAAAATTGGCGGCCGGATACGACATTCTTTCCATACACAGTTTTATATGTAACTGTTGAATTATTTCATGTAATGTGTATTTTCGTTAAATAAAACGCCCATTTAAATATTTGTAAGGGGCGAGATTGCCAGGGGGAAAGTTGACTGGCATGCCCTTCCACCTCCTTGATCCAAAGAAAGTAAGCATACTCCTAGAGTAATTCACCAAAAGTTATACCTCCTTGTATTGACTGACTAAAATCTGCATGATTCACAATAAGGTGCAATCATACAAGTTGCCTATCACCCAGTAAAAAATTTCCAATCCAATCACTTGTATAAAATGAGCAATGAGCAAAAAACTAAGAAATCGAAAAAGGCTAACTCAAAGTAAAATACAGGATTTTTTTTATTCTTTGAAAATTTAGGGTGTGTCCAATTATTTAACTTGCAAACAGCGATTGGCCAAATTTTGATCGTACAACAATGCTTGAGTATTAAAACCCTTCTGTGACTGCAAGGGTCAAAATCAGTCAAAATGTTGACGTACTTGCCAAGGTATATCTAGTGCACTTAAAAGTTGAACACTGTCAAACCTCTCGTGTAGTAAACTTTTACAGGTCAAAATGAGTCGACCATTTTTGACCGGTAAAAGCATTGTCTTGTATTGTTGAGGGTGGTCAAAATGACAGTAAAAACCAGTCAGAAATGCCCCTGTGTGCACACTTGGGTCAACAGTCAAAACAGGCAGTTGACTGGTTTTGACCACTATAGCTACTTGCCAATAAAGTTCAGCCACAGTAGGAGGGTTAATGCCACTTCTAAGTCCCATCATCTCACCACTGCTGTCTCCTTTATTATAGAGATGTGGTACCAGATTTTCCTGTGGTATCTCTTCTCGTCATTCCTGATCCATGTCGTGGCGGCCATCATCGCCTTCTGCATGCTCCGTAAGCACAAGATAGGCCGACTGTACTCCCTTGTTATACTAGTCATGGGGTTTGTTGGACCCATAACAGGAGGGATTGTGACAAGTGAGTGTCCTCTCTGGTCTTTGTGAAAAATACTTGTACAACTCCAGGCTTGAAATTTCATTTTTGAGGCCACTTTAAGGCCCCAGATTAACCCTCCTACTTCTGGTACCTTTTTCATACAAGTTGATCCACCATTTGAAACCATTCGCTTTTGTGGTTTTGAATGGTAAAATAACTGTACAGTATTGATTCCCCCAAATGGTTTTGAATGGTAGGTCAGCTAATACAAAACCTTGTTTGGATCTTTCCAAATGGTAGTACAGCTAATACAAAACCTTGTTTGGATACTTCTAAAGTGGTGAATCAATGGACCCTCTATGCATTTGAATGGATTTGAATGGTAGTAAAGCTTGCTACCAACACTGTTCAAATAGCCTCGGATAGAGGGCGATATTCAGTTTGTGACATCATATGCATAAGGTCTGTAGGTCGGCTTCAAAATCTGTGCGGTGATGCTTTTTGTTTTGGTAATCATTTTTGTTTGTTTGTTTTTTTGTTTGTTGCCAACCAGTGAAATACATGATACATGTATACGCGGTTATTGGAACCAAACCAAATTTCACATTCACAAATTATGGTGGCTAAGAGTATACCATACTCAATATGCGGCAGAGTACCACCCCCCCCCCCCAAATGTCCCTATACACTAACACACTGTTGTTCTATTGTTAACCTCTCCCCCCTCGAAATCCTCTAAAGAATTCCTAAGATGAAGACACAATGGGAGGAGGGGGGGTGCACTCTGCCGCATATCGAGCATCATATGGCTAAGAGAGGCATCACAAATCGGGCAAATGCTCATACCCACATGTGAAAAAGGCATTTAAAATACAGCGTGGCAGAATTCCAATCGATCCAGCAATTTTGGCTGCAATTGGACATCGTTTCATACATGTAGCAAAAACAAATAGAAACTGAAAATGTTGGCGACGGGCACGGAGACCAGAAATCAGAGACTTTTTAATTTTACTCGGTGACTCATTAACTGAAATTAATACCCATATTAACCCTCCTACTTCTGGTACCTTTTTCATACAAGTTGATCCACCATTTGAAACCATTCGCTTTTGTGGTTTTGAATGGTGAAATAACTGTGTACAGTATTGATTCCCCCAAATGGTTTTGAATGGTAGGTCAGCTAATACAAAACCTTGTTTGGATCTTTCCAAATGGTAGTACAGCTAATACAAAACCTTGTTTGGATACTTCTAAAGTGGTGAATCAATGGACCCTCTATGCATTTGAATGGATTTGAATGGTAGTAAAGCTTGCTACCAACACTGTTCAAATGGTATCACCATGTGTGTACAAAACCAATGGGCATTTTGGTAAGTGGAAATTTTGAATGGTTTCAAATGGTCAAACAGTAGGAGGGTTAATTAGGTCATATTACTGTTGCTGCTGCATAAATTAGTCAGTAGTTTCCAGTCACTATGTTCATCTTAAACTAGAATACCGATTCCATGCCCTGTTGAAAGTCTGCTCTGATTATGACTATATTGTCCCTTAAAGTATATAATGTCTGAATTTTTATTTGTTTTTATAATTTTTTATTTTCCATCAGTCTTGGACTCATGATTCGTGACTCGGATTTGAGCAATGTGTACTGAAATAGAAAACTCCAATGAATTGGTTAAATGCAATCACACCAGCTACTGTGGCCACCTGGGTAAAGAGGCCACCTGGGTAAAGAGGCCACCTGGGTAAAGAGGCCACCTGGGTAAAGAGGCCACCTGGGTAAAGAGGCCACCTACTGAATGTGGCCAGCCTTCGCCGGTTCCTATACAATCTGCCACATAAATTTTTAAAACCTGCACATCCTGGCCACCTGTTCATTGTGGCCACTTCTCATTGGTCTCATTTGTGGCCACTTACAGGTTTGATTGTACTCTTACTTTAATTAATTGTTTTCACAATTTCCCCATGTAGGTGCAATAATAGTGGGTTTGTTCAAGACGATAGAGTACGATATGCACCCTCTGTATGCCATGGTTTGCGGCTGTGGTCAAGCCGTTATAGTTGTGTTCATCTCATTCTTACGGATACCGGCCACATTGTGACATCACTCAAAAGGCACTGACCAGTTTACGCGGACCCATGACGTCACACGGCTAGGCTTATATTTGACGCATAACATTGGCTACCCATTCCTGGGCCTACTTTGTGGTATCTTGGCTTCAGGTATAAAACAGTTGGTTACCTCCGCAGCTTGCATGCCATGGGAAAAACACATTCAGGTACATTGCATGTGTACCAGCTATGCACAAGCCATATGGCTGTGTCCGAATTAAGCGTTTTTTTTGCTACGGCTATGGCTATTGGCTACAGCGGCAATGCTGAAGTATAGGAAGAAACAGTGATCTAGCCAAAGCCGTTGCATTTCTGGCTACGGCTATGGCTATGGCTAATGCGGCAATGCTAAAGTATAGGAAGAAACTGATCTAGCCAAAGCCGTTGCATTTCTGGCTACGGCTATGGCTATGGCTAATGCGGCAATGCTAAAGTATAGGAAGAAACAGTGATCTAGCCAAAGCCGTTGCATTTCTGGCTACGGCTATGGCTAATGCGGCAATGCTAAAGTATAGGAAGAAACAGTGATCTAGCCAAAGCCAAAGCCGTTATTTCGGATACAGCCCATCATATAGAAGACTGGTACATGAACATGCACTTTTTAACCAATAGGATAACCACATTTCAGTGGCTGCCGTACCTGAATCCTGTCCTTGTCATTCACAATATCAATATGAATGACATGTTTCCAGTCAGATGAACAGTCATCTTCCTGTTGAAACGTCACACTTCAAGTCTCATGATACTGGCCTCTCAGTTTCATGGAGATTCAACTTTGACCTTGTTTGGTAGGAACGAAAAGCTCTCAATTGGGGGAACCCTAGGGTGACAACGACACCTTCTGCAATGTACAACAGAGTACAACAGAGTCCCTCCTTGACCTTCCCGAGTATAATTCTATATTTTATGGAACTCTGGATTTTATGAACCTTCCTGAATCCTCCAAAATCCATCAGTGCACTTTTGGAAACATGCCCTTATCTTCAAAATGCACCATGCATTTTCGTTGATCTTTCATATTCAGCACTTATGGCCTGTACTTCTTGCCAGGTAGTAATTTTGTCCCATTTGAAGAGGTGAAAGTACCAGTTTCCAACAGTGCTGAATTTTTCCAAAAAAGTGCCCCTTGGAGGATTTTGCAGGATTTGGGGTGGTTAGGGTTAAAGAGCATAATTATGATTAATATTTGACTATATTTATTCAATTTAATTTTTTATACTATGTTGTATATAATAGCATAATATTAAATGTGTATGTAAACATAACTGTACTATCAGTTGCTGGAATAAAATTTGGAATATTGTTATAAGTGTTGTTGTGGAGTGTTGTGGCCGAGCGGTCTAGCTTACCGGATTCAAGTTATGGTGTTAGCAGCAGAATGTGGGTTCGAATCCCGGCCGTGACACTTGTGTCCTTGAGCAAGACACTTAACCATAATTGCTTCTCTCCACCCAGGGGTTAAATGGGTACCTGTGAGGGCAGAGTTGGTTGATTAGCCCTATATGCGCTGTAATGGCAGCAATTGCGCTGTATACTCCCCAGGGAGCTGAGATGGTTTCAGGAATGATTTATGAGCCTTATGAGCAGGGGTAATTATATAATGCGCCTTGAGCACCACTTAGTTGGTGGATACGTGCGCTATATAAGTCCACACATTATTATTATAAGCACTTTTATTGATACAACCAAATTGATACAACCAAAAAAGGTCAACTTTTTCAAGATCAAAACAGGCTACAAAATAAAGTTAATAAGCATTTTCAGTGTCTGAGGATAAGAGCAATGTGGTGTTCAATTTATTGTTGGCAATAAAAAGGACATGCTTAAATAAGTTTTACAGAACAAAATTTGCTTCCAGTTTTTCGGTAGATAATATTTGTACATGGATGTCTTTTTGCCATTGCTCTCTCTGTCAGCGTATTTAATTTGTTGCTTAATGTTGTCTTTTCCGTCCTAACTTGCTTCAGCGGCCCTCCAGTGGTGTAACGGGGGAGGGGTGTAACGAGGTATATAATGTTTAGTGGGTTTCTTGTGGTAGGATGGCCTTGTAGAGGTGCTGGTCACCTGTTCTATCTTACCACTCACTGGCTTTGTTTAAAATGAATTGTGTATTTTTAGTTTTTTAGGGTTTGGTTTTATATTTAATTGATGCAATCTGATTGCCAGTGTAAAATGTAATAAAATAAAAATAAAAATAAAAGACTCATGAGTACCCACAAGCGAGAAGAAAAAAGAGGAAACAAAACCTCACGATTTAACACAAAATGGTTTTTGTTGTTTTTATTTTATTTTTAAGCAATACTTGGATGCAAGTTGGTAAGATTGGCCATCTGGCATTAGAATGGGCTGGGGAAACACTGCATTAACCTTAACTCCCTAGGCCCATTTGCTTACACATAACTCGAATCCTCCAAAATCCTTCAGTAGTAAAGCAAGCACATGACATATATGCACACATGTGTTTCTAATCTGTGATACATGTACATGGCCAGGGACCCTCCCTGCATGCACAGAGCAATAAACAGTGTCCACTGACCCAAGCACTGACCTATCACTACAACAAACATGGATGTACACGTACCATGGAAAGGCAAGTATGCCTAATAACCTCAATCCTGCAAAATCCTTCACTTTAGCAAAGAGAATTTGGGAGGGTTAGGGTTATGTAAGACTAAAACAGCCAAGCTTTGAATGTCTATACAAAATTTATAAAGGTGTGCTACTGCCCTCTATCTTTCTAGCAGGAGAAAGAACGTTCAACAATGATGAAACACAATGAAGTCTTATGGGGGGGGGGGGGTGGGGGGGGGCAGCCTGTAAGTCCGCAACTCCCTATTGTATAAACAGACCAGTGTTTTGTCTAATAACACTGCCACACTGTAGCCTTTACTCTAAGGAAACAATTTAAATAACCCATATCTCCTTCAATTAGACCCAATTTCCAGTCAACTGATAACTTCCTGTATCAGAAAGGAGTGGTAGGCAACTTCAAATATTGCTGGCGCCCAAAAGAAAATTAGAAACTGGTGTCCATTTGGCATTCTGATTGTGAATGTTGTCTTCTCAGCTGCGATGTTAGAAATAATTTGAGTGATTTTTATACTTTGGTCATCCGTCATGTGTTTTTTATAAGGAAATGCAGACCCTGGACAACTTGGGACTATTTTTATAATGCATCTCGGGAAGGAAATAATTATAGCAGAGGTACCTTATGGAAAAGTTTAAACAATCTAATATTAAGTAAACATGTACGTCATAAGAATACCAAAGGAAAAATCAAAGAAGAGAACATATGTGACAAAATTTTCCAAAATGAGTGTGAAGTAGCTAAAACCTATTTTCATGTAATGGGCCCTTAACCCTCCTACTAGAGCTGCACTTAACCCTCCTGCTAGAGCTGCACTTTAGTGGCAAGTAGCTGTAGTGGTCAAAATCAGTCAACTGCCTGTTTTGACTGTTGACCCAAATTTGCACGCAGGGTCATTTTTGACCACCCTCAATACAAGACAATGCTTTTACCAGTGAAAAACGGTGGACTCATTTGACCTGTAAATATGTGAGGTGTACATATGTGAGGTTTGACAGTGTCTGACTTTTAAGTACACTACAATACCTTGTCAAGTATATCAACATTTTGACTGATTTTTACCCTTGCAGACAAAGGAGGGTTAAACATGCCTTTTCAAAAGGCAAATCAATAGAAATTGTCACTGAATTTCACCCAATAAAACTCTAAATTCATGTGTTTGGTTGTAAACTCAAGATGATGATAATGTGTTTGCTTTAACAAGCTCAACAAGACTGAATTTGTAGTATCTGGCCACATATGTGCACGATACGAGACCAAGTTGATTCAAGAATCATTCCCTCTAGAACACTGAGGTTAGTGTCACCTCATTCTCAATGGACCACATTATCTCAGGATGCCAGATCTATCAATCCCTGCATGGCATCTATGGGCTTGCCAACCCTGACGATGACACCCTGAAGTGGCTTGATATGGACTTCCCCGCTGTGTTGATGAAGAAGATTCACAAGAAAGAAAAAGATGACCTCATTCTCACACTTTAGGGAATCATAAAATACTGGGCTTAACCCAGGCTCCCATGCACTCTATCCTATAAACATGTATAACCATTTTGTTAACTATAGACTTCATTCCAATAAAACAGAACAAAAATCTCTCTTCAAACACCACACATTTGTGTCTTTTTAGGTCCAAATTATACATATATTTATTACAAATATTTATTTCTTCTCCAGAATATATAAATACATGTCTTTGCAATTATTTATTTTATTCTTCAAAATTTTCATTGCACTTTATACAAAATTGTTTCAAAAAATTGCAGTTTTTAATATCTTATTTATATATATAAAATCAATATAATACAAACAGTTAATCTTGTATAAACGAACCAGCCTCTATGTGAAAATGTTTTGAAATATTTGCATATATTTTGTTTAAATAACAATCCCAAAGATTCCAAAGGTGTTTAAAGCTGACATCTTTGAGAAAATATTTTGACTTTCAAACAAATACAAGTTCAAGATATTTTTACCTTTAAAAAAATACAAAGGTTAGTATAAACCTTTGCTGATGTATTTGCAAGATTTAAAATACTGAATAATTATATTACCTGAAATTATGCGCATATTTTACAGCAGCTCAACCAATCTGATTGAGTGACAGCTGTTGATTGGCTAATGGCAGGCAAAGAAAGAGCCTTACCTTTTCAAAATGTTATACTACAAAATGTGTACAAAAAATGCTTTCAAAATGTAATTTGTTCTTCTTTGTGTTTAGATCATTATTTTCGAGGTTTGTACAGTCAAATCTGGGGACATGTATACATAGACCACACAGGTAAATGTCTGCAAAATACAAACATCTTCTGATGATCCTTAAAGTGCTATACACAATAAACGAATGGAAGCTTGGTCACTGTGGGCACCAGTCTAATATTGAAACTTCTCATTGGTCTTTGGGTGCTGTCTAGTTTGCCTTTAGCATACCTGATAACTAGGTCATGCCAAGCTGAATGCTGACCGACATAACAGTAGTCAAGGAAAGGCTTAATCCTATTGGTTAATCTGTGTCATTCGATTGACAGGCAGGATTGGTATATTACAGTTCACTTCAGCCAATATGAAATCATAAATTATGTCAGTTTGCTGTAGTATCCAAACTGTATTGTATAAATGGCTCTTCAGGAGCACCATACATGTACGTTCTGTCTATGACCTGCATGTTAATGAGGTCAAGCTCATGGTCAATGTATTCAGCATGTAATAAAGTAGCCCATCCTAGCCACTGTGATGTTGCTAAATAAATTTGGATTCAAAAACAAAGCAGCTGCCATGATGGGATACTTTATTACATGCTGAATACCTTGACCTCATTAGCATGCAGGTCATAGACAGAAAGTATGGTGCTCCTGAAGAGCCATTTATACAATACAGTTTGGATACTACACTTGCCAATTCACTTTGCATAACAAATCTGTATTTTCATGTAAAATGTTTGCTTAAAATACAGGCAGTTAATTTGGTCAGTTAATCCTCTCTGTACATACATTAAAATATATTATAGTCGCAGTAGTTTTTTTAATACTGATCTTGATATATGTTGCCACTTTGGTGAAAACAATAACCGTAACTCCCTAGGCATTGTACTAAAACAATAAAAATCCTTCAAAATCCTCCAACTGGCTTTGTTGTCTAGGGAGTTAGGGTTAATGAATGCCTATTAAATATTTCAAAAGGAAATGATCAGATATTTACAGATAAGCCATACATTACTTATTGCTATACATACCACACTGGCTGATTGATAGATTTATGTAACATGCTAAATCCAGTGGAAAACATTACAAATACTGCTTACAAATTTACAGTGGAAGACGTGTCTATTTTGTTGTTATTTTCCTTTAAGCTTTCTCTCTGTCACAACATTCGCATACATTTCATTTTCTCCCTCAGATTTATTTTCACACATTAAGAAAAATTCCCGAAGCACTGACAAACTCGATCCTCGTCATACTTTTTGACATACTTTCAGATCATGGTTTCTTTGATTGGACACCACTGGTGAAATGTGATGTGTTCTACCGAAATCAGACACATTATGGCAAAAAATCAAAATTGAGTTGGTTATTGATAATGAAAGTAGAGATCTTCAGCTTTGCAATGATAGCTTTCTTATTTTAATTGGATGTGCAAAAGCGGAATTACAAAACAAACAAAAATTTGTCTTTACGAAAACTCAAAACAGAGTAATTGCCCTTTAAAGTTACAAGTTTCATTTGGTATAATTTAAGTAATTAACATCTTACAAAGGTACTTCATTTTCCATAGCAACGGGCATTACAGAAGAATAATATTGCCTTATATTTGCTTTATTAAGGGTTTCATATACATTTTATTTTTTGGCTATTTCTCAATTCCGAGCTTTGCCCATTTCCGTCTGATTTCGGTACAACACTTCACAAATGTTTGTAAATGCATCCATACTTTATGAATGAAGAGAGATGTACAGAAACCAACCAATGTCTGTAAATGTATCCATACTTCATGAATGAAGAGAGATGTCCAGAAACCAACCAATGTCTGTAAATGCATCCATACTTGATGAATGAAGAGAGATGTACAGAAACCAACCAATGTCTGTAAATGCATCCATACTTGATGAATGAAGAGAGATGTACAGAAACCAACCTGTGGAATGGTCAGCTTATTTAGTTTAAAAAAATGTATATTATTTAGTTGTGCCGTTAAAAAATGAGAAACTAGAGAAAATGCATTCAGATTTGTTTGTACGCATTCTAATATGGAAAATGGATCACAGCTGCGACCTTTTCAAATTTATAATACATCTCATGTTTTCTCATGATGTTTGGTATCACCACCAACTTCATAGAGCTGATGAACAGATAAAATTGCTTTCCAGAAACATTTGCTTAGTAGATTTTCTTGGTTACCAGCCAAACGTGCATGTTTATTTAGTGTACTTTAGCTGGTAGTCTGATTTATACGGCTCAGCAAAATTTTCTGCTTAACCCTTTCCTTATCATAGGCGACTTTAGTCGACCAAGCTTTCACACAAAAAAGCACTCAAGCCTGAGCACAAAGGCCATTTGTTATAAAGCTGTAGTTTGTCCATGTTCACCCTCCATACTCAAGCTTACAATGGTTGGAAAGAGCAAGATCGGATCTTTCCATTGATGGTGAAATAAAATAAGGTTGCTATTATGCAATCCCTTCAAATTGGAGTGGAAAGATCCGAAATGCCAAACACCTACGGAGCGCCATGTGTTTATGTACAAAAAAGTGTTTGAGTTTACAGATCACACTGAGGAAACAAAGACCGAGAACTTGGACATTTATTGACCGATCTTAATGTTTTTTGGATTTTATGAAGGGAATTCAATAAGTAAGATATTTTTTATTATTTATTTTGCTGTAAAACGATATTTTCAAGGTGATAATAGAGTTTGTAAAATTGGCCTTTGAACACAAGCTTTCTGTTGTGTAAGAATGTGTGCTTCACGCTTGAGTGGTCACGCTTGAGTGGTCAAACAATGCGGTCACCAGCGGTCAACAATTCGGTACTGAGAGGGTTAAACAGCTCTATGAAAGGTATACTGTGTGTACACTTTACACTCCCTTTATACTCAAAACAATTTAGGGAACACCGGAATAATCTCAGTTAAAGCAAGATCATTTATTTCAGATAAACACAATGTTTCACAGAATTGATGAGAAACAACTGCACAATGAAACAGATGATAAAGGATGCATGTAGTGATTACACATTTCATGACATGATGACTACTGAAAGAGAGAGGGGGGTTGCAAATGAAAATCCCGGTTCATGGAACATTTCAAACCTATTTGATGTTAAAAAATCCGGTGTTCCCTAAATTGTTTTGAGTAGTATAGTTCAAGACTCTTATAAAGAACCCTGTATTAATCCATGAACATGTTTCAAAGATTGTTGCAGGTCCAAGTGTTGTTCCTTACATGAACATGTACCTCTGCAAATTGTTGCTGTCATTTTAAACGGATGATGTCTTGCTGGCTTCCGAGTCTAAACAATTACCATTGAGGAACTTTTTGGGTGTGTTGGGCGACCGAATGTTTCCTAGTGACCTGCTCCTTGACCTTTTGGGTTGTCGGGACTTCTGATTGGTCGGCAACAGAAGTGACTCGTCTCCAATTTGGATGACAATACCATGCGGCAAATGCAAGTCCTGATGTTTGTTTTGCCTGCACGCAACCCTTGTTGAATTGTTCGATGTCGGGTCAATTATGTCCGAATCGGTAGCCGACCGTCGCAGTGAATATTGCCCTCCGATGGGCATTTCGACAGATACACTGTCAGTGATGTTACAGTCCACACCACTGGATGAGCTTGAGTCTCGTGGGGCCGAGGTACTCCTGAAACTCGTCCGCATAGATTGATTGAGAGACATCAGGGAACTCCTTGTTGTACAAGTGATCATTGAGAACGTGGACAGGACAAGTTCCTGTGTTGAACACTCTAGCTCCAGGCCTTGCTTTCGCCTGTTCTCTTCTTCTGACATCTCAATATTATGTAACGTGTGTGACCGGTAACTGTTCCATGACAAGGTACGGACAAACGATGCCCGTAGTCTCCTCCCGAGACTTGCAACCTTCTCAGTCCTAGTGAGGTTTGGCGGGTCAAAGTCCATGCTGGTGGCGTCACTTCGGAAGCTGTCAGTTCTGTTGCCCCTAGGTCCGGTTAGAGGCTGAGAGAGATCATCCTCTAGAATGCTCATCACCGGCTCGTTGATTGATGGTTGGATGAGATCGGTATGGACACTCAGGATTTCAACGATGTCGTCTGCTGTAGGTCGTTCTTGAGGTTTAATGGACCAACAACGCTGCATCAATCCAGCTCTATAGAGGGGTATAAGATATTTGGTCAACATTTGTCATCCTGATCATAAACTGACTGCTAATTGACAGTCAGGCTCGAATGGATAAACAGAGGCAAAGAAACAATACTCAGGAAACAGAGATTTGATGCCAAACAAACTAACGGAATGAGGGTTACATGGGCAGAAAGATGATTAACAGATATACTGCAGTGAGAAATAGGTCGGCCAGAGACATTATAAAGACCTACATGTACATACAGAAGACAAGAAGACAAGAAGACAAAAAGAAAGAAAGAAAAACAAACTACAGACGGACAGGCAGTGCACATACATGTAAGACAGACAGACACTCTTGTTTGACACAAACATAAAAAAAATTAATTATTGAAAAACAGGTAAAAGGAGGAATGACAACAAATTTTAGTTCAGAGATCAGTTATACAAGATTAATAAGTTTACACATAAAGTGGCTGTCATGACGACACAGAGAACAGGCAATAAATGAGAAAAACTAGTCAAGGAGAGAAAGCACAACTCACAGAGAAGGGTTGCAGTCTTCCGGTGGTCTCATGGCATGGTTACTGCGGATGTAGTCCAAGACGTCCGCATTGCTCAACTCCTTGTAAGGAAACCCACCAAAGGTCACGACCTCGTAGATGATGATACCAAGACTCCAGATGTCACTATTGGTGGTAAAGATTCCCTCATTGACACTCTCTGGGGCCATCCATCGCACTGGCATCTTACCTAGATCAAACCATAACAGCTCTTCGTCAATTCTGTATGATGGGAAACGCCTCTGATGTAACTGTTTGACATTCTGGTTGTATGTGTTACTTTGTGGAGAGATTTTAGAAAGTAAGTGTAAATATTGAGAAATTAAGTCAAAGCCAAAGCTAAGAACTAAAATCATTCCTGCAAATATTTCTCTGAGCTCCCGGAGGACACAGCACTGATTGCCAGTGATCACTTACAAATGTATCGCCCAATTTCAGCTATTTTTTTTCCATCGGAACATAGATGATTTCCTTATAGAAAGAAAAACAAATACTTTGAAATGACAGAAAGAAATGAGTGTCTCAATGAATTTTTGAAGACGCCCACCAGAAATTCATTTTGGAAGATACTGTATTTACTGTAAAACCATGCTTATTTTGAGAAATGTGTAATTTTAAAACATTTGTTATCCTTTTCATCAAGTAATATTGCAATGTTCTAATGAAAAAGAAAATTATCAGAAATTGGTGTCAAAATAGCTTTTTCATACATAATTACCATCTATACCCTCCTGGGTAGAAAGAAGCAATTTATGGTTAAAGTGTTTTGCTCAAAGATCTGGGTAAAAAAAATGATCGTCCTGGATAGATACCTTCCCTGCTGAGGCGGTAGTAGTTGGAATCATAGGTGGCTCTGGTCATGCCAAAGTCGGCTATCTTGACGGTGTAGGAACAGTCAACGAGGCAATTACGACAAGCAAGATCCCTGTGTGAACACAATTGTTATTAAATAATGGAAAAAACAGTGCCAAAATGAAGTTATGACAGGAACCACAATAAATTAATTTCAGTATACATTTACAGTAAAATCATGTTTCTGACGATTATTTTGAGATGTGTACATTTTAAAGCATTTGTTGCCACTTCCTTAATTAAAATAGCAACGTTCTGATAAAAAAGAAAACTGCCAGAAATTGCCTTTAAAATAGCAAAAAACACAGGCAATATGGGTGAAAATTTCACAGGTTGGTTGTTTAATGTATATCTTGTTTAGCAAAAATAACAAATTTTGTATCTTAATAATAATAATAATAATAATAATAATAATAATAATAATAATAATAATAATAAAGATTTTTAGCGTGCACATATCCACCCTGCTGGGCGCTCAAGGCGCGGAAACAAAGAAAAACATGAATACAAACAATATACAATGATAGCATAGGGGAAAAAAATTAATAAAAATTATGTACCGAGATACATGTACTACAATGCAATTACAAATATACATCATCTTTGAAGAGTTGTGACATAAGATGAGTTTTAAGCATCGACTTAAATCTGGTTATACTATGACAAGATTTGAGTTTAGTTGGAAGATGATTCCAGAGTCTCGGAGCTGCGACAGAAAACGACCAATCATCCCACTTCCGTTTTGAAGTTGGTTCCTTTAGGAGTGACATGTTGCTGGAGCGCAAATTGCGTGATGGAGTGTAGACTTTAAGCAGTTCAGAAATATAAATTGGAGCAATGTTATTAAAAGATTTGTGAACAATTAGCATAAGTTTAAAAACAATTCTCTGTGAAACAGGAAGCCAGTGCCAGTGTCTTTAAAAACAAAAACACTTACCGGTGGACATATTTATTTGACGCTAAGTATCTTAATCCAGTAGCAATGTCAAGAACCATTGATGTCAATCGTTCTGGAGACACGGATGAATCATCAATGGAGTTCTGGTTCACCAAGTGGCGTCTGGCCAACAGGAAAGTCTTCAAGTCACCTGACAATCAGACCACATGACAGTGCAATTGTAATACATGATATACTGTTCATTTCTGGGCTACAATTTCATTCAAACATTTTACATAGCAAACTTTTTAAGCAGAAATATTTGTGTATGTAACGCTCATTTTTAATGGCAAATTGTGAATTTGGGTTAGCAAATTGTGAATTTGGGTTAGCATAAATGCTATACGATACAACTGAAACATTTGCTTACCGTGTAACATGAAATCCATGATGGCATATATGGGTTCTCGACGAGTGCAGACACCTAGCAACTGGACAATGTTTTTATGGCTGAAACGCTTCATCATCTCGGCCTCACTCAAGAAATCAAGCTGTGAAGAACAGAAGCAAATAGGGAACTCCTGAAAAACATTTATTTTCATGTCTCACCAAACCAACTTTGTCATTGTTTTGTTGGTTTCCATCTGAATCTGGGGCCTACTTGTACTTTAGCGTCAATTATCTTTAGCGGTGATGCATGTGGTGGCTGCAAACCCGAGCTATATACTTCCCCCTTCCTAGAATTCCTGGTAACACAATTGATTTGATTATAATCCGCTGTATTCATTCACTTTCAAATATTCACAAATAAATGTCTTCAACTGGGGACAACAGTAAAACAATCCTGAGAAATGGGTAGCGGGCCTGGGTCTCCCTTTGATCTAGAGGACAAAGCCCCTGCTGAACCTCCTTGATGTTTAATTTTGGAGGATTTACAGACTCTCCACATCCCCACAAACAAGAAACTAGAGGTTTGGACACAAGCCAGGCTACTTCTTTCGTTGCTTGGTAGCTATACTTCTCTTCTTTCAAGGAAGTTTTGAGGCAAAGGGAGATTTGTAAAAAAAAAAACCTAAAATCAGGAAAAATCCTGAGAAATCAAAGACCTGCTTTCAATAATTCTTGTGATCCTCATCAAGTATGAATGCATTCATTTATGTACTTTAGGTTTAATGAGAGTATTAAATTCATTAACACGTTAATACCACGTGGAATCGATCACTCTTCTGTTGTAAAAATTCTGAAAAGGAAAATGTACAGAACAATATTCATTGTTTTGACTTATTTTCCATGTTGCTTCTCCATTGCATAATAATAATAATAATAATAATGTGGACTTATATAGCGCACGAATCCACCAAACTGGTGCTCAAGGCGCATTATATTATTACCCCTGCTCATCAGGCTCATAAATCATTCCTGAAACAATCTCAGCTCCCTGGGGAGTATACAGCTCAATTGCTGCCATTACAGCGCATACATGTATAGGGCTAATCAAACACAACAACCAACTCTGCCCTCACAGGTACCCATTTACCCCTGGGTGGAGAGAAGCAATTATGGTAAAGTGTCTTGCTCAAGGACACAAGCACCATGGTCGTGGTTGGGATTCGAACCCACATTCTGATGACTCAGCCATCAGAACACAAATCCGATGCACTAAACCGCTCGACCATGGCAAAATGAGACGTGAAATATTTTACAAGACTGTTCCTTTCAGCACTTTTACAATTCAAAAGCTACCGCAAACTAATCCTCTCCCACACAATCATATCTCTGACCCACCTTCTCCTCAATGGTAGATTCCACTTTTAGGGTCTTCACTGCCACCCCGACCCATTTGGTCCCGGTCAGCATGGCCTCGCCCCCGTACACGGTCCCGAAGGCTCCCTCGCCGAGCTTGCGGTTGAGGATGACATTTTCCCTGGGTATCTCCCACTTATCCAAGGACAGGAGGGTACTCTGCCCCAGGGCTATGATACCCAGATCTTTTACTCTCTCTTCTGCTTTCTTGATCTTACGATCGTAACTATGGAAATATGTGAAATTTATGGTTTTGTTTTTATTATGTGATTTTTAAACAATTTTTCCTTCTTTCTCTGATTCACATTTTGCCAATAAGGCCGTTCCAATTTTATTAGTTGGTTTACGGATGCAGCAACTTATTTTGTTGAAAAATCAAAAGAAATAAAAATTGGAAATCCATACATTTTTTTTTTTTGCCCGGCGACGAATATTCAAACATTGGTCCGAATATTTGAATTTTTTTTTTTTTTCTTTTTTTTCTCTCTCCTGTCTGACCTTTTTCAGTACCTAAAAAATCCGTAAACCAACTAATAAAATTGGAATGGCCTAACCTACGATACACACAATACGATACATATAATAATACCCTAATATGCTTCTTTTTATACGGTATGATACCCTGCTCCGTGCATGACCTGTTGAGGGCGCACTGCAGCTATGCACAAAACTGGTCATTATGTAAAGGATAATACCCGAGGTACGCGACATTCGTGGGTAAGAATGGCCCGAGGGCGAAGCCCAAGGGCCATTCTTACCCACGAATGTCACGTTACTGAGGGTATTAGCCGACTTAACCTCCTCCTGCAATGTCGTCCCATTGTTTACTTCGCTCCATTATTTTGCACGAATGGAGCGATATTGTTCATTCAAAGTTGTTACGTAAAGAAGGTGTTCCTCTGCTCTATAGGGGACTTATGTAATTAACGGATTAGTACAACTCATATTCATTATTAAAGAATATAGCGTTCCTCAGCTCTATAGGGGATTTACGTAATTAAGAGATTAGTACAACTCATTTCATTGTTAAAGAATAACAAGGCATTCCTCTGCTCTATAGGTGGGTATATAAATGGCATCTAATTCAGATGTTTCACTTGTTAGTGGAGGAAGTGGTCGCAGCAACATGTATAACGATTTTGTTTTAACCCAGAATAAGTGTAGGGATCGCTCCATTCGTGCAAAATAATGGAGCGAAGGAACAATGGGACGACATTGCAGGTGGAGGTTAACCTGCGATAAAGACCAAGCATCAAAATTTTATTTCCATTCATTTTATTTTCATTTGTTTTCAAAATTTCAAAATTGAGTAATTTTGGTGAAGAGAGCCAAGTAGAAATAGGCAAATTTACGTTTTGGGTACACACGAAATAATGTGATTCAGAGTGACATGCAACATACTCTGTCACTTTGATTGGTTCAAATCTGTGTCGTGTGTCGCACATCGACTAAATAGAACAGCTGGTGCGCGACACACATACATGCTGCTCTAATTTTGATAAGGCCATGTCTTTTCCAGATGTTAATATACCCCCACGTGATCATGTTTCATCCGATCAGATTGTCTCAACTGTCTTGGGCATTTATGAACACTACTATTAAGCGTTTAAACTTGTCTGCAAGCCAAAATGAAACATTGCGTCATTTTGAAAAACTGTTCCTTTCAGCATCTCTACAAATCATTTACTTTTACAACTCTCCTACACTCAACGAAATGTAGGGAATTAGAAGGTAATATTTAAAATACTCACGCTTTTTTGACCAGGACGACAAAGATAATGAGGATGATGAAGACGACTATGATGAGGAAAGCATTGAGGATAGCCATAGCTGATTGACAGTAAACGTTAAGAAAAGCCCTGAAACTCTCCACTGCGCACCCATCTACTTCACCTATAAATAATGTAATAGTTTATTGTACTTTTTCATCCTTCATCTTTCATTAAGGTTAATTTCCACCATCCTCCAGACAGGTTCCACTAGCCATGCAAACATTATAGGAAACTGCATAATTTTAGGTACATGTAAATCAAGTAATAGTAAGCAAGAAGTCGTTGGTTCGAATCCCGGCTGAATCACCTGTGGAGTTTTTTTCCACAGACACTCGGAAAGCACTGTGTATATAGTGCTCCATACAAATGTTGATGAAAGGGCAAAAATCAAATCTATTGTTTATCATCCGATGCAGGAATTACATCAATTAATGCATAATTTGAGCACAAATTGTTCAAAAAAGTTGTTTTTCAAAATCGCCCCCCCCCCAAAAAAAAAAAATAAATAAAAATAAATAAATAAATAAAAAATTTAAACTAACATATGAGAATGCACTTGTAAGGTCTACAAACATTATTTTTCATTACTGAAAGTCTGTCAGCTTGAGAATTGTTTCCCCTTACTTTTGATTATTGAAGTTATATTATCTGTTACTTTTACTTAAAAAACTCCAAGTAAAATCAAACTTAGTGTCTTCAATGGCTTGGTGCCAGGGTACATGGGCAGGAATCACATTTCTTATTCATATCATTTGTGATGTGATCTGGAAAAACCCTTCACATGGTGAAATGTTATTTATAACTTAAAAGCGTGATTTCTCAAAACGAGGTCAGCTGGTTTTTCGAACTTCCTGAGAGCGTATGTTATAGACAACCAAGAATCCCGAATAAAACAGTTTTTAAATAAGCACAGTGTCCTAATTAATTTGATGTATTAAAACACAAACATTACAAATTTCACCATGTGAAGGGTTTTCCCAGATCACATCACATTTTTGTTTTTGTTTGATGAGTGTATAAACAAAAGTTGCTCATCCTAAAATACCAGTAAATTATCCTGTTGGTCTCCACCTGTGACCCCCTTACCGATCCAAGGGAGGGGGTCGGGAGGGGATCAAAAGGGGACATGTCCTCCCTTCTGATCCTCCTACATTCTCATGTACCCTGCCCCCCCCCCCACACCTGCTCTGCCTGGGTTAAGACTTACTTATTGTTCCATCGTCTGGTATGTTCCCATCCTGCAACCAGACGATGTCGCTTGCATTTAGCTCCAATGTCCCCGTCCAGTCACTCGTGTTGATCAATGAAGGCACATATCGAGCAATTGGCTACATACAAACAAAGGACAAGAATTACTGTCAATGACTTCATGTATATGCTTAACACAAGTAGGCCTATACACTTTTTGGAAAAATTTCTGTAAATGCATCCATACTTGATACAAATCAACAGATATGTATACAAATCAACCTGTGAAATTTTGAGCTTATTTCATTCTGTCGTTAACGAGAAAATAGTGAAATGCATTCATATCGTCCTGAAATATTTTCCGCTCAATTTGTCCAAAGATTACGAAGTTCATTTTACAAATGTCACACCGGTCAAGCGAGAATTATTTGTGGAATTTTAAATCTGCTATCAGATTCCAATTCAGTGAAAAAAAAAACTTGACTAAAATAATAGGATATTTTAAGGGATGTTTAATATATTTACCTTCATCAACTTTACACGAAGTAAGTTTTAAGTTCAACTGTGACAAATAGTTTCTTTTGTGATTTCCAATAGTGTTATAATGGCTTATAAAGTTCCCTTACAAAAACCCACTACAAAATACATGTACTACAGTTTAATTACAGTATTATTATAGTAAAGTTTTGTGAAATTTTTACTTCAAATTTACTCCAATATATTATATTTATACTATGTACAATTATTACAGTATGTACAATTATTATAGCAAAACTTTACATTCTACAGTAAAACTATAGATTTATTATAGTAAATCTCCAGTGGATTTTTATAAGAGTTGGTCCAAAACTAAGTAGGAAATTCTATTTAAATAATCTTACTTTGGCTATATAATTATTCCACATGAGGTTGCATCGTTGTCCTTTCGGTAAATGTTTCATTTTAGTCAATATTTTTGTGATGTAACATCAGTATGATCAGTATTAAAATAATTCTGTGGGTTGTCTATTTCTAATGGTGTACAAAATGTACCCTTGTTAAGACCCCCCCTCCCCCGACTCTGCTGTCTTTGCCTGGTCCTTAACTTTTTCTTGCCACAAGCCAGTTGGGCAGGTAATTCCCCAAAAAATTCACCACTCAGACAGAAAATTTGCCAGCCCAACATTTAATTATCACAACATTCTGTCTGAAAATTTAATTTGGCCAGCCACGTACTGCATGCTATCAAATGTTTTCCTGAAGACCATCAGAGTTATACTGATCGAAACGTTTAGTTTCTCACCACCAATTTTTCTCTAAACCAATAGCTATTACAACTCCTAAGAGACCGTTTACATGGTGCTACCACAAACCTTACTCCAACTATAAACTGTTTACAGTAATCGTAGCAGATTTATTTGCCCCATGGCAAATTTACCTGACCCTGGCAGGCAGGCAGGTGTTTAAGGTTTACCCAATTGACTCTGTCCCCAGACACTGATGACAATAATCATCAGCAATTACTCATGGGTTGGACATTTAGTCATAAGCGCCTTTCACTGCACTGCCCTATATCTTCTCCCAGTCTCCCCTGTTGACGATGATGGAAGATGCATGCTCAAGCCAATATCGGATCATCCAATTTCCTTGGGATGTCACTTCAGGTTTGGACGGAATAATTAGCGGACCCCCAAACACAAGAAATCGTGTCTCATCAACGGGGTTTGTATAGAGCATCCTGACACCGTCCTCCACTGGTGCCCCTCTCATGGGGATCGTGTTTTGGGTGACGAGGACAATGACCGACCATTGGTCAATAAGCCCCCCACCTCCCCTCCCCCCCAATATGTCTCTATTTGTTACAGGTAATTATGTGGTGGATTTTAGTAGATTTCCTATAGACGGAGTTTATTCACCTCTGGATCTTGTCCTGAGTAAACAGCAACACACTCAATCACCGACACAGTACAAGTAAAGACACAACACACCTTAAGATTTGACTAAGATCTGACTATGACTGGGCTGAGTCGTAGTCGGATCTGATCTACAGGTGTGCGGCGGGTTGAAGTGCGGCGGGTTGAAGTGCGGCGGGTACAGTTGAAGTAGAAATGAATGCCAGTATTTAAGTCATGGAGTGACCCTTTTCAATCCTAGAGTGTGTAGGGGTACTCACATCCAAATATGCTCTTGATCGAGTCACAGTCGGATTGCCTGGTGTGCAGTAGTGTTAAGACTCTGTTTTTGTTCTTGAATAAGTATTGCACATACTATACTAAATATCAGATGATGAGAAGTTAGTTAAAAGTGAAAGGCAAATGCCTAATCAGTGTATTGCTAAGTTCCCCTAGAAATAAACTATTTATAATTGTGACAAATAGACTAATTGAAATCATCAGAAGTAGTTAGGATGGGGAGTGGCACACATCCCATCACCTCTTCACCAAAAACTCAAATTATGAAATTATACTTTTAATAATATGAAGAAGGAAGTGCACATGACCCATGGGGGCAACCGTGTGTCATCTTTTCTTTTCTTTATTCCTGTTTTTGTTTCTTTTTGTTCCACGGACCTGTTACGAACATGGACCTGGTGTAACCAATGCCCAGATATATTTAAAATTTGTTTTATTTTATTTATTTATTTATTTACTGATTGATTGATTGATTGATTGATTTTTATTTTATTTATTTATGTTTTTTTATTTTATTTGAGGGGTCTTTTGTGGATTAAGTTGTTCTTTATTTATGAGAATTAATTTTTTTTATGAAAGTGGAACTTATATTTATTGATGAAAACAATGCTTCCTCACATCACAAATGACTGAATGTCAAAATGACTTTATGACGGGACCCACCAGTAATTCATTTCTGCACATACTTATACACAATTATTTTGAAAAATGTGACATTTTGAAGTCTTTGTGTTCCCTTCCTCGAGTAAAATAGCAATGTTCAGATGAAAAAGAAAGTTTCTGTTAAAAATAGCCAAAAAACACAGGCAATACGTACATATTTAATACAAGACTTTTTCCCAACTTCGATATTTGGTAATCAACCACAGACTAAACCACATATACGATGAGGCATGGCCAACTCAAGAGATGTCAAACATAGACCCAGGAACAACTTCACAACATCAAAACACGGATAGGAAGAGCCCTTACATGGCCAATATAGGCACACTCATTTACTCATGACAAGAATTGCTCGACAAATGACGCACACCTGCGGAACACTGAGGTATTTCCACTGGAGGTATTTCCATCAGGGTGGGTGAAGAAATATACATGACAGCTTCTTTCAAGTTACTTGTTAAAGACATAACCATTTCCATGAGCGAGGGGTTAGCAAGGTGGCACTGAACCAAGCCCGAGTCAATCATAGGGTATTTGATGTTCACTCAACAGTGGTGTGGGCAGAGACCGTGTGTCTACACTTGATTACCGTTGTGTGAGTGACAAAGTGAGTGAGTCAAGATGATTGATAGAAACGCAGGGGGAAAAATAAAATAGAATAAAGGGAAATCATGTCCAATGTGTTTTTTTATTTTGTTATTGTTGTTGTTTTTTCTACTGTTTATCAGATGGGAATTTTAATTTTAATTTGGTTGCGTGGAGTGCCATGGTCGAGCGGTTTAGTGCATCGGATTTGTGTTCTGATGGCTGAGTCGTCAGAATGTGGGTTCGAATCCCAACTGCGACCATGGTGCTTGTGTCCTTGAGCAAGACACTTTACCATAATTGCTTCTCTCCACCCAGGGGTAAATGGGTACCTGTGAGGGCAGAGTTGGTTATTGTGTTTGATTAGCCCTATATGCACTGTAATGGCAGCAATTGAGCTGTATATTCCCCAGGGATCTGAGATGGTTTCAGGAATGATTTATGAGCCTGATGAGCAGGGGTAATAATATAATGCGCCTTGAGCACCAGTTTGGTGGATACGTGCGCTATATAAGTCCACATTATTATTATTATTATTATTATTAAATAACCAAATTTGAGTATACATTTTTGCGTTGTTTATCAGATAGATCAATCTTAAATGTCAAATTATTAGAACAATTGGAAGTTAGAATAATAAACATCCCACTTCTGTCCATATCAACCAGATTTGTAAATAATTTTGAAGAATAAACTGTGTAAAAAAGTGTTAAATAAATGTTTTTTTGTGCCCCTGACCCATTAAGGCCATGTTTGCTTCAAAACAATAAAAGACCCATGATACGAGTAAATTACAGTTACTTGACAACAGACATTGCATTAAGTCTTCTGATCTCTCAGTGACAAAACCAAAAAAGGTATGATACATGTGTAAATTATAAACTTAACACCTTAAAGTGCAGCACCTTCAGTTACTTGGCAATAGACATTGCAATCAAGGATTCTGACCTTACAGTGACAACCTCCCCCCCCCCCCCCCAAAAAAAAAAAAAAAAAAATGTTGGTTGATTGCTTCAACCTCTGTGTTCAGGAAATTGAAATGACACAACACAACTCAGCAGTCCCTCACGGACCCCCACTGGGTCAGTCTATTTCTCATCAAGGTGTCGTCATTTGTTTTGTTTTGTGATTCTAGGTTCCTACAGGTATGTATTGGAAGTGAAACTATATATTCACGCCAAAAACATTACGGGGGAAATTACGGCATAGGTGGCTCAGTCCAGATATACATGTATGTGCTCAAATGACGGAATACAAATCTTAGAAAAAGACACACAGAGGAAAACAGAGAAGTCATGGTTCTGATTGGTTGAAAAACCTTATTATATAACTAAGACAATCTTAAAGCAAGAAACATATTTGGTAAAATGACTGTCAAAACATCTATACATTTAATTTCTGTCTTAGGATGACAGAATTTTCATTTTTGGAAATTATTTCAATAATTTTTATTCAAAAACGATAGCATATGAGATAGAAATGTTTCAAGGGATGTTTGAACCAAGTAAGTTTTTCTTTACCAAGATACATATATTTTTGCCTAAATTTTGTGTTTAAATTTTAACATTGCACTTTTCCTACATGTGTAAGAAAGGAAGTACATGATTTAAAATAAAAAATTAAAATAATAAAAAATGACCAAAAAATAGACCGTGACAATGATAAAGATATTATTAAGGGAAGTACCGTTGAGAGGGTAGATAATTATAAATATCTCGGGGTTGTTATAGATAATCGGCTTGCCTGGCACGATCATATTGATATGTTAATGAAGAAATTAAATTGTAGGATGTATTGTCTGCGTGCGATGAATAGGTTTAATGTCAATAACAACATTCTTGCCATGTTTTATAACTCTGTTATTTGTGGGGTATGGCAAAATAATTTGGTGTTGTGGGGTGGTAATGTTGGAAAAGAAGATGAACATCGTATTGAAGCCATGATTAAACAGGCAAGTCGTACGATCGGGGAAAGTCAGCCAACCTTGGCCTCGTCCTACCAACGGCTTCTGGGGGTCAAACTTGACAAGATTTTGCATGATGATGACCACCTGCTTCGTGTGCAACTGGACAGAGCGGTGATCCCTCGAAGTGGTAGGATGAGGCTGCCGGTGGCCAGTACAAATAGACACCCCTCCTCATTTATTCCACAATGTATGAAACTTCATGATTCAAATTTTAAGCGTTGATTATGCTTGCCTGGTTGGTACCTTTCATTGGACCTGTTTCAACCTTACGTCACTGTGCAATATGTCTTTTATTTGTTTTCTTATATCTGTCTATATACTTCTATTTTTGTACTTTTGTATTTTTATAGAGTGTACTTGTGCTTTATTGTCTGTTTTATTATTTTATTTATGCGAGCATTCAATTACCCTATATGGGGTTTAATAAAGTTGATCTTATCTTATCTTATCTTATCTTATCTTATCTTATCTTATCTTATCTTAAGAGTAAAGTGAATCAATTAAGATTAATTTATGACGCAGCGTGTTAAATTAATTATTTCTGGTCAATTGATGGCCCCTATGGATGGAAGTTAACAGGACTTTGGTCAATTTTTTGGTGAAATATCTCATTCGAAAATGATTAACAATGTACTTCCCAGGACAATAAATATGCATCATTGTGCGCCAATGTACGTGAAAATGCAATGGTTATCAAAAATAAAGTACACATGATGTAAGTATGCTGTAAATACACCAAATTTAGCCCAAATCTTATGGGAATGAGAGCACAGGTAAGCAGGATGCACTAATGGTAATTGTAGGTGCAGGTGATTTGTTTCAATCTTTTATTTTATTTTAATTTATTTTTTAATTATTATTACTAATTTATTTTATCATTTTTAATATGTTTTGGGGAGGACTGAGAGCCCCACAAAAGTGACCATGTACAAACTCACTTATAACTAGAGAAATGTTTAGGGTCTGTACTCACCATTATGACCTTTGACCCTTGAGGAAGGTGCTGAGAAATCCGTATGGGTCCTCGACGGTCCGAACCATCAAATAAAACATTTCCAGTCATTCCTTGGAACTGAGTTTGAGACAGATGTTCCATTATAAACCTTTAAACAAAAAAGAAAATACATGTTTCAGGAAGAATGAGAGTATAAACAGGATTGTACTTCTTCAACTATTTTACCATTAGCCACCACCCCCATAACATTTAAGTCCTACAGACATGGTCAAACCAATCAAAGTGCTCAACAAATAAAGAACATTATTTGAGAATTTATTTTTTAGTCCTTTTTTCTTAACAAATCTAGATTAGAATACAAAACTCACATATAACACTTTTTTCTGTCATTCAGGGTTGTAAAACAGTGTCTTTGTAAAATATGTTGTCTTGTATGCATTACAGTAAACAGCATTTTACGTAGCCATCCATTAATAAACATACATTACTTTCTAATTATGTTATCAGTGAGGAAATTCTACTTCAGTTACTAAATAAACATCTTTATACTTTTTCATTAACTAATTGCTACAACAGTTGCTACAAATCTTCAAATATTTTTTTTTCAAAGATATTTCAGCAACTCAATCACCAAAATGGCTTTTCTCAATAGTTTTAATTTGTTTGCTAGTCAATTCATTTGAATGTTATCAATTTTTGTTTTGTTTTCTGTTTCTTGTTTTTATTGATAAATTATGAAATACTAACTTCATCTCCCTATTCTGTCGAGAGATGCTCAGTGCTCCTGGACTTTCCTGTAGAAGTTTTTCATAGGCCAATGCAAAGGTCCACACAGCATCATACGCATACGCTGCAAAATCAGACGCTTGCTTTCCCTACAAATTATATACACCAAAAAGTTTGTCTTGTTATAAATGGCAACACAAGATTTTCAAAAAGATAGAACAAATCATCAAGAAATAATCAGAAGTTTCCATCATGACTTATTTCAATATTTAATTCTTAAGTACTAGAATGATTAATATTTGTGGCTTTGCATGGTGAAAAGGATAAGTAAAAACTGTTTGCGATGTAGTAAGATTTTTAGCTTTGCATGGTGAAAAGGATAAGTAAAGACTGTTTACGATGTAGTAAGATTTGTAGCTTTGCATGGTGAAAAGGATAAGTAAAGACTGTTTACGATGTAGTAAGATTTGTAGCTTTGCATGGTGAAAAGGATAAGTAAAGACTGTTTACGGTGACACCATGTAGTAAGACTTGTAGCTTTGCATGGTGAAAAGGATAAGTGAAGGCTGTTTGCGGTGACACCATGTGAAATTCTCAAATTGTGTAGTAATTAGTTCTGAAAAGAACTGGAGGTTACAACTCAACGTTTCAATCAGTATGCGTTTCGATCAGTACGATCAGAAGACGATCAGAGACGATCAGCGCATACTGATCGAAACGTTGAGTTGTAACCTCCAGTTCTTTTCAGAACTAATTACTACTCAAAAGAGAATTTTCACATGGTGTCACCGCAAACAGTCTTTAATTAAAATGATCTCAGTTTTACTTTAAAACATCTAGACGGCTAGAGTAGACTAGCCGAAACGTTGAGAACAAACCAACCGGCTCTTCTCAGAGCCATCACTTCTTCCAAGAAGAGATCATTACATGGTGTCACCCAAAAGAACTCAAGTATCTATCTCCACCATGAAAAGCATCAAATCCTACATTAAGTATCTTTAGAACCACTATATACTATTGGTAATCTTGAATGACATAAATGATCGCAGTTTTACTTAAAACTAGATGTATTCGTTGATGGTATCAAACATCCCTTGAAATATTTCTGCCTTAGGAGCTGTCATTTGAAATACAATGAATTAACCCTAACCTTCCCAAATCCTCCAAAATCCTCTTTGCTAAAGTGAAGGATTTTGAAGGATTGAGGTTACATGCTACATGCTCTTTGCTAAAGTGAAGGATTTTGAAGGATTGAGGTTATTAGGCACACATGCCTTTCCATGGTACATGTACATCCATGTTTGTTGTAGTGATTGCAAGGTCAGTGCTTGGGTCAGCGGACACTGTTTATTGCTCCATGTATGCAGGGAGGGTCCCTGGCCATGTACATGTATCACAGATTAGAAACACATGTGTGTATACATGTCATGTGCTTGCTTTACTACTGAAGGATTTTGGAGGATTCAGGTTATGTGTAATATTAGGGTTAAGGTTGTTTCTTGATTTTTATAAAATGTGGATGCATTTATGGACATTTTAGGAAAAGGTTTATACTAAAAGGAGATGTTATCAAACATTCTTATTCAACTTAAAGGGGCAGTATCGTCACAATCAGAGTTGACTTTCGACAGGGCATAGAATCGATGTCCTAGTTAAGATGAACACAGCGACTGCAAATTAATGGCTCGTTTATGCAGCAACAACGGTAATATGACCTTATCATGTGGGGTATTATGGCAGTCACTGAGTTAATCTATAACTAGCATTCCTGTTGTTGATCGTGACGATACTGCCCCTTTAAAATGATCTCCTTTTATAGAAAACAAATAACAACTCTCAAAAATGTAAAATAAATTTCCACTTTTCTGAAATTGAACCGTAAAAACATTGGTTTCTGTATGTACTGTATATGACCAAACCTTTTCTGGGGCTTTAAAGACCTTTTCAGGACTTATTCAAAGCATGAAAACCTGAAAAATTACAAACCTGTTCGGTCACTTCCCGCTGGTACTGTTCATGCCACTGCGCTGCTGTCATACCACCGACAACACGCCCAACGCCGTCTGCGACATTTTTCCTCGATAGGCTCATATACCCAGCCACAGCCAGGGCCATCTCGTGGGTCCGACAGGGGACCGACTCGGGCAATTCATGCTGATTGCTGTTGTAGTAGTCGGTGTCCCACCAGCTATCTGAGTAAAGGGTGGGCAAGAACCACTGGTAACCATGGTAACCTGTAACATCCTGAATATTAAATAAAGACAAAATGCTGTACTGTTACATGTATACAATTCCATTTTCAGGGGTTTGATTTGACAAAAGTAAACAAATCCTTTAAAAATGGGTAGCGGGCCTGGGTCTCTCTTAGGTCCAGAGAACAAAGCCCCCCTGAACCTCCTGGATGTTTGATATTGGAGGATTTACAGATTCTCCATATCTCCACAAACAAGAAACTAGAGGTTTGGATACAATACAGGCTACTTCTTTCTTTCCTTGGTAGCTATACTTCTGTTATTTCAATAACATTTTTCGGCAAAGGGAAGTTTGTAAAATATCCTGTAATCAGGAAATATCCTGAGAAACCACAGGCCTGATCTTCAAGTGTCAGACCAATTCAAAATATTGAATGTGAGTGAGATGATGAAACAAGGAAGAAACATGTTGTGTCCCAAGTTTCAAAGTTTTCCATGATTGTCTCTGCATGAGGCATTATCTGAGAGGATCCATTTAAAGGAAAAGAACCACCGATTCGATTGAGTGAATATAACCATCAATGTCTTCACCTGTTTGTAGGCTTCACACAGCAGCACGCGGGCCGCCACGTCTGAAAACCGACCGATGATGATACGGGCTCTCTGGTTCTTGATGTCCTCGAAGAAGAGGCCGGGGTTGAGGGGCAGCGGGGTGGTGAAACTCTGGGAGGAGACGAGGGCTATCCCATGGTCCTCCAGGATATTCTCCACAGCGGTGATCACCTCAAGACTGGATACTGTGCTGTCAGACAATGCTGCGTAGCGCTTCCAGTCATAGTTCTTGAAGAATTTGGCCAAGGCATAACTAGGGAGGGAGGACGATAATGATATATTTTATAACCCAGGAAGAATGATGAAATTAATTGTGAGCATGAACTTCATTCTCCTGAGGACGATCAGAGCACACTGATCGAAACGTCGAGTTGTAGCCTCCAGTTCTTTTCAGAACTAATCACTACTCAATAGAGAATTTCACATAGCGTCACCGCAATTAGTCTTACTTATCCTCTTCACCATGCAAAGCTACAAGTTTTACCTAACTTCAGGTTTGATTGATTTTCATTAAAATAAATTTCAAGTACATGTACTTTCTAAGACAAAATTTGTTTTTCTTCGCTCTTTTTTTGTTTGTTTTGTTTTGTTTATTTGTTTGTTTTTGGGGGGTTTTGGGGGGAGGGTTGTTGGGGGTGGGAGGTGGGTCAGGGGAGGTGGTACAGACGGTACATACATGTACCTTGGTTTTGGATATTAAGCATATTTAAGAATTGTGGATATTATAACAAGAGTTACCAGAAACAAAGTATAAGTCAGGATTCTTTGAAAAACAGGGTGTCCAAATATTTACAGGGTGTGATTTGACAAAAATAAAAAATCCTGTAAAATGGGTAGCGGGCCTGGGTCTCCCTTTGGTCTAGAGGACAAAGCCCCCTGAACCTCCTGGATGTTTAATTTGGAGGATTTACAGACTCTCCACATCCCCACACAAACAACAAACTACAGAGGTTTGTAAATAATACAGGCTACTTCTTTCTTTCCTTGGTGGCTACTTCTCTTCTTTCAAGAAAATGTTGAGGCAAAGGGAGATTTGTAAGAAATTTGTAAGAAATCCTGAAATCAGGAAAAATCCTGAGAAATCACAGACCTGTATTTAACTTAACAATACTTTTGCATAGTGAAATGAAACCATAAAGTCACCCAGAGATATCGCTGGCTAATACTATGACCAGAAGTCTATTATTACCAGTGCACAAAGTTTGCCAGGCTGCAGCTATAACCCAGTCTGTGGCATTATACTCCTAATTCATAAGTTTAGCTTGTCAACTTTATTGCATCATATATGGATATTGCCTAAACAAGACTCAAACTAGACATGTACGCACATTACAACAGAGTGATACAATGCGCACTATATCGGCAAGCTTACAGTGCAGTGTGCACAGTACAATGTACACCAACCCTTCTATTCTCAAAACCATTTGTTTTTCACAGTTCACTGTCTGAGACACATCAGATGAGCTCCGAAAGTGCACCGCTAAACACTTTCTCAGACCTTGCACATCATTCTGTGGAATATTAAAGGGACAGTATCATCACGATCAACAGGGCATGGAATCGGAATACCAGTTTTAGATTAAATCAGTGACTGAAATAATACCCCACTTGATGAGGCCATATTACCGTTGCTGCTGCATAAATGAGCTAGTAATTTTCAGTCACTGTGTTCACCTTAAACTAGGACACCGATTCCATGCCCTGTTGAAAGTCTGCTATGATCATGACGATACTGTCCCTTTAAGTCATGAATCGTTTCCTATACATTGTTTCTGGAGACAATGCCATGGACTGGGTTTCTACACGACTGGCACACTTCAGGTACTTAATATACTTGGTGAGTCGATGCAGGCAATGTGGACTGTGTATCACTTTAATAGTCTTATGCAACTTCAATACAGAAAGACTAAACAAACTGCCCTTTAAACTCCATTTACTGCAGGTATATAGGCCATGATTTGGCAATTTTTCTATCCAATCTGACTCAACCATTTGTTAAAACACAAACCAATCAGTGTCTAGCAAATCCCTTTGCGGTACATGGTCTACTGGAGGGAGCGAACTTGGACGAGGTTGGGTTCTTTCCTAACTATGCTCTGATCAGTTACTGTGAAATGTGATTATAGATTATGTGCACTTTTGCCTCTGTGAACTCCCAGTAATATTTTACATCTGTAAACAGCCTATACATCAATATAATATTAATGCTGAAGTCCTATAATGCGTGACATCTGTGCCTCGGCTCAGGAAAAAATTTTGACGTCCAATTCTTGCCGACTGTTCCCCTCTTCATCATTGTGGTCACTAGAGACAGCCTGAGTCATATAGCATCTTCTCTCTGAATGTGCCAACAGGTTTTATTTTCCTTAATTTGTGGCATTAGAAGAATGGGAAGTCTTCCCAGCCGACCATGAAGAGTTGGCTGCAGTTTAATGCTCTCCATGTGTTGCTGGAAATACTTGAAAACGAGTACGCCTCTATCAGAGTTCATCCGCCCGACGCAGGAGCCATCTGGCAGAGGGGGGGGGGGGGGGCTGGGACGACGCACGGGCCATCATGATTGATGACCATAATTGTTATCATGACACAACCCTTGCTGTATCTGTTAAATATCACACCATTTTCGCTAGCCTTGACAATTTGAACCCTGTCAGCTTCCGAGGTGTGCAAATTATTAGTTCCAAATTTCCTGCGGCCAGCTTCTGTCATGGTCAACGTCATGCAAAGCACCGGAACAGGTGTGCTGTAGTCAAAAGGTTGAAATACAGGCAAAATGCCCTTTTGTTACTCTCTTAATCGATCCAAATATCACAAAGGCGTATCTAGAAAAAAAATTTTGAGGGAATATACTGGAGGGGCTGATATGAGAGTGCAAATAAAAAGCCAGAGGGAACATGGCTTGCTAAAAGGTCCCATTCAATTTTGGATTTTAGGTGCTCTCTGATGCAATATGAGGGTTTCAAGTCCAAATTTACAAAGTATTCTGGCTTGTGACGTTTTATATGATAACATCGATCCAAAATTAAATCAATAAGCAAACTAACGTTGAATTAACGTTTGCATGTAACGTGAAAGTAACATAAAGGACAAACATTAATAAAATGTTGTTTCATCATTCATGTGCTATCTGGGTTAATATTTGTATCTAGTAATATTAGTGGTTATAACTGATATTTCCACTTTCACAAGCACCAACTTACGCTTGCATATAACGAAGTTGTGCGAAACCTTTTTAGTTTCCCAAACAGTGATGATATTGGTGGGGTGGGGGGACTTTTAACACAGATCTGTGCTCTGAAAGACTGTTCCTTCAGCAAGTTTTAAAGTAAAGACTGTTTGCAGTGACACCATGTAGAAATTCTCCTTTTGAGTAGTAAATAGCTCTAAAAAGAATATCGGTTGATTACAACTCGACGTTTCGAACAGTATGCTCTGATAGTCTTCAGGAGACCTTAGCAAGTTTCCCTTCTTAATACAAACCAACACACTTCAAAACATTTTCCCCAAAGACTTCTAATCCCTTTCCCCATTTTTGTAAAGTTTTACGACTTCCAAAATGGACATTTATCACTGGTAGCAGACGCTGGTCACTGCTGGTCATGTCATCGGTTTAAATTTAGCCTAGCAGGTAAATGAATCACCAGGGTGAAGATAGGATATGATCCAGCGTGGGGAGGAAACTGCCTTTAATCCCACTGTCCATCCGAGTGGCTGGAGGATATAATGAGGCTATGCCCGTTCAATATCACTTCAATTTCCTGAATTGGGAGGCCCTGAGCCCCGAGGACGTCTTCTTAATGCAATTAAGATGCTCCACTCATTTACACTGATGCTACGATACACAATACATCATTACAAGTACAATTGTTGTAGATACACATTTCAGTAGTAAGGAGGGGATATGTTTATAGCCATTTCAAGTGTAAATCTTAGAGTATTTATAGTGACAAATGTTTTAAAGGCACCGGGTAACTCATATGTAGTTAAAAATGAATCACTTTACAATGTTACTCTATGAGATTGAATGACTTGCCATTTATCAATCTCTGAAGTGGAATTATTTGATTTATTCTATTATTTTGTTGACACTTAAAAGAGTTGTAATTATTTGTTTAACTTATGTGTAATTGTGCTTTTGTTTACAAATTTATATTGCATATAATTTATAGGGGACAAATTTGCATTATTATTTATGAACCATATTTTCTCAACAGGTGTGACTAATTTAATACAAAATGCTTATAAATAGAGAATTAGCTGTTGCAAACTGCTTACCAACCTAAAGGACCTGTAGTATAAATGCAAAATAGTAGCTATTGGACTTACATTTCGAACCTAGCACTCAGGTTCTTTCTTAAAGGCAAAAATGGACGAAATACATGCACACATAAATAAACACAAGAATGTAACTTCTGCTCATTCTTGTGTTTATGTATGTGTGCATGTTTCAAAATCGTCCATTTTGCCTTTGAGAAAGAACGTGCTAGGTTCGAAACATAAGGCCGATACATACTATTTTGTCAAATAACATATTTTTGAAGCGAACAAAGAACCAATCATTGCAGCAAGATCTGTACCTGGGATTTCCAGGTGCTCTACCCACTGAGCTGACTAGCTCTATGGTCGGCGGTCTATATATCAGTGGTTTATGTACACACACTGTGCTTCTTTTGCTTGTTAATGAGGGCACCCTTTAGTTTGTGACATCATACAAATAAGGTCCAATTAGCAATAGATAGCTCCCAATAGCCGCCATCTTTATGAGCAACATGGATTTGGCTTCATAAAGCTGTGTCAAGCATTTTTTTCCTATGCAGTAAATTGCTTCACCGACCAATGATGCACAGAATTTGTTGAAACGTGTCTCGCATATGCTATGCTTTGACGTAACGCATAATTGTGCATTCAAAATGGTTATTCATTGCCCGTAAAGATAGTCATTTTTGCATTCTGTGTTGTTAAGTTGTAAAGTGTCATGACCAAGCGGTCTAGTGCATTGGACTCAAGTTCTGGTATTGTCAGAATGTGGGTTTGAACCCCGGCATGGCTGGTCACGGCGCTTATGTCCTTGGGCAAGACATTTAACCATAACTGCTTCATCCTTCGGATTGGACATTAAGCCGTAGGTCCCGTGTACTAGATTAAGTAATGCACGTAAAAGAACCCTGAACACATATCTTGGAAGAGTAGGGTTTTATCCCGGTGTTTCTGGTTCACCATAGCAAGTACCCTTGTTTACAGGTTTCCTCAGGCTTCCGTGCTATTAAGTGTGCTTTTGAGGGGATCCTTGGTTTCATTATCAGAAATGTATAATTATAATAATAATAATAATAATAATAATAATAATAATAATAATAATAATAATAATAATAATAATAATAATAATAATAATAATAATAATAATAATAATAATAATAATAATAATAATAATAATAATAATAATAATAATAATAATAATAATAATAATAATAATAATAATAATAATAATAATAATAATAATAATAATAATAATAATAATAATAATAATAATAATAATAATAATAATAATAATAATAATAATAATAATAATAATAATTGATAGTAGAGTAGCTTCGAAGGAGAAGGAAAAGGTACAGAAATATCAGGATTTAGCGAGAGAACTCCGCAAGCTGTGGCAAGTCAAGGTGAAGGTAATTCCTGTGGTAGTGGGAGCACTGGGTACAATTCCGAAGGCGTTGGAGAAACATCTCAAGGAGATAGGAACATCTGTTAGAGTAGAATTACTACAGAAGGCGGCACTCTTAGGGACAGCAAGGATTCTGCGAAAGACACTCGAGATCTAAGGCTACGGGACGAAGCTTGACTCGAGGTGTAACTGGCAGAAAGGAAAACAAGATCTTTCTTTTCATGCTGTGCTAATGCGAAATAATAATAATAATAATAATAATAATAATAAGTTCCGAAAACCATCTTTGTTCTGTGGCTGCTTTATGCGGCGTTCACACAGTGCCGATTATGGCTCCCGTTTGAGATCAGACAGCGCTACGACACGAAAAGTGAAAAAGTCGGATTACTATCCTCAATGATCTGGAATGTCCTATCATTGTCTGAACGCAGTCGTATACGTTCGTAACAGAGTCCTACGGATCGGGAAAGGTCCAGAGAGGTCGGCCAAGCACTCCCGACAGTAGGTGCGTCCCGTAACATTCGGGAAACTCAGCCGATTTTGTCTAGTCGGATTACAATCGTGACTATGTCGTGACAGATTCTGCTGTATCGGATCAAAATCGTAACAATGTCCTGTGTTGTCTGGACGGTGTCTGAACGGTGTCCTGTGGATCGGGACGCTGTCGTGATGAACGGGCATGATTTGGAGTGAGAATCCGCCGTTTCGCGATTCTTTAGGACCGGACTATCACGTGACTAACGGTTTTCTAACGGATGTCTTCCGTCAGCGTCGGTTCACTGTCCGGTCACTGTCTGATCTCTGTCGGATCGCATTCGGGAGAATCGGGACGCTGTCGGGACAGATTCGGTCGTTTTTTACCATGCTGAAGATACAAATCGGATCAGATTCGGATTGAGAACGGGAGAATCGGGACGAATTCGGCTGGAAACGGCTGAATCGGGACGCTTCCTGAACAATATCTGATTGTTGTCGTGATTAAATAAATGTTTTTACAAATTTGTGAATTTCCCGCCACGAATCACAGGATCTTGATCAGACTTTTGACAAATTTTAATCGGGAATGGTCCTATCAAGGACGGCAGTAAAAATCCTGAATGTGTGACTGAGGCTTTAGTCAGAAGCCGTGAAACCGAATTCTTGCAATGAGGTCCCTGGGGATTACTACCAGTAAGTTTTGATGCTAAAACTGGGAAGGGGCAGTGGGAGGAGCTGGGGGAGTTGGAAAGGGGATAGGAGGGTCACTCTAAGTATAGGATGTAGCCTAATAATAAATACAATATAAAATACTTGATGACTCACGCATCCTCGGCTGCACTCAGTATCGTGCGGGCAAAGTACGGAAACTGAACTTCATCGGATAGAGCAGGCGACTCGGCGCTGTAGCTTATCACAACGGTCTTATAAAGGCCTGCAATCAATCCGACAATCTTGCACTCATCGGATAGCATCGGACCAATCACTCCTGCAGGAAAGAGTCATGTGACACTGGTAAGTGTGACGCAGTTTTTGACATAAGCCACGCTTCCTTCTCATAGAGTTGTTCCAACAATAAGGCCGTTCCAATTTTATCAGTTGGTTTACGGATTTTTTAGGTGCTGAAAAAGGTTGTCACACAGGAGAAAAAAAAAAAGAAAAAAAAAATTCAAATATTCGGACCAATGTTTGAATATTCGTCGCCGGGAAAAAAAAAAAAAAAAAAAAAAAAGTATGGATTTCCTTTATTTCTTTCGATTTTTCAACAAAATAAGTCGCTGCATCCGTAAACCAACTAATAAAATTGGAACGGCCTAACCCGAGTACATACGAAAATGCATTGTCCATTTTTTTTCTTTATAGAATTACAGTTAAGATATTGTCAAGAGTAAGACTTGATGTTTTGCAAAAGATTGGAATCTTACTAATAGATACCATTACAGGGAAAGAATTCCATTGAAATCATAAAATAAAAAACAGAAAATAATGGTTCTCAGTCTATGTAATAATAAAGTGAATAATTCTTGCCTTGCATGGTTCCACACATTGCAAAAGAGAGTAGCCTAAATGTTGATATGCACGCATATGACGCATTTAAAGAGGATACACAATCATGTTGATTAATTGATCTGTTAGACCAATTACTCCTGCAGGAAACGGCCTTCAGCAAAGGGTTACGAAAATTGTCAAAAGCCGCACTTCTTTTCTCTAAAACTTTCTGATACGCATTTTCCTTGAAACACACAAATCCATAAAAATACAAACTACTCTCTTCAAAAGAATTTGTTTTGTTTCTGAAAAAAAATAATAAAATAAAAACTTGTTGGTTCAAAAACATAAAACAAAAGGGTTGATTGCCAATACATCTTTTTCTTAAAATATATTGACCTCCACAATCTGCATGTGTGCTTTTTTTTTAAATAATTTTTTTTAACGCAAATTCGCCCCACACAAGGCCAATGGCCACTCCAAGGTGGGGGCTACTAAGTCATTTACACAATACAAAGATGAACCATGACCACATGTGTATCAAATTATTTCATATAACAGTGCGTCAACAACGGACCATCTTTAAATTGACATTTAGTCATTTGTCCCTCTTGCTTGTCTGTCCTTTTTTGTTTGTCTGTCAGTTAAATAATGAAGTTAATTCCCTGTTGTTGTAATTCTGTTCTATGTTGAAGACACACCAATACAAGACTTATCAGGTCTGTGCCCTCCATACACAATTTTCGAATTTTGAATTTTGTTTGTATGGACTATGTTTGCATGGAAATAAATGTAAGATTGGATTGAATTGCATTGAAGGACACAACTGGGAAGTTTTCTTTGAAGCATGCGCACACAAATTATTTTTTTATTGTTAAACCATTGTTCAAGTAGTATGACCTGCTTGTGTGATTTCATCGTCAAATGGGTCTGCTGATATGGTGCGCCAACTTTGAGGAGAATTGGAAAGGACAGAAACAGGAAGAGCCATGGAGACACACCGAGTTACGAACATTTAGATCAATCAGAAGAAATATGTCTAACATCTGTATTCAATGTTGAAAATACCTCCGACTAGATAAGCCGATAAAAAACCAATGAAGTGAGGAGCAGCTGACTTGGACAACCAAAGGATAAACAGCGACAAAGGGGTGGGGTATAGGTGCGTACCGTTCACAGGGGGGTAGTGACACAAGGGACATGATCTTTTGGGACAGGGAACCAGGGTTGTGGTGTAAGCAAGCAAGATATTCATTTGAGGCCACCGACCTGATTACAAGGCAAATAGTTCAGCAAATAGTTCAGTTTGGTTGAAAGGAGCAGATTTTGAACAGGGCATGGGAACTGTGTCCTAGTTTAAGATGAACACAGTGACTGAAAATTGCTGGCTCATTTCAATGCAGCAGCAACGGTAATATGACCTTATCATGCGGGGTATTCATTATTGTCAATCACTGAGTTAATCTAAAACTAGCACTCTGATTCCATGCCCTGTTGATATTGCCCCTTTAATTAGCCAAAGTCTCTGCATGTCGGTCAGAGAGCTCTGATCAAAGAAGATTTAGCTTTTATTTGCAAATTAAATTTGTCGGACAAACAGTTTTACATTATTAAAAGGGTACATCATCGATTATGTTGAAATTTTCACAAGGATCAGATGCAATGACAGAAATTTTACCAAAGTGGATACTGGCATTAAAGACTCTTAGTTGATTCAGAAACTGTTTGAAAACACATACAACCCCAATCTCTTAACGTTTCGATTTGCTACATTTCCAAACAATTAGTTTCTGTGAACCAACTAGAAACATGAATTATGCCTTTTAAACGTTTTGTTTTTTTCTTTCTTTTTCAATCCAATCTCTAACCTGTGATTGGCTTGGATTTGTCACTCTGAAGCCTCAGGTACGATGCAACGGCGTCTCTGCCGTCAGACCCGTCGACGATCAGCTCAATCTCGTGAGTACGCAAGATCTTGTCATCCTTATTCACGGCATCCACGGCAAGCTGAGCACCAATCCCGATACCGCTGTAGGCCGGTACATTGTCAGGGAACAACCCGCCTATGTAGATCTTTTTCTTGGGGTTCAGCTTGTCTGTTGGATAGGAATACAGAAATAAACTCACATGAATCTGCGTGACTCGCGATAATTCAGGGACTTGAGTTGAAATATGATATTAATTTACAAGACTGCTTATTTATACGGGTAGCGAGCAAAGAAAAATTGGCTGATGCCGGACTCAAACCCGCGACCTCTCGATTACCGTACGAGCGCTCTACCAACTGAGCTAACCAGCCCCTATGTTGGTGGGCGGTCCACTTATGCCAATTATCTATTGCTCTATGGGGCCAGGTCAGAGGCCAAACCATATCTGCCGAGTAGCCAGGGATCAAGCCCCGGTCAGATGCAAACAACCCGGGTAACGGATATATATATATATATATATATATATATATATATATATAACTCTCTTTTCACCTATAGGGCGACCGCTCCATAGAAACGTGCACAAAATTCCCTCTTACCTTTCCCTTTTTTTATATATCCTCCAACCGTCCAAAACTCTGGAAATAAGATGTTTACACTAATTAGAGGCTAAGGAAGCGATGATTTTTAGACTTTATGACAAAATTATGACTTTAAAGGGTAGCTGAGCGTTAAGGCGACCGGCAACGGTCGCCTTAACGCAGAGAAATAGCAATTTCTATAGAAGTCGGTCGCCCTATGTCCGAACAAGTAAACATATATATATATATATATATATATACTTAAATGTAGCGGTCTATCTTGAAGTAGAGTGCTCAATGCCACATAGACAGAACATATTATACTTGTAGTAAAACTAGTGGAACGCTGGTAGTTGTAACTTCTCAGAGCTGTATATATATATATATATATATATATATATATATATATATATTATTTTATCAATTTTATGATCAAATGCTTTATACTCAGCATTCGGTACTCACATTTCCCCGTATTCTGTCCTGACACATGTACATTACGTTCCATGTTGCGTGCGGTGGTGCCTGCGTTTAAGTGTTTGTATGTAGGCCTATACATGCTTGGGATTTTGCTTATGTACTGTCATGGTGTTGACAGTTGGACGTGCTAGTTCATTCTGGCAGTCTTGGTGTGTGAAGCTATTTATACTGGTTTGGTGGATCCGCAGGCAACCAATCAGCAATGGCGTTATTTGCTAAGTGGTTTGATTGGTTCATATGCTGGAACTTGCAGCCAATGAGAGCGCAATAATTGCAGGGCTTTTCTCAATTTGGAGGGAAATTTTCTGACTTAGCGTCACTTTGTCACAGCTAATAAGGACAGAAATTTTTCCCCCAACCTCCATTTATCCCCATTTTTGGCTGGTTACCGCTAGTGTGATTTAAATCAAAATTTATAACCCACCACCTCCCCTATGGCTCCTCCTTTGTAACATCATTGGGATGGTTGGTATTCAGTTTTCAGGGGTTTTCTCAGAGCTGTTGGCAGTTTTTTGCAGAAAATGACAGAAAAATATTTGAAGTATTATATTTTAATTTTGTAGGTCAAATTGTATCAAGTAATTTCTACTTGTAAAGGCCAAGGTTATGTAATTTTTTATTACGATAGTGCCTTCCGGGTTTCGGTCGGGCTATCTTAACTGTCCCCCTCGTTTTCCAACTTGGGGAATTTCTGATGTGTTAGTAGGACTGGGTTACACTTTATCTTTGTTAATTAACGGTAAAGTTAGATTTAGGGTGCCCGGCAGTTCCTTCGGGGCCATCCTTTCCCCCTCGTTTTCCAACTTGGGGAATAACAATTTGTGTATGTTTTTAAAATACTTCATTGATAGGTGCACTGTGTGCATAGTTGGATGGTTAAGGCAAGGTGTGTTGACAGGTTGTTCACTTGTGGAGGTCGGGTTTTCGACCTGCATCGGGGTCATTGGACCCCAAGTGTTCATGTGGTGTTGTGTGTGGATACACATGGGCGTGGTAGTCCATTGTGTTTTATCTTGGTAAGGACATGGTTGTCCTTGTGGTGACAACATGCGATTATGAACGAATGGTTCATAAATTTATGTTGGATGGACGTGGTAGTCCATCTGTTACATGTATGTCCTGTGCGTTTGTCCAAGCCGGTTTGCCCTGTGTTCCGGTATCCGGCTCCTTGCCATTTTCAAAATTATTGTCTATTTGGTGTTATTATATTTGATGTTTAATTTGCAGGTTTGCATTTAAATAAATTGCAATGTCAAGCTGTGGCGAGAAGTCAAATAGTTGGTCATTGCCCCTGTTTGTTGTCTGAGTATAAATATACATATAAATCTACTTTGTGTACAACCACATAATTAAAAAGGCTCGTGTCCCGTTAACTGTGTGATCCCCGCTACTGCCGTTACCCGGGTTGTTTGCATCTGACCGGGGCTTGATCCCTGGCTACTCGGCAGATATGGTTTGGCCTCTGACCTGGCCCCATAGAGCAATAGATAATTGGCATAAGTGGACCGCCCACCAACATAGGGGCTGGTTAGCTCAGTTGGTAGAGCGCTCGTACAGTAATCAAGTCCGGCAATGGAGTGTCGTGGCCGAGCGGTCTAGCGCACCGAACTCAAGTTCTGGTGTTGCCAGCAGCAGGGTGTGGGTTCGAGCCCCGGTCATGACACTTGTGTCCTTGAGCAAGGTACTTAACCATAATTGCTTCGTCCTTCGGATGGGACGTAAAGCCGTAGGTCCCGTGTGTTGTGTAATGCACGTAAAAGAACCCAGGATACTTATCGTGAAAGCGTTTCTGGTTTAGCGCCTCGGAATAGGCAACTAGATTGATGGCGCTTTACAAATGCAGATTGGATTGGATTGGATTGGCATCAGCCAATTTTTCTTTGCTCGCGAACCGTTTATATATATATATATATATATATATATATATATATAAATTAAATCGGGAGGGTGGCCTTAGCTTTCGATCCAAACCGGACCTTCATCAGAGGCTTTGACAAGGTACAAACAAAAATACATATCCATTTATAGTGAAAAGGAAAAGCAAAGGATCATGGGGCAGGATCCAAAAAAGGCGGGAAAATAGTAGCCAATTAAAGATAAGTATCAGTCTAGAAAAGCCAATAGGAGTATCAGAAGTGAACAAAGGAGGGATTATAGAGCACACAATAGGTAGATGTGGCAGCTTGTGAAAAAGGCTAGGGTAAAGGAGGGATTACTGAGCCACACAATAGGTACATGCAGAGGTGGCAGCTTGTAAGGCTAGGGTAAAGATAGGATAATAAAGGGATACAACAACAAAAAAAGGGGCGCTACTCTGGATATATGGGAAAGAACCGTTGGTAATTATCTGCTTGCAATATTACCAAATAATTGTCTGTATGCTGACTTGATCTGAAGTTGGTAAAGATTACCACTCATCTAGAGTTGCTCTCATTTCAGTCGCCATACAACATTTTGTTTGGCTCAAAAGTGTTTTCTTTAAAAATTGTGAATGATTTTTCTTTCTCAAGAGTGGAAACTTTCACTAAGGTTTATTGTTTAATGTATATCTTGATTCAAAGGGAGCAAGCATACAGAAGCAGTTTTGCCAACATGACCAATGCTGTACCTTCCCTTCAATGTACATCTTGATTCAAAGAGAGTAAGCATACTCATAGAAGCAGTTTTGCCAACATGACCAATGCTGTACCTTCAATGTAATCTTGATCAAAGGGAGCAAGCATACAGAAGCAGTTTTGCCAACATGACCAATGCTGTACCTTCCCTTCAATGTATATCTTGATTCAAAGAGAGTAAGCATACTCATAGAAGCAGTTTTGCCAACATGACCAATGCTGTACCTTCCCTTCAATGTATATCTTGATTCAATGAGAGTAAGCATACTCACAGAAGCAGGTTTGCCAACATGACCAATGCTGTACCTTCCCTTCAATGTATATCTTGATTCAATGAGAGTAAGCATACTCACAGAAGCAGTTTTGCCAACATGACCAATGCTGTACCTGTACATCTTGATTCAAAGATCATACTCATATTACATGACCAATGCTGCCTTCCCTTCAATGTATATCTTGATTCTCATACTCATAGAGCAGAGCATAGTACTCATAGAAGCAGTTTTGCCAACATGACCAATGCTGTACCTTCCCTTCAATGTACATCTTGATTCAAAGAGAGTAAGCATACTCATAGAAGCAGTTTTGCCAACATGACCAATGCTGTACCTTCCCTTCAATGTATATCTTGATTCAAAGAGAGTAAGCATACTCATAGAAGCAGTTTGGCCAACATTACCAATGTTGTACCTTCCCTTCAATGTATATCTTGATTCAAAGAGAGTAAGCATACTCATAGAAGCAGTTTTGCCAACATGACCAATGCTGTACCTTCCCTTCAATGTATATATTGATTATAAGAGAGTAAGCATACTCATAGCAGCAGTTTGGCCAACATTACCAATGTTGTACCTTCCCTTCAATGTATATCTTGATTCAAAGAGAGTAAGCATACTCACAGAAGCAGTTGTGTCAACATTACCAATGCTGTACCTTCCCTTCAATGTATATATTGATTAAAAGAGAGTAAGCATACTCATAGCAGCAGTTTGGCCAACATTACCAATGTTGTACCTTCCCTTCAATGTATATCTTGATTCAAAGAGAGTAAGCATACTCATAGAAGCAGTTGTGTCAACATTACCAATGCTGTACCTTCCCTTCAATGTATATATTGATTAAAAGAGAGTATAAGCATACTCATAGCAGCAGTTTGGCCAACATTACCAATGTTGTACGTACCTTCCCTTCAATGTATATCTTGATTCAAAGAGGTTCTCCTGAGGACGATCAGAGCATACTGATCGAAACGTCGAGTTGTACCTCCAGTTCTTTTCATCAGAACTAATTACTATTCAATTGAGATTCCACATGGTGTCACCGCAATTAGTCTTACTTAAAAGAGAGTAAGCATACTCATAGAAGCAGTTTTGCCAACATTATACCAATGCTGTACCTTCCCTTCAATGTATATCTTGATTCAAAGAGAGTAAGCATACTCATAGAAGCAGTTTTGCCAACATTACCAATGCTGTACCTTCCCTTTAATGTATCTTGATTCAAAGAGAGTAAGCATACTCATAGAAGCAGTTTTGCCAACATAACCAATGCTGTACCTTCCCTTTAATGTATATATCTTGATTCAAAGACAGTAATCACACTCAAAGAAGCAGTTAACATTAACCAATGTCAAAACTTATTTTAGTAACTACATAGGAGAAATAAATACCAGAACCATCCACAATTAATGCAATTAGGAATGGTCAGTTGTCTTAATGTCTTTTCAATCCACATTGCAGGAGTAGGCAGGGATTATTGCCAAATCAGGAATCTGTGTTAATGCAACCATTTTCATGTATAAAAGAAACTCAAATACCGATGAAAATAGGTGAAAACAAAGCAAAACTGGAGCCTATTTTTGTTCCCAATTATATTGACTTACCTGGGACCCAGACACTCCAAATTGCCGTATTTTGCCTCAGCCAATCACAGGCGAAGCTCTCCATGTCTCCGATGAACCGATAAAACTCGCCCATGATTACCAAAATCTCGAAGTCGCTAAAGCTCAATTCATTGATCATCATGCTGATGTCGGGTGCGCTGTAGGACAGCGGCCGCCACGTCAATTTGCTCACAGGGTAGGGTTGGAAATCGCAGCCGTATCTGGAGTCTGATGATTTTCCCTCGACGCACGATGGGAAAGAGACGCGGTGGAAGAGTCCCGTGGCCATCAGGGTGTTAGGAGACCAACTGAAGAACAGAGTGTGCTTGTTCTCCTGGGAGCGAGTGCGGACGTAGCTCTCTAGGTACGGACCAATCCAGGCGATGAGGACAGGGAGTTTCAGACTATTGATCTGACCAATCAGCATGCTGAAAGATGTATCTACAAAAAACAATGTTATTTAAAATCACATTCATTCACTGCTTATCTTCTGAAATTTCTTCTGAAGGTATAAAAATTTAATTTCATCTGATTTTACTTGTTTAACCCTCCTACATGGAGTGTCGTGGCCGAGCGGTCTAGCGCACCGAACTCAAGTTCTGGTGTTGCCAGCAGCAGGGTGTGGGTTCGAGCCCCGGTCGTGACACTTGTGTCCTTGAGCAAGGTACTTAACCATAATTGCTTCGTCCTTCGGATGGGACGTAAAAGTCAGAGGTCCCGTGTGTTGTATAATGCACGTAAAATGGATTGTCGTGGCCGAGCGGTCTAGCGCACCGAACTCAAGTTCTGGTGTTGCCAGCAGCAGAGTGTGGGTTCGAGCTCCGGCCGTGACACCCGTGTCCTTGAGCAAGACACTTAACCATAATTGCTTCTCTCCACCCAGGGGTTAAATGGGTACCTGTGAAGGCAGAATTGGTTTGCTCTATATGCGCTAGAAATGGCAGCAATTGAGCTGTATACTCCCCAGGGAGCTGAGATGGTTTCAGGAATGATTTATGAGCCTTATGAGCCTTATGAGCAGGGATAATAATATAATGCGCCTTGAGCACCACTTAGTTGGTGGATACGTGCGCTATATAAATCTATACATTATTATTATTATTATTATTACTATTATAGCTGCACTTTAGTGGCAAGTAGCTATAGAGGTCAAAATCAGTCAACTGCCTGTTTTGACTGGTGACCCAAATGTGCACACAGGGGCATTTTTGACTGGTTTTTACTGTCATTTTGACCACCCTGAACAACATAAGACAATGCTTTTACCAGTCAAAAATGGTCGACTCAGTTTGACAGTGTTTGACTTTTAAGTGCATTGATGGGAGTGGAATTTGTAAGCAGTAACAGAACAACACATGAAAGTTTTGATCAGAGGCCAGTTCGAGCCAGCAAATGATCAAACAACCGAACTATTGAGCGCATTTGGCCCCTCTTCTAATCTATCGTAAAGGAAAACATAACATCAACAAACAGAAGTCCATCTCTGTCAACCCAAGAAAACAATTTGCCAGCGTCCACAGTTTCAGAGTTGAGTTAACCACTACATGGTCAGCGAACCATCAGCGTGCACCACCATCAACTTCCCTTCACACACCGTTGCCAGTCTGCAGGGTGACCTCCACTTATTTTGCCGGTGATTTTATTTTCCTGCAAATGGAGCCTGTCATTTACATAATCATCTCCCAGTTGATAGTGGTTCCCCGACTGGTTTTCAGCCCAGCATCCGCGGGTTCCCCGACTGGTTAATTTAGCAATGTATTGTCCCACCATGACGAGGTCAGCAGAGCAGCAGCAGCAGTTCACGATCAGCCGCCCTGCTCATTTCCGCTCACATCCGGTGAGTTTTCCTCAAAACTGTCTTTTTACAGATGACGACTCATTGACACAGACCAAGATGCTTAGATTGATTTTGTTTAGATCTTACACTTGTTTGCCTTGATCTCACCAGTCCTCAGATATTGAAATAACCATTTTGCAGATTTGTACCAGCAGAGTTCAAAACCCACTTGTCACTGATGCTTGTTACATTTATGTTTGCCGCAGAAACATTTTCCATAAAGTATCTTCTTAATTGAAAATGTTTCACACAAAAAAAACTCTCTTGGCAAAACTTAACTTCATAAATCTTAACAAAACATCAGTGACAAAGTTCTAGGTTTTGAAACTCTATACTGAAAGTACAAATCACCTTTTAAAATGAGGTTATATTTCCAATATCTGAAAGGTTTTAGCCCTAATTCTATAAAGATCAAAACTTAAACAAAAGTCTTAAGATCCCTAAACAAAATAAATACAGTAATCTAAACATCTTGAGGTAATACATATTATCTAATGAAGTCATTTATACATCTGTATAAAAGAAATAACTAAAGACAATTTTAAAGGAAAAACTCACCAGATTATTGAGCAGCAAATGGGAAACAAGGCAGCTAGTGTCCGTAACTTTAAAACCACATGCTTTCTGTCTGCTGCCTAACTGCTCACTGACCACCTCATGGCCAGGTCAGTGCCAGGACAATATACATTTACTAAAATTAACCAACTTAAGTCAGGGAACCACGCAGGTGAATGGTCTGGTACACTAAAACAATAAACTATAAAGTAAACCAAATTTAGTCAGGGGGCCACTTAGGGGAACCACTCTTATAACATAAGGAGATAAGAAAACAATTATATATAAATGACAGGGAAACTTCCCATTTTACTTAGGGGAAAATAAAATCCACCAGCAAAATAAGTATAAGTAATAGGAGAATTCCACCCCCCTACACAGACTTTCCTTAACTTAGTGTATTTTGAAGGGAAAAGTTGATTGTAGGTGGGCACCCCTGTCTCATGGTCACCAAGACAAAGTCGCTGTGTGGACATTCCTTTGGCCATTATGGTAAAGTAGTTAACTCAATACTCTGGAAGGCTTATAAGTGGACACTGGCTAGAGTTTGTTTATAATAGTCTTCTTGGGTTGAGCTAGGATGGACTTAAATTACCTTGTTTTGATTTGATGTTATGTTTTCCTTTACATTAGATTAAGTAACAGAGAGGGCCAAAATTGCACTCAGTAGTTCAGTTTGTTTTTGATCATTTTAGTACTGGCTCAGTATTAGACTGGCCCAGTCTCTGAGTCAAAAAAAGAAACTTTCATGATTTTATTTGTTTATATTTACTGCTTACAGTATGGGAGAATTCCACTCCCCTACACACAGGATATACCTTGGTAAGTATACCAACATTTTGACTGATTTTGACCCTTGCAGTCATAGGAGGGTCAATAGCTCACAACTGAAAATGTACTAGGCGTGCAGGGCTGCAGGTATAAATGTTTGAATGCCTTTTATACAAGGCGACAGTTGGAGTAAGGTTTGTGGTAGCACCATGTACAAATCCCTCAGGAGATGTAATGAGTGTTGGTTCTGAGAACCACCGGTGCTGAGATAACTTGAGTTATCTCAGCACCGGTTCTTGTCAGAACCAACACTCGTTACATCACTCATTACATCTCTTGTAAGATCGTTACATGGTGCTACCGCAAACCTTACACCTAGCATAGAGAAAGGCTCCCTCTCTCTGTGCTTCTATGTATACTCCCATCATGCAAAGCTTCAGCTTCTAGTGGTTGTCAATTGACTATTGGTTGGTTGTACAAGCAATTCATCTAAGTAACAATTTTTGATTTATAGCTGATGAGTGAAATACATAATTTAGGAAATTATGACTGTGGAATATTACCCAAATCAAGTTTCTCACTGATGACCACCTTGTACAACATGCACACAAGCAAATCATCTAACAAATCTAATTTGTCAATAACGGAGTTATGATTTACAGCTGTCGATTGCCCATTAAAAGAACTAAACAAGTCTTGGGTGAATTGTCCGTTTAGTTCTAATAAGTTGTATAATGATGACTCCCTATTACTAAGCAGTGATGATACAAATCACAGGCACAACTTATGTCAACTTTGCTTTATTTCATCCACAAACAGTAAATACTACTGACTGACTTATTTGTATATGTGTAAGCCAGTGATTATTAAATTTGACAACTAACAAATTACCAGTCAAACTGACCCAGCCGTGGTGTCTCTCCAGCACATAAATCTATTAATTCTTTGGGGGTCAATATGACATATCCCCACAGTCCTATTTCTTCCTCATCTGTTAAGTTTTAGTCAATCATAAGCAGACCAATTTCAACAGAAAAAAAACATTTTATATTTATTTTTGCCGAGTGTTTTTGATATTTTACCGGCAATTTTCAAATATGTTTTTTTCATCGGAACATTGATATATTATTTATGAAAGGAAAATAATACTTTGAGATTCATATTCACGAAACTTAACTTAGCAGGGGCTTTAAGACTGCACTTAAATCTAAAGCACCCCGCTAACTTAAGTTGGGTGCTTAACTACCTATTCACGAAACATCTAAGTACCCTGCTTATCTTAGTACCCCACTTAAGACACAAAACACACAAACATCAATAATCGCGCCATATAAAATATTTTGGACGATACATAATAATAATAATAATAATAATAATAATAATAATAATAATAATAATAATAATAATAATAATAATAATAATAATAATAATAATAATAATAATAATAATAATAATAATAATAATAATAATAATAATAATAATAATAATAATAATAATAATAATAATAATAATAATAATAATAATAATAATAATAATAATAATAATAATAATAATAATAATAATAATAATAATAATAATAATAATAATAATAATAATAATAATAATAATAATAATAATAATAATAATAATAATAATAATAATAATAATAATAATAATAATGTATAGATTTATATAGCGCACGTATCCACCAACTAGTGGCGCTCAAGGCGCATTATATTATTATCCCTGCTCATAAGGCTCATAAGGCTCATAAATCATTCCTGAAACCATCTCAGCTCCCTGGGGAGTATACAGCTCAATTGCTGCCATTTCTAGCGCATAGAGAGCAAACCATCTCTGCCTTCACAGGTACCCATTTAACCCCTGGGTGGAGAGAAGCAATTATGGTTAAGTGTCTTGCTCAAGGACACAGGTGTCACGGCCGGGGCTCGAACCCACACTCTGCTGCTGGCAACACCAGAACTTGAGTTCAGTGCGCTAGACCACTCGGCCACGACAATCCACTTTTCGTGCATTATACAACACACGGGACCTACGGCTTTACGTCCCATCCAAAGGACGAAGCAATTATGGTTAAGTACCTTGCTCAAGGATACAAGTGTCACGACCGGGGCTCGAACCCACACCCTGCTGCTGGCAACACCAGAACTTGAGTTCGGTGCGCTAGACCGCTCGGCCACGACACTCCATGCGTGTCATCCATATGCATTAATTACTCGTTATATGCTTTGCAAAAATAGTGCGCACCGCACGCGTGCCACGTCTGTGCGTATATGCGCGCGTATATGAAAGTCGTGAGCTTCAACAACAACAGCTGCTATAACTTCAATGCACAATGCATAGCTTAAAAGTATCATGATTATCGGTGAACAACAGCATAAAAATGGCAAGCGGGTAAGAAAGTTTGCTGAAAACCAAATAATTTAACACTTCCTGTAAACAAGTAAGTATACATTTCACAAGTAGGATATATTTCCTTTATTGTAGCTGTTACTATAATACACATTTAGTTCCAATTGTGCGGCAAAGTAAACATTACAATGCAGCTAATAATTTTATTTCGGGAGGGTTGGCCCTCTTGTCTTCGTTCCGTCGGTGAAACAAAACTTTGTCTATTGTGTATTGTTAAAATATGGTCATATACTTACATACATCATTGTCAAACTATAGTTCGTTCCTCCCCCTAAAACTCCACCGGTGACTTTATACCTTTAGCGAATTTAAGTTGCCTCTAAAGGTCTCTTTCAATGATTTTTTGTAAGTTTTGAAAAACACAAAAAAGCGGCCATGACCCCTAAGCACCCCGCTTAAGACTGGTCCGACCACACTTAGATTTAAGACGCGAAAACAAGCGGGGCGCTTAGTGTAAATGTTTTGTGAATACCACTTAGTCAGTTAGAGTCATCTAAGTTGGGTATTTAAGTGGGGTGCTTACAATTTTGTGACTTAAGTACGGTAGTTTTGTGAATACCGCCGTTGGAGCTCGTTAAAAAGTGCCCGAATGACTAAGAATGCTCATAGAAGCAGTTTTATTTATTTCTGTAGTCGGTTAAAGTCTCTACAAAATAGACGTAAATCATACAAAAACGCTACATGTAAGACAAGCCACAAAATTGTTCTTTTCCATACAAAAGCTTGGAACTTTTATTCTAATAAGCTGAAACATTCAAAATGTAATTTGGTTTATGATATAAAAAATATTTAAACATTTTTAAAAAAATCGGCAGCTAAATGTTACGGTCACCAAAATAATACAATGCTTTTATGCCACAAGAGATACCCAGAGGCACTCAAATCCAACGAGATTTTGCTTTTTCTGACAGAGTAGACCAATCTGAACATATAGATAATACAGCCCTTTATCCCGAAGGTTTGCTTACAAACGGACCTGTCCCAGAAATGCGGTGACTGTGTCAACTTGACTCTATGCCAACAACGTCGCTTGAGGAAGTGAGTTATGCATTTTATTTCACTCTTCTGTGACTGTCCGGTAATTCAAAATCTCCCATGGAAAACAAAGATTAAGCATTCAAAAAATGGAAAGGGGATTAATCTGGATCTTTTTACAAACGTAGGACAACCTTTTCAGATCCAATGCAAACAAGAAAAGGCGATACACCCATTTTCAAGGTACACAGAGCTTCCACCCCGCAACAAAGCCTCCTTTGACATAAACAGTTCCCATTAGCCAAAAGTATGCCATTCCAATTTGCACAACCCAGGACTAGCCAATCCCCAAATGAGCCCACCCAACAGTTTGGCAACTCACCAAGACATGGTACAACACCAAACTGATGGTACAATCCCAGGGACCTAATTTGCATAAAGCCACCCTGGACTGAACAAGTGCATTGGATCAAGTGTAAGATGCCTACAAATGTATCTTTACAGCATTTGATTGCATTTGAACGTGTTAAAACCACGTGTATGCATTCCTAATCAGTTATATGTGCTTATGAACCAGGGCCCAATTTCATATAGCTGCTAAGCAGAGAACTGTGCTAAGCAAATATTTTTGCTAAGCAATATAAGACAGACTACCAGCCAAAATGTGTACATTTTGTATGAAATGTTGGCTGGTAACCAAAGATATCTGCTAAGCAAATTTGTCTGGTAAGCAATTGCTTCTACTCAGCAGGTCTATGAAACAGTAGCCCAGTAGTGAGGCTTGATGTAGGTTAATTGATTCATCTTATTTGGCAGCCTCATTTCACGGGTAGATCCAGGGAGATATTAAAGGGGGAAATGAAGGAAGCCCACTATCCCCCCCCCCCACCCCACCCCTAACAAACTGGGGCAAACATGAAAACGTTTGGTAAGTTTGCATACATGTTATAAAAATCAGACATTCACATCCCCCCCCCCCCCCCGTTCCTCCAACGGATCACTTTTAAATGTCACAGATTTTAGGTAAAAAGTAAAAATAGCCTTTACTGTTTTATACTGCAGCAGGACAGTTATGGAGCAGGACAGTTATGCAGCAGGACAGTTATGGAGAAGCAAGTATGTCACTTTCATCTCCAAAATCACTTTCATCTTAACATAAATCTTTATTGAATAATTGTTTGCCAATAGGTCTCAAGTTTACCTTTTTCCATAAGTGGGTGATGACAAAGTCTCCCCCTCCCCGACCACCACTTATAGGGCGAGGTGGTGGCCACACAACAGGTCATTACTCCCCTAGTCCCAATTTTGTCCCCCTTTTTTACTTCATATGATTTGTCAACTAAAAGGTCATCCATTCTGTGTCAATAACTTGCTGACGAAGTGTGAGAGATATAACCAAGATGCGAATGCCAAATACTATGTGGAAATCAAGTGCTTTATTCCCAAACTCGGCCTGTCACCGAAGCATGTATCATGCCAATCATAATTCAGGAACTAACAACTGACGTCCAAATGCAAGTGACACAAATAGGCCTTAGCAAATTGGACTCAATGATGAAATCCCTAGTCCGGACGAGAAACAGTTTCCTGTGACGATCTCACCTCCGACGTTAATGGGATACCAGCCCACGAAGAGTTGACTTTGGCTTGATTTATTAAGACAACGCCAATGATGTTGTACGATTACAGTGGTAGGGTAATCACTCATTTAATCAGGAAAGGGTCCCTTGGTATCGATATATATCCTGAGTTGTTCAGTAACGGCCAAAGATTGCTTTCAATCAATATTCTAAATTGTCAAATCACGGTGGAGACATTAACCCATATCCGCCTAACCATGTAAACACACAAAAGACTACGTGCCTAAGCCCCCGCACAGATATATATTGTTTTTGCACACAATCAGAAAGATTCCTTATTTAGAGAATATTACAATTACTGACACAGACACATTGGAAAGAGGAGAACATGCACTTTATTATGATGTCAGACTTGTCTAATTTCATATCTATAATCATGAAATGCAGTCATCGGAAAAACGTAGTAAATTGGAATTGGACAAAAACACGGTACGGAAAATCACGTAGGTCGGCGTTTGTAGCGTTTTACATATCTACGGGTTAACACGTAGATCGGTGGATATGGGTTAACGTACATGATGGTACCTGGCATACACGTGTTTATGCTTATGATTTTGTTGGTAAAATAGTGAAGTGTTAACTGTGTTTCTCTTACGTACACCTCAATGGTAAAATGTATCCGACGTGAAAGGAAGTACAACATTATACAGATTTTATACAGATTATATAAAAACTTACTTGGTGCAAAGTTGGTACACGTATTAACCATCCCGATAAGTTATTTCATCTGAAGTGTTATCTTCTTAGAGAAATTGTTATCTCATATTTACAAAAAAAATAAAAAATTGTAGACCGGGTGTGATTTGACAGAAGTAAAAAATCCTGAAAAATGGGTAGCGGGCCTGGACCTCCCTTTGGTCAAAAGGACAAAGCCCCCTGAACCTCCTGGATGTTTAATTTTGGAGGATTTACAGACTCTCTACATCCCCACAAACAAGAAACCAGAGGTTTGGACACAATACAGGCTACTTCTTTCTTTCCTTGGTGGCTACTTCTCTTCTTTTAAGAAAATTTTGAGGCAAAGGGAGATTTGTAAAAAATCCTGAAATCAGGAAAAATCCCGAGAAATCACAGGCCTGTGTAGAACCAAAAAAAATTGTTTGTTGTTTTCTCAAAAACATGAACACTTATTGTAATGAAATTAATTTGATGACATATTTCTCACAAACACCAATGTTGTGTCTTCCCCTTTAAAATATAGTTGATACATCAAATGACTCAATGAAGCATAAAAGATTGAAATTCACGAGCACAAACCTGGATAACCAGCTAGGAGCGTAGAGCATGCGCCCGCAGAGAAGGTCCCGTTTGCACCCTTGCACCAAGACGGGACATACATCCCACCGACGCAATGGTCCTTCTCGCAATAGAACGTCGGCCCCTTCCTCTGCGGCCTCCTCTTGTAGACTGCGGGGGGTCTCACCAGGACGCGATGCTGGAGCTCGGTCTGCGGGATGGCGAGCTGTTTGATCATCCGGGCGGAGTGGAGGCTTTTCCAGTGGTCGGCGACGATGTAGTAGAGTTCCCACATCTGAGCGACGAGGGTCTGGGATATGTACCATCCATATCTAGATATTCAAACAAATTTAAAGAATGAATGACTCATTGAGAAAAAGTTTGTTTTGTTGAAAGTTAGGTGGCTGGATAATAATAATATTAAAAGAGGAATTATAAAAGCGCACTATCCAAAGAATACAATGCGCTTCAGAGGATTGAGAAACTTTATAAAAAACAAAATTTAAAAAAAAAAAAAAAAGTAAAATCAGTTCCACTAATTATAATTAGGTGTTCGGCTTTTCAGCCGAACAACTATTGTTATTGTTCCGTTTTTTGTTTTTTTTTACTTCTCCTTCTTCTTCTCCTTAACTCTTCTCTACATAGAAATTGCAAGTTAACAATATCACACAACCTTGAAACTTCACACATATAAAGACCTTATCATGTAGATGAATCTAGTTACGTCATGATCACGTCATCAGGTATCAAATTACAAGCCATTTAAGTTTTAAAAATTACCATTTGCTATCGACTGTATATCAAAATATACTAAAGCTATGATGTTCATAATCTGGGATCTGATAGATCAAGGCTTAGGCAACATTTGAAAAGTTAACATCAAAATCGTCTGACATTTGCTTCCGGTCGTAGCGGAAGGTCAAAGTTTTGATTTGTTTTTTTTCTTCAAAATTCCTTTTCTGGGCCAAAATCCCATTGACTTAACACACACCAGACACTCGTGGTTCTGGGGCCCATTGTTTACAAACCGCAGAGACTGAGATCGTTATCTACTGGAAAACAGCTGGCGGTCTTCACGGGACGTTATGTTTCACAGGCTAAAGCTCTTGCAGGATAAAATATATTTTATAGATGTGTGGTTGGGCGTTTAAGCCAATAACGGATGCGCTACAATATTTCTAAAACCATAGATCGTATTAACTTAATACTGCAGTGTCATTTTTGTACGAATGGAAAGGGCTGTTGAAAAAGCCAATACCGAAAAGCTATTTCTTTGAAATGAGTAAGGCAACTTACTTTTGAAAACAGACGAGACAAATGAAAAGAAATAAACAAATAAATAAATCCATTACTGTACATTTATATGATGTTTCGTTTTATTTATTTATTTATTAAATAACAAATGAAACTAGAATTTGTAGACCTTGTGTTTTTTAAAGGAATATAATGAATGCATAAAATTACAGAATTAATGAATGCATAAAATTACAGAATTTACATATAAATTATACAGGTGAGTACAATATAAAATTTGTTCACAATTAATGTGTAATTTCAAACATTTGTTTGAAGTAAATTGTTAGTGTTCACTAAGGTAGGAGAGCAGCCGTATAAAATGCAGAGAGGTATTACATGCCTTATTTACAAAACTAAGTAGTTTCTTTGTAAAAGTTGTTGTGAATCACAACATCATCTGAAAACATACATTTGAAAGGTCAATTATTAAAATAATTTCACATTATTCTGAATGTGGACGGCCGCCTGGACGATGAAGGGACGGATATTGGTAATGGTATTTATTACAGCTATTGTGCAGCAGCTTGCCTAGTCTTGGATCCTGCCTAGACGAATCAAACTTAAACTTGAAACAGCGCCCTCTATGTTTGATTCATGACATAAGTGTATGATGGTTTTATGGACGTGAAAACACCAAGGTCTTGGAACCAAGATTACAGCTTGCCCAAATGAAAGATATAAGTGAATTCCGACATCACAATGTAGAACTATGTTTAATTGCTGTTCAAATGTTGTAAGCATTTCAACTTGCGTGAATTAGTTGTAGAAAATTTGCTTATAAATACTGCAGAACTAACACAGATGGTTCAATATTGGCAACATGAACATAAGATATTCCTAAATTATATGAAACATGCATCATTTCTGCCTGAACGAGTTGAAAACTGTACAGCAGCAATGCAACTAGTTTATCTTTGCCCAGATGACTACGACTACACAGAGGATGTCATTCCCTAAAGTTAACAAAAAATCACTGACAATCATTCCATTCAAACATGACCATACAAACTTGGATAAACTGTCTACAATTTTAGTATGAAGACAAGGCGAATCCTACAAAGTACCAGGCACCTTACAAATAGAGGAAGGTGGTATCAATTAACACAATTTCAATGATACAAGTCATGACAAGTTGCAATTAACTATCTCTGCTGGAACTCATCACACGTTACAGCGCCTTCTAGCGATATGTTTTAAGTGTTACTTATTGCGTGCAAGTACTCATTTGACGAATCTTAAGTCACATTTTAACAATGATCCCAATTGATGAGGACATCAATTACCGTCACTTCCGAACACCTTGAGTTTGTTCACAAACTCTGAATTTCTAGTTTTACATTTATTTATTTAAAGCCAGTAATTGAAGACCACTCCAGCCTGGGCCCAATTTTATAGAGCCGCTAAGCAGCCGATTTTTTGCTTACTGCACATTTTTCATTTCATAGCGCTGCTAACCATTAAGCATAGAGAAAGGCACGCTGACTTGCCGGTCATTATTGCTAGCAAATGAGTGACGCAACAATACAAATTCATGGTGAACACGCACACGCCGCTCTGAATTTTCATGCTAACCTGTGAAATACGCTTATGCTTAAACAAATCTGTCTGCTATAGTTAGCACGAAAATGTGCTTACCGGTAAGCAGCGCTATGAAAATGGGCCCAGGTGTGTTAAGGTCTAGTGAATCTGTTATAAATATAATGAGGTTGTGTATCTGTCCAGTGCTTTGTGCATGTTTTGAAGTAACTGCGTTTTCTAATTGGTATAATCATTGTAATTGTTGAAGAAGTGGACAGACGCGTATGTATTTCCGCTACAGGCAGCGTTATTTTTGAAGATTTTGTAAATTAATCAACATCTGACTCATTTAGACCATTCTGGAGTGAGGTGCTATAGGCACGTCTGGTCAGCATGTGGGCTCCATTGCAGTGACGTGGCATGTTCTTAAAAATGCAGTGTGAAATTCAAAATTTGATGTATACTTTTTTGGTGTGATGGCACAATATCTCATCAAAATGGTGAGTCTGGACTTCCCGGGAAAAACTTGACACAGCCAACATGTATACAAAATATGAACAAACAGACATGTGTTAGGCCATTCCAATTTTATTAGTTGGTTTACGGATTTTTTAGATGCTGAAAAAGGTTGTCAGACAGGAGAAAAAAAAATAAAAAATAAAAAATTCAAATATTCGGACCAATGTTTCAATATTCGTCGCCGGTCAAAAAAAAAAAAAAAAAAAGTATGGATTTCCAATTTTTATTTCTTTCGATTTTTCAACAAAATAAGTCGCTGCATCCGTAAACCAACTAATAAAATTGGAACGGCCTTACATGTATATGGGCAATTCCATGATTAATCACGTTACATTTTTGAGGTTTTGGGCCTACTCTTAATGCCATAATATATATTTCAATCATTAGTTTTTTTCACAGTAGTTGTATTATACCCAAACCTTACTCGGTACAAAATGAGAATTTCAGAAATTTGTTTTATGTACACTATATAAGACAAAAAGCAACATTTGATGCATGTCTGAAAAATGTAACGTGAGTAACCAGCATTTTTCTCTTACATAGCGTGCGTATAACAAATGTCTAAAATTATTTTTTGGGGCTGAGTAAGGACTGGGCATAATGCAACTACTGTGAAAAAAACTGATGAGTGAAGTATATACATAAGTAAGGAAATTATGGCATTAAGAGTGGGCCCAATACCTCAAAAATGTAACCTTAGTAACCATGGAATTTGCCCATATCAGGTTTCTCAGTGATAACCACTTTGTACAACATGCACACTGAGCACAAGCAAATCATCTAACAAATCTAATTTGTCAATAACGGAGTTATGATTTATAGCTGTCGATTGCCCATTAGGCCTAAAAGAACTAAACAAGTCTTAGGTGAATTGTCCGTTTAGTTCTAATAAGTTGTATAATGATGACTCCCTATTACTAAGCAGTGATGATACTAATCACAGGCAGGTACAACTTAGATATGTGTCAACTTTGCTTTATTTCATCCACAAACAGTAAATACTACTGACTGACTTATTTGTATAAATATGTGTAAGCCAGTGATTATTAAATTTGACAACTAACAAATTACCAGTCAAACTGACCCAGCCGTGGTGTCTCTCCAGCACATAAATCTATTAATTCTTTGGGGGTCAATATGACATATCCCCACAGTCCTATTTCTTCTTCATCTGTTAAGTTCTGGTCAATCATATGCAGACCAATTTCAACAGAAGAAAACATTTTATATTTATTTTTGCCGAGTGTTTTTGATATTTTACCAGCAATTTTCAAAAACGTTTTTCATCGGAACATTGATTATATTATTTAAGAAATGAAAATAATACTTTGAGATTGAGATGAGATATTTCACAAAATAATTGTCTGGAGCTTGTTAAAAAGTGCCCGAATGAATTAATTTTGGGTTACATTTACTGTAAAACCATGCTTCAAATAATTATTTTGAGAAATATGTTATTTTAAAGCATTTTTGTCCCTTTCCTCATGTAAAATAGCAGTATTCTGATGAAAAAGAAAACATTCAGAATTTGCATATAAATTTGCATAAACACAGGCATTACATCTTTAATCAGTTGCGCAAAAATGCTGTCAATCAAAATCCCTTATTGACCAATCAGAATTGCTCAGTGGCCACTTCGGGACTTCAGTGTGATGTGCTATGTAAGGCCTGTGCCATTATTGTTATCATCATTATGCGCACTGTGAATAAAATATGCGCATAATATGACACATTAACTCTATCAAACTTGAGGTACTGTATACTCATTTTGTACATGTTTAATATAAAATCAGAATAATACTCTTATTGAGTATTTCCAAAACTGAAAGAAATTTAAAAAATATAAAAAAATTAAAACAAATAAACAGAGGTATGATTTGACAAAAGTAAATTTTAAAAAATGGGTAGCGGGCCTGGGTCTCCCTTAGATCTAGTTGACAAATCCCCCTGAACCTCCTGGATATTTAATTTGCAGACTCTCCACATCCCCACAAACAAGAAACTAGAGGTTTGGACACAATACAGGCTACTTCTTTCTTTCCTCGGTGGCTACTTTTGAGGCAGAGGGAGATTTGTACAAAATCCTGAAATCAGAAAAAAATCCTGAGAAATCACGAGCCTGAAATAAAGCCTTAAATAATAAACATTTTGGATTTGTAAAAGTTCTTTTCCAGGGGACCTAGTATACCTAGACCAGCTGGTTACCAGACATTATTTCACTGGCTGTTATCTGTTTCATTCCATCACTAAATAGACAGAATAAAATTTGAGCTGGTTAATGTGACCATTCCATTCATGCCTCCCACAACCTCAGTGTTCACAGCACGTCACGCTGTTAACACCAAGGCAAACTGAGATGTTGCATGCTTTTTCTCAGGAAAGGTGGAAATCAGGTAATTTGCCTTACAACCGCAGACTTCCAGGTTGCTTGAGCCAGTGTTCACACCTACCGTACTACAAAATGCCAGGAACAACTCACAGCCCTTGTGCAATGCGATGATTGGGAACCATAAGAGTGACACAGGTCTAGATGTTCGTTCCATAATAATGGTTTATACTGAGTGTTAAGGGGGAGGGGGTGTACACCATTGGCAATTAATGGAACCAAGAAAATTTAAATCGATATTATTTATGGTTTTAAGTAAAGACTGTTTGTGGTGACACCATCTGAAAAAAACTCTTTCGAGCAGTAATTAGTTCTGAAAAGAACTGGTAGTTACAACTCAACGTTTCGATCAGTATGCTGAGATCGTCTTCAGGAGAATGCCGGACTCTGGGAGATGCTGGGGGGAGGGTGAGTGTGTGCTCACTGAGCTGAATCAGTTAGTAATAAGCACAGGGGGAAGGAGGGTGGATGACTTAGGATGTAGGGGATCCCTCAGTCTGGGGTGGGTTGTCGACTTTTATGGTTTTAAAACATTCAAATTCAAATCTGAAATGGATCACCGGCCGTTGATATACACTCACTGGCCAAAAGTATTGCAACATGCTCAAAATAGCACTTTACAAGTAACAGGTGAGATGATCATTTAATCCGATTTCATCGATCGTGTATTACATAATTTCCGAGCAAGAACAGTAAAAAAGAACACTGACTTCAAAACACAGGCACTTTCAAGAAGTCTTAAGTAGTGTAAATAATATAAAATAAATTATTGTAACACAGTTCTCCAAACTGAACTTTGGGGATGTTGCAATACTTATGGCCAGTGAGTGTATTTCATCTGAATGCATTTTCACTGTTTTCTTCTTAAACAACACAACGAAATAAGCTAAAACTCTCACGTTTGTTTCTGTCCATATTTCTTGGTTCTTAAATTGTATGGATGCATTTACAATAAGGCTGTGCCGGGTATCCGGGTACCCAGATACCTGACCGAAACTGTCATTGCCCGCTTCCATTTTCCAATGGGGGGGCTCTCTAAGATTAAAGTAAGACTTCGCATGATCTTAAGTGCCACCTGGTGTTTCAGATTCAGTGAGGTATTTGAAATAAGAAAGTGACTTTGATTTGATAGTTGGGGGTGGAAATCGGGTAATGGGTAATAGATTTGATATTTCCCAATTTAATAAAACAGCATAAGATAGATTTCCTGTTCTTGCTCATCCACAAAAGCACATTAAAGATGAGGTATAGGATTGCTTATTCAAAAATAAACAAATGGTTGATGCTAATGTAAAACTTATGTATTAAGTGTTAAGCTAATGATGGTATTAATTCTTCCCTAGAAATAGTTTCATCCAAGGTAGGCTACTGCCTTTTTCTAAGAAAAGTGAATTAATTTCCAATTCGAATTTAATGAAAGAACTAGTTCTTTCCTAAATTCCACATTGAATACCCAAAATCTGAATGCACATTCACTCTTTTCTCATGGACGACACAACGTAATAAGCTGAACTTCTGTTGATAATAGGTTGGTTGATTGATGTGTATCTTTAAAGAGAGTGAGCACACTAAGTAGTAGTGTAGTGATATGGAGTTATAACATAAATTAATCAGAATTAATTATTGTTATTAAAATGATTCCCTTAGTACGCGCGAGCTGCATGCATACGCGATCTGCATGCGTGCGTAAGCGATCTGCATGCGTGCGTAAGCGTATGCGTGAGTTGATCTTTCTAAAAAAATATTTTGTTCTAGAATGAAGATAATAATAAGTAAAGAGTTTAAATATGTTTGCTGATGGAATAAGAAGTCAGTCGGAGATTGATCGGGATAAAGAGAGGAACTGATGAGTTTGCATCAGTGACTAATAAAATAAGTGATCGTCAACTAGTAATCCTGTCTCATTGTTGTGTGTTTATTCAATCTTTGGCTCAATCGATGAACCCCGCACTTCGCACAAAGTCATTTACAATCACTCGTACGAGAGAACTTTACAGTAGGATATCTTCCCTTTAAAGGGACAATTAATGTTGTCACAATCAACAGGGCATGGAATCGGAGTGCTCGTTTTAGATTAACTTAATGACTGAAAATAATACCCAATTTCATGCCCTGGTGAGAGTCTGCTCTGATCGGCATGATATTGCCCCTTTAACCAGTTCGCGTCGGGAATAAAAAAGTTTTTCTGGGCCCCTGTGCGGGTTTCTTTTTCCCACACAAACACGTTAATGGAAGCTTCCACAGCGCGTGGCCACGTCTACCGAGCATGTCACTGTACGCTCAGCTCGTTGCCACGTCAACCGAGCATGCATACAAATATTCCGGAGTTTCCTATGGCGTGTTTAGATGCTCTCCGATCCGTGGTGCAAAAGAAAATTGCGTGTATACACGGCCTCCGACGCGAACTGGCTAAAAGAGGCTATTTTGATTTGCACATGTATGCAAAGTAAACATGGATTACAGAGCTATACACGTATATATCGATTATATTTTGAATGATAATCATGTACCTGGTCTGGGCCGGCCAGTCCACCCCTGTTTATGTACTTGACTACATGATTCCATATATTGTATTCCTTTGTGTTGTGCTAGTTTATTTTTGTCTATGTATGTCTGTCAATAGGTCAGGCATAAACGTCTTCACCTTTATCACCCCCCATGGCCACGACCTTGTCATTCTTTATCCTGCTGTAAGTTATAAATATATCATCCATGATTTTCGCTATTTTAACAGCAATTTCCGGAAATTTTCATTTCCATTGGAACATTATTTTACTTGAGGAATGGAAATCAAATGCATGGAAATCAAATGCATTGAAATTACACATTTCTCAGTAAATATGTAGGCCTACTGAAATCATTTATGCTAGGTACCATCATAAATTAATTTTACCACCATCCATTTTGGCCTACGAATTTGGTTTACTATTAATGAACCAAGCCTCTAACAACTATTTTGTGAAATTTAATTTAAAGTATTTGTATTCCTTTCTAATAGGAAGTTATCAATTGATGTTCCAAAGATAAACAAAAATCTGGAAATTACCAGTAAAACACGGGGCGATACATCTTTAAAAACAGCAAGTCAAACTCTTAATCATGGGCATGATCAGTTCGAGATTCAATTTTTTAAAAACAATAAACATGGAGAACAAACCTTGCAGTGAATCCTAGGAAGCCGTTGACATCAATGGTTCCCGTTTGTAACCACATAGCCGCCTCCAGAAGATCTTTCTGCCAAACTTCCATGTTGATGGTGGCGTTGGTAACATCTTTAGGCATCAGCCAGGCACGACAACTAGGGTCGAATCGAATATAAACAAATTCAATTAAACCACGAGAAAAACTGACTCTGTACATGAATCAGATTTTTAGAGCGAACAAAAAGAAACGCACAAGAGTGGGATTTGAACCGGCGACCTCTATACCTACAACAGGTGTGATTTGACAAAAGTAAAAAATCCTGAAAAGTGGGTAGCGGGCCTGGGGTCTCACTTTGGTCTAGAGGACAAAGCCCCCTGAACTTCCTGGATGTTTCATTTTGGAGGATTTACAGACTCTCCACATCCCAACAAACAAGAAACTAGAGGTTTGGACACAATACAGGCTACTTTTTTTTTCTTTCCTTGGTGACTACTTCCCTTCTTTCAAGAAAATTTTGAGGCAAAGGGAGATTTGTAAAAAATCCTGAAATCAGGAAAAATCCTGAGAAATCACAGGCCTGACCTACTGAACTGTCTAGCTTTAAACATTGAGAAGATAAAGCAGGAATGTTAATAATTTGAAATTTGAAGCTTGGAAACTATGAGCGCCACTTGCAAATATTTTGGATGCATTGGCATTCCCTCCACTCCCACAACATCTAACTCTTACTCAAATCTGGGATTATTCCGGAATCTGGGATTGGTTAGTGATCCTGTTTATTAAGTGCTGGAGGGAATTTGAGAAAAGCACGGTCCGACAACAACATCGCAACATTAATTTGCCTGAAGCCAATCTATATTTTTAAATATGACAAGTTGTAAAACAATGCAATTTCAGTTTTAAACCTGTATCGTATCCAGACAACAGTGATCAATTTCAAAATAATTATGTTCAAATACTGACGATTGAATATCTTCAAAACCTCATAACCTTTCTTAACCAGTTCGCTTCGGAGGCCGTGTATACACGCAATTTTTTTTTGGACAGCGGATCGGAGAGCGTCTAAACACGCATTCCGATTTTTGTGTGTGTCACCGGGAGACTTGTCAACACGCCACACATGGCGTACCGTCGTGGCGGCTGACTTGTATACACGCAATCGTTTCTCGGAGTCCATGGGGTCACGGTTCGGTGGCCCCGGACAAAATGCACTGCAAATACTGAACGAGTTCACTCTTTTCGTTGATTTTTGCCTAATCCCTTTATCCAAGACCTGTTCCTTTGACGTACCAGCCAGGGATTTGTAAAGAGAGATTTATATCCATTGTTTACGAGGCGTTCGATCTCTCTCCAGGTATGCCGTCTTTTCGACCGGGCGCTGGTCGCTAATAGGCCGTTGCATCGGGGCTTGCCAACGGTCTAATTGTGCTGAACAAACACTGACAACCGTAATTAAAAAACTAGCCATTTAATTCTCAAAATGTCAATGAGTAAGGTGTTTATTTGGGTGTCCGAACTTAGTTTCATTGACAAAAAAAATTATTAATGGCTAGAAATTTTTTCAGATTTTTCACTGAAAATAAACCCGCACGGGGGACCGGAAAAAAATTTATATTCCCGACGTCAACTGGTTAAAGACATAACGTCGGATGACAAATAACGATGGTTCTAACAAGTGACACTGACTAATGCTTAGAGCTACATGTACATGTACTAAGCATACTCATGTACACAGACTTGTATGACTCATGACTCGGACCGCAACTCGAGTAGCATTTTTAGTGACTCAGACTTGAGTCACCATGACTCTGTCATATCCCTACTGACTCAGACAGCATCATTAATGTGATTCAGACTCGGAAGTGAAAATACTAAACCATACTTCCAGCGAAGAGTACTCAATGAGAATGAACTTTGAAATATTTGAAAAATGTCTTGATAACTGATAATTATAATAAAGTAGTTACCGCACACATCATAAAATCTTAATTGGGCAGAATCACCGTAGGAAAAAGGTGGCTGTCTAGATCCAAGATTGTTTTCTTATAAATTAGGACTCATAACTCGATCGATCAGAACTTGACCTTTGTATAACCTAGTGACTCAGACTAGACTCTGAGTATTCAATCGGACTCAGACTCAGAAGTTTGAGGACTCAAATATATATACAAGTCTACATGTGTATATAAGGCCAAAAAAAAAGTCTCAGTTTTTTTTGGTCTCCACGCGCATCGCCGTGCGTTGGCATTTAAAAAAAATTTTTTTGCTATGAAACAATGTCCAATTGCGGCCGAAATTGCTGGATCGATTGGAATTCTGCCATGCTTTAAATGACTTTTTCACATAGGGGTATGAATGTTTGCCTGATTTGGGATGCCTCTCTTAGCCACTATACTTTGTATATATGGGAAATTTGGTGCCTGCGTATACAATGTATCACATATTTCCCTGTTGGAAAAAAAAAAGATCGCCGGAAAAAAAAAATGCATCACCGCACCGATTTTGAAGCCGACTGATGACCAGAAACCGGAAACTTTATTTTTTTGGCCTAGCAATATTTTTAATGAAATTTAGCAGCACCACTTGAAGAATTGGCCCATGGCCAGATTTACATAACAAACAAACTGCCTGTAACTAAACAAGCAGCTGGGATTACAGGAACACATGTAAGGACTGCCATACACTTTCACTTAACTTGTCACTTGTCAGTAAGCTCACATTGCAACAGAGATAACACCTTAATTTAAATCATTCACCGATGATATGACTGGTTTACCGCAATTGACCTTAATAGACCTTTATCACGCTGCGGCCATCTTTGTCAGATTCCCTGTATACACAATAACGATTGCAGTGCATTCTTATTGAATAAAAGGAGCCAGACTATTTCCCCTTCCAGCCTCGCTTTGGTCACATGGATTTGTATGGAAGAAATACAAGATGGCTACCTCATCATAAAGGTCTATAATAATAATAATATTAATAATAATATTGTAGACTTATATAGCACACGTATCCACCAACTGGTGCTCAAGGCGCATTATATTATTACCCCTGCTCATCAGGCTCATAAATCATTCCTGAAACCATCTCAACTCCCTGGGGAGTATACAGCTCAAATTGCTGCCATTTCGGCGCATATAGGGCTAATCAAACACAACAACCAACTCTGCCCTCACAGGTACCCATTTACCCCTGGGTGGAGAGAAGCAATTATGGTAAAGTGTCTTGCTCAAGGACACAAGCACCATGGTCGCTGTTGGGATTCGAACCCACATTCTGACGACTCAGCCATCATTACACAAATCTGATGCACTAAACCGCTCGACCATGGCACTCCATATAAAACTAGGACAAACATACATGTACAGTACGTACTTAAACAACTTCTTTTTTAAATAAACTTTTTTGCCCTTGTTTTCTAAAAACGTGAGCATCTATTGTGATGAAACTTTCACAGGTTAGTTTAATGATATATTTCTTGAAATGAACGAACATTACCCCAAAAACAATATTGCACCCTCCCTTTAAGCAAAGCAACTTTTCTGCTTGTTCTGTATGACAAATCAAAAAATCTAATCTAATCTTATTTAATAATGTGCCTGAATTCACAATAGCAGGGACTTCAAGGGACTGGATGGGAGCAACTAGGACACAAGGGGGGGTGTTCTCCCAGAGGGGACAACTACTTCCAAATATTAATTGCAGATGATTCAGCATATTTCCGTGGAGGAGAGAGGGGATGGGGGAAACCCCTTCCGTTAGGAGCTGCCATGTGCTTCTTTAGGTATACTTCCCTCCCCCCTATGTGCAGCGCTGATGGCTGACCCACCTGGCATCGACGCATCCAGAGACCCTCTGTAGTGCCACCGTGGAGTTGTGAAAGTCGATATCTGAGCTCAGGATTTGCACATCCTCGTAGCCGAGTACTTCCTCCGTGAGGATCTTCACCAGGTAGTTGGTGAAGTCTGCTGATGGGTTAACACCCGGCCTTCCGTCAAGGAGGACTGGTCTTGCCTCACCTTCCACAAAGAACTGCTGCCTCGGAAAGACTTCTGCATGGCAAAAAGGAACAAGAAATGCATTGTCATTTTGTACTCATCTGTACATTGTAGGAAATGAAGATTTTCTGTGCATTTTCAAGGGCAGTTATTTACACTTTTTGTAAAATATCTGTTAACCCTCCTATGCCCAGGCTGAAATTTGGCCCAGTCAGCACGGCACTCACAGACAGTCACTTGAGTATTTTTGGTTGCATTGTCAATTGGTAGGTCAAACCACAGAGTCACACAGAGCTGTGTATGCATGCACGGATTACCGCACGGGCAAACTGGGCACGTGCCCCGGGCCCAAGAGCCAATAGGGGCCCTTGGTTTTCAAAAAAAAGAAGAAAAAAAGCATAGTACTAGTAGTATTATGCGCGTGTATGGGCCCGTGGTGAATTTGTGCCCAGGGCCTGTGCTCATGATGATCCGTCCATGTGTGTATGTACTGATTTATTTGAGTGCACTGCACAAAGTCAATGGGTTGGAAGTTACATACAAATTTTTAGTGTCTTTGATTGGTTTTGGTTTGACCTCCTTATCACAGCCACATGTGCTTGCATGTATTTGAGTGCACTGCACAAAGTCAATGGGTTAAGAGAGACATACAAATTTTGAGTGTCTTTGAGTGTTAAACCTATAGGAGGGTTAATGCATTTATTCATCCATCCATCCATCCATAGAAACAAGAGATTTGTACAGAAACCAACCTGTGAAATTTCATTGAGTTGTTAAGAAAAAATGCATTCAGATTATTTCAGGTTTACTAGAAAATTTCTAGAAAAAGACATGTCAGACAGAATAACTGTATAGGATGTTTAGTATCGTTGCCATCTTAAAAACCTAGTAAGACTTTAGATCTTCGCTCAGTTTCTTTTCGAGTTAAATTACCAATGTAGCCCCTTTTAAGATTGTTCAAAAACTACTCATAACTAGATACTTCTAGATAGATTGATACCATCTTTACAGGGCACCTTTGATTTAGCTGTATCAAGCGTTGTAATTTGTGACTGGCTCTGGCAAAACCCTAAACTTGGACCCAATTTTCAAAAGTGAGATTTTGGTTTAGTTTGATTCTCTAGATTTTCCTTTTTCATTTGATACCAGATTTGTAGAAATCAGAAAAAAAATGTTTTCTTATATATTTTTTTTCTTATATTCTACAAATCTGGTATCAAATAAATGAGGAAAATCTAGAGAATTAAACTATACCAAAATCTCACTTTTGAAAATTGGGTCCAACTTTTGGGTTTTACCAGAGCCAGTCACATTTGTCTATGCAGTAAAGTCCCTCAGCAACCCATGTCAGATGCACGGAATTTGTTGAAGCACTTGTGTGCCGCATGCAATACTTGTACATGCATACATGTAAGTGGAGTGGAGTGCATCAGATTTGTGTTCTGATGGTTGAGTCATCAGAATGTGGGTTCGAATCCCAACTGCGACCATGGTGCTTGTGTCCTTGAGCAAGACACTTTACCATAATTGCTTCTCTCCACACGGGGGTAAATGGGTACCTGTGAGGGCAGAGTTGGTTGTTGTGTTTGATTAGCCCTATATGCGCTGAAATGGCAGCAATTGAGCTGTATACTCCCCAGGGAGCTGAGATAGTTTCAGGAATGATTTATGCGCCTGATGAGCAGGGGTAATAATGTAATGCGCCTTGAGCACCAGTTTGGTGGATACGTGCGCTATATAAGTCCACATTATTATTATTATTATTATTATAATACATAGTTGCTTGTAAAGAAGGCCCGAAATTTGCATGGCATGAACTCAAGTGAAAACCATTAACATATATATGTTTATCATGCACTGCACTGCAGAATGTGTATTTAATACCGTATGTTTATGTTTAATCTTGTAAACAGGCAAAAAAAGAACAGGTGAAACAAATAATTTACATGAATGAACAAGATTTCCTGATGGCATGCCATATACCCTAAAATTGGCCAATTGAAAGGCTGTCAATCGAAACTCCTTTTCGACCAATCAGATTGTTAAAACAAAACGCCACCATTTTGTAAATGCACCGACGGATTTACTATGAAAATGTATTTGTTACGAAAACACATGAAGTATTACCTATTGGCAATAAGGCGCATTCTCGACACATACATGTAATTATACAAGTACACTTTGATTCTGAACAAGTGAGTGTTCCACTTGCCATGTATTTAATAATGTATTAAAGGAAATTACCAACAAATTGTTTGACCATTTCTTCCTGCCGGTTTTCATGTTGCACTTAAGTTTCACTTTCTCCACTAAAAGCACCCCCTTTCAAACTATGCAGCCTACATGCCTGTGTATTGTGTAGAACCATATGATATAGGACCTGACATTTGGGCTATTTCAGGAACTACATGTACTAGGTAAAATGTTTTCTTAGAAGTGAGCTTTTTACACAATACCTTTAGACCTCATTTGGGAGTAGCTTGACAAATGTGGCAAAACCTGAAACTGGCAAAACCCGAAACTGGCAAAACCCGAAACTTCTTGGCAGAAGTTACCATAATGCGTACCATAATGTGTAACAGCCATGACATAACTAGTCCTGTGGGCCATGAAAATGTCAAAAACTGACCCCATACCCAGGGACCAGTTTGAGATTTTCATGTCACCATATAGAGCATTTTCTCTAGATTTTCATGGAAAAAGAAAAATCCTGAAACGTTGTTGGGAACATTGTTAATTTTCACGATAAATTTGGGAGGTCACTTTTGAAAATTGGGTCCAAGTTTAGGGTTTTGCCAGAGCTAGTCACAAATCTGTCTGCCTTAAAACCACTATAGCCTACACTTTTGTTAAAATGCCTGTAAATATGTTCATAAGCAGGGGTTGGAATTACCTTGAATTTTATGGCAGCCCACAGGACTAGTTATGTCAAAATTTTACCAGTCCTTTTCATATTTTAGTAGTCCTGAAAAAAAGTGAATATCTAAATACAAGAAAAAGAAATGAACCGTGAGCTGGTGAACAACATGTTCTTGCTGAGATCTTACTGAATGTTTTTTGCATATTTTTTATTTCATTTTTTTTTACTAGCACATCGGACTACCCAAACCCCAGCAGCTAGTAGTCCCGCTGCTAAAACCACTAGCCTTGGGCTAGCAGACTAGTGGTAATTTCGACCCCTGATAAACCAACCTGTATGTGAAAACTTCAACAAGAAAATCGTGAAACAGCAATCAGATGGTTTCTTATTCATTCAAAATGTGGAAATTCAGTTGACAATTTGTTTATATTTATTTATATATTTTTTAAATTTCTTTTTAAATTTAAATTTTTTTTTTATTTAGACATCCAACAGCGCAAACGCCAATAACAGGATGGATAAAAATATTACATTAAGAAAACAAATTAAATAGTAAATAACATACAAATTAAAATTCAAAACAAATATGGCAAGGAGTTTACAAGTAAAAATCAGACATAAATTGAAACTAATTTCCAGACTAGGGTGGAGTGGGGAGGGGAGAGGTAGGGTAGGGGTAGGGGTGGAGGTAAAGGACAGGGTAAGGGGAGAACTACCTTTATTATTTCACTAATTTTACACAATAGCAATTTGTACCATCAATTTACACCAAGTATGTTTCATGTAAAACTGTGATAATTTTTGTTTTTTGAGATTACCAATATTGTGGCAATGATCCACTAATCTGTCATTCAATCAATCAACGATCTAAACCAAAAACCTCTGGGCAATTTTGGGCATTCCCATTGATAGCTGGGTGACACAGCAATTCTCACTATGGGAATGGCTGATTTATTGAGGAAGCGACACGGACGGATTCCTAGAAGGCTTTCACTTCAAAAGTGATGGCATATAGATGGTCTTCATACATTGATGGCAATGGCTAGGGTGGCATGATTCACAGCTTATCGCCACCCAGGTCTTTAATTTCGCTCTTGGAAAGAGTACAATGTACTTCTATCACAAAAAACTAAATTTCTATGAGAGAGATTTAAGGAGAAGGCTGTGTGCTTTAGGTTATTTTGGGAACCGGATACCGGAAATTGGAAACTAGGTTTGGACACAATATAACATTTACTTCTTTTGTTTCCTTGGTGGCTACTTCTTTTCTGTCAAGAAAATTTTGAGGCAAAGGGAGATTAAAAAAAAAAAAAAAAATCCTGAGAAATCACAGGCTTGTTCTATGCTGTACAATTTTCACATCCCCTTTTAATCATCAAATTCAATGAGTGACATGTGAAAAAACGACACATGTGTGCACATTTCATTAGCCACATACCAGAACAAATAATAATGGACAATAATGCTTAGTGATTCTTTTAAAGTTTTTAACCATAATAAATCAAAATTAATTTAAAAAAAAAAATGAAAATGTGCTTTTGTTTTTACTTTTTTTTGGGTACTATCTAGTATGAAAAATGGGAATATGTTATTTTCTAATTAATTTTTGTTTAAACAAAATAAAGAAAAACTTCACTGGTCTGGCCAATTAGCAAATTAAATGATAGTATTGATACTAGTTCTCTCAGAGAAAAATATACTATTTTTTGTATTCGTTTCTCAGTTCAAAAACAAAAACAATCAAAAACCATGTCAGTATAGTGTACATGCATGGATGCATGGATGAAGCAGAGCATTAGACTAACAATTGATGTATCTATATAACCAGTCTGTTATTAAATTACAAAAGTAAGGATTTGGGCAAATTTGACACTGTGGGTATACCTGTATCATATTCGCAGTATCACTTACATCAGAACTGGCAATTGTTTGTGCTGTTCAGACAGCCTTTCGAAACCAATATTTTGACTTCAGGGGACAGTCACATTCTCATGAGAGTAGATTCACACACATTAGCCATGCACATCATGTTGGATGAGTAAACATGACACATACATGTCTACAATGTACAGAAGCTAAATAATTGTAGGACAAGTTTGTTTTTTTATTGTCTGAGTTGTACAGATGTTTCATACATTTAAATGTACAATGTAAATGATTTTATATAATTTTACACACCTTTGTGGGTTTACAATATACATTATTGTACAGTACATGACGTCACAGGGCACAAGCATCCGTGGTGATGCCTCCTTATTCGCACTGTGCATGAACCGTTGAGGGCACATGTTGTTAGATCACTGTGGGTGAAAGGGCAGCGATAGTGCGTCGCGTTTGGCGTATTTTGCAGTTGATGTGTGTACGCGCGGAATATCACCAGCGATCATTGGCTGGTAAAAGTACATGCGCGCTTAGTACCATAACATACGCACATAAAGTGTACACACAATGCTCATGGCTCGTTGACACGTCGACCGAGAATCTATACAAAATTCCCGAGAATCCTGTGGCGTGTTTAGACGCTCTCCGATCCGCTGTCCAAAAAAAATGTGCGTGTATACACGGCCTCCTACGCGAACTGGTTAAAAGTTGTAAAAATTAGTGTTGGTTCTAAGAAGAACCTGTGGTGATTTACCAGTGGTGAGTTACACGTACCAGTGGTGAGTTACCAGTGGTGAGTTACCAGTGGTGAGATACATGCAACTCACCACCAGTTCTTCTTATAGAGCCAACACTTATTACAACTCTTAAGAGATTGTTACCCGGTGCCTAATTACTCTTGATGATTCTGCCATGTGAAATTCTTTAAAGCACAAGAGGGCCACACATTACTGTTTGAATGACGTCACATTTTCTTGCATGCAGGTACATGTACATGTACATCATGCAGGTACATGTATATGGAACAGTGATATATCACGCTACCACATACGTACGTTGTACATGTCCATTATAAGAGAGGTGATTATCAATTAGGATCTTCGGTCCACTAATATACACATATACGGGTCTAACATAAACCACAGCCTGCCTTGCATTATCAGTAAATACATAAATTGTCACTGATTTCCTTGAATTGACTCAATAGGGTGGTTCAGGTCAAATTTTAATTGGCACTGATGATTGTCGTCTGCAATATCACAGCCAGGGAAATGATCAGAAATGAATCAATAGCTGTTTCATAACCGATGGGAATAATGTAAATGAGCCAGCTAATCCTTGACAGCGGAAAAACCAAACACAGATTCAGTCAGGAATTGGCTATACATGTATATGGCTCACAAAGGTTGACCTAGTTGTTGTTGCCCAAAAGATAGGGCATTTTTCAAGATGAATATAATTATCCACCTGTGAAATTTTTACCGTAGAGGAAATGACCATTTTCTGTTCTTCCCCAAGCTCACATACTGTACGGGTCATATGATAACTGTTAAAAATGGGACACTCTAAACTAAACCAAACTTTATGACATTTTCTATGATCACACCAAAAATATATTGATCAACTTTGGATTTCGTTTTAAATGTAAAAAAAATATAGCCCCCCCCCCCCCCCCCCCAAAATCAGATCTTTGACTCTGGACTGTAGGGTCCCTAAACCTCAACCACTGATACCCCCTCCTGACTGTTGTCAGGGACAAAAAAATATTAGGGACAGATGAGATGACAAGACAAGGGGGGCATTCAGGATTCCAATTTTTTGTTTCAAGTTATATGTGCTTGCTTGTGGCTTGCAGATCTGTCTTGGGATATCATTACAAATCAACATGGTCTACTGAAGTTTAGTTTTTGGGTGTAATACAACTTAGAATGACTGGACACATTTCTCTCCAAACATGTCCCAGCCACCGGAATTATTCAAACACAGAGGCTGTATTGTTTCTAGATTGGGGTTAATTTGCCCTGATGTCCCAAGGTGCTACATGTGGGCCAATGGCAGATGAATTTAAAATAATGCTTCAATCTACACTCATAGATGTTTCTAGAAAGTTTTTTTTATTGAATCGTGTGTGTGTGTGTGTGTGTGAGTGTGTGTGGACAAAGGAAGGAAAACCAGTGTGAATCATACTCTTTGAATACTAGAAATGGGCGTTTTTAAAACTATCCTCAGAACAAAAAGGTGAAGTGCAGCTTAGGCCAAAGGTCAGAGTTTAGCTTCAAAAGTGGTGTAGTCATGTAGATTTTAATTTGTTTCAATTTATTATTATTATTATTTTTTTAAGATTAAGCTGTTGCAAACTGCTTGCCATCCAAAAAGGATTGCAAAGATATACATGAAATCAATTTAAGCACAAGTTTTGCCCCCCCCCCCCCTCCCAAATAAAAGGATGACTCTGAGGTTTAGAGGTAATGTACGTGGTGACCTGAAACCGGATAATTTTTTTGTTTTGCCTTGGATTTCTTCCCTGCAATACATGTACGATCCCATCAATCACTGTGAAATGCCATCCCCAAGTGGCACATCCAGACTGGTCCTGTCTGAGGAGGGTTTACTTGAATCATTATTTCCACCTGCTCTGGTGAGCTAAACTCTCTGTTGCTTAATGTTTTCCGCTGTGCGGTTTTATACTGTCAAAGCTTTGGTTTCGTGGAGGAGGGGGAAGGGTCACGGAGACAAATCAGGACTGACGTTAGATCATACCAGCATGTAATGCATGTCACAGGTACTTGACTCAACTCAATATCCAGGATCTCGAAAGAGGACACACGTGTGAAAAAAAGTTGTCACACTGCCACCAAAAAAGTAGGACACACATAATAATAAAGGTACAGTAAGTTTACATGTGAATAAAAAAATGAGGTCACAAACATATGCAACCACAACAAGCCACATCGACTCTCGACTATTAATTAGTAAAAAATTCTGAATTTGAGAATTTTTTTTTTATAACACCACTCCAGCTGTAGTCCCCAACCACTCAACACTCAATACGTACATGTATGCCACCTGCATCTAACAGCCACGGTACAGCTGTCGTGGAAAGGCTTAAACTCTCCTGGTTAAGTCCATTCTGTTTGAATGACAGGCTGGACTGGTGAACTACCAACTTGCAACAGCCCCTTTGTCACTCAGGTCGGAAGGTCTCGTATATATGTACAAGTGGAGAGAGCCTTCCCACCCCCCCCCCCCCACCCAACATGAAAAAATATCTGAAATCTAATATGTGACTGGCTCTGGCAAAACCCTAAACTTGGACCCAATTTTCAAAAGTGAGATTTTGGTATAGTTTGATTCTCTAGATGAAAGAGGAAAATCTAGAGAATCAAACTATACCAAAATCTCACATTTGAAAATTGGGTCCAAATTTAGGGTTTTGCCAGAGCCAGTCACATATTTGTTCTTCATTGTGCGGCCCTGGCTCCAACAACAGAATTTTGCACATTTCTCCTTTTCCTTCTTTAGTCTCCAGTCTCTGGTCTCTGCGCGCATCTGCATGTCTGCAGCTAAAATTGCTGGATCGATTGGAATTCTGCCGTGCTGTGTCTTAAACGATTTTTTCACATGGGGTATGAACATTTGCCCGATTTGTGAGGCCTCTCTTAGCCACCATACTTTGTGTATGGGAAATTTGGTATGGTTCCAATAACCGCGTACACATCACGTATTTCACTGGTTGGCAAAAAAAAAAGAAAAAAAAAGATTATCAAAAAAAAAAAGCGCGTCACCACACCGATTTTGGAGCCGACCTATGACCAGAAATTAGAGACTTTTGTTTTTGGCCTTACATATATATAATTTTTTTAAATTTGTATTTCTATGGCTAGGGGGAGGTGTTGGGGGGCGGGAGAAAGGCCCACTGGGTAACATCTAGCCTGGATCTGCCACTATACTTTGTGACAATACCGACAGCTTTTAGTATGATTGGTGAAATTGGGGTGAAGGTCTACAAATGTGCAGATATTACAAAATCAATTATCATCAAGTTTTTCTAACAAGATGAGATAATATCTCTCCATCTTACACTTTGGACATCAAAACACAAACACACTGGCAAATGCATGGATACGACAACCACAAGATGACGGCATGGATCTCGGGAGATCCAGATATCCCCATGGTAGACCGGAAGCCGACATTACAAGTGACATGTGCTCGGTCCCAAGCTGGGTGTCACCGAACACGTGGTCCCTATTAAGACTAACTGACTCAGCCCAGGTTCCTTCACTTTGTATACTCCCAGTGCACCCGGCCGGTGTGGATTATGCCACATGGGGGAACGTATCTAGGCGAATAGCATCACCCTATACTCTGGTACACCTGTTTTAGTAGAGTTCATCCGCACTCAGCAAGGTCTCAGGGATGATATGGATCTGGATCATGACTAAATGGGACACGTTGAGATGATGTTTGCATTTCGTGGGCCCTGTTTTCCTTGTGAATAGGATGAGATCAGAATCAAAACTACAGCATGGCTCAAGGGGATTGAAGAAGCGATGCCTAGGGGTACGCTCTTGGGGAAGGGAGGGGATGAACATACATAATCAATCTTAACATCATAACAATTGGCAGATGGTGGGGACTGTCCCATCCCCCTACATTCAGCGTGACATTGTGTGTTTTTTTTTGGTGTTTGTTTTTGTTCAGGTAGAAAACGAAATGACAAAAAGGGGAATCCCCAATATGAGGTAATAAAGGAATAAGGTTGTGTGCCTCTTATAATCTTTGATGACACACCTTACAGGAGGATGCAGGCCATCACGTTTGGAAAAAAATGTTGATGGCAGTATAGGAAGGGGGAAGGGCAAAGGAAAGAAGATTGAGGAGAAACATAAGAGGGCAGAATCAAAATGCAAACAGAAGGATGAGTGAAGATGAGGGAAATTGATGCGGCAGAAAATTGGGTGAGTTCCATGGATGGATGGACTCCAAAATGATACAATGGACAAAGTAATAATTTGGTTAGTTTGACTAATTTTTTTTACTCTAAAATTCCCAAAACAAACATTTGAGCATGCCTAGAAATTACATGTACATCATTTGTGCACATACAATTCGGTTTTTGTTTTAATTATTTTTCAAAACCAGTGGTTGCATCTCACTCAACGAGTGCGCTTGTCTCGCATAATATAAGCAACATGCTTCACAAATTCACAATTTGCTTATCAAAGGTTTACTATTCAAAATTAGTATTAAACTAATAATACATGTACACACACTAAATATTTCTGCATATTTCATGTCAAATTTATTTATTTAAATTTTTGGTTGTTTTGTGTTCCCTGCATCTAGGATAATGTGAAAAAGAAGGATGCTGAAGAGCAAATAAAACAAATCGGCTGTCCAGTATAGGCAACACTGCATATCAGTCATTTCCTCACACACTGGTTTAATAATGAAGTGCACCCCAGCAAAGCACACCTTCAGATGATAACCATCTTCAGGTTGTATCGGAGATGAACAATTTTATGATAGGAAACACACCTGTACAAGGGAAGAACCCAAGAGAAGGCCCCACTGATAATCCCAAGGGAGGGGACGCTATTATTATGGTCTGCAGTTTATTGGTTCATTGGGGATTTGTCACTGTCAGGAGTTGTTAGCTTTGCTATGAAATGAGGAGGTTATTGGATGAGGACCATGATTGAAAGAAGGGTACTAATACACAGTGGAGTATCGTGGCCCAGTGGAGTGAAGCTTGGCCGAGAGGTCTAGTGCATCGGACTCAAGTTCTGGTGGTGTGAGAAATGTGGGTTCGAATCTCAGCCTGGCTGCATGATCACAGCGCTCGTGTCCTTGAGCAAGACACTTAATTGCTTTGTCCTTCGGATGGGACATTAAGCCGTAGGTCTTGTGTACTACAAACATCAGTGCACGTCAAAGAACCCATAATGACACTTACGTGCAATAGTAGGGGTGCAATAGTAGGGGTTTACCCTGGTGTCTCTGGTAGCTAATTGATGGCCCATTGAAAATCATCTATAGGTGACATGGTTACCATCACTAAATAAAGCTCTTATATATTATTATATATTGTTATTACAGCTGAGGTGGAAGATGGACAAAGACATTTGTTTAAATACTTCACATGGAGAGATAGGGTCATGGAGGGGATAAAGGGGCTAATGATCTTAAATAACCCCCTTCCCCTAAGATCTCTGCAAAGCATTTAAGGGAAGGTATATGTATAGTATCAGTGATATCGGTAAGACTGCTTCAATGAGTATGCTTACTTTCTTGGAATTAAGATGTGTAGGCTATGTGTATTACGACCAAGATAATTGAAAGAATAAAAACGTGTGGTTTCACTTGTATCTCTGGTTCCGAATTAAATGTTATCACTACATCTCTGTGCACATACTTTTAATTAATGGTTGAGTGGGGTGTTTTTTTTTTAAGGTGAAGCATTAATTAATGGACAGTAACGTGTACATTAAACAACCAGCCTGTGAAATTATTCAGCTTATTACATTGTTTTGTTAACAAGAAAAGAGAGAAAATGCATTCAGATTTTTCTTATTCATTCTTTAGGGAAGAGCACTTTTTCCTCTTCAAACTTTCCTGAATTTGCCATCCACAGCTTTACACCAAGTACTTGGTTAAAAGTTGTTTAAAGTTGTAACATTCTCTCGCGTATGCACCTTGAAAATTTGTATTTTCTTGTTTTTTTTGGTTAAATGTATGCAAGACACTTAACCATAATTGCTTCTCTCCACCCAGGGGTTAAATGGGTACCTGTGAAGGCAGAGATGGTTTGCTCTATATGCGCTAGAAATGGCAGCAATTGAGCTGTATACTCCCCAGGGAGCTGAGATGGTTTCAGGAATGATTTATGAGCCTTATGAGCCTTATGAGCAGGGATAATAATATAATGCGCCTTGAGCACCACTTAGTTGGTGGATACGTGCGCTATATAAATCTATACATTATTATTATTATTAAGTAATATTTGTAGCTTTGCATGGTGAAAAGGATTTAAGTAAAGACTGTTTGCAGTGACACCATGTGAAATTCTCAAATTGTATGCTGTTGAATATTAGGCCTATATGAAATGGCATCATTTGATTTACGGTGTAGGCTATATTATTTAATTTTTCATGACAGATTTTCATTTGATGTCTCCTTTTAAAGTCCATGATAATCTCATCTGTATTAGTACAAAGTACATGTTATGCATTTAGCATGATGTACACAATGGAAATATGTAAATAAACAGATAAAACCTAGCCACCACATATACAAATCAAACTCCAAACGCATGCACAAATTTGAACCTACACTTAGTTTTTACATGACCTGATGTATATCAAGTCATGTAAACACTATTAGAGGGAAAGTACATCATAGGCAATTATCAGATTATCAAATTAACATATAATTATCCAAAAGCTCACTTTATGAATTTTTTCAAAATGATCCACGCACCATCCTTCTGACAAAAACAAATTTGTCAAGTGCTTTTATTGTAGAGAAAACATGAATAATTATGTGTAATTCACAAACAGTTGCCGTTTAGCAAGTTTTTGAGAAAAAACAAAGCTATAACAGTTTTTTCTACATGTAGATTGTAATGGTTTAATTATGCAGATTATAATAGTTTGACGATGCAGATTATAATAGTTTGACGATGCAGATTATAATAGTTTGACGATGCAGATTATAATAGTTTGACGATGCAGATTATAATAGTTTGATTATGCAGATTATAATAGTTTGATTATGCAGATTATAATAGTTTGATGATGCAGATTATAATAGTTTGACGATGCAGATTATAATAGTTTCATTATGCAGATTATAATAGTTTGACGATGCAGATTATAATAGTTTGACGATGCAGATTATAATAGTTTGACGATGCAGATTATAATATAGGTTTTCCCAGCTTATTTAACACATTTATCGATCAAATTCATATTTAGTGAACTTCAAATTCGTCCCAAAAATGTGGTTCGTGCATTTGTTGTTTTCAATTTCGTCAATGAGCATTTAAATTAAAACATTGGTCAAGTAATTTAATATTTAGTTGCTAAATTTGGAATAAAACATTGTTCAATTTCGTCGCGACTGCGTACAGTGGTCAATCGGTCAAATAAATTGCCTTTTGTGCAAACAAATTCGCATAATTCCCATTTAATTTAATCTAATGGATATATAGGCCTATTTGATCTTGTTTTGCTCCTGTTACTTTTCTTTATTTTTGTTATCATTTTTTATTGATATATATATATAATAAAGAATCTTTCTTTCTTTCTTTCTTTCTTTCGTTCTTTCTTTTTGACGCCAAGGGCTTCGGCTATTTGCAAATAGTCCATGGCGTCATTTTCAAATGCGTCTATAATGCGATTGCGATCTCGGTTGGACACTTTGTTGTAAGGGCCTCTTGGACCTCTGGCCGCAGCATTTGCTCTAGCAGCCATTTTGTCTTCAGACGAGTGAAACCTCAAATTGATATCACGACCTGTTTGCTTGACCAATGGCGAAACGTAAATGGGCCTACAGACCGATGCAAGCATTTTATAAGGCAGCAGCATGATACAATCACACGTTAAAATCACCTGACGAATTTGTTTGAGAATAGATTTAAACGATTTGATCAAAGACGAATTTGATTTCTGAATAAGGCCATTGAAGGCCTTAACATACAGGTGGGACTAATTTGATGTGCACCGGACGAAATACAGAGAGCAAAATTATTAAACCAAGCAATCAAAGATTTAATTTAAATGCTCATTGACGAAATTGAAAACAACAAATGCACAAACCACATTTTTGGGACGAATTTGAAGTTAACCAAATATGAATTTGATCGATAAATGTGTTAAAAAAGCTGGGAAAACCTATAGTTTGACGATGCAGATTATAATAGTTTGATTATGCAGATTATAATAGTTTGATGATGCAGATTATAATAGTTTGACGATGCAGATTATAATAGTTTGATTATGCAGATTATAATAGTTTGACGATGCAGATTATAATAGTTTGACGATGCAGATTATAATAGTTTGACGATGCAGATTACATGTATAATAGTTTGATGATGCAGATTATAATAGTTTGACGATGCAGATTATAATAGTTTGATTATGCAGATTATAATAGTTTGACGATGCAGATTATAATAGTTTGACGATGCAAATTATAATAGTTTGACGATGCAGATTATAATAGTTTGACGATGCAGATTATAATAGTTTCATTATGCAGATTATAATAGTTTGATTATGCAGATTATAAGTTTGATTATGCAGATTATAATAGTTTAATTATGCAGATTATAATAGTTTAATTATGCAGATTATAATAGTTTGACGATGCAGATTATAATAGTTTGACGATGCAGATTATAATAGTTTCATTATGCAGATTATAATAGTTTGATTATGCAGATTATAATAGTTTCATTATGCAGATTATAATAGTTTGATTATGCAGATTATAATAGTTTCATTATGCAGATAATAGTTTGACGATGCAGATTATAATAGTTTGACGATGCAGATTATAATAGTTTGACGATGCAGATTATAATAGTTTGACGATGCAGATTATAATAGTTTGATGATGCATATTATAATAGTTTGATGATGCAGATTATAATAGTTTGACGATGCAGATTATAATAGTTTGACTATGCAGATTATAATAGTTTGACGATGCAGATTATAATAGTTTGACGATGCAGATTATAATAGTTTGACGATGCAGATTATAATAGTTTGACGATGCAGATTATAATAGTTTGACGATGCAGATTATAATAGTTTGACGATGCAGATTATAATAGTTTGATTATGCAGATTATAATAGTTTGACGATGCAGATTATAATAGTTTGACGATGCAGATTATAATAGTTTGACGATGCAGATTATAATAGTTTGATGATGCAGATTATAATAGTTTGATGATGCAGATTATAATAGTTTGATGATGCAGATTATAATAGTTTGACGATGCAGATTATAATAGTTTGATGATGCAGATTATAATAGTTTGACGATGCAGATTATAATAGTTTGATGATGCAGATTATAATAGTTTGATGATGCAGATTATAATAGTTTGATGATGCAGATTATAATAGTTTCATTATGCAGATTATAATAGTTTGATGATGCAGATTATAATAGTTTGACGATGCAGATTATAATAGTTTCATTATGCAGATTATAATAGTTTGATGATGCAGATTATAATAGTTTGATGATGCAGATTATAATAGTTTGACGATGCAGATTATAATAGTTTCATTATGCAGATTATAATAGTTTGATGATGCAGATTATAATAGTTTGACGATGTAGATTATAATAGTTTGACGATGCAGATTATAATAGTTTGATGATGCAGATTATAATAGTTTGATGATACAGATTAAAATAGTTTGATTATGCAGATTATAATAGTTTGATGATGCAGATTATAATAGTTTGATTATGCAGATTATAATAGTTTGATTATGCAGATTATAATAGTTTGATGATGCAGATTATAATAGTTTGATTATACATGTAAATTATAGATACTTTGATAATACAGATATCAATGTTGTTCCTTCCCTTTAATGCAAAAAACAGTATGCTTGTTCATATAATAATTATTAAGAAGGTAATGTTGACAAACTTATGAGTATGCTTACTTTCTTTGAATTAAAGGGAAGGTAAAACTTTGGTAATTACCAAATCATCCTGAGAAATGATTCTGTCTGAATTGCTTCCGTCTTAGAGAAAATAGGTATTGCTATGTCGCATTTAAAAAAAAAAAAAAAATTCTCCAAAAATGTGAAACCTATTGTGATTTCTACAGTTTAGTTTTATAATATAACAGTTCTTTCGAGTAACTTTTATGTAAAACAGTTTTTCATAAAATAGCTAGACAGCGATTTTTTGAAATTCATTTTCTTTTTACAGCAATACGTTTTCTCTATAAAGATGTGAAAACCTATTGTGATTTCTACAGTTTAGTTTTATAAAATAACAGTTCTTTCGAGTAACTTTTATGTAAAACAGTTTTTCATAAAATAGCTAGACAGCGATTTTTTGAAATTCATTTTCTTTTTACAGCAATACGTTTACTCTATAAAGATGTGAAAACCTATTGTGATTTCTACAGTTTAGTTTTATAATATAATAGTTCTTTCCAGTAACTTTTATGTAGGCCTAAAACAGTTTTTCATAAAATTGCTAGACAGCGATTTTTTGAAATTCATTTTCTTTTTACAGCAATACGTTTACTCTATAAAGATGAAAGACCTTCAGATGGATGTTTTCCCCAAGCATGTTTTATACAAATGTTTTTGAAATGCTCCACACATTAAAATAACGCGCTCTATGGACTTTTTCTTTTAAAAATTAAATATGCCACATGGACATACATTTGTTGCAATTCTTATTCTTATCACTTAGTTTCTAAAACCAAATACGTAATCATTAGTAAACATTATTTCATAAACATTTTAGTCTAATCTGCGAAGATTATGATGTAGTCAATATAAACTTCGAAATGTTATTGCTCGAATTTACCAACTATGGGTAGAATGTGGTACCATCCTTTCTCACCCTTTATCACGATAGCAATAAAAATAGTGCACATTATGTTGTCTTTCAACTCTTGTCGGTGACGGTTTTGCAGAAAGGGAAATTTCCATACGGACTGTACACGTTGGTATGAATACATGACAACGTAGTGTTTGTACATAGCGCAAGCTACAGGGTTTGTACACAATTGATTCTACAATACGATGTTCTTTAATTTGTTTTCATATGTTTGAATCGTTTGAGAATCGTTGCACACATTTAATGGAAGGGCATTAACTTGATTTGTTACATCCTTTGCATTTATCCACATACAAATTGTCTCAAACGGCTGCATGGGGGACAAACAATGACATCTGTGTACAATGATTACAGTTCATGCGTTTTAAGTTTATTTCAATATATCGTAAATACTAAACAAAGAACTCAGTGTCCCAATAATTATCAATATACATGTAGCCGAAACCCTTGTGTTCGTTTTCATCGAACACTTCGTTGCTATTTTGTACTATTGTAGTAATATCTGTACAGATAATACTGCAAACAATAATGTCAATTTCGAACAATAACAAACACCTCATCAGTCTCCTGCCACCTACTGTCCCAAAAAACTCACACTCAGTCTCATCTACCCACCCGTCCTGTCGATCGGGTCTTGCCTAAAATTACATTTGGACTAGCTGGTACTACTTCGACGCCTAAGGAACACACAATGCAACTTTTGCATACAATGATTACAATTAATGCGCATTTTCAACTTATTTCAATATATCATAACTTTCTTAACACTGAACAAAGAACTTGGGACATCAGTGCCCAATATTATCAATACATCCGAAATCCATGTCAGCGTTTTCATCAAAAGCTTAACCTCTAGTTCTTATTTACTCTTATTCATTGTTGCAATTCTTATTCACACTCTTTTTCTGCATGCACATAACATTTATGGCCTGGGGAAATTAGTGCAAAGTCATGTTTGAAAGTGCAGAAGTTTTAAGGCAGGTGGGATAAGGCCTTTATCAAAGTAAAAAAAACATCTGTTGGTCTACTGGACTAGGCTGGCACATCACTGCGACAATATAAATCATGACTCAGTACATCTTTGACCAACTGTTGGTAGCACAGTCTTACTCGGAAACATCAACGACTCCATGGAACGTTACATCCAGGGCTCATGTATGTCGTCAGAGTCATGTACCAGGTTCCGTGGGAAGAACACCAGCCTATTGAATTACTATCACGCAAACCGGTTCCTAATTGCCATAGCAGAGATACAGGATCCAGGTTGACACATTTAATGTACTGTACATTTAGGGGCTGTGATATTCATTTGCCTTGGACTTTTCTTACACAGGTAGCCAACTCGTGGGGTGATGTGGGTTTCTCCTAGTCCTAGCTTTCAAAATGTATAGAATCCAATCCTACTGTTCACTGACAGTACCCTGTAATTACTTATGTGATAAATAATAGTGGAAATATAGGAATCCTATAGATTCCCTATATGAATCATAAATGATTCCTTATAGGAATTGTACAAAGGAACTTTATAAATGAACCCTTATTATACATGTAGTATCTACGAGATTTATAAAGGAACCCAATAGGATCTTATGAGATTTATAAAAGGAACTTTACAGGATCTTAATGAGATTTATTAAGGAAGCCTATAGGATATTATGGAGATTTATTAAGGAAGCCTATAGGATCCTATGAAATTTATAAAGGAACTATAGGATCTTATAAGATTTATAAAGGAACTATAGGATCTTATAAGATTTATAAAGGAACTATAGGATCTTATAAGATTTATAAAGGATAGGATCTTATAAGATTTATAAAGGAACTATAGGATCTTATAAGATTTATAAAGGAACTATAGGATCTTATAAGATTTATAAAGGAACTATAGGATCTTATAAGATTTATAAAGGAACTATAGGATCTTATAAGATTTATAAAGGAACTATAGGATCCTATGAAATTTATAAAGGAACTATAGGATCTTATAAGATTTATAAAGGAACTATAGGATCTTATGAGATTTATAAAGGAACTATAGGATCTTATAAGATTTATAAAGGAACTATAGGATCTTATGAAATTTATAAAGGAACTATAGGATCTTATAAGATTTATAAAGGAACTATAGGATCTTATAAGATTTATAAAGGAACTATAGGATCTTATAAGATTTATAAAGGAACTATAGGATCTTATAAGATTTATAAAGGAACTATAGGATCTTATAAGATTTATAAAGGAACTATAGGATCTTATAAGATTTATAAAGGAACTATAGGATCTTATAAGATTTATAAAGGAACTATAGGATCCTATGAAATTTATAAAGGAACTATAGGATCTTATAAGATTTATAAAGGAACTATAGGATCTTATGAGATTTATAAAAGTAACCCTATAGGATCTTATGAGATTCATTGGGTTTTTGTTCTGGCATAAGAAACAGATTTCTTCTTCCAACGGATTCCTACAAAAGGACTTGGCTGGCCACTATTTGAACAATTTAATGACTTTTCCCAACTGTATTGTTGCAAAATCAATTTGTTTAGATTGTTTAGAACAGTAATTAGTTCTGAAAAGAACTGGTGGTTACAACTTGATGTTTCGATCAGTATGCTCTGATTGTCTTCATTTGTTATTGTGGGAAAACTGCATATACTAGTGTACATGTCATTTCCTTTGAATCAGGATACAATCAGTGCAATTTTTGAAACAACCCATTCAGGCCACTCCAAGCCATTAGCTGTTGCCAGTGGCCTCCTATGGTTACCCTTCTGTGCACTGTCACACCACTGAGATTGCAGGGTAAGGTGGTCTCCCATTGATACATTGCAGGCCATACTATTATGTTCAAACATTTACAGTGGCCTTGGGTGGCACTGGGTTGATTTTGTAAGATTACTTGGAAAGGACAGCAGGCTTGTATGTAAGTAAGACTAATTGCGGTGACACCATGTGGAATCTCAATTGAGTAGTAATTAGTTCTGAAAAGAACTGGTGGTACAACTCGACGTTTCGATCAGTATGCTCTGATTGTCCTCAGGAAAGAACTGGTGGTACAACTCGACGTTTCGATCAGTATGCTCTGATTGTCCTCAGGAAAGAACTGGTGGTACAACTCGACGTTTTGATCAGTATGCTCTGATCGTCCTCAGGAGGACGATCAGAGCATACTGATCGAAACGTTGAGTTGTACCACCAGTTCTTTTCAGAACTAATTACTACTCAATTGAGATTCCACATGGTGTCACCGCAATTAGTCTTACTTACATGTATCATCCTCACCATGCAAAGCTACAAGTTTTACCTAGGCTTGTATGTACATGTACTAAAGGTTGGTGAAGAACATATTGAAAATTTAGTGGATCGGAGTGGCCTCCATGTGTAGTAGGGTTAACAACTAACATGAACAAATTCAGTTCAATGCCGAGTATAGTGTCATGAAATAAAGTGAAAAAGCACTCACAATTTTTACAGAAATGACTTGGAGCAAAACGTTGCCATCTGGAATTTTTTTAGAGAATGTGTATATGTGACCGGCTCCACAAAAATGGGTATTATGGGACAAAATTTAAAAATTGAGTTACATACATAGCTGAATTGGTTACATTATAAGCTTTAATTTGGTGTAGGTTTGAACCCTGTGGCATTTTGCATTCTGGAGATATACTGATTTTTGCATATTCATATTGTACAAATTAACGGAAGTGCCTTCAGAGATACAGCCCTTTAAACACAGCAAGTGGAAAAAGAAACGAGCTAAGAAGAAACTCTCTTGAATGCCCATAGCGGCAACAGTTATGTTCCTTTTGAGCTCCTTTAGGAATGCTTGTGCAATATAAATTTGAATTATCAAGCATCTTGAAGTATTTTTTCAAATATTTTTGCTAATTTGCATAATGTGTAAAATTTAAACTTTTGTTTTTTCATCTTTACTCATCAATAATAATATTTCTGTAAATAAATTATGAAAGTATTGATATAATAGAAGCCAATAAACCAACAACAAAAAAATCACGTTAATTTTTTTTTCACCCTCTCCACATAGAACAGCCCTTTACAGGAAATGGCATAGCGTCCCTTAATACCCTTTTTCGCAGAGCGGGTCACATATTTTGTGTGTTTTCTCTGTAATGAGAGCACCTCAAACAGAAACAGTTTCAATATGAAGGGGAACCTTTACCAAATTCACATGAAGCTTTGCATTTGGATAATAATTTGGTAAGGCCGTTCCAATTTTATTAGTTGGTTTACGGATGCAGCGACTTATTTTGTTGAAAAATCGAAAGAAATAAAAACTGGAAATCCATACTTTTTTTTTTTTTTTTTTTGACCGGCGACGAATATTCAAACATTGGTCCGAATATTTGAATTTTTTTTCTTTTTTTTTTCTTCTCCTGTCTGACAACCTTTTTCAGCACCTAAAAAATCCGTAACCAACTAATAAAATTGGAATGGCCTAACTCTGCAAACAGGTAATTTTCTCATCATGGGCTTTGAATATATCCACTTGGGTGATAATAACACGATACTATCGAATGTCGTGATACATTTTTTATTTGATTACATTATCAAGAACCTTTTTTAATTATCGAGATATCGGCAAATCGCGATTAAAAAAATGTCGCAATTAAAAAAAATCGCCATTGTGAGTCAAGTCAGAAATTCCATGGAAACCAAATCAAAAAAGTCTTTTCAGCTTTTGTAAGTGTGAAACAAATGCGAACTACTTCAGAAGTACATACACACTCTGCAAACGAATTTGCGATTTATTGTGATGCTTGTAGATAGAGGGATACATACCTGTGGTTATCGGCTCTAAAGCAATCATGCATGAATGAAAAAAATAATCGCGATATTATCGAAAATCGTGTTATATGTTTGCCGATATATCGTGGATGAAAAAAAATCGATATCACCCAAGCTTAATTTAAGCATTGGTTTAGTGTGCTCATGGACGAAGGTTCCTTCCTCTATGGTGTGCTCAATGACAAAAACTACAGGTAGTCTAGTGGTTCAGTAGTTTTTCTTACATAGGTATTCGACAAAAATAATTTAGTTTTTTTCTTACATTTGCATGGCACTGTTCTTGTACAAATCAAGTCAAGTAAAATCCTTGAGTTATTAGCCCTGTTGTATATACAAGTTATCCTGAAATTCAATACCTGACTTACCTAAATTCTTTCGTTTAAGGGTCATTATCATTGGTCAATCAATCACTGCAATAGCACTTAAACTCTTATCAATGGTAACCATGATTTGAAGGTTAATGTTCAAGGAAAAAACCTGCTTTTTACATGGACTTTTGGTATGCAAAAGGTATACTACGGTCCCTGTGTCATAGTAATATCACATCCTCACCTCAATCAGCGGGTTGGAGATAAATTTAAGAGATCCTTTAGGAATTTCATGTAGAGGGCTTAGGTTCTGAAACAAAATACTTGCATAAATAATCCCAATTTAGTATGGCCTCGGGTGCTGAAGTATGCGTCCACAGCTTCAGTTCGCAGAGGGACTGCATCGTTTGAATGGACTCCTCGTTCGAAATTGAGCATACTGGTGATGAGCAATGAGTTAATCCCCTGCCGCCCTCTTCAGGAATTGAATTGGGAGGTTATTGACAACTCTGATGAGATCACAGCCTGAAAAGGACCCCCCAACTCTTCCCCCCCCCCCTGCATACAGTCTTTCAATACAGACAGGTTAATTTGAAGACTGCTGAGTTTAACGAACCTAACCATTCTACCTGAGTACGTGCTTTAACTTATATGCATGTGCACACATGCATACACGTGTTACGTGAATGTGTTGACGTACATACAATTAGTGAAAACTACAATAATATTTAAGAGCATGCTGTCGTTAATGTTACAGTTTCCAAAATTTCACTGAACAAAACAAAGAGTTCGGGAGTGTCTCAAAACTCAAAACGTTCCAGTTCCATCTGGAACATTACTTTTTGGGAACACAGTTCCTGAAAGGAACCTTTCAGTGTTCGCAAAGCCTGATGATCCCTGCGTGCATGCTCATTAACCCTAACCACCCCAAATCCTGCAAAATCTTCAAAATACAGATTGAATTTTCCACGTTCAGAAGTTCAGAAATACCAACAAGTTTTTGAATTTACCGACAAACACTATTTTGCCAACAATGGAGTGCCACCCATGTTCCCAGTGAGAACATTCCATCAAAAACAAACTACTGGAGTAAATATCTCGATTATGAGCCTTTAGGTTTTTTATTCAGAATAATATAATGCAAAAGTGTTTAGCAAAGTGCGATGCATTGCCCATTTTAAATTTTCTGGTTTTTTTTTTTACCCTATTCACGTGACCAATGGCAGTGCCCATGGTTGGAACCAGCAAAATTAATGTACGTGCATCCGATCTAGTTAATATTTTATATCTGTAGCCTGATGATGTTCATTTATTGAATGAATCAAGTCACCATGTGCAATGACTTGGACTCGACCCTTGGGCGTGAAAGCAAAAAGGCATGTTCAATATTAACCATTCTTCAACCCAGTGAAAACTACTAAGTGTGAAAAACACAAATCCCTTGCAAATATTTGAAACACTTCTTAATAATTGATAAGTATAATAAAACAGTTAACAAAAAAAAAATGGTTTTGTTGCAGAAATGTCACTTTTAATGGACTCAAGACTCAGCGTCAAACTCAACCTTTGTGACTCGTGACTTTGATTCAGATACAACACTGAGGGCTCAAACTTAAATATAAGTATGATATTGTACCCCGCTCATTACAAATGAAAGCTCCCGATATTTTGTACTGTTCTATACAAACAAAATTTTCACCCAGATGAATCAAATCTGCATCCTATTTAATTGTTTTAGTACTCTATGAAGTGATGATCAAATGCCTACAAGGCACAAGCCGATCTCTGGGTCTGACCAGTTTCTCTCAAGGTTCACAAGCAAATATATTCCCCCCTTACTCAAATGCCAAGCTAGCGGGCCTGCCTAATTGGGCAAGTGAGACCCTGCAATGGAAATTGGCTATCGTTTAAGCAAAGTAGCGACGAGAAACAACTTAATCCCTCTGACGAAGGCTGGGCAGGGGCAGAAGGCAAGGGACAGGTGCAGTGGCAACAGAGGAGAGGGAGCAGTTGCGCATGTTTATTACTTGCTGTTGCTGTTGTGACTCAACAGGTAGAGAGGCGGTGAGAAAGCAACCAAAAAACAATAATAACAAGAGAAAAAAAAAAAACTTTATTCAATGAAAATCATTCTCAATTTTACTTTGAAGGGTTTTACAATTTTATTTATAGTCAGAACTTGACTATATTTGGACAACTGAGGCTTCTTAGAGCAGTGCTGGAAGTTACCGGTTAGTTTGCTAACAATTTAATCAAATTTTCACAGTCGGTTGTCCGGTTAACCCAAAGTCGGCACCTGATGGCAGCGGCGTAGCCACGGGGGGGCCTGGGGGGGCACGTGCCTCCCCACAAATTTCCAGTGCCCCCCCAGGTGCCCACCCACGAAAAATCCTCATAGTGCCCCAAAAAACAGAAAAGATAAAGAAAAGGGAAAAAACCCAACTCCCTAGGCCCCCCACTGAAAAGCAATGCCCCCCCTGTGCCCCCCCCACTGAAAAAGTCCTGGCTACGCCGCTGCCTGACGGCCACACAAACTAGATCATCTGTAAATGGCACAATGTGTATCAATTTTCAAATAAAAAGTATCAATAAACTTCCCGCAATGATTGTTTAACCCTTTAAACTCAGCCCTGTAGAATATCGGATGCCGGCGTCCGATGAAATAAATCAATTCTTACACAACATCTGTACGCCATTTTTTTCCAAAAGGTTGGTGGGGGTCAAAACTTTGATAAAAATGTAGGCCCATATGTAAGCTTTCCAATAGTATATAATGTGATGAGGTTTTTGAGAAGTAAGGCAGAATTTTTTATACAAAGAACAAAATTCACCAAAACAGGTCTGAGTTTAAAGGGTTAATAATCAATGCGGCAAAAAAAAAAAAAAAAAAAAAAAAAAATGGGTGTCAAATTCTTCCAAAATTATCAGTCATATTTTTAAAATATTGGTTTCAGTTCGCCAGTTAGCAAATATTTATAAACGGTTCGTGCAGTTTTGCACAATGTAGATACAGCCTTTTAGGACTGGTCATTCTGAAATGTTCCATTCCTGGACATTGCTGGTGTTTGTCAGCTGGAAATATCTTTGTCAGTTTGTCTCCTTAGGGGCCCTGTGGCCACACAGATGACCTACAGTACCACTGGATGACAAATTTCAAATGTTGATCTTACAGTTCATACTATTTTAGGAATAAGGTTCATTCAACTCTAAAAGCAGAATGTTATACTCATATGGCAGAATCAGTGCATGACGGTTTTTTTTTTTAGAAAAACAAAAACAAATGAAAACACTCTTGTTTCTATTTCTTGAGCTGAAATTATACATTGTAGTGAATGAGTCAAATTTATTGAGGTCCAGAAATGTTGACTCCTGTCTGGAAGAGGGGAATGAAATTAAAAGTCACGGATAGTTAACAATGGGTCCTTCCACAGTGTAGCGTACTCTTCATCCCAATTTTTGTGTAGATCATAAACACACAAATGTGTAATATTGCCAAACAGTTTTGACAGCATATTTTTCTTGAAAACGATATTTTGTGCAAGATATAAAGAGAAACGCATACTTAAACACCGCAACTATACTGTAACACACCTGCAAGTTTAACTTGTCATCAAAACCGTTTACTCGCTAACGAGGCAAAGATCCTACCCTTACTCACAATGTTGTCATTCTTTAACCATTTTGTCTGTTTTTTGCCTGCCCATCTTTTATCTCCCGGTTCCTGGCATTTTATCCTAATTAGCGCACACTGGGTTTTATTTCCATGCGTGAAGACCGTCACCTCGTCGCATGCCCACGGTTGATTCCCACTCGAGCCACCTGACCCCATCACCCACGGAAGACGGTGGACTTAGGACGGAAGGATACTCATGTGCTGTTTTTAGAAGAAACAAGCTGGGACTGAAAGGTGACCTGTTCGACAACCCTCCAATCCCATAATGTTTATAGTCTTTTGCAGTCTGATTTATCAGTTGGTGGAAGAGCACTGGGGGGGGGGCACTGATGGGGGGTAGGGGGTGAGGGCAGTGATTTTGTAGAAGGCACCTCAATACTGCATTAAAAGTTTTTAGGGTTTTTCTTATTATGAATTTTCTTTGGGAGTCATCTTAAGAGAACAGCTATGAAGCAGGAGCATGTTTCCCCATGACTCCTCACCCCTCCCCCCCCCCCCAGTCGTTTTAATCTCTTTTTTTTTATCATTACCTATATTTGCCAAATTAGGGTGTACATGTTTACACGTATACACGAAAATAAATTCGCTAAACGTTTTTAAATTCTTGAAATGTGTAAACAAAACCTACATTTAAAAAAATGGAATCTACCATTTCCACGGTATTTATAGAAGTGTGACCAGTGGGTCCGCTATTATTATATCACGATTTCCAGGAAGTTCAACTGATAATTTGTTTTTAATTTAATACAACCAGAAATTTTGGGATGATGTTTTGTGCCAGGATTGGATTTGTATAATCTGTAGCATTTTTGTCTGAATCAGTATTGCCGTATTTTGGATTTTTTTCTGTACTAAATACGGACAATCCGTCTGCATCGTGCCATTCGTGTTATAGTGATTTATAATAATTGTCTGTAAACGTGTGCATGGTCTGTGTCAAAACGTGTTTCACAAATTAAATTGCCATGGCATAAAAAACCTATAATAGGATGGATATTAAGGACGGGGGGGGGGAACGACAGTTTGTGTTTTTTATAGATTTATTAATTAAAGATAAGGTACATAATTGGTAAAAATCTAAATAATCAAGTAGATCTGGAAAGATTACATTAGATTTGGAAACATTTATTTCATGCTGACAGCAATATGTACATATGTACACAACACTGCAGCAATAATAACTGCTCAAAATTGAATGTACACTATACATGTATATAAAATTAACTTGATGTAAATCTCACGAGTTTAAAATTCCTTAAAAATGATTTTGTTTGAGGTATTTGAAGTATAAGCTTGGGTGACATCGATTTTTTTCATCCACGATATATAATCGGCAAACATATATCACGATTTTCAATAATATCGCAATTATTTTTTTTCACTCGTGCATGATTGCTTTAGAGCCAATAACCACAGGTATGTACCCCTTCTACAAGCATCACAATCAATTGCAAATTCATTTGCGTAGTGTGTATGTACTTCTGAAGTAGTTTGCTTTTGTTTCCCACTTCCGAAAGCTTATGTTTCCATGGAATTTTCAACTTAACTCATAATGGCGATTTTTTTTATTGTAATATATTTTTTAACCAGTTCGCGTCGGAGGCCGTGTATACACGCAAATTTTTTTGGGACAGTGGATCGGAGAGCGTCTAAACACACCACAGGATTCTCGGGAATATTTGTATAGATTCCTGGTCGACGTGGCAACGAGCCATAAGCATACGGTGGAAGATGCGGTCTCCCCGGTCACGCTCTGATGAGCACCATTGTTCGTGTTTGTGCGGTAAAAATAAACCCGCCACGGGGGTTCGGAAAAAAATATTATTCCCGGTGCGAACTGTTTAATCGCGATTTGCCAATATCTCGATAACCTGAAAAGGTTCTCAATATCATAAGGCCGTTCCAATTTTATTAGTTGGTTTACGGATGCAGCGACTTATTTTGTTGAAAAATCGAAAGAAATAAAAATTGGAAATCCATACTTTTTTCTTTCTTTTTTTTGCCCAGCGACGAATATTCAAACATTGGTCCGAATATTTGAATTTTTTTTTCTTTTTTTTTTCTCCTGTCTGACAACCTTTTTCAGCACCTAAAAAATCCGTAAACCAACTAATAAAATTGGAATGGCCTAATTGAATAAAAAAAGCTATAGCGATATTCGATATTATCGCCCAAGCTTATATGAAGATGGTATACACTTTTGATAAAATATCTGTAAATACATCCATACTATTAGAATCATGACATAACGGCCACCTTTGAATCAAGGTATTCATTTTAAACAACCAACCTGTGAAAATTTCAGCTTATTTCATCTTGTTGTTTAACGAGAAAATAGTGAAAATGCATTCCGATTTTTACGTATTCTTTCCAAAGTAGACTTTTCGTCTCCTGAAGTTGAACAATTATTTCCAAAAGTAATTTGATTAATTGTACTAAAATGTTAGCACTACCGACTGAAAGATTTCAAGGGATCATAGGGTTGTTGTATACCATCATCAGCTACGTAAAGTTTCAAGTAAGTTTCTTATAAATCTTTTGATTATATACCAATAGTATCGGGGCTTAACAGTTATTTTCTGTCCATCGCTCAGAGGCCAATAATGAGTGCCGCTAATCTGAAGAAGAAAAAAATCCAAAGAAAATTATCCTGTTCATTTTTTATAATTCCTTCCTTACCGAAGTATTTCAAACCAAAAATGTTGGATATTCCCATGCAACGCCACGCTCAGACATAACCACAATGTTCAATCCTTAGTCAACTAGGCCAGAAATTAGCCATTTCCTTGGGGATTTCCCAAGTATTTACCATGAAATCTAACTGGCTGGAACTTGGCAAGCGACCAAGCGCAAACAACTAAAGCCATTTGAACATCTTGCGAAGACCTGCTTAAGAAATGTGTAATGCTATTATAAGCAGTGTACACTCACACACAGTTGATGTTGTAAGCAGTTCTGGTAATGTAATTGCTGGAAAAAAGTTAATAAGAATACAAAATCTATATGACATAAAACACAATAAAGGGGGCCACTTTACATCCATCACGTTAGCAGTTTTTCCAATGGTTGTTATTTATTTTTAAGTACCTGAAACCGACCAAAAAGTGTTTCAACATGTGAATGGACATGCAGGCTTATACTAGAACTAATTTGAGTTGATTTATTTTATTTATTTATTTTTTATTTATTTTTTTTACCCTCAAATTTCCATAAAAATTGGACAGAAAAAGTTACCTCACTTTTCCGTCGATTTGTTGATGAAAATTTTAGGGTAATTAAAACAATAATAGTAATAACCAACTCAAATTATCTTTAGGATAAGCATGCATGTCTATTCAAATGTTGAAATTCTTTTTGGGTGGTTTCAGATATTAAAAACAAAATTACAACCATTAGAAAAACTGCTAACGTGACGGTAGGAAAGTGGCCCCCTTTATTGTGTTTTATGTCATATACATGTACAAGAAATGTTTAATACAGTTTAGGCATCCAATCTCTTTGGGGTCCAAGTTTAAATGGTGAGCCTTGATGATGTGCATATTCCCTTTCGAGAAAGGCTGTGCCGCCAAGACCTGGTACCTCCCACTGAAATTCAAATTTATAAGAAAGAAATACGTGTCTTTTTGCACATGTCATCAAGTGTGTTAGGGGGAGAGAGTAGCAGAATCAAGGAATGCTGATTCTGCTCGAACGCCCTGGGAATAAGGTGTCCGCCACCCTGTATGTAATCCCTGTGCCAACCAGTGCCACTAACTGAACAAAAAAATCATAGTCACTACTTTGCTGAGCATGGGGTTCTAATCAACAATGATTGATTACATTTTTGCTCTCTACTGACGACGCAGAGCAATGTACGTGTATTTTACTTAGTGTTTTTGAGTGTCTGCGAGAAAAAAAAATACACAGGCAACATGGATGCACCTCAAATCTCTACATCCTGCTGATGTCCTTGAAGGGCAAAAAATTCAAATCATTTATTCAGTTTCCCTGATGCAAGAATAATTGTCACGTAGGAATTTATTAATCAAGTACTTCACATTAATGTCACGTATTTAAAACTAATTAATATCTGTTGCTTTGCATGGTGAGAAGGGCAAATAAAGACAATTTGCGGTGACACCATGTGAAAATAGAACGCTCCAGGGATCACCGAGGGAGACTAGTTTTACTGTACCATGAGTGAAAACAGTCAATATTTATTTTATACATAGATTCTGCACAATTTATTAAGAGACCTGCTACAATACAATAAATCAAACCAATACATGACTTTCATTAACTTGACAACACTCCAAAAATTTTTGAACTTCTGTAACACTTCTGTAACACGTATTTATTCATGTTGTAACAACAGCATTGATGCATTCATTGGTTGCCATGGGCTAGTTCATTGGTTGCCATGGGCTAGTCTTTCCTTGCTTGCTTGGCATTACAGTAAAAATAGCGAACATCATGTGACACAATCTCAACCAATCACAAGACGGCATCTATGTATGAGTTGTTACAATAAAAACTAATATCACGTACTAAATACATCTGAAGAAAGTAGTACCAAGGATACATGATAAATATCCTCTTGTCCTTAACTTTTTTTTTTTTTATATGAAAGGTTGCCATAACACAAGGCTCTTAAAATGCCACTCAAAGTGCAGGCTGGAACTTGAGGAGGGGGGGGGAGAATAAAAAATAAATAAAATAAATAAGTAAATAAAAATAAAAAAATTTCTCAAAAGTTGATATTTGCTGTCACCTGACGCTTTTCTGTCAATACTTGGAGCCTTCCCACCTCACTGAAAAATTACTCCACTCTAATGCGCGGATGACTACTGCACAGTGCACTGGCATGCCATGTGCAAGCGTACATCGTCGCTCCCTCCAGACACACACACACACTAACAAATCTTCATCTCCACTCACTGATCCCTCCGTAATTAAATCAGGAAGGGTAACATTTGTCAAATTAGTCTTGGGGGGATTCTCCTGGATGACAAAGGTGTGGTGTTTGCACGTGCCCTCCCTGAATGACAGGGGTCTTAACTTTGTACACCGATTTTCAATGTTAGTGTTGATTTGTGTAAGAGAATAAGAGTATGACAATGGAGTTCTTGAAGGGAATTAGGTACAACATTAGTTAATGTTCGCAAAACTGAAACTCTCTATGAATGAGACTCTCTATGACTCAAGATAAAACAAGCAACCATTGAAAGTTTCAGCCAACTATAGCCCCCCCCCCCCCCCATGTGTCATTTCTGAGAAAAAAGTTGATTTGTCCTTTTCAATTTAATGAACAATTTTATAGGAAAGAGCTCTTTCCTTAATTTGGAAATTATTTCACTTTTCTTAATAATCATCTCAGGCAAAATTATTTATAGGGAAGATGAACACTAAGCAATCTTTACATTAACCCTAACCACCCCCAAATCCTGCAAAATCCTCCAAGGGGTACTTTTTGAGAAAAATTCAGCACTGTTGGAAACTGGTACTTTCACCTCTTCAAATGGGGCAAAATTGCTACCTGGCAAGAAGTACAGGCCATAAGTGCTGAATATGAAAGATCAACGAAAATGCATCGTGCATTTTGAAGATAAGGGCATGTTTCCAAAAGTGCACTGATGGATTTTGGATGATTCAGGAAGGTTCCTAGCCAGAATACCTAGGGGGTTAGGGTTAAAGAAGGTTCCTAGCCAGAATACCTATAGGGGGTTAGGGTTCAGGAAGGTTCCTAGCCAGAATACCTAGGGGGTTAGGGTTTTTCCCTATACCTACCTGTACATGTAATAGTATGAAATTGATTTCTGCTTTCACACTACCGAGCATTTTCAATTTTTTTTTTTAAATAAACATTTTCTTTTGTCCCGAGTCAACATCTCATCAGGCCTGTGTTCACTTCCTCTAGATCCTATTTCTATATGATGGGATGCTACTGTTTCAGATATATTGCCAGTGTCCATTCATATTTTCATTTTCAAATTCATTTTCAAAATCCTTTGATGAAAGAATTCCCATACATGAAAGTCTTTACAAAGAATTGTCTAAAGTCACACCTAGACCTTGGTCTCTATCGCTGTCTGTGACTGTGCCATGCCAATAAGGCAACTTGTACACACACACAGCGTTTTTTTTTATGCAATGTGTATTTTCTACAAATGCATCAGCATGAAGACTCTAAGATTTCAAAGACAATTTTACAAATAAATGCCTGCTTGTCTTCATTGATAGAATGTTTTGTGTACGTGACGCGTATTGCGTGTTATCGAACAATGTATGTACACGCACAACAAAACGCACATGCCGAGACAGTTAACCTTTAATTTGGTCATGTGATGCGTAAAAGGCACTGTGTATGACCACCATTTATGAATAGCAACAGGGCAATTAAGAACCCCAAATCGGATGTCAATTGTCAACAGGGTATGGCTTATTATTCAGATATCAAGAAGGTGCCTGTCTCCGCCCTCAGTATAAGCCCGGGGGGCAGGATCAAACAAGCAGTCATAGGCCAGGTTGTGCTGATTGCAAGGCCTAGGATCTGTGATGAAAGTCCCTGTTGTCAAGTGAGTTAGCTAACTATTATTTCGTTAAGCGCAATTTTAAAATATTAGTTGAGGTTTGCAGCACGGTGGCTTCTTCGGATGACCTGCTATGATTCAGTTTATAATAAAGTTTTTTTCTGGAGCAGAACAGAGATATTTTAAAACTATCAGCACATGACGTCACAAACAAGGGCTTAAGCTGCCATTACAACGTGTGCAAATTAGGCTAAATGCTTTTTTGTCTGGTCTCAGACCTATCACATTCTTGCCAACAGGTCAATTACAAATCTAAAACCCCAAATGTAGAAAATAGGCTGAGAAAAAAAAAGAACAAAGAACATTTGATTTTTTTTTAATGCTGAAAAAGAATTGGAGCAAAAAATTTCATCTGGCAAGTTTTTGTAAATGTTCATATTATTTTGTGTTTTCTCTGAAATTATTTTTCAGGACGGTTGTTATACCTTTCAAACAACTTCACATCAAGTTAGGCCAAAAAAAGTCTCCTGTTTCTGGTCATCGGTCGTCTAATAATCGGTGCGGTGACATTTTTTTCCTTTTCAGCCATGTTCTTTTTTTGCCAACAGGGAAATACATTGTACACACGGGAACAAAATTTCCCATTATACAAAGTATGGCGGCTAAGAGAGGCCTCACAAATCGGGCAAACATTCATACCCCTTATGTCAAAAAGTTGTTTAAAGCACAGCATGGCAGAATTCCAATCGATCTAGCAATTTTGGCTGCAATTGGACATCGTTTCATTTTTTTTTTTTAAATTATAAATGCCAACGCGCAGGTCTGAAGTGACGCGCGCGGAGACCAGAAACCAGCGATTCTTTTGGGGACCTTAACTTTCAGATAATAAATTCAGTAATTTTGTAATCAGGTAATTACCGATGTTGTACCTTATTTCCCCTTAAGAGCAAACAGATTTAACAAGCTGTATCTCTAAAACAACATTGTATTATCATCTACAAATACACGTTGCTTTCTGAAAATCAATTATCTCATTAACTTTTGTACGACACTGTAATCACTGCCAACCATAAGGTCGAATTATTACGAGTAGACACTGTGTAACATGTATAATCAGTCCTCCACTGGTAAACTGATGCAGACTTGATCATGGTCCATCACTGTAGGGTCAATATCATCACGATCAACATGGCATGGAATCCAAGTGCTAGTTTTAGATAAATTCAGAGACTAAAAATAATACCCCATGTGATAAGGTCATATTACCGTTGCTGTTGCATAAATTAGCCAGTAATTTTCAGTCACTGTGTTCATCTTAAACTAGGACACCGATTCTGTGCTCTGATAGTGACGATATTGTTCCTTTACATTTTACCAGCTAGTTGACTGATGACTAAACAAAACCAGACAGTCGTCAAATTTTCGGTGGGATACCTGTGCAGAAAAACAGCAATCTATGTACAGTTCAGACGCATTCATGATCAACACATCAAACCATGACTTTCGCTAGACAGAACTTTTAACTTATAACCTTTCAAAACCGTTCAGAGCTTTTGAAAGTTCAAATCAGACAATGATTATGAACACTGACAACTCAGACACCGGCTGTTAATTTGCCTTGTGTCAAGACAACTGTGACAGATCTGTTCCTTCTGTTCAGTACACAAGTACGTCAAACTGATGAGAACACATTTGCCCCTTGTCTGATGCACTAGCTTGGCCATGACAAACCGCCCCTGCCCCCAAATAAATAAACAAATCAAAAATCAAAAAACTTGAAATCACAAGATGCAAGGAAAGGCAAAGACAGAAATAATTTGTTAAACCTGTTGATTTTATACTTTTGATAAATGCATTATTAACAAACAGAATCGAGATACAAAGTAGATGTAGAAAAACAGACCTTTCAGTGAAAGTTTCAATTATTTGATTGTATCTTTAAAAAAAAAAAAAAAAAAGGTGAAGTGCATTCAGATTTTTCATATACCAACTTCAAATTTATGTCTCCGAAAAAAAAAAAAATTATTTGCAATATTAATTTGATTAATTGCATCTCATACTGAAATACATTTGAAAGGATGTTTCATACCATCATCAGCTTTCCACCAAGTAATTTTCTGTGAGCAATTCTGTGTTTTGAGTATACAATGGTTTTAATCTGTGACGTGTTTCATAGCAAAAATAGTTCCATTATTATCTCCCAGATACAAACAAGTTGTAAACGTTGACCTACAAATATGTTGACTGTTGTACAATGTCATATCTTATCGTTTGCTAAGTACCGGGATTGGTGATGCACCAGTACGATAACAGGGCGTTATCACAGATGTCAAGGGGACACCAGTTATATTTGTCTGAGTACGGAATTATGATGGCCACTTATAAGCTCATCAACTGGCAACTCAGTAAAATTTGATTTTGGTATCTCAACAGATTTAAAGACGGAAATAATGTAGGCTACATGTAATAAAGCGGTTGTACAACTTTGTAACAAAAACCATTGTATATCATGTGCATGAGTAAACATTGTACATAGGTAAAACTTGTAGCTTTGCATGGTGAGGATGATAAGTAAGACTAATTGCGGTGACACCATGTGGAATCTCAATTGAGTAGTAATTAGTTCTGAAAAGAACTGGAGGTACAACTCGACGTTTCGATCAGTATGCTCTGATCGTCCTCAGGAGAATGCTAATTACTACTCAATTGAGATTCCACATGGTGTCACCGCAATTAGTCTTACTTAAACATTGTACATGATGACTGTTTTTATTTCATTTACATTTATTACATTGCTACCCTTGCATTTCATTTTGTGTACATCATTTATGTAAAATTGTAGTTTTACAAAATAAACAAGTTAGACCAGGTCAGACCAGCTAGGTCAGATCAAGAAATAAACAGTAACACTGAAAGCAATGATACACATTGAAGACTGTTTACTTTTAAAATGCCCTTGGGAAAAAAAATCTGAGTTTATGAGGCTATATTTCAATTTGACCCAAACATTTCCGTCTTGAAGTTAGGGCCTAACTATAAAATGCTGCAAAACATACGTAGACCAGTTTAATTTAATAATAATATCTATGGACTTGATCTTTATGGTGCCAAATCCATCACATTATTATTGCTCATCAAGACATTTCATTCCTGGACCCTGGTCATTGGGCCAATATCATTCCTGAAAACTCAGTCTTCCTCAGCAACCTTGGGAGTGAAAAGCCCCAAGCTGCGCTCAGCTATTAATACAATAACCACCTGTACTCTCACTGGTACCCTGTTTCACTCCTGCATGGAGAGAATCAATTATGGTTAAGTGTCTTGCTAAAGGCCAATCACAAGCACTGTGATTCTGGCCAGGACGCAAACACACATTGTAATGGTTCACAATTGACCTGAAGACGAATGAGGTAAATCAAGTTGTAATTACATCAACCATTCGAGGCAAATGATTTATGCAAGTTGATTTTTTTGCTTTCATGAATCACAGGTTTGGGCGGTACATTGTACAAGTGTATGTTTGAACTGCCCTTTAGTTATCTTGGTCCAATTTCAAAGAGCACAGAAATCTTGGAAATAAAAGTAAAAATACAAAATTAAAAAAATATTTCCAAATATCACTAACCTGGTATTTCTCGTAAACACCGTGTGCTTTGCTGCAAAACAGAGCTGGCAACACGAACAGTCGAAGAAACAAGCAAAATCCCATATATCAGGTATGTGACACGATGAGCCATCTTGTGCAGTTGGTAAAACATAGTGAAGTCACTACTGCTTGCATGAGCGACATAATCTATGCTGCCATAACATCTGAAGGATGATCCTAAATATTTGGACAATAAGAACTTTTAGTATCTGTGTCTGCATGTGGAAATACGGGTCACTGTAAACGTTTAATGTCCAAAAAGCACGTGGAATAAACCCACCATCAAAGTTGACATTATAAATAGCACTTGCTATGATAAAAACCGTAGCTGCTTAAAAACCGTAGCTGCTCTATTCTCTGGGCTCACTTGTCCTGAAATCACTACAGAAATATGTCCTAATGTTGTCTGTATTACTGCACGGCATTACAATGTATATAAACATGAGAATGTCCTTTAAACAAGATACACATGATACATATGCAGTAAAAGAACAGGGTACGTGTCAGCACATCTCACGCACCGATCAGCACATATTGTTCTCCGAAATAGAATCCAAAAGAATCCTTGAAGTAAATTTAGGCACCAAGAATACGCCCAATACAGTGTTCATCTAGACGCAGAGATGACTTGTTGACTGCATTTACAATTTTGTGAAGAGCTTGTGCCAACTGTACTTGAGTAAATCAGCTCCAGCTAGACCCACTAAAAGCTGTACGTGCGTCTTCTCATAACCCACAGTCTTTGCTACCTTAACGAACAAATAAGGATAGTTTAACCAAGGGCATGGTACTATACGTATCCCCCAAGAGTCCGAGGATCAATTAACTCTCCTCTGATGAGAAACCAACATGTACCAACTCAAGTCAAAGGATCAAGGTTTGTGTACGTGTGCTAGCGTGATTATATAGATTATCTGGTTGCTGTTATGCACACATCAATCATACATGTGGTTATTGCATGGTTACATTTATAGCCTAAAACAGTATGACTAACACACTGTACAGTGCTTACGATTTTACAGTGACTTATTCAAAAATGACAAGGTTTTAGTGTCAATTGTCAATCCCCGCCCCTTCAATTCTTCTGGAGTGAATTACAGAGATAAATTGACTTGAAGCTGGACTTGAACCTGCCACGTACCTCTGGATTACAACACCAGTGCTCAAGCCTCAACCAAGTGAGCTATCCAGCCCCATGGCGGTCGTCTTATAAACTCATTTGACTATCTAACCCTAAACTCCTGCCTAGCAAGTTGAAAACTGTTGCTCACGACACCTGTACCGCCATGAACATTGCAAAGCGCTTGACTGAGGTAGCAACAGTCGTCATGGAAAGGAATAGCCCTATTGATCAGTTAGTGCTGTTTGATTGACAGGTTGTAATTGGATCTACTATACCACAACAAAGCCTATTGTAAAAGTATCCTACATGTAAGTATTTAAATATTACCGAAGTTGTCACCAAGTTATTTTTTCCAAGTCAAATCATTTAGACAAGTCATTTCTTTGCAAGTCAAGTCAAATCACAAGTATTTTTCTTTTTAAATCAAGTCATCCAAGTCAATTTACAAGTCATTTTCTTCCTAACTGAAAGTCGTTAACTTTCACAAAGTTTGTTACTTAGCTCTTTTAATGTTGCCCATTCTTCACTGTCATAAAGTTGAAAGTTTAAAATGTAATCAAAAATGCCCGTCCCCTCTTTGTAATCAGAGGGAATGAAAAAAAGATAAAGTTTTGGGTGCGTATTTTTTTTTTGCTCAACTATTGTTAACTGAAGAATGTCAGCAAGTAATTTTTTTCCAGTCAAGTTAAGTCACAAGTAATAATTTGTCAAGTCAAATCAAGTCGCAAGTCATTTTTGTCCAAGTCTTTTGAGTGACTCTGAATAATAAGCAGACAAATGCACAGCATGACTGTGTGTAATATTCGATACAAATAACTTCTATCAACTGAGCTTGGCTGACCGCTAACAGTAGGCTGAACAAATCCCACTCCCAACACACCCTCCTCAAAGTTATAATCCTCCTTGTATAATCATAATGTTGGCTAAATCCAGTTCCTGTGTTAGCACCTGGGGTAGGTGTGGCGAGTGTCAAAATGAATGTCTGTTTAATCACAGGGAAACAGTTCTATTTTGCTGACCTGCGCTGTCAGGCTGTCTTTCAAAATATCCAGATGGCAAAAAGTGGGGGAAAAATCTGTGATACCTAAGTTTTACCAATCCTGGTGAAAGACTGAAGCTCATGTTCGTAATTGGTTCAGTAATGCAATTTAAGTCTTTTTGTATCCAAAAATGACCCAAGAACTAGAAACGGAAGGCACAGCGTTCGTTAAAATTCTACAAATACGCTAACTCTCTTTAAATCACCAAGACGCTATGCAAGATATATACCTTTTCACTAAACAGCCAACATGTGAAATTTTCAACTTATTACACTAATTCATTCTTGGGAAAATAGTGAAAATGCATTCAGATGTTTGTTTTCATGATATTATGTGAAATTTACTCTTTCCTAAATTCGAACAGGAAATCTTTGGCGATAATTTCACTTTTCTTAGCACTTGACAGAACTTACTTATTTAATGAGGAGATTGATAACATCATCAGCTTTACATCAAGTAAGTTTTAGGGGAAAATTTTTTAGATTTTGTTATTTATGAATAAAAAATTCTACTTTTAAGAACAAAAATACATTAAGCAAAAAACTATGAATATATTTAATAAAATAAACAAAATATTTTTCTAAATGGCAACAATTAAAAACTATGTAGGCCTATATAAAAAATTCTAAACATCTGTGGATCTGGATGCACCTGAGAACCAGAAACCAAAGAAAATATTTCTTGGCCTGAATAGGGTGGATCCATAGTGGCTGAAAAAAGGATGCATACTGCCAAAAAAATTGGGGTGGGGGGTGGAGAACACTAAGGCACACGGGAGAACCTGCCTCCTCTCTCAATCTACATCCACCAATGGTCTCCTTCAGAAAACAAGCAGCAGGGCTCAGACAATGGGTTTGAAGCAATCAAAATATAATTTGAAAGGGAAGGTACAACATCAGTAACAGATTATCAAATTGACAAATTATTATCCAAACACTTACTTGGTGTAAAGATGGTTACACATGAATCAACGATCATCCTGAGAAATTATCCTAGTGTGAAGTGGTTTCATCATAGACAGAACAGGACTTTTGGTTAATCATAAAAGCATGTATACAACTTGCCTCAACCAAGTGAGCTATCCAGCCCCTTGGCGGTCTTCTTATAAACTCATTTGACTATCTAACCCTAAACTCCTGCCTAGCAAGTTGAAAACTGTTGCTCACGACACCTGTACCGCCATGAACATTGCAAAGGGCTTGACTGAGGTAGCAACAGTCGTCATGGAAAGGAGGATAAACGAGTTGCACCTCCAGTTCTTTTCAGAACTAATTACTACTCAATTGAGCATTTCACATGGTGTCATCACTGCAATTACTTTTACTTAAACATGTTATTGGTTTTTCTAAAAAAATATGAGCAGCTACTGCAATGAAACTTTCACAGATTAGTTTTATGATATATTTCATGAAAACTAGAGGGTTGACATGAACGTACGTTACCAAAAACCAATGTTGTACCTTCCCTTTAACACCTGTTATTTAAAGACAATATGACAGGAAGAGCAATAATTGACAAAAACCAACTTAAGAATCTGATCGCTATTTTAGTCCAATTTCATGGGTGCACTGTACTTGAGTTATTTTATTTCCTCCGGCATGTCCATACTAATTATCGTCCCATTGTTCTTAATGGTACGTCAGAAAGGTGACTAATAATGCTGCATATGTGTAGGACTGATCCCCCTGTCTTTATCCTATCAAGGATAGAGACAGGCTCCGAGCGTTCCATTCATGTGATTTCATTGGATACGTTCTGTGGAAGATTGCCACACTTCGACTCTAAATGCTATAGCTACCAACCAATGTCAAAGTTGAATCTCCGGGAAAAAACAAAACATGGCGGACATGCACGTGCGGCCGGTATCTGTTGTAATTCACGAGCCTCAAAGTGTGATGTCAGATCTTCATGTTAACATTTAGTTTTTTGGTATAATCCCCCTCCTCTCCCCCCACCCCAAAAAAAAATTATAAATAAAAAGGGGGGAAAATAAGTTTGAAAAATCATGTGAAACCCTTCCCCTCCCACCAGAAAACCCTTAAAGGAAGTTGCCCCACCCAAAATCAACGCACTGACTGTGAATGGAGTTTTATTTTACAATGAATTTTCTATGACTTCCATTACGATAACATGAACTCTGTGGATTTATACTTTGAAAAAAAAAAGTCCTTCAAACTTAATAATAATAATAATGGAGGCATTTTTAAAGCGCTCTTATATGACGTATCAGAGCGCTGTACATTATTACCCCTGTTCATTAGGTGCATAAATCATTCCTGAAACCATCTCAGCTCCCTGGGGAGTATACAGCTCAATTGCTGCCATTTCGGCGCATATGGGCTAATCAAACACAACAACCAACTCTGCCCTCACAGATACCCATTTACTCCTGGGTGGAGAGAAGCAATTATGGTAAAGTGTCTTGCTCGAGGACACAAGCACCACGGTCGCAGTCGGGATTCGAACCCACATTCTGACGACTCGGCCATCAGAACATAAATCCGATGCACTAAACCGCTCGGCCATGGCACTCCATAAACTTCACCATCACATAAAAAAAAATTACTCCTGAATGCTGAATTCATTTGAAAGCTTTATAAAATGCATTTTTATTAGACACTTCTGATAAATATGATAATTTCCCAATATTATCTGAACTTTTTATAAGATTTTTGTACTTGCTGGAAAGGTTACTATGACACAAAATTATTCTTTACAAAAAAACTCTGAAGTACTTTTCATAATTATGGTAAACAATTTGTTTAAAGACACCTTTGTTAATGTTGGCAAACTGCTTAGTATCTTTACTTTCTTTGAATCAAGATATGCATTTAACAACCAAACATATTTTACATTAATATCAAGAAAATAATGAAAAAGCATTCAGATTTGTTCATATTCATTCTAACGGTGAAAGTTTAGCGCTTTCTTTCCTAAATTCCAAAACAAATCTGAATTAGTTTTCACTATTTTTCGACACATAATAAGCTAGAACTTTTACACATATATTTGTACTTGTCTTAAATGCAGAAAGTAATTTTACCCCAAAAAATGCATTATAGCTTTAAAAATAAACAGTCATACCATCATGAAGACTCAGTATCCATGGTTACATGTGCTCCATAATCAACTTTGTAGAAACAGCTATGTATTCTTTCCTAAACACAGCCACAAGCGAAACTGACTATATCCCATCAAAGATTACTGACACACAGAGATATTGCTTGCCCACACTGAGTCCTCAGCTGGCCTAGAAAGTGCAGTGAACTGCAAGACTGATGCATGGAACATTTGGGATAATCCTGAACCTGCTGGACTGTCAGTAACGCAGAGCTGTGCAGAGCCAAACATATGGGGAATATATCACACTTGTTGGGTGACCTCATAATGTCTCGCACTGATCAGCAAAGCAGACGGTAAAACCTTTCCCCACACTCAGCGCGTTAACCCACCGTCCGCGTTAAAAAGACAGTCATGCAACTGGGGTTGTGAGTGACGCACTGCACCAAATGCCACACAAAAAGATCTTGTGTGTCAATCAAAGTTAACCAGTCACTTGCCGAGACACTCATATGCACAGATCTCTCAATGTCAACGTGGGAATACCACTGGGGCACAGCGTGACACAACAACAGACTGAGTGATTCACTGCTTGTCTGTTTTGTGTAAATCATCATCCAAATTTTATGCAAACCAAATGTTTGTGTCACATGAAACCCATGTGATTTTCACTGTGATCTAGGTGGTTTCTCGTTCCAGGAGATCTTGAGCCACAGATGCAGTAACTATCACAGTCAAGCTCACTCTCTTTTACGGTCATACTCACACGTGAGGATAACATGTAGATCATTCATGCAGGACATGACAAAGCAAAATGAACACATTTGAGATGTTTACCCCAGGAAAACAATTTGAATTTCTTACAGCATGTACTTGTCTACCCCCCAAACCGAGGACTTTTAACAAAGCAAAATGAACACAAATTGAGCTGTTTACCCCAATAAAACAATTTGAATTTCTTACTGCATGCGCTTGCATTATCTATTAATACAAACCAAGGACTTTTAACAAAATGGACAATATAGGTCCTCCTTTGTAATTGTCAGAACAACAGAGGGGATAATATCACACACACAGATCCTTTTCATTTGATTGGTGGAACACACATCACATAGCTACTAGCCAATAGTTTTGCCCATTGCGCCATCACTCCAAAAGACTGTCCAACAGTGCACTACTGGACAATGTGCGCCCTGACAGACTGTCCAACAGTGCACTACTGGACAATGTGCGCTCTGACAGACTGTCCAACAGTGCACTACTGGACAATGTGCGCTCTGACAGACTGTCCAACAGTGCACTACTGGACAATGTGCGCTGTGACAGACTGTCCAACAGTGCACTACTGGACAATGTGTGCTCTGACAGTGCACTACTGGACAATGTGCGCTCTGACAGACTGTCCAACAGTGCACTACTGGACAATGTGCGCTCTGACAGACTGTCCAACAGTGCACTACTGGACAATGTGCGCTGTGACAGACTGTCCAACAGTGCACTATTGGACAATATACAAATATAACATGGTTTGAGGGTGGACAGTCGATATTAGCTCCCCGAGGTATTGGAAGTTGAGAAACTAGTTCCCGAGGCGAAGCCGAGGGAACTAGTTTCTCAACTTCCAATACCGAGGGAGCTAATATCGACTGTCCAATTCAAATAAACCATGTTATATTTGTTTTACTATACCTCATACATATTCACAATATTCTCTAGTTCGGCATCATTGAGCTTGGTAAATTAAAACGCCGCCATTTACGTGTGCCGCCATCTGTTCATGTGTATGTACGTAGCTCGGGCGATGTTCGCGCGGCGTACTACTGTTCCCCGCTGGCATGTTCCCGGATGCGGGGAACAGATCGCCAGGACTATTTCCCCGCCGGGACTGTTCCCCGATGCGACAGTCTACTACGCACTACTGCGCATGCGTATTTACCCTGTGCGTGAATACTCGCGGGCGCTTGGGAAATAGCAAAAATAGCATCTGGCACGTGACGGTGAATGGACCAGTGAGAATTCGGCTCTCGATCATGAATATGTATGAGGTATAGTAATGTGTGCTCTGACAGTGCACTACTGGACAATGTGCGCTCTGACAGACTGTCCAACAGTGCACTACTGGACAATGTGCGCTCTGACAGACTGCCCAACAGTGCACTACTGGACAATGTGTGCTCTGACAGACTGTCCAACAGTGCTCTATTACTTGCGTGTAATAGCATAGAGCAAGGTAATAGAGACAATCATCATCTATGATTCCTCCATGTATTTCAATGCCTGACTTTGGTAATGTTGGCAAAATTGCTTAATAATCTCTCAATCAGAAGGGCTGGAATTTCACAGAGGACAAGGAGGCCATGGACTCTGTCGCCCTGGTCTTGGCTTGGTTATAGCCCCATTCTAGGGCCAATACACTAGACTCCCTCCGTATCCTTGGCCCTAGCGCCACATGTACAGAAATGGAGCTAGTTTTCAACTTTTGATCTGCTAATTATTACAATCTAAAACTTTGTGATTAGGTAAGCTTGCCCAAGCAGACACTTTTGGCATAAAGATTACTACTGTGAAATCGGTAATTTTGGTGAAATTTAAATTTTATTAATGTTTTTTTTATTAAAAAAATGTTTCAAAAATTTGATGAAAGTGAGATATCCCAGAATAATGGATTTTATGCCAAAAGTGTCTGCTTGGGCAAGCTTATCTAATTACTGAGTTTTAGGTTGTAATATTTGGCAGATCAAAAGTTGAAAAAATGAAAAATCGCTCCATTTTTGTACATGTGGTGCTAGGGCCAAGGATATGCAGGGAGTCCAGTGCATTGTCCCTAGAATGGGGCGCTAGGCCTTGGTGCCCCATTAAAATGTTCCCATAGATATTCTGATATTCTGTGCCATTTACTCAGGAAGAATGGTTACCGACAAATTATGTCGATAGACACTATTTTTGCCAACAAGTGGGGGAGGGGCATTTCGGGAGAGGAAATTTCAGAGCAGATTGTCCGGTTTCAGACAAAATTTTGTAAAAACCCAGATTTTTTTGGAAATCAAAACCATAAGATTTACTTGTGAATGAGTTTCTGAATGAGTTTCATATGCATACATTTCCAATGTTAACTAAACGTTACATTCGTAAATAGATGAGTCCGATTGGTCGTCAAAGTACGCCATGTTAAGGATTTCGGCGCGTGACATGCAGGCGCTCGTGGATGGATGAATGATTTAAAAAAAAAAAAAAAAAAAACTAGTAGGGCCTACTAGTACTAGTACTAGTCAGTAGTACTAGTAGTGGGTCCCCCTGGCCGGCCCTCACACGCATGTATAATATAACCAACTACCAAGAATCACTTTTGGAAGTTTCAAACTGAGATGCCAAAATGGACCCCAAGTTCCCATTCGACAGTTGGTTCCTCGCGGGGAAAAAAACATACGGGTACATACGAACCTTCTCATGCTAGATGTTGTTTTTGTTGAACTATTAGATTAGCCATTTTCTTCGGTTCTCCGGTTTACTACTTCCCAACTTTTTGCAATGTATGGGATCGGGAGGAAGAAGATGGTACGCCCTCAAGTGAGTGCGCCGAAATACAGCCGTTATATATTGTTTACAACGTGTAGGAGCGTGCGTAATTTAGTATAAATCATCATGAGAAATTACTCCGTATGAAGTGTTTTCTTATCAGAGAAAACATCAGGAATGTGATTAAACATGTAGGCTAGGCCTAAGCCTATAGCAGAAAGCTTTTCGTCGTTTTCTCAAAACATATGATGAAACTTTTACAGGCACGGTAGTTTTATTATATATTTCTTGAAATACAGGGACGTAAATCCTTGTCGAATGCATATGAACAAAGTGCAGCGCACAGCCAAACAGAATCCCATAGCTATAATTAAGATGACACCCAAATGGACAAAGAAAGAAAACAATAAATAAATATTTAAACAAACCAATATTTTCCCCTTTTTTTGCTTGTTCACGAATTATTCGCTTATTATAATTATAATTATTATTTATTATTTTTAACGCATGAATAATTCTGGGGGATGATCCTGTGGACCATCACTCCGGGCCAAAGTGTGCAACTACCCCCAGGATTTACGCCTGTGTTGAAATGAAATGAATGTACATGTACAAGTACCAATGTTGAACCTTCCCTAATAATCGCTGAGATATTGTATTAATTGATTGGCAAACTGAGGGTGAGGAGATCCCTTCCCCTCGTAGCTGCGCATACTTTTATGCCCCTCCCCCTCCCCATTAGCAACCCTGCTGTCTACCGTACCTGACTCCACGACATGATTTCAGATTCCCAGATTTTGCCACAGAGATCTTGCTATTGGAAAGGGTTGTGAACCCAGTCACTACAGCCTGGCTCGACCCGGCCCCATAGCCCCATGGCAAATGCCAAATTTGTGGGTGGGTATACGTGCACTATCCGTGCCCTATATGGAGCTGAGGGTGACCCGTACGTTCCGCTGATGCCATTTTCAATCCCAGCCAGTCCCTGTTCCGTGTTTTGCTTTCGATCCGCCCGGGATGCGTTCATAGTCAAATTCCACTATTGACTTTTCCGTTGTATTTTTTTAAAATAAAATGTTATTAACATAGCAGAAACTTCCTCATCGCTGATGTTTGATTATCTGCGCGTTGCTGAATATGGAGACATCCACATTTATTGCCAACACTTATTAGCTGTTTTTTCCCCGATTGCAACCTCCCCCTCAAAAAAAAAAAAAAAAAAAAAAAAGTTGGGGGCTTTGGGACACTGAAGTTTACGTTTGTTCCACAGTGCACAGCTGCCATTTTCAACTTTCCTGACTGTTCTGCTCCAAAGTTTGATCCTAATCCACAGAGGCGTAGTCATTCATTAACACCCTCGAGCAAAAGAGGAATGTCCCTCGATCCTCTCCACTTTTTATTGCCGAGCCTGTGACTGTGAAATCACCATACTTTTTTTTGTTGCCTCTTTCTTTGGCCTTGGCAGTGTACCTGTTTTTCAAGACCCTGGATAGGCGTCTTAGCACCCTATCGTTAGACCTCGGTCACGGGTTTTCAATAGCTTGCTGGGTGCTGGTGGATCCATCCATGGGGTTGGCCACATGTTATTCAAATAATTGTGCGGTTTTAGCTGTTTCGGCAGGTGGTGATGATCGAGTGGGCGTATACTCATAATAGTTGAATTTATTGACCACAAGAGGGCGCAATCACTAGTTCCCGCCAGCGTATTTTTTTTACACCGCAGCGACGGGATTTGTGCAGTAAAAGTGCCAATTCCGGTCTTGAGAGAGAGACTACGAAACCCTAGGAGCGCGACGATAGAATTGAACTCCAAGCTGCAGTCGAGCGACCATGGCGCTCTGCAGTGGAACTCATGGAGCCATTCCCTAGCCCTCTCCGTTGATGGATGGTAGTTTTTTTTTCCGTGTCGAAATTCCCTTCGCGCGCATGCGTGCTGAATGGGTTCATAGTCTTGACACAAGGGCGAAATGCGCACAAAACCCGTCGCTGCGGTGTAAAAAAAAAAAACGCTTCCCGCCAACTATCGGTGGATCGTGACTGCTGAATGCCTTTGGGGCGGGGGACCTCTCTTGCTCCTTTTATTAAGGATACAATTTTGCCTCTCTAAGGGGACTGAAGGGCGTATCCTGGATCTCCTAGCTGGAGCTCCAACCGAAATTCAAATCTGTCACAAAGGGGATTCACAGTGCTAGTGCAGTGGCGTGACTATGGGGGGGGGGGCACGGTTCCCCCTGCCGAGGTCTGTGCCCCCCCGTGTTCCCCCGTTTCAGAATTTTCCAAAAAAGGTCACCATTTGAGGCTGCAGAATACAAAATGTTCAAGTATTGACCGTGCCCCACCCCCTAGTGGTGCACCCCTAGTCTACCCTGAAAATTGGACTCTATAGTTACGCCACTGTGCTAGTGGCGCTGTCAAAGTTCCCCCACTCCACCATTTTTTTTATAGTGTCAATTTCTTTGAACAATCATTAGGGGAAAGGCAGTGAGAAGGACCATACCTATACCACCTACCAAACTTCACCCAAACTGCCCCGACCAACCGATAAATCACAAATTATTGTTCATAATGCAATGACATGTCCCCCCCCCCGGGATTGTTGTTTGTCTTTGTCAACAAGAGCTTGAGTTATATAGTTGTTGATTCACTGATGTGATGTGATACTGGTTGATTAAACCATAACCTACTGATCTGAGAGAGCGACACGTTGCACATGAATAATATGATACATTGAACCAAAGCTGCAATGGCTGAGGAGTTAGGCAACAAGTGGTACGAGTATATCGTGGTGGGTTGCGGGGGTATAGGCAGCGGAGCCGTGTACTGGTTGTCTAAACGAGCTGGACCAAGTAAGTAGATCACAGCATGGATTTAAGTTGAGGTGCTTGCCAAACGGGCAGGGAATATGCCCAGTTAATAAAGATGTCTATATTAATTATTATAGACATCTTTATTAACTGGGCCTATTCCCTGCCGTTGGCAAGCAAGGTAAAGGTCAGGGGAAACATACACTCATGTACACATATAAATATTTTGTTAAAAGACTTTGGACCGTTTAGGCACTACATAATTATAGTGTAGGGTAGACCTATGCCTACTTTATCATGCTCGAAAGGGGCACACCAAGGGCATGACAATCATGAGAGCAATTTTTGCCAACAAGTGGGGGAGGGGCATTTCGGGAGAGGAAATGTCAGAGCAGATTGTCAATTTCAGACAAAATTTTGTAAAAACCCAGATTTTTTTGGAAATCAAAACCATAAGATTTACTTGTTAATGAGTTTCTGAATGAGTTTCATATGCATACATTTCCAATGTTAACTAAACGTTACATTCGTAAATAGATGAGTCCGATTGGTCGTCAAAGTACGCCATGTTAAGGATTTCGGCGCGTGACATGCAGGCGCTCGTGGATGGGCGAATGATTTAAAAAAAAAAAAAAAAAAAACTAGTAGGGCCTACTACTAGTACTAGTCAGTAGTAGTGGGTCCCCCTGGCCCTCACACGCATGTATAACCATGGAGGAAGGAAATATAACCAACTACCAAGAATCACTTTTGGAAGTTTCAAACTGAGATGCCAAAATGGACCCCAAGTTCCCATTCGACAGTTGGTTCCTCGCGGGGAAAAAAACATACGGGTACATACGAACCTTCTCATGCTAGATGTTGTTTTTGTTGAACTATTAGATTAGCCATTTTCTTCGGTTCTCCGGTTTACTACTTCCCAACTTTTTGCAATGTATGGGATCGGGAGGAAGAAGATGGTACGCCCTCAAGTGAGTGCGCCGAAATACAGCCGTTATATATATTGTTTACAACGTGTAGGGGCGTGCGTAATTTAGTATAAATCATCATGAGAAATTACTCCGTATGAAGTGTTTTCTTATCAGAGAAAACATCAGGAATGTGATTAAACATGTAGGCTAAGCCTATAGCAGAAAGCTTTTCGTCGTTTTCTCAAAACATATGATGAAACTTTTACAGGCACGGTAGTTTTATTATATATTTCTTGAAATACAGGGACGTAAATCCTTGTCGAATGCATATGAACAAAGTGCAGCGCACAGCCAAACAGAATCCCATAGCTATAATTAAGATGACACCCAAATGGACAAAGAAAGAAAACAATAAATAAATATTTAAACAAACCAATATTTTCCCCTTTTTTTGCTTGTTCACGAATTATTCGCTTATTATAATTATAATTATTATTTATTATTTTTAACGCATGAATAATTCTGGGGGATGATCCTGTGGACCATCACTCCGGGCCAAAGTGTGCAACTACCCCCCCCCCCCCCCCCCAGGATTTACGCCTGTGTTGAAATGAAATGAATGTACATGTACAAGTACCAATGTTGAACCTTCCCTAATAATCGCTGAGATATTGTATTAATTGATTGGCAAACTGAGGGTGAGGAGATCCCTTCCCCTCGTAGCTGCGCATACTTTTATGCCCCTCCCCCTCCCCATTAGCAACCCTGCTGTCTACCGTACCTGACTCCACGACATGATTTCAGATTCCCAGATTTTGCCACAGAGATCTTGCTATTGGAAAGGGTGGTTGTGAACCCAGTCACTACAGCCTGGCTCGACCCGGCCCCATAGCCCCATGGCAAATGCCAAATTTGTGGGTGGGTATACGTGCACTATCCGTGCCCTATATGGAGCTGAGGGTGACCCGTACGTTCCGCTGATGCCATTTTCATTCCCAGCCAGTCCCTGTTCCGTGTTTTGCTTTCGATCCGCCCGGGATGCGTTCATAGTCAAATTCCACTATTGACTTTTCCGTTGTATTTTTTTTAAAATAAAATGTTATTAACATAGCAGAAACTTCCTCATCACTGATGTTTGATTATCTGCGCGTTGCTGAATATGGAGACATCCACATTTATTGCCAACACTTATTAGCTGTTTTTTCCCCGATTGCAACCTCCCCCCTCAAAAAAAAAAAAAAAAAAAAAAAAAAAAAAGTTTGGCGCTTTGGGACACTGAAGTTTACGTTTGTTCCACAGTGCACAGCTGCCATTTTCAACTTTCCTGACTGTTCTGCTCCAAAGTTTGATCCTAATCCACAGAGGCGTAGTCATTCATTAACACCCTCGAGCAAAAGAGGAATGTCCCTCGATCCTCTCCACTTTTTATTGCCGAGCCTGTGACTGTGAAATCACCATACTTTTTGTTGTTGCCTCTTTCTTTGGCCTTGGCAGTGTACCTGTTTTTCAAGACCCTGGATAGGCGTCTTGGCACCCTATCGTTAGACCTCGGTCACGGGTTTTCAATAGCTTGCTGGGTGCTGGTGGATCCATCCATGGGGTTGGCCACATGTTATTCAAATAATTGTGCGGTTTTAGCTGTTTCGGCAGGTGGTGATGTGTCGAGTGGGCGTATACTCATAATAGTTAAATTTATTGACCACAAGAGGGCGCAATCACTAGTTCCCGCCAGCGTATTTTTTTTTTACACCGCAGCGACGGGTTTTGTGCAGTAAAAGTGCCAATTCCGGTCTTGAGAGAGAGACTACGAAACCCTAGGCGCGCGACGATAGAAAACTCCAAGCTAGCAGTCGACCATGGCGCTCTGCAGTGGAACTCATGGAGCCATTCCCTCCGTTGATGGTAGTTTTTTATTGCGTGTCGAAATTCCCTTCGCGCGCATGCGTGCTGAATGGGTTCATAGTCTTGACACAAGGGCGAAATGCGCACAAAACCCGTCGCTGCGGTGTAAAAAAAAAAACGCTTCCCGCCAACTATCGGTGGATCGTGACTGCTGAATGCCTTTGGGGCGGGGGACCTCTCTTGCTCCTTTTATTAAGGATACAATTTTGCCTCTCTAAGGGGCATTAGTCGGACAGATACGATAAAAAGTGTCATTAAGTATTGTGCACAGTTTGCCTACCATTGGCATATGTACTGAAAGAAGCAGTGAAGCGATAACAGATTAACCAATCAGGCTACACTCCACCACCAACACCAACATAATTATGAATATGGATGAAGTGAACTGTATGAGCCAGCAAGCCCCCTGTTGTTTAAGCCTATTAGTAAACCCAGATATAAACAAAGGTGATAATTGGCTCTACCAGACTGATACTGGGATCAAGATGTTTGACCTTGGCGGGAGTACAGTGTTGTACCATGGTACAATGACTTAGGAAATCCAGCAATTAGGATAGGCCCAATGGTGTACCTTATGTCATGACGGAAAAAACCCTAATGGTGTACCATATAATGTCGTTGTTTGAAGTTGGAGGATATGCCATAAAATACAAGACAAGACGCACGAACGGTCAGATGGAAATACAAAAGCATCAAAACACGAATCATGAATAAACTGCAAATTTTACGAGTCATGGTACTATGATAACAATTAACAAAGATAATACACATAAGTATTTTACATAGAACAATTTTATAGGTACATTTTAATTTTATATTTAAATGCATTAAGTGTAGACGAGTTTCTAATATCACTGCGAAACTTGTTCTAGTTGATTGCACCATGGAGGAAGGAATATTTGTGTCCTGTGTTTTGGAAGATGAATATGTTTTGGTTGAAGTTCTGGTGTTGTAGTTATGAATGTTGTAACTAAATTTGAAGAGCTCTTGCCAATTGAATTGAGAATTAATTTTTTGACCCAAGAGTAGTCAAATCTATTATTCATGAGATAATAATAAACTATCGGACAATATTGGAGAATACTATAATGTTTATTAATATGTGGACATATAATTATATATTCACAAATGAATATTATTCAATAATAATATTCTATTCTGGACTTGGACTATTAGGCCAAAAAAAGTCTCTGGTTTCTGGTCTCCGCGCGCGTCGCCTCAGACCCAGGTGTCGGCATTTTTATTGATTTATTTATTTATTTTTGATATGAAACGATGTCCAATTGCAGCCAAAATTGTTGGATTGATTGGAATTCTGCTGTGCTGTGCTTTCAACGACTTTTTCACACAGGAGTATGAACGTTTTCCCAATTTGTGAGGCTTCTCTTAGCCACCATACATTATGTGAAATTTGTTCCCCGCGTACACAATGTGAAAAAAAAAAATTATTGTTAAGAAATAATAAAGTTGTAAAAAAATATATATATATCCTTGATGAAATGTTGTCACCCTCATCCTTACGCAATGGTAGTTTTAAAATCTTTAAGGACAAACCGGAATGTCATCTTTTGTACTGAGATATTTTGGAGATATGACAGCCCAGAAAATTTGGTTCAAGTTATGCTGTTATAGGAAAGCCTTTCTAATTATTTAAAGCTATCTCAATGTCTTGAACAATTTAATCATACTAATGACCTCATGCCCCACCCTCACCCCGACCTAAGCCCCTGCCCCCATCGACAAATCTTTTTACAGTAAACCGATGCACACATACATGCATTTCTGGAGCCCAGTTTAACCCCTTCCCCACCCTGAATCTGTGCTTTCACCCATCCAATGTCAGCAATTTCCCTCATTTACTATAAATACGAAAGTATTGATCGGGTGCCTTCTTACACATAGAAACAAAACATGCTATATTTAGCTTGTTTCTAAAAATGTATTATTAAAGCATTATTAAGCTGCCCCAGTTGTACTGATGTCAAATTTAAAAAACGGGTTTCATAAGCATCCAGCAGTGAGCCATGGCTCCGCCTTTCTATTTTATGTATAAGAGAGCGAGTCTGAATATAAGGGTGCGAGATTTACAATGCCTTTATTCTCGCTATGATAAGACTGATTTTTTGTTTAAGTATAAGAGAGCGAGTCTGATTATAAGGGTGCGAGATTTACAATGCCTTTATTCTCGCTAGACTGATTTTTTGTTTAAGTATAAGAGAGCGAGTCTGAATATAAGGGTGCGAGATTTACAATGGTTTTATTCTCGCTATGATAACACTGATTTTTTATTTAAGTATAAGAGAGCGAGTCTGAATATAAGGGTGCGAGATTTACAATGCCTTTATTCTCGCTAGACTGATTTTTTGTTTAAGTATAAGAGAGCGAGTCTGAATATAAGGGTGCGAGATTTACAATGGTTTTATTCTCGCTATGATAAGACTGATTTTAGTTTAAGTATAAGAGAGCGAGTCTGAATATAAGGGTGCGAGATTTACAATGGTATTAGTCTCGCTATGATAAGACTGATTTTAGTTTAAGTATAAGAGAGCGAGTCTGAATATAAGGGTGCGAGATTTACAATGGTTTTATTCTCGCTATGATGAGACTGATTTTAGTTTAAGTATAAGAGAGCGAGTCTGAATATAAGGGTGCGAGATTTACAATGGTTTTATTCTCGCTATGATAAGACTGATTTTTTGTTTAAGTATAAGAGAGCGAGTCTGAATATAAGGGTGCGAGATTTACAATGCCTTTATTCTCGCTAGACTGATTTTTTGTTTAAGTATAAGAGAGCGAGTCTGAATATAAGGGTGCGAGATTTACAATGGTTTTATTCTTGCTATGATAAGACTGATTTTTGTTTTGTTTTAAGTATAAGAGAGCGTATCTGAATAAGGGTACGAGATTTACAATGGTTTTATTCTCGCTATGATAAGACTGGTTTTAGTTTAAGTATAAGAGAGCGAGTCTGAATATAAGGGTGCGAGATTTACAATGGTTTTATTCTCGCTATGATCAGACTGATTTTTGGTTTAAAGAGAGTGAGTCTGAAATATAAGGGTGTGAGATTTACAATGGTTTTATTCTCGCTATGATAAGACTGATTTTTGTTTTGTTTTAAGTATAAGAGAGCGAGTCTGAATTAAAAGGGTGCGAGATTTACAATGGTTTTATTCTCGCTATGATAAGACTGATTTTTTGTGTTTTAAGTATAAAAGAGCGAGTCTGAAATATAAGGGTGCGGGATTTACAATGGTTTCATTCTCACTATGACGAAACTGATTTTTTGGTTTAACTATAAGAGAGCGAGTCTGAATATAAGGGTGCGAGATTTACAATGGTTTTATTCTCGCTATGATGAGACTGATTTTTAGTTTAAGTATAAGAGAGCGAGTCTGAATATAAGGGTGCGAGATTTACAATGGTTTTATTCTCGCTATGATAAGACTGATTTTTGTTTTGTTTTAAGTATAAGAGAGCGAGTCTGAATTATAAGGGTGCGAGATTTACAATGGTTTTATTCTCGCTATGATGAGACTGATTTTTGGTTTAAAGAGAGCGAGTCTGAATATAAGGGTGTGAGATTTACAATGGTTTCATTCTCGCTATTACGAAACTTATTTTTTTTAAGTATAAGAGAGCGAGTCTGAATTATAAGGGTGCGAGATTTACAATGGTTTCATTCTCGCTATAACGAAACTGATTTTTTTTAAGTATAAGAGAGCGAGTCTGAATATAAGGGTGCGATATTTACAATGGTTTTATTCTCGCTGTGATAAGACTGATTTTTTGTGTTTTAAGTATAAGAGAGCGAGTCTGAAATATAAGGGTGCGAGATTTACAATGGTTTTATTCTCGCTATGATAAGACTGATTTTTTGTGTTTTAAGTATAAGAGAGCGAGTCTGAAATATAAGGGTGCGAGATTTACAATGGTTTTATTCTCGCTATGATAAGACTGATTTTTGTTTTGTTTTAAGTATAAGAGAGCGAGTCTGAATATAAGGGTGCGAGATTTACAATGGTTTTATTCTCGCTATAAGACTGGTTTTAGTTTAAGTAGAGAGCGAGTCTGAATATAAGGGTGCACACGCAACCCAAAGGAGCTTAAGAAAGAGCATAGCCTAGGCCCTATGTGGAAAAAGTTGCAGTCGATTCGTTTTGTTTGTTAATAAAAATGTTAAAATAAAATTGTTAGAATAGAAAAAGGAAAATGTTTTCATCACTTTTTGTGTTTTTGATATTAAAAATCGTGATTCCCGTGATTGCATGGTTTAGTTTTGTGATTTGTGAACCAGAGAATTTAAATTAATATACGTTATCAAATGCCAATGTTGTTCCTTCATTTAAGAGAAACTTAACCACTCCTTTGAAAATTTGGAAATGAATATAAACCATAAAAATCATGCCAAACAAATAACACTGCATCATTAACGGCAATAAGTGCAAATCTTTTATTTTGGTTTGATATATTGCTTGTCTCTGCCCCACATAAAAATACGAACTATTCTATGCCACTGACTGTTCTAGTTCTTCACTACACTGGTGGAGAGCCAATTATCACCTTTCCTTAGCCAGCAGAGTGTTAATTGTCTTCACAACGGGGGTCTACCAGCTTCTGCAGTACCACTCATACATATTCATGATATCCTGGTATTGGTTTTTCAGTGTAGTCTGATTGGACAATGTGTGTTAACGCCTCAGTGCTTCATTCAGCACTGCTTCCATAAGCAGCGTGTGGAAACTGTGCACAATACTTAATGACACTTTTTATCGAAGCCGTCCGACTAATGGACTGAAGGGCGTATCCTGGATCTCCTAGCTGGAGCTCCAACCGAAATTCAAATCTGTCACAAAGGGGATTCACAGTGCTAGTGCAGTGGCGTGACTATGGGGGGGGGGGGGCACGTTTCCCCCTGCCGAGGCCTGTGCCCCCGTGAACTTCACCCAAACTGCCCCGACCAACCGATAAATCACAAATTATTGTTCATAATGCAATGACATGTCCCACACCCCCCCCCCTATACCTATCCATCCACATCCCCGGGATTGTTGTTTGTCTTTGTCAACAAGAGCTTGAGTTATATAGTTGTTGATTCACTGATGTGATGTGATTGGTTGATTAAACATTAAACCTACTGATCTGAGAGAGCGACACGTTGCACATGAATAATATGATACGTTGAACCAAAGCTGCAATGGCTGAGGAGTTAGGCAACAAGTGGTACGAGTATATCGTGGTGGGTTGTGGGGGTATAGGCAGCGGAGCCGTGTACTGGTTGTCTAAACGAGCTGGACCAAGTAAGTAGATCACAGCATGGATTTAAGTTGAGGTGCTTGCCAAACGGGCAGCGCAGGGAATATGCCCAGTTAATAAAGATGTCTATATTATAGACATCTTTATTAACTGGGCCTATTCCCTGCCGTTGGCAAGCAAGGTAAAGGTCAGGGGAAACATACAATCATGTACACATATAAATATTTTGTTAAAAGACTTTGGACCGTTTAGGCACTACATAATTATAGTGTAGGGTAGACCTATGCCTACTTTATCATGCTCGAAAGGGGCACACCAAGGGCATGACAATCATGAGAGCAATTGGTCCTTAAGGGTCAAAATTCACCACACAAATTTGCTGATGACAGCAATTTTGTTCTTAGTAAAAGTAGGTTACAAAATACAAATTTGCAGCAGAGTTCGGTGAGTGACAACACTTTATAAAGTTAAATTCAACTCAAAGAAAGTGTTGAATTAACACTGAGTCACGTTAAGTCTTACATTATCAATGTTAATATACTTCTTCCTCCATAATAAATTTGATAAATTTGCTTAGCAACAATTTCCGTTTGAAGAAGTTCTGAAAGAGCCGATATAGCTATAAGCAAAAATACTGCTTTATTATAGCAACTTTTAAAAAATTAGGTTAAGCTGAGAACAACCAAAAGCAATATACATTACATGACACTTTGGATGGTAACCGATTTTTGCTAAGCATATCAACTTTTCTGCTCATCTTTGTGTGCTTAGTAGCTCTATAATTAAATTGGTCCCGTGGCACATATCAGTTTAACTAAATTTTTAAAAACCATTTCTCAATTCTCATTATTATTATTAAATATTATTATTATTATTTTGAAAAATATTTCTCACTTTGGTCCACACTGTAAAAATTGTGTTTAGAATTTAAACATATATTGGAAAGAATGTCGTATCCGGCCGCCACTTTTTAAGGGCTTTTTTGGATTTTTTTTGCAACCACTAACCAGTTAAAAAATCATTCTATCGATTTTTGGTGGTACTGAAAGCGAAAACTATCTTCAAAATCCACTTTTATGATGGTTTTCGGACTTGATTTCCCTTCTAAAAATCCTCCCCTTCAGAAAATAGAAGGATCCTATTATAGTTGCCACTACGCATGTACAATGACTGTGTTGGTCACTAATTGTGGAGTTTACAAGATCAGACTGACATGACTGAGGAAGTTATCGTATACCAAAAATGCCTGATTTTTCATGAAATAAATATCCTGGAATAATTTGAAGTATATGTCCATCATCATCCATATGTTCTCCACCTTACCAGGTAGGTAAGATTACATTATTGGTTATATTTAATAAAAAATAGTGGCGGCCAGATACGACATTCTACCCCATATATTTCTAAACACTTAGCTTGTACCCAATTTTACACATATTTAGATTAAAACATGTTTAGATTCTGTGGTGTGTGTTTGAATGCTAAAAACTAATTATGAACAGGTGTCAAAAAGTTAAGCACGTTTAGCTTTGTGATATGCACAGTGTGGCCATTTAAGCATAAACGCATTCCTACACGTGTTTATTTTGCCGCGGTGTTTAAATTCTTAACACCACAGTAATAATAATAATACTAATAATAATAATATAGACATACATAACACGTATCCACCAAATTGGTGCTCAAGGCGCATTATATTATTACCCCTGCTCATCAGGCGCATAAATCATTCCTGAAACCATCTCAACTCCCTGGGGAGTATACAGCTCAATTGCTGCCATTACAGCGCATATAGGGCTAATCAAACACAACAACCAGCTCTGCCCTCACAGGTACCCATTTACTCCTGGGTGGAGAGAAGCAATTATGGTAAAGTGTCTTTCTCAAGGACACAAGTACCACGGTTGCGGTCGCGGTCGGGATTCGAACCCACATTCTGACGACTCGGCCATCAGAACACAAATCCGATGCACTAAACCGCTCCGGGAACCAGGGACAATTATACGTCATCAATCGAGAATAATTCAGGTGATGCTACGGTTCTACTCTGTTAACTTCATATTTATGTCTTCTCTTTTCTTAACAAGATGTACTTGGCTTAGAGCAGTTTAAGCTAGCACACGATCATGGCGGCTCACAGGACCATTCGAGAATCATGTAAGATGCCTTTTTGGCCCTTGTACGTTCGTCCATATAGCTTCTCCGTACATATCGCATCCCTCCCTCTAGCGGTGAAAATGCTCACATAGTCTCCAACTCAAGCCTAAGGGTGGCACCCCACTAAATAAACTCCCATAGTAAACAGTGATAAACACAAAATATTCAAAAATCATTAAAAGATACTTTGAAGTCCCACAGTTTTTTAAACCAAAAGAAAAAATATTGATCGATAACCTTTTATTTTCTTCTCTATATACTGTCTAACACACAGTGTCAGACACACATTCGGAAAACCTAACCAAAAGAGTTGAAGATTAGACCTGTTCTAAATTCTTTGGATGCACTTTGAGTGCCATGATCGCGTTAAAAACGTGTATATGCCTACTCCTGGTCACGAAAACTGCGAGAGAATGACGTTTGAACTTACATGTCCTATTACGAGAGGAGTCTGAGCAGGAGTAAAGCTTGAAAGTATGAGTGGATACATGGCATAATCTCGCAGTTTTCATGACCATCTCGTGCCATTGATAGCCTAGTACACCCACTGGCCAAAAGTATTGCAACATGAATTTGTACGAGACATTGCCTAGACGGATGGCCGCAATTATCAGGTCACGTGGTTACCCGACAAAGTATTGAAGGACTTTGTTTCCGAGCAAGAACAGTAAAAAAGAACATTGACTTCAAAACACAGACACTTTCAAGAAGTCTTAAGTAGTGTAAATAAAATAAAATAAATTATTGTAACACAGTTCTCCAAACTGAACTTTGGTGTGAATTTCAATGTTGCAATACTTATGGCCAGTGAGTGTAGTAGTCCTCTCGAACGTGCTAGTCTCTTACCACTAATCGCAGAAACATTTTTGAATATCAAAGATTAACAATAAATCCTATTTTATGTACGTTTTTTTTAGCCGGCTGTCGTATAGTGACCCCTTATACACGAAGCTTGCTGCCGGAGCGTACGCCTGCTGGGAGGAAGTGGAGAAGGAATCGGGCCTACAGTTGGTATATAAGACCGGCGGCATCAACTTCAGCCGGAAGGGAGGTATAGGTGAAAGCATAGTGGACCGATACGCAGAGTCGATGGATGCAAACGGGATCAAGTATGCTATACAGTGACGGATTACTGACCCATCCCTCCCAACCTCCCCCTCTTTAAAAAAAACAAACACATAAAAAAACAAGTATAAACAAAATATTAATGAATAAATAAATAATTAACAAATAACAAAAATAATAATTAAATACACTGTAAAAATGGTGTTTAGAATGTTAACACATTTCCATACACTTATTTATACCCACTTTTTCTCATATTTAGCCTAAAACATGTTTAGATTGGGTTTTTTTGTGATGTGTGTTTGGATGCTAAATATCATATGAACAGTTGTCAAAAAGCTAAGCACGTTTAGCTTTGTGACATGTACAGAGGATGGCCGTTTAGTATTTAAACGTATATCCTAAACGCGTTTATTTTGTGTTTGTGTTTAATTTTAAACACCGTTTTTACAGTGTCATGGGCGGATCCAGAACATTTTTAGGGGGGCTGAGAATCAAAAACAATTATTTTTCAGTACTACAAAAATTACAATGAAATAATCAAATGGAGAGAAAAACAAAGCACAGTGAGGGGGAAATGAGAGACAAGGGGAATACCTTACCGTTTGTTTGTTTATCCCGCACACTGTGGGAATGGGAGTGCATTCTCCCCTCCCCTCCCTCTCTCTCTCTCTTTTTCTCTCCTTTTATTTTTTTACGATTTTGGGGAGGGGGCTACAGCCCCCTTAGATCCGCCAATGAGTGTAAATAAAAAATTCGCACATGTAGTATGCTATGACTGTAGTGGCCGATCCAGCTCATCGAAATTCCCCACCCCAAGGGAAATAAATAAAAAATACGCCCAATAATGCTGTATGTCGTGGAGCCGGTGGGGAGACACAAATAACCGCTTATTACAAGTTAAGATAGTTCTGACAGTAGTCCAACTAGAAGGGTTCCGTTTCGCGCCTTTTTCTTTTTTCGGTTATAACTGTTCGGTTATAAGCTTTAATATCTCTCAAAATTTTGTTTCTCCAAAGATACGAGCAGCTTGATGGTTTGGGTCTCCACGAACGATACCCCCAGTTCAACGCGAGTAAAAACTACCGAGCGGTGTTTCAGAAAGACAGTGGGTTGGTTGACGCGGCTCTCGGTAATGCCGTACATATCCAGCTGGCAAGAAAGCACGGCGCCACCGTCCTAGACGAGACCAAAGTTGAAGGAATCGAGAGAACCAAGGCGGGTTCGTTCCTGGTAAGTATAGCTCTTTATCACGGTTCGGCCATTTTTCTTCAATATAAATGAACATGAACAAACCGAGGCTGGAGTGAAAATAGTCTGGTTCCTTATATGCATTGATGATTAGTGCTATAATCGTACTTGCATACAGGGAACCTGATGCTACCAAAGGGTGATACGACCAAAACGTCAAGTTACTTCCATGGAGTTCCTTGTCAGTAATGAGGTAGACGCTGTTCTAGTTCCTGCAATGTTCTTATAACCAGTGGTGTAACTATAGGGTCCAATTTTCAGGGGGGAACTAGGGGGTGCACCACTTTTTCTACGGGGCACGGTCAATGATTGAACATTTTGTATCCTGCAGCCTCAAATGGGGACCTATTTTTTTCCGAAATTCTGAATGGGGGGGCACAGACCTCGGCAGGGGGGCACGTCCCCCCCCCCCCATAGTTACGCCACTGCGTATAACCAGGATTTATTTTGGCCGGGGGTTAAGTTCATACATTTATAGAGTAACGTGAACACGTGATGTAGCCATCTAGAAGCTTTGCGATTTTAACGATTTTGGATCTCCAAAAATCGTTCAGAGGAAAAAAATGTATTTACATGAAATGAATGGGAAAAGACAAATATACTATAAATAAATATATTTATACATTTATATATACATAAATACATTTATACAAAAAAGGAGTTCGTTCGTTCGCACCCCCTCCCCCTCCCCCCGCCTCCAGTGAATCACCATGCAACAAATCCTGTACTTCACGCCGTCAGAGGTACTTTTCAACATCCAGGCATGCAACGTTTCAGCTGATGCTGATTTCCTCTTTTTTCTTTAATAATAGTGCTATAGAAAACTGAAAAACACTGTACAAAGTTTCGTGTGCTCGGCCATTTCCTCTTTTTTTGCAATTACAAAGTTACATGTCTGTGGGGTGCCATGGTCGAGCGGTTTAGTGCATCAGATTTGTGTTCTGATGGCTGAGTTGTCAGAGTGTGTGGGTTCGAAGCCTTGCCGCTTGTGTCCTTGAGCAAGACACTTTACCATAATTGCTGCGAGGGCCGAATTGAACCCAGCCACTGGGGATGTACAAGCAAGTGCATGCTAGTGTCGGTCCCAAGCCCGGATAAATGGGAGGGTTGCGTCAGGAAGGGCATCCGGCGTAAAACCTATGCCAAATCAAATATGCGGATCATGATCCGCTGTGGCGACCCCTAACGGGAGCAGCCGAAAGAGGACAACAACAAAGTTACATGTCTGAACATCTTAATGTAAGGTATCTTATATCCATCATGACTTTTTTTTTGCTGATTCTACCGGGCCACATGCTCACAATAAGTTACTTCTTGTTCTCTCGGGAAGGGTTTAAATAATTTACTGTCCGTTCAATATAGGTTACTACCAACCGTGGAACTTTCCAATGTAGGCGGGTGGTCATCGCGGCCGGGGCGTGGGCGAACGCGGTGCTCCAGTCGGTTGGAGTTCGCCTACCACTCACGGTGACGCAGGAACAAGTCGTCTATCTCGCCACGCCAAACCTTAAGGAATTCACAAAGAGCAAGTAAGTTTACAACTCATTTCTGTATCACGAGAAACTTCAATTTGACAATTAACTATTGCACGCTGATCGAATTTTATGGATTCGGTCAGGCTTATATAATTTGCTTAATAACACTATAGCTTATAATTTTATAGTCTTGAGTGGAATAGAGTACCGATATAGTAGGACAGATACTTTTGAATTTCATCAATAAAAGCAAATGTACCCACTGGTATATAGGATTCTAGCCGGCCTGTTGTCATTGGGCAAACTCGGTGGTCGAGAGGTTAAGACGTCTGCACTATAAAGCAGGAGGTCGTGGGTTCGAATCCAGTGCTTTACAGACAGTGTGAAACTTTAAACATCTGCTAAATGTCCTTTTTAGCTTCCCTATTTGGATATATCACTCGGATGATGGCGACCTCTATGGTATGCCAATTCACGGCAACTCTGGTGTCAAGATCGGCGTGGATGTTGGGGGCGAAGTAGTGACAGCAGAAACTCGGACATACATCACAAACCAAAAACGGCTCAGGCAGTGCATTGAATTCTCAAGGGAGCACATTCCAAGGGTAAGTTTTTTTTCGGAGACAGGGTCTCTCAGGCCAGCGGGATCGTGTTGGTGGGATCGTGCACCCACCACCCATAAAAAGCTCCGTGCCCCGTACGACCTGATGTTTGTTTTATGAGATTATATACAAATTTGAGGACATACACTTTATGATAAACAGCTCGGCGCATGAATTCCTCACTATTTAGTGGGGTGCGCCCCCATAGTAATTCCACTGTATAGTCCGTTTGTTTTCAGTCCATTCTTTGGTCATTCATTGGTTCATGTGCTCTGTGTACGTGGACTAATGAGTGACCTTCTTTTGCCTCTGAACCAGGGCGCCCTTCAGTTTGTATATACACTGAAACCGTAGTACACGAAGGTGAAAGTCCAACATGGACTAGTAATGTTGGCAAAACTGCTTTTAAAGATGGACTACAACGAGAACTCTCACATTAAATTGACTATCGAACCTTGTTTATGTTGTGTTCAGGTAACAATTTATTGTTGTGGTCATGTTTTTCTCTTTATAATTTTGTTGCAATTTGACCGAAAAAATTAGACCCCGCTTCTTCGATTTTTGAAATTTCCCGCCCTGCACTGGTTCCCGACAAAGACCCATTGAAAATCCACTATGAAATCCACGATATAGTACCAGCGGACTTGTAAACCAGCGAAAAGGGATGACGTATAACCCATGAGCACCCGAGAGTAAACAGAAGACGCCATGTTACTTCCGTGTATATTATACATGCGTTTTCATGCGTCAGCAGAGGCATGAAGTTTTTATGAAGCTTTTTTTCGACGTTGTTGTGTAACAGTTATATAATGCCGACTTCATGTGTTGTTGGTGGATGCACTAGAAATAGTATTAAGAATCCAGAGACTCATTTTTTTCAATTTCCGCGGGATCCTGCGATATCAAAGGAATGGGTGAAGTTCGTGAATAATACACGAAAGGATTTCACCTTCATGCCAAAATTCCTGGATCCGCCCCTGCTGATATTTGCCTGTTTTTATCACTTTATCTGGCTCCCATGTATTTAATCTTTTATAATCTTTGCTATTGTTACTTTAGGTTATTTTATTATATTTAAAGGGCCTGGGAGCATTTTATTCAAATGGATTTGGTGCTATATACATGTCTTTTATATTTTTTTATTATTAATATTTGATTGAAGACAGAATGACATGGCCTGTACACATTTATTGTTATTCTATTATTGTATTTTACAATTTATTGCCACTACACTCAGAACAAGTTTTAAGTTACATGAGATTTACCAACATGAGATTTACAATATTAGTCTTTGTCACACTTCTCCCTTTTGTGATGCAAAGCCAAAAAACCTAATTGAATTAGCTTTAATCCAAGAAAATCTGAACCTGCTCAGCAGTAGAGTTATAATGCTGATTGTAAGTTTTTTCCTTGGAAAAGAGCAGCAAGTGTGAAACGAATTTCAAAGGATTTCCAGTTCGGTTTAACAGAACAATGGCCAAGTTCCAAACAAGTATGTACAGGATTTTGATTAAGTTGTTTTCGTCATCAAGAGGCAACTTTTTTAATTTTGATATTTTAACCTCAAAAATAAACTCAATTGTTGGTTGCAAATACATACATATTTTGTCTTGTCATTTATTCTAAAGTACTAAGGTCTTGTAAAATTTTCAGTTCTTGGCATCTTTCTGCCATACCGAATTTGTAATGTTTTTACCATAGTGTATTGTTGGCAACATAAAACAAGTTTATTTCACATTAGTGCTAAATTAATCAACTTCCCCCCCCCACCCAAAAAAGACACAAAATGAAATACACACGTAATTGATTCTGCCATTGATAATGGTTTATGAACGCACAAAATAATTTGTAACTCCTCCAGATCATTATAACTAGGGAAGAATGTTACCAATTTAAAAATAAAACAAAGCAAATCGGCCTAATCCAGTGGTGGATACGAAAATCCTTTGTACTGTCCATCAGGGTTTGGGAACGTCCTGCGGATTGCGTCCATTACACATGATGGCAGTGGCACCCGGTTGAAACGGCCAAGATAACCCCAACACCACCTCACCACTTGCCGATATGCAACATGGTGATATTTTCTGTAAAACAAAACAAAACAAAAAAATCAGACAAAATTATAAACATAAGATTTGCATGGTGGAGTATCGATATTGTTTACGTTAACACCATGTGAAACTGAAATGCTATAAAACTATAACCATACCAAAAGGCAATCATGATCAAAAGTAAACAATTACATACATGTAATGCATGTACAATAAGATATAGATGCACGTGGGTCAACCAAGGTCATATTCAGTTGTGTGCGGTTACTCTGAAGTAAACACCGGTGCTCATTCTGGTCAATCAAAAGTAATCTGCTTGATATGCAGATCATTCAAAACTGACATTGCTCTAAAATATTAATTGAAATTGATGGTGCATTGGCTTTGTACATTCAGTCAACACTCAAATCACTTACTGGTCAAGCGTTCCTTCAACTGCATCTCTGCCATAGTATGCTCTGTACTGAAGATACGCTGTTGCAAGCACTCATGGGTGGAGGCAGATCGCATCAAACCAATCATGGATGGTAAGGCACTGGTTGGGATCATCCACGTTGATGTCCAGCTGCCGCATCATGTTCTCTGTCTTCTCAACTTCTTTGCAACATATACAGTTTGCGAGCAAAGGCTGAAGAACACAATGTCCACACGAACACCTATTACAAAAAAAACAAGTTTGGAAAATATAATTTTAGTAACTTTGTCATTGGGGTTGCACTACTTAAAAATTGATCTTGAAATACATCCCCCATGAACTGATCAAGGACAGGTACATCACGAAGGAATACATTTTTCCATGGGCAGATCAAACATTTTTATTGTGCAGGGGGCTACAACCTTTGATTTGAAGGGAAAGACTAAATGTCAATTATGCTTAAAGCATGATGGTAAAAGATCATGATTTTATTTGAATTTTGAGCAGTGATTACTTTCCCATCATGTCTTCATAAATACTGGCTAATATTGCCAACAAATCATAAAACGCAAGACATAGTAATTACCCCCAAATTTCCACTGTACATGTATTGTACACATGTACATGTACATGTACTAGTACTACATTATGTACCTTGGGTCTCCATCATGTTCGTTCATGTTTTTGTCAAGTATAGCCTACAACTATTGTTGTACAGCAGAAACGAATTGATCAAACGAAGCATCATTCAGTATTTCATTCATGAATCATTTTGTGGGCTTACCAGTCTGTGTTTAGCCGTCTATCATCAGGATTTGGTTCGTCGTCTTCGGCCTGACGATCACCGTCACCGGGCTGGTCAACTGCAGGCGCCGCAAGTGGCTCGAACCGGTATGGTTCAGCGCCACGTACTTCGACTTCTTCGTCATCGTCTTCGCCTTCTCTCTCGTCTGGGAGCTCCCTCATCGCTAGAGCTGACATCACTATCCTCAGAAGTGCCTATATGAAACTCCTCTTCCTCATCTATACTGTGATCTTCCCAATATTCGCTGCTATCGGACATTTTCGCTGTTTTTCGGTCTAGAAGATGTCGCTTGTCCGCTGTTGTTCCGCATTGCATGTATGGTAAATGCATACAGTACACACGATCGACTGTTGTGCGTGGGGGTAACAAAGCGTCATGGTGCTACGTCACACACGAAGTATGAATTATTCATGAGTTGAGGGCTTTTGGTGAAACTGGGCTTTTCTGGGTCGTAGAACGCCGATCAAATGGATTTTTTTTTTGCATGAAGGAACAAGTTTTATTGAATAATAATAATATGTTAGTAATCATTACACATTTCTCGAACGAAAACAGCAACACAGCACTTATCATTATTCCGTTGTAGTCAATCTTTAAGAGTACGATTACTGTCGTTGAATCAAGATAAACATTAAACTACAATCAATTCCTGTGAAAGTGTCAGCTCAATGTGGAATCTAACTTACGAAAAAAAAAATTACAATATTTTTTTACAGAAAATACCTGGAGCAGAATGATTGGTTTATATCTTTAACCAACTTCACATTGAGTTAGCTTTCAGATAACAGTTTGGTATTTTTTATGCAGCTATTTACCAATGTTGTACCTTCTCTTTAAAGGGACAAGATCGTCATGATCAGAGCAGACTTTTGTCAGGGCATGGAATCGGTGTCATAGTTTTGTTATTATGCTCATCAATGGTAGTTACTTATGCAGCAGCCATGTTAATTTATTGTACTCTGTTATCTAGGATAGCGCGCGGTCACCGTGTTCATCTAAAACTAGGACACCGATTCCATGCCCTGTCGAAAGTCTGCTCTGATTGTAACGATATTGTCCCTTTAAGTTATTAAAAAAAGTACCAAATATTTCAACAATTAAATAATAAAAGAATAAACTGTAGTTTTCTGTGGTCTTTTTTTTCTGCAGTCTGTGGGCCCTATTCTGTACACAAAAACTTGCCTTTACACCATGCCACCTGACCGCCATTTTGTGATTGACACATGCCAGCGAACCAATCACCCCGATGTTGCAATATGCTGCGGGGCTGGCCACGCCTTCAAGTAAGTACACAGATTGTGATTAGATCAAGACAGGCCAGAATATGTGTTAGTTTATATCGAGATCGGGCTAGCCTCATAAATCTAGTATTGACAGGATACCGAATACATAAAGTATTGCCCATTATATCTGCATGCAGATTTGAAGTGGATGCACATGAATTATATGCGGGTATTAGGAAGTAAATATTAATATTAACAGTTGAAAAAAAAATGAGGGTAGGTTTAAAAAGTATTAAAAACTGACACTAGAAAATCCCACGATTGCATGTTTTATCCCACTCACAGTGAAGCCCAGCCACAATTCTTTAAACTTTAAAGAACTATCCCCAAAACTGATCCCAGTTCGACTTGTATCAAACATCCCTTGAAATATTTCCACATGAGGTGCTTTCAGTTCAGTCAAACTATCGTAACAATATTCCCCAAGTAAATTTCCGATTCCGTGAGACGTAAATTCCATATTAGAATGAATATAGGCTAAAACATAGAAATGTATTTTTACTATGTTTTCTCGTAAATGACACAATGAATGAAGCTGCAGTTATCTTTGTTCCCTCCTTCCAAAAATTGATCTATCTATTGGGCCACTCACTGGCCAAAAGTATTGCAACATGAATTTGTACGAGACATTGCCTAGACGGATGGCCGCAATTATCAGGTCACGTGGTTACCCGACAAAGTATTGAAGGACTTTGTTTCCGAGCAAGAACAGTAAAAAAGAACATTGACTTCAAAACACAGGCACTTTCAAGAAGTCTTAAGTAGTGTAAATAAAATAAAATAAATTATTGTAACATAGTTCTCCAAACTGAACTTTGGTGTGAATTTCAATGTTGCAATACGTATGGCCAGTGAGTGTACATAATTAGTTTCACTTGTGATTTCGTTATTATTTTTTTAATGAAATGCTACATTTTGCATTGTTTATTCTTCTTCAGGTTCGCCAGCGTTCTTGGGCGGGTCCTGAGCGAGTTGGCCATAGATGGCCGCACGGAGTACGACATATCGGGCTTCAGTCTTGGCCGTAAAGCCCTGACGGACCCGAATTTTAAACCGCTCTTCCAGCTCGGGATAACCAAACTAGAGGAAGCTAAACTGTGATTCTTTGAACGTTCGGTGTAATTGTTTAAGCGAACAGCTGAGTTGATGGTCGGTCAAAACTCATGTACATTGATTTTAAATCACTAGTTAAAAAAGTGCGTATTGCCATATTGACCAGATTATAAAATTTATAACGAAAATAATATAATCTTTAAGTATGGTGTAAAGTTGGAACAAGTATCAATCATCCTGAGAATTTATTCTGTCTGAAATGTTTTAATCTTAGAGAAAAAAAGGTAATTGCTGTGTCGAATTAACAAAAAGTTGCCCTAACAGGAAAACACAAAAACATGAAACAGATTTTCATCGTGTTCTCCATTGTGTTGAAACTGTCAAAGGGTCAAAGGTTAGTTGATGATAAATTTCTTGAAATGTACGTATATTCTTTGAACAATTAGATGGCAACTGAACGTGTATCTCCAAATACAATGTTGTGTTTTCACTTTTAAAAAATTGGTATCACTATAGATTTATGTAGATTTACAGAAAAAACGGTCACATCACTGGTGGTTTCCAAGGGGTCAAAGAGGGAAAGTTATTGACTGTTATTCATGTTAATGTCAACCCCTTGTATGAACACGACTTATGCTACCATGAATCCGCATCTGTGTAAAATGAATATGACGTTTATTTGTGATTGTACAATTTTCCGGTTTGACACACAAAGCATTATACTGCCGAAGTCAAATCCTCTGATTGCCAATACGTTAAAGAGACACAACTATTTTCCCTTCCAGCCTCGTCTAAAGTGGATTTGTTTGGACGGGGGAAAAGATGGCTGCAGCTTTATGAAGGTGTATACCATTACATCACATGAACACGATTGTCTGATTCCCTTTTATACATTTACGATTATAGCATTGATTTCCAATACGTTAAAGGGGCCAGACCATTTACCCTTCCAGCCTCAGTTTGGTCACAAAGATTTGTATGGAGGAAAACATGGCTGCAGTGTGACAAATTGAAATGAATGGAGAAAATACTCTCTAAAAATATGAAAGTAAAATCAACTTTTTAACGTACAGACTCCTACTTGCTTGAAGGGATGTTTTTATGATTTGTTTGTTTTCTGTACAATAGAATTTATCTGTGGTTTTCTGTAAAATAAAATTTATCTGTGATTTTTTTCATATCAAATTGGGATTAGTTGACCTAAACTCACTGGCTTTGGATTTGTTTTATGCGGGTATGAAATTGCATTTTCTGCTAAAAATAATGTGCAGGTTTTTTTTTTTCGTGCAGTTCGAGGGTTGGTATAGGTCATGTGCCTGTTCTCCCACCGTTACAAGACATCACATGTGAACATAGAAAAAAAACATGTACACTGAATAATCACCGTCTAAGAAAAATGAATAAAGGTAATACCTCTAATAGATCACATGACTTCTATTAAAACTAGTGATTCTTTGTATTTACTTTAGGTCTATAGTTACATATTGAAATGCTGGTATGATTGTGTTGAGACTCATTTGAATATTGGACTGGTGTGGATGAGTGCACTATATACATACACGGAATCGGATATCTGGACCATCAATTAGCGCAAATAACACGCAAATGGCATATCAGTAAAAGTGAACCAACGTGATATGAATCAAACTGTTATTTAAAAATATATATTGGCTGCGCTTCCATGAAATTAAATACGCAATATACACACTGCAAAATGTAATGCAGTGTGTCGTATCTCACGGATGGTTTTAGAAGACTCGAAAGGCACATCAACCAACATACCTGAATATCAACGGCTTTTTGAAATCGCAAACATTCGATAAATATTATCGTCTGCTTTAACAAGTTAACCATGGCAACCTGTGTGTCTCATCAGTGGACAAAAGTGGCTTTACTTGCCACCGTGGTGATATGTTGTCGTCCATGTTCCACGCAAGCATCGAATATTCTGTTCATGTCAGGATTGGGAGGTCCAGGGAGTCATTTCTACACCGGTTCTATCATTGCAGAGACGCTGGTCAAGCGTGGACACGATGTCACTTTCCTAATAAGTGATGTATTTGGCTACCGGGCCATCAGCAGTCTGGCTGAACTCTTCAAATTTGAAATGTTCCCATCCACGATTAGCAAGAGCGATATGCGGAAAGGGTTGGCATCCTACGGTTCGTCGAGTCTAAAAGGCGAGCTGACAGGCATTTGGGGTTTCTTAAAACTCTGGTTGTTCGCCTCGGACGCCGCTACAGACACGGGTGGTATCAAATCCGTCGGTATCAATTCATTCTTCGCTGCAGAGTGCAACTCCTTGCTCTCTGATGGATCCCTGATGAAGAAGCTAGAGAATGCCAAGTTCGACATGGTTGTTGGCGACGTCTTGTGCCCTTGCTATATACTGTTAGCGCAGAAGCTTAATCTTAGATATGTGAACGTGATGAACGGTCTTCTCATGCCCATGGCGCACGGTAGGCTCGCTGGTTTACCGAGCAACCCAGCATTCATTCCCGAGATGATGACACATTACACAGACCAGATGAACATTTTCCAACGGTTCGTGAATGTCCTCGCCTACGGTATGAGTGCGTTTCTCTACGACTACTCCTTCTTGGGGCCGTTTGAGAGTCTTAAGGCGAAACATGGGATTCGACCGGAGATGAGTGTTTTTGAGTCACTGGGCCGAGCCGAAATTTGGTTGATGAACTCCGACTTTACGACTGACTATCCGCGATCGCTAACACCCAATGTTGTTTTAATTGGGGGACTTACGACATCACCGGGAAAACCCTTAGATTCGGTAAGTGAACATAAAGTGTTTGAGTGTCCGTTGTGATTCAAAGAATCTATAACATTATTGTCTTATTTCATCGTTTCCCCTCTATTTCCACAAATTTGTCAAGGGAGGGGCGGTGAACAACATTTTGAAAAAGAAAGAATTCCCCAGAAAATTTTCAATCGGAAAACATTTTAATTGAGGTTGCAGAATCCATTTAAATATTAAATATGGAGTTAAATATTTTGCTGTGGGCATTTGTTTTGTTTAAAAAACCTACACCACCTATTGTTTAAAAAACTTACACCACCTATTGTTTAAAAAACCTACACCACCTATTGTTTAAAAAACCTACACCACCTATTGTTTAAAAAACCTACACCACCTATTGTTTAAAAAACCTACACCACCTATTGTTTAAAATACCTACACCACCTATTGTTTAAAAACCTAAACCACCTATTGTTTAAAAAACCTACACCACCTATTGTTTAAAATACCTCCACCACCTATTGTTTAAAATACCTACACCACCTATTGTTTAAAATACCTACACCACCTATTGTTTAAAATACCTACACCACCTATTGTTTAAAATACCTACACCACCTATTGTTTAAAAAACCTACTGGCACCACCTATTGTTTAAAAAACCTACTGGCACCACCTATTGTTTAAAAAACCTAAACCACCTATTGTTTAAAAAACCTACACCACCTATTGTTTAAAATAGCTACACCACCTATTGTTTAAAAAACCTACACCACATATTGTTTAAAATACCTACACCACCTATTGTTTAAAATACCTACACCACCTATTGTTTAAAAAACCTACACCACCTATTGTTTAAAATACCAACACCACCTATTGTTCTCTTTATTGTTGGACTTAAACGTTTTAAGGCATCTTCCATTTGCAGTCAACACATTTGTCAACTGAGGACATTTTCAAACAATAACCACCATCTGAGGACCCATTTCGCCTCTTTGTTATAAGTCCTATAGGTTTACATCATAATAAACAAACGCACGCGAAACGGGCCCGGGGGGGGGGGGGGATGGGATGGGGGTACTGAGCTCACTCCTCCATTTGCTCCAAAAGTGTATACTGGCTTGATACTAAATTATGTGGGTACAAAAATTATCACAAACAGGAGTTGGCGAGTTTCATGGATGGATCTGGTGAACACGGCGTGGTTGTGTTTACTATCAGCTCCTACTTCAGTACAATGAATGACTCCAAGCGTGAGGAACTAGCGACGGCCTTAGCGCGGCTACCGCAGCGGGTGGTGTGGAAGTTCGAGGGGGAGCCCCCGTCCACTCTGGGTGACAACACAAAGCTGGTGAAATGGCTACCGCAAAATGACTTGCTCGGTAAGTGATGGGTGGATACGATTTCCAATTCCAACGACTGTCCCTGAACTTAACCCCGTGCTAACCCCCCCCCCCTCTCGGGTGTGAAACATTCGGGTTAAATATAAATAAATTAAACTTAAGAATAAAAAGTTGAACTTTTTTGGGGAAATCCTTCAACAGTTAAAACTTTATTTTGTGAAAGTAATATATAAAGAGAGAGGGGGGGGGGTAATCCTCCCAGATAAAGGTATTTTAAAAATCTACATTTACTTAAGGGGGTCCTGGGAGGGGAGGGCCCAACGATTTTTCCAAAGTCGTATGACCCAACGCAAATCGGCTAATCGACAACTATAGCTATCAGAAGTTTGTTGAACAATTTTGGGGGTTTACCCTAATCCTTTACGGAGAAAATAGTTAAAATGCATTCGAATTTGTCTATTCATTCTATAATGTTAAAGTGGATCATCAGCTGATGATTTGAATTGTTATTCACGTTTTCTCGAAAATTTCAAGACGGAATAACTTCAATTCTCAGAGAGTTTGGTACCATTAACTTTTATAGACACTAATTAAGCTTTTAGATACTAAATCGCTCAGTTTCTTTTGGGATAATTACCAATGGTACAAAACCCCTTATAATAGGGTTCCTCTCATTTCCTCTTTCCGTAGCTCACCCTAAAACCAAGGCAATGATCAGCCACTCGGGACTGAACGGAGTCTACGAAGCGATCTACCACGGCGTACCAATCGTTGGTATGCCGCTCGTTGGCGATCAGTTTGATGTTCTTGTTAAGCTCGAGTCTCGGAACTTGGCGAAACGAGTGGATATTAGCACTGTGACGGAGGAGATTTTCCATGACGCCATTGTTCAAGTTCTGGAGGATAAACGGTAAGAGCATTTGACTGTGGACACGCAGCGGAGGATGAGCGCGAGAGACACATCGAAATAATACTAGTTAGGGGGCCTACTACTCAAAACAATTTAGGGAACACCGGAATAATCTCAGTTAAAGCAAGATCATTTATTTCAGATAAACACAATGTTTCACAGAATTGATGAGAAACAACTGCACAATGAAACAGATGATTAAAGGATGCATGTAGTGATTACACATTTCATGACATGACTACTGAAAGAGAGAGGGGGTTGCAAATGAAAATCCCGGTTCATGGAACATTTCAAACCTATTTGATGTTAAAAAATCCGGTGTTCCCTAAATTGTTTTGAGTAGTATATAAAAACTGATATAAGAAAATCAAATAGAAGTCATTGATACTAGCCTAGGTTATAATTATTTCAGCAGCCCTTCAAAGTTTAAATATTAAACAAAACATTGTTTGCCATTCTACAAAAACAAGTAAAGGTACCAGTATATTTTGCTAAAATATCACTGATTTCCATCGTACGACTTATCAAGAAATCTGAAGAAGAACTTCGCACGAGTGATATAGTTTTGTATAGGCCAACTTTTGATCGTTAGCAGTGGCGTAGTCAGGATTTTCAGAGTGGGGAGCAAATATTTACCGGCACAAAACTCAAACTAGAAATTCAGAGTTTGTGAACAAACTCAAGGTGTTCGGAAGTGACGGTAATTGATGTCCTCATCAATTGGGATCATTGTTAAAATGTGACTTAAGATTGTTTTCAAAAGTAAGTTGCCTTACTCATTTCAAAGAAATAGCTTTTCGGTATTGGCTTTTTCAACAGCCCTTTCCATTCGTACAAAAATGACACTGCAGTATTAAGTTAATACGATCTATGGTTTTAGAAATATTGTAGCGCATCCGTTATTGGCTTAAACGCCCAACCACACATCTATAAAATATATTTTATCCTGCAAGAGCTTTAGCCTGTGACACCGCAAACGTCCCCGTGAAGACCGCCAGCTGTTTTCCAGTAGATAACGATCTCAGTCTCTGCGGTTTGTAAACAATGGGCCCCAGAACCACGAGTGTCTGGTGTGTGTTAAGTCAATGGGATTTTGGCCCAGAAAAGGAATTTTGAAGAAAAAACAAATCAAAACTTTGACCTTCCGGTACGACCGGAAGCAAATGTCAGACGATTTTGACGTTAACTTTTCAAATGTTGCCTAAGCCTTGATCTATCAGATCCCAGATTATGAACATCATAGCTTTAGTATATTTTGATATACAGTCGATAGCAAATGGTCATTTTTAAAACTTAAATGGCTTGTAATTTGATACCTGATGACGTTACGTAACAACTTCTAGATTCATCTACATGATAAGGTCTTTATATGTGTGAAGTTTCAAGGTTGTGTGAAATTGTTAACTTGCACTTTAGATGTAGAGAAGAGTTAAGGAGAAGGAGAAGGAGAAGTAAAAAAAAACAAAAAAACGGAACAATAACAATAGTTGTTCGGCTGAAAAGCCGAACACCTAATGAACCGACAAATTATGTCAATCTTTAGCAGCGTTCAGAATTGTGAATTTACCAACAAGTAGGGGCGCCCCCTGCCCTCCCTTTGGCTACGGGGCACGCCACTGATCGTTGGTTATTTGAGGCCCTACTCAATGGGTGCGTTCGAGTAGCTTCCCCGGGTCTGACTCCGGAGTATTCGAGTAGGTCTTACGTCATTGCCAGGGCTTACCTGGGTCAGCCTCAAGTAACCTGCTCGCGAAGCAGGTCACTTGAGGCAGACCCGGTAAGTGACGTCACTTTGAGAATGTTCTGAATGGCCGCCATCTTTGTTTTCAGTGCAGCGATTTCGTTAATTTTTTTACATATATTTTCAACCCTTAAACAATGAATCTGAGTAGAGACTGTTCTTATACGAGAAGATGTGTTGTTTTGTACGAACCTGAGAAGTAATACGCGATCATTAGTTCCTTTTTTACCCGGGAAAAAATCATTTTGCGATCGTTTCTTTGTAAATATTTTGTTTATACAAAGTCCGTGTGACCTTTGACATCCTTCACATCGCTTTAACGACCACAATACGGCGAACATTCACCCGTGTGGCGTACTTGGGTTACCTCGGGGAAGCTACTCGAACGCACCCAATAAATGAGAGCCCTCAGAAACTTTTCACCAAATAGTTTTATCTCATATTTTTCAAGGGCACACGTGGAGTCAGGTTGGGGACACCACGTTAAAACATTCTGGAAGATATAGCTAGGCCTACTTTATACTTACGGTGCATTGCAAGTGTAGGCCTATACATTCCACCATTATCCAAATGTACATCATTGCTAGAGTTGGACAGCGTTCAATCACATCAAACCAGTCATGTAGAACATACCGAGATATACTCATGTTCTAGACTCACTATTTCTCGTATGATGCATACAGGTATAAGGAAAGCGCCAAGAAGTGGTCACGAATCTTCAGAGATCAACCCACAACACCAAGGGAGAGAGCCGCTGATTGGATAGAGCTTGTCATCAAACATGGCGGCGCCCATCTCCGACCCAAATCGCTTGATTTAAACTTTTTCCAACTGAATTCCATCGATGTCATTCTGTTTCTGGCCGCCGTTGTGTTTGTGTGGGCTTGCGTCACATATTACGTCATGCGTACGGTGTGTCGTTTGACATGCTGTCGAAATAAGAGCGGGAAACCCAAAAAGGAGTAGGTCTAGTTTGTACCCATGCAGTCGAGTATGAAAGGCTAATTAGCATGTGCACAAGATAAGCATGCTTTGGCCAATTATTGATGGAATTTCATTAAGACATATTTGGGGTAGTTTGTATTCATAGTAAATTTAAGTTTTAATAAAAGTTCGCTGCGCGGTTAACAAAAGGATAAAGATCGTGGTCACGGGGGATAAAAGACCGTTCAGGCAAAATTTTCGTTTAGTAAAATTATTTCCAAACATTATTTCCGTCTTCATGAACTGAAAAATCCACGTTTGACAGAATGAATTACAAAAATCTGAATACATTTTCTTTATTTTCTCGTTAAGGGTCAACGACATAATGCAATAGTCTGAACCTACACACTTTAATCAAAAGTGTACATTAATAACATACATCATGATTCAGAGCATACTGATCGAAACGTCGAGTTATAACCTTCGGTTCTTTTCAGAATTACTACTCAATAGAGAATTTCACAAGTTGTCAGCGCAATTAGTCTTACTTATCCTCTTCACCGTGCAAAGCTACAAGTTTTACCTACGATTTTAAAAGGAAGGTAGAACATTGGCCGACGGTATTACCTGATGTAACGGGCGATTACTGTAGTAATTTTGCCAACATTACTAATGGTAGAGCTTCGACGAGAGATGATATTTGTATTAAATGTTAGTGAAAATACCAAATAAAATATCTAAAGACGGCCATTTTGAATAGATTTCCTTTAGTTACCAACCCGTATTTTGTTGTTTAGCAACAATAGATGCAATATTAATCCTGTAGTCACATGACCTCCAAGCGTGCTTCGTAAAAACCAGAAGAGATATCTGGTATTATAATGATCGTATGTTATGGCATACATTTTCAGAGGACAGGCTACTAAAGTAATTGGGAGAATACAATCATTTGTATATCCTTATCCTATAGCAAAAAGTGGTTTTCTGTTAAATTGAATGGTTTTGTTGTCCTTATACTTTTAAATCTTTCGTCAGAAAATGGTGACAAATTTAAAACATTTTGACTTCAGAGAAATATTCATGAGAATTATTGAGTCATTTATAATGATAACAATATATATTAGATCATTATTAGATCATGCAAATTCTTTTTAAAAGTAATGTTACAAAATGTTATTCTTTAAAAATATAACAATTTATATTGATATAAACAAAATATTATTACACAATATCAAGATACGATATTTTCAAAAGGCAATTAAGAATAGATTTGATTGAATACAATGATTTTGTACAATATGGCAACTAACTCACGGAATTTAAAAACGCATCATCCCAATATTTCACATATTTTTCAACAGCAGATTATTGCAGTGAGAAATAAGAACATAGGTTAACAATTCATGAGCGCAAATTTTCACATCATACTGACACAATGAAAGTGCTATGTACAATTATAGCTTCAATTTATCACTGCATATAAGTTATACATATTTATTGAGAAATATAAGTTGATGCGTTTTTAAATTCCGTGACTACATTGGTGGAGACGATGCTTGATGTGTATATACTGGAAAACAAAACAAGATGGAAGAAACTTGGCATACGGCGCAAGTGATACTTTTCATGCCACAAATAGCAAATTCCTGATTGTTCCTGCCTCTCCCCTAGTCTCTATACTACTGCCTTTCTCCCATCTACCCCTTGGTAGATGGCTACATCCTCATTAATCGACCAGAAGCGGGGGGAATACATAGGACGTACACTCCTCCCCTAGCCCAAAGATCTGACGTCACGCTTTGAGGCTCATGAATTACGCCAGATGGCAGCCGTACGGCTAGTACCTTGTTTCCCAGAGATTCAACTGTCACCTTGGTTGGTAGCTAGTTAGTACAATCCTCGAAGCATGATGTCAAATCTTCAACACAATGTAAACCCTTGAATGGTGCGTCTGTATTCTTGAAGATAAAGACAGGTGACCAGTCTAACTCCTGCCCAGTTGTGTTGGTCCACCAAACACATGCATATCACCCCTCCCAACACACTCAACATTTTGTTTAAGAATAGTGAAATAAAGTTACAAATAGATTAAAAAATAATAATGGAAGGTCATTGAGGGTTCCAAACCCCCTGCCCCTGGGACAGGTGCGCAACTGCTCTCAACTAGCCCTCTCTTTATACACAGTAAGTTCTTTGAACGTTTTATACTAAACACCTTTGTTCCTTTTATAATAATCATCCATGTTTTTATTGTACTGGCCATTATACATGTTTTTGTTTATTTTTTGTTGTTATGGTTGCAATGGTTATCTACTTTGAATTGAGATATTTCATAAAAATTGTTTTACATAAGCTCTGATTTAACGGTAATTAAAAGGCCAAAAGGAATTGATGACAGCACCCACAATACATTTATTTTGGGACACATTTACTGTAAAACCACGCTTTCAAGATTATTTTCCTTTCCAAAGGCAATTTCATTTTTATTTTAAGTAAATTAATGAAACAGCTACATTTATTCATTCTTTATGTCAGGAATGAACTTTATTGGGCCTTCTCGCTGGTGCATGCAGCATGTAAGCTACAGAGTGTGGTTGTGAGAATTACAGCCTCACTTTCGTATTAACCATGAATAAGGCGAATACATATCTCTCGATTCTTATAAAGTATGGAGGCATTTAGAGAATATCAATAGCGTACACTCCTTAGAACCGACCTGTATGACATTATACACACTACAACAGAAAATCGGGATCACGTTTCCTCAAGATGCTCTTGATTCCCTCAAAGTGAGCAATCTTGTAGTATTCCCCACACTCATCAAAGTAATCAGCAACGCCCTTAGCAACTTCGTCGCTCACCTCGCAGGGCTCCTTGCCCGATGCTTCCGCTGTCATCTGAGGAGACAAGAAATATAAAATTAGTCGCTGGACCTTAAATGGGACCTTAGATCACATGTAAGGATGATTAGACAAAAAAAAATTACATTAAAGGGAAGGTACAACATTGGTAATGTTGGCTAAACTGCTTCTATGAGTATGTTTACTCTCTTTGAATCAAAATATACATTAAAGGGAGGTACAATATTGGTAATGTTGGCAAAACTGCTTCTATGAGTATGCTTACTCTCTTTGAATCAAGATATTCATATTGAAAGATAAATATTAACATGAAGTACAAGGAGAGTGGCAAGTGGTAATGATTGAAGACAATAATTCCATATTTCCCAAGACTTATTTCTGTTCAGTTAGTGATTTCAAACAAGATGGGAAATTCAATTTTTTCGGTCTGAAGTGCTCTTCAATATAAAAACAAAAATGTTTAATGTATTATTTTTAATATATGAATTTTTTTCCCATTCACAAAATCTTTTTTTTCATTATTTGAATTTGAACACTGCTATATTTTTTTACAAAGTGATTTTGTGAAAGAAATATTGACATGAACTAATTTTCTCATAAATGTTTGAACTGAAGTCGTCAAAGGACTGAAGCTGGAAGCTTTAGGGTTGGTGTCATAACATCAATCTTGATCTGCAGAAAGTATGAAGGCACACAAACGACCTTTAATCAAGTGTGTAAGAGCTTAAAGTTTAAAACATGCTTCATCTCCAGTATCCAAGAATAACTGTCTAAACAAATAATCATCATCATCCCACTATTGTAATCAATGGATTGCACCAGTCAGGGCCAGTATTATAAAATAACACTACAAAAGGATCAAAGATTATGTTTGTAAACCTCCCTTTCCAGTTGTATTTCGAGGGGTGTTATCTTGTCGTAATTCAGAGAGGTAAACTCTATTTGGCATGTGATATTTGTCTAGCAATTGATCTGTTACAGTGGGAACCTTAGCCACACACCCATCAGACAACCCATACAGAAGTTTGTGCAACACTGTATCGATGTTCTTTGGTGGACTGTTCGTTAACATTTAAGCAAGGGATTGGATATTATTCCTTTTCATTCCATGAATGTTTAGACATTTTACTAGTAATGTTGTACAATCACTCTATGATGACATCCATTGACAAAACTGCTGATTTTGCCTGCCACCATCCTGTCCTAGAGTATGTTTCTGCCTTAGGTAGCCATTTTATGGAGAGTAAAAAAAAAAAGTCTTGTTCCTGTAAAACTTCTATTGACGACATGGACGATAGATCCCATGACATGGACACTGGTTTGCAAAATTGGCTGTATTTGCAAAGAAAATTTAAAGACTTCTGTACACAAGACAACAGTGAACGATTTCCCCTGTATCGCATCGCAAAATGCGACGTAATTTGGACAATCTGCGATGGAATTTCAAACAATGCATCGCAGATTTTGCAATACAAATTTCGACAGATTTATAAACATTTTTGAAACCATATTCACAAACCTTTCCCGAAATAACGTTTACATGTATCAGATGAAAATCCTATAGGAAAGAAAGAACAGTGAATCCATCCCGGATCCTGTTATACTGTTAATATAATCTAATGCTCCTAAATAATAATAAATCAATCCTTGAAAAGAAAACTAACATAATAACATTCATTTTATCATGGAGGAATGTTCTCTTCCTCCGTGATTTTACATAGTGTATATTGTTCCAGATAAGTAGATGTAGTGTTGTAGCGGGGTAAGCTGCACAGATTTGTTTTGGCCGCATTCAAAGGAAACGGTGAATTTGCGGAAAAGGGGGTTCAGAGAAAAAGAAAGATTTCCCTGAAGTTTGAAGACTAAAAGCGATTTCAGTTAATTTGTTTCCTGATTTCCTTTTCCTTTTTTATTTAATACTTATAAAGAAAGTTATAGTTGCTTTAGAACCCATCTATTAAAGCACTGGCTCTTACTTGGCTGTGAACACTCATTTTTATGGGGTATACTATAGACGCATATTTTGAAAATGCAACACGAACATGTAGGCTTGAAAGGAAAAAAGTGCAGATCCTTTCTTGTATTTTTAGTCATATGAAACGTATTGAAATAAGTCACAATGAGGGTTGCGCTCAGATGATTTGCAAAAAGCATAGCTAGCTTTCAAACTGCAACTGGACGGATGAATAACTTTGAATATGTCTGTTTTTTAATAGAATATGCAGACCGCAACCCTCATTGTGACTTATTTCAATACGTTTCATATGACTATACTATAGACGCATATTTTGAAAATGCAACACAAACATGTAGGCCTAGGCTTGAAAGAAAAAAGTGCAGATCCTTTCTTTTATTTTTGCATTGGATTACATGCAGTGACCTCACGCTGTGTTGGCTACTGAGCGAGATTCAAACTAATTCGCCTTCAAACAAACCTTTGGTGAAGGGTGCGAATTGAAGGGTGATTAACTTGCTTAACTTTTTCTTTACAAACCCCACTCCTATGGGGTTGTCACATACACTGTAATAGAGGACAAATCTGTACGAAAGTGTGGTGTTCTTAATGCAAGCTTGATTATACCACAAAGTAAAGTTACACTCGGCGAAATTCACTTTGAAAAGCACCCGAACATGTCGCAGTCGGTAATTTGTTTTTTGCCTCTGTCTTAGCTATCGATATAATAATGTAAACAAAAAAGAAAATGGACGGAGGACTAACTTTCATGAATGACTGCAATTTGGCGAAAATAGTTACACAGGAGTATTTTTTACCACCTGTGGCTCAATTTCCGGACACTAAAAATTATTATTTCTGGTAAAATTTGGACATTCATATTATGAGCCAAACGACAGTAACGCCTTAAAAAAAAAAAAACCTTTACCTATGCACACTACATACTGTAATTTTAAGCATTTTTAAATTTGCTACACAAAATTCACAGATTGCTATACAAAAAATTATTTTGCTATGCAAATTCATTTTTTGCATCGCAGTTTTGCTATGCAAAATGTTTGAATGAAATCGTTCCCTGGACAAGTCTCTCTAATACCAGAAAAATAGGTAGTAATTTTTGTGGAAGGAAAAAAGTCTTGCTCCTGTTGATGACAATCACGACATGGACCACAAAAATTGAGTATTTTCGAAGAAAATTGCAAGACTTCTGTAAACAATACAACAAAAACAGATTTCTCTTTAACCTGAAACATTGCCGCCCTCTCAAAGTAGTAGAGGTTATCGAAGACGGCAGCAGCGGATTGGCCGACACCGACCACCCCATGGTTGCCCATGACCATGATCTGCTTGTCCTTGAAGTTTCGGGCGAGTCTCTCGCTCTCATCCCCCATGTCACCAGTGCCTCCATACTCACGGTCGTACGCAATCTTACCAAAATATCGCATGCTGGACTGGTGGATCATCTTAAGCCGTGAATCTTTCAAACAGCCTGAAATAACATTAACAGGGGTATGATTTGACAAAAGTAAAAATTCCTGAGAAATGGGTAGTGTGCCAGGTATCCGGGTACCCGACCGAAATGGTCATTACCCGGTTCCATTTTTCGGTTCCAATTACCCGTAAACGACTTTTTAAAATTCAGACTTAACATTTGAGCGGTGCAAACAGAAATCTGTGACTCTTGAACAATGATGCACTTGTACAGACAATTAACTTTAAATTCAAGAGATTACACTCCAATAAAGAAAAGATCGATAGTATGGTATCCTCTGTATTATAAAAGTCAATTTGTTACCATTTACAGTACATGTATTTGTACACCACCGGAGGCATGTTGTCAACAAAAATGAAAACGGGTATGTGGGTATCCGGGTATCCGAAGTTTCCTGATTTCGGGTATCCGGTTACAAAAATATCCGAAAACGCACAGCCCTATAGTGAGCCTGGGTCTCCCTTTGGTCTAGAGGACAAAGCCCCCTGAACCTACTGGATGTTTCATTTTGGATTTACAGACTCTCTACGTCCACACAAACAAGAAACTAGAGGTTTGGACACAATACAGGCTACTGCTTTCTTTCCTCGATGGCTGCTTCTCTTCTTTCAAGGAAATTTTGAGGCAAAATGAGACTTCTGAAATCAGGAAAAATCCTGAGAAATCACATACGTGTAGTAATTCAAGATATAATCAGGCTTCATACATATTTTTCATTTGCTTGGTAACCATTTCTCAGATTTTGTTCTGGCTAAATCAGTCTATTTTATTGTATTGCAGTCCCCTAAATTTGCCTCAATACGCATCCCTTTGGATGGATGATGAATTTGAAAATATATTGCCACATTATTTATAACTACCGTAGTATTAACGTAGGCAAAATTGAGTATTCTTACTCTTTGATTCATGACATACATTAAACAACCAACCTGTGAAAGTTTCTAATTATTACGTTGTGTCATTTGAGAAAACAGTGAAAATGCATTGAAAATGTATTCAGATTATCACCGTTTTATTCTAATTATAAAAAATTAAGGAAAGAGTGATCTGTCCCAAGTTCGAAGAAGAAATTTCACTTTGCTTAAAAGTGACGGCATCTTGTCCAAATCATTTCTAGGGGAAGTGTGATTCCATCATTGATGCTTTCTACGAATAATAATAATAATAATAATGTGTGGACTTATATAGCGCACGTATCCACCAACTGAGTGGTGCTCAAGGCGCATTATATTATTACCCCTGCTCATAAGGCTCATAAATCATTCCTGAAACCATCTCAGCTCCCTGGGGAGTATACAGCTCAATTGCTGCCATTACAGCGCATACAGGGCTAATCAACCAATTATGCCCTCACAGGTACCCATTTAACCCCTGGGTGGAGAGAAGCAATTATGGTTAAGTGTCTTGCTCAAGGACACAAGTGTCACGGCCGGGATTCGAACCCACATTCTGCTGCTAACACCAGAACTTGAGTCCGGTAAGCTAGACCGCTCGGCCACGACACTCCGGTAAGTAAGTTTCACATTATCATTCAACAATTTTGTTATATTTAAATTACCACTCCTATACCTTACCTTTAAGACTGAGGCAGGAATCAGACAACTTTATCACATTATAGGCATATCCCTTTAACCCCTGGGTCCAGTAACCCTAACCACCCAATATCCTGCAAAATCCTCCAAGGGGCAATTTTTGGGGAAAATTCAGTGCTGTTGGAAACTGGTACTTTCACCTCTTCAAATGGGACAAAATTACTACCTGGCAAGAAGTACAGGCCATAAGTGCTGAATATGAAAGACCAACGAAAATGCATGGTGCAATTTGAAGAAAATGGCATGTTTCCAAAAGTGCACTGATGGATTTTGGAGGATTCAGGAAGGTTCCTAGCCAGAATACCTATAGGGGGTTAGGGTTCAGGAAGGTTCCTAGCCAGAATACCTACAGGGGATTAGGGTTCAGGAAGGTCCCTTATCAGAATACCTAGGGGGTAAGGGCTAATGAAACTGTGCTTTATATGAAACTGCATTCCCATTCATAATGAGGAACACCAATCTAACTTATGTGTACATGTACTTCTCAGTTTAAAGGAAAGGTAGGTCTATAAGTATAGATAATTATAGTTAATTAAAAAATGGATGAATTTTAATGTACAACTTACTTGGTGTAAACCTGATGATGGTATCAATGTTTCCTATAAATAATTTTGTCTGATATGCTCTAATGAAACATCTACTCACTGAGTGCCGTTGAATACCGAGGGTGAAGATGCATGATACAGCCAAGTGCATCACCCAAAGCTCTGTACATAGCTGTATGTATGCACACTGCGCTGGCTTCGCCTAAACCCTCACCCTCAATCACCTCCCTGGTCTGTATGTCCACACCCACTAGACAACTTGCTGTCACCTGTGGAGTAATTCATATTTTTTGGGTAATATTTGCATGTTTTATTCTGTAAATATATCCTGTGAAAGTTTCAGCACAATTTGAGGTCACATTTTTGAGAAAACGGTGATAAAAGTGTTTTTGCATGTTTTACAAAGAATTGCTAGATGGCAACCTTTTTGTAATTCCACATTACAATTTCAGTTTTTCAGAATTTATCAGGATGATTGATATGTGTAGAAACGTTACACCAAGTAACTTTTTTTGATTATAAGAACCAAGAGATAAGTAAAGACAAGGTGAAAAAAGTTGAAATGCATTCAGAATATTTTAATTCTGATGAGGAAAATCGATCAGTGGCTGTTGATCCAATTCAGATTTGAATTTTTATTCATGATTTTGAACCAAGTTAGCATATCTTTTTGTTTTGTTTTGTTTTGCTTTGTTTTCAGGGGGGGGGGGGGAATTACCTAATGGGTACTGTACATCATTGCATTTTGTTTTGAAAAGGCGAGGTAGTTAAAACTTGAAAAGGCCAGACTGCATTCTCTGAATATTTAAACATTTTTTCCCCAGTAATTGGCAAAATAATTGGTAGTTGATGCTACGTGATGTGTGTTCCACAAATCAAATGAAAGTGACCTGTGTGAATTATAAACAAATATTTATGGTGAATATATAAGACCACCCCCCCTTCCAAAAAAAAATTTAAAATAAAATAAAAGGAAAGAATGTCGTATCCGACCGCCACATTTAAAGGTTTTGGGGGGAATTTTTTGTAGCCACTAACTAGTTAAAAAATTATTCTATTGATTTTTCGGGGTACAGAAAGCGAAAACTTTATTTCCATTCTAAAAACATCCCCCCTTCAGAAAATAGAAAGTTCCTATTACAGTTGCCACTGAGCATGTACAATGACTGTGTTGGTCACTAACGGGGGAGTTGACAAGATCAGACCGACATGACTGAGGAAGTCATCGTATACCCCAAAAAAATTCATGAAATAAATATCCTGGAATAATTTGAAATATATGTCCATCATCATCCATATGTTCTCCACCTTACTGGGTAGGTAAAATTACATTATTGGTTATATTGAATAAGAAAAAGTGGAAGTCGGATACAACATTCTACCGAAATAAAATAAAAAAATATATATAGAAATGAGTTACTATCCACCTGGCTCCAGTGAAGGCCATAGGGAATCAGAAGCATGACATTCCCCTTGCCGTTCCGAGCAGGTACTTTCATCGTCAGATGATTACATATCCCTTCTCCCATCCCATAGTAATCCATTCCCCGGTATGAGGTGGCCAGATCCTCCCTAGCCCTCTTGTTGGCTTGCTGAACTTCATTTCCGACCGTACAGAGTGCCCGGCTATAGAGTTGCATAAAGGAGACAGAATAAGAAGAAATTCACCTTTAAGCCCCAAGGATACTGACCGAAACTGTCATTACCCAGTCACTTGAAAGCGCTGCTCTTTCCGTGAGTAAAATACAATGTACAGTGTGTATTACAAAGTCAAAACAACAGATAACAAACAACTCGACAAAGCTTCAGTGCCTAGAAAGTAGAAACACGACACATTTGCAGTCAGTTGCACTAATTTAACCATATAACCACCCCAAACCCATCAAAATCCTCCAAGGGGCTCTTTTGGGGGAAAATTCAAACTGGTACTTTCACCTCTTCAAATGGGGCAAAATTACTACCTGGCAAGAAGTATAGGCCATAAGTGCTGAATATGAAAGATCAACAAAAATACATGGTGCATTTTGAAGATAAGGGCATGTTTCCAAAAGTGCACTGATGGATTTTGGAGGATTCATGAAGGTTCCTAGCCAGAGTGCCTAGGGGGTTAGGGTTAAAGACACAATAGTCACTAGAAAGAGAATGATTGAGATTCATTGTACTTGGCTTGGTTGCTTTGTTGGGTCATTTATTAGGCTTGGGTAAAAGCACGTAGGAGAACTAGTGCAAAGGCGATACATTTCGGGTAGAATGTCGTATCCGACCGCCACTTTTTCTCATTCAATATAACCAGTAATGTAATCTTTTCTACCCAGTAAGGTGGAAAACATATACTTGATGGACATATACTTGATTGACATATGATGGACATATACTTCAAATTATTCCAGGATATTTATTTCATGAAAAATCGGGCATTTTTGAAGTTGATCTTGTCAACTCCCCCATTAGTGACCAACACGGTCATTGTACATGCGCAGTGGCAACTATAATATTAATAGGATCCTTCTATTTTCTAAAGGGGAGCATTTTTTTAGAAGGGAAATAAAGTCCGAAAACCAGTTAATTTTAAAGATAGTTTTCGCTTTCTGTACCCCCAAAAATCTCAACGAGTATTCTCAACGAGTATTCATTCTCTATTTGATAAATTTACAAAATGCTGATACTTTTAAAATGGTAGCCAGTGGTAGGTCCAGGGGAATGGCCAACAGACCTATCTACCAAAACAAGAAACCCAGTGGTAGGTCCAGGGGAATGGCCAACAGACCTATCTACCAAACAAGAAACCCAGTGGTAGGTCCAGGGAAATGGCCAACAGACCTATCTACCAAACAAGAAACCCAGTGGTAGGTCCAGGGAAATGGCCAACAGACCTATCTACCAAACAAGAAACCCAGTGGTAGGTCCAGGGGAATGGCCAACAGACCTATCTACCAAACAAGAAACCCAGTGGTAGGTCCAGGGAAATGGCCAACAGACCTATCTACCAAACAAGAAACCCAGTGGTAGGTCCAGGGGAATGGCCAACAGACCTATCTACCAAACAAGAAACTCAGTGGTAGGTCCAGGGGAATGGCCAACAGACCTATCTACCAAACAAGAAACCCAGGGGAATGGCCAACAGACCTATCTACCAAACAAGAAACCCAGTGGTAGGTCCAGGAGAATGGCCAACAGACCTATCTACCAAACAAGAAACCCAGTGGTAGGTCCAGGGGAATGGCCAACAGACCTATCTACCAAAACAAGAAACTCAGTGGTAGGTCCAGGGGAATGGCCAACAGACCTATCTTTTGGGGGAAAATTCAAACTGGTACTTTCACCTCTTCAAATGGGGCAAAATTACTACCTGGCAAGAAGTATAGGCCATAAGTGCTGAATATGAAAGATCAACAAAAATACATGGTGCATTTTGAAGATAAGGGCATGTTTCCAAAAGTGCACTGATGGATTTTGGAGGATTCATGAAGGTTCCTAGCCAGAGTGCCTAGGCTAGGGGGTTAGGGTTAAAGACACAATAGTCACTAGAAAGAGAATGATTGAGATTCATTGTACTTGGCTTGGTTGCTTTGTTGGGTCATTTATTAGGCTTGGGTAAAAGCACGTAGGAGAACTAGTGCAAAGGCGATACATTTCGGGTAGAATGTCGTATCCGACCGCCACTTTTTCTCATTCAATATAACCAGTAATGTAATCTTTTCTACCCAGTAAGGTGGAAAACATATACTTGATGGACATATATACTGAACAAAATTATAAACGCCCCATGTGGCACTTTGAAACTTTTATTAGCCTTAGAGGTTGCAAAATCATACAAAATTCATTTTGTTGTTCAATATGCTACAGATTACTGTCCGTTAGAACACGATAGTGGCGTCTGGCAATCATGGACATGCATGTGGACACGGTGGGGTCAGGTTGAAACATGGGGCGTTTATATTTTTGCTCAGTGTACTTGATTGACATATGATGGACATATACTTCAAATTATTCATGGATATTTATTTCATGAAAAATCGGGCATTTTTGAAGTTGATCTTGTCAACTCCCCCATTAGTGACCAACATGGTCATTGTACATGCGCAGTGGCAACTATAATATTAATAGGATCCTTCTATTTTCTAAAGGGGAGCATTCATAGTTTTAAAAGGGAAATAAAGTCCGAAAACCAGTGAATTTTAAAGAGTTTTCGCTTTCTGTACCCCCAAAAATCGATAGAATCATTTTTTTAAACTGGTTAGTGGTTGCAAAAAATTTCATAACTCCTTAAAAAGTGGCGGTCGGATGACATTCTTTCCTACATTTCCACCTACGAATCCAGTCCCTGGCCCTGTGTGATCGCTCGCCAGAGTACACGCCTATAACCCTAACCTTCCCAACTCCTCCAAAATCACCTTTGCTAAAGTGAAGGATTTTGAAGGATTGAGGTTATTTAGGCATACTTGCCTTTCCATGGTACATCATGTATGTACATGCATGTTTGTTGTACTCTTGTAGTGATTGCAAGGTCAGTGCTTGGGTCAGTGGACACTATTTATTGCTCCAATTGGCCATGTACATATGTATCACCGATGTGTGCACACATGTCATGACTCATTTGCTTGCTTTACTACTGAAGGATTTTGGAGGATTCAGGTTATGTGTAAGTAAATGAGCCTAACAGTTAGGGAGTTAAGGGTTAAATATCCCGGGACTTGGGGTGTGTCTGGCACTCTGGGAAAATCTGCCAAAAATTATGTTATTATAACTTTATAAGGCATTGATTGCCTAATGCCTTGTCCAAAAGATAAAGCAAAACCGCAGCTGAGCTTGACATTGCTACAACTACCCAACTTACCTTATTGTCAATTTGGAACATGCGAATCGCATTAAGCTGTGGCTGAAATTCACTAGCCCCATGACTGCATAAGTGTGTCGCTCTATCGTATAGAGGTTCAATGGATCGATAATGTCCTAGCCAAAGATCGTATAGCGCCGGATCGCAAGGTGCAGCGCCTTGCGGCGCAGATTGGTCCTAGCCTCCCTTTCGTGTGATAGCGCAACATATTAAAATAAACGGCCATCAAGCTAGACTTGATTTCAAGTCTGAGATCGCGGTTATTTTTGTCTGCATCAGCCACGCAAAACGCCGTTTACCCCTACAGCCCTAACTCGCGATGTGATCGAAGGTTAATGTCGGAGGTTAATACACAAGAGGGCGCTATTTAATGCGATACTGCAGAGCCGTATTGGCTTCAGGCAGACAAAAAACCACGATCACAGACTTGGAACCAAGTCTACCATCAAGCCAGCTATGGAACTTTGGACCACCACTGACCTCGCTGTAGACTGGTCCCCCGTCTTTATCCTATATCAATGTGACCAGCCAGACTAACTACGCTGCCAGGCCCCTGTATAATACACCTAATGATTACCTTGTTTATTTTCTTTGTATATAAAAGCTTGGAATTTGTACTATTACTAGCTGCATAGTATAGGCGAAGTAAGTTGAACAGCGCCGCCAGCGTTGATCACTTTGCGCCCGCTAGCGTTCTTTAACTGCATAATTTGCATAAGGCGGACAATTTAAATGCACCTCTTAACGGCTATAGGCACATGGGCGTGAACATTCCAGAGATTCCTAGACATTTTTCCTGGAGAGTAAGCAAGTAGGGTATAGCGCAATTTGACTTCTTGCAATCCTTGAAGCCAACCTTACTCCTCTGGAGAGTTTTTTTGATGTTTAATTATTGATATTGCCGGGCTGCGTTTATTAGGCCCCTATCTTCAGTCGGTAAGCCGGGGGCGTCAGTCTCCGTGAGGCATAGGTAGAGAAACTACAACTGCGCCGGTAAGTGTCTTTAACCTTAAAATGATTGTAAGATTTTATTTTAAGAATGATTGCTGAAGTGAAATTGGCTTTAGATTAGATTAACTGTTTTATTAAAGATACAGAATTTGTGTATAATATTTTGAATGGACAACTGAATTTCGATGGATTTAATATTTGTTTCCCTTTTATTTACAGAAAGCCATAATATTATTAGTGACTGTCGTTTTGTAAAGTATAAATACTGTAAATTTCATCCACACCACGCCGAATAAATAACTTGTAAAGAAACATAATCTCCGACTCTTTTCGTTGTCACCATCCCACATAACCTCACCAACTCGGTTACACCATGGTTACATCAAGGATAAATACAGGCTCCAGCCGCACCATTCAAGGGATTCATTGCATACGTTGTGCTGAAGATCTGACGTCACGCTTCGGGGCTCGCGCTAGACTTGGTTCCAAGTCTGTGATCGTGCTTTTTTGTCTGCCTGAAGCCAATTACTATAATAGTATTGCATTAAATAGCGCCCTCTTCTGTATTAACCTCCGACATTAACCTTAGATCACGAGTTAGGGCTGTGATAGCCAGTAGGGGTAAACGGCGTTTTGCGTGGCTGATGCAGACAAAAAATAACCGCGATATCAGACTTGAAATCAAGTCTAGGCTCGCGCTAGCTACCAACCAAGGTCAAAGTTCAATCTTGGGGAAAACACGGCGGCAAGTATCTGGCCTAGCGTAATTCACGAGCATCAAAACGTGACGTCAGATCTGCTGCGTGTATGTGTATATGTACTGTACATTATGTCATGATTGTGGTAGTCTTTGTGCAATACGGTATTAGTACCACCAGTGATCAAATTACAATGTAATACTATTACATTGTAATTTGATCACTGGTACAATACATGGCGCAGCGCTTTACCTTGTATTGTAAACTTGAACAGTCAATTTGAATGAGTTTTTAGTATAAAATACATGGATCCAACATGGGGTTACCAAAAAAAAGGAAAAAGCATGTCACCGTACTGATTTTGAAGCCGACCTATGACCAGAAACTGGACTAGACATTTTTTTGGCCTGTTTTTTGGTTTGTTTGTTGGGGTATTGGGGTGTTGGTTTGTTTGGGTTTTTTTTTTTTTTTTGGGGGGGGCTTATTTCACAAAACCTTCAAGAGAAAGGAGAGCATTTATATTTTTAGGTGCTTCAACGAGTATTCATTCTCTATTTGATACTTTTAAAATGGTAGCCAGTGGTAGGTCCAGGGGAATGGCCAACAGACCTATCTACCAAAACAAGAAACCCAGTGGTAGGTCCAGGGGAATGGCCAACAGACCTATCTACCAAACAAGAAACTCAGTGGTATAGGTCCAGGGGAATGGCCAACAGACCTATCTACCAAACAAACCCAGTGGTAGGTCCAGGGGAATGGCCAACAGACCTATCTACCAAACAAGAAACCCAGTGGTAGGTCCAGGGGAATGGCCAACAGACCTATCTACCAAACAAGAAACTCAGTGGTAGGTCCAGGGGAATGGCCAACAGACCTATCTACCAAACAAGACACTCAGTGGTAGGTCCAGGGGAATGGCCAACAGACCTATCTACCAAACAAGAAACCCAGTGGTAGGTCCAGGGGAATGGCCAACAGACCTATCTACCAAACAAGAAACCCAGTGGTAGGTCCAGGGGAATGGCCAACAGACCTATCTACCAAACAAGAAACTCAGTGGTAGGTCCAGGGGAATGGCCAACAGACCTATCTACCAAACAAGAAACCCAGTGGTAGGTCCAGGGGAATGGCCAACAGACCTATCTACCAAACAAGAAACTCAGTGGTAGGTCCAGGGGAATGGCCAACAGACCTATCTACCAAACAAGACACCCAGTGGTAGGTCCAGGGGAATGGCCAACAGACCTATCTACCAAACAAGAAACTCAGTGGTAGGTCCAGGGGAATGGCCAACAGACCTATCTACCAAACAAGAAACTCAGTGGTAGGTCCAGGGGAATGGCCAACAGACCTATCTACCAAACAAGAAATCTTTTGTAGGTCCAGGGAATGGCCAACTGACCTATCTACCAAACAAGAAACCTCAGTGGTAGGTCCAGGGAATGGCCAACAGACCTATCTACCAAACAAGAAACTCAGTGGTAGGTCCAGGGGAATGGCCAACAGACCTATCTACCAAACAAGAAACCCAGTGGTAGGTCCAGGGGAATGGCCAACAGACCTATCTACCAAAACAAGAAACCCAGTGGTAGGTCCAGGGGAATGGCCAACAGACCTATCTACCAAACAAGAAACTCAGTGGTAGGTCCAGGGGAATGGCCAACAGACCTATCTACCAAACAAGAAACCCAGTGGTAGGTCCAGGGGAATGGCCAACAGACCTATCTACCAAACAAGAAACTCAGTGGTAGGTCCAGGGGAATGGCCAACAGACCTATCTACCAAACAAGACACCCAGTGGTAGGTCCAGGGGAATGGCCAACAGACCTATCTACCAAACAAGACACCCAGTGGTAGGTCCAGGGGAATGGCCAACAGACCTATCTACCAAACAAACCCAGTGGTAGGTCCAGGGGAATGGCCAACAGACCTATCTACCAAACAAGAAACTCAGTGGTAGGTCCAGGGGAATGGCCAACAGACCTATCTACCAAACAAGAAACTCAGTGGTAGGTCCAGGGGAATGGCCAACAGACCTATCTACCAAACAAACCCAGTGGTAGGTCCAGGGGAATGGCCAACAGACCTATCTACCAAACAAGAAACCCAGTGGTAGGTCCAGGGGAATGGCCAACAGACCTATCTACCAAACAAGAAACTCAGTGGTAGGTCCAGGGGAATGGCCAACAGACCTATCTACCAAACAAGAAACCCAGTGGTAGGTCCAGGGGAATGGCCAACAGACCTATCTACCAAACAAGAAACTCAGTGGTAGGTCCAGGGGAATGGCCAACAGACCTATCTACCAAACAAGACACACAGTGGTAGGTCCAGGGGAATGGCCAACAGACCTATCTACCAAACAAGAAACTCAGTGGTAGGTCCAGGGGAATGGCCAACAGACCTATCTACCAAACAAGAAACTCAGTGGTAGGTCCAGGGGAATGGCCAACAGACCTATCTACCAAACAAGAAACTCAGTGGTAGGTCCAGGGGAATGGCCAACAGACCTATCTACCAAACAAGAAACCCAGTGGTAGGTCCAGGGGAATGGCCAACAGACCTATCTACCAAACAAGAAACTCAGTGGTAGGTCCAGGGGAATGGCCAACAGACCTATCTACCAAACAAGAAACCCAGTGGTAGGTCCAGGGGAATGGCCAACAGACCTATCTACCAAAACAAGAAACCCAGTGGTAGGTCCAGGGGAATGGCCAACAGACCTATCTACCAAACAAGAAACTCAGTGGTAGGTCCAGGGGAATGGCCAACAGACCTATCTACCAAACAAGAAACCCAGTGGTAGGTCCAGGGGAATGGCCAACAGACCTATCTACCAAACAAGAAACTCAGTGGTAGGTCCAGGGGAATGGCCAACAGACCTATCTACCAAACAAGACACCCAGTGGTAGGTCCAGGGGAATGGCCAACAGACCTATCTACCAAACAAGACACCCAGTGGTAGGTCCAGGGGAATGGCCAACAGACCTATCTACCAAACAAGACACCCAGTGGTAGGTCCAGGGGAATGGCCAACAGACCTATCTACCAAACAAGAAACTCAGTGGTAGGTCCAGGGGAATGGCCAACAGACCTATCTACCAAACAAGAAACCCAGTGGTAGGTCCAGGGGAATGGCCAACAGACCTATCTACCAAACAAGAAACCCAGTGGTAGGTCCAGGGGAATGGCCAACAGACCTATCTACCAAACAAGAAACTCAGTGGTAGGTCCAGGGGAATGGCCAACAGACCTATCTACCAAACAAACCCAGTGGTAGGTCCAGGGGAATGGCCAACAGACCTATCTACCAAACAAGAAACCCAGTGGTAGGTCCAGGGGAATGGCCAACAGACCTATCTACCAAACAAGAAACTCAGTGGTAGGTCCAGGGGAATGGCCAACAGACCTATCTACCAAACAAGAAACCCAGTGGTAGGTCCAGGGGAATGGCCAACAGACCTATCTACCAAACAAGAAACTCAGTGGTAGGTCCAGGGGAATGGCCAACAGACCTATCTACCAAACAAGACACCCAGTGGTAGGTCCAGGGGAATGGCCAACAGACCTATCTACCAAACAAGAAACTCAGTGGTAGGTCCAGGGGAATGGCCAACAGACCTATCTACCAAACAAGAAACTCAGTGGTAGGTCCAGGGGAATGGCCAACAGACCTATCTACCAAACAAGAAACCCAGTGGTAGGTCCAGGGGAATGGCCAACAGACCTATCTACCAAACAAGAAACTCAGTGGTAGGTCCAGGGGAATGGCCAACAGACCTATCTACCAAACAAGAAACCCAGTGGTAGGTCCAGGGGAATGGCCAACAGACCTATCTACCAAACAAGAAACTCAGTGGTAGGTCCAGGGGAATGGCCAACAGACCTATCTACCAAACAAGAAACTCAGTGGTAGGTCCAGGGGAATGGCCAACAGACCTATCTACCAAACAAGACACCCAGTGGTAGGTCCAGGGGAATGGCCAACAGACCTATCTACCAAACAAGAAACTCAGTGGTAGGTCCAGGGGAATGGCCAACAGACCTATCTACCAAACAAACCCAGTGGTAGGTCCAGGGGAATGGCCAACAGACCTATCTACCAAACAAGAAACCCAGTGGTAGGTCCAGGGGAATGGCCAACAGACCTATCTACCAAACAAGAAACTCAGTGGTAGGTCCAGGGGAATGGCCAACAGACCTATCTACCAAACAAGAAACCCAGTGGTAGGTCCAGGGGAATGGCCAACAGACCTATCTACCAAAACAAGAAACCCAGTGGTAGGTCCAGGGGAATGGCCAACAGACCTATCTACCAAACAAGAAACCCAGTGGTAGGTCCAGGGGAATGGCCAACAGACCTATCTACCAAACAAGAAACCCAGTGGTAGGTCCAGGGGAATGGCCAACAGACCTATCTACCAAACAAGAAACTCAGTGGTAGGTCCAGGGGAATGGCCAACAGACCTATCTACCAAACAAGAAACCCAGTGGTAGGTCCAGGGAATGGCCAACAGACCTATCTACCAAACAAGAAACCCAGTGGTAGGTCCAGGGGAATGGCCAACAGACCTATCTACCAAACAAGACACTCAGTGGTAGGTCCAGGGGAATGGCCGACAGACCTATCTACCAAACAAGAAACTCAGTGGTAGGTCCAGGGGAATGGCCAACAGACCTATCTACCAAACAAGAAACCCAGTGGTAGGTCCAGGGGAATGGCCAACAGACCTATCTACCAAACAAGAAACTCAGTGGTAGGTCCAGGGGAATGGCCAACAGACCTATCTACCAAACAAGAAACTCAGTGGTAGGTCCAGGGAATGGCCAACAGACCTATCTACCAAACAAGAAACTCAGTGGTAGGTCCAGGGGAATGGCCAACAGACCTATCTACCAAACAAGAAACTCAGCGGTAGGTCCAGGGGAATGGCCAACAGACCTATCTACCAAACAAACCCAGTGGTAGGTCCAGGGGAATGGCCAACAGACCTATCTACCAAACAAGAAACTAGGGGGGGGGGGGGAGAAGTATCACAAATAAAAAAGGCAAAAGAAATATACAACTTTATATAAAGTGTTGTAGCAGAGCTAGGGAGGGAGAGAACACTTACAGAAGAATTATAATAGTTAATACTGATTCAAAACAATTTTAGAAAGCCCCTCTCCCAAATCTGAAATTCCTTAGTAGCTTTGAAATTACACCACAAAGAAAACAAATACTTTTGAGTTATTCACACAGCGTGATAAACTTCATTTATTTACTTAATGACTCTTTGTCTATTGTGAAATGAAATTTGAAAAGAAGAAAAATGACTATGTACAGAAAATATAGATTCACGCAGACTACGCATCCTTTCAACAGCCCCCATTTCGGCAAGTAACCAGGTTGTGATCGACGGATAATTTCACCAAAAAATACTTTTTCAATACCTTGCACATGCATTTCCTACTGAATATCCAACTACTTTATATCAGTGTCAAAAATCTTTTAAAATACAATGACTCTTTCATGTCCGTGAATGTAGGAAATCTACACCGAGCTCATTAACGGTTCCAAAGGAGGAGTCACGTGGGGTAATCACATTTTTATTGTAAACTGCTCATAAATGGCATGATTAGAACAAAATCGTTTTGGGAAAAAGTGGACCTCAGTGATTGTTTTTCCCCCTAGGGGGGATTCCACCTTAACACCTCAGCCACCCCATTCCCCTATCCCCTGCCTTGTGACCTTGTGAAGACCTTGGCAATACCACAGGCATGTCACATTCTCAGATCCTTCGGGTGGAATGTCTTGACCAAATGTTAGGAACAACTCCATCAATGTGGACGTCCTCTTAAAGGGACAGTATCGTCACGATCTGAGCAGACTTTCAACAGGGCATGGAATCGGTGTCTTAGTTTAAGATGAACACAGTGACTGAAAATTACTGGCTCATTTATGCAGCAGCAACAGTAATATGACCTTATCGTGTGGGTATTATTTTTAGTCACTGAGTTAATCTAAAACTAGTACTCCGATTCCATGCCCTGTTGATTGTGACGATATCGTCCCTTTAAGATAAGTGAATTGCCCACCGATGGTGACAGGAAACAAGCTACTGATCCAAGGCCAACTTCAGTCCGGGCCAATTCAGTATTCACTTTATGCCTAGTAATCCACTGTTAGGGCGCCCTCAACAGGTCATGCACGAAGCAGATTGGATAAAGGTTAACATTGCAGGGTTATTGAGCATTGTGTTGCATCCAAGTGTGTCTAATTTGGTCAGACACAGATTTCTTGATAGCGATAGCGTGAGGTTCATATTCTCAACTCCCTTTACTCCTGGATTATTTACAGAGATGATGAGAGGTACACTGTGGACGCGTAGCTGACGGGCGGGTCTTGTCGATCCGTTGCTATAAGTACTGTTTGGTCATCGCTCTGAGGAATTTGCAGGCTCTCTTCTGAGCCGCAACATTAAGAATATTCTCTGGGTTGCTTGTATTCAACTCCGCTTCACTCATTGCTTGGATCTACAATCAAATCAGATCAAATCAGATCAGATCAGATCAGACCAGATCAAATCAAATTAAATCGAAATCGTAGTTAATAGCCTTGCGTTTCATACCTAGCAGGTTATTTCTCAAAGGCAAAATAGACGATATACAGATACGCACACAGCTAATTCTCTATTCAAATCAAATCACATCAAATCAAATATGATAAGATCGGATCAAATCAATGCAATAAAGACAAACAGAAACAACTAAATATTTGTAAATATTTCAAAAGTATACATCTTTCTCCTAAAAAAAAGAAGCAAAAAAAAAAAACAATGTCTCATTTTGACATTTCTCATTTTAAAACTCAATAAAAGCACTTACCGCTTTCTGTTTCTTGTCCAGCTCATTTCGTTTGTTGTGGAGGCCTGTAAGAGGGAAACTGTTAAGGAAAACGCCCCCATCTACATCACTAAATACTGCCTTCCGAATGTCTCTGAGCTGATTTTCTCTTATGATGCGAATATAGCAAATTATACATATAGCATGCCTGGAAGTTCATTCTTGTAGGAGCAAAGCCACTTTTCCTAAGTAAAAGGCACTTCCATTGGAATATGCCTGGAAGTTCATTCTTGTAGGAGCAAAGCCACTTTTCCTAAGTAAAAGGCACTTCCATTGGAATATCAGAATATACATGGGAACAAAGCCACTTTTCCTAAGTAAAAGGCACTTCCATTGGAATATCAGAATATATACGGGAACAAAGCCACTTTTCCTAAGTAAAAGGCACTTCCATTGGAATATCAGAATATACACGGGAACAAAGCCACTTTTCCTAAGTAAAAGGCACTTCCATTGGAATATATCAGAATATACACGGGAACAAAGCCACTTTTCCTAAGTAAAAGGCACTTCCATTGGAATATCAGAATATACACGGGAACATTTTGAATGAGCACTTAGGCCAAGACTAGGGCAATGGAGGCCGTAGCCTTTGTGAAATTTTAGGCCTGACAAAGTCCCAATGCATTTGACATGTTGTATTACTGTATTTAGTGGGGGGGGGGGGAGGGGGGGGTAGGGGAAAAAGAGATTTTGTAGAGGGATTTGGTAGCACTACAATACAAGATCTTGCATTTTGTAGTAGGGGGAGGGTTGTTTAATATGGGGCAAATGCACCACAGATGCATTTCGACCTCACATCCATTTGTTGATATCTGGTTGAGTTAAATATTTAAAAGGACTATCGTTACGATCAGAGCAGACTATCAACAATGCATGGAATCGATCACCTAGTTTAAGATGAACACAGTGACTGAAAATGACTGGCTCATTTATGCAGCAGCAACGGTAATGTGGCCTTCTCATGTGGGGGTATTATTTTCAGTCACCGAGTTAATCTAAAACTAGCGCTCCGATTCCATGCCCTGTTGGTCGTGACAATATTGACCCTTTAATGGATAAGATCGTAGTGACAAACTCATCAAAAGATACATATGAGGAACTCCAGTTGTGTTACGTCCCAGATGCAGTCATACAGAGCATCCCCAGCATCGTAACTACAGGAAGAAAAGAAGAGGATTACAATAACATCAATAGACGAATTTCAAATTGACCCAGTCTGCGCACTTCCGCATTGAAACCGAGGCTCTCTGTGTCAAGTCACAACACCGATGCGAGGTAGACAATAGAACGACTCATGCTCCCATCATACAGCGCATGCGTCAAACACTGAGAGCCTCGTTATCAAACCCGGAAGTGCGCAGATCAACGTTAATTTCGTCATCTTGGGATTTGTCTATATTGTAAGGTGCATTTCACATGATGTCTCATTGAACAAATCTTATACTATCTCTAGTATTTTGACCAATATCATTCCTGTCAACTTTCTCAGCTCTCTGGAAAGTACAAAGCGTTCCAGAAGCTTATCAAAACACAATAACCCGCCTTTGTACCCACAGGTACCCATTTACAATTTTGGTTGGTTGAATTTCAGACTTTTTTTGGTGATTTATTTCAGATTTTTATACATGGGCTGAAATCAAATTAGAAAGTCTCTGACTTTCGTAGGACTTCCTTAATACTGATGTTTGATGTTGCAGAATCTAAATAATTTAAGTGACCTTTTAAATGAACCTGATCTGGACTTTATCTCAACTCTCAACTCAAGGAATAAAAGATGACTTTACCTGCATATTGCAATGGCAGAATTCAAAACATTCAAATTTTTATGCCAAATTTTCACAGCTAAAACCACTCCCCCTCCCCAACTTGCTACCGCCCCACCCCCTTACCATGTTTTCTCTTGCAGCGCCTTGAAGGCCGTGGTGTAGTCAACTGGCTGAAGGAACTGACACAACAGCGCCACCTGCGTGAAGCACTGCAGCTGTGTGCAGCACTTGATGAGGCGTCGGTACACCTGGTCGTTCCAGACGTCCCGGGGCACGGGCACCTCAAAGAAACCGGTGATGACGCTGGCCGATTGGAGGTAGTATTGGAGGGTCGAGGCGTACTGAGTGTTAGCTAAGGACATCAAAAGTGAACAGTAACATTTCCAATTCAGTGGCGGAAAGCACTTTTCTTTCTGGGGCCGCTGGGATTACATTGGTTATATCCATATGTAATAGTTTGCTCTCAATCACTCACTGGTCCCCAAAATCACTCAAGGCAAGTATTTCAAATCATTATCTGCACCGTACATGAGCTGTAGAGGGCGCCAAGTTTTTAGATCACTGTTGATGGGGGGACAAACAAAAAATACGACAGGCCAATTCATGCTGAATATCAATAATATTTATTGATTCTCATGCAGTATCCATGTACACTTTTGATGGTCGCACAGGTTTTTTTTTGAATTTCTAAAAGCCACAACAAATTTTTTCACTCACCAAAGTGGAGATCACCTTGTGTTCTAAGCCAAGATGGCTGGCTGGGGTTAACTGCGATCACATGTCTGATCAGCTGACCCATTACCATGGTAACAGAGTCAATATTGATGGAGCTTACACTGCAAGTATATAACATAAAGTTATTTCTTCTTCATAAAAATCTCAATCCAAATGTTCGTTCTAACAGTGTTTGTTTCAATGGCATTTTAATTAATGAACAGAGGCACTTACTTGTTAACAGTGGTTGGCCAGAGTTTGGAGTGTTCATGGGAGAGCTCATTGGGGCTGTCGTCTCTCAAGATGTTATGTAATCTGATGAGGCAGGACAGCATCACCGACAGACAAAGGGGCGATCGGAGCTGCTTTAAAAACAGCAGGAAATCGGACCTGAAGGGAAAATAAAAATCACTTCTAATTTTGGAGTTTCATGTCGGTGAACAGCAGGATTCTGCATGAAATCTTAAGTTAAAACCACTTTCAAAATATTTTGAAAAATATAAGTGATCAGAGTTTTACATAAAATCTACTTGGTATAAAGTTGATGATGGTAACAAAGATCTCTAGAAATATTTCTGTCTCAGGTTTCTGTTTTAGAAACATTTGTGAAATAAATTCCAGAAAGCCAGAAATTCCATGTTGGATTGAATACAAATCTGAATGCATTTTCACTATTTTTGTCATTTATGACACAATGAAATAAGCTGAGACTTTCACAGGTTGGTTTTGATACAATAAAGTTACCTGATCGTGATCGAGTTTTGATAGCATGTAAACGTAGGAAGTAGTTTATTATTAGGTTAACCCTCCTACAATCAGTGCAGTTTTTGAAACAACCCATTCAGGCCACTCCAAGCCATTAGCTGTTGCCCGTGGCCTCCTATGGTTACCCTTCTGTGCACTGTCACATCACTGAGATTGCAGGGTAAGGTGGTCTCCAATTGATACATTGTAGGCCATACTAATATGTTCAAACATTTACAGTGGCCTTGGGTGGCACACAGTTGATTTTGTAAGATTACTTGGAAAGGACAGCAGGCTTGTACATGTATGTACCGAAGGTTGCTCAAGAACAGAATTTTGTGGATCGGAGTGGCCTCCATGTGTAGGAGGGTTAATTAAATGTGAGTATTACAAGGTTTTCAGGACTGACTTTTTAGGGGTGTATGTGAGCACTTAAATTTTGGGTAAACTACATTTTGGGTGGTGGCACTTTCTGTGTGGAAGCATCGGGAGTTATTGGTTCTGACTCTTGAGCATGCAACATACAACTGTCCATGACAGATGCATTTACCAACTTTTATCAAAAGTGTCTACTGACTTTAACCCTAACCCCCTAGGTATTCTGGCTAGGAACCTTCCTGAACCCTAACCCCCTATAGGTATTCTGGCTAGGAACCTTCTTTAACCCTAACCCCCTAGGTATTCTGGCTAGGAACCTTCCTGAATCCTCCAAAATCCATCAGCGCACTTTTGGAAAAATGCTCTTATCTTCAAAATGCTCCATACATTTTCGTTAATCTTTCATATTCAGCACTTATGGCCTGTACTTCTTGCCAGGTAGTAATTTTGTCCCATTTGAAGAGGTGAAAGTACCAGTTTCCAAAAGTGCTGAACTTTTCAAAAAAAGGGCCACTTGGAGGATTTTGATGGATTTGGGGTGGTTAGGGTTAATAAAAAAAAATTTAAAAAACTTTTACAGATAAAACAAAAGCACCTCTCAAGCTCTTAATAAATGAAGTACCCTGAACTTTATTGCCAGCTAACACAGTTTTTTAAATTGTTAATTCATCTAAGACCATTCGTTACCTGAACATGATAGCTAGCATTGATTCTCTCTGCACTGTCGCAGATGGCTTGCCGGAGCTACTCCGTTTAACCTGTTTGTTTCCCGAGCTGAAGATCTGTAGCGTAGCGTTCCACAGACACGTAGATGCCTTCAGGGCCTCGTTGCCGATGGAGAGGTCATGGCAGACTGTGGCAATTATCTTTCCCAGCTACAACAAGAACAAATTTGAGAATGTCAAAAGTAGAGATTGATTTTTTTTGGGGGGGGGGGGTTTAAGGGTAATTTAAGGGTAATTGCCAACTGTGAATGTGTATGTGTTATGTCAATCAATGTCAGTTTATCTTCTTTTTAAATAATATTTTTATAATGTTGTATATACAGCGGCGTGGCCAGGATTTTTTCAGTGGGGGTGGGGCACAGAGGGAATTGCTTTTCAGTGGGGGCCTCTGGTCGTATGTTTTTTTCCTTTTCTATTTCTTTTCTTTTCTTTTCTGGGGCACTGTCGGGAGTTTTTCATGGGGGCACCTGGGGGCTTGAAACTTGTGGGGAGGGATAGTGCCCCCCAGGCCCCCCGTGGCTATGCCACTGTGTATATACTGCGTATATACTGTCTTTTATCTTTAGATTTTAAAAAATTTCTATTTTATATATATATATATATATATATATATATATATATATATATATATATATATATATACTACTCAAAACAATTTAGGGAACACCGGATTTTTAGCATCAAATAGGGATTTTCATTTGCAACCCCCTCTCTCTTTCAGTAGTCATGTCATGAAGTGGAGTGTCGTGGCCGAGCGGTCTAGCTTACCGGACTCAAGTTCTGGTGTTAGTAGCAGAATGTGGGTTCGAAACCCGGCCGTGACACTTGTGTCCTTGAGCAAGACACTTAACCATCATTGCTTCTCTCCACCCAGGGATTAAATGGGTACCTGTGAGGGCAGAGTTGGTTGATTAGCCCTATATGCGCTGTAATGGCAGCAATTGAGCTGTATACTCCCCAGGGAGCTGAGATGGTTTCAGGAATGATTTATGAGCCTTATGAGCAGGGGTAATAATATAATGCGCCTTGAGCACCACTCAGTTGGTGGATACGTGTGCTATATAAGTCCATACATTATTATTATTATTATTATTATTATGAAATGTGTAATCACTACATGCATCCTTTATCATCTATTTCATTGTGCAGTTGTTTCTCATCAATTCTGTGAAACATTGTGTTTATCTGAAATAAATGATCTTGCTTTAACTGAGATTATTCCGGTGTTCCCTAAATTGTTTTGAGTAGTATATATATATATATATATATATTTATTGCAATTTATTTTTGTAATATCAGTGGTTCTGGGTATGAAGGCCCCCCGGGCCACAGTTATTTAGTTAACTTTTCATGCCCTGGCATGTACCACTGGTAATGTTCTGTTTTGTATATTGTCTTACATTTGTTGTGCTTTATGCCAAATAAATAATAATAATAATAATAATAAATAAATAATAAAAATAATGTGAATGTGTATAAATTGTAGAAGAAAAGTAAAAGTTTCTAAAACAATTCTTAATTTTCAATATGCATAACCCTAACCTTCCCAAATCCTCCAAAATCCTCTTTGATAAAGTGAAGGATTTTGGAGGATTGAGGTTATTAGGCATACTTGCCTTTCCATGGTACATGTACATCCATGTTTGTTGTAGTGATTGCAAGGTCAGTGCTTGGGTCAGTGGACACTGTTTATTGCTCCATGCATGCAGGGAGGGTCCCTGGCCATGTACACGTATCACAGATTAGAAACACATGTGTGCATACATGTCATGTGCTTGCTTTATTAGTGAAGGATTTTGGAGGATTCAGGTTATGTGTAAGCAAATGGGCCTAGGGAGTTAGGAAGGATTCAGGTTATGTGTAAGCAAATGGGCCTAGGGAGTTAGGAAGGATTCAGGTTATGTGTAAGCAAATGGGCCTAGGGAGTTAGGAAGGATTCAGGTTATGTGTAAGCAAATGGGCCTAGGGAGTTAGGAAGGATTCAGGTTATGTGTAAGCAAATGGGCCTAGGGAGTTAGGGTTAATGGAATTCTTGCATCGGGGATAGTCAACAATTGATATTATTTTGCCCTTCACTGGCAAAATAATTTCACTAATATTTAAAATCATTGTAGAAGAAAAAACAGACGAAAACAAAAGGCAAACTACAGAAAAATTAAGTAATTTACCACCGAGTACTGAGTGCCAACAAAGTCTGCCCCCATCGCGTCAATCCAGTTGCCAGAGTTGAGGAGATGAATGATGCAGTGATCAAGGATCTTGTCTCTTGGCGTGATGTCACGTTCTGAAATCACCATGGAAACAGTATACTATTAACTTCCCTACCACAAAAAGGGGGTAGAAAATGTCACACTTTTCTACCCACCCACACTAAACGATCAAATTTGGTCAAAACGTCTGCTGTTGAAGCCAGACAAATAAAGGAGTTTGACTTTCATGTTGAACAAGAACATTATCAGTCTATGTGCATTAACCCTCCTACAATCAGTGCAATTTTTGAAACAACCCATTCAGGCCACTCCAAGCCATTAGCTGTTGCCAGTGGCCTCCTATGGTTACCCTTCTGTGCACCGTCACACCACTGAGATTGCAGGGTAAAGTGGTCTCCCATCGATACATTGTAGTCCATACTAATATGTTCAAACATTCACAGTGGCCTTGGGTGACACACAGTTGATTTTGTAAGATTACTTAGAAAGGACAGCAGGCTTGTACATGTATGTACTGAAGGTTGCTAAAGAACAGAATTTAGTGGTTGGGAGTTGCTTCAATGTGTAGAAGAGTTAAACGGACAATATCGTCACGATCAACATAGCATGGTTTCAGAGTGCTTGTTTTAGCTTAACTCAGTCACTCAAAATAATACCCCACATGATAAGATAATAATAATTACCCTAAAATAATTACCCTTTAGGAGTCATTCCCATAGACGTGTGCACAACCAAAACCCTTATCCTCCCCTCCCCAAACTATGTAAATATGGGTTTTGCAGCCCAAGGAATCAATTTAGGCTATTTCCGACAATACAATTTTGCCTAGAAATAGGAGCTACTTCTCTTCCTTCAAGAAAATTCTGAGGCAGAGCAAGATTTGTAAAAAAAAATCCTGAAATCGGGAATAATCCTGAGAAATCACAGACCTGATACAGGCAGTGACTGCTCCAGTGACATGCAGTCGTTTCAACAAATTCCTTGCATTAATGGTCAGTGATGCACTTTGCCGAGTAGAAAAAATTAGAACAATTGACGCAGTTTTTTTTTTTTTTTTAATATATAAAAGCAACTGTGAATAATAGCCACATCAGTAAATGACTAAAGAGGTCACCTGATAGGCCAATCAAATGGTTCACTGCAGACCAGAGTAAAAAAAAAAGAGAAGAATAAATATAAACATATTATGCAAAGGTGACATACATGAATACATGAATGAACTCAATTGAACTAAACTAATTAGAGAAATGACACCTGGCAAGGCATGGAGGGGAGCCCTACAAACTAATCCTACCTAACTGCAAAACCTGATCCTACTGCACTGTTAAGTTGCCCATATAGATGGCGTCTGTCGGGAACTATCTATACCCTGAAGACGATCAGAGCATACTGATCGAAACGTCGGGTTGTAACCCCCAGTTCTTTTCAGAACTAATTACTACTCAATTGAGAATTTCACATGGTGTTACCGCAAACAGTCTTTACTTATCGTCTTCACCATGCAAAGCTACAAGTTTTACTTATCTATAACCCAGCAAATGAAACAATGCATGAGGCATTGTGAACTGGGGCTGTGCGTTTTCAGTTATTTCGGGAACTGGCTATCCAAAATTGTAAATTTTCGGATACCTGGGTACCCGTAAACAATTTTGCAAAAACACATAAATACTCCCGAGTGTATAAAATAACCAATATGAACATGCACCCAAGTTTCAAACACAAGCTGGCAAGTCTGTGAAAAGCTGGCAAGTCTGTGAAAGGCTGTCGGCAAATGTTACTTCTGAAGCCTTCATCCAAGTTTTCTTCATTTTGTTAGCAAAATGTGAAGTCGGAATTTTAAAAAGTCGTTTACGGGTAATTGGAACCAAAAAATGGAACCTGACACAGCCTACTGTGAGCCAATCCACCATTGAGTACCAAGTCCAAAACCTGATGGATTTAAGAAGGTACCTAGCACAGACGTCTAGGGCATGTATGATTAAATGATCCCTTTCTCACCACTCTTAGCACTGGTGAGGCACGCTTGAATCCTCTGTGGTACAGTGGCCTTGTTAGCCTCTCCGCTCAAGAGCTCAACATACAGTAACTCATGCAAGAGTGCCTTCTGTAGCTTGAAGGACGTGTCACGGACTAGAGTATGGGCTGTTTCCAGTAGCGACTTGGCCGTGGCATGATTCTAATACAAAGGAAGAGAACTTAGGAGGGCCAAAGTCATGGTACAGCCAAGCCTTTGAGAAGCCTGGCCAGGCCCAGGCTACCTGGCCTCCTAATCTGTCCTTTGTGAGTCCTAATCCTGTAACAATACAGTACCTGCCAATCAACATAACCCGGGCTTCTGGAGGGTCTAGCCCAGCCAAGTAGAGCTCATTATAATGGCTGCAGTTGTGAACGCAACACAGAGGTGTCAGTCAAGTCTGTGTTAACAATAAGAGCTATTTGAGATCTATTCATTAGTAAATGGTTTTTGTGCTCAGCTAGGGGATTATATAGGCCAGGAGGCCTGGGCAAAGCCTGGGTCTGGCCGGACTTCTCAAAGGCTTGGCTGTACCATGACTTTGGCCCTTGTCCCTTACTGTTCTTAAAAAAAAGGTTGTATCATGAGGTCCAAGACTTAAAATTTTACAGACTTTATTTTTGATATGAATATAACGTGAAACGATTTCACTCAAATAGGGCACCAATGAAAAGCTAGTATACGTACACTTTTGGTAAAAATGTCTGTGAATGCATCCATCGAGAGATTTGACAGAAACCAAACTGACAGAGTTTCAGCTTGTGTCATTGTGTGCGCTAACAATGAAAATAGTTAAAACACATTCAGATTTTTCATATTTGTTCCAGCGTGGACTTTTTATCTCTTGAAGTCAAAAATTCTTTTGCAAAAAAAAACTTGATAGCACCTCAGACAGAAATGTTTCAAGAGATATTTGACACCAGCATCTGCTTTACAACAAGTAAGATTAAAGATATATTGGGCATTAGGACTGTGCGTTTTCGGATACTTTTGGAACCGGATACCCGAAATCAGGAAACTTCGGATACCCGGATACCCTTTTTCATTTTTGTTGACAACATGCCTCCGGTGGTGTACAAATACATGTACTGTAAATGGTAACAAATTGACTTTTATAATACAGAGGATACCATACTATCGATCTTTTCTTTATTGGAGTGTAATCTCTTGAATTTAAAGATAATTGTCTGTACAAGTGCATTGTTCAAGAGTCACAGATTTCTGTTTGCACCGCTCAAATGTTAAGTCCGAATTTTAAAAAGTTGTTTATGGGTTAATTGGAACTGAAAAATGGAACCGGGTAATGACCGTTTCGGTCGGGTATCCGGATACCTGGATACCTGGCACAGACCTATTGGGCATATTTTTTGCTATTGTAGCAGCCAACGGAGAGAAGACAAAAAAGGTCAGGCAGCCCGATTTTGAAGTTTTTGAAACCATCTCAGCTCCCTGGGGAGTATACAGCTCAATTGCTGCCATTTCAGCGCATATGGGGCTAATCAAACACAACAACCAACTCTGCCCTCACAGGTACCCATTTACCCCTGGGTGGAGAGAAGCAATTATGGTAAAGTGTCTTGCTCAATGACACAAGCACCCCGGTCGTGGCTGGGATTCGAACCCACATTCTGACGACTCAGCCATCAGAACATAAATCCGATGCACTAAACCGCTCGACCATGGCATTTACAAGAGGTAATGAGAGAACAGACTTACTTTTATTTCCGTGCAATGTTGTGCCTTTACTAACAGCAGGTAGAGCATATCTTGTGTCTGCTTGTTACCCATGCCATCCAGGATAAAGGCATAACTCTTCTCAATCTGCCACTGTCAAAAAAAACAACAACAAAAACATTTCCCCCACATTAGCGATGGGGTATTCAGGATAATAATCCCTCCTACTCTAGCTGCACTTTACTGAGAAGTTGCTATAGAGGTCAAAATCAGTCAACTGCCTGTTTTGACTGTTGACCCAATCACGCACACAGGGGCATTTTTGACTGGTTTTTACTGTCATTTTGACCACCCTGAACAATACCAGACAATGCTTTTACTTAGACAATGCTCATTTTGACCTGTAAATGTACTTACTACACGTAAGGTTTGACAGTGTTTGACTTTTAAGTGCATTAGATATACCTTGGCAAGTATATCAACATTTTGATTGATTTTGACCCTTGTAGTAGTGGGAGGGTTATTGCAATTAAATTCTATGTGGGGGGAACAAATTTTTTTTTAAATCCTCCAAAATAGAAAACGGCACACTGAAAATACACACATGGTAGTGTTACATAATCTATGTGGACATTTTTTTTCTCATGTAGAAAAACATGTAGAAAACTAGAGCTCAATTGTATTCGTGAACGAATACCCAGCTGTTTCGCTATTTTTTGTCATATTATCTTCCACTTTGAGCCGTGAGGACTTTTGAAATGTTATGACATCATTGAATGGATTGTGATACAAATAATTAGCTACAAGATGACACAAAGATTGTTAGTTAATGTCATATAGTTCATGAGATATGATTGTTTAACAGAAAAATCTTCAAACTAATGTAATTCAAAAACCGATGTCATGACATAACCTGTTTTGTTGACTAAATTGGCTCATAAGCTACAATATCACGTATCATTTGTATCCATGTGTCATTGGTAAGTGTAATTTATGTAATGCACCTCTTTTAAAAACATGTCGCTAGAGGGCGCTCTTACATATAATGACGTCATCAAACGTACATTGTGATACAGTACACGTCAGTGATAATGTCATACACAAAAACCATATTTGACATCTTGTACCACGGTATCTGTAGAGCTCTAACAACATTGCTATATTTGAACTTCTGGTTTCGACCGGAAGCAAACGTCACAATAAGGTCATATTTGCACGAATTGTCAAGTGGGTAACGACCTACAATATGGCTCAAAGATCATAATTATAGCCATTGTGGTTCAAAAGTTATAAATTAATTAATAGTTTTTCAATATTAATCTTTAACTTAGTGTAACTTGACACCTGATGATGTCATAATGACGTAATTTGTTTTGATATTTAAGTTGATTCATAAGCTACAATATGACATATCATTTGTGGTAATGTGACATTGGCAAGTGTACAAGTAAAAATAACGTCTTTTTAAACATGTCGCTAGAGGGCGCTCTTGCATATGATGACGTCATCATACCTACTATCCAAAAGAGTACACCCTACTGATGATTACATACACAGAAATCATAGCATTATTTTTTATCATATTGGCTGTAGAGCTCTTTAAACTTGAACTTCCGGTTTGGACCGGAAGCTAAGGTCAAAATGGGGTCATATCTGTGCACGAAATACGGAGTGGCTAACGACCTACAATATGCCACATAGATGAAATTGATAGCATATGTGGTTCAGGAGTTATTAATTTTTTAATGTTTTTCATTATTAATCTTTGATTTAGTGTAACTTGACACCTGATGACGTAATTATGACGTCATTGCAATATGCACACTATTGCACTATTGCCTTTGGTCCCCTTAAGTTTCATTGCAATCGCATTTATGGAGCACTACAAAAAGGCGTTCAGAATGAAACATGTGTTATTCCAATGCACTTCCGGTACGGAAAGCGCTGAAAAAAAAAAAAAAAAAAAAAAAAAAAAAAAATTTAACGAAAACAAGAGCTGTTTCGCTGCGCTTCGCTACGAAACAGCTAAATACATTTTTTTTAAACATCACTATTTGCACTGAAGATTCTTTTTGGAGCAGATATTGTCTTGGTCTTTCCCTTGAATAATGTACTCCATTTTGCGACTGATAACGACATCTTTCTAATTCAAGAAAACCTTGTGTGGACGTGTGTAAGTCCACATAACGTCTCAAGAACATGCATTGTGTGGACATCTTGTGTTCTCAGGTCTGCATAGACTATGTAACACCATCTCATCAATCTGAATTGGGTGTAAACTTGACTGCACGTACAGGTTAGTCTTGAGCCAAGATATTTGTGGGAAATGTGTTCCCGTCGTGCTGTACTTGTACACTGAGCATTACAAACAAACTTCAAACAGACATCTTGACGCAAGACTAAGCATGTCCGAGTTTTCAATGAAGCAAGGGGTAGGCTGGGACTGCGTCCGAAACCAGATCGCTACAGTTTTACACGGAGGAGAGGCTGATATTCAAGTTGCCGCCAATAACCAAGGTTTTGGTGAGATCTCGGTGAACGATTTCCCTTGTATCGCACAGCAAAAAGCTACACAAATATCAAGAATTGCTACACACAAATCAAGAATTGCTACACACAAATCAAGAATTGCTACACACAAATCAAGAATTGCTACACACAAATCAAGAATTGCTGCCCACAAATCAAGAATTGCTACACACAAATCAAGAATTGCTACACACAAATCAAGAATTGCTACACACAAATCAAGAATTGCTGCCCACAAATCAAGAATTGCTACACACAAATCAAGAATTGCTACACACAAATCAAGAATTGCTACACACAAATCAAGAAGTGCTACACACAAATCAAGAATTGCTACACACAAATCAAGAATTGCTGCCCACAAATCAAGAATTGCTACACACAAATCAAGAATTGCTGCCCACAAATCAAGAATTGCTACACAGAAATCAAGAATTGCTACACAGAAATCAAGAATTGCTGCCCACAAATCAAGAATTGCTACACACAAATCAAGAATTGCTACACACAAATCAAGAATTGCTACACAAATATCAAGAATTGCTACACACAAATCAAGAATTGCTACACACAAATCAAGAATTGCTACACACAAATCAAGAATTGCTACACACAAATCAAGAATTGCTGCACACAAATCAAGAATTGCTGCACACAAATCAAGAATTGCTGCACACAAATCAAGAATTGCTGCACACAAATCAAGAATTGCTACAAACAAATCAAGAATTGCTGCCCACAAATCAAGATTTGCTGCACACAAATCAAGAATTGCTACACACAAATCAAGAATTGCTGCACACAAATCAAGAATTGCTACACACAAATCAAGAATTGCTACACACAAATCAAGAATTGCTACACACAAATCAAGAATTGCTGCACACAAATCAAGAATTGCTGCACACAAATCAAGAATTGCTGCACACAAATCAAGAATTGCTGCACACAAATCAAGAATTGCTACAAACAAATCAAGAATTGCTGCCCACAAATCAAGATTTGCTGCACACAAATCAAGAATTGCTACACACAAATCAAGAATTGCTGCACACAAATCAAGAATTGCTACACACAAATCAAGAATTGCTACACACAAATCAAGAATTGCTACACAAAAATCAAGAATTGCTATTCAAAAGTAGCATTACATACACACACAAATATTTCTGCATACAGATTTTGCTACGCAAAATGTTTGAACGAAATCATTCCCTGTGATCTATGACTAAAACTTGACCAGAATAGAACTTGACCAGAATAGAACTTGACCTAATAGTTTGTACCTTGCTGCTGATGTTGGAGTAATGTTTGCCAGGTCCTAGTCGGTGAAGTTGTGTTAGAGTATTCTCCAGCTCAGAGTGGCTGTTACTCAAAAGTAATTGCTGCTCTAGGTGTCCCAACTGTAGTGCCACATTCTCTGAAGAAGGGAAAAAAAACAAGTATGAGAATTTAATTTTTTCTTGTTAGGGAGGAGGGCCAAAGTTGTGGTACAGCCAAGCCTTTGAGACGTCCGGCCAGACCCAGGCTTTGCCTGGGCCTGTTGGCCTATATAATCCCCTAGCTGAGCACAAAAACCATTTTGAATAGATCTCAAATAGCTCTTAGTTAACGCAGACTTGACTGACACCTCGGCTGTCTCGTGTTCACAACTGCAGCCATTATAATGAGCTCTACTTGGCTGGGCTAGGCCCTCCAGAAGCCCGGGTTATGTTAATTGGCAGGTACTCTATTGTTACAGGATTAGGACTCACAAAAGACAGATTAGGAGGCCAGGTAGCCTGGGCCTGGCCGAGCTTCTCAAAGGCTTGGCTGTACCATGAATTTAGCCCTCCTCCCTTAATAGTAGGTCTATAGACCATTTGCACTTGACAACATCACATCACGTGCGTTCATTTGGTGAAGTGGACTGATGCATATGTGAGTTGCGTGACAGAAACTGGTGCGACAAACAGGCTAGTAGAGTGCATGAGTTTCTTTTACATCATGCTGACTCTGCTAAGATGGTGCTTTGCGTCATGCTGACTCATGTGCTAAGATGGTGGACTGGTGCATATGTGAGTCGCGTGCCAGCTGCTGGTGCAACAAACAACCTAGTAGAGTGCATGAGTTTCTTTTGCATCACGCTGCACTTCTCGGAACTGATGACGAAGCGGTGCACTTTTCTCATTCGGAGGTGATCACTAAAATGGCCAGCCAGTTTGCTGGTGATCTGTGACGTAGTTGCACTTAAGGTCTGTAGGGATGGGACACGGGGTGTGTCCTGAGACACGGGGTGTGTCCTGAGACACGGGATGTGTCCTGAGACACGGGATGTGTCCTGGGACACGGGATGTGTCCTGGGACACGGGGTGTGTCCTGAGACACAATCAACAAACTCCTTACCAATTGGTAGAGATGTACACATCTTCTGTTCGGTTGTGGTTTCCTCTGTTCGTCGTCCGCACATCATCAGTAATTCTCCACTCGTGAGCGTATCTTGAAGGGATCGCTGAAGATGTTTGGAAACCCTGTCATCAGAACACAGGCACCTAGAAAACCAGTGTCAGTTTATAGCAATAAAGTTCATATCTTTTCAGTCGATTCCATGCTTTTCCATTTTTTTATGCCAGTTTTCTGGGGATCTAATTTGGAAAAGAAAATGTATTCTTCTTTCTTCATTGTTTTTCTCTTTCCTGCGTAAGCGCACAGGGACCTCATGGTGACATGCACTATATTAGAATTGTTTATTATTATTATTACTTCATCGTCATCTCCTCACAGGTTTCCTCAACCTTAACCCTAACCCCCTAGATATTCTGGCTAGGAACCTTCCTGAATCCTCCAAAATCCATCAGTGCACTTTTGGAAACATGCCCTTATCTTCAAAATGCACCATGCATTTTCGTTGATCTTTCATATTCAGCACTTATGTATGGCCTGTACTTCTTGCCAGGTAGTAATTTTGCCCCATTTGAAGAGGTGAAAGTACCAGTTTCCAACAGTACTGAATTTTTCCCCCAAAAGTGCCCCTTGGAGGATTTTGCAGGATTTGGGGGTGGTTAGGGTTAAGAACTACAGTGCTGTTCTGAGCCCAATTTCACCGAGCTGCTAAGCAGGAAATATTGCTTAGCACATTTATCTGCTAAGCAAAATTTAGCCGAGAACCAGCCAGAAGCTATATACATTACATGACAATTTGGCTGGTAAACCTATTTTCGCTAAGCATAACCTTTCTGTGCTCAGCAACTTTGTGTGGTTAGCATCTCTATGAAATTGGCCCCTGGGTTTGTAAGTGTGATGTCATTTCAACATAACCTGCGCCCCCTTCACATGGAGTGATTCCAACCATAATCTTCGAATAAAAAAAATTGAAAAAAGAAAGAAACAAAACAGAAATACATGCGACTGGGCTAAAGTGATGCACAAAACACTTGTTATCTTCCCATTTACAGTGCAGTTCACATAAAATGCACATGTAAAGAATGGTTTGTTGCCACCAAGGTGTTAGCCAGGATTTAGAAATAGGGTGTCCAAATCTGCTGGAAATTTCAAAACAGGGTGTCTAAATTTGTTCACTTACAATACTTTTACATGTAAATTACAGATGAAACAGGGTGTCCAACACTGAAACGGGGTGTCCAACACTGAAATAGGGTGTCCAACACTGAAACAGGGTGTCCAACACTGAAACAGGGTGTCCAACACTGAAACGGGGTGTCCAACATTGAAACGGGGTGTCCAACACTGAAACGGGGTGTCCAACATTGAAACAGGGTGTCCAACACTGAAACAGGGTGTCCAACACTGAAACAGGGTGTCCAACACTGAAACGGGGTGTCCAACATTGAAACAGGGTGTCCAACACTGAAACAGGGTGTCCAACACTGAAACAGGGTGTCCAACACTGAAACGGGGTGTCCAACATTGAAACGGGGTGTCCAACACTGAAATAGGGTGTCCAACACTGAAACAGGGTGTCCAACACTGAAACAGGGTGTCCAACACTGAAACAGGGTGTCCAACATTGAAACGGGGTGTCCAACATTGAAACGGGGTGTCCAACACTGAAACAGGGTGTCCAACACTGAAACGGGGTGTCCAACATTGAAACGGGGTGTCCAACACTGAAACGGGGTGTCCAACACTGAAACGGGGTGTCCAACATTGAAACAGAGTGTCCAACAATGAAACAGAGTGTCCAACATTGAAACAGAGTGTCCAACACTGAAACAGGGTGTCCAACACTGAAACAGGGTGTCCAACACTGAAACAGAGTGTCCAAAAGACACCCAGACACCCCTCCGACTAATAGTATGGTTGCCACGCCCGCAAGTCACCCTGGTTGCATTGTTTCTTTTTGAGACTTTGCACATCAGTCTGTGGTACGCAATGTTATGAATGGGCCAATTTGTTTGTTCTTGGAGTACTATGCTGTCGACTGGCACACTTCGTGTAGGTACTAGCTCTTCTGATGATATTCATTATGGTTAAATATATATAACAGTAAAATCACTCACCTGATTAAGGTCAGCATTCTGTCTTTCTTTGTTTCTTTCTGGTGCTGAAATTCTCTTTTAATCAACTGCAAAACAAAAACAAATAGACCTTATGCATATGATGTCACAAACTGAATATCGGCCTCATTCAGTGGTAAATGAAGGTCACTTATTGGTTCATGTATGCGCACTATACGTATGCGCGTATACGCACGCACAGCGCGCATACATGAACCAATGAGTGACCTTCTCTAGCCTCTGAATGAGGGCGATATTCAGTTTGTGACATCATATGCATTTAAGGTCTATACAAAAACCTGAAGAGGTAACTACTGGAGTACCCCCAATATATCCAGCCACCAACAGCCACCAACGATCATGAAAACTTGCAGGAGAAAATGAAGAATGTACACAAAGGTTGTCCGACCGATGTGGAGAATTGGATATCCAGATATGCTGTATTTTATGCATGTTGCGTGAACTCTCCAGAAAACACTGCCCACCCTGGCCTTCCGCTTTCTGGCCAAGGAAAGGTATGTGCTTCTCTCCACCAAGGGGTATTAATGGGTAACCTGTGAGGGTAACCTGTGAGGGTAACTTGTGAGGATAACCATAACCTGTGAGGGTGGAGGTGGTTATTATGTTTGATTTGATTTGCTATTGAACGCTACAGCAGCTCGGGTTGTTGACTTCCCAGGGAGCTGAGAACGTTTTAGGAATAATATGACCCACTGATGACAGGCGTAACAATGTAAAACATCTTGAGAATTACATCAAGATAGGGTTGATGTTATATCCACTCCTTTGTACACACTATAGAGAGTGAAGGTTTTTTACATCACCCTTGACCAATAGCAATCAAGGGTTATGTTTTGCACACACGCACAATTCTACAGATATCACTGGCCGTTTGCACAGAGAACTGGTCTACAGTACATACTGTTTACGCAAAACAGCTCACTTGATGCTGAAGTACCCTGATGCAATGTGGTGCATGAAGGAAGTAAAGGAGGGGCCAAAGAATTTAAGGATAAAAATGGGGTCAAATATTTGGCTGTTTTGGGGCGACCAACCCCATCACCTCCTCCCTTGGCTACGCACCTGCTCAGCCCACTCAAGAATCACGTTAACTCACCATCCCTAAAGCCTCAAGACTTTTCTCGGAGGCGCTCCTGATAGCATTGAGGTGTTGTGGGAGCACCGTCACTCCCTCCTTGTACCTCCTGATGACACTGAGCATTAACACTTGTTGTTTTGTCTCGTTATCAACATTTGGATGTGCGAGGACAGTGTTCAGGAGGTGTTCTCGGTAAGATAGCGGGGTCTCTAGTCTATGGTTGTCCTCCTCAAGAAGTTCAGCAATGCCCTTTAAAAGAGCAGTTTAAAAAGAACATTTAAGTAATGTACAGCTTGTAATGGAACTACCTTGTGTCTTCACACTTTGAAGTGCTTGGACCAAACATTAAAGTGATTGCCAATCTGACAATCTCAAAAATATACATGTTTCTTGTTTTTTCCTGCACTGATTCCCTTTTCTAAGTTGTATTATCTTTCTTTCCCACATCAAAAAATTAACTCTCCAGAAATTACAAATTTAGTTTTCCTTCATCCCCTCCCCCCCCCCCAAAAAAAATTGTAACCGGTTTCAATTTCCTAAAGCAAAACATTTTGCCAAGCAAATGTTTTTGAGCTTAGCACATTTAAACAGAGAACCAGTTAAAGTAAAAAAACCTATGGCAGTTTGGCTGGTAACCAGCCAACCCTGTTTAGCAAATTTCTCTTCTTAGCCCCTTATGATTTTGTGTACACTGTAGAGATTCACTTCATCACTTTAACATTTTAAGAATTCGTTTTCATTTTGTACATTCAAGAAACTTTCAGAAGCTTAGCTTCCCGCTTCCCCCCCCCCCCCCCCCCAAAAAAATGTCTCCTGTTTCTGGTCATAGGTCGGCTTCAAAATCAGTGCAGTGACGCATTTTTTTTTTATTTGGTTATCCTTTTTTTTTGCCAACTAGTGAAATACGTGATACATGTACACACTCGGTTTTGGAACCAGACTGCAAATTTCCCATATACAAAGTATGGCGGCTAAGAGAGGCCTCACAAATTGAGGCAAACGTTCATACCCCTATGTGAAAAAGTCATTTAAAACACAGCATGGCAGAATTCAAATTGATCCAGCAATTTTGGCTGCAATTGGATATCGTTTCATAGCGAAAAAAAAAAGAAAACTAAAAACGCGGACGCACGGGTCTGAGGCGACGCGTAGATACCAGAAACCAGTGACTTTTTTTGGGTGGCCTTACAAACTTTCAGCGCATTTTGTCCGCCTCACCTTCATTCCCTGTTGTCTGCTCTTCTCCATTTGTGGCAGCATTAGTCCTCGAGGGATCTCAAGACTGGACGTCCACTGCTGCTGGCTCTTACCGCATGCAGCTTGGTAACCCTGCAGCGTCGAGGCATCTATGTCGCAGTAGACTGAGCCTGATAGCTGAAAACAAACATGGAAGGAGTTTGATTAGTTCATCAATCAAACCTGAATGGATATTATGCTCAACCACAAGACTGCGGCAGCACTGACCTTAAGATGATACTTTTAATTACATATGTAAATTTACATATTTGGTATGCAAATTTACATATTCATATAAAATATTTACATAAATTACATAAAATGTTCATATTTTCAAAGACTGAATAATTTACAAAAGTGAAATTTGGTAAAACTTGTAGCTCTGCATGGTGAAGAGGATAAGTAAGACCAATTGCCGTGACACCATGTGAAATTCTCTATTGAGTAGTAATTAGTTCTGAAAAGAACTGGAAGTTACAACTCGACGTTTCGATCAGTATGCTCTGATCGTCTTCAGGAGAAAAAGTGAAATTCATTTACAAATTTGTAAAAGATGTTTTTTTTAATACTCAAAAGAGAGTGTTTCTTCAGCGACTTCTAGTTGTCGAGCAAAAGGTCATTTGGCCACAGTCATAACCCGAAGTACATGTACATGTACATGTGAAAGATAACAATGAAAAGAGTCAGCACATTACCGGAACCAGCCTATTCTGCACATGGGCCTCGGCATTCTGGTTCTTATCCACTCTGTGCATGGCTTATTGAGGGCGCACTTTACACCAACAAGTCATTGGGTATGCTATTAAAATTCTAGTGTTAAGGATTACCAAGGAAGGGTTTTTGCTGAAGGTAAATAACATCAATCGTATATATGGGCTGTAGAGTTATGTACATATACAATGCCCTAGCCTTGGACAAAGGATGCATTTTCACCAATAGAGGGCTAAGATGTTCAGGGTGACCTGTGTAATGACAAAGAAAGATCTAGACAACCAACAAATTGTGCAGCAAAAAAGTGCAGGCAAAAAAATACTTAATTAAGACATCATCAGGTGGTTTGAACTGAATGTCGACGTAGGGTGCCATGGCTGAGCGGTTAAGTGCATTGGACTTGTGTTCTGATGGCCGAGTCGTCAGAATGTGGGTTCGAATCCTGGCCGCGACCCGTGGTGCTTGTGTCCCTGAGCAAGACATTTAACTATAATTGCTTCTCTTTACCCAGGAGTATAAATGGGGACCTTTGAGGGCAGAGATGGTAATTTTGTTTTGATTAAGCTCGTTGCGCTACACATTTGGCAGCATGGGCTGCATACTCCCCAGGGAGTTGAGATGGTTCTAGGAATGATATAACTGGCCCGATGACAGGGGTAATAATGTTCATGCGCCATGAGCGTCAAACTTGGCGGATACGACGCAATATAAGTGTCCATTATTATTATTATTATTATTAAGATAAAATCTTACCAAAGGAAGTGTGACGGCCACCCTGTTGAACATCTCGGCCGCTTGTGGAATCAGCTGCTGATGAAAGTAGAAACTGCCGAGGTCGTAGCACAACAGACACAGAAACTGCTCCTTGGTGAGCACGGGGAGGGGCTCCTGCGCCACGTCCTGCCTGTGATTGGTCAACGGCGAGTTCACCTCCGCGCTGCCATTGGTCGGAGGCACCAGGGGCGGGGTTTCGTTGACGGTGGGCGGGGCTTCCTGGAAGGTCTGCATGTTCGGAATGGAGATGGATCTGTTGATCGGAAGACAGCGTTCCAGAAAGCTGACTGACTCCTGAAGAGTGTCCTTAACCTTAAGGAACAATAAATGAAATATTAACGGCAGGGTACTTCTTAATGTCCCATTCGCTCCACCACAAGAGGGCGCTGTAGGGATGGGGGCAGAAATTAAAAATTACAATTACAGTTTGAACTGGGTGTACACCATTGGTTATTACCCAAAAGCTTACTAAGGGAGGAGGGCCGAAATCGTGGTACAGCCAAGGCTTTGCCCAGGCCTAGAGGCCAATATAATCTGCTAGCAAAAAGACTACGAAAAGACCATTTACAAATGAATAGATCTCAAATAGCTTATTGTTAACGCAGACTTGACTGACACCTTAGCTGTCTTTTGTTCACAGCTGCAGCCATTATAATGAGCTCTACTTGGCTGGGCTAGGCCCTCTAGAAGCCCAGGTTATATTAATTGGCAGGCACTGTATTGTTACAGGATTAGGACTCACATTAGGAGGCCAGGTAGCCCGGGAATGGCCAGGCTTCTCAAAGGCTTGGCTGCACCATGACTTTGGCACTCCTGCCTAAGTTTGGAGATGGCAATGATAGAAAACATCCTGATGAGATTTATTCCGTCTGACATGTTTTTTTTGTTTTTTTTTGTTTTTAGAAAACATGAATACAAATAAAACTCATCATCAGAATCAGAATCAGAATCATCACACAGTTTTCTATTTCCATATAAGAATAAATACAAATAATCTGAACGCATAATTTTAACCATTTCCTCTGTAACGACACAAAAATATGGGGAAAAAAATTTTCCCAAACAAATTATGGGAAAAATTTCCCAGGTTGGTTTCTGTAGATATCACTTGGTTATTTTCAAGTATAAATGCATCTACAGATGTTTTACTATTACAGTCTCTTTAAGTTGATGTAAATCTACTAATTTGTAAATTTAATAATTAATTTGTAATTGAAAGTATATCGACTTCTGTTTATACATGATTCCCCCAAAAGAGAATTTATTTAGCCAAAAAAATATATTTAAATGTTAAACTTAGGAAAGTTAACGTTACAATGACTGATTGTAAACTCACTGTTTTAATGACCATATCATTGATGCCAACCACATTCAGATTGGACCTAGAAGACAAGAAAGTAAGAAAGATGAAGAATATAATAATCAGTGATAATCAGCAATTGACATGTAACAACTCTCACCAGTTGTTAACCCTTCTGTGACTGCAAGGGTCAAAATCAGTCCAAATGTTGATATACTTGCCAAGGTATATCTATTGCACTTAAAAGTCAAACACTGTCAAACCTTACGTGTAGTAAGTACATTTACATGTCAAAATGAGTCGACCGTTTTTGACTGGTAAAAGCATTGTCTGGTATTGTTCAGGATGGTCAAAATGACAGTTAAAACCAGTCAAAAATGCCCCTGTGTGCACATTTGGGTCAACAGTCAAAACATGCAGTTGACTGGTTTTGACCTGTATAGCAACTTGCCACTAAAGTGCAGCAATAGTAGGTGGGTTAGTAAGATATTTTGATTGACAGCTGTCAATTTACCTCTATGTGATTTGCACAAAATGAAAGTAAAGTTGGCCCTTTTTACCAGAAAGTTCTGTATTTCCAAATTCTTTATAAAAAGCTTTCCAGTATGTGAAAGTTTTAAAAAGTCATACTTTCTAAAAATGTTTTTAAATGTTGACTTTGTAAGTCCACACCAGAAAATAACTTTGTTGGATAATACACACATAATGTGGGAAAAGATCCCAATTTGATGCAAAGGAACATATTTAACCATTGGCGACTTTAGTGGACAACACACATACCCCCTGTTGCTTACCATTGGCGACTTTAGTCAACCAAGGTCACCACACACACAGCACTTAATTGGGAGTAACATGACCAGCTTTTAAAACAGCTGTATTTTTTCCCTTCTTCGCAGTCCATACCCATGCTATATATGGTTGGAAAGACTGATTCCTTATCTTTCTAATGGTATAGCCCAACCTACATGTTGCTATTATAGAAATCAGACATAATACAAGTCAGTCCTTTCAATGGACATTTGTGCTATGGAACGCCATACACATGTGTACAAAATGCTCTCTATGTTTGTGAAACAAAGTCACGGGAAGTAAAATAAATAACCCGATCATTTTATATGCAATGCCAATGATTTTGGTATCATATGAAAAGGAATTTCATAAGCAACAATCATTTCATTGAATGTATCTTTCTCCAACAAATTCTTCATGAAGAAAAACGAGTTTAGAAAAAGTGCTTGTAAATGGATGCATACTGTTGTGCAATAATGTGTGAATTCATGCATGACTGGGCAAACAATTCGGTAACCAGTGGGACATACTGTTGAAACAAATCGGTAATGAAAGGGTTAAGCTAACACCCAAATGACCAAATATATGGCCAAGTCAACACGTTGTACATGTTGTGTGTACACTTACCCATTAGAAATGCTTGAGATTGTTGTCTTATTAGGCTTGGTGGAGTATGCACTGTCTAATAACGTTCTGATACACCTGTAGGAACAAATCAGAAGTTGTTCATTTTGACTGGGCATCTCAAGACAACACATATACAATTTGTTAAATTGTTAAAATGAGAACCACGGCCCACAAGTCAGATTTTTTGTATACACGATTCTTATAAAGCGCACACATCCTAGCAACTAGATCAAGACATTATTACCCCTGCTCATCAGGCTCATAAATCATTCCTGAAACCATCTCAGCTCCCTGGGGAGTATACAGCTCAATTGCTGCCGTTTCGGCGCATAGGGCTAATCAAACACAACAACCAACTCTTCCCTCACAGGTACCCATTTACTCCTGGGTGGAGAGAAGCAATTATGGTAAAGTATCTTGCTCAAGGATTCGAACAAACATTCTGACGACTCGGCCATCAGAACACAAATCCAATGCACTAAGCCGCTCGACCATGGCACTCCATGTATTCGAGTCCTCAAACCTTGAGTCCAAGTCCACAGTGTTGACTCCAAGTCCCGAGTCTAGAGTCACGAAAGTCGAGTCTGAGTCACAATCATGAAGGTCGAGTCTGAGTCTGAAACTTTGTCAAGAATACCAAATATTGACCTCCGGGTCGTGGCCACAGGCCATACAAGACATTGCCTTCGGCTCAGTCTTTTATCGCCCATGGTCATGACCCTCAAGACACACTTGTATTCCCTTATTACAGGTTCCCTTTATTACTCCTGGGTGGAGAGTAGGGAGCAATTGATTGCATATCACTCAGGGACACTACAGCCATGCCCATCCTGGCCAGGATTCGAACCCACAATCTGAAGACGCAGCCACCAGAATGCAAGCTCAATGCCAACTCCACAGACACAATTTACAGACACTACTCAATTACCATCTGTTGTAGACGGCCAAAGCTTCCAGCACCAAATCGCCGAGACTGCAGACGTCCGTACTGGGCTGGATGTTCAGATTAGGAGGCGAGACGGACTCCACGAAATCCTTTAGCACCTTGTGAACCATGAACAAGGGCAGGCTGTGGGGAGGAAAGATGAAATTATTAAGGAGATTGAGAGAGATAAGCAAACGGGACACAACGCAAGACAGAAGATATTTCACAGAGCTCACATGTTTCAAAATAACATTGTTACAAATACAAATATTTTGCAGAGTTCTGTAGTCTCGTCCTATCCATTACCTTAGGTTCCGGTAAGACAAGCCAGGGGCCAATTCACAGAGCTGCTAAGCAGAGAATTTTGCTAAGCAAATATTTTTGCTAAGCAATATAAAACAGACTACCAGCCAAAATGCATACATATTGTATAAAAGTTTGGCTGGTATCCAAAGTAATACGCTAAGCAAATTTTTCTGGTAAGCAATTTCATCCGCTAAGCCCCTGAACTGTAGACTGTAATCAAGGGATCTGGGATTAATTTCACAGAGCTGCTTAGCAGAACATATCGCTTAGCCAAGTTGTCTGCTAAGCAAAATTGGGCTGAGAGCCAGCTAGAAGCAATATACATTACATGACAATTTGTCTGGTAACCAAATTTGTGAAATTGGGACTAATTTCATAGAGCTGTTTAACCCTCCTACTTCTGGTACCTTTTTCATACAAGTTGATGCACCATTTGAAACCATTCGCTTTTGTGGTTTTGAATGGTGAAATAACTGTGTACAGTATTGATTCCCCCAACTGGTTTTGAATGGTAGGTCAGCTAATACAAAACCTTGTTTGGATCTTTCCAAATGGTAGTACAGCTATTACAAAACCTTGTTTGGATACTTCTAAGTGGTGAATCAATGGACCCTCTATGCATTTGAATGGATTTGAATGGTAGTAAAGCTTGCTACCAACACTGTTCAAATGGTATCACCGTGTGTGTACAAAACCAATGGGCATTTTGGTACGATAAGTGGAAATTTTGAATGGTTTCAAATGGTCAAACAGTAGGAGGGTTAATGTTGTATCGTCCATGTTTTTCATTGTGGAGGAGGAGGGGAGTTAAGGTTTATTACTTATATAAGATTTGAGGCTTTGCAAGGTGGAATATCGATATCGTTTCGGTTTGCAGTAACACCATGTGTTTATATAAGTTTTGAGGCTTTGCATGGTGGAATATCGATATCGTTTCGGTTTGCAGTAACACCATGTGTTTATATAAGTTTTGAGGCTTTGCATGGTGGAATATCGATATCGTTTCGGTTTGCAGTAACACACCTCAGCGAGCAGGCAACTCACACACAGCAGGAAACACACACAACAAGAACAATGCCACGGTGGCAACCAATCACAACACATCACACAACAGTGGCACCAATCGGAACACTTCCCATTCTACACATAATCCCAGCAAATACTACTTAAGGAGCTGCATCGGCAAACCTCTTCATTCTCCTGACGAAGATTAGAGCAGGCTAATCGAAACGTTGAGAATAACCCGTGAAGTCCTCATGGTTCTCCCTGAACCATATTTCTCACTTAGCGACAGTAGAGAAAAACGAGTTGCCCGAAATTGGTTCTCCCTTGAACCTTTCTCACTTAACGAAGGTTGAGATACGAGTTGTGCGATAAGGTTCTTTTCAGAACCTGTACCTCAGCTTCACGTTAGTTGAGATAAACACATGGTGTTACCGCAAACCGAAACGATACCATGTGTTTATCTCAACTATTGCGAAGCTGAGGTACAGGTTCTGAAAGGAACCTTATCGCACAACTCGTATCTCAACCTTCGTTACGTGAGAAAGGATCAAGGGAGAACCAATGTGCGATAGGGTTCTTTTCAGAACCTGTACCTCAGCTTCGCGATAGTTGAGATAAACACATGGTGTTACCGCAAACCGAAACGATATGTTTATTACTTACTCCTTCTGTAGTCTGCTGATGTTCCAGTTGAGATGTGCAGCGACCTGGAGCGCAAGACTCTTCAAAGAGGTGGATTTGCGTTTCTGTTGCTCCGATTCCTCCTCCCCCTGTGTTTTAATGGACTGGTCCACAAACCGCACCAGAAGCTGTGTGGCAGTTGGTTCTGTTATTAAATTATTCAAAAATGAAGGAAAGTATTGATTATCACTCATCAAGATATTCCCCTATCATAAAATGATAATACAGCCAGAGTACAACAGCAAAAGTGTCATATACCATTCAATTCGTTTCTGTAATTAAAATCAGAATAACACTTTTGGTCAAATGTTTGTAATTCTGTAAAAGCATGCAAACTTAGTCCAAGTAAAAAAATACCAGTTGATCGTCCCTGCCCGCATCCTTTTTTGAGGCCGCATCCTTTTTTTAAATTATTTTTTATTTTTTATACTTGTCCACAAAAAGAGTAAATTTTTCATGTATTTTTACTTGGGTTTAACAAAATACATCAAACATTGTTTAACATGAATATTTTTACTCAACTACTTGTTCAATAGCTATAAAAAAAAGTTGGCAGTGATTTCAAACTGAAAAATTGGTGGCCATTTTCAATTTAAATACTTGGCGGCCATCTTGGAAAAAAATATAAAAATAAAAAATAAAAAGGCCCTCATCCTCCTCTTTTTGAAAAAACCAGGACGATCAACTGGTATTTCTTTTACTTGGCCTTATATGTGTATTATAAAAAATGGGAAAGTTTCAAGAAAAATAGTGAAAATGCATTCCCAAATCCTCCAAAATCCTCTTTGCCAAAGTGAAGGATTTTGAAGGATTGAGGTTACATGCTACATGCTTTGCTAAAGTGAAGGATTTTGGAGGATTGAGGTTATTAGGCATACTTGCCTTTCCTTGGTACATGTACATCCATGTTTGTTGTAGTGATTGCAAGGTCAGTGCTTGGGTCAGTGGACACTGTTTATTACTCCATGCATGCAGGGAGGGTCCCTGGCCATGTACATGTATCACAGATTAGAAACACATGTGTGCATACATGTCATGTGCTTGCTTTACTACTAAAGAATTTTGGAGGATTCAGGTTATGTGTAAACAAATGGGCCTAGGGAGTTAGGAAGGATTCAGGTTATGTGTAAGCAAATGGGCCTAGGGAGTTAGGAAGGATTCAGGTTATATGTAAGCAAATGGGCCTAGGGAGTTAGGAAGGATTCAGGTTATGTGTAAGCAAATGGGCCTAGGGAGTTAGGAAGGATTCAGGTTATGTGTAAGCAAATGGGCCTAGGGAGTTAGGAAGGATTCAGGTTATGTGTAAGCAAATGGGCCTAGGGAGTTAGGAAGGATTCAGGTTGTGTGTAAGCAAATGGGCCTAGGGAGTTAGGAAGGATTCAGGTTATGTGTAAGCAAATGGGCCTAGGGAGTTAGGAAGGATTCAGGTTATGTGTAAGCAAATGGGCCTAGGGAGTTAGGAAGGATTCAGGTTGTGTGTAAGCAAATGGGCCTAGGGAGTTAGGAAGGATTCAGGTTGTGTGTAAGCAAATGGGCCTAGGGAGTTAGGAAGGATTCAGGTTGTGTGTAAGCAAATGGGCCTAGGGAGTTAGGAAGGATTCAGGTTGTGTGTAAGCAAATGGGCCTAGGGAGTTAGGAAGGATTCAGGTTATGTGTAAGCAAATGGGCCTAGGGAGTTAGGAAGGATTCAGGTTATGTGTAAACAAATGGGCCTAGGGAGTTAGGAAGGATTCAGGTTATGTGTAAGCAAATGGGCCTAGGGAGTTAGGAAGGATTCAGGTTATGTGTAAGCAAATGGGCCTAGGGAGTTAGGAAGGATTCAGGTTATGTGTAAGCAAATGGGCCTAGGGAGTTAGGAAGGATTCAGGTTATGTGTAAGCAAATGGGCCTAGGGAGTTAGGAAGGATTCAGGTTATGTGTAAGCAAATGGGCCTAGGGAGTTAGGAAGGATTCAGGTTATGTGTAAGCAAATGGGCCTAGGGAGTTAGGAAGGATTCAGGTTATGTGTAAGCAAATGGGCCTAGGGAGTTAGGAAGGATTCAGGTTATGTGTAAGCAAATGGGCCTAGGGAGTTAGGAAGGATTCAGGTTATGTAAGCAAATGGGCCTAGGAGTTAGGAAGGATTCAGGTTATGTGTAAGCAAATGGGCCTAGGGAGTTAGGAAGGATTCAGGTTATGTGTAAGCAAATGGGCCTAGGGAGTTAGGAAGGATTCAGGTTGTGTAAGCAAATGGGCCTAGGGAGTTAGGAAGGATTCAGGTTATGTGTAAGCAAATGGGCCTAGGGAGTTAGGAAGGATTCAGGTTATGTGTAAGCAAATGGGCCTAGGGAGTTAGGAAGGATTCAGGTTATGTGTAAGCAAATGGGCCTAGGGAGTTAGGAAGGATTCAGGTTGTGTGTAAGCAAATGGGCCTAGGGAGTTAGGAAGGATTCAGGTTATGTGTAAGCAAATGGGCCTAGGGAGTTAGGAAGGATTCAGGTTATGTGTAAGCAAATGGGCCTAGGGAGTTAGGAAGGATTCAGGTTGTGTAAGCAAATGGGCCTAGGGAGTTAGGAAGGATTCAGGTTATGTGTAAGCAAATGGGCCTAGGGAGTTAGGAAGGATTCAGGTTATGTGTAAGCAAATGGGCCTAGGGAGTTAGGAAGGATTCAGGTTGTGTGTAAGCAAATGGGCCTAGGGAGTTAGGAAGGATTCAGGTTATGTGTAAGCAAATGGGCCTAGGGAGTTAGGAAGGATTCAGGTTGTGTGTAAGCAAATGGGCCTAGGGAGTTAGGAAGGATTCAGGTTATGTGTAAGCAAATGGGCCTAGGGAGTTAGGAAGGATTCAGGTTATGTGTAAGCAAATGGGCCTAGGGAGTTAGGAAGGATTCAGGTTGTGTGTAAGCAAATGGGCCTAGGGAGTTAGGAAGGATTCAGGTTATGTGTAAGCAAATGGGCCTAGGGAGTTAGGAAGGATTCAGGTTATGTGTAAGCAAATGGGCCTAGGGAGTTAGGAAGGATTCAGGTTATGTGTAAGCAAATGGGCCTAGGGAGTTAGGAAGGATTCAGGTTATGTGTAAGCAAATGGGCCTAGGGAGTTAGGAAGGATTCAGGTTATGTGTAAGCAAATGGGCCTAGGGAGTTAGGAAGGATTCAGGTTATGTGTAAGCAAATGGGCCTAGGGAGTTAGGGTTAAGACTGTTAATATTCATTTCAACAGATGACAGAAATTCAATTTGAAAATTATTTTGCTGAAAGATGTTTGATACCATCCTGTGCACATAAATTGTTTGATTACCTGGGTTTTCTTGAGCCAAATGCTTCTGAAGCAAACTTGCATCCAAGAGAAACTCAAACCAAAGTGTTGGCACCGGCGTCCTGGGACGAGGTGGCATCTGCTGAGGATCTATGTCACTCATCTTTGCTTGATCAAGTCTTTAAAGAAAATATAATGAATTAAAATAAGTTCCCCCCATGTAATTTTTTTTTTTTTTCAGTTCTAAAGTTATTAAAAATTTGACTTGAAGAAAAAATGTAACGCTTCCTCTGGCTCTGCATTAGACTCTAACAAAAAAATAAATAAATTGAAAAAAAAAAATCATACAAATTGTTAAATTACTTGAGAGGCCACACCCAACATTCCCAATGATGCCATTTGGAACGCGGTAACATGTTCTTTTTTAATATATCTCGGAGGGCCAAATTTTTCCCTTTTTCTGAATTTGACCTAGGAACCGCAGTTGTTTATTTTAGTCAGATTACATAAATTTATAAGAAGTAACCTTCGGTGTGGCCCTGCATTCTAATTCTAGACTATAGTTGCACCATCATAGACAGTCCACATTTGGAATTATTCCTCCAACAATGTGTCATGTTAGTTCAGAGCAGTTTTTATATATACAGTTGATCATGATGATCGTTTGATTATAAACCCTCGTCTGTACCAGTAGCCGGCCCAGCCAGAATGCTTCGCAGGTAAGCAGTGTTATGTTAGTATGTTTTGTACGCACACCAAACAGTGAGTCCAGTGATTCAGGACAAACATTAGACCACAGACACAGGTAGGCCTATTTTAATACGTTAACGGTCGTTAGTATGTTCATAGTCCAAAAATATGGCAACGGGTTGCTTAGTCATATCAGTTTGTTATAATAACTTTCATTAAACCACACGTATCTGATTAACAGTTCCCATTTTACAAAATAATTATCCTACTTACAATCTACAATAATTTACAAAATAAAGTCACACATAAGTCACATCTTTCTTCCAAGTTCTAAGACCGGTTGTTTGTTGTAGCGCCCTCAAGAGACGATTATTGTTCCACATATTTTCAGTGGCGACCAGAGATGTTTATATTTAGTTAATTGCCGCTCCGTTCGAAGTTAGAAATGTCATCAGCTTCAAGTTCAAGACATAAGAAGCAGCTGTCAGGATACCTAGCTTCACACAAGACCATCAGAAGGGATGGTGCGAACGACAGGTAATATTTCCATTAACGTTAGTCAGTACTTTGGTATAAAGATCATGATAATGTTGCAATGACAATGTCCAGATGGCGGCGGTGTGTGTAGCTATGTGACAAAAATTTTCAAAATCAACAGATTCCAATACAACTGGTATCATTGTCAAGGTCTTGAATAGACGATTACAATGATATAAGGATCATCTTCCTTTGACCAAAAATAAGGAAGTTATGACATGTTGAATCCGGCAATTTTAGGCCCGTAAATGGCAATTATTTTATAAGGAAAAACAAAAGAAATGTAAATTTGACTTGTGACCCGTTTCCAAGATTTTCTCGGATTCAATATCATAACTTTCTTAATTCTTGTCCGATTTTCAAAAGGTTGGTATCACTGGAATGCTTGGGAAAAGAGGAAGAATAATAACCTATTTCCAGGCTAATTCAATGATTAGTTTGTTTTGTAGCCTAGTGCTGATTTACAAATAAATACAAAAAAAATGTGTTAAAAAAATAAATTAATTAATTAATTAAAAAAATAATGAAAAAAAAAAAATTACTCAAATCTGAGGATTATTTTCCTATTTTTACACTGAAATCTTCGAAAGATTCTCATCCCTGATTTAATTAAATATTAGAACAGTTTATAAATTATATTGGACTGGAAAGATAAAACAAAATAATGAAAATAAATTTTAAAAAATAGAAAAAAAATTACTCAAATCTGAGAATTTTTAATATTTATAGTATAAATTATACTGAAATCCGCGAGAAATTCTTATCCCTGATTTAATTAAACATTATAAAAAGTAATAAATGATATTGGACTGGAAATATGAAGAAAAAAAATGAAATAAGTTCATGAGAACTAATATTTATTGTGTTACGCCGATGTATATTAGGTTTAAACGGACGATTTATCGGACTGAAAATTGGTAGGTCTAACGTGCGCTGAACGTGGCGCAATACAATCTTTGGTTGACATCGATTTCTGTGAATCAAAAAAATGTAACTGCGAATCGTCCAATCGCCGTCAAAATTGGCCAAGAGGTAGAAAACAAGTATAGAAAAATTATTATTGTGGTTTGATAAGGTATTTTACTCACCTTTGAGTAAATCGTCGATGGTTTTGATGAGCAAGAACAAACCCAAATTTCGAGAATTTTTTGGGGAAACTTCTAGATGCCGCATTCAGAAAATTCGAGAACGAGGTTGAAGGAGAATATGTGATCTACGTCTTCGAAAAAAATCTACTGGGTACGTCAAAAAGAACGGCCTCAGCGAAACGTTACAAAGCGCTATCTCCACGGTGTCTTCGCCACGGCGATTCAACCCGAGATTGAGGCCGCGGCCAAAAAGATTTGCGGCAATGCATGGGATACGCACATACCTACACAGTGTGTGCCAGGAAGATCACATACACATAGTGAAGTTTGAAGTTCGTCGTGACAATACAATATCAGATATTATCACACATTTATTTCCATGTTGGCAACAACTTAATCCATATTGAGTACAATAGTACATCACAGATTATTAATATTAAGCACAGTTGACAATTATGTTAAGTGTAAATTACAGTTTGACAGGATTTATACATTGAAACTTGGCAGTATTACCAACATGTAGAGAAAAATGAAGCATATTAAAATGCTTTTATAAATCTTACCCTATAAAGTATGGCTATGACAGCGACAAAGACTTAGACATGACAAGGACATGTAACAGGCATGTGAGACCTGACTAATAAATAATTCATAACAATAATAACATTTTGATAATAATTTGAATCAAGTTTTTTTAAATTTTTTTTTAAAACTGCATATATGCGTACATATTTAAAAATTATTGTTTAAGTTTTTTTGAGAATGAACCAAGCGTAAGAGGTTTTTTTAGATCCGGTTTAAAATGATTTCAAAATATAATACCACGAGAAAACACTGTTTTTAGATAATGACGTTCTGTTATAATTAATGTAAAGATTACCCTTTGATCATAATAATAATAATAATAATAATGTGTGGATTTATATAGCGCACGTATCCACCAACTAAGTGGTGCTCAAGGCGCATTATATTATTATCCCTGCTCATAAGGCTCATAAGGCTCATAAATCATTCCTGAAACCATCTCAGCTCCCTGGGGAGTATACAACTCAATTGCTGCCATTTCTAGCGCATATAGAGCAAACCAACTCTGCCTTCACAGGTACCCATTTAACCCCTGGGTGGAGAGAAGCAATTATGATTAAGTGTCTTGCTCAAGGACACAAGTGTCATGGCCGTGATTCGAACCACAGGTGCCACATGTATGTACATGTATGTACATGTATGTACCGATGAAGATAGCGTGCAAAAATCTTTTTTATACTTAAACATGAATTTGCCTAGATTTAGATTGTGTAGGTCGTTGAATTTAAGAACTTTTAATTCTGGAAACAACGCAGCTGTATGTTTTAAGTACTCACTTTTTGTAATAATCCGAACAGCTTTCTTCTGTAGAAGAAAAAGTTTATTACATTGTGAAGTTGAGCTACCCCAATTTAATATAGCATAATTTATATATGGAAGAATGAGGGAATTATATAACGTTAAAAGAATATGTTGAGGTAGAAAAAATTTCAATCTGTTCATGACAATCAATCTGTGCATGGTACACAAAGGCTGTACATCATTGCATGCGATTTTAGCAGACAACAAAAAGGTCAACATCTCACTGGATTGGATGTTCACAAATTCACTGCTCAACAATCCCTTTATTTTGTTTCCATACATCACTTGGCTACATTTTCCTCTCCTTTATTTTGTTATATTTTTTCGTGGATAGGCCAATGACTAATTTTTGTCCACAGGCTAAATTTTATTGATGCTTTTCAGGCAACAAACCTTAGTTTGATCTTCAGCTAATCATAAAACTAGTAGAATAGTGTCGTTCATATGTCCAACGATAATGCACTCAACAATTTGTGACAGATCTAAACCTCTCTCATATGAAATTCTTCCTTGAACAGATTGCCGGTGCGATCAGCTGCCGTCGATCTCACATCGGCCGTCACAGAGCAGATGAAAGCAACACATCTTGGTGGCAATGATCAGCTTCACCACCAGAAGCAGCGGGTCAAGTCAGAGAGGAAACCATCGTCAGTAGCGACTGGCTCTCCTAAATCCAGAGGGGCAGATGGTTTGAAGGGGAGGAAGACAGTTGGAGTTCTTAAGAGACGGGCAACTATCTACGAGTGAGGACCTAGGGACCAGTTTCAAAGCAGAAATATCTGATATGAAAATCAAGAGCCGTCTACAAGCAAAAGACATTTTACCTTAAAATGGGAAAGTTATAAAGCAGAGTGTGTTGTTGTCACCCAAGGGTTTCCCGATTGGGGTCTATTGGTATCCTCATTGGGAGAATAGGGTCTTAATCAGGATAAAGGATATCTCCCAATCGGGATAGTATTGTTGACATCAACCCTGTGACTGTTTAGCTGGAAACTGCAAACATTTCTCTTGCATTCAATACTTTGTTCAGCAGCGCCTGAACATCAAATCAATTTTTCCAAACAATAAAATGAAAATCCCTCACAACTTAACCCTAACCACCCCAAACCATTCAAACTCCAACAGCAGGGATTGTTGGACTCAGTCCTGCCCTGACAGGGATACTTTACATGGGGCCGGGTGTCCCAATTCCATCTAAGTCCAACAGTTGGGTGGTAGTGTTACTGCATGGTGTTGGATTTTGATGGACTCTGTACTGTATAGCCCTGACAGGGATACTTTGCATGGGGCCGGGTGTCCCAATTCCATCTAAGTCCAACAGTTGGGTGGTAGTGTTACTGTATGGTGTTGGATTTTGATGGACTCAGTACTGTATAGCCCTGACAGGGATACTTTACATGGGGCCGGGTGTCCCAATTCCATCTAAGTCCAACAGTTGGTTGGTAGTGTTTGTTGTGCATGGTGTTGGATTTTGACAGATTCAGGAAGGTTGCTAGCCAAAATTGCAAGGGGATTAGGGTTAATCATGACACTCAAATTGATGTAACAGTTGTTGATCTGTTTTTTTGCTGATTACAGCCTGCCTGATGAAGTCTTACTCCAGCTGTTTGGCTACCTTCCGGCCGACAGCCTCATGAATTGTTCCTGTGTCTGCAAGAAATGGCAGCAGTTGGCTAACAACAAGTGAGTACAGATGCTTTATCCCAACAAAAGTATCGTTAGGAGATGGGCCACTCTCTCACACCCCTGTAAGGTGGAGCACAGGTACGGTAACTTGGAGGTTCCCTGGTTCAAATCCATCAACAGTCAACTTGTCTTTGCTTATCGAAAAACTTAAAAATCCAAAGAAATGTTTGTGACCCAACATGACCAAAACCGAGCAAAACAAAAAGAACCAATAAAATGAAATGGTTTTTGTCGTCCAATAATATTCCAAGAGCCTGGCATGACAAATATTCAATGTTTTGAGTGAACAAAGAAAAATTGACCAGAGCGGGAAAAATTGACCAGAACCTGCGACAATCAAGTTACAGAGCCATCTAGCCCTTTGTAGAATTTTAGTGAGCTACTTTTGCCAGGTTTTTGTATAAATGGGGGATCTTTATTTTGATCACAGAAAATTACCAAGTGACCCCATAAAGATTGATTTAAGACATCTACACTAGTAAGCAGGAGGTCATGGGTTCGAATCCCACCCGAGTCGCCTGTGAAGTTTTTCCTGCAGACATTTGAAAAGCACCGAGTATACAGTGCTAGACACATGTCGGTGTAGGGCAAAAATTGAATCAAAAGATTGATTTTGTTGTTATTTGACTGATTTCTACGATTGAATTTCACAGCACACTGTGGGAGAGATTGTACCGCTCATATGCTGCGAGCAATAGTGAACTAGTTGGACATCGTCTTAAATCTCCCGAAACCCGTCTCCAAGATGGCAGCTGGAAAACAAAATGCATCAGGAAGTAAGAATTACAAAACGGCAATATATCAATGGTTTTAGGGTTAGCTCAGGTTGGACTTTCACCTTCGTGTACTACGGTGACGTCCAGGATTTAACCCAAAAATTGCTAATACAGAAAAAAATATTTTGTGTCAATTCATAAATTTCTTAATTTTTACCTGTGTGAAGTTGCTGAAACTCGGCAGTAGAACCCCATGACCAAATACAATGCAACTCAGAGAGGTTTGAATTTGAAAATATCATTTTCATTAAGTGTTTTTAATGAAAATAATCGCAAGATTTAACGTTAACCCTAACCACCCCAAATCCATCAAAATCCTCCAGGGGGCACTTTTTTGCAAAGTTTCAGCACTGTTGGAAACTGGTACTTTCACCTCTTCAAATGTTTCCAAAAGTGCACTGATGGATTTTGGAGGATTCAGGAAGGTTCCTAGCCAGAATACCTAGGGGGTTAGGGTTAAAGAAGGTTCCTAGCCAGAATACCTATAGGGGGTTAGGGTTCAGGAAGGTTCCTAGCCAGAATACCTAGAGGGTTAGGGTTAAAGAATTACTTTAGTTTGATGGCTGTTCGACACTTGAGCGTTACGACAAAAATATGCCAGTATCGGCGTAGGTGCATCGGTGTACATACGAGCGTGACGAGCACACATAAAACCTGCTGCGTGGAATATTTACGCATACTGCACATACGCAGCTGTTTTGTCGCTACACGCGCGTACGCTAAATGGACTTTGAAATGACACACAACCATCGAAACTCAAGGATTTCTTCAACATTACATCTGGATTTTCTTTCAATAAAATGACGTAGTAAAAAATGTTATTTTGAAATTCAAACCTTAGCGCTTGTCATTACAGTTGTTCATGGAAGTTTGGTACCGAGCTTCCGCCTCCCTACACAGGTAAGATTTAAACGATATCACGAAAGAAATTTTCTGTGCGGCGACTGACCCCCCTGTGGATAGGACTCCGTTTAGGTGCATACAGAGACGTAGTCCTTATTTGGGCTAGTTCTAGGGTGTGCTTGTAGCATTAGCCAGCAATGCATCTGGGCGTCTTTTCGACGCAGTAAATGAACACCCATCTTATTTTAAATGTACGTCAAAAAGTATTGTAAGTTCAACATTATGCCCTCCTGCAACCCTCCTATTATAGCTGAACTTTCAATTTCATTTCATTTCATTTATTGATTTCACAGGTAGAAAAAACAAATAAACACAAATTTACATTAGATTATCAGAAACAGAAACAAAGGTAGCACCCCTGTAGGATTACAAAAAAGTAAACTAAATTACTGTCGAGTTGATCTCCTGATACTACCACTTAGGAAGTAAACAAACATTGAATCACACAAAGAACGATAAATGGCTTTAGGCACACTTTGAGATATAAAAATAATATTATAATAAAAATATAAAAACTTAAATACTACACAGTTTGAGTTAGGGCCACAAGTAGCCACAATTGTTCAAAATCAGTTAACTGTCCGTTTTGACAGTTGACCCAAATGTGCACACAGGGGCATTGACTGGTTTTTACTGTCGACCACCCTCAACAATACAAGACAATGCTTTTTACCAGTCAAAAACAGTCAACTCATTTTGACCTGTAAATGTACTTACTACACATAAGGTTTGACAGCGTTCAACTTTTAAGTGCACTAGATATACCTTTGCTAGTATATCAACATTTTGACTGATTTTGACCCTTGCTGTAATAGGAGGGTTAACCCTCCTGTTACTGTACATGCCAAAACCTGCCAAATTTGCACTGTGTAATAAGCATAGGCCCCACAGCATTAACTTGCCAATGCATGTCATAACACTTGTATAGTACATCCACATGCCAAAACCCTTTGGAGGGTTTGGAGGGTTTTGAAAGGTGCTGATACTAAGTCATAAAGTAAGCTAAGTCTGTAGCAAGTACACCTACATGCCAAAACATGTTGGAAGGTTTTGAAGGGTATTGGCACTAAGTCTTAAAGGACCACAGAAATAGAGACGTAAATGCCATGGAGATACTAAAATATGGTATTTTTAATGATAAAAAACAAATAGGTCATTGATTTTTAGCGAGCTACTTATAATTTGAAGCTTTTCCGAAGAGAATGTCGGCGCCGATTAACACGCCCCTAAAAGGGGCCATTTGCACTGCAACCGGAACGTCTCTATGTGTGACGTCACGTAGAGAAGAAGGCTTGCTTCCGGGAACGCCAGCCACGTACATATAACAACAGCGTATGCATTCATTCACATACCTTCGCTTATATTGCCCACGCTGGAAAATAACATAGAAATGGCTGAATCGTAGTCAGATGAAATTGTGATACTTTACTGAGGTAATAAGTAACTAATAAACTATCTAATGTGTAATTTTCGTTCACCAAACTGCTATCTTTGTGAAGAAATCGATCATTTAGTGACCACTCGGTTGAAAAAAATCGAAAATATCAAAATATGAAGGTCGCAAAAAAGCACTGTTGGTGTTCATTGCCGCCGACCGGAAAATCTAGTCACAGCTTTCATCATTGAATTCTTCTAAAAGTTGTTAAAATTTATGTTATTTTAGTCTAACGTTAAAGTGTATTTTTTCATGTATGTTTTGTGAATTACGCCGTATATTTATTGTTAACGATGTCCAAAACACAACATGGCGGCGCACACAGTAGCCTACATACATGTAGATCGGACATGTCGGATCTGACTTAACGTTAGTTACTTGTCTGTTCTCACGTTTTAACGAAGCATCGCTTTGGCTTGTCGTTTGAAGGATTCACAGGCTTCTGTATTTTCGTGAAATCGAAGTTTTCTTGAGTCTGGGTGCCTTTGACATCCCAAATTCCCCATGAAGGCTCAAGCCAAGTCTTCAGCGGTAAAATGATCGCTACATATCACGCTGGTTGAAGACGGCCCGAACCATTTTGTCCTCCTTTTGTGGCTCAAATTTTTCGTAGTGCCTGATCTTTAGGGAACCTATGGATGCTTACACCTTCGTGGCCGAGCGGTCTAGCGCACCGAACCGGTCTAGCGCACCGAACTCAAGTTCTGGTGTTGCCAGCAGCAGGGTGTGGGTTCAAGCCCCGGTCGTGACACTTGTGTCCTTGAGCAAGGTACTTAACCATAATTGCTTCGTCCTTCGGATGGGACGTAAAGCCGTAGGTCCCGTGTGTTGTATAATGCACGTAAAGTGGATTGTCGTGCGGTCTAGCGCACTGAACTCAAGTTCTGGTGTTGCCAGCAGCAGTGTGTGGGTTCGAGCCCCGGCCGTGACACCTGTGTCCTTGAGCAAGACACTTAACCATAATTGCTTCTCTCCACCCAGGGGTTAAATGGGTACCTGTGAAGGCAGAGATGGTTTGCTCTATATGCGCTAGAAATGGCAGCAATTGAGCTGTATACTCCCCAGGGAGCTGAGATGGTTTCAGGAATGATTTATGAGCCTTATGAGCCTTATGAGCAGGGATAATAATATAATGCGCCTTGAGCGCCACTTAGTTGGTGGATACGTGCGCTATATAAATCTATACATTATTATTATTATTATTATTATTATTATTATTATTATTACTACAGCCTGCTGCGACACATCTTGTAGGCATGATGTATATTTTCAAGGAAATTTAGGATGAACATATATATATACACATATATTGGTGTTTTGACATAAGCGCATCGGACACGTACACACACAAACAAACAGCTGTGCATTGCTAGGAAATCGTTCTTTACCTGACGTCACGGTATCACGTGATGCATTATATCACTCAATTGCCAATAAAGTGGGGGGCTTGTGAAATGGCATAAAAATCTCCAAAATGAACAGAACAAACTTCAATTATGAAAAAAACTAACAAATATCTTGTTTTATTAAGCAAAACACATTTATTAAGAGCCATAATGGTTTTTATTTCTGTGATCCTTTAAAGTAAAGCTAAGTAATCCTCAATAAAGTTCATCCAACTGTCAAAACCTTTCAGAAGGTGCCTGAGCTACTGTGCACATAAACAGTAATCCCTAAGATATACACATCTATCAGTTTATTACTTGCCAAAGGGATTTGAAATGTGCAGTGACTAACAGTAAACAGTTATGTACACAAACTATGTATAGTACATATGGTAGTATATCTACACCACCTTTCAAAACCTGCCAGTGTAGTGCATAGTGAAGCAACTACATAACCTTTCAAAACCCTCCGGTTGACAAGTTTTGAAAGGTGCAGTTTCTAGGCCCAAAACTGCAATTTTTATAGGAGGGTTAACCCTCCTACTTCTGGTACCTTTTTCATACAAGTTGATCCACCATTTGAAACCATTCGCTTTTGTGGTTTTGAATGGTGAAATAACTGTGTACAGTATTGATTCCCCAAATGGTTTTGAATGGTAGGTCAGCTAATACAAAACTTTGTTTGGATCTTTCCAAATGGTAGTACAGCTAATACAAAACCTTGTTTGGATACTTCTAAGTGGTGAATCAATGGACCCTCTATGCATTTGAATGGATTTGATTGGTAGTAAAGCTTGCTACCAACACTGTTCAAATGGTATCACCATGTGTGTATAAAACCAATGGGCATTTTGGTAAGTGGAAATTTTGAATGGTTCCAAATGGTCAAACAGTAGGAGTCTTAATAAATGAAATGCTTGCATCGGGATGATAACAATTGACTTAATTTTTTTGCCCCACCCTGACATATGCAAGTACGAAACACTTTATATTCACTGCTTTCTGAGTGTCTGCGGAAAAAATTCTGGTTACTAGTAAAGACATCTTATCCTCGCGACCACTGAGATTGCGTGATGATAGTCTAGTTAGAATCCTACATAGCAGCAGGTAAAGCGATTCTCATTCACCCTAACCCCCCTAATGGTTTTTGACTAGGAACCTTCCTGAATCCACCCAAATCTAAACACCGTGCATGGGCTATACAGTACTGAGTCCATCAAAAGGCAACGCAGCCAGCTGTTGGAGTTCGATGGGTTTGGGGTGGTTAGGGTTAATTTATTCTTGCTTCGGGAGGATAACAATTTGAGTATACAGTGCTTCATAAACTCGTCGGTGTAGACAAAAAATCAAAAAACAAAAATTATATACCCTTTTTTCATCTCCACGCGAGTACACTTGGCCATCATTCTGATTTAGTTCTTTGCTGCCTTCCTCATACATCCTTATCTTTGTTTTCTGACTGTAACAGGTGTATCGAGAGACGCAATGCAAGAATTAAGACTATGCTCAACAAACGCAGCCCATATTCCCAACTTCCCGCAAGCACGGATAAAACGCTGCAGTGAGTCAACTCAAGCTGTCTGCAGGAGCTTGAGAAATTTTCCGAACATTCTTTTAAAAAAAAGCAAAAAATTATAAAGTGCATTTTCTTTTTCTCTCTGAAAAATTGTCATCTGTTAAATTTCATCTGTCAAATGTATGGATTTAGAAGAAAAAAAATTAATAAAAGTGAACACTTTTTGGGGTAAAACTATAGTGGTTGGTTTGTATATAATACCATGGGCGGATCCAGAACATTTTTTAGGGGGGGGCTGAGAATCAAAAACAATTTTTTTTTCAGTACAGTACTAAGTAGGTCACCTCCTTATGTTTATCCTGCACACTGTGGTAATGGGAGTGTGTTCTCCCCTCCCCTCCCCCTCTCTTTTTTTTTTTTTTTCTTTTTTTTTTTTTTTCTTTCTTTTTTTTAAAACGATTTTAGGGGGGGGGCTACAGCCCCCTTAGCCCCCCTGGATCTGCCAATGAATACCTTCTTATTCTTTTTTAGTATCCCTGCATGAAGAGACAGCTTACTAGTGGTATTACTTGTGGTCTATTGAATCAGGGTTTCATTCTCATATGAAGTAAGCTTACCCGGAGATTCTCTTGGTTTCACAAATTTGTTTCTCCTTTCTCCAGAAAACTTGGCATCAGTTGGGAATTAGTCCTGCGAGACAACGACAAGGCAAATCACGCCTTTGCAATGTCAGATGCCTTCCACTTTCCAACATCCTGCATGGTCAGGTGGTACCACCTGGAGTTTCCACCAATTAAGAGCCTGAGAGGGCTGTCGATCATCGCCAAGGCACCGGTGTTCTTTAAGAAGGACGGTAGCGCGGCAGAAAACAGGTCAGTGCTTCGGAAGTATCCAATCCATCCATTAACCCTAACCATCCCATATCTGCCAAAATCCATCAACATGCCTAACATGCCATCAACGTATCTAAAAAGCTACGCCAGTTGTAGGACTTTGATGGAATTGGTACAGTAGCAAATGCAAAGCATCCATGGCTTGGCTATACACAGTCCTGAATCCAACAGAAGCAGCCGGTGGAGTTTGATGGATTTGGTACACATGGCTACATGCTCTATTCACTGGGCTATACTGTGGAGTACTGAATCCAACAAAAGCAGCCGGTGGAGTTTGATGGATTTGGTACAACATGGCTACACGCTCTATTCACTGGGTTATACTGTGGAGTACTGAATCCAACAAAAGCAGCCGGTGGAGTTTGATGGATTTGGTACACATGGCTACATGCTCTATTCGCTGGGCTATATTGTGGAGTACTGAATCCAACAAAGCAGCCGGTGGAGTTTGATGGTTGGTACACATGGCTACATGCTCTGTGTATACTGTAGTACTGAATCCAACAAAAGCAGCCGGTGGAGTTTGATGGAATTGGTACAGCAAATGCTCTAGTATCCATGGCTTGGCTATACACAGTCCTGAATCCAACAAAAGCAGCTGGTGGAGTTTGATGGATTTGGTACACATGGCTACATGCTCTATTCGCTGGGCTATACTGTGGAGTACTGAATCCAACAAAAGCAGCCAGGTGGAGTTTGATGGATTTGGTACACATGGCTACATGCTCTATTCGCTGGGCTATACTGTGGAGTACTGAATCCAACAAAAGCAGCCAGGTGGAGTTTGATGGATTTGGTACAGTAGCAAATGCAAAGCATCCATGGCTTGGCTATACACAGTCCTGAATCCAACAAAAGCAGCCGGTGGAGTTTGATGGATTTGGTACACATGGCTACATGCTCTATTCGCTGGGCTATACTGTGGAGTACTGAATCCAACAAAAGCAGCCAGGTGGAGTTTGATGGATTTGGTACAGTAGCAAATGCAAAGCATCCATGGCTTGGCTATACACAGTCCTGAATCCAACAAAAGCAGCCAGGTGGAGTTTGATGGATTTGGTACACATGGCTACATGCTCTATTCGCTGGGCTATACTGTGGAGTACTGAATCCAACAAAAGCAGCCGGTGGAGTTTGATGGATTTGGTACACATGGCTACATGCTCTATTCGCTGGGCTATACTGTGCAGTACTGAATCCAACAAAAGCAGCCGGTGGAGTTTGATGGATTTGGTACACATGGCTACATGCTCTATTCACTGGGCTATACTGTGGAGTACTGAATCCAACAAAAGCAGCCAGGTGGAGTTTGATGGATTTGGTACACATGGTTACATGCTCTATTCACTGGGCTATACTGTGCAGTACTGAATCCAACAAAATCGGGCAAAACCAGGAGAAGGATTTGGGGTTAAAGGAACTATACTTTATAGGAATCAAGAAACCAACCTGTTAATATTTCAGATCTTGTGTTATCATTTACAAAAAAAATAAATAAAAATGTATTCAGATTTGTTTTGCATTCATTCTAATATTTAAAAATGTCATGATCATCCCTTTTGACTATTAAATGTAGGTTTTATAGCACTTGTTTTGATGTTTTGGATGCAACTTTACAAGATTTGTTAAGATTTCAATCAAAACGTACATACTCATGCATGTTACTCTCCAATTGAATAATGGCAGGTGATTTTAGTTATAACAGTTTATCTACAACATACATCAGCCGTACAGAAAAATTGACCCTCATCTAACTCACCTTTGTCCTTTGTACTTGCAGTCCATGTCAGAGGTCACTACTCCTCCAACATGACCTGCACTGGCATACACTGTCAACCAGTCATCCACCAGATGCTGGTGATGACCAGATTGACCTCAGGGTCATAGGTCATTGCATTCTTGTGGCCACGTGGAGGGTAAGCTTTTCTTGTTGTCATTAAATTATTTGTCATTATGTTTAAAATTACCAAGGGAATAAAAGTTTGTCATGCAGTCTCTGCTAAGCTTGGGCGATATCGATTTTTTTCATCCACGATATATTGGCAAACATATATCGCGATTTTCGATAGTATCGCAATTATTTTTTCATCATGCAGGATTGCTTTAGAGCCGATAACTGCAGGTATGTACCCCTCTACAAGCGTCACAATAAATCACAAATTTGCAGAGCGTGTATGTACTTCTGAAGTAGTTCGCTTTTGTTTCTCACTTCCAAAAGCTGAACATTTTGAAATTTAGAAATTCCAAGGAATTTCTGACATGACTCACAATGTCGATTTTCTTTTTTAATCGCGATGTATTTTTTTAATCACGATTTTCCGATATCTCGATAACTTAAAAAGGTTCTCGATATTGTAATTGAATAAAAAAATGTATCGCGATATTCGATATTATCGTGTTATCGCCCATGCTTAGTCTCTGCCGTAGGATAAAGACGGAGCCGGAGGTGTTGTCACATGCTATAATAGATCGAGCCTAAGGTCAGGTCTGTTCTTACCTGTGAACACGGTACAAGAGGTATTTAACCTTGTCATTAAAAATTGTATCGCCTGTCTTTTGGGCTATTGTAGCGGAAATTTCCGAAATTTTTGTTTTTCCTTGGAACATCTCTATATTACTTGGAGAAGGGAAAACAAATGCTTTAAAATGACATTTCTCAAACTAATTTGTGAAAAGCATGGTTTTACAGTAAATATGTACCGAATGTAATTTATGGTAGGTCCCATCTAAAATAATTTGACATTTTTGACAACTATTTGGTGAATTTGTTGTCCTTTCTAAAAGGAAATTATCAATGTTGCAATGAAAAAAATGTCCAGAAATTGTCCATGATTTTTAATTCTAGGATGGAGGAGGAGAGCTAGCATTTTAAGTATTGTCCATGTTTTTTAATTCTAGGATGGTGGAGAGATAGCATTCATTTCAGTATTGTCCATGTTTTTTAATTCTAGGATGGAGGAGAGTTAGCATTCATTTCAGTGTGCCTTCACAGCCATGGATTGGTGCAAATGTGTACACAGGGATCACCAGACAGGTATTGACCAAGTGATGTGGTACACAAATGTTAAGTTTTGTTGCTATAAATAATGGTTGATTTTTTTCATATTTTATTTTAAAAAGGGATCTCTAAAGCCCCTCAAAAAAGTCTCCGGTTTCTGGTCCTAGGTTGGCTTCAAAATCGGTGCTGCGACACATTTTTTTTTTTTTTGCCAACCAGTGAAATACGTGATGCATGTATACATGGTTATTGGAACCAGACCAAATTTCCCATACACAAAGTATGGTGGCTAAGAGAGGCCTCACAAAACGTTCATACCCATATGTGAAAAAGTCATTTAAAACACAGCGCGACAATTCCAATCGATCCAGCAATTGAACATCATTTCATAGCAAAAAAAAAAGAAAATTAAAATTGCTGATGCGCAGGTCTGAGGCAACGGAGACCGGATACTTTTTTTTTTTTTTGGCCTAATAATGTTGTACATTCTACAGGCATGCAACTTTTCAGCGGATCAGCTGATTTCCTCTTTTTTGGTTTTTCAGCTGTGCCATTGAAAACTGAAAAACAGTGTATAAATTTAGGATTTAAGGCTTTGCATGGTGGGAAATGGTAATTAGGAAAGTTTTCGGAAGCACCATGTAACAAATCTCTAACGTAGAGGTGTTGGCTCTGAGAAGAGCCGGTTTTGTTCTCAACGTTTCGGCAAGTATGCTCTGGCCGTCGTCAGGAGACGTCAGGAGACGACGGCCAGAGCATACTTGCCGAAACGTTGAGAACAAAACCGGCTCTTCTCAGAGCCAACACCTCTACTTTAGAGATTTGTTACATGGTGCTTCCGAAAACTTTCCTAATTAGTGTATAAATTCTTGCTGTGCCTGGCATTTTCCTCTTTTTTTGACAAACTGCAGTTGCATGCCTGATTCTATTGGTGCTGAGATATCTAGAAAATCTGTAAATGCCTGCAAAATAACATAATTGTATTAATCAAGATGAATGTGTTCTTGTTGAAAACATGGAAATAAATGTACAACTGAACTAATCAGTCAATCTCACTTAGCGATAGTTGAGATAGCTCACATGGTGTTACAGCAAACCGAGCCAATACACAAAAATTCAAAGTACAAATCTTCTCAATCTTATCAGTTGTTTTCTTTCCCGGAATAGAATCTACATGGTACCACCCTGTAAGCCAAAACCTGATGACGTAGACCCTCAGTATGGTGAGTACATTACCGATAACATTCTCTGTCTGTGTTGTGTCTGGGTTTTGTGGCAGTCGATGACCTGATTGACAAAACCGGATATCGTAGACGGTAAATACATTAATGATAACATTCTTAGTCTGTGTTGTCTGGGTTTTATTGCAGTCGTTCACCTATACAAAGGGTTTGCTTAAAGATGTATCGACCGACCCTGTTTGTTTTTTTTGGGGGGGGGGTTCTTTTTCTGATAATTTTCCAGTATTTATTTGGTTTTAACATTGCTTATTTCCATTTTAGAAAGGAAAACAAACCTTGAAATGACAAATATCCTGGTACTTCTATTCATAATTAATTCCTCTTTTGTCCGGTCCCAGTAAAACCATTCTTCTGAATTGTTTTACCATTTATTTCCATTTAGAAAGGAAAACAAATACTTTGAAATGAGATATTTCACAAAATGATTGTTAGAAGCTTGGTTTAACAGTAATTAAGTCTCAAAAATGAATTTGTGGACCTACCACAGATTTTTTCACAGATTTTTTTAATTTATTTTATTTTTATTTTTTTGGGGGGGGAGGGGGAAGTGTGTCATTATAAAATATTTGTTATCCTTTCCTCAAGTAAAAAAAAAATACTGGTACATAGCGAGATACATTTTTAATTCTTTAATGATGTAACGCCCATGTTTTCTCTATTTAACTGGTCATTTCTGGCAATCTATATATCGTGGATGCCCGGAAGAAGGATGTAAGACCTTAGGGTAAGAGCGTGCTTATGTCCTTTTACTGGACACGCGACGATATACAATAAACAGTCAACCTGTTAAAAGCTGTAGCTTAATTTGTCTTTATGAGGAAAAAAGTGAATTATATTCAAACTGGAAAATAATTTCACTTTTCTGACAAGTGACAGCATCTCAGACAAAATTAATTCTAGGAAAGATAAAAACCATCGTCAGCTTTTCACCAAGTAAGTTTAACATTATAATTTTGCCAAAATAGTTATTTTTTAATCCAATCCTAAACTTTACCTTTAAGAAAAGATTAAGCAGAAACCTCCCCTCCTAAAGTCCTGGTGATTCCCCGACGACATTGCCGCAGAAATTATCCAACCAAATCCGTCGGCTTAATAAACTCAAGGTCAGACTGGGTTCAGAAATATAACACCACAGTTATTGAAATCTCTTCAAACATGTTGACTTAAGATGGCTGCTGTTTCATGGAACTGGGCCCTCTGGTTGGAATCAAATGTCACCTGAACAGTTGACCTGTGTGGAGTTAATGCAGACCAGATTTGTACCAAAAAAAACACAGACAGGTTTAAGCTGGTCGCAGGAAAGTTGCCAAAATAAAACATGAACTAGCTGATTGTGAAAGTCTTGAAACATGATCACTTAAGATGTCTGCAATTACATGAAACTGGATCCCGCAGGTGTATTTAAATTTCACCTGAACATTGGACATATAGTTATTGCAAACCATACAATTTATTTAGAGACATTTTATACCCAGACAGGTTTAAGTTGGTTACTGAGAAAGTAACCAAACAAAATAAAAACTCACTTATTGTAAAAGGGAGCCAATCTATATCAGGACAATAGACACACATTTAAGCTTGGGCGATAACACGATAATATCGAATATCGCGATACCTTTTTTTATTCGATTACGATATCGAGAACCTTTTTAAGTTATCGGCATATCGGCAAATCATGATTAAAACAATATATCGCAATTTAAAAAAAATTGACATTGTGAGTCAAGTCAGAAATTCCATGGAAACAAAATTAGAACAGTCTTTTCAGCTTTTGGAAGTGAGAAACAAAAGCGAACAACTTCAAAAGTACATACACGCTCTGCAAACGAATTTGCAATTTATTGTGACACTTGTAGAGGGATACATACTTGTGGTTATCGGCTCTGAAGCAATCACGCATGAATGAAAAAATAATGGCGATATTATTGAAAATCGCGATATAGGTTTGCCGATATATCGTGGATGAAAAAAATCGATATCGCCCAAGCTTACACACAGTGTGAAAGACTGCATTGTAATTCTTTGGATGATTCATGGATCAAAGTCTATGGTTAGCACAACATTATAATCATGTGGACACTATTGGTGTGGAAAGCAGTCTAAATTGTTGGTTATTATTATTATACATTTCTGGTAATGAAACCAAGGATCCCTCAAAAGCACACTTAACCAGTTCGCGTCGGAGGTCGTGTATACACGCAATTTTTTTTTGCACCACGGATCGGAGAGCGTCTAAACACGCCATAGGAAACTCCGATATATTTGTATGCATGCTCGGTTGAGCCACACGTGTACGGTGACATGCTCAGAAGACATGGCCACGAGCTGTGGAAGCTTCCATTAACGTGTGTGTGGGAAAAAGAAACCCGCACAGGGGCCCAGAAAAACTTTTTTATTCCCGACGCGAACTGGTTAAGCACTGTAGCTCGGAAGCCAGAGGAAACCTGTAAACAAGGGCGCTTGTACCTTTAAAAATGATGGGATATTTTTTGAATGTTATTATACATTATCTGCACCAAATTAAATTTGTATAAAAGTTGCAAAACATAAAAAAACAAAAATTCTGAAAAACGTGAGCATCTGTTGGGACAAGACTTTAACAGTTTTATGATATATTGCTTGGAAATAAGAGGGTTGAAATGAAAGCATGTTTCCAAATGCCAATTTTGTACCGTCCTTTAACAAAAAAATCTGTAGTTAAATAGCCGAAAAACCCACTTCTCATTATTGTTGTATTCACAGGACTTCATGACTTCACATGCATTGTGGAGCTACGTAATCAACGAAGTGTATTTTGGGGTCAGCAGTTTAAGAATGTAGACTGCCCCAAGCAACACAAAGGTACATTACAATCTGTAACCAAGGGGCGGATCCACAGTGACAACCATGGCAACAAAAAGGGGTTCCCACGGCAAAAGGTGATTGGGGGAGGGGTGTACACTGCCCAAAGAAGAAGGGACATCAAAATATGGTAAAGTTATATGCACAGTTGTATCCGCCAATGCCGTAACTTGTGTATAGTGGACACTTAATGTTTATATTGACAAGATTGGCCACATTATACAGGTCCCGGCATTGTATGGGACCATCAGGACAGGCTGCTTACATGTAATAGTACCCACAGAAGAAGGTTGATTTCTTAATTCTTAATTCCCCCCCAAAAAAAAAAAAAAAAAAAACCTCCAATCCAATCCAAAATTTTTACATCTGTCTGATTGTCCAGACGGCACCTCAACCTCAAGCCAAATTGATTGCCTTATCGTTCTTCCATCAACCTGATTCATCTTATGAACCATGATTTTTTTCTCCCTTTTTTTTTGGTACCATACCAGAGGAGAGATTTGCCAGATTCATCCCGATCAGACCCGATGTCACCAGTGATCATTCCTACACATCCAAGAAGCTTCAGTTGCCATGGAAAACGGATTTATTCAAAGCAATAGTGCAGGTATTTTTTTTAATACTGGCATCATCTGAACTCATTTTGTATATACATTTGGATATAATTGTGACCCAACTCAAAAAGTGAGTCAAAAGTAGCCACATATACTTTTGTGTTACAGGCCCATAACCCTCCTACTACAAGGGTCAAAATCAGTCAAAATGTTTATATACTTGCCAAGGTATATCTAGTACACTTAAAAGTCAAACACGGTCAAACCTTACGTGTACCGGTAGTTAAGTACATTTACAGGTCAAAATGAGTCGACCGTTTTTGACTGGTAAAAGCATTGTCTGGTATTGTTCAGGGTGGTCAAAATTACAGTAAAAACCAGTCAAAAATGCCCCTGTGTGCACATTTGGGTCAACAGTCAAAACAGGCAGTTGACTGATTTTGACCTCTATAGCAACTTCCCACCAAAGTGCAGCTGTAGTTAATCGTGACTGTGCATAATGCAAATCAATAGAAATTGTCATTTTATTTCACACCAAAAAAAGTCTTAGTTTAAAAGATATTGACATATGTTTTATATCAAATGGAAGATGACTATAAGTTTGGCAGGGGGCAGGATGGGGGTACATACACGGTGACAAAAGGCCAGTGGCTGGGGGAACATGCCAAACATCGGCACACTTTCAAAAAGCACCAGCAATGAGTAAATGTTGAACAATAATCTCTATTAGATTCCCACAGATCTTTATTTTTTATTAAATAGCAAACCAAAATTAGAAATCCAAGATCAAAGTAGACTTTGATATCCTTTCTGGTGGAATCTTTGCAGGATTTCTGCGTCCTGGACGTTACACTTCATGATGAGTTTCTACAGCCTTTCTGGTGCATCAGGTGAGTTTGATAACCATATTAACCCTCCTACTGATAGACCATTTGAAACCATTCAAAATTTCCACTTTCAAAAATGCCCATTGGTTTTGTACACACATGGTGATACCATTTGAACAGTGTTGGTAGCAAGCTTTACTACCATTCAAATCCATTCAAATGCATAGAGGGTCCATTGATTCACCACTTAGAAGTATCCAAACAAGGTTTTGTATTAGCTGTACTACCATTTAGAAAGATCCAAACAAGGTTTTGTATTAGCTGACCTACCATTCAAAACCATTTGGGGGAAATCAATACTGTACACCATTCAAAACCACAAAAGCGAATGGTTTTAAATGGTGCATCAACTTGTATGAAAAAGGTACCAAAAGTAGGAGGGTTAAAAAAAAATAATAAAAAAATACAACGGTTTGAAACTGTTGTAAAACAAAACCTCGTGTAAAACAGTTGGGTCTGACTGTTGTGTATGCTTATCAGTTAATTTGTCTTTTTTGGTATACGTATAACAAATTTCTTCCACTTCATTTGCTATTTACAGTAGCCCAGTGGCTGTGACAAGGGCAGAGGGTACAGTCGGTAGGTCATTTGTTGTATTTTCAAAGACCAACAAAAGTTGAAAACTATCAGTAATGTTTTATTTTGCCCTTCACGTAACTCAGCACTGTATACTGAGTGTTTTTTTGGTGTCTTACGATGCTGTCATCAATACGTATCTCTTCACTTAACCAACTGTGTACAATCCCTTAGACCCCAGCCCTTAGGCCAAAAAAAAAAGTATCTTGTTACTGGTCATAGGTTGGGTTTTTTATTTATTTTTTTGGTAATCTTTTTTTTTGCCAACCAGCGAAATACGTGATACATGTATACGCGGTTATTGGAACCACAGCGCTGCAGAATTCCAATCGATCCAGCAATTTTGACTGCAATTGGATATTATTTCATAGCGAAAAACAAGAAAACTAAAAATGCCAACTAATAATAATAATAATAATAATAATAATAATAATAATAATAATAATAATAATAATAATAATAATAATAATGTGGACTTATATAGCGCACGTATCCACCAAATTGGTGCTCAAGGCGCATTATATTATTACCCCTGCTCATCAGGCTCATAAATCATTCCTGAAACCATCTCAGCTCCCTAGGGAGTATACAGCTCAATTGCTGCCATTACAGCGCATATAGGGCTAATCAAACACAACAACCAACTCTGCCCTCACAGGTACCCATTTACCCCTGGGTGGAGAGAAGCAATTATGGTAAAGTGTCTTGCTCAAGGACACAAGCACGATGGTCGCGGTTGGGATTCGAACCCACATTCTGACGACTCAGCCATCAGAACACAAATCCAATGCACTAAACCGCTCGACCATGGCACTCCGTAAGACCATGGCACTCCACATGAGGCGACGCATGCGGAGACCAGAAACCGGAGACTTTTTTGGGGACCTGTGGTATACCAAATTTTCAATAAGTACATCCTTCTGTGACTGAGCACCAAAAGACTTTCATCAAAGACTACCCTAATCATAATTCTGACCAAATGGGAATTACGGTTGCTCTGTTAATATTCATTGTTTTCTTTACAGTAAACTATAGCTATGATGGTGACCCTTATGTAATACGTTACCGTGGAGTCAAAGGTGATGTCGAGATTCACCTGATTTGGGTGAGTTTGTTGTTTCAATGGTCAGTAGAACTTGTTGTCCCATTATGAGGTGTTAAATGCATGGTACACTTTCATGATTCTCAAATAATTTCCTGAATAAAATAGTAACTAGAAAATTGGATTAGACATAAAACACAATAAAGGGGGCCACTTTCCTACCGTCACGTTAGCAATTTTTTTTTAATATCTGAAACCACCCAAAAAGAATTTCAACATTTGAATAGACATGCATGCTTATCCTAAAGATAATTTGAGTTGATTATTACTATTATTTTTTTAATTACCCTAAAATTTCCATCAACAAATGGACGGAAAAGTGAGGTAACTTTTTACGTCCAATTTTTATGGAAATTTGAGGGTAAAAAAATAAATGAAAAAATTTAAAAATAAAATAAATCAACTCAAATTAGTTCTAGTATAAGCCTGCATGTCCATTCACATGTTGAAACACTTTTTGGTTGGTTTCAGGTACTTAAAAATAAATAACAACCATTGGAAAAACTGCTAACGTGATGGATGCAAAGTGGCCCCCTTTATTGTGTTTTATGTCATTAGTGTACCAGAGGTAACGATTGAGAACCAGGCAACGCGAAAAAAAAACGCAAAGGTGATTTCGATGGATCTGCAGTCACATCTGGGCATCCTTTCAAGTCACATCCTTTCAAGCCACTATTGGTAATCACAAAAAAAATGATCACAGTTTTACGTAAAACTTATTTAGGTAAAACTTGTAGCTTTGCATGGTGAAGAGGATAAGTAAGTCCTCTGCTGAGGATGATCAGAGCATACTGATCGAAACGTTGAGTTGTAACCTCCAGTTCTTTTCAGAACTAATTACTACTCAATAGAGAATTTCACATGGTGTCACCGCAATTAGTCTTACTAAAACTTATTTGATGTAAAGTTGATGATGGTTTCAAACATCCCTTGAAATATTTCTGTCTCAGGTGCTGTCATTTTTAATAAAATTTAAAAAAATAATTTCCTATATGAACTTCTGTCATCTGATGATAGAAATTCCATGTTGAAATGTATATAAAAAATTTGAATGCATTCATTTTCTTAGATACAATTAATAAACTTTCACAGGTTGATTTTATTTTTCTTGTGATTCTTAAAACGTATCAGCATACATTTTACATGGCTTTTGTGTGTTTGTTTGATGCACAGGATCAGGACAGGGGACAGTTTGCTGTGACTGGTATCATGCTGGATGTTTCATTGGATTCCATCAACTCCTGGTTCTCAACAAAATACTGATGCAGAGTGGACATCCACAGACTTCAACGTCTGGTTATCAACACGTTGCTGAAGAGTTGACATCCACTGCTATCAACGCCTGGGTTTCAACACGTTGCCGAAGAGTTGATGTCCACTACTATCAACGACTGGGTTTCAACAAGTTGCTGAAGAGTTGACATCCACTACTATCAACGACTGGGTTTCAACAAGTTGCTCGCTAATTGCTCATTAGTCGACAACTGCCAATGCCATCAACGCCTAGTTTTCAACAAACTATTTCAGTGAAAGTTTTGAGGCTTTGCATGATGGAGTATCGCCAGTGGTTCGGTTTGCGGTAACATGGGGTTTGAATCTTAACTATCGCGAAGTTTGTGGTTCTGATCAGAACCCCATAGGTTCAGAGAGACAGCCACTGCCACCAACTCCTGGTTATCTACACACTTCTGAAAACACATCCACAGGCGATATGGGTGGGACTCAAACCCATGACCCATTACTTACTAGTACAGGTTTTTTGTATCCCTCCAACAAGTGAATGATTGAGACCCAGTGAGTCTTCATACCTTCTAAGAATCCAATTTCTGCACTAGTAAGCAGGAGGTCATGGGTTCGAATCCCGCCCGAGTCGCCTGTGTACTTTTTTCACAGACACTCGGAAAGCACTGAGCATACAGTGCTATACACACGTCGGTGTAGGGCACAATTAAATCAATTAATCCAATTTCATTTGGTTGTTTTGTGAAGCATTCCACTACTATCCACTACTATCCACTATTATCAGCTTCTATCAACTGGTTATCTACACACTTCTGATGAGTGGGACACTACTGCCATCAACGCCTATTTGTCAACAAATTACCTCAGAGAGGACGTCTACGGCCACCTGACCAACAAAATGGTAAATCCAATTATTAGTGCATCATGTTTAAGTTTATGCATGAAGTTCGTGTTTGAGAAGTTGAATGGTCCAGTCTCCAGAGCCCAATTACACCTTACAAAAATATCAAATCTTACACATTATTTTAATGATAATTTTTTATTCATTTTTTTATAATATAAATTTAAGGTACATTTTTATTATATTCTTTTTTTAATATATTTTTTTCATTTATTAAAACCCTCCTACTTCTGGTGCCTTTTTCAGACAAGTTGATGCACCATTTGAAACCATTCGTTTTGTGAAACACACCAAGGTGTAGTGTATCCACCATTCAAAACCATTTGAATGATTTATAAGCCACTGTGTTAGTACATTCACCATTTGAAACCATTCGTTTTGTGAAACACACCAAGGTGTAGTGTATCCACCATTCAAAACCATTTGAATGATTTATAAGCCACTGTGTTAGTACATTCACCATTTGAAACCATTCGTTTTGTGAAACACACCAAGGTGTAGTGTATCCACCATTCAAAACCATTTGAATGATTTATAAGCCACTGTGTAGTACATTCACCGTTTGAAACCATTCGGCTATGGAAACAGACCAAGGTGTAGTGTATCCACCATTCAAAAACCATTTGAATGGATTTGAATGGTCGTAAAGCTTGCTACCAATACTTTTCAAATGGTATCACCATGTGTGTACAAAACCAATGGGCATTTTTGAAAGTGGAAATTTTGAATGGTTTCAAATGGTCAAACAGTAGGAGGGTTAAGATCTGTAGTAGGAAAAATACATACAAATCTACAATTTTTTTAAACATCTTTTTTTTTCAGTGTGATTTCAGAAAAAAGAAGAAAAGTAGAAAATAATGTACCTGAAATTCAGACAATTCATCAAATAGTAAAACCCTGATTTTTGCAAAATAAATTATGTATTTATAAAATAGAAAATATAACATTTCAGACATAGATTCTGTCTTGTGATTGGTTGAGTGTGTGTCACGTGATTTTTGCTATTTTTACTGTAATGCCAAGCAAACAAGGATAGACTAGCCCATGGCAACCAATGAACTAGCCCATGGCAACCAACGAACTAGCCCATGAAATTGGTCTACACGCATCAATGCTGTTGTTACAACATAATAAATACGTGTTACAGAAGTTCAATTTATTTCGGAGTGTTGTCAAGTTAATGAAAGTCATGTATTGTTTTGATTTATTGTAGCAGGTCTCTTAATAAATTGTGCAGAATCTATGTATGAGGTGTTATAAAACAAATATTGACTGTTTTCACTCGTGGTACAGTAAAACTAGTCTCCCTCGGTGATCCCTGGAGCGTTCCTTCAGCTTCGCCTCGGGAAAATAGAACGCTCCAGGGATCACCTCGGGAGGCTAGCATTACTGTACCACTCATAGCAGTCAATATTTGTATAATATAAAACGTTAAATGGACAATTTTGAGAGTTATAAACATTTCTGTATATTGGTTATTCAAGTGAAAAATTAGAGCACATAATTGTGTCCCCGATTTGAACTAGCTATAATCAAGTTTATTTGGAGTGAACTGAAAGTGATGGCATTGCTTTGCATGAAAGAGGGGGGGGGGGGGTCATTTGAAACATGCTTAAATATAAAATGTCACTCAAGGCTGTTCAAAACTAATACAAAATATATAACATGACCGTTACCAAGAGCATGGTAAATTTGTTATTGGCAAGTGAAACATCAGAACACAAAGTTAAGCAGAATTATTGTTGTGTTATATGTAATATTAATTTGAATAACATTTATGTTTAGTAACTTGCTGTGCCATACAAGCAGAATTGCTCACTGAAATTGTAGTGGTGATTTCAGGGTGGGAGGTTTAGGGCGGGTATGCCATGCATGGGAATTTGCCATATATTATTTGTGTTTGTTCCCCCTCCCCCCCCTGACCCTTGTTGCTGTGTTCCCCCTCCCCCTTTCAAGACTCGGGATCCACCCCCCTGGTGAATCGGACAAAAAGGATGAGGTGTGAAACTCTGAATAATATTACATGTACTTTGATGTACTTATCACGGGTGTGATTGGGCAGTTTTGAAAAATCCACATAAATTTTGCTAGGGGTATTGAGGCCGCTGTTGTGAACAGCACTGGGGTGAAATCTAAAGTTCTGAAGCATTTGCTTTGCTTTCCTTTATTGCTTAAATCTTTAAAATCCGGAGGATCACAACATTGTGATTTGTAAAAATCCGGACAAATCACACCTCTGAATTACAGATGTTCTAGATTTCTAAGACAACTTTTTTTGGTAAATTGTTCTCTTGTAAAAACTACAATTGTGCGTATAGAGAAACATTGAACAATTTAAAGGCTATCATTTTTATACAATATTGGTCAATTTGATGGGGAAAACTAGTGAAAGTATACATACTGAAAAAGAAACTGTTTTCATATCTTTACAATGTTGTGAGTATAAATACAATAATATCCATCAAAACTATTTAAAATTGTTAGAAAAATAACATAAAGTTCTGTCGAAAGCAAAAGAGGTCTTTTGCTTTTGGGTCTGTTTTCGTTTGGGTCTGAAATTGAAGGTGTCTCAGGAATATGACCATTCATCAGGGATATCCGAGTCTGCAGCCTTTCAGGGTGGTATTTACACAACCATGTGCCACCACCCACCAGGCCCCCTCCCCACCTGTTGTCAAGCCACCCCCTCCCCTCCCCTGGATAATTATGACAAACCGCGCTGAAAGTTATAATGCCAGTCGTTAAGGCAAGATTTGGTCAACCTAAACGGGAAGTACACCATTGGTAATTACCAGAAAAAGAAACCGAGATACTAATTCTCTAAACGAATTATTAGGTTTATATGGTTGGAGCTGTAAAAAAAATAAGATGGAACTTTCACCAGGCCTGGAATTTCACACGAAGGCCATGTCTTCCATTGCCCTGGTCTTGACCCTGGCGTCCCTTAAAAATGTTTTTCCATAGACATTCTGATATCCCAATACAAGTGCCCTTTATTCAGGCCCTTAACTCAGTGGCCTTGCCCCTACAATAATGAAAATCCAGGTCTGTTAATCAGGTTATTTCTTGAAACATCTCTTGGTTTTTATAGATGGATGGTGTATATTTTACAGACGTTTTATCAAAAGTACACGCTGTCTTTTAGCTTTCAAAATATGCCTTCAGCATCTCATCTCTCAAAAACCAATGGGAAAAACAGCACCTCCACGTGCCATCATTTATACCTTTATCATGTTGTGGCCATCTTGGTCAGATGCCCTCGGCACAACTACAGTTATAGCACTGATTCTCAATCAAGCAGAAGGGGGCCAACCTATTTTCCTTCCAGCCTCGGTTTGGTCGTGTGCATTTGGTATGGAAGAAAAACAAGATGACTGCACATTGATAAAGGTTCTATATAATTATGTACCATAAGGAAAATTACTCAATCCTGTGATGCCCTTAACCCTAAACTCCCTAGGCCCATTTGCTTACACATAACCTGAATCCTCCAAAATCCTTCAGTAGTAAAGCAAGCACATGACATGTATGCACACATGTGTTTCTAATCTGTGCATGTACATGGCCAGGGACCCTCCCTGCATGCATGGAGCAATAAACAGTGTCCACTGACCCAAGCACTGACCTTGCAATCACTACAACAAACATGGATGTATATATACCATGGAAAGGCAAGTATGCCTAATAACCTCAATCCTCCAAAATCCTTCACTTTAGCAAAGAGCATGTAGCATGAAACCTCAATCCTTCAAAATCCTTCACTTTGGCAAAGAGGATTTGGGAAGGTTAGGGTTAATCTCAAGTTTTGATATTGAAACTTTTCACTGATTTTGTGATGCCAAAGTCTTTGCTTTTAAAGGGACGATCAGAGCAGACTTTCAACAGGGCATGGAATCGGTGTCCTAGTTTAAGATGAACACAGTGACTGAAAACTACTGGCTCATTTATGCAGCAGCAATTGGTAATGACCTTATCATGTGAGGTATTATTTTCATTCACTGAGTTAATCTAAAAATAGCACTTCGATTCCATGCCCTGTTCATCGTGATGATATTGTCCCTGTAGAAGGATACAGCTTTCCCACCCCGACCCATCATAGATTAAGTAGACTGCAGCATCTTCCCTGGCTCTCCTCCTTTCTACACTTGTCCTCATCTCCTGATGCGGTAGGTGTCAAGATCCGCATCCCGACGGCGTGGAATTCCAGCTCTGGTGTCTGCATTAATTTCTGTGCTGTATGAAAAGATCATGATATGTCTTTCTAGTCATATGACTAATAATTGCTGATCAGATTTGGTACCAGCTATAGTGTGCGTTTTTGGATATATTTGGAACCGGATACCCAAAATCAGGAAACTTCGGACACCCGGATACCCATTTTCATTTTTGTTGAAAACATGCCTCCAGTGGTGCACAAATACATGTACTGTAAATGGTAACAAAATTGACCTTTATAATACAGGGGATACCATACTTAAATCGATCTTTTCTTTACTGTGTCGTTTTTATTAAAGTAAAACAATTAGGCAAACATTCCCTCCTGTGTTGCTGGTGGTTTGATAAGTTGTTTGAAGCAGCCGCTGCCAGGCCCTTTGCAGCCTTAACGATTCGATACAATGTATCACAAACAGTTGGGGAAAAGTGTATGTAAGATGTCTGTAAAATACTACAAAGGCTTTATTGGAGTGTAATCTCTTGAATAAAAGATAATTGTCTGTAAAAGTGTAAACATTACATTGTTCAAGAGTGACAGATTTATGTTCACTCTGCTCAAATGTTAAGTCCGAATTTTAAAAAGTCGTTTACGGGTAATTGGAACCGAAAAATGGAACCGGGTAATGACATAAAACACAATAAAGGGGGCCACTTTCCTACCGTCACGTTAGCAGTTTTTCTAATGGTTGTAATTTTTTTTTAAATATCTGAAACCACCCAAAAAGAATTTCAACATTTGAATAGACATGCATGCTTATCCTAAAGATAATTTGAGTTGATTATTACTATTATTTTTTTAATTACCCTAAAATTTCCATCAACAAATGGACGGAAAAGTGAGGTAACTTTTTCCGTCCAATTTTTATGAAAATTTGAGGGTAAAAAAATAAATACAAAAATAAAAAAATTAAATAAATCAACTCAAATTAGTTCTAGTATAAGCCTGCATGTCCATTCACATGTTGAAACACTTTTTGGTCGGTTTCAGGTACTTAAAAATAAATAACAACCATTGGAAAAACTGCTAACGTGATGGATGCAAAGTGGCCCCCTTTATTGTGTTTTATGTCTAATGACAGTTTCGGTCGGGTATCCGGATACCCGGCACAGCCCTAGTCTGTTTTATAATGCTTTGATTGGTTACCAGCTAAAGTTTTATACTAAGCATGTTTACTTTGACTGGTAGTCTGTTTTTATAATGATTAGCAAAATAATTTGCTTAGCAAAGATCTCTGCTTTACTGCTTTGCAACTCTCTAAAATTGCTAACATTGATTTTTGAAGATGGTTATTTTGTGTGCCTGTGTATGCTTTTTACTTTGTTTTCGGTTTTGGTTTTAACCTCATGCTTTTTTGAATGAAAAGAAACTGACATCCACTGTACCATAACCCACCTAGTTCCTCAAATAATTTCTGGACATTAGCGCCGGACTTGGCGCTTACTTCCATGAAGACGGCACCTTGCTCCTGCGCAAACGTCATGGCCTCATCAGAGGTCACCTGGCGCTTGTCAACCACGTCGCATTTGTTGCCCACAACTGCTATGGCAACGTTCTCTGGCGCACCGCGCTGTGCTGACCGTAACCAGTACTTGCCTAGCACTTCAAAAGAACGCTGTCAGGAACATAATTTTATAATCCAAATGAAAAATAAATAAGAAGGAAGGTTTGTTGAGTTATTTTAGACAGTGTGGTGGTAAGTTTTGGATTCAACAGGTTTTTTTTATGAAATGGGCCTATATAAAGAGAAAACAAACTCAGTCCATGGGCGGATCCAGAACATTTTTTAGGGGGGGGGGCTGAGAATCAAAAACAATTATTTTTCAGTACTACAAAAATTACAATGAAATAATCAAAGGGAGAGAAAAACAAAGCAAAGTGAGGGGGAAATGAGAGTGCGTTCAGTAGTATATAAACAGCATCTAGACCCCGGTTGAGGAGCAATTGAGGAGCAATTGAGGAGCAATCTTCCGAATTCCACCATTGCTCCTCAATTGCTCCTCAACCGGGGTCAAGATGCTGTATATAGTATTTGGGCTAAGCAAAATGGCTAAGGGCGCGGGCGCGTGGTCACGTCTGGGCGCGCGCGTGACTCCCTCCACACAAAAATACACAAAAAAGGGAGGACCTCCTCAAGATGCTGTATACGTGATTGAATTTTTTTATGACGTCATGCAAGTGGTTCTTAAAATAGAAATCCACCACATAAGATGCTGCATACATATTGGCATACATGTCTGGGCGCGCGCGTGACTCCCTCCACACAAAACTGCACACAAAATACTTACTCCCTCCTCACAAACCGTTTGTGTGGTGGAGAATACATATACATATACATATACATATACATATACATATATACATATATATATATTCTCCTCAATGCAAGATTCCCTGGCGCGCGTGACTCCCTCCACACAAAACTGCACACAAGTTCCTTATGTTCCTCGGCCAAGGCGCGCGTGAATTAAAGAGCGTATAAGACATTTGTGTGGTGGAGGGAGTGGTGCGCAAGCGCAACATGCATATTGATGATTTTCCTTAAGGGAAGTAGAAAGGGAGGACAACAACGTACGAAGACCAGACAAAAGAACGACTGTACATGAAGCTATTCAAGTATGATTTGTTAAATTTAATTTTAACAGCAATCTTTGACATCAATATATTAACAGATGGTTTTATATGGGTTTTTAAATTGGAAAACATTTGATAAACTGAAAACATTAAGTATTATTATTATTGTTATTTTAAATTCTAACAAATTGGGGCCTTTAGAACATTGAGTCTTTACTCATTGAGTCTTTACTCATTGAGTCTTTACTCTTGAGTCTTTACTCTTGAGTCTTTACTCTTTGAGTCTTTACTCTTTGAGTCTTTACTTTGAGTCTTTACTCTTTGAGTCTTTACTCTTTGAGTCTTACTGATTTCGCTACTCATTTGCTCATTTCACTACTCATTTACTCATTTCGCTACTCATTTGCTCATTTCGCTGCTCATTTACTCATTTCGCTACTCATTTACCCATTTCGTTACTCATTTACTCATTTCGCTGAGTCTTTACTCTTTGAGTCTTTACTCTTTGAGTCTTTACTCTTTGAGTCTTTACTCTTTGAGTCTTACTCATTTCGCTACTCATTTGCTCATTTCGCTGCTCATTTACTCATTTCGCTACTCATTTACTGATTTCGCTACTCATTTGCTCATTTCGCTACTCATTTAATCATTTCGCTACTCATTTGCTCATTTAGCTGATCATATACTAATTTCGCTGCTCATTTAATCATTTCGCTACTCATTAACTCATTTCGCTGAGTCTTTACTCTTTGAGTCTTTACTCATTGAGCTTTGAGTCTTTAATATTTGAGTCTTTAATCTTTTAGTCGTAATGTGCAAATGAGCCGCGAAATGAGCAAATAATGAAAAATATAAATGAGTATAAATAATGTGTGGCAAATGAGCAATGAGTACAAATGAGCTGCAGCGAATGAGCAGCAAATGAGTAAAATGAGTAAATGAGTAAATGAGCGAAATGAGTAAATGATGGTAAATGAGTAAATGAACGGCGAAATGAGTAAATGAGTAAATGAGTAAATGAGTAAATTAACAGAGGTGGCTATTTTATAGATTTGTTTATTCCTACCAAAAAACACTATTATAGATGTTTTTTGTTTTTTTTAAATTACAGTAGTCTTTCTGAAACATCTGGTCTTTCATTATCACTCTTCCTCGTTCTCTTCATCCTCGTTCTCTTCATCCTCGTTCTCTTCATCCTCATTTAGTTGAAGGAGTAGTCCGTCAAATTTGGTATGGTGTTTAGGCATTACTCTGTTCAGAGCTTTGTTTACTTCCATGCCTTTATTTACTTTTTCTTCGAGATCTTCCGCAATATCCTGATGAGTCCCATTATCTTTCAGATGTAGGTAACTTGACAAAAAAATCCTTGTATTTGTTGAAAAAGATTCGCTTGACTGCCCAAAGGGTTTTCCTATTTGGCTTTTTCCTTGGCTTGATCTTCACTCATACCCCCCCGTTGGACGTACTTTTCATATTTTCACACCACATCTCTTCAGTAGCTTCTTTAGCCTCTTCCAACCAGTCTCGAAAAGTGGCATTGTCTTCCAATTCAGAACTAGACTCATCCCTCTTCCGATGATTCGTCATATTCCACCTCCGTATCGGATTCTGAATCATCCTCTTCCGATGAGTCGTCATATTTCACCTCCGTATCGGATTCTGAATCATCTTCCTCGAAATCTTCGTCTTCATCCTGCGTAGATTCAGTTTCTGAATTTCTATTTCGAATCTTCAAATCTACGCTTTTAGAATCGGGTTCAGAATTATCGATGTCTGAATTGTCAGATTGGATAGCTTTAATTTCCAGAATCATCGTCAACTTCATTCATTTTAGATTTCTCTTCATTATGTACATGTTCTGCATGCCTCCGTGGGTTATATCTCCGTCCAAAGCTTTTGCCGCACTGGTGACAAGCATGGGGTTTGACAGCAGAAATAACATCCATGTTGAATCTCTGATGCTTAATCTCCGATTGACAAGAAACGGAAGAAATAGTTTATATATGAGCTATAACTACTCATTTCGCTGCTCATTTACTCATTTCGCTGCTCATTTACTCATTTACTCATTTACTCATTTGCTCATTTGCTGCTCATTTCGCTGCTCATTTACTCATTTCGCTACTCATTTGCTCATTTCGCTACTCATTTCCTTCTCATTTGCTCATTTCGCTTTACTCATTTACTCATTTCGCTACTCATTTGCGCATTTCGCTGCTCATTGGCTCATTTCGACTCAAGAGTAAAGACTCAAAGAGTAAAGACTCAAAGCTCAATGAGTAAAGACTCAAAGAGTAAAGACTCAGCGAAATGAGTAAAATGGCAACAAACAAATGGGTAATGGAAGAAATGAGCTAAATAGCTTTAGAATGAGCAAATGAGTATGAAATGAGTAAATGAGTAACGAATGGCAAATAGTGAAATCAGTAAATGGTAGCGAAATGAGTAAATGAAGCAGCGAAATGAGCAAATGGTGGCAGAAATGAGTAAGACTCAAAGAGTAAAGACTCAAAGAGTAAAGACTCAAGAGTAAAGACTCAGCGAAATGGTAAATGAGTAACGAAATGGGTAAATGAGTGGCAGAAATGAGTAAATGAGCAGCGAAATGAGCAAATGGTAGCGAAATGAGTAAATGAGTGGTGAAATGAGCAAATGAGTGGAAATCAGTAAGACTCAAAGGTAAAGACTCAAAGAGGTAAAGACTCAAAGAGTAAAGACTCAAGAGTAAAGACTCAAGAGTAAAGACTCAAAGAGTAAAGACTCAAAGAGTAAAGACTCAATGAGTAAAGACTCAATGAGTAAAGACTCAATGAGTAAAGACTCAATGTTCTAAGGCCCCGAATTTGTTAGAATTTAAAATAACAATAATAATAATACTTAATGTTTTCAGTTTATCAAATGTTTTCAATTTAAAACCATATAAAACCATCTGTTAATATATTGATGTCAAAGATTGCTGTTAAAATTAAATTTAACAAATCACTTGAATAGCTTCATGTAAGTCGTTCTTTTGTCTGTCTTCGTACGTTGTTGTCCCTCCTTTCTACTTCCCTTAAGGAAAAATCATCAATATGCATGCTGCGCTTACTTTTCTCCCTCCACCACACAAATGTCTTATCGCTCTTTAATTCACGCGCGCGCCCTTGGCCGAGGAACATAAGGAACTTGTGTGCAGTTTTGTGTGGAGGGGTCACGCGCGCTCAGGAATCTTGCATTGAGGAGAAATATATATATGTATATATGTATATGTATATGTATGTATATGTGTATTCTCCACCACACAAACGGTTGTGAGGGAGTAAGTATTTTGTGTGCAGTTTTGTGGAGGGAGTCACGCGCAGACATGTATGCCAATATGTATGCAGCATCTTATGTGGTGGACTATTTTAACCACTTGCATGACGTCATAAAAAAATTTCAATCTGTATACAGCATCTTGAGGAGGTCCTCCCTTTTTGTGTATTTTTGTGTGGAGGAGTCACGCGCGCCCAGACGTGACCACGCGCCCGCGCCCTTAGCCATTTGCTTGCCCAAATACTATATACAGCATCTTGACCCGGTTGAGGGAGCAATTGAGGAGCAATGGTGGAATTCGGAAGATTGCTCCTCAATTGCTCCTCAGTACTCCTCAACTGGGGTCTAGATGTTTGTCTACTGCGTTCTCCCCTCCTCTCTTTTTTTTAATTTTTTTTTTTACGATTTTAGGGGGGGGGCTACAGCCCCCTTAGCCCCCTGGATCCGCCAATGCAGTCATGTTTCTTTTTTTACTTTCAGTCTGTGTCATATCGACATTTTTAAAGGAACAACATGTGTAACAGTGGCAAAACTGTTTCTATGAGTGTGCTTTCTCTCTTTGAATTGTTGTAGGTGTATTCAATAAAGGGGCAATATCATCACGATCACAGCAGACTTTCAACAGGGCATGGAATCGGTGTCCTAGTTTAAGTTGAACACAGTGATTGAAAATTACTGGCTCATTTATGCAGCAGCAACAGTAATATAACCTTATCATGTGGAAATTTGTGAAAAAAGTACTCGAATGGAATTCAAGAAAGAGTACTCTTTTTCTGAATTAAAACTAAAATTATTTCACGTTTTTCAGCACCTCGGACAAAATTATTTAATTTAATTAAAGGGAAAGATTGATACCTATAGGTTGGTGAAATTCTTGCGTCGGGTGATAAACAATTGATTTAATTTTGCCCTACACCGACGTGTGTATAGCACTGTATACTCAGCTTTACACCAAGTAAGTTCCACATTAAAGTTCGATCATCGTTGTTGTTGTTTTTGTTGTTGTTTTTTTAAATATTTTTTAAATATAATTATTATCAATTGTGTACCTTCCCTTTAAACAGATCCATTAATGGATGGACATTCTAAATCACCCAATTTCAGTTTTGGAATGACTTACCAAGTTAGTAATATCGTACACCAGAATCATTGCACTTGCTCGTCGAAAGAAACCACGCGCCAGAGAACGATACTGTGAAATGGATAGGGGGGAAATGAAGCACAAAGAACCATCAACTAACGGTTGTGAGACAACCGCGGATCCATATTGATCGAATATTAGAAAACTGGTTTGTGTGGCGGGTGGGGGAGTATCTTGTTTACGACTTGAGTGTCCATGCGCATGCCTTGAAATAGTAAACTGCAGAATGACGGTCAGGTGTAAATGTACCCTTGATTAGGACTGTTTACTTGTCAGAGTGTGTCAATTCTCGTACCAGTTCCTGGCCCGAGTTGTCTTCAGCGAACAACACGGTATAATTTGTACGTCGGCCCCGGTACCGTGGTAAGCATGAGTTGACCATGTAGACCTTACCGGCGCTCCTTGGTCAAGGCTAGAATAAAGGTCGCCAGTCAGTTGGTCTGTCAGTCTTATTCAGTGGCGTAACTATGGGGAGGAACGTGTCCCCCCTGCCGAGGTCTGTGCCCCCTCCCCCCCCCCCCAATTCAGAATTTTGGAAAAATACTTTATGGATGACTGTAACTATGTCTGTAAGTATTGACCGTGCCCCCTGAAAATTTGACCCTAGTTGCGCTACTGGTCTTATTTGTGGATATTAATTATTTATTTACATATTTTATTTTTTATTTATTTTTTATTATTATTATTATTATTATTATTATTTTTTTTTTTTTTAAATTAATTATTTTTTATTATAATTATTAGTAGCAAACAATCCTGTAAAAAAAAGAGAAATTTTTGATTGGTTATGTTTAGGTCCATAAAACAGAACACGGGTCAGTGGCCTAATCTCGCTTGATAGGCACACTCGCTGCACCTAAGCTAATTAGCGCTAGTCAGCAGATGTTTTCAGACTACAACAACAACAAAAACGCTCAAAAACGCAGCTTACTCGTTCTTGACCGGCTGTGTCCCACAGATGAAACACGTGTGTGACGTCATCAACTTCTAACTCTTTTTCCATGAAAGCGTACCTGGAAGAAATATTTTACAATATATATACATTAAAAATAAATTAATTAAAAAAAAAATTAAAAAACGGCCCAAGGAGCAAAAAACATTGAGGCAATTTACAAATAAATGAAAATTGGAAAATAAAATTGGAAAGCAAAAACCTGAACTGAAAATGTTACCAAGTTAAGAGTGCAGTGAAATTTTCAGGGTTTGAAGAGGAATTTATTTTTTGTTGTTGTAAATGTGCAGCCCCGATGTACAGCAAAACCGAAACATATATTTCTGAACTGTACTTTCATTTACCAGTGATATAACTTGGGTCAGAGGTCACCCATGTACATGCTATTTTATTTGATGTACGAAAAAATAAACTTCAGTGGTAACATAACAGAAGTATCGAAGGTAGTGGGTAAACGTAATTACTGGATTACAAAATCACTTGATGTGAAGTTTATGAGAGTACCAATCAATCGTCCTGATGGGAAATTATTCCATCTGAGTGGTTTCACTCAAGAGAAAACACTGACACGAACAATGTACAAGTTTCAATCGATATCCGTTGTGGCGATCATGACTGTGCAAAGTGCGTGAATGGTTGATCATACCATGGAGGAAGGACTCCATGATCATACGGTCATGTATATGAAATAAAGAGAATGTTTACCAGCAAATACCGGAAATGTTTATTTTCATTGGACTATTGATCATTACAAATACTTCGAATTGCAGTATATGTCGCGAAATAGTTGTGCCAGAAATGAATTTATGACGGGACCCGCCATAAATTAATTTCGATTCATGTTTATTGTAAAACCATGTTTCTCACGATTATTTTGAGAAATGTGTCATTATACAGCATTTGTATTCATTTCCTCAAGTAATATAGCAAAGTTCCGATGGAAAAATAAAATGTCAAAAAAAAAAAAAAAAAAACGGTCGATACATAACTAATTCAACTCAGAAATTGTCACAGGTCATTTTTTATAATAATTGTTCTTGATCTTCTTAAAGCATGGATGCATTAATGACCTTTGACCAATTTCTTGCGCTTTTAACTCTACAAGAGGGCCCGGCTGTTGTTTAGCTTACCCGATAGTTGGTATCGTTCCAGTAAACCGATCTTGATAGAACCTGACAGCTATACACGTCTTCCCAACACCTGTGTCCTGTACGATAAAATACAACATGCGCCACTCATCTGAAAAGGACTGTTCCAATGCGAGTTCGAACCATTATACATTGTTAAACTTTCAGTTGCATAAAGACGTCCCATTATACCGGTTTTTACCTTATAGTTCATCTGCAAACAGAAAACAGCTTCACGTTTGCTTTTTTTTTTTTTTATCTCCTCATTGGAAGCAGAATATATTGTACCCGAACTTGGGAAGGTGCGGACCGTACGACATTGGTAATACTGGCAAAATATACGAGATACGCTTACTCTCTTTGAATCGACATGTAGGCCTACGTAAAAATGTTTTTAACTTATGCCGTTGTGCCGTTGACGAGAAAACAGTGAAAAATCGTGTTCAAGAAAAGAGTCCTCTTTCCTAAAATTTAAACTGTCAGTTATTTGCAATGCTTCCACTTGTCTTAAAAATCACAGCACTTAAGAAAAAAAAGAAAGATTGAGACAACAATCAGGTTTTACACCAAATACGTTTATAGGTTAAAATTCGGCAATTTTGTTAATTGTGAAATATTGATTATTTAGGCCTTATACTCAGCATAATGTACTCAGCGACGATGACCATGGATATACACGGGACATGATATAAGCTCGATTTAATTATCAAGCAAAACAAAAAATGAAACAAAGCACAAAACTATTTGTTTACATTGAGCAAAGATCAGTCTACATCTATTAGCACAACGCAGTGCCCAAGTCTTAATGTACACCACCAATGTTATTAACCTCATGGTCAGATGGACAATGGAGCAAGTCTCAACGCTCTATGATCAAGCATAATAGAAAATAACATGTATAAAGCTAGCATTTCAGTGATCTTAACAGTCCTTTCTGAGGTGTTACTGATGGGCGCTTTTAGCGCCCAATTCAAACAGCCAATAGACCATGACCGTTAAATAAACATCTTTGCTTGGCATGAATTTTCAAAGCAAGAGATGTACATGACATGTCTCCAGCGCAAAGGCTTAATGCCCCTTTAAGTACTATTATTGGATAATTATACGCGGAAATAGTTCGTTAAATAACATTGAAAACCAAGCAAAGTCATTATGTACTGTGTTATTCAGTAAAATTTGATTACATAGGTCTTCCGATGTATTTTTGTAACAGTTCGTGGAAGACAGAACTGCCATTCTAAGATTAGCATGCATTGTGGAAGAACAGTAAGATTCGACACGTCAAATTGTCACTAACCACCGGATCAGAAGCCAACGCCATTTAACACTTGTTAGACTGAATTATTTCATGGTGCCGCAGACTTCCTCTTACTGCTAAGGTTAAGGTTATATACTTACCCCGACAAGACAAACTTTCCACTTATGTTTCGCCGCCATGTTTTTGGATGTCATAAATTTGGCAGTTACCTCGCAAAGATTTTTGTGTTTATACCGGGGAATATCATCGCAATTAGGTAGGCAAAGTGTTCAAAACGTCATCAAGAGATACTGATAGCGAAAGAGAGCTCAGGTTTGTTTAACAGCGGCTACATGCAGGTACCAACGTCGACATCAATTTCACAACACGCAAAACAGTGTGGACATAAATAATGGCCACTGAACACGGAATTCCTAAAAGCCACTCGAGTGTCTGGAGAGTGAGATAGGATAACAACCGGGAAAGTATTGACAGTATTAGACAAGCCCCTGCATGCGTCTGCATGGTGTGAACATTTTAAGCAAGCCAAGAGGCCGGGCCCCAATATTATTTCAAGCAGGCATTTATCAGGAAACAACCGCTGACCAGATTGTCAAGAGGTTTTCCGTTGTCAAGAGGGCGGCCTTTTCCGGTTTTTGAAGCCAGGGTTGTTAATAATATTGCAAGGCCTCGTTCTCTTTGGCATGTTGAGGAATCAAACCCATGTAAACTTGCCGTCATAACGTTTAATCATATTTGGGACTATCCCTGCACAAATGGAGGTGTTATAATAACACAAGTGGTGTCAAATTAAGTATTTCATAGCCCAATGTGAACACCATTGGTGTTATTTTGAACCACAGTGTTTGTAGTGATATACAAAACAGCTGCACGTGGTTCTCGTACAAAGTGGGCCGTTGGGCTGAGGTATTAAAGCGATTTCATGAACTATATATCCTTTTAAGAGCAAGTGTATGAATAATAACCCCTCCATCTATCACCGAAGCTTTTGAGTGAATTTTGCCATTACTGAAATGAAAGCAAAACGGCTCTGTCTGTTACCTACACTGCAAATCTTGTTGGTCAAAATTTGCCCAACATTTTTGCCCAACGTTGGTTCAAATATCAACTGTCTAAATTATTGGGCATAGCTTAACCAACAGAAGTTGGGCAATAACTTTTATCCAATAGTTGGGTGAACACTTTGACAAAACAAGTTGGTCAAATCATTTTACCCAACGTTTGGGTGATGACAATTGACTAAGAGTTGGGCAAGTTTGTTTACTAAAATGTTGGTTAAAATTTTACCCAATAATTTAGACAGTTGATATTTGAACCAACGTTGGGCAAAGGTGTTGGGCAAAGGTTGTTACCCAACAAAAGTAGCAATTGATTATCTGTTGGTTACTCCTTTAATCCAATTGTTGGGCATAATATGACCAACAATTTGTTAATAATAATTAAACAGCTGCAAACAACATCTTGGAGTTTGTAAATTCAATTTATTCAGCATAAATTCAACATCTAAAGAATACAATACAATACAAGTAACTCTATATACAACAATCCAAAGTTTTAAATTCACAACTCATATTAGCAAGTTTTATACCCTTTAATAAATAAAAAAATTTAATTGATTTGTAGACCTACAATTATGGCCTTTCGCCGAGACAAACAATTTGATATGTTTTTACAAGATTTAACAGTTCAACCCAAAATACCTTTTTAAAACCATTTTGGCTATTTTTACTCTAAAATCCAAAACTGTACATCAGACATAGCAAAAACTATATTGTGAATCCTTATGCGAAGACAAATAAATTGATATGCTTTTCAATTGTCTTAATGTTTGACCTTTGTATGACCTTTGAACCAATTTGTTTATAATTTTACGCATAAGGATCATAATCAGCATTGACTAAAATCACTTCTCATACTTCTGTGGCCCACTGTGTAGACCCCAATCATTTTAAAGGCTTTGTGAGGAGCTGGCCCGCAAGTACAAGTAGCCAAGTGTGTTATTTATGTAAAGTAGACACCAATAAATAAGAATAATATCTGAGGATTACCAACAATGCACTTTTGACCTTTCAGCCCTTTTCTCAACATTAAATAATAGAACCAGTCACACATATATTGCACAATATATTAACACATTGGAATTCAATATTATATTGCACAATAAAATAACACATTGGAATTCAATATTATATTGCATAATAAAATAACACATTGGAATTCAATCTGGCTATTATGGAGCAACATTTTGAGTTCAGCATAAAGACAGCGCACAGCCTGCAGATGGTATTCCCCATGAGTGCATGGGTTACATTTCTATAAATAAATTTGTGCATTAAGTGTCTTTAGTTAACTTCTTCATAATTTAAGGCATTGACACAAAATAATAATGTTGACTTTCCAAATTACTTGTACCTTTTGATGTAACTTGTCACGAATGCTGTAAAAACAAGTAATCATACCACTACTTGGAATCCTCATCCACCATGAACAAATCTTACTTCATTCTCCTCACATTCTACATGCTTTGCAGCTTGGCTGGGAAATTTAAACAGCTGCAAAAGTTCAAACAATGTCAAGTTTTTTGTGCATATATGCTGATGTATTGCTATCATTCTTTCAAGTGTACACCTTTCTACTTTTTTTTTAAATTTTCAAACACTTTCAAGAGAACTTTCAAAGGAAGACTTTAAAATGCTTTTTGAAATAATTTAAATTTCTTAAAGAACTTTTAAGGTGATTATGTACGAACCATGACCAAACCTTTATTCTTCTCAGGCTATTCTTCTCAGGCTATACAGCTTGGCTAGGAAATATCAACAGCTGCACATACAAATACATACAAATACATGTTAGGTCATTCCATGCCATGGTTTTTGTCACGTTACACATTTAAAAAAAATTTTTTTAGCTGACACCCCCTCATATTTCAAAAATGATGGTGCACTAGAACAAAAAAAAGTAGAGACCTGAAATTTTCACAATTTGCTTTTCTCATAAGTATCTTTCAGTACACCAAAAGAGAAAAATATCTAAGATTTGACAGTGAACTCCATTTGTTGAGTTGGCATGGAATGACCCTGTTGCAAAAGTTCAAACAATGTTGACATTTTTAAACATGTAAACACATCTTTTTACCCTTTTTTCAAGTACTTTTAAGGAACTTTCAAGGTCTTTAAAATGCCTTGTGATTTTTTAATTAACATAACTTTTAAGGATGTGTCTGTAGGAACCATGAACAAATTTCAGTCACTTTATTCTTCACATGATTCTTCAAGTTTTGCAGCTTGGCTGTGGGTATATGAGCTCTGATGCTTGGATGCAAGATGTGTGGCTTTGGACCAGGTTGACGACATCACACATGCTATAATATTACACATAAATAATAATTACCAAAATTAAATTGTCATGTACCACTTTAGTATAGCTCCAATGCATCCCTCCTTTGTAGAATAACAAAATCCCTGTCCAACAAAATGGAAGAGTCCATATTTGATGCGCATGTGAGGTGGGCATCTTCTATTTTTTTTTACAGGTGAAACTATTTAAAGCCCATATGAGGGGTAAGAGAATAATAAATGTGACCGCTCCAGATGAGGAATGTCCCCCAAGGGAGTTTTACATGTACCTGTAATTTGATACCGAAGCTCAAACATAATGAAAAACCTTAGAAAAAACGATTTTTGGATTTCAGGATTTTTAGGTTGCCTAAATCTTTCTTGCTGTCGTCTTTTCTTTATGTCAAAAGATTAAAAAAGTTTAAAATAAAGACAATTTCTGAAGCGTGTTTGTGTCCTATTTACCGCAGAATGTTTGTGAACAACTCACAAAAGACCGATAAACATGCCCTTTTTGAACCGCCATCGCTGCCCAAAATGCATTACCGTATCGCGGCGCGTATACACACACCAATAGAAAGGTCATGACCTCCCTGTCTATTTATAGCACAGGCTTGCATGCAGAGCCTGTAACTAGTCTAAAGACAACTAACTACACCTCTTTTTTTACTCCACTATGCCTTCGTTTTGAAGTTATTTGATAAAATGTATATCTTTTTGCATTATCGCAAGCGATGGCAAAGATTGCAGCGGCTTATAATCTACATGGAATCCGTTGCAGATAGCTAACGATTTTACGGACCGATGTTCAGCACAAGTTTCAATGGGTGCGAAAGGTGGTGTGTATATGAATCATGCACGGCGGAATCTCGTGCCTACTTATTCTTTTGTACTGAAAACAAAACGGTGTGTCACTTAAACACATGGCTCAGTAGCTTCTATGGGTATTATATATTGGTTTTGTTGTTAATATCTTACCTGAGAAAGTTTCAATGAGGAATTCCATGCCCCAATCTCGAAGGAGATCTGCGACCTACTGTTGACCTTGATCGTCCGCCATGGTGTGTGATGTGGTGTACGGTGATAGTGTGCAGAATGTGTGTTTCGCGCGCGCGCGTTAACGGGATGGAGTGAATGCGAATCCCGGGAACTTTGCCTAACACACCCTGCTGCAGTGTGTGCCCAACACAATTGGTTAATAAAAATCCCTTTAAAAAGTGAGGTCGCGTGATAATTTTGACCAACTTATCGGCAACTCTTTGCACAACCACTTGATATAAACATTGGACCATCCAGTTAACCAACAATTTGGTCAAGTCTGCCCAAACGTGTTGGGCAATGATTTCGTTTAACCATGGAGGCCAACTGCCAATATTTTTAACCAACAAGTTAGTAATGCGTTTAACCAACACAATTTGTGACCAACAAATTTGCAGTGTAGGCCTATACTATATAAATTATATAACATGGTGATCGCCAACTATCCAGGTCAGAAACCCTACCCCACATTAGGGCTGTGCCGGGTATCCGGGTATCCGGATACCCGACCGAAACTGTCATTACCCGGTTCCATTTTTCGGTTCCGGATACCCGTAAACGACTTTTTAAAATCGGGACTTACCATTTCAGCGGTGTGAACAGAAATGTTTGACTATTGAACAATGTAATATTTACACTTTTAGGAGCAATTTTATTTAAGAGATTACTCTCTGATAACGCCTTTGTAGTATTTTTCGGACATTTCCATACATTTGGATACATTGTATCCAATCAATAAGACTCAAATAGCCTGACTGCGGCATGCTACAAACAAGTATCAAACTAGCTGCTCAGGATGGAATGTTTGCCTATTGATCACAGTAATTGGATTATATTAGTGGGACAATTACTGCTGCTTCCTGTCTGCACTGGAGTGTGCACCATGATGCGTTAATAGAGGGGATTATATTATAGGGGACGTCCACATTATATGTTGTCCTAATAAAAAAAAGTGGTGTTGAGTGATATGATGATCAAGGCGACGTCTTCTCCACCCCCAAAGCGCCAACGGACGGAGAAAGTTCGTGAAGAAACTTCAGCGATGGAGTTCTTGTTAAGTGGGATGAGTGCATCAACCACTGGCGACGAGGGCGGCAGTAGTGGCAATCATGCGACGAGGGCGGCAGTTGTAGCGACGAGGACACCAGTAAAGCTGCTGTCAGATCTCCTGGAGACGAGTTTGCAGAATATCTACGCACTAAACCAGCCGGGCTCAGTGATGATCCATGTCAATGGTGGCGGTCAAATGCCATTTGGTTTCCATAAGTCGCAAGGATCGCCAAGAAATATCTCGGTATTCCAGCAACGTCAGTGCCCTCCGAACGGGTGTTTTCCACCGCGGGAAATATAGTCACGGCAAAGCGGAGCTGTTTAACGCCTGCTAACGTGAACATGCTGGTATTCCTGGCAATGAACGCCCGCATAACTGCCACCCCATAAAGTGAACTTATCAATGTGTAACAATCAGTAAACCGCAACCGATATTGAAAGAGAAATATTGGGTTCTGAAAATAATCTTAATTCTTAAAATTAGTAGTAGTTGTTGTTTTTAATTATTCCTAGCTAGGTCTCATATAAATTCATTCTTTCAGGAAATGAGGTTTTTGACAGGTTTATTGACATTTAACTAAAGTTCATTGTGATAGAAATATTCAAGTTCGGATTTTAGATTCGTAATATTTGCAGTTTGTTAGTTTCATAATATTAAATATTATTTTAGTACGCAAAATCATGTCCTTAATCTAAAGCAAACATGACGTACGACGGGATATCCTTATTTAGAAGGCAGGGGCGCGGCAAGGCGCAAGCGCAAGAGCACATGGATCGTTTTCCCACAATGGTTTAGTTACGCCCACATCGCCTTAGTTCCGCCCACATCGCCTTTCGACCATCGACCAATGACATTATTCAACACGTGTTTTGTGACATGAACATTATTGTCTTCTGATTGGTACCGGTAGTCACTCCTGACACAGTCACGTGTGAGGCCGCTGTAGCTGTGTGATGCACCGGCCGTGCGTGCGCGCGTGTGATCAGTCAGCTTTCCTTTTGTTCAGTGTATAATATTGTAACTTGGGTTGTTAAAGACAGACACTTTTGTATACATTTTTACGGTTTAATTTCAGAAATAACTTTCAATAAATACAATATGTTGTCACCAAAATGTTATACTTTAATAAAGATCGAATTGAATATGGTATCCTCTGTATTATAAAGGTAAATTTGGTTAACATTTACATGTATTTGTACACCAAATGAGGCATGTTTTCAACAAGGACGTAAACGGGTATCCGGGTATCCGAACTTTTCTGATTTCGGGTATCCGGTTCCAAAAATATCCGAAAACGCACAGCCCTACACCCACATAGAATCACGCTTTTACGCATTGAGCCCAAATCTCACGCACTGAGTCCAAATCTCACGCATTAACTAGTAGCCAAAATCTCACGCATTCTGCAAACGCTCATGCATTATACGCGAAAACCCCATACGATTTGTAATGAGATGGTCAATTTCGGTATCACATGTGGAAAATATTGTTTCGTGTAGTTTCGTACCCTGAAAATGGTCTCAGAAACCCTGATGACTGTGCAGTATCTACACCAATATATGCCCTTATATAGAGGGTTTAGGTCACATTATTTCAAAGGGGGCAATCATCTGACAAGAAAGTCATTACTTTGAAGTTCTCAGTCAATACAGAAGTTGTGACGCAGGGCCGGATTTAGGACTGGGCAAGCTGGGCAGTTGCCCAGGGGCCTCCACAACCAGAGGCCTCCACATATTTCATGAAAAAAAATTTGTAAGGAAAAATGTAGGCTGACCTGAACTGTAGGCTGGTCTGTAAATATATGTACTGTACTATATTCTTGTTATGATTGATCATGATTGACCTGCATGCTTGCTTATTCAGATTCTTTCTACTTGAAAAAAAAAACTTTATGGATGACTGTAACTATGTCTTGTGACTCTTGTCACCTTTTAGTTTTTAGTATTCTAAGGTAGGGTGGGCCTCCACTACTGAAGGCTGCCCAGGGGCCTCCACATGTCTAAATCCGGCCCTGTTGTGACGATGTCCAATTGCAGCCAAAATTGATGGATCGATTGGAAATCTGCCGAGCTGTGTTTTAAAACGACTTTCACATAGGGGTATGAACGTTTGCCAGATTTGTGAGGCCTCTGTTAGCCACCATACTTTGTGTATGGGAAATTTGGCAAAACAAAAAGTTTCCAGTTCCATTAAAGCTCCAAACCGTATACTGTAAAAATATTGGTAAAAAAAATACCCAACTTTTTGCCCAACGTTGTTTAAAATATCAACATGCCCATCTATTGGGCATACAAGTTTCCATCTAAATTGGGCACTCTGATTGACAATTAATTGGGCAAGATTAGCTCCTCAACAGTTGGATACATTTTGGTTAACCAACAGTTGGATAATTATATATCTAACCATCTATTGGGTATTGTATGTTACATTGGTTACCCAATTATTGAGTGAAAATTTTATTCAAAATGTTGTCAATTTCTCCAACTTTTGCACAACTATTGGGCACTTTATTTCAACAACACCCATTAATTGGTCACACTTTATACAACAATGTGGTACAAAAGTAACAAACGTTGAGTAAACAGTAAAATCCCCAAATATGGGGTAATAAATGCCCTTCAACAGAGTACAAGACACAAACAAAATAAAATCAATATCTATCTGTCATCTTTTAGAGTTTCACTGTTTATTTGAAAAAATAACCGTCAAATAAAATACAATATGTTCTGCTTTAAATCATCATAAAAAGTATAATACTATTTTCTTTACTAATTATTTCAATTACGGTATTTAAAAAATATTCATAATGATGAATACCTCTCTAATCTAAGATAATCAATTTATTGTTTGGAAAGAACAATCATATATATATGACACAAGGCAATTTACAGATAACCAATTCTAGGCAAACTCCCGGATTTTTTTCAATTAGGCCCTATAAAGATACATTCTCCACAACGGAAGTAATCTATTTCAGGTGTAATTTCTCATACTTGGACTAAATAACCTTTGATGCACCTTTTCGTGTAATTAGTATAATTGGGTCATTTTACCAAAGCTGTTCTATAGTCTAACTCTTAAACCATTTTGAATGAATTGTCCAAAATAAACATATCTTATATTCCAATATACATGTACATTAGACGTCCAGAGGGCAATTTAGGGCAATGTCACACGAGGCAATACAGACAATAAGTTCCACTTCAATCTCCTAAAAGAAATCACATAATTTTGTTGGGGATATTAAGACATTGTCAGAAATGTTTTTATTGGGTTTTTTGTGCTATACCAAATTGTTCCTTTTGCATGCAGTATACTTGCTTGCCTCCAAGTTGTATGTAAAAATTGTCGCATGTGACAAGACCCTTTAATGCAATAAGGCCAAACTAAAAATATATGTATTTCCAGTTACTCCATCCCCCTATAAAATCATTCTTATCCTGACTGTTGGGTTTTAAATATTATTTTTTAGATTGGAGCCAAATTTTATATTAATTTTTTTTTTACCCACCAGAATTTTGTTTGCCACCTGCCCACCCGTCCTATTTTTTACCGCAATGTAACAGGAATGGTAAATTAGCCAATCAGATCTGGTCAACTTGATCTGAAATGGAATGTATACTATAGAATTTTCAGACAAATTGAGCTTTAAATATTTGTGTCCACCATATTTTCATATTCCTTTTGAATGTGGAGGAATTCCCATCTCATCAAGATGTAAATCTCCCCTTTATAGATTGCTCTAAAACGATATATGGGTAGAAATAATGGGCAGACCAGTATGGTTTTCATACTATTGTAAACTTTACACTATTTTACTTGTATATATGAAAGTGTTTATTTTTTTATCTTACCATTAATGTACAGATGCACTAACAGATCACTTAAATAACAGTAGAAAGGACATTATAACAACAACGCAAAAAAGGCCAAATTAGAAAACTCTGAAACACTGTGGCTAAACGGGCTTCATTAAGAAATTTGATTTGATTTGATTTGAATTTATTCGGATAAAAAGATGATAAAAGTACAAGACACATTACAAAAAGACAATAAAAAACATACCATATTTATCCAAGGATAACCCAAAAAGCCAATAAAATAGGCTTATTTCCATTGGGGTCCTTACATCGAAACATCAAAAATACAAATAGCAAATTACTAATTTGAAAGACAAGGATAGTTCAAGATCCTCCCACACCCCAAAGAAGGGACACAAAATTGCTTCCCTGAATTTAGCTTGTGTAGAGAGATGACATTTAACAAGTCGTTTAAAAGTAGACAAATTGGTGGAACTCTTTACATTAGAAGGTAAATTATTCCATTCTTTGATAGCTGTAACATAAAATGTATTGTTTACTAAACTAGATGAAACTGGAACCTTAAAATTTAGATTACTGGTCCTTGTATTGTGATGGTGACAATCAGAGACTTTGATAAATTTGTCACGGAGATAATCAGGTTACATTGTCAAGTTATTCTAAACACATGGTTTAATTTCAGTTGAGCGACCCTGTCCCTAATATTTAAAAAACCAAACTGTCAAGTTCTTTTTGCCCAATGTAATTGCCCTAGGGCCTTATCCAAGACAGAACTCCCTAACCATTTTTGTTTTGCATAATTTGAAGTTTGTTTTTAAATGAGCAGAGAGTGTAGAAAACCAGAAGGAGCATGAATAGTCAAAGTGACATTGAATCAAAGCCGAACATAAAGTTTTACGATTTTGTATTAAGAAAGAGAGCCTGTCTATAAAGGAATTTCAACCTATCCCCTGTTTTCTTAATAATTGAATTAGCACAAATTCACCTGATAAATGTTGGTCAAGTAACCCCTAGATATTTCACTGAAGTAGCTGATTTAATTTGTTTACCCCCACATATGACTGTAAAGTCACTGACCTTCTTGGTTTTTCTTTTTAGAACCAAAAAGAATTGAAACGGTTTTGCCCAAGTGTAATGACAATTTATTGTCAATGAGCCATTGTCTACATGGGATTCCAATTCTGTGCACTAAGTATGTTAGCTATAGCTGCAGGGATCTTTGTCAGAGACCAAGAGAGCACTATCATCAGTGTAAAGAAGTAATTTGCACTCAACACTACTGGGCATATCGTTTATGGTACCAGCTTACAAAATAATAAAAGGCCCCAGTATGCTCCCTTGGGGACCACCTTACATGTCAGATTCAAACATTTGGACTGGGCTTTGTTAACATTGACAAATTGTTGTCTGTTATGAAGATACGATTTAAACCATTCTATAGAACCAATGCCCATGGCCTGCAGTTTCTTACATAAAATAACACAACATGATCAACAGTATCAAATGTACTTTTTGGAGATCGATCATAACCATTCCTGTGTAATTACCTAAAGACATTTGGAAACGAATAACCGATCAAACTAGATGTATAAGACAGGTGTCAGTGGAAAATGTTTTTCTAAACCCTGATTGAAATTAAACAAAAACCGTATTATTTTTGTAAGATATTCTTCAACCTGAATATGGACAGCCTTTTCAAGCAATTTGGAAATTACACAGAGGATGCTTATTGATCTATAGTTGTTAACGTCGGTTCTACTGTCTCTTTTAAACAACGGCTGAACCCTTGCAATTTTAAAATCATCAGAAATAGTATTGTTGACAAAATAGAAAGATTTATTATATGAGCAATTGGTTTTTTCAGTTCACTGGCCCGTCCTCAAAAATCTGGCAGGATGTTGTCGGGACCAGTACTTTTACTAATATTAAGAGTCTTCAGTTCATTAAAGACAAAATCATCTTTAACTGAAAAGAAGATAATTTAAAGCTATTGGGGATGACCCTTTATTGATGTAATAGTCTTTGAAGACCTTAGAGTCTGTGCTAAATTTATTAGTACTAGTGGGAGTTTACTAGCCAATTTAGAAGACGAAGTAGTAAAAAGCTGTTGAAATGGTCAGCAACTTTGATGAATTAAAACATAAATCATCATCAATGTTAAGAATGACTCTGGACTGAGCTAACTGATGTAGCAAATATCCAAGAGATTTTAATTGCTGCCATAGTTTTTTTTGGTTGGATTTTTGTTTTCACCAATTTTGTTGCTGAAATAGTCAGCTTTAGCCCGCCTAATGTCCCTTTGAACCTGATTTCTAATCTTACAAAAACTACGGTCCAATAAAAAGTTAAATATTGATATATATATATATATATATATATATATATATATATATATATATACTTGTAGTAAAACTAGTGGAACGCTGGTAGTTGTAACTCCGAGTTTCACGCGTTATGCGATCATCAGACAACTGAGTGATAGTCACCAAGTGATTACTCCTATATAGGCCTACACGCACAAGTACAGGTTACTCGCTCAATGATGCGTGGTAATTACCTATTGTTTGCGGGCCTTGTGTGTAAGCTTGTTTGTTGGCAGTTTATCCAATGGTTTGTTGACACGGTACTGTTCCTCGTCACGTGTCATCGCTTTTGAAGTTGCAGAGGTAGAACTTGTTTTCATGGCGGCATTTTGATATGAGTTCGGGTCGTTTGTTCAGGAGTATCCTCTTGTCGGCGTTTATGATGGAGAGCTTCTCTGTAGGGGAGGTAAAAGGTTGCACCGTTTCGATTCACTGTTGTATGCTTGAGATCTATAGGCTACCGACCAGTTGATGGTGAATGGTTTCTTTGTTCTTTTTCAATTGCCAAATGTGCTTGGAGAGTTCGTGCTGTTCTGGTACTTCATGCCTGAAAGACTGTGTGTTGGTTGCCGTATCTTAGCTTGAATGGAGTGCGCGGTGAGACCATGTACAGATGAGAGTTGTTTGGTTGCTTAACTTCGGCATTGTAGATGATGTTGCTGGCCTGGCACTTTCCTTGTAGAGGGCATAGGTCTTTCTTGCGGCAGTTGTAGTCCTTACAGTCCATATCGGGCATCTCGCACGATGAAGACATCTTCAAGAAAGCCTCCCCAGCTTACGAGGACGCACTAAGATCCAGCGTATACACGGAAGGCCTCACCTACATCGATAGCCAACCTACTAAGGAAAAACGGAACAGGCAGCGCAACGTCATCTGGTTCGCAGGTCAACTCGTACGCACGCCAACTCGTACACGGACCAACTCGTGCGCATATTGGTCAACTCGTACACGCACCAACTCGTACACGCACCAACCCGTACACACACACCAACTCGTACGCAGTAGGATATTTTGATGCGAGTAGGTAGGCCTACGAAGTATTTTTTGGTGGTAATTCACGGCAGCTTAAGGATACGCGGTAGCATTATGTGGCATGCACCCAAACTGTCAATCATCGTTCAATTAAATAAAGCTATACAACCCAACACATAGCAATTGCCTGCTCGTTAATTGGGTTTAATTGAGTGCATTGATCTTCACATTGCTTCCAAAGCAAATTATTAATTCAAGCTTTACGGAAACACAACAAAAACATTAATACTGTTAAACTTCAATTATTACTTCCAGCTTTTAAACTAGTTACACTTCAATAACACAACGATCCTACTTGGATTAACCTGTCTATACGCCACATAAAGCAAAACTATGTAGGATAATTTCAATAACACAACACATTACTTCGTATCACACTCCCGTTGGTAAATCACGCGTACGAGTTGGTGTGCGTACCAGTTGGTGCGTGTACGAGTTGGTGCGTGTACGAGTTGGTGTGTACGAGTTGGCACGCGTACGAGTTGACCTGTATTCCAGCTGCATGCCCAACATCGCCAGTATCATCAAGGCATGAGGGAGCTATCTTCATGCAGAGTGCTCGATGCTATGCAGAGCGTAGTATAGGAATGAAGACTTCCTGGAACGGTAGTTGTAACTCCGAGTTTCACGCTTATGCGATCATCAGACAACTGAGTGCTATTCTGCGGTTGCACGAAATAAGATGTGGTGTTGCGGACGTGAGTGAAAGAATTCACTTGTTGTGATTGGTTAGGTAGAATTTGTTCTCGTGACGGCACTTCGATACTAACTCAGGTCGCTTGTTGAGGAGTTTACGTTTGTCGGCGTTGATGATGGAAAGCTTCTCTGTTAGGCAAAGGTTGCATATCTTGGATTTGTTGTCGTATGCTCGTGCTTTGGTGACGATGGACCACGTGATCGTGAAGGGTTTCTTGTTCATCTTGAGCTGCCACACGTACTTGGAGAGTTCTGTGCTTTGTTTGTGTTTTCCGTTCTTAAAGGACGTCTTGTGGTTGTTGAATCTTGTCTTGAAGGGGGGCTCTGTAAGGCCGATGTATAGTTTGGTGTTGTCTTCGGTGGTTGTTTTGACTTCGGCGCTATAGATGATGTTGGATTTCCAGGCAATTTCCTCGTAGAGGGCAGAGGTCCTTATTTCGGCAGTTGCATTTCTTCGGCGAGGCTCCTCTTCCTTTGATGAGATCCGTTTGTTGTGCGATTTGACAATGCTATTTACATTTGGCATGCAGCTGTAACTGATCTTGGTGGTGTTCCTGTTGAAAATCTTGCTTAGTTTAGACACTCTGGGGAAGTGTTTGTCGATAAGTTTGAGGAAAGATCTGCCGATGTTGGTGGAGACGTTCTTGCTGTATGGTGGGTTGAACCAAATGGTGTTGCGGTTCCGGTTGCGGGTGTTTCTATGTTGTTCTTGAGTGTACGTGAGGCCCTCGTTGAATCCGCTGGATCTTAATGCCTCTTCGTAGGTAGGTGCGGCGTTGTTGAAGGTGTCTTTGTCGTATGAGATGTCCGATATCCGTCTGCTGATTGAAGCTGGTAGGTTCTTGACGATGCTAGGCGGGTGGTTGGAGAGCTTGTGGATGTACACTGGCCGGTCGTTCGGTTTGCGGTATGGGTGGTACTTGCCGTTGTTCAGGTTGAGGGTGATGTCGAGGAAGTTGGTGACTTTAAGGTTACAATCGATGGTTATTCTGAGGCCCAAGTCGTTGAATGTCTTTATGATGTCTTTCCTGGTTCGGTCGGATTTAACGCCGGATGTGTTCTTCAGGGCAGCGAGGCCGTCATCTCGGTAGAGTCCAATTTTTCCTTTGTCGAGCTTCTTGGATAGGGTGTTGAGAGTGTAGAGGCCGACTAGATCACATATTTCCGCGCCGTCGTAGCCGCCCATGGATACGTCGAAGAGATTGTCGTTGTTCTTTTTCCTCAACGGCTTGCCTTCGTCGAACAGGAGAGATTTCCTGGAGTGGTGGATGATTTCGATGTCTTGTTTGGAGATGCGCGTGTGCTTCTTGGCGAATGTCAGGGCTTTCTTGAGTAATTCTTCCGTGATAGATGGGTAGAAATCGATTATGTCGAAGCATATGAAGGTGTGTTTGTCCTTGTCCTCTAATTTCCGGAACCATTCGATGACTGAGGTCGAGTTGAGCCACTGGTTGACGTGTGTTGCGGTTCTGATGCTGTGGTTAATTTTGTCCAGGATGGTCTTGCTGATTCGGCCGATTTCGCTCTTTGCCGGGTTGATGAGTCTACATGGTAACTTGTTGGCGAAGTTCTCTTTGTGGTCCTTCAACGTGATGAAAGCTTGTCGTTCAGTCATGGTGTCCATTCTATCGGAGTTACAACTACCGTTCCAGCAAGTCTTCATTCCTATTATATATATATATATATATATTATATATATATATATATATATGCATGTATATTGTTGCAGAATGCCGTATGTTTTTTCCAGGGGCTTTCTTTCATGTTTTTGCCCAGCCAGACAGTGGTTTCAAGCCAAACAATGACATAATTATTTACTTAAAATCGTGCTTCTAATTACTGAGTGCCATTTAAAGAATTTGTTTTCAGTTCCTAACTTACATAAAATGGTTACGAGGAAATTACCATCTAAAAAGCGAAGAAAAATTGGCCATAGGCCTACATCTTTAAGCTGCAATTTATGAAACGCATGAACGTGTCCCGACCATTATAGGCCTACAATGACTATAAAAAAAAATTCATTTCTGGTTTTGATCTGTTTGAATCATGCGGAAATATTTATCAAATTGGAAAAGTGTATTTAGCTTTTTATAGGGCCGATACAGCTGTTATTTTTATATCAGAAAGGGGAAATGTGTAGCTTGTATGCAAAGGGCTTTGTGAATAACTCCATTGACTGTTGTGACATATTGTGCAGATTAAAATAATAATATTGACTGAAACTACATGTTGACATGGGTTTTGGATACTGGTAGAGATGGATGTCTTAAAAAAATTAGACTTTACCCCCGTAGGCCTATTCCCCAAAGATTATAATGTATAAACGTAAAGATCAAAGTATAAAATACAACAGCAAAGTCAACTACAACCCTTAGCACACGACGTGTGAAATGTACAGTGTATATGTGTGCAAAAACACACGTAGTCCTTCAAGCTAAATTTAATAATAACCTGTACTACTAAAGCTTCTATTGTTACATGGAAAAACCCCGGTATTTCACATTATTGCTTGACGATGACACACCGTTGTCCTTTTACATAATTATGTACAATTGTACATAGACATATCCATCCTCAAAGGCCCACCGAAACATTTTCAAACAGCGGGCCAATGTACGTTTATAACAATGAACACAGGATTCGTGAACTGTGTCTGATGGAATACCTGGTCTGAACTTGGCAAATAAACACTTCAACTTTGTGACAAAAATGGCTGCTCTCCATTCACGTTGAACATTTTTGATAGTGCGCAATGCGCAGTGGATCATCAACTCTTTGGGACTGTATTATAAATGCCGACGTTATAAACAAAAATGTCGTTCATTACGGACTGCAATAAGGGAAAAGCCTTTAAAGTTTGTATCGTCGGGGTAAGTAAGTTGTGTATGATTAACCTTCAAGTATCAATCATATGTAAACTATGATACTGTAATGTGAGCCCCTCATGTTAGCCAATGATTATGTTCAGTTTAACCAGTGTTGTTTCGTTATAGCGGTACAATGATTTCACATTTTTGTTTTTCCTCAGCATATTAAAACAATTTTAATCGGGGAGCTTGATGGCAATGGAGGTTATCACGACTGATTCTGGCTTGCATATAGGTTCCTCTTTAACAGTGCATGTTATTGTAGCCTATGTCACGTACTGCCGCTTAATAGTGTTGGCACGAAACTGTGGAGCCTGGAGGCCATTTTTTTTAAAGAGTGTAGCGGCGTAAACTGTGAACATTGCCTGTAGTACCCAGCGTTAACAAGACTAAAGGTCATAACCACTTGCACTCCACATGATCACAGTACAATAAATTGAGAGAAAATCATTATGGTGCAAGATCCACCCAAACACTTAGCCCCAAACACTGCAAAAACAAATTTAGTGTTAAAAAATATACGAGTGGTGATCATATTGAGCACTTTGAAATAATAAAGTTAACACCAATTAGTGTTATTTTAACACCCTGTGTTTTGAAGGGTGGGACTGTAGTTAGAAATGGTCTTTTAATAGTGACGTCACATAATTAAATTAATAAATATTTCGTCTCACAGTGAAATTTGGGCACAAGAGCTTTCATCTTGGAGAATGAGAGGAATTGTTATGTCTAGGGCTGTGCCGGATATCCGGATACCCAACCGAAACGGTCATTACCCCAGCGGCGTAGCCAGGACTTTTTCAGTGGGGGAAGGGGGGGACACAGGGGCATTGCTTTTCAGTGGGGGGGCCCAGGGGTATGGGTTTTTCCCCTTTTCCTTTTCTTTTCTGTTTTTTGTGGCACTATGAGGATTTTTCGTGGGGGGCACCTGGGGGTAACTGGAAATTTGTGGGGGGGCACGTGCCCCCCAGGCCCCCCCGTGGCTACGCCGCTGCATTACCCGGTTCCATTTTCGGTTCCAATTACCCGCAAACGACTTTTTAAAATTCGGACTTAACAATTATCTTTAAATTCAAGAGATTGCACTCCAATAAAGAAAAAAAACGATTTAAGTATGGTATCCTCTGTATTATAAAAGTCAATTTGTTACCATTTACAGTACGTGTATTTGTACACCACCGGAGGCATGTTTTAAACAAAAATGAAAACGGATATCCGGGTATCCGAAGTTTCCTGATTTCGGGTATCCGGTTCCAAAACTTATCCGAAAATGCACAGCCCTAGTTATGTCTACTGTTTTTTTGTATTGACATACAGCGTGAAAGGCCTGGCAGTTTTTGCTGTAGTTCTCTTAAAATATGTATTTATTGAGCATCTGTCAACGTATGAACAAATGAACGTATGTTTCCAAATACCAATGTTGTAACTAGACTGGTCCCGTGCCTTTATCCCATCAAGGATACATACAGGCTCCAGGCACACCATTCAAGGGATTTCATTGGATACGTTATGCTGAATATCTGACGTCACGCTTCGAGGCTCGCGTGCTAGCTACCAACCAAGGTCAAAGTTGAATCTCGGGGAAAACATGGCGGCCGCGGCCAGTATCTGGTGCACCGGTAATTCACGAGCCTCGAAGTGTGACGTCAGGTCTTCAGGCTATGTTGTACCTTCCCTTTAAAGGGGTGGGGTTGAAGGGAGTTTGCTTGACTTTATTCACGATTTTTTCTTCTCGCTGAACTTGCAGGATTCTCGAGTTGGCAAGTCATGTATTGCATCAAGGCTGGTTAACAACATGTTCAGCGTTAACACCACTACAACAATTGGGTGAGTATCTGTCCCATGCACGTCACTCGTAGCCCTCTAGCTGTAAAAATGCACCCGGTCCCTGAGTCTAGTGCATTAAACCCCATTGTCCGAATACGACTTTATTCCACGGATCTCTATTACACTGACTGGTTAGAGGGTTGGCCCATTGGTGCCCACCAATTAATTAGTGAAGACAAATATTCTAGGGAAAATCCACGTTATCAGTTAGAGACTGAAAACCCAATTCTCATGTTCGAGCGGGATTCGAACCCGGGTCCACAGAGGTAAAGGGCGAGGACAGTACCATTATACCGGTCGGTACGAGGGTCAAATTCGGTCCAAAATTGCCAGTGAAAAGTTTGATCCGATGATGGAGCAATATGCTACTATCCTTGCCACATTTCCCGCCACCTCATCTCTTGTCGTACTCGCTACGTCCTTGGTGAATAATAACACTAATTATATAATAGTGTCTTATAATAATGACATTTTACAGTGCCAAAGTTTGCCAAAAAGACGCTCAAAGCGCTTTACAAGACTACGCATTTAAAAGACTACACCCAGTTAAAATGAATATTAAGTAAAACAAACAAATAAATAATTTAAACATGTAAAGGAGACTGAGCATAGATGGCACTATTGGTGTACATTTGGTGACCAATCAATTATTTGAATTTTGTTCGTGATTGTGAACTTCACAGGAGTGCTTACATGCTGAAAGAGATGAATGTGGACGGCGAGGCGTGCTATTTGAATATATGGGACACTGCAGGACAAGAACGGGTGCGTATACCGTGGCAATTTGTTTTTATTCTAATGTTGTGATCTTGATCACTTGCGAAGCTACAATAACTATTGAAGACCCCCCCCCCCTCTTTATGGATATGTGATAGGCCATGCGTAAAAACCTACACTGCAAACTATGGAGCGTTAAAACTACACCCGTATACACCAGTGGTGTTCAACTCACCCAATATAAACACCATGACAGAATACAGTTAACACCGCTGGTGTTATCTTAACACCACAATTTTTGAAGGGTATTCAGTAAAGAAACAGTGTGGAATGTTCTGAATTTTAGAAAGGATTTGTTTTTTTGTTAAAAAACACAAAGCACAAATTATTCTACACTATAATGGTCACCGGTACTAAGATGGGGATCGAGAGACTGGTATCAGATTGGTATTTATTTAATATTTTTGAACGGTAACGAATTGGTAATTCACAAATAAACCGAATGGTTGAAATGATATGTGAAACTTTCTTGATGTGAAGCCGATGATGGCATCAATCTTCCCTATCAATAATATTGTTTTATTGAATCACATTAGTCGGTCTCTCCACTGCAGCTGCACTTAAAGTGCTGTCACTTTTAAGAAAAGTGAAATAATTTCTTGTTTGAATCTAGGAAATAGAACCATTTTCTAAAAAATGTTCACGTGAGAATTTTCATAAACACCACAACTTCGTATAAGTTAGTCAGACACTTTCAAAAGTTGACTGATTGTATATCTTTTATATGTCGATATGGCTGTGCGCTTTCGGTTATTTCGGGAACGGGAACTCTTAGTTTTTAATAAGTCCGGCAGATTACGACAACTCAAATCCAACACAAATCGTCATCGCCTCTCTTTCGTACCCAGTGCAATTTCTTGTTTTAACAATAGTTTTATTAGATGACTTGTTTTTGGTTTTGTTGTTTTAAGGCTTACTGTTTTTGAGGTTTGGGTTTTCTTTTTCTACCTTTCCAGCCCCCTTCCCAATTATTTGGCCTTCCCCTGTTCCCATGTATTGTTTTCCCTTCCCTTTCCCTTTCCTCCTTCCCCACCTTTCCCTGTCCCTTCCCAATTATGTCCCCCTTGGCCTTCCCCTGTTCCCATGTATTGTTTTCCCTTCCCTTTCCCTTTCCTCCTTCCCCACCTTTCCCTGTCCCTTCCGAATTATGTCCCCCATTGGCCTTCCCCTGTTCCCATGTATTGTTTTCCCTTCCCTTTCCCTTTCCTCCTTCCCTACCTTTCCAGCCCCCTTCCCAATTATGTCCCCCTTGGCCTTCCCCTGTTCCCATGTATTGTTTTCCCTTCCCTTTCCCTTTCCTCCTTCCCTACCTTTCCAGCCCCCTTCCCAATTATGGCCCCCTTCCCAATTATGTCCCCCTTGGCCTTCCCCTGTTCCCATGTATTGTTTTCCCTTCCCTTTCCCTTTCCTCCTTCCCTACCTTTCCAGCCCCCTTCCCAATTATGTTCCCCTTGGCCTTCCCCTGTTCCCATGTATTGTTTTCCCTTCCCTTTCCCTTTCCTCCTTCCCCACCTTTCCCTGTCCCTTCCCAGTTTCATTATATTTTTATTTGCAGTATTTTGTAATATTAACAAATACAATATGTATAATATAGAATAATTTTTTAATAATTACAATTTTTAAAATTTTTAACGTAATAGTGTGTATTAATTTTTCTATATGTGCAAACTGAGGAAATGATTTTCATGCTGGCATGACGAATAAATTAATTGAATTGAATTGAATTGAATTGAATTGAATTGAATTGAATTGAATTGAATTGAATTGAATTGAACCGAACCGGATACCCGAAATTTGAAATCTTCGGATACCCGGGTACCCGAAAACAATTTTGTGAAAACACAAATGCTCCCGAATGTATAAAATATCCAATGCGAATACAAGTTTCAAACAAAAGCCAGCCAGTAAGTGAATGGCTGTCGACAAATTTTACTTCTAAAGCCTTCATCCAGGTTTTCTTCATTTTGTTTGCCAAAAATCAGAGACTTTTATTAATTTGTGTGGCTTAAAATGTTCAGTCGGAATTTTAAAAAGTCGTTAAACGGGTAATTGGCAACGGGAAATGGAACCGGGTAATGACATTTTCGGTCGGGTATCCGGATACCCGGTACAGCCTTATCTTACGTAAAAGCATACTCGTAGCAGCAGAATTGTGTTCATGACCAATGCAGTACCCACCCTTTAATATCAAATAACTGTAGGTAAATGTTGGATGAAAAAAATGGGGAATTACTACTAAAAAATTTACTTTTGTTTACATTTTGTTTACAGTTTCGAGCCTTAGCGCCGTTATACTACAGAGATGCATCTGCCATTGTTCTAGTCTACGATATCACGAAGGAAGTACGGTGAACATCACTTTCAAAATTTGAAAATAATAACAAACTGAAAGAAATTGAAAACCTTTTATTGCCATCTTTTTTTTTGGAGAAGTCATCAGAGATACAGAATTTTAACTTGCCGTGTTGGCAACAGCTTTCGCCAAAAAAAACCCCAAATTTACACCCTTAATTTATAAGAGAGAGTTACCTTGATTTGTATTTTGGCACCGTCAGTTGATTATGTAATTGTAATTAATAATTATAATTATCTGTTTATATATTGTACATTAATGTATGAGTTTATTTTAAACGGCCCCTTGAAAAGCAACCCTGGGGTTAAATGGGCAAACTGTGGATAAATGAAGCAGGGTTTACCGCACGCCAGGGGAGGGGGTGGCGGAGGCACGGCCGCCAATTTGTTTGCCACGCTGTGTATTTAGAAAGTGTCCATCCCCTTTCCTCCTCAGAGAAGCTTCGAAAATCTTAGGACCATATGGCTGCCTGCTCTACGAAATTGCACCCAAAATGACCTTGTCCTTGCGGTCGTTGGAAACAAGTTGGACCTTCAAGATAAGGAACGGCTTATCACAACAGAAGAGGCAAGAGGGTACACCGATATTTTGGACGCTTTGTTTTCAGAAACGAGCGCTAAAACTGGAGAGAATGTGACGGAAATATTCACAGAAATAGGTAAGTATCGGTCACGTTAGCTGTTTGGTGGTTGTCGATCATTGTTGGTGGTGGTTCGATCACCATAGAAACGGGCGAGGCCGCTAATTTAACCAACCGACTTACGGTACCTTTATTAGTCAGTTGACACAGTATTCATGTGAAATGTTTTCGCTGCAACTGCGATAATAATGCGGCCATGAATGTATTTTCTGACTGTCTGATTTTCACATCCCTTCCTGCAGTGAGGAAGGTCCGGGAAGTCAAAAAGAAATCGGCAGCTGCAGTGGAGAGACCGACAAGTGTGATTCAATTACCGGGCAGCACGTCCATCCCTAAGACCGGAGAAAACGGCAGTGTCTCGGACGGCGCAAATCAACAGAAACATAGATCAGGATGTAGATGCAACACACAATGATAAACAGTGTTCAGATATTGTCCCTTTTGTTATAAGTCCTCAGTTTGAAAACAAGTACACCAATGCACACGCACATGTTCTAATTTTACTATACTTCCGAAGACTGCCCAATGTTTCCCTCTGCTGTTTCCCTTGTTGTTGGACTAAGGACCACGAGGACTTCATCTAGATAATAATATTCCCATTGTTCCCTTTTGCTGTCAAGTCCTTGGAAGTATACTTGTTTTTTTGTTTTTTTTAAATTTACTGTCAGTCACCCCAAACAAGGCCAAAAAGCCACTAGAGTGTAAGGGGTTACATTTGCGATAACATCCACCATTTAAGCAAGATTACATTTGTTGATATTTTTCTTAAACTTAATTAGATCGTAAGTTGGTGGAAAACAATCAGCAGGAAGGTTGTTCCATTGTAATGCTGTTCTAGGGAAGAAGCTATCCAAATGGAACTTACTCTTGATTTTGGGGAGTCGAAGATAGTGAGGGTGTTCACCTGCTTGTTTAGCAAAACGAGTAACACGAGAGAAATCCCTGCGCTTAGGTACTAGCTCATGTAGCTCAGCAGAACAATCCCCGTAATAATAACGGTAGATCAGTGAAAGGCTGGCTACATTCCTACGATGTGAGAGAGGTTGAAGGGAGGAAAAAAGCTCCTCACCAACTAGGCCCTTGATGCGGTGTTGCAGTCTATCAAGAACAGATAGTGATGCTTTGGAGGCACCTGTCCAGATATGGGCACAATATTCCATCTTGGGCCTGACTTGACATTTGTAGAGGTAGAGGATGGCCTCAGGGGTCAGTATTTTGCTTGACCGATAGAAGGATCCTATCATCTTGGAGACTTGTTTCCCCACCTCTGAGATATAAGAATTCCATTTGAGATCAGTTGTGATCTTCAGACCGAGCAGTCTGTCCAGGCTTGACTGTTCATTTATCATTTCACCCTTCATGAAGATGGGGGGATATGCTTGGACAGATCGTTGATGATTAATAGACAGAAGTTTAGTCTTGGTGGCATTGAAATTTACCAGCCAACGTTCACCCCATGACGTGATTTGAGATAGATCAGAACTCAGATTAGTAGCCAGGTCCACATGAGAAAGGTTTTTGTGTGTGTGGTTGTAAACTGTTGTGTCATCTACCAAAAATATCCTTGCCATTTGGGTGATAAAACACACATCACGTTTCATCCACTTGTTATAGGTCATTGCGCCTTCGCTCCAAACATTCTACTACGATCGTTTCCTTTAGCAAAACGTATGGAAAAACATGCATAGGGGCCTAGAGCGGGAGAACCGGAGCTGGAGGGCGCGCTTGATCATTGGATCAACCTCTTCACTAGCCTGTCACGCTTTGGCTAGAGGTGCGTTAATTACGCCGGATCCTGGCTGTACAACCGCTATATTTTCCCCGATGCTGAACTTTGACAGTGGTTGGTAGCTAGCTCGCGAGCCTCGAACTCGAAGCGTGACGTCGATCTTCAGCACAATGCGTTAACATAGCTCTATCGTAATGAGGAATGTCCCCCAAATATGAAAAATGGAGATATGCATACATCATAACGAGCATTTAATGGGCTTTCCAATGAAGCCAAACATAAATGTGTCCCTTTTTCCGTTCCAAAGTTATTAAACAAAGAAGTTGAGATACTGGTGGGATTGTTACAGAAACGTTTTACGAGAAAAACGGGTTTTTAAAAAAGTACGCGCTGCGAACAAAAACAAATGTTTGAACTTACGCGCTGCGTGTATTACGTATGGGGCGCGCTGTACATAGTATCTGAACTTGAACGAAATAACTTACCGTGGCAATGGTAATCTTTCGGAAAGGCTAGAATCACAAAATTTAACAGGCGTATGGACCATGTCTTTAAGAATACTCTGTGAAAGTTTAATGTCAATGCTCAAATTACTTTAGAAGTTCTGGGTCTCTGAATGTTTGATAAACAAACACCGTCAAACAACGATCATGCGTGTACATGAAGAACGTAACGTATACTACTAAAGTACCATACAATGCATGACCGGTCAGTGGTGCACCCAGGATTTGATTGGGGGCTCAAAATATTTTTATTTGAAATCCAATATGGGGGAGAGACATGGCTGACCCAAACCATAACCGCTGGCGCGGCTGCAGCCATGTCCCTAGTCGTGCTCGTCAGTGAACCTACGGCACATGTTAAATGTTTCCTGGTGGTTTCTAGTCATAAAAAGAAGACATTATGGCATGATTCGGACTCGTAGGGTTTTACCTTCCATATAATTTCCTCCTCTTGATGTAAAGAACTTGAGCTTGTTTCATCTGCAAGATTTCTATAGTTAAATACTTTCATTGCGTGGACGTAAAGTTTGTGATCATTCCGGGCGGAGCTAAAAAAAAATTCAAACACGAATTTGGCGGCAAAACCAAATCCCAATATTATCCAATCGGTGTTTGCTAAAAGAGTGTCACATAATCTTTGTAAATTAAAACCCAATCCTGGGCCATTGTGTACAAACTGGAAAGGAGTTGATTATAATGCGGGCGTGTTTAAATTTTACGAGTAACCTCAACGACAGTCAACGACCTCAACAAGAGAAACGGACAACAGAAAATGAAAATAAAATTAAGTAAAGCTGCTCCCTGATCAGGGTGCACCATGGCAGGGGGGGGGGGGAGAATGTGTAAAAATGCTTGTTATATATACTGGTGGCCCTTCAAGCTTACATGCACATGCATACGCAACGCCGTAAAATATAATAGTGAGTGGAATAAATGGAAAACTTTTGGAGGGGAGCTTGAGTCCCCATCCCTTGTACCACTGCCCTATACTCCTTGCCGAACTCCTCTGTAGACAAGACTTGGGCTCAGATTTTGCTCTCTTTCCTGGCTCCTTCTTTAAAAATAAAATAAAACATCAGCGGGCCCTGGGGGGGGGGGGCTCGAGCCCCCCAAGCCCCCCCCCCCTTGGGTGCGCCACTGTGACCGGTCGCTACGATCCCATGCCTACGTAGTGCATGTGCCGTGCACATGTACATGTACGCTGACATGCAAGGTACGCGAAAGCACACAGTACAATCAGGCCGGCAGGCTGCGCTTAAACCGCCCACTTTGGCGCTTGTCTACGTCCATTCGAGGTAAACATCCAAACTGCGCAAGCTCAGTAACCCGTTGACGCACGTTCGTCCAATCAGCTCGCTGGAACCCTACGACGTAGGCTTAGACTTAGCAACAAGGAGACTTTCTGTATTAAGTTTTTGGGCGCTTATCTTATTATTCAGTATTCAGACAGTGATGTCATTGCTACAGTTACAGAGGTCACATCATGACCTTTCTAACAGTACCAAACATGCATGTTAAATGATAATGGCGCGGCTCGATACGGCGCTTACAAAAGGAGTTCAAACTCGTCTTTTTGGAGCTAACGAGGACGATTTGCAACAAAAATGGACACAGACACGCTTGAGAAAAGGTCTTTATTTTCTACTTTATTTATATTTTTCTCAAAAAGTAAAATAACACACACAAACTTTGATATTTAATGTACCTTAATACACAAAAATCTCAAAATCGATTTCAATGCGATTTGTTTACGTTATGTGAACTTCAGAGCTTGTTTACGCGAAACGGTCCCTTGGGGGACATTCCTCATTACGATAGAGCGGGTCACAATATCCAATGAAATCCTTTGAGTTGTGCGCCTGGAGCCTGTCTGTATCCTTGATAGGATATAGACAGGGGACCAGCTAGGCTACCTCTTCCCCGGTATTTTCGAGCACCCGGAAAAGAGTAAACAAACTTTCCGACAAAATGGCGGTCAAAAAACTATTTTTCAGGTAGAAAAAACAGTTTATATTCTTTGATAAGACCTGTCAGCAATTTTACATCAGGAATGGCACGATATTTGTAGGAGGTGAGTGAGAGACTATGCAGCCAGAACCATTTCTAGCTCATTTTAAAATGACTTTCTTAACCAAGCGACGGTGAACGCCGCAGTGCCAGTACAGTGTAACACTAATGGTGTTTAGAATTTAAACACATGCAAAATTGAGTGTCTTTATCTCGTAAAATGGGAAGAATTATATCACTGGGTAATGGTTCAGTTCAGATGTTCCCTCGTGATGAATTATTCCAACTTTACTCTTCTTAGGCACTCAAACGTTATTTACTTGGTTTGCGAGCCATAAACATATACACGACTTCAGATGAAGTAAACTGATAAAGGGATTGTCCAATATTGTCCTGTTTAATAACCGTCTTTTTGTATTAAGCAATGTTTCTATTTAAATGCTTGTGATGATATCGAGAAGTTAATGTTAATTTGGGTTTCCTACATGACTAAGATTGTTTCTATTTTCTCATTGTACTACACATGATTAATGTGGGGGCCCTCACTCGGCAAGCTTGCTTTATGAGGACTTCCACCACTTTATCTTCATTACTGCTCTTCCATAATGTTATATTAATTAATCTTCAACCTTTTGATAAAGTGAAATAAATATTGAATTGAATTGAATTGACCAATGTACAACAACCAGAGTGTAACAGAACACCATAAGTGGGTGGTGGATTCGACCAACGGCTGCCCGAACTGAAATCTGCGGTTACTACTATTAGTATACTAACACCACAAAGTTATTTCAGCAAGCTTTCAGCTCTGGATGTAATATCGATTGGCCAATGTATTTTGGCTTAGATTTGCAGGGAGATGGGTATCAATTTCATTTTGAAGAGGAACTTACTGGGAATAGAGGAAAAAAACGGATTCATGATATCCACAATGATGATGTCATGAGCACCGGTGGATAAAGACCATGCAGGCAGATCAGTTAAGGTTAAAACACCGGACATGAATTCCCCGTTTATTCTAACCATTAAAACATGCTGCTTCCGGAATCAAACACAACAGGTTTACCTTGCTTTGGAAACTGGAAAACAAATGCACAGGAACTAAAATATATGCCTAGGCCTATAAGTGTAATTGGCCTATAATTGATCTACAAACCCTCGTTTTTCGTATTTTTATAAATAAATAAATATTGTCTGAATGTGATTGTGATGGCGTCTGGGCCATTACGGGGTCTTTTTTGCCAATTTAGAACTTGTCAGAATGTTTGCAAGTTTTGTTTTAACATTGTGTGTTGTCAAAGTGTAGTGTGCGAATTTCCAGTCCCCACCCACGGGATAGGGTGTGACCATCATGTGGGGTGGGAGCGGGGTTCGTTTGCACTCACAGATACCTAGGCCTGAATTACGAATCATCAAAGTTATCCACACTTATCCGCACAACCCGTACACATTAAACTGCGTATTATTTTTGTATTTTAATACATATGCTTAGATTTGACTGCTATTATTATAGACACTTAGTTTGTTTTTGAAACAAGATGTTGACAGGACAGGTCATTCCACCCAGATATTTAGCAAAAAAATGTTCACTAATTTTTATCTGTTCTAGTTCTTCGATCCCATTCCTCCCACTCATATTCTCTATATGTAAATATCATTTAGTTTAAACTGGTTGTGAAAAATCTAAATAATTATTATATATAACGCCTTTGTAAGGTTTATACAACCGTTAAAGTGAATAATGCTTGTGCACATCGAAGAAATTCTTGGTGAATCTGAAAAATAGGCTAAATCGCTTTTTTTCCTCATGATAATTGAGTATTTCATTCCGGCATTTTGTTCGTTTTTCGAAATTAATTAAGCAATTAGTTACGGTTTGACGATGAAGATTGGGCCTACTTTTTTTTAAATAACAATTTTCCGGGGGGAAATGGACGGTAAATAACGAACAACTCGGTCCAATAAGGTTGATAGATTTCCTCTCATATAATGAAAAAGAAAATTATTTTCCAGAATTCAACGATTATATTTTACATTTTGAAGGCTAATTATTCGGGCTCGCCACCCAAGGTTCAGTGCAATTGTATATGATCGGATAATTATGACCTTTGATGTTGAGGGGTGGGCCCTAATTTTATTCCTTTTGCTGCCGCGTAACTTTACTCAGATTTTGCAGCAGTTAAAACAATAACAATAAGAGGAAATAAATTGAAAAATTCTATTAACAGGAATTGTACAAATAATCGTCCTTTGATTTTTCCGTTACTGGAAAATCATTTCAAATTTACAATATAACTTTATTCGACATTAGATTGGAATAAATTTTGTAAATACACTAAATTTGATGAAATTGTTTCTGTGGTTTTGTGTATATTTCCATTTATATAACCCTATTTCTTACTGTCATTTTCATATAATTCATCAGATAATAGAAAACACCCTTAATTAAGGCATAGATTACTTAATTATGAACACTTTACTCATCTAAATGTTTAAACGTTAAAGGGAATGTACACCATGGTAAAAATGTATACTATATATATATCAAAAGATCTGATCTTTATACGTATACATACCAACATGCGAAAGTTTCAGCTTATAATTCCGTTGTATGATAATTAACGATAAAATAGTGAAAATTCATTTTTTTTAAATTGTATGTACGTATTCTAATGTGGAAAATGGATCACGCACGTCTTCGATGCATTTAAAGTTTATGTACATTGTACATGTCGCATTATGCTCAAACATGACATCATGTCAGACGAAATAATTCCTCATGATGTTTAGAACCACCCCCATCTTGACATCAAGTAAGTTTAAGATTGCAGTTCAGTAAGATTGTAATCGGTTAATTATACTATGCATTAATTAGTGTACATTCAACAAGTGTTTCCTTGTTCGCCATTTTTAAACGTACAAAACCAATATGGCTTACCGGTACTGTAAACATGTACTACTTTCAATGGCACTTGTGTGGACCCACTATATAAGCCTTTTAAAACCAACATCGAGTGCACAGCTGAAAAGACGACAAAGTAGCAGCTTACACGTAAGGTGCGTGATTGGTAATTCAAAAATGGAATCGAATATTAATGGAAACCTTACAGAGTAAATAAAACCGATGATGGTATATCATTAATACTGTTGTCATGAGGTGCTGTAATCTTTACGAAAAGTGAAATAATTCCAGTTTGGATTAAGGAAAGAGTATTCTTTCCCAAATTCCACATAATAAGTACAAAATAGCTTAATGCATTTTCACTTTTTTTTCTCGTGAACGACACAATTGTGTAATAAGCTGAAACTTTCACTGGTTGGTCGTTTAATAAATGTAGGCCTATATTGATTCAAAGAGAGTACTGTATACTCAAAGAAGCAGTTTTGCCAACATTACCAATGTTGTACCTTCCCTTTAATGTATATCTTGATTCAAAGAGAGTAAGCATACCCATAGAAGCAGTTTTGCCAACATTACCAATGTTGTACCTTCAATGTGTATCTTGATTCAAAGAGAGTAAGCGTACTCATAGAAGCAGTTTTGCCAACATTACCAATGTTGTACCTTCCCTTTAATGTATATCTTGATTCAAAGAGAGTAAGCATACTCATAGAAGCAGTTTTGCCAACATTACCAATGTTGTACCTTCCCTTCAATGTGTATCTTGATTCAAAGAGAGTAAGCGTACTCATAGAAGCAGTTTTGCCAACATTACCAATGTTGTACCTTCCCTTTAATGTATATCTTGATTCAAAGAGAGTAAGCGTACTCATAGAAGCTGTTTTGCCAACATTACCAATGTTGTACCTTCCCTTCAATGTGTATCTTGATTCAGAGAGTAAGCATACTCATAGAAGCAGTTTTGCCAACATTACCAATGCTGTACCTTCCCTTCAATGTATATCTTGATTCAAAGAGAGTAAGCATACACATAGAAGCAGTTTTGCCAACATTACCAATGTCGTACCTTCCCTTTAATGTATATTTTGATTCAAAGAGAGTAAGCATACTCATAGAAGCAGTTTGGCCAACATTACCAATGTTGTACCTTCCCGTCAATGTGTATCTTGATTCAAAGAGAGTATAAACTTATGGAAGCAGTTTTGCCAACATTACCAATGTCGTACCTTCCCTTTAATGTATATTTTGATTCAAAGAGAGTAAGCATACTCATAGAAGCAGTTTGGCCAACATTACCAATGTTGTACCTTCCCGTCAATGTGTATCTTGATTCAAAGAGAGTATAAAGCATACTCATGGAAGCAGTTTTGCCAACATGACTAATGTTGTACCTTGCCTTTAATGTATATCTTGATTCAAAGAGAGTAAGCATACTCATGGAAGCAGTTTTGCCAACATGACTAATGTTGTACCTTGCCTTTAATGTGTATCTTGATTCAAAGAGAGTAAGCATACCCATCGAAGCAGTTTTGCCAACATGACTAATGTTGTACCTTGCCTTTAATGTATATCTTGATTCAAAGACAGTAAGCATACCCATAGAAGCAGTTTTGCCAACATAACCAATGTTGTACCTTGCCTTTAATGTGTATCTTGAAGAGAGTAGGCTACTGCATACTGGTATATAGAAGCAGTTTTGCCAACCTTTTGTTGTACTTATCCTTTTAAGGTTCGAATCCAACTCATGACCTCTCGATTGCTACTGCACAGGTCTTTCTTGTGTTTTGTTATGTGAACATTTACAAAGAGGTGGCTTATATTTAGCGCCTACATTTTGAACAATGCCCGCATGCAGTGACGTAATCAGGATTTTCAGAGGGGGACTTATTGCTGGGTTATAATTCGACAACAACATTGGGGGAAAATCGAACCAACAAAATTACAAATTCATATGTGCTCAAATCGTGTACAGTACGTACTATATGTACCTGCAGCGCATATGTTCTTGATGACTATTGGGTTCCCCCGCTCAGAATTCGGATCCCTAAGTAAAACATAAGGTCTCAAAAAGTGAGCCTGAAGCGCCCCCTGAAAATCCTCCTCACCCCCCACCCCAATCCAAATTTCCCCTACTGAATTATTAGGCCAAACAGTCTCTGGTTTCTGGTCTCCGTGAGCGTCGCCTCAAACCTGCGAGTAGGCACTTTTAATTTTCTTTTTTTCCTTTTGCTATGAAACGATGTCCAATTGCAGTCACAATTGCTGGATCGACTGGAATTATGCCGTGCTGTGCTTTAAACGACTTTTTCACATAGGGGTATGAACGTTTGCCCGATTTGTGAGGCCTCTCTTAGAGCCACCACACTTTGTATATGGGAAATTTGGTCCCGGCGGTGTATACAATGTATGACGTATAATTATTTCCCTGTTGGAAAAAAGATGGCCAAAAAAAAGCCGAGTCACCGCACCGATTTTGAAGCCGACCACTGATCTCTATTAATAGAGATCAGTGAAGCCGACTGACGACCAGAAACTTAACGCCGCTGTGACTACGTGATGACCTCAATAAACTGTACAAAACTGTACAAAAGTAACTGTTCACATGTACGCGTATATAGCCTATACATTGTGTACTTTACCTCTTAGCAGGGGCGGAACCATGGTCTCAAAAAAGGGGGGCATGCGGCAAAATGAGATGGGAGGGGCACAAAAAAATAAAATAATAATAAAACGTATGGTCAATTTACATGCAATTTACAGGCACGGCGATAAAAACAGGAATCCTTTCTCTGTGCCAGGCTATACAGGGGCAAGGGTCATTTCTGTATACATGATAAACACACTGTACAGATTGTCACACGCACGGGCGCGCTGCAGGTTTAGTAGTGTTTACTTTTTTTCCCTTTTTAACACTGTTCATTTTATTGTGAGGAAACCTGTCATTTCCGGGTTGGATTCAGTAACGTAGCATTGCGTAGTACACCTGTATACAATCATATATGGGATTCACTGAAAGATATTCACTCCACATCAGGCAAAAGTTAGGAGTAATGTTTGCGCTATTGTTCTGAACACAGACTCGATTCAGTTTGTAGCCTTGCAGGAAAGGTTTTACGCGAAGCCTTGTTATAAGTCAGTGAGGAGAGCAGGTTACTAAGGGATGTAGTACGTGTGTATCAGAAAAGCACTGTCGGAATTAATCAACCATCTTTTCGCGATGTGGCGAATTAATATTGTGAACTTGTATTTTATTCACTTCATGTAAAGGAAACGATCCGTGACAAGGCATTTCGTTGGAGCGTGAAATAACTAGGTAGGGCACCAGCAACACTGTGCATATAACCGATCGCCACAATACATACGTGATACTACCATGGCACTCTGCTTGACCGTTTTTTGACCGTTTTTTGACCGTTTACCATGGCTTGACCGTGGCTTGGCCATAGTTTATGGCCAGATGTAAGCACTGACTCATTTCATTGGACGTGTAGATTGCACCAGTCTAAATATCTCGTCGACAATAAGGTAAGCAGGCATCGAACAATCACTGCATGGCAAGCACAGATAGACATGCAATTTAATTTCTCTACACTGAATTTAAACACCCACAAAATAAACGCCTTTATGAATGCGTTTAAATGCTAAACGGCCATCCTCTGTACATGTCACGTGTTTAGCTTTTTGACACATGTTCATATAGTATTTAGCATTCAAACACATCACAGAAAAAGCACAATCTGAACATGTTTTAGGCTAAACACTTGAAAAAAATGGGTACAATTGAGTGTTTAGAAATGTGTTTAAATGCTAAACACCATTTTTTTTTACAGTGCAGTTTCCATGTAAAAGAACTAGATAGCGTGTAGGCGTCACGACCCATCAGCGCAATCCGTGTTCATTAATAATATGGTCTGATATTGCCGAGTCATCATCGTTAAGTCTTTTTGTCGTCGCATCGCACGGAACGTGACCTACTATTTATTACACGAGTAGTATGATAGATGCCGCTTCTGGCTCAGTACCCCCCAAAAAATTGTTTAGGTGCTTAAAAAAAAAGTTTAAATTAAAACCTTAAAAAAAAACTAAAACATCAAAAAACCTAAAACATCAAAAAACCTAAAACTTAAAACTTAAAACCTCAAAAAACCTAAAACATCAAAAAACCTAAAACCTAAAACCGAAAACTTAAAAAAAAAAAAAACCTACCAACTTTTATTTTAAGCACCTAAAAAAAATTTTTTTGGGGTACTGAGCCAGAAGCGGCATCTATCATACTACTACACGTGCATGTACAGTAATCATATTATGCGTTTAGGCGGTACTAGCTTATGTTTACAATATGCGGCATTAATAATGACGAATGGCCTAGTTTCCTGAGCAAACAGATCATGCACTTCGCAGTACAGATGCTAGATTAAAGACGGAGAATGTCTAGCCAACCCAATAAGGCCAAAGGTTTTCCTTCCTCAGTGACTCAACACAGCCTAGGTAGGTAATTACTGGCACAAAGATCGAAGAGTTCATGTTACGAATCGCGGCGGCTGGCTGGCCGTCCCGGGCCTCGCTGGTTGGGGATCTGGGCTCGCGCTAATGATACGGTGCATGCAGTGCATCCGAAAAACCGAACACAGCTGTAATTAAAATACTAAAATGGTATAGGCCTTTAATGACGTTTGTGTTTTGACAATTACGAAAACCGCTGTCTACTTCAGCCTGTTTTGGACCAATGTAATATTTCAGGTTGAGTTTTGTTATTTTTGTTACGGTCAGCGTTGAACATTTTTTTTCTTCAAATCGATGTCTCGTTTCCGCGGGAAAAATATCCTACGCCACAATTATTAAAGTCTGCAAAAAAGGTGATTCGATACTATCTTACACTAATCGTAGAAAGTGGTCAACACCAAGCGGTCAACACCGCAAATGAATAATGCATATACCTATCACCATTACAGTACGAAAGTGATCAAAATTAATTTCTCAACAGTACACACAATAAATTAATTTCGGGACATACTTACAGTAAAACCACATTTCTCGTGATTATTTTGAATGAATTTGAAGCGTTTGTTTTTCTCTCCTCAATCGCCGTCTTCCGATGAAAACACGCGATATTGCATCTTTAATTGAATAAACCGTTCGTGAATAGATATACTGAATAAGTATATCATAATAAACCAATTTTAATATCGACTTTTTCTCATTGCAGCTATCACACGCCATTGACCTTAGTTTCTGCTTCAAAGCGGTTTGAAAGTAAATCCTGAGCGACCCGGTCATTATACAGCACTGTGTGCGTCCAAAAATAGTGTGACCTAGACTGTATGTGACCAGTGACGTAATGTACATGTGTGTGATGTACATTGCTATTTTCACCTACCATCAAGTGCACGTTCACCACTATCCACACGTAGGCCTACAGTACGTTCGCTAATATAAGCTACCCCCAGCAGAACGCTCAATTCTGCACGTACGCACTGCCTATGTACTACAATGTGTACATTATAATGGCACTCTGGGCAGTTTACCATACCACATAAAATGTTCACCATTTGCAGGTCGTCCAGACATAGTGGTGTTTCATATAAATATGGTAACAGGTACACAGACATTTGCAACAAAATGACGACTCAGAACGTGCACATCGGAAGAGAAAACGAGTGGAGTGAAGATGAAAGCGATTTGATGTCCAGAAACTCGTTTATGTACCATCAACGTAAAGCCACGAAGAAAAGTCACGCAGCCAGACTTCCACCGATCGACATTGCCTGTTGTTCCAGACACAATGTCATCGAAAATGATGACCACGATGCTTCATCATCGTCTCAGTCAGGAAATGCATACTCTGTCATAGACGGACTTCAAGATGGCGATCCCATCTCTCCGAATTCAACAGTCTCATCTCAGAGCATTACATCTCCGACGAGTATCACATCTCCGGATGCTGGTATCATCAGGGGACGCAAATCCTCCATCAAGGACTACTCCAAGACACCGGAAACTCCCGGCCGCAAATCGGTGCGGTTCGCCGATGCCCTTGGCCTAGACCTGGAGGTAGTGCGGAACATTTTAGAGTCAGAGTCCCCACCGGATTACCCGTCGATGGCGATGGCCGCTTGCTCTGCGGCGCTGTCAGACTCCGATGACACAGTCGGCACAGTGACAATTCTACCCCGATATCTCAGTATGTCCTTCGTGCAACCCGGGGGACAATCAGACTTTCTGACCCGCATGTACAAGCAAAACGTCTGTCTCGAGAACGCCGTAGTGTCCGATTTCACGGTTTTGGGGACGATTAAAGTCCGCAATATTTCCTACAACAAGAGCGTGAAGATCCGATATTCAGCGGACGGGTGGAAAACATTCGGTGACATCCCAGCTCTTTATGTTCTGAACTCCTGCGACGGGCCCACGGATCGATATTCATTCGGCCTATCCGCCCCACGAGACATGTCCGTCGGGGATCGGCTGGAATTCTGCATTTGTTTCAAGGCAGATAATAATCAAGAATACTGGGATAATAACTTCGGTCAAAATTATTCCCTTCTGTGCCATTCACACAGCGAGGCAGTCGAGGACGAAAATAAAGCACTGTGGACGCTTTTCCGTAATTCGTAAAAGAACATCGCGGCCATTATTACAAATTTGACACACAAAAGCAGATGTCTAAATAAGGTATGGATCTAACATTATTTTGACCAACAAAACCTACATCCATGGGGTGTCGTGGCCGAGCGGTCTAGCTTACCGGATTCAAGTTCTGGTGTTAGCAACATAATGTGGGTTCGAATCACGGCCGTGACACTTGTGTCCTTGAGCAAGACACTTAATCATAATTGCTTCTCTCCACCCAGGGGTTAAATGGGTACCTGTGAAGGCAGAGTTGGTTTGCTCTATATGCGCTAGAAATGGCAGCAATTGAGCTGTATACTCCCCAGGGAGCTGAGATGGTTTCAGGAATGATTTATGAGCCTTATGAGCCTTATGAGCAGGGATAATAATATAATGCGCCTTGAGCACCACTTAGTTGGTGGATACGTGCGCTATATAAATCCACACATTATTATTATTATTATTATCCAGGTATCCATGATGATGTGACACGCACACTAGTTTGTTCACATACAGTATAGAGCGCCCTCTCCATTGAGTGACAGACAAAGATTAGATTGTAGTCAATGGCATTCAGTCTTCCATTTGAATGCACTGATAATAATTATTCATTGTTAATATAACAGGTGTGGTAATAATTATATCAATGTTATTCAGTGCAAGTAAAAGCTTTGGTAATTCAACAATAACCAAGCGGTCAAATTGTATAACTATAAGTAGTGTGTTAAGCTGATTATCGTATTAATCTTCCCTGGAAATAATTTTGTGCGAGGTGCTAAAACTCCGATTCCATACCCATACGGAAATTTAAGTGTATCTACATTTTCAAAAATATTGAAATAATTTTGTCAATGTAGCTATGCATGCAGCGTGGTTTAATTATATAATGTAGGCCAGTACTACCTCATATGTTAATGTGACAGTATCGTCACGATCAGAACAGACTTTCAACAGGGCATGGATTCAGTGTCCTAGTTTAAGATGAACACGCAGTGACTGAAAATTACTGGCTCACTTAGTAATGCACCACAAAGGTGAAAGTCCAACCCAGGCTACGCAATAACAGCTATTTTAACGTGTCACGGGACTTCTGGACGCGTAATCGCGGTTGTGATTGGTCAATCCGTAATGGCCGGGGCTTAATGGATCGATCTATTGGTAAAGGACAAATCTTCCTGAAAAAATTGTTCTCCCTGAAATTTGAGCCGTCTCATTTCAAACAGGGGTTGAAATTAACACTTCAGCTAGGTTTGCTAGGCCATGGAGGAAGGAATTTTCCTTCCTCCATGGTTAGGCCGAGGGCTATAGTGTACAAAACTAAGAAACACATCGCAATAACAACTTACATTGTTTTTGTTGACATTTTGATTCGTATTACAATAAAACTTGTTGTAATTAGTTTGTAATGCTCTGTTTTGAGATATTAAGCTAAACATAAACTTAGAACAAAATCTGTTTTCTTTTTATTTATTCACGCTGTTCACTTTTTTTGTGTAATCACAGAGCTCGGTACTATAAAAACTTAAACAATTTAGTTGTACTGGTCCTGCTGGCTAACATAACATTCAAGTTAATGTCAACCCTTTTTCATAGGAAACGTATGCACACTTTCAAAACGTTTCAAGACTATAGACGGCAACTTTAGCTAGACTTGTCTCATGACTGACACTTTCTCATTCGGAGCTCCAACTTTCACAGGTTGTTTGTCTAAAAGGACAATATCGTCACGATCAGAGCAGACTTTCAACATGGCATATAATTGGTGTCATATGAACACAGTGACTGAAAAATTACTGGCTCAACCCTAACTCCATAGGCCCATTTGCTTACACATAACCTGAATCCTTCCTAACTCCCTAGGCCCATTTGCTTACACATAACCTGAATCCTTCCTAACTCCCTAGGCCCATTTGCTTACACAAATAACCTGAATCCTTCCTAACTCCCTAGGCCCATTTGCTTACACATAACCTGAATCCTCCAAAATCCTTCAGTAGTAAAGCAAGCACATGACATGTATGCAACACATGTGTTTCTAATCTGTGATACATGTACATGGCCAGGGACCCTCCCTGCATGCATGGAGCAATAAACAGTGTCCACTGACCCAAGCACTGACCTTGCAATCACAACAACAAACATGGATGTACATGTACCCTGGAAAGGCAAGTATGCCTAATAACCTCAATCCTCCAAAATCCTTCACTTTAGCAAAGAGCATGCAGCATGTAACTTCAATCCTTTAAAATCCTTCACTTTAGCAAAGAGGATTTGGGAAGGTTAGGATTTTAATGCAGCAGCAACGGTATGACCAACTTGGAGTATTATTTTCAATCACTGAGTTCGTCTAAAACTAGCACTCCAATTCCATGCCCTGTTGGTCGTGTCGATAGTGTCCTTTTAATGTATACATTGAATTATTGATTCAAAGAAAGTAAGCATACTCATAAAAGCAGTTTTGTCAACATTACCAATATTGTAACCTATCTTCCCTTTAAGAAAACAGTATTCGTGTTTGATGGCATTTGCATGTGAGCGCATTTCAATGTACTATTCTAACACAGGTCTTAACACAAAGTATATAGGGCCTATTATAGTATTTGTTCGATCTTGTGGAACTGTTGTTTGGCCTTATGCTACAGACGGTGTGACATTTTGTTTACCAAATATTCCCAAGGTCAAATATGTAGTATTGTTTACGAAAAACGTCATCCTAAACCTTAAAAATCCATATTTACAAACACACACAGCCGGTGCCTGCTGTGAAGTCGTCCAAGTACGTTCTTACTCCGTGTAAAACAATGTGAGACGGTCTAAGGACGAGGGTGGTAATTTGGGTTTCTTAACTTTATTTTAAATAGCCTTTAATCTGTACTTGACACATCACAGGTGTAACTTTATTATTACTATTTTATGATCTGTCGGGGTGTGTTTCCTTCATCGTATTATTAGTACAGTGATGTTGATGAAAATATGTTTATTCACTGTCGTGTTGCAGTTGGCTTTTGTTTACGCGCCAATAATGCAGTCATGTCGATAGCATGGCCCCTGACCTTTTGGAATAATACCCGTTGCAATTATGATACGAGAGTATTGCTGTTGAACCCAGAACCATGCAATTGCTATGCAAATCCCGAGTGCTGACGATAACTGCACTGTTTTTTGTGTTTTCTATAATAGTGCAAATGCATGGAATATATTTTTGTCTGCGGTGGTTTTGTCTCAACACAGTGTAACAATGCAAATAGTTGTCTAAAAATGCATTGCATGGTTGACTTTTAACATTAATTATTATTATTATTATTATTATTATTATTATTATTATTATTATTATTTGTTATTTGATATTTTATTTGTTATAAATGCACGAATGTGACTGTCTTTTATGCTCACATGACGGTGTTTCGACTGGAGATTCCCGACCCCGACTTTGATGGCATTCCTGGAATGGAGGGCGCGTGACATTTTGAGGCTTTAAGATGTTCATCCCATAATGTCTGTCAAGCTGGGGCAAAGTGAAACAGACGTCTTATGTCAGGAGGAATATAATGTAGCCTACAAGGTTTTTATTTTGAAGGTGATCACGGTTTAACGTCAAACTTAGTCAAACCTATGGTGTTAAGTTGATGATGGGATATCCTCTGAAATCTTTCTGTCAGATCATAGAGCAAGGACTCTATGGTCAGATGAACTATAGGCTAATCATTTTTAACAAAAGTCATTTGTTATTCCCCATTTATTTACCTTCTTTGACGAACTTAAACTGAATGCGAAGTTCTTGTTTGCTGATCAACATTTTAAATGCATTTTCTCGTTAATGAGTCATTGTAATGAACTAAAACATTCACAGCTTAGTTTTAAATATCAAGTGGGCCACAGCAAAATGACAATTAAATAATGTAAAATTTTCCCTTTTAATTAGATCAAACTATTTAATAAGGTAATTACTAAAGGCCGAGGTGTTGCCAGCACAAAGTACAAACAGTAACTTTCCATTTTTAGTAAAAGGAATAGTGACGTAGCTATGAGGTCATCAGCCAGCCATTATAGACTGGAGAACTTATGATCCTCATCCGGTTTTCTTTTTGTACGAATACATGCATCACTGGTATATGCTTACTCTCTTTGAATCAATATAACCAACTTAGGCCCCCCGTCAAAAAAGTCTCTTGTTTCTGCTCTCCGCGCGCTTCGCTTCAGACCCGCGCGTCGCGGCATTTTTAGTTTTTTTTTCTCTGCTATGAAACGATGTCCAATTGCAGCCAAAATTGCTGGATCGATTGGAATTCTGCCGTACTGTGTTTTAAACTTTTCAAAATGAACATTTGCCTGATTTCTTACTTCTGGTTCCAATAACCGCGTATACATGTACCGGTAGGCCTATCACGTATTTCACTGGTTGGCAAAAAAAATATTTAAAAAAAAACTAAAAAAAACGACCTTTAATCAGAAACCGGAGACTTTTTGGGGCCTTATATACGGTAACATTTGTCGTTCACGAGAAAAAAAGAAATACATTTCTGATTTGTTTTATTCATTCTAATGTGAAATTTAGGAAAGAGTTCTCTCCAATTTTCAAACTGGAAACTTGTTTACTTTTTTTCAAAGGATGGGCATCATGTAAAAAATTATCTTTAGAGTAGTAAATATAGTACTGAAACGAATTGGTGGTTACAACTCGACGTTTCGATCAGTATGCTCTGATCGTCTTCAGTAGAATTCCGGCCTCTGGGAGACGCTGCTGCTTAAGTAGACTGCTGTAGGATTTGTGCTAACACTGGCTGCATGCAGGGGGATTAGTGCATTGTTTTCCTGTAGGTGATCAGAGCGTACTGATCGAAACTTCGAGTTGTAACCACCAGTTCTTTTTACAACTCAAAAGCGAATTTTCACATGGTGTCACCGCAAACAGTCTTTACTTATCCTTTTCACCATGCAAAGCTAAAACTTTTTACCATAATCATTATTTATCATTTCTTATTAGAAACAAATCATTTGAACCCTATATTGTGGAGTGTCGTGGCCGAGCGGTCTAGCTTACTGGACTAGTAGCAGAATGTGGGTTCGAATCCCGGCCGTGACACTTGTGTCCTTGAGCAAGACACTTAACCATAATTGCTTCTCTTCACCCAGGGATTAAATGGGTACCTGTGAGGGCAGAGTTGGTTGATTAGCCCTATATGCGCTGTAATGGCAGCAATTGAGCTGTATACTCCCCAGGGAGCTGAGATGGTTTCAGGAATGATTTATGAGTCTTATGAGCCTTGTGAGCAGGGGTAATAATATAATGCGCCTTGAGCACCACTCAGTTGGTGGATACGTGCGCTATATAAGTCCACACATTACTATTATTATTATTATTAAATAATTAATAATTCACGATCTTTCGTTCCTAACCCACGGAATATCCACAATTATATTCCCCAGCACAAAATGTGTGGTACAATCCCTAACCAAAAGTATTGATGTATAATTATGTACAATTAAGTTTTCACATATTTTAAGAAATCCAATACAGTCTGTGTTTTTGTGTTCATTTAAAGTTTGAACCAAGTTACAAATGAATCTTAAAGAGGAGCACTAAGCACAATCATTATCGACGATAAAGATGGACCTGTCGCCCATTTGTAGAGAGGTTACCGGTATATCATAGGAAAACATAAACATTGAAGTTTTGTTCTCTAAACCAAAGGGAAAGTGTTGGAAAAGTATGAGGAGCCGTATGTGACTAAATTACCACTTATAAATATTTAAGAGCAAAACCATATATTTAAGATCAAACCATATATTTAAGATCAAAACCATATATTTAAGAGCAAAACCATATTATTTAAGAGCAAAGCCATGTATTCACATACGGCTCCTCATTATTTGACACCCCCTTCGTTTCGAATTCAGAAAAGCCCAAGGTAAACTGGGGAAATGGCTTCTCTTATGTTTACACGTACGGCACAACACGAGTAGTCTACACACATTGCTATATATTATAGCCATCAAATGGTGATTTTTATCAGGAAAGTGATGTTTTAAGGTGAGAGGGAAAATTTGTTTAACCCCAGTTGACCTCGGGCATTACTGAATTCGAACCGGGTTGTGAAAATAATGACTTTTTAACAATATTTTTGACAATTTCACAGTCTTGGGTTTAAATTATAACGTTTATGTTGTTAGTTTCCTTATGAAGTAACCTCACAAAAATGGATAAAAAGGTTTATTTACTTAGACCCCCCTTTTTAAATGTTGGGCACTGTAATAATATGTGTGTATATATTAATAATCAATCCTAGGCCATTATAGGCCTAGGCCTATATACAAACTGTATTATTATGGACTGTTTGAAACTTAATTTGTTGTTCATTTATTTTTAATTTTTTTTAATCGGTATGAGGTTAATTAATTTATATTACAGTACTGAAATGTTAAGCTTTGTGCAAATTGTAGCTGCACGTGTGTTGTTTGAGCAATGTAATAGTTTAACAGCAATATGTCATAGACGCAAAGTATACTATTATATATGGAAATGTTCCTATAATGTTTACTGTTTATAATATAACATTAGGTAACTGAAATGTTATAAAATATATATATCTCCAACTATGTGCTTAAGCTAAGTGCTCGAATGTTCGGATTGTGTGTTGCGCGAATGACATTGTACTTGTCTCTGTCTGGGCCTTGGATTGGATTTTATAGGAGCGTGACGGTCTCACTTCGTTTGGCCTAGGCTGACGGTACTCTATGTCTGCAATTTTTCCCAAATACCACAGTGCGCACTGTGCAAAACCAACGGTTTCTCAAATTGCAGTTTTTATAGAAATTACCCACGATCGGCCTGGGAAAAGATTACGCCAACCGAACAATCTGAACATTCAACCTTAGCATTAGACCAACAAAGGTTTCTGGTGGTAGCCGCGTGTGTCGATGTCCAAAATATACAATCAAAATTGCTGGATCGACTGTATAATAATTGGAGGCTTTGCATGTATCCATATCGTTTCGGTTTGCGGTAACACCACGTGTTTATCTCAACTATCGCGAAGCTGAGGTACAGGTTCTGAAAAGAAACCCATTCTCCTGACGAAGATTAGAGCAGGCTAATCGAAACGTTGAGAATAACCCGTGAAGTCCCCATGGTTCTCCCTGAACCATATTTCTCACTTAGCGATAGTAGAGAAAAACGAGTTGCCCGACATTGGTTGTCCCTTGAACCTTTCTCACTTAACGAAGGTTGAGATATGAGTTGTGCGATAAGGTTCTTTTCAGAACCTGTAACTCAGCTTCGCAATAGTTGAGATAAACACATGGTGTTACCGCAAACCGAAACGATATCGATACGTGTAAAGCCTCAAATCTTGAGATCAGTGACTCTGCCGCGCTTGTGTAAACGACCTTTTTTTACATTGGGGTATGAACGTTTGCCCGATTTGTAAGGCCTCTCATAGCCACCATATATTTCGGTGGTTGGCAACAAATAAATAAATAAATAAAAATTACGAAAAAACTAAGAAAAAAGCGCGTCAGCCCACCGATTTTGAAGCCAGAAACCAAAGACTTTGTATATAGTCACTTTCTATTTTTGCTATCGCCCTGTTCGCCCATACCCGGCCATTTGCAGCTGTGTACTTCGATGCATGTCAGGATAACAACCACCATGTATATAAATCAATACATTACAAACATTGATCATGTGTTCAAGTGATTTAAAGATGTATCGATCGTGTTTCGTGCTATTTTAACGGCAAATTCCGAAAATATTCATCGTTAACATTGCTATTTTACTTGAGGAAGTGAAAACAAAATGGTGTAAAATGACACATTTCCCGATATTATCGTGAGAAGCATGGTTTTACAGTATACATGTACCGAAATTAATTTATGGTGGGTCACACCATAAATTAATTCTGACACTTTTTTACTGCTAAACCAAGCTTCTAACACCTATTTTGTAAAATATATCATTTCAAAGCATTTCTTTTCCTTTCTAAAAGGAATTTTCAATGTTTCAATGAAAACAAAACAAAATCCAGTAAAACACGGACGATACATCTTTTAATAGTGTGTATTTTTGTGATCTTTAATGAGGCCTATATGAGATAGGAAGCGATGAAAGGTTTGCTGAAATAGAAACTCCTAACAAAAATGTAATGAATTCCTCGTCTTTTCAAAAGTCGGTTCTTTTATTTTCCCGTTATGCTTTGTTAACTGAGTGTTTGGTTATCAATCCATTTTCTTTGGCAATATGTAGGCCTAAGGGGCTTTGGTTGTGTGCATGCACTGTCATACTTAGAGTGGTCCCCTGAAGATAGCATTATTTTGACTCATGGCAATACAAGTTGTTCTTTTAGTGAGGGGTCCGGGGGAATAAAAGATTCAATCACTATTCTTGCCCTTATAGAAGAAACGGACCATGTCAAGATTCTCTGGGACGGCCGGATGTTGTTGTCTTGGATAAGCTTCAGAAGATGTGTCATCTTATCGATATAGCTGTGCCGGGTGATAGCAAAGTAGCATCGAAGGAGAATGAGAAGGTACAGAAATATCATGATTTAGCGAAAGAACTCCGCAAGTTGTGGCAAGTCAAAGTGAAGGTTGTTCCTGTGGTAGTGGGAGCACTGGGTACAATCTCGAAGGTGTTGGAGAAACATCTCAAGGAGATATGAACATCTGTTAAAGTGGAATTGCTACAGATGGCGGCACTCTTAGGGACAGCAAGGATTCTGCGAAAGACACTCGAGATCTAAGGCTACGGGACGTAGTTTGACAAGAGGTGTAACCGGCAGAAAGGAAAACAAGATCTTTCTTTTCATGCTGTTGCTAGAGCGAAATAATAATAATAATAATAATAATAATGAATTTATTGTGCGCATTTTCCCATAAAAATGTACAAAAGCGCATTACAATCTTAAAAACTAGCACAAAATAGTAAAACAAACAGATTAATACATTAAGTCAAAAGATGTAAAAACAACAAAGTAACACTTAAAAATAAATAAATTAACCAAATGCTTGTTTAAAAAGAAAAGTCTTAAGCTCTTTCTTAAAGACAGACAGAGACCGAATTGATTGGATATTTGAGGGCAATTTGTTCCATAATGTGGGCGCAGCCTGCAAGAATGATTTGTCTCCGGTAGATTTTTTCATTTTTTCTTTAGGATAATTTAAATGCAACCTGTTATTGGAACGTAAAGAATAGCTGGAATTATCTTTAACGTGCAACATATCAATAATGTAATTTGGGGCAAGGTGGTGAAGGGCCTTAAATGTCAACAAAATAATTTTGAATTCAATACGATAATAATAATAAATAAATAAATAAAATAAAATAAAATAAAATAAACATACAAATCAATCAATCAATCAATCAATTAATTAATTAATTAATTAATCATCATTAAAGATACATCACCCGTGTTTTCGCTATTTTATCGGTTATTTTCTTTTTCATCGGAACATTTCTTTTTCAACAAAAACTTTACACCAATTACATAGTCAGAGGCATGGTGTAATAGCCTATGTCCCTAAATAATTTTGAAGTGGGTCCCGCCATATTTTCATTATGGCACTTGATTGATGTTTAACCAAGTTTATGTTAATTATTTTGTGAAATAATCTCATTTCACAACATTTGTTTTTCTTTCTAGAAGGAAATTATCAAAATTTGCCGGTAATTAACGGTAGAATACTAATATTATACAGGGGATGCATCTATAATTACCGGGTGAAATGCAAAATTTTGCCACGTCCATATCATGACAAAAACGGTGCCTTAACCCTATTACCACCCCAAATCCATGAAATATTCAGCACTGACTGATACTTTCACCTCTTCAAATGTGGCAATGATTACTACCTGACAAGAAGTACAGGCCATATAAGTGCTGAATATGAAAGATCAACGGAAATGCATGGTGCATTTTGAAGATAAGGGCATGTTTCCAGAAGTGCACTGATGGATTTTGGAGGATTCAAGAAGGTTCCTAGCCAGTTCCAAGCCAGTTCCGTCGCAGTGGTAACATGCATCATGCAAAAAATGCAGCTTCGCAAGGCCCACTCGGGCTCGTTATTTTACCCATTACCGTACCCGTTCAATAGAAATAACTAGAACAATATTGACCCTTGGTCACAGCACGAACTGTTCCTGTGTCTGTAAATAACATTTGGCGGGAACAAGGACACAACAATTCATTACACAGGCATGGGCGGTTCCAGAACATTTTTTTAGGGGGGGGGGGGGGGGGGGGGCGGAGAATCAAAATATTATTTTTAAGTACTATAAAAATTACAATGAAATAATCAAAGGGAGAGAAAAACAAAGCACAGTGAGGGAATGGGAGTACGTTTCCCCTCCCCTCCCCCTCTCTCTCTCTCTCTCTCTCTTTCTCTCCCTTTAAAATTTTTTTTAATTTTTTTTTTTTTAAACGATTTTAGGGGGCTACAGCCCCCTTAGCCCCCCCTGGATCCGCCAATGAGAGTTCAGGCCTACATTGTTAAAGATACATCACCCAGGCGTGTTTTGGGTTATGTTGACAGCAGTTTCATTTGGAACTTTGCTATTTTATCATGAAGAAAGGATAACAAAAATGCTTCATAATGACACATTTCAAAAATATTCGTGAGAAGCTTGGTTTGACATTAAATATGTTCCCCATAGTAATTTATGCATGGGTCCCGTCATATATTCATTTAAGCACTGTTTTAATGGTATACGACGATTTTAACTATTATTTTATGAAATACCTCATTTCAAAGTAATTGTTTTCAAAGTAATTGTTTTCCTTTCTGTAAGGACGTTAAGGGAATTATCGGTGTTCCAATGAAAATAAAAATTTCAGGAAATTGCTGGTAAAATAGCGGAAAACACGAGTGATACATCTTAAAAGATGTTTCGACCACTGAGTGACAAGACTAACTGAAATTGTGTAAAAATCCATCTAATAAGAATGGGCGTAGGCCCAAAACACAAATTTAAATTTGTGCAATGTTTCAACATAATACAACAATAAAATGAAGGAATAAATAAATAAAAACTGTAGGCCCTATATAAGCACTCGACCGCAAAAAGCCGCTTCAAAGTAATTGGTGTCGTATACACGTTCCTTGTTTTTTATCTCAACATTAAATTGTGGGGAAAACAAGACATAATAAATTAAGCTGACAAAAATGTTCGTATACTCTTAAATCGACTACTTGACGGAATAATCGCCCATTGGCGTATCTGGCGGAGGGGGGGGGGGGAGGAGAGGCAAGTATACTAAAATTAATTCAAACTGGATATTATTTCACTTTTCAGCACCAAGCTTAACATTACAATTCCATCCTTCGGTTAAAATTCTACTTTTTAATTTGAAACTATGTCAAAAAATCAAAAAACAAATAATTAAAAAAACGAACCGAAAAAATACAGAACATAATTTAAAAAAAATAATTTGACCGCGACCGACCTGACAGACAAGTCCTTCTATTTGTTTTGACCTAGTTGAGGGTACACTCCAATCATTAATTAATGGATGAGGGTCACTAACATGTACTAAAACATGAAATTTGTTTTGTTCTTGAGAAATGTCCATTTATATGCAAATTACCCTCCTTTTTTCCAAAACAAATTACGCTGCCCAAACCATCCACGAATATTCCGTACGAATTGTTCATTAACTAAAGCTACTCTTGAAAATAAAACATAATTAATGGTCAGAGATTTCCATTTATATGAAACTTAGTTTCGATGTAATGTTGTTGGTAGCATTTCAACATTCCTTGATATGTTTCTATCTGAGATGCTATACCATTTAAGTACAATTAGGCCTAAATCAAATGTGACGGGATCTGCGAAAATGAGTCACATGGGGGTGAACATAATTTTTTAGTTATATACATGGCTGAAAAGAGCATGCAATAAGCTTCATTTTGATACCTGTTAAACAACTGTAGCATGTCCGGTTCAAAAGTTATCACCTTTTGAAAATATGTATTATGTCAACAATCGAGTAAACCCGTATAGGAGAAATTGCCTATTAAAAAAATGTAAAAACCCATGACTTCAGAAGGTTACTAATAAAATGTGCGTAGTTACCAATATGTTCCTTAAAATTTAATGCTAGCGGGGTTTATATTTTTGCCAAGCACAATCAACGTAAACGCAGCAATTTATAGCGCATTGTAATGGAAACAACGGACGAAACGAAAACAAAAGGCACACAAAAATCATCATTTATTCCACTTTCTTCATACAAATCAGCTTTTTTGATTTATAAATATGAAAATACAGGTACTAAAGAACCGAAATAATGGATAATCAGAAAATCAATTTCCATTTTGTTTTCACCCTCCAAACATTCATTAACCCTGTACGTGGAAATAGGCCGTGCGAGAATTAGAAGCGACTCATTTTCGCAGAGCCCGTCACAAATTATTTTTCCAATGAGTTTCGCCATCCGGAGACATCAATTTTACGTTGAAATGAATCCGAAAAACCCTATTTTTTGTTTCACTATTGCATCAATATATAGGCCTCAACGACACATTCATGCTAAAACTTTCAGACTGGTTTTACACAGATCTCTTGATTATGATAAGGTATGGATGCATGCGGTAATTAGCCTTTTAACAGGGTTATTTTTCAAAAACGAAATATACATATCTAAAAACAATATTATATAACCCTCCATTGCCGTGATAAAGGCGCTACCCGTCTTGGCTGCATATAGTTTTATATATAGTCTCATACATAATCGTCGGTCTAAGAGCAATAATTAAAATCAATTGTTTATTATAACACAAAGAATTTCATCTGTCTGCATATAGCTAATGGAATCTCACTAAGATTTTATCAGGGTAAATATAATCTGTAAAATAACATTCTTCAGGATAAATGGAATACACAAATTATAATCCACCATACTGACGAGCCTAGATTCCCGGTACACTGCCATCTTGCATGGGATTATTGAGCTGTCGCCAGGCCTCGGGATAATGTGCTTGCGACGACAAATTAGAAACGCCGTTTCAAGGTAACATACAACATTGCTATTCTAACAAAAAAAAATACCATCATAATAAAATGGTTATTTGGTGTAATAAGTTGATGAGTGTTTCAAACATTCATTGAAATGATCATGCCTGAGATGCTGACGTTTTGATAAATAGAAAACAGCTATTCATCATTCATCATCATTTAGGCTGTGTTCATCCAGTGTAGGATGTAGCCCTCCTCATGAAAATGCCATTCATCTCTATTTCTAGCTGTTTTTGTCCATGTTGTTCCTGCATATGCCCTGATGTCATCTCTCCATCTTCTTCTCTGTCTACCTCTTTTCCTTTTCCCTGTCCTTGGTTGCCACTCCAATAGTCTTGTTGTCCACCCGTTGTCTTTTCTTCGGGCAGTGTGTCCAGCCCATCTCCATTTAGCTTGTTTTATTGTCCTTATTATATGATGTCTCTCACTCCAGTTTTCTTTCGTATTTCTGTGCATTTAACCCTGTCTCTGATTGAGATATGTAGCATTTGTCTCTCCATTGCTCTTTGTGCTGTACGGAGTTTGTGTTCTATCAGTTTTGTTGTTGTCCATGTTTCTGCTCCATATGTTATTGTAGGTAGTACACACTGATCATATACTTTTCTCCTTAGAGCCATAGGTATGTTCTTATCACAAAGTATTCCTCGGTATCGTCCAAAGGAACACCATCCTGTCTTTATCCTGCTTGAGACTTCGTCTTGTGTGTTGTCTTGCATTTTCACTGTTTGGCCCAAGTATTTGTATTCATTGACCCTGCTGATCTCTTGGTCCTCCACCGTTATTGTGTCATCTGTGTTGAAGTTTGTCATGTACTTTGTCTTTCCCTTGTGCATCTTCAACCCTATGTCTTTACTTTTTCTGTTTACTTCATTTATTTGCACTTCCAAATCCAATTCCAAATCCAGCTATTATTTCAACTAAATTTTTGTAATAATTCCATATTAGAAATACCATTTGGAACCCTAAGTTCGTGTTCAATTGTCGAACAAAATATTGAGTCTTCGTTATTTCCTTGTCACAACACAATTATTTCATAATACATAGGCACGGCATACCAATCAGTGCACTAACTAAGATTTTATAGAAACAGTTTTGGTCACATCAGCAGTTGTACCATGGAGTGAGGGTTGCACGTTCCCTTTAATTTAATTTATTCAATCGACCGCGGAGTTGTTGTGATGTGACAGGGAGAACATCGTGAGCACTTTGCGGCTTAGGACGTTGCACTATGTACCAGTAGGGGAAAGAAAACATGCATAAAATAATAATTTAAAATATTAATGTCCTCTCACATTCCCAAGAGAGGGGGCGGTATTCACTGAGAGCGGCTCTATTATATCTGATCTGACAAGTGACGGCCAGTGCCAGAGATTAGTACAACATGATAATGCGAGCACCAGCTGTACATAATGATCGACGAATAAGAGGCGGGGACCAGATGCTAGATGTACACAAATAATTCTGAGTAACGTAAAAATTAACCTGCATCTAGCTACAAAGATGGCGGACTACAATCCGTTCTTCGACGACGAAGAGGCGGTTGAAGACAGCATTGTTGCGGCCTTAGAGTCTCCTAAAATCGCATCAGATGGTGGCAAGGATACGCCAATCGTTGGGACCGACTCGCTGAAGAGCAAGGCTGCGCCTGCGACCGGCGGCGGTGCTCAACCTGCGGAGCCGAGTTATGATGTTATCGCTGCAAAACTGCTGAAGGTAACGTTAGGCCTTTTTTTTCCGGTCTTGAGTTTGACATTTGATCAGCGCAGGTTGCTTGGCATTGGGTTTTCTTTTGAGATGGGATAATCATGTTGAGTATTTCAATATTATTTGATTAAAGTTTAATTTTAGTTAATATCGTTCCTTCATGGTATGTGTTCTGCTAAACATATTTGAACAAGATAACAAACAGAAAGGCCTACCTGCACTTTATTGAAGAGGTACATATTATTAATATTATTAACTCTTTGTATTTAAGCTAACATATTGTTATGATTGCAGACAATAAATGAGGTGGAAATTTTCCCTTTTTGGTATTTGGCTCTAAAAGCCAAATTTACTATTCTTTGAAAAACAGTGTGTCAAATGCATTGCAAGTAATACAGGTTGCCCATTTTGCAAAAAAAGGCATAAAAAAAAAATATTAAAAAAATTAATTAAAAAAACCCCCACACACAAAGGGATATATTGTCTGCTTTAGCTTTGTACAGTTACACTGGCTATTGTGAAAAGAATAATAATAATAATAATAATGTATAGATTTATATAGCGCACGTATCCACCAACTAAGTGGCGCTCAAGGCGCATTATATTATTATCCCTGCTCATAAGGCTCATAAGGCTCATAAATCATTCCTGAAACCATCTCAGCTCCCTGGGGAGTATACAGCTCAATTGCTGCCATTTCTAGCGCATAGAGAGCAAACCATCTCTGCCTTCACAGGTACCCATTTAACCCCTGGGTGGAGAGAAGCAATTATGGTTAAGTGTCTTGCTCAAGGACACAGGTGTCACGGCCGGGGCTCGAACCCACACTCTGCTGCTGGCAACACCAGAACTTGAGTTCAGTGCGCTAGACCACTCGGCCACGACAATCCACTTTTCGTGCATTATACAACACACGGGACCTACGGCTTTACGTCCCATCCGAAGGACGAAGCAATTATGGTTAAGTACCTTGCTCAAGGATACAAGTGTCACGACCGGGGCTCGAACCCACACCCTGCTGCTGGCAACACCAGAACTTGAGTTCGGTGCGCTAGACCGCTCGGCCACGACACTCCACAGTGAATATAACCGCCACTTTTCTATCCAAACATGACAAATATCACAGATTTTCCTTCCTGTTGATCGTGACAACATTGTCACTTTAAAACAAAAAGAATGTTCAGGGAAATGTGATCAATTGACCTCAATACTGTTAAAGTACTCATTGTTCAAGGAAACATCTAGCAAATAATTTGTGCACATCCCAAGACAAGTCGTTGGTGTTAATTTTGTTTGTGCTTTTTATCTGAGAGCCCAGAACTCTGGACTAGCCCATTGCATGCCATGTGCCTTAACCACCTGTTTGTTGACAATTGTTTACATGAAGGACCGGATGGTTCTGACGGCCTTAGAGTTACACACGGAATTTATTGAAAGTGGCCGAGAGCTTCTTAGACTCAGAGACTACTTTTCCAACCCAGGAAACTTTGAGAGACCGGAGAACACTTTGCAGATGCAGCAACTACGTAAGTATCTGCAGGGGTTGCATGTTTTATTGAAGTTTTTTACTATTACTCCACCAGATCGTACATCCAGGGAGACAATTTTTAACTCACTTTTGATGTTTTATTGAATACTTTTTTTTAACTATTCCACCAGATCGTACATCTAGCGAGACCACTTTTGACTCGCTGGATCTGGCTCGGTATTCTGATGACGGAGTGAACCAATCCGATGACAAGTATGCCGTGCTCGAGTTTGAGCTGCGCAAAGCCAAAGACACGATCAAGTCGCTACGGGCCAACCTCACTGAGGCAGCAGGTGAGTGACAGCAAGTAGAATGAAACAGGAAGAGACTCTTTAAAATGAAGTAATTTTGTTTTAATTTCATGGAATTCATTGCAGTATAAAACCAGAAGTCTATAACTCGGTCCATGAGTCCACAGCATTCACGGGAGTTACCCAATGGACTTTTCCCACAGACAGTGGAAAGCACCGACTTCGGTTTAACCTCCTACTTCTGGTGCCTTTTTCAGACAAGTTGATGCACTATTTGAAACCATTCGTTTTGTGAAACACACCAAGGTGTAGTGTATCCACCATTCAAAACCATTTGAATGATTTATAAGCCACTGTGTAGTACATTCACCATTTGAAACCATTCGGCTATGGAAACACACCAAGGTGTAGTGTATTCACCATTCAAAACCATTTGAATGATTTATAAGCCACTGTGTAGTACATTCACCATTTGAAATACACCAAGGTGTAGTGTATCCACCATTCAAAAACCATTTGAATGGATTTGAATGGTAGTAAAGCTTGCTACCAACACTTTTCAAATGGTATCACCATGTGTGTACAAAACCAATGGGCATTTTGGTAAGTGGAAATTTTGAATGGTTTCAAATGGTCAAACAGTAGGAGGGTTAATAGGGCAAACGAAACCCGAATTCTTCTTCACATCGTTACTTCTTCAACTTCACTAGCCTCTGTTCTCTGCCATCTCTGCTGTATTAACACCTATCTATTTGATATCCGTTTGATAGTTCTGTTTTTGATATTTTCAGAAAGTGAAGTTCCATCACCAATTCACAACAAGAAGACAGCAGAAGGATTAATTGCTGAGGTAAAGAAAACTTAAACCAGCCCCCCCCCAAAAAAAAATATATAAATAAAATAAAATACACCTAATTAAAAATAATACTGCAAGGTTAGAAATTTTATACAATATTATTTTCAGGATGATTTTTATCTACACCAACTTGGTAATTTTGTAACCGGGTAATTACCAATATTGTACCTTCCTAACCCTAACCTTTCCAAATCCTCCAAAATCCCCTTTGCCAAAGTGAAGGATTTTGAAGGATTGAGGTTACATGCTACATGCTCTTTGCTAAAGTGAAGGAATTTGGAGGATTGAGGTTATTAGGCATACTTGCCTTTCCATGGTACATGTACATCCATGTTTGTTGTAGTGATTGCAATAATAATAATAATAATGGCGGCATTTTAAAGCGCTCTTACACAAGGTATCACAGCGCTGTACATTATTACCCCTGCTCATCAGGCACATAAATCATTCCTGAAACCATCTCAGCTCCCTGGGGAGTATACAGCTCAATTGCTGCCATTTCGGCGCATATGGGCTAATCAAACACAACAACCAACTCTGCCCTCACAGGTACCCATTTACTCCCGGGTGGAGAGAAGCAATTATGGTAAAGTGTCTTGCTCAAGGACACAAGCACCACCGTCGCGGTCGGGATTCGAACCCACATTCTGACGACTCAGCCATCAGAACACAAATCCGATGCACTAAACCGCTCAACCATGGCACTCCAAGGTTACTCCAAGATCAGTGCTTGGGTCAGTGGACACTGTTTATTGCTCCATGCATGCAGAGAGGGTGCCTGGCCATGTACATGTATCACAGATTAGAAATGTGTGTATACATGTCATGTGCTTGATTTACTACTGAAGGATTTTGGGGGATTCAGGTTATGTGTAAGCAAATGGGCCTAGGGAGTTAGGGTTAAGTTTTGTGTATTAATATTCAGTACCCATCCTCTTATCATGTCATTCATCATTTTAGTTTCACTTCCTTGTTTTAGAGTGTGTTTTGTTCTTGTTTTTTTAGGACGCAATGAGACCTCTAGAGCGAAGAGCACTCAACTATCTGATCAACGAGTTCTTACTACAGCACAGCTACAGACTCACGTCAATCACATTCTGTGATGAGAACGAGGAACAGGTAGGAGTGATGCCGACTCTGGCTGTTTCAAGGGCTGTAACAGTTGCATTTCTTTAACCCTCCTACTCTAGCTGCACTTTAGTGGGAAGTTGCTATAGAGGTCAAAATCATTCAACTGACTGTTTTGACTGTTGACCCAAATGTGCACACAGGGGCATTTTTCACTGGTTTTTGCTGTCATTTTGACCACCCTGAACAATACAAGACAATGCTTTTTACCAGTCAAAAACGGTCGACTCATTTTGACCTGTAAACGTACTTACTACACATAAGGTTTGACAGTGTTTGACTTTTAAGTGCACTAGATATACCTTGGCAAGTATATCAATATTTGACTGATTTTGACCCTTGTAGTAGTAGGAGGGTTAAATGAGTTTAAAGGCAGTGTACTTTTTGGTTAAAATGTCTGTTATTACTAAGCATGCTCAATGCAACAAGATGCAACATAAGTAAAAAGTTATTGCAACTTGTTGCCCTCAGCAGAGAACAGAAGAACTATTGTTCTGGCATTCAGCGGGCTGCACAATTTTGTGTTGTTGCATTGCATTTTATTTAAGTTTATTAACATATTTTTCATAGAGCTCTGTGTCAGGAGACTAGAGGAAATTGATGGGACAAATGGTGGAGTTGTAATTAACCCTCCTACTATAAGTAGCTATAGTGGTCAAAACCAGTCAGCGGACTGTTTTGACTGTTGACCCTATTGTGCAAACAGGGGCATATTTGAGTCGTTTTTGACCTCATTTTGACCACCCTGAACAAGACGATGCTTTTACCAGTCAAAAATGGTCGACTCATTTTGGCCTGTAAACGTACTTACTGTACTACACGTAAGGTTTGACAGTGTTTGACTTTTAAGTGCACTAGATATACCTTGGCAAGTATATCAACATTTTGACTGATTTTGACCTTTGCAGTCACAGAAGGGTTATTACTGCTACTGTTAGTCAGGTTCATAATTTGGGATTATTTACTGACTTTTGTGTATCCTGCAACCGAAAAAATAAGTAATATGGCTACCCCCTTCTTTCCTATAAGGATTTTGATGACTGGGACGACGTCGGTCTGAATCGGTCACGGCCGCCAGATCTCCTCCATCTGTACAGGGACTACAACAGGCATGTCATCCCCGCCAAGGAGACGATTGAGGTGGGATGTGGAGACGACAGCATCATTGCCGATCAGTCAGAGGAGGTGGAGGCAGACCTCGGGATGGCCATGGACGAGGAAAGAGAGAAATTAGTAAGTTTAGGTGGAGATAGGGGTAAAAGTCACGGGGGTGATGGTGGGGGAGGGTGTGATGGTGTGGGAGGAGGTGATGGTGTGGGAGGAGGTGATGGTGTGGGAGGGGGTGATGGTGGGGAGGGGGTGATGGTGTGGGAGGAGGTGATGGTGTGGGAGGAGGTGATGGTGTGGGAGGAGGTGATGGTGTGGGAGGAGGTGATGGTGTGGGAGGAGGTGATGGTGGGGAGGAGGTGATGGTGGGGAGGGGGTGATGGTGTGGGAGGAGGTGATGGTGTGGGAGGAGGTGATGGTGGGAGGGGGTGATGGTGGGGAGGTGATGGTGTGGGAGGAGGTGATGGTGTGGGAGGTGATGGTGTGGGAGGAGGTGATGGTGTGGGAGGAGGTGATGGTGTGGGAGGAGGTGATGGTGTGGGAGGAGGTGATGGTGTGGGAGGAGGTGATGGTGGGGAGGGGGTGATGGTGGGGAGGGGGTGATGGTGGGGAGGGGGTGATGGTGTGGGAGGAGGTGATGGTGGGGAGGGGGTGATGGTGGGGAGGGGGTGATGGTGGGGAGGGGGTGATGGTGGGCAGAGGTGATGGTGGGGAGGGGGTGATGGTGGGGAGGGGTGATGGTGTGGGAGGAGGTGATGGTGGGAGGGGTGATGGTGGGGAGGGGTGATGGTGGGAGGAGGTGATGGTGTGGGAAGGGGTGATGGTGGGGAAGGGGTGATGGTGGATGGTGGGGAAGGGGTGATGGTGTGGGAGGAGGTGATGGTGGGGAGGAGGTGATGGTGGGGAGGGGGTGATGGTGTGGGAGGAGGTGATGGTGTGGGAGGAGGTGATGGTGTGGGAGGAGGTGATGGTGGGGAGGGGTGATGGTGGGGGGGTGATGGTGGGGAGGGGTGATGGTGGGAAGGGGTGATGGTGGGAGGAGGTGATGGTGTGGGAGGAGGTGATGGTGTGGGAGGAGGTGATGGTGTGGGAGGAGGTGATGGGGAGGGGATGATGGTGGGGAGGAGATGATGGTGGGGAGGAGATGATGGTGGGGGAGGGGTTGGTGGTGTGGGAGGGGTATGGTGGGGAGGGGTTGGTGGTGTGGGAGGGGGTGATGGTGTGGGAGGGGTGACGGTGGGAGAGGGGGTGATGGGAGAGGGGGTGATGGGAGAGGGAGTGATGGGAGAGGGAGTGACGGTGTGGGAGGGGGTGACGGGAGAGGGAGTGACCGTGTGGGAGTGACGGTGTGGGAGGGGGTGACGGGAGAGGGTGACGGGAGAGGGGGGTGACAGTGGGAGAGGTGATAACATTGTCAATTTCAATTTTGAAAGACCTATCAAGTTTGCATTAGAATATGTTGAATTTGAACTTACTGTTTCTACTGGAAGTAAAGGTCAGATCAGCTAAATGTCAGTGAGAGAAATTTCAGATATTTAATTTTCTTTACAATCATGAACAAAATTTGATTTTTCCATTTTTGGAGTTTTTTTTGTCATATTTCATAATTACAATAATTAAATGACTTTAACGGGAAGGTCCAACATTTGTATTGTTGGAAAAACTGATTCTATGAGTATGATTTACTTTCTTTGAATCAAAATATATCTTAAACAACCACCCAACACAAAAATATGGTAAATAATCATTAAAGTTTTGATAAGTGATAATTGTTAAAACCTATTACTTATAATTCATCTCTTTCATCTGTTTTTAGGAAGCCCAAGTTTTACAGTTGCAGGAAGAACTCGCAGCTCACTCGGAAGAGAAAATATCTCTGAAGGAACAACTACAGAACCTTCAAAAGTGAGTAACCAAGCTCTTTACTGTTTATGCATAATTTATCTCTGCTTATGTCTTTTTGAAATGTTCCTCTACAAAATTATTCATCTGATTTTTATTTCCATTCTACAAGTTTCTTAACCAGTTCGCGTCGGAGGCCGTGTATACATGCAATTTTTGTTTGCACCGCGGATCGGAGAGCGTCTAAACACGCCATAGGGAACTCGGGAATATTTGTATGCATGCTTGGTTGACGTGGCAACGAGCCGAGCGTACAGTGACATGCTCGGTAGACGTGGCCACGCGCTGTGGAAGCTTCCATTAACGTGTTTGTGTGGGAAAAAGAAACCCGCACAGGGGCCCAGAAAAACTTTTTTATTCCCGACGCGAACTGGTTAATATGGGAAGAACAGTTTGTTGTGCGGTCTTTACCGCAGGTAAATGACCGGTTTTGGGCGTGGCCACCGGCGATAATCACCGAGCCAATCACAAATACCGTATCGATTTCGTTTTCAAAATGTAAAATTTTTTTAAAATTTTTGTTGAATAAAGCCAAATACAAATGGGCAAATTACTCTGATTGGTTCAAATCCGTGTCGCGAGTTGCACACCTTAACAGCTGCTGAACAGCTGGCACATACGTGCTGCTCTGATTTTGATAAGCCATGTCTTAACCATCCATTTAAAATTGTTCATGCAGGTTAGCTTGAAATATTTCAAGTTTTTCGTTATCTTTACAGGGAGGTAGATTCACTGCAGGTACCAAAGACTGGCATAAGCCCCATCGGCTCACCACACAAAGCTCTTCAAATAAACGGCAGTGTCGACACAGACTCCTCCCCCAGGGATGGGGACAGCGATTCCAGTCCAAGGTTTATAGAATTGAATGATACATGTGAAATAGTTATACCATCATGGCATTTATTGAAATTATTAAGCCTGTGCTGGGTATCTGGGTACCCATATACCCGACAGAAACTGCCATTACCCGGTTACATTTTTCAGTTCCAGTTACCCCTAAACGACTTTTGAAAATTCCGACTGAAGATTTCATCCACACAAATGGAAGTCTTTTTTTGTTAACAAAATGTGTATGTGGAATGGGTATGATACGAGTCGCTTTTAATATAGAGGCGGGAAATTATTACAGTAAGTTCACATTATTATGACTCTAATAAAATAAAAGAAACTTGTGTTCGTATTAGTTTTTTTATACATTTTGGGAGTATTTATGTGTTTTTACAAAATTGTTTACGGGTACCCGGGTATCCAAAGATTTCCAATTTCGGGTATCCGGTTCCCAAAATAACAATAATAATAATAATAATAATAATAATAATAATAATGTGTGGACTTATATAGCGCACGTATCCACCAACTGAGTGGTGCTCAAGGCGCATTATATCATTACCCCTGCTCATAAGGCTCGTAAATCATTCCTGAAACCATCTCAGCTCCCTGGGGAGTATACAGCTCAATTGCTGCCATTACAGCGCATATAGGGCTAATCAACCAACTCTGCCCTCACAGGTACCCATTTAACCCCTGGGTGGAGAGAAGCAATTATGGTTAAGTGTCTTGCTCAAGGACAAGTGTCACGGCCGGGATTCGAACCCACATTCTGCTGCTAACACCAGAACTTGAGTCCGGTAAACTAGACCGCTCGGCCACGCCACTCCACAGGCACAGCCTTAGAAATTATTATGGACGTTTATCTCTTCTGTGCATGACACCACAATGCTGATTTCGGCGAGAGCCCTCTTTGTGAAGAATGAAGACATCAGTTTTAGAGGGAGTCTACATCTTTGGTCTTTACTCAATTACAAAATTACTGATTTATAAATATAAAACAAAAACAGAATTTTACATTTGTTGCATCTTCTTGTATTGAGCATGTTAGAGAAAATGTAAAATGGTTGAGGTCATTGGGGGGAGGCATTCTTTCCTAAAAAACCTCACACCAGTAATCACCATTTTTTGAATATTTCTCTATTGGAGGGTCGTGGCCGAGCGGTCTAGCTTACCGGACTCAAGTTCTGGTGTTAGCAGCAGAATGTGGGTTCGAAACCCGGCCGTGACACTTGTGTCCTTGAGCAAGACATTTAACCATAATTGCTTCTCTCCACCCAGGGGTTAAATGGGTACCTGTGAGGGCAGAGTTGGTTGATTAGCCCTATATGTGCTGTAATGGCAGCAATTGAGCTGTATACTCCCCAGGGAGCTGAGATGGTTTCAGGAATGATTTATGAGCCTTATGAGCAGGGGTAATAATATAATGCCTTGAGCACCACTCAGTTGGTGGATACGTGCTATATAAGTCCACACATTATCATCATCATCATCATCATCATCATCATCATCATCATATTATCATTTTATCGTTTTTATTTTTTTTATCGTTTATTTTTTTATTTATTTATTTTTTATTTTATTTATTTATTTATTTTTATCGTTTTATTTTTATCATCATTTTCATTTTATCATCATCATCATTTTTATTTTTATTATTATTTTTATTATTTTTATTATTTTTATTATTTTTGTAACACAATCAATCTGAAACCAACAGAACAGCAATGGAAGTGGAGGAGACAGCAATGCAAGCAGAAGATGGCACGGACTCCGCCAATAACCTACCTGAAGCAGATGCTGATTCCCAGGGTCTCGCGTCAAGGTCAGGAGACGAAGGCGATGCGGAAGTGAAACAAACGGTTACGTCACCCAGGTAAACCAAGAGCTCTGATACAAGGTGTTAGTCCGGATTTAGAAATAGGGTGTCCAAATTTGCTGAAAATTTTCAAAACGGAGTGTCCAAATTATTCACGTACAATACGTTTACATGTAAATGACTGATGAAATAGGGTGTCCAATACTGAAACAGGGTATCCAAAAGAGACCCAGACACAGTGGATTTTTAAAACCATTTTTACATTATTTCTTTACTTTTATTGTTGTATTTGTCATCTAGTAAGCTCTAATCTGTCATTGTTTTTTTTATATGGAGATATCCAATCACATGTAATTGCCTAATTAAAACCCTCCTACACATGGAGGCCACTCTGATCCACAAAATTCTGTTCTTTAGCAACCTTTAGTACAAACATTTACAAGCCTGCTGTCCTTTCCAAGTAATCTTACAAAATCAACTGTGTGCCACCCAAGGCCACTGTAAATGTTTGAACATATTAGTATGGCCTGTAATGTATCGATGGGAGACCACCTTACCCTGCAATCTCAGTGGTGTGACAGTGCACAGAAGGGTAACCATAGGAGGCCACTGGCAACAGCTAATGGCTTGGAGTGGCCTGAATGGGTTGTTTCAAAAACTGCACTGATTGTAGGAGGGTTAAGGATGAATACATTTAAAAAAAAATTGAATTGACCCCTTCCCCCTCTGGTTAACACTATGCTTTGATAGTTCTTTCAAACTCGTCTGTCTTTTAAGGGAAGTTACAACATTGGTAATTACCAGATTATCATCCTAACAAATTACTATCTAAAAGCAATTACTTGGTGTAAGTTGGTAAAGTAAAAACTATTCTGAGAAATTATTCTTTCAGAAGTGCTTTAAAAAAAAAAAAGGAATAAAAGTCGAACACTGTCAAACCTTATTTGTAGTAAGTAAATTAAGTAAAAATGAGTTGACTTTGTTTGACTAGTAAAAGCATTGTCTTGTATTGTTCAGGGTGGTCAAAATGACAGTAAAAAGCAGTCAAAAATGCCCCTGTGTGCACATTTGGGTCAACAGTCAAAGCAGGCAGTTGACTGGTTTTGACCTCTATAGCAACTTGCCACTAAAGTTCAGCTTATAGTAGGAGGGTTAATTACAACTCCACCATTTGTCCCATCAATTTCCTCTAGTCTCCTGACACAGAGCTATATGAAAAATACACACTAAAGTGCAGCTACAGTAGGAGGGTGTGTATTTTATATTACCAAATACTAATGTGCATTCCCTTTCAAAGGAGTCTATTGATAGGATCCAGGTGATTGATTACAATCAGTTTTATTATAAGTTTTGAGGCTTTGCATGGTGGAATATCGATATCGTTTCGGTTTGCGGTAACACCATGTGTTTATCTCAACTAACGTGAAGCTGAGATACAGGTTCTGAAAAGAACCGTGTCGCTTTAACTAAATATCTCAACCTTCGTTAAGTGAGAAAGGTTCAAGGGAGAACCAATTTCGGGCAGCTCGTTTTTCTCTACTGTCGCTAAGTGAGAGATATGGTTCAGGGAGAACCATGGGGACTTCACGGGTTAATATGGTTCAGGGAGAACCATAGGGACTTCACGGGTTATTCTCAACGTTTCGATTAGCCTGCTCTAATCTTCTTAAGGAGTTGCATCGGCAAACCTCTTCATTCTCCTGAAGAAGATTAGAGCAGGCTAATCGAAACTTTGAGAATAACCCGTGAAGTCCCTATGGTTCTCCCTGAACCATATTAACCCGTGAAGTCCCCATGGTTTACCCTGAACCATATCTCTCACTTAGCGACAGTAGAGAAAAACGAGCTGCCCGAAATTGGTTCTCCCTTGAACCTTTCTCACTTAACGAAGGTTGAGATACGAGTTGTGCGATACGGTTCTTTTCAGAACCTGTATCTCAGCTTCACGTTAGTTGAGATAAACACATGGTGTTACCGCAAACCGAAACGAAATCAGTTTTATTGTTGTTATTTTTAAAAATAGAACCCTTGCAGGACCTTCCTCATAATAAAAGCTGTTAACCAGTTCGCGTCGGGAATAAAAAAGTTTTTCTGGGCCCCTGTGGCGGGTTTCTTTTTCCCACACACACGTTAATGGAAGTTTCCACAGCGGGTGGCCGGCACTTCCGAGCATGTCACCGTACACGCGTGGCTCAACCGAGCATGTATACAAATATTCCGGAGTTTCCTATGGCGTGTTTAGACGCTCTCCGATCCGTGGTGCAAAAAAAAATTGCGAGTATACACGGCCTCTGACGCGAAATGATTGTTGGAATAAGCTGTCCGTACACGTTTTTATATAATTGACAATTTTCAGCGCCATTTTAACAAAAAAATGTTGGCAATGTTGCTATGATATTCTTCCTGCTAATAAATCTGACATCAGAAACACTTATTTGTCAATTCCACCTTTTTACAACTCTGCCATGGCCAACTCTGACTGCCAATTTGTAAGGGAGATCTAATCCACCTCTTGCCATTGAGACTATCTCTTCATCTGTTTTTAAAGTGAGTTAACGCCGTTCCAGCGAGCCACCCACGAGGCCATCTTGCCGGTGACCGACACCTCACAGGCCCGACTACGGGAGGAGGTGTCTCACATTGCGGAGACGGAGGAAGGCGTGGTGGAGATGCTAGCTCGTTGCTTACCTCATATTGTACCTAATGTACTCATTGCTAAGAGAGAGGTAGGGTAAATGGGTAAATGAAAGCGTGGTGATGGGGGGGCGGGGGGGGGGGGGGGGAGGCTGGTTTGGGATTTGTCTCTGAACTAACTCAATATATCACTAGAAACATTCCCACGTAAATGTTTCAATTCCTTAAAACATTTCTTTTTGTGAAATGACGGCAAATTTCATGATATTTTGTTACGATAAGATAAATTTGACATCACAATGTTGAAAATCAGCTTATGATTACAGGGGTAGAAATTAAATGGATTTTCATGGTAGCCAGCAGTGAATGAAACCGCAGACCGCTGTACGATCAAAAGAATCCATGGCCAATATAATGCATCTCTAGCATGTTTTGATGCAACGGCGAGTTGACAACAAATTTTTCACTACTGATTACAAAGTAAAGAGCCGAACCTTATTGTCAGACAGTTCATTATTATTTGTGATGATGCATTTTTACTTTATTTTTTCACTAGCCCGCCGGGATATCAAACTGGAAAAAATAGTAGCCCGGCTGTAAATCCACTAGTCCCGGGCTAGCGGGCTACCGGCAATTTCGACCCCTGTGATTACTGATTTTATTGACTTGACCCGAACCATGCAGAGAATTCATTTGGACATGTTCTTCTGTCTTCTCATTGTATTTGTTTTAAACGGTTATATTTATTATCGATGAATATTCATGACCTTTTTATTTTCATTCATAGGAGCTGGTTCCTCTCATCGTATGCACAGTCACACTACACCCAGAACCAAATGAGAGAGATAAGCTTCTTAATCTTCTCTTTAATCTCATCAAGAAACCAGACGAGGAACAAAGGTAAATGATTGTTTTCTTTTTAATCAGATCTGGAGGGTTGCCAATAAAGCTTAAAAGTTGTTAGACACTGAATGACCAATTTTTCATTATTTTTTATTTTTATTTATTTATTTAATTTTTTTTTTGGTGGGGGGGGGGGTTGTTCTCAGACATGATATTCTTCCTACTTTAGTAGGAAATCCTAACTTTTGATTTTGAAAACCCTACCATGAAACCGGGTTCCGACTAACTTCAGACCATGGAAACTTTCCTTGTGTATCATTTTATTGTAAATACCAAGATAAAAAACAGTTTCCTTGCTGTACATGGCTATAGAGGTAAACCGCTATAGGCTAGTATATGCCTAATGATAATGGGAAACATTTTTCCTACCTTTTCATTTTCTCACAATATCATCCCTGGTTGTTCTAAGTTCAGAATTTGTGTAGTAAATACCTTGTGGTTTTACTGTTGGCCAGCGTTATTGGCCAGTAATCAGCCTTATTGGCCAGCAACCAGCCTTATTGGCCAGCAGCCAGCCTTATTGGCCAGCAGCCAGCCTTATTGGCCAGCAGCCAGCCTTATTGGCCAGGAGCCAGCCTTATTGGCCAGGAGCCAGCCTTATTGGCCAGCAGCCAGCCTTATTGGCCAGGAGCCAGCCTTATTGGCCAATAACCAGCTGTCGATCAAAGTTTCTTATTTACCAATCAAATTTGATGAATAGCAGAGCAGCACGTGCTGTGTGAAGAATACATCACCATTATCTTTGATAAGCTTACATAAGCACATGTTTTATATACGCACACATTGACTTTATTTGTGTTTTTCCCGTGGGGATAAGGGGCACTGCATTTGGGCTCTCAAGAGTAAAGACAAGATTATGACCGGAAGTCTCTGAGCACCAATAGTCCAAAGTTAACATATTCCTCTTTCTGTTTCTGCATCTTTAAGACAAGTGATCCTTGGTGGATGTGTCGCTTTTGCCAAGTATGTTGGTCCAGAGAGGGCAGAGGCTGAACTCTTGCCACAATGCTGGGAACAGATCACTCATAAGTTTCAGGAGAGACGACAGTTAGTGGCCGAGTCTTGCGGAGCTCTGGCCCCTCATATGCCGGTATTTAGATAGATTAGTATTTATTAGCCATAACTCCTTAGGCCCACTTACTTACACATAGCCTGAATCCTCCAAAATCCTTCAGTAGTAAAGCAAGCACATGACATGTATGCACACATGTGTTTCTAATCTGCGATACATGTACATGGCCAGGGACCCTCCCTGCATGCATGGAGCAATAAACAGTGTCCACTGACCCAAGCACTGACCTTGCAATCACTACAACAAACATGGATGTACATGTACCATGGAAAGGCAAGTATGCCTAATAACCTCAATCCTCCAAAATCCTTCACTTTAGCAAAGAGCATGTAGCATGTAACCTCAATCCTTCAAAATCCTTCACTTTAGCAAAGAGGATTTTGGAGGATTTGGGAAGGTTAGGGTGAATGGAATAACAGTTTGTTGCACGGTCTTTACCGCAGGTTAATGATCGGTTTTGGGCGTGATTTTGATAAGCCATGGCTTTACCATCCATTAACCCTAACCACCCCAACTCCATCAAAATCCTCCAAGGGGCACTTTTTGTGAAAAATTCAGCACTGTTGGAAACTGGTACTTTCACCTCTTCAAATGGGACAAAATTACTACCTGGCAAGAAGTATAGGCCATAAGTGTTGAATATGAAAGATCAACGAAAATGCATGGTGCATTTTGAAGATAAGGACATGTTTCCAAAAGTGCACTGATGGATTTTGGAGGATTCAGGAAGGTTCCTAGCCAGAATACCTATGGGGTTAGGGTTAATTAAGGTTCCTAGCCAGAATACCTATAGGGGGTTAGGGTTCAGGAAGGTTCCTAGCCAGAATACCTATAGGGGGTTAGGGTTAATTAAGGTTCTTAGCCAGAATACCTATGGGGTTAGGGTTAATTAAGGTTCTTAGCCAGAATACCTATGGGGTTAGGGTTAATTAAGGTTCTTAGCCAGAATACCTATAGGGGGTTAGGGTTCAGGAAGGTTCCTAGCCAGAATACATATAGGGGGTTAGGGTTCAGGAAGGTTTCTAGCCAGAATACCTATAGGGGGTTAGGGTTCAAGAAGGTTCCTAGCCAGAATACTTATAGGGGGTTAGGGTTCAGGAAGGTTCCTAGCCAGAATACCTATAGGGGGTTAGGGTTCAGGAAGGTTCCTAGCCAGAATACCTATAGGGGGTTAGGGTTCAGGAAAGTTCCAAGCCAGAATACCTATAGGGGGTTAGGGTTCAGGAAGGTTCCTAGCCAGAATACCTATGGTTAATACACCTCCACATGATTATGTTTTGTCTAATCAGATTGTCTAAACTGCTTTGGGCATGTATGAGTAATTGTTAATTATAGCCACCATACAACAATTCACAAACAAATACAAAAACCTTAGTTTTATCTAATACTTACTTGGTGTTACGCTGATACTGGTATAAAGCAACCCTTCAAATACGTTTTTGTGAAAGGGTTAAATTACTGTCTTTGTTGGTAAACTAATAGATTGATTTGATTGAAAGCTGGCCTTAGTTTACCGAAACTAGATGCTACAAGTGGATAGAAAGTCTTCTTGTACCCAGTAATGTTTCTTCATTGACTTTGTGGACAACTCAGATTACAAGGTTGTTTCGAGTTTGTCACGTTCAGAGGAAGTTTTTTATTTTATTTTTTACTTATACAATTTTTTTTCCATTGAAAAATTATGAATTCTTTTTCTCTGAAATGAACTTTTTACAGGTTAATTGTTTTATAAAAACCTATTTTCTCTGAAAGAACTCAAGAACTAAATAATAAATAAATTTACAGTTTTACTAATGTTATAACATGACTTGAGAGACACTGTACACTTTAACAAATCCACACGAATAAACCGACAGAAACATTACCTGCAAATTCTTTTAATGGAAAGGTTAGTGAAATGGTTGACTGTGATCTCTTCAATATTCTCCTACAGCGAGAAATCCGGAGTTCCTTGATCCTGTCCATGTTGCAACAGCTGTTACAGGACAAGACAGACTGCGTCAGAGAGGTCGCCGTACGTAGTGTTGGCCTGGTGTTCGCTCTCACTGACGACACGGACAAGTACAATCAAGTAAGTTAACCCTCCTACTGATAGACCATTTGAAACCATTCAAAATTTCCACTTTCAAAAATGCCCATTGATTTTGTACACACATGGTGATACCATTTGAACAGTGTTGGTAGCAAGCTTTACTACCATTCAAATGCATAGAGGGTCCATTGATTCACCACTTAGAAGTATCCAAACAAGGTTTTGTATTAGCTGTACTACCATTTGGTAAGATCCAAACAAGGTTTTGTATTAGCTGACCTACCATTCAAAACCATTTGGGGAAATCAATACTGTACACAGTTATTTCACTATTCAAAACCACAAAAGCGAATGGTTTTAAATGGTGCATCAACTTGTATGAAAAAGGTACCAAAAGTAGGAGGGTTAATATCCACCAATTATCTGCTCCAAAAACCTCTTCAAAAATACCACAATACCACAATACCACAATACCCATTCTACTTTCAGTACAGTTTGTCCGCTACCAGCGGCCAATTTCACTGAGCTGCTTAGCAGATAAAATTGCTTACCAGAAAAATTTGCTTAGCGGATTTCTTTGATTACCAGCCAAACTGTTACACAAAATGTATGCATTTTGGCTGGTAGTCTGTTTTATATCGCTTAGCAAAAATATTTGCTTAGCAAAATTCTCTGCTTAGCAGCTCTATGAAATTCGGCCGTGATTATATCTATGATTAGCAACCAGAATAAAAGGAGTTGCTTGTAATATCTCTTGTCTGTTCTAAGGGTCTGGAACTAGTCCTCTCAATGCTTGAAGATACCTCAGAGAGTGTCCTGGTCGCAACAAGACAAGTATTCCTACCGTCGTTTGCCTCTTGGGCTTACCGTCTTGGACGTCTAGAATCCAACCTCATCACGGCGATCTTAAAAAGACTAGAACTTGCAGCCATTGTGAGTACATTTATGCCCCTCCCCCCCCCCCCCTTCCCCCTGTTGAAAAATTTCCTCAGATTTATCCGGAAACGTACCTGGTGTAAAGTTGCTTTTAACCCTAATGCCCAAGCTATTTCAGCTATGAACACCAAAACCCGGCCCCGTGCAAAGTATCCCTGTCTGGGCTATACAGTACTGAGTCCATCAAAATACAACACCATGCAGTAACACTACCACCCAACTGTTGGACTTAGCTGGAATTGGGACACCCCAGCCCCATGCAAAGTATCCCTGTCAGGGCTATACAGTACTGAGTCCATCAAAATACAACACCATGCAGTAACACTACCACCCAACTGTTGGACTTAGCTGGAATTGGGACACCCGGCCCCATGCAAAGTATCCCTGTCAGGGCTATACAGTACTGAGTCCATCAAAATACAACACCATGCAGTAACACTACCACCCAACTGTTGGACTTAGCTGGAATTGGGACACCAGGCCCCATGCAAAGTATCCCTGTCTGGGCTATACAGTACTGAGTCCATCAAAATACAACACCATGCAGTAACACTACCACCCAACTGTTGGACTTAGCTGGAATTGGGACACCCGGCCCCGTGCAAAGTATCCCTGTCTGGGCTATACAGTACTGAGTCCATCAAAATACAACACCATGCAGTAACACTACCACCCAACTGTTGGACTTAGCTGGAATTGGGACACCAGGTCCCATGCAAAGTATCCCTGTCTGGGCTATACAGTACTGAGTCCATCAAAATCCAACACCATGCAGTAACACTACCACCCAACTGTTGGACTTAGCTGGAATTAGGACACCCGGCCCCATGTATCCCTGTCAGGGCTATACAATACCGAGTCTAACACAAGCAGCCGTTAAAGTTTGAATGGGTTTGGGTTGTTTAATTAAGGATTTATGGTATTACACAGCTTGAGAAATTGTTTTAGTTTTAGTTTTAAGGTTTGTTAAAAAGAATGATTTAAAAAAATAGGTTTGAGGTCGGCCCCAGTTATGAAAATATTAGGGTCTGCCTGATTTGCTATATGGAGGGTGGGAAACACACATATTTATTTTGTTGGCCTTCTTACCTTTCATCTTACTATAGGATCTTCAGCGAGCCAGTCGAGAGTCGTCTGTCGATGAGAGAAAACTTCAACTTTTCAGCTCTACCCTACAGTGTCTCATCCCTGCACTGTACACCTCCGTGCTGCTAGGGGCTCCCTTCAACAATGAACAAGAGCTGTCAAAAAATGCTGATGAAATCACTCCATTAGAAGGTACTCAAGTTTGTTAATTATCAAAGTTCGTTAAGGGGAAGGTACAGCATTGATATTCTTAAAAAAACAAAAACAAATGACGGTTTTACATGGTTTAAAGATGATGTGCTCAAACGTCCTTTGAAATCTTGTTGTCTTAGGTACACAAACTGTATAGATTGGGACTACTCAGAAGAGCACTGGGCACATAAAGGATAAGAAACCTGCTGTCTCAGTCTTGGCCATGAGTCCAATATAATAATAATAATAACAATGTGGACTTATATAGCACACGTATCCACCAAACTGGTGCTCAAGGCACATTACATTATTACCCCTGCTCATCAGGCGCATAAATCATTCCTGAAACCATCTCAGCTCCCTGGGGAGTATACAGCTCAATTGCTGCCATTTCGGCACATATAGGGCTAATCAAACACAATGACCAACTCTGCCCTCACAGGTACCCATTTACCCCTGGGTGGAGAGAAGCAATTATGGTAAAGTGTCTTACTCAAGGACACAAGCACCCTGGTCGCGGCTGGGATTCGAACCCACATTCTGACAACTCAGCCATCAGAACACAAATCCGATGCATTAAACCGCTCGACCATGGCACTCCATATATGTGAATTTGTCATTTTTGTGTTATATACATCAAATTAACGAGGACACTGTGCTGTTTTCAAAACTGTTTTATTCATGATTCTAGGTTGTCTATAACTTGAGTTATGCTCTCGGGAAGTTATATCCGCCACTGTCCTTAAAAAACAATGGCAGAAACGAAAAACAAAGACGGCTTTTTAATTATCTGTCATTATATGTTTTTACATATAAAACGATGGAATTTTTATTTAATATTTTCAAGAATGATCATTTAGATATTAACAATTAAAATGGTAACAAAAACTCAAATTGTCAAAAAAAAATTGGGGGGGACTATTTTGCCATTACCTTCAAAACAAGTTCGTCGACATCCGACGGGTTTTCCCAGATCGCATTACATATATTCAGAATATGGTGAATGTAAGAAAAACCAGATTTAAGAATTCATTCTATAGGGAAAAGATCCTGCAAGGATTGAGGTCACTTAATAGTATTTTTTGCATATATACAAAGTGTTTCTAATGTTAGTAAGCAGTTTGCAACAACTGATTTGTTTATTTCAAAGGAAAGCGCACCTCATCCTGTAGGTTTGAACTTACTACCATATATTTATAAACATTGCAATGCAGACTGACAAAACAACCTCATTATTTTGCCCCTTAATTTATATTCATATTTATATATTTTGTTGCCATCCTTTTCAGTGACCCAGTTCCCTAAACCCCTGTGCCCCCTTCACGACATCGCCATCATTGTCGGCGACAGACAGAAACTAGCAGCCCTGGTCCAGTGCTTTGAAACCTACCTCAGTCAGAGAGACGTGACGGAGATGTGGAACAGTTACAACTGGGTCTTGAATGAGTTGTAAGTCTTAAAGGGCAAACTCTTTTGGTCAGTCTAGGAAGCAAGGTCGGCTGTTTGGCCCACTGGTTGAGGGCCATCTTGCTTTTCTTCCATACAAATCCATGTGATCAAAGCGAGGCTGGAAGGGGAAATAGTCTGGCTCCTTTTATCTAATGGGAATTAGCACTGTAATTGTTATTGCATATACAGGAAATCTGACGAAGATGGCCGCAGCGTGATGCAAATCCATGTGACCAAAGCGTAAGGGGAAATAGTCTGGCACCTTTTATCTAATGGGAATTAGCACTGTAATTGTTATTGCATATACAGGAAATCTGACAAAGATGGCCGCAGCGTGATGCAAATCCATGTGACCAAAGCGTAAGGGGAAATAGTCTGGCACCGATTTTTCACAAAAACAGCATCTCAAATACATAGCCCATGTCACGCGGCTACCAAACAGTGACCTCCAAGAAGAAGGTCGTAGAGTCTTATGACCTTCTTCTGGGCACATGACGATTTGACAAGTCACAAAAAATCATGGATGATCATAGTTTTTATTTATTTATTTATTTTTTCAACCACAAATCATTAAATGGGCATGATTTCCATTTGGGCAGTTCCACAAATAATGTATGTCTGACAGGGTCCTTATGTTAGAATTTATTTAGATCCAATTTACATAATCATGTACATCTACCCATTGTGCCAATCTGATGTTTATTTTGAAGAAAGGATTCATCTTCGGACTTTAAATCTAGTGTAGGATGGATACATCTGGTTGCCTTATTCGTGGAACTGCCCATAAAACTAATGTTCTAAAGTAAAGACTTCAACAGTTTGAAGAGAAAATAATAATTCCGCGTCTAAAATATAATACAGCCAATGAAAAATTAAGTCGACTTCTAATTTCGTTGGTGTCTTATTCACAGCATTCCACGGTTACTTGAGGTACTCGGACGCCTTGAAGCACTGCACAGGGACAGTGTCAAGTCAATGGCTAAGCTCTTTCTTCATATCTGCAGGACATTTGGAAAGACTTTTACAGACTCTAAGGTTAGGACCGTGTTTGAACATTGAAGCGATAAGATTTGTCGTGAGTTTTTCTTTCACTGATCCAGAAACTTCATTGGTTTTCAGCTCGCACATGTTAGGTTTTTATTTTTTGTATCATTAAATAACACTGGTCAACAATTTTTTTAAAGTTGTCTGCTTCGGAGATAAAATGTGCTATTTATTATGGATTTTGATGTGCTGAATTCAAATATGACAATTAAAATTGCTGATTGGCTACTGTTTCCAAGATATTTAAGTTTACATTTTATGTACTATGCATATGGTGTACATAGCAGATTTTTAATCATGAATTGTAAACCTAGGTCTTTTCATGTGTTTATGGTTGTTTCACTTGATATTATGTCACCTGCCATGTTTATGTAACACTTACTATGTATCAGTTCATAGTTCAGTCCTTATTCAGTGTCTACTCTGCGTTTCTTGGCTTGTCTCTTGTAGTCATTAAACGGTACCATATCTTGAAAATTAGAGCCAATCAACAATTTTAAGCATCATTTCCATTCTCAGTGACCCATAATTAGTCAAGTTTGACTTAATTTGTTTCGGAAGCATTTTGGCTGTAGACCAGTGTAGTCGGAGACTGCCAACCCGAGTTGTAACCAAGTAATTTTTGTTTGAAGTCGAAGTCAAGTCACAAGTGATTTCTTTGCAATGTGAAATCAAGTCACAAGTAATTTGTCGTCAAGTCACAAATAATTTTTTTCTTAATAGTGAAAGTTAGTAACACGTTGTATTCTTAACCGGCGAATAAAGTCACCTTGCTGTTTAACTGTTGCCCATTCTTCACGGCCATATTGTTGAAAAGTACACAAATTAATCAAAAATACATCCCCCATCCCCTCTTTGTAGTCATGGTAATGACAATCGAAAAGAAGTTTGATAACATTTGGTTGCATTTTTTGTACAATTGGTTTTTTAAACTGAAGAATATTGACAAGTAATTTATTTCCAAGTCGGGTCAAGCCACAAGTCATTTTCTGCCCAAGTCAAGTCAAGCCAAGCCCCACGTCACTTCTTTCCAAGTCAAAACAAATCGTGTCTTGAAGTCAGATTCAAGTCAAGTCACTGACTGGAGTCAACAACTCTGCTGCTAACTAAAGGTCTAGACTGCTTGTCAGTTGGTAGAACATTGGTGCACTAATAATAATAATAATAATAATAATAATAATGTGTGGACTTATATAGCGCACGTATCCACCAACTAAGTGGTGCTCAAGGCGCATTATATCATTACCCCTGCTCATAAGGCTCATAAGGCTCATAAGGCTCATAAATAATTCCTGAAACCATCTCAGCTCCCTGGGGAGTATACAGCTTGATTGCTGCCATTACAGCGCATATAGGGCTAATCAACCAACTCTGCCCTCACAGGTACCCATTTAACCCCTGGGTGGAGAGAAGCAATTATGGTTAAGTGTCTTGCTCAAGGACACAAGTGTCACGGCCGGGATTCGAACCCACATTCTGCTGCTAACACCAGAACTTGAGTCCGGTAAGCTAGACCGCTCGGCCACGACACTCCGACTATGGTTGTTGTTGTCCTCTTTCGGCTGCTCCCGTTAGGGGTCGCCACAGCGGATCATGATCCACATATTTGATTTGGCATACATGTAGGTTTTACGCCGGATGCCCTTCCTGACGCAACCCTTCCATTTATCCGGGCTTGGGACCGGCACTAAGCATGCACTGGCTTGTACATCCCCAGTGGCTGGGTTCAATTCGGCCCTCGCAGCAATTATGGTAAAGTGTCTTGCTCAAGGACACAAGCACCATGGTCGCGGCAAGGCTTCGAACCCACACACTCTGACGACTCAGCCATCAGAACACAAGTCCGATGCACTAAACCGCTCGACCATGGCACCCCACATTGGTACACTATGGTACAGTTCATTTTTCTTTATTTACTTCTTTATTATTTATTTATTTATTTTTTAATTTGAGGGTATTTCAGGCATGATATTCTTCCTACTTTTGTAGGAAATCCTACCTTTTGATTTTGAAAATCCGGGTTCCGACTAACTTCAGACCATGGAAATGTAAATACCAAGATAAAAACAGTTTCCTTGCTGTACATGGCTATAGAGGTAAACCGCTATAGGCTAGTATATGCCTAACGATAATGGCAAACATTTGTCCTACCTTTTTAATTTTCTCACAGTCATCCCTGGTATTTAGAATGATTTGCATCTGCATTAATAATTTTTTTATATTTTTTATTCTTGTTCTTGTCAGATAAAACCAAAGTTTCAAGCAGTATTAAATGTTCCAGATGACCAGTCAGGTATGATATTGTCATTCTGATGATTTTGTTCAACTGAAAACCTATTGTTTTTTTTTAACCTTTTTATAATGTTTCCCAAATACAATGAGTTTGTGTATTGGTTTCTGTACATATTTCTTGATTCTCGTAAAGTATGCATGTACATATAGTGGCATTTATAAATGATGTATGGAGCCATCCGCAATTTGGTCTCTATACATAAATATTGATTTTTGTTAAAGGGACAGTATTGTCACGATCAGTGCAGACTTTCAACAGGGCATGGAATCGGGGTCCTAGTTTAAGACGAACACAGTCACTGAAAATTACTGGCTCATTTATGTAGCAGCAACGGTATTATTTTCAGTCGCGGAGTTAATCTAAAACTAGCAGTGACAATACTGTCCCTTTAAAGTACCGTATTTTCCTGCGTATAAGACGCGGCTTATCTGACTTTCAAAGGTACGAAAACGTCACTGCGTCTTATCTAACGGTGCGCCTTATCTGGTGTCGCTTGAGATCAAAGTGATGATTACCGCTTGTGTAACTTTCGTGGACCTCAAACCTAACAAAGCGGCCGTGTTTTCCAATGAAGGTCGTTAGCAAGATTTTCATGCATTCATTCACCGTAAATAATACTCACGAAGACCTCACCGTGTGTGACGCATCAAAAGCAGAATTCCCTGTTTCTGAAAATAGCATGCCCAACATCGTTACGATCGCCGCATTTTTATCTACAACGCTTAATGACTAAGTCTCTATGCGATGTGTGCAAGGTTGTCAACTTTTGCCGTGTCTGTTTTTCACCTCGATTATTAATCACAGTGTATTACGCACAACACCGCGGGATCACTTGGGCCGCAACCAGACTACTTTCCTAGTACGACGCGCGCGTGGTGGTGGCGGCATGGTCGTGCTATAGCGCTTCTGGCATGCACTGCACTGCACTACTGAGCGGTCATGGTGCGCCTTATACGGCGGTGCGCCTTGTACGTTGACACTTTAATCACATTCCCCCGATTCTGGGGTAATGCGCCTTATACACCGAGCGTCTTATACGCAGGAAAATACGGTATGTGCGTAAATAATTTGTGTGACTTTAAAAATATCACCCGACGCAAGAATTTCATCAAACTATAAATATCGCGGCACCCGCTGCTATATAGGGTTCTAGCCGGCCAATCGACATCGGGCAAGCTCGGTGGTCGAGAGGTTAAGACATCTGCACTAGTAAGCAGGAGGTCGTGGGTTTGAATCCCGCCCGAGTCGCCTGTGAAGTTTTTTCTAGAGACACTCGGAAAGCACTGAGTATACAATGCTATACACATGTCGGTGTAGGGCAAAAATTAAATCAGTGGCTTTAAAAATGTATTTTTCACTGGCTCACCAGGGTTTTTGCTTTTAATCGGCACTTTCAAATGAGATATTGACTGAATCATTGTTCAATACAGGCCTGTGATTTCTCAGGATTTTTGCTGATTTCAGAATTTTTGACAAATCTCCCTTTGCTTGAAAATTTTCTTGAAAGAAGAGAAGTAGCCACCAATGAAAGAAAGATATAGCCTGTATTGTTTTTATTCTATTTTTTTATATAAACCATCTTTAACGAGGTTAACCCATCCAGCATAGCTGATCATTTGGGGCCCTCATTATATAAAAAGACATCAAGGATAAAAAAAACACAAACATCGATAAAAACTTTGGCAGAAAGAGACACAAATCTCTAGTTTCTTGTTTGTGGAGAGTCTGTGAATCCTCTAAAATTAAACATCCAGGAGGTTCAGGGGGCTTTGTCCTCAAGACCAAAGGGAGACCCAAGCCCGCTACCCATTTTCCAGGATTTTTTTACTTTTGTCAAATCGCACCCCTGTAAATAGTCCGTAATGAAAATATGTAATCACACAGATCATACATTTATAATAATTTTGATCTGATTGATCCACTCGTTCAGATGCCCCGGTCTTATCAGGTCAGATGCCGATCACTCGATCGACATTACCGGTGTACTCCTCTGGCGTTCTGGGCAGCTACAACCGAGAGGAAGATCGCAAGCAATTGTCACAATTCCTTCAAGATTCACTGGTTACATTGGCGCTCTGCAATGCCCCATTGGACAGCATCAGAGTCACTTTCTTAGAATTACAGTAGGTCTTCTCTTTGAAGATTTTTTACCAGTGCTTTTTATTATTTTACTCACAATTTTTGTTTGAAAAGCTACATTGTTACAAGAAGGGAATGACTAATTTTGCCTTTTTTCCCTCCTTTTTTCCTTTTTCCACAGACATTTTTACATTTACATTTAAAAAAATTTGTTTTACTCTCCCTGTCTGGCTGATTGCTTTTCACTAATCTCATATTCTCTTACTAATCTCTTACTAATCTCATACTAATCTCATACTAATCTCATAATCTCTTACTAATCTCTTACTAATCTCATAATCTCATAATCTCTTACTAATCTCTTACTAATCTCTTTTTAATCTCTTTTTAATATCTTATTAATCTCTTACTAATCTCTTACTAATCTCTTAATAATCTCTTAATAATCTCTTACTAATCTCTTAAACCTCAAACCCTCAAACCCTCAAACCCTTAAACCCTTTTGTCCGCTCCCAGGACCAATACCTTGTTCATTTCACACTTGACTAACATCTGTCTACTCTTGTGTTCATGTATGAGTGTATGTCTGTATTTTGTCCCATTTTGCCTTTCAGAAAGAACTTGCTAGGTTCAAAACGTAAGGCCATTACCAATTATTTTGCATTTTTTTTTTTTTTTAAAGGAAAATATACATTTAAACAAAATTTTACATTTTACAAGATATTGCTTGATAGTAAAGGTTTGATGTTATTAATTACGTGCCAACATGAATTTATGAGAGGACCCGTCATAATTCCTGTAGAGATGTATCAATGTTTTCACTGAAATAATGATGATTTCCTAAGGAAAACAAAATACTTTGAAATGAGATATTTTACAAAATTGTTTTCGCAAGCTTGGTTTTACAGTGAAAGTGACGAAATGAATTTATGACGGGAACCACTATAAAATCATTTCGGAACATATTTACTGTAAAACCATGCTTCTCACGATTATTCAGAGAAATGTGTCATCTTGAAGCATTTGTTTTCCCTTCCTCAAGGTAAGTAACCAAATTCAAAGAGAGATATTGTATGAATGATTGTGATATTTGTACTTACTTTGTCAGTAGCCAAACCAATTTTTTGGGTTGCATAATTTTTTTTAATTGATATATATTTGTTTTCTGATCAGTACTCATCCCAACTACCACGAGCTGCTCCTAGCCACTCTGTGGAGCTGCGTGGTCCACGAGTCGCCCTCGGTCAGGTCAGCCACGGCCAAACTCTTTGGGTCACTCGTCAAGGGTATCAACGAAGCGCTGGTATCCAGCAGGGTGGTTCCCGCACTCATCACGTTGTCAGGGGACCTGGATATGTGAGTACCACATTTGAAAGTCTTACTGTAACTAAAATTCAGCTTTTGAGGTATCCACTTAATTAGCTTCATTATAATATATATCATTTGAAACCCTTATACACTATTAGTAATCTTTAAAAAAAAAATTATAAAAAAAAAAAATTAATAAAAATAAATACCACTCAGCTATTGGAGGTATCCACTTAATTAGCTTCATTATAATATATATCATTTGAAACCCTTATACACTATTAGTAATCTTAAAAAAAAAAATTAAAAAATAAAAATAAAATAAATAAAAATAAATACCACTCAGCTATTGGAGGTATCCACTTAATTAGCTTCATTATAATATATATCATTTGAAACCCTTATACACTATTAGTAATCTTAAAAAAAATAAAATAAAAATAAAAATAAAATAAATAAAAATAAATACCACTCAGCTATTGAGGTATCCACTTAATTAGCTTCATTATAATATATATCATTTGAAACCCTTATACACTTAGTAATCTTTAAAAAAAAATTAAAAAACAAAACAAAAAAACTACCACTCAGCTTTTGAGGTATCCACTTAATTAGCTTCATTATAATATATATCATTTGAAACATTATTAGTAATTTAAGACAAAAAAACCCACAAAAGATCACAGATTTATATGAAACTTACTTGGTGTACAGTTGATGGTATCGAACATCCCTTGAAATATTTCCGTCTCAGTGTTATCATTTTAGTACTTAATTGATAAAATTATTTTGTGATTTTTGTCTTCCAGAGACATAAATTCCTTGTTGTATTGAATAAAACAAACCTTACGTCATTTTCACTGTTTCCTTTTTCATGACTGAAATTTTACAAGATGGTTTTTATACAAATTTCTTGGTTCTTATAAAGTACAGTCAGTATAAATAAAGAATGCATGCTGGCTTTTAAATCATAAATAAGGTTTTCCTACATTTTTTCCCCCCAAAATGTTATTTGATATTTTCATTACAGACATGTCAAAATCGCCACCATTCCAGCATTTGGGATAATCTTAGAAAGCACAACTCAGAAAGAAGTGAGTATTATATATAGATCGGTCAGTGTTTTATGCCCTCGAAGAATGATCCTGCTTAGATATAAAATATCACATCCTTGTCATTTTTACAGATTCAGTTGATCCGATTTACAACTTGAATTCCAAAATGAACACTGTTTTCCTTCCAATGTAAACACCAGCAACAATAGTTCATAATATTTTTATATCTGTTACAAAATTAAATCACAAAATTAAATTTGTTTGTCCTAACCACGTGTTCGTTTTTTTTTCTTCGTCAGTTTTGTCAATAAATAGTTCTGAGTAGGGATGAAGACGATCAGAGTATACTGATCGAAACGTTGAGTTATTTCACCACAGGTTCTTCTCAGAACCAGCACTTCTTAAGAGATTTGTTACATGGTGCTACCGCAAACCTTAATTTAACTATTTAGTCTCTGGTTTTTGAATATTTTTATTTTGTGTTCATTTCACACCCGGCTATTTTCTGCTTACTCACAAGAGCGTTTATGTATGTATGTTGTTTGTATTCTGTCTCATTTTGCCTTTGAGAAAGAACCTGCTAGGTTCGAAACGTAAGGCCAATAACTGTTATTTTGCATTTATACCTAGTACATTGTGTGATATTATGAAGTTAACCCTCCTACACATGGAGGCCACTCCGATCCACTAAATTCTGTTCTTGAGCAACCTTCAGTACATACATGTACAAGCCTGATGTCCTTTCCAAGTAATCTTACAAAATCAACTGTGTGCCACCCAAGGCCACTGTAAATGTTTGAACATATTAGTATGGCCTGCAATGTATCGATGGGAGACCACTTTACCCTGTAATCTCAGTGGTGTGACAGTGCACAGAAGGGTAACCATAGGAGGCCACTGGCAACAGCTAATGGCTTGGAGTGGCCTGAATGGGTTGTTTCAAAAATTACACTGATTGTAGGAGGGTTTTAATGTTAATTTGGGTTTCCTACATGACTAAGATTGTTTCTATTTTCTCATTGTACTACACATGATTAAAGTGGGGGCCCTCACTCGGCAAGCTTGCTTTATGAGGACCTCCACCACTTTATCTTCATTACTGCTCTTCAATAATGTTATATTAAAACGTATAGCTTTGCATGATGAAGAGGATAAGTAAGACTTATTGCGGTGACACCATGTGAAATTCTCTATTGGACAATGTTGGCTCTCATTGCGCGGTCTGTGCTCCGGCTGGAGATAACATTGGTGGGGACGCGGGTGTGGGGGAAGCGGGGGTGGGGGAGTGGGAGTGGGAGCGGGGGTGGGGGGAGGGAGCGGGAGTGGGGGAGCGAGCGGGAGTGGGGGAGCGAGGGAGCGGGAGTGGGGGAGCGGGGTGGGGGAGCGGGGGTGGGGGGGACAGGGGGACAGGGGAGGGTATGTTTATTGTCACATGTCCCAACTATTTTGGCCGGGATTGTCTGAATTTTCTCTTAGTTTATCTATGAAGCCGTGACCAGACGTGAACAAACCGCAGTCTTAGTCTTTGTCTCAGGGACAAAGACTGCTCAGAAGCAGGGGACAGGGGACACGTGTCCCAACTATTTAGGCTGGGATTGTAGTTCTGAAACCTCCAGTTCTTTTCAGAACTAATTACTACTCAATAGAGAATTTCACATGGTGTCACCACAGTCTTACTTAATGTTATATTAATTAATGCTCAATGTTTTGATAAAGTGAAATAAATATTAAATATGTTTGTTTGTTTGTTTGTTTGTTGGGGTGTTTTTAAAAAAAAAATTTTAAGCAGTTTGCAACAGCTAATTCTCTATATATTTTATCATTCTATTCGCCTTAATTTATTATTATTGTTCTAATGGACTGTTTGTGAATGGTCACTGTTTTACATGTGAAATAAATAAATGAAATGAAATAAGCACTTTTGATGAATTCTCGTCCGTTTTCTTAGACTCTTGACAGGGTGTACTCCCAATTCCAAACCTTCCTGGATGATCCGTTGTACAAGGAGGAATATGGCTTGCTGGAGGAGGTCATCCGTACTTTTGGCAAAGTCGGCCCCAATGCTGAACCCAAATTCCGGGACGAGTGTAAGTCCAGTTGTCTGGTGTAAGATTTAGTGACATATCATGGAATCGGAGTGCTAGTTATTAGATTAATTCAGTGACTGCAAATAATACCCACATGACAAGGTCATATTACCGTTGCTGCTGCATAAATGAGCCAGTAATTTTCAGTCAATGTTCATCTTAAACTAGAACACTGATTCCATGCCCCATTGAAAGTCTGCTCTTATCGTGATGATAGTGTCCATTTAAGATTTATATTTGTACAAAAGGTAACAATTATAATGCGTTTATCTGAATGTCTTCCTATTTTCTTCCTTCAGTTGTCCTTCCACGATTGGCCGCCATAGCTTACACCAATAATAACACGACATATGAGAAGAGACGATCCACTATCGCCATGGCTCTGTTCAGTGCTTACAGTGCTCTTTCATGTTGCTGTATCCTTTCAAAGAATTTATATTTTATTGATTTTATTATTTAAAGATGTATCTTTGATGATTTGACGCTAAAAAATAGATTTAAATGTTGAATTGTTATTTTTCTGGGGTGGAGTAAGATTTGTAGCCTTGCGTGATGAAAAGGATAATTAAAGACTGTTTGTGGTGACACCATGTGAAAAAATTCTTTTGGGTAGTAATTAGTTCTGAAAAGAACATTCTCCTGATGATGACTAGAGCAGACGAGTCGAAACGTTGAGAACAAACCAACCGGCTCTTCTCAGAGCCATCACTTTTTCCAAGAAGAGATCATTACATGGTGTCACCCGAAAGAACTCAAGTTAGAACCGGTTGGTTACAACTCGACGTTTCGATCAGTATGCTCTGATTGTCTTCCTGAAGATTTTTCACATGATGCCACCGCAAAACAGTCTTTACTTTTCTGGGGTAAAGGAAGTTATAATCTTTTATTGAAAAATTCCGTCAAGGATTTGTACCAGTAAATTTAAAAACTCAAATTAATAAAAGGAAGAACCCCGCATTTTAATTCTCAGCTTGCATGTGACCACAATAATTGTATGTAACGGGTCGAGGACGTGGGCAGTCTTCCGATTGCCCATTTTGATAAAAACCATTGGTTACTTTTCCTGCGAGTTCGTTGTGATCCTTGACCTCACAATGACCCCAGTCATTTCCAATGACCTGATCTGGGAGTCCATGCTGCCGGGCCTGCGATGTCTTCGTCAGGATCTTGAGGTAGTGTCACCTGAACATGAGGTACGGTCTTGAGATCTTAAGTTGACAAACAGAGGCTATTAATAATTATTATTTGTATCTGTGATGATGTTCTTAACCAGTTGACGTCGGGAATATTTATTTTTTTCCGGTCCCCCGTGCGGGTTTATTTTCAGTGAAAAATCTGAAAAAATTTCTAGCCATTAATAATTTTTTTTGTCAATGAAACTAAGTTCGGACACCCAAATAAACAGCTTTACTCATTCACATTTTGAGAATTAAATGGCTAGTTTTTTAATTACGGTTGTGTTTGTTCAGCACAATTAGACCGTTGGCAAGCCCCGATGCAACGGCCTATTAGCGACCAGCGCCCGGTCGAAAAGACGGCATACCTGGAGAGAGATCGAATGCCTCGTAAACAATGGATATAAATCCCTCTTTACAAATCCCTGGCTGGTACGTCAAAAGAACAGGTCTTGGATAAAGGGATTAGGCAAAAATCAACGAAAAGAGTGAACTCGTTCAGTATTTGCAGTGCATTTACCCCACGGACTCCGAGAAACGATTGCGTGTATACAAGTCAGCCGCCACGACGGCATGCCACGTGTGGCGTGTTGACAAGTCTCCCGGTGACACACACAAAAATCGGAATGCGTGTTTAGACGCTCTCCGATCCGCTGTCCCAAAAAAAATTGCGTGTATACACGGCCTCCGAAGTGAACTGGTTAAGTACCTTTTCATAATTTCTCTGGGTTTGAAGCATCACAAGCTTTCTGTAATCTTTTGGAAACTCACATGGGTGAATAGTTGATGAAAGTATCAAACATCCCTTGAAATCTTTCTGTCTCATGTCCAATAATTTTCCAATAATTTTCCTAAAACAAGTAAAACAATTCAACATCAAAATGAAAACAAGTGTTTGTTGGAACAAACACACGGTGTTCGTGTGAACTTCCGGTTCAATCAAATTATCATTGATGATGTCGATATCATATTTTGTAAAGGTGTATAATCTTTTATAATAACAATATCAATTTCATATTCAAAAGACATAGCAATTTTGCGTTAGAATGTGTTGAATTTGAACTTCCGGTTTGGACTGGAAGTAAAGGTCAGATCAGGTGATTTAAAGGTCATATATATGACACAATAAAACTTCCTCATGATCATGAAAAAATAACGTTAGTACCTGATTTGGTTCAATATCTGAGATTGAAAAATAATCCCTTTTTAAAAATGCCGTTAGGAGGCGCTCGGAACTTTGATGATATTTTTTAAAAGATAAGATGTCACTAATCACTTTATTCACAGAAGTCATATTCAAATTTCCTGTGGTTTTTGAGAAAATTATGATTTTTCTAAACCCACCACCAGGAGGCACTTGTGACAGGTGATGATGTCACATTTTTGAAAAGGTCACATGTCAATAGTAATTTCGTCCACGGAAGGCATGCCCAAATACCATATCATGTTGGCTGCAGACCCTATAAAAGTGCTTCAGAAAAAAAAATTCACTTAAACTTCCGGTTTTGACCAGGAGAGGACAGATTGGGTCATGTCTGTGTACGAAATGTCACATAATTCAAGATCTGTAAGATGATGCAAAAAATTTGTAAATGTCTTTTGTGGTTCATGAGATATGATTTTTTTTAAATTTGATTTTAGTGTATTTCGATATCTGATGACGTCACCATGACGTCACAACTTTACCTGAAACTGTACGTCACAACTTTATTGACAACTACATGTTGTGGTCGCAGTATGTGTCAATTTTGAAGGCCCTGTGAACTTTGGAACTATGTTTTTTTTGTTCGACAAGTCTCATTGATAAAAAGAAGGAGAAATTTTTTTTAAAAAAAACAGGTGTTCGCGCTGTCGCACGAACACCTAATGAAAACTCTGAATAGATTTTCATTATTTGCTCGATAGCTACATATGGTATTTAAGTTGAAACTTTCACAGGTTGGTTGTTTAACCCTAACGATCCCCATCCAGCCAAACTCCAACACCAGGGATTGTTGGAGTTTGATGGGTTGAGTACTGTGTACTTCTGATATGGCATGTGTAAAGTGTTGGAATATGGCTGGATGAGCACTGTATGTGTGCAGTAACAGTGTTGGATTTTGATTGAGTGAGGACGGTGGTTCTACTAGCATGCAACATTGTTAGACTTTGAGTGGAGAGAGTGTGTGTATGCAACCTGCTGTAATAAACAACTGATAAAGGCAAATATTGTACCTAGGTATGCTTGGCATTGTGTCTAACATCATACAACTAGAACCTACCATTTATTCCATAGGGTGTTTTAGTTTTTGTATAGTTAAGTTTTTTTAGCATGAAAACAATTGTTTGATTATGATGGGTTGAGTACTGTGTGACTCCAGTGTTCAAACTTTACTTTGGGCCATGTGTCCCCACTCAATCAAAATCCAACAGCTAAGGGCCTGTTGGAGTTTGACGGGTTGAGTACTGTTATGGCAAGTGGACTGTTGGAGTTTGATGGGTTGAGTACTGTAAACCAGCAACAGTCAACCATGGTGTTGGGATTTGATAGGTTGAGGAAGGTTTCTAGTAAAAATGCTTAGGGAGTTAGGGTTAATGTATAGACTAGACCTATCTTCATTCAAAGAAAGTAAGAATACTTCAAGAAGCATTTCGTTCAATATTACAAATGGTTTATAATTCTGTTGTTTTTTAAATTTGTTTTATAATAAAAGATTTTAGGTTTATTTTATTGTGAGGCATGTGGTCTGTTGACTGAACAATTTTGTTTTTCTCCAGGTTGTAGTAACATCTATGATTAAGGAGTTTGAAGCTAAACTCGGAGGAAAAGAAAGGTAATTACCTTTATATTTGGCCATTATATTTGGTTTCATCTAGAGATGTTTATACCTAGAGATGTTTATACTAGAGATGTTTATTTTATTCACCATATTGATTTATAGTAATCATGGGCGGATCCAGAACATTTTTTAGGGGGGGGGCTGAGAATCAAAAACAATTATTTTTCAGTACTACAAAAATTACAAAGCACACTGTGGGAATGGGAGTGCGTTCTCCCCTCCCCTCTCTCTTTCTCTCCTTTTTTTAAATTTAAAATTTTTTTTTTTTTAAACGATTTTAGGGGGGGCTACAGCCCCCTTAGCCCCCCCCCCCTGGATCCGCCAATGGTAATATTTGTATCTTTGCATGGTGAAAAGGATAAGGGATAAGGAGCAACTGTTTGCGGTGACAATGGTTACAATGCGACGTTTCGATCAGTATGCTCTGATCGTCTTCAGGGAGACGATCTGAAGACGATCTGATCGAAACGTCGCATTGTAACCATCAGTTCTTTTTTAGAACTCATCACCACTCAATTGAGAATTACACATCTTGGTTTGTATTATGAATTTGAGTTCACACTCTTGTAGCATTACATTGTTTCGATCCCATTGTGTATGTGTATGTATCCTGCATGCATGGGGGCCCATACGCTTACAAGCTTTGCTTACTAGTGGGCCATCTATTCAGTATCACTTCTTTGTATTTTGTAAATTATTATTGTAGTCAATGTGACTATTTCAATACTGGAGAAAAATAAATGAATGAATGAATGAAAAGGATACACTTCTAGGGCTTAAAACCAGAACTTTTGCACAAAATGTGTTGTGGGGAGTTTATGATTTTTCAGAAAGATTCAAACTTTTAAACTCATGTTTTTTTTCTTCAAAATGCCGATTTTGGACATAACCAGTTCTGGTTTTGAGCCCTTGACTCATATACCATTTCCTTATGCACTTGGTCAAATTTGTAACCCATCTTTTGTATTGATCACGTGGTCCACTTCTGAAAAAGTTTGTCAGTGGTAGTTGAGAAGAGCCTGTAAGATAGGGTGTCATGACCGAGCGGTCTTGTGCATCGGACTTATGTTCTGATGGCCGAGTCGTTAGAATGTGGGTTCGAATCCCAGCCACGACCATGATATTTGTGTCCTTGAGCAAGACACTTTACTGTAATTGCTTCTCTTCACCCATGAGTATAAATGGGTACCTGTGAGGGTAGAGATGGTTATTGTGTTTGATTAGCCCTGTAGCGTAAAAAGGTTGCACATAATGGGCTGTATACTCCCCAGGGAGCTGAGAAAGATTAATTATAGGAATGATATTGGCCCAGTGACCAGTGGAAATAATATATTGTAAAGTGCTTTGAGATTTCCTTCAGTTATGTTCTGCACTATATAAGACTGATTTATTATTATTATTATTATTATTATTATTATTATTATTATTATTATTATTATTATTATTATTATTATTATTATTATTATTATTATTATTATTATTATTATTATTATTATTATTATTATTATTATTATTATTATTATTATTATTATTATTATTATTATTATTATTATTATTATTATTATTATTATTATTATTATTATTATTATTATTATTATTATTATTATTATTATTATTATTATTATTATTATTATGTTTGTGCCTTTGCTGCTGTTCTTAACATGGTAAATGCCAGATTTCAAGCTAATTTGATTGAATCGAACCTGTATCTGCAACTAAAGCTACCTAGGCTGTGTCATGTATCCTCATAACTCAATTCTGTTTAAATTAACTTGTGAAGGTCGGCGTCGGTGACCTCCAGTAACAGCGCTTCCTCCAGCGGATTTGGAAGCAGTTTGACTCACATGGACGACACCAAGAGAACGATACTCAACAAGATCGGGGCTCAGCGAACAAAAGTAGCCAACGTCTTTCACACACGCAAGAAGTAAAAAAAGAAAACGGTAAAACAAGTTATTTATATAGAGCAGGTTTTTTTCAGATGGTGTTGTGTGTTTTGTAGAGATATCATCAAAGTGTTCCGTTGGGTGATCAGTGACGGGTAATGTTTAGGACATACTTGTCGTTCTGTTTGAAACACGTAGATTTCCCCTTCTGTAGCTGAAATGAATTCATAGTTTAAGCCCGAAGTTGGGAAGGAAAATGCTTTCCTATGATTGGCTCAAGTTTTACAACAGCTCGCTGCACACCAGCATTTTATCTACCCACTTCTGTCTAAGCTTGGGCGATATTGATTTTTTTCATCCACGATATATCGGCAAACATATATCGCGATTTTCGATAGTATCGCGATTACTTTTTTCACTCATGCATGATTGCTTTAGAGCTGATAACCACAGGTATGTACCCCTCTACAAGCATCACAATAAATCACAAATTCGTTTGCAGAGCATGTATGTACTTCTGAAGTAGTTCACTTTTGTTTCTCACTTCCTAAATCTGAAAGACTACTAATTTTTGTTTCCATGGAATTTCTGACTTGACTCACAATGGTGATTTTTATTTTTTTTTAAATTTTTAAATTTTTTTTAATCGCGATAATTTTTTTGATCACAATTTGCCGATATCTCGATAACTTGAAAAGGTTCTCGATATCGTAATTGAATAAAAAAGGTATCGCGATATTCGATATTATTGTGTTATCGCCCAAGCTTACCCCTGTCCACTTAATGGTGACATCGTTGGAAACATGCAATAATAGCAATAGTTGTCACTTAGAGATGATGTGGCTGTAGTATATTTATCAGTACTGTGAAAAAAAAGTATTTTGAATTGGTACAATGGATTTGATTAGGGAGGGCATCTTTCCCCAACCCCCCAAAAACCTCCAAATTTTCACCTGTTCCCTATAACAAGTTCATTATGTAGGTAAAACTTGTAGCTTTGCATGGTGAAGAGGATAAGTAAGACTAATTGCAGTGACACCATGTGAAATTCTCTATTGAGTTAGTAATTAGTTCTGAAAAGAACTGGAGGTTACATCTCGACGTTTCAATCAGTTTTTTTAAATTTTTTTATTTATTTTCTTTTTTTTTTACGCAAATCGCCCCACACAAGGCCAATGGCCACTCCAAGGTGGGGGCTACTAAGTCATTAAGTTGTTACAACGACTCCACACTGAAGAAACCAGCCCCTCGCACCAAAACAAGACAAGTTAATAACCAGCCTCTTCACGGTGCGAATAGGACTGGGAGGGGTAACTAGTCCAGAACAAGGCAGTTGTTAAACTGCCTCTGCCCCTATAAGCAATTATGGTTAAGTGTCTTGCTCTAGGACACAAGTGTCACGGCCGGGATTCGAACCCACATTCTGCTGCTAACACCAGAACTTGAGTCCGGTAAGCTAGACTGCTCGGCCGACCGATCGTCCTCAGGAGAATCATTCTCCTGAGGACGATCAGAGCATACTGATCGAAACGTTGAGTTGTAACCTCCAGTTCTTTTCGGAACTAATTACTACTCAATAGAGAATTTCACATGGTGTCACTGCAATTAATCTTACTTAAGCTCATTATCTGCCAGATCCTAGAAGCCAAACAAAGAGATCACTTAACTCAGGAGTTAATCCCCCTCCTCCATAATTCCTCTGAGCCTGGTGGATACACAAAGACACAGCAACTCAATTTTACGAATCCTATAATCCCGTGACAATAGCTATCACTGGCCATCCAGACTCGTCTATTGTAGTGTTCAGAGAGCGTAAACCCAGCGGGAACCTTCCAAAAACGCCTGATAAATGGAGGTTGGGGGAAGATGTTACCCTTTATGGGATTATATCGTATCATGTGAGAGATGGGGGAATTGGGAAAGAGCAGCAGGGGTGACCCCTTGGTTTTTCCTGGACTGGGCAGCATCTGAACTGAGACCACCAGTAGTGGAAGACAAGGATTGTACCCTGACAAGTACATCAAGCCGTCTACAAGTCCCGGCTTGGAGGAGGATTGTCCCTGGTTCTCCTGTCTTGCTCAGAGGGTCCCAAGTATAAGACCCTCTGACGGGGCGGCCATTTTGGTTTTCTAATACACAAGTCTATGGCAATCAAAATGAGGCTCAGTGCAGAAATAGACTGGTGCCTTTCAAACAGTTATATTTTCAAGTTGATTGTTGATTGGGAAGTCAGGAAGCCAGATAAAATAAAGACACTGTGTATGTCAGTCTTATGTTTATACCTGAGGATGAAGCAATCTTGCTAAAATAATGCTTTACTCTTCTTTTTTTTGGGGGGGGGGGTAAGGAGTGCAAACCATTCCAGTTAGAAAAGCTGCAAGACATTCCCAAAATCCAGTACTTTTAATAACAAAAAGGCAACGAGGAATGAAGAAAATGATATTGCTTCCCCAATAAAGAGTAGAATCTTCCAGAATTGAAAATAAGACATTCTGAATCCAGGCGGGAACTAGAGGAATGGTTGACACTTGCATCTTCCCTTCGGATGTCACACTTTGATCCAGGGGCCAATGTCAACGCCTTGCTTAGCACAAGGTTTTGCGCTTGTGGGCACCATTTTCAGGGTAATTTGTTTGCGTTAGCTGTGTAAGTGATGGATCCTTTATAATAGTTATGCAAAGTGTACATGCGCACAAGCAAAAATTCCCGTGAAATACACTTTAACTCTCTCCTACTCTTGTTACAATATTCCAGCGAGTTGAATGATTATTTAAAACTAGACAACTGTCTATTTATGAATGGTGGATAAGCTGTGTAGATAACAGGTACCACGTACAGTTTAGATGCATTCACCACACAGTACCATTTGACAACTGTCTGTTTATGAATGGTGGATAAGCTGTGTAGATAACAGTACCATGTACAGTTTAGATGCATTCACCACACAGTACCATATGACAACTGTCTGTTTATGAATGGTGGATAAGCTGTGCAGATAACGGTACCATCTACAGTTTAGATGCATTCACCACACAGTACCATTTGACAACTGTCTGTTTATGAATGGTGGATTAGCTGTGTAGATAACGGTACCATCTACAGTTTAGATGCATTCACCACACAGTACCATTTGACAACTGTCTGTTTATGAATGGTGGATAAGCTGTGCAGATAACGGTACCATCTACAGTTTAGATGCATTCACCACACAGTACCATTTGACAACTGTCTGTTTATGAATGGTGGATAAGCTGTGCAGATAACGGTACCATCTACAGTTTAGATGCATTCACCACACAGTACCATTTGACAACTGTCTGTTTATGAATGGTGGATAAGCTGTGCAGATAACGGTACCATCTACAGTTTAGATGCATTCACCACACAGTACCATTTGACAACTGTCTGTTTATGAATGGTGGATAAGCTGTGCAGATAACGGTACCACGTACAGTTTAGATGCATTCACCACACAGTACCATTTGACAACTGTCTGTTTATGAATGGTGGATAAGCTGTGTAGATAACGGTACCACGTACAGTTTAGATGCATTCACCACACAGTACCATTTGACAACTGTCTGTTTATGAATGGTGGATAAGCTGTGTAGATAACAGTACCATGTACAGTTTAGATGCATTCAATTACAAGGTATTATTTGGCAAACGTTACATACGCTGGCATTAGTACGTTTATCATTCAAAACTATTTGAATGATATAGGTTGGTATTTGAATGATATAGGTTGGTATTTGAATGATATAGGTTGGTATTTGAATGATATAGGTTGGTATTTGAATGATATAGGTTGGTATTTGAATGATATAGGTTGGTATTTGAATGATATTGAATGACCAATCAGCAGGAGTGTTAAAGCATATATGTTTCTGCTGTATTAAGGGATTAGTTTTCGCTTACAGTAAACCGCTTACTTGTAAGTATGTCCCTGCCACGTTAAGGACATCTTAATTTATATTTATTCAGTACTGATTTTCCTCCCATGTTCCAGTAAAGTGTGTGCTTTGATATCTTGTATTTTCAATCGACATTGTCACTGCTTATCATATGTGTAAAGTTATGAAAGAAATTTATATTCAAATATTCACAACATTTCATGAATATACACTTACAATAATTAAATGATTTCAAATGATAACTAGCCATTTTTGTATTACTTTTAAATACTCGACTATAAGTGATTATATTATATATGGAATAAATCATGCGTAATTATGATAATGAACTATGATAACAAAATGTTCTATTTACATATTATCTGTCCTACACTCAGTTATGATAAAAGTTGTAAATATGAAATATATTTACGTATGTCTGTGTTTATATAAAATGATTCCGGTGAATTGGCACATAAAAAGCAATGCAACCAATTGAAAAGTAAAATAGTAGTTATTGGCCTTACGTGTTGAACCTGCCAGGTTCTTTCTCAAAGGCAAAATGGACAATTGAAAAGTAGTTAACGGAATATAACATTGTTTTAGGGGATTTCTAAGAACTCTTATACTTGGTTTGTCCTGTTAAGATAGTTCTGTTGTTTTATGCCTTTTTGAACCAAAGTATAACTAATTCCAAAAATAAATAGAGAGAGAATTAGCTGCTGCAAACTGCTTACCAACCTAAAAGTACCTGTAGTATAGATGCAAAATAATGGTTATTGACCTTACGTCTCAAACCTAGCAGGTTCTTTCTCAAAGGCAAAACGGGACAGAATACAGACAACGTAGATACATAAACACTGGTTTTTTTCTGTTCCATTTTGCCTTTGAGAAAGAACCCACTAGGTTCAAAATGTAAGGCCAATAACCTTTATTTTGCATAATTCTTAAAACATCAATTCCCATCAATAGAAGGTTTTAAAGGGAAGGTACAACATTGGTAATGTTGACAAAACTGCTTCTATGAGTATGCTTACTCTCTTTGAATCAAGATATACATTGAAGGGAAGGTACGACATTGGTAATGTTGACAAAACTGCTTCTATGAGTATGCTTACTCTTTGAATCAAGATATACATTGAAGGGAAGGTACACTGGTTTTCTGTTCCATTTTGCCTTTGAGAAAGAACCCACTAGGTTCAAAATGTAAGGCCAATAACCTTTATTTTGCATAATTCTTAAAACATCAATTCCCATCAATAGAAGGTTTTAAAGGGAAGGTACAACATTGGTAATGTTGACAAAACTGCTTCTATGAGTATGCTTACTCTCTTTGAATCAAGATATACATTGAAGGGAAGGTACGACATTGGTAATGTTGACAAAACTGCTTCTATGAGTATGCTTACTCTCTTTGAATCAAGATATACATTGAAGGGAAGGTACAGCATTGGTAATGTTGACAAAACTGCTTCTATGAGTATGCTTACTCTCTTTGAATCAAGATTATACATTGAAGGGAAGGTACAACATTGGTAATGTTGGCAAAACTGCTTCTATGAGTATGCTTACTCTCTTTGAATCAAGATATACATTGAAGGGAAGGTACATCATTGGTAATGTTGGCAAAACTGCTTCTATGAGTATGCTTACTCTCTTTGAATCAAGATATACATTGAAGGGAAGGTACAACATTGGTAATGTTGGCAAACTGCTTCTATGAGTATGCTTACTCTCTTTGAATCAAGATATACATTGAAGGGAAGGTACAACATTGGTAATGTTGGCAAAACTGCTTCTATGAGTATGCTTACTCTCTTTGAATCAAGATATACATTGAAGGGAAGGTACAGCATTGGTAATGTTGACAAAACTGCTTCTATGAGTATGCTTACTCTCTTTGAATCAAGATATACATTGAAGGGAAGGTACGACATTGGTAATGTTGGCAAAACTGCTTCTATCTATGAGTATGCTTACTCTCTTTGAATCAAGATATACATTGAAGGGAAGGTACGACATTGGTAATGTTGGCAAACTGCTTCTATGAGTATGCTTACTCTCTTTGAATCAAGATATACATTGAAGGGAAGGTACGACATTGGTAATGTTGGCAAAACTGCTTCTATGAGTATGCTTACTCTCTTTGAATCAAGATATACATTGAAGGGAAGGTACGACATTGGTAATGTTGGCAAAACTGCTTCTATGAGTATGCTTACTCTCTTTGAATCAAGATATACATTGAAGGGAAGGTACGACATTGGTAATGGTGTATGCTTACTCTTTGAATCAACATATACGCATATACATTAAACAACCAACCTGTGAAAGTTTCAACTTATTAAATTGTGTTGTTTAGGAAAGAAATGGTGAAAATTCATTCAAGTTTTGTTGTATTCAGTAAAATGCAGAATATGCGAATTAGAAATTATTTCACTCTGGGAATTTTTTTTATTTCTGGTGAAGATTGATACCATCATAAGCTTTCCTAAACAAGAAGTAAGGTACACATCATTTGGCAATTTTGTTAACAAGAAAATAGTGAACATGCCAGCATATTTGTAAGTTTCAATATTATTTCCACTCTGCAGATACATAGATGGACAAATTAACCCTCCTACAATCAGTGCAATTTTTTTAAACAACCCATTCAGGCCACTCCAAGCCATTAGCTGTTGCCAGTGGCCTCCTCTACCCTTCTGTGCACTGTCACACCACTGAGATTGCAGGGTAAGGTGGCCTTGGGTGGCACACAGTTGATTTTGTAAGATTACTTGGAAAGGACAGCAGGCTTGTACATGTATGTACTGAAGGTTGCTAAAGAAGAGAATGTTGTGGATCGGAGTGGCCTCCATGTGTAGGAGGGTAAATGACATGTACAATGCAGAGTATATAAGTATAATATAACAATGATAAGATGCAGACTTTTAAAACCTTAAAAAAGGTGTTCTCAAAATGGACAGATTATTTCACATAACTGGTACTGGGTATTTATGTCTCCCTTAAACCTTAGTTAAAACATCTTCCATTTAGTTAACTTTATTTTCTAACCATTGATGCATGGTCTAACCTGCTCGTGTGGATACCTGCATATTGTGGGCACCTGCATATTGTGGGCACCTGCATATTGTGGGCACCTGCATAATATGGGCATATACTGTAGGGTGTATATGCCCACCGTTCATGAAATGAAATAATCATGTTCAAATTTTCCCCTTTTTTTCCAGTTCAGAATTAGAAACCATATCGAATAGGTTCAATCAGAAGTCTATTGCCTTCACAGAGTTTGCTGGCCTGCTGTTATAACCAAGTCCATGGCTTTGTAGTCTAAATGCGGGCATGCCATCAAGTGTGGTAATGAATTTAGCCACTTGCTTTAGGATAACATGGGAGAAGCAATCGACGCTGCCAGCTAGTGCCAGAATTTAACTTGATTCAAGCTAGACATGACCTTGCTACAGCAGATTCACACAACACAAACGATACCAGCGTGCTCACAGCGTAGTTTTTAAACACGCTCAACTGTAAAACACAGTTCTCCTCCAAAATGGCCCAAAATCCATTGCTTCTGGAGGAGGAGCCATGGTCAAGGTTAAAGCCCCCCCTATACTCATTTGGTAATCTCCAAAATTATGAATGAGCACATTTTTACATGATACTTGCTGTGAAGTTGACGGTGGTATCAAACATCCGTTGAAATATTTCTGTCACAGGTTGACTATCGTCATTAACCCTAACTACCCCATATCCTGCAAAATCCTCCAAAATCCTCCAAGGGGCACTTTTTTGGAAAAATTCAGCACTGTTGGAAACTGGTACTTTCACCTCTTCAAATGGGACAAAAGTACTATCTGGCAAGAAGTACAGGCCATAAGTGCTAAATATGAAAGATCAACGAAAGTGCATGGTGAATTTTGAAGATAAGGGCATGTTTCCAAAAGTGCACTGATGGATTTTGGAGGATTCAGTAAGGTTCGTAGCCAGAATACCTATAGGGGGTTAGGATTAAAGAAGACATAACTTATGTCAGAAATTTCATGTTGCTTTTGTTGCATATCTTTTAATTCTAAGTATGAAAGACATATCACCAATGGTGTATACAGGTTTTAACTCTCCTACTATTGCTGCACTTTAGTGGCAAGTAGCTATAAGTGGTCAAAATAAGTCAACTGCCTGTTTTGACTGTTGACCCAAATGTGCACACAGGGGGCATTTTTGACTGGTTTTTACTGTCATCCTGACCACCCTGAACAATACCAGACAATGCTTTTACCAGTCAAAAACGGTCGACTCATTTTGACCTGTAAATGTACTTACTACATGTAAGGTTTGACAGTGTTTGACTTTTAAGTGCACTAGATATACCTTGGCAAGTATATCAACATTTTGACTGATTTTGACCCTTGTAGGAGGAGGAGGGTTTATACAAGACTAGCACACCTTTGTGAAGGCAATACACTTCTGGTTCAATTTATTTAGCTTATTATTGTAGATAGAGACAAATATTTATCTTATATCACTTATATCAGTTACTTATATCAGTCGCCTTTTTGTTATAAAAACAAACTAGCTTTGTACATAAGCAGTAATATGTAAATTGTGTTTTATATACACTTCATTCCATGTATAAACCAATGCTATTTTCCTACATAAATATACCTTTTTTTTTATAGTAACTGAAACTTTAAAATAATCATTATTTCAGTTTATAATCAGTGCTCACTCAGCTAAAATAGAACTCCTTTTTTTATACTGGCTGTTACAAAATGTAGTGATGTAAACTTCTAAATGTGATTATCTTTCATATTGATCAGGTTTTTAAAAATTTCAAACATATCCACGGATTGTAATATGTCCAGTGAAAATGTTTACCTAGTGGAAATGTATAATCCGCTAACCTGAGTGAACATCTGTTGACCCATTGCAATTGTATCCTTTCAGCCAGTGGAAATATATCTGCCAACCTAGTGGATATGTTTCTGCCGATTTAGTGGAAATGTTTCTGCAGATCCAGTGAAAATATTTCTGCTAACCCAGTGGAAATGTTTCTGCTGATCTAGTGGAAATGTTTCTGCTAACCCAGTGGAAATGTTTCTGCTGATCTAGTGGAAATGTTTCTGCTAACCCAGTGGAAATGTTTCTGCTGATCTAGTGGAAATGTTTCTGCTGATCTAGTGGAAATGTTTCTGCTAACCCAGTGGAAATGTTTCTGCTGATCTAGTGGAAATGTTTCTGCTGATCTAGTGGAAATGTTTCTGCTAACCCAGTGGAAATGTTTCTGCTGATCTAGTGGAAATGTTTCTGCTAACCCAGTGGAAATGTTTCTGCTGATATAGTAAAAATACTTCTGCTGAACTATTGGAAATGTTTCTGTTTATCTAGTATAATCCACTAACCTAAGTGAACATGTATCTGTTGCAATTGTATCCTTTCAGCCAGTATCTGCTGACCTAGTGGATATGTTTCTGCTGATCCAGTGGAAATGTTTCTGCTGACCCAGTGGAAATGTTTCTGTTTATCTAGTATAATCTGCTAACCTTAGTGAACATGTATCTGTTGACCCATTGCAATTGTATCCTTTCAGCTAGTGGAAATATATCTGCCGACCTAGTGGATGTTTCTGTTGATCTAGTGGAAATGTTTCTGCTAATTTAGTGGAAATATATGTTTCTGCTGATCTAGTGGAAATGTTTCTCCTGATCTAGTGGAAATGTTTCTGCTAATTTAGTGGAAATATATGTTTCTGCTGATCTAGTGGAAATGTATCTTGTACTCCGTGGAAATGTAGTACCGTCCTAAAAGAGGTCTTTCATTTTGAGGGTTAATGTGCTTTTTTTCCCACTTCAAACTATATTGTAAATTTATTATTCAAGCAAAGGCATACAATTGTGGTTTTGTAAAATAACGCAAACTCTATCACCATTTTCAAATAACTAAGCCATTTAGATGACACAGCATTATTTGTGAAGATTATATATAAGGACAGGGATTGGTATATGAAATTATGATACAAATATTTTCATAATTAATGCAATGTAAGAATTTAATCATTTGTAAAATTTACCTATTACCAGTTTATGAGTGGTGATAGTTTAAAGGAAAGGTTCAACATTGGTAATGTCGGTAAAACTTCTATGAGTAGTCTTACTTTCTTTAAATCAAGATATTTATCAAACTTCTCATCAAGTTAGCTTTCGGAATGTAATAATTATTAGGTCATTTTGTCATTGGGTAATTACCAATGTTGCACCTAACTTTTACTTGGTATATTATTCCAAAATCTAGGAAATTATTTTTAAGGTTGAGATATATTGATCATTGCAATCAAGGATATTCATTGATAACGGTAATTAATTCCAATTTCAAGTGCAATAAATGCTATTTGCTTCGGAGAGGAGCACTCTGATCAGAAAATGTATTTCTGTTAAGTATTGTATTAATTCATTCAGCAATATTTATTTCCATTCCACAATGCTTACTTTAGCAAGGATGGCAGATGGTCTGACAAGCGGTTAAGTGCATTGGACATGTGTTCTGATGTCCGAGTCGTCAGAATGTGGGTTCATATCAGTGGTGCTTTGTGTCCTTGAACAAGGCACTTTTCCATAATTGCTTCTCTTCACCCAGGAGTATAAATGGGGGCCTGCATGAGCTGGGGAAGTAATCTCCAATAGACTGGCATCCCATCCAGGGGGAATAGAAATATTCTCAGTCATTTATGGAGTGCCACGGTCGAGCGGTTTAGTGCATCGGATTTGTGTTCTGATGGCTGAGTCATCAGAATGTGGGTTTGAATCACAACCGCTACCGGGGTGCTTGTGTCCTTGAGCAAGACACTTTACCATAATTGCTTCTCTCCACCCAGGGGTAAATGGGTACCTGTGAGGGCAGAGTTGGTTAATGTGTTTGATTAGCCCACATGCGCTGAAATTGCAGCAATTGAACTGTATACTCCCCAGGGAGCTGAGATGGTTTTCAGGAATGATTTATGAGCCTGATGAGCAGGGGTAATAATGTAATGCGCCTTGACCACCAGTTTGGTGGATACGTGCGCCATATAAGTCTACATTATTATTATTTCAAGCCAACGGAACTAGAGATAAACACATACAATGTGGCCCAGGATACTTATTGTTACAAGAAATGTAATGTATGTACAATTTTCCACATACACATTTCAACTACATACAGTTGACTGCATATATTATGTCAAAATCTCCTGTTCATTTTCAAACCAGAAATTCTATCCCTGTTTTTTTATTCAATTCTATACGTATTGTGACTCTGTAAAAAATCATGTCATATCATCCCCATCCTGAAAGATCTGCATTGGCTGCCAATATATTGTATTATTTATAAAATATTGCTTATTGTTTTCAAATCTTTGAATGATTGTGAACCATTATATATACATAACAGCAAAAGAAACGTCACCCCCTAAATTTTGTTAAGTAATTATATTATTAAACATAATAAATATACAATGTTGTGGGATGGTTGGCTGTCAGGTCAACCAAATTTGCCACATTGTGTTCGTGTTACACTCCATACTCATAATATTCTTCATTAAACAAATTATATTAATTATAAAATGAAAATAATAAATATTTTTAGGGGTGACGTTTCTTTTGCTGTTATGTATATATATCTGACTTGTTGAAATGTTATGCCCCCTCTCGGAAGTTACGTTCCAGTGCAAAGTTTTTGCTGGCTGAACAAAAGTCAAAACATTCTTGGGGTGACAGATCTTTTGAAGTTGTGGCTCCACGCCTTTGGAATGATTTACCTCTGTACATTCGTGAATCTCAATCTGTTGACTCCTTCAAGAAGAACTTAAAAACTCAGCTTATGTGTATTGCCTATAAGGACTACTAACATTCATTTATGCATTTTTAAAAATCTTTTGTTTAGTATTATATTGCATTTGCTATTGTATTGTTATGCTATTGTATGATTATCTTGTTTACTGTAAAGCGTCTTGAGCACTTCTTGGTGGATATGTGCACATTATAAATCTTCTGTATTATTATTATATTGTGATGTCAACTTCCAAATTTTATATTTTTTGTTGGATAACCGTCAGTAGCAAATTCAATTCTATATAATCATTGTTTGGACTGTACAATGAAAAATTGACAAGGGTGGGATTTGAACCTGCAACCTCCAGGTTAATGTGCCAGTATCATCTGAGCCATCTAGCCCTATGTTCGTGGTTTCCCACTTGTTTCTTTGGATGCTAGTCAGAAGTCATTGAATCTTGTTATTCTAAAGCAGTAGCTTAGGAAAAGATCAAAAGAAAAGAAAAGAGAGCTATTTGTAAAAACGGGGGGGGGGGAGGGGGGGGGAAGAGGAGGCACGAGGCACTTTCTAACAATTTGTATTCTGAAACAACAGACGAGAAACACAATTCATTGTGGTAAGATAAAGAAACTGAACAATTATGTTTTGACCTCACACAGTAATCATTTACATCTGATAATGCCCTTCACATGTACAATAGACAGTTAATAATAATAATAATAATAAATTTATTGTGCGCATTACAATCTTAAAAACTAGCACAAAATAGTAAAACAAAAAGATTAATACAACAAAGTAACACTTAAAAATAAATAAATTAACCAAATGCTTGTTTAAAAAGAAAAGTCTTAAGCTCTTTCTTAAAGACAGACAGAGACCGAATTAATTGGATATTTGAGGGCAATTTGTTCCATAATGTGGGCGCAGCCTGCAAGAATGATTTGTCTCCAGTAGATTTTTTCATTTTTTCTTTAGGATAATTTAAAAGCAACCTGTTATTGGAACGTAAAGAATAGCTGGAATTATTTTTAACGTGCAACATATCAATAATATAATCTGGGGCAAGGTGGTGAAGGGCCTTAAATGTCAACAAAATAATTTTGAATTCAATACGATAATGTACAGGCAGCCAGTGTAACTGATAAAGTAAGGGCATAACATGACTCCACCGTGGTGTACCGCATACAAGCCGAGCAGTGGCATTTTGTACCTTTTGTAGTTTAGCTAATTGCGAATTTGGAAGACCATAAAATAAGCTATTACAGTAATCGAGACGACTAGTAATGAATGCATGAACCAGCACAACTAGCGCCTCTCTTGATAAGTATTTCCTGATTCTTCTAATATTATGGATATGATAGAACGCAGTTGAGCAAGTTTTTGTAATTTGCTTGTTCATAGTCAAATTTGAGTCAAACCAGCAACCTAAGTTGCAAACGTTGCAAACATGCAAGGATGGTGGGATAGAACAGCCACCCACTGTTAAGTCTGGTATAGTTAAGTTAGACAATTGCAATCGACTACCAATAATAATAAATTCAGTTTTGGCATTATTAATCATAAGTTTATCTTGTAACATCCATAGTCGTATGTCCTTTATACAGTTTTCCATGGCTGCTAAAGGCTGCTAAAGGCTGCTAAAGCCTGCTCTAGCCTGCTCTAGCCTGCTCTTGGTTAACAGAATTACACAGTTGGGCGTCGTCAGCATAACAATGAGTGTTAGGAAGATGCCGATCTACTATGTCAAACAGTTTGGATGAGTATATACTAAAAAGCAACGGTCCTAGACATGATCCTTGTGGAACTCCGCAATTGACAACAAACTTATCAGAGAGAGCCCCTTTCATTAAAACATGTTGATTCCTACTGGATAAATAAGAACTAAACCAATTTAAAGCTACACCAGAAATACCAATCTTAGACTTTAATCGATCCAGTAAAATTGTATGCTCCACAGTATCAAAAGCAGCACTTAGGTCTAACAATACAAGTAAAGTGACATGTTGAGAATTCATTTTTAGTAAAATATCATTTTCACTTTGAGAAGTGCAGTCTCAGTGCTGTGATTCTTTTGGTAAGCTGACTGTAGCAATGGATACAATGAGTTATCAGTCATGTGTTTATGAACCTGTTCATACACTGCCTTTTCAGTTAACTTAGATATGTACTGGAGATTACTGATTACTAATTTGCCGAAAATTCTGTAAGTTTGTACAATCTAAATTTTCTTTCTTAATTAACGGAAGAATAAGGGCTTCTTTCCAGTCAATTGCAAAAATGCCACTTTCTAAAGACAAATTGATTATCCTTGTGAGAACAGGTAGTAAACTATCCAGGCAACTAAGAACAAGCTGTGTTGGCGTTGGCATTGGGTCAAGGGAACAAGATTTCTTTGAACCTTTCTCAATAAGAAGTGAAAATTGCTCAAATGATGGTACATGTACGTAAGTCTCTTTACCTTGCACAGACTGTATGTTACCAGAACTTAGCTTTGAGTCAATGTCAGTAATCTTTTGAATAAAAATTGACCCATTTCATTTGCTAGATCACGAGAATTACTAGAATCAGAAATTACAATATTTGTTTGTGGTTTCAAAAGCGTATTAACAGTGATAAAAAGATTCCTAGAGTTACAACTATTCACCTTAACATAGTTAGAGTAAAATTCACGACGTGCTAGGTTCATTAAATAAATTTTAACCGTTATCACCTGTGTCAGATTCCTGGTGTTCACAAGTATTAAATGATACAGCAATTCTAAGTGAATACAAGGGGGCCAGACTATTTTACGATCCAGTTTGGTTACATGGATTTGTAAGATGGCCGCACCGTGTCAAAGGTCAATTATCAGTTACTTTCAATGACAAAGTTATCAATATACATGCACTATGTGTTAAATAATGTATGTCAAATTTATAAAAACTGAAAAGAAAACAGTCATAGTAACATATACTTTGTTAGGTAAAACTTGTAGCTTTGCATGGTGAAGAAGATAAGTAAGACTAATTGCGGTGACACCATGTGGAATGCTCAATTGAGTAGTAATTAGTTCTGAAAAGAACTGGAGGTACAACTCGACGTTTTGATCAGTATGCTCTCGGTTTCCTGAGGATGATCAGAGCATACTGATCAAAACGTCGAGTTGTAACCTCCAGTTCTTTTCAGAACTAATTACTACTCAATTGAGCATTTCACATGGTGTCACCGCAATTAGTCTTACTTATATACTTTGTTATTGAATTCTTTCGGGTGACACCATGTAATAATCTTTTGTTGGAAGAAGTGATGGTTGGTTTGTTCTCAACGTTTCGACTAGTCTGCTCTAGTCATCGGCTTAGACATCGGCTTAGACAGCTTGAGAACAATCCAACCAGCTCTTCTCAGAGCCATCACTTCTTCCAACAAGAGATTATTACATGGTGTACCCGAAAGAAATCAATCCCCATCATGCAAAGCCTCACATCCTACATCAACATTTACTTCATAAGTTATGATTACAGTTATATTAAATTACATTAAAATCGCAGTATAATTTGCTATATTATTCAATAGAATAAAAACAAATTTATTTCACTAAAATATTTTAACAGCCATCTGAGACCTCGAATCAAACCCTGCTATAATTTTGTTTCAATGAACACACAAGAAAAATCTGATTCACTTAAAGGGACAATATCATCATGATCAACAGGGCATGGAATCAGAGTGCTAATTTTAGATTAAGTCAGTGACTGAAAATAATACCTCACATGATAAAGTCATATTACCGTTGCTGTTGCATAAATGAGCCAGTATTTTTCAGTCACTGTGTTCATCTTAAACTAGGACACTGATTCCATGCCCTGTTGAAAACACAAATACAAAACAAAAAATTGTTTTTCAAAAGTGAAGTTAATAAACATGTGGGCTATTAACTTGGTTATGATATATTGTTCTTTTGTTTTGAAGCTAAATTAATACTGGAATATCTTTTTAAAAATCTGAATATTTTACAAATACCTACACAACATCAGACAATTTACATCATTTAAAGCAGCCTGATGACAAGGATAGTAATGTAAAACATGACTTTAGCATCACATCATGACTGAGTTGGCGCTATATAAATCCACTATTATTATCATACTATTACCTCCAGGCAGATCAGTACTTTGTGTTCATTGAATAGAATCCAAAAGAATACAATTAAATCTAGGCATCAAGAATATGCCCTAGGGGGGGGGGGGGGGGTGGGGTTGATGTCAACTATAGTATCCCTGATGACTGAAACCCTGTTCTCCAAACGAGGATACCAAAAGGCCCCAATCGAGAAATCCTTGGGTGACACAACACCACCTCCCTAAAGATATCACAGGCTAGTGACATCGGAACCCCTACCCAAATCTCTTCAAAATTCATCAAAGGACATCTATTTACCTTAAATGGATGCTAACAGCATTGGTAAAAACTGCGTCTTTGGGTATGCTTGCTTACTTTAGCAAGGACGGCAGATGTACAGCATTGGTTATGTTGGAAAACTGCGTCTTTGGGTATGCTTACTTTCTTTGAATCACATATTAAACAGCCATTCCAAAATGCTTACTTTAGCAAAGACAGCAGATGTACATCATTGGTTATGTTGTAAAAACTGCGTCTTTGGATATGCTTACTTTCTTTGAATCGAGATATACATTAAACAACCAACCTGTGACAGTTTCAGCTCAATGTGGGGAGAAAAGTATGAAAAAGCGTTCACAATTTTTACAGAAAACACTTTTTGCAAAAAATGTTTTCTGAAATGAGAGCACTTCGGACAGAACTATTTTTCAGGATCAAGTTAGCTTTTGGATAATAATTTGGTAACTTTGTAGTCAGGTAATTAACAATGCTGTAACTTCCCATTAACCCTAACCCCCTAGGTATTCTGGCTAGGAACCTTCCTGAATCCTCCACAATCCATCAGTGCACTTTTGGAAACATGCCTTTATCTTCAAAATGCACCATGTATAATTTTCATTGATCTTTCATATTCAGCACTTATGGCCTGTATTTCTTGCCAGGTAGCAATTTTGTCCCATTTGAAGAGGTGAAAGTACCAGTTTCCAACAGTGCTGAATTTCCCCCAAAAAATGCCCCTTGGAGGATTTTGCAGGATATGGGGTGGTTAGGGTTAACTAAGCATGGCCCCCGTAAGCTGTCAAAAAAAAACTTCACACCAGTAATGGCAGCTGACTTCATAAACTCTACATTGCACAATAAATACAGATCATTTTGAAAAGAAAACTCAGATTATTTCAATACTTTTTCCGGTTTGTTGCAATATTCTCTTCTTTTGTTGTTAAAACATAAATAAAAATATACTACCAGCATAGGTTTTTATTATTTTGGTTCATAGAAAATAAGTCTTGACTTTGAAGGGATGTTTGCTCACGTGTCGATCGATGCGCCGGTTGGCAAATGTGGCTCACAGATTGTCACTGACGCTATGTGGCTGTTGGGCATTACCTAGTAGAGACACAAATAACTGAATTAAATAATTGCATCTGTATTGTAAATTGTTCCTTTGGGGCTTTCTATCTAAAACATGTAAATTGTAAACCATTTGTGACCCGCTCTGTGAAAATGAGTCACAAGTCGCAAATTTGAAAAATTGAGATTTCTATGTGGATGGAAAGAGTACACCATCAACTTTAATTTGGTATATGTTAGAGGTGTGTGACGTATTGCATTATGGAAATATGCCATTTTTAATAACCAATAATTTGCATAATTAACACAATTGAATTCTTAGGAAAACAAGCATTCAAAAGGAAAACAAATGACAGAAATGAAACAACCTACTCACAAATAATCATTGATTTTAATATGTAAATATATTATGAAAATTTAGATCCTAATGTGGTCAACAAACATGAAAACCCAAAATCAGATTTTCAAAAAAACAATCACACTCTCAACATTCCATCTCCCATTACGTGTAACGCATGGTGCGACATGTGACTCATTTTCACAGAGCGGGTCACACTTGGTGTTAATTCATCTATCAAAAAACCTAACATTAGCAAATATTGCCAAAATACTTTTACTGTGGTGAAAAATTGAAAGAGCGACAAAATGTCCTTTCTTTCTTATGCACCTCAACTGACTTAATATTTCTGTTGGAGTCTTCACGGCTTCCCTAAAACAACTCATACAAGCAGCACATGGTGAATATATTTATGAAATATACAAATTTGTATGAATATTTTTTAATAAATTAGCTGTTTCATTAACTGCTTACCAACCAAAAGGATTTTTAAATTTGCATAAATTAGTGCTGCAATGATTACTCGGTTAACTGAATGTTTATATACTACTCAAAACAATTTAGGGAACACCGGAATAATCTCAGTTAAAGCAAGATCATTTATTTCAGACAAACACAATGTTTCACAGAATTGATGAGAAACAACTGCACAATGAAACAGATGATAAAGGATGCATGTAGTGATTACACATTTCATGACATGACTACTGAAAGAGAGAGGGGGTTGCAAATGAAAATCCCGGTTCATGGAACATTTCAAACCTATTTGATGTTAAAAATCCGGTGTTCCCTAAATTGTTTTGAGTAGTATACATTTACTTGGTTAAATTATTGTTAGAAAATTGATGCTACCTTTTTTGTGCAATAACCCCATACAAAATCCGTCAACATCTCTTCAATCAATCCACAAAATTTACCAGATATAGTGAATAACCTAAAGTTAACATCTAATCCTTTTTTTCATAACTTTATTTTCCTCTCATGTTAGAATTTTATGTTTGTAAATGCAAAAAAGGTAGTTTGTGACCTCACATTTCAACCCTCACAGGATCTTTCCGAGAGGCAAAATTATGCAAACACTGGGACGCACATACATGGAAAATGCGTAAGCATGTACATGATGACGAACCTACGGTTAGGCCTCCCCAAAAAAATCTCAGGTTTCTGGTCTCTGTGCACATCGCCTCAGACCCGCAACTCCAGCATTTTTAATTAATTTTTTTTGTGTGCTATGAAACGATATCCAATTGTGGAGTGCCATGGTCGAGCGGTTTAGTGCATCGGATTTGTGTTCTGATGGCTGAGTTGTCAGAATGTGGGTTCGAATCCCAGCCGCGACTGGGGTGCTTGTGTCCTTACCATAATTGCTTCTCTCCACCCAGGAGTAAATGGGTACCTGGCTGTGAGGGCAGAGTTGGTTGTGGTGTTTGACTAGCCCATATGCACTGAAATGGCAGCAACTGAGCTGTATACTCCCCAGGGAGCTGAGATGGTTTCAGGAATGATTTATGAGCCTGATGAACAGGGGTAATAATGTAATGCGCCTTGAGCACCAGTTTGGTGGATATGAGCGCTGTATAAGTCTACATTATTAGGTGTTCGGGTATGTACCCGAAACACCTATTGTTTTTGTTCGTTTTTTTTCTTTTTTTCTTCTTTTCCGGATAGATTGTCTACAAAAAATACATACTTGCAAACTTCACATGAACTTCAAACTTGGCATATACTTAGAACTTAACACGTAGATGAAACACTATTTGTGACGTCATGATTACCGTAATTTCCTGCGTATAAGACGCTCGGTGTATAAGGCGCATTACCCCAGAATCGGGGGAATGTGATTAAAGTGTCAACGTACAAGGCGCACCGCCGTATAAGGCGCACCATGACCGCTCAGTAGTGCAGTGCATGCCAGAAGCGCTATAGCACGACCATGCCGCCGCCGCCGCCACCACCACGCGTCGTACTAGGAAAGAAGTCTGGTTGCGCCCAAGTGATCCCGCGGTGTTGTGCGTAATACACTGATTAATAATCGAGGTGAAAACAGACACGGCAAAGTTGACAACCTTGCACACATCGCATAGAGACTTAGTCATTAGAAAGCGTTGTAGATAAAAATGCGCGATCGTGTGCGATGTTGGGCATGCTATTTTTTAGAAACAGGGAATTCTGCTTTTGCGTCACACACGAGTGAGGTCTTTCGTGAATATTATTTACGGTGAATGAATGCATGAAAATCTTGCGCTAACGACCTTCATTGGAAAACACGGCCGCTTTGTTAGGTTGAGGTCCACCGAAAGTTACACAAGCGGTAATCATCACTTTGATCTCAAGCGACACCAGATAAGGCGCACCGTTAGATAAGACGCAGTGACGTTTTCGTACCTTTGAAAGTCAGATAAGCCGCGTCTTATACGCAGGAAATTACGGTAGGTCATCAGATATCGAATTACGATAAATCAAAGTTTAATATTTAAAAAAATCATATCTCAACAACCGCAAGAGGTAAATTCAAAATTGTTGTACCATTGTACAGATCGTTAATTGTCAAAAAATATTTACAAAAAGGTGACCCAATTTGACCTTACTTCCTGTCCAAACCGGAAGTGAAAGTTTAATATTAAAAAAAAAATCATATCTCAACAACCACAAGTGGTAAATTCACAATTTTTGCACCATTACAGATCGTTAATTGTCAAAAAATATTTACAAAAAGGTGACCCCAATTTGACCTTACTTCCTGTACAAACCGGAAGTCAAAGTTTAATATTTAAAAAAATCATATCTCAACAACCACAAGAGGTAAATTGACATTTTTTGCACCATTGTACAGATTGTTAATTGTCGAAAAATATTTACACAAAGGTGACCCCAATTTGACCTTACTTCCTGTCCAAACCGGAAGTCAAAGTTTAATATTTAAAAAATTCATATCTCAACAACCACAAGAGGTAAATTCACAATTTTTGTACCATTGTACAGATCGTTAATTGTCAAAAAATATTTACAAAAGGATGACCCCAATTTGACCTTACTTCCTGTCCAAACCGGAAGTCAAAATTTAATATTTAAAAAAATCCTTTCTCAACAACCACAAGAGGTAAATTGACATTTTTTGCGCCATTGTATAGATTGTTAATTATCGAAACATGTTTACACAAAGATGACCCCAATTTGACCTTACTTCCTGTCCAAACCGGAAGTCAAATTTTAATATTTAAAAAAATCATATCTCAACAACCACAACAGGTAAATTCACAGTTTTTGCACCATTGTACAGATTGTTAATTGTCAAAAATATTTACAAAAACATTCTGACGTCATCATCACTACCCTGACAAAATCCGAACACCTATGTGTTTGTCATATGACAAACACTTAAGTCTAGTTATTATTATTATTATTATTGCATCCAAAATTACTGGATCGATTCGAATTCTGCCATGCTGTGCTTTAATTGATTTTTTCACATAGGGGTATGAATGTTGGTCTGATTTGTGAGGCCTCTCTTAGCCACCATACTTTGTATATGGGAAATTTGGTCCCCACGTATACAATGTATCACGTATTTCCCTGTTGGCAAAAAAGAAAAGATGGCCGAAAAAAGCAAAAAAAAAGCATGTCACCGCACCGATTTTGAAGCTGACCAATGACCAGAAACTGGACTTTTTTTTAGCCTTACCTTAGATTTTTAATTTATTTATTTATTTTTTTCAAGGAAGTGTTAGTTAAGACTTATTTACCTCAATGATAACATTGTGCACTCCATAGCAGAACGTGGAGCCGAAAGGGTTGGTTGTATTCATGGAAGAGGCTCGGTTCAGAACCACCGGCTTCTGTGATTGACACACCAGAAGCTTCTTCAGAGAATCCCACTGGGAATAAAAATTGAAACATACAACTTTACATATTATGAGAACACTGCCTATGATTTTCATTACAATTGAAAAATGTATATTTTCCCTTAACCCTAACCCCGTAGCTATTTTGGCTAGGAACCTTCCTGAATCCGTCAAAATCCAACACCATGCAATAATAACACTACCATCCAACTGTTGGACTTAGCTGGAATTGGGACACCCGGCCCCATGCAAAGTATCCCTGTCTGGGCTATACAGTACGGAGTCCATCAAAATACAACACCATGTAGTAACACTACCACCCAACTGTTGGACTTAGCTGTAATTAGGACACCCGGCCCCATGCAAAGTATCCCTGTCTGGGCTATACAGTACTGAGTCCATCAAAATACAACACCATGCAGTAACACTACCATCCAACTGTTGGACTTGGCTGGAATTGGGACACCCAGCCCCATGCAAAGTATCCCTGTCTGGGCTATACAGTACTGAGTCCATCAAAATCCAACAAATCCTGCTGTTGGAGTTTGAGTGATTTGGTGTGGTTTAGGGTTAAGGAAAGGCAGTAAATGATTACAAATGAGACATTTAACAAAATGATTGTCAGAAACAAGTCTTTACAATAAATTCGGCTTAAATTGATAGTAGCCGTCTTTACAAATTCCTCTGTAATTACTTAATTTTGGCAATATGCTTCTCATTAATTTTAGTCGTTTTATTATAATTAAAATCAGGGCACAGAAAGAATTTTTTTTTTCAAAAAAGTATTTCTTTTTTGGAAGGGGGGTCAGGGCCCCTCTTGGATTTTGTTTATTTGTCATGATTAAAATTTAGACAACAAATGTGGCCCACAGAAAACTATTTGACCTCATATTTACCCATGAAAATGTAGGGCGATAGTTCTATGACCTCAATAAAAATATTTTTTGGCAAAATTGCTCGCCGTCCCATCCCTTGACAAATCTCTGGCTTACATGCCTGTTGCCGCTGTAGCTTAAATAAAAAATTTAAAAAAATAAACAAATCTCTGGTTTCTGGTCTCACATCACACCCGCGTGTCACATCACATGATGGCATTTTTAATTTTCTTTTTTTTTCCCCTATGAAACGATGTCCAATTGCAGCCAAAATTGCTGGATCGATTGGAATTCTGCCATGTGGTGTTTTAAATGACTTTTTCCATATAGGGGTATGAACATTTGCCTGATTTGTGAGGCCTCTCTTAGCCACCATACTTTGTAGATGGAAAATTTGGTCCCCGCGTATCACATATTTCCCTGTTGGTCAAAAAAAAAAAAAAATTATCAAAAAAAAAAAACAAAAAAAAAAAAAGTGTGTCACCGCATCGATTTTGAAGCCGACCCATAACCAGAAACCGGAGACTTTTTTTGGGCCTAAAAAGTCCTTTCTGCAACCTTATACTTTCAATAAGATAAAAAGTTACAAATCTAGACTTTAGTTGAGTATAGAATAAAGCTCATAGGGACCTCACAGTGATATGCGCTAGATATGAATTGCTTTTAATTATTATTATCCTACCTTGACAAACGTTGTGAGGTTGACAACTGCACTGTCGTCACATGTCTCTGTCTCCAGACCAGCTTTTACACACGGCAGGGAAATCTCAAAGTTGCATCGGTGATAACTAAAAGAAAGGCAAAATCATGGTGTAAGTTTGAAAAGCACAATTCAGGTGTTAATTTAATCCAACAACTTGGGACAATGCGACATCATGTTAATGCAATGTCAACTCACTTGCCTTTAACCAGTTCGCACCGGGAATAAAAAAGTTTTTCCGAACCCCTGTGGCGGGTTTATTTTTACCGCACAAACACGAACAATGGTGCTCACCAGAGCGTGACCGGGGAGACCGCGTCTTCCACCGTATGCTTATGGCTCGTTGCTACATCGATCGGGAATCTATACAAATATTCCCGAGAATCCTGTGGCGTGTTTAGACGCTCTCCGATCCGTTGTCCAAAAAAAATTTGCGTGTATACACGGCCTCCGATGCGAACTGGTTAAAAGAAAATATATAAAGTGATAATGATCAGCTAACTCCAGATGCAAATTTAATACAAGGAGCTCAATTTTTGCAAGGCAATGTGATTTGAGTTGAAGACATGTGTTTTAATTATTAGCCCTGTTTGACAATGACATCACACATGTAAGTTTAATTCAGGTCAAAATAACGGTTATTGGCCAATTTACATTTCGAACCTAGCAGGTTCTATCTCAAAGGCAAAATGGGACAGAATACAAACAACATACATATATAAACACAAGACTGAGCAGAAGTTAGTTAGCTAGAAGAAGATACAAAAAGCAGATTCAGGTTCTTGTCCTGGGACCGGACAAAAAGAGGGATTACACATGAATAGATGGGAGGTACAAGGAGTTTTTGGCTGGAAGAAGAAGAGATTATGAGATCAGTGACAGGTGTGTGATTTGACAAAAGTAACAAATCCTGAAAAATGGGTAGCGGGCCTGGGTCTCCCTTTGGTCTAGAGGACAAAGCCCCTTGAACCTCCTGGATGTTTAATTTTGGAGGATTTACAGACTCTCCACATCCCCACAAACAAGAAACTGGAGGTTTGGACACAATATAGGCTACTTCTTTCTTTCCTTGGTGGCTACTTCTCTTCTTTCAAGAACATTTTGAGGCAAAGAGGGATTTGTAAAAAATCCTGAAATCAGGAAAAATCCTGAGGAATCACAGGTCTGTAGTGAAAAGCAATGAGTCAGACAGGGGAAATAATGCAGATCAAATATCAGTAATTCCTTTAAAATAAGGAAGTATGAGATGTGTGCATAAAAGCTTCGACAAAAAACCTTATGTGCTTGGATGGGAAAACACTTTTTGATTAAGTTTTGTACTTTCATTAACCCTAACTCCCTAGGGGTGCACCCCACTAAATAGTGAGGAATTCATGCGCCGAGCTGTTTATCATAAAGTGTATGCCCTCAAATTTTTCTGAAAAACAAAGATTTGAGGTCCATTCATTTGATGGATTGTGTAAAAATGGCCCACTATCATAACCTGGGGGTCCTTGGCTTCCAACTGTGAGTATTTTGGACACACTAGGCCCTGAAAAAGTGGTCCTAATTTGATTTCAAGCGTCAGGCCTTTTTCCAAAATGGCTGCTTTTCAGTGTGTACGTTTTCACTACTGTAGAGGGTGGTTTTCATTGGGATGAGAATAACTCCCTGGAAACCTGGACTTTAGACAGTAAATAGAGAAGAAAATAAAGGTTATATATCGATCAATATTTTTTCTTTTGGTTTTAAAAACTGTGGGACTTGAATATTTTGTATTTAGCACTGTTTACTATGGGAGTTTATTTAGTGGGGTGCACCCCTAGGCCCATTTGCTTACACATAACCTAAATCCTCCAAAATCCTTCAGTAGTAAAGCAAGCACATGACATGTATGCACACATGTGTTTCTAATCTGTGATACGTGTACATGGCCAGGGACCCTCCCTGCATGCATGGAGCAATAAACAGTGTCCACTGACCCAAGCACTGTGACCTTGCAATCACTACAACAAACATGGATGTACATGTACCATGGAAAGGCAAGTTTGCCTAATAACCTCAATCCTTCAAAATCCTTCACTTTAGCAAAGAGGATTTTGGAGGATTTGGGAAGGTTAGGGTTAATATGACAATGTAGAATGGGCAACATTTAAGACAGCAAGGTGACAGACTTGATGTTCTTGTTAAGAAAACTCACTTTCACTTTTGTCTTGAACAAAAAAATATTTGTGACTTGACTTGACTTGTAAAGAAATGACTTGGAACTTGACTTAAACAGGGGTGACATTGTGAGAAAATGAAAAGGTAGGACAATTGTTTGCCATTATCATTAGGCATATACTAGCCTATAGCGGTTTACCTCTATAGCCATGTATAGCAAGGAAACTGTTTTTTATCTTGGTATTTGCAATAAAAGGATACACAAGGAAAGTTTCCATGGGCTGAAGTTAGTCAGAACCCGGTTTCATGGTAGGATTTCCTACAAAAGTAGGAAGAATATCACGCCTGTGTAAAAAAGAACGTTTGACTTGACTTGACTTGACACAAAAAAAAATGACTTAGTTAAAACTCTACTGAGCCAACTTAATGGTGGCCCTTCTAATCTGAACTGTTTGGTTCTTGGGAATTGAACAATATCTCATACTTACATATTGAAATTATAATGCCCGGGATAATTACTGTGTAGAATAAACTTCTTAGCACAGTGTGTCGCTGCATCAAATAATATATCCTGAAAGTTGAAAAAGTTTATTGTTTAGAAATTGACAACATGGCCGTTCCTTAATTGTGACTGGCTCTGTCAAAACCCTAAACGTGGACCCAATTTTCAAAAGTGACCTCCCAAATTTATCGTGAAAATTAACAATGTTCCCAACAACGTTTCAGGATTTATTCTTTTTTATCAAAATCTAGAGAAAATGCTCTATATGGTGACATTCAAACTGGTCCCTGGGGTCAGTTTTTGACCTTTTTCATGGCTGTTACGCATTATGGTAAATGCCGAGAAGTTTTGGGTTTTGCCAGAGTGGGTCACAATTTATATTAAATAAAAATTCAACTGAAGAAAATATTAACAAACACAGATATGATCTCTCTTCCCAGATATATCCAGACCCTATTTATGACAAAACGATGAACAGCCCTATGATCAAGCAGCTAGCAATATCACTTGTCCCCCACTCCCCCTCCCCATTTCTTTCACCCTACCCTCATCATCGTCTACCGATTTGAAAAGTCAACCGATTTTAAAACTCTGCAAGCTCTTAGAAAATGGAAATCACTTTATAAATGCTACACTGCTGTTTAACTCACCACTCCTATTGTGAAATAATTGAAGAAATAGTCTGAGGTTCTTGGCTGGTCTTTGTGGAATGTCTTGGAATGGATTCTCATCTGGGGAATATAGAACAGAAAAAAAAATCTGCTAGAATCTTAAACAATCATTTATACATATGTATGGATAGGATAGTTCCATCCATGCCGGTGGGGAAGATATCAGACATCTTAAGATACCTCTCACTTAAGAACAAAAAAATCTAAATGACATCAATTGATGGAATTTTTTAATTGGGATTAGAAATGAATCAAAATTACAAATAAATTTCATCTTGAGTACTTATTTATTTCTTTATTTCTTTCTTATTTAACCAGTTCGCACCGGGAATAAAAAAGTTTTTCCGAACCCCCGTGGCGGGTTTATTTTTACCGCACAAACACGAACAATGGTGCTCACCAGAGCGTGACCGGGGAGACCGCATCTTCCACCGTATGCTTATGGCTCGTTGCCACGTCGACCGGGAATCTATACAAAATTCCCGAGAATCCTGTGGCGTGTTTAGACGCTCTCCGATCCGCTGTCCAAAAAAAAATGTGCGTGTATACACGGCCTCCGACGCGAACTGGTTAACCTGGGGAGACCTTTCAATGAAACACTGTTTTTCAAAGGTGCCCAGGAAACCTGTAAACAAGGGCGCTTGCTTTGTGAACCAGAAACACAGGGGTAAACCCCTACTCTTCCACGATAAGTGTTCTGGGTTCTTTTACGTGCATTACTTAATCTAGTACACGGGACCTACGGTTTAACGTCCCATCCGAAGGACAAAGCAGTTATGGTTATAAAGTGTCTTGCTCAAGAACACAAGTGCCACGACTACCCAGTCCGGGATTCGAACCCACATTCTGACAACACCAGAACTCGAGTCCGATGCACTAGACCGCTCAACCATGACACTCCCATTTTAGCAACTTTTTTTTTGTGACGTCTTATTTTAACAACTTGCATGATCCTTATTATTTTTTTAAAGAAATAGATATCAAAATTTCCCCAAAATTGTAGGTTCTTAGAAATGGTGATATTACAACTTAATAAAGAAATATAAACTACACTAAAAAAAATGAAAAACAAAGAAATAACGGGAGAAAAATGACACTTAAATAACCAGGATGCATCTCACCTTGTCCTCAGATTTGTAAAAGACTTTGCTTGGACACCCGAGGGCGCTAACTACATCCTGGGCAGAGTCTCCAAACTGCAGGCTCCTGATGACCGGTCGGTTTTTGGATTCCGGGGATTTTCCACTGCCCGGACCTTTTCCAATTAAAAAGAAAACGAGAAAACAACTCAATATGAATCTGATTTCTTATTTTCAAAATTTTATTCTCAGGTCAAATCTAGCAAAGATAGAAAATAATTTAAGAAAGAGCACAGTGACTTTTAGCGCATCGAGACTTTTATTCGAAGGTATCATGGGCTATATAAGAACTGTTCATTATTATTATTATTAAAGCGCTGTGATTTGCCAAATTTAAATGATAACTCGGATGCTGCCTTAAGATGGCGATTTAAAAAATATCTTTCAAAATTATTAATTGTTGTCTATTTATGTTGAATTTGGGGTAAAAAATTTTCAACAAATTTTAACAATTCCATCATTTATTTCCATAACCTAATTTAAAAAAAAAATAAAATAAATAAATTAGTGCTGTACAAAAAAAAATTGAGGTATGTCTAAAATTTCGAAGCTTGTAGCAACAAAAATAATAATTTGCTCAGAAACACTAATTTATATCAAAATTTCACAGGTTGGATTCGCTTAAAGGGACACTATCGTCACGATCAGAGCAGATTTTCAACAGGGCATGGAATCGATGTCCTAGTTTAAGGTGAACACAGTGACTGAAACTTACTGGCTCATTTATGTAGCAGCAACGGTAATATATGACCTTATCATGTGGGGTATTATTTTCAGTCACTGAGTTAATCTAAAACTAGCACTCCAATTCCATGCCCTGTTGATCGTGATGATAGTGTCCCTTTAAGATGGACACAGCATCATTTTACAAATACGGCTTTTACTGAATTAAATCTTGTGTCATTGAGCAAGACACTATTAGTGTAATGGCTTCTCTTCACTAAGGAGTATTAACCCTAACCTTCCCAAATCCTCTTTGCCAAAGTGAAGGATTTTGAAGGATTGAGGTTACATGCTACATGCTCTTTGCTAAAGTGAAGGATTTTGGAGGACTGAGATTATTAGGCATACTTGCCTTTCCATGGTACATGTACATCCATGTTTGTTGTAGTGATTGCAAGGTCAGTGCTTGGGTCGGTGGACACTGTTTATTGCTCCATGCATGCAGGGAGGGTCCCTGCCTGGCCATGTACATGTATCACAGATTAGAAACACATGTATGCATACATGTCATGTGCTTGCTTTACTACTGAAGGATTTTGAAGGATTCAGATTATATAAGCAAATGGGCCTAGGGAGTTAGGAAGGATTCAGGTTATGTGTAAGCAAATGGGCCTAGGGAGTTAGGAAGGATTCAGGTTATATATAAGCAAATGGGCCTAGGGAATTAGGGTTAATGAGGGTAAAGCGTTGATACCATCTTTGAAAAAGCCTCTGAAACGCTACGGTTGCTCGGGGCTGTATACTCCCCAGGGAGCCGAGAAAGATTACAGGAATGATATTGGCCTAATTACAAGGGGTAATATAAGCACATTCAGATATTAACCCTAACTCCCTAAGCATTGTTAGTGAACAATAAAAATCCTTCAAAATCCTCCAACTGCCTTTGTTGTCTAGGGAGTTAGGGTTAAGTAGAATGCACTTTATAAGAATTCAATATGTTATTGAGTTCTTTCGGGTGCACCATGTAATGATCTCTTTTTGGGAAAAAAAAAGTAATGGCTCTGAGAAGCGCCGGTTGGTTTGTTCTCAACATTTCAACTAGTCTGCTCTAGTCATCGTCAGGAGACTGGAGAATTCAATATGATTCCCTCAGTCTTACCATCCGTCAACAGCGAGAATTTCAATCCGACCGGTAGACCTTCCTCGTTAATTCCTTCAACCACATCACAAAACACGCTGCCACAGAATGAACTGACGGGAATGGCTGGCCGTCTAAAAAGAGAGGACAAATTGATGAATACTAAGCGAGAAGGACAAGGTATTATTTTACTTCCATTCGTGCAACCTTACATAAGGAGTCTATCATTTATCCCCTCCCCTCCAAGGGGTTAGCCAGGATTTAGAAATAGGGTGTCCAAATTTGCTCAAAATTTCAAAACAGGGTGTCCAAATTGTTCACTTACAATACTTTTACATGTAAATGACAGATGAAACAGGGTGTCCCAAATTGAAACGGTGTGTCCAACACTGAAATGGGGTGTCCAACACTGAAACAGGGTGTCCAACATTGAAACAGAGTGTCCAACACTGAAACAGAATGTCCAACACTGAAACGGGGTGTCCAACATTGAAACAGTGTCCAACACTGAAACAGGGTGTCCAACACTGAAACAGGGTGTCCAACATTGAAACAGGGTGTCCAACACTGAAACAGGGTGTCCAACACTGAAACAGGGTGTCCAACACTGAAATGGGGTGTCCAACACTGAAATAGAGTGTCCAACACTGAAACAGGGCGTCCAACACTGAAACAGAGTGTCCAACACGGAAACGGGGTGTCCAACACTGAAACAGGGTGTCCAACACTGAAACAGGGTGTCCAACACTGAAACGGGGTGTCCAACACTGAAACAGAATGTCCAACATTGAAACAGGGTGTCCAACACTGAAATAGAGTGTCCAACACTGAAACAGAGCGTCCAACACTGAAACGGGGTGTCCAACACTGAAACGGGGTGTCCAACACTGAAACGGGGTGTCCAACACTGAAACAGGGTGTCTAAAAACACAGAAACAGGGTGTCCAAAACACACCCAAACACCCCTCTGGCTAACACTATGGAGTCCCCTCCCACAAAAATGGAAATCTGACCTGGGATGGGACTATAAAACCATTTTATGCAGAGTTTTGCCTATCTAATTTTTAAAGATATATATTTCTCGTAGTTTATGGGCAATTTAAAATTTCCATTGGAACATAGATAATTTCATTTTTGTAAGGAAAACAAATACTTTAAATTGACAAATTTCACAAAATAGGCGTACAAGCCTTGGTTTACCAGTAAAAAAAAGTACATTAATCAAAAGTAGTAGAACACCTATTTTATAATGATTTATAAGATAAAAGTATTTTTCAAACTCACTTTGAATCGGCAAGACTGCTCCCAGTGTAGATGTAGATTCGATTGACCAGGACAGAGTTCTTACTTGGTAAGGGGATGGACCCCAAGCCGTGAACACTGGGCTGTAGAAAGAATAAACCAGTCAGAGAAGAAAAAAAGAAAGAAAAAAAAACGGAAAAGTGGTTAGTCTTTCCACTTTGTGTAGGTGTAGGTTTGATATTTGGGACGTGGCAAAGTAACAAATGATTTAAAAAAAAAAAAAAATTATTCTGTGTTATGTCTCAAAAAAGAAATGATCTGGGGCACATTTTCGTGACCGTAACCAGAAACATGTTTCGGCTTCGGTCATTGGTTTTTGCATTTTCGCAAGTTTGGTTGTGCTGCGATGACGTCTTTGTTCTGACCAAACCTGAACCGAAGTTTGTGATCGGTTACGCTTGGTTTCAAGATAGCGGATTGTAAAAAGTAACGAAAGTTAAAACATGATGAAATGATTGTTCGTATACCAGTATATCTTTCAAGTTTATTACTAGCACTCACGAGTAAGTTCTATTTTGCCAAACTTTGAATTACACCGTATATTTTGAGAAACGTTGATGATTGAACACGTCGCAAACTGAAAACAATTTTCTGGTTACGTTCGCGTTTTCACGTACCTGTGCTGTCTTGTTTCTGGTCAAGAATATGACGTCAGAAACAAGTTTCTGGTTAGGGTCGCGAAAACGCGCCCCTGAAGAAAACAGAAATTGCTGATAAAATATACTGTTTTATAGAATGAAAAAAAAAAAAATTCATTGAAAAAACTTTACAACCTGATGATAACAAACTGGTCATATTTCTGTCCTGTATTTACCTCAAATTTGGCGTCCTCTGCAATAGGGAAGAGGAATGATAGACCCCGGAAATTGATGGAGAAGAGCTGCTGCTGGGCATCGTATACTGCTGGCTTGGTGGCTCCAAATGAACTGTCAATTTGCTCTATAGTTGGCTGAACAAGCGGTGAGCTAAAATGCTTCCCACTGTAAATGTGAAAAAAATAATTCTTTTTCTCAGCGGATCAACGGATTTAATTTTTTTTCCTATTTTGTGACCTCTGTTTATGTTCAGACTTGCGTTCTGATGGTTTTAGATGTTGGAATGTGGGTTCAAATCCCATACTTGCTGTTCTTCACCCGGGTAGAGGTTAGCCTAAATAAGGACTCCGTCTGTGTATGCACCGAAACGGAGTCCTATCCACAGGGGGTCAGTCGCTACACAGAAAAATTCTTTTGTGACATTGTTAAAATCTGATGTGTGGGGAGGCTGCAACTCGGTACTAAACTTACATGAACAACTATAATGACAAGCGCTAAGGTACGAATTTCAAAATATCATTTTTACTATGTCATTTTATTTAAAGAAAATCCAGATGAAACGTTGAAGAAATCCTTGAGTTTCGATGGTTGTTCGTCATTTCATAGTCCATTTATTGTATGCGCGTGTAGCGACAAAACAGCTGCGTATGTGCGGTACGCGTAAAATATTCCATGCAGCAAGTTTTATGTGTGCTCATCACGCTCGTATGTATGCTGATGCACCTGTGCCGATACTGGTGTATTTTTTGTCGTAACGCTCAAGTGACGAACAGCCATCAAGCTAAAGTAATTCTTTAACGTTAAATCTTGCGATTATTTTCATTAAAACACTTAATGAAAATGATATTTTCAAATTCAAACCTCTCTGAGATGCATTGTATTTGGTCATGGGGTTCTCACTGCCGAGTTTCAGCAACTTCACACAGGTAAAAATTAAGAAATTTATGAATTTACACAAACTATTTTTTTCTGTATTAGGAATTTTTGGGTTAAATCCTGGACATCACCGTAGTACACGAAGGTGAAAGTCTAGCCTGGGCTAGGGTAGAGGTTAGATCTTGTGGGCTAGTGATGACCAGGGGTAATAATGCAAAGGGCACATTGACACATTGTGTATAAAGCTCTAACCATCACTGATCTTATCATTAATTGTATTATTCATTACCATTCCTACAAAGTCTAACCATTCATAAACTAATCATAATGTCCTAATTTCATCTGATGTTTTGGACTTACCAATATTTTAATTTTACTTTACTCAGGTTGTATACTTCGATAACCTAGGGGAAAAAATAAGACAATGGATTTTAAATCAAACTTCTGTGGGGCATATGTTCCATTTTTGAAGGGTCAAAATCAGTCAAAAAGTTGATATACACTGGTCAAAAGAAAATAAGACTCAAGAAATCCTTGTCAAAATTTTCAACCCCATTGAGAAAATTTTTTTTCTGTGTTATGTGTACGTTATTATTGATCCTTGACCATAATTACTGGGTATGTATTGTTTGTCACGCTTCATTGATTTCTTCTCAACACACTCAAGAGTGGGAGCCTGTACAAAATCACTGTTCACATGCAACAAAACAGAAGATTTGTTTTCTTCAAAAACTGTTTTATTGGAAGAAATAACGACTCACATTGTTCATTAATAATGGGTGAATGCACCTCTCAGGTTTACACACTCCAGACAACGTCTCCGCATCGAAACAACAGTGTTCCGGATCACCACCTGAGGAATGTTGTTCCATTCCTCCTGGAGAGCTGCTGTGAGGGTTGCAACGTTCATTACTGCGGGATTCCGATTTCTGACCCTTGTCCCCAACATTGCCCAAATGTTCTCTATGGGATTAAGGTCAGGAGACATCGCTGGCCACTCTATCCGCTGGATATTGTTGTCCTCCAGGAAGGTTGTAATGATTCTGGCTCTGTGTGGACGAGCGTTATCATCCATGAGAAGGAATCCGTCACCCACACGGTTTCTAACCTGCAGCACAATGGCCTGAAGAACATTTTCACGATAATAACGCGTTCATGTTGCCTTGGACGATGTGCAAATCAGTTCGCTCAGTTACGGAAATTCCTGCCCACACCATTACGGATCCACCACCCCACCGGTTAACAGCAACTGTAAATTGAGGGTTGTACCGTTGTCCTGCACCTCTCCACACACGTAAACCTCCATCAGCATGATCAACAGTCAAACGGGACTCATCCGTAAACAGAACGTTGGACCACTGTGCAACATTCCAACGAGAGTGTGCCCTGGCCCACTCAAGGCGGCGTCTTCTGTGTTCAGCTGTCATTCTTGGGACAACACGTGGTACCACGAGAGTTAAGGCCAACTTCTCTTAGTCTGTTCCATTACAGTTTGGGTGCTGATAGTGATGCGAGTGGCTTGTCTAAACTCATTCTGGATCCTTGTTGCACTCTGGAATGGGTTTCACGAACCGAAAGTGTCAAATATCGGTCATCCACAGCAGTTGTGGCCCTTGGTCGACCAGAACCATGTCGTCTACGGTAAGCTTGGGTCTCCTGGAATCGTCTCCAAACGTTCCTGATGCAGCTTTGACTGACCCCTAACTCTGTGGCCACATCACGCTGAGTTCTGCCATCCTGGATCATCTGACATGCTCTCGCACACTGTACTTCAGTCAGATGCACCCTAACACCAATCACACACACCACAAAGCAAAATCCCATCGAAAATTTCACTGTCGAAAGCATTTTCATGTTTTGAAGCATTGACCTGACACTGCATGTGAACAGAGATTTTGTACAGGCTCCCACTCTTGAGTGTGTTGAGAAGAAATCAATGAAGCGTGACAAACAATACATACCCAGTAATTATGGTCAAGGATCAATAATAACGTACACATAACACAGACATTTTTTTTTTCAATGGGGTTGAAAATTTTGACAAGGATTTCTTGAGTCTTATTTTCTTTTGACCAGTGTACTTGCCAAGGTATATCTAATGCACTTAAAAGTCAAACACTGTCAAACCTTACATGTAGTAAGTATTACAGGTCAAAATGAGTCGACCGGTTTTTGACTGGTAAAAGCATTGTCTGGTATTGTTGAGGGTGGTCAAAATGACAGTAAAAACCAGTCCAAAATGCCCCTGTGTGCACATTTGGGTCAACAGTTAAAACAGACAGTTTACTGGTTTTGACCACTATAGCTACTTCCCACTAAAGAGCAGCTATAGTAGGAGGGTTAATATACACCTCACAAAAAGAAAGTCCCCACCTGTATGTTTTAAAAATATTTTTAAATTTTAGAGACTTATGAGCATAAACATGATATGACGATTTAGCCTGATCATCGACACATGTTGCAAGCAAGATTTGTGCGGATAACGTTGCGCATCAGTGCACACAACTCGGTTGATTGTGTGGGGGTACCTGTTCATTTCTCACAACTTTGCATTGTGGCTCAAAATAACGCCCCTGTACTCAAGCAAAATGGGTTATGCCTTTTGTCATCAGATTTATTTGTCTGTTACATAATGTCTTGGAGCACTTTTAAACTAAATACCTCATTATTGGAATGTTCATTTGCCAAGTGGTCATACAGGTGGGGACTTTCTTTTTGTGAGGTGTTTAGATCATACTTGATGAGAAATCATACTTGATGAGAATCATAAAATTGTAATAAATCTGTCAAAGCTTCAACTTAATAAACAAAATATTTTCACGGTAATATGTACCATGTTTTTGACGGGACAAAATTGTTTATTTCGAACAGTCATTGCCGTCTATGTCCCAGACGGCAATGACTGTTCGAAATAAAAAAAACTGTCCCGTCAAAAACATGCCGCGTATTACCGTGACAACGTTTATTGGGTGGCACTTTTCTGGGAAAATTCAACTTACTCGCAGACGCTGTATGTGTGAATCAAAGATGAGTCGTATGCCATCCTGTGCCAGATTAAGCACCAGATCGATTGCGAGCGGTACAGTCTCACAGTAGATGACTTGTACCTCTTTAATGACACGACACTGACGACGAAGGATATTCACAGCTTGAGAAAAGGGCATTCCTGGACAGATAAATCATGACCTTAATTGAATTTTGAATGATAAATCACATATGGGATGACGTAATTGTGCAAAACCTTAATGTTATTTTAATTTTGTTATCCAAATAATTCAATAATACATGAATATACTAGTAGGCAGATTCACGGAAGCCAACGTTGGCGGCGCACTTCATCTTACATTTCTTTAGGGTCACAACCTGTCGACCGTGCTAACGCTGCTCGCGGCAAACCGGCGCGAACCGCATTACACCCTCCTCGGCGGATTGATCGTTTTTAGTGTTGATGTGATGGGGGCCTGATCTATAGGGAAGCCATTTTGTTTTCATGCAAAGTCATGCATCGCATACTGCGAAAATCTTGACAAAAGTTTTTGCAGTCGTCCAAATAGATCGCCGTTTTCGAGGTAATTTGAACGTTATTTTTCCCCCTCCAACTTCGATCATACTTAGGCATAATAGGGGTACCCCGTAGTAATTTAGAAATGAAGAAATGTTAATCTACGTTATTTAATCATCTTAAAACCAGCAATACTTTTCATGAAAGTCTTTGCGAAAAAGTTTTAATGCGATGCGGAAAAGTTTTATGCGATGTGCGAATCGAAGATCCCAGGGGAAAAAATTGTATAATTTTGCTGCATATTTTATCATGCTGTGTGATTGTTAAGGGGGAAAATACCACATAAATGATGTCTAATGGGTCATTTTGTGAATTTTTATCGTGAAATTTATAAAAAAATGTTGTAATTTGGATAAATATTATGCCACATCGTTTTTAGGTATTGAAATGGTATAACCCATATGAAAAATGGACTCTGCCCCACACATGCCGAAAGATGTCATGAAGTGGGTCATTCCATTTTCCAAAATAGGGGGGTTCACCTAAATTATGCAAATGTTAGCAGATTTGTGCAATTAAGATGCCTGTGGCAGCCATCTTGGATTTTGGCAGCCATTTTGAATAAATAATGAGGTAAACAGAAAATGACATGCTTCAGCGAACACAATAATATATTTTCATATTTGTGCCAAATATAATTGTTCCTTCTCATTTTCACCAAATAGTGCAATTTTCCAAACGGCCTTTAAATTTTGTCAAATAGTGCAACAGCCTTTAAATTTGGTGTGCATTTTATATAAGCGTCAATTTTTATTCTAAAATATGGCGGCCATTTTGAATATATAATTAGGTATTCACCTTCCAGTGCGCACTGACAATGATGCGATTGGTTTACCAGAAAACATCATAGGGCCTAACTGAAATAAATGCCAACATAATGTCCATGGCATAAAATCTTAATACATGTAAAAACACATGTAAAATTTGTTAGTATATTCCTATGTACAGTAACTATATATAGCTCATCTGGTCACAACTTTGTATTGCCCATTTTGCATATGAAATGGCACAGATTTTCCGAACACTAAAAGTCGTGTAACCTCACTTAGGCTCACCCTTGGCCTTACTGCCTTAGAAATAGAAGTGGTTGACCCCTCATTTTAAAGCATATTGAAAGTACTTTCAGATAAAAATAACATCAGTGTGATCAAAACAACTTGAAATTTTCATGAATCTGCCTAATACTAGCTTAAAGAACCAACGGTTTTGAAAGATATTTAGGGAATAAATTTAATCAATCATTTTTACATTTAGACATTGAAAAAAACATGGCTAGTGTAAAGTGGACTGTACAAAACTAAATCAATACAAAAATGAAAATTTAATTCTCACTTACCAAGCACAAACTCCCAATTTTCACTTCCAAGCGATCGGCCCGGTACAACTTCTAAATCCAACATTTTTCACTCTACTCTTTGAAACAAATGTTGCTGATCGAAATATCATGAATTTTTATGGAATAAACTCACGCGATCATTTGTCATTTGGATAAGAACATTCATACAATTTGACATCAGAACTTAACGTTACTCATGTAGATTTGTTGTTTACGTTGTGCCTTGTGAGTTGTGGTGCTTTGATGAGACAGCTGTATTGTGAGCATGCGCAGTTCTTATTTGTGTTAAGGGTTCACGCAAAACATCAAACTAGTGAAAAGAAATTAATTAAAGGAAAAACCAAACTCTTCCATCAAACGTTTTCATTATGAACATGTGACGGTTTTATTTAACATTTTGGACGACAGAATACTTTGTAAAACTGGGAAAATAACCATCCTATTAAAATATCTATAAAGACTTGCTGGCTTGTTGATCATTGGGCATGAAAATCGTTCACTTTCATTGAAAAGTAAAAAGGGACTTTGAGTTTAATCGATCACGGATTGCATTAGCCTTTAGTCAAGGCGCACGCACGCGGCACTCAGACACCGCGCCCAAAAAAGACCACTGAATGCACTCGTTTGTGTGTGGTTTTGTTTTCAGGTGTGTTGATTCAGGTTCCCTCATGCGCCTTGACTGAAGGCTAGGATTGGAAGGTGAACGACGACGGAGGGCGCAGTAAGTAACTTCATTTTGAAATAATTATACTCGAACATTCGGCTTCGTAAGGGAGAAGTAATTTGAAATTGAAGCTTTATGTAGTTTTAAAACAAATCTTCGAAAATGGAGATTGATTCAGAAAAACCTGTCATGAGAGAGAGAATTCCACGGTCGAAATCTCTGATTATGCCACAGATACGGAATCCTTTTGTGCACAGAATCAGACTGACTTCGGTAGATAAAATCAGGGTGAGTAGGACTATTTAAACGTTAAGGAAAGTAGGATCCAACTCCAAGGACAAACGTAAGGTTAGGAAGAAAGCTAGGTGGTAACGTACAATGTATCGTCCATGTACGTAATTCGCCGCACTCGTGAAATGACGCACCTACCTTTGGCTTAGCATTTCTCGGAAAACTTACAAAACTATGGCGTATTACTGGTTGCATAAACTTATCTAAGTCATACAGAAATAAAAATTATAGTGAAATTGTATTTTTTGTATGATTTACTGGAAAGTTAGTGCTTGTGAAAGTGGAAAGCGAAAATGTTGTTACTTTAACCACTGATTTTACTACTACAAATATGAAATAGTAAGAGATTGACATGACCTAAATTTTTTTTCACGAACATCTGTGATTTTATTGTTCTGTGCCGTCAACAAGCTGTTGTCTGTGGAAATCAATTATGAATGCTTTGCATTTGCAATGATTTATTAAAGATATAGGCCTACTGATCCTCAAATAATTGGACACATTCCTTATTGAAGAAGCGAACGAAGACTAGGCCTACTTAATTCGCGTTGGTGTTTATTTCGACAGTAGTGGACAATTATTGAGAAAATGAAATCATTAATATCATGGTAAATGTAAAGAAATTTTTTATTTGACAAAATGTTAATAGAATTTTTACACATTTCAAAGTTTTAAAGTACTTTTTGCAAAAAATTTAACCACCTTCCATTGGTCTTTCAAGAATATTTATTAAAAGTTTTGAGAGCTCCAAATTATACCATTTTATTTAAAAATCGAAAAAAATATTTTTATTTTCAAGTTTAAAAACAATTTTACAACCATCTGGAATAAGATGAAACATGATTTCAACTGTTTTTCTTCTTGGGTACATTTTCTGTGCCCCCATCAACTTGAACAGTTTGGGGGTGAGTCATTATACCAACGTAAATTTTTTGATGACCACAATTCTGTGCGTCTCAAAAAACGGCGCTCAAGACGTCCACGCATATGATCATGCATTGAAATTCAGCATTTTACAAGAGAATCCTTCACTGAAACAAACTGAAACACCAAACTGCTAATTTCATTTGTAAGTTACCGTCCAGTTGATTATATAACCTTACATGTAGGTGCGTCATTTAGGGTAAATTGAGGATACATGTCGGAGGTCTATGCAAAATAAACCAAATTGGAATGGTGGTTTTGGAAAAAATACAGTAGAAAAAATATGTGGTGCCGATTGTCAATTAACTAATTAAATATTCATTTGCATGTACATGTAAATTGTAAGTTAGTAGTTTGGCTATTTGATGAAATATTTATTTATTAAACACATTAACGTTATAATGTTACATGTAAAAATTTAGGCCTAGTAAAACATTGTGAAATATGTTCTATATAATTTATTGACGAATACGTTTTGCCACTTTTTTTCCAAAACCACAATTCCGATTTGGCTTATACAGTAGGAATCGTGCACGTATTTGTGGGAATAAACGTTATATAGGGATTCCGAAAAATTGTAAACAGACAGTGGTTTATTTACGGTCAATTAACTAATGAGGATGGTACTTTTTTTAAGCTCCAAAATGTAATTTTAGGTAGGTTTTGAGAACGAAGCAATTAAATTGAAGCTGAATTTTATTTTTACATTTATTTAAGTAATATTTGATACACATCTCACGTGTGCGAATGGCAGTGACCAGGATTTTCCCCAGGAATTTTTTAGTACCGGGGGAAAAAAAAGTCTCAGGACTGGAATCCCACAGAATGGGGAACATTATTTTGAGCTGTACAGAAATGCTTAAATTTTTACTACCAGTAAAGACAACATCTGTCATCTTTTGAAAGGAAGTAGACATAGGAAATAGAGTAGTGGTCGGAAAAAACAATATTTTTGCCAGTGGTGGTCGCAGAATCCTGAGTGCCGGTTGGGGTTTCCGGCACCGACCACCGTGGGCAGAACCCTGAGTGACTCAAGGATACTTTTGCCATCCCATACTCTGGTACTTGTGACTGGTACTCTCGCCAACTCATACCCTTTCCAACTCAATGCCAGTAACTTTGGCACATGGTAAACTCAATACCTGCTCAAACATAAAATCGGCAACTGACATACTCGGCACTGAGCTGATTCACCTGTGACACAAACATGCCCTTACATGAAAAGGGAACATTTGTTTGGTTGGGTTGACAGCAATGAAAGTCCTCACTCTTTTGAATATATGTATACTTTTTTATCCTTGAAATTTTACTGAAATACCAAACTTAATATTAACCCTAACCCTCCCAAATCCTCCCAAATCCTCTTTGCTAAAGTGAAGGATTTTGAAGGATTGAGGTTACATGCTACATGCTCTTTGCTAAAGTGAAGGATTTTGGAGGATTGAGGTTATTAGGCATACTTGCCTTTCCATGGTACATGTACATCCATGTTTGTTGTAGTGATTGCAAGGTCAGTGCTTGGGTCAGTGGACACTGTTTATTGCTCCATGCATGCAGGGAGGGTCCCTGGCCATGTACATGTATCACAGATTAGAAACACATGTGTGCATACATGTCATGTGCTTGCTTTACTACTGAAGGATTTTGCAGGATTCAGGTTATGTGTAAGCAAATAGGCCTAGGGAGTTCCTAAGGGTTAACATTGTCCATTTTCCCACTTCCTAACAGATTGCCATTATGTCGGTGACTATAGCTCCAATTCGTGCCATTCTAGCCATACTCTTTCTCTTCGTTGATTGGATATTCTGTAGCCTTATTGTGTTGGGTCAAACAACGGATGATGGAGATCGAAAACCATTCACAGGCTGGCGAAGGTGAGTATATTACAGGGTAAGGCTGTGTGTTTTCGGTTATTTTGGGAACCGGATACCCGAAATTGGAAATCTTTGGATACCCGGGTACCCTTAAACAATTTTGTAAAAACACCTAACTACTCCCGAATGTATAAAATAACCAATATGAACACAAGTTTCTCTTGTTTTATTAGAGTCATAATAAATGTGGATTATTGTAATATATTTCCCGCCTCTATATTAATGAAACCATTCGTTTTGTGAAACACACCAAGGTGTAGTGCATCCACCATTCAAAACCATTTGAATGATTTATACGCCACTGTGTAGTACATTCACCATTTGAAACCATTTGGCTATGGAAACACACCAAGGTGTAGTGTATCCACCATTCAAAAACCATTTGAATGGATTTGAATGGTAGTAAAGCTTGCTACCAACACTTTTCAAATGGTATCACCATGTGTGTACAAAACCAATGGCCATTTTGGTAAGTGGAAATTTTGAGTGTCTTTGATTGTTAAACCTATAGGAGGGTTAAAAACGACTTGTATAGCATCCCCATTCCCCACATAAAAAAAACAAATCAGAGGCTTTTATTTTGTGTGGCTTAACCCTAACCATGCTAAATGCAACAGGATGCAACAGTTGTAAAATTCTGATGGACGTTGTTGCATTCAGCAGCCAGTACTGATGACTCAATCTGTTGTGTCTTGTTGCATTCAGCACTGGACTGTGTTTGTATAACAAATAGTCTGTGTTGCGTCTTGTTGCATTTAGCATTGTTTAACATGTGAATAAAGAAGGAAATAAAGAAAGTTTCTTTTGATGTAAACAGCAGAAAAGAAAAAAACATGTAAATAAAGAAAGAAACAAAGAAAGATACTTTTATGTAAATAAAGAAAACAGAAAGAAGCAAAGAAAAACAGAAAACATAAAATTAACAAGCATGTAAATAAAGGGAAAAGACAATGATGATTACCATAGCAGAGAAGCACAAGGCTTGTGCAGCTAAATAATCCCTTTGTTGTATGTTGTTGCAGACAGCACTGTGCTTGAAAAACCACAACCCTTCACTGCTAGGTGCAACAAGATCCACATATGGATTTTGTTGCACCTGGATTTTGTTGCACTTAGCAGGCCTTGATCATTGACCACTATTGCATGTTGATGCATTCAGCAGGGTGGTAAGAAAGTTACCCTAGCATGGTTAGGGTTAAATGTTCAGTAAAAATTTTCAAAAGTTGTTTACGGGTAATTGCAACCCGGAAAATGGAAGCGGATAATGACAGTTTCGGTCAGGTAGCCGGGTACAGGGACACAGCCTTATTAACCCTCCTACTACTACAAGGGTCAAAATCAACCAAAATGTTGATATACTTGCCAAGGTATATCTAGTGCACTTAAAAGTCGAACACTGTCAAACCTTGTGTGTAGTAAGTAAATTTACAGGTCAAAATGAGTCGACTGTTTTTGACTGGTAAAAGCATTGTCTTGTATTGTTCAGGATGGTCAAAATGACAGTAAAAACCAGTCAAAGATGCCCCTGTGTACACATTTGGGTCAACAGTCAAAACAGGCAGTTGACTGATTTTGACCTCTACAGTGCGTATCAAAAAAAAGGTAATCCGAATTCAGGGGGTTAATATGCCAAGGTTATTTAGTTTGACAATTTACATGTAGTGTACCAAATAAGAGGAACTCCTCAGCTTTCCATTGATACCTTTATTGACCCATTGCTGTCACACATGACCGAGTACATTGTTATTGAAAATGACAAATTCAAATCGCATTTTTGCAAGTTTGGGTAATCAGTGCAAGGCAGGATAATTAGTGAAAGTCAGTATGATAAACCAGATTTTCTTTAGGAATGACTGGACATTATTCAAGAAGAATCTCTTCTAACATTGCCCTTTTATGCACCCACACCTTCAACATGTCCACCTCCCCTTTCGACACAAAGCTGACAGCGATGGAGCATGTCTTGCACTGCTCGTCTCACCATAGCTGGATTATTGCGTAAAGCATCCACTTCATTTCGAATACGGCCCTGCAATTCATCAAGATCACGGGGAGGAGTTGCAAACACCTTGTTCTTCAAATGTCCCCAAAGGAAATAGTCACATGGTGTGAGGTCAGGTGATCTTGGTGGCCATTCCACCTCATGGTTGACGGCGATGACTCGCTCGCCAAAGAGTTCCCTCAGACGATCTCGACAGCGATAAGGCGATGTGCTGGGCGCCATCTTGGGCCCACCAGAGTTGTCTGAAGACCCCACGAACCTGTCGCTCAAAGTGTTCCTGCAGCTGCGGTAAACGTTATCATTGAGCATCTGCAGATACATGTTACCATTGACATTCCTTTGAAAGAAAACGGTCCGATCAGCTGACCACTTCCACAAAGTCCTAACCAAACAGTCCACTTTTGTCGACTCATGTTAACCTCAAAATTGAATTCTGGGGTGTCTTGCTGGTGCATATTCAAGAACATTATGCGTATTGACCTTGCCGTTCATGGAGAAAGCAGCTTGCCGCCGATTACGAGATTCCGCAGAAAATTGACATCTCTCGGCACGGCTATCAACCATCTGGCAAACGCCAGCCTTCTAGCAAAATCTCCTGGCGTAAGTTGATGTCGGATGTGAATCCGATATGGATGCTGGTGGAGGTCCAATCTCGTGATTCTGTTGAATGTCGCAGGCAATCTCAGCCCATTTCGCCTTGCGCTGGTGTCCCTAGGATGCTCCAAAAGTTGCTGCCTTACTGCTGCAATGTTCCCTTCTGATCGCCCGGTCGCCTCCTGCCAGAATTCCCCTTGTTGCGGTTGAGGCTAGTGCCATACTCTTGATATTTTCTAACATTCGCCCAGATGGTTTTGGCTGCTGGGGCTCCGTTCTGGGAAACGTTCCTGAAAGCATCGCGAGTTTGCTGCAAACTGTGAGTTTGGTGAAATGTTGTAATCACGAAAACTCGCTGTTCAGTCGTTAGTTGTACCATCTTTCCAACTACCTGTCCCTAAACCCAGGCCCTTCTTAAATACCCAACTTGAAGAAAAGGATGTCGTAACAGACGATTACCGCACCAGCTTAAAAATCTTACATAATCATCTAGGCAGTCAAGTAATGCGTCCATTTCAGACTGCCTTGAACTGATTACCCAAACTTGCAAAAATGCGATTTGAATTTGCCATTTTCAATAACAATGTACTCGGCCATGTGTGACAGCAATGGATCGATACAGGTATCAATGGAAAGCTGAGGAGTTCCTCTTCTTTGGTACACTACATGTAAATTGTCAAACTAAATAACCTTGGCATATTAACGCCCTGAATTCGGATTACCTTTTTTTTGATACGCACTGTATAACAGCTTCCCACTAAAGTGCAGCAATAGTAGGAGGGTTAATACAGGGAAGGTACAACATTGGTTAATGTTGGCAAAACTGCTTCTACGACACAGTATGAGTACAGCTTACTTTCTTTGAATCAAGATAAAAACTACAAGGAATGTTACAACATAGGTATTTGGTTACATACATGTACTCTCATTTCAACTCTTTAGTTTTCAGGAATATCAAAAAAAATCTGTGAAAACTTTTTTTTATGTTATTATGTTTTACAAAATGTTGCTGTTATTAACCCTCCTACTGTTTGACCATTTGAAACCATTCAAAATTTCCACTTACCAAAATGCCCATTGGTTTTGTACACACATGGTGATACCATTTGAACAGTGTTGGTAGCAAGCTTTACTACCATTCAAATCCATTCAAATCCATTCAAATGCATAGAGGGTCCATTGATTCACCACTTAGAAGTATCCAAACAAGGTTTTGTATTAGCTGTACTACCATTTGGAAAGATCCAAACAAGGTTTTGTATTAGCTGACCTACCATTCAAAACCATTTGGGGGAATCAATACTGTACACAGTTATTTCACCATTCAAAACCACAAAAGCGAATGGTTTCAAATGGTGGATCAACTTGTATGAAAAAGGTACCAGAAGTAGGAGGGTTAAAGGAACAGTATTGTCATGATCAACAGGACATGGAATCGGAGTGCTTGTTTTAGATTAACTCAGTGACTGAAAATAATTTCCCATATATGATACTAGGTCATTATTACTGTAGCTGCTGCATAAATAAGCCAGTAATTTGCAGTCACTGTGTTCATCAATCGACTAGAACATCGATTCCATGCCCTGTTGAAAGTCTGCTCTGATCGAGACGATACTGCCCCTTCAAATAAAACAATTCCTATTTTCTCAAAGATGAAAGCACTTCAGACAGAGTCATTTCTCAGGATGATTGGATCTGTGTATCAGTTTTATACCCATTAAGTTTTTAGATAATAATCTGTCAAGTTGATAATCTGGTAATTACCAGTGGTACTATGAATAACCTCCTAGGGATATTGGCTAGAAACCACCCCAAATCCTCCAAAAATCTATCGACATGCAGTAAAAGAGGTACCCTAATTGTTGGACTTTGATGATAGCAAATGCAAAGCATCCACAGCTTGGCTATGTACACACAGTCCTGGATCCAACAAAAGCAACCGGTGGAGTTACCATACAGCAACTTTTGTGCAGAAAGTTATGAGGAATTGAACCAGTTATAAAAAGGGTATAGAATTGAACCAGATTTAAAAAAAAGGTATAGAATTGAACCAGTTATAAAGAGTATAGAATTGAACCAGTTATAAAAAGGGTATAGAATTGAACCAGTTATAAAAAGGGTATAGAATTGAACCAGTTATGAAGAGTATAGAATTGAACCAGTTATAAAAAGAGTATAGAATTGAACCAGTTATAAAAAGGGTATAGAATTGAACCAGTTATAAAAGAGTATAGAATTGAACCAGTTATAAAAAGGGTATAGAATTGAACCAGTTATAAAAAGGTATAGAATTGAACCAGTTATAAAAAGGGTATAGAATTGAACCAGTTATAAAGAGAGTATAGAATTGAACCAGTTATAAAAAGGGTATAGAATTGAACCAGTTATAAAAAGGGTATAGAATTGAACCAGTTATAAAGAGTATAGAATTGAACCAGTTATAAAGAGTACAGAATTGAACCAGTTATAAAAAGGGTATAGAATTGAACCAGTTATAAAGAGTATAGAATTGAACCAGTTATAAAAAGAGTATAGAATTGAACCAGTTATAAAAAGAGTATAGAATTGAACCAGTTATAAAAAGAGTATAGAATTGAACCAGTTATAAAAGAGTATAGAATTGAACCAGTTATAAAAGAGTATAGAATTGAACCAGTTATAAAAGAGTATAGAATTGAACCAGTTATAAAAGAGTATAGAATTGAACCAGTTATAAAAGAGTATAGAATTGAACCAGTTATAAAAAGGGTATAGAATTGAACCAGTTATAAAGAGTATAGAATTGAACCAGTTATAAAGAGTATAGAATTGAACCAGTTATAAAGAGTATAGAATTGAACCAGTTATAAAAAGGGTATAGAATTGAACCAGTTATAAAGAGTATAGAATTGAACCAGTTATAAAAAGAGTATAGAATTGAACCAGTTATAAAGAGTATAGAATTGAACCAGTTATAAAAAGAGTATAGAATTGAACCAGTTATAAAAAGAGTATAGAATTGAACCAGTTATAAAAAGAGTATAGAATTGAACCAGTTATAAAAGAGTATAGAATTGAACCAGTTATAAAAGAGTATAGAATTGAACCAGTTATAAAAGAGTATAGAATTGAACCAGTTATAAAAGAGTATAGAATTGAACCAGTTATAAAAGAGTATAGAATTGAACCAGTTATAAAAAGGGTATAGAATTGAACCAGTTATAAAGAGTATAGAATTGAACCAGTTATAAAGAGTATAGAATTGAACCAGTTATAAAGAGTATAGAATTGAACCAGTTATAAAAAGGGTATAGAATTGAACCAGTTATAAAGAGTATAGAATTGAACCAGTTATAAAAAGAGTATAGAATTGAACCAGTTATAAAGAGTATAGAATTGAACCAGTTATAAAAAGAGTATAGAATTGAACCAGTTATAAAGAGTATAGAATTGAACCAGTTATAAAGAGTATAGAATTGAACCAGTTATAAAAAGGGTATAGAATTGAACCAGTTATAAAGAGTATAGAATTGAACCAGTTATAAAAAGAGTATAGAATTGAACCAGTTATAAAAAGAGTATAGAATTGAACCAGTTATAAAGAGTATAGAATTGAACCAGTTATAAAAAGGTATAGAATTGAACCAGTTATAAAGAGTATAGAATTCAACCAGTTATAAAAACAGTATAGAATTCAACCAGTTATAAAGAGTATAGAATTGAACCAGTTATAAAAAGGTATAGAATTGAACCAGTTATAAAAAGGTATAGAATTGAACCAGTTATAAAAAGGGTATAGAATTGAACCAGTTATAAAAGAGTATAGAATTGAACCAGTTATAAAAAGGGTATAGAATTGAACCAGTTATAAAAAGGTATAGAATTGAACCAGTTATAAAAAGAGTATAGAATTGAACCAGTTATAAAAAGAGTATAGAATTGAACCAGTTATAAAAAGGGTATATAATTGAACCAGTTATAAAGAGAGTATAGAATTGAACCAGTTATAAAAAGGGTATAGAATTGAACCAGTTATAAAAAGGGTATAGAATTGAACCAGTTATAAAGAGTATAGAATTGAACCAGTTATAAAAAGGGTATAGAATTGAACCAGTTATAAAGAGAGTATAGAATTGAACCAGTTATAAAAAGGTATAGAATTGAACCAGTTATAAAAAGAGTATAGAATTGAACCAGTTATAAAAAGAGTATAGAATTGAAGCAGTTATAAAAAGAGTATAGAATTGAAGCAGTTATAAGAGTATAGAATTGAAGCAGTTATAAAAGAGTATAGAATTGAACCAGTTATAAAAAGGGTATAGAATTGAACCAGTTATAAAGAGTATAGAATTGAACCAGTTATAAAAAGAGTATAGAATTGAACCAGTTATAAAGAGTATAGAATTGAACCAGTTATAAAAGAGTATAGAATTGAACCAGTTATAAAAAGGGTATAGAATTGAACCAGTTATAAAAAGGGTATAGAATTGAACCAGTTATAAAGAGTATAGAATTGAACCAGTTATAAAAAGGGTATAGAATTGAACCAGTTATAAAAAGGGTATAGAATTGAACCAGTTATAAAGAGTATAGAATTGAACCAGTTATAAAAAGGGTATAGAATTGAACCAGTTATAAAAAGGGTATAGAATTGAACCAGTTATAAAAGAGTATAGAATTGAACCAGTTATAAAGAGTATAGAATTGAACCAGTTATAAAAGGGTATAGAATTGAACCAGTTATAAAAAGGGTATAGAATTGAACCAGTTATAAAAAGAGTATAGAATTGAACCAGTTATAAAGAGTATAGAATTGAACCAGTTATAAAAGGGTATAGAATTGAACCAGTTATAAAGAGTACAGAATTGAACCAGTTATAAAGAGTACAGAATTGAACCAGTTATAAAAAGAGTATAGAATTGAACCAGTTATAAAGAGTATAGAATTGAACCAGTTATAAAAGGGTATAGAATTGAACCAGTTATAAAAAGGTATAGAATTGAACCAGTTATAAAAAGGTATAGAATTGAACCAGTTATAAAAAGAGTATAGAATTGAACCAGTTATAAAAATAGTGAAGAGTGTAGAATTGAACCAGCTATAAAAAGAGTGTAGAAGTTGTTTTTTGTCACTGTGACTGGCTGCCATTAGTGTACAATGTAGAATACAAGTTTGTTTTGATTGTCGTCCATTCGTTGTTTATTCTGAGGTATGGACTGAATGTGAACTTTTACTTTAAAATTTTACATAAATAAAGAATTAGCCATTGCAAACTGCTTACCAACCTAAAGGACCTACAAATGCAAAATAATGGTTATTGTCCTTACATGTACATGTACATTTCGAACCTGCTAGGTTGTCATAGTGATTTCAAAGGCAAACCCCTAACTGCTTTTTTCCTTTGAGAAAGAACCTGCTAGGTTCGATAACATAATAAGGCTAATATTAATAACCATTATTTTGCACTGAAATTTTACAGTTCAAATTAGAACATGGAGACACCTATCGCAAGACCCTGATTGGCATAGTGATTTCAGCAATGTTTTTATTTTTGTTTTGAAGGTCATCCATCACAAGGCCAATAAAGGCCACTCACAATGCTGATTGGTTAATGTCTAGTACCCTGACAACCACTCACCACATCACACACCTTCCTAGTAAATGTACCAACTGTGTATCATCTTATACATGGGTCAAAGTGCACACTTACCCGAGGCTAGTGGTTTTAGCAGCGGGACTACTAGCTGCTAGGGTTTGGGTAGTCCGATAGGCTAGCGATAAAACGAAATACAGGTAAACAATTAAACTAAACATGTATACAAGTGCAAAATACAGATTCCACGTTTTCACCTTTTTCAGGACTCAAAAAATGAGAAAGACTAGTAAAATTTTGACATAACTACATGTAGTCCTGTGGGCTACCATAACATTCATGTTAACCCTCCTACAATCAGTGCAATTTTTGAAACAACCCATTCAGGCCACTCCAAGCCATTAGCTGTTGCCATTGGCCTCCTATGGTTACCCTTCTGTGCACTGTCACACCACTGAAATTGCAGGGTAAAGTGGTCTCCCACCGATACATTCCAGGCCATACTAATATGTTCAAACATTTACAGTGGCCTTGGGTGACACACAGTTGATTGTGTAAGATTACTTGGAAAGGACAGCAGGCTTGTACATGTACATGTATGTACTGAAGGTTGCTAAAGAACAGAATTTAGTGGATCGGGAGTAGCCTCCATGTGTAGGAGGGTTATTAATTAATTTTGACCCCTGTTACAGGTATGTATTATATCCAAGATTTTTGGATATTCTTGTAGTCTAATAGTTATACCAGGGTAAGAAAGTTGTGTGGTCGATCAGTATGGGTACAAGGTTACATTGTGTGGATTTGATCTTACTGATTTCTTAAAATCGGTGTATATACATGTATCAGGGGTGTAATTTGTACGGATTTTTCTGGACATCCAGATTTTTACAAATCACAATGTTGTGATCCTCCGGATTTTAAAGATTTAAGCAATTAAAGGAAAGCAAAGCAAACGCTCAGAACTATAGATTTCACCCCAGCGCTGTTCACAACAGCGGCCCCGATACCCCTAGCAAAATTTACGTGGATTTTTTCAAAACTGCCCAATCATACCCCTGATGTATTTGTACATTATATGTACGTATGTACATGGGTTATTCCATGTCACATCACACACTTTCCGAGGTCACTCTCACAGATTTTTTTTTTTTACTTTCTAGGTTTGTTTGGTTGTATGAGAAAACTCCAAAACTGAAATTTGAGCGTTTTTGGTCATGTGGTTTGTGGGTTGTACATGTATTGTTACAAATATTTATGGGAATGCAGTAGTATGTAGTGTTATTAGGGCTGTGTGTTTTCAGATATTTTTGGATCCGGATACCCGAAATCAGGAAACTTCGGATACCCGTTTTCATTTTTGTTAAAAACGTGCCTCCGGTGGTGTACAAATACATGTACTGTAAATGGTAACAAATTGACTTTTATAATACAGAGGATACCATACTATCGATCTTTTCTTTATTGGAGTGTAATCTCTTGAATTTAAAGATAATTGTCTGTACAAGTGCATTGTTCAAGAGTCAAAGATTTCTGTTTGCACCTGTGCCGGGTATCCGGATACCCAGATACCCGGCACAGCCCTAAGTGTTATGATGCAGATAACAAATATGCATGCACATACCTTTTGTTGTTTGTAAGTAGTTGTTTCCTTTGTAGCAGTTACTTAAAATAGTACACATATATCCTTTTAATATTAGACAACATCCTGTGACTGTACATACATGTACATTAGCCCTAACCTTCCCAAATCCTCCCAAATCCTCTTTGCCAAAGTGAATGATTTTGGAGGATTGAGGTTACATGCTCTTTGCTAAAGTGAAGGATTTTGGAGGATTGAGGTTATTAGGCATACTTGCCTTTCCATGGTACTTATAAATGGCCTATACTTCTTGCCAGGTAGTAATTTTGCCCCATTTGAAGAGGTAAAAGTGCCAGTTTCCAACTGTACTGAATTTTTCCAAAAAAGTGCCCCTTGGAGGATTTTGATGGATTTGGGGTGGTTAGGGTAAAAACTTCCTAAAACTTCCTTTGTGTAACAAGCATGGAATGTTATTATTGAAGAGGCCTTTCCATGGTACATGTACATGTACATCCATGTTTGTCGTAGTGATTGCAAGGTCAGTGCTTGGGTCAGTGGACACTGGTACTTGTGACTGGTACTCTCGCCAACTCATACCCTTTCCAACTCAATGCCAGTAACTTTGGCACTTTGTAATTTACTCCGTACCTGCTCAAACATAAAATTGGCAACTGACAAACTCGGCACTGAGCTCATTCACCTGTGACACAAACATGCCCTTACATCAACGTTTGTTTGGTTGGGTTGACAGCAATGAAAGTCCTCACTGTTTTGAATATGTATACGGTATCCTTGAAATTTGACCCAAATCCTACAAAATCCTCTTTGCTAAAGTGAAGCATTTTGAAGGATTGAGGTTACATGCTACATGCTCTTTGCTAATGTGAAGGATTTTGGAGGATCGAGGTTATTAGGCATACTTGCCTTTCCATTGTACATGTACATCCATGTTTGTTGTAGTGATTGCAAGGTCAGTGCTTGGGTCAGTGGACACTGTTTATTGCTCCATGCATGCAGGGAGGGTCCCTGGCCATGTACATGTATCACAGATTAGAAACACATGTGTGCATACATGTTATGTGCTTGCTTTACTTCTGAAGGATTTTGGAGGATTCAGGTTATGTGTAAGCAAATGGGCCTAGGGAGTTAGGGTTAGTCAAGACTTTCATCATCCTAGTGCAGTTCATACTGCAAAATGCAAATAATCACAGTTTTACATTAACCCTAACCCCCTAGGAATTCTGGCTAGGAACCTTCCTGAACCCTAAACCCCTATAGGTATTCTGGCTAGGAACCTTAATTAACCCTAACCCCCTAGGTATTCTGGCTAAGACCCTTCCTGAATCCTCCAAAAATCCATCAAGGTGCACTTTTAGAAACATGCCCTTATCTTCAAAATGCACCATGGATTTTCATTGATCTTTCATATTCAGCACTTACATGTATGGCCTGTACTTCTTGCCAGGTAGTAATTTTGCCCCATTTGAAGAGGTGAAAGTGCCAGTTTCCAACTGTACTGAATTTTTCCAAAAAAGTGCCCCTTGGAAGATTTTGATGGATTTGGGGTGGTTAGGGTAAAAACTTCCTAAAACTTCCTAAAACTTCCTTTGTGTAACAAGCATGAAATGTTATTATTGAAGAGGCAAGGCAATGATGAAGGGCACTACTTGGAAAATGGTTTTAAGAATTTGGGATAAAATTTAAATCCTAATTTGTATGGTGTGTTTTAAAACAGAAAGGTGTGAAGTTGACAATGGATTCAAGCATTCAATTAAATATTACTGTCTCGGGTGCTATCACAGAAAAACATGTAAAATAATTTCCCAACTGAATTATTATCTTCATGAGATGAAAATTCCACTTAAAAGGGACAGTATCGTCACGATCAGACTTTCAACAGGGAATCGGTGGCCTAGTTTAAGATTAACACAGTGACTGAAATTACTGGCTCATCTATGCAGCAGCAACGGCAATATTACCTTATAATGGGGTGTATTATTTTCAGTCACTGAGTTATTCCAAAACTGGCACTCCAATTCCATGCCCTGTTGATCGTGATGATATTGTCCCTTTAAGAATGCCTGCATAACAAAACCGTAAACACCAAGTAAGTTTTATGTAAACTGTGATAATTTATTTCATTGGATGTAGTGGCTTTATCATATATACATTGTACATGTATGTAAAAAATAGATAACAGTTATTGACACACTTCTTCTATAGTAGTGATTATTATCAATTTGACGAGATTAATACAATGTATGTTGAACAGTTAATATTTACATGTGACGCTGATAGACCATCACATGTATGACTAATGTCTATTAAATTATACCCCATGTACAATAGATCTATCACCAATTACTAGACAGTAGATAAGTATGTAAAGTTGATAGTGGAATCCAGAATCCCTTGAAATACATTGTAGTTATATCATTTTAGCCCTCCTACTACACACTACATGTACAAGGGTCAAAATCAGTCAAAATGTTGATATACTTGCCAAGGTATATCTAGTGCACTTAAAAGTCAAAAACTGTCAAACCTTACGTGTAGTAAGTACGTTTACAGGTCAAAATGAGTCGACCGTTTTTGACTGGTAAAAGCATTGTCTGGTATTGTTCAGGGTGGTCAAAATGACAGTAAAAACCAGTGAAAAATGCCCCTGTGTTGCACACATTTGGGTCAACAGTCAAAGCAGGCAGTTGACTGGTTTCTACAGCAACTTCCCACTAAAGTGCAGCAAATAGTAGGAGGGTTAGTACAATTAATCAAATTATTTTGCAAATGAATTGTCATCTTCCGGGGGACATATAGATTCTATGTTGGAATGAAAATGCAAAATCTGAATGCATTTTCGCTATTTTCTTGGTTATATGACAATGCAAGTAAATGAAACTGAAACAAGTATTGATGCATTGAAAGACATTTTACCAAAGAGAAAACTGGCTATAGAGATGTGAATAGGGGGGTTACTGTTTTTACAATGGGTGGGGAGGCTCATTGCAAACACAATTTAAAGATATAACAATTGAGTCTTTGCATGGTGGCCGTTTGCGGTAACGTGTTTATCTCTGAAAAGAACCATGTCGCACAACTCGTATCTCAACTGTCGCTAAGTGAGAATGGTTCAAGGGAGAACCAATGTCGGGCAACTCGTTTTTCTCTACTGTCGCTAAGTGAGAAATATGGTTCAGGGAGAACCATGGGGACTTTATGAGTTATTCTCCAAAGCATCAGCAATATTGTCTGTTGATTGCCCCTTTTGCTATTAAGTGGACACCCTGTTTCATTTGTGAAACTCATGCAAAAGTTATGGGACACAACATAGCAAAATGCTACACAGTATTGACAATTTGCATATCAATATTCAAGATTTGCTATTAAAAAATTTAAAAATGTACGTACAACTAAAAATATTGCTTTGCAAAATGTCTGAATGAATTAAATTTGTCCTTAATTATTATTAATTAACTATTAAAGTTCCCTTCTATGACTGCAAGGGTAAAAATCAGTCACAATGTGTATACTTGCCAAGATGTATATCTTCTTCTTCATCTTTCGGCTGCTCCCTTGTTGTTAGGAGTCGCCACAGTGGATCATCTGTTTCCATCTCTTCCTGTCCTCTGCATCTTCATCTGTTGCACCAACCACCTGCATGTCCTCCCTCACCACATCCATAAACCTCCTCTTTGGCATTCCTCTTTTCCTCTTGCCTGGCAACTCCATCTTTAGCATCCTTTTCCTGACATACCCATCATCTCTCCTCTGCACATGTCCAAACCATCTCAATCTCGCCTCTCTCACTTTGTCTCCAAACCGTCTAACGTGAGCTGTCCCTCTAATATATTCATTACTAATCCTGTCCATCCTCGTTACTCCCAACGAAAACCTTAGCATCTTCAGCTCTGCCACCTCCAACTTCGCCTCCTGTTTTTTTGTCAGTGCCACCGCCTCCAAACCATACAACATAGCTGGTCTCACTACCGTCTTGCAAACCTTCCCTTTCACTCTTACTGATACCCTTCTGTCACAAATCACTCATGACACTCTTCTCCACCCACTCCACCCTGCCTGCACTCTCTTCTTCACCTCTCTTCCACACTCTCCGTTACTTTGAACAGTTGACCCCAAGTATTTAAACTCATCCACCTTTGCCACCTCTACTCCTTGCATCCTCACTATTCCACTGCCCTCCCTCTCATTCATGCACATGTATTCCGTTTTGCTTCTACTGACTTTCATTCCTCTTCTCTGCAGTGCATACCTCCACCTCTCCAAGCTGTCCTCAACTTGCTCCCTACTCTGACTGCAGATCATAATGTCATCCGCGAACATCATAGTCCACGGAGACTCCTTCCTGATCTCGTTCGTCAACCTGTCCATCACCATTGCAAACAAGAAAGGGCTCAGAGCCGATCCTTGATGTAATCCCACCTCCACCTTAAACCCATCCGTCACTCCTACCGCACACCTCACCACTGTCACACTGCCCTCATACATATCCTGCACCACTCTTATATACTTCTCTGCTACTCCCGACTTTCTCATATAATGCCACACCTCTCTCGGCACCCTGTCATATGCTTTCTCCAAATCCACAAAGACACAATGCAACTCCTTCTGACCTTCTTTATACTTCTTCATCAACATTCTCAAAGCAAACATCGCATCTGTAGTGCTCTTTCATGGCATGAAACTATACTGCTGCTCATTAAACATCACCTCTCCTCTTAACCTAGCTTCCACTACTCTTTCCCATAGCTTCATGCTGTGGCTGATCAACTTTATACCTCTGTAGTTACTGCAGCTCTGCACATCACCCTTATTCTTGAAAATCGGTACCAGTACACTTCTTCTCCACTCAGGAATCCTCTCACTTTCCAAGATTGTATTAAACAATCTAGTTAAAAACTCCACTGCCATCTCTCCTAAACATCTCCATGCCTCCACAGGTATGTCATCTGGGCCAACCGCCTTTCCACTCTTCATCCTCTTCATAGTTGCCCTCACTTCATCCTTGCTAATCCTCCGCACTTCCAAGGTATATCTAGTGCACTTAAAAGTAGAACGCTGTCAAACCTTATGTGTAGTAAGTACATTTGCAGGTCAAAATGAGTCGACTATTTTTGACTGGTAAAAGCATTGTCTGGTGTTGTTCAGGGTGGTCAAAATGACAGTAAAAACCAGTCAAAAATGCCCCTGTGTGCACAGTTGGTTCAACAGTCAAAAACAGGCTCTTGACTTGCCACAGAAGATCAGCTATTGTGGGAGGTTTTAAAGGTTTGCCGAAACATGTAAATCTTCTTGGGGTAGATTTATTAATTAATTGGATATTTGAAACTCCTCTTTTAAGTATTTTGTTTCTCCAAAAAAAAATTTCAGTTGGAGAAAATGGTGATTCTTTGTTGTTGTTTTTCATCACCCTAAAAAAAAAGCAATTACTGTGCATGTCATCGGTAGTACATTTTGCCTCTCTGTTTCAATTCACTGATCGTTCTGCCGATGACGTCATATCAAAACAATTATTGTGGTCCATGTCTGTGAGGTTTATCAGAGACTTTTCTAACCAGCACCACTCGTCGTGTAGTACAAACATTTTAAATGACATTTGACCCCGATGTAAGTAAGGTTGTGCTGTGTAATCCAAATGTCATTACCCGGTTCCATTTTTCGGTTCCAATTACCCGTTAACGACTTTTTAAAATTCCGACTGAACATTTTAAGCCACACAAAATAATGGAAGACTCTGATTTTTTGCTAACAAAATGAAGAAAACTTGGATGAATATACATGATTTTGTACTTTCGTTAAATCACACTGTATTTAGCAATGCAGATAGTATCATGTGATAGCATGATATATCACCGGCCCACTTATACTTATGCTGTGACGAAAACGTGTCACCGTCCCCATTACTGGTGACTGGTAGTTGAATCCAGGTGCTCCTGTGATGCACTCAAGCAGGACATTTCTGGATTACCAATTCTACATGTATACCTTATGGTTAACGACTTTTTAAAATTCCGACTGAACATTTTAAGCCACACAAAATAATGGAAGACTCTGATTTTTTGCTAACAAAATGAAGAAAACTTGGATGAATGCTTTAGAAGTAACATTTGCCGACAACCTTTCACATATACTTGCCAGCTTTTGTTTTGGGAGTATTTATGCTTTTAAAAAAATTGTTTATACGGTTACCTGGATATCCAAAGATTTAAACTTTCGGGTATCCGGTTCCTGAAATAACCACAAACAGCCCTAGATGTAAGAAAAACACTGCTGACGCGTGTACACACAATCATCGATGGCTTGACTGTCGGATTCTCTGAGTGTCAATATCAATGGATTAATGTGAGTCGGTAAAGAAATGTGATTGTTGCATGAAGGTGTATACTCTCTGCATGTTCACGTAGCGCAGACTATACGATTTTATCGCCAGAAAGCTATTACCTACACACAGTGTAGGTAACCTAGTCAACGGCATAGTACTCCAAGAGCAATGGACATGGGCCATTCATTACGTTGTATTCTTCATACTGACGTGTAAAGTCTCAACAGAAGCAGTGCATCCTGGGTGAGGAATACCAGCGTGCGCTTAAAGTGCATCTAGCTTGCTTCCTGTTTAGTTCCGGAACTTGAAAGCTGCGTGGAGCGCTTCTTCTGTGATCCAATTCAGCTACCAGCCACCAGTAATAAGCAGGGAAGGTAATATGTTTTGGTCACAGTACGAGTGGATTGGTGATACATTGTACCGTACATGTATATCACACCGTCACATGATCAGCATCGCTTAATAGCACACACATGGGGGCAGCCATGTTGTAAAGTGCCACCGGCTGGTCAAGTCGTTCAGGCTATCATCGCTATTAACAGGCCTGTGATTTCTCAGGATGTTTTTCTTTTTACAAATCCCCCTTTGCCTCAAAACTTTTTTGAAATAAGAGAAGTAGCCACCAAGGAAAGAAAGAAGTAGCCTGTATTGTGTCCAAACCTCTAGTTTTGTGGGGATGTGGAGAGTCTGTAAATCCTCCAAAATTAAACATTCAGGAGTTTCAGGGGGCTTTGTCCTGGGAGACCCAGGCCCATCACCCATTTTACAGGATTTTGTACTTTGGTCAAATCACACTGTATTTAGCAATGCAGATAGTATCATGTGATAGCATGATATATCACCGGCCCACTTATATTTATACTGTGACGAAAACAAACGTGTCACCGTCCCCATTACTGGTGACTGGTAGTTGAATCCAGGTGCTCCTGTGATGCACTCAAGCAGGACAATTGCACCATTTTGTTATTTCTGAATTACCAATTCTACGTGTATACCTTACCTCTAATTTTCATTATTTTAGAATTGACATTAAATTTGACCTCATAGTATAAAGTAAAATCAGAAGTCTATTACCTACATGAAGTGAGCAAGCCTGCTGTAATCACTACCACTGCATTGTACTCCAAATGCACGCACGCACAACGGGCTTGGTTACGAGTTCTGCTCCTCTGCCCAGCCTGCTGTGGAGCATCATGGGATAGCTGATTGATGCCTGAAGCTAGTTCCTAGGTTGTAGATGCATTCTTAAACTAGACGTAGGTGAACCATCAGCTGTGGAGAGAAGGCGCTAACCGCTAAGGTGCGCGCGCAAGATACAGTACTCTCACACGCCGGGTAAGTCTCCCAGACTGCATTGCTTCGACCTTGTGCGTCAGTTTGTGGAACAAAACGTCATGAATGGCCCAAATCCATTGTTCTTGGAGTACTATGCCGTGGTCTAGGTCAGTACATGAGTGGCACACTTCATGTAGGTCGCAGACTTCTGGTACTACATTGTATGCCGTGGACTAGGTTAGTACACCAGTGGCACACTTCATGTAGGTAGCAGACTTCTGGTACTATGCCGTGGACTAGGTTAGTACACGAGTGGCACACTTCATGTACACGTAGCTACATGTATAAGACTTCTGGTAAAATACATTTTGTATAATAAAGCGAATCTCACTACAAGCGATATTGTTTGTTTGTTTTTTGTTGTTCTTCTCTCTACTTCACCACAGCTTGTTACGCAGATTCCCCGTCGGTTTTGCATACCGGGCAATGTTTTTTGTGATGGGGTTCCACCGCGTGGACATACGTGGCAGGTTAGCCTCCCCCAAGGAGGCCCCCATAGTGGTGGCCGCTTGCCACACCACGATCTTTGACGGGCTGATCTTCTACACCATGGGTTACCCGACCGTGATCGCTAAATTGGGGATGAGGGATTATCCTCTGCTTGCACGTAGGTTATGATGCCCATTGGGTCACTATGCCGGTAGCATTTATATCTTGGTGCTGTATCCTTGGTGTTGCATGTGTTTTTTCTTCCTCATCTTATTTGTTGTACAATGGCAGATCCAGGGGGTTGAGGGGAGAGGGAAAGGGGAGCCTGTGCCCCCTTTGCCCCCATGTATGTAAAAAAAATGGTGCAGTGAAACAAATTTTTTTTTTTTGGATCTTGGGTTTTTTGTTTTTTGTTTTTTTGTTTTTTCAACCAGTGAAATACATGATACATGTATACGCAGTTATTGCAACCAGACCAAATTTCCCATTACACACAAAGTATGGTGGCTAAAAAAAACCGTTCATACCCCTACATGCATGTGATAAAGTCACAGCACGGCAGAATTCCAGTTGATCCAGCATATTTGGCTGCAATTTTGGCTGACATCGTTTCATAGCCAAAAAAAAAGAAAAGAAAATGGAAAATGTCGATGCACTGTTCTGAGGCGACACGCGCAGAGACGAGAAACCAAAGAGGTTTTTTTTTTGCCTTATCATACAATTTTGTTTGTGCCCCTTATTTTTGGCAGTTTCTCCCCCTCCTACCATTTATAAGACCCTGGATCCATGCCTGTCAGTGGCGTAAACTATGGGGGGCCACGGGGGGCATGTGCTTCCCCCAGCCGAGGTCCGTGCCCCCCCCCCCCCCGTTCAGAATATTGAAAAAATAGGTCCCTATTTGAGACTGCAGTATTGACATGCCCCCCCCTAGAAAAAGTGGTGTACTGCCTAGTGCCCCCCTGAAAATTGGACCCTAGTTCCGCCACTGATGCCTGTAACTGTACATACATTTCCCTGTTGTTCTGCATGTTTCATGTACATGTAGTGATCCCTTGTCTGTTTGTCCAATTGACAGTCAGTCTGGCTGTCTGGTACCCTACATTGGAGGTGTGGGTACTGTATACTGATTTATCATTTATAACCCCTAGATGTATCTAGTGTGCATGCACTGTAGTTGAAATCGTTTGCAATGTATGAAGCATGTGTGCTCAGCACTGTTCGAATCTCTTGTGTTAACCTAATCCTGAAATGATTAAATTCATTGACAGATTTGTGTATACTGTTTTTAAGTGTAGTTTTCACTGTGTCTGTTCATTGCTCTATGGTCTGTTAAACCAGGGTTTGACCTTAAAACAACAGTGGTGGTCCCGCTGGCCATTCAAAAAGGCAGCAGACTTGTCAAAATCCTCTCAAACTAGACCGGTTGGCTAGTCAAAATCTCCAAATCTCCAAATCTCCAAATCTCTAAATAGAAACTCCTGTTCAGTTTTATAAGAAAGGAACAGCCAAGCTAGATTCTGTCACATCGTAAAAAAATCCTCTCTAACTAGACTGGTTGGCCAGTCAAAATCACAGAGAGTGTACTGGTTCCTAAATAGAGTAGAAAAGCCATGTTCAATTACATGAACATGTATATAGGAAAGGAACAACCAAGCTAGTTTCTGTCACATTGTAAAATTACAAAACAACAATTTCCTGAGCCTGGATGTTAACATGTGTTGCTATATGACATAAAACACAATAAAGGGGGGCCACTTTCCTACCGTCACGTTAGCAGTTTTTCTAATGGTTGTAATTTTTTTTTTAAATATCTGAAACCACCCAAAAAGAATTTCAACATTTGAATAGACATGCATGCTTATCCTAAAGATAATTTGAGTTGATAATTACTATTATTTTTTTAATTACCCTAAAATTTCCATCAACAAATGGACGGAAAAGTGAGGTAACTTTTTCCGTCCAATTTTTATGGAATTTGGGGGTACAAAAATAAATAAAAAAATAAAAAAATAAAATAAATCAACTCTAATTAGTTCTACTAGTATAAGCCTGCATGTCCATTCACATGTTGAAACACTTTTTGGTCGGTTTCAGGTACTTAAAAATAAATAACAACCATTGGAAAACTGCTAACGTGACGGATGCAAAGTTGCCCCCTTTATTGTGTTTTATGTCATAATTATGTCAATCATTCAGCTGGACCAGGAATATGTGAATACATTGTGTTTATCAAATCTGTTTAATATCAATATTTATGCAGTTTAATACCAATACAAAGGTTACCAGGGGCCATTGTAATAGAGCTGTTAAGCAAACAAATCGTGCAAAAATAGGTTTACCAGCCAAACTGCCATGTCTTCTTCTTTCGTATGATGATGAGCAGCGTAGAGTGCTAGTAGCTGCACACATCGGTTTGATGACATTAGTTGAAACAGGGTGGACCACGTGAAGGTTGTCATCTCCCACCCCTGCCATGTAATGTACATGTATAATAGCCTCTGGCTGGTTCTCGGCAAAATTTTGCTTAGATAGATACATTTTTTGCTGAACAATATTTTCTGCTAAGCAGTTCCATCAAATTGGCCCAAGGTACTGTGCAAAATTTTCTATTCTAGGCAATTCAATAAAGGTTCAATTGAAGAATCGCTAAGATATTCTACTCCCAAGATTGTGATTTCTGAAGATGCACTTAACTTCATGCTTTTTGTGAGCTGATAATGTTCATTCAGTGTACAGCATTTTTACTGATAATGTGAAACACTACTGGGAAATGCATACATGTGTGCAACCATTATATACATAAAGACATGACTGCAAGATATCTGATGGCCGGTTAACCCTCCTATTATCAGTGTTGTTCTTTACATAGTGGACCCATACTTCAAAATGTCACAACTGGGACATATTGCGGTACACACTTTCTTATCTAAAGATTAATGGCATACCCCAAGGCACTTCAGAGAGATGAGGTAAACTGAAGCAGCCACCTGCTTTGTTTCATTACAAGGCTAACTTGAAATAAACCAGTGCAGTAACTTGGGGTATACACATACTGTGTGAAGGTCAGAACATTTTGTTTTTGTCCCAGACCCGAGGGGAATTTTGGGGTATCCATGTACCATTCTTGTGTACAGTATGCAATATTTTGAGGCATGCATAGAAAAAGCATTGTGTACTTAGCAGTTTTTTTTGTGTGGCATTTTGGAGACTGCATGTATACAAGGGTTTGCAGTCAGGTTGGGACTGCCTGTAATGACTATGTGTGCACACGCACAAGCAGTGTTGAACATCGTGGTCAAAACCTTGGCTAATATGAACTTTGTTCTAAGCTCACAAAAAACACAACAGCATTTTTAAAGGTTTGCTGAAATAGAAACTCACAATATAATGTTCGATAGCTTTTTGTGGGTAGGTACTAAAAAAATCTAAACATTTTATGCTTCCAAATTAAGTTTTTCAGATATCATGTATGGTTCAAAAAAGTGGAGCTTGTAGGAACAGTCTCTAGAAATACCTTAGACCGGTTATCATTAGACCGGTTCATAATTATGACGTCGTCGACAGAATCATCAGTGAATGAGGGATACTCTCGGCTCCCAAATTTACTTGGATTCTGTTACCATACAATTACAGCATACAGTAAGTTTTGATAACCATTGCATGTTCATGCATGATGCTGCATGATAGCGCATGACACTCATTACTGTACATGCTGTCAATGACGTGTAATGCGAAGAAAGAAAAAAAATCTCCGGTTTCTTGTTATCGGTCGGCTTCAAAATCGGTGCGGTGACGCATTTTTTTAAAATTTTTTTTTAAATTTTTTTAAAATCTTTTTTTTTTGCCAACAGGGAAATACAAATTTCCCTAAAGTATGGTATGCTAAGAGAGGCATCACAAATCAGACAAATGATCATACCCCTATGTGATAAAGTTGTTTAAAACACAGCAGAATTCCAGCACTTTTGGCTGTAATTGGACATCGTTTCATAGCACACCAAAAAAAAAAAAAAAAATTAAAAATGCCGATGCACTGGCGACGCATTCAGAGACCAGAAACCGGAGACTTTTCTTTGGCCTAAAACAACCTCATTCTTTTTTCAGGGAGTAAAAAACAGAAAACAAAAACTTTTTCTCCAATTGAAAATATATTTTGGAGAAACAAAACTCAGCAGTGGCTGTTTCAACATGTAATCAACCCTCCTACAATCAGTGCAATTTATGAAACAACCTATTCAGGCCACTCCAAGCCATTAGCTGTTGCCAGTGGCCTCCTATGGTTACCCTTCTGTCACACCACTGAGATTACAGGGTAAATTGGTCTCCCATTGATACTTTTACAGTGGCCTTGGGTGGCACACAGTTGATTTTGTAAGATTACTTGGAAAGGACAGCAGGCTTGTACATGTATGTACTGAAGGTTGCTCAAGAACAGAATTTTGTGGATCGGAGTGGCCTCCATGTGTAGGGGGGTTTTAATGTATCACAATAATATTTCTATTTCAGCAAGCATTTAAGCTCTTTTGTGACATTGATTATGTATGAGATAGAGTGTAGTTGTAGTAACTTTGTAATGCTCGTAACTTTGACACTGTATAGGCAAATCCCAAGATGACGAAATTAACGTTCATCTGCGCACCTCCGGGTTTGATAACGAGGCTCTCGGTGTTGATGCATGTGCTGTATGATGGGAGCATGAGTCGTTCTATTGTCTACCTCGCATCGGTGTTGTGACTTGACACAGAGAGCCTCGGTTTCAATGCGAAAGTGTGCAGACTGGGTCAATTTGAAATTCGTCTATACTGGTTCCCTGGTAGCATGCTCTAGGAACTTGAAGCATGAGTATGGGATGCATGCATGACAGGCATTGTGGTGGGTGCCAGGGACTGCCAGTACACTTGTGATTTCTCGGGATTTCTCTGACGGGATTTTCACAGATCTTCATGACGACTGTTGCTACATGTACCTCGGTCAAGCGCTTTACAAAGTTCATGGCAGGGCGGCTGCTGTGATGACATGAGAGTTCTAAGTTATGCTATGGATGGGCAGGGCTTAGGACCAAATCCGGATCGGCCTATTCACCTCCATTTGTGCCTCTGATTATGTGCGGGAAATTTTTTTTAATATTTTTTTATTGATTCACAGGTTTCTGTTGACCCACAGGCATTTCTCTCCTGTGGTGACCTTTGAACCACAAGATGACCTCTGCTACAGTACTTCAAATAGCATTGATCAGTATTAAACCAATTTGCTGAAAGATCTGTCCGAAACTAATCTCGTACAGATTTTGTGTATGCAGTTATCTGCATGCAGATGCAGTGTTTGTGACATCATAACCGACCCATGCTATTGCATTGCTTTTTATCATTCCCTCATCTCCCACTTACAGAAACATGCAGAACGTTGTGATGACGCTCGGCCGAATACATGTCTTTCTCCTAGGCTTCCACAGGATCACGGTCAAAGGTCGTCAGACTGACCCCTCCGAAGCACACATCCTGGTCATTGCTCCCCATACCAGTTTCATGGACCCAGTGATGTTTTTTGGGTGCCGTGAGGTCCTCAGCGGGGTCTCACGTGAGGAGAGTGGACAAACCCCCATTTTCAGAAGTAGGTGACGTGTGATACCCAAAGTCTGTTACCTACAGTATCCACGGCTGAAGGGGGGGTCGTGGTCACCCCAGGGTACTCCCCAGTGGTACCCAGGCAATCGTAAAAACCCTGTAACATACATAGGATTAAGATTGTCTGGGTACCATTAGGAAGTACCCAGAGTGACAACGACCCCTTCAGCTGTATGCCAGTCATGTTTTGGGCCATTCATGATGTTGTATTCCACAGACTGACACATATGGACTAAAAAAAAACCAATGTATACTTAGTCAGTCAGCATGCACAAAAATTGTACTTTAACCATACTGTGCTGGAAACATGCTGATCAAGTATGTTGTGCGACAACCGTAGCAAGTTCGTGCCATGTTCAGTTCTGGAACTTGCAAGCCAAGCGCTTCTCCGATGATGTTCTCGGGCAGGGTAGCCAAACTCATTACTGGAGTGCCATGGTCGAGCGGTTTAGTGCATCGGATTTGTGTTCTGATGGCCGAGTCATCAGAATGTGGGTTCGAATCCCAACCGCGACCATGGTGCTTGTGTCCTTGAGCAAGACACTTTACCATAATTGCTTCTCTCCACCCAGGGGGGTAAATGGGTACCTGTGAGGGCAGAGTTGGTTGTTGTGTTTGATTAGCCCATATGCGCCAAAATGGCAGCAATTGAGCTGTATACTCCCCAGGGAGCTGAGACGGTTTCAGGAATGATTTATGAGCCTGATGAGCAGGGGTAATAATATAATGCACCTTGAGCACCAGTTTGGTGGATACGTGCGCTATATAAGTCATTATTATTATTATTATTATTATTATTATTATTATTATTATTATTATTATTATTATTATTATTATTATTATTATTATTATTATTATTATTATTATTATTATTATTATTATTATTATTATTATTATTATTATTATTATTATTATTATTATTATTATTATTATTATTATTATTATTATTATTATTATTATTATTATTATTATTATTATTATTATTATTATTATTATTATTATTATTATTATTATTATTATTATTATTATTATTATTATTATTATTATTATTATTATTATTATTATTATTATTATTATTATTATTATTATTATTATTATTATTATTATTATTATTATTATTATTATGACCTCGCTCGTTTTGTATTTAGCTTATTTACACGTGTAACAGTACAATGTCATGGACTGGGATACAGCAAGCTGGCACTCCTTTGAGTACATGTACATGTAGGTAATAGACTTCTGGTATTAAGGTTACACTATATCATCCAGCAAATGAAATTGTCATCTGGCCTGTGATTTCTCGGGGATTTTTTCCTCTGGATTTTCCCAGAGAGCAGCGACATTGTAAGTTGCCAGAAAGTGAAGATGTACATGTATCAAATATTGTATTGTTAATATTGCTACGCAGTGCCCTCCCACATATGACCTACACATAATTGGAGTGTAAATTGATTTGGTACATGATTATGTCTGAAAACATGTCAAACCTTCCAGGGGCTGGACCTACATGTATGTGTACCCCCAAGAACCCAAGGTACTTGTTAGGAGGATTGTTTGTTGTTTGTCCAAATCACACCCCAATCATACAAAGGCTGTCATTAGACCTAAGGTTAAAAGCTCCAATAAGTTTGCTCTTCAATGTGGGGAATTATCCGGGGAGTGGGGAGTGTTCATGGGTTTGGGGGGAGGGGTTTGTAGGGAGGTCATTGGGGGTCACTGCGATTATAATCCTCTTCCATTCTTTGATTTTATTTTTTACAATACTGATTCTATGTAAAGTTTGCTGGATGATAGATTTTTTATATGTGGTGGTGTTCCAGAAAACCAGCCATGTCGTGAGAGAGTGTAGACTTTTTTGCAAATACCACAGTGCGTATGTATAGTGTAGAAGCCAATTTGTGTAATGCTTGCTGGTCTACCTACTGATCAAAATATTGCAAAAACTTACATGTACATTGCGGTATCTTCCTGTACATTGCGGTATCTTCCTGTACATTGTCTAACAATGTTACACCACAAAAACAACAGTGGTTAGGCCAAACAAAAAAGACTCTGGTTTCTGGTCATCGGACGGTTTCAAAATCGGTGCGGTGACATGCCTTTTTTTCGGCCATTTTTTTTTTGCCAACAGGGAAATACATGATACATGTACATTGTATACACGGGGACCAAATGTCCCATATACAAAGTATAGTGGCTATTTAGAGAGGCCTCACAAATCAGGCAAACGTTCATACCCATATGTGGAAAAGTCGTTTAAAGCACAGCATGGCAGAATTCCAATCGATCCAGCAATTTTGGCTGCAATTGGACATCGTTTCATAGCAACAAAAAAAGAAAAAATTCAAAATGCCTACACGCAGGTCTGAGGCGACGTGCGCAGAGCCCAGAAACCGGAGACTTTTTTGGGGGGCCTTAGCCATCCATTTCTTCTATTTTTGTGTGTTCGTTTTAATAACACAACTACAACACATGCATATACAGTTATGGGTCATTCCATGAATGTGGGACACTTGTGTTTTCCATGTATTTCAGATATTGGGGCCTGTGTTATTCCTTACATCGTACGAGCTGATGATTATAACTTTCACCTATTGTTGCATCTCATACAGACCTACTATGACAACAAACAAACATTTCTTGGGTCTCCCCTATTTTGATCCATTAACTTTAGTCAGTATATTACACAACGTAACAAGACACGGTGTCCCCTTGTAATTTTGTTACATCGTTAACCTCATATCAGGTGAAGCAGGAAGTAAATACATGACACCAGTTTTAATGTTTGTATCTATTATTTTAAAAGATGACAACCTACAAAACTATGATAAATAAGGTAACAAAACTGATATTTTGTTTCTTTATTTAATGAACTTGAAATTTTTGACCTCCGTGTCACACTTTGTGTCCCACGTTCATGGAATGACCCATATGTCGATTGTTTGATTTTAAACTACATTGCACACAGTCACGTACAGGGAAATGTGAACAGTATCGCTAGCTAGACCGAGATGCAATGCCTGCTTTTATTTGCAAAAGAGTCTAGATGTGGCCTCTCTCTCTTTTATATGTCCGTGTGCATCACTCATCCGTGTTGGATATAAATTAAATATCACCATCTGTAACAGTGCATTAGTCGTTCCAAGTAACAGTTTGTGATGAAATTAATATGCTGGTAGGGATGTACCGATTCACAGATTATCGATTAATTATCGCAGTACAAAAATGCTGCTAAACGGCATCATGAGACAAAACCACGAATCGCGATACTGATGACTTTTGGGTTCAGACAAAATTTCATCAAAAAACACAAATAATACTGAATTTTACCCAAACCAAATTTTGTTTTAAGCACTTTATACCTGATTTAGCCCACAAAAGTCAGTGAAGTTTTCCAAGCCTAATTTATAGCAGGACATAGCCTTTTTTCAGTGGAATGGGAATAAAATAACAACATGAAACTGTGTATATGTGTTGTTTTTATTGTGTCTAAGTCTCTACAACACTAGGTAATTCACAACACTACCGACACTTCATTTTGAGCATTTTTAGTGTTCATGATTTGTATCGCGATACGTATCGTATCGTGAATAAGCAGTATCGTTACACCCCTATATGCTGGTGTCGTGTGTTTTGAAATAACATTTAATTTTCAGGTGGTGCCTGGGCACATGTACCACGTATAGAGGTGCATTTTGGGCTTTTGATTTACCAGACTTGTATGACACGGACTCGGACTCAGACTCAACACTGGGGACTCGGACTGGACACTGGGGACTCGGACTGGACACTTCGGACTCGACACTTCGGACTCGACACTGGGGACTCGGACTCGACACTGGGGACTTGGACTCGACACTGGGGACTCAAACTCGACACTGGGGACTCCGACTGGACACTGGGGACTCGGACTGGACACTGGGGACTCGGACTGGACACTGGGGACTCGGACTGGGGACTCGGACTGGACACTCGGACTGGACACTGGGGACTCGGACTGGACACTGGGGACTCGGACTGGACACTGGGGAATCGGACTGGACACTGGGGACTCGGACTGGACACTGGGGACTCGGACTGGACACTGGGGACTCGGACTCGACACAGGGGACTTGGCTTGGTTTGGCATTCATGTACATGTGCCACATATTTGTTTAAATGTTAATCTATCATTTTGAAGTGAACATTTTGTAGAAGTTACATGTATGTGAAAGTATTGTACATGCCTTGAGCATATAGTGCTGAGGCGGTTTGTGTACATATCACACATATTACAAATTGCAATATTCCCCCCCCCCCAAATGTTACATATATACATGTAGGTTTCTTCCTCAAAATAGGTATATTTTGTAGGTATAGCCAAATGTTTCTTAAAGTGGTGTTTATTACAGTGGTGCTGCACGTTTGAGTGCTAACAGAGTCCTTTATCATTTATGCAACAGATTGTCAGTTGTAATAACATGCAATAGTGCATGCTTTAAGCCAACTGTGTTTAACGTGTGTGTGCATTTATACCTTGCATGTCCCCCGTTACAATACATTGTAGATGTGCATTTTGTCTGTGCATGGATTATGTATTGATTACTTGTATAGCATGACAATTGACTTACTCCTGTTCCTTGTCTCATCCTGATAAAGTATCTTTCTCCATCTTGTTATCCCCTACCCCTTCTGTCCTCAGTCTCACAGTATATCTCTTCCAGTCTATGCCCCTGTCTGGCAGAATCATTCATATGTACATGTATAGGCATAATACATTTTTTAAATCTGTATTTTTATAAATTCTGTACATTAAACCAAAAAATATATGATAATGCGTTTGGGCTTTCCTCTTTCATCTTTCTCTTCTCATTTAGCTGTGGGAAATCTAGACATATAGGGAGGGGAAGTCTTTTCTGGAATAAAAAAATATTATTACAACAGGCCAGTGTTTACTTGGGGAAGTACATAGGGAGAATGCTAAGCAAATATTTTCGCTAAGCATTATAAAACAGACTACCAGCCAAAATGCACACATTCTGTGTGGAAGTTTGGCCGGTAACAAACAAAATCCGCTAAGCAAATATTTCTTGGAAGCAATTTTTTTCTGCTTCGCAACTCTATGAAATTGGGCCCAGGTCTTCTTGACTTTTACTATGTACTTTATTCTCTTCCCATACCGCCCTATCTATGTGTAAATCCCTTTCCTCTTTCTGAACATTAACAAATTCTTATTCTCTCATTCCCTCTAATTATCTTCATCGTTGTTTTTCTTCCCCCCTTCCTTCAAATCCAGCATTAGTGGACTGTCTTCAGCCAGTCTATGTCTCCAGGACCGATCCCAACTCCAGACTGAAAACAATCAAGGAGATCAAGAGAAGATGTGAGCCGGACAGCGATTGGCCACAGATCGTCATCTTCCCCGAGGGCACCTGTACCAACGGCTCCTGCCTCATAACATTCAAAGGAGGTCTGTGAACTCAGCTCCTCGATTTATATAATAATCCCCCCAAATTGTTGCATTCTCATTGTCAAACTGCTTTGTTTTGACACCAAATAAGTCCATCTATACATATGTGATGCGATCTGGGAAAACCTGTCGGATGTCGGCGAACTTGTTTTGAAGATAATGGCAAAATAGTCTCCCCCCCCCCCAATTTATTTTTGACAATTTGAGTTTTTGTTACCATTTTAATTGTGCATAATTAAATGATCATTCTTGAAAAAATTAAATAAAAATTCCATCGTTTTATATGTAAAAACATAGTTTTATGATGACAGCTAATTAAAAAGCCGTCTTTGTTTTTTGTTTCCGCCATTGTTTTTTAAGGACAGCGGCGGCTATAACTTCCCGAAAGCATAACTCAAGTTATAGACAACCTAGAATCATGAATACAACAGTTTTGAAAAGAGCACAGTGTCCTCGTTATATAACACAAAAATTACAAATTTCACCATGTGAAGGGTTTTCCCAGATCACATCACATATTTCCATGTACAGATGGAAATGTTTTGTTAGTTAGTCATAAGTATACTGCCTGCTCAATGCAACAAGATCCACCAAGACCACCATTTAATAGAATAATGGTTCTTTCCATGGTGTCACCGCAATTAGTCTTTACTAACAAGATGCAGCAACTTTTTACATTTGCATTGAGCATGGTTAGGGTTAACGCTTTCACTAAGATGAAAGCGCTTCAGATGAAATTATTTCTCAGTATGATTAACCCTAACCTTCACAAATCCTCCAAAATCCTCTTTGCTAAAGTGAAGGATTTTGAAGGATTGAGGTTACATGCTACATGCTCTTTGCTAAAGTGAAGGATTTTGGAGGATTGAGGTTATTAGGCATACTTGCCTTTCCATGGTACATGTACATCCATGTTTGTTGTAGTGATTGCAAGGTCAGTGCTTGGGTCAGTGGACACTGTTTATTGCTCCATGCATGCAGGGAGGGTCCTTGGCCATGTACATCACAGATTAGAAACACATGTGTGCATACATGTCATGTGCTTGCTTTACTACTGAAGGATTTTGGAGGATTCAGGTTATTAGGCATCTTTAGGTACACTCACTGTCCAAAAGTATTGCAACATGAAATTGTACGAGACATTGCCTAGACGGATGGCTGCAATTATCAGGTCACGTGGTTACCTGACAAAGTATTGAAGGACTTTGTTTCTGAGCAAGAACAGTAAAAAAGAACATTGACTTCAAAATACAGGCACTTTTAAGAAGTCTTAAGTAGTGTAAATAAAATAAAATAAATTATTGTAACACATTTCTCCAAACTGAACTTTGGTGTGAATTTCAATGTTGCAATACTTATGGCCAGTGAGTGTACCTTTCCATGGTACATGTACATCCATGTTTGTTGTAGTGATTGCAAGGTCAGTGCTTGGGTCAGTGGGCACTGTTTATTGCTCCATGCATGCAGGGAGGGTCCCTGGCCATGTACATGTATCACAGATTGGAAACACATGTGTGCATACATGTCATGTGGTTGCTTTACTACTGAAGGATTTTGGAGGATTCAGGTTATGTGTAAGCAAATGGGCCTAGGGAGTTAGGAAGGATTCAGGTTATGTGTAAGCAAATGGGCCTAGGGAGTTAGGGTTAACATACATGTATACAGAATTTACACCAAGTAAGATTTTAGATAATTTGTTTATTTAAAGGGTCAATATCGTCATGATCAACAGGGCATGGAATCAGAGTGCTAGTTTTATATTACATTAACTCAGTGACTGAAAATAATACCCCGCATGATAAGGTCATATTACCATTGCTTCTGCATACATGTAAATAAGCCAGGAATTTTCAGTCACTGTGTTCATCTTAAACTAGGACACCGATTCCATGCCCTGTTGAAAGTCTGCTCCTATCGTGAAGATACTGTCACTTTAATAATCTGTTAATTACCAATGCTACCTTCCCTTTCAAGGTTACGAGACACTAATGCAAATGTACAATTCACAATGTGTTCTGTTCATTCACTGCCTAGCAAGGACAGCTAGGCAAATGCCATTAAGAATACAGTCATAAAGCTGTCAGCAATAAGTATACCATTAGTATTACATTGTGTCATGCTAGAGTGTTTTTGTTATAAATGCTGGTAGCAGCCGGTTGTCAAAGTACGGTGAGGGTTCTCGATATAATATGTGACTGTTTTGACATGTTCATGGACATGTATAGTTAAATGATAATTTATAAATGCCCCAGACAGTTGAGGCATTCAGATTGTTTATCCGCTAATCCCTAACTCCAACTGCAGGATTTGTTGTATTTTGATGGACTCAGTACTGTATAGCACTGACAGGGATACTTTACATGGGGCCGGGTGTCCCAATTCCAGTTGGGTGGAAGTCTTACTGCATGGTGTTGGATTTTGGTGGATTCAGGAAGGTTCTTAGCCAAAACCATTAGGGGGTTAGGGTTAATGGCGCGTTTAGAGTTGAGGCATTCAGATTGTTTATCCCTAATCCCTAACTCCAACAGCAGGGTTTGTTGTATTTTGATGGACTCTGTACTGTATAGCACTGACAGGGATACTTTACATGGGGCCGGGTGTCCCAATTCCAGCTAAGTCCAACAGTTGGGTGGTAGTGTTACTGCATGGTGTTGTATTTTGATGGACTCAGTACTGTATAGCCCAGACAGGGATACTTTGCATGGGGTCCGGGTGTCCTAATTCCAGCTAAGTCCAACAGTTGGGTGGTAGTGTTACTGCATGGTGTTGTATTTTGATGGACTCAGTACTGTATAGCCCTGACAGGGATACTTTACATGGGGTCCGGGTGTCCTAATTCCAGCTAAGTCCAACAGTTGGGTGGTAGTGTTACTGCATGGTGTTTGATTGTGGCGGATTCAAAATAGCTAGGGTGTTAGGGTTAATACTGGGTTTAGGCTATAGATGTGTAACTGATCTTTATTTAACCCCACCTCCCTAAGCCCATTTGCTTACACATAACCTGAATCCTTCCTAACTCCCTAGGCCCATTTGCTTACACATAACCTGAATCCTTCCTAACTCCCTAGGCCCATTTGCTTACACATAACCTGAATCCTTCCTAACTCCCTAGGCCCATTTGCTTACACATAACCTGAATCCTTCCTAACTCCCTAGGCCCATTTGCTTACACATAACCTGAATCCTTCCTAACTCCTTAAGCCCATTTGCTTACAGATAACCTGAATCCTTCCTAACTCCCTGGGCCCATTTGCTTACACATAACCTGAATCTTTCCTAACTCCCTAGGCCCATTTGCTTACACATAACATGAATCCTTCCTAACTCCCTGGGCCCATTTGCTTACACATAACCCGAATCCTTCCTAACTCCCTAGGCCCATTTGCTTACACATAACCTGAATCCTTCCTAACTCCTTAAGCCCATTTGCTTACAGATAACCTGAATCCTTCCTAACTCCCTAGGCCCATTTGCTTACACATAACCTGAATCCTTCCTAACTCCCTGGGCCCATTTGCTTACACATAACCTGAATCTTTCCTAACTCCCTAGGCCCATTTGCTTACACATAACCTGAATCCTTCCTAACTCCCTGGGCCCATTTGCTTACACATAACCTGAATCCTTCCTAACTCCCTAGGCCCATTTGCTTACACATAACCTGAATCCTCCAAAATCCTTCAGTAGTAAAGCAAGCACATGACATGTATGAACACATGTGTTTCTAATCTGTGATACATGTACATGGCCAGGGACCCTCCCTGCATGCATGGAGTAATAAACAGTGTCCACTGACCCAAGCACTGACCTTGCAATCACTACAACAAACATGGATGTACATGTACCACGGAAAGGCAAGTACACCTTATAACCTCAAACCTCCAAAATCCTTCACTTTAGCAAAGAGCATGTAGCATGTAACCTCAATCCTTCAAAATCCTTCACTTTAGCAAAGAGGATTTTGGAGGATTTGTGAAGGTTAGGGCTAAGGTTGTTTTTAGGTTGGATCTTTTAATCCCATTACGAGCCAGCTGATGATCTGTCTTGCTAAACACACAATTTTAGCCAGTATAAGAGTGTGAAAGTTATTAAACATCCTGGGTGCATACACCTGTACATACACTCTATGTGTGTGCCCGCTCTTAATTGTGCCCTAGATGTACATAGTTGAAAACAGTTTCTGCAACAAAAATAACTAAATTTTTATATTTTGACAACAAAATCAGGAAGGCATTTACGAATGGGAATAACAGCTGGACGTTTATGTCGTAGGATAATGACCTCGGGGGTTTATGGCCATGGGTGATAAAGGACCCCATAGGTCTTTATCCTGCGGTAAGGACCACAAGTCGTCAAATTCTTTTCCCCTTAGTAAATATGCATAAGACATAAAACACAATAAAGGGGGCCACTTTGCATCCGTCACGTCAGCAGTTTTTCCAATGGGTGTTATTTATTTACCAAAAAGTGTTTCAACATGTGAATGGACATGCAGGCTTATACTAGAACTAATTTGAGTTGATTTATTTAATTTTTATATTTTTTTATTTATTTTTTTACCCTCAAATTTCCATAAAAATTGGATGGAAAAAGTTACCTCACTTTTCCGTCCATTTGTTAATTAAAAAAATAATAGTAATAATCAACTCGAATTATCTTTAGGATAAGCATGCATGTCTATTGAAATGTTGAAATTCTTTTTGGGAAAACTGCTAACGTGACGGTAGGAAAGTGGCCCCCTTTATTGTGTTTTATGTCATAAGCAAGTGCACTACTGTGCAATGTTCAATTAAAGAATATAGAAAAAATATTCCACAAAAATTTCAGTAAGGGACCAAATTAGCAATTCCACACGTCTGATCTGTCTGGATCAGGATTAGATTCTAACCCCGGTCCACGGAGGTGAAAGGCGAGGGGGAAAAAAAAAACCACACTGCCAACCTGACTCTGCTCAGAGTGAACCAAATTGGTTATTTTTGTCCCTGCAGGTGCATTCTACCCTGGTGTGCCTGTCCAGCCTGTTGCCCTTCGATATAAAAATAGACTGGACACGTTTACATGGACGTGGGATGGGCCTGGAGCGTAAGTATATACACGGAGTATTGAATAGACCTTATGCATATGACATAAAACACAATAAAGGGGGTCACTTTCCTACCGTCACGTTAGCAGTTTTTCTAATGGTTGTAATTTTTTTTTTAATATCTGAAACCACCCAAAAAGAATTTCAACATTTGAATAGACATGCATGCTTATCCTAAAGATAATTTGAGTTGATTATTACCATTTTTTTTTTAATTACCCTAAAATTTCCATCAACAAATGGACGGAAAAGTGAGGTAACTTTTTCCGTCCAATTTTTATGGAAATTTGAGGGTAAAAAAATAAATTAAAAAAATAAAATAAATCAACTGAAATTAGTTCTAGTAATAAGCCTGCATGTCCATTCACATGTTGAAACACTTTTTGGTCGGTTTCAGGTACTTAAAAATAAATAACAACCATTGGAAAAACTGCTAATGTGACGGATGCAAAGTGGCCCCCTTTATTGTGTTTTATGTCATATGATGTCACAAACTGAATATCGCCCTCTATCAGAGGCTAGAGAAGGTCACTCATTGGTTCATGTATGCGCGCTGTGCATATACGCATGCACAGCGTGCATACATGAACCAATGAGTGACCTTCTCTAACCTCTGATAGAGGGCGACCTTCCGTTTGCGACGTCATATGCATAAGGTCTATATGTACAGTGCCACGGCTGAGTGGTTTAGTGCCTTTGACTTGTGTCCTGATGGCCGAGTTGTTAGAATGTGGGTTTTATTCCACATTTCTGGCGGTTAAAATATCAACCCCCCCCAAAAAAAAAACAAAAAAAAAAAACGATAAACATAAATTTAAAAAACAAAAATTACAAAAAAATAATAATGAAATATATATTTATATTTACATGTATATCTATTTTTAATTTTGTTTTTTATTTTATTTTAAAAAAAGTTTCCCTTTAATAAAACATGCTCAATATACCGTGAATATACATACGTGTACATTTTTTCCCCCAAATATACATTTTAAGTGCTTTTTTGTTATGTTTTCTTTTGCAAACAGCGTATTATTCCTTGATAGTACGGTAATAAATGATCTTTCAATTGAATTCAATAGAATACACCTTGGAGTCTGTAGAATACAAGTTTCTGGGGCGTTCCCACCCAGAATGCCATTTGAATCTGAAAATTGTCCTTCTTTTAATTTTAAATTAGTCATTTGCATGCCTGCAATTGGCCCATAATATTTAGTTTTTACTGCCAAATGTTTTTTTTTTTTTATCCCCCTGCAGGCTTTCCGGATTTGTCCGGATTTTTCTGGATTTTCACAAATCGCAATGTTGTGATCCTCCGGATTTGAAAGATTTAAGCAATAAAGGAAAGCAAAGCAAATGCTCAGAACTAGAGATTTCACCCCAGCGCTGTTCACAACAGCGGCCCCAATACCCCTAGCAAAATTTACATGGGTTTTTCAAAACTGCCCAATCATACCCCTGATTTTACAGATTCCATGCATTAAAAAAAAAAAAACACCCACCTTAAAATCGATATTTTATATTCTTGCTAATTTCAGCCTGAAGATGATGTGGCTGACCCTGTGCAATTTCAGCAATAACCTGGAGGTGAATTTCCTTCCTGTCTACACTCCAAACGACGAGGAAATCAAAGACCCAAAACTATTTGCAAGAAACGTACGAGCTGTTTTAGCAAAGTAAGTCAACACTCCTATTTACAATTATAGTGTATCGCTCATATTTCCCACTATTTTACTGGAAATATTTGAAAGTTATGTTTTCATTGTAAGGCCAAAAAGTCTCCGGTTTTTGGTCTCCGCCCGCGTCGCCTCGGACCCGCACGTCAGCATTTTTTGTTTTCTTTATTTTTGCTATGAAACGATGTCTAATTGCAGCCAAAATTGCCTGATTGATTGGAATTCTGCCGTGCTGTGTTTCAAATGACTTTTTCACATAGGGGTATATGAATGTTTGCCCGATTTGTGAGGCCTCTCTTAGCCACCATACTTTGTGCATGGGAAATTTGGTCTGGTTTCACATATTTCCTTATTATGGAGTGCCATGGTCGAGCGGTTTAGTGCATCGGATTTGTGTTCTGATGGCCGAGTCGTCAGAATGTGGGTTCGAATCCCAACCGCGACCATGGTGCTTGTGTCCTTGAGCAAGACACTTTACCATAATTGCTTCTCTCCACCCAGGGGTAAATGGGTACCTGTGAGGGCAGAGTTGGTTGTTGTGTTTGATTAGCCCCATATGCGCTGTAATGGCAGCAATTGAGCTGTATACTCCCCAGGGAGCTGAGATGGTTTCAGGAATGATTTATGCGCCTGATGACCAGGGGTAATAATATAATGCGCCTTGAGCACCAGTTTGGTGGATACAGTACATGCGCTATATAAGGCCACATTATTATTATTATTATTATTATTATTGAATTTATGACTGGACTCATCATTAGTTTTGAGACAAATATACTGTAAACCATGCTTCCTATGATTATGTTCAGAAATGTGTCATTTTAACCCTAACCTTCCCAAATCCTCCAAAATCCTCTTTGCTAAAGTGAAGGATTTTGGAGGATTGAGGTTACATGCTACATGCTTTTTGCTTAAGTGAAGGATATTGAGGATTGAGGTTACATGCTACATGCTCTTTGCTAAAGTGAAGGATTTTGGAGGATTGAGGATTGAGGATTGGGTGAAAGGGCAGCGATAGTGCGTCGCGTTTGGCGTATTTTGTAGTTGATGTGCGTACGCGCGGAATATCACCAGCAATCATTGGCTAGCAGAAGTAGACGTGCGCTTAGTGTAAAGTGTACGCACAACGCTCACACAACGCAGAAGTAGCTATCATAAAGACACTGGGTGCAAATTCACCGCTAGAGGGCTACGATGTGTGCTGAGCGTTTACTGAGAGGTTCAACTGGGCATGGTTAAACATTATGTGCTCCGAGTGTCCGTTGAAAGATCGGAAAGCCCCAAAAAACAACAACAGTCAGACTGAAAGTGAACTAAACATTATTACTGCATAAAAAAAATGTTTCATGGGTTTGAATGAATTCTGAATTCTGGGGTGCCATGGCCGAGCGGTTTAGTGATCTGATGGCCGTGTCATCAGAATGTGGGTTCGAATCCTGGCCATGACTGTGGTGCTTGTGTCCCTGAGCAAGACACTTCACTATAATTGCTTCTCTTCACCCAGGAGTATAAATGGGGACCCTTGAGGGCAGACATGGTAATTGTGTTTTGATTAAGCTCGTTGCGCTACACATTTGGCAGCATGGGCTGCATACTCAGGGAGTTGAGATGGTTCTAGGAATGATATAAATGGCCCGATGACGGGGGTAATAATTTCATGCACCATGAGCATTGAACTTGGCGGATACCAGCGCAATATAAGTGTCCATTATTATTATTATTAAAAAGATTCCCTATTATTTTCATCTTGTCTTCACTGTCTGTCTTGTGTCCCGTCTCCCCAGTGCAATAAACAAGCCAGTGACTGATCACACCTTTGAGGACTGCCGACTGATGATGAGGGCCCATGAGATGGGCCTACCCATTGAGGTGGGTCTTGTCGAGTTCCAGAAACTACTCACAAAACTCGGGTAAGAAAGCTTCTGAAACCGTTCTCTGTAACCCTAACCACCTCCAAATCCATCATAATCCCTCCAAGGGGCACTTTATTGGAAAAATTCAGCGCTATTGGAAACTGGTACTTTCACTTCTTCAAATGGGGCAAAATTACTACCTGGCAAGAAGTACAGGCCATAAGTGCTGTAAACATGAAAGATCAACGGAAATGCATGGTGCATTTTGAAGATAAGGGCATGTTTCCAAAAGTGCACTGATGGATTTTGGAGGATTCAGGAAGGTTCCTAGCCAGAATACGTAGGGGGTTAGGGTTAAAGGCCCCTTCAAGAGAAAATCGCAGTGGGACACCAAAGCACTGGATTGGAGGGCGTACTTCAAATCACCCTAGTGCCTTGGTGTAACATGATACATGTTTCTTTAACCCTAACTCCCTAAGCATTGTTACTGAACAATAAAAATCCTTCAAAATCCTCCAACTGCTTTTGTTGTCTATGGAGTTAGGGTTAATTTGCAAAACTCCACTGCACTAAAACCTTCCCATTCAAAAAGTGAACACAATTTTTTTTTTTCGTTCAGGGTCAAAACGGATTGTTTGTAGGAGAGCTTAATGCCTTTGTGTATCTGGATGCATGTTTTGGGGGGTTTTTTTCCCCAAAAAAACTCCACCTTGTTAAACCTTACCATTTCAAAAAGTGAACATGGATTTTTTTTTCTTGTCAAGGGTCAATATGGATCATTTGCAAGAGAGCTTGAAGTCTTATGCTGATATAGCTAAGTCTGGCGGCTACATAGGAATCGGCGACCTAGCTAAGTACCTGGAATTACCCATCTCCCCTGCACTGACGGAGGTGTTTAGTCTCTATGACAGGGTAAGGATAGCTTCCATCAAGTCTTTATCATGTAGGTTTTTTTTTATTATTTATTTTAAAAAAACTATTGTTTATGCATATTCGCTAGGATCTAGTCGCTAGGATATGTGCACTTTATAAGAATGTTTTTTTCCGTTTTAACCTTTTACAAAAATGCAATCAGGAAGCAATTCATACCAAATCATTTCTCAGGATGATTCATACATTTGCTAACTTTACACCAAGTTAAGTTTTGGATAATAATTTGGTAATAACCAAAGTTGTACCTTTTCTTTAATTTTAAAGATATTATTTTTAACAAAAAGTTGTGTATGCATATTCGCCCTGAACAAGGCTAAAAGCCACTCAAGGTATACAGGGTTATGATAGAAGAAAAATAAGTAGAAAATAGACTTGGAGGAACGGAATGTGGGAATTGAGATTCCTCTTGAAACAGGATAGATCGTAGGATGAAGGGAAACATGCACCAGGCAAGGAATTCTAAAGAGATGGAGCATGTGGGAAAAAAGCTATTACTGTAGCTTGTTGTTCTACATCTAGGTATAGCTAGGGTGTATGGGTGAGAAGAGGCAGAAAGCCGAGTTTCACGCGCAAACACCCTAACAGGAGGAACTAAGTTGGATAGACCGGTGGAACATTTACCATGATGTTGCTGAAACACTTATTCATTATCCACCTCAGTAACATACAAAATAAATAAGTAAGACTAATTGCTGTGATGCCATGTGAAATTCTCTATTGAGTAGTAATTAATTCTGAAAAGAACTGGAGGTTACAACTCAACGTTTTTTCTGAAGACGATCAGAGCATACTGATCGAAATGTCGTGTTGTAACCTCCAGTTCTTTTCAGAACTAATTACTACTCAATAGAGAATTTCACATGGTGTCACCGCAATTAGTCTTACTTACTTTACAATTGTTAAGTGAATTTTTACGACAAAAATCATGAAATTGTACATGAAGAACAGTATTATTAAATTAAGAACATTTGGGTTGGACAAATTGTGAGTATTAAAAAAGAAACTTCACTGTATTTTTTTTTCTTCGATGGGGTGACAGGAAACAACATTTTATTTTCTTGGCATAAGCCTGAATGTGTTATTTTTCTTTATTCCAGGATGGTAGTGGTAAGATTGACTTCCGGGAGTATGTGATTGGCTGTTCGCTGGTTGTACAACCAGTCAACAATGATGAGACATTACAGTTGGCCTTCTCGGTAACCATAGTTACACATTTATGATTTTTTGTTACCTTTTATTTAGTGGCATATCTCAAATTCATGATTTATTCAAAGACATTAAACAGACAAATGTTTACAAATAGGTTTTTTGGTTATTATAAAAAAAATTTTTAAATTTGTTTAAGTCGTTAAAGGGGCAGTATCTTCACAATCAACAGGGCATGGAATCAGACTCCTAGTCTTAGATTAACTCAGTGACTGAAAATAATACCCCACATGACAAGGTCATATTACCATTGCTGCTGCATAAATGAGCCAGTAGTTTTCAGTTATTGTGTTCATCTTAAACTAGGACACCGATTCCATGCCCTGTTGAAAGTCTGCTCTGATCGTGACGATATTGTCCCTTTAAATTCCCATTTTTATTGAAGTAAAGACAATTTTCATTAAAACATCTTAAATATTCTTAGTGCACCTGTTTTCTGTATTATATTAGAATTTAATTGGTAGACTAATCGTTATGTTCATTTTCATACGTGTGTTCTTATTTACTGACAAAGTTTTGATAATTCAAGATTTGCATATTTTTGAAGGTTAAAGTTTTAGCCTAGTTAAAGCGGTTGGTCATAAATGCATCCTGACATGCTTGAATGAAGAATAAAGTGTTATGTGTAGAAACCAACATTAATGTGAAAGGAAGCATATCCATAGAAGCAGTTTTGCCAACATTACCAATGTTGTACCTTCCCTTCAATGTATATCTTGATTCAAAGAGAGTAAGCATACTCATAGAAGCAGTTTTGCCAACATTACCAATGTTGTACCTTCCCTTTAATGTATATCTTGATTCAAAGAGAGTAAGCATACTCATAGAAGCAGTTTTGCCAACATTACCAATGATGTACCTTCCCTTCAATGTATATCTTGATTCAAAGAGAGTAAGCATACTCATAGAAGCAGTTTGGCCAACATTACCAATGCTGTACCTTCCCTTTAATGTATATCTTGATTCAAAGAGAGTAAGCATACTCATAGAAGCAGTTTTGACATTACCAATGCTGTACCTTCCCTTCAATGTATATCTTGATTCAAAGAGAGTAAGCATACTCATAGAAGCAGTTTTGCCAACATTACCAATGCTGTACCTTCCCTTCAATGTATATCTTGATTCAAAGAGAGTAAGCATACTCATAGAAGCAGTTTTGCCAACATTACCAATGCTGTACCTTCCCTTCAATGTATATCTTGATTCAAAGAGAGTAAGCATACTCATAGAAGCAGTTTTGCCAACATTACCAATGCTGTACCTTCCCTTCAATGTATATCTTGATTCAAAGAGAGTAAGCATACTCATAGAAGCAGTTATGCCAACATTACCAATGCTGTACCTTCCCTTCAATGTATATCTTGATTCAAAGAGAGTAAGCATACTCATAGAAGCAGTTATGCCAACATTACCAATGCTGTACCTTCCCTTCAATGTATATCTTGATTCAAAGAGAGTAAGCATACTCGTAGAAACAGTTTGGCCAACATTACCAATGCTGTACCTTCCCTTCAATGTATATCTTGATTCAAAGAGAGTAAGCATACTCGTAGAAGCAGTTTTGCCAACATTACCAATGCTGTACCTTCCCTTCAATGTATATCTTGATTCAAAGTGAGTAAGCATACTCATAGAAGCATTGCCAATGTTGTACCTTCCCTTCAATGTATATCTTGATTCAAAGAGAGTAAGCATACTCATAGAAGCAGTTATGCCAACATTACCAATGCTGTACTTTCCCTTCAATGTATATCTTGATTCAAAGAGAGTAAGCATACTCATAGAAGCAGTTATGCCAACATTACCAATGCTGTACCTTCCCTTCAATGTATATCTTGATTCAAAGAGAGTAAGCATACTCACAGAAGCAGTTTTGCCAACATTACCAATGTTCTACTTTTCCTTTAAGACACTGTTTATTTTCTGTAGATGTTTCGTGGTGACAAGGATTACATCATACCAGACGACATGTGTTGTATCATGAACAGTGCATTTGGTATGACAGAAGAGGAATCGTTGAAACTCTTCAATCAAGCAGACACAAACAACAGCGGAACAGTCACATACGGTAGGATCCTAGCTGGCCTTCATCACCACCACAGACGTCTTTATTTTGCTAGACTATTTTCGCAAATATATGCACACAAAGCTTCTTTTAGCTAGCGATTATCATTCACATTACCCCTGTACATTACTGTGTACTTATTGTGAACGATCTACCTAGATGAGGGTTTTTTTAAAGCTGAAAACAAAAAGTTGATGAAAATTATGTTTAATTGTTGTTCAGCGTGGTTGTAACATTAATAGACTATCTGGGGAGGTAGGTTAAGCTTTGCAGTATTTTGACCATTATTTAGACCAGTATGCATCATGTAAATTGGATTGTGCTTGTGTGCTATGGTAAGTCTATACACGGCTTGGGGACCAAACCGAGGCTTGCAGGAAACTAGTCTGACCCCTTTTATGTATTGATAATTACCACTATGATCAATGCCTTGCAGTCAGGGAATCTGACAAAAATGGCCGCCGTGTGATGAAGGCCTGTGGTAGACTGATACGGGAAGGCCCAAAGTCAGGTTTTAGAGATTTAGGTTTTAGAGGTTTAGGTTTTAGAGGTTTAGGTTTTAGAGATTTAGGTTCAGCTTTTAGGGATGAACCTTATACATGTACATATGTACATGTTGTAAGATTAGTTAGTTTATGTTAAGTTTTCTCACATGCCACTAGTAATTTGTTTCTGTTGGAAGGACTTGGTTCCGTGTTGGATCTTCCAACTTCTGATAATCTTTCTGATTTCCCATTTCCCTCTGATAATCATAGATGAGTTCAAAGCCTACATCCAGAAGAAACCAGAATATGCCAAGCTGTTCACGACGTACCAGCGTCTGGCCACACTGCCGGAAACCATCGAGGCAGACTTCAAGAGCAAGCTGTGTACGATAGAGAGTGAGACTGACTTGGAGAGATCGCAGACAGAACTGAAGCAAGAGGGCGCTGTTACCAAGATGGGGGACGAGAAGAAACGAGATTGACATGAGGACGGTTTGGCTCCGGTTGTGATGTGATGATTGCCTTTCTTATACTTGACTGCCTCTTTTTATAATACAAAACTTGTCTGTTATAGTCAAGGGTGTTTTCATGGGAATATGGAATATTGAAGATAGTTATGTGAACAAAACTTATTTGAAACTCATTTGCTTGCTTTCTACAAGGAAAGAGCAATGAACAGTTATGAACAAATTTGAAGTGTTTTTCCTTGTGGAACGGCAACTGCTTTTAGCATATAAAACAAACATATTGTTATGCTGTTAAGCTCAATGATTTCTCAAAAAAATATGTTGAATGAAATACGATTATGAGACTTTGATTTCACAGACATATAGAGTATCAATTTAAAATTGGCAGTCTTAGTCGGTCAGATGTTACTTTTTCCCGTGTTTCTTTCCAAAAACGTTCAAACTTTGAAATTCTAGGGTTGTATTTTCTGCAATAATTTAGTATTTATGGAAAAAAAATTCTGTTTTTGTGTCATGTTTTGTTGCTTTTTTCATTTACGTTCTTTCCCTCAAAAAATCTTCGTGCTTGGAGTCGAGCCATAAAATTGCCAGTTTCTCTGTTTTGTTATATAACTGTTCAGTTTACTTATGTTATTTGATTATTTAAAGAGAAGTAAAACATTGGTAATTGTTAAAGCATGTTCATTTCAACCCGCTAGTTTTCAAGAAATATATAATTAAACTTACTTGTGAAAACTTCATCACGATAGGTGTTTATTTTTTTCGGGAAGAACAAAAAACTGGTATGCGCCATGGTCGAGCGATTTAGCGCATCGGATTTGTGTTCTGATGGCTGAGTCGTCATCAGAATGTGGGTTCGAATCCTGGCTGCGACCATGGTGCTTGTGTCCTTGAGCAAGACACTTTACCATAATTGCTTCTCTCCACCCAGGGGTTAAATGGGTACCTGTGAGGGCAGAGTTGGTTTGTTGTGTTTGATTAGCCCTATATGCGCCGAAATGGCAGCAATTGAGTAGAGATGGTTTCAGGAATGATATATGCGCCTGATGAGCAGGGGTAATAATGTACAGCGCTTTGATCTAGTCGCTAGGATATGCGCACTTTATAAGAATTTTTTTTTTTTCCGTTTTAACCTTTTACAAAAAGTGCAATCAGGAAGTACTTTAGACCAAATCATTTCTCAGGATGATTCATACATTTGCTAACTTTACACCAAGTTAAGTTTTGGATAATAATTTGGTAATAACCAAAGTTGTACCTTCCCTTTAATTTTAAAGATATTATTTAAAAAAAATATTTTCGTACGCATATTCGCCCTGAACAAGGCTAAAAGCCACTCAAGGTATACAGGGTTATGATAGAAGAAAAATAAGTAGAAAATAGACTTGGAGGAGCTGAATGTGGGAATTGAGATTCCTCTTGAAACAGGATAGATCGTAGGATGAAGGGAAACATGCACCAGGCAAGGAATTCTAAAGAGATAGAGCATGTGGGAAAAAGCTATGGTCATATTGAATGATGATATTGAAGTAACTTCTCTCTCCCCCCCCCCCCCCCCTTTAAAAAAAAAAAAATTAACCTCTCTATGCATAGCCATATGGCTCAGAGATCCAAGTCTTGTCATGGTGGCCATTTTGAGAGCTGTTACGTATAAGCAGAATGCTTTGGTCGAGGGGATTGGGATTTACAGTTTGTATGTTTGTTTGTTTAGATGATCTTCCCAACAAGGGAACTCGGCAAAACTCCCACAAGGGGATATAAACGCCAAGCTGGCAACAGCCAATCTCTCTCATACAAACATTGGTTTAACGTCTATGATTTTGAGCTGCACAAATCAATAAATTGTGATTCAGTAACTAGACGACAATACTTATTCTAGGCATTGTGACATCAGCGGTTAGCTTGGCCGGATTCGAACCCACAACCCTGTGATTGCAAGTCCTGCAGTCTAACCACGGTCTGCCTAAACCAGTCTAGACTGGTCCCCCTGTCTTTATCCTCAAGAATAAAGACAGGCTCCTGGCGTACCATTCAAGGGATTTAATTGGATACGTTGTACTGAAGATCCGACGCCATGCTTCGAGGCTCGCATGCTAGCTACCAACCAAGGTCAAAGTTGAATCTCGGGGGAAACATGGCGGCCGCACTTCCAAGATCTGGCGTAATTCCTGAGCCTCAAAGCATGACATCAAATCTTTAGGCTAAGACCAGTCAGGCATTTGCTTATGAGGTTTCAGGTGATTTTCCCCAAACAGCCATGCATATTTCTTGGTTTTTGGACTGGTCACCAGTGATACATACTGGGCACTTATTCATTTACAGTGTAAATTGGAGCATGGGTTTGTGACTAACTCGGGGTTAATTTATTATTTTTGTTGTTTTGTTATAAAGTTGTAACATCACCTTGCTGTGTTTTATATTGCCTTTATAATCTTTATTTTTATAGTTTTAAGGGAGGAGGGCCAAATTCATGGTACAGCCAAGCCTTTGAGAAGCTCGGCCAGGCCCAGGCTACGGCTACCTGGCCTCCTAATTGTCTTTTGTGAGTCCTAATCCTGTAACAATACAGTACCTGCCAATCAACATAACCTGGGCTTCTGGAGGGCCTAGCCCAGGCAAGCAGAGCTCATTATATAGGCCAGTAGGCAGGGGAAAAGCCTGGGCTGTACCATGACTTTGGCCCTTGTCCCTAGGTGCAGAAATACAACATATTGATATATTTTTTCTGGAGAAATTATTTATTTTTGAACACTTTCTGTTACTCCTTTCTGTTAGAAGGCTATTGTTTACATTTTGTTCATGTTATTCCAGGTTAAATATAGTCATTCACAATGTGAAAATATAATGCAGTTTCAGGATTGTGCACAGAAACATGTATTGGTTTTTTTGTCATCGGTTGAGTGTTCACTGAAGTTGCATTGTATGTGACCAGGGGTCGAAATTAACTTGAATTTCATGGTAGCCCACAGGACTAGTTATGTGAAAATTTTACTAGTCCTGAAAATGTGGAATCCGTATTTTGCACTTGCATACATGTTTAGTTTAATTGTTTATTTCATTGTTTATTCACTAGCCCATCAGACTACCGAAACCCCAGCAGCTAGTAGTCCCGCTGCTAAAACCACTAGCCTAGTGGACTAGTGGTAATTTCGACCCCTGCTGACCAAATTTGAACACATTTTTTCTCAGTTACGCTTGGTTTTATTGTAAAAAAGTAACAGTAATTTTTGTTCCTTGCCTGTTTAAAAATGAATTGAATAGTCATTTGTACAAGCTTAGCAAATAAGTATATGATTTTGAGAAACGTCGACAGTTAAGAGGATTGTCACGTCAGTAACTGTTTCTGGTTAACATTCATGTGAAGTATTAGTCTTGATTTAGGCATTAGTATTCCTGTTTATCCTTTGCACCCTGGTTCGTATGAGCCGTCCGTTGAGGGCGTGCAACACAAAACGATCAATGGTTTAGATAGTTGAATTGTGTTAGTAATATATGGTGTGTTGGGCGCCCTCATCAGGTGGCTCATACGAACCGCAGCACAAACGATATAATACAGGTAAAACTGTCGTCTGAATCAAGATCAGTGAAGAATTTGTCATCGGGCTGTGTTCACCAAAGCACGCCCTTGATAAGAACAAAGTCACAAATAGCTGAATAACATTTTAGTTGCTGACAAGTATTTGTAAGAATGGAAGATAAATAAAGGCAACACATATTTTGTATAGAAAGTATTTAATAACGCGATATTATGCATGATTAACAATGTAATAATTAATAATAGAGCCAGATATTTATCACCTTCTCATACCAGTCTAGTAATAACGTAGTCCACGGTATTTTCCTCCAGGAAACATTGGATTTAGGCCATTCATAATGTTGTATTCCACAGACTTACATGGTTTCACTAGAAGTGATTTGCCAGCACGGCGAGAACTGTACTTTATACATGCATTTAATGCATACTGTACTGTAAACGCGCCATTAACCCTAACCCCCTAATGGTTTTGGCTAAGAACCTTCCTGAATCCACCAAAATCCAACACCATGCAATAATAACACTACCATCCAACTGTTGGACTTAGCTGGAATTGGGACACCCGGCCCCATGTAAAGTATCCCTGTCTGGGCTATACAGTACTGAGTCCATTAAATTACAACATCATGCAGTAAGACAACTGTTGGACTTAACTGGAATTGGGACACCCGACTCCATCAAAATATAGAACCAGCTTTTGGAGTGGTTAGGGTTAAAGTTGTATGTTGTGCAAATCTGTTAGCTCATTGGCATCTAGTATGTGTTATTTTTTGGATCTAAAAACCAGTGTCAATCTTTTCTCCCTTGATGCTCTCAAGCAGGGTAACACTCATTATCACGCTCGTTGTGCGTTGGAGTACAATGCCGTGGACTGGCAAAGTATGTAGGTAAATGACTTTTCTTATAACTTAACCTAACCATCCTAAATCCTTCAAAATTAACCGGAGGATTTGAATGATTTTGTAGGATTGGAAATACACTCACTGGCCAAAAGTATTGTAACAGGTGAGAAAATCATTTAATCCGATTTCATCGATCGTGTATTACATAGCAAGAACAGTAAAAAAAGAAAGGCAATTTCAAAAAGTCTTAAATAAAATAAATTATTGTAACACAGTTCTCTTTGGTGTGAATTTCAATGTTGCAATACTTATGGCCAGTGAGTGTAGTACGGATCCTGCATATAGGTTGATTTTGAAGGATTGAGGCTGTTACCAGCGATCAGGGTTAATGAAATATGGTTTGACTAATCTCGTGTACTTAAGATTTCATGACTTTACTTTTGTTTTTAATTTATGGTTTACTTTTAGAAGTTTTTGCATGAAAATACTGTAAATATTATATAAGCAATATGTTATTGCTGATGTTAAAGAACATTTAAAAAATAAATAAATTTGGAGAAAAGTCATTATTTACACGGTAACTATTAAGTGTTAATGAGCATATTCTGTCCCATGATGGCATGTTTATTGAGGGTTATTTCATGTTCTTCGCCCCCTAGAGCCTGATACTTGCTCTCATCAGGTGAAAGACGAAATCGTAAAAAAAATGCCAAATTTAAAATCAAAACGGTTCTGTTCAGTAAATTTGTACAAAACCCAATAATTTTTCTTTGTCGGTACACAAAAAAAAAACTTGTTCCCCTCCCCTACTCTGACAAAACTGGATACACCACTGCCATGGACCACTCTTACGTCCAATAACTAGTGGTTTGTGTTGAGAGCAGTTTGTTAGCTCTTTGAATCTTTTATTGATGTACTGGGACAATTTTATACGATGATGATTTTGTCAAGAGATATTGTTACTGAGGCCCTGCATGTGTTTCTGTGGCTTGAATACTACGTTGCCTAGTTAATAACTTAAAAACCTGAAGTCAATGATTGGGACAGAATTTCTCAAACCAACAGGTATCTTGATTTTTTATGTATTTCTTACATGTAACTGATTGCAAAGACATACTGTTATTACTTTTCCAATATCTGTGGTTTCTGATGGTAGAGTCGTCAGAATTTTGAATGATAAAGTGAAGATTTAGACTATAATGCAGCCATGCTGGGTTTTTTTAAATACCAATTGCATGAATCAGAATGTCAGCTTTTGACATCACAATTTGCCTCACACTGACTGTAATGAGGCTGGAAGAAATAAAATAGGCTGGCCCCATTTTTTCTGTTTGGAGAATTTGCACAATGATCATTGTCTAGTTGTCGGGGAACCGGACAAAGATGGCCGAAAAATGATGGCTTTGGCTAGATCACTGTTTCTTCCTATACTTTAGCATTGCTGCATTAGCCATAGCTGTAGCCAGAAATGCAACGGCTATGGCTAGATCACTGTTTCTTCCTATACTTCAGCATTGCCGCTGCAGCCAATAGCCATAGCAAAAAATGCTTGATTATACTTAAGGTGCATCACATTAAAATTTACAGAGCTATTTTTGGAACTATATGTATATTGGCCAAAGATGTAATAGCTTTTAATATATTTGGTGAATATTTAAGTCATAACTTATTGGAATATTTAAGTTAACATATTAGGTGGGGGGGGGGGGGGATGCATAGGCTGGCTAGGAAACCAATCTACATACCAGTGGATTCTGAAAGTATTTGTAGCATTGTACACTTTCACCAGTAATTCGTGGACTGATTTGAATATATTTGAATATTCATGAGACAGATAAATAATAATTGAATTGTGAAACATGGTATACAATAATAATTATTTATCTCTTGATCCTTTCTTCCAATTGCTTGTACAAATTTGTATTTGTGGTGAGTCCGAATAAAATATGGACAAATTTTTAATAATTTCATAAATTTGTCTTGATATGATGAACATTCATCAACTTCCTAACCCAGTCTGTGATTGGTTGACTGCTGTACTACCAGGCATATGATTGGTTCCATTTGCAAGTCCATCATTTAACCTTTGAACTGTAGACTCCTCGCCAGCAGTAACTCCAGGCGGTGGAGACACACCCTCTCCACTTCTGCATTCTTGATGACTAGACTCTTTTCCAGCTGCTATTTGTTCCACATCCTGTCCCAAACACTTTCCTCCAAAGTCATTCACAATGCTCTTAGTCTCATTCTCAGCCGTCTTTAAAACATCATTCCCAGATTGTTTTGATTCATGGCTAGTCTCCATTCCAGCTTCATTCAGCTGTTTCCGCTGTTTCCTTGGTCTGGGATCTAACAGACCCAGGACATGTAAACACACACTCGCTGCGCCCTGCTCTGCAAAGTTTTTACTCATCTCCCTAAAAAGTAAACCGGAAAATTGGATTATTAGATACAGGATTTTTGAAGGGCGAATCCAGTATAAGATAATTTCTTTTCAATTTATGTAACTCTATCATGAGGTTTTTATGCACATACCACTTAGTTGATGTGTACTTTTTGCCCTCAAACGTGATGATAGCTTGGTAGTCTTTATCGTGTTTCTCCTGTAACAACCAAGTGTAAAACCTCATTACCATATATTCATTGTGCATGGAATCGATGTCCTAGTTTAACCAGTTCGCTTCGGATGCCGTGTATACACGAAAATTTTTTTTGTACAGCGGATCGGAGAGCGTCTAAACACGCATTCCGATTTTTGTGTGTGTCACTGGGAGACTTGTCAACACGTGGCATGCCGTCGTGGCGGCTGACTTGTATACACGCAATCGTTTCTTGGAGTCCATTGGGTCACGGTTTGGTGGCCCCGGACAAAATGCACTGCAAATACTGAACGAGTTCACTCTTTTTGTTGATTTTTGCCTAATCCCTTTATCCAAGACCTGTTCCTTTGACGTACCAGCCAAGCATTTGTAAAGACGGATTTATATCCATTGTTTACGAGGCATTCGATCTCTCTCCAGGTATGCCGTCTTTTCGACAACGGTCTAATTGTGCTGAACAAACACAACCGTAATGAAAAAACTAGCCATTTAATTCTCGAAATGTCAATGAGTAAAGGTGTTTATTTGGTTGTCCGAACTTGGTTTCATTGACAAAAATTTTTATTAATGGCTAGAAATTTTTTCAGATTTTTCACTGAAAATAAACCCGCACGGGGGACCGGAAAAAAATAAATATTCCGACGTCAACTGGTTAAGATGAACACAGTTACTGCAAATTACTGGCTCATTTATGCAGTAGCAACGGTAATATGACCTTATCATGTGGGGTATTATTTTCAGTCACTGAGTTAATCTAAAACTAGCACTCCGATTCCATGCCCTGTTGATCGTGACGATACTGGCTGGCACTGGTGACAGACTTCTGTTAATATATATTCATTTGAACTTTAGAAGTTATGTATGTCTTTGGACGCTCACCATTCTATACTGAGGTTTAGGCAGATGTTTCTGGGCAACCAGTCTGTTTAGAATATCCTTTGGCGTTTCAGTTCTTGCATAGTCCCTCCTGAAAAAGACGACATTAAATTCTAGACACACTGTATCGATTTGGGAATTCAAAACTAACTGAATTGTAAAATTGTAATGTGAAACTCACTTAGTGTAAAGCTGATGATGGTATAAATCTTCCCTAGAAATAATTGTGACTGAGGAGCAGCAACTTTTAACCCTCCTACAATCAGTGCATTTTTTTAAACAACCCATTCAGGCCACTCCAAGCCATTAGCTGTTGCCAGTGGCCTCCTATGGTTACCCTTCTGTGCACTGTCACACCACTGAGATTGCAGGGTAAAGTGGTCTCCCATCGATACATTGCAGGCCATGTTCAAACATTTACAGTGGCCTTGGGTGGCACACAGTTGATTTTGTAAGATTACTTGGAAAGGACAGCAGGCTTGTACATGTATGTACTGAAGGTTGCTCAAGAACAGAATTGTGTGGATCGGAGTGGCCTCCATGTGTAGGAGGGTTAAGAAAAGCAAAATAATATCCATGCAACCATGCAAAGCTACAAATCTTACTGAAATAATATCTAGTTTGAATTCAGGAAAGATTACTCTTTGCTAAATTCCACATTGGAATGAACACTATTTGCATTTTATTTTATTTGTTATGTACATTTTGTACTTCCACATAACAATCACAGATGAATTACATTTCAGATATAGTATTCAAACGAACAACCATAAAGAGCTTTGTCAAATTGACGACAGGTACCTACTTGCTGTATTTCACGTTCATCTCGTAGAGTTCAGAGCCGTCTTCTAGTCGGCGTTTCTTGATTCCTCCTGGTGTAGTCTCCGCCTCTTTCCTCTCTCTTGCTAGTCTGTGAAGTTCACTCACCTCCTTGTAGTAACTTTCCATTCCCCAAAGTTTGCTTAAACAAATAATGTGAAATTAAATTGTTGCTCTTTCATTTCAAAATGTTTCGATATTAACCCTCCTACTTTAGCTGAACTTTAGTGGAAAGTAGCTATAGTGGTCAAAATCAGTCGACTGCCCGTTTTTGACTGTTGACCCAAATGTGCACACAGGGGCATTTTTGACTGATTTTGACTGTCATTTTGACCACCCTGAACAATACCAGACAATGCTTTTACCAGTCAAAAACGGTCAACTCATTTTGACTTGTAAATGTACTTACTACACGTAAGGTTTGACAGTGTTTGACTTTTAAGTGCGCTAGATATACCTTGACAAGTCTAAAAATTTTACAAAGTCGATGATGGTATCAAACATGCCTTGAAATATTTCTGTCTCATTTAAGTAAAATCATTGAAAAAATCTGAAAAAATGCTGGAGGAATATCACGGCCTACAACGCACTAATCCTCCAGCATCCAGTCTTCGCATGATCCCCCAGCAGCCTACTTAAGTGGCAGCATTTCCTAGAGTCCGGCATTCTCCTGAGGACGATCAGAGCATACTGATCGAAACGTCGAGTTGTAACCTCCAGTTCTTTTCAGAACTAATTACTACTCAATTGAGCATTTCACATGGTGTCACTGCAATTAGTCTTTACTTATCGTCTTCACCATGCAAAGCTACAAGTTTTACTGAGCTTTAATTTTGTTTCCCTTTTTTATTTATTTATTTATTTATTGTTTGTACTGGTTGGTACTCACCACATGTCAGTCATCGTTTGGGTCTTGAGGAGTTTCCTACCGATGTCTTGATCCTCGTTGCCATGGAGTAATTGCAAGACGCAAAATTTATTTTTGGCAAAAACACTTTCATAATCTACAGCCTGTCAAATCAGATGGCAAAAATGACAAAGACCAGAGTGAAGTGAAAAGAATCAAAACATTATTTTCAACATCCTTTTAAATTAAGGTGAGGTAGAATTAGAAATTCAATTATAACCAAATTATAATATGAATCTTACTTGGTCTAAAGGTTGCTGATGGTATCAATTTTCACAAGAAATGATTTTGACTACGGTGGTGATACTTTTAACAAAAGTGAAATCATTTCTCATTTGAATTTAGGAAAGGGTACTCTTTCCTAAATTCCTAGTGAAAATGAATACAAAAACAACTGATCGATGCATGTTCATAATTTACTTAAACTTTCACAGGTTATTTGATTATATGTCTATCTTGATTCAAAGAGAGTAAGCATACTCACAGAAGCATTTTTGCCAACATTACCAATGTTGTAGCTTCCCTTCAATGTATATCTTGATTCAAAGAGAGTAAGCACACTCATAGAAGCAGTTTTGTCAACATTACCAATGTTGTATCTTCCCTTCAATGTATATCTTGTTTTAAAGAGAGTAAGCATACTCATAGAAGCAGTTTTGTCAACATTACCAATGCTGTACCTTCCCTTCAATGTATATCTTGATTAAAAGAGAGTAAGCATACTCATAGAAGCAGTTTTGTCAACATTACCAACGTTGTATCTTCCCTTCAATGTATATCTTGTTTCAAAGAGAGTAAGCATACTCATAGAAGCAGTTTTGCCAACATTACCAATGTTGTATCTTCCCTTCAATGTATATCTTGATTCAAAGAGAGTAAGCATACTCATAGAAGCAGTTTTGCCAACATTACCAATGTTGTACCTTCCCATTAAGATTTTCCTCCACACAGTGAAGACAATCTAGATCCTAAATCGGTGTTCTGAGAAACAAAAACTCTCTACATTCTTACAAATTTCAAGAAATCCCTGATGATACGTTCCTGAGGTAGTTTGCCCTCCGTCCTGAAGATGGACATATCCCACTGGGCGACCCTCGCAATCATGACGGAGGACGCCTGCGTCCGTTGACGGAAGCGTTCTATATCTGGGTATGAGTTGATGTGCTCCTTTGAACCACCACTGTAAGAGATGAATGATAAATGAATGATGGGCCATCAAAATGTACTGCTGGCACTGACTGGGAAACATATTTTGGAAACAGCTTTTCACTTATATCCAGTGGCATAAATAAACAAAACAAACATTAACCCTCCTACAATCAATGCAATTTTTGAAACAACCCATTCAGGCCACTCTAAGCTGTTGCAGTTGTTGCCAGTGGCCCCCTATGGTTACCCTTCTGCGCACTGTCGCACCACTGAGATTGCAGGGTAAAGTGGTCTCCCATTGATACATAGCAGGCCATACTAAAATGTTCAAACAACCAGCTACAACCTGACCATGTATTTTGACTGTAGACACACCTATACAAAACCACTAAAGACTGTGGTTTGTAATGGCCTTCATTGTGTGTTGAGATGTAATCAGAGATGGTCTTATTTACAGTAGCCTTGGCTGGCACTGATGGGTTGATTTTGTAAGATTACTTGGAAAGGATAGCAGTGGCTTGTATGCTTTAAAGGTTGGTAAAAAACATATGTGACCCGCTCTGTGAAAATGAGTCACATGTCGCACCATGCGTTTATATGTAATGGGCGATGGAATGTTGAGAGGGTGTTTTTTTTTTAACATCTGATTTTTGGTTATCATGTTTTTTGACATCATTAGGATCTAAATTTTCTTTATATATTATTTTCTTTATATATTATTTTCTTTATATAATTTTCTTAATATTTTTACATAAACGTAAATTTCAATCAATAAAATATTAAAATCAATGATTTTTGTGAGTACTTTGTTTCAAATATGTCATTTGTTATCATTTGAATGCTTGTTTTCCTAACAATAAATTGTGTTAGTTATGCACATTATTGATTATTACAAATGCCATATCTCCATAATGCAATATGCCACACACATCTAACATATACCAAATTAAAGCCGATGATGTACTCTTTCCAGCTACATAGAAATGTATATTTGTCAAATTTGCGACTTGTGACTCATTTTCACATAGCGGGTCACACATTAGCAATTTAGTGGATTGGAGTGGCCTCCATGTGAAGTATAGGGTTAAAAATGTTTCAGCTAAAAACTGGAGTCGTATAACCTCCAGTTCTTTTCAGAACGACTTACTATTCAATTTGAGAATTTCACATGGTGTCACCGCAAACAGCCTTTACTTATCCTTTTCACCATGCAAAGCTACAAACATTACTAAGCTAACTATGTTGTGCTTCACAAGAAAGTGTGTTCTGATTTGTTGTATTCATTACGAGGTGCAATTTAGGAAAGAGTACTCTTTCCTAAATTCAAACTGAGATTAACATTAAAATCTGACCGTTTGGTTAGTTTTGAATTACCAACCTTACACCTTTACATTTAAGAACTCTTTCTCCCTACACCGAGAACAGCTGGGAAACGATCTCCTCTGAAATTCAAGAATATTTTGTGACCCTCTTGAGCTAAACTATTTTCACGTGCTACAGATATAACCTACTTTGCAATGATTGGGATTGAGACCGATTCCACAATAGCTTTGATGACATCACAGTTCACGGCATGTTGGGGCCTCTCACATTTTTTCCGCCCGTGAACGGCCAAGGCCGCCACCCCCGTGCTCTCGATGGTACGTGCCAAGGCTAAGGTGTCTTCAATCTAGAAATGAGATATATGGTCAGGGAGCGGTAAGGATTGGAAAGTTTCAACTCATATCACTATCTTTTGCAAGAAAACAGTGAAAATGCAGTCAGATTTTGCTATTTTCATACAGATGTGGAATTTACGTCTCCGTAGGGAAAAAAATTAATTAAATTAATATGACACAAATACATCAGGGATGTTTGATAACTTTACACCAAGTAAATTTCATTGAAAACTGTGATAAAATGTGTTTTTAAATTTTTTTAAATTACCAATAGTGTTAAGTAGATTTTATATACATATGTCTTGATTCAAAGACAGTAAGCATACTCATAGAAGCAGTTTTGCCAACATTACCAATGTTGCACCTTCCCTTTAATGTATATCTTGATTCAAAGAGAGTAAGCATACTCATAGAAGCAGTTTTGCCAACATTACCAATGTTGCACCTTCCCTTCAATGTATATCTTGATTCAAAGAGAGTAAGCATACTCATAGAAGCAGTTTTGCCAACATTACCAATGTTGTACCTTCCCTTCAATGCATATCTTGATTCAAAGAGAGTAAGCATACTCATAGAAGCAGTTCTGCCAACATTACCAATGTTGTACCTTCCCTTTAATGTGTATCTTGATTCAAAGAGAGTAAGCATACTCATAGAAGCAGTTCTGCCAACATTACCAATGTTGTACCTTCCCTTTAATGTGTATCTTGATTCAAAGAGAGTAAGCATACTCATAGAAGCAGTTCTGCCAACATTACCAATGTTGTACCTTCCCTTTAATGTGTATCTTGATTCAAAGAGAGTAAGCATACCTCATATAAGCAGTTTTGCCAACATTACCAATGCTGTACCTCCCCTTTAATGTATATATTGATTCAAAGAGAGTAAGCATACTCATAGAAGCAGTTTTGTCAACATTACCAATGTCGTACCTTCCCTTCAATGTATATCTTGATTCAAAGAGAGTAAGCATACTCATAGAAGCAGTTTGGCCAACATTACCAATGTCGTACCTTCCCTTCAATGTATATCTTGATTCAAAGAGAGTAAGCATACTCTTAGAAGCAGTTTTGCCAACATTACCAATGTCGTACCTTCCCTTTAATGTATATATTGATTCAAAGAGAGTAAGCGTACTCATAGAAGCAGTTTTGCCAACATTACCAATGTTGCACCTTCCCTTCAATGTATATCTTGATTCAAAGAGAGTAAGCATACTCATAGAAGCAGTTTTGCCAACATTACCAATGCTGTACCTTCCCTTTAATGTATATATTGATTCAAAGAGAGTAAGCACACTCACAGAAGCAGTTTTGTCAACATTACCAATGCTGTACCTTCCCTTCAATGTATATCTTGATTCAAAGAGAGTAAGCACACTCACAGAAGCAGTTTTGCCAACATTACCAATGCTGTACCTTCCCTTCAATGTATATCTTGATTCAAAGAGTAAGCATACTCACAGAAGCAGTTTTGCCAACATTACCAATGCTGTACCTTCCTTCAATGTATATCTTGATTCAAAGAGTAAGCACACTCACAGAAGCAGTTTTGCCAACATTACCAATGTTGTACCTTCCCTTCAATGTATATCTTGATTCAAAGAGAGCAAGCACACTCATAGAAGCAGTTTGCCAACATTACCAATGTTGTACCTTCCCTTCAATGTATATCTTGATTCAAAGAGAGTAAGCATACTCATAGAAGCAGTTTAGCCAACATTACCAATGTTGTACCTTCCCTTCAATGTATATCTTGATTCAAAGAGAGTAAGCATACTCATAGAAGCAGTTTTGCCAACATTACCAATGTTGTACCTTCCCTTCAATGTATATCTTGATTCAAAGAGAGTAAGCTTACTCGTAGAAGCAGTTTTGCCAACGTTACCAATGATGTACCTTCCCTTCAATGTATATCTTGATTCAAAGAGAGTACCATCCCTTCAATGTGTATCTTGATTCAAAGTGAGTAAGCATACTCACAGAAGCAGTTTTGGCGACATTACCAATGCTGTACCATCCCTTCAATGTATATCTTGATTCAAAGAGAGTAAGCATACTCACAGAAGCAGTTTTGTCAACATTACCAATGTTGTACCTTCCCTTCAATGCATATCTTGATTCAAAGAGAGTAAGCATACTCATAGAAGCAGTTCTGCCAACATTACCAATGTTGTACCTTCCCTTTAATGTGTATCTTGATTCAAAGAGAGTAAGCATACTCATAGAAGCAGTTCTGCCAACATTACCAATGTTGTACCTTCCCTTTAATGTGTATCTTGATTCAAAGAGGTAAGCATACTCATAGAAGCAGTTCTGCCAACATTACCAATGTTGTACCTTCCCTTTAATGTGTATCTTGATTCAAAGAGGTAAGCATACCTCATATAAGCAGTTTTGCCAACATTACCAATGCTGTACCTCCCCTTTAATGTATATATTGATTCAAAGAGAGTAAGCATACTCATAGAAGCAGTTTTGTCAACATTACCAATGTCGTACCTTCCCTTCAATGTATATCTTGATTCAAAGAGAGTAAGCATACTCATAGAAGCAGTTTGGCCAACATTACCAATGTCGTACCTTCCTTCAATGTATATCTTGATTCAAAGAGAGTAAGCATACTCTTAGAAGCAGTTTTGCCAACATTACCAATGTCGTACCTTCCCTTTAATGTATATATTGATTCAAAGAGAGTAAGCGTACTCATAGAAGCAGTTTTGCCAACATTACCAATGTTGCACCTTCCCTTCAATGTATATCTTGATTCAAAGAGAGTAAGCATACTCATAGAAGCAGTTTTGCCAACATTACCAATGCTGTACCTTCCCTTTAATGTATATATTGATTCAAAGAGAGTAAGCACACTCACAGAAGCAGTTTTGTCAACATTACCAATGCTGTACCTTCCCTTCAATGTATATCTTGATTCAAAGAGAGTAAGCACACTCACAGAAGCAGTTTTGCCAACATTACCAATGCTGTACCTTCCCTTCAATGTATATCTTGATTCAAAGAGAGTAAGCATACTCACAGAAGCAGTTTTGCCAACATTACCAATGCTGTACCTTCCCTTCAATGTATATCTTGATTCAAAGAGAGTAAGCACACTCACAGAAGCAGTTTTGCCAACATTACCAATGTTGTACCTTCCCTTCAATGTATATCTTGATTCAAAGAGAGCAAGCACACTCATAGAAGCAGTTTTGCCAACATTACCAATGTTGTACCTTCCCTTCAATGTATATCTTGATTCAAAGAGAGTAAGCATACTCATAGAAGCAGTTTAGCCAACATTACCAATGTTGTACCTTCCCTTCAATGTATATCTTGATTCAAAGAGAGTAAGCATACTCATAGAAGCAGTTTTGCCAACATTACCAATGTTGTACCTTCCCTTCAATGTATATCTTGATTCAAAGAGAGTAAGCTTACTCGTAGAAGCAGTTTTGCCAACGTTACCAATGATGTACCTTCCCTTCAATGTATATCTTGATTCAAAGAGAGTACCATCCCTTCAATGTGTATCTTGATTCAAAGTGAGTAAGCATACTCACAGAAGCAGTTTTGGCGACATTACCAATGCTGTACCATCCCTTCAATGTATATCTTGATTCAAAGAGAGTAAGCATACTCACAGAAGCAGTTTTGTCAACATTACCAATGTTGTACCTTCCCTTCAATGTATATCTTGATTCAAAGAGAGTAAGCATACTCACAGAAGCAGTTTTGTCAACATTACCAATGTTGTACCTTCCCTTTAATGTATATATTGATTCAAAGAGAGTAAGCACACTCATAGAAGCAGTTTTGTCAACATTACCAATGCTGTACCTTCCCTTCAATGTATATCTTGATTCAAAGAGAGTAAGCACACTCATAGAAGCAGTTTTGCCAACATTACCAATGCTGTACCTTCCCTTCAATGTATATCTTGATTCAAAGAGAGTAAGCATACTCATATAAGCAGTTTTGCCAACATTACCAATGTTGTACCTTCCCTTCAATGTATATCTTGATTCAAAGAGAGCAAGCATACTCACAGAAGCAGTTTTGTCAACATTACCAATGTTGTACCTTCCCTTCAATGTATATCTTGATTCAAAGAGAGCAAGCACACTCATAGAAGCAGTTTTGCCAACATTACCAATGTTGTACCTTCCCTTCAATGTATATCTTGATTCAAAGAGAGTAAGCATACTCATAGAAGCAGTTTAGCCAACATTACCAATGTTGTACCTTCCCTTCAATGTATATCTTGATTCAAAGAGAGTAAGCATACTCATAGAAGCAGTTTTGCCAACATTACCAATGTTGTACCTTCCCTTTAATGTATATCTTGATTCAAAGAGAGTAAGCTTACTCGTAGAAGCAGTTTTGCCAACATTACCAATGATGTACCTTCCCTTCAATGTATATCTTGATTCAAAGAGAGTAAGCATACTCGTAGAAGCAGTTTTGCCAACATTACCAATGTTGTACCTTCCCTTCAATGTATATCTTGATTCAAAGAGAGTAAGCATACTCACAGAAGCAGTTGTCAACATTACCAATGCCGTACCTTCCCTTCAATGTATATCTTGATTCAAAGAGAGTAAGCATACTCACAGAAGCAGTTTTGCCAACATTACCAATGCCGTACCTTCCCTTCAATGTATATCTTGATTCAAAGAGAGTAAGCATACTCACAGAAGCAGTTTTGCCAACATTACCAATGCCGTACCTTCCCTTCAATGTATATCTTGATTCAAAGTGAGTAAGCATACTCACAGAAGCAGTTTTGTCAACATTACCAATGCCGTACCTTCCCTTCAATGTATATCTTGATTCAAAGTGAGTAAGCATACTCACAGAAGCAGTTTTGTCAACATTACCAATGTCGTACCTTCCCTTCAATGTATATCTTGATTCAAAGTGAGTAAGCATACTCACAGAAGCAGTTTTGTCAACATTACCAATGTCGTACCTTCCCTTCAATGTATATCTTGATTCAAAGTGAGTAAGCATACTCACAGAAGCAGTTTTGTCAACATTACCAATGTCGTACCTTCCCTTCAATGTATATCTTGATTCAAAGAGAGTAAGCATACTCACAGAAGCAGTTCTACCAACATTACCAATGTCGTACCTTCCCTTCAATGTATATCTTGATTCAAAGAGAGTAAGCATACTCACAGAAGCAGTTTTGTCAACATTACCAATGTTGTACCTTCCCTTCAACACTGTTAGTGAACTCTATATAATTATGCAATGCACAGGACATAATGTGTTATCTGTATTATTAAAGATCTCTCGGGTACACCATGTATTAAGCTCTTCTAGGAAGAAGTGATGATGGCTCTGTGAAGATCCAGTTAGTTTGTTCTCAACGTTTCAACTAGTGTGCTCTAGTCGTCGTCAGGAGACTGAAGATAGTGTAGAATGCAGGAGCTTTTGATCTTGTGTTGGAGGATCTGTGTACTGTTTTGTTTTTCATGAGTACAAGTACAGAATAACCCTAACCTTCCCAAATCCTCCAAAATCCTCTTCGCTAAAGTGAAGGATTTTGAAGGATTGAGGTTACATGCTACATGCTCTTTGCTAAAGTGAAGGATTTTGGAGAAATGAGGTTATTAGGCATACTTGCCTTTCCATGGTACATGTACATCCATGTTTATTGTAGTGATTGCAAGGTCAGTGCTTGGGTCAGTGGACACTGTTTATTGCTCCATGCATGCAGGGAGGGTCCCTGGCCATGTACATGGTATCACAGATTAGAAACACATGTGTGCATACATGTCATGTGCTTGCTTTACTACTGAAGGATTTTGGAGGATTCAGGTTATGTGTAAGCAAATGGGCCTAGGGAGTTAGGGTTAATGTACACGAGTACGAGTACTCCAACTCTATAATTGAAGTCGAGTACTCTGTTTTCATTGCATATTTGTGATCTGTGATCATATTTCTGTGTCGGGTCTTTATAATAGAATCAGTCTGGATGTCTGTCTTTATTCCCTGTCTATCCTATATTTTTGTTTTATTTCAGTCGACTCACCGATGGAAGAATTCTTATTTTACATGTGACTGGCTTGGAGATGCCTTGCACTAGTGTTGTCAAGATCTGAAAATAAAGTTTTGAGGATTGAGGAAATATTAGAATCGGCAAAATAATCAGCAATAATATGATGATTATTTTGGAGATGTGTTATACTAGCAGGCCAGATGCCAGAATTTTGTCAAGAGAGGGAAAGTGAACAATTTGTTGAAAAAAAGTAACCCCAGGAATATTTTTTGCCTAAAATATAAACTTAACCACCCTTCCTTTAACCCTCCTACTACTACAAGGGTCAAAATCAGTCAAAATGTTGATACACTTGCCAAGGTGTATCTAGTGCACTTAAAAGTCAAACACTGTCAAACCTTACGTGTAGTAAGTACATTTACAGGTCAAAATGAGTCAACTGTTTTTGACTGGTAAAAGCATTGTCTGGTATTGTTCAGGGTAGTCAAAATGACAGTAAAAACCAGTCAAAAATGCCCCTGTGTGCACATTTGGGTCAACAGTCAAAAGTGCCACAGACCATGTTGCTGTGTGTTAGACAATTTCAGATTACCTTAGGTTGATTTTTATTAACATTTCTTTTCTGGTTTTCAGTTAAAAATATATCCGAATGTTCAACAAAACCAACCAATAGTTTTTAGGTTTGCAAGGGCAAATGAAACAGGTTTCCTTCTGCTGGACCTCAAAGACAATGCACACTGGAGCGGCTACTGTATCAATCTCCTCAAGAGCCATTGGGCAAAGACAATTTTTTCCAGATGATGTTGTGTGCCCGGAAGAAGGTCGTAAGGCTCTACCTTCTTCCGGGCACACAAAGTACAACTTTTTGTCCCAGCAGAAGGTCGTAAGCAATAAAATGGCTCCTTTGAAAAAAAAGTAGAGCATAACTACTGTTTTTCCATTCCCATGTGGAATTTAACTTTCCTACAATGACTTATAAATGGCAGAAAAACGACCAAACTTTCACACTCAGTTTTCTTGAAACACAATTTTGCACATTAATTGCTTATGACCTTTTGCCGGTCACACTTTCATTACGTCCTTCTGGGCACACGACGAATCATTATCTTCCAAGATTTTGACTCACTTTGTGGATTTTCTCTGGCTGTGTGAGAAGGGCGGCTCCCATACCTCCTTTGGTAGAGTATTCCTTTGGGCAACCCATGTTGACATCAATCCCTGCTACGTCATTCTCTCTGCATCAGAATATAATACAGTGAAACACTGCTATAATGATCATCATGGTGTCCACACAAATATGTTCATTATAATGGTCATTTGTTATCCACTCTGTGTACATCATAGCCCTCAAGCGGTATCGAGTCTACGGCATTGTATGTGTATAAAAGACAATTGTCCATGTACGCTAAGTAATATAAAATAAGGCCAAAAAACAAAGTCTCTGGTTTCTGGTTATCGGTCGGCTTCAAAATTGGTGCGGTGACACACTTTTTATTTTTTTTAAATTTTAATTTTTTTTATTTTTTATTGGTAATTTTTTTTTTTTTTGGCCAACAGGGAAATACGTGATACATGTATACACGGGGACCAAATTTCCCATTATACAAAGTATGGTGGCTAAGAGAGGCCTCACAAATCGAGCAAATGTTCATACCCTTATGTGAAAAAGTCGTTTAAAACACAGCATGGCAGGATTCCAATTGATCTGGCAATTTTGGCTGCAATTGGACATTGTTTCATAGCCAAAAATAAAATAAAACTAAAAATGTCAACGGGCGGGTCTAAGAAGACACGCAGATACCAGAAACTGGAGACTTTTTTTGGGGGGGCCTAATATCTGTCTGAAATGCTTCTGTGAGAAGAAGATTGGAGTGCCATGGCCGAGCGGTTTAGTGCATCGGATTTGTGTTCTGATGGCCTGATTTGTGTTCTGAGTCTTCAGAATGTGGGTTCGAATCTCAACCGCGACCATGGTGCTTGTCTCCTTAAGCAAGACACTTTACCATAATTGCTTCTCTCCACCCAGGGGTAAATGGGTAACCTGTGAGGGCAGAGTTGGTTGTTGTGTTTGATTAGCCCTATATGCGCTGAAATGGCAGCAATTGAGCTGTATACTCCCCAGGGAGCTGAGATGGTTTTCAGGAATGATTTATGAGCCTGATGAGCAGGGTAATAATATAATGCGCCTTGAGCACCAGTTTGGTGGATACGTGCGCCATATAAGTCGACATTATTATTATTATTATTATTATTATTATTATTATTATTATTATTATTATTATTATTATTATTATTATTATTGTATCAAGACAGAGTCAAACAGTTGAATAAGCCCAGGGTTGAATTTTTCCCCAATTACTGAAACTGATCATCATTTTTCTTAGTGCTTTTGCTCACCCACACACATAACAAAATACACAGTACAGGCTACTGAGTCATGTTGATGGTGCATAACGACATACATTGGTCAATCATTTCACTAGTAAATAACTTACACAAGTTTAGCGGCTGCTAGAGCTCTGTCAGGATCGGAGGTACCCATCTGCAAGACCACTCGGTCTTTCTCTCGATCGCATGTCCTGAAGACGACTGTTTGATTTCTCATCACAAAATCAACCGTACCCAGAATACCTTAAAGAAAAAGGGAGGAACAACCAAAATAGAATGATGATGATGATGATGGTGGACTTTTATATTGCGCCAACTCCATCACGATGTGATGCTCAAGGCGATTTTTACATTATTAACCCTGTCATCAGGCTACTCTTTTTTTAAATCATTCCTGGATCATTCTCAACTTCCTGGGAAGTATACAGCCCTGACAGCCTGTTAGGCGCTCAACAACTAATCAAACACAATTACTATCTCTACCCTCACATGTGGTAAGCAGCCCCGGCAGCCTGTTAGGCGCTCAACAACTAATCAAACACAATTACCATCTCTGCCCTCACATGTGGTAAGTATACAGCCCCGGTAACCTGTTAGGCGCTCAACAACTAATCAAACACAATCATCATCTCTGCCCTCACATGTGGTAAGTATACAGCCCCGGCAGCCTGTTAGGCACTCATCAGCTAATCAAACACAATTACCATCTCTGCCCTCACATGTGGTAAGTACAGCCCTGGCAGCCTGTTAGGCGCTCATCAACTAATCAAACACAATTACCATCTCTGCCCTCACATGTGGTAAGTATACAGCCCCGACAGCCTGTTAGGCGCTCATCAGCTAATCAAACACAATTATCATCTCTGCCCTCACATGTGGTAAGTATACAGCCCCGGCAGCCTGTTAGGCACTCAACAACTAATCAAACACAATTACCATCTCTGCCCTCACATGTGGGAAGTATACAGCCCTGGCAGCCTGTTAAGCGCTCATCAACTAATCAAACACAATTACCATCTCTGCCCTCTCAAGTCCCCATTTATACTCCTGGTTGAAGAGAAACAATTTATGGTTAAGTGTCTTGCTACGACTAGCATGGCTAGGATTCGAACCCACATTCTGATGACCCAGCCGCCAGAACTCGAGTCCGGTGCGCTAGACCGCTCGGCAATGACACGTCTCCACATAAGTAAATATCATAAATGTGTTTATTAATTTAATCGATCTTTACCCTATTCAAGATGAAATCTATACGAATGCCTTACCATTTTCAAATCGCTTGCACTGTAGCAATTTGTGATCAATCAGCTCCTGTATAACAATTAGATTGGAAAAAATGAGATTTAATTAAAACCCCGTTGCTAAAAGAAATCACGCAAAAAACGACACACCCACATGCTCAGCCATGTTTGTGTTACATACCCTTTGTGTATATTCTTTTGTTTTCGTGTAGTTAAGAAAAACACATTTTTCAAACCATTGCCATTTGCACTGAAGATTCTTTTTGGAGCGGATTTTTTTTCTCAGTCTTTCCCTTGAATAACCTACACCATTTTGTGACAGATAATGACAAATACTAAAATGCGTCCTTTTTGAGAAAATTGAGATTTTCTAATTCGTGAAAACGTTGTGTATGTCCACAACGTCTTAAGAACCTACACAGTGTGGACACCTTTTGTACTCAGGTCCACATAGCATATGTAACGCTTACTTAAAACTGTCAATATAACACAAACATATAAGACAAAATGCAGAGCAAAACAGAACAGAATATTGCCCTCTCTGGTCCTAATTTGAGTTAAACTGTTTGAGCTTTACTGTTTCTTGCTGGCATGTTAATTGATTTTTGAGCATAATAAAACTGATTCAAGTTAAAATTAAAATAGATTGATGAAATTCTTGCGTCTGGTGATAAACAATTGATTTAATTTTTGCCCTACACCGACGTGTGTATAGCACTGTATACTCAGTGCTTTCCGAGTGTCTGTGGAAAAAACTTCACAGGCGACTCGGGCGGGATTCGAACCCACGACCTCCTGCTTACTATTGCAGGTTTTTCCACAGACACTCGGAAAGCACTGAGCATACAGTACTATATACACACACCGGTGTAGGGCAAAATTAAATCAATTGTTTAAAATTAAAACTTAAAGAGGTGTAAATTTGGCAGGAAATCTGACATATGTCTGATTCTCCATGTTGTATATATATATCCAAATTCTATGGTCTATTTAAAGGGACAATATTGTTACGATCAGCGCAGACTTTCAACAGGGCATGGAATCGGTGTCCTAGTTTAAGATGAACACAGTGACTGAAAATTACTGACTCATTTATGCAGCAGCAACGGTAATTTGACCTTATCATGTGGGGTATTATTTTCAGTCACTGAGTTAATCTAAAACTAGCACTCTAATTCCATGCCCTGTTGATATTGCCCCTTTAGACAGAAGGGTTCATTGTCACCTAGGGTACTCCCCAATAGTACCCAGGCAATCTCAATCCTATGCAGTTCTGTGTACTTTTATGATTGCCTGGGTACCACTATAGTGGAGTACCCTTGGTGACAATGACCCCTTCATCAGCCCTATTAAGGTGCTCGAGGACTCCTCTACAGTAGGTCACATTACGGCTCACTGCAGTATAAGCTATATCTAGGTGTGCTCAATCACCACTTTGTATACAAATCTGGCTAGTGACCAAGGCTGTGCTAGACCAGTTCCCAGACACTGCAATCAGCTGCAGCATAACATGAATTAGTGCAAATTCAGTGTAGACCAATGGAGTGTTAGGATAACTACTCTCCAGTGACAGAACATTTTGCGTACAAAAACATCGTAGTAGACCAAATGACAATATGTTTGGGGGTACTACGAGGCCTCTAGACACAAAATGGATTTAAAAAAAAAGATTACCTCACAATACACAATATCTGCTCCATACTCCAAAGCAAGTAGTCTTGTTGGCAAAGTCCCCACTCGTACCATTGGAGCAAGAATGACCTTATTTGCATATGTTAATCTGTGACCCATGGCTCCTCCTTCTTTGGGCGACCCGTCAGACATGGTGGGAATATTATCTCCTAAATAAAATTAAACTGCTTTAGAGAAAACAGGAGATATTACACTCTCACAATTATTGGTCCCGTATTACTATTAGCACTGAGTCTAACATTCAAGGGGAGAACGTAGGAGCGATCTTATTTATACTGATGATCTCTCACGATCGACGGTAGACTCTTTGGGTAGAATGTCATATCCGACCACCAATTTTTCTCATTCAATATAACCAATAATGTAATCTTACCTACCCAGTAAGGTGGAGAACATATGGATGATGATGGACATATACTTCAAATTATTCCAGGATATTTATTTCATGAAAAATCCTGAAGCATTTTTGGTGTACGATGACTTCCTCAGTCATGTCAATCTGATCTTGTCAACTCCCCCATAAGTTAAGTGACCAACACAGTCATTGTACATGCGCAGTGGCAACTATAGGATTTTTTTAGAAGGGAAATAAAGTCCAAAAACCATCATAAAAGTGTATTTTAAAGATAATTTTCACTGTCTGTACCCCCAAAAATCGATAGAATCATTCTTTAAGTTTAACTGGTTAGTGGTTGCAAAAAAATTCCAAGAAAACCCTTAAAAAGTGGCGGTCGGATATGACATTCTTTCCGCAATGATGTACACTGTCTATTTTCCTTCCTCCATGTATAACATTCTAGGGGAGAACGTAGGAGCGATCTTATTAATACTGATCGACGGTAGACTCTTTGACCTCTCCCCTTGAGGATAATACTAATGAGGTTGCTCCTACTTGCTTCCCTATCTCTTCCTTCATTACTTAGTCTACCACCACTGGCACCAGGCACCACTGCACCAGTACCAAGGACCCCCCCATCACGTAAATATAATAAAGTTGTGTAACTTTTTCAAGTTCATTATTATTACTTTTTCTTCTTACCAGGCCTACCTCAAATAGTTTGTAGTTTCCTGAACAACAGTTGGTGATATTTTAAATGAATTACTTGCTATGCACAACGAATCTGGTTTCTTACTTAACTGTGTTAAACTGTTAATGTTATAACTTAAGTTATAATTTACTGCATGCTCGATCTCATCTCATTTTGAGTTGATCATGATGCAATTTGTTCTCCGACGACTATTTGATGCATTTTATAAACTTCTGATTAAAGAACCGTACATTTTCCGCCTAGAATTGCATTTATTGACGGCTGTTTTTACAATTATTTTTACAATCATAAAATAGTCTCCGGTATTAAGTCTCTCATCCAAGATGGCGCCGCCCAGGAAAAATAAATACAGTGTACTTTTACCGACGTATAACGAGCGAGAAAACCTTCCATTGATAGTATGGTTGCTTGTTAAATCATTCGCAGAAAGGTAATAAAGGAATCTTTGTAATGGGTTTCAATTATCTAGTCACATTGCCTTATGAAAGGCATAAAATACTTGTTTTGTTGTTGTGACGTGTAACTTCACGTATCGTTTTGTCATATTTTGTGCAGTTTATCAGTCCGGAAGAAAACCAACTCGCCCCAAATCAAACCCATTCTTTAGGCCAAGAGAATGAAAGTCATAGATTTGCGTCCGGGAAGTTTCGAAAACACATGAGGCTTTTTTTCATTATTCATTATTTCCATTGATCATTAATAACGGCGCAATCACAAGATGTTTCTTCTAATCTGTGTACGTACGTGCATCGTTATACGTGCGGGCCGCACACAGTGACACAGGCATAAGATACAAAGGCTCAACAGCGAACGTGTTGTGCATGTGAAGGCGGTACAGTTGCAGGTGCGAATCGGATGGAGTTTACCATACAGTTTTAGCGCGATGCAACCTTTTTTGTGAACGACGTATGCAGGACTAAATAAGAGAACATGTGCTAATGATTATAGCGCACATACTGCACTGGTGGAAATTTGGTAAAAACTTCGTTTTACTGATGTGGATGATTTGGAACTAAATTTGTTTGGTGGAAATACCTTTTTTGTGCAAATAATGATTTTTTTTGCAAATAATGAAAAATTTAGGCGGTAGCTTTCGGGACATGCGGGCGGTGGATGCAAATCTATGACTTTCATTCTCATGGCCTTATCAAACCCACTCTGAAACAAACTCGCCCCAACATGCCCCAAGTAAACTCAAATTAAAATGAACTTGCCCTTATAAAGTAAGACATTTCAAATATTTTCAAATAATCTACTGATATTCTGTGATATTCTTTACTCTTAGGCCATGAGATTGAAAGTCATAGATTTGCGTCCACTGCCCGCATGTCCCGAAAGCTACCACCTAAATTTTTCATTATTTGCCAAAAAAAATCATTATTTGCACAAAAAAGGTATTTCCACCAAACAAATTTAGTTCCAAATTATCCACATCAGTAAAACGAAGTTTTTACCAAATTTCCACCAGTACAGAGCTGCCAACTCTTCCGGATTCTGCGGAAGACTTCGCGTATTTGACGGTAATTTACTTACTTAAAATATATGCAAGGAGGCCTCTCCTTTTGGTGCCAAAAGGAGAGGCCTCCTTGCATATATTTTAAGTAAGTAAATTACCGTCAAATACGCGAAGTCTTCCGCAGAATCCGGAAGAGTTGGCAGCTATGCCAGTATGTGCGCTATAATCATTAGCACATGTTCTCTTACAGTCTTAGTCCCGCGTACGTCGTTCACAAAAAAGGTCGCATCGCTCTAAAACTGTATGGTAAACTCCGTCCGATCCGCACAGGTCTGCAACTATACTGCCTTCACATGCACAACACGTTCGCTGTTGAGCCTTTGTATCTTATGCCTGTGTGTGCGGCCCGCACGTATAATGATGCACGTACGTACACAGGCGACCATACGTACGGCGACACACACGTGCACAGGAATAGCCATAGGCCTAATCGATCATATCATAAATTTATTTAGCTGTTTACCTCTGTACCTACATACAATTAGTGATATGATCGACTAAACAACGACCGGAGATATAAGACATGGTATTGTATTCTTTTAATCTCGATTTTACTATCAATAATTAACCCTCCTACACATGGAGGCCACTCCGATCCACTAAATTCTGTTCTTCAGCAACCTTCAGTACATACATGTACAAGCCTGCTGTCCTTTCCAAGTAATCTTACAAAATCAACTGTGTGTCACCCAAGGCCACTGTAAATGTTTGAACATATTAGTATGGCCTGCAATGTATCAATGAGAGACCACCTTACCCTGCAATCTCAGTGGTGTGACAGTGCATAGAAGGGTAACCATAGGAGGCCACTGGCAACAACTAATGGCATGGAGTGGCCTGAATGGGTTGTTTCAAAAATTGCACTGATTGTAGGAAGGTTAAGGGAATTGTTGAAATGATCAAGCCAAACTATGAAGAGGTTAATTATCTTTGCATATGGTGGAATATGATAGATCGATAGCGTGATCATATAATGCGATATTTTGGCGATTGACTGATTCACGTTCGGTTGCGTTCTCGTCGACTGTACACATGTAATATACATAGTAGTCGTCTAGCCACGGATCCCCAAGAGACATTAGACAACACCTCTACTCAGAGACATTACCAGCGAGGGGGGTTGATTGGGTCGCTAGTCCCTATGTTCAATCTCCTCTCCCAATAAAGATGTGCAAAACAATAAAAAGAGTCTTAATGACCAAAATTCTCCTTGTTACTCCTCTTTTACCATTCACCCTTCCCTCTCTCTCTCTCGCAGGTAGAAAGCATGTACATAAAGTGATTAAGAATACGTCAAATTAGAAGAAACATCTTGTGATTGCGCTGTAGTGTTATTAATGATCAATGGAAATAATGAATAATGAATAATGAAAAAAAGCCTCATGTATTTTCGAAATTTCCCGGACACAAATCTATGACTTTCATTCTCTTGGCCTTAACGTTAGTCTTAGTGGTTTCGTGTTAGTGTAGTGTACCTTTTTAAAGTAAAATTTCTAACATTTTTAAAATGATTGTTTTTCAAATTTAATACAAAGTATTTTTCTTTCTTGTTATAAAGTGGATACAACTACGAGATTATCATAATCGATGATGGAAGTCCAGATGGTACCCTTGAGGTTGCTAAGCAACTAGAAAATATTTACGGCAAAGACAAAATTGTAAGTCAAATATCTTGTGTTTGTGATTATACATTTTACAAAACAAAAAAAAATTATCCTTTCAGTGTATCCTTACAAGAACTAAATGAAAAGCTTTGAATTGACAGTATTATTAACCCTAACCTTCCCAAATCCTCCAAAATCCTCTTTGCTAAAGTGAAGCAATTTGAAGGATTGAGGTTACATGCTACATGGTCTTTGCTAAAGTGAAGGATTTTGGAGGAATGAGGTTATTAGGCATACTTGCCTTTCCATAGTACATGTACATCCATGTTTGTTGTAGTGATTGTAAGATCAGTGCTTGGGTCAGTGGACACTGTTTATTGCTCCATGCATGCAGGGAGGGGCCATGTACATGTACATGTATCACAGATTAGAAACACATGTGTGTGTACATGTACATACATGTCATGTGCTTGCTTTACTACTGAAGGATTTTGGAGGATTCAGGTTATTCAGGTTAAGCAAATGGGCCTAGGGAGTTAGGGTTAATTGAATAAAGCTGGGTTGAGCTAACACTGGACAGTTAGAAGAACTACGTGTAATGTATCATGTACCAAGCTCTCCTGGAAGACACACATATCAAACATCACCTTGAAAGCTAACCGGATGCTAGGGCTTATTAAAAGAAATCTGAAGCATTTCCACCCACGGTTGAAACAACAAGCTTACATCTCTCTGGTCAGGCCACATCTAGAATACTGCTCCACTGTTTGGAATCCCCATCATCAAACTACTATCAACCAGGTTGAAGCCATCCAGAACAGAGCATAGCAGCTAGGTTTGTCCAGACGAGAAGCAGCTATTAAAACCATGCTGTACAAAATATCCCACAACCTCATTGCAATTAACAAAGACCAGTTCCTGACCCCTTCGACAGATACCAGACTAAGAAACTACCATCCGGCAAGATACCAGCTTCTCACAACCAATCCTCCAAGGACATCTACAAATTCTCCTTCATGCCTACAGCAGTCCGGTTCTGGAATGCCCTTCCTGCAGACGTCATTACAGCTTCATCAGTGGACGTCTTCAGAGCACACATCTCTGCCAACTAGCTCCAAGATTGGAGTTTTTACTTGCACTTTATTTTTATTTTCTTTTGCGCAATCTTCCCCCTGCTTCACATGTACCTTAAGCTTCACCTTAGCATTAACATCCAGAAGTGGACTTTGCTGAGTACCAGCGTAGATGTAGATGGAGATATGCTTTGATAGTAGGATGCATGGGATACATTTGGGTAGAGCTAACTTGAGACTGCTAGAAGGAAACTTCAAAAGCTATTGATCAATAGCCAATTGGGGTAGAATGTCATATCTGACTGCCACTTTTTCTCATTAACCCTAACCCTCCAGGGTATTTTGGCTAGAAACCCTGCCAGACGCATCAGATTGCATCGTTTGTCAAAGTGACTTGACTGCCCAGTGCAGCAAAATCCATCAGGTCACAAATCTAAAGGCCGAACTGCCTCAGAGTCTGTAGTCACCAAACGCAGCAGGATACAACTCTGGCATTGTTCAATGGGACCAGCTCTCAATAGAAACAGACTTGGCTGCTTATGCACTGGTGTTGACAGCTGAATGCATCAAAGTGCACCAGACTTTTCCACCTGATGCACTGTGCTGCGTCTGGCAGGGTTAGGGTTAAATATAACCAATAAAGTAATCTTACCAACCTAGTAAGGTGGAGAACATACATGTATGGATGATGATTGACATATACTTCAAATTATTCCAGGATATTTATTTCATGAAAAATCAGGCATTTTTGGTATACGATGACTTCCTCAGTCATGTCAGTCTGATCTTGTCAACTCCCCCACGGTCATTGTACATGCGCAGTGGCAACTATAATAGGATCCTTCTATTTACTGAAGGGGATGAGTTTTTTAGAAGGGAAATCAAATCCGAAAACATTATAAAAGTGGATTTTAAAGATATTTTTCACTTTCTGTACCCCCAAAAATTGATGGAATCATTTTTTAACTGGTTAGTGGTTGCAAACAAATTTCCAAAAAAACCTTAAAAAGTGGCTGTCGGATACGACATTCTTTCCGCCATTTGGAACTTATTAGCCACGCCCAAAGACAACTTGTAGGAAATAAACAAACTTTAATTTTAATTTTTATTTTGATTTGTTTGGTTCACGTAGGTTTTAAGACCAAGAGAAAAGAAGCTGGGATTAGGTGAGTGGTTTCTACATCTTACAGGCCTCGATCTTGACCACGGCAATGGCCGTGGTGGCCCTCTGAGTTGGCCGTAATGCCCCTTTGGTTGGCCTTGAAAGTTTGAGGCAGCTAAGGCCAAAGTGGCTGTGCCTTCTCAATCCTTAAGGTCGAGACCTGATCTTATTAACCCTAACCCCCTAGGCTCATTTTCTAGAAACCTTCCAAAATCCTCCAAAATCCTCCAAAATCAACCGGTTTTCTATTTTGCGTGGTGCCCACTGCCTAAATCCTCCAAAATCAACCGGTGTTCTATTTTGTGTGGTGCCTACTGCCTAAATCCTCCAAAATCAACCGGTTTTCTATTTTGTGTGGTGCCCACTGCCTAAATCCTACAAAATCAACCGGTTTGCTATTTGTGCATGGTGCCCACTGCCTAAATCCTCCAAAATCAACCGGTGTTCTATTTTGCATGGTGCCTACTGCATCAATCCTACAAAATCAACTAGTGTTCTATTTTGCATGGTGCTGGATGGCTTCGCTTGCAGCATAGTACCACAGCGCAGGGAGATTATTCCCCAACCTATTGTGTGAGAAACAAATTAAGTAATTGAAAACAACAATTTATACGAGTCTGTTTGTGCTTGCCTTGTCCAACTTCCCCCTGGTTGAAATGATGCAAGTGATGGGACATCTAGTCTGCCTACTTTCTGCCTGGTGCCAGGTTGGACAACCATTTTGATCTTTGACCTTTCTAGCCTTGACTACTAACAGATGTCCCTTTGTTTCATGCAGCTGCAACATGTAACACATATTCATTCATTCATTCATTCATTCATTTTATTTCCACATCAATGCAAACAATAAGTAGCAGAAGTACATTCTTGAAATAAGTTAACATACGTGTAAAAGTAAATAAGACTAAACAAAGATGTGGAGGGGGTTTGCAAGAAGCAAAGCTTGTCGGGTGCAAACCCCTCATATATATTTTGTGCTCTAAGTTAAATCTAGACTTAAAGCATAAATAATAAAAACAAACATTTTTAGTTACAAAAATGAGTACAAATATCAATGAACGAAAGACAATGAACAAAGAAACCTAAGCAAGCAAACAAACATCCCCAAAAAACAAACAAACAAACAAACAAACAAACAAACGCAAATAATGCAAAGCGGTGAAACTAGTATATTAAGTTCATGCACTAATAAGGAGTGATAAATAACGAATTAATTTCAGTTTAAAGTGGGATAACGAAGAATTGATAGAACAATGATAATTATGGATGTGTTGGGAACTACTTGTATTTATTTAAAAGAATTTCCTTAAGTTTGTTCTTAAAGGACTTGATATTGTTAAGTTTCCGAAGAGAATTGTCGAAAGAGTTCCACAGTTTTGGTCCCGTATACTTAGTAGTTCTTTGGGCAAGTGATGAGCGAGTTAAAGGAATGTGGAAAAGAGAGGCCTGGCGTGTAGAATATGAATGTACCAGTTTATTACTTGTAAACATTGAGGTAAGACATTTTGGTAATTCATTATGTACTAACTGAAACATAAAGCTACCAAGTTGCAGATTGTATAGATCATTAATTTTTAAGGATTTATGTTTAACAAAGAAAGGATTTGTGTGAGCAAAATAATGAGAATTGTTAACAATTCAGGCTCGTTTTTGCAAAATAAGCAGTCTGTTGATTGTTGTAGCGGCAGCACTACCCCATGCTAATATACCATAGTTAATATAGGATAAAATTAAGGTGTTATACAGAGAAAATAAAATATGATGTGGAAAAAAATGACTTAAGTTTATTAATAATACCCATATTACGGGAAATTATTTTACATAAGTAATCAATGTGGTATTTCCAGGATAATTTATTATCAATATATAAGCCTAGGAATTTTACACTATTTGTTAAGTTGATCACCGTATTATCAATACAAATATCTATAGGAAGTACAGTGTGCTTATTACTAAATAGCATACAGGTAGTCTTTTTGAGATTTAAGGATAATTTGTTAGATTTTATCCTTGAAACTTATAAACATTGTTATTATTATTGTACCCTAAGCTAAGTGGAAGTAACCCGAGACTTTCTGACCTTAGAACTGTTAAAACTAAAGGTGCCAGTATATGGTGAAATCGACCAAGAAAATTTGTCTAACCCTGCCATTGAACTCCTCCAAAATCAATCAAGAAAAATTGTCTAACCTGCCAAACTCCTCCAAAATCAACCAAGACAAATTTTCTAACCTGCCAAACTCCTCCAAAATCAACCAACGTTACATTGGGCCATCCTGCCAAACTCCTCCAAAATCAACCAAGGAAAATTTCCTAACCTGCCAAAATCCTCCAAAATCAACCAATTTTTTTTTTCTAACCTGCCAAAATCAACCAGAATCAACCAAAGCCTCCGGTTGATTTTGGTTGAATTTGGAAGGTTAGGGTTAATGTTACTGTTTTTTTATACCTATATTTTTGATGAAATATGATAAAACCTACCCATTAACCCTCCTACTATAGCTGCACTTTAGTGGGAAGTTGCTATAGAGGTCAAAACCAGTCAACTGCCTGTTTTGACTGTTGACCCAAATGTGCACACAGGGGCATTTTTGACTGGTTTTTACTGGCATTTTGACCACCCTGAACAATACCAGACAATGCTTTTACCAGTTAAAAACAGTCGACTCATTTTGACCTGTAAAATGTCCTTACTACACGTAAGGTTTGACAGTGTTTGACTTTTAAGTGCACTAGATATACCTTGGCAAGTATATCAACATTTTGACTGATTTTGACCCTTGAAGTAGTAGGGTTAAAGTTTTATCACAATAGGTGCACTGTTACAGTGTTTTTTATTTGTTTAAATTATTTTGAAAATATGCAGATGGCAACTTTTTGTAATTCAACATAACAATACCTTTTTTTCTCTAAGATGATATTTAAGATGATTGATACTTGTATCAACTTTACACAGAGTAATAATAATAATAATAATAATGTAGACTTATATAGCGCACGTATCCACCAAACTGGTGCTCAAGGCGCATTATATTATTACCCCTGCTCATCAGGCTCATAAATCATTCCTGAAACCGTCTCAGCTCCATGGGGAGTATACAGCTCAATTGCTGCCATTTCAGTGCATATGGGCTAGTCAAACACAACAACCAACTCTGCCCTCACAGGTACCGATTTAGCCCTGTGTGGAGAGAAGCCATTATGGTAAAGTGTCTTGCTCAAGGACACAAGTACCCCGGTCGCGGTTGGGATTCGAACCCACATTCTGACGACTCAGCCATCAGAACACAAATCCGATGCACTACACCGCTTGACCATGGCACTCCTAATCCTATAAATTATTTTTTCTTTATTTTTTGTAAGCACAAATCATATTCATCTTCTTTCTACAGGTACGGCGTACATACATGGCACCAAACATGCAACTGGTAACTTCATCATCATCATGGACGCAGACCTGTCGCATCATGTAAAGTTCATGTGTGATTTTGTTTCAATTCATGGCTGGTAATATCCTGTACATTACTGTAGATGTGCTGCTTCAAACAAACTGGGAAGAAATAAACCAGAACAGTTGAAATGTCATGTCCACATGAATTATTTATTTGTATATTTTTGTATTAACCCTCCTATGACTGCAACGGTCAAAATCAGTCAAAATGTTGATATACTTGCCAAGGTATATCTAGTGCACTTAAAAGTCAAACACTCAAATTTTACGTGTCGTAAGTACATTTACAGGTCAAAATGAGTCGACCATTTTGACTGGTAAAAGCATTGTCTAGTATTGTTCAAGGTGGTCAAAATGACAGTAAAAACCAGTCAAAAATGCCCGTGTGCACATTTGGGTCAACAGTCAAAACGGGCAGTTGACTGATTTTTACCTCTATAACTGTTTGCCACTGCAGTTATAGTAGGAGGACGGTTAATTTTCCACATACATTATTTATGTATACATTTTCTAATTGATTTGTTCAATTTCTTTATTCTAATTTATTATTTTAATTATTGTTTGTTTGTTGGTGTTAGTGTTCATTAATTGTTGTCTTTGTTGATTGTGCATCAAACTAAAATATAAATCTAGTTGAAGTTTATTTTTCTTACTTTTTACAGCCAAAGTTCATTCCTGAATTTATAAAGTAAGTAATTATTTGTTATTATTTACATTTCAGATTTTAACATGAACAGGCATTAGAAGATCAGACTGTCTGTGGGAATAATTTTAAGAGGCACAAAGACCAGGGCAGTGGAGGCAGTGGCCTTCTTGCCCTCCATGAATTTCCAGGCCTGCTTGAAATATTCTCATGTTGATCAAATGTCTTTGGGCGAAATATGTCTCAGTCTTTCCACAACCCGAAACCCATCAAACTCCAAAGGCTGGTTGTGTTGTATTTTGATGGACTCAGTACTGTATAGCCCAGACAGGGATACTTTACATGGGGCCGGGTGTCCCAATTCCAGCTAAGTCCAACAGTTGGGTGGTAGTGTTACTGCATGGTGTTGTATTTTGATGGACTCAGTACTGGGGCAGGGATGCTTTGCATGGGGCTGGGGCGGTGGCTGCTGGGTGGCGGCGGCTGGGTGTGCCTGTTTCATCCAAGTTCAACAATTAGGTGAATGCATGGTGTTTGATTTTGGTGGATTCAGAAGGTTTTTAGCCACAATAGCAAGTGGGTTAGGGTCAAGTTCTACATGTGTGATCCTACCCAACAATTATAATGTTGTTTTTCTCCTGCTCAAGTAAACAGCAAAAGGGAGATTTGGATATAGTGTCAGGAACCCGCTATGCAGGTACAGGAGGGGTATATGGATGGGACTTCAAAAGAAAACTCATCAGGTAGGCCAATAAGAGAACATGGTCTGAGGCTTGACATCTCAATTAGGCTAACATGTGATTGTGGAAAGAGCGCCATGCGTCATTGCACATCATCATGCGTCATTGCACGTCATCATGCGTCATTACGCGTCATCATGCATCATTGCACGTCGTCATGCGTCATTGCACGTCATCATGTGTCATCGCGCGTCATTGCACGTCATCATGCGTCATTGCACGTCATCATGCGTCATTGCACATCATCATGTAACAATCAGTGCAGTTTATGAAACAACCCATTCAGGCCACTCCAAGCCATTAGCTGTTGCCAGTGGCCTCCTATGGTTACCCTTCTGTGCATTGTCACACCACTGAGATTGCAGGGTAAGGTGGTCTCCCATTGATACATTGCAGGCCATACTAATATGTTCAAACATTTACAGTGGCCTTGAGTGGCACACAGTTGATTTTGTAAGATTACTTGGAAAGGACTAGCAGGCTTGTAGATGTATGTACTGTAGGTTGCTAAAGAACAGAATTTTGTGGATCGGAGTGGCCTCCATGTGTAGGAGGGTTAATATGTTCAAACATTTACAGTGGCCTTGGGTGACACACAGTTGATTTTGTAAGATTACTTGGAAAGAACAGCAGGCTCGTACATGTATGTACTGAAGGTTGCTAAAGAACAGAATTTTGTGGATCGGAGTGGCCTCCATGTGTAGGAGGGTTAATATGTTCAAACATTTACAGTGGCCTTGGGTGACACACAGTTGATTTTGTAAGATTACTTGGAAAGGACAGCAGGCTTGTATGTACTGAAGGTTGGTGAAGAACATATTGAATATTTAGTGGATCGGAGTGGCCTCCATGTGTATAACGGTTAAACCAAATATACATTAATCTATACATATGGGGTATCACATGTCAGAACTTGCCTCATAGGCTGATAACCATGTTTTGTTCTCTGAACAGAAGCTAAAAGAATCCTCGTCTAATTTCTAGTCTAATTCTAATTTAGGCGCCGAGAATATTCCCTATTTTTTTTTAAACCTCAATCCTCCAAAATCCTTCACTTTAGCAAAGAGCATGTAGCATGTAACCTCAATCCTTCAAAATTCTTCACTTTAGCAAAGGATTTGGGAGGGTTAGGGTTAATGCACTGGTGTGACAGCATTTGAATATAATACGAGCGTCTAGATTTGGTGCAGTGTGGAGATTAAAGAAATTAAATTGATAAATAATTATAGGAAAAACTTGTAGCTTTGCATGGTGAAGAGGATAAGTAAGACTAATTGCAGTGACACCATATGATTAATAATTCTCTATTAAGTAGTAATTAGTTCTGAAAAGAACTGGAGGTTACAACTCGATGTTTCGATCAGTATGCTCTGATCATTCTCCTGAGGACGATCAGAGCATACTGATTGAAACGTCGAGTTGTAACCTCCAGTTCTTTTCAGAACTAATTACTACTCCACAGGGAATTTCACATGGTGTCACCGCAATTAGTTTTACTTAAAAATAATTATATTTACTTGTTTTTCTAGTCGTGGAGCAAACTTCTTAACACAGATCCTACTCAGACCAGGAGCCTCGGACCTAACAGGAAGTTTCAGGTAAAGTGTTTATTTCCGGCACTAGTTGTAAAAAAAAACAAAAAAACATTAAAGCTCCATCTGTGCACAAGTGATTTTAAAGGGACAGTATCGTCACGATCAGAGCAGACTTTCAACAGGGCATGGAATCGGTGTCCCAGTTTAAGATGAACACAGTGATTGAAAACTACTGGTTCATTTATGCAACAGTAATATGACCTTATCATGTGGGGTATTATTTTCAAGCACTAAGTTAATCTATAACTAGCACTGTAATTCCATGCCCTGTTGACTGTGACGATATTGTCCCTTTAAAGTCTGTGCTCGTGTTTTACCAGTAATTTTTTCTTTTCAATTGAACATTGATAATTTCCTTTTAGAAATGAAAAGAAATAATTTGAAATGAGATAATTTCACAAAATAGTTGTCATAAGCTTTGTTTTACCGTAAAACAAATGCCAAAATTAATTTATGACGGGACCTACCATAAATTCATTTTTGGTACATATTTTCTTCAAAACCATGCTTCTCATGATTATTTTAAGAAATTTATTGGTTAATTTTAAAGCATATTTTTGGTAAATTCCTAATGCATGTCCCGTCCATTATACCATAAACCCAATATAAGATTCAAAATCTTGCAAAAACTTGTACTGAATTTGCAAAATTTAAAATAAAAAAATTTATCAATCACAAATTTTAAATTGATAAAATCCTTTTAATATTGAACTTGGTTTTCCAATTGTAGGTTATACAAAAAGGAGGTTTTGCAGAAACTGATAGAGGCATGCGTTTCCAAAGGCTATGTTTTCCAAATGGAAATGATTGTTAGAGCAAGACAGTTTAATTACAGCATAGGAGAGGTAAGGAGGATTTAGAAAATCCAACCAATTATCATCTAAAGGTCACAGGCAGTCTGATAATGTAATTAGCTTTGACCCATTTCATAAAAGAAAAGTACTGACATACTCAGTTGTTATACTCACAGCCATTCTAGCCATTCACTCCACTCGCACTGGTACTACAATATCCACCGACGGAGGGGCTGCGACGGGGAATGGCTCGATTAGTGACCCTTCCTGCAACCTTAGATGCCGATCTTGCAGTCTGTCGTTTGAGGTCATGAAAACTCTTTCTAGGGATCATCTGAAATCTATCTTAGATAACTTGTAGCGATCAAGCGAGTTGTTTCTCGGTTCCACCCTCAATTTTTGAGGGTTATATATATATATATATTCTAGCATAGACTATTATAACTGGGGGTGTGATTTGTCTGGATTTTTTCGGATTTTTACATTTTTACAAATCGCAATATTGTGATCCTCCAGATTTGAAAGATTTAAGCAATAAAGGAAAGCAAAGCAAACGCTCAGAACTATAGATTTCACCCCAGCGCTGTTCACAACAGTGGCCCCAATACCCCTAGCAAAATTTACATGGATTTTTCAAAACTGCCCAATCACACCCCTGTGTATCTTTGCCTATCACTTTGAATCCATATTTTGTCTGGCTCCCTGACTTCTATTATAAACCATATTTCATTGTGTGCCTGGAAGAAGGACGTACTGAAAGTGTGACCGGCAAAAGGTTGAAAGCAATTAATGTGCATAATTGCATTTCAAGAAAACCGAGTGTGAAAGTTTGGTCGTTTTTCTGGCATTTATGAGTCATTGTAGGAAAGTTAAATTCTGCATGGGAATGGAAAAACATGTCTTGGGAGTAATTCTAGTAACAAATATATAACAGTTATGCCCTACTTTTTTTCATCAAAGGAGCCATTTTATTGCTTACAACCTTCTGCTGAGACAAAAAGTTGTACTTTATGTGCCCGGAAGAAGGTCGTAGAGCCTTATGACTTTCTTCTGGGCACACAACGATTTTGTCTGGCTCCCTGACTTCTATTATAAACCATCAATACAAAAATAATACAAAAAAATCAAAAGTACCAGTCTATTTTAGACACGAGCCTCACTCTGGATTCCACAGGTGTTTGTATTCGAAAACCAATCAAATGTGTTTTGAATGTGTATAAGGGAGGAGGGCCAAATTCATGGTACAGCCAAGCCTTTGAGAAGCCTGGCCAGGCCTAGGCTACCTGGCCTCCTAATCTGTCTTTTGTGAGTCCTAATCCTGTAACAATACAGTACCTGCCAATCAACATAACCTGGGCTTCTGGAGGGCCTAGCCCACTCATAAAAGACATATTAGGAGACCAGGTAGCCTGTGCCTAGCTGGGCTTCTCAAAGGCTTGGCTGTACCAGGACTTAGGCACTCCCCCCTAAATTCAAAAGAAGTTTTTTTTATTATTATATTTAAATTATATACAGTTTATTGCCTGCCTCACGTTTGCCACATTTGTCAACAAGTCTTGTGTATTTCACCGTGAAAGGGACAATGTCGTCACGATCAACAGGGCATGGAAACGGAGTGCTAGTTTTAGATTAACTCGGTGACTGAAACTAATATCCCACATGATAAGGTCATATTACCGTTACTGCTGCATAAATGAGCCAGTAAATTTCAGTCACTGTTCTTCTTAAACTAGGACACTGATTCCATGCCCTGTTGAACATATGCTCCGATCGTGACGACACTGTCCCTTTAATGTACTTCTGCATTGACTCATGTCAGAAGCAAGACATATATGATAATAATAATAATATAATAATACAAGATGTTTGTGGGGAACTAAGCTTTTTTATACTTAATTGTTTGTTCAGGTTCCTATTACGTTCGTTGATCGAGTCTATGGAGAGTCCAAGCTTGGAGGGAACGAGATTATTGGCTTTGCGAAAGGTCTACTCATGCTGTTTGCAACTACTTAAGACGCCAGAGTTCCCATTATGCATGGATTACAGTGGAATATCACAGATGGTGTTTTAGTCTGGAAAATAATGGGAAAATTCTTCAAACAAATTGAATAATTTCCTGATGATCACACACTATTACAGAAAAATCATTAATCGAAATGATGATTATAATAATCAGAATGGCTGTTAGACTTTTCCTTTTTTTTAATTAAAAGTATTATGCATAACCACATGAGGCACTGGAATGATTACATTGCAGAGATTTATACATTTATTAATTTACTGTTTATCTTAACCATAATTTTAAAGAATTGATCAATTTACCTATGTATTTGCTTTCTAAGACACTAAGACAATGACAGGTACTTAGACAATGACATTTTCTTAAAATTGTGCTTACAATTTTTAAATCAATAGTAAAAACATAATTTATAAATCTTAACCCTCCTACTGTTTGACCATTTGAAACCATTCAAAATTTCCACTTACCAAAATGCCCATTGGTTTTGTACACACATGGTGATACCATTTGAACAGTGTTGGTAGCAAGCTTTACTACCATTCAAATCCATTCAAATGCATAGAGGGTCCATTGATTCACCACTTAGAAGTATCCAAACAAGGTTTTGTATTAGCTGTACTACCATTTGGAAAGATCCAAACAAGGTTTTGTATTAGCTGACCTACCATTCAAAACCATTTGGGGGAATCAATACTGTAGACAGTTATTTCACCATTCAAAACCACAAAAGCGAATGGTTTCAAATGGTGCATCAACTTGTATGATAAAGGCACCAGAAGTAGGAGGGTTAAGGCCAAAAATAAAGTCTCCGGTTTCTGTTGTCTCAGACCTGCACGTCAGCATTTTTAATTAAATGATTTTTTTCTATGAAATGATGTCGAATTGCAGCCAAAATTGCTGGATCGATTGTTTTAAATGACTTTTTCCACATAGGGGTATGAACGTTTGCACGATTTGTGAGGCCTCTCTTAGCCACTATACTTTGTATATGGGAAATTTGGTTCCCGTGTATACAATGTATCACATTTCCCTGTTGGATGGCCGAAAAGAAAAAGTGCGTCACCGCACCGATGTGAAGCTGACCGATGACAAGCTGACCGATGACCAGAAACCAGAGACTTTTTTGGGGGGGCCTAATGTTTGTTATTTTTTGCCCTTATACCAATATAATGTATGAAATACTGTATAATAATATAAGAAACTTTAAACTAACCCTCTAATAGTTAAAATATAAACATCCTAGCGGGTTAATAAGTCCTGCGGGATGCTGCTTTGCAGGATAAATGTGTCCGGTTGACAAGCTTACATATGCAATAAGTGTTCGTCACTGTATGTGGGCGTTACCCCCAACATGCCACGAATACCATTATATAAACCTCCGATCCTAAATGACTGCATCACAGAGCAGTTTGGAGATACCACAGCAGTTTGGTCCATGCTGAATAAGAAAGAAACTTTAAACTAACCCTCTAATAGTTAAAATATAAACATCCTAGCAGGTTAATAAGTCCTGCGGGATGCTGCTTTGCAGGATAAACGTGTCCGGTTGACAAGCTTGCATATGCAATAAGTGTTCGTCACCGTATGTGGGCGTTACCCCAACATGCCAAATACTGTATACTAGGTGCTTTCTGAGTGTCTGTGAAACAAAAAAAAATTAAAAATCTAATTTAAAAAAATCAAATCATATCAATTGTTTGTCACCTGTCATAAAGAATGTCATCAATCTGTATAAATCTTAATATTGTCACAAATATGAAAAGCTGTTTTTTGTTTTTGTTTTGTTTTCATTATGCCCTTGCTAACGGAATAAATAATCTACACTGTTAATAATTATCTTTTTTTTTAAATTTTTAAATTGTTTTATTTACTGTCAGTCACCCTAAACAAGGCCAATGGCCACTAAAATGTAAGGGGTTACATATATGCGATATGGCATCCACCATTTAAGCAAGATTACATTTGTTGATGTTTTTCTTAAACTTAAATAGATCGTAAGTTGGTGGAAAGCAATCAGCTGGAAGGGCGTTCCATTGTAATGCTGTTCTATGGAAGAAGCTATCCAAATGGAACTTACTCTTGATTTTGGGTCGAAGATAGTGAGGGTGTTCACCTAAGTGAGTAACACGAGAAAAATGCCTGCGCTTAGGTACTAGCTCATGTAGCTCAGCAGAACAATCACCGAAAGTTGGTTCAGCTTCATGCGGTAGGACATCCAATCTATATGTACTGTTGAAGTTCATAACATTATTAACCCTCCTATGCCCAGGCTGAAATTTGGCCCAGTAAGCACCGCACCCACAGACAGTCACTTGAGTATTTTTGGTTGCATTGCCAATTGTAAACACATGTGTATTTTTCTCTAAGAGTGCTGGAGCTAGTGGCAGTCAACCACACGTGTGTATGTCCTACATAAGTTGTATGCAGAGTCACACAGCTGTGTATGTACTGCATATACAGTTGAGTGGTTTTGGTTTGACCTCCTACCATACCCACATGTCCTTGCATTTATTTGAGTGCACTGCACAAAGTCAATGGGTTGGGAGGTGAATGGAAATTTTGAGTGTCTTTGATTGTTAAACCTATAGGAGGGTTAATTATGTATTATTAATGTGCTACGTACTCGTTTAAAAGGGAAACTACAACAGTGATAATTTACCCAATTACAAAATTACAGAATTATGATTGGCAAAGTAAATTGATATGAAGTTGGTTAAAGGGGCAGCATCATCACGATCAAAGCAGACTTTCAGCAGGGCATGGAATCGGTGTCCTCGTTTAAGATGAACACAGTGGCTGAAAATTACTGGCTAATTTATGCAGCAGCAATGGTAATATGACCTTATCGTGCGGGGTATTATGGCAGTCACTCAGTTAATCCAAAAATAGCACTCTGACTCCATGCCCTGGTGATCGTGACGATATCAATCAATCCTGATTAATTGTTCTGTGTGTTATAATCTGACAAAACATACAAATGCATGTATGCACATTTTCGAAAAGGTTAATTGCCGTACCGTAACTTTTTGATTCGAAAGTTTTCTGTTCAAAATGTGAAAGCTTTTTCTTATTTTTCTCATGATCTTCATGTAGACTTTCACAGGTTGGTTGTTCCATGGTATAAGCATAGAAGCAGTTTTGCCAACATAACCAATGTTGTACCTTCCCTTCAATGTATATCTTGATTCAAAGACAGTAAGCATACTCATAGAAGCAGTTTGGCCAACATTACCTATGTTTTAACTTCCTTTTAAGGATATATCACCCATTATTGAGCCAGTATTTTTGGACAATTTCCTTTTTAATCGTAACATTGAGATCATCCAAGTAAAATTCTTGTAAATTGCCTCAAAAATACATCACCTCATAAAATGAGGTGGGGGTGTGCTCAGCCATTGTGAAAATCAACAATGAATAAAAAAATTCAAAATATACCTTTCCCCCTTTTGGTTGTGAGCCCTCATTGTGTGCCCCCTTTTCTGCGACCCTGGATACGCCCCTCCAAAATACCAACTGATTCGGTGTAGAACCTTTTAGTTGATAGCAACAACATCTAGTCTGTCTACATACTTTACTTGTAAATTGACCATAATATACGATGGAAAAGTACACATAAGACAAAACAGTACACTAATATATTTGTTTATCTAAAATTTTTGCGCGGGTGGGGGGGGGGGCGGTGCGGTGGGGGAGTCTGTTGGAGATAAAACTCCTGGCCACAACTACAAACTCTTACTCATTTTAAAATAAACTGTTGCCGGTTTATACACATAATTTAATTTATTAATATAGTGTGAATTATTGTGGATGGAAATCAAACAAACAAATCACATTATTTTGATTAGACCTATTTATTTTAATGAGTGTTTATACTCCGTAATTGAATTTATTATTATTAATAATAATAATGTTATTGTGACTTCTGATGCTATGGAAATAAAACAAAGAAACAAACAAAATCAAAGTTCAATAAATGTTATCATTTCGCTTTGTTCTTGAGGAATTTCCCCCAAACCAACATCCGACATTGACTCATTTCTACACTGAATAAAGAATGATTTGACAAACGCCAATCTTGAAAGAACTGCACTGGCTTCCTGTTTCACAGAGAATTGTTTTTAAACTTATGCTAATTGTTCACAAATCTTTTAATAACATTGCTCCAATTTATATTTCTGAACTGCTTAAAGTCTACACTCCATCACGCAATTTGCGCTCCAGCAACATGTCACTCCTAAAGGAACCAACATCAAAACGGAACTGGGGTGATAGGTCTTTTTCTGTCGCGGCTCCGAGACTCTGGAATCATCTTCCAACTAAACTCAAATCTTGTCATAGTATAACTAGATTTAAGTCGATGCTTAAAACTCATCTTATGTCACAATTCTTCAAAGATGATGTATATTTGTAATTCCATTGTAGGTACGTGTATCTCAGTACATAATTTTCCCTATGTTATCATTGTATATTGTTTGTATTCATGTTTTTATCTTTGTTTCCGCGCCTTGAGCGCCCAGCAGGGTGGATATGTGCGCGCTATAAATCTTTATTATTATTATTATTATTATTATTACTCGTGAGTCGTATAAAAAATAGAGACGGAAGTAAATGCAATATCTTTTGCCGATCATGTTACTGACTGCATTTCCAGTCGTCATTTATAATAACGCACACGGAACACACACAGAACTAAACATTCTGTGAAAATACTTACTTCGTTGCTACCATTTGCTTTCAATACATATTTAAAAATCGATATTAAATGCCAGATCCAAGATAATATTTGTACAGAAATATTATTAGCTTGCTAAGACGACTGGCAAAGAGTCTATTCTCGAGATTAATCTTGTATTTCATGTAGTCTAGTCGATCGCAAATTACACCAGTGCTTGCGCTACTGTACTTAAGATACGTACACAGTGTGCACGGCTGGTTCATCAGTAGTGTAGTGCGGCATGACGTGACTGTTACTTAGTGTTACCCAGTCAATCTTTTTCAGGTGTGTTCAAGTGACTGCAATCGGGTAAAATTTGTCTGTTGTTCTAACCATTATTTGCTAATTCTTATGCTTGTAATTTTGTAGTGTTTGTAGATCAAAAATAACAATTAAATTAATACATGGTTGCCTGTGTGAGTGTGAGACGGCCCTGGAAGGGTCCTTGGGTGATTTTGTAATAGCCCAGGTAGGTCCTACTCCTAATGCAGGCTGGACTATAGTACTAGTACCGGTGTCATCACATGAAATACAGTCGCAATGAAATCCGGTCCCTTTCCATTTCGTGAGCATTGTTCAGCTTTGGGAAACAACATTGTAGTCTGAGAAATTCCCAACTTGAACAATGAAAATGGATGGGGATTTCATGGCAACTAATGGCATGTGACAGCATAGATAGTCTTGGTTCAAAATTGTGTTTGTATGTTTTTGTTGCACGATCTGACGGTGCTACACGAACGCTACAATAAAATCACGAACTGCTGCCACACACGAACTGCTGTAAAACATAGTCTTGGGAATTTTGTAGAATCTTCCCCCGAAAACGGGGGGAAACCACTAGTGCACTACGCATGCGTCAATTTGAAATGCTAGCGCGGCCCACATTTTTGGTGCGCACGCGCATTATAAACATAATAATCAAGCTTGCCCAATGACGATTGGCTGACTAGAATCCTATATAGCAGCGGGTTCTGCGATATGTATAGTCATGTTCAGTCCAATCAGTCCATGTGTTTGAGAGTTGATTTTTTGTGTATCAATAATTTTCATCAAAAATGAAAATTTGTAACTCACAAGTTTATGACACAGTGGGGTGCCATGGTCGAGCAGTTTAGTGCATCGGATTTGTGTTCTGATGGCTGAGTCGTCAGAGTGTGTGGGTTCGAAGCCTTGCCGCGACCATGGTGCTTGTGTCCTTGAGCAAGACACTTTACCATAATTGCTGCGAGGGCCGAATTGAACCCAGCCACTGGGGATGTACAAGCCAGTGCATGCTTAGTGCCGGTCCCAAGCCCGGATAAATGGGAGGGTTGCGTCAGGAAGGGCATCCGGCGTAAAACCTATGCCAAATCAAATACATGCGGATCATGATCCGCTGTGGCGACCCCTAACGGGAGCAGCTGAAAGAGGACAACAACAAACAAGTTTATGACACAAGTCTGAACTTCATTTAATTTTTCCTCAATAATAGCAGCAATACGATAGACCTTTTGCAGTTGACATCATCACTTCACGTGCCGTTGTATCAGAGTCGCATGCCAGCTGTTACAATTAGCTGCTGCGTTACGTTTGACGTTGCATTGAGCCAAATAGAATGCTAAATTTTACATAGCGTCGCACTGTGCCCAACCACATGTGTTTGGTTGTGCGCGTACGTTCGACGACAGGCGATAATGCGGCATCTACACAAAATGCAACATATGTTCAAATGATATTTCCGATGATGAAGACGAGTGTTTAAAAATATGTGTAACAAGTTGTCTAAGAAATCTTAGACAACTTAATGTGCTTCTTCATGTACATATATGTACGCTAATTAAATGGGTTTGTATGAAATGTACATTGAATAGAATATTGGCCACATGTTGTATGAGAACAGCAAACAGCAATATACATGTAGGTCAATAAACCTTTTCATGGTAATGTGCGCCATGTTTTTGACCCGGCGCTCAAACTTCATGCACATTCCTGATAGGGGTGTGCGTTTTCGGATATTTTTGGAACCGGATACCCGAAATCAGGAAACTTCGGATACCCGGATACCCGTTTTCATTTTTGTTGAAAACATGCCTCCGCTGGTGTACAAATACATGTACTGTAAATGGTAACAAATTGACTTTTATAATACAGAAGATGCCATACTATCGATCTTTTCTTTATTGGAGTGTAATCTCTTGAATTTAAAGATAATTGTTTGTACAAGTGCATTGTTCAAGAGTCACAGATTTCTGTTTGCACCGCTCAAATGTTAAGTCCGAATTTTAAAAAGTCGTTTACGGGTAATTGGAACTGAAAAATGGAACCGGATAATGACCGTTTCTGTCGGGTATCCAGATACCTGGCACAGCCCTAAATCCCGACGCGTGCGTGAAGTTCGAGCCGCGGGTCACAGACGGCAACAAGTGTTCGAAATAAACAATTTTGACCCGTCAAAAACATGGCGCATATTACCGTGAAAGGGTTTATTCACTTCTTCATTGATTTTTATCAGCTTCAGCCAGAGTCGTCACCGATGAAAGCTTACGTTTTGTTGGGTAGAATGTCGTATCCGACCGCCACTTTTTCTCATTCAATATAACCAATAATGTAATCTTACCTACCCAGTAAGGTGGAGAACATATGGATGATGATGGACATATACTTCAAATTATTCCAGGATATTTATTTCATGAAAAATCAGGCATTTTTGGTATACGATGACTTCCTCAGTCATGTCAGTCTGATCTTGTCAACTCGCCCATTAGTGACCAACACGGTCATTGTACATGCGCAGTGGCAACTATAATAGGATCCTTCTAGTTTCTGAAGGGGAGGATTTTTTTTAGAAGGGAACAAAAGTCCGAAAACCATCATAAAAGTGGATTTTAAAGATAGTTTTTGCTTTCTGTACCCCCAAAAATCGATAGAATCATTTTTTAACTGGTTAGTGGTTGCAAAGGAATCGCCCCAAAACCCTTAAAAAGTGGATACGACATTCTTTCCGTTTTATTACTTTATTTTTTTTCTCTCTCAGCATGGCCACCAACAGCATATACAAGAAGAAACTCAACCCCCAGGAGGTCTCCAGCATCACCAAGATGCTCTCCATGGGGACTGTCTTGACACGCTTCTTTGGGAAACGAAAGCCAGAGAAGAGATCCTTTGAAGTCAGCATGGACACACGACAGATCCTCTGGAGGCGACAGACAGGCCGCACAGACGGTGCCGGTAAGCTGGGTTTTTCTTGGCATCCTTGATTACGTAAAATTTTACCTGAAAATGGTGATATTTCTCATTTGTTTTTGCTCTGGTGGCTAACATTCATGCACACATACAGGGAGCTGTCGGACATGTACAAAGTTTGCGCGCATGCGCATTTCCATCTGTGGAGTGTCATGGCCGAGCGGTCTGGCTTGCCGGACTCAAGTTCTGGTGTTAGCAGCAGAATGTGGGTTCGGATCCCGGCCGTGACACTTGTGTCCTTGAGCAAGACACTTAACCATAATTGCTTCTCTCCACCCAGGGGTTAAATGGGTACCTGTGAGGGCAGAGTTGGTTGATTAGCCCTATATGCGCTGTAATGGCAGCAATTGAGCTGTATACTCCCCAGGGAGCTGAGATGGTTTCAGGAATGATTTATGAGCCTTATGAGCAGGGGTAATAATATAATGCGCCTTGAGCACCACTTAGTTGGTGGATACGTGCGCTATATAAGTCCACACATTATTATTATTATTATGTGTACGAATACGAATACTGATATGTGCATGCATGTAAACTTTAATCAAGGGTCCGGCGGGAAGGGAAATGGTGGAAAAGTGCATCATTTTATTCAACATATTAATTGTATGGGGGGAAATGAGGTTTCATCAGGATGACCCTGACATAGTCTATAACATAATACAAGGAGGAGGCTTGAGGGCTAGAGTCGAAATTAACTTGAATTATACTAGTCCTATGTTTTTAGTAGCTCTTTGAAAGGTCATTAACCCTAACCGCTCCAAATCCTGCAAAATCCTCCAAAGGGCACTTTTTGGGAAAAATCCAGCACTATTGCAAACTGGCACTTTCACCTCTTCAAATGGGACAAAATTACTACCTGGCAAGAAGTACGGGCCATAAGTGCTGAATATGAAAGATCAACGAAAATGCATGGTGCATTTTGAAGATAAGGGCATGTTTCCAAAAGTGCACGATGGATTTTGGAGGATTCAGGAAGGTTCCAGAATACCTAGGGGGTTAGGGCGAAACAACAATGCGAAGAGCGTGAATAAATAAGAACAAAACAGTTATTGGTTTAAGTTTATATATAGTTTAATTTCTCAAAGCAGAACTTTATCAAATTAGTTCAACAACTTACAAATTCATTCTAACAAGTTTATACAATTAATTTTTCTCTGCCATGCCGAAGAGCTTCCTCACGCTGTAATTTGAATGGTGATGGTCAATGTGTTTCTTATTTTTGTATATTAGACTATCAAACCTGGTGCAGATAAAGTAGTCCTTCTAATTCACTGGCCTCAGGCTAGTGGTAATTTAGATCTTTGGTGCACTTCTTGCTGCATATGTGCACGTTATAAATCTTCTGTATTATTATTTTTTTTTTTTTCTGGCAGTTCAAAGGTCATTCAAGTGATTCCTGTAGACAATTAAAAACACACATATAGCTCCTAACTTGGAAGAGCCCATTCGCTGGTCGTATTTACACTGTTCGTTACACTGCATGTACATGTACTGTACATCATGTACACAGTACATGTACCACTGTACAGTCGATACGTGCCAGTCAAGAATGGTACGCATTCCGTAGCTGCAAAAACAGATCGCGCTATGTCCATCGTCACCGGTCCTGGTTGGGATCGGTGACACGTAATCGATCTGCGCTGACGACTTTGGGTTTCGGTGAATACGTGTGTGGGTTGTACGTGTTTTTAATTGTTAATTTTTTATATTCTTTTACACCGATTTTTGAATTTGTTGGATTCGCGGGTTTTTAGTCATGCTCGCAGGTCGGCCGGTTTGGAGCTCGACTCGTGGATCAGTTGGGAGGTATGTATAGTATGCACATACATGTACTTGAAGGATCCTTGTTGTATGTACTGTTCTATTTCCATTGTTACCTGACCTCCAATTGAAATTCACATTGAAAACAATCGCAGTCTGAAAGGTACCAGTTCAGTTTCAAGTTTTTTGTATTATTTCAATATATCGTAATTGTTTTAATACTAAACAAAGAACTCACGACATCGGTGCCCAATATTATCAATATATCCGAAACCCATGTGTTAGTTTTCATCAAACACTTAACCTCTAGTTATTACATGTATGTATTCTTAGGTGGAGTGAGCATTGCACAGTGATGCGTAAACACATGGTTGGCCTTGAAATAAAAGCATGTGTCATGTACATGTACTTGTGCGCTATAAACGCACATGGTAACACATGTGTTAGCCATATGCACAGCGCACATGGTAACACATGTGTTAGCCATATGCACAGCGCACATGGTAACACATGTGTTAGAACGTACCATATGCACAGCGCACATGGTAACACATGTGTTAGAACATGCCATATGCACAACGCACATGGTAACACGTGTTAGAACGTGCCATATGCACAACGCACATGGTAACACGTGTTAGAACGTGCCATATGCACAACACACATGGTAACACGTGTTAGAACGTGCCATATGCACAACGCACATGGTAACACGTGTTAGAACGTGCCATATGCACAGCGCACATGGTAACACATGTTAGAACGTGCCATATGCACAACGCACATGGTACCACATACATGTCAGCATGTGCCCAACGCACTGATCAATGCATTTTGTCCTCGGAACAGAAACCAAAAGAATCCAAGTAATTTTGTGCTTTGATAGTGAATTCAACAGGAGCTAGCATGGATATTAAACATACTGTATCTAGTTTTATCAGTTCATACATGAGAACATGAACTGTGTAATAGATTTCCTCATTGTGTTTGGAAATTCCCTGCAGTATTTTTAAGAGATGTGATCCCTGATACTAGAACATGTTTGATTGTACCTATAAATGATTGTGTTCGGGGGGTGGGGGGGGGGGGGGGGTGAAAATAAGGTACCCATTCATTGTCAGTTAGAAATGAGGTTTGGTCAAACGAAAGTTGCCAAAGAGTTATGCCGAGTTCTGCTAGACATGCAGCATGCATTGTGCAAGATTAGAGATCCCTCGCTGATCATTCTTTAGAATCCCTGTAAGCAATTCTGAATTTCCCTTTCTCACTTTCAGTAATCTTATGAAAAAAATTCAGCTTTCCATTGCAAACCTACATGTACTTTGTGTGTACGTTCACTACTGTAATATAAAAGGGAATGATCCTGTTTTACGGACTGGGGGGGGGGGGGGGTAACATTTTCTAACGGATTCCCCCCCCCAAAAAAAAATATATATCCATTCCAGAACTAAGATGTTCTCTCATGCCTATGCACACATACAGCTCATGTGCAAAAGGAACTCTGTACATATTGTACTTTCACATTTACTAAACATTGGCGAAGATGTGCAAAGGAATTGCTATAAAGTGAAGGATTTTCGAGGATTTAGAGGTATAGGCATACTTACCTTTCTATGGTACATGTACATCCATGTTTGTTGTAGTGATTGCAAGGTCAGTGCTTGGGTCGGTGGACACTGTTTATTGCTCCATGCATGCAGGGAGGGTCCCTGGCCATGTACATGTATCACAGATTAGAAACACAAAATAATTTTTGTGTAGAGCAATCTGAATTTTGTGTAGCAAATTTAAAATGCTTAAAATTACAGTATGGTGTGCATTGGTAAAGGTGTTGTTTTTCAAGGCTTTACTGTCGTTTGGTTCATAATATGAATGTCCAAATTTTACCAGAAATAATCATCTTTAGTGTCCGGAAATTGAGCCACAGGTGGTAAAAAAAAAAATCATGTGTATCTTTCTTTTAGGCCAATTTCTTAATTATTTTCGCCAAATTGCAGTCATTCATGAAAGTTAGTCCTCCGTCCATTTTCTTTTTTTGTTTACATTGTTATATCGATCGCTAAAAAAAGAGGCAATATCACTAAAACAAATTACCGACTGCGACATGTTCGGGTGCTTTTCAAAGTGAATTTCGCCGAGCGTAACGTTAGTTTGTGGTATGATCAAGCTTGATTTTGATTATTAAAATTTGTCGGGAAAATGAGTGGCTCACCGTGGTTGAAAGTGCAATTATATTGTGTGCCGAAATGATTCTAAATCTCACCACTACATAAATGAATGCTCATTTTGTTACAAAGTTAGTAACGTTTCTAGAGTTCATTTGTATGTATACGTCCATAGTGATCGTATGAAAGCGCACGTGAGAACTGAACATGGTACTATTGTGTATAGGGGGTGGCTCAATTGCTCAATGTTCCAACCCCCAAACTCAGGAGAAGAAAAAATAAACACGTGTGAAGCTAAAAAAAAACTGGGCGGTTGTTGCGTGTTTTCCATTTCGGGAATTTCGCCCGTCGTTAATTCATCAGCAGAAAAATATTGCATGCACATAGAATTTTAGGCATGTGGATAAAATCCTTACGGATTGCTGGGAAATAAAGTTGCATACGTACGGATGCACATAGGTAAAACCAGTGCACGTGTTAACTGTTGCATCAACACCGTCGCATCGTGAAGTCATCATTGACTACCTATGTCGCACGGACGTACCCCTGACGTGGTCTGGACACATGGAAACAAATCCAGTCGGAATGGATCCCTTGATATTTTTTGGTCGGAAATATACATGTAAACGTTATTTCGGGAAAGGTTTGTGAGTATGATTTCAAAAATGTTTATTAGTAAACCACAATAGTGAAAAATCTGTCGCAATTTGTATCGCAAAATCTACGATGTATTGTTTGAAATTCCATCGCAGATTATCCAAATTACGTCGCATTTTGCGATACGATACAGGGGAAATTGTTCACTGTAGTTACTACAGTACAATGTACCATGTTGATTGGTGCATAGGGTACAATGTACTGTGCATGTTTACTGTGCATACATGTAATAGGGTGTTGCCAGATAAGTTTTATTCTCATTACAACACACTCATTATCTTAACAGATGCATTTCCTTAATGCAAAAATGCACATGTCATCATCCTCATCAGCTAACGTTAAAAAATTTGGCAGTTTCTTTTCTTCTCCCCCTCTTCCCCCTCTACCCCCTCTTCCCCCTCTTCCCCCTCTTCCCCTCCTCTTCCCCTCCTCTTCCCCTCCTCTTCCCCTCCTCTTCCCCTCCTCTTCCCCTCCTCTTCCCCTCCTCTTCCCCTCCTCTTCCCCTCCTCTCCCCTCCTCTCCCCTCCCCTCCTCTCCCCTCCTCTCCCCTCCTCCTTCCCCTCCCTCATGCAAGGCACACAATGTGATGTAGTCATATTTGTATCAACAATTGTGTGCAATGTGCAGTTACATGCAAGTCACATAGTTACAGATACCCATCTAGCCCAAATAAGGACTCCGTCTCTGTATACGCCAAAACGGAGTCCTATTGGCCAGCAGGTCAGTCGCCGCACGGAAAACGTCTTTTGTGACATTGTTTAAATCTTACCTGTGTGAGGAGGCTGAAACTCGGTACTGAACTTCCATGAACAACTATAATGACAAAGCACTAAGGTTCGAATTTCAAATATAATTTTTACTACTTACATGTACATGTAAGTCATTTTATTGAAAGCAAATCCAGATTTAACGTTGAAGAAATCCTTGAGTTTCGATGGTTGTTCGTCATTTCAAAGTCCATTTAGCGTACGCGCGTGGAGCATACGTGCAGTTCGCATAAAATATTCCATGCAGCAGCATTATGTGTACATGTATGTGTGCTCGTCACGCTCGTATGTACGCTGATGCAACCATGCCGACCCTGGCGTATTTTTTGTCGTAGCGCTCATCGTGACGAACATCCATCAAACGTTAAATCTTGGGATCATTTCATTAAAAACACTTAGTGCAAATTATATTTTGAAATTCAAACCTCGCTGAGATGCATTGTATTTGGTCATGGGAGTCTACTGCCAAGTTTCAGCAGCTTCACACAGGTAAATTTTTTTTAGCAATTTATGATTTTACACAAAATATTTCTTTTCTGTATTAGCTGTTTTTTTGGGTTAAATCCTGGACGTCACCGTGGTACACAGAGGTGAAAGTCCAACCTTGGCTAGTACCAATCATAAACCATATATTGTAAAATTACGTTATTGACACAGTACATTTTGTTTGCACTGATACAGCATGTAGTTAGTTTGTTTCCTGGTAAGCACACTGTGTGTACAATACATACACATCATATCGATCACAATGGACCAAGTCTCCCCCGACCTTCCTGATATACATGACATTCATATCTGAGATGAATGGAGAAAATGGATTTAAGGAATATGTATGAAATTAAACTTGAACATAGATCTGTTCTTTAACCCTCCTATGCCCTGTACACAAGTACTGAATGTGGCACGATAATCAATACATAAAAGGGGCCAGACTATTTCCCTGCCAGTCTCAGTTTGGTCACATGTATTTGTATAGAAGGAAAATAATATGGCTGCAGCGTTAATCTACTATTAACCCTCCTATGCCCATGCTGAAATTTGGCCCAGTCAGCACGGCACCCACATACAGTCACTTGAGTATTTTTGGTTGCATTGCCAATTGGTAGGTCAAACCACAGAGTCACACAGAGCTGTGTATATACTGTCGAGTGGTTTTGGTTTGACCTATCCTAGCCACATGTCCTTGCATTTATTTGAGTGCACTGCACAAAGTCAATGGGTTGGGAGTTACATACAAATTTTGAGTGTCTTTGGGTTTGACCTCCTATCACAGCCACATGTGCTTGCATGTATTTGAGTGCACTGCACAAAGTCAATGGGTTAAGAGAGACATACAAATTTTGAGTGTCTTTGAGTGTTAAACCTATAGGAGGGTTAAGTCTATTCTGAAGAATAGTTTTTTATGTACATTCTTAATAAAAATATACAGGATGCATTTACAGACATTTTAAAAATGGTGTATACAGACATTAACCCTAACTCCCTAGGCCCATTTGCTTACACATAACCTGAATCCTTCCTAACTCCCTCTAGGCCCATTTGCTTACACATAACCTGAATCCTTCCTAACTCCCTAGGCCCATTTGCTTACACATAACCTGAATCCTTCCTAATTCCCTAGGGCCATTTGCTTACACATAATCTGAATCCTTCCTAACTCCCTAGGCCCATTTGCTTACACATAACCCGAATCCTTCCTAACTCCCTAGGGCCATTTGCTTACACATAACCTGAATCCTTCCTAACTCCCTAGGGCCATTTGCTTACACATAACCTGAATCCTTCCTAACTCCCTAGGCCCATTTGCTTACACATAACCTGAATCCTTCCTAACTCCCTGGGCCCATTTGCTTACACATAACCTGAATCCTTCCTAACTCCCTGGGCCCATTTGCTTACACATAACCTGAATCCTTCCTAACTCCCTGGGCCCATTTGCTTACACATAACCTGAATCCTTCCTAACTCCCTAGGGCCATTTGCTTACACATAACCTGAATCCTTCCTACATGTAACTCCCTAGGGCCATTTGCTTACACATAACCTGAATCCTTCCTAACTCCCTAGGGCCATTTGCTTACACATAACCTGAATCCTTCCTAACTCCCTAGGGCCATTTGCTTACACATAACCTGAATCCTTCCTAACTCCCTAGGGCCATTTGCTTACACATAACCTGAATCCTTCCTAACTCTCTAGGGCCATTTGCTTACACATAACCTGAATCCTTCCCAACTCCCTAGGCCCATTTGCTTACACATAACCTGAATCCTTCCTAACTCCCTTGGCACATTTGCTTACACATAACCTGAATCCTTCCTAACTCCCGAGGCCCATTTGCTTACACATAACCTGAATCCTTCCTAACTCCCTAGGCACATTTGCTTACACATAACCTGAATCCTTCCTACATGTAACTCCCTAGGGCCATTTGCTTACACATAACCTGAATCCTTCCTAACTCCCTAGGCCCATTTGCTTACACATAACCTGAATCCTTACTAACTCCCGAGGCCCATTTGCATACACATAACCTGAATCCTTCCTAACTCCCTAGGCCCATTTGCTTGTACACATAACCTGAATCCTTCCTAACTCCCTAGGCACATTTGCTTACACATAACCTGAATCCTTCCTACATGTAACTCCCTAGGGCCATTTGCTTACACATAACCTGAATCCTTCCTAACTCCCTAGGCCCATTTGCTTACACATAACCTGAATCCTTCCTAACTCCCTAGGGCCATTTGCTTACACATAACCTGAATCCTTCCTAACTCCCTAGGCCCATTTGCTTACACATAACCCGAATCCTTCCTAATTCCCTAGGCCCATTTGCTTACACATAACCTGAATCCTTACTAACTCCTGAGTCCCATTTGCATACACATAACCTGAATCCTTCCTAACTCCTGAGGCCCATTTGCATACACATAACCTGAATCCTTCCTAACTCCCTAGGCCCATTTGCTTACACATAACCTGAATCCTCCAAAATCCTTCAGTAGTGAAGCAAGCACATGACATGTATGCACACATGTGTTTCTAATCTGTGATACATGTACATGGCCAGGGACCCTCCCTGCATGTATAGAGTAATAAACAGTGTCCACTGACCCAAGCACTGACCTTGCAATCACTACAACAAACATGGATGTACATGTACCATGGAAAGGCAAGTATGCCTAATAACCTCAATCCTCCAAAATCCTTCACTTTAGCAAAGAGCATGTAGCATGTAACCTCAATCCATCAAAATCCTTCACTTTAGCAAAGAGGATTTTGGAAGGTTAGGATTAATAATCATGATTTTGAAATATTAGCTGTTTAAAAGAGATATGCATACAACCTCGTTCCCAGTGTTCTACCTCGTTCCCAGTGTTCTACCTCGTTCTCACTTGAACACTCACTACTAGACCCTGGGGGGAAATAGTGCTTTTGCAATGCTAATTGGAAGTGGTTACTTAAAAAAACAAGCATTTTTGCTGGACTGCATGTTTTTTAAATACTTTTTATAAGAATCCGCAGGGTGGACCGCATTATTTTTGAAGTAGGACAAAGAGAGTCAGAGATTACTTTTTATGGCCCAGTGGAATGTGTTAAAATTTAAGATAAAAAGAACTAGGATTCAGCGCAATTTCAGAGTAATTTTGACTGGCCTCCCGGACAACTAGGAGATGGGGTTTGACTAGTCAGCCGCCGTTTTAACTTGCATTTGGCCAGCGGGACCACTTGCAAATTTGAACCCTGCTATTATTGTGATCAAACTTTCACAGGTTAAATATTAAGTTTCTTAATTTGATAATTTTGCTATTTCTAATGTTGTTTATATTCCCTTTAACCCTTTCCTTACCATAGGCGACTTTTGTCGACCAAGCTTCCACACAAAAAAGCACTCTAGCCTGAGCATAAAGGCCATTTGTTATAAAGCTGTAGTTTTGTCCATGTTCACCCTCCATACCCAAGCTTACAATGGTTGGAAAGAGAAAGATCGGATCTTTCCATTGATGGTGAAATAAATTAAGGTTGCTATTATGCAATCCCTTCAAATTGGAGTTGAAAGATCCGAAATGCCAAACACCTACGGAGTGCCATTTGTTTGTGTACAAAAAAGTGTTTGAGTTTACAGATCACACTGAGGAAACAAAGATTGAGAACTTGGACATTTATTGACTGATCTTAATAATTTTTGGATTATATGAAAGGGAATTAAATAAGTAAGATAATTATTATTACTTATTTTTCTGTAAAACTATATCTTCAAGATGATAATAGAGTTTGTAAAATTGGCCTTTGAACACAAGCTTTCTGTTGTGTAAGAATGTGTGCTTCATGCTTGAGTGGTCAAACAATGCGGTCACCAGCGGTTGTTTATGTCAAAACAATTCAGTACTGAGAGGGTTAAAGTCCAATTGACTGTAAAACTAGAACTCCAACAAAACCTATCCATTCTGGTGCACTCAGACAACCTGTGTGATTAGTCCAGTGTTTAATGTTATCATTTCATTTCCTTAATTCATGTCCTGAGGGCTTGTTTTCCCTCCATTCATCCCCAATGCAGTGATTTTAAGATGCCTATTCACACAACCAAAATGTCAATTATTGTGAATCTTTATGATTGATATAAGCTCTCTTTATACTCCCAGCTGTCTCATAAATTTCTCACTTGTTTTTCTCGTTCTCTGGGTCCATGATACAGCCGCCCAATTCTTCTGAATATCCCTGTCTCAAATAACTCTTGTTTCTTCTCTAGAAATACTATTCATTTACCGTGTTCTTTTTTCCATATACATGTAATAGGCCAAAAAAAGGTCTCTGGTTTCTGGTCATAGGTCGACTTCAGATTCGGTGAAGTGACACTCTTTTGGTCATTTCTTTTTTGCCAGCCAGTGCCAAATACGTGATATATATGAATTTGTTGGGTATTAACTTGACAGAAAAGGGTTTAAAAACCTATTATTATTGCCGTAAATGGACGAATGTCCAACGCACAGGCCAAATTGGCCTTATAAGTTATGTACTTAATGCATATTGTGTAATTTCCCCCAGGACGAATGTGGGTAATTGATAAAAAATACTATTTTGAAAAACACTTCTACAATCCCGGCCAAAATAGTTGGGACACGTGACAATAAACATACCCTACGCTGTCCCCGCTCTCCGCTCTCCGCTCCCCTGCTCCCCCGCTCCCCCCACCAATGTTGTTATCTCCAGCCGGAGCACAGACCGCCCAATAAGAGCCAACATTGTCAGGGGCCGGGGCCCAGCGAGATTTGGGGATTGTCTGAATTCCTGTAGTATAATATGTGAGCGACATGCCCATTTTATCCATGCGCTTATTGTCTGTCTTTGTGAATTTTTTTTTTTGTTCAGTTTATTTTATTTTATTACTACAGTAGTATTATTAAGTTTTCTCTGGAGGGTGTTTGGTTTTGTTTCCCAAACATGAAATAGCGTCAAAGGTTGAATTAAAGAAAATTATTTGGAAAAAATTATAATAATGATAAAATGTTATTGTAGATTTTACCCTAACGTGTGATAAATTATACTCTTTATACAAAAAGATACAAACGTTCTAATCGGGTGGGATTCGAACCCACGATCCCCGCGTTTTACAACAGGTGTCTTATCCACTGTACCACCGTGGCATACACCAGTTCGGTCCCATTCATATGTCGATGGATAATGTAACCACGGTTCACCACGGTTCACCACTGAACAATAAAGAAGGAGAGTCACTCCCTTCCTTTCTTTATTGGTTTCGATGGATCACCGTTGGATTTTTCGTCAAAATAACGGAATGAGGGGATGAAACCAAATTGAAGAGGCTTGTATGTTGTTTGTGTATCTTAATGTGCTTTTCGCGTTGAACACAAACTCTCTTTTGGGAACTTATGGACCAAAATGGCATGGTGAACCGTGTACGGTGCACCCTACAATAAAGTTCTGATCATCTGTGTTTTTGCGCAAGCGCATTGCAGCCATGCATCGTCCAAGGGTATCGAACTGGGAACGCTTGCAGGTTGCCACGGTGGTCTAGTGGTTAAGACATCTGATCTGAAATGCGGAGATCGTATGTTCAATCCCAACCAAGTAGAATGTTTATGAATTTTTGTCCATAACACCGACAATAATATTACTTTTATTTATTTATTGTTTATTTTATTTTTTGATTATTATTTTTTGATTATTGGATGATGATTTTGAGGAGGAGAGTGACGAAGATGATGAGGATAATGAGGATGAGGATGACGTCCAGCGTCACCTACATCATTAGCATCATCATCATCACGAGATGATCACCAACACCATCACTTGCCTTGTCCCTTAATGTATTGTCCTTGAGACAAAGACAAAGACTGCGGTTTGCCGCGTCTGGTCACTCCGTAGATAAACTAAGAAAATTCAGACAATCCGGCCAAAATAGTTGGGACACGTGACAATAAACATACCCCTCGCTGTCCCCGCTCTCCGCTCTCCGCTCCCCTGCTCCCCCGCTCCCCCCACCAATGTTGTTATCTCCAGCCGGAGCACAGACCGCCCAATAAGAGCCAACATTGTCAGGGGGCCGGGGGGCCCAGCGAGATTTGGCCGGGATTGTAGATTAGATATATTGCCCGATGCATTGTATGTTTTAAAAATTGCCATCACAGTTCCTGAGAAAAATAGAAACAAAAATGCACTAAGAGCTTGCAGCACACCTGCTGTATTTAGACTTTGGGTGTACATGTACATGCAATAGGTGGTGTTTATTGTTTGTTTTGTATGGAGTGCCATGGTCGAGCGGTTTAGTGCATCGGATTTGTGTTCTGATGGCCGAGTCGTCAGAATGTGGGTTCGAATCCCAGCCGCGACCGGGGTGCTTGTGTCCTTGAGCAAGACACTTTACCATAATTGCTTCTCTCCACCCAGGGGTAAATGGGTACCTGTGAGGGCAGAGTTGGTTGTTGTGTTTGATTAGCCCTATATGCGCTGTAATGGCAGCAATTGAGCTGTATACTCCCCAGGGAGCTGAGATGGTTTCAGGAATGATTTATGAGCCTGATGAGCAGGGGTAATAATATAATGTGCCTTGAGCACCAGTTTGGTGGATACGTGCACTATATAAGTCCACATTATTATTATTATTATTATTGTGTGTTTTTCCCTGTTACCTGCCCAACATCGGGAGAAAAAATTCCGTAATCCAAATAATACAACAACAAAAAGCCTTTGAAGCCTAATTTTCAATTGTGTAGCAATCTTGTTAGACATGTTAGATGTCAGCAGCTGTTTCATACTTTTGACAGCTGATTTTGCAATTGAGCTATTCTGATTTTTCTGATCGCTGTTTCACTTGAACCATCTCGTCAATAAGTTGTCCTTGATACGTAAAATGGTCGACTTGTTCCAGTCTTTCTTCATTTATATTACATGTATATACTGTACACTGCATGCTTCATATCTTAAACCCAAGTTCTTTTATTTTCCTCAAAAAAATGTTGTTACACCTGGTTTATGCATTATTTCTCAAATTACAAAAAGTAATATGGCACAGCAAAATGATAGCAAAAATGCTGATCAAAAATGACTGAATTTAAAATTCTGCATAACATACTGTACATTGTATAATTTATTTTGAAATGCAATTATTGTTAGTGAATTTGCAAAAATGTAACTATTCTGTCAATTCCGCCGCTGGCGCCGAACAAGTAGAATGCCATAAACCATTAGGGATGCGTAGTATTCCATCAATCAAAAATATCCGATTGAAAAATTTAAACGAGAACATCAACTACCCGGTTATTGGGCTAGAGACTGAGTCCTATGATACCAATTTCCCAAGGTCGAGCCCCAGCCTGTCAAAACCTGAGTTCGACAAACAAAGAGACAAGCAGGTTGGGAGAAACGCTGTACGTGCATCCTGGCAGCTCGCTAATCAGTTTAAATTTAAAGATTATTACTAGTTTAAGAGAAGTTTCTTGTGTCAACTACTTAAACGAAAGAAATCTTCAGACACAGTTTTCAACACTGAATTTTATCAAATACAATGTCAAACTCTATTTCAAGTAATAACACCTACAAATGGAAATGCAGCACAATTAATATTCAAACTTTAAATTGTGAACTAAAATTTGAGAAATGCCTAGAACAAGTCAAAGAAGCCGGAATTGATATCGTTGCCATTCAAGAAACCAGGATAATAACACCATCAGGCCTGGACTCAAAATCACTTGGAGGCTACGATGTGTATTTTGCGGGCTTCAAACGAAAACCATCCAGCAAAGAACACCCATGCGGAGTGGCCATTGCAGTCTCTAATACCAACAAGAATATCACTGTTAACACTGTTAACAGTGATACATGCAATGCTAGGATGCTATCTATGGACATTTCAGTGGCCGAGCGGTCTAGCTTACCGGATTCAAGTTCTGGTGTTAGCAACAGAATGTGGGTTCGAATCACGGCCGTGACACTTGTGTCCTTGAGCAAGACACTTAATCATAATTGCTTCTCTCCACCCAGGGGTTAAATGGGTACCTGTGAAGGCAGAGTTGGTTTGCTCTATATGCGCTAGAAATGGCAGCAATTGAGCTGTATACTCCCCAGGGAGCTGAGATGGTTTCAGGAATGATTTATGAGCCTTATGAGCAGGGGTAATAATATAATGCGCCTTGAGCACCACTTAGTTGGTGGATACGTGCGCTATATAAATCCACACATTATTATTATTATTATTATGGCATAAAAATTCGAGTAATTTCAGGGTAAGGTCCAACTGAGACAAATAGCAGCGATCATCAAAAAGATCACTTTTGGTCGAAGCTATCCAAAGAGGTCGAGAAACGGCCGAAGCATCATCAAGTACTACTGCTTGGTGATTTCAATTCCACAAGCACCATCTGGGAATCCCGCTTGGCGACCTATTTCAGGGGACAGCACATTGAAGACTCGACTAGTAATGATAATGGTAATCGAATGATCAGATTTTGTGCCTCAAATGAAATGAGCATTTTGAACGGCTTCTTTACCCATAGATCACTGCATAAAAAATCCTGGTATTCCAACGATCAGAAGACGAGAAAGGTGCTTGATCTAATCTGCACTATACCTTCCTAACTAGATTCTGCTCTGATTGTCGGAAGATCAACGCAATTTTCAAGAATAAAGGATCAATGCTAGATTGTACCAAATACCGAGGAATAACTTTATCGTCAATCCTAACAAAAATATTTGTGTCTATTGTGGTCCAAAGTAGGCTTGGGCGATGACACGATAATATCGAATATCGCGATATTTTTTTTTACGCGATTATGATATTGAGAACTTTTTAAATCATCGAGATATCGGCAGATCGCGATGAAAAAAATATATCGCGATGAAAAAAAAATTATCATGAAGAAAAAAATATATCGCGATTAAACAAAATCCTTGATTGTCATTTGGGCCAGAAATTCCATAGGAAAAAACTTAGGAAATCTTTTCAGCTTTCGTGAGAAACAAAATCGAACTACTTCTGTAGTCGGATCACAAAGGAGCCGCCTGACAGGTTGTTGTTTAATAATCCACCGCCACTCAAAGAAATCTATTAAGACTGATTTAAGTGTTGGGATTCGATTGAATGGGGTATTTGATCCAACAATGTGGAGACAATGTTTACGTCTCACTGTCTATCCATGGTGGTCTGTGACTCTGGCTGGCGCACCACAGTCGAGTATATTATATCATACATATTTAAATATATGCAGAATATGGGCGTTACCTTAAAAACACGTAGCCATGAATTAAATCAAAGCATGGATCGGCAGCGGCTCGTTCAGGGATTAGGACACTATTCTGTTGTACCATACTGGGACTCTTGTCTCGTGTGACAAAACACATACACGTACTCTTGATAAACCATGTGACGTTTATTTAAAATAGTGTGACTACAATCCACATTTTCTGAATCACATGGTTTTATTCTCCACGGTACTATATGCAGGAATAAACCTAGTCATGTGTTTATACTATGACCCAGTCACATGGAACGCGTGAATCACTTGAACTCGGGCTGATGATTTGATTGGGACGCACGACGCAGTAACCGTCCCACATAATTATTATGCAAACGATTTGCCAATAGTGATGGGTGCATTTTTGCGACCGTAACGAGAAACATGTTTGGGCTTTGGTCATTGGTTAAGCGTTTTCGCAAGTTCGGTTGTGCTGCGATGACATCATGGTTCTGACCAAACATAAACCGAACTTTGTGTGATCGGTTACGCTTAGTTTCAAGATGGCGGATTGTAAAAAGTGTTAAAACATGATGAAGTGATTGTTCGTATACCAGTATATCTTTCAAGTTACTAGCACTCACGAGTAAGTTCTTTTTTGAGAAACGTTGATGACTGAACATGTCACAAACTGAAAACAATTGTCTGGTTACGTTCGCATTTTCGCGTAGCTGTGCTGTTTTGTTTCTGGTTAGGGTAGCGAAAACCCGCCCCATATGTTGCACTCGTGAACGGCGCAATTGCACGTGTCTCTCAGGTGAGCACTGGCAATTTATTGTGACACTTGTAGACGGGTACATCCCTGCCATTACCGGCTTTAAAGCACTCATGCGTGAAAAACTAAAATAATTGCGATATTATCGAATATCGCGATATATGTTTGACGATATATCGTGGATGAAAAAAATCGATATCGCCCAAGCCTAGTCCAAAGCCCCAGCTATTTACATGTAGATGAGGGGCAATACGGGTTCAGACCGAATCGGGGTACCATAGACGGAATTTATTGCCTGAAGCAGACACAAAAATGGGCTAGAAAAAATCAAAGGGAATTATTTGTTGGGATGATCGATTTATCAGCGGCATTTGATCATATTAGGAGAGATTTATTATTTAGGAGTGCTAGGTTAGCTTTTGGGGATTCGATTTTGGTTGATTTACTTGAGTCAATGTATTCACAGACTGAGTGCTATATGGCGAGTGATGAGCAAGCGAGATTTAAAACCACCAGTGGAGTACGGCAGGGCGGTTCGTAAAGTCCATGCCTGTATAATATCTATGTCAACCACTGTATACGCTTGTTCCAGCAAGAATGCCAAGATCGAAATTTGACAGGGTTTGAATTATATTATGAAATTCCCAAAAATTGCTCGTCCAAAAATTCCAAGAAAAACAACAAAGGTTTTAGTCTTATACCCTACATGTACCTGGGGTACGCTGATGATCTGGTCATCTATGCTCAGTCAGCAGAAGACCTCCAGGAGATGCTAATAATTATCGAGCGAATTTTAACAGCCCATGGCCTGAAAATAAATGAAACTAAAACCGAAACCCTCATTTTAAACTGGGAACTACTTGGAACAAAAGACTCCCTAGGTGACAAACAGTATCCATCTTCAATAACATCACTAAATGGCGTAGAAATCAAGAACTCGGCCACCTTCAAATATCTAGGGTCGACAATTATGTACAACGACTGTGCCACCGGCGATGTTGAAATCGAGAAATGAATAACCGCAGGCACCTGCAAGTTATATGAGCTTAAAAAATTCTACACCAATTACAAGATAAAACTGAAAACCCGAGTTCAGTTTTTCAATGCAATGGTCCGATCAGTCATGACATACGGTTGCCAGGCATGGTGCTCCACTCAAAGGCATTTTGACAAGCTAGAGTCGGCGTTTACATTGTTATTGAGATCATTAGTGAAAGGAGGCCACCAGAGGAAGAAAAAGGTGAATTCTTACAAAAGGGCGGATGGTTCTGAGGATGAGTTTTGTACATACAGATACAAAAATGAAGATATTAAGAGAATCTGCGGGATCTCAGACATTGAAGACTTTATCAGAGGCCAATAATACAACTGGGTCGCTCATGTATGTCGGCAAGAAGATGCTCGTTTCATTAAACAGCTCACTTACGACAAAGACAGCAGATATCACAAAAAATCAGGCATCACAGAAAATACCTACAGGCAGGTAATAAATAAGCAAAAGAATAAGCACAGCTTGAAAGATGAGAACCAGGTTATTGAAAAAATGATGAAGCGAAAACAATTTTAAAGTCACTGGCTTTAAACCACTATATTAGACGAATATGCTAATGTGGAACCAAATTGATTGGTTGATTGATTAACCCTCCTATTATAGCTGCACTTTAGTGGCAAGTACATGTAGCTACAGAGGTCAAAACCAGTCAACTGCCTGTTTAGACTGTTGGCCCAAATGTGCACACAGGGGCATTTTTGACTGCTTTTTACTGTCATTTTGACCACCCTGAACAATACCGGACAATGCTTTTTACCAGTCAAAAACTGTCGACTGATTTTGACCTGTAAACGTACTTACTACACGTAAGGTTTGACAGTGTTCGACTTTTAAGTGCACTAGATATACCTTGGCAAGTATATCAACATTTTGACTGATTTTGACCCTTAGGAGGGTTAACTGTCTCTATTGACACACACAAATATTTCAGCAAAATGCTATGCAAAAAAATCATTATTCGCAGATCAAAAATTCTACCAAAAATGTTTATCTGAAAATGCTGGGGAAAAAAATGTTTAGAAAATGGAAATTTAATTTTATAAAACGGATCTACATACACAAATATTACAGCAAAATGCTATGCAAAAAAATCATTATTCGCAGATCAAAAATTCTACCAAAAATGTTTATCTGAAAATGCTGGGGGGAATTTTTTTTTAGAAAATGGAAATTTAATTTTATTAAAGGGGTCTACACACACAAATATTACAGCAAAATGCTATGCAAAAAAATCATTATTCGCAGATCAAAAATTCTGCCAAAAATGTTTATCTAAAAATGCTAAACAAAAAATATTTAGAAAAGGGAAATTTATTTTTATAAAGCAGAACTGCAAACTTTGGCTTATGGGTCATTCCATGAACGTGGGACCCAAAGTGTGACATGGAGGTCAAAATTTCAAGTTCATTAAATAAAGAAAAACAATATCAGTTTTGTTACCTTATTTATCATAGTTTTGGAGGTTGTCATCTTTTAAAATAATAGATACAAACATTAACACTGGTGTCATGTATTTACTTCCTGCTTCACCTGATATGAGGTTAACGATGTAACAAAATTACAAGGGGACACCGTGTCTTGTTAAAGTTGTGTAATATACTGACTAAAGTTAATGGATCAAAATAGGGGAGACCCAAGAAATGTTTGTTTGTTGTCATAGTAGGTCTGTATGCGATGCAACAACAGGTGAAAGTTATAATCATCAGCTCGTACGATGTAAGGAATAACACAGGCCCCAATATCTGAAATACATGGAAAACACAAGTGTCCCACGTTCATGGAATGACCCTTATAGCAATCAATGCTTTTGTTGTGAAAACAAAATTACCAATAGTATTTGTATTAATATGCCAAAGTGGTCACCATTATTCATCATACCTGATTAAACTAATTGCCTGTACATGTATGATGAATTACTGTCCAATCTGTTATTTTCATGACATTCCTTGAAAGCATCCGGTTTGATGACTTCATATTAACTCATGCAATTGATTTACTTCTTCCCTGCTGGCCAGGACAATAACAAAAGAACTAATAACATGACTAAGATGTGGTACCAATGTCATGCCACTGTTTCAATCCAATTAATTTGGTGAAGCAGTAAGTTGTAAACATCAAATTTAAGTAGGTCACTGCTGTACCTAAATTTATGAAGGCACTGTGTTGTAAAATTAATTGTGTTCAAAAAATAAATCGAATTAAATTTGTTCAAAGAAAATCCACTTTTACTGATTATTAAAAAAAAAAAAAAATTTTTTTTTTAAAAGAAAAAAACAAAAATTATTGCACCGGTATCTATTTAAAGACACTCTTGGCAAAGTGACAAAACATATGTACAAGATAAATACAAAAACATACTGGGTACAATTATGCAATCCTCATTAAATGTGTCTCGAGGGCAGTTTTGAATGATGCCAGAGATGGAGAAAGTTTGATATGTTCCGGTAAGTCGTTCCACAGTGAAGAAGCAGGTGAAGCAAATGATTTTTCATATTCTTTCATACAAGGTTATTAGCCAGGATTTAGAAATAGGGTGTCCAAATTTGCTGGAAATTTCAAAACAGGGTGTCCAAATTGTTCACTCACAATGCTTTAACATGTAAATGACAGATGAAACGGGGTGTCTAAAAGACACACAGACACCCCTCTGGCTAATACCATGCATTCATATGTAGACGTATCCGCCAACCACTTTTTTTCGGCCATTACTGAGGTAGTACCACATTGCACACACATGTCACATGCATACTCAGCATACTGGCATTTTGTTAAAGCACTTGCACAGCATTGGTCGAAGAAGCGAGACTATGTGCGCGCTACAAATCATTATTATTATTATTATTATTATTATTATTATTATTATTATTATTATTATTATTATTATTATTATTATTATTATTATTATTATTATTATTATGTAGGAAACAAACACTTGATGCAGAATATTGGTACCAGTTATCGCAGCTACCAATGAAATAAAAATACCACAAATCTGTTGTTACATGAACACTAAACTAAAGCCCTAACCACCCCCAAATCCTTCAAAATCCTCCAAGGTGCACTTTTTTGGGAAAAATTCAGCACTGTTGGAAACTGTTACTTTCACCTCTTCAAATGGGGCAAAATTACTACCCGGCAAGAAGTACAGGCCATAAGTGCTGAATATGAAAGTTCAACGGAAATGCATGGTGCATTTTGAAGATAACTTGGACATGTTTCCAAAAGTGCACTGATGGATTTTGGAGGATTCAGGAAGGTTCCTAGCCAGAGTGCCTAGGGGGTTAGGGTTTTAAAGGTTTGCTTGGTGGAAAGTGAGTAGGTTTGCGGTAGCACCATGTAATAATCTCTCTTGAGTCGTGTGGTTCTGAGAAGACCCTATGCTATGGGTAACTTGATGTTTCTTTCAGTGTGTTCTGATCTTCTTCAGGAGAATGCCAGATTCTTGTGGGTGAAGCTGCTTAATAGGACAGTATCTTCATGATCAACAGGGCATGGAATCGGAGTGTGCTAGTTTTAGATTAACTCAGTTGTTGTCCTCTTTCGGCTGCTCCCGTTAGGGGTCGCCACAGCGAATCATGATCCGCATATTTGATTTGGCATAGGTTTTACGCCGGATGCCCTTCCTGACGCAACCCTCCCATTTATCCGGGCTTGGGACCGGCACGAAGCATGCACAGGCTTGTACATCCCCAGTGGCTGGGTTCAATTCGGCCCTCGCAGCAAATATGGTAAAGTGTCTTGCTCAAGGACACAAGCACCATGGTCGCGGCAAGGCTTCGAACCCACACACTCTGACGACTCAGCCATCAGAACACAAATCCGATGCACTAAACCGCTTGACCATGGCACCCCACTTTTAGATTAACTCAGTGACTGAAAATAATACCCCATTAACCCTCCTATGCCCAGGCTGATATTTGGCCCAGTCAGCACGGCACTCACAGACAGTCACTTGAGTATTTTTGGGTGCATTTCCAATTGGTAGGTCAAACCACAGAGTCACACACAGCTGTGTATGAGTGCACTGCACAAAGTCAATGGGTTGGGAGTTACATACAAATTTTGAGTGTCTTTGGGTTTGACCTCCTATCACACAGCCACATGTGTTTGCATGTATTTGAGTGCACTGCACAAAGTCAATGGGTTAAGAGAGACATACAAATTTTGAGTGTCTTTGAGTGTTAAACCTATAGGAGGGTTAATAAGGTCATATTACCGTTGCTGCTGCATAAATGAGCCAGTAATTTTCAGTCACTGTGTTCATTTTGAACTAGGACACCGATTCAATGCCCTGTTGAAAGTCTGTTCTGATCGTGATGATGCTGTCCCTTTTAGTAAACTTGAACACTGTTGTCATTGGACTGAAGTATGTAACAAATTAGTTTTACAAAGGTCAAATTACTACTCCACTGTTATGGAATGAGTCGCACACATTTATAACATATTTGTTATGTCATAAATGTTGACTTACATGTATGCATGCACGTGCAGTGTATTTGGAATGTGTTTCCATGTTATGTAAATTGATAACGGGAATGCTCTCCTCTACGGTCTCCCGCAGAATCAAATATCTCGTCTTCAGCACATACAAAACACAGCAGCTCGTGTTGTGACTTTGTCCAGAAAGTCATGCCATATCACGCCAATCTTGAAAGAACTGCACTGGCTTCCTGTTTCACAGAGAATTGTTTTTAAACTTATGCTAATTGTTCACAAATCTTTTAATAACATTGCTCCAATTTATATTTCTGAACTGCTTAAAGTCTACACTCCATCATGCAATTTACGCTCCAGTAACACGTCACTCCTAAAGGAACCAACTTCAAAACAGAACTGGGGTGATAGGTCGTTTTCTGTCGCAGCTCCGAGACTCTGGAATCATCTTCCAACTAAACTCAAATTTTGTCATAGTATAACTAGATTTAAGTCGCTGCTTAAAACTCATCTTATGTCACAACTCTTCAAAGATGATGTATATTTGTAATTGCATTGTAGGTACATGTATCTCGGTATATAATTTGTTTCCCTATGCTATCATTGTATATTGTTTGTATTCATGTTTTCTTTGTTTTTGCGCCTTGAGCGCCCAGCAGGGTGGATATGTGCGCGCTACAAATCTTTATTATTATTATTATTATTATAAACTACGAACTAATTTATATATGTCAAGTTTGGAACTTGGAAAATTCCAATAAAGCCTTCAAGGATAATGAACTCAAATCTGACAAATGACCCAACCAGGGAATGTGTCGTACATCATTAGTTTATCCCTCCTACTGTTTGACCATTTGAAACCATTCAAAATTTCCACTTACCAAAATGCCCATTGGTTTTGTACACACATGGTGATGCCATTTGAACAGTGTTGGTGGCAAGCTTTACTACCATTCAAATCCATTCAAATGCATAGAGGGTCCATTGATTCACCACTTAGAAGTATCCAAACAAGGTTTTGTATTAGCTGACCTACCATTCAAAACCATTTGGGGAATCAATACTGTACACAGTTATTTCACCATTCAAAACCACATAAGCGAATGGTTTCAAATGGTGCATCAACTTGTATGAAAAAGGTACCAGAAGTAGGAGGGTTAAGGGAATGTATCGGTAATTATCTGTAAACGTATTCTTGGTGTTAAAGGGATAGTATCGTCACGGTCAACAGGGCATGGAATCAGAATTTTTAGATTAACTCAGTGACTTAACTCAGGTAAGATTAACTTGAGATTAACTCAGTGACCCGCATGATAAGGTCATATTACCGTTGCTGCTACACTTAAATGAGCCAGTAATTTTCAGTCACTGTGGACATCGATTCCATGCCCTGTTGAAAGTCCTGATCGTGACGATGCTGCCCCTTTAAGTTGGCAAGTATCAACCATCCTGAGAAATTATTCCATGTGAAATAAATAGAAAAAATAGTGATTTTGATAGTACGGTGGTTTTGCATTTTTTTCTTCCTTGGAACTTATCTCGGGTCCCCAAGGCTACAGTTTTTGAAGAGCTAATCAAAGACCCTCATCACTGCATTTACTCAAAGAAAGCAGCATTTATTAAGGTGGATGTGTTTACTTGCTCAAGGACAATTGATCCTACCACTCAACCCCTCCTCCTTCCCTCCCCCCATTTTGGAAAATATTTTTTAACCCTCCTACTATAGCTGAACTATAGTGACAAGTAGCAATAGTGGTCAAAACCAGTCAACTGGCTGTCTAGACTGTTGACCCAAATGTGCACACAGGGACATTTGTGACTGGTTTTTACTGTCATTTTGATCACCCTGAACAATACCAGACAATGCTTTTACCAGTCAAAAACGGTCGACTCATTTTGACCTGGAAATGTACTTACATGTAGTACATTTAAGATTTAACAATGTTCGAATTTTTAAGTGTGCACCTTTGCAGGTACATACATGTACATGTATACTATATCAACATTTTGACTGATTTTGACTCTTGCAGTCATAGGTTTTATGACATAAATTGACAATGACTGAGGACGATCAGAGCATACTGATCGAAACGTTGAGTTGTAACCTCCAGTTCTTTTCAAAACTAATTACTACTCAATAGAGAATTTCACATGGTGTCACCGCAATCAGTCTTACTTATCCTCTTCACCATGCAAAGCTGCAAGTTTTACCTATAAATTGACATTTCAAACATGTGATGTACACGTGTACAGTACAACTGATGCTTATATTTTACACTTGATGATTAGTCTCTATACATGTGATGTTATTCAGTATTGGTTTATGGCACATTACATGTACTTCCTATCATGGTTAGCTTTCCATACAACTCTTTGGTAATGTACCTCTGTTTACATGTAATTCACTCTGTATAAGAGGGAGATACTTGTTACATGTACATGTATGTTCATGCACTATATTTATTTTATTTATTTATTTAAAACCATCTTTAAAACCCTTCTACGATCAGTGCAATTTTTGAAACAACCCATTCAGGCCACTCCAAGCCATTAGCTGTTGCCAGTGGCCTCCTATGGTTACCCTTCTGTGCACTGTCACACCACTGAGATTGCAGGGTTAGGTACATGTAGTCTCCCATTGATACATTGCAGGCCATACTAGTATGTTCAAACATTTACAGTGTCCTTGGGTGGGTGGCACACAGTTGATTTTGTAAGATTACTTGGAAAGGACAGCAGGCTTGTACATGTATGTACTGAAGGTTGCTAAAGAACAGGATTCAGTGGATCGGAGTGGCCTACATGTGTAGGAGGGTTAACAAGGGTAACCCATCCAGCATAGCTAATCATTTGGGGCTCACATATTATATAAAAAATATCAATATTATATAAAAACTATTACAGAAGGAGGTACAAATGAATTGATAATAATAATAAAACAGTCTTAACGGATAATTACATACGAAATAAAACGTAAAGGACTAAATTGCACAAAAAGACCCCCCTCCCAGTCTACCATACTAATTATTAAAGATGGGACTAAAAGGGAAGATTAAAAATGAAGCAATAAACTAAAAACAATATGTGCCTTTCTGTGCACAAAAACCAGACAGGACAAATATCTCAGCACTGAGTATGTGTGTATTTGATAGGCAGTCAGGGTGGGAAATTATGATGTTTCTGCCAGGGCAAATCGCCCAGCTTGCCCCAAAGCCAATTTGGTTGCCCGCAAAGCATTCTAAACTTGGTACCATTTCACCACCCACCTCGCGACTGTGAACTGTTCTGCTTCAAATTTCAACTGGCTACATATCAAGCTTGATGTAGACTTTCATAATTTGTGTTTAAAATATTTTTTTGCAATCATTACTTTTTCAGGGAACAATTTTTTGATCAAAATGTTTGCATAGCATTTTTTTCTTTCGAGGCAGACATATTTTTGCATGCATATAATGTTCATTTGAAATAGAAAATCATGAATTTTGATAGTAGCATATTTTTTGTAGCATTTTTCTGTACAGTATTTTTATTTGACATTAACCCTCCTATGCCCAGGGTGAAATTTGGCCCAGTAAGCACTGCACCCACAGACAGTCACTTGAGTATTTTTGGTTGCATTGCCAATTGTTCACACATGTGTATAAGAGTGCTGGAGATAGTGGCAAAGTCAAACACACTTGTGTATGTCTTACAATGCAGAGTCACACAGAGCTGTGTATATACTGCATAAGTTACAGTCGAGTGGTTTTGGTTTGACCTCCTACCAGAGCCACATAACATGTCCTTGCATTTATTTGAGTACACTGCACTGCACAAAGTCAATGAGTTAAGAGAGCCATCCAAATTTTGAGTGTCTTTGATTGTTTTAATGAGGTTGACTGATGGGCAACTATCATCAGGTTGCCCTAGTGAATTTTAGGTTGCCCTGGGCAACCGTTTATTTTATTTACCGACAACGTACATCATGTACGTACACCAATGAACTTGATGGTCGCATAAGTTTATTAAGCCCTCACATTTCTAGGCCGGATATTTGCACAGGATGTTTTTCAAACAAATAATGCCAGGAATAATTGGTCCACTGGCCTCAAATGATGAGGATTCTAAATCAGATATATATATAATTGTACATGCACGTATGTTCACATACGTGTAGATCTATCCAATGGATCCATTTTCTACACTGGAACTTGAAAAGATTGTAGTTCTCTATATTGTTCAGTAATTCTAATTTTTCCCCCAATTGTACACCTGTCCCAGTGTCTACCACAACAACCACCCCTAGCATTTAGATAACATAACTGTGACCCTTGATTACTACTAATAATAATAATACAGAAGATTTATAATGCGCACATATCCACCAAGAAGTGCTCAAGGCGTTTTACAGTAAACAAGATAATCATACAATAGCATAACAATACAATAGCAAATGCAATATAATACTAAACAAAAGATTTAAAAAAATGCATAAATGAATGTTAGTAGTCCTTATAGGTAATACACATAAGATGAGTTTGAAAGTTTTTCTTGAAGGAGTCAACAGATTGAGATTCACGAATGTACAGAGGTAAATCATTCCAAAGGCGTGGAGCCACAACTTCAAAAGATCTGTCACCCCAAGAATGTTTAGACTTTTGTTCAGCCAGCAGAAATTTTGCACTGGAACGTAACTTGCGAGAGGGGGCATAACATTTCAACAAGTCAGATATATATATCATGGTGCACAATCATTCAAAGATTTGAAAACGATAAGCAATATTTTATAAATAATACGATATGATATTGGCAGCCAATGCAGATCTTTCAGGATGGGGGTGATATGACATGATTTTTTGGAGAGAGTTACAATACGTGCAGCAGTGTTTTGAATCTTTTGAAGTCGTCATAGTTGATCCTGCGGAAGTCCATAAAGCAATGAATTTGTCATATCAAGACGAGATGTTATGAAGGAATGAACAATTTGTTCTGTTGCATCGTAATTAAGATATTTGCGTAACTTTCCAATGTTCCTAAACAGTGCTTTCCCTTTACTTTTTTTTTAACTCGCCAGGCGGACTACCCAGGCAGATTTTTGGGTAGTCCGCCAGATTTTTAACTCGCCCACATGTTTAACACTAATTTTTCAATCAATTAAAATACATCAGTCGCTTATACCGTTTCCACAAACAATAAGGGACCCAGTGTCTGACTGCTGGTGATAAAAATGCGGTGATTAGCGGCTGCGAAACTTATTAAGTTTTTCACTTATTTTGTACATTTACATTCAACGGCATCAAAACCTTAGACGGCTTTTAATAGTGATCAGTGATCTGCCGCGCGTGACTCATACACACTGGTTGGCTTTAGTGATCGGCGCGCATCTCTCATACATATGTAAACGCTGAATGGCTGCCGTGGCGGTGATTGGCCGTGGACGTGTTCTTACATATGTATACACTGGTTGGCTGCGGCGCTGCCGCTGCCGTGGCGGTGATTGGCCGCGGCGTATCTCATACATATGTAACCGCTGGTTGGCTGCCGTGGCGGTGATTGGCCGCAGCGTGTCTCATACATATGTATACACCGGTTGGCTGCCGTCAGTGAGAGCCGCCGCTGCACGCAGCCGCGGTGATCATTGGATCAGGGCTCTTCAAATGAATATGCATTGCCCCCAAATTCACAACATGTGGTTCTTGGCCAGCGGTTGGTATTGCTGCCCTTATACAGAGAATTTTGTCCTCTGCCGGCGTTCGCCAGTGACATTACTGTCCCGGCATGTCTTGCAGAACATCACCCTTCTTCCTCTCGTAAGCGAGCCATTTATACTGCAATTCCCATTCTTTTCTGTACGATCTCCGTCTTTTATTTTTATCGTACCCTGGGTCTCGATCTCGTTTGTTGGTCGATTTAGTCGATGTCTTATTAACGTCGGGGTTCGAAACATTGGGGAGAAATCGCCACATTTTTCCGAATTCACTTACGCCTTTCTCGGTCAAACAACTTTAAACAACTACGAATGTTAAGCCTTATAGTACAAAAAATTATTCCACAACAAATTAATACAACTGCTTAACTGTTTAACTGCTATGAGACAAGACTAGACAATGCCACTGGGCGCCGCGTCTTGGGCAACCAAACTTATGCGGTCAGGACAATTTGTTTGATTTACACCGGCCGTCAAGCATGTCAAGAGGGCTTGAAAGACGGGTTAAAAAAACCTTCTCCGACGGCAAGAATATAACACTGTAATTGTTTAAAATATGCTCCTAATTATTAGGAACGTACATTTTTAACTACAGTTTATGTCACAACAAAATTTTTGGCTCGCCCGCCGGACTACTCAGGGAAGTTTTGGGGTCGCCCGCCGATGTTTTGGCTCGCATTTGGCGACCGGGCGACCACTAAGGTCGAACTCTGCTAAAGTGAAATGCTGCGGTGCGAGTAACATTTGAAATATGAGGTTTAAGTGTCATGTTTGCATCAAAGCTCAGGACAGTCATTTCTATGCATTCATCCAAATCTGTTTGATGATCAGGAAGTGTGTATGCTTATCAGAAATTTGGTTTGACAGTAAAAAAGTGTCCAAATTAACTAGGGATCTTTAACAAGTCAGTAGAAGGCAGTATTATTTCCTACAGTCAACATACATGCGGAGAAAAAGGGGAAATATTTTTGTAGACAGCATACCTATACATACACGTATTTGTACGCATTCATCCTAATCTGTTCGATGATCAGGAAGTGTGTACATGTACATACATGTACTTATCAGAAATTTGGTTTGACAGTTAACAAAAGGTGTCCAAATTAACACCAGGGATCTTTAACAAGTCAGTAGAAGGCAGCATTATTTCCTATAGTCAACATACATACTGTACATGTGGAGAAAAAGGGGAAATATTTTCTTTAGACAGCATACCTATTCATACACATGTATTTCTTCATCCCCCCCCCCCCAGCAACCTAATGAAAATGTGATCCAGTTCATTTCAGATCAACACATCAATAATACATGTACATGTACACTAAAAGGAAACATCGACTTTACTGTACAAGTATATCAATAGACCTTATCATAGTGTTAGCCAGCAATACCTTTTGGTGTCTTTTGGACGCTCTGTACACCCCGTTTGCTAAATGGACGCCCCGTTTGCTAAATGGACGTCCCGTTTGCTAAATGGACACCCTGTTTGCTAAATGGACACCCTGTTTGCTAAATGGACGCCCCGTTTGCTAAATGGATGCCCCGTTTGCTAAATGGACGCCCCGTTTGCTAAATGGACGCCCCGTTTGCTAAATGGACGCCCCGTTTGCTAAATGGACGCCCCGTTTGCTAAATGGACGCCCCGTTTGCTAAATGGACACCCTGTTTGCTAAATGGACGCCCCGTTTGCTAAATGGACGCCCTGTTTTATTTGCAATACACATGCAATTAAGTATTGTACATGTAAGTTAAAGTTTTGGACACCCTGTTTTTCAAAGAACAACTAATTTGGACGCCCTATCTCCAAATCCTGTCTAATACCCTGGGTCTTATGTGTATATATACGCATATGACGTTACAAACTGAAGGGCTCCCTCATTCAGAGGCAAAAGAAGGCCACGCATTGGTTCATGTATGCGCGCTGCGCGTACGTGTGTCGGTCCTTTCAGTGCGTGTATGAGTAGCTCTTATGCATACATGAAGCAATGCGTGACCGTCTTAATTTGTGACGTCAATGCACTTAGTAATAATGGACACTTATATTGCGCCGGTATCTGCCAAGTTTGACGCACATGGCGCATGAACATTATTACCCCTGTCATCGGGCCAGTTATATCATTCCTGGAATCATCTCAACTCCCTGGGGAGTATGCAGCCCATTTTGCCAAATGTGTAGCACAACGAGGTTATTCAAACACAGTTACCATCTCATGGTTTCAACAAAAATGAAAATGGGTATCCGGGTATCCGAAGTTTCCTGATGTCGGGTATGCGAAGTTTCCTGATGTGGGGTATCCGGTTCCAAAATTGAGTAGTGATTAGTTCTGAAAAGAACTGGAGGTTACAACTCGACGTTTCGATCAGTATGATCTGATTGTCTTCAGGAGAATAATTCACAAAATAAATATCTGTCATCCAAAGACAATTCCACAACAATTTGGAATAAAATGCATTTTCACTATTTTCTTGTTAACAACACAAGGAAATTAGCTTCATAAAGGTTGGTACACACACTGTGCAAACTATTCACTTTTGTGTTATTTGTTCTTTAAAACCCTACTACCCTACGAAATTTGTATCGCAAAATCTGCGATGCATTGATTGAAATTCCATCGCAGATTGTCCAAATTACATCGCATTTTGCGATGCGATACAGGGGAAATCGTTCACTGAGGGTGGGAAATTATGATGTTTTTGCCAGGGCAAATCGCCCAGCTTGCCCCAAAGCATTCCAAACTTGGTACCATTTCACCACCCACCTCAAGACTGAACTGTTCTGCTTCAAATTTCAACTGGCTACATATCCAGCTTGATGTAGACTTTCATAATTTGTGTTTAAAACATTTCTTGGCAATCATTACTTTTACAGGGAACAATTTTTTTGATCAAAAGGTTTGCATAGCATTTTTTTCTTTCGAGTCAGACATATTTTTGCATGCATATTGTTATGTATAATGCATGCATAATGTTAATTTTATGTTATTTGTTGTTTAAAACCCTTCTACACATGGAGGCCACTCCGATCCACTAAATTTTCAATATGTTCTTCACCAACCTTTAGTACATACAAGCCTGCTGTCCTTTCCAAGTAATCTTACAAAATCAACAGGTGTGTCACCCAAGGCCACTGTAAATGTTTGAACATATTAACCCTCCTACACATGGAGGCCACTCCGATCCGCAAAATTCTGCTCTTGAGCAACCTTCAGTACAAGCCTGCTGTCCTTTCCAATTAATCTTACAAAATCAACTGTGTTTCACCCAAGGCCACTGTAAATGTTTGAACATATTAGTATGGCCTGCAATGTATCAATGGGAGACCACTTTACCCTGCAATCTCAGTGGTGTGACAGTGCACAGAAGGGTAACCATAGGAGGCCACTGGCAAACAGCTAATGGCTTGGAGTGGCCTGAATAAATTTTATGAAATAAAACCAAGTACCTGATTAACCTTATTACATGTATATATGTAAACATGTCCATCAAAGACTGGCATGGTAGAGTATCTGAAATGTTACATTAGATTTTTTTTTAAAGTGGGTTTCGGGTACCCGAACCAGTAAAACGGGTATTGAACTTTACCGCCGGGTACACGCGAACCCGGGTACCCATCACAGGCCTGATACCCACATACATGTACATAGTACATGTAATCGGTTACACATGAACATGTTTGAAATTTACGTCAAAATACTGAAAATACCGGTGCCTTTGTATGGGTCTCCAGATACTGTGCGCCTTAAAAATGCTCTGTTATTATTTATTATTAAATACCTCTTTAATTTTGACTGCTTCATCATGTCCAATGCATTACACACCAGAAAGCTTTTAATCGGAGTTTAACCAGGCTTTGCCAAACTGATTAAACCCTGACAACGTCAAGCATACGCGCATCGATCAGCTCTGCCCATTAAAAAAAAAACAAAAAAAAAACCTAGTCTTAAAATAAAGTTCCATTTGGATTATGAGGGACTGTTTACTGTGCCTCTGCATGGTTGTTTTCATTGCGGTAAAAAAGGGAGATGGGTATTCCGCTGATGGCTGTAAATGTTAATTGATGTTATTTCAGTGGTGCTGAATTGTTTATGAAGGTCGACATAGTCCTGATGAATTTCAAAGTAGATTTGTTCCAGCACTTGTTGTTGTTACTGATGAGGTTGTGTTGAATAATTGTAAATGTAACATTCATAAGAATGGTAGTAAGTCTTGCCTGTTTATTGATGGCGGGGGGGCGGGTTTGCAATTGATATAAATATGTACGGTCAATGTTGTATCCCTGTCAATGTACACGAAATGAACCAGAGCAGATTGTCGTTATGACATTGGCCTGTGACTGATTTTCCTTGGATCGCATAACAAAATGTTTCACAGAATTCACAATTTGCTAAATAAAATTTAATATTTCCTCATCAAAATTACTATTACAGTACATACATGTACACACAAAATCACACAAAAATATTTCTGCCTGAAAAATGTTCCCAAGATATAATTTTTAGCAAAATCGTTCCCAGAATTTGGGAATTTAATTAAATTAATTTAAATATTATATTTTTAATTAACCCTAACTCCCTAGGCCCATTTGCTTACACATAACCTGAATCCTCCCAAATCCTTCAGTAATAAAGCAAGCACATGACATGTATGCACACATGTTTCTAATCTGTGATACATGTACATGGCCAGGGACCCTCCCTGCATGCATGGAGCAATAAACAGTGTCCACTGACCCAAGCACTGACCTTGCAATCACTACGACAAACATGGATGTACATGTACCATAGAAAGGCAAGTATGCCTAATAACCTCAATCCTTCAAAATCCTTCACTTTAGCAAAGAGCATGTAGCATGTAAACTCAATCCTCCAAAATCCTTCACTTTAGCAAAGAGGATTTTGGAGGACTTGGGAAGGTTAGAGTTAAGCCCTTATTTCCCCCGCTTTTTTCCCTGCTATTATATTGACTAAATGAAATAAGGCCTCCCTCCCTTGATCATTATTTGTCCAATTCTGTCATGAATTTGCTGACTGATTCAGCCGAGACTTTTCATACACACTTTCTGGTCATCAAACGGATTCAGATATGAATGCATACCAGAGCTTGGTATTTAAGGATCCAGTTTATGTTACAATAAGTTGGGGGGGGGGGGGGTGGAAGGGGGGTTGTGCCAAAGGGGGGTTGTGCCTTCATTTCAAAGAAGGAGTTAAAACACAAATAATTTTTGTGAAAATCTTTAAATCGGTCAATGGAGTGGGGCGGGGGGAACCCACTCAGTACACATGTACTTTTTTGTAGAGTACATTGTATTGTTCAGGTTCACGCATGTACGTAAATTACGTATAGATCATACTGTTGAATCCATTAGCGATGAACGGCTGATGGGAATCACATTCGGGATCGTTTTCTCATCAATGTTTCATTTCATGTGCTTATAATTCTTCAGGTTTGATATACCTTTTAATGGTTTAATCTATTTCCCACAGGAGCATTGCCTGACATGTCAATGAAACAAATGCGAAATGTACGTAGATATATTCTTTTCCCGCGCATCACCTTCATGGTAAGATTTGCCAAGGACAGCGAGGGATTAAGGTTTAAAAGTGAAATCATGGGTTACCAGCAAGAACATTATTGGTGCAAGCTGTTAAGTACATTAACCCAAAGAATGCTTTTCTACACTTTTCTCATGACTCTGCATTGAGCTGAAACTTTGGCAGGTTGATTGTTTCAACATATTCAAAGAAAGTTAGTATTCTCATATGCACGTGTAGAAGCTGTTTTGCTACTTTTGCCAATGCTGTGCTGGGTGTCCGGATGCCCAGATACCAGGTACCTGGGTACCCAACCGAAACTGTCGGATTACTCTTCCATTTTTCGGTTCCAATTACCTTTCACAGACTTGCCGGCTTTTGTTTGATCATGTACACTTACAATGTACATGTACCTAGTTTGTTTTGAGTTGACTGCCGTCGTGCCAGTATTACAAGTTGGTATTTGTGCCTATACCTGTAGATTATTAGTATTATTATTATTATTTTTTTTTTATTTAAAAAAAATTTTTTTTTATGGGTAGTTGCCAATTACAAGGCCTTAAAACAGGCCACTCAAAGTTATTGGATTAGTGCGAGTGTGGGACACATGGATTATTTTTGTATGTGTGTGGGGATTGGGGATGCTTAATACGAGATGTTTTTAATATAGAGGCGGGAAGTTATTACAGTAAGTCCACATTTATTGTGATTCTATATTTTATACATTCAGGAATATTTACATGTTATTGAAAAATTGTTTACGGGGACCTGGGTATCCGAAGATTTCGAGATCCGGTTCCCAAAATAACCGGTAATGAAAGCCTTATATTGCAATAACGGGATCATCATTAACCCTCCTACACATGGAGGCCACACCGATCCACAAAATTCTGTTCTTGAGCAACCTTCAGTACATACATGTACAAGCCTGCTGTCCTTTCCAAGTAATCTTACAAAATCAACATTGTGCCACCCAAGGTCACTGTAAATGTTTGAACATATTACTGGCCTGCAATGTATCAATGGGAGACCACCTTACCCTGCAATCTCAGTGGTGTGACAGTGCACAGAAGGGTAACTATAGGAGGCCACTGGCAACAGCTAATGGCTTGGAGTGGCCTGAATGGGTTGTTAAAAAAATTACACTGATTGTAGGAGGGTTAAGGCTTATTATTTGTGTTTCTTCTTTGAGGAACACCCTGTCAACCTGTTCTTTTATCTTTAAAACAAATCCCCGTGACATACATATGTCACTATATGGATGTACACAGACCCTTTTTTCACATGTCCATTTAGTAATACTGAACTTTGGATGCCATTATCATTTCAATCAGTAATTATCTTGGCCAAAGATCATTTTGAAATGTCTGAGAAGATTAATTATCTTCTTAATTAAATAAATGTAGCGGATTGTTGCAGGACAGTAATTAGGATTATTAGGCCAAGTAAAAAAAAATACCAGTTGATCGTCCTGGTTTTTTCAAAAAGAGGAAGATGAGGGCCTTTTTATTTTTTATTTTTTATTTTTTTCCAAGATGGCCGCCAAGCATTTAAATTCAAAATGGCCACCAATTTTTCAGTTTGAAATCACCGCCAACTTTTTTTTATAGCTATCAAACAAGTAGTTGAGTAAAATATTCATGTTAAACAATGTTTGATGTATTTTGTTAAACCCAAGTAAAAATACATGGAAAAAATACTCTTTTTGTGGACAAGTATAAAAAATAATAAATAATAAATAAAAAAAAGGATGCGGCCTCAAAAAAGGATACGGGTGGGGACGATCAACTGGTATTTTTTTTTACTTGGCCTTACAAATGGCATACATGTTGGAAGGCTAATGATCACATAGAAATTATTTCAGTGGAATTAGTGTTCATTTGTTTCAATTGTTTGGCACATTTACAGCTCACCCAAGGTCTATACTAGCATTCAAGGCAGGATTTAACATTCTATTTACACCTGTTTTTTTAATTACCCAAACCTGTTATGACCAAATTTGAAGCTTTGAAAATTTGAAGTAATCTCATTTTAACCCTAACCTTCCCAAATCCTCCCAAATCCTCCAAAATCCTCTTTGCCAAAGTGAAGGATTTTGAAGGATTTTGAAGGATTGAGGTTACATGCTACATGTTCTTTGCTAAAGTGAAGGAGTTTAGAGGATTCAGGTTATTAGGCATACTTGCCTTTCCATGGTACATGTACATCCATGTTTGTTGTAGTGATTACAAGGTCAGTGCTTGGGTCAGTGGACACTGTTTATTGTTCAATGCATGCAGGGAGGGTCCCTGGCCATGTACATGTATCACAGATTAGAAACACATGTGTGCATACATGTCATGTGCTTGCTTTACTACTGAAGGATTTTGGAGGATTCAGGTTATGTGTAAGCAAATGGGCCTAGGGAGTTAGGAAGGATTCAGGTTATGTGTAAGCAAATGGGCGAGGGAGTTAGGAAGGATTCAGGTTATGTGTAAGCAAATGGGCCTAGGGAGTTAGGAAGGATTCAGGTTATGTGTAAGCAAATGAGCCTAGGGAGTTAGGGTTAATGACAAAAAAAAAACGACTTAATTTCCAGAAGTCACCATCCATGCATACATGTATGTATTTTCTCATTCTGTAAAATAAATGTAAATTTACGTATTCTACTTGGACTGACATTTTACCTACATTTTTGTCCAGGTTTCATAATGACCTCATGGGAAGTCTGGGAAAGTGCTTATTTATCTACACGTACATGAAAAGACTCTTATTACAGTGTATTCATGTTAGTCTTGTTCCCTGACCCCAATGAAAATATATATCATGAAAGCAATCTTAGTTTGAAAGGCACCAGTCTATTTTGAACACGAGTCTCATTTGGAACCTCCAGGGGTTTGTGTATCAAAAAGCCGTCTTTTGATAGAATTGTGTTCTTCCATTACTCTTTCTTTCTCCCGTTTATGAAAAATAGGAAATGAACTTTGTTTTAATGTTTCTTTATGTTTTTATACAAACAGTTAAAATCCGCGAGATTAAGGAAATACGTCCAGGCAAGTTCTCAAGAGACTTTGAAAGATGGCCGGAGGAGGCCAAGAAATACGACACATCCCTCTGTCTTGTCATCTTCTACGGAGCCGAATTCAGACTAAAGAGCCTGTCCGTTGTCGGTAAGAAAGTCATTCCAGATGCACAAACCATGTCAAAACCATTCTTATTTGAAGTATAGGCGACTTAAATGTATGTGATGTTATCGTAGGTGACATACAGCACACACACCAGACCTTTTCTATTTTTTTTTTATTGATATGTGACTGGTGCTAGGCGATTAGTGAAATTCACTACTCGAGTAATCGCACAGCAGTTACTCGCGAGTACTTGATTAACCCTCCTATTACTACAAGGCTCAAAATCAGTCAAAATGTTGATATACTTGCCAAGGTATATCTAGTGCACTTAAAAGTTGAACACTGTCAAACCTTACGTGTAGTGAGTACATTTACATGTCAAAATGAGTTGACTGTATTTTGACTGGTGAAAGCATTGTTCAGGGTGGTCAAAATGACAGTAAAAACCAGTCAAAAATGCCCCTGTGTGCACATTTGGGTCAACAGTCAAAACGGACAGTTGACTGATTTTGACCTCTGTAGTTACTTGCCACTAAAGTGCAGCTAGGAGGGTTAATTGTGAGTAATTGACTGCATTTTTAACATAAGTTTTTATAACCCTTCAAATTGTATGCGTTACTCATACTCATTATAGCCTAGGTCATTGGTTATTCATGTATATCAAGTATACTATTTTAAGCATACATTTTTATAAATGTTTGATGATAGTTATTTTGAAAACATCTGATATTATATCTGATTTTATATGTTTAACCCTCCTACACATAGAGGCCACTGTAAGCCACTAAATGTCCAATGTGTTGTACACACATTGTTTGTGCACATAAGCCACACTGACCCTTTGAAGTAATCTCCAATGTACATACATGCATACAAAGACACATACATGTATACCACAGTTGACCTTATTTTCAACAGGTTATACTGTAAACAAACTCCCAATAATAAATCACCATCAGCCACTGAGACCAATAAACCATACCAAGCCTCCATCATCCATTGGGATTTTCAGCAGTTATTTTGTAAACACAGACTCTCCATAGTAACCTACCACCAGCCACTGAGTCTGGAACAAAGTAATATGCCCTGCAATATGTCAATCACAAACCACTAAAACCAACAGACATATGAGGCATTATGTTACTATGCAGTATAGCTATGAGGAGCCACTGCCTACCATAGCAATGGCTTGGAGTGGCCTGAATGGGTTGTTTCAAAAATTTCACTGATTGTAGGAGGGTTAATAAATAAACGACAAAAGAATCGGTTGTTACTTGTAAATATGTCACTACTCATGAGTACTTTTGAGGTAATCACAGCGGGACGATTAATCGAGTAGTAAAAAGACCCGAGTACGGGTATGATTAGCAATTACCACTCGCAAAAGTATTTGCTTAGCAAAATTCTCTGCTTAGCCTCTCTTTGAAATTGGGTCCCTGGCTCTTGCTCTAGATCAACGCTGGCCTCCCAGTGTGAAACCTAGAAAATCTCCCAGTGAAACCTAGAAAATCTATAAAAACTTATATTTCAAAAATGGGAATCTTTATTTCCCCAAAAAAACCTATGTATATGAACCTATAAAAACCTTTATTTTTAATCTCCTGAAACAAATTTTCAACTTCCTCATAAAATCCTCAAAAGCTTTGAAGAAAAAATACTTACATGTAAGTATAAAGAGATGAAGCCAAAACAGTAGCCAAACTGTAACATGTGATACCGCTCATTAGATTCTCTGCTGGGCAGGGGATGGGGTAATGTACAAATGTACTTTGTTGCAAAAAGTACTCGGAAGGTAGGCAATTTACAAAAAAATTGTGACTTAACACTGCACAATCACGGGAAATAACCTATAAAAGCCTATATTTTGGCATTTGGTAAACCTACTGTATAATAACCTATATTTTGCTTTAAAAACCTATTTAAAAAACTATACTTGGTAGATTAGGCACTGGGAGGTCTGAATACCTGTGGGGTATGAGCTGCCACAGTTGGCTGCAGCAGAAATGGTTTCAGGCATATCAACTAATGGGGCAAGCACAGTTGTGAACTATTGTTGACTGAAGTTGCACAAACCTCAACCGAATGTCAGACGGGTTGTCTAGCCCCCCCCCCCCCCCCCGTCATAAAATGTCAGATGTGTCTGCAGAGTATTATTGCTTCTCTGGTTTTGTGTTTTGTCACAGATTTTACCAAAGCGCAGCAGGGAACCATTGACGATTTGTTGGATGTTCAATCATGATCGTTCAAGCATTCATCAATTGAATAATCACATTGTCAGATGTGGATTGTCCATTTATAGTCTGCACTCAAACGTGGTCCTCCAATTCAAACCCCAGTCAAAGTGTTCAGTTGTTGCACAACTTCAGTAGTTCCTATCCATAGTGTGCTGATCGAAATGTCAAATGATGTCACCACCGGCCCTTCTCAGAATAAATAATTATTACAACTTCTAAGAGATTGTTTGCAAACCTTACTGCTGTCGTACTTCCACCATGCATAGCTTCAACATCCTACTCAACTTAAGTTTAACGAAAATTGTTTTCTCGATCTCTACCTCTCCCCTTTAAAAGTGACGTATAAGAAAAGGTACAAAACAGCATTCAGTTTTCAAAAGGCAAATCAGTGGTTCTGCACCCCTGACCCCCCCCCAACCTCCTGACCCCCGACCTCCTTCCCTTCCCCAGCATACATGTACATTTGTACATGTATGTACACTTCAAAATGATCACAGTACATGTATAGACTAATCCAGCGACCACTGTTTTCCACTATTACTGTGATGGTACCACACCTACACGCGCGCCTATCACACGCATTCTCAAATACGCGGTACGCTACCATTTTGTCAAATAGACCGCACAGATTGGTCGAAGAAGCACTGGACAGTAGGAAACGAACGATTGCCGGAGAATGTTGGTACCACCACAGTTATGGCGGCGCCCAGTGAACTGGTCGACGGATTAGCCTATACCATCGTGTCTTGTTCCTCACTTTTATCATACAGCAAGCAATGCAGATGAACGTCACAAGTGGGTTGTCGGTCTAAATTGGCTTGTAGAGGAACACAAAAAAGTCAGCTATCCAACCAAACTAGAATGGTAAGTTCCGTTTAAGAATCGAAGCTTTTGTTATCATCCAAGAGTCATCAGCTTAGGGATGATTTTTGTCTCGTCGGAATATAATATGTCACATGGCGATGGCACATAATGTGCCGTCGCCATGGCATACATGTACATACACGTAAGCAGCAGTGCTAGCTGCTCTTTTGATATTTTGAGATTTCAGCAGAAACTTTCTTAATTTGATTTATTTTTTTTAACTCCCTAGGCCCATTTGCTTACACATAACCTGAATATCCAAAATCCTTCAGTAGTAAAGCAAGCACATGACATGTACCGTATGCAGACATGTGTTTCTAATCTGTGATACCATACATGTACATGTACATGGCCAGGGACCCTCCCTGCATGCATGGAGCAATAAACAGTGTCCAATGACCCAAGCACTGACCTTGCAATCACTACAACAAACATGGATGTACATGTACCGTGGAAAGGCAAGTATGCCTAATAAACTCAATCCTCCAAAATCCTTTACTTTAGCAAAGAGGATTTTGGAGGATTTGCGAAGGTTAGGGTTAAATAAGGCACTAATATTACATCTCAAATCTTATTCATCTGAAAATTTAAAAAAATTATTTAAAAAAATCTGCATACAAATACACACACATTTGCCCGGCGGGAAATTACCCTGGTACTCGAAGAGGTCACGTTAAGTGTAAGAAAGTCACATGGTTTATAACTGCAATTTGTTTTTATTTAATGACCCCCCCACCCACTAGCTCATAATAGTTAACCAGTTCGCGTCGGAGGCCGTGTATACACGCAATTTTTTTTTGGACAGCGGATCGGAGAGCGTCTAAACACGCCACAGGATTCTTGGGAATATTTGTATAGATTCATGGTGGAAGACGCGGTCTCCCCGGTCACACTCTGGTGAGCACCATTGGTCGTGTTTGTGCGGTAAAAATAAACCCGCCACAGGGTTTGGAAAAACTTTTTTATTCCCGGTGCGAACTGGTTAAACAGCTTTGGGTGTAATTTAACACGCTGTCTGAACATAGCTAATTTAAAACTCACTATTGTAGCATGAAATTTATTGGTCCAAACGACATTGAGAAATGCACAGCGGTATATTTACTGGTCGAAGTGACTTTCCACAATTTGGAAATTTAATTGGATAACAGCTGAAACGGCTTTTCATGAAATGGCAAAATCACAGATGGAGGTACTTGCCGGTGGCCATAAACGCTAATAATTGTAATGTCTTGCAAATGGAAAAACAATGTTTAATATCAGTTCGGCACAAGGGATTTATGAGCCAGCTTGGACATGCTTGGACGGTTTCACCAGCTGCAACGCTTCTGGTTTAGCAAAAGAACCAAGTATCCATGAAAATATATACACACTGTGCGTGACAGTACATGTACGTAGGTGTCTACGATGAGCCTCTTGACTTTCAATAGAAGAATTTGTAGATAGTGGTTCTTTGTGAGTGTAATTTGTTTGCAAATGTCAGCAATATTATCAAGAGACCCTTTCCCGTTGTTAGACATTGTTAATGTAAACTTGTGTTCAAGGTACACTGCACTATTGGCAATCTTGAAAAAAAAAAGAAAAAAAACCCGTAATCACAGTTTTTCGTAAAACTTACTTAGTGTAAAGTTGATGATGGCATGAAATATATCCTTTGAAATTTTTGTTATCTTAGTTGCTATCATTTTAGTAAAATTAATTAAACCTACTTCTGGTACCTTTTTCATACAAGTTGATGCACCATTTGAAACTATTCGCTTTTGTGGTTTTGAATGGTGAAATAACTGTGTACAGTATTGATTTCCCCCAAATGGTTTTGAATGGTAGGTCAGCTAATACAAAACCTTGTTTGGATCTTTCCAAATGGTAGTACAGCTAATACAAAACCTTGTTTGGATACTTCTAAGTGGTGAATCAATGGACCCTCTATGCATTTGAATGGTAGTAAAGCTTGCTACCAACACTGCTCAAATGGTATCACCATGTGTGTACAAAACCAATGGGCATTTTTGAAAGTGGAAATTTTGAATGGTTTCAAATGGTCTATCAATCAGTAGGAGGGTTAATGGAATAATTTCCAAAATCAATTTCTTTTATCTGGAAACAGAAATTCCACTTTGGAATGAATGAATACGAATAATCTGAATGCATTTTCATCATTTTCTCGTAAACGACAACGACAGAAGCTGAAACTTACTACAAGGGTCAAAATCAGTCAAAATTTTGATATACTTGCCAAGAGATATATCTAGTGCACTTAAAAGTCGAACGCTGTCAAACCTTACGTGTAGTGAGTACATTTACAGGTCAAAATGAGTCGACTGTTTTTGACTGGTAAAAGCATTGTCTGGTATTGTTCAGGGTGGTCAAAATGACAGTAAAAACCAGTCAAAAATGCCCCTGTGTGCACATTTGGGTCAAAACAGGCAGTTGACTGGTTTTGACCTCTGTAGTAATTTCACACTAAAGTGCAGCAATAGTAGGAGGGTTAATACATTATCTTGATATGCAGTTGTATGGATGCTTCAGGTCTGTGATTTCTCAGGATTTTTCCTGATTTCAGGATTTTATTTTACCAATCTCCCTTTGCCTCAAAATGTTCTTGAAAGATGAGCAGTAGCCACCAAGGAAAGAAAGAAGTAGCCTGTATTGTGTCCAAACCTTCTCCTGATGACGGCTAGAGCAGACTCATCGAAACGTTGAGAACAAACCAACCGGCTCTTCTCACGTGTCCAAACCTCTAGTTTCTTGTTTGTGGGGATGTGGAGAGTGTGTAAATCCTTCAAAATTAAAACATCCAGGAGGTTCAGGGGGCTTTGTCCTCTAGACCAAAGGGAGACCCAGGCCCGCTACTCATTTTCAGGATTTTTTTTTTTACTTTTGTCAAATTACATCCCTGGGTGTCCAGAGTCCTAGTGTCCCCAGTCCCAAGTCTGAAGGGCTTGGTGAAGTCTGATTTGTTACATAGCTATAACGCATACACAATTATAGACACACATGGCACTATCCGAGCTTGCTGAAGGGTCATGTGTTCTTTTTATACATACATGTATGTATGCAATCATGTTGGTTTTATTGGAAGTTTTACCTGGCCATATAAGGGAATAGGGCTTCATGATAAGTCAATTGCATGCAACAAAATCTTGGTACAGTGGTGCATATACCTTATTATCTACATGTTTGTATTATAGTGCTATCTATAACATTAACTTTCTCCTACTTAAATTCCGATCTTGATGGCTCTATGTCAAATTCCTTCCAAGAAATGTGCACCGACTACATACATGTACATTGTACATAACTATGTGTACATTCTGGTTAAGTTCAAGAATGTGCGCATTGTCGATCTGCGGACATGTTCACTTTATCATGAATTCTTGATGTGAAATTTTCAATTATGATTGGCGATACACTGTGACCCGCTGCCGCCCCCACCCCATAAACAAAATTTAAATAGATAAATTGTACATAAACAAATAATTCAGTTCAATTACAGTAATACGACCTTATCACGAGGGGTATTATTTTCGGTCACAGAGTTAATCTAAAACTAGCAATCCGATTCCATACCCTGTTGATCGTGATGGTAGTGGCCCTTGAAGGCGAATGTATTTCAAATGCATTCAGATTGTCAATTTCTATTGTTAGACATTTAATTTCAAGTATGTGCGCATTGTCGATCTGCGGACATATTCACTTTATCATGAATTCTTGATGTGAAATGAAATTATGATTGTCGATGCACTGCAACCCGCTACCCCCACCCCCCTAAACAAAATTTAAATTTTTAAATTGTAAATAAATAAATAATTCAGTTCAATTGTAAAAAAAAAGAAGGAAATTTGCACTGTCGAATAAAGCGCACAATATTAGTGTGATGCTCCTGAGGACAATCAGAGCATACTGATCGAAACGTCAAGTTGTAACCTCCAGTTCTTTTCAGAACTAATTACTACTCAATAGAGAATTTCACATGGTGTCACTGCAATTAATCTTACTTAATATAATATGCATTTCAATAAAAATTAAATATATGGGCATTTCCATGGTTACCTGGGTTACATTTTTGAGGTACTGGACCCACTGTATGCCATAAATTCCTTACTTATATATTTCACTCATCAGTTTTTCATTTGTATAATACCTTGACATTACTCATCCCAGAATTTCAGAAATTTGTTGAAAAATGCTGGTTGGTTAATTACATTTTTTTGAATATGCATAAAATGTTGCATTTTCTCTTATATAGCATGCATATAATACATTTCTTAAATTATTATTTTGAACTGAGTAACATCTGGGTAAAATGCAACATCTGTGAAAAAAATTGATGAGTGAAATATTTATTATGGCATTAACCCTCTTACTACTACAAGGGTAAAAAACAGTCAAAATATTGATATACTTGCCAAGGTAAATCTAGTGCACCTAAAAGTCAAACACTGTCAAACCTTACGTGTAGTAAGTACATTTACAGGTCAAAATGAGTCGACTGTTTTTGACTGGTAAAAGCATTGTCTGGTATTGTTCAGGGTGGTCAAAATGACGGTAAAAACCAGTCATAAATGTCCCTGTGTGCACATTTGGGTCAATAGTCAAAACAGGCAGTTGACTGGTTTTGACCTCTGTAGCAGCTTCCCACTAATTGTAATGCTCAATATTCTAATTCTCTTCAAATTCTTCATAATAGGCTTGCCAGAATATTGCTCTCTGCTGACAGTCGTACTTCAGTTAACGATCTAATGACTAAACTTAGCTGGAATAAATTAGAACAAAGATGGAATGACCAACTTCTTATCACAACATTTAAATGTTTACAAGGCAACGCACCTTCATATTTATCATCAAATTTCTTATTCAGTGATTCTGCACATTCCAAGGGTACACGGAGTCAAACATTTAAATGTTTACTTCTTCCACCATGGAAAACTAATCCAGGTAGACGGTCATTCCACTTTAGAGCTGTAAATCGCTGGAATAAGTTGTCAAATGACATTCGGCTCAACTTTAGTACCATGACTACACATATTTTTTAAAATGCCGTCAGTACTCATTAATGCTGACATATTATGATTTCATGTACATGTATATTGATATATAGGCCTAATGTACATTTATATGTTTACACTTTTAAACTTAATACTATGTTATGACTGTGTATATTATGTACACATACTGTAAATATATCTTGTATATACTTTTGTACATTTTAAATACATGTAGTGTAGAATACAATAATGTTTTAATCTGGACCTCTTGGGAGACCAGTACTTTGTATTGAAAGAGATATCCAGAATAAAGATAGAATAAACAAACAAACAAACAAACAAAGTACAGAGAGTAGGAGGGTTAAGAGTTGGCCAGAAACCTCCTCAAATATTTACATGAGTAACCATGCAATTACCCATATGAATGATTATAGTAATTAGATTGTTAATAATTCTGGAACATACATGTATGACGGAGAATAAATGGAAACAGAAACCATACTCAGTTTTTTTACATTTTATTTTCTTTCAATGTTGTAAATAAAATACATGTAGGTATTTAGGAATGCAGTTAAATCAGTCTTTCACAGCTAGTCAAAAAGTCAAATGTAGTCATTCAGTTCAGCAAAGACATCAAACATACTTTTCCTTAGGAAAAAGTATGTGCAGTCAAATACCAAATTAGTCATACAGGTATCACAGATTAGAAACACATGTGTGCATACATGTCATGTGCTTGCTTTACTACTGAAGGATTTTGGAGGATTCAGGTTATGTGTAAGCAAATGGACCTAGGGAGTTAGGGTTAATGTTATCAATAAGTAGTAGTCAGGCCCTTAATTTCTCAAGATTTTCCTGATTTCAGGATTTTTTTTACAAATCTCCCTGTGCCTTACAATTTCTGAAAGAAGAGAAGTAGCCACCAAGGAAAGAAAGAAGTAGCCTGTATTGTGTCCAAACCTCTAGTTTCTTGTTTGTGGGGATGTCGAGAGTCTGTAAATCCTCCAAAATTAAACATCCAGGAGGTTCGGTGGTTTTGTCCTCTAGTAGTTGAGTAGTTGAAGGGAAATAATACATGCACCATTAACCCTCCTACTTCTGGTACCTTTTTCATACAAGTTGATCCACCATTTAAAACCATTCGCTTTTGTGGTTTGAATGGTGAAATAACTGTACAGTATTGATTCCCCCAAATGGTTTTGAATGGTAGGTCAGCTAATACAAATCCTTGTTTGGATCTTTCCAAATGGTAGTACAGCAAATACAAAACCTTGTCAATGGACCCTCTATGCATTTGAATGGATTTGAATAGTAGTAAAGCTTGCTACCAACACTGTTCAAATGGTATCACCATGTGTGTACAAAACCAATGGGCATTTTGGTAAGTGGAAATTTTGAATGGTTTCAAATGGTCAAACAGTAGGAGGGTTAATAAACTTTCATTATCCTTTATCTCACTACATTTGAATGAAAATACAATGTGCCAATTTAATTCTGTGAAATGTTCAGCTCATTACATTGTGTCGTCAATGAAAAATAATGAAAATACAATCAGAAATTTTGATCAGCAAACATGAACTTAACATTCATGTGGAACTTTTAAAAAGTTCACTTTTTTTACTATTCTGGAAAATTACAGAAAGAAAGATTTCAAGATACATTTGATGTCATCATCAATTTTAACACTAAGTAGCTGTTGAGTAAAAAAGTGACTTTTTTTGCTTTTTGAGGGCACCAAAGATACACACTGGGTTTAGTTTGTCTAATTATTATTTATTTATGTGTTATTTTGTTCAGGTGGTTGCGACGTGAGTTTTACGCCATGGGAAAATCCAAAACTGATACGTGAGTATGTCATTCTCGTAGATATTCCAAACATTTTGTGAGAAATAGAGAGAGAAAGAAAAGGAACACCTATCAAACACAGATATCCATTTACTCCTGGGTGGAGAGAAGCAATTATGGTATTAAGTGTCTTGCTCAAGGCCACAACCACCATCACTGTTCTTAAAAGTGGCGGCCTCTCAGACAAAATTATTTCAAAGGAATATTAATCCCATCATCAGGTTTGACGCAGTAAGTTTTTTTATAATATGAAAATTTTAGAATATTTACATATACTACTGGAATAAAGTAACTGTGCATCATTTGAAGTTATGCTATTTTTTAATGAAAAAAGATAATACAATGATTTGTGGTTATCCTGTTTCGAGATTATCCTGTTAACAGTTAAACAGTGATTTAACAGAACACCACAAATCATTGTATTATCTTTTTTCATTAAAAAATAGCATAACTTCAAATGATGCACAGTTACTTTATTCCAGTAGTATATATCCTTTTTGGTATAAAAAAACAACATTACCAGAAAAAGTCCTTATACACTACAAAGCTTCTGAAACTAAAAGCTGTGCATTTTCAGTTATTTCGGGAACCGGATACCCAAAATAGGAAATTTTTTGATACCTGGGTATCCGTTAAAATTGTTTGTAAAAAAACACAAAGAAAAACACAATATGAACACAAGTTTCTCTTGTTTTATTAAAGTCACAAGAATTTTTTTTTTTCACTCTGGTCTGCAGTGAACCATTTGATTGGCCTATCAGATGACCTCTTTAGTCATTTACTTATGTGGCTATTGTTCACAGTTGCTTTTATATATATAAAAAACAAAAAATTTAAAAAAAATGTGAACCTACTGTAATAATTTCACACCTCTGTTACCCCCTAGGCACTCTGGCTAGGAACCTTCCTGAATTCTCCAAAATCCATCAGTGCACTTTTGGAAACATGCCCTTCAAAGGGAACCATTTTCGTTGATCTTTCATATTCAGCACATATGGCCTGTACTTCTTGCCGGGTAGTAAGGCCAAAAAAAAAAAATTTTTGAGTTGCCCTCCAGTGAAAATATTTGAAGGGGTCGGTCGGTCGGGATTTTTTTTCCTTTTTTTTTTCTTTTTTTTCTCTCCATGACTGTCATTTTAAGATTGAAATGCATTGGAACTGAAACCACATACCATGTTTTTCATTTGTATACCTATCAGCAAGGAATTTTGCTTCAGAATAAAAGTATCCCAAGCATTTTTGTTGTACTTTTCGCTGTGATTGACACAGCAAATTCATCCATATTGCGTGCAATGCTCAACATGCAACATGTAACATGTGAGTGGCCATTCGATTTGAAAACGTGTAGATCGAGTCGCAATCGTTGACACACGTACAGTGCGGGGAGCCAGTGCACAACGTGTGAGGGCCATTCGATTGGAAAACGTGTAGATTTGAGTTGCAATCGTTGGCACACAGTGTGTGCGAAGGCAGTGCACCATGTGAGGGCCGGGGCCATTTGATTCGAAAACATGTAGATTGAGTCTTGGGTACCGGTAAATTTACCAGTAAAAAAGTGGAAAATTTCACAAATCAAACGTATTATGTTTTATGCAAAGAAAATTGGTAAGTTTCATTAATAAATAGGGCTATGAATGACGGGGGGAAAAAACAAAAACAAAAAAAACCGACCCGAGATTTCAGCACTTTTGGGTCGGTCGGTGGAGGGCAACTCAACATCTTTTTTTTGTTGGCCTAATTTTGCCCCATTTGAAGAGGTGAAAGTACCAGTTTCCAACAGTGCTGAATTTGTCAAAAGAAAGTACCCAAAATTAGAAATATTTGGATACCCTGTTATCTGTAAACAATTTGGTAAAAACACGGAAATACATCAAATGTATAAAATATATTACAAACACAAGTTTTATTAGAATCACAATAAATGTGGATTTAGTGTAATAATTTCCCAGCTCTATTATTAATTGTTATTACTATTGGTTTATTTAACCCTAACGATCCCCATCCAGCCAAACTCCAACACCAGGGATTGTTGGACTTTGATGGGTTGAGTACTGTGTACTTCTGATATGGCATGTGTAAAGTGTTGGAATATGGCTGGATGAGTACTGTACATGTACATGTATGTGTGCAGTAACAGTGTTGGATTTTGATCGAGTGAGGACGGTGGTTCTACTAGCATGCAACATTGTTAGACTTTGAGTGGAGAGTGTGTGTATGCAACCTGCTGTCATAAACAACTGATAATGGCAAATATTGTACTTAGGTACATGTATGCTTAGCATTGTGTCTAACATCATACAACTAGAACCTACCATTTATTCCATAGGGTGTTTTAGTTTTTGTATAGTTAAGTTTTTTATTAGCATGAAAACAATTGTTGGATTATGATGGGTTGAGTACTGTGTGACTCCAGTGTTCAAACTTTACTTTGGGCCATGTGTCCCCACTCAATCAAAATCCAACAGCTAATATAAGGGCCTGTTGGAGTTTGATGGGTTGAGTACTGTAAACCAGCAACAGTCAACCATGGTGTTGGGATTTGATAGGTTGAGGAAGGTTTCTAGTAAAAATGCTTAGCAGCCCAGAGGCTGAAATGCACAGTGCTAACAATATAAAAAATACACCCATAGGCCAAAAATACATATGAAATACAGGCTTTTAAAGACATTAAAAATTAAAAATAAACATTAAAATAAATAAATACATTTTATTAAACCATGCACAACAGAAATGCATTACACTGACGACCACTCCCCCCCCCCCACCACTAACCCCCCCATCCGGCAGGTCAAAATGAAACACCATAATATTATGCATTGAGTAAGCGAATGAAATAGGGAACCGAGCTATTTTGGAAACGCCGTGTTTTTGAGGCAATAGCTGAAATTTTATGTCTGTTGCGTTGAAATCGGCCACGGCTCTCCAGCCGAGTAGGAGGTATAAGGGCAGCTGTGCGAGGATTAGAGCTGAGACCCTTGGCAAATTTCAAACATTGCTTCTCCCTCCTCATGGCCAAAGAGTCAAGACTACACATCATTAATGCATCTTGATCTGACATAAAGCGATAACTCAGTATATTTTTTTACGTTTTTGTACTGATTCAATTTCTTGAGTTTGCCTCACAGTGATACTTGAATGCCAAACAGCATTGGCATATTCTAGCACAGGTCTAATGTAACCACAATAAACAACAATCAATTAACCCTCCAATGCCCAGGCTGAAATTTGGCCCAGTAAGCACCGCACCCACAGACAGTCACTTGAGTATTTTTGGTTGCATTGCCAATTGTTCACACATGTGTATAAAGCCCCTTTCACACTAGACGTATTTCCCGGGAAATTCCCGGGAAATCTGTTCACACTTCAAAAGTTACTCCCAGGAAATTCCCGGGAAGTAGCTTATTCCCGGGAAATAATTATCCCTGCTCAGGAGTAGGGGTAAGCGAGTTTTCCCCGGGAATAGTGTTTTTCCCGGGAAATAGCAACTAGTGTGAAACGAAAGCGGGTTTAACTTACCCCACTTTCGCGTCGCGGATATTGGGACGTCAACATGTCTTGAAAGGTCAGCGACGGTCACAAATAGCGCGCCAAATAGTTCGCGCTCTAATATCCAGTGTTGTCTTTCAGTACTTTGAAACTTTCCTTCTTAAAATATAAATGTCTACATCTGTAAATAACACAATATATTTAGTTTTCTAGAATGTGGCCAAATAAATGGTTTTATAATTGAATAAAAGAATTGTTGCGGACAAGGCCATGTTAAGCATCCGTATCATTTACGTGTATTTATAATGTCCGCATGGTTTTTCCTCCGTAAAATACACAAATACTGGTATATAATAATAATAGCATGCGAAAATGATGTGATGACATGTTTGAAGGAGCCATTTTGGTCACGACGCGATGCATGGGAAACAGTCACAACAACAACCAGGCCGTCACCTCGCCGGCGGGTGCTTGAACGCATGGCATTCTGGGATTGGACTTCCGCCCACAACATTTTCAACTTCCGTATGGGCCGATTCAGTTAGCGCATTTCCCGGGATTTGATCGCGAGTGTGAAACGACCGTGCATATTCCCGGGAGCGACCAGTATAGGTACAGTGTGAACAGTCGCTGGGGTGTTGGTGGGGTTAAAAACTCCCAGGAATTTCCCGGGAATTGGCTCTGTAGTGTGAAAGGGCTTAAGAGTGCTGGAGATAGTGGCAAAGTCGAACACACTTGTGTATGTCTTACAAGTTATATGCAGAGTCACACAGAGCTGTGTATACTACATAAGTTACAGTCGAGTGGTTTTGGTTTGACCTCCTACCAGAGCCACATGTCCTTGCATTTATTTGAGTGCACTGCACAAAGTCAATGGGTTGGGAGTTACATACAAATTTTGAGTGTCTTTGATTGTTAAACCTATAGGAGGGTTAATCCACAGTAAAACCAAATCTTTTTCAAAGTCCTAAGCATGTACAGTTTCATATTAGCCTTCTTGAGCATGTTATTAATTTGGGCGTTCAATTTAACATCATTTTGTATCCAAATTCCTAAATTTTTTAGCCACTTTAACAAATTGCAAGCTCTCTTGAATTAAAAAACGACTCATAGCTTCCCCATTCCTCCCACACATACAAAAATAATTCATGTTTCCCATACTCTCACTAATACATTAATTTAAAACCCTCTTACACATGGAGGCCACTCCGATCCACAAAATTCTGTTCTTAAGCAACCTTCAGTACATACATGTACAAGCCTGCTGTCCTTTCCAAGTAATCTTACAAAATCAACTGTGTGCCACCCAAGGCCACTGTAAATGTTTGGACATATTAGTATGGTCTACAATGTATAGATGGGAGACCACTTTACCCTGTAATCTCACTGGTGTGACAGTGCACAGAAGGGTAACCATAGGAGGCCACTGGCAACAGCTAATGGCTTGGAGTGGCCTGAATGGGTTGTTTCAAAAATTACACTGATTGTAGGAGGGTTAACTGCGAACAATAGGCACAAATACCAACTCATGGTACTGGCACGGCAGTCAACTCAAAATAAACTAGATACATGTACACGTAACAGAAGCCGGCAAGTATTTCATTTAATTTCATTTCATTTATTGATTTCACAGGTAGAAAAACAAATAAATACAAATTTACATTAAATTAACAGAAACAGAAACAAAGGTAGCACCCCTGTAGATTACAAACAAGTAAACTAAATTACTGTCGAGTTGATCTCCTGATACTACCACTTCGGAAGTAAACAAACATTGAATCACACAAAGAATGATAAAACAACATGGCTATAGGCACACTTTGAGATATAAAAACAATACTAAAATAAAAATATTAAAAGTTAAAAGTATGGGAAAGGCTGTCAGCAAATGTTACTTTTTAAAGCCTTTATCCACATTTTCTAAATTTGGTTTGTGGGTAATTGGAACCGAAAAATTTAACCGGGTAATGGCAGTTTCGGTTGGGTACCCAGATAGCAGACACAGCCTTATTCAGAAAATTCAGTCATGTTAACACCCGTACTAACCCAGATTAAAGGACTGGATTCTACATGTACTTACGTTGGTTATGATAATAGTAAACCATATTTCCTCAAGGTTACTGGCATTGTTAAAGTGTAGGTTTTGAAAGGGGATTCCCATGACTAGGACAGCCCCTGAAAAAACACAAAGAAACTGCATTCTCTTTCCTGGAATACTTGTATGGAAAAAAAACACAATTTTTCAGGTTAATTTAACTGTAATACTCATGATTACATATATTTGAACTGTAAAACTCATGATTATTTGAACTGTAAAACTCATGATTATTTTAACTGTAAAAGACATGTTAAGAAATGTTAAAGTGCATTACGTTCCAATCCTTTCCATTTTAAGTGAAATAGAAATATTCCACTGAAAAATAATATTCAGAAATCTTTAATGTTCCCCAGTACACCTCTAACCTTAAATTCAAGAATGCATTCCAGAATCCCTACTGCATTTAAAACATGATCCTTAACGTTGTCTTGATTGTACAATCATTAACCCTCCTATGTACAGTGCAGTTGCCATAGAATTGTCAGACCTTTCAAAACCTTTCAAGTTTGCTGTACTGAAGGCTTTTGAAAGGTGAGAAAACTGTCTGACAAAAGGGACCTATGAAAGGTTTCGAAAGGTGTAACAACTCTCTGAACAAACTGGTGTTGAAAAGTTTCAATACCTTTCAAAGGGTATTGAAAGGTGTGGTTGTTCAGTAGCAACAAATTCTGGAGGGTTTTAAAGGGTTCATAATAATTGATAGCCATTTTGGCCCGTAAGCAGATTTTGAAAGGTCAAACCATAGGAGGGTTAATTGAAATACCTTGGATCTAAGGTTGTGCAGGGTTTCCCGATACCCAGATACCCGATCGAAACTGTTTCTAATTACTGGGTTCTAATTACCCGTAAACGACTTTTTTAAAATTCCGATTGAACATTTAACCCTCCTATAGGTTTAACACTCAAAGACACTCAAAATGTGTATGTCTCTCTTAACCCATTGACTTTGTGCAGTGCACTCAAATACACTCAAAATTTGTATGTAACTCCCAACCCATTGACTTTGTGCAGTGCACTCAAATAAATGCAAGGACATGTGGCTAGGATACATGTAGGTCAAACCAAAACCACTGGACCGTATACACAGCTCTGTGTGACTCTGTGGTTTGACCTAATAAGCCTTTTGCGTGTTGATTAACATATCGGCTCGGAACCCTGTAACACTGATACCGCAGATCAGTTTATAGTGCGCCCGCACCAGACTATTCGTGACCGGATGTCAGCAGCCGAGTCTCTGTTGCCAGTCACGTGATTCGGGGCAAGCTTTTTCCGCTTTTTCTTAGAAACCAACAATACTGCAGCGGTGCGTGGTCTGGTACCTGCAACATATAACTCAATGATCAACGCATTAATAACGTTTAACTTCCTTAGAACTAAAGTTAATGCAGCTGTTTTGACGTATTTGATTGTCCACTATACGTTAGAAAAAACACGGAAATACATGTACTTCGTCTTTTGTTGCAAAGAAACTCCTGCAAAATCATGTCACTGAAACTCATTAGAAACTACATAAAGGCCTATTCAAACACGCATGGTTGCATCGTTTACGTCCGGCGCGGCCGTAAAGCTTGCCCCGAATCACGTGGCATAGTAACAGTCACTACGCACAGGGGTCAAAGTCTGGGTCACTTGCACAAGGCTTATTGGCAATGCAACCAAAAATACTCTGAGTGTCTGTGGGTGCCGTGCTGACTGGGCCAAATTTCAGCCTGGGCATAGGAGGGTTAAGCCACACAAATGGAAGTCTCCGTTTTTAGTTAACAAAATGTAGAAAACTTGGATAAAGGCTTTAGAAGTAACATTTTGTAGACAGCCTTTCGCAGTCTTGCCAGCATTTGTTTGATGTATCAAGTTTGTTTTGAGTTGACGGCTGTCGTGCCAGTTTCATGAGTTTGTACATGTATTTGTGCCTATTGTTCACAGTTATTGGATGAGTGTGAGTGTGGGACACAGGAATTCTTTTTGTATGTGTGTGGGGATTGGGGATACTATGAGTCGTTTTTAATATACAGGCGGGAAATTACAGTGAGTCCACACTTACTGTGACTCTAATAAAACAAGATAAACTTGTGTTCATTTTATACATTCAGGAGTATTTACGTGTTTTTACAAAATTGTTTACGGGTACCCAGGTATCCAAAGATTTTCAATTTCGGGTATCCGGTTCCAGATATAACTGAAAACGCACAGCCTTACTTGGATCTCAGATTTCCCACAAACCTGTGAAATCAAATCATTTTCTCTTTCTCAAGTTACCTGATAGTGGTTTCCCTTCAAGGATGATCGTTGCATTGCTTGTGCCATTGTTAAACAATTTCACTGGCCTTGTATTGATGAACAGGAAGTTTGTATTGTGTTTATGGCAACTAATGGTTTGTCCCCATGATTGTATCTTCTTTCTAGGGTGTCCTTAAGAGACATGAAGTCATTCATGCCGTACGTTAATCTCAAAATGAACACAAAGGACCTAAAGGAATATTTCAGTGTAAGTACTCCCCACGGAAGTGTCTAGTTTCACATGTTTGTAATTAAATGATTTCACATGAGTTTGCCTTAATTAGATACTGAGGGAAAATTGCGACCAGGTGGGGGCCATTTTCGTAGAGCTGATAAGCAGAGAATTTTTGTTGAAAGCACCTGGGCCCAAGTTCATGGCACTGCTTACTGCGGAATTCTGCGCTTACGGCACATAGAATCACATGCTTTTTATGGTGCCGTAAGCGCAGAATTCTGTGGTAAGCAGCGCCATGAAATTGGGCCCTGGCATCAAATGTTCTGGTTAAGTGTCATTCCACATATCTGCTCTGTTCACAACCTGTTGAGGGCGCCCTTCCCATAAGCAGCATCTTGTCATCGGCGGCCAATTTCCGAGCTGCTAAGCAGATAAAATTGCTTGCCAGAAAAATTTGCTTAGCAGATTTCTTTGGTTACCAGCCAAACTTTCACACAAAATGTATGCATTTTTTGCTGGTAGTCTGTTTTATTTTGCTTAGCAAAAATATTTGCTTAGCATATTTACTCTTTGAAATTGGCCCCAGAGCAAAGGCATAAATCACTGGTTGCGTGTGCTGATAGACTCCATTTACATAGTGTTAAATTACCAGGGAAGTTGCTCCGCAACGTGCCCTGGACTCATTAGACTGGTTGCATTTTCACCACTAGAGGGAGCTACTATGGGAACGGAGCAGATAGTGTGTCGATACTGTTAAAACTCGGCTTATCTCAGAACCTTGATAAAAAACTAGTAGAGATTTTAGTAATTAAATAAGCCAGTGCCACCTACCTACTAATTCCTTTCGCCACAGTTGGTTTTAAATCTCAAAAAAGAATAGGATGCATACATTAATCTTCAGCAATAACATGATAATATCGAATATCGCGATACATTTTTTATTCAATTACGATATCAAGAACCTTTTCAAGTTATCGGGATACAGGTAAATCGTGATTTTAAAAAATATATCGTGATTAAAAAACAAAAATCGCAATTGTGAGTCGAGTCAGAAATTCCATGGAAACAAAATTAGGCCAGTCATTTCAGCTTTCAGAAGAAACAAAAGTGAACTACTTTTATCAGCGGTTAGCCGACTGTTGGATCACAAAGCAGCCGCCATACAGAGAGGTCTACAGAAGTACATACACACTGTGCAAATGAATTTGCCAATGTACATTGTGCAGGCGCAATTGGCACAATTGTACGTGTCTCTCAGTTAAGTGCTCGCGATTTATCGTGATGCTTGTAGAGGGGTACATACCTGGTGGTTATCGGCTCTAAAGCAGTCATGCGTTAATAATAAAAAAATAGTTGTGATATATGTTTGACGATATATCATGGATGAAAAAAAATTGATATTGCCCAAGTTTAACATTTTGAAAATCAAGACTTGTTTTTGTCTTTTGACAACAGGAGGTAGACCGATGGAATAAGCAAGAGATTGGATTTGATGGCTTCTCTCAACTCTACCATAATCTGATGTTTCAGAGAGAGGTAAACATCATGTCATTTGTTTCTCAGTCCATTTGAGTGACTATTAGATCTTTAAGCAGCCATTTTGTTTTTTCTTCCCTGTAAATCAATGTGACCAAACCGAGGCTGGAAGGATAAATAGTCTGGCACCCTTTCTTGTAATGTGAATCAGCACTATAATCCTATTTGCACATGCAGGGAATGTGACAAAGACATAGACTTTTGACCAAAGGTCATTATGTGCATACACAATTGATGAAGATCACATAATATGGTCCGTTCAATCCTCCAGGGTTCAATTCATCTAAATAATTATATAAAGTAAAGTGTAATAGCTCATCTGCAATTCCCACATTGGTCAATGTAGCCTCGTCGTTCAAACGTTTAGAAGTTTGATCAGCCTTCAGACATAAAGCTCAGTCAATATATATATGACATAAACACAATAAAGGGGGCCACTTTCCTACCGTCACGTTAGCAGTTTTTCTAATGGTTGTAATTTTTTTTTTAATATCTGAAACCACCCAAAACGAATTTCAACATTTGAATAGACATGCATGCTTATCCTAAAGATAATTTGAGTTGATTATTACTATTTTTTTTTAATTACCCTAAAATTTCCATCAACAAATGGACGTAAAAGTGAGGTAACTTTTTCCGTCCAATTTTTATGGAAATTTGAGGGTAAAAAAATTAATTAAAAAAATAAATAAATAAAATAAATCAACTCAAATTAGTTCTAGTATAAGCCTGCATGTCCATTCACATGTTGAAACACTTTTTGGTCGGTTTCAGGTACTTAAAAATAAATAACAACCATTGGAAAAACTGCTAACATGACGGATGCAAAGTGGCCCCCTTTATTGTGTTTTATGTCATATATACTACTCAAAACAATTTAGGGAACACCGGAATAATCTCAGTTAAAGCAAGATCATTTATTTCAGATAAACACAATGTTTCACAGAATGGATGAGAAACAACTGCACAATGAAACAGAAGATAAAGGATGCATGTAGTGATTACACATTTCATGACATGACTACTGAAAGAGAGAGGGGGTTGCAAATGAAAATCCTGGTTCATGGAACATTTCAAACCTATTTGATGTTAAAAATCCGGTGTTCCCTAAATTGTTTAGAGTAGTATATATAGGTTTTGACTAATATTTTGACAAAGTTTATTTGGCTACTAAACAAGCAGGTGAACACCCTCACTATCTTCGACTCCCCAAAATCAAGAGTAAGTTCCATTTGGATAGCTTCTTCCCTAGAACAGCATTACAATGGAATGCCCTTCCAGCTGATTGCTTTCCACCAACTTACGATCTATTTAAGTTTAAGAAAAACATCAACAAATGTAATCTTGCTTAAATGGTGGATGACATATCGCATATGTAACCCCTTACACTTTAGTGGCTATTGGCCTTGTTTAGGGTGACTGACAGTCAATAAAAAATTTAAAAAAAAATAAATAAAAAAAAAATTTTTTTTTACTAAACTGATAACTGATCAGACAGAAAGATTTCAGTGGATGTTTGAAACCATAATTAATTTTACCCCAAGTAAGATTGATGTAAAAGTAGATCATTGTGCATTTCTTTTGAAATTCCCCAAAAGGGCATTTATGGCCTCAAGTTATGAACCCATTTTGCATTATTTTCTGAGAAATGCTCGATATTACTGAGTCACACTTTTTCTGGTTAGTTTTGAAACCTATTTCTTTGAAGTGCGGGCAGTTCTTTGACTTTTCACCAAAACAGAGCTCAATGTTAGAATAACACAGCCATGCATTTTGGCTCTCAATCCTACCGTGTGCATGTGTTACATCAAATAAAAAACAGAACTACCTAGTCACTGGAACCGAGTAATTTGAGTTTGACTTTTGCTTTTCTTTTCCTCTGTTGACAGGTTGCTGATAGATTCAAAGATTATATCGATGAACGGTGAGTTGAATCAGGCAGGACTGTGAATTCTCAGGATTTTTCCTGATTTCATGATTTTTTACAGATTTTCCTTTGCCTCAAAATGTTCTTGAAAGAAGAGAGGCAGCCACCACGGAAAGAAAGAAGTAGCCTGTATTGTGTCCAATCCTCTAGTTTCTGGGGATGTGGAGAGTCTATAAATTAAACATCCAGGAGGTTCAGGGGGGATTTGTCAACTAGATCTAAGGGACACCCAGGCCTGCTACCCATTTTCAAGGTTTTTAGGATTATATTTACTATGAGACATTAGAATACATGTAAGCTACAGTGCTCTACAATCTATAGAATACATGTGAGCTACAGTGCTCTACAATCTATAGAATACATGTGAGCTACAGTGCTCTACAATCTATAGAATACATGTGAGCTACAATGCTCTACAATCTATAGAATACATGCGAGCTACAGTGCGCTACAATCTATAGAATACATATGAGCTACAGTGCTCCACAATCTATAGAATACATGGGAGCTACAGTGCGCTACAATCTATAGAATACATGCGAGCTACAGTGCTCTACAATCTATAGAATACATGTGAGCTACAGTGCGCTACAATCTATAGAATACATGTGAGCTACAGTGCTCTACAATCTATAGAATACATGCGAGCTACAGTGCGCTACAATCTATAGAATACATGCGAGCTACAGTGCTCTACAATCTATAGAATACATGTGAGCTACAATGCTCTACAATCTATAGAATACATGCGAGCTACAGTGCGCTACAATCTATAGAATACATGTGAGCTACAATGCTCTACAATCTATAGAATACATGCGAGCTACAGTGCTCTACCATCTATAGAATACATGTGAGCTACAGTGCTCTACAATCTATAGAATACATGTGAGCTACAATGCTCTACAATCTATAGAATACATGCGAGCTACAGTGCGCTACAATCTATAGAATACATGTGAGCTACAATGCTCTACAATCTATAGAATACATGCGAGCTACAGTGCTCTACCATCTATAGAATACATGTGAGCTACAGTGCTCTACAATCTATAGAATACATGTGAGCTACAGTGCTCTACCATCTATAGAATACATGTGAGCTACAGTGCTCTACAATCTATAGAATACATGTGAGCTACAATGCTCTACAATCTATAGAATACATGCGAGCTACAGTGCGCTACAATCTATAGAATACATGTGAGCTACAATGCTCTACAATCTATAGAATACATGCGAGCTACAGTGCTCTACAATCTATAGAATACATGTGAGCTACAATGCTCTACAATCTATAGAATACATGCGAGCTACAGTGCGCTACAATCTATAGAATACATATGAGCTACAGTGCTCCACAATCTATAGAATACATGGGAGCTACAGTGCGCTACAATCTATAGAATACATGCGAGCTACAGTGCGCTACAATCTATAGAATACATGTGAGCTACAGTGCTCTACAATCTATAGAATACATGTGAGCTACAGTGCTCTACAATCTATAGAATACATGCGAGCTACAGTGCGCTACAATCTATAGAATACATGCGAGCTACAGTGTGCTACAATCTATAGAATACATGCGAGCTACAGTGCGCTACAATCTATAGAATACATGCGAGCTACAGTGTGCTACAATCTATAGAATACATGCGAGCTACAGTGCGCTACAATCTATAGAATACATGCGAGCTACAGTGCGCTACAATCTATAGAATACATGTGAGCTACAGTGCTCTACAATCTATAGAATACATGCGAGCTACAGTGCGCTACAATCTATAGAATACATGCGAGCTACAGTGCGCTACAATCTATAGAATACATGTGAGCTACAGTGCTCTACAATCTACAGAATACATGCGAGCTACAGTGCTCTACAATCTATAGAATACATGTGAGCTACAGTGCTCTACAATCTATAGAATACATGTGAGCTACAGTGCGCTACAATCTATAGAATACATGTGAGCTACAGTGCTCTACAATCTATAGAATACATGTGAGCTACAGTGCGCTACAATCTATAGAATACATGTGAGCTACAGTGCGCTACAATCTATAGAATACATGTGAGCTACAGTGCTCTACAATCTATAGAATACATGTGAGCTACAGTGCTCTACAATCTATAGAATACATGTGAGCTACAGTGCTCTACAATCTATAGAATACATGTGAGCTACAGTGCTCTACAATCTATAGAATACATGTGAGCTACAGTGCTCTACAATCTATAGAATACATGTGAGCTACAGTGTTCTACAATCTATAGAATACATGCGAGCTACAGTGCTCTACAATCTATAGAATACATGTGAGCTACAGTGCTCTACAATCTATAGAATACATGTGAGCTACAGTGCGCTACAATCTATAGAATACATGTGAGCTACAGTGCTCTACAATCTATAGAATACATGTGAGCTACAGTGCTCTACAATCTATAGAATACATGTGAGCTACAGTGCGCTACAATCTATAGAATACATGTGAGCTACAGTGCGCTACAATCTATAGAATACATGTGAGCTACAGTGCGCTACAATCTATAGAATACATGCGAGCTACAGTGCGCTACAATCTATAGAATACATGTGAGCTACAGTGCTCTACCATCTATAGAATACATGTGAGCTACAGTGCTCTACAATCTATAGAATACATGTGAGCTACAGTGCTCTACAATCTATAGAATACATGTGAGCTACAGTGCTCTACAATCTATAGAATACATGTGAGCTACAGTGCTCTACAATCTATAGAATACATGTGAGCTACAGTGCGCTACAATCTATAGAATACATGTGAGCTACAGTGCGCTACAATCTATAGAATACATGTGAGCTACAGTGCGCTACAATCTATAGAATACATGCGAGCTACAGTGCGCTACAATCTATAGAATACATGTGAGCTACAGTGCGCTACAATCTATAGAATACATGCGAGCTACAGTGCTCTACAATCTATAGAATACATGCGAGCTACAGTGCTCTACAATCTATAGAATACATGTGAGCTACAGTGCGCTACAATCTATAGAATACATGCCAGCTACAATCTATAGAATACATGCGAGCTACAATCTATAGAATACATGCGAGCTACAGTGTTCTACAATCTATAGAATACATGCGAGCTACAGTGCGCTACAATCTATAGAATACATGCGAGCTACAGTGCGCTACAATCTATAGAATACATGTGAGCTACAGTGCGCTACAATCTATAGAATACATGCGAGCTACAGTGCGCTACAATCTATAGAATACATGCGAGCTACAGTGCGCTACAATCTACAGAATACATGTGAGCTACAGTGCGCTACAATCTATAGAATACATGTGAGCTACAGTGCGCTACAATCTATAGAATACATGCGAGCTACAGTGCGCTACAATCTATAGAATACATGTGAGCTACAGTGCTCTACAATCTACAGAATACATGTGAGCTACAGTGCGCTACAATCTATAGAATACATGTGAGCTACAGTGCGCTACAATCTATAGAATACATGCGAGCTACAGTGCGCTACAATCTATAGAATACATGTGAGCTACAGTGCTCTACAATCTACAGAATACATGTGAGCTACAGTGCGCTACAATCTATAGAATACATGCGAGCTACAGTGCGCTACAATCTATAGAATACATGCGAGCTACAGTGCTCTACAATCTATAGAATACATGTGAGCTACAGTGCTCTACCATCTATAGAATACATGTGAGCTACAGTGCGCTACAATCTATAGAATACATGCGAGCTACAGTGCTCTACAATCTATAGAATACATGTGAGCTACAGTGCTCTACAATCTATAGAATACATGTGAGCTACAGTGCGCTACAATCTATAGAGTACATGTGAGCTACAGTGCGCTACAATCTATAGAATACATGCGAGCTACAGTGCGCTACAATCTATAGAATACATGCGAGCTACAGTGCGCTACAATCTATAGAATACATGCGAGCTACAGTGCGCTACAATCTATAGAATACATGCGAGCTACAGTGCGCTACAATCTATAGAATACATGCGAGCTACAGTGCGCTACAATCTATAGAATACATGTGAGCTACAGTGCTCTACAATCTATAGAATACATGCGAGCTACAGTGCTCTACAATCTATAGAATACATGCGAGCTACAGTGTTCTACAATCTATAGAATACATGTGAGCTACAGTGCGCTACAATCTATAGAATACATGCGAGCTACAGTGCGCTACAATCTATAGAATACATGCGAGCTACAGTGCTCTACAATCTATAGAATACATGCGAGCTACAGTGTTCTACAATCTATAGAATACATGTGAGCTACAGTGCGCTACAATCTATAGAATACATGTGAGCTACAGTGCTCTACAATCTATAGAATACATGTGAGCTACAGTGCGCTACAATCTATAGAGTACATGTGAGCTACAGTGCGCTACAATCTATAGAATACATGCGAGCTACAGTGCTCTACAATCTATAGAATACATGTGAGCTACAGTGCGCTACAATCTATAGAATACATGCGAGCTACAGTGCGCTACAATCTATAGAATACATGTGAGCTACAGTGCGCTACAATCTATACAATACATGCGAGCTACAGTGCGCTACAATCTATAGAATACATGCGAGCTACAGTGCGCTACAATCTACAGAATACATGTGAGCTACAGTGCGCTACAATCTATAGAATACATGTGAGCTACAGTGCGCTACAATCTATAGAATACATGCGAGCTACAGTGCGCTACAATCTATAGAATACATGTGAGCTACAGTGCTCTACAATCTATAGAATACATGTGAGCTACAGTGCTCTACCATCTATAGAATACATGTGAGCTACAGTGCGCTACAATCTATAGAATACATGCGAGCTACAGTGCTCTACAATCTATAGAATACATGTGAGCTACAGTGCTCTACAATCTATAGAATACATGTGAGCTACAGTGCGCTACAATCTATAGAGTACATGTGAGCTACAGTGCGCTACAATCTATAGAATACATGCGAGCTACAGTGCGCTACAATCTATAGAATACATGCAAGCTACAGTGCGCTACAATCTATAGAATACATGCGAGCTACAGTGCGCTACAATCTATAGAATACATGCGAGCTACAGTGCTCTACAATCTATAGAATACATGCAAGCTACAGTGCGCTACAATCTATAGAATACATGAGAGCTACAGTGCGCTACAATCTATAGAATACATGCGAGCTACAGTGCGCTACAATCTATAGAATACATGCGAGCTACAGTGCTCTACAATCTATAGAATACATGCAAGCTACAGTGCGCTACAATCTATAGAATACATGAGAGCTACAGTGCGCTACAATCTATAGAATACATGCGAGCTACAGTGCTCTACAATCTATAGAATACATGTGAGCTACAGTGCTCTACAATCTATAGAATACATGTGAGCTACAGTGCTCCACAATCTATAGAATACATGCGAGCTACAGTGCGCTACAATCTATAGAATACATGTGAGCTACAGTGCGCTACAATCTATAGAATACATGTGAGCTACAGTGCGCTACAATCTATAGAATACATGCGAGCTACAGTGCGCTACAATCTATAGAATACATGCGAGCTACAGTGCGCTACAATCTATAGAATACATGTGAGCTACAGTGCGCTACAATCTATAGAATACATGTGAGCTACAGTGCTCTACAATCTATAGAATACATGCGAGCTACAGTGCTCTACCATCTATAGAATACATGTGAGCTACAGTGCTCTACAATCTATAGAATACATGCGAGCTACAGTGCTCTACCATCTATAGAATACATGCGAGCTACCATCTATAGAATACATGCGAGCTACAGTGCTCTACAATCTATAGAATACATGCGAGCTACAGTGCGCTACAATCTATAGAATACATGTGAGCTACAGTGCTCTACAATCTATAGAATACATGCGAGCTACAGTGCTCTACCATCTATAGAATACATGTGAGCTACAGTGCGCTACAATCTATAGAATACATGCCAGCTACAGTGCGCTACAATCTATAGAATACATGCGAGCTACAGTGCGCTACAATCTATAGAATACATGCGAGCTACAGTGCGCTACAATCTATAGAATACATGTGAGCTACAGTGCTCTACAATCTATAGAATACATGCGAGCTACAGTGCGCTACAATCTATAGAATACATGTGAGCTACAGTGCTCTACAATCTATAGAATACATGCGAGCTACAGTGCGCTACAATCTATAGAATACATGCGAGCTACAGTGTGCTACAATCTATAGAATACATGCGAGCTACAGTGCGCTACAATCTATAGAATACATAATAATACATAATGCTAATAATCTATAGAATATATGCGAGCTACAGTGCGCTACAATCTATAGAATACATGCTCATAAGGCTACAGTGCGCTCATAATCATTCCTGAATACATCTATAGAATACAGTGAGCTACAATCATTTCTAGAATCATAGCATGCGCTACAATCTATAGAATACATGCGAGCTACAGTGCGCTACAATCTATAGAATACATGTGAGCTACAGTGCTCTACAATCTATAGAATACATGCGAGCTACAGTGCTCTACAATCTATAGAATACATGTGAGCTACAGTGCTCTACAATCTATAGAATACATGTGAGCTACAGTGCGCTACAATCTATAGAGTACATGTGAGCTACAGTGCGCTACAATCTATAGAGTACATGTGAGCTACAGTGCTCTACAATCTATAGAATACATGTGAGCTACAGTGCGCTACAATCTATAGAATACATGCGAGCTACAGTGCTCTACAATCTATAGAATACATGTGAGCTACAGTGCGCTACAATCTATAGAATACATGTGAGCTACAGTGCGCTACAATCTATAGAGTACATGTGAGCTACAGTGCTCTACAATCTATAGAATACATGTGAGCTACAGTGCCACAATCTATAGAATACATGCGAGCTACAGTGCTCTACAATCTATAGAATACATGCGAGCTACAGTGCTCTACAATCTATAGAATACATGTGAGCTACAGTGCGCTACAATCTATAGAATACATGTGAGCTACAGTGCTCTACAATCTATAGAATACATGTGAGCTACAGTGCTCTACAATCTATAGAATACATGTGAGCTACAGTGCGCTACAATCTATAGAATACATGTGAGCTACAGTGCTCTACAATCTATAGAATACATGTGAGCTACAGTGCTCTACAATCTATAGAATACATGTGAGCTACAGTGCTCTACAATCTACAGAATACATGTGAGCTACAGTGCGCTACAATCTATAGAATACATGTGAGCTACAGTGCTCTACAATCTATAGAATACATGCGAGCTACAGTGCTCTACAATCTACAGAATACATGTGAGCTACAGTGCGCTACAATCTATAGAATACATGTGAGCTACAGTGCTCTACAATCTATAGAATACATGTGAGCTATAGTGCGCTACAATCTATGTGCTAAAATAGGATTTACGGACAACTTAGGAAAGTCTTGAATGAGAAACATTTTTGCCAATTTATTTTGTGGGAAGGACTTCAAATGTTACAATGATGATGATGATGATGATCTTATTGACTTTTGAGAAATTCTGTTGTGGGAAAGCTTCAAATATTTACATCCGTCTTTAGGGATTGTTGGTGCCAAAAAAATTCCCCTTCTTCAGGTTGAATTGTACTTTCTTTTTTAGTTTTGTGTTTGCCACTGATCACATTCGATGTAATTGAAAAATATTTGAAGAGAATGGAAATACGGAGACAAATATAGTTCAAGCTATGTTTGATAAAATCATAAAAATTACACCAGGTACATATAGGTTTGATGTAAAACTATAATGAGCAATTCCATGGTCACTCACATTACATTTTTGAGGTTTTGGGCCCACTCTTAACCAGTTGACGTCGGGAATATTTTTTTTTCCGGTCCCCCGTGCGGGTTTATTTTCAGTGAAAAATCTGAAAAAATTTCTAGCCATTAATAATTTTTGTTGTCAATGAAACTAAGTTCGGACAACCAAATAAACACCTTTACTCATTGACATTTCGAGAATTAAATGGCTAGTTTTTTAATTACGGTTGTGTTTGTTCAGCACAATTAGACCTATTAGCGACCAGCGCCCGGTCGAAAAGACGGCATACGTGGAGAGAGATCGAATGCCTCGTAAACAATGGATATAAATCCCTCTTTACAAATGCTTGGCTGTACAAAAAAAAAATTGCGTGTATACACGGCATCCGAAGTGAACTGGTTAATGCCTTTATATATATATTTCACTCATCAGTTTTTTCACAGTAGTTGCATTGTACCCAGATCTTACTCAGCACAACATAATAATTTCAGAAATTTGTTGTATCTGCGCTGTATAAGAGAAAAGGTGCCATTTGATGCATGTCCAAAAAATGAAATGCGAGTAGCCAGCATTTTTTTCTTATGTAGCATACATATACATACATGTATAACACATTTCTGAAATTCTTATTTTGTGCTGAGTACGGTCTGGGTATAATGCAACTACTGTGAAAAAAATGATGAGTGAAATATGTAAGTTCTGAAATTATGGCATACAGAGTGGACCCAATACCTCAAAAATGTAACCTGGGTAACCATGGAAATGCCCTAATCATTTGTTTTTTGAGATTACCTGAAGTGTTAAGTGTACCTTTTGAAGAAGTACTATTTTTGGGTGCACAGAGCAAGATTGGTTATTAGTGTACCATATCCATTCTCAATGCTTATTTCCCCCTTATTATGTCTGTATTACTTCAAAGATCCATTCTCCAGGAAATAAGGACTTGATGTGGATATCACTTTAGACCTTATGTAGATCTCCTCGTAGCCGTGTAAGAGGGCAATCAGTGAGAACGCACTCATGTGAACGCTCGGCATGCATCAGTTGAAATAACTATGCTTGGTTTAGTAGGCAAGCACTTGAGGGTGGGTGGAGGGAACACCAAGATTTTCAAGGGGACTTGATGAGGCTCTTTTTTTTTTACAGGCCTTTATGTTTTTCTTAGGGGACCCAAGTTCTGAGTGGGGATCACCCAGGGAGGGTTGACACTCTGGGGGACACAGGCCTCCGGCAGGGGAACAGGCCTCCGGCAGGGGCTATTAGCCGTCATGAACACAGTATCTATGGTTAAAACAAACATTTCAGTTCCACAATAGAGATGTTTTTAAGATAATGCATTTCTATATTTTTAACAACTTCACTTTCTCCAAATGTTTCAACTTTTTTTGTGATATTGAATATTCTTATTTTTCCTCCCAAATGCAGAAATTTGGTTACTGTTAATGGGATGATCCGTTTTCTAGCCCAAGAACAAAAGGTAAAAGAAATCTTCTAAGATCTACTGTTTAATTTAACCCTCCTATGACTGCAAGGGTCAAAATTTCCAAGGTATATCTAGTGCATTTAAATGTCGAACACTGTCAAATCTTAGGTGTAGTAAGTACATTTACAGGCCAAAATGAGTCCACCATTTTTGACTGGTAAAAGTATGGTGTTGTATTGTTGAGGGTGGTCAAAACGACAGTAAAAATCCAATTAAAAATGCCCCTTCGTGCACATTTGGATCAACAGTCAAAACATACAGTTGACTGGTTTTGACTACTATACTGAACAGCAAAAGAAACGTCGTATGAATACAAGATAACAACAGGTATTTTTTGTAACAAAGTCGCATTCCATCCGCCTATAGGATTTTCAGGCACAGTCATGATTCAGAATGATGTTAGACTGCATATTTCCTGAAAACGATACATGTAAAACTCATGTCAACGATTTAAAATCACGACGTTTCTTTTGCTGTTCAGAATATATCTACTTGCCACTAAAGTGCAGCTACAGTAGGAGGGTAAAAGTTCCACAGTAACAGTGAAATAACAGGGGGTAAAAAGTTGAATAAATATTGGCTCACAAAATTAAGATTTTTGTTAATTTATTTACTACGTATTCATTGGCTGTGTAATGTTTATACAGGCTGTGACATACTATCTTTATTCAAATGTGTATTTCTAGCCAGTCAAAGTGGCTTTGAATGTTTGATTTCAGGACATAAAATTCCATGTTGGATTGAATGTGAAAAAAACTGAATGCATTTTCACAATTTACATGTTAACGACACAGAGTTTTATTATATATTCATTTTAAGAATCTCTTGATTCTTAAAAAGTAAGGATCATTTACAGACATGTTACTAAATGTGCATATACTGTCTTGACATGTCCAACCTTATTCACACATTATAACTATATCTCAAATTCATTTGTTGATGACCATTCTCTAGGATACAATGGCTAATAATCCAATAGCCGTCAAAGCATTCATGGAGTCCTTCCTGTTGGACCTCGGCCGTGCCTCTCCAGACTCGGAACCTTCCTTCACAGTCCCTGAGGTGAGTTATAACGGCCCTATCATACGGGCCAATATATCTTCAGTCAGTTAGCATATTGCCCCAACACACTACATACGCAAAATGCTAGTGGCCTCACATTTCAGAGTCTTATGCAAAGGCCTATGGATAGGGCTGTGCATTTTTGGTTATATCGGGAACCGGGTACCCAAAATTTGAACTCTTCTGATACCAGGGTACCTGTAAAAAAATTTGTAAAAACACATAAATACTCCTGAATGTATACTGAGCAAAAATATAAACGCCCCATGTAAATTATTTATGTAACATGTAATGGGCGACCCTAAATGATTGCCAGACGCCACTATCGTGTTCTAACGGACAGTAATCTGTAGCATATTGAACAACAACATGAATTTTGTATGATTTTTGCAACCCCTAAGGCTAATAAAAGTTTCAAAGTGGCACATGGGGCGTTTATAATTTTGTTCAGTGTATAAAATAACCAATACAAACACAAGTTTCAAACAAAAGACGGCAGATATGTGATAGGTTGTTGGCAAATGTTACTTCAAAATCCTTCATCCAAGTTTTCTTCAAAAAAATCAGAGATGGGTCATTTACGGGTAATTGGAACCGAAAAATGGAACCGGGTAATGTTGTTTTCGGTCTGGTATCCGGGTATCCATATACCCGGCACAGCCTAACCTATGCACCATGTATGTTGCACTACCATCATGTAGGGTACCGACTGAAAACACTCACCCTCAACGGAATATGCATCGAGCGGATAGAGTTGACATTGTCAAATATTTATTCATCTCTTGATTTGTAACTTATTGGGTGTTTTTTTTTGTTTTGTTTGTTTGTCTCTGTCTTTCCGCCGTTAGTTTCTGCTCTACCTGTATTCCCCAGAGAATGAAACTTGGGATAAGAAATACGATGAAATCATTGATGATTTGGACAAGCCTCTCTGTAATTATCTGATTGCTTCATCTCACAACACGTAAGTGTAATACATAACAAGCAACATGGGACGACATGGTCTACACAGAACATCCACTTATTTATTTATTTTTTTAAAAGGCTAGTCACAATTGGAAATCAAAACATTTTTATTTGCTAAACAAGAAAAGTGCATCACAGACTGTATAATATTTCTGCTGTACGTACTCATTCAGAGTAGCAACTTTGTTGTCCGTTCCAAAAAGTGCAAACTTTTATTCCACTTTGATGTGCTGGGTTTGCTTTCAGAATTTAATTATAGTCATTTTTCGTTGAAATATATTGAGATTGTTTCAAGTTTCTGTATTTGATCATGAAACGCCGACTTATAAGCATGTGAGTAAATGTGACACTAAACAGCAACTAAAAGTGCGTGAATCAGCGTGACGCAAAAGAAACTTACTCTCTGTTTGGCTCGATGCTGTGTTGTGCGTTGCGCGCCGGCTAATTTTAACACCTGACACAGGAGTCACAACTGTGACTGAGGTTTTACGTACAATGGACATTGTGCACATAGTACATGTACATGCTCATTAGCAAAGCATTGTTCTGTCGTTGAATTATAATTGTCTGTTACATATTGTGCTCTATTTTGCTATCAAACAAGTCGGACGTTTATATGGGAGGTCACATGTTCTGGGGGAAAAAAAACTCTGAAATTTTCTGTTTTTATTTTGACAATCTGACAAAGATTAATTGATTTAATTGATTTAATTTTTGCCCTGCACCGACGTGTGTATAGCGCTGTATACTCAGTGCTTTCCGAGTGTCTGTGGAAAAAACTTCACAGGCGACTCGGGCGGGATTCGAACCCACGACCTGCTTACTAGTGTAGACGTCTTAACCTCTCGGCCACCGAGCTTGCCCGATGTCGATTGGCTGGCTAGAATCCTATATAGCAGCGGGTGCCGCGATATTTATAGTTTGATGAAATTCTTGCGTCGGGTGATAAAACAATTGATTTAATTTTTGCCCTACACCGACGTGTGTATAGCACTCTGTACTCACTGACAAAGATTGGTCATAGCCTGATATTATGCTATTCTTAAACTCCTGTTTATTTCATTGATATCAAGGAGTCATATATGAGTTAACCCACTCGCCTATATTGTGTTTTCAGATACCTAACTGGAGACCAGATTGCTAGCGAGTCTTCTTGTGAGGCATATGTACGCTGTCTACGCATGGGGTGTAGATGTCTGGAATGTAAGTCGCAAAACACTAGGCATTTAATTACCTTAACCCTCCTACTATTGCTGCACTTTAGTGGGAAGTTGCTGCACAGGTCAAAACCAGTCAACTGCCGGTTTTTGCCTGTTGACCCAAATGTGCACACAGGGGCATTTTTGACTGGTTTTTTACTGTCTTTTGACCACCCTGAACAATACCAGACAATGCTTTTACCAGTCAAAAACGGTCGACTCATATTGACCTGTAAATGTACCTTACTACACGTAAGGTTTGACAGTGTTTGACTTTTAAGTGCACTAGATATACCCTGGCAAGTATGTCAACATTTTGACTGATTTTGACCTTTGTAGTAGTAGGAGGCTTATTGATATTCATGTTTCACAGTATTATTCGTGTTTGATAATGGTCCTGTTGTCGACTAAGTCAAGTATTTATTTGGAATATGAACCAGGGGCTGCATTTAAAGGGACAGTATCATCACGGTCAGAGCAGACTTTCAACAGGGCATGGAATCTGTGTCCTAGTTTAAGATGAAACACATTGACTGAATATATTAACCCCTAGGCATTGTATTAAAACAATAAAATTCCTTCAAAATCCTCCAACTGGCTTTGATGTCTAGGGAGTTAGGGTTAAACATTGCATTCCACACTTAAAGTGATAGCTAGAAAAATCACCAAGGCAGTTAGTATTCTAAAGCACTGGCTCATTTATGCAGCAGCAATGGTAATATGACCTTATCATGTGAGGTATTATTTTCAGTCACTGAGTTAATCTAAAGCTAGCACTCCAATTCCATGCCCTTTTGATCATGACGATAATGTCTCTTTAAATGCAGCTGTGACATTACGAAATCGGCTCTTTAAAGTGTTATCTATAATGTTGTATAGAATATATGACATAAAACACAATAAAGGGGGCCACTTTGCATCCGTCACGTTAGCAGTTTTTCCAATGGTTGTTATTTATTTTTAAGTACCTGAAACCGACCAAAAAGTGTTTCAACATGTGAATGCAGGCACGTGCATACATAGGTCCCAAAGGGTGCTTGAGCCCCTGCCCTTTTTGCCTAGTATAAAAAGTGCCCTTTTTAGCCCAAGGTTTTTTTTTTTTTTGTTTTTTTTTTTGAATGAATTATTAAGTTCCTGTTGCGCATAGACTGCCCTGCCTAGTTGAAAGATGTCAGGATAGAATAAAATTAGAATAAATATTAGGTCAGCAGAGATGCCCCTTACTATTCCTGTGCAGGGCCTGCATGTGCCCTTCCATGAAACTAGATTTCACGCATAGCCGCGCGCGCCTATACGTCTTTGATAGGCAGGCACACGCTGTCACTGAAACACGAAATTGACATCCCGTGGCTCACTCACCACCAGATCAGATTGTAAATGAAAACCAGTCATCAACATAATCTGATCTGATTGTAATGTTAAAAACCATATTATGCGTTTTTATTAATAAATAAACGCCCCAATTTTTTTTAGATCGTGCGCTACGCGTGCTCGCATGGAATTACACTGCCCTTTTCAGACTCTGAGCCCCTGCCCCTCTACAACCCTGTGCACGTCCCTGTGTGAATGGACATGCAGGCTTATACTACAACTAATTTGAGTTGATTTATTATTATTTATTTTTTTTAATTTATTTTTTTACCCTCAAATTTCCATAAAAATTGGACGGAAAAAGTTACCTCACTTTTCCGTCCATTTGTTGATGGAAATTTTAGGGTAATTAAAAAAATAATAGTAATAATCAACTCAAATTATCTTTAGGATAAGCATGCATGTCTATTCAAATGTTGAAATTCTTTTTGGGTGGTTTCAGATATTAAAAAATTACAACCATAAGAAAAACTGCTAACGTGACGGTAGGAAAGTGGCCCCCTTTATTGTGTTTTATGTCATATGTAAAATTACCTTTATGACAGCTTAAAGATTCATACACACTTATCGGTATTATTGAAAAACATAAATCTGGTTGGTTCACGGCTTTGGCAGTTTGTTAATCCTAACCCTCTAATGGTTTTGGCTTTCCTGAATCATGGGTGTGATTTGTCCGGATTTGCGGATTTTTACAAATCGCAATATTGTGATCGTCTGGATTTTAAAGATTTAAGCAATAAAGGAAATAATAATAATAATGGAGGCATTTTTAAAGCGCTCTTACACAAGGTATCACCCCTGCTCATCAGGCGCATAAATCATTCCTGAAACCATCTCAGCTCCCTCGGGAGTATACAGCTCAATTGCTGCCATTTCGGTGCATATGGGCTAATCAAACACAACAACCAACTCTGCCCTCACAGGTACCCATTTACTCCTGGGTGGAGAGAAGCAATTATGGTAAAGTGTCTTGCTCGAGGACACAAGCACCACGGTCGCGGTCAGGATTAGAACCAACATTCTGACGACTCAGCCATCAGAACACAAATCCGATGCACTAAACCGCTCGACCATGGCACTCCATGGAAAGTACACCACGGAAAGCACACCACGGAAAGCACTCCACGGAAAGCACTCCACGGAAAGCACTCCACGGAAAGCACTCCACGGAAAGCACTCCACGGAAAGCACTCCACGGAAAGCACTCCACGGAAAGCACTCCACGGAAAGCACTCCACGGAAAGCACTCCACGGAAAGCACTCCACGGAAAGCACTCCACGGAAAGCACTCCATGGAAAGCAAAGCAAACACTCAGAACTACATGTATAGATTTCACCCCAGCGCTGTTAACAACAGCGGCCCCCAATACCCCTAGCAAAATTTACGTGGATTTTTCAAAACTGCCCAATCACACCCCTGCTGAATCCATCAAAATACAACACCATGTAGTAACACTACCACCCAACTGTTGGACTTAGCTGGAATTGGGACACCCGGCCCCATGCAAAGTATCCCTGTCTGGGCTATACAGTACTGAGTCCATCAAAATACAACACCATGCAGTAACACTACCACCCAACTGTTGGACTTAGCTGGAATTGGGACACCTGGCCCCATGCAAAGTATCCCTGTCTGGGCTATACAGTACTGAGTCCATCAAAATACAACACCATGCAGTAACACTACCACCCAACTGTTGGACTTAGCTGGAATTGGGACACCCGGCCCTATGTAAAGTATCCCTGTCTGGGCTATACAATACTGAGTCCATCAAAATCCAACACCAACACCATGCAGTAACTCTACCACCCAACTGTTGGACTTAGCTGGAATTAGGACACCCGGCCCTATGTAAAGTATCCCTGTCTGGGCTATACAGTACTGAGTCCATCAAAATACAACACCATGCAGTAACACTACCACCCAACTGTTGGACTTAGCTGGAATTGGGACACTACGGCCCCATGTAAAGTATCCCTGTCTGGGCTATACAGTACTGAGTCCATCAAAATACAACACCATGCAGTAACACTACCACCCAACTGTTGGACTTAGCTGGAATTGGGACACCCAGCCCCATGTAAAGTATCCCTGTCTGGGCTATACAGTACTGAGTCCATCAAAATCCAACACCATGCAGTAACACTACCACCCAACTGTTGGACTTAGCTGGAGTTGGGACACCCGGCCCCATGTAAAGTATCCCTGTCTGGGCTATACAGTACTGAGTCCATCAAAATCCAACACCATGCAATAACACTACCACCCAACTGTTGGACTTAGCTGGAATTGGGACACCCGGCCCCATGCAAAGTATCCCTGTCTGGGCTATACAGTACTGAGTCCATCAAAATCCAACACCATGCAGTAACACTACCACCCAACTGTTGGACTTAGCTGGAATTGGGACACCCGGCCCCATGCAAAGTATCCCTGTCTGGGCTATACAGTACTGAGTCCATCAAAATCCAACAAACCCTGCTGTTGCAGTTTGATGGGTTTGGGGCTGTTTAGGGTTAATGACATACCAATGATCAAAATTTAAATTTAGTTTTTTTCCCCTGACAGTGGATTGTTGGGACGGACCAGAAGGACTTCCCATTATCTATCACGGCCTGACGCTAACATCCAAAATCAAATTCATGGATGTGTTGAAGACGATTAAAGAACATGCCTGGGTGCAATCTGAGTGAGTAGAACAAATCCAGCATCCTCTTGAAGACGGACAGAGCACACTGTTCAGAACGTCAAGAACTGTTCTCTACTTTCGGTTCTTTACAGAACCACACCTCTTCTTCCAAGAAGAGATGTTACACATGGTGATATTACATAGTGTTACCCGTAAATCTAATTGTCTTCTCCTATCCACCATGCAAAGCTTCAAATCACATTTTTCATATTTTGATTAAAGGGAAAATATTGGTATTTAGAAATATAGGTTCATTCCAACATTCTAGTTATAGAAGAACTATATAAGAAGCTAGAATATAATAAAAATAGAAATGTAAATAGTTTAGTTAATTTTTTATTATTTCAGGCAATTCCAAAACAGTCACTGACATAGTTAGAAAACCAAACAAATAATTTAAAACAGCCTGGGATTTCCTGGGTAGGGGTGGGAGGAGGTGTAGAGGTGGGAGGAGGTGTAGAGGTGGGAGGAGGTGTAGGGGTGGGAGGAGGTGTAGGGGTGGGAGGAGGTGTAGGGGTGGGAGGAGGTGTAGGGGTGGGAGGAGGTGTAGGGGTGGGAGGAGGTGTAGGGGTGGGAGGAGGGGTAGGGGTGGAAGGAGTAGGGGTGGGAGGAGGAGTAGGGGTGGGAGGAGGAGTAGGGGTGGGAGGAGGGGTAGGGGTGGGAGGAGGGGGTCTAAAACACCAACAAATTTATCATACCATTAGTTTTAATTACCAATTCTATACCATTATCTTTAAGGCTGATATTATGAAAGCAGGTCATATAATTATTGGGTTTATTTGTGTCTTGTTGTGCAGATTGCCGATCATTTTATCAATCGAGAACCACTGCAATCTGCAGCAGCAGCGGAACATGGCAACGGCTTTCATGGAGGTGTTTGAAGGTGAGTCGCAAATACTTGTCCCCTCATCTGCTCTCACGTACAAATACAAGGCTTTGTTTTCTTAAGTTTCCTCAAACATATCTGCTAATTCTTAGGACACTTAAAAAAAAAAAATTATTATTATTATTTTTTTATCCAACCAAACCCACAGTAAATACTTTACACGTTAATAAAATAAAAACATGCTACATATATAGGGACATGTCTTTCCCACTAAAACGTGATGAGAAACATGGCCATTAGCATCAAGCTGTAATCATTCTTGCCGCACACTGAACTACAAGATTTTGTTGATCCTGCATTTGAACTGATGGATGCCTTGATCACTGATGTTGATGGACTGTTAGATGAGGGGAGATTGTTCCAGATCCTATAACAGATGCAGGGAGGAAGGTTTTGCACAGTTAACTCAATTGAAAGGGCTGTGGAACGTTATCAAAGATAAGCAACCTTGGTCGTCAAGTCAGTACTCTGAAGATTATTCAGTCTTGCTGGGGTATTGTAACAAGCATTTAGCTGACTGATATGTATGTGTACATGAGTCTGGTGGCAGGGAGGCATACGTGTGTGTAATGTCTACAGTGCTGCATCCCTATGGGATGTTAAAGGGACAATATCGTCACAATCAACAGGGCATGGAATCGGAGTGCTAGTTTTAGATTAACTCAATGACTGAAAATAATTCCCCACATGATCAGGTCATATTACCGTTGCTGCTGCATAAATAAGCCAGTGATTTAGAATACTAACTTCCTTGGTTAGTCAATGTGTTTATCTTAAACTAGGACATCGATTCCATGCCCTGTTGAAAGTCTGCTCTGACCGTGACGATACTGTCCCTTTAAGCCATAGATCCTGTATACTCGGTATAGTGCACGTCAAAGAACCCAGAACACTTATCCTGAAAGAGCAGGCGTTACTTTTTCACTTCTATCAGTCTCTAACAGTTCAAAGCTGAGCCCTGAGATAGACCAGTGTCAATCACTGATCAGGCAACCCAGAATAAAAACAGTCTCTAACAGTTCAAAGCTGAGCCCTGAGATAGACCAGTGTCAATCACTGATCAGGCAACCCAGAATAAAAACAGTCTCTAACAGTTCAAAGCTGAGCCCTGAGATAGACCAGTGTCAATCACTGATCAGGCAACCCAGAATAAAAATCACGGGTGTGATTTCTCCGGATTTTCTGATTTTTTTACAAATCGCAATGTTGTGATCCTCCGGATTTTAAAGATTTAAGCAATAAAGGAAAGCAAAGCAAATGCTCAGAACTATAGATTTCACCCCAGCGCTGTTCACAACAGTGGCCCCAATACCCCTAGCAAAATTTACGTGGATTTTTCAAAATGAAATAAGTAATAATATTTATATAGGTTGGTGAAATTCTTGCATCGGGAGATAAACAATTGATTTAATTTTGTCCTACACCGACGTGTGTATAGCACTGTATACTCGGTGCTTTCCGAGTGTCTGTGAAAAAACTACACAGGCGACTCGGGCGGGATTCGAACCCACGACCTCCTGCTTACTAGTGCAGACGTCTTAACCTCTCGACCACCGAGCTTGCCAGATGACGATTGGCCGGCTAGAAAAATAATAATATTTATAACGATATCTTAGAGAGTAATGCATCTAACAATCTTATGTTTTTTTGGCAGATGCTCTTTTGACTCAACCTGTCGATCGGGAGGCTACCATACTACCTACTGTGAACCAGCTGAAGCGTAAGATCATATTGAAACATAAGAAGCTGTCTGGTAACAACGAGATCTTCACGGTCCCCGCTGAAGAATGTGAGTGTAAAATTAGAATAGATGCACCCCCCCCCCCTCCCCGTTGAACTCAATTTGATAATTCAACAGTATAAGTGACAAGGAAATGCTGAAAATTTTGTCTTATTAAAAAATGTCTTATTGAAAGTAATGTTTGCAAAACTGCTTCTGCGTGTATGCTTACTCTATTTAAGTCCGATGCACTAAACTGCTCGACCATGGCACCCCTTTGAATCAAGATATATATTCAAGGGAAGATACAACATTGGTAATGTTGGCCAAACTGCTTCTATGAGTATGCTTACTCTCTTTGAATCAAGATATACATTGAAGGGAAGGTACATCATTGGTAATGTTGGCAAAACTGCTTCTATGAGTATGCTTACTCTCTTTGAATCAAGATATACATTGAAGGGAAGGTACAGCATTGGTAATGTTGGCAGAACTGCTTCTATGAGTATGCTTACTCTCTTTGAATCAAGATATACATTGAAGGGAAGGTACAACATTGGTAATGTTGACAAAACTGCTTCTAGGAGTATGCATACATGTGCTATCTTTGAATCAAGATAAACATTAAACAGATTTCAGATTTCAGAGAAGCTAATGTAACGCTGGTAGTGGTATCAAACATCTATTGGAATACATTTGTACTTGTCTGAGGTGCTATTTTTTTTATAGTATTTTGCAATGAAATGTTTTCTTTACAGCGATGTGAATGCCACATTGAAATGAATACGAAAATTCTGAATGAATTCCCATTTTTTTTCTTAATGACACTCTGAAATAAGCTTGGTACTTATAAAATATGGTTACATTTATGGATATTTGACCAATGGTGTATACCGGCTTTAAGTGCGGTTCTGGGGCCAATTTTATAGAGCTGCTAAGCATAGAATTTTGCTAAGCAAATATACCGAGACGCAATAGAAACTTAGCACTTTTTCGACCTTAAATTATCAGTAATCACAATGCACAAATGTAATATGTGCACTCGCGGTGAAGTGGATACAGATGGGATCGAGTACAGTGGACAAAACGTGGACATTTCCTCCAAAAAAATGCCAACATTTCTAATCCAAATTGTCGTGTTGTCTTATTTTGAACCATTACAATTTTATGCTATTCCAAAACAAGTGGTAAGTTTCTATTGCATCTCAGTATATTTTTTGCTAAGCAACATAAAACAAACGACCAGCCAAAATGCATACATTTTGTGCAAAAGTGTGGCTGGTAACCAAAGAAATCTGCTAAGCATTTTTTTTTTCTGGTGAACAATTTTGTTTGTCTGCTTAGCAACTCCATGACGTTGGCCTCTGATGTTGTACATGTATTTCACTCTTGTAATTCCCTTTAGTTACTGGCCTTGATTTGAGGAATTCTTTGAAGAACGGAATACTGAAGCTGGAAGATCCAATGGATGTGAGTACATTTTTCAAATGAATTCAAACTTGCTTTTATAGCCACCTCCAGTAGAGAGGTTGCTTCCATAAAGAGGTACTTATAGATAAAAAAGGTTTCCTCATTACATATATTGCCTCAATTAAGGGCCATTTGGATCAACATGTTGCCTCAATGCAGAGGTTACCTCAATAATGATGCACTGAGAGATTATAATAGGCTCCCACAGTAAAAAGGCACTTAGATGAAAAGGCTGCCTCATTACAGATGTTGCCTCAATGAAAAGAGGCACTGAGGAAAAAAGGCTGCCTCAATAAAGAGGTTACTTCAATATAGAGGTTGTCTTAATAAAGAGGTTACTTCAATATAGAGGTTGTCTTAACAAAGAGGCTACTTCAATATAGAGGTTGTCTTAACAGAGGCTACTTCAATATAGAGGTTGTCTTAACAAAGGCTACTTCAATATAGAGATTGCCTTAACAAAGAGGTTACTTCAATATAGAGGTTGTCTTAATAAAGAGGTTACTTCAATATAGAGGTTGTCTTAACAAAGAGGCTACTTCTATATAGAGGTTGTCTTAACAAAGAGGTTACTTCAATATAGAGGTTGTCTTAATAAAGAGGTTACTTCAATATAGAGGTTGTCTTAACAAAGAGGCTACTTCAATATAGAGGTTGTCTTAACAAAGAGGCTACATGTACTTCAATATACAATATAGAGGTTGTCTTAACAAAGAGGCTACTTCAATATACAATATAGAGGTTGTCTTAACAAAGAGGTTACTTCAATATAGAGGTTGTCTTAACAAAGAGGTTACTTCAATATAGAGGTTGTCTTAACAAAGAGGCTACTTCAATATAGAGGTTGTCTTAACAAAGAGGCTACTTCAATATAGAGGTTGTCTTAACAAAGAGGCTACTTCAATATAGAGGTTGTCTTAACAAAGAGGCTACTTCTATATAGAGGTTGTCTTAATAAAGAGGCTACTTCTATATAGAGGTTGTCTTAATAAAGAGGCTACTTCAATATAGAGGTTGTCTTAATAAAGAGGCTACTTCAATATAGAGGTTGTCTTAATAAAGAGGTTACTTCAATATAGAGGTTGTCTTAATGAAGAGGCTACTTCAATATACAATATAGAGGTTGTCTTAATAAAGAGGTTACTTCAATATAGAGGTTGTCTTAACAAAGAGGCTACTTCAATATACAATATAGAGGTTGTCTTTAAAACAAAGAGGCTACTTCAATATACAATATAGAGGTTGTCTTAACAAAGAGGCTACTTCAATATACAATATAGAGGTTGTCTTAATAAAGAGGTTACTTCAATATAGAGGTTGTCTTAACAAAGAGGCTACTTCAATATACAATATAGAGGTTGTCTTTAAAACAAAGAGGCTACTTCAATATACAATATAGAGGTTGTCTTAATAAAGAGGTTACTTCAATATAGAGGTTGTCTTAATAAAGAGGTTACTTCAATATAGAGGTTGTCTTAAATATAGAGGTTGTCTTAACAAAGAGGCTACTTCAATATAGAGGTTGTCTTAACAAAGAGGTTACTTCAATATAGAGGTTGTCTTAACAAAGAGGCTACTTCAATATAGAGGTTGTCTTAACAAAGAGGCTACTTCAATATACAATATAGAGGTTGTCTTAACAAAGAGGCTACTTCAATATACAATATAGAGGTTGTCTTAACAAAGAGGCTACTTCTATATAGATATTGTCTTAACAAAGAGGTTACTTCAGTATAGAGGTTGTCTTAACAAAGAGGTTACTTCAATATAGAGGTTGTCTTAACAAAGAGGCTACTTCAATATAGAGGTTGTCTTAATAAAGAGGTTACTTCTATATAGAGGTTGTCTTAACAAAGAGGCTACTTCAATATAGAGGTTGTCTTAATAAAGAGGCTACTTCTATATAGAGGTTGTCTTAATAAAGAGGCTACTTCAATATAGAGGTTGTCTTAATAAAGAGGCTACTTCAATATAGAGGTTGTCTTAATAAAGAGGTTACTTCAATATAGAGGTTGTCTTAATGAAGAGGCTACTTCAATATACGATATAGAGGTTGTCTTAACAAAGAGGCTACTTCAATATAGAGGTTGTCTTAATAAAGAGGTTACTTCAATATAGAGGTTGTCTTAATGAAGAGGCTACTTCAATATACAATATAGAGGTTGTCTTAATAAAGAGGTTACTTCAATATAGAGGTTGTCTTAACAAAGAGGCTACTTCAATATACGATATAGAGGTTGTCTTAACAAAGAGGCTACTTCAATATACAATATAGAGGTTGTCTTAATAAAGAGGTTACTTCAATATAGAGGTTGTCTTAACAAAGAGGCTACTTCAATATACAATATAGAGGTTGTCTTAACAAAGAGGCTACTTCAATATACAATATAGAGGTTGTCTTTAAAACAAAGAGGCTACTTCAATATACAATATAGAGGTTGTCTTAATAAAGAGGTTACTTCAATATAGAGGTTGTCTTAATAAAGAGATTACTTCAATATAGAGGTTGTCTTAACAAAGAGGCTACTTCAATATAGAGGTTGTCTTAACAAAGAGGTTACTTCAATATAGAGGTTGTCTTAACAAAGAGGCTACTTCTATATAGAGGTTGTCTTAACAAAGAGGCTACTTCAATATAGAGGTCTTAACAAAGAGGCTACTTCAATATAGAGGTTGTCTTAACAAAGAGGCTACTTCTATATAGAGGTTGTCTTAATAAAGAGGTTACTTCAATATAGAGGTTGTCTTAATAAAGAGGCTACTTCAATATAGAGGTTGTCTTAATAAAGAGGCAAATGTATGTAGATAATAAAGCTGCCCTAATAAATAGGTCGCCTCAATAAAGAGGCTACCTTTATACAGGGTGTGATTTGTCCGGATTTGTCCGGATTTTTATAAAATCGCTATGTTGTAATTCTCCGGATTTTAAAGATTTAAGCAATAAAGGAAAGCAAAGTAAATGCTCAGAACTATAGATTTCACCTCAGCACTGTTCACAACAGCAGCTGTTTACACCCCTGTTTATGTGGTCTGTATATGCATGTTCGTACAGATGTATACAGTGATATTGATATAGTTCTGTTGCCTGAATAACAAACATACATATCATTAATTGGTAATGGTGTAATGTTGATGATGGCGTAAGATTAATGGTTTGAAATGTCCTCTCACAGAATGAATGGGTTCCCCATTACTTTGTGTTGACGGCAGAAAAACTTTTCTATTCTGAGCAAACTCAAAGTCTAAGCAACCAAGATGACGATGATGACACTAGTAGTCAGTTGGACTTGGTAAGTAATTAGTGTGAAGATACTAAATGTTAGGTACTATATGTAAGAAATACTAATAATATAACGTACAAAATGAATAAATATTGAAGTAGATAAAGTACTTAGTGATTCCGAGTTAGAATAGATTCTACCAGAATCGAGTACCCGTGATGGGCGATTAAGGCTTCTAAAGAACCAATAATATATATTCCTCCTTTCAGAAACTAAAATTAAGTCTTCTACAATCTTCAGATTAGCAAAATCTAGCTGCAGATTTGTATAAAAGAAAGGTTTTTTTTCACTAGATAGGGAGCCCTTTGTGTACTTTGTACAATGCCATGTCCTGCCATATGTCCTGTGCACAGTGCATGTCACAAAGATCCCAGAACACTTATCATGAAAGAGTAGGTAGTTTACCCCGGTATTTCTGATATCAGTCTCTGACTGAGGGAGAATAGTGATATTCGCTGATCGAGCTACCTAGGATCAGGGGTCGAAGTTAACTTAAATTTCATGGTAGCCCACAGGACTAATTATGTCAAAATTTTACTAGTCCTTCTCATTTTTTAGTAGTCCTGAAAAAAGGTGAATATAAATACAAGAAAAAGAAATGATCCGTGAGCTGGTGAGCAACATGTTCTTACTGAGATGTTACTGAATGTTTTTTGCGTATTTTTTATTTCATTTTTTTTTCACCAGCCCATCGGACTACCCAAACCCCAGCAGCTAGTTGTCCCGCTGCTAAAACCGCTAGCTTCGGACTAGTAGACTAGTGTTAAGTTAGACCCCTGCTAGGATAAATAAGACATAAATATACTACTCAAAACAATTTAGGGAACACCAGAATAATCTCAGTTATTAAAAGCAAGATCATTTATTTCAGATAAACACAATGTTTCACAGAATTGATAAGAAACAACTGCACAATGAAACAGATGATAAAGGATGCATGTAGTGATTACACATTTCATGACATGACTACTGAAAGAGAGAGGGGGTTGCAAATGAAAATCCCGGTTCATGGAACATTTCAAACCTATTTGATGTTAAAAATCCGGTGTTCCCTAAATTGTTTTGAGTAGTATAAAATAGAAAATAAAAAAATGCAAATAAAATATTGATTGATTGTACTAAACTTCTAATTGAAATTCATTTGTCCTGGACAGCAAGCCACCCCTAATGATGAGCTTCACTTCTCTGAGCCGTGGTTCCACGGTAAACTCAACAGCAACAGCGACATCCCACCGAGGACATTGGCAGAGCAGCTACTTACCCAGTACCAGAAGGGAGACGGTACATTCCTGGTCAGGGAAAGCGAGACATTTAAGGGGGATTACTCCTTGTCTTTCTGGTAAGGAATTCCCTGCATGTTGGGCATCAATTAATCCTCTTCCTCTCAGTACAAACTAGACAACTGGACAAAACTAGACAACTGGACAAAACTAGACAACTGGACAAAACTAGACAACTGGACAAAACTAGACAACTGGACAAAACTAGACAACTGGACAAAACTAGACAACTGGACAAAACTAGACAACTGGACAAAACTAGACAACTGGACAAAACTAGACAACTGTCAAAACTAGACAACTGGACAAAACTAGACAACTGGACAAAACTAGACAACTGGACAAAACTAGACAACTGTCAAAACTAGACAACTGGACAAAACTAGACAACTGGACAAAACTAGACAACTGGACAAAACTAGACAACTGTCAAAACTAGACAACTGTCAAAACTAGACAACTGTCAAAACTAGACAACTGGACAAAACTAGACAACTGGACAAAACTAGACAACTGTCAAAACTAGACAACTGTCAAAACTAGACAACTGGACAAAACTAGACAACTGGACAAAACTAGACAACTGTCAAAACTAGACAACTGTCAAAACTAGACAACTGTCAAAACTAGACAACTGTCAAAACTAGACAACTGGACAAAACTAGACAACTGTCTATTTATGAATGGTGGATTAGCTGTGTAGATAAAGGTACCATGTACGGTTTAGACGCATTCACCACACAGTACCATTTGACAACTGTCTGTCTGTGAATGGTGGATAAGCTGTGTAGATAACGGTACCATGTTCAGTTTAGATGCATTCACCACACAGTACCATTTGACAACTGTCTGTTTATGAATGGTGGATTAGCTGTGTAGATAACAGTACCATGTACAGTTTAGATGCATTCACCACACAGTACCATTTGACAACTGTCTGTTTATGAATGGTGGATAAGCTGTGTAGATAACGGTACCATGTACAGTTTAGATGCATTCACCACACAGTACCATTTGACAACTGTCTATTTATGAATGGTGGATGAGCTGTGTAGATAACAGTACCATGTACAGTTTAGACGCATTCACCACACAGTACCATTTGACAACTGTCTATTTATGAATGGTGGATTAGCTGTGTAGATAACAGTACTGTGTACAGTTCAGATGCATTCACCACACAGTACCATTTGACAACTGTCTGTTGATGAATGGTGGATAAGCTGTGTTGATAACAGTACCATGTACAGTTTAGATGCATTCACCACACAGTACCATTTGACAACTGTCTGTTTATGAATGGTGGATAAGCTGTGTAGATAACGGTACCATGTACAGTTTAGATGCATTCACCACACAGTACCATTTGACAACTGTCTGTTTATGAATGGTGGATAAGCTGTGTAGATAACGGTACCATGTACAGTTTAGACGCATTCACCACACAGTACCATTTGACAACTGTCTGTCTATGAATGGTGGATAAGCTGTGTAGATAACAGTACCATGTCCAGTTTAGACGCATTCACCACACAGTACCATTTGACAACTGTCTATTTATGAATGGTGGATAAGCTGTGTAGATAACAGTACCATGTACAGTTTAGATGCATTCACCACACAGTACCATTTGACAACTGTCTATTTATGAATGGTGGATAAGCTGTGTAAATAACAGTACCATGTCCAGTTTAGACGCATTCACCACACAGTACCATTTGACAACTGTCTGTTTATGAATGGTGGATTAGCTGTGCAGATAACGGTACCATGTACAGTTTAGATGCATTCACCACACAGTACCATTTGACAACTGTCTGTTTATGAATGGTGGATTAGCTGTGCAGATAATGGTACCATGTACAGTTTAAATGCATTCACCACAAAGTGCCATTTGACAGCTGTCTGTTTATGAATGGTGGATAAGCTGTGCAGATAATAGTACCATGTACAGTTTAGATGCATTCAACACACAGTACCATTTGACAACTGTCTGTTTATGAATGGTGGATTAGCTGTGTAGATAACAGTACCATGTACAGTTTAGATGCATTCACCACACAGTACCATTTGACAACTGTCTGTTTATGAATGGTGGATAAGCTGTGTAGATAACAGTACCGTGTACAGTTTAGACGCATTCACCACACAGTACCATTTGACAACTGTCTATTTATGAATGGTGGATTAATTGTGTAGATAACAGTACCATGTACAGTTTAGACGCATTCACCACACAGTACCATTTGACAACTGTCTGTTTATGAATGGTGGAAGCTGTGTAGATAACAGTACCATGTACAGTTTAGATGCATTCACCACACAGTACCATTTGACAACTGTCTGTCTATGAATGGTGGATAAGCTGTGTAGATAACGGTACCGTGTACAGTTTAGATGCATTCACCACACAGTACCATTTGACAACTGTCTGTTTATGAATGGTGGATTAGCTGTGTAGATAACAGTACCATGTACAGTTTAGATGCATTCACCACACAGTACCATTTGACAACTGTCTGTCTATGAATGGTGGATAAGCTGTGTAGATAACGGTACCATGTACAGTTTAGATGCATTCACCACACAGTACCATTTGACAACTGTCTGTTTATGAATGGTGGATTAGCTGTGTAGATAATAGTACCATGTACAGTTTAGATGCATTCACCACACAGTACCATTTGACAACTGTCTGTTTATGAATGGTGGATAAGCTGTGCAGATAACGGTACCACGTACAGTTTAGATGCATTCACCACACAGTACCATTTGACAACTGTCTGTTTATGAATGGTGGATTAGCTGTGTAGATAACAGTACCGTGTACAGTTTAGACGCATTCACCACACAGTACCATTTGACAACTGTCTTTATGAATGGTGGATAATCTGTTTAGATAACAGTACCATATACAGTTTAGATGCATTCACCACACAGTACCATTTGACAACTGTCTGTTTATGAATGGTGGATTAGCTGTGTAGATAACAGTACCGTGTACAGTTTAGACGCATTCACCACACAGTACCATTTGACAACTGTCTGTTTATGAATGGTGGATTAGCTGTGTAGATAACAGTACCGTGTACAGTTTAGATGCATTCACCACACAGTACCATTTGACAACTGTCTGTTTATGAATGGTGGATTAGCTGTGTAGATAACAGTACCGTGTACAGTTTAGATGCATTCACCACACAGTACCATTTGACAACTGTCTGTTTATGAATGGTGGATTAGCTGTGTAGATAACAGTACCATGTACAGTTTAGATGCATTCACCACACAGTACCATTTGACAACTGTCTGTTTATGAATGGTGGATTAGCTGTGTAGATAATAGTACCATGTACAGTTTAGATGCATTCACCACACAGTACCATTTGACAACTGTCTGTTTATGAATGGTGGATAAGCTGTGCAGATAACGGTACCATGTACAGTTTAGATGCATTCACCACACAGTACCATTTGACAACTGTCTGTTTATGAATGGTGGATAAGCTGTGTAGATAACTGCCATGTACAATTTAGATGCATTCACCACACAGTACCATTTGACAACTGTCTGTTTATGAATGGTGGATTAGCTGTGTAGATAACAGTACCATGTACAGTTTAGATGCATTCACCACACAGTACCATTTGACAACTGTCTGTTTATGAATGGTGGATTAGCTGTGTAGATAACAGTACCATGTACAGTTTAGATGCATTCACCACACAGTACCATTTGGCAACTGTCTGTTTATGAATGTACAGTTTAGATGCATTCACCACACAGTACCATTTGACAACTGTCTGTTTATGAATGGTGGATAAGCTGTGTAGATAACAGTACCATGTACAGTTTAGATGCATTCACCACACAGTACCATTTGACAACTGTCTGTTTATGAATGGTGGATAAGCTGTGTAGATAACAGTACCGTGTACAGTTTAGATGCATTCACCACACAGTACCATTTGACAACTGTCTGTTTATGAATGGTGGATTAGCTGTGTAGATAACAGTACCGTGTACAGTTTAGATGCATTCACCACACAGTACCATTTGACAACTGTCTGTTTATGAATGGTGGATTAGCTGTGTAGATAACAGTACCGTGTACAGTTTAGATGCATTCACCACACAGTACCATTTGGCAACTGTCTGTTTATGAATGGTGGATTAGCTGTGTAGATAACAGTACCGTGTACAGTTTAGATGCATTCACCACACAGTACCATTTGACAACTGTCTGTTTATGAATGGTGAATTAGCTGTGTAGATAACCGTACCATGTACAGTTTAGATGCATTCACCACACAGTACCATTTGACAACTGTCTGTCTATGAATGATGGATTAGCTGTGTAGATAACAGTACCGTGTACAGTTTAGATGCATTCACCACACAGGACCATTTGACAACTGTCTGTTTATGAATGATGGATTAGCTGTGCAGATAACGGTACCATGTACAGTTTAGATGCATTCACCACACAGTACCATTTGACAACTGTCTGTTTATGAATGGTGGATTAGCTGTGCAGATAACGGTACCATGTACAGTTTAGATGCATTCACCACACAGTACCATTTGACAACTGTCTGTTTATGAATGGTGGATTAGCTGTGCAGATAACGGTACCATGTACAGTTTAGATGCATTCACCACACAGTACCATTTGACAACTGTCTGTTTATGAATGGTGGATAAGCTGTGTAGATAACGGTACCATGTACAGTTTAGATGCATTCACCACACAGTACCATTTGACAGCTGTCTGTTTATGAATGGTGGATAAGCTGTGTAGATAACGGTACCATGTACAGTTTAGATGCATTCACCACACAGTACCATTTGACAACTGTCTGTTTATGAATGGTGGATAAGCTGTGTAGATAACAGTACCATGTACAGTTTAGATGCATTCACCACACAGTACCATTTGACAACTGTCTGTTTATGAATGGTGGATAAGCTGTGTAGATAACAGTACCATGTACAGTTTAGATGCATTCACCACACAGTACCATTTGACAGCTGTCTGTTTATGAATGGTGGATAAGCTGTGTAGATAACGGTACCATGTACAGTTTAGATGCATTCACCACACAGTACCATTTGACAACTGTCTGTCTATGAATGGTGGATAAGCTGTGTAGATAACGGTACCATGTACAATTTAGATGCATTCACCACGCAGTACCATTTGACAACTGTCTGTTTCTGAATGGTGGATAAGCTGTGTAGATAACTGCCATGTACGATTTAGATGCATTCACCACACAGTACCATTTGACATCTGTCTGTTTATGAATGGTGGATTAGCTGTGTAGATAATAGTACCATGTACAGTTTAGATGCATTCACCACACAGTACCATTTGACAACTGTCTGTTTATGAATGGTGGATTAGCTGTGTAGATAACGGTACCATGTACAGTTTAGACGCATTCACCACACAGTACCATTTGACAACTGTCTGTTTATGAATGGTGGATTAGCTGTGCAGATAACGGTACCATGTACAGTTTAGATGCATTCACCACACAGTACCATTTGACAACTGTCTGTTTGTGAATGGTGGATAAGCTGTGCAGATAACGGTACCATGTACAGTTTAGATGCATTCACCACAAAGTGCCATTTGACAGCTGTCTGTTTGTGAATGGTGGATAAGCTGTGCAGATAACGGTACCATGTACAGTTTAGACGCATTCAACACACAGTACCATTTGACAACTGTCTGTCTATGAATGGTGGATAAGCTGTGTAGATAACGGTACCATGTACAGTTTAGACGCATTCACCACACAGTACCATTTGACAACTGTCTGTTTATGAATGGTGGATAAGCTGTGTAGATAACGGTACCATGTACAGTTTAGATGCATTCACCACACAGTACCATTTGACAACTGTCTGTTTATGAATGGTGGATAAGCTGTGTAGATAACGGTACCATGTACAGTTTAGATGCATTCACCACACAGTACCATTCGACAGCTGTCTGTTTATGAATGGTGGATAAGCTGTGTAGATAACGGTACCATGTACAGTTTAGATGCATTCACCACACAGTACCATTCGGCAAGCATTATACACACACTGGCATTAGTACCTTTATCATTCAAAACTATTTTATATATACTACTCAAAACAATTTAGGGAACACCGGAATAATCTCAGTTAAAGCAAGATCATTTATTTCAGATAAACACAATGTTTCACAGAATTGATGAGAAACAACTGCACAATGAAACAGATGATAAAGGATGCATGTAGTGATTACACATTTCATGACATGACTACTGAAAGAGAGAGGGGGGTTGCAAATGAAAATCCTGGTTCATGGAACATTTCAAACCTATTTGATGTTAAAAATCCGGTGTTCCCTAAATTGTTTTGAGGAGTATATATTGAATGATAAATCAACAGGAGGATAATCAATAATGTATTTCACATCATGTTTCCTCATTTTATTTTCCTAAAAAACGTGTTGAGATCCCATGGAAACTTAAATACAATGCCATGACAATAAGCATGTAATGTACTAAGCATGTACTAAGCATGTACTAAACATTGTCCACTGTATGTGAAAGCAGAAGTTTGTGCCTACATGTACATGAAGTGTGCCAGTCATGTGCTATGATAGTCCACGACAAGAACAATGGATTTGGGTCATCCATGACGTATTGTTCCACAGACTGATGTGCAAGGACTCAAAAAAAAAAAGAGCAGCGCAGTCTGGGAGACTTACCCAACGTGTGAGAGAACTATCTCGCGCGCGCACTTTGGCGTTTGTGCATTCTCCCCACTGCCGATGTTTCACCTGCATCTAGTTTAAGATTCTAGTTCTCTAGGAACTACCGTAATTTCCGGAATATAAGCCGCGGCTTATACGTTGATTTTGACACGGTAAAAGTTGCCTGCGGCTTATACGCGGTGCGGCTTATACGCCGAGGTATGAATCTTGAAGAACAAAACACAATGCACAATTAAGCAAAAATCGTTGGTAAACAGACAGAAACAGAAACCTAAAAACCTTTATTGTTCGTAGCGAAAATGGTCTGGTCATTGTCAGTTTTAGTGAGCGGACCTCGATACACACAGATTTATTCAAAACTTCTGAAAAAACTGTTGCAACGTTTAGCGCCAGCGACATCAGAATCCACGACGTAGATCGTAGTCTAGTCTATGCATGCCATGCGTGTACCAGAGAGCCAATGGGAAAATTCGTTATATCGTAGTCTATGGAAGGAGCCAATAGGAAAATTCGTTACGTGTGGCAGGCGATGAGTAATCGTTTCGTTGGTTGCCGTTGTAGTGATTACATTTACGTTGTGCAGAAAGCAGGCAACCAGCGGGACTACGTTCGACAAGTGCCGTAAATAGTGATACGGGAACGGAACAGCAAAATAAAAATGTCGCAGAAAGCTGCGGTGCAGAAATTTCGAGATAAATACTCAGAAAGCTACCCAGTTATTGCTGCCTCCAAACTTGGGGAACTTCACGCATTTTGTAAAATATGCAGCACGGATTTCTGCATTAGCCATGGTGGCCTTAACGATGTCAAGAAACACGTGGAGTCGAAGAAACATCGATCCCACAAGCAGTGCCGGCGTTGATTCCTGTACATGCACATGTATTTCGGACATGCGTAAAATGTGCTAAACTTTACTATTAATTAGTATTAGTATTACGAATTTTCACTTGTCAAGGTTGGCAGGTATGCTATTGTGTCTCTTTCAATACATTTTGACTCGAACGCAACACAATGACCCCCAAGTTTGTGGCGATGTACCGACAGTGAGTGGCGTCCGGCGGCCCTCTGTGTGTGCGGCTTATACGCGGTGCGGCTTATATGTTGACGCGTGAATCTTGTTTTGGTGATTTTGGGGTAGTGCGGCTTATACACCGCGCGGCTTATATTCCGGAAATTACGGTAGTTTTGCGTAGAAGCGCCTATCCCATGATGCCCTACGGCAGGCCGGGCAGGGGGAGCAAAACCCGTAACCAAGTTTGTTGTGCGTGCGCGCATTTGGAGTATAATGACGTGGTATGGATTATAATAGGCTGGCACACTTCATGTAGGTAAATAGACTTGTGGAAAACCTAACTTACAAAAACACAAAGCATTGCGATCGGAGATTATCAATTGCGGTGTATAATAACATCTGCTTGGTAGCTATGGTTTACTTATACATGTTGGATTCAATCAAATTAACTTGGAATCTGACATTTGCAATATTGATTAACAAGCGCCAAAAGCGAATACATCGAGCCACCATTTTGACTGCCATAAAACAAACTTCTCCCGAAGTGGGTCACATGATCGGTATGCAAATTAGGCTTATGAAGATTACCGAGGGATGTGTGAAACCGGTCTGCTCGTAAGCTTGACAGACTCCTGTTTAAAGAAAACTGAGTTAAAATGAGATATTTGTTTGTCATTTTGCTCCAGAAAAATTACATTTCTCATCCGTGAAAAAACCTTGGCATTGTGTTTTAAAAATAGTGCGTGGCCATGCTCGTATCGGCCATTTGCTGCTTCTACTGCATATTATTGACTAACTATTAATTGAAATAACTTGTTTACCCTGTACCCTGTGCTTATTATTTTGACAAGCGAAACAAAAATGGCAATTATTTTAGTCATCTCAGCCATACACAAATGCAACCTGATGCTTTTTGTGATTTAAAAAAAAATATTGTTTTGATTCTGGCTAACTCAAAATCTAAAAGTAACATTGTTTCTATGTGTATATTTATAAATCTGTTAAGCAGGAAATGTGCAGTGAAAGCTAAAGTCTTTCAATTTTGTTTGAAGACGTAGTTGTTGGTAACCCCAGAATAGTATATATCTGCAAATAAGCTCATTTATTTGGTGAGTGTTTGCCATGACCGTGTGATTCAAATGTAGCCAGTTGTAAGCCTGAAGTTGAATACATTGTAAGTTATTCAAAGAATTTCATGGAACCAGTGCCTCTTCTTGCCCTGGTCTTAGCCTTGGTGCCCCTTAAAAACGTTCCCACAGACATTCTGATATTCTAATGGAAGTGCCCTTTTCTTTGGAAAAGTGGCCTGGCCCCTTTACAAGAATAAAAATCCTAGGGCTACAAATGTATTCTAGTAATGAGACGGTTACAAAAATGAACTCACCTATTCAAATTCACTGAAGTGTTTAATGCGTACGAATGCAAGTATTCATATTGTATTTGAATCCATGTATTAACCCTCCTACAATCAGTGCAGTTTATGAAACAACCCATTCAGGCCACTCCAATCCATTAGCTGTTGCCAGTGGCCTCCTATGGTTACCCTTCTGTGCACTGTCACACCACTGGGATTGCAGGGTAAAGTGGTCTCCCATTGATACATTGCAGGCCATACTAATATGTTCAAATATTTACAGTGGCCTTGAGTGGCACACAGTTGATTTTGTAAGATTACTTGGAAAGGACAGCAGGCTTGTACATGTATGTACTGAAGGTTGCTCAAGAGCAGAACTTTGTGGATCGGAGTGGCCTCCATGTGTAGGAGGGTTAACCCTCCTACTACTACAAGGGTCAAAATCAGTCAAAATGTTGATATACTTGCCAAGATATATCTAGTGCACATAAAAGTCAAACACTGTCAAACCTTACGTGTAGTAAGTACATTTACAGGTCAAAATGAGTCGACCATTTTTGACTGGTAAAAGCATTGTCTGATATTGTTGAGGGTGGTCAAAATGACAGTAAAAACCAGCCAAAAATGCCCCGTGTGTGCACATTTGGGTCAACAGTCAAAACGGGCACTTGAGTGATTTTGACCACGATAGCTACTCCCTGCTAAATTGCAGCTATAGTAGGAGGGTTAATACTTAAGTCCAGCCAGTTAATATGGACCCAATGTATCTACTGATAAATGGTTGCCTTTGTGGCATTCCAAGTCCCTCTGTATACAACTGCAACATTCGTTATGATGATGTCCAGAATTATAAACCGGGGTTGACCATTAAAGATGTATTGCTTGTGTTTTGGGCTATTTTTACAGCAGTTTTCCGTTTTCATCGGAACACTACTATTTTACTTAAAGAAGGCAAAACAAATGCTTTAAAATAACATTTTTTCTTAATATAATCGTGAGAAGCATGGTTTTGCAGTAAATGTGTACCAAAATAAATTAATGGACCCGTCATAAAATAACTGTGACTGTGTTTTTACTTTTTACAAAACCAAGCTTCTGACAGCTATTTTGTGAAATCTCATTTCAAAAGGTTTTTTTGTTTTCCCTTCTGAAAAGGAATTTATCAACATAAAAAAAATAAATAAAAAAAAATATGGAAATTGTTGGTAGAACACAGGTGTTGCAACTTTAATATAATTGAAAACAGTTTTCACAAGTTTATACCCTGACACCACCCCTTCCCCCACCCCTCAACCAAAAGGGCAAGAGGAAAGGCCAACCACTGCCGAATCAGGTACAAGCTGGACCAGAGCCGCCCCAAGTATTTCCTGGTGGAGCACACCTGTTTTGACAGTCTCTACAGCCTCATCACCCACTACAGACAGTGCCCCCTGCGCAGCAGGGGCCTGGAGCTTCTCCTGACGGAGCCCGTACCCCAACCCATGAGCCACGAGGGGAAAGAGTAAGTCATGGGAGTACACCACCTCCCTGCCGACCTCTTCAGTCAGTGATTCCCCCTCCCTTCGCTAACACGGCATGTTTTTCCCCTTTCTGATTTGTCTTGAATAGGTTTGGCACTACTAACCAAGTAACATTGCATGTTGTCACCAGGAGTGTATTGTTCTTATGTGTGTGTGTGGTTTTTCAGCCAAATAGATGAGTCTTTCGGCACCTGGTGGTCGTGCATGCAGTTCTTTTAACAAACTGCCTAACCCGTTTATATTTGTAATTGCTCTTTTTTCTACCACACCCATTTCATACACGCTTTGCTTGCTTTGGCATGTGATTTCCCCCCCCCACCCCCCCCAACCATGACTTGATCTGTTGGTTTGTTTACTCGTTCTACTCTTTCCTGTTTGTCTGTTGTCCCACTGTCTGTCTCACAACCGTTTTTAATTCACCCGGTTTATCTCTCTTTTCACTCTGTCCATCTTATCTCTAACCTTGTCTGACTTTAATCTCTCTTTCATTATCTGTGCATCTTTTCCTTTCTGTATCTCAATCTACATTTTCTCTGATCTCTGCTTTTTCTCGTCATACCTGAAATTTGTTTTTCTCTTTAATGTTCCTATTCCTGTCTTTCATCTCTCATTCTTTCCCACTTCTTAATCCGCAAACATTCATACTTTCTTACTCTTTCTGACATTTGTTTTGTCTCATGGTTCTCTTTCTATCTGTTATCTCTCTTGATCGTGATCCCCTCTCCCCCTACACCAAAATACGAAACACTCACAGGGCCAAGGGATCAGTCAATCACTGCCGTATTAAGTCCAAGCTGTTCAAGGGCCAGAACATGTACTACCTGACCGCAAGTCTACTATTCAATAACATCTACGATCTCATAAACAACTATCGCGATAAGCCGCTCCGCGGACGGAATGGTCTGGAGATTGTATTGACCAACTCTGTGCCTCAAGCCTTGAGCCACGAAAATCAAAAGTAAGTTGTTGTTTTCTGGGATTGGCCCGGAAAGAAGTAAAAAAAAAAAAAAACAGACATTGAAAACATTTTCCACTCTGATTTATCATAGCATTATGTCCAGAATCATAGGCTGTACAGTGCAACACAGTATAACCATGGAGGAAGAACCTCCATGGTATAACTGTCCAAATGGTGGTATTATATACAACACAGCATTTTAGGATGTTATTTACATTTGTTTTTCACTACAACTTCAAACTTTCACAAGTGAATAAGTACACATCAAGACAAACTCAAATAATGTTTTTAATATTTAATGAGGTAATTAGCATAAATTAGCATATCGCGAAGTCAAAAAAGACAAAAAACAGTAAAATAGAAGTTTCTCAAGAATGGCTTTGTTGATTTCCTTCATTTTTTTCACAGTTTATTTATATTATCATTTGTAATAACTTTGTAAGAGGAATTAAAACAAAAAAATCTTTTTGAGGTATGGGTAAATAATACATAAAAAGTATACATCAATATAAAGGAAATAATTTTCAAAAACTTGGATTTTCAAAAACAAACAAAAAAGCAAAAAAGACAAGATTAGAGGATGTATAATAAGTCTGTAAGACACAATGTTGATATCTCTTTTGATATTAGCATGGCATACTCTTAAAATTTGGGGAAAAATATATGCGATTTTTTAGCATTTTTGGCCAATTGGCTACACAACATACAAAATATTTGAGTGTACATGATTTGTGGATTATATTGATTTGTTATCAATACATGTAGTCATCAAACATGTAATACAGTAACAAAAATATACACAATATGCATTTGAAAGATCGGGTCAATTTATGTGGGTATGGAAATTTTCACATGCGTAGCTTGCTACTGTCAACAGAGGGCGCAAGTCAAGTTTTTGGACAGTTATGCTGTGTTGCACTGTAGCCAACATCATTGGATAAATTTTTGCTTCATCTAGAATCATTTTTCAAATTGTGATATTTATTTTAAAGGTGTGCCGGCACTTTTCCTGCACAATCCTAGCATCGCCAATTGTCGCGCAATCTGTATGTTATGGAAACTCCATTTGAATCATTTGATATTAAAAAAGAATTTCACGAGGAAATAAAATAAAAAGTCGATTCCAAATTGACTTTCTTCCCCCTCAACACTAACACCGATAATGAGAGTTCTTATTAGCTTATAAACGCATTTGATTTGCAGCTTATTGACTGATGGCATAACATGATAAATAGACACAAAAAATATTCACTGCATCGCAAAATATGTTCACATGAATATTACAACTCTCCATCTGCTTCTCAATATTTGTTATTTTTATTATTTTTGTCATAAAAAAAGTATTATTTGAAACAAATATATGCACATTACTCTCTCGTCAGTTCATGAACCCAAATAATAGACTGGTAACCCAGAACAACTAATAGTAGCGCATTAAGTTGATACTGGAAACAAGACTGTCCTAGTGGGCACCGATGGATCGTTTAACCGATAGAATGAGCACAGAACAGAAAGATACGGACAATCCCCTCTTGTCTCCCCACTTGTCCCCCCATATCTGTTATTAATCCGCCAGTCAGTCTGCCTGCCACTATTTGTTATCTGCTTTGTGCATGGCCTGTTGAGGGCGCTCTTTGCGCAGTAAGCAACCTTTTTTGCTCTGATAATGATTAGCTTGCACTTTTGACATTCAAGTGTAAATGGTTTCTAGGGAAGAGTCTTTTTGCGCTGAATAAAGTACTTCTAGTGTATACAGATTATGTACACACACAAAATGCCCTAATAATAATAATAATAATAATAATAATATTCCATTCTTATATAGCGCATTTCACATAATGTCCCAATGCGCTTTACATTATTTCCCCTGGTCACTGGGCCAATATCATTCCTGTAATCTTTCTCAGCTCCCTGGGGAGTATACAGCCCATTATGTGGAACCTTTTGGCGCTACAGGGCTAATCAAACACAATAACCACCTCTACCCTCACAGGTTACCCATTTATACTCCTGGGTGAAGAGAAGCAATTACAGTTACGTGTCTTGCTCAGAGTCTCAGAGACCACATGCATATAGACTTTTCACAACTACTACCGGTACAGTGCACATACGCAAGCCAGTATGCGTAATGCATGCTGGTCTAGTATACGATCAAAATACAGTGATCTTACACTCCCCAGATATTGTTAGATTTTCTTCTATTTTTGTGTGTTCACTTTAACAATACAACTACGTGGATTGTTTGATTATAAGCTAATAATAATAATAATAATAATAATGTGGACTTATATGGCGCATGTATCCACCAAACTGGTGCTCAAGGCGCATTATATTATTACCCCTGCTCATCAGGGTCATAAATCATTCCTAAAAATCATCTCAGCTCCCTGGGGAGTATACAGCTCAATTGCTGCCATTACAGTGCATATGGGCTAATCAAACAACAGCCAACTCTGCCCTCACAGGTACCTATTTACCCCTGGGTGGAGAGAAGCAATTATGGTAAAGTGTCTTGCTCGAGGACACAAGCACCCCGGTCGCGGCTGGTATTCGAACCCACATTCTGACAACTCGGCCATCAGAGCACAAATCCGATGCACTAAACCGCTCGACCATGGCACTCTATAGTAATGTACAGCTTGCTAGGCTAAGATGCAACGTGGGCGTGCATTTGTGAAGTAGTCTAGTACCACGCCACTAGAAGGCTACAATGCATGTACAAAGAGAAGATACTGTATGTATCACTGTCACCTTAGCACTGTCTTTATTTCTCTGACGGTCTGTTTGTTCCACACATCCAGATCTCGATCACCAGACAGTCCGCACGGTTTAGACAGTTTACTGATCTGGATCCTGCATTTGGTGATCCTGCTTGTGTTGTGGATACTTGAGGTCCAAGATGCCGCAAATGAAAAAAACAAACCGGAAAATCAGTACAGAATTCATCAAATCAACATGAATAACCTAAAAAGCTTCTTGAAACTATTTATTTGAAGGCCAAAACAAATGATCATTCCCATCGGATGTTATTTAAAACAGTTTGTCTCTACAAAAATCTAAATTTAGCGGATGGATTCTGCCACGGGCACGGTTCAGCCACAGTCTGGTACTCGGATGTTTACAACATGCATTATCTAGCGGCTGAGCTACGACATGGATTCGATCCCAAACAGTTTGCTTGTTTTCGCACTGCACCATATCACACGATCCTGATCTGTGATCAGGATTGAAACAAACACACTGAATGTTTGCATGTAAATTTCTCTTTTTCTTAGCATGCTTGCACAACTGTTAAGTTGCTTCCGTGTTTAAAAGGACACACACCCCTTGTTGGCAAGATTTGGTGAGCGTGTGCTATTTCACAGCTTGAGATGTACACGACAAAAACTTCTTGAAAACTGTCATTTTGATTTAAAACAAAAAAAATCAATGAATGAATCAATGAATGCTGACTTGTGTCTTATTCAAAATGTTGTCTTGTGGCAGTTTTTGCTTTGTTTCTCCCCAGAGATACTAACTCACAAACTGTCTTTAAAAAAAACTTTAGGATGGATTTTTTCCCCAATTCAAAATGCTGTTAGACTAACAAACCCTGACTGCACAATGTCATCAGGGAGCCCCTAAAACAAGCTTCAGAAGTCACTGACATGTCTCAAGACATATTGAACTTATTTTCCTTGAGAAACAAATCTCACCAGCAAGGGTCGTTTTTGTTGCTTGAAAATGCTTTTAGCATGTTTGTGTTCTTATACATACCAAGATGTCTTAGTGTATAATATAATGACATCATTTTAAACTTTGCTTCATTTATTTGGCAAAATTTTGCTGCATTATTGGTGAAAGAAGAAATTCACATTTTACATTTGTGACTGGTTCTGGCAAAACCCAAAACTTGGACCCAATTTTTAAAAGTGATATTTTGGTATAGTTTGATTCTCGAGATTTTCCTCTTTCATTTGATACCAGATTTGTAGAAAAAAATTCTGATTTCTACAAATCTGGTATCAAATGAAAGAAGAAAATCTAGAGAATCAAACTATACCAAAATCTCACTTTTGAAAATTGGGTCCAAGTTTAGGGTTTTGCCAGAGCCAGTCACAATTATAAAAACCCAGTGAAAGTTTCAGTTCGGTGTAATCATGCATTTCTTAGAAAATTGTGAAAAATAATTAACTTTTTCTGAGCAAACCAGTGCAATGCAATATTTTTTTAGTTTTGCGCAAATATCAAAAGATTTACAAAGACAAGGAATGTTTCGGGGTTACTTTTTTTCATCACCAATTTTACAGGTAATATCTTGATTTGTGAAATTTGGAGGAATTACCAAAAAAGGTGCTACAAGCCTTCAACTTATCTCTTATTAGCTGCACAAGATTGCAACATATGAATTTATATTACTGTTTATATATTTGTTTTAGTGGTAGTAATAAGTGACCCTTATTTGGTTTCAAGAAGTTGATGGTATCCATAGAAATATTGTAAACTTTCCTAAATTCCACATTAATTAATACGAATTAATACAAATGCATAATTACACAACATAATAAGCTGAAACTTTCACAGTTTGGTTGTTACCAATGTTGCACCTTCCCTTCAATGTATATCTCGATTCAAAGAGAGTAAGCATACTCATAGAAGCAGTTTGGCCAACATTACCAATGTTGCACCTTCCCTTCAATGTATATCTCGATTCAAAGAGAGTAAGCATACTCATAGAAGCAGTTTGGCCAACATTACCAATGTTGCACCTTCCCTTCAATGTATATCTCGATTCAAAGAGAGTAAGCATACTCATAGAAGCAGTTTGGCCAACATTACCAATGTTGCACCTTCCCTTCAATGTATATCTCGATTCAAAGAGAGTAAGCATACTCATAGAAGCAGTTTGGCCAACATTACCAATGTTGCACCTTCCCTTCAATGTATATCTCGATTCAAAGAGAGTAAGCATACTCATAGAAGCAGTTTTGCCTACATTACCAATGTTGTACCTTCCCTTCAATGTATATCTCGATTCAAAGAGAGTAAGCATACTAATAGAAACAGTTTTGCCAACATTACCAATGTTGTACCTTCCCTTCAATGTATATCTCGATTCAAAGAGAGTAAGCATACTCACAGAAACAGTTTTGCCAACATTACCAATGTTGCACCTTCCCTTCAATGTATATCTCGATTCAAAGAGAGTAAGCATACTCACAGAAGCAGTTATGCCAACATTACCAATGTTGCACCTTCCCTTCAATGTATATCTCGATTCAAAGAGAGTAAGCATACTCACAGAAGCAGTTTTGCCAACATTACCAATGTTGCACCTTCCCTTCAATGTATATCTCGATTCAAAGATAGTAAGCATACTCACAGAAGCAGTTTTGCCGACATTACCAATGCTGCACCTTCCCTTCAATGTATATCTTGATTCAAAGAGAGTAAGCATACTCACAGAAGCAGTTTTGCCGACATTACCAATGCTGCACCTTCCCTTCAATGTATATCTTGATTCAAAGAGAGTAAGCATACTCACAGAAGCAGTTTTGCCGACATTACCAATGCTGCACCTTCCCTTCAATGTATATCTTGATTCAAAGAGAGTAAGCATACTCACAGAAGCAGTTTTGCCGACATTACCAATGTTGCACCTTTCCTTCAATGTATATCTTGATTCAAAGAGAGTAAGCATACTCACAGAAGCAGTTTGCCAACATTACCAATGCTGCACCTTCCCTTCAATGTATATCTTGATTCAAAGAGAGTAAGCATACTCACAGAAGCAGTTTTGCCGACATTACCAATGTTGCACCTTTCCTTCAATGTATATCTTGATTCAAAGAGAGTAAGCATACTCACAGAAGCAGTTTTGCCGACATTACCAATGTTGCACCTTTCCTTCAATGTATATCTTGATTCAAAGAGAGTAAGCATACTCACAGAAGCAGTTTGGCCAACATTACCTATGTTGTACCTTCCCATTAACCCTAACTCCCTAAGCATTGTTACTGAACAATAAAAATCCTTCAAAATCCTCCAACTGCCTTTGTTGTCTAGGGAGTTAGGGTTAATGTATATCTTGATTCAAAGAGAGTAAGCATACTCATAGAAGCAGTTTTACCAACACTACCAATGTTGTACCTTCCCATTAATGTATATCTTGATTCAAAGAGAGTAAGCATACTCGTAGAAGCGAGTTTGCCAAAATTACCAATGTTGTACCTTCCCTTTTAAAGCAGTGCTAGTTTTAGATTAACTCGGTGACTGAAAATAATACATGATACAGTCATATTATTGTTGCTGCTGCATAAATGAGCCAGTACTTTTCAGTCACTGTGTTCATCTTAAACTAGGACACCGACTCCATGCTCTGTTGAATGTCTGCTCTGATCGTGATCGTACTGTCACTTATAAAGTTACACACTACATTATGGTGTTTTGCTTGTTTGACTAATTAACTGTAGTTGGTTTATGGTATTCCCCTGAAGAATCAATCTCTTTCGATAACTGAATAGAACCATTAGATTCAAACGCAATATTTAGACCAATGTGATCTGATGTTCTCCATTTTCTTGAAGAAGATTTGTAGCAATGTGGGGTTGAACCCCATAGTTCGAACCCCCATAGTTCCTCTCGGAAACTTGACATGTCCTGAGAACAATTGACCTTCCTGCGAAACCTACTAATTAAACCTTTCCTGTCTTTGCATGGTGGATTGGATAGGTTTACGGGTAACACAATAATTTCTTCTTAGAAATGAGGATAGCTTTTGATGTTTCAAGCAGGGTGCACTGTCTGATAGCAGTCTAAAATTAGTCCTGATTTTTTTCTTTTTCACAAACACAAGGGGCCAATTTCACGGAGCTGCTAAACATACAATATTGCTTAACAGAAAAATTTGCTTAGCGGATTTCTTTGGGTACCAGCTAAACTTTCATACAAAATGCATGCAGTTTGGCTGGTAGTCTGTTTCATATTGCTTAGCGAAAATATTTGCTTAGCAAAATTCTCTGCTTAGCGGCTCTGTGAAATTGGCCAGTGACCAATAAAATTCAGTGGGGGGGGGGGGGACGGGACGGGGTTGAAAAATGATCTCCCACTACCTTAACGATATAAGACTTTTGGAAAACATTTGTTCATGCAAATTGTTCAAAACAAAAACAACATAAAACAAATGGGGGGGGGGTGGGGTGGGGTGGTTGTGAAACCCACTAACTTCCACAATAGCTTACTAGTCTTTAAAAAAAAAATATATATATATATATATACATATTCTGCACTGGGTTGTGCAATACGTTGACTGTCAAGTCATCAAAGTTTGTACACTGTTGAACGTTTATAGGTGGTTTCACCAGAAGCTGAGCCGTCTACAAGCTGAGGAGATGTTGAAGCGAGTACACCAAGATGGCTCCTTCTTGGTACGGAAGAGAGAGCAGGATGACGACTCCTATGCCATATCATTCAGGTATTAACCCTCCTAATATAGCTGCACTTTAGTGGGAAGTACCTATAGAGGTCAAAACCAGTCAACTGCCTGTTTTGTCTGTTGATGACCCAAATGTGCACACAGGAGCATTTTTGATGGGTTTTGACTGTCATTTTGACCACCCTGAACAATACCAGACAATGCTTTTGCCAGTCAAAAACGGTCGACTCATTTTGACCTGTAAATGTACTTACTACACGTACGGTTTGACAGTGTTTGACTTTTAAGTGCACTAGATATACCTTGGCAAGTATATCAACATTTTGACTGATTTCGACCCTTCTAGAAGTAGGAGGGTTAAAGGGACATTGTATGATTGATACAATAAAGGGGCCAGTCTATTTTTCCACTGTCCTCAGTACAGAGGCTTATCACACTGTCTTCATTTTTAGTCTGGTCCCCTGACCTCCACCATGAAAGAAAACGAAGATGGGCACTCCTACTAGAGCTGAACTTTTGGGGCAAGTAGCTCTAGTGGTCAAAATCAGTCAGTTGACTGTTTTTGACTGACATGCATTTTTGACTGTCATTCTGTCCACCCTGAACAATACCAGACAATGCTTTTTACCAGTCAAAAATGGTCGACTCATTTTGACCTGTAAATGTACTTACTACATGTAAGGTTTGACAGTGTTCGACTTTTAAGTGCAATAGATATACCTTGGCAAGTATATCAACATTTTGACTGATTTTGACCCTTGTAGAAGGGTTTTAACACTGCAAAAAAATCCTGTTTTGGTGGAAGTATTTGAACCTTTTTGCATGCGATTCCACCAATTTGAGATAAACAACACATGAGATTACACCACTTCTGTTTTTGTTCTTTGTATGAGAGATACAAACCGGTAAACAAATATAGCATCCTTCCGTTGCAGAGCGGAGGGTAAGATCAAACATTGCCGCATCAACCAGGAGGGGCGTCTCTTCGCCATCGGTAACGCCCACTTTGAGAGCATCGTTGAGTTGGTCTCCTACTACGAGAAGTTCCCACTGTATCGCAAAATGAAACTCAAATATCCCGTCAACCAGGAGATTGTGGACAGAGTCGGAGGGGTAGGAAAAGCCTTCTCTTAAATTTCTGTTCAAATCTGAACATTTGTGGGTCCCATTATTTCACTTCCCAGGTTGCATTTTTCAAAGTATAAGTTGAATAAAATTGCAACACGCTACTCTCTAACATGTGCTATTATTAAACACAAATAGTATTGTACTACTTTCTTAACAAAGACCCTCTGTCGTTACCCCCTCTGTCGTTCCCCCTCTGTCGTTCCCCCTCTGTCGGTCCCCCTCTGTCGGTCCCCCTCTGTCGGTCCCCCTCTGTCGGTCCCCCTCTGTCGGTCCCCCTCTGTCGGTCCCCCTCTGTCGGTCCCCCTCTGTCGGTCCCCCTCTGTCGTTCCCCCTCTGTCGTTCCCCCTCTGTCGGTCCCCCTCTGTCGGTTCCCCTCTGTCGTTCCCCTCTGTCGTTCCCCCTCTGTCGTTTACCCCTCTGTCGTTACCCCCTCTGTCGTTTCCCCCATCTTGTCCCATGTTTTGGTGTTTTTTTATTTTTTTAGATGTCCCCTCGGATTTTGGGCACGAGCGGTCTAGCTTACCGGACTCAAGTTCTGGTATTAGCAGCAGAATGTGGGTTCGAATCCCGGCCGTGACACTTGTGTCCTTGAGCAAGACACTTAACCATAATTGCTTCTCTCCACCCAGGGGTTAAATGGGTACCTGTGAGGGCAGAGTTGGTTGATTAGCCCTATATGCGCTGTAATGGCAGCAATTGAGCTGTATACTCCCCAGGGAGCTGAGATGGTTTCAGGAATGATTTATGAGCCTTATGAGCAGGGGTAATAATATGCGCCTTGAGCACCACTCAGTTGGTGGATACGTGCGCTATATAAGTCCATACATTATTATTGAATATTCATAGATTCTTATTCCTGTCTTTCATTGCAGGCAGCAGATGAAGATTCCTTGTATGGTAATCCCGAGTTATACATGGATCCAAACCAATTCATACCAAGGGTAAACATAAAAAACTAAAAAACAAAAATCTCTTTTTTTTCTAAAAAAAAAAAAAAATTACATAGCTAGTAATTTATAATGGAATACATTAAACTCTCCAGTGCACAAGGAAATTGGGCATAGTTAAAAGCTGCATGTTCTATTGAGCACAATTTTGGCAGATTTGTTGTTTCAAAATGTTTCGAAATGATTCTAAGATCGACGCCATCTTGGATTTGGGTTTGCGCTGCGTTGTAATTTGTGACCCGCTTTGGCAAAACCCGAAACTTCTCGGCATTTACTATAATGCGTAACAGCCATGAAAAGGTCAAAAACCCCAGGGACCAGTTTGAGATTTTCACGTCACCATATAGAGTTAGAGCATTTTCTCTAGATTTTGATGGAAAAAGAAAAATCCTGAAATGTTGTTGGGAACATTATTAATTTTCACGATAAATTTGGGAGGTCGCTCCGAATTGTTTGGTCCAAGTTTAGGGTTTTGCCAGAGCCAGTCACATATTGTCTACACTGTGCTGCCAATGTTGTGCGACAATAATGCATAGAATTTGTTGAAATGCCTGTGTGCTGCACACAGTGCTTACGTGTAGCACATAGTTGTGTGGAGGCTGTGATTTCTCAGGATTTTTCACGATTTCAGGATTTTCTTACAAATCTCCCTTTGCCTCAAAATGTTCTTAACAGAAGAGAAGTAGTCACCAAGGAAAGAAAGAAGCTAGTAACCTGTATTGTGTCCAAACCTCTAGTCTCTTGTTTGTAGAGAGTCTGTAAATCCTCCAAAATTAAACATCTTGGTTCGGGGGCTTTGTCCTCTAGAACAAAGGGAGATCATCAAAAGCCCATTGATCACCCTTTTCTTTAGGGATTTATGCAAGAAATTAGATAACTTGGAACCTGCTTTCAACATATGTGTTGTAAAGACTCGTCACCTTATTAACAAAATCAATTTCTGCCTCAAGAATCGCATTTGCAACGTTAAAATCAAGGAATTTATGCTTAATTACACACAACGATATGCCAACTGTGGAACTGAAAGTAGGGAAAAGAATGCGCGTACTACCAACGCGTGCGTATTACGTATCGACTTACGAACAGGATATTACTCTGTACCCACCTAATGTGCAGTGCCCTCTGTTGAATAAACTGCACTACGACCTGCATTATTTTCCATATTTCAATTTTGCCTTTGAAGGTGACGGTGAAAGCCCTGTATGACTACAGAGCCCAACGTGAGGATGAGCTATCATTCTGTAAGCATGCCATCATCACCAATGTCGACAAGCAAGATCATGGATGGTAAGTTTATTTTCTTGAGTTGCAAATCATATTTCAAGAAAAGGTTCAACATCCAACAACTAACCTATGGAAGATTATCTTTAAAGTGGGAATATTGTCACGATCAACAGGGCATGTAATCAGAGGTAATTTTCAATCACTGTGTTCATCTTAAACTATACCGATTCCATGCCCTGCTATGATCGTGATGATATTGTCCCTTTAATAAAACCCACGTTTTAGAGAACATGACTAAAAAGGATTTTCAGGTTATTAAGTCAAATTTTTCAAAAATGTTGCCAGACAAGTTTTTTGAAATTCGATGTAACAATTCCTGTTTTCTTTAAGATGAAATCACTGGGCATAAATGATGGAATAATTTCTTAGAATGATTGAAACTTGCACCATTTTTGTGTCATTAAAAAGGCCTTAAAATCAGTAAAACTTGTAGCTTTGCATGGTGAAGAGGATAAGTAAAGACTAATTGTGGTGACACCATGTGAAATTCTCAATTGAGTAGTAATTAGTTCTGAAAAGGACTGGAGGTTACAAATCGACGTTTCGATCAGTATGCTCTGATTGTCTTCAGGAGAAGACGATCAGAGCATACTGAAGACAATCAGAGCATACTGATCGAAACGTCGAGTTGTAACCTCCAGTTCTTTTCACAACTAATTACTACTCGATTGAGAATTTCACATGGTGTCACCGCAATTAGTCTTTACTTGCCTTAAAATCACAGATCACAGCATCTCTTTAAGAGTCCAAGATGTTCATAATGTCTTTTGTTCAACATTACAGGTGGAAGGGAGATTATGGCGGCAAGAAGAATATGTGGTTTCCATCAAACTACGTGGAAGAGACCGTACCTAACAACACGGGCAACCCAGAGTCATCGTTACTGGGGAATCTACAGAAAGGAGCTATTGATATCAGAGGGTGTGGCGTAGGTAAGGGCTAATCGTACCATCTTGTCGGGTGTGGCGTAGGTAAGGGCTAATCGTACCATATTGTCGGGTGTGGCGTAGGTAAGGGCTAATCGTACCATCTTGTCGGGTGTGGCGTAGGTAAGGGCTAATCGTACGGGCTAATCATACCATCTTCTTGGGTGTGGTGTAGGTAAGGGCTAATCGTACCATCTTGTAGCAGTGCCCTCAAAAAAATCTATCGCTACTCAGACCATCGCGATCACCTGTCTAATGAGGCCACCCTTATCTTTTGGCCACCCCTTTATCGTGGCCCCCTGTCCATCGTGGCCCCCTGTCCATCGTGGCCCCCCTGTCCATCGTGGCCCCCCTGTCCATCGTGGCCCCCCTGTCCATCGTGGCCCCCTGTCTATGACAACCTCTTTGATAAGATCATTCAGATGGCGACCTTATTATTATTTGTATTATTTTCTATTTATTCAGGTTAGCCCAAAAGGTGGGCTTCTATGAGACTCGGACAAAATTAAAAACCTATATACAAAATAAAAGAATTAAAATGACTACAAAATTTTACAATCATATATTTGCAGTTATCAAAAAACAATAAAGATAAGTAACATTGAAAATACTATTAAATGCTAAAATTGTGATAGAAGAATATAGTGATTGATGTATAAATCAACCAGTCATGGCCATAAATAATAAGATTGACCTGTCTAATTCCCCTGTAGAGACACTCCCTGGTACCCGCACAACACACCCCAATGTCTTCCGCATCACACGTTTGAACCAAAGACCTTCAATTGAGCTGGCAGCGTCGTCCAGCGAAGATCTAAGTGACTGGATTCAGATGATTGAATCCACTGCCATCAAAGCAGAGGAGAGGGTGAGGCTTTTTTTTTTTTAACCAGTTGACGTCGGGAATATTTATTTTTTTCCGGTCCCCCGTGCGGGTTTATTTTCAGTGAAAAATCTAGAAAAAATTTCTAGCCATTAATAATTTTTTTTGTCAATGAAACTAAGTTCGGACACCCAAATAAACACCTTTACTCATTGACATTTCAAGAATTAAATGGCTAGTTTTTTAATTACGGTTGTGTTTGTTCAGCACAATTAGACCGTTGGCAAGCTCCGATGCAACGGCCTATTAGCGACCAGCGCCTGGTCAAAAAGACGGCATACCCGGAGAGAGATCGAAGGCCTCGTAAACAATGGATATAAATCCGTCTTTACAAATTCTTGGCTGGTACGTCAAAGGAACAGGTCTTGGATAAAGGGATTATGCAAAAATCAACAAAAAGAGTGAACTCGTTCAGTGTTTGCAGTGCATTTTGTCCGGGGCCACTGAACCGTGACCCCATGGACTCCGAGAAACGATTGCGTGTATACAAGTCAGCCGCCACGACGGCACGCCACATGTGGCGTGTTGACAAGTCTCCCGGTAACACACACAAAAATCGGAATGCGTGTTTAGACGCTCTCAGATCCACTGTACAAAAAAATATTACGTGTATACACGGCCTCCGAAGCAAACTGGTTAAATACCATCTCCCATCAGCTTGACCAAGTCTCGAGTGCTTGACCATGTCCCAAGTGCTTGACCATGACCCAACGACTTGACCTTGTCTGATCTGCTTGACCATGACTCAACGACTTAACCTTGTCTCATCTGCTTGACCGTGTCCCGAGTGCTTGACCATGACCTAACGGCTTGACCTTGTCCTGAGTGCTTGAACATGTCCCGAGTGCTTGACCATGTCCACTCGGCTTGACCATGACCCAACAACTTGACCTTGTCCCGAGTACTTGACCCGAGTACTTGACCTTGTCCTGAGTGCTTGACCTTGTCCTGAGTGCTTGACCGTGTCTCAAGTGCTTGACCACAACCAACGACTTGACCACGTCTCGAGTGCTTGACCACAACCAACGACTTGACCACGTCTCGAGTGCTTGACCACGTCTCGAGTGCTTGACCACGTCTCGAGTGCTTGACCACATCCCGAGTGCTTGACCACGTCCCGAGTGTTTGACCATGTCCCGAGTGCTTGACCACGATCCCACTTCTTCCAAAGACAATATACAAAGTAATGATTTGAAATTATTTTCTCCTATTTGCAGAAACTAGAGGAGAGTAAGCATGAGCGCAAGATGCGTATTGCTAAGGAGTTCTCAGATCTCATCGTGTATTGCAGAGCGGTTCCTTTCCGAGAAGAAAGTAAGTTTTCCTTTTCTGGTTTCAACTGTCTGCTCATTTTCTTTAAAAGATCAGTACCAAAAAAAACTGAGCGATTTCCATATTTTTAACCCAAGATATTTCCATTTTTTTTAACCTGAGATATTCTCATAACTTTCTCAGCTCCCTGGGGAGTATACAGCCCCGAGCTACCGTAGCGCATCGGAAGCTTTTTCATCCACAATATCAACCTCTACCCTCACAGGTACCCATTTATACTCCTGGGTGAAGAGGAGCACTGTACAGTGAAATGCCTTGCACAAGGACACAAGTACCGTGGTCGTGGCCAAGATTCGAACCCACATTCTGACGACTCAGCCACTAAAACACAAGTCTGATGCGCTAGACCGCTCGGCGATGGCATCGAATAATAATAATAATAATAATTAATTCTTACATAGCGTATTCCACATAATGTCTCAATACACTTTACATATAACCCCCTGTCATTGGGCCAATATCATCCCTGTAATCTTTCTCTGCTCCCTGGGTAGTATACAGCCCTGAGCTACCGTAGCCCTTCAGAGGCTTTTTTCAACCACAATATGAACCTCGGCCCTCACTGGTACCCATTTTATACTCCTGGGTGTAGAGAAGCAATGTACAGTTTAAGTGTCTAGATCAAGTACACACTAGTACCATGGTTGCATGTTAACTCCCGTTGATTGCTTCTTTTCTTGGCAGACATTCCTGGCAATTATTTTGACATGTCCTCATTCCCAGAGACGAAGGTGGAACGCTATCTCACCTTGAGCAAATCCAAGATACTGCTGGAATACAATAGACACCAGGTACGCTGGGCAGTTAACTCCACCCCTCCCCCTCTCCCCCTTGGCATTTTCATATACATGTATATATGGTACGCTTGTGTGTTGTGCTTATTTGAGCTGAAGTTACTGAAAAAAAGGTTGTCATGGTAACATGGATGCGCTTTAAAAAAAATAAATGTTCTCTGACACGTTGAAGACATCTTAAACTGTTTAGGTTTACCGTAAGACACACATGGTAGATAACGCATCAGATACACGCACTCACATAAGTTATTTTATATCTGTATTTGAAATAGATGCATTTGTAATGAAATATCGCTTAATATGAGGGTACACAATCCTGTGATTTCTCAGGATTTTTTTTTACAAATCTCCCTTTGCCTCAAAATTTTCTTGAAAGAAGAGAAGTAGCCACCAAGGAAAGAAAGAAGTAGCCTGTATTGTGCCCAAACCTCTAGTTTGTTGTTTGTGGGGATGTGGAGAGTCTGTAAATCCTCCAAAACTAAACATCCAGGAGGTTCAGGGGGCTTTGTACTCCAGACCAAAGGGAGATCCAAGCCCGCTACCCATTTTTCAGGATTTTTAACATTTGTCAAATCACACCTCTGGGTACACTTATTTACCTGAATTAATTCAGGGAACTGGGGAGGAAATGGCAATTTTTTCATAATAAGGTCAATTGTCGTTAGAATGCTGCTTCTTAAAGTGGTTAACCTTTTCCGTCTCCCCCCCCCCCCCCAGGTCAGCAGAACATATCCCAAAGGTCAACGGTTTGATTCCTCTAACTATGATCCAGTACCCATCTGGACCTGTGGTTCGCAGATGGTATCACTCAACTATCAAACACCAGGTTTGTACTGGATACAACAACATTTTAAACTTTCCAAGGAAACTGGTGAAGATTTGCCCTTATAAGTCACGGTCTTGTGAGTTTTACTTTTACTTTTTTCTTTTTGAGACCTTGCGCGTCAGTTTGTGGAACAAAACGGCACAAATGGGCCAAATCCATTGTTGTTGGAGTATTATGCCGTGGACTAGGTTAGTACACGAGTGGCACGCTTCATGTAGGTAGCAGACTTCTGGCGCTGCGCCGTGGACTAGGTTAGTACACCAGTGGCACGCTTCATGTAGGTAGCAGACTTCTGGCGCTGCTCGTGGACTAGATTAGTACACGAGTGGCACGCTTCATGTAGGTAGCAGACGTCTGGTGCTGCGCCGTGGACTAGGTTAGTACACGAGTGGCACGCTTCATGTAGGTAGCAGACTTCTGGCGCTGCGCCGTGGACTAGGTTAGTACACGAGTGGCACGCTTCATGTAGGTAGCAGACTTCTGGCGCTGCGCCGTGGACTAGGTTAGTACACGAGTGGCACGCTTCATGTAGGTAGCAGACTTCTGGTGCTGCTCGTGGACTAGGTTAGTACACGAGTGACATACTTCATGTAGGTAGCAGACTTCTGGTACTAGGCCGTGGACTAGGTTAGTACACGAGTGGCACACTTCATGTAGGTAGCAGACTTCTGGTACTAGGCCGTGGACTAGGTTAGTACACGAGTGGCACACTTCATGTAGGTAGCAGACTTCTGGTACTAGGCCGTAGACTAGGTTAGTACACGAGTGGCACGTTTCCATGTAGGTAGCAGACTTCTGGTACTAGGCCGTGGACTAGGTTAGTACACGAGTGGCACACTTCATGTAGGTAGCAGACTTCTGGCGCTGCGCCGTGGACTAGGTTAGTACACCAGTGGCACGCTTCATGTAGGTAGCAGACTTCTGGCGCTGCGCCGTGGACTAGGTTAGTACACCAGTGGCACGCTTCATGTAGGTAGCAGACTTCTGGCGCTGCGCCGTGGACTAGGTTAGTACACCAGTGGCACGCTTCATGTAGGTAGCAGACTTCTGGTACTAGGCCGTGGACTAGGTTAGTACACAAGTGGCATGCTTTCATGTAGGTAGCAGACTTCTGGCGCTGCGCCGTGGACTAGGTTAGTACACAAGTGGCATGCTTTCATGTAGGTAGCAGACTTCTGGCGCTGCGCCGTGGACTAGGTTAGTACACCAGTGGCACGCTTCATGTAGGTAGCAGACTTCTGGCGCTGCGCCGTGGACTAGGTTAGTACACGAGTGGCACGCTTCATGTAGGTAGCAGACTTCTGGTACTAGGCCGTGGACTAGGTTAGTACACCAGTGGCACGCTTCATGTAGGTAGCAGACTTCTGGCGCTGCGCCGTGGACTAGGTTAGTACACGAGTGGCACGCTTCCATGTAGGTAGCAGACTTCAGGGGCTGCGCCGTGGACTAGGTTAGTACACGAGTGGCACGCTTCCATGTAGGTAGCAGACTTCTGGCGCTGCGCCGTGGACTAGGTTAGTACACGAGTGGCACACTTTCATGTAGGTAGCAGACTTCTGGCGCTGCGTCGTGGACTAGGTTAGTACACGAGTGGCACGCTTTCATGTAGGTAGCAGACTTCTGGCGCTGCGTCGTGGACTAGGTTAGTACACGAGTGGCACGCTTTCATGTAGGTAGCAGACTTCTGGCGCTGCGTCGTGGACTAGGTTAGTACACGAGTGGCACGCTTTCATGTAGGTAGCAGACTTCCGGTACTGTGCCGTGGACTAGGTTAGTACACCAGTGGCACGCTTCCATGTAGGTAGCAGACTTCTGGCACTGCGCCGTGGACTAGGTTAGTACACGAGTGGCATGCTTCATGTAGGTATTAGACTTCTGGTACTATGCCGTGGACTAGGTTAGTACATGAGTGGCACACTTTCATGTAGGTAACAGACTTCCGGTACTATGCCGTGGACTAGGTTAGTACACGAGTGGCACGCTTTCATGTAGGTAGCAGACTTCCGGTACTGTGCCGTGGACTAGGTTAGTACACCAGTGGCACGCTTCCATGTAGGTAGTAGACTTCTGCTGGAAGTTATTTCTCTTTTCTTAAAAAGACATAATTAGTTTTCATTATGAGTTTTACACCAAGTAACTTTCAAATTACAGTTTCATCATTTGGTTATTAGCATTCTTATACCTTTATAAGCAAAGTGCACTAGGACCTGCTGAGCTGAGGCTTTAAAAGATCAGTTTTTATCTATCATTAATAATATATAGGATTTGAAGCTTTGCTTGGTGGAAGTACAGTAGGAGTCAAGTTTGCAGTAAACAATCTCTTGGGAGATGTAATAATTGTTATTTCTGAGAAGAACCAATCGGAATAAATGCTCCTGAAAGTGATCAGAGTGTATGATCGAAACATCAAGTTTCTCAGCACCGGTTCTTCTAAGAACCAACATAAATTACATCTCCTAAGAGACTTATAGTGCAGTCAGGGCTAAACAGAATGCACTTCTTAAATGTTTTCCTGTCTGTTTGATTTTTAGATCGACACATGCAAGTCAATGAGAGTCTGTTTGCTCTCAATGGCCGCTGTGGCTACGTCTTGAAACCGACATGCATGACAGGGCCGAACTTTGACCCCTATGACCCACGCTCAGCGAGCGGAGTTGAACCTATTCATCTAACAATTCAGGTGAGTTGAACTTTGGCTTACGTTGTGAACTTTAAACCGAAGAATCTGAATCAAAGGTGAAAGTGAGCTCGGACATTCTAAGCAATGAAATGGGTAACCATATCCCTAACCACCCCAAATCCAGCAAAATCCTCCATGGGGCACTTTTGGGGGAATATTCAGCACTGTTGGAAGCTGGTACTTTCACCTCTTCAAATGGGGCAAAATTACTACTGTTTCAGAGAGAGGTAAACATCATGTCATTTGTTTCTCAGTCCATTTGAGTGACTATTAGACCTTTAAGCAGCCATTTTGTTTTTTCTTCCCTGTAAATCAATGTGACCAAACCGATGCTGGAAGGATAAATAGTCTGGCACCCTTTCTTGTAATGTGAATCAGCACTATAATCCTATTTGCACATGCAGGGAATGTGACAAAGACATACACTTTTGTCCAAAGGTCATTATGTGCATACACAATTGATGAAGATCACATAATATGGTTAGAAACCAACCTCTTTAACCCTAACCACCACAAATCCATCAAAATCCTCCAAGGGGCACTTTTTGGGAAAAATTCAGCACTGTTTGATACTGTTACTTTCACCTCTTCAAATGGGGCAAAATTACTACCTGGCAAGAAGTACAGGCCATAAGTGCTGAATATGAAAGATCAATGGAAGTGCATGGTGCATTTTGAAGATAAGGGCATGTTTCCAAAAGTGCACTGATGGATTTTGGAGGATTAAGGAAGGTTCCTAACCAGAATACCTCGGTGGGTAGGGATATTCAAGGCACCAGTTTATTTAAGACAAGAGCCTCATTCTGGTTCTCATAGATTTGTGTGTAGGGAAATGAAAATGGCCACTTTATAATGAAGTATTGTTTTAAAAACCAAGCCTTGTATTTGGGGCATTTAATGTAATGATTGTTCATTAAGGGAAGCCGTCATAAGTACTTTAGTCGGCGCGCTGCGGCGCGCCTTTGAGGGCCGCGACTCGGCGCGCCCCGGCTGGCTGAGCGCGGCACTATGCGGCGCTATGCGGCGCTATGCGGCGCATGGCCCAGAAGTGTATAACAATGGGAACAATAGTGTTGCTTAATTCCTGAGGTTGATCAAGAATTACAAAAGATCTCGGCGGGTTGCCAGCCCGCCGCCATTTCCTTCTTTCATTCTAAACAGTTTGCAGCTCACAAAGCAAAAATTCGTAGCGGCGTATCAATGTTCATTCCCTTTTAAAAGATACAAAATATATTTCTAGATGTAATGTATTTATTTAGTTTCTCTTACAGATGCAGGGATTGTCATGGCGACCGAGGAAAATATTTAATACAAAAATGTCAAGAAGAATTACAGCTATAAACCCAGAATTGACCTATTTATTTAAACTTGAACAAAAACGGCATTTTATTTTTTACCATTTACGATCCTATTTTTGTTACCTCCACAAAAGTAATATAATATATATTTTTTCTACACCGGAGACCCTCCTGATCCCTTGTTTTTATTTTATAAATTTGACGTAAGGCATGACTCCACTCCAGATCCAATATCCATTGTATTTTTCATTACAGGCCCGGAATTTCTTTAGAAACATGACACCCTTCTTAATTACGCCCCTTTCTCGAATACTTTTTTTGATCTTTAACGACGCAGACAAAGTGCAGACGGACTTTTGCTGCAATTAAACTGTCGATCATTCTTGATGAGTAGGCAAAATAGATACATCACACTCATTCGGTTTTTGGCATTAGCAAAGACAACTTATATTTATTATAAAATACAGTTGTAAATTCTCAGATATTTGTTAAAATTGATAAAGGACTATACATTGATGATGTCCATCATACAACAAACATGGAAAATCAATCACAAAATATGATGTTAAAAATTACTTTGTTGGTCCTCAAAAGGACTGGTTGTTTTGAAATCCAAAAATCCAAAAATAACAATTATAAAATTAAACAAATCATATAATAACATTAAATTTTCCATAAATGTTATCGTCTTCGGTGCACCTTCTTCCGATGGTCATCCTGGTCTTTCCGGCTGGTGAAGACGTACTTACATCCGGCTTCACACCTTCCCAGGGACTTCTCCTGGAACAGCGGCATGTGTTCACAGGGTCGGTCCCTCGGTTGGTGCAAAGCCTCGATGAAAGTCAGGAAATGACCAGGATGACTGGAAGAAGGCTTGGGTGTGGGGAAGTTTCGTACACACTGCAGCATCTCTTCAGAAACTGGTGGGTTAGATGAGCAGTGTTGACACGCTGGATCGGTGCATTTAGCAAAAATCACCATGCCAATCATCCATGTGTCGCATGACGAACGTGAATTCGTCATACACTGCTTCATCGTTCCGCAACCGAGTAGCTGAAGATGACACTGCAGTGTGCACTCGGTGAAAATCGGTAAATGGTCCTTCATCTGAGCCGCTGGGGATAGAAGTTATTGATATGGGGTTGTTTGCGTATGTTGTTGTTGACCAGTGATTATTAATGTCCACCATTGCATTGTTGAAGACAACTTTTTCTTTGTTTAGCCTATCGATATATCTTGTTCAGTCAATTTACTCTGGCGGCAAGGGGGCCGTTCACCAGGCAGAGCAGCAGGGATAGAGGCAGACGTCAGTGCCCGAGTACAGGGTGCCCACAACCGCTCCACTGGGTTTAACGCCGAGTGTCCAGGACAATAGCTAGTAGCTATAAGGGCGTCCAGCTTGCACTGCTTGAAGAGGCGACCATAGTACAATTCGTTCACTGCATGGTTTACGTTGAAGTCCGGGCCGCCATCAGCAATCAGTACAAGCAGTGAACACCCTTGTTGAACCTGCCCTCCCACGTTCAAAACGTTGATGATGTCATTCATATGGGAGGACACGTGGCAGGGGTTGTGGGGACTCCGGTTGACGATGGTTGCTTTGCCTCTAGTTGGAAGTCTGTAAATGAATAAACAAGAAGAATCATTAAATACAGTATACAGCGAAAAAACAAAATCAACCGATATTTTGTTGTTCGTTGTTGTGATAATTGTTTTCAGTAACATGAAATAAAGAGGCGAAGTGAAATGAAAGGGAAGATGAAGTGAAATTTGGAGATACGAACAGAAATTTAGACGGTACTATCGTCAAAGCGTTTTTACGAAGGGACACTTGGGAAAAGTTTATAGAGGAAACTGGTCAACTTGTACTTCAACCAACTCGTGCTCATGACTGCATGCGGTAATTTAGCATCAATGTATCACTTTTATGTTTCCGTTTCATATAATTCTTTATAGGTATTTTGCATGGTACGTTTAAAATATAGGTATTACGTAAAGCTCGGTAGCACTCATTTTGCTCTCGGTCAAGAGTGTACAAAACTATTGACCCTGTAACTTTGTGGGATTGTAGATTTCAATGAAGTAATTCAGAATTTTTTGGGAAAAAAATCTTTTTTTTGTGGTTTTTTAAAATCTAAAGTTACTTACACAAATTGCTCTCTTCCAAGATGATCCTTTGTGAGTTTTGATGGGGTAGCTGGGACCATCTCCAGGTAGCCACATAGAACGATGTTGTACACGGGTGGGGAAAGTCATGGTCACTGAGGTTGGGCTTGTCGGTAGTAGGGAAAAATCTGTTGATTTTTATGCGCCGGTCGACTGCTGACACCTGCTCACCCAGCTTAATCTTATTTTTGTTGTCTATAATAGATGAGGGTCGCAGTGTCAAACTTCACTGCCAACTCCAAGACGTACCTTACTTGTGCCAAGAAAAAATGGCTGTTGGTGTTCTTTTTTCTGACCGAGTTCTCCTTAGTGGGAATGCGGGCATCGATGAGCCCGTGATACCCTGCCGAAATACGGAAGGTCTTGTTGGGTGGCTGCATTCATCATGCAGTTGTCTGATCACATACAATCAAAACAAAACATTTTATTTGAACCTGGGGTCACTGGAAGTTTGTGGGGGGGGGGGACGGGGGACGTGGGACGTACCCCCAGGCCCACCGTGCCAATGCTGCTGAACATGTGTAACATTTTAAAAACAATTTGTGGATAATCCTTGATAATATGGTCGGTTAAAAGTACACCTCGTAACATACCTAAGTTCGCTCTGTCTCTCTTTAAATTGGGAATGGTGCTGAAAAGGTGCGCCTTGATCGGGGGAATAGTTGACCCGCAAGTTCCGGTATCTTGGGCGCGTCTTCGATGGGCCTTGAACCCGTTGTTTTCCACGAAGATTCGGGCAGCATCAACGACAGTTGGGAACATTTCCCTCACCGATGGGCGGCATGGACGTCTGGTGGTGGTCTGCAGATTGCATTTTGCAACAGACTTCCTTCTCTTTGGACTTTCAAGCAAACGGCTAATGTCTACTTTTGGTTGGTTCTTAAAAAGTTTGTCAATGTTATCAATTCTACTTAGAGCCATGTTGATGTAAACTCCTAAATCAGAATGGCAAGCTTTTTTTTTACTTCGGCGTTCACCCCAGTGATGTCTCATCCCTGTTGCAACAGAATGCATTCCATGTCGTCGGAACATCAAAAGATAGCGGCGCGCGGCTAACTTGTGTGTGAGTGGGTGCATGCCCGCTTGGGTGTAGCCCGCTCGGGTGTAGCCCGCTCGGGTGTAGCCCGCTCGTCAGACAAACGGCTAATTAGCCAGATCTATATTCCAATTTATTTATATAAAGTGTGCATCATTTCATGGGTCATCCTCACTTCATCACGAAACCTTGCAAAGAGAACACCATGTCACCCAAATCTGTGAGAATTGAATGGATGACATCAAAGTGGTCAGGAGTACAGGAAGATGTTCATATGGGTAGAATCAAGACAAAACTACCTCTTGACGTTGGGATGGAGATCAAGGTATCCTACAAGTCGGGTATATATAAGGCGAAAATAGTTAACATCAACTACGGTAATGATGGTAAGTTTAAGATTTATTTTTTCAATTTTTTTAAATGAGATCTTGATTTTTTATAAAATCTAAATCAGTTCTTCTCAGAGCCACACAACCCATAATCAATTTGGAAAACCCCTGTTTTAGACACGATTCCCCAATGAAAAACTTTATTAAGTTAGCACGAAGTGTAAAACGAAATTTGTGTGAACATTTGTGTGGAATTTGTGTGAACATTTAAAATCTTTATTAAGGAGCACTCGTTGAGATATTTCAAAGTGTAAAACGAAATTTGTGTAAAGCACGAATTGAACATTTAAAATTTGCATTTGCATTAACGTTTTGCTATGCAAAATTTTTGAGCGAAATCGTTCCCTGCTGCTGGGTAAAAGTTGTAATATTTTGAATATGTATTTTTTTTTTCAGGATGGAAGAGGTGTATTGATGCCGTAGATAGTGAGGGGGACAGCGATGAAGACGTCCCTTTGACTACACTCAGCAAGCGGATGGCTATGGAACGAATGTCTACCTCGTCTCCGTCACCACCCCGACAGTTGTCTCCGTCTCCACCCCGGCAGTCGTCACCGTCTCCACCCCGGCAGTCGTCTCCACCCCGGCAGTCGTCTCCACCCCGGCAGTCGTCTCCACCCCGGCAGTCGTCTCCACCCCAGCAGTCGGCCCCGTCTCCACCCCGGCAGTCGTCTCCGCAGTCGTCTCCACCCCCACCCCGGCAGTCGTCTCCACCCAGGCAGTCGTCACCACCCAGGCAGTCGGCCCCGTCTCCACCCCGGCAGTCGTCACCACACCGGCAGTCGGCCCCGTCTCCACCCCGGCAGTAGGCCCCGTCTCCACCCCGGCAGTCGGCTCCGTCACCACCCCGGCAGTCGGCCCCATCTCCGTCCCTTGAGTTGTCTCTCATTTCAACTTTGGCAGACTTGTCGGGGTTGGGTGCGGTAGCTCAAGATGTGCCTCCGAGTTCAACTCAAGATCTGTTTTTGCTGTTGCTGAAGGAAGTTCAACGCGTCCATGAAAGGTTGGACTTAATCTCAGAACATATAGGATTGTCGAGGAAATCTGCAAAACCAAGTTACATAGACTTGGACTCTGGCGACATAATGATCGGTAAACCTGAGACAGCGGTGCATATCATGAACAAATCTGATTACCTTGATGTCTTTGACAAAGTTGACAACCCAAAGGATTTTGTTCTAAAATTAGTTGCAAAATTGCTTGCCGAGGAGGAACTGGCACATTTTAATTATCATGGGGGGGAGGTGATTTGCAAACAAGGAAATATTACAAAGAAAGCACTCAAACGTCATCCAATTTTTATAGCCATAATAACACAAGCACAAATAGTATATCCAATGGAAACATCATCATCCACCTATCCAAAACAGCTACGGGACGCAATAAATGGAAAATGTAGAAAGTTGGCAAAAAAATTTGACATAAGTTAGACATATTTTTTTCTGTTTAATTAATTTTAACATTTACTATCATTACTTGCTGTTATTTATTTTTGTTTGGGTATAAAAAACCGTGGGGTAATCCTAAAGTGTATATTTTTAAAGGTTAGACCTCCATTGACAATTACATTTGCTATCTTCACCTAAATTACCTAAAAGTGTGTATTTTTTGTTTGGGGCTAAAAAAAAACGTGGGGTAATCCTCAAGTGTATATTTTTTGTTTGGGGATAAAAACCGTGGGGTAATCCTGAAGTGTATATTTTTAAAGGTTAGACCTCCATTGACAATTACATTTGCTATCTTCACCTAAATTACCTAAAAGTGTATATTTTTTGTTTGGGGCTAAAAGAAACGTGGGGTAATCCTGAATTATATATTTTTTGTTTGGGGATAAAAACCGTGGGGTAATCCTAAAAGTGTACATTTTTAAAGGTTAGACCTCCATTGACAATTACATTTGCTATCTTCACCTAAATTACGGACGCATTATTGGTCTAAATGTACTTTTAAAAGATACATAATGTAACATAACTTAACCCTCAATTTTATTTTGCTTGAATAAAGAATTTTCACAGAATGAATAAATGCTTAGGCCATTACAATTTTATTAGTTGGTTTACGGATTTTTTAGGTGCTGAAAAAGGTTGTCAGACAGGGGAAAAAAATGATGGTAAGTGTTGTATACATGTACATGTAAATCCATTGGACGACAATCATAAGGTGTTTTTTATACTGGGATTTGCCTTCGTCTCGCAATTCCATGTCAGTTATAATAAGCCTACTTTGCATCTTTTAAATTTCTGTTTAATACCCATTATAATTTATTTATTATTTTGTATTTTAATAATTGTTACTGCGAATTGGAAAGGGTTTTTTTGGATTTATTTTTACAACCACTAACCAGTTAAAAAATGATTCCATCGATTTTTGGGGGTACAGAAAGCGAAAACTATCTTTAAAATCCACTTTTATGATGGTTTTCGGACTTGATTTCCCTTCCAAAAAATCCTCCCCTTCAGAAAATAGAAGGATCCTATTATAGGCTCCTAGTTGCCACTGCGCGTGTACAATGACCAAGTTGGTCACTTATGGGGGAGTTGACAAGATCAGACTGACATGACTGAGGAAGTCATCGTATACCAAAAATGCCTGATTTTTAATGAAATAAATATCCTGGAATAATTTGAAGTATATGTCCATCATCCATATGTTCTTCACCTTAGGTAACGTAAGATTACATTATTGGTTATATTTAATGAGAAAAAGTGGCGGTCGGATACGACATTCTACCCTAGGATCCTTCTATTTTCTGAAGGGGAGGATTTTTTTAGAAGGGAAATAAATTCCGAAAACCATCATAAAACTTTTAAAAAAGTGGAGTTTAAAGATAGTTTAAGCTTTCTGTACCCCCAAAAAACGATTAATAATTTTTTACCTGGTTAGTGGTTGCAAAAAATTTCCAAAAATCCTCTTAAAAAGTGGCGGTCGGAGACGACATTCTTCAGTAGCACTAGTAGAAGTAGAAGTAGAAGTGGATTGCTTCTCTTCCTTCCTCCATGCTTGTCCGCAGGGTTTATCTTCATTTCGATAAATTTCCACCCGAACGAAGCTGTGGATTACAGCCATCGGTGTAGGCCTATATTAGGCTTAGCCTAACGTCAGTTATCACATTTCTAGCTGTTCCGGAGGCAGTCATGTCGACGGCACATGCAGTGATTGTAAGGGATTGTTCACCGATGCCCATTGCATTGGACAATGAACCCTCCTCCTATTGCTGCACTTTAGTGGGAAGCTGCTACAGAGGTCAAAACCAGTTTTGACTGTTGACCCAAATGTGCACACAGGGGGCATTTTTGACTGGTTTTGATTGTAATTTTGACCACCCTGAACAATACCAGACAATGCTTTTACTAGTCAAAAACGGTGGACTCATTTTGACCTGTAAATGTACTTACTACACGTAAGGTTTGACTTTTCAGTGCACGAGATATACCTTGGCAAGTATATCAACATTTTGACTGATTTTGACCCTTGTAGTAGGAGGAGGGTTAAATGGTTATAGGGAAGGAACAGCATTAGGAGAGTTGAGGACAGATATAACTCTGCCATTATGCTATCATATTTTACTAACAAGCCCATTTATCAAAATTATAAATTTAGGCTTACAAACCTTACCGGATTCTGGTGAAAGGGTTACATTTTTGGTTTTCCTTTTCCTTCAGATTTTGGCAGCGAGACACCTAGAGAAGACCGGCCGTAGTATCGCTAGTCCCTTCATTGAGGTGGAAATAATAGGAATTGATCGAGACAACGCACAAAAGTACAAGACGCAGACAATTGGTGAAGAGAACAATTTTGTTTGTTTTTTGTAAAAATGAAAATTAAGGCAAGGTGCAATTTTTGAAGAAGGATCTTAAATTTTTTTCAATTCCAGAATTTAAATATTTACAGTATTTCTGGGAATTTTTTTGTGATCACAGTGATGCTTTAAAACTGCCTAGGTACTTACATGAATTTTTTTGGGGGCCACAGAAGAAACATTCACTGAGGTGGGATTTGAACCTTGGACCTCCGGGTTGCTGTATTGCTGTTCTTCCAGTGACTGAAAGCTTCCGACTCATTTATGCAGCAGTAGTGTGCCATGGCCGAGCGGTTAAGTGCATCGGACTTGTGTTCTGATGGCCGAGTCGTCAGAATGTGGGTTCGAATCCTGGCCGCGACCCGTGGTGCTCATGTCCCTGAGCAAGACATTTAACTATAATTGCTTCTCTTCACCCAGGAGTATAAATGGGGACCTGTGAGGGCAGAGATGGTAATTTTGTTTTGATTAAGCTCGTTGTGCTACACATTTGGCAGCATGGGCTGCATACTCCCCAGGGAGTTGAGATGGTTCTAGGAATGATATAACTGGCCCGATGACAGGGGTAATAATAGGTTGGTGAAATTCTTGCGTCGGGAGATAATTCTTGCGAGGGGTAATAATGTTCATAATAATAATAATAATAATAATAATAATAATAATGTGTGGATTTATATAGCGCACGTATCCACCAACTAAGTGGTGCTCAAGGCGCATTATATTATTATCCCTGCTCATAAGGCTCAAAGGCTCATAAATCATTCCTGAAACCATCTCAGCTCCCTGGGGAGTATACAGCTCAATTGCTGCCATTTCTAGCGCATATAGAGCAAACCAACTCTGCCTTCACAGGTACCCATTTAACCCCTGGGTGGAGAGAAGCAATTATGATTAAGTGTCTTGCTCAAGGACACAAGTGTCACGGCCGTGATTCGAACCCACATTATGTTGCTAACACCAGAACTTGAATCCGGTAAGCTAGACCGCTCGGCCACGACACCTCATGAGCGTCAAACATGGCGGATACTGGCACAATATAAGTGTCCATTATTATTATTATTAACGATAAAATGACCTTATAATGTGGGGTATTATTTGCAGTCACTGAGTTAATCTAAAACTAGCACTCTGATTCCATGCCCTGTTGATTGTGACGATATTGTCCCTTTAAATCTCGTATATCATAGCCAACTGAACTTTTTGGAAAATGTCTGCAAATGCATCCATTCTGTATAAGAATCAAACGATATGTGTATAAAACCAAAAATGCATTCAGATTGTTTGTGTTCATCCATGAGGATAAATAAATGTATATGAATATGAATGGGTAGCAGCAGTCAGGGTACCAGATTATTATAGTGCAGCTTGTCATTGTGCATATACTCGGTGATGACACCAGGGTGTTTCTGGCCGATAGTACCAACCAAACTTGGTTTTTGTCTTAACCAGCTGACAATGGATTCAACCCCATCTTCAACGAGCGCTGTGAGTTTGACATCGTCAACAAGGAGCTAGCTTTCATCCGTTTTGTGGTGCAGGATGAAGACGTGTTCGGTGACCCCAACTTCCTGGGTCACAGGACGATGCCGTTGAGGGCAATCCGGACAGGTGAGTGACGTAGCATCAGGCAGGGAAGCCTTCCTGAAGAGTTAAAACTTTGACGTGATGGAGTTATATAATCTAGAAAGGTTTGCAGTAGCACAATGTAAAATCTATAATGAGTTGTAAACAGTTGATTTAGTTTTGCCCTACACCGACGTGTGTATAGCATTGCATACTCAGTGCTTTTTGAGTGTCTTTGAAACAACACCGCAGGCTACTCAAGCCCACAGGATTCAAGCCCACAACCTATTGCTTATACTAGTGCAGACGTTTGAATCTCTCGACCACCGAGCTTGCCCAATAACGATTGGCTGGCTAGAATCCTATATAGCAGCGGGTGCCGCAGTATTTATAGGTTGATGAAAGTCGGGTGCTAAACAAAATTAAATCAATTGTTTATCACCCAGCGCAAGAATATCATCAACCTATAAAGAGTTGTAAATAGTGTGTGGAAACATCAGACCTCATCGGAGTGGACTCGGTAATAAACATTTTCTCTCTCGTCTGTTTTCCCCATCAGGGTATCGCTCCGTGCCGTTACTCAACGGTCACTCAGAGCTCTTAGAGCTAGCGTCGCTTCTAATCCATGTAGAATCCAGGGTTATAGGGGTAAGTTTGTTGGCTAATAGGGTATATTCTCCAGGGGCAAATCCAGGGTCTCAAAAAATGGAACACTGACAAAAATAAAACTGGGAATATTTAGATGGGGGATACATACAACCCCCCCCCCCCCCAAAGATCAGTCATTGATATTCCTGGCAACCTGTTCGACTTGGATTCAAGAATTAATGTCATGATCAGCACGTTAAACATTTGCTGACACATGCCTTGGCAGCATACTGTTTATCACGCCTGTGATTTCTCAGGATTTTTTACCGATCTTCCTTTGCCTCAAAATGTTCTTGAAAGAAGAGAAGTAGCCACCAAGGAAAGAAAGAAGTAGCCTGTATTGTGTCCAAACCTCTATTTTCTTGTTTGTGGGGATGTGGACAGTCTGTAAATCCTCCAAAATTAAACATTCAGGAGGTTCAGGGGAGGCTGCCCTCTAGACCAAAGGGAGACCCAGGCCCACTACCTATTTTCAGGATTTTTTTTTTTACTTTTGTCAAATCACACCCCCGATTTATACGTATTTTCAAGCACATCTGTTCCATCCATCTGCAAAAAATGTGATTCCACTCGGCACTCGATGATCACTGCCCCTGCATCAGCTGATAATTGTAAAATTCAGAAACTGTTCCTGAAAATATGTCCAATTACATCATAAATGAGCATCAGTTTTTTTGACCCAGTTTTAGGAGAGAAAATTCTTAGAAAGTAATTTTTAAGTGTATGCATATTCACAGTGTTTATGCAATGGTAACATAATAACAAAATCTTGTATAGCGCCAAAATCCGTCAAAAATGTTAATCAGTCGTAAAACCACACTGCAACCTTTGGTTATAAAAGGCACATTTCTGAGAAAATGGGGACTTTAGTTACAGTGGAATTGTTCTTCCTGGCAGCATTTTAAAGAAAATGCTTTTCTGTCAACATCTAAGATGAGAGCACTTCTGACAGAATTGTTCCTTAATAATAATAATAATAATAATAATAATAATAATAATAATAATAATGTGTGGACTTATATAGCGCACGTATCCACCAACTGAGTGGTGCTCAAGGCGCATTATATTATTACCCCTGCTCATAAGGCTCATAAGGCTCATAAGGCTCATAAATCATTCCTGAAACCATCTCAGCTCCCTGGGGAGTATACAGCTCAATTGCTGCCATTACAGCGCATATAGGGCTAATCAACCAACTCTGCCCTCACAGGTACCCATTTAACCCCTGGGTGGAGAGAAGCAATTATGGTAAAGTGTCTTGCTCAAGGACACAAGCACCACGGTCACGGCTGGGATTCGAACCCACATTCTGACGACTCAGCCATCAGAACACAAATCCGATGCACTAAACCGCTCGACCATGGCACTCCACAATCATTGCCAAGTCATACTTTTGGATAATAGTTTTGCTCGTTTTGGATTTATTTATTTATTTCTTATTTAACCTGGGGAGACCTTTCAGAGAAACACTGTTTTTCAAAGGTGCCCAGGAAACCTGTAAACAATGGGTGCTTGCTTTGTGAACCAGAAACACAGGGGTTTAAACCCCTATAGACTCATCCACGATAAGTGTTCTGGGTTCTTTTACGTGCATTCCTTTAATAATCTAGTACACGGGACCTACGGCTTAACGTCCCATCCGAAGGATGAAGCAATTATGGTTAAGTGTCTTACTTAGGGACACATGAGTCGAGACCGGGATTCAAACCCACATTCTGACAACACCAGAACTTGAGTCCGATGCACTAGACCTCTCGGCCACGGCACTCCATTAGGCAATTATCCACCCACCCTTACTTGGTTTAGTCAGGAAAAGTGGGATCAATGTGTTTCCTGGAATTGACATTCGTCATCTCTCTGATAGCAGGAATGCGGGGACAAGGAGCTGTATGCCTCGATCCAATGTCTGAGGGACCGCACAGAGGAGCTGACACGACAGATCGGTACCATGGAACTGCATAACTCCATCCAGAGTCCGCAGGGAGGTTCGTACCACGCCAAGTCTGCTGAGCTGGACCAAGTCCAGAAGAAGCTGTTCAAACTCACGGAACAGAGGAGGTAAACAAAAGAACCTATAGGTTTAGCTTATCCTGAATAGATTGAACAGAATACTAACTATCACATACAAATGTAGAACATAGGAGAAGTCACTTTTGTAACATCAAAAGAGAGCACTGTTTTATTTCGACATAACACTGTAGCACGCATGCTGTAGAGATATACAGAACACTGAATAGTGAATAGTGCTTCATACACTCCACACAAAACAGTGTAATACATTTATGCAAAATGGAATAACCCTTGACCTGTCTGTAGTACAGACAGTAGGGGGCGCTATAACAGTTTCATAGTGGGGGGGGGGGGAGAAAATTTGCGACTCTGGATCAATGACCAACTATAAAGGTTATCTTTCTGGTAATGAACCTAATGATTCCTCAAAAGCGCCTGTGTCACTTTATCTCGTAAGCTTGAAGAAACCTGTGAAGAGAAATTGCTAAAGTACATGTTTAGTTTTATACGTGGGAGGAAAACCCCGGACAAATATTGTAGGGAAAACAGGCCATGTAATCATGTAAGGATAGAAAAGTGCAGTCCTAGGGGAAACCCATGTAATCAGGTAGGGATAGAAAAGTGCAGTCCTAGGGGAAACCCATGTAATCAGGTAGGGATAGAAAAGTGCAGTCCTAGGGAAAACTCGTGTAATCAGGTAGGGATAGAAAAGTGCAGTCCTAGGGGAAACCCATGTAATCAGGTAGGGATAGAAAAGTGCAGTCCTAGGGGAAACCCATGTAATCAGGTAGGGATAGAAAAGTGCAGTCCTAGGGGAAACCCATGTAATCAGATAGAAAAGTGCAGTCCTAGGGGAAACCCATGTAATCAGATAGGGATAGAAAAGTGCAGTCCTAGGGGAAACCCATGTAATCAGATAGGGATAGAAAAGTGCAGTCCTAGGGGAAACCCATGTAATCAGATAGAAAAGTGCAGTCCTAGGGAAAACTCGTGTAATCAGGTAGGGATAGAAAAGTGCAGTCCTTGGGAAAACCCATGTAATCAGGTAGGGATAGAAAAGTGCAGTCTGCATGTCGGCTCGGGCTCGGATTGAGTGGGATTTGAACCTGGGTCCACGGCGGTGACGGACGTAAGCGCTTAGCTAAGATGGAAAAGAGCACTGTGTGCTGGCAATCCATTGGTTACAGGTTCGAATCTGGTGTCAGTTTTTTGGTTTTTTTTCTCCCCGGTCATTTGAATATTATGTTTCTGCTCTTTGTCAAAGCTTTCTAGCGTAAGGAGTTGACTGGAAATAATCCCAACAGTTAATTTAGTCGGAATGATGATGTTCCATAGTGGTATTAATTATATTTATTGTTTCTTCTTCTGTTTAATTTAGTGCCAAACTAAAGAAGACGTACAGTAATATCACATAAAGCAACAAGGACCAGCCAGATCCGGATCAAACCGGTCACGACCAGTATAGCAGTATATAATGCTCATCCATTCAGTTCAATCTGGTTCCATCCAGTTTGATCTAGTTGACATACAGAGCTGCATTGCATATTCTCATCCAGTGTTTACACCTCGAGAACAAGCCAGTACCGGATCAAACCAGTCACGACCAGCAGCAGTTTAAACAAGTTGAATCATGTATCCATTCAATCCGGTCGCTTCCAGTTCAATCTGGTCACGGATAATTAAGGTCATATTGAATAATGTATAGAGATACAGCTAACTTTGGAAAGGATCCCATCTTTCACACCTGCTGCCTTTCATGGTGTGTGAATTTGGTTATTCATTTATTGTTTTATTTAATGACCTCGGATCCATGTTGACCGAGGGAAGCAATTAAAAATGCTATCGAGTGTGTTTGTAAATAAAGAATACCATCAAGAAACCACCCTTAACAAAGTTTTGTTTGTGGGTAGAACATGTTACGTGTTTAAGTAAAATATGGTTTGTTTGTCTCGTCTTTGTGATGAAGGGTTGACAATATTGAGTAGTATTATACTGAGTAATCCCCACTTTGACTGTATAGCGATTGTTGACATGTGTGTGGTGCTTTCACAGTTAATACATCAAGATAAGGAATAGAATTAGTATAAGATTTAAAATATCCTGCCGTTCCCCCCTGCACGCAACATCGCACTTATCCACCAGCATCCAGTATTAGCGCAAATCCTCCAGCAGTCTGCTTAAGCACCATCGTCTCCCGGAGTCCAGCATTTTCCTGCTAGAGCATACTGATCATAACGTTGAGTTGTAACCACCTGTTCTTTTCAGAACGAATTACTACTCAAAAGAGAAATTTTTTTTCACATGGTGTCACCGCAAACGGTCTTTACTTAATATCCAAGTGGGTGTATGTTTAAGGGAATGTAAGCCTTTGGTAATTTACCTGATAACAGTTTTGCTGAGTTGAGACCGGTTCATATTTCACACGAATAAAAAAGGCAAACCGAATTTCATAGGGCTGTGACATCGTGACATCAACAATGGTAAAAATAAGCTGGAAATAAGGTTGGAAGTTTAACAACGTACAACATATTGATTCAAAGAGGGTAAGCATACTCATAGAAGCGAGTTTTGCCAACATTACAAGTGCTGTACCTTTGTCACATATGCTGTTCTTTCATCTGTACAGATAACTTGAGACAAGTTTATATATTTTTATTATATCTTTAACCCGAACTCCCTAGACAGTTGGAGGATTTTGAAGGATTTTTATTGTTCAGTAACAATGCTTAGGGAGTTGGGGTTAATATAATTATCGGATTTTATTGATAATTCTAACAAAATTCTTCGTTCAGAAAACAAGTCAAAGGTGCCATTGAGTCAATTTACTTGACGGAAATATGTGAATAAAAGGTGCTTCATCATTGGCGTTGTTTCCAGTGTGTCAACACATTAGGGTGCTAGAGTTTCCATGATTGCCATGGAACGGGGAACTATTAAATCAGTGCAGCAGAAAATACTAAATAAATAGATGTACTTTAATAGAAGGTTTTGATGGTTACCGACCAATTTTTTTCTTTATTTTTTTTTTCTTTTCCTCTCCATACAAAATGTACACACTTTATGGTTCTCTGTTTTATATTGCTATGCAAGAACATTTGCTTAGCCAAGTCTTTTTGGTAGGTAGCTTCTTGAAAATGGCCACCGGCAATGAGCTCGGACAGGGCAGTGTGATAAGAGTTATTGGAGAGCAATTCAACTTACTCAACCACCACATGGCATGCGGTAAAATGATTACCTGAGCCCTTGAAAAATCATGAGAAAATGTCATAATTCTAAATGTAATATAATCCATTATATGAATCTAATCCAACTAAGGAGTCTCTGCTGGTAGCTCCATGTAAAATCTCTGGGGGGAAAAAAAACCTGTGGTTGACATCTGTCTTACTGTGATATCTTTAATACTTTTTCACTTCTGTAGCCTGGTACTTACCTGTTTGACATTCACTTCACATGTCGTATTTGATATTCAGTTCATGCCTCAGTGTTATGCCTTAACCAGGCTAAGGACTCTCGTATTATGCATTTGTACATAGTGCTTAATAGTAAAACCATATTTAAAGACATTTTGAAACCTCAGAATATCAAGTATTGATATATTTAATAGTATAGGGAGAAAACCAATTATGGACATGTGTATTGTGTAAAATACAATTCACAATTTTTTTTTTTTTTTTTGTTGTTGTTGAGATTTTGTAACAATATCTCAGAGTTTGGTAGATTTTTCTTTTTCTTTTGGAGAGTAAGACAAAAAGATCTAAGGGGAAATATAGTAATGACAAGCCGGAAGGATTATCAAGGAGGTTCATGTCCAAAATGGATTGACCCATACCCATATGTAGATAGATGTAGTTATACCCGTCTTTGATCTGTACTTATTTGGGGCAAGGGTATTTTAGTGGTTGGCCTTATATTCCTTCACTGTCACTTATGTGGCCTTTCTAAAAAATTTGATAATCTCCTTGCCTAGAGTATGGACCTATTCATGTTTCTTCCGTGTCTGGCTAAGACGATCATGTTTTCGTGCGTCTTAAGAAATATCTTAAGATCTGTAAATTCTGGATCCACCAGAGTTTTTTTGTATAATTTTTTACCAAGCGCACAAGGGAGTTTATTTGTCACATAGTTTGTTTCTTTGCAGATAATATCTTACATTTTATCCTTGGACCCAGTCCGCAGAACTCCAGGTACAATACACTCTGCTGATCTCGAGACAAAGAAAAAAAAAACATAAATTCTAGCTTACTTTTTTATTTATGTTTAATTATATTTTAGTTGTTTATTTCTTTTAAAAAACGTGACGTAAATTTAGTGCATTTGATTTTGTGAGTCATCCACCTGTCGGGTTAAACAGTGTATCCTTACAGTAGTTTAACCTGACCTTGTAGGAATTATGTATGTAGTGAAGTCTTAGAGCGAGTTAGTACTCGAATCATTGTTTAGTGATATACTATAATTTATTGTAGCATGCTTGTGTAAATATGATTACTATCTACAGATGTCGGGTTGTATTTAACTCTGGTCAGCTTCATATTTAATGCTAAATATTTGTGAGTCAAAACCAGGGGTTTTTAACCCTAACCCCCTAGGCATTCATTTGGGGTCCAGTACACTGTACTACAAAATACTACTCAATTCTCATAGACCAGTGTAGTAAAGGTACTCCATACTGCAGTTTACTCAAGTAGTATTTTGTAGTATTCAGTGAGGTTAGGGTTAATGTATGTCTTTCAATCACTGGCCCCCTGGGAAAGCTATGAAAGTCCCCGCTGTTTTGATTCAATCTTGGAAGGGAAGGTACAACTTCGGTAATGACTTGATGATAAACCTTACCAAATAAATATACTGAACAGCAAAAAAAACGCAAGTCCGAGGTCTTGTCAAGTTTTCAAACAGAAGACAAACCATTTTGATTCTAATCACTCATTTAATGAAAAATGCTTTCAATTTGTGAGCTGAAAGTGACTGTTGAATGTGAAAATCTTGCAATGCAATTTCAACAGTCACTTTCAGCTCACAAATTGAAAGCATTTTTCATGTTGTACCTTCCCTTCAATGTATATCTTGATTCAAAGAGAGTAAGCATACTCATACTGTCATAGAAGCAGTTTTGCCAACATTACCAATGCTGTACCTTCCCTTGAATGTATATCTTGATTCAAAGAGAGTAAGCAGACTCATAGAAGCAGTTTTGCCAACATTACCAATGTTGTACCTTCCCTTCAATGTATATCTTGATTCAAAGAGAGTAAGCATACTCATAGAAGCAGTTTTGTTGACATTACCAATGCTGTACCTTCCCTTCAATGTATATCTTGATTCAAAGAGAGTGAGCATACTCAAAGAAACAGTTTTGTCAACATTACCACTGCTGCACCTTCCCTTTTAGACAAATAATTGCAGGAAAACTATGGAAAAGATTTGTCATTAACCCACCTACTACTACAAGGGTCAAAATCAGTCAAAATGTTGATAGACTTCCCAAGGTATATCTAGTGCACTTAAAAGTCAAACACTGTCAAACCTTACGTGTAGTAAGTACATTTACAGGTCAAAATGAATTGACCGTTTTTTACTGGTAAAAGCGTTGTCTGGTATTGTTGAGGGTGGTCAAAATGACAGTAAAAACCAGTCAAAAATGCCCCTGTGTGCACATTTGGGTCAACAGTCAAAACAGACAGTTGACTGATTTTGACCTCTGTAGCAACTTCCTACTAAAGTGCAGCTAGAGTAGGAGGGTTAATGTAGTTTATTTTCATATGATTTAAGCAATATATAGCAGAAGCAGGAGATGAACAGGTATTTAAGAATTCTCTTAAAATGTCAAATAACAGAACTATATTCATAATTGCATAATTCATGAATGATGGGCTAGACATTGAGAAAGCCAAGGTAAAGGAGTGGCCTCTCTCGGCATTTTTGCTTAGGAACCATCCCAAGTCGTTCAAAATCCATCAACATGCAGTAAAAAGGTACCCCAATTGGTTGGACTTGGATGGAATTGGTACAGTAGCAAATGCAAAGCATCCATGGCTTGGCTATACACAGTCCTGAATCCAACAAAAGCAGCTGGTGGAGTTTGATGGATTTGGTACAGTGGCAAATGCAAAGCATCCATGGCTTGGCTGTACACAGTTCTGAATCCAACAAAAGCAGCCAGTGGAGTTTGATGGATTTGGTACACATGGCTACATGCTCTATTCGCTGGGCTGTACTGGGGAATACTGAATCCACCAAAATCAAGCATGAACCAGGTGGTGGATTTTGATGGACTTGGGGTATTTAGGGTTAAAGGCATGAGGTATAAAATGGGTAATTGAAAAAATTACACAATTGTCTAAATATAACGATGAAACTTGTTTAGTGTAAAGCTGTTGGTGATGGTATCAATCTTCCCTAGAAGTAATTTTTTCTGAGGTGCTATCACTTATTACAAAAGTGAACTTTTTTCAAGTTTGACTTCAAGGAAAGAGTACTCTTTCTTTAATTCCGCATTGGACAGAATACAACAAATCTGAATGCATTTTCACTTTTTTTTTTCTCTTCCAAAGACACAATGAAATAAGTCGAAACTTTCACTGGCTGGTTGTACATCTTGATTCAGTGAGCATCCTGTTTTACCAACAGTACAGACTTATCTTCCCACATTCTTAAAATTTGTGGTACACTGGCATTTCATCAAAAAGATGGTCAAAGAAGCACTGGACTATGTAGACACCCAATGACATGGTCAGAAGATTACTTTAGAATTTGATATGACCCATGTCATCATTGGTGGATCCAGGGGGGGGGGGGCTAAGGGGGGCTGTAGCCCCCCCTAAAATCTTTATAAAAAAAAAAATTAATAAATAAATATAAAAAAAAGGGGGTGGGGAGGGAACGCACTCCCATTCCCACAGTGTGCTTTGTTTTTCCCTGCCTTTGATTATTTCATTGTAATTTTTGTAGTACTGAAAAAAAATTGTTTTTGATTCTCAGCCCCCCCCCCTAAAAAATGTTCTGGATCTGCCCATGGTCATCACTTGTTAACTATACGAGCGCCCTCTGTTAGACTTTGGATTTTTTCACATAACCAAACAGTAGACAAAAGACACTACAGTTCACATGTCATTGAAAATGGAGTAACACTTGTAAAACTCATAAAACATTCAAATTTTTTACTCATTTTTTGCGTAGGAAGTGACATCATTTACCCTTCTATTTTATCTCCTATAACCTCTTTAGGAATTCTATTTACTAAATTTATATATGAATTCTGTATTGATTGTATATGAATTATATTTCAGCTCTATGGGAATTCTTTAGAAAATGTATACATAGACTTTTATCGGAAATAAATGCAGTCAGAGGTATAATGATCTGTAGTTCAATGACTGTCGGTGATCACAAGAGGGCGCTGACACATTTATCCTGTTTGGTGGATTCCATTGAGGAGTACGCAAAATGCCAGTTCACTTTTGTAAAAAAAATTCTGTGCTTTAATTTGTTCACTGTGGCTATTGTTACGGCTAACACTTTATTATAGGGAACTCACTTTGGATGGCGTAACATTAACCTATAGAAAAGCGTTAGACGACTGCCGTTACAGTAACCGCTGTGTATTTTTTTTACACCACTAAATAAAACTAATCTAAATGTTTTAATTCTCAATATTACACAGATTCTGACATATTCAGACATTTATATATTTCTACCAAAATATATACAAAAAACAAATATTTTCAGCTATATTTTTGTAGTAACAGTGTGTTGAGTTGTGTACATGTCTAGATAAAACACAAAATCTTAATCTTAGAGTGAGATATTAGGTATTGAAGAGGGTCAAAAAGGTTGTAATATCAAAAGTTGAAACCCACCATAGAAATGTGTATAAGCAACATCCAGTAGGCAACGCATGGTAATGTTATATTGTGTCATAGATTAGTGTTAATGTGATTAAAATCATGTACTTTGAGAAATCGTACGAGTAACCTAGTTCATGTCAATCGGTAAGCTTCTTCAACAGAAGAGGCAGTCAAAATTCAGAATTTAAAACCTTGCAAGGGGAGGAGAGGACAGTTTGGGGTGGGGGTCATTGGAACTTACTCTACCACCCCCCCCCCCCCCCCCACACACACACACACAGTCTTGTGTATGGTGTAAACCGAGGACACCGTTTGACACCCTATTGTTCCCCTCTTTTGTTCCCTTTGTTGTTGGACTTTAACTTTTTGAGGCTTCTCCCATTAGATTTGTACACGTTTACATACCGAGGACACTTGCGCAAACCGAGGACATATTGTTCCCTTTTGTTATATGTCCTCGGTTTACACCATAAACACGTACACACACACACACATTCTCATTTTTGCATCCTTGTGGAGACCTCTATTGTTCTTTCCTTTGTCTCTGTACTTAAACTTTTCTCATAGGGTTTGTACACAAAATTCCTTGTGGAGACATGGCTTTAGAAATTCCTTGTGGAGACCAATTGTTCTTGCCTTTCCCTTTTGTTATAGGACTCCACAAGGTAGCGGTTACGGGGGCACACACACACACACACACATGTATTGACATCACATCACAAAGTCATGTTTGAGGGAAACCAATGGAGGTGCACTCATGTGTAGGCGCAGGCCTCGGCAATTATTTGTGAACTAATGAGTTACTAGACCAAATCCCCCTGTCTTTATCCTATATCAAGGATATAGACAGGCTCCAGGCGTACCACTCAAGGGGTTTCATTGGATACATTGTACTGAAGGTCTGACGTGATGCTTTGAGGCTTGTGCGCTAGCTACCAACCAAGGTCAAAGTTGAGCATTGGGGAAAACATGGCAGACACACGGCTATGATCTGGTGTAATTCACGCGCCTCTAGCTCAAAAGCGTGACATCAGATCTTCAGGCTAATGAGTTACCTCCATTTTCCTCTGAACGAGGCGCCCCTCATTTTTAAAGGGCATGTGACATCATAATTATGTGCGAGGTCTCTTGTCACAGGAAAAGTCAGGAAAACAATATTTTGACCACTCTTTCCCACCCCCACTGATTAATTAATTAATTAAAAACCCAAGTCGGCATTTTGGGGGGTTAAACCTGTGGACTCGTCTGTATGATTACACTGGCAGGGAATGATTTCATTCAAACATTTTGTATAGCAAAATTTGTAAGAAGAAATATTTGTTAATTTTTTGAATTTTGAATTTTGAATAGCAAATCTAGAATTATTTTGAATAGCAAATCTAGAATTTTGAACAGCAAATTGTGTGGAAGGGTTGGGGGAAATCAACACCAGTTAAGTGACGGGTCATATATCACCGCTGATAACTCGAGAGTTTTGCATTAGATTTTTAAACAGCTCCCATAAAGTTCATCAGTCAAAAGTTGCCTTGCTGGATTTTTTTTTAATGTTAACAGAAAAATATCTTGCTGAATTATGTAAAATAATGCTGATGATGATTATCAAAGTATGTGTGAATGGTGATATTTTATATCAAAGTATATAAAAATTGATTATACAGGATACACTATGATAAATCATGTGTATAGTTTACTGAGGCTATCTTGTAAGGACAATATCGTCACGATTAACAGGGCATGGAATCGGAGTGCTAGTTTTAGATTAACTCGGTGAAAATAATAACCCACATGATAAAGGTCATATAACCATTGCTGCTGAAGTCACTGTGTTCATCTTAAACTAGGACACCAATTCCATGCCCTGTTGAAAGTCTGCTCTGATCGTGACGAATACTGTCCCTCTAACCATCTTAATGGCCATTTTTGTGTAATCGGTTTTATACAAAGTGACTTATACGGCATGGTTTTGGCCGTCTTGCAGTAAATGATATTGGCAAAAAAAAGGTTTTGGACGGAAAAAAATATATATGAAAATCAGCAACCAGTACATGTAGCTACCCGTTTTTTTTTCGTTTTTTTTCTCATAGCCGAGAAGGCATACGCCAGCATTAATGGATTATGGTTTTTTTGCGGATCTGACATGGCTCACGGGGTCGATGTCAACTATTCTATCCTGATTGGGAGATACGTTTACCCTGATTGAAACCCTATTCTCCCAATGAGGATAATAATAGGCCCCGATCGGGGAAACCCTTGAGTGTCAATACCTTCTGCATTAATAAGGCTCACTGGGTCGATGTCAACTATACTATCCTGATTGGGAGATACATTTACCCTGATTGAAACCCTATTTTCCCAATGAGGATAACAATAGGCCCCGATCGGGGGAAACCCTTGGGTGTCAATACCTTCTGTATTAATAAGGCTCATTGGGTCGATGTCAACTATACTATCCTGATTGGGAGATACTTTTATCCTGATTGAAACCCTATTCTCCCAATGAGGATAATAGGCCCCGATCGGGGGAAACCCTTGGGTGTCAATACCTTCTGCATTAAGAAGGCTCACAGGGTTGTCAACTATACTACATGTATACTGATTGGGAGATACGTTTACCCAGATTGAAACCCTATTCTCCCAATGAGGATAACAATAAGCCCCGATCGGGGAAACCCTTGGGTGTCAATACCTTCTCATTGGGTCGATGTCAACTATACTATCCTGATTGGGAGATACTCCTACCCTGATTGAAACCCTATTCTCCCAATGAGGATAACAGTAGGCCCCGATCGAGGAAACCCTTGGTTTGACAATAACACGCAGAATTTTTGGTTACAGGACAATACTATCACTGATGACTTTGGTTGCCAAAGTCATCAGAATTCACCCAAGATTTACCTGATTTTAGGACAGTGCACCCCTGTCTGCCGTTCATCAAATCAGATGAAGGCATGTCGCTACCACTGTTCTTTGTACAATAATTTTTTTTTGGGGGGGGGGGTGTTTAAAGGGACAATATCATCATGATCGGAGTAGAATTTCAACATGGCATGGAATCGGTGTCCTAGTCCAAGTGTTTAGATAATAATTTTGATTATTCGATGATTACCAATGTTTAGCTTCCCTTGAAAGCTAATTTTGATATTAAGTGTGGGATTGCAAGTGGACAGAGGCCATAGACTTATGACATGTTTAATATTTATGCATTACTGTAACTGTTATGCATGACAGCAACTAAATATGATTTTGTGATATATATGTACATATTTGTACTGTAAAGCTATTTTGTGATGGAGGTGATTTTGCTGGAAATTTTGAAGAAAACATTTCAGAGTTGTATATATAAATCTTTCAATAGTTATATCCTCTGCAAAATGTCTGCATCAAGTACCCCAAAATAATGTTTTTAAAAAATTCCTTTTTTGCTGTGAAATGTTTGTAAACAATTTTGTACGTTCCCATTTATTTTCCAATTAGGAGTAATAAGTACACCTTTTCAGTCAAGTTGGTCCAACACTTTTAAAATGACCTATGTCACTGTATTTTGGTGTACAATTATTTTCAGTTGTCCATCGTTGGTAAATGTGAGTCAGTTATTATCCACAGATTGGAAATCAAGAGAACAAAAAGTCAGAAAAAAATATCCAGTTTTACATCAAACTTTCTATCTCGGGTGCTAGTTTTAGAAAAGTTAGTGACAAAATTTCCAAAGTGAATGTCCGTCATTTGATGACACAAATTCCAATGAATACAAACAATCTGAGTGCATTTTTCACTATTTTCTCGTTAACACCACAATGAAATAAGCTGAAACTTGGACAGGTTTTTTTTTTTTTATACACATCTCTTGATTTTTGTAAAGTATGGATGCATTTTACACACATTTTACCAAGAGTATAATAACTTTAACTTTTGTTTTTAAGTTTATGATTCCTATACAGTTTTTGAGACTGAACGTTCTAACTTGCTCGTTATGTACCTTAGTATATCTTAAAGAAGAATGACATTAAATAAACTTTAAAAAACCACTTCTGTTCAACCTGTGACCTTATTGAGTACCTTGGAAATGTGTTGTGTATTTTTGTATACAGGAATTTCTAAGGCAATAGTACATGGACCATAAGGTTGGGCGATAACACGATAATATTGAATATCACGATACCTTTTTTTATTTGATTACGATAATTAAAACAAATATATCGCCATTGTGAGTCAAGTCAGAAATTCCATGGAAACAAAATTAGGAGTCTTTTCAGCTTCTGGAAATGAGAAACAAAAGTGAACTTCAGAAGTACATACATGCTCTGCAAACGAATTTGCGATTTATTGTGATGCTTGTAGAGGTGTACATACCTGTGGTTATTGGCTCTAAAGCAATCATGCGTGAATGAAAAAAATAATCGCGATATTATCGAAAATCATGATATATGTTTGCCGATATATCGTCAATGAAAAAAATCGATATCGCCAAAGCTTAATGGACCACTCAACAAATAAATAAATAAAACTAAATAAATGATCACGGTTTTTACATCGAATTTACTGTAAAGTTGATAATCCCTGAATTATTTAACTTTAGGAGATGAACATTTCAGGTTAGATAGAATACATTTCTGAATGACAATTTTCTCATTAATGATACTCGACACAATGAAATAAGCTGAGACTTTCACAAGTTGTATATTTTATTCAAAGAGAGTAAGCATATTCATAAAAGTAGTTTTACCAACATTACCAATGTTGTACCTTCCCTTTGATGTATATCTTGATTCAAAGAGAGTAAGCATACTCACAGAAGCAGTTTGGCCAACATTACCAATGTTGTACCTTCCCTTCGATGTATATCTTGATTCAAAGAGAGTAAGCATACTCATAGAAGCAGTTTGGCCAACATTACCAATGTTGTACCTTCCCTTTGATGTCTATCTTGATTCAAAGACAGTAGGCATACTCATAGAAGCAGTTTGGCCAACATTACCAATGTTGTACCTTCCATTGAATGTATATCTTGATTCAAAGAGAGTAAGCATACTCATATAAGCAGTTTTGCCAACATTACCAATGTTGTACCTTCCCTTCAATGTATATCTTGATTCAAAGAGAGTAAGCATATTCATAGAAGCAGTTTGGCCAACATTACCAATGCTGTACCCTCCCTTCAATGTATATCTTGATTCAAAGAGAGTAAGCATACTCGTAGAAACAGTTTTGCCAACATTACCAATGCTGTACCTTCCCTTCAATGTATATCTTGATTCAAAGAGAGTAAGCATATTCATAGAAGCAGTTTAGCCAACATTACCAATGCTGTACCTTCCCTTCAATGTATATCTTAATTCAAAGAGAGTAAGCATACTCGTAGAAACAGTTTTGCCAACATTACCAATGTTGTACCTTCCCTTCAATGTATATCTTGATTCAAAGAGAGTAAGCATACTCGTAGAACCAGTTTTGTCAACATTACCAATGTTGTACCTTCCCTTCAATGTATATCTTGATTCAAAGAGAGTAAGCATACTCATAGAAACAGTTTTGCCAACATTACCAGTGTTGTTTCTTCTCTAACAATATTGAATAGGGCCTTTAAATTGAAATAAGTATTTTAACGCCCTAATGGTTTTGGCTAGGAACCTTCCTGAATCCACCAAAATCCAACACCATGCATGGGCTGTACAGTCCATCAAAATGCAACACAACCAGCTGTTAAAGTGTGCTGGGTTTGGGGTGGTCAGGGTTTTAATGGACTCTGTCATATCCCATCAGATGATTGTAATCACTCGGGAGTTTAAAGTTGTACGGATTTACATAGTAAGGCTGACCCCTTGCTTTCAATGTGGTCAGACTGAAGAGGCTAAGAATTGACCCCGACTTAATAACAGGGACAACATCTTCGCGTTCGAACTCAAATCGTTTCAGTGTCAGGAAGACGGACTGTGTCATGGCAATGTATGACTTGCGCTGTTCACTGTAATACATCTTCAGTACCAGTCGCTTATTGAACATCGTCAGGAGGACTGGCATGGCAACAACCGCTATAAAAATTGTAACGAATGTGAAGAACATCTCGGCATTGAAGCTCTCGTGCTCCAGTACGGTGAAGATAGTATCTGGTGCCATGTAGAGTGCAGACAGAGATGTCGCATAGAAGAACACAGTGCAAAACCTCATCATACCGAGAGCTCGTATCTCATACATTAGGTGGTCACCTGTGCTGCTGGTCTGACATGGCTGGGCGGACTGACGTAATGCTTGTCGCATCCGTGTAACATCTTCATCTGGTTTTGTGAATTGACTCATTGGTCTGGAAAACTGTAAGAGTACCTTTAACAGAGACAATAAATCATTGCTTATCACGTCTGTGGTAGTAAGCTAGACAAACATGTAGAAAGAAATATAATGGAAATAATGCATGTGAAAATATATCACTGCTACTCGTGTGCAAAGTCTATGCAGGGGGGGGGGGCAGATGATAAAATGGCCGACTTGCAAAAATTAATCTCGAAAATGACAAGAGCTGATCACAATTTTACATCAAACTTCCTTTGTGTAAAGTTGGTATTTTGTATAAATTCTAATATGGAATTAACTCTTTCCTCAATTCAAACTGAAAATTATTTCACTTTTCTAAAATAAACGTGATGGCAACTCGGACAAAAATACTTCTAAGGAAGATTGATATCATCAGCTTTACACCAAGTTAAGTTTCACATTACAATTCCACTATTTTTTCATTTTTTAATTACCAATACAGAAAGAATGTAGAATACAACCGCCACTTTTCTGTCCAAATATGACCAAATACCACAGATTTCCCTTTAAAAGATGACAGAGGACATGCTTAAGGAGAGGAAAATGTAGTCAAGTGAAGATTGGAAATGATATTTTGGGAGATTTTGAGCAATGAATGTATGCACATCCAGTGAGACATTAGCCATTTTGTCATCTGCTAAAACCACATGCTGGTGGCGGTTAGGTTCAACATTCTTTCCACTAATACTAAATTTAACCTTTAACCCTCCTACTGATAGACCATTTGAAACCATTCAAAATTTCCACTTTCAAAAATGCCCATTGGTTTTGTACACACATGGTGATACCATTTGAACAGTGTTGAGCAAGCTTTACTACCATTCAAATGCATAGAGGGTCCACTGATTCACCACTTAGAAGTATCCAAACAAGGTTTTATATTAGCTGTACTACCATTCAAAACCATTTGGTGAATCAATACTGTACAGTTATTTCACCATTCAAAATCACAAAAGCGAATGGTTTCAAATGGTGCATCAACTTGTATGAAAAAGGTACCAGAAGTAGGAGGGTTAATGTTACTCTTCATTTCAATTTGTCTACACTTCCCTGTTCTTCCATTCTTCCATATCAGTTATTGATCTTTTCAGCAATTGTGAAGTGTGTGGCAATATAAAACAGTATTATACTTTATATTTTTGTAAGGACTCAATGATTAGTGCTGGAATTTCAGGAGGCCATGGCCTCTGTTGCCCTGCCTGGTCTTGGCCTCGGTGCCCCTTAAAAATATTCCACACACCCGTTGAAATTCTGGTAATCTAATGAAAATCTTTCCCTGGAAAGGTGGTCTGTCCCTAGCTCTGGTGTAACTACATAGGGTAATGGAGTAGGAGTTTCACCAGAGCTAGCCTAGCCTTGCGATCATCGTAACTCAACATTATCATGTAGACTCACTTTGGGCTATTTTACCGATACCAGAACTAAAGTGTTAGCCTTACCCTGTACCACGAGTGTGGCACGGACCCCTAGCCCCCATTCTAGGGCCAATACACTGGACTCACTCCGTATCCTTGGCCCTAGAGCCCCACATGTACAAAAATGGAGTGATTTTTCAACTTTTGATCCACTATTTATTAGAACCTAAAACTTAGTAATTAGGTAACCTTGCCCAAGCAGACACTTTTGGCATAATATCTCACTTTCATGAAATTTTTGAAACATTTTTTAAATAAAAAAATAATAAAATTTAAATCTCACCAAAATTACTGATCTCACAATAGTAAACTTCATGCCAAAAGTGTCTGCTTGGGCAAGCTTACCTAATCACAAAATTTTAGATTGTATTAATTAGCAGATAAAAAGTTGAAAAGTCACTCCTTTTTTGTATATGTGGGGCTAGAGGGCCAAGGATACGGAGGGAGTCCATTGTATTGGCCCTAGAATGGGGCTATACACTTTGGGGTAGAATGTCGTATCCGACCGCCACTTTGTCTCATTAAATATAACCAATAATGTAATCTTACCTACCTAGTAAGGTGGACAACATATGGATGATGATGGACATATACTTCAAATAATTCCAGGATATTTATTTCATGAAAAATCAGGCATTTTTGGTATAAGATGACTTCCTCAGTCATGTCAGTCTGATCTTGTAAACTCCACAATTAGTGACCAACACGGTCATTGTGCATGCGCAGTGGCAACTATAATAGGATCCTTCTATTTTCTGAAGGGGAGGATTTTTTTAGAAGGGAAATCAAGTCCGAAAACCATCATAAATGTGGATTTTAAAAATAGTTTTCATTTTCTGTACCCCTAAAAATCGATGGAATCATTTTTTAACTGGTTAGTGATTGCAATTTTTTTTTTTTAAACCTTAAAAAGTGGCCGTCGGATACGACATTCTTTCCTTTAGATTGTAATAATTAGCAGATCAAAAGTTGAAAAATCGCTCCTTTTTTGTACATGTGGGGCTAGGGCCAAGGATACGGAGGGAGTCCAGTGTATCGGCCCTAGAATGGGGATATATCCTTTGCCCCACCAGTGTGGCACGGACCCCTAGTCCGTACAAAAATGAAATTCTAGGCCCATCATTAGCCCTGATAGGACCCTATCGACTACAGTGCAAAGTACACTTCCGATAGGGTCCTGACCAAGAGTTCTCCCCGTTCGTATACCTGTAAAGTTTGCACTGAATGTTCTCCTTTTTTTTACCTGTCTTCGTTCGCTGAACCGAGGAAATGCAGGCACTGTAACTTCTTAACTGCTTCTTGGAGAAACGATTTTGGCTGAGTGAAAGGTGTCTTTAAAAAAAGAGGATTTCACAGACAGCGCTCACCCGCAACAAAAACATCAAAATCTGTATCAAAAAACATTTCATGCCGCTCTACATGCCGAAACATGTACAGCGCTCACCTTGGAAAGGTCAGAACATCAGTTATACGCCAATGGCGACATAAATAGCAATCGAAGTGCACCTTGCAGGCGATTTAATGAGGCGTGTTATGCCGCCAACCAGCCTTCGCGATGTGTTCTGACTTAAGTCCAAGAGCAGTTAAGAATTTGCCTGCATTTCTCAGTTCAGCCAAACGAAGTCAGGCAAAAAAGCTGAAAATTCAGCACAAACTTTATTGACGTGAAAGAACTCTTGAGTCAAAGGCTCTTTTACTATCGGAACTAGTGTACTGCACTCGTATCTCCATATCAGGGCTAGGCCCGCCATGTTCCAAGTCATTACCTTCGAATGATGAGTACATAGCCTCTTTGAGAAACAAGCACTTGATGAAACAATCCATGGTGCTGCGCCAAACCATCTTCTGTATAAGAAGGGTTCTATCCCATATGTGAAAGTAATTTTTGAGCTGTCAAATTTTGTTTATGTTTTGAACGTGGTGAAGATTGCGCATGACACCCTTTCAAAAGCTCTAATTTGAGGGAATGACCAAACGCCAATGGGCGCTGATTGGGCATGAAATACAACGGATTGCAAATGCCATATTACAAGTGTTTGTGTGACGTGGTTTTGCTTCATATAGTTTAATAATAACAACAGACAAATCAGTGGTAAATGTTGTATTTGTTTGAACCAAATTATTTCAGATGAATCTTATCCTGGGAGCTGCCATCTTGAAAACGCCACCAACGGTTCAATTGAAAACAGCTAGTCTTATTTCAAGACGTTAGTTCAGGTTCAAGATCAGGTTTTAAATTTCTGTACATAATCACAATTAAAATACAAGAAACGGTACGGTTCTATGATTCTATCGACAGTCTATACCCGTAAGATTGACACATATGTGGGTCGTTTATTCAGTCTATTTCAGACATGATTCTGCAGGGCATTGAGTCGCTTGGCCAACCAGAGAGAGCCTATAATAAACAGTCGGTCTTTTACGAATTGGCTGAAAAAGTAATCTTGGTTCAAGAATGTGTTTGTATGTTTTTGGAACACGATCCGTCGCCGCACGCATGCACTGATCTCAACTCGGAGATGGACGCTGATTGGCCTATATTTATTTATTTATTTATTTATTTATTTGGACTTACACTTTTACAACAGTGGCACTCGGCCAAAAGGCGGTGCGTCCGACACAGTTGCATACATATAAATAATACAAAACACATTTAAAACAAGCACTTAACAAGATGACAACAATATGGTGATGATACACTCTCAGCTTTGACGTCGTATAAGAAGTTGTCCAGAACAAAGTGGATGCACTACGTCCAAGTTATCAGAGGTGTACCATCAATCATATAGCCTATCAATGACCATTGGAACCCAAGTTGATTTGGACCATATGAGTTCTAGAAATATAGTACAACGGATATGCAAAACATATATAAACAACTAATGTTTGTGTGACGAAGTATGCAAGAAGATAGTTTAATACATTGTAGTCAGAATAATATCGGATCTCAATTTCCACGCACGCTTAATATATGATTTACAGAAAGCTGCCATCAAATAATGAATAAATTATATATCAGCATTTCTATATTTACAGAATATACTTGAGGTGCTCCCAAATCGATGGTATTTAACATTTCACTAAGCTGCCGGATATAAAAAGAAATATCGGTTCTATTCATTTGACAGTCTAAGATAGATTTTCTACACTATGTGGGTCATATTCTTCGGATCTAATATTATTGGTGAGCATGACATGTAAACAAGAAGTGTCTAACATCTTCAATACCTGAGTTACATAGGTTGCATGTACCGTCATTATCTGCCGTCCAATTTCTGAATTCTGCGATTGAGGAGAGTGTTGGAGCGGAGTTTAAATTTGAGAACTGACGATCCGTCGCCGAAGTCAGAACTGATCAAAGATAACTTTCTAAATGGGCGATCTGATTGGTTACATAATCAGTTAGTACGAAGATTTGGAGCAGCTTCTTCCAACCAATCATTATCTGAAATATCCATAAGTACGCAGCAACTCGATTTCCTCCACAGATTTAGTACCAATTGCGGATCGAACAAGGGCTCCCCAGTTTTCGCACAGTCTAAAGTGTATTCTGTTGCAGCTGGTAAGGGATATTTGCTACAAGTTTTACCTATAAAAAGTTGAAGTAATCGGCCGCCATGTTGGTTCCCCAAAAAGGTCAAGAGTCAAATGTCATATTAGCATACAGACAATAACAACAACTGGTTCAGCATTGTCGTCGGAAACCTGTCACGCATGCGCCTTCTTTCTTGGGGGAACAGTAAACCTGTCCGGCCGTCAGAGCAGCCAATCGGCGCGATCTCTTCCTTGAGGGGTGGCCGCACGCCGCACGACAGATGGCGATCGTGTACGTGCGGCGACGGATCGTGCATCAAAAACATACAAACACAGTCTTGAACCAAGACTACTGAAAAGCCGCGAGGACAGGTGTATTTTCAGGCGTGTTTTTATAACTAAAAAAGTGTTTTAAGTCTCCGGTTTCTGGTCTCCGCGCGCGTCGCCTCAGACCCGCGCGCCGGCATTTTTAATTTTCTTTTTTTCTTTTGCTATGAAACGATGTCCAATTGCAGCCAAAATTGCTGGACATTGTTTCATAGCCAAAAGAAAATTGTGGAAATATAGAATGTAGTAGTCTGTGAAAGTTTTTAAATGCTTTTAATTTACAAAATTCCCTGAAATGTGTGTAGTACAATAATACAAAATTAAAGGATTTCACAATTCATTTAGTTTCTAAATTTAGAAAGTGATTCATTTTTAATTTGTGAATGTCATCATTATTATATATTAAAATTCAATGGAATAAATATAAATTTGTAATGACTATGAGGCAACCTCCATGTTTATGTTAAAAAAAAATTAAAAAACGACTGGAAGAATGGAACATTTCTGTGCAGTTTCAATGAATCTCCATAATTGTGCACACTGAGCCAACAGGGTGTGTTCCAAGGAGTTTGTCCAAGATTAATCTTAAACCCTATAACATTGGCGGATCCAGGGGGGGGGGGGGCTAAGGGGGCTGTAGCCCCCCCTAAAATCGTAAAAAACAAAATTAAAGAAAAAGTGTTTTCCTCTACCTTTGATTATTTCACTGTAATTTTTGTAGTACTGAAAAATCGTTCTTGATTCTCAGCCCCCCCTAAAACATATTCTGGATCCGCCCATGTATAACCCCCAAAATACTAAACTATTTCAATTGCTATATATACACAGATAATAATAATAATAATGTGTGGACTTATATAGCGCACGTATCCACCAACTAAGTGGTGCTCAAGGCGCATTCTTTTACGTGCATTATATACCACATAGTACTTCTGTTTAGTAAAAACCTAATTTATAATTTGAAATAAAATAAAACATCATCATTCATCCACCTGAAATTTATTACATAAATAATTTGTTCTGCAGCTTTCTAACATTCTCAGTCAAATCCAGCTCATATTTCACATGAATGCATGCCTCGAAATAACCCACAGCACCCACAGCAATTGCCGTGGTGCCCTGTGCTTTTGCTGTGGTGCCCTCTGCAAAGTTCCAATACAAATTTTAATTTTCCTCATAGAAGTGCCCCTTACCAGAGGAAAATTGCTGTGCCCCTTCAAGAACGAAATTCAAGGCCTGTGAATGTGAATGTGAAGTGAATGATTTGCAGTGTATGATTCAAACATGTACAATTGTTTGTGCCAATCTCGGTTCTTGACATCATAATTCTCTATTATAGCATCCGTGTGAAGAATGAGACGGGCTTCGCCGCTGTCTCTTGAAATTACAGACTCGACTCGGTCTCTTCCGTTTCCTCAAAGTCCAAATCCATCTGTTTGATCATGTGATACTTCCGTGTTCTTCTGGCCGTCGGGCACACCAGAAATGGATGGGACATGACACGGCATGAACATCGGTAACAGACCAGGGCTATATTGCACATCAGACTTAACACCGCTATCAACGTGGCAACAACACAACCTATTGCATAGGGATCTTGGAAGGTCTTGACGGGGGTGAGATTGTTAGAGTTAAGGGCACGGTTGGCAAGGCACTCTCCAGCTGGAGACAACAAAAGAGGAGAAACAAATTACCTCGACAGGTTGATCTCTCAAAAGGTTTTGAAAGGTAAAAAGTACTTACCAGCGATGTGTAGTGGTTTTGTGTGGTAATGTATATGTTCTATACAACTATTCCAGCATTAACCCTCCTACTCTAGCTGCACTTTAGTGGGAAGTTGCTATAGAGGTCAAAATCAGTCAACTGCCTGTTTTGACTGTTGACCCAAACGTGCACACAGGGGCATTTTTTACTGGTTTCTACTGTCATTTTGACCACCCTGAACAATACCAGACAATGCTTTTACCAGTCAAAAACGGTCGACTCATTTTGACCTGTAAATGTACTTACTACACGTAAGGTTTGACAGTGTTTGACTTTTAAGTGCACTAGATATACCTTGGCAAGTGTATCAACATTTTGGCTGTTTTTGACCCTTGTAGGGTTTTGGTGGGTCTGTCAAGCCACCTGAGAGTACTGAACTGAGAGTTGGAGGGTTAACACATAGGTAATTCATTCCAATAAAGAAGGATTTCTAGTACAGTACAATTCCGCCAAAATGTACATCTCGGGTCCCACATAAATTTTGTTCACTGTACAAACCTTGTGAACTATGTCACAGTGTGTTGTACCCTCACAGAAACAACACACTGCTTGACTGTATAATTATGTAGACATTCAGAGCAACATATTTGTCATCGGTTCTGAAAAGTGTGAACTTTTATTCCTATTTCATATCGGGTTCACTCTTTTTATTTTGAGTAATTTTTGTTGAAAAAGAAGATCTTCGAGTTCTTGTTTTAGGTCATGACCGACTAATACGTCAGCATTACGCCCAAGAAACTTATGTACTCTCTTTGCCTCAATGCCGCATCATGTCCTTCACGCTGGCTAATTGTAAACAGCTTGCACGCGACTCATATACGAGCAGGTCCTATTGTGGTGATCACCAATCTATTGTATATTGTCTGATGATGACCTCATCTGCATAAGGTCAGAGGTTGTTTGGTATTAAAAGTGATTCATGTCTCCAATGCTAATACAAAAAATGGTAGACTGAGTGGCTTTTAGCCTTGTTCAGGGCAAATATGCATATGAAAAAATAAATAAAATACATAAAATAAATTTAAAAAAATAAAAAAACATAGTAGGCAAACTTGTACTAAATATTCTTGTAGAGACAACTTTCCTTGAGTAAATGACACTTCCATAACAGTATCAGAATGTCTATGGGAACATTTCTGAGGGGCACCATGGCCAAGACCTGGGCAACGGAGGCCTGAAAGTCAAGGTCTGATTGCACTCACCTTTTAGTAGTTCTGCATAAGCAGTATCATTGCTGTCAAATGTACACAACCCAGTGATGTGATGGCATGCGCAGGTGTCGTCTTCACATTTGCATTTCTGCTTACACTCGGGGCCGTGGTAGCCGTAAGGACAGACTGCGTGAAGACGAAATCACAAAGCCAGAATTAGATCATAAAATCATGTACATTCTGTGTATTTCACCAACAATTATATAAACAAAATTGTCTTCCAACGATCTTATCATGCTGCGTCATAAATTATTCACTCAATTGCTTTTTTTTAATTAACTTATTTGCAAGTAATTTACATTCTTTTTACTTTCTACTATAAAAACAATGAATAGATTTAAACCAAAATTTACAGGGAAAAAAGTATCATACCGAAAGGTAATATATAATATTGTAAATAACGTTCATCAAATTGGTTTCTTAAAAAATAGATTGACCTTAATTACTAAATTATAATTTAAAAACTACCTTATGTAATATAATGTGAAGTTTCACCTCAATGGAGTCGTGAGAAAAAGTGTCAAAAAAACATTCACAATTTTTACAGAAAACACCTTTAGCACAAATGTGTATTTTTTTTAATGTATTACCCTGAGAGCATATCAGACCAATAAAAATGAAAATTGACAGAAATTGCGATTAAAATAGGCCCCCCCCAAAAAAACCAAAAAAACAAACAAACAAACAAACAAAATCGGTGCTACATCTTAAAAGTTGGGCTTATTTTGACTGATTCATTTTTCAGACCATGTCAATAATAATAATAAAACTGATTTGATAGCATAATAATGAAGGTTATTTGAATATTATATAAATGCTTTTTATAAATAAGTCATTCCACCAGGTTGGGGCAAGCTTTGTGATAGGTGTCCCTTGATACGTAGGTAAATATAAATGACTCCAAATTAACATTATTGTAACTTTCCATTCAAGGCACAGAGATTATTTCATTCTAATATGAAGAACAACTCAGAATTTGCACTTGTAATAAGGATAACGAATGGTACATCTACCTACATAACAAGGGCACCATGTCACAAAGCTTGCCCCAACCTGGTGGAATGACCCATGAATGTGTACTCATAATAAGGATAATGAATGGTACATCTACCTACGTAACAAGGACAACTTGTCACAAAGCTTGCCCCAACCTGGTAGAATGACCCGTGAATGTGTACTCATAATAAGGATAATGAATGGTACATCTACCTACGTAACAAGGACACCTTGTCACAAAGCTTGCCCCAACCTGGTAGAATGACCCAAATTACTTATTATTCTTGAATTTAAGTTATTAAAAAGCAAACCTTGTATGTAACTTTGTGAAACAGATTTTTGTATTCTGCACCCCATACATTTGTACACATTAACCCTCCTATAGGTTTAACACTCAAAGACACTCAAAATTTGTATGTTTCTCTTAACCCATTGACTTTGTGCAGTGCACTCAAATACATGCAAGCACATGTGGCTGTGATAGGAGGTCAAACCCAAAGACACTCAAAATTTGTATATAACTCCCAACCCATTGACTTTGTGCAGTGCACAAAGGTCAAACCAAAACCACTACTGACAGTACATACACAGCTCTGTGTGACTCTGTGGTTTGACCTACATGTACCAATTGGCAATGCAACCAAAAATACTCAAGTGAGTGTCTGTGGGTGCCGTGCTAACTGGGCCAAATTTCAGCCTGGGCATAGGAGGGTTAAAGCAAATTCTTTGTACAACTTTCATATACGACACTTCGTGGTGCGACAGTTTCTATTTTGGAAGCTGTTGGTAGCAATCTTGACATCACTATGGGAAAAAAGTGTGGATTTATTTTACAAAGTGGCACATATCCTTCACTGCATGATACAATGACTCACCATACACATGCGTATAAACCGTCTTTCTCAAAAAAACGTAACTTGTTTAATAATTGCAAGTTAACAACACATCAAACTGCATTCAAATTTGTCAAAATTTAAGGTATCATATACATTTATGCGAATGAACACAAAACTTATTTTTGCTAAAGCACCAAAAATGTTGACAAAATCAATCCTAGGAGGACTTACTTTGCTGGCAATGTTTTCCCATATAGCCTGGTAGACATGAACATTGTCCAGTGGTAGGATCGCAGTCACCACCGTGTTCACATGAACAGGGTGTGAGGCAGTCTCGGCCGTAGGTTCCTGGACCACAGGGTTGAAAACAGTCCGGTGGTAGGAAGCCTTTATTGCACTTACAACCAGCTGAGATCAAGACAATTGGAGAAAAAAAGATAAAAGTACAATTTGTTAATGATAAGGTATATAATTCAAAAATTCAGTAATTTAAAAATAACCAAATTGTAACATTGTAACCCTTAGTGTAAAGCTGATGATGGTAGAAAATATTTCTTAAAAATAAGGTTGTCTCAAAAGGCGTCTTTTTAAAGGAATTTAGCACAATTAACGCAAATAAGTAGAACTTGTAGCTTTGCATGGTGAGGAGGATAAGTAAGACTAATTGCGGTGACACCATGTGAAATTCTCAATTGAGTAGTAATTAGTTCTGAAAAGAACTGGAGGTACAACTCGACGTTTCGATCAGTATTCTCCTGTTGTACCTCCTGTTCTTTTCAGAACTAATTACTATTCAATTGAGCATTTCACATGGCGTCACCACAATTACTCTTACTTAACGCAAATAAGTTATCGGAAAGAGCACTCTTTCCTTAATTCCACTTAACCCTAACTCCCTACACAACAAAGGCAGTTGGAGGATTTTGAAGGATTTTTATTGTTCACTAACAATGCTTAGGGAGTTAGGGTTAATAAATACAACAAATCTCAATCAATTTCCATTTCTTTCTGCCATATTTATGACAGTGAAATGAACTGAAACTTTGACAGCTTAATTTCTGTGTATATCTCAGGCACGTAGCCAGAAATCAGTCAAGGGAAGAGCAGCAACAATTTTTTTTTCAAGTAAAATTGCAGTCAAATAATTAGCTTTGGGCATATGGGGGTGCACTTCCTTCTCTGCCACCCCCTTGGCACCTGACAAATCTCTTTAGTAGTATAAAGTACTGAAACATTCACAGACATTTGACCAATCGTCATTGCCTTTAAAACAGTTTCAGCAGTGAATTCAAGAAATGTGTAAGACAAAATGGTGGCATGGTGACAGGTACAAAAACCCATCTCCCTTACCCTCTGTACAAATTCCATTATTGCTACAGTTCAACAAGCCACACTCTAGCCTGTCACATCGTGGCCTCTGCCAGTTGCCATGGCAATGACATTCTCCCATCACGCACTCTCCGTGGCCACTGCAGTTCAGTGGGTCACAGTCCGGCTCATGCACACACAGTATTGTGGAGACTTCTCGAGGGCAGCGATACACCCGATCCTCACTAATCAATATCAATAATCAATAATCAATAATCAATATCAATAATCAATATCAATAATCAATACCAATAATCAATACCAATAATCAATATCAATAATCAATATCAATAATCAATATCAAACAGATATTATTGATTTCAGTTTCAGGCAATGTGGGTGGGATTCAAACCCACGACATCCTGCTTACTAGTGCAAGACGTCTTAACCTCTAGACCACCGAGCTTGCCCGATGACAATTTTCAATTCACTTCATTATTACATTTATTTCCATTCTCCAGATACATAGATGGACAAATTAATGACATGTACAATCCAGAGTATATAAGAATAATACACTCACTGGCCAAAAGTATTGCAACATGAATTTGTACGAGACATTGCCTAGACGGATGGCCGCAATTATCAGGTCACGTGGTTACCCGACAAAGTATTGAAGGACTTTGTTTCCGAGCAAGAACAGTAAAAAAGAACATTGACTTAGGCACTTTCAAGAAGTCTTAAGTAGTGTAAATAAAATAAAATAAATTATTGTAACACAGTTCTCCAAACTGAACTTTGGTGTGAATTTCAATGTTGCAATACTTATGGCCAGTGAGTGTATAACAAAGAAGATAAGATGCGGACATAATAAGCAAAAGCCTTGTCAATGTCGGCTTTAAACAAAATGTTATTATTAAAGATAATATGTAATTATACAAAAATATATAATAAACATACACGTCAGATAAAGCAATGAATGTACATGAGTGAGACAAATAAGGGGGAGAAGTAATTCATGAGCAGGCAGGCTAGAATCCTATACAGAAAGCAGGTACCATGATATGTATAGTGTATAGGGCAAAAAACTAAGCAATTGTTTATCACCCAATGCAAGAATTTCATCAATCTAAACCGAACATTAGTTTATATAGATCGTAAATTGATGCATCGTAAAATGTATATTATACAGACGAACCTATCGCCATTCATAAACGATGGCCAATCACAGATCCAATTACACATCACATGACCATGCACACTTGCGCTGGTCGGATACTGAAATTGAAACTACTTGACGTGAATGTGAACCCTCTGTGTGCATTTTCATCATTTCAACCAAGACCAAATAAGGCATTCTCATCCATTCTCATCAAAATTGCTCAGTGTCTTAACAAATACTGTACTGAATAGCACCTCCCCTACCTCCCCACCCCCACCCTGCACCCCCACCCCACCACAACCTCCACCCAACTCACCCAACTGGCCCCCACCTGTCCCCCACCTCGTCCCCCACCTCGTCCCCCACCTCGTCCCCCACCTGGCTCCCACCTCGCCACCACCTCGTCCCCCACCTCCATGATGGTACCGAACATCCTAAGAAGTTATTCCATCTGAGGCGTTGTTTGTTAAAAAAAACTTAAATAAAAAATTTACATCTGTACTGGATGACAAGCTGATGATCAGTTTTCATATTAGAATGATTACAAATATTCAGAATGCATTTTCACCGTATTCTCCTTATCGACAAAACAAAATAAGCTAAAACTTCCACACAGGTTGGTTTCTGTACGTCTCTCTTGGTTCTAAGGAAGTACGGATGCATTTACAGACATTGGTTGGTTTCTGTGCATCTCTCTTGGTTCTTAGGAAGTACGGATGTATTCACAGACATTTTACCAATAGTTTTACACTGCCTTTAAGTGATCTCACCATTCATCTGTGGAATAACTGACAACTGTTCCGTTGATAACGTATGTGGCTGACCCACCGCCGTCTAAGTTGATTGCGTTCATAACACCGTTTCTTTTAAGGAGCTGAGCGAACTCCTCCAGAGAAACCCTGCAGGTTTTGGACAAGAACAACTGGTATCATCCATGTGAACAACATATGTGACCCGCTCCATCGAAATGAGGAATGTCCCCCAACACATGTTTCCATTTAATGGACTTCCAAAGTTCACAAAACGTGCATGACTGCATTATTACATTATCAATTTATCACATCCTAACACAGGAATGAAATGAACCAAAAATGAATGTTTGGCATTATCAGAAAACCCATTAAATTCTCCTTAAGTTGATATCCATATCTCAAAATGTGAAATTTGGGGGACATTCCTCATTTCAATGAAGCGGGTCACATATTATCTTTGGATTTCTTATAATGACTATTATGTTCAGGATTATAGTCAAAAGTTTCAGTGGTCCACTGGGCAATGTCCAGTCAAAAGATGCTCTGGACGAACGAGCACTTGGACCGTACTGGACCTGCAGACCAGTGACATCTCCCCCTTTATGATGACTGTGTATATGTGGATTTATTTGGGGGGGGGGGGGGGGGGAATTGTCCAGTGATAAACCCTAACTACAATCCAACAAATGTGACTGGTTCTGGCAAAACCACATTTCTACAAATCTGGTATCAAATGAAAGAGGAAAATCTAGAGAATCAAACTATACCAAAATCTCACTTTTGAAGATTGGGTCCAAGTTTAGGGTTTTGCCAGAACCAGTCACAAATGTCAAGAGTTTGAAGAAGTGCTGTCCCTGTTAGCATTTGGAAAGTTTTTCTGTAAATTCTAGCAAATTGAAGAGCTGGGGAGCATGAAAATTCAAATTACTTTGATAAACATAAGAGCTTCAGATCTTAGAGCTTCAAAACTACTCCCTAAAATACACCGTATCTTCCAGGCTGTCATTGAAAAATTCCTGGCTTCACCACTACACCACTAGGTTTGATAAACCTACCCTGTTGAATCCGACTTTCCATCTACATGAGCAATAATAACACGTCCCTCCTTGTCGCTTCCAACAGCTATTCTGGCAGCAACAACACCAAAAAAGGACTCTATTGATCCTGATGATGTGTGGAAAATAGAAAATGACTTATTTATTGTGACAAAAGGCTGATGGGGTCGAGGTCCATAGTGTTAGCCAGCAATACCTTTGGGTGTTTTTTGGACACCGTTTTATTAACCCTAACCCCCTAGGTATCCTGGCTAGGAACCTTCCTGAACCCTAACCCCCTATAGGTATTCTGGCTAGGAACCTTCCTGAACCCTAACCCCCTATAGGTATTCTGGCTAGGAACCTTCCTGAATCCTCCAAAATCCATCAGTGCACTTTTGGAAACTTCAAAATGCACCATGCATTTCCATTGATCTTTCATGTTCAGCACTTATGGCCTGTGCTTCTTGCCAGGTAGTAATTTTGTCCCATTTGAAGAGGTGATAGTACCAGTTTCCAACAGTGCTGATTTTTTTCACAAAAAGTGCCCCTTGGGGGATTTTGGAGGATATGGGGTGGTTAGGGTTCAAGTATTGTAGTTTTGGACACCCTGTTTTTCAAAGAATAACAAATTTGGATGCCCTATCTCCAAATCTTGAGGTCCACTATTAAAACTATCCTTATCCTTATTGGGATATACTGTTATCCCAATTGAAACCCTAAGCTCCCAAAGAGGATACAATAGGCCCCAATCGGGAAAGCATTGGGTGACAACGATACCTTCTGTGTTATTAACCCTCCTACTTTTGGTACCTTTTTCAAACAAGTTGATGCACCATTTGAAACCATTCGCTTTTGTGGTTTTGAATGGTGAAATAACTGTGTACAGTATTGATTCCCCAAAATGGTTTTGAATGGTAGGTCAGCTAATACAAAACCTTGTTTGGATCTTTTCAAATGGTAGTACAGCTAATACAAAACCTTGTTTGGATACTTCTAAGTGGTGAATCAATGGACCCTCTATGCATTTGAATGGATTTGAATGGTAGTAAAGCTTGCTACCAACACTGTTCAAATGGTATCACCATATGTGTACAAAACCAATGGGCATTTTTGAAAGTGGAAATTTTGAATGGTTTCAAATGGTCAAACAGTAGGAGGGTTAAGGCTTACAGGAAGATGTCTCTCCTGCAATTACCGCCCATGCTTGGTTTCATTACCAGAAAGATGTTAAATATAAAAAATAACGCCTCTCCCTCCTACCTGTCTCTTCAGAGTTTTTACATTCAGCTTTCTTGCTGTCCTCAACATAGAGTTCTCCGTCCCTCAGAAGCCACCCTACACCCCCCACCAGCTGCACAAATGGATTCTCCTCATCAAGTACATCAAGCTCCGAGAGGTACCTGTGGGTCAATCCAAGAGGGTTACAGAAAGAGGTCAAGGTATGTACACTAACACCGGAACAAAATCTTCATTGTATTATTTGCGCAACGAAGAATAGCTTGAGAACATAATCATAGTTCAGTGCGAGGGTTTCAAATAATCAAAAGCCTTCTAAAATTTTAGGAATACATACTCAGAGACAACAGATGTGAATCTGCTTGGAAAGAATGTTGTATCTAACTGACACTTTTTGAGTGTTTTTTTGAAATTTGTTTGCAATCACTAACCAGTTAAAAAGTGATTTTTATCGATTTTTGAAGGTACAGAGAGTGAAAACTATCTTTAAAATCCACTTTTATGATGGTTTTAGGACTTTATTTCCCTTCTTAAAAAAATCCTCCCCTTCAGAAAATAGAGGAATCCTATTATAGTTGCCACTGCGCATGTACGATGACCGTGTTGGTCACTAAATGGGGAAGGTGACAAGATCAGAATGACATGACTGAGGAAGTTATTGTATACTAAAAATGCCTGATTTTTCATTAAACAAATATTCTGGAATAATTTGAAGTATATGTCCATCATCATCTATATGTTCTCCACCTTACTGGGTAGGTAAGATTACATTATTAGTTATAATGAAGGAAAAAAAGTGGCGGTTGGATATGACATTCTTCCCTTCTGCTCTGATTACAAATAGGCATTTTGCACCCATTATGGCAAACATTCCGTCACTCACAACATTCCCACAGTGTGCGTTAAGAATCCTGCATTATTAAGAACGTCTTATCCAAGAATTAATCCTTACCCAAAGACAAGACTCCCATCTGCCCTGATCCCAAAATGGGCATTCTGCACCCCACGCCCGTTTTTAACCAGCCTTCCGTCGCTCACAACATTCCCATAGCAATCCCCTGTGTGCGTATTGAAGAAGCCTGCATTTGTAGCCAACGAGCATTTTTTCTGTAATAGTGACCGAGTAACTGGAACTCTCAGACCCAAGGAGCAGCCGCCTACTTCAAAGGGTTCCAGCACTGACAACGTTCGTAATGGATCATTCACTATCGTCAAGTGGCCGAAAGAAGTTCTGTAAAATATGGAGCTGTCCATGAACTGTTTTGTTGTAGCGACTGGAAGAGTGACGCGGGGGTTACCCACTCCGTGGGACTTGTGAGATTGGATTGTGGAGTTGCCATACTGGACTGGCTGACAGTCGCGAACATGGCGTCGACTATGAGGCGAGCCGTGTAAGCCCTGGGGATATGGCGTTAAGAAATCTACATGGAAGACACTGAAAGGAAATTAATAACAAAAAACTTAATTTAATTAAAATATAACATACAAACTTTATATTCTGTGAAAAGAAATATGAACTTTCCAAATCTAAGTGCAAAAGAAAACAACAGAGTAGATTTTTTTGATTCCCTTTCTAAATTTGTAGTGTATATTGCCACTTTATGCCTACTTACAGTAATTTTTGGAAAGAATGTCGTATCCAACCCCAACTTTTTAAGGTTTTTTAAATTATATTTTTGCAACCACTAACCAGTTAAAAAAATATTCTATCTATTTTTTGGGGTACAGAAAGTGAAAACTATCTTTAAAATCCACTTTTATGATGGTTTTCAGACTTTATTTCCCTTCTAAAAAAATCCTCCCCTTCATAAAATAGAAGAATCCTAATATAGTTAACAATTGATTTAATTTTGCCCTATACTGACATGTGTATAGCACTGTATACTCAGTGCTTTCCGAGTGTCTGTGAAAAAAACTACACAGGCGTCTCGGGCGGGATTCGAACCCACGACCTCCTGCTTACTAGTGCAGATGTCTTAACCTCTCGACCACCGAGCTTGCCCGATGACAATTGGCCGGCTAGAATCCCATATAGCAGCGGGTTCCGCAATATATATATATCGGTGTAGGGCAAAATTAAATCAATTGTTTATCTCCCGACGCAAGAATTTCACCAACCTATTATATTTGCCACTGCACATGTACATCATCCATATGTTCTCCACCTTACTGGGTAGGTAAGATTATTGGTTATACTGAATGAGAAAAAGTGGCAGTTGGATACGACATTCTACCCTAATTCTACCCTAGAGTTTCAAAACAGCTAAAAAGATTTACTTCACTACTTGAGTCATGTATTGTTAGCAGGCATGGAGTTAGTAAGCACAAATGACATATGGAATCTTTTTGTTCAAACTTTTGAAGGATGAGACATGTCAGACTCCTCATTTGGTTATATTCTGTTTATGGAAAGAATGTCGTATCCGACCGCCACTTTTTCTCATTCAATATAACCAATAATGTAATCGGGTAGAATGTCGTATCTGGCTGCCACTATTTTTCATTAAATATAACCAATAATGTAATCTTACCTACCTGGTAAGGTGGAGAACATACGGATGATGATGGACATATACTTCAAATTATTCCAGGATATTTATTTCATGAAAAATCAGGCATTTTTGGTATACGATGACTTCCTCAGTCATGTCAGTCTGATCTTGTAAACTCCACAATTAGTGACCAACACAGTCATTGTACATGCGTAGTGGCAACTATAATAGGATCCTTCTATTTTCTGAAGGGGAGGATTTATTTAGAAGGGAAATCAAGTCCGAAAACCATCATAAAAGTGGATTTTAAAGATAGTTTTCGCTTTCTGTACCACCAAAAATCGATAGAATGATTTTTTAACTGGTTAGTGGTTGCAAAAAAAATCCAAAAAAGCCCTTAAAAAGTGGCGGCCGGATACGACATTCTTTCCATGTAATCTTACCTAGGCTACCCAGTAAGGTGGAAGATATATGGATGATGGTGGACATATGTTAATTTAATTTAACTTGTACCTCGCATATCAAATTACTTGGAGTTACTATACAAAATGATTTTAAATGGAATCTCCATATTGATGACATTGTTTCCAGAGCCTCAAGGAAATTATACTCGCTTAGCCTGTTGAAAAAAGCCAAAGTTGACCAAGATGAACTTTTAGCAGTCTTTAATGGCTATATCAGACCGGTGTTAGAATATGCTTGTCAAATATGGCATATGGCCATTACCCAGAAACAATGTGATCAAATTGAGAGGGTTCAAAAGCGTGCTTTTCGCATTATTTTTGGATCCATGTACACAAGTTATAATAATGTACTTTCAGAATTTAATTTAGCTTCCCTCTGGCAAAGAAGACAGTTTTGGGGAGTTTTGGGGAGAAACTGCTCAGTTCTGACAAATTTCGTAATTTGCTCCCCCCGGTCAAAAACTGCACAAGAGTTCTTAGATCCAATGCTCAAGCCTCCTTAACTGTTCCTTTTTACAATACTGAGAGATATAGAAATTCCACCATAACCAGACTCCTCAATGCCAATGTTGGAACCTCTTAGTTGTTTTAATTTATTTTTAATTTATTTTTATTTTTTTACCCCTTGTCAACTTGTGTAATTCGTATATTTATTTTTAGTATCTTTTAACTGTGTGTTTTTATATAATTTGGTGTGAATTTTAATGTAATGTTTTAACTCCTTTGACTATTGAAGTGCTTTTGGCCTTTGGGCCATATGCTTAATTTGATGTGAAATAAACCAGAAATATATACTTCAAATTATTCCAGGATATTTATTTCATGAAAAATCAGGCATTTTTGGTATACGATGACTTCCTCAGTCATGTCAGTCTGATATTGTCAACTCCCCCGGCCCCGTTAGTGACCAACACGGTCATTGTAGGCCTACATGTGCAGTGGCAACTATAATAGTATCCTTCTATTTTCTGAAGGGGAGGATTTTTTTAGAAGGGAAATAAAGTCCGAAAACCATCATAAAAGTGGATTTTAAAGATATTTTTCACTTTCTGTACCCCCCAAAATCGATAGAATCATTTTTTAACTGGTTAGTGCCGTGTAGTACTAGTACTAGTAGTAGTAGTAGTACTAGTAATGTTCCTTCGTTTTGAACGTGCGTAGGACCGTAGTAACGTAAAGACCTCAACACTGCCCAATGATAAGCCCGATAGGACAGGCCCCACCCAACTAGGACCATGGTCTTTATTGAACATCATAAATATTCATGCCATATAAATATTCTCTTCCGAGGGCATGCGCACAGTAGAATATTGACCGGTCCACTGCCTCCTAACCATAACAAAGCGCATCGCTACAGCGTGCACCTGTTGGTTCGGTAGCGTGAGAATGCATTTGAATGCAGGTCGGGTTATGTAACTTTCAACACTGGGAAGAATATGCAAATGTGGGTTTCACCTTGGGAGTGCGATTTCGCTCCTTCCTCCATTGAATGGTGATCCACTTTCCCATAAACTGATAAACTGAGAAATGAAGTAATATTAAATAATACGATAAATTAACTTAATGGTGAAATAATTTCCCATGAGAAATGAAATATACTAGACAAATTGAAATAATTACACATAGTATACATTATATAATTAAGTCTGCATTGCCATAGCATTTAGATTTTTTCTTCCAGGTTTACATTGACCCCTAACCACTTTCAACATGGATAACATTCACTCAGTTTCCATGTCATTTATCTCACTTTCGTATCATTTTCTGATGTTGATAAGTGTTCCACCATTTGATACCATAGTCGACGAGGAGCTTGCCTCTCTTTGGAATGCGTTTGCAAGTTTGTTTCATGGATTTTTGTGTACATGCATCTTTGAATTACCTGCACCTAACCCAAGGCTACATACTCTTCTGTTTCCTGATCTGGTCGGAAATGTGCAACTTAATCCAAGAAACCTGTTTGAAGATCTGGTAAGAGTCCACCTAGGTTGTTCCGTCTAACAGGAGAAACTCCAGAGTCCATGCTGATGATAACCCATGATCTACAACCTTTCATTACAAATCAGGGACCAGGACGGAACGTCATCAAGCAAGAGTGAATAGAATTCTTATGGCTGTATATGAAGCCGTCAGTACCCAACATATGATGTACTCTTGTCATTGTTCAATATGGATGAGGCAGCTGTCACCAGAGACATTTATTCAATCATCACTTTACTTTGGTATTATTTTAAGTCAAACATTTCTTGGCCAAGTAGGGAAGAATGGCTCGCTATGAGAGGGCGGTGGGCTGTCTTTCCAAATGCTGTGGGGGCCATCGATGGAACTTTACATGAAATACAACGCCCACAAACAGAAAACCAAGGGCAATTTTACAGCGGATATGAGTACTCAGGTAAAATGATTATTATGATTATGATTATGATTATGATTATGATTATGATTGATGATGATGATGATGATGATGATGATGATTATGATTATGATTATTATGATTATTATGATTATTATTATTACACTTCCAGATTCTAATTGACAACAGGAAAAATATCCGCTATGTTCAGAGTGGTTTTCTTGGACATCAGACGATGCGACCAGTACCATCTCATGCCCTCCATTGGCCCTGATCTTGATTTGGACTTTCCCGATGAGACATGTCTTCTTGGGGATACTTGACTATGCTAACAGATATCCAGTTCTAACAAAATATCGAAGGGACCAAATCAAAATGTGGCAGATGTTGATGAGCGATGTAATGGCCGTTTCAATGAGGAACTTTCGAGATGCAGAATCTCGTTGAACATGTCATGGCCTTCTTTAAGGCGTGTCGAGCAGTGAAGGGTGTCTACTGACATCCAAGGTGGCTGATGCCCATTGTGCAGAGCTCTGTTCCTTCCTTGCCCAGCGACATTTGAGATTAACAGAAAATATTCATTAATTTACTTTAACCACAAACAGAGGCATATATTAAAGACGTGTACAGGATTGTTAATTATCGAAAAATCAAATTGTTCGGTTTCAATCAGAAATGTTCATGATTATAAAGTTTATAACAGCACCAATCTACAGAGTAATATTTCTGTATGAAATACCGTGGAAGACCAGCACGAAAGCATTTCAAGACGACAAAATCACAATTGCTGAATTTCGATTGCTGCAATCTAAATTAACACAATCTGTTACACATCACAAACTGCTCATGAGTTGCTAAAAAAAACTGCCATGATTTTTCTCCGTTTTCTCTGTGACTTTGATGCCGGATTGAGCTCAAATTTTCACTTTTAAGGTACATACTGTAACAACACAGAATTGTTCTTAAAACTGGAGTGGAAAATTGCAGAAATGTAATATTGTGTTGTTTTGATGTAGCAGTAGGGGAGTATTCAGAAATAAAGCAATTACCATGATTTAAATAAAATTTTAAAATGGTACATTGCTTATTGCATTACTTTTCTTTTCACTCATGTTGTGAGGTTTATTGAGCGTAGGTGTAAATAAAACACTGTTAGTCAAATCAGAAATAAAACAGTTCTTGAAACAATTATTTTCTCTATTTATCATAACAAATTTATTAAAACACGGGGTCATAATGATTTAATATTAAAAGGAATATTACCGTAAGTTCTATTTCTTTCTTATTAAGGTATTAAACGGCAAAAGGGTACACCAGACCATTGGTTTAAAGAATACTTGTTATAATAAATCAACTCATGACATGATTAAAGGCAACTGAAATAGGTACTCTTGATGGTTATCATCTTGCTGTGGTGGGGGTCTATCCTGTCGTTGAAAGGTCTCTTGTAGCATTCGCATGTATGCGGTGAACTCTCATAGCGTTGAAATCTCGCGTAATTCTTGCGGCAAAATGTTTCGGACATAGTTATTAAAAACAACGTGGCTTTGGATTACCATATGCAACGGTTGCCTTCCAAGTTCGCCAATGGGGAGTGGAATGTCTCGCCCACTGGTGGCTGGACATCATGCCGTGAGGCCTGCTTGGGATGGTGTGGTGGCTGTTGTGGCGCTAAGGGTTGAATGACGGGGCTTGAGGCTGGGGTGGTGGCTGTTGGGGCTGGGGTGGTGGCTGAGGTGCTGGCTGTTGTGGCGCTAAGGGTTGAAGGAGCTGTGGGGCTTTGGGCTGGGGTGGCTGAGGTGCTGGCTGTTGTGGCGCTAAGGGTTGAAGGGCTTGTTGTGGGGCTTGCGGGGGCTGGGGTGGTGGCTATCTGGCTGGGGTGGCTGAGGTGCTGGCTGTTGTGGCGCTAAGGGTTGAAGGGCTTGCGGGGGCTGGGGTGGTGGCTGGTGGTGGCTGTTGGGGCTGGGGTGGGGGCTGCAGTGGGGGCTGCAGTGGTGGCTGTTGGTGTTGGATATCTGGCTGTTGTGGCGCTAGGTGTTGATGGGCTGGCTGGGGGTGCTGGAAGGCTGGTTGTGGAACATTTAGCTGTCCTGGCTGTGGGGCTGCTGGTAGCTGGAAGGGGGCAAAGTGTATTCTTGCTCTGCGCTGTGCAGGGTTTCCCCTTGCTGCATAACGCATTTCCCCAAATCGTTGGTCTTGCAGCCTATAAAAAAGGAAGCATGATTTTACCTTGCATTATTACATTAACTTTTAAGAATGATCTGTGGATAGTCTATTGTTGCCTTATGATCAGATATGTAGTTGTGTATTTATTTTAAGGGGCTGTAGGGCCGACTCAATGTTATGCAACCATTAATGTGAAAATGCATAATTTTAATTTATTACTGCCCTTTTATGGCAACTTTTGACATGCTTCTTGTAAAGGCTTGGGCTTTTCCACAGATGCTACTTGTAAAAAATAATTGTCTCTTAGTTCTCACCTCATAGCGTCTCGTGCCATCGCTTCCCTCACCCTCCTCCTTAACTGTACATTGTTCCTTTGAAGATACAGCCGAGAAATTGGCCCTCGTGGTTTCAGCATGTTCCATCACATGGTTAACAACAGTCCCCATTGAGGGCCATGAATATTGTATCCTGCAAGGATGAGATGTCGTTCTTCTCTACTGATTTGAGCACGAGGAGCTTGATCCATTTTTATTCAGGACAGAAATTAATTTGATTGATGATGAGGTGATTGTGATGTGTGATCTTATTAGAATGCGTCGTGAGGCCTATATTTAATGATCATCCTTCTGGGTGTGGCTAGCTCATATTCCGAAATCATCCAATTGTATTTAAGCATGGATGAGTAATTGCTCAATTATTGGAGGACCCAGGGCAGTTAGTCTGCTGTTCACATTCAAATTACATTTGGTCGGCTAATAGAAAGCACCTGATGAGATTCAGGTCTGCTGTTCATATTCAAATTACATTTGGTCGGCTAATAGAAAGCACCTGATAAGATTCAGGTCTGTTGTTCACATTCAAATTACATTTGGTCGGCTAATAGAAAGCACCTGATGAGATTCAGGTCTGCTGTTCATATTCATATTATATTTGGTCGGCTCATAGAAAGCACCTGATAAGATTCAGCTCTGTTGTTCACATTCAAATTACATTTGGTCGGCTAATAGTAATAGAAAGCACCTGATGAGATTCAGGTCTGCTGTTCATATTCATATTACAATTGGTCGGCTAATAGAAAGCACCTGATAAGATTCAGGTCTGTTGTTCACATTCAAATTACATTTGGTCGGCTAATAGAAAACACCTGATGAGATTCAGGTCTGCTGTTCATATTCATATTATATTTGGTCGGCTCATAGAAAGCACCTGATAAGATTCAGCTCTGTTACATTCAAATTACATTTGGTCGGCTAATAGAAAGCACCTGATGAGATTCAGGTCTGCTGTTCATATTCATATTACATTTGGTCGGCTAATAGAAAGCACCTGATAAGATTCAGGTCTGTTGTTCACATTCAAATTACATTTGGTCGGCTAATAGAAAACACCTGATGAGATTCAGGTCTGCTGTTCATATTCATATTATATTTGGTCGGCTCATAGAAAGCACCTGATAAGATTCAGCTCTGTTGTTCACATTCAAATTACATTTGGTCGGCTAATAGAAAGCACCTGATGAGATTCAGGTCTGCTGTTCATATTCATATTACATTTGGTCGGCTAATAGAAAGCACCTGATAAGATTCAGGTCTGTTGTTCACATTCAAATTACATTTGGTCGGCTAATAAGCACCTGATGAGATTCAGGTCTGCTGTTCATATTCATATTATATTTGGTCGGCTCATAGAAAGCACCTGATGAGATTCAGGTCTGCTGTTCATATTCAAATTACATTTGGTCGGCTCATAGAAAGCACCTGATGAGATTCAGGTCTGCAGTTCATATTCAAATGACATTTGGTCGGCTCATAGAAAGCACCTGATGAGATTCAGGTCTGCTGTTCACATTCAAATTACATTTGGTCGGCTAATAGAAAGCACCTGATGAGATTCAGGTCTGCTGTTCATATTCAAATTACATTTGGTCGGCTCATAGAAAGCACCTGATGAGATTCAGGTCTGCTGTTCATATTCAAATTACATTTGGTCGGCTCATAGAAAGCACCTGATAAGATTCAGGTCTGTTGTTCACATTCAAATTACATTTGGTCGGCTATAGAAAGCACCTGATGAGATTCAGGTCTGCTGTTCATATTAAAATTACATTTGGTCGGCTAATAGAAAGCACCTGATGAGATTCAGGTCTGTTCATATTCAAATTACATTTGGTCGGCTAATTAAAGCACCTGATGAGATTCAGGTCTGCTGTTCATATTCAAATTACATTTGGTCGCTAATAGAAAGCACCTGATGAGATTCAGGTCTGCTGTTCATATTCAAATTACATTTGGTCGGCTCATAGAAAGCACCTGATGAGATTCAGGTCTGCTGTTTACATTCAAATGAGATTTGGTCGGCTCATTGGAAGCACCGTCGTGATAATTTTGGTCTACTATTTCACCATTAAGTTAATTTATCGTATTATTTAATATTACTTCATTTCTCAGTTTATGGGAAAGTGGATCACCATTCAATGGAGGAAGGAGCGAAATCGCACTCCCAAGGTGAAACCCACATTTGCATATTCTTCCCGTGTTGAAAGCCACATAACCCGATCTGCATTCAAATGCATTCCTTCTGCGCTCAAACCAACAGGTGCACGTTGTAGCGATGCGCTTGTTATGGTTAGAGCCAATGGACCAGTACGACATTCTACTGTGCGCATGCCCTCGGAAGAGAATATTTATATGGCATGAATATTTATGATGTTCAATAAAGACCACGGTCCTAGTTGGGTGGGGACTGTCCTATCGGGCTTATCATTGGGCAGTGTTGAGGTCTTTACGTTACTACGGTCCTACGCACGTTCAAAACGAAGGAACATTAGTAGGCCTAGTACTTCATTTCACCCTTACTACAACTTAGTAGTAGGCCTAGTAGTACTACTATTATTAGTGGTTGCAAAGAAAAATTAAAAAAAAAAACGGATGCGACATTCTTTCCCTGTTTATTTCTAGACTTTTCCTCTGGTATTGAACTAAGTGGGAGCTTTTATGATACAGAGGAATGTCCAGTGTATTTCCTTCCTCCATGGTCCTACCTAGAATGGGGCTAGGACCCTCCACTTCATGCTAGGACCAGGCATGGCATGGCGGAAGTACTAAGTAGTTAAACGTTAGGAGACTTTGAGCAGTGAATGTATGCAAATCCAGTGACCATTTTGTCGTCTGCTAAGGTTCAACATTATTTCCTAACTTACCCCTGACTCATTTCCAAACAATCGACAAAACTAATTGATGTTAAAACGTTTATTTTGAACCATATGGTGAGGAGTGTTTTCGGCCACATGGGCGCCGCCATCTTCCATTTTGGTTAATCACGATCCAGAGCCGGTCGATAAAATAGCGCCACCTATGCTAGGCCAAGTAGTAGTTGACAAGGTTATGCGGTATGGTGCGGGCGGGCGGGCTTCTTCCTCCATGGATACACCCACTAAATAAACTTCTATTTATAGGAATCAAAACTTTAAAAACATTCAGTTCAACAATTGTTTCAAAAAAGTGTATGAGTTTAAGTTTATGAGTTAATTGATGTTAAGTACTTGATTTTTCTTTCAATTTTATGTAGGCCATCCGCATCGGTTGGCATCCGTACGTGAGGGCCGTTTTGATTCCCTTCTGTCATCCGAGGAGGTAAAACTCCTAATAAAATTTAAAAAAATATATATCCTGCGCGGAAATTCTTAAATGAGGTCACAGAAGGCTTAAAATGGGGTAATATATCTCGCTGTGAGGGAAATTAGTTGTTTCAATGTAAATAATTAATGAGGTAAACTCTTGTGGCATGGATACGTTTGCGCCCCCCTGCGATGTCCAATTTGTTTTTTTAAGGGGAAAGTGCAACCTTGTAGCTACCAAATTATCAAATTAACGAATCATTTTCTTACTTACTTTGTGGAGAGAACTGGTACATATATGGCCTTATCCATCATCTGAAGTGTTTTCATCTTAAAGTAGGGTAATTGTTAAGTCAAATTTACAAAAAGTTGACGTCCAATCTTTCACATGTTAGTCTTATGGAAGACTTCTTGAAAACTAACTCGAAGGATGACGTTTAACAATAATTGTGACTGGCTCTGGCAAAATTATAAACTTGGACCTCCCAAATTTATCGTGAAAACAATGTTCCCAACAACGTTTCAGGATTTTTTCTTATATTTCCATCAAAATCTAGAGAAAATGCGTGACATGAAAATCTAAAACTGGTCCAAAGGGTAAGTTTTTGACCTTTTCATGGCTGTTAGTGTTACGCATTATGGTAAATGCCGATGTTTCGGGTTTTTCCAGAGCGGGTCACAATTATTAAAGGTGAAGACTGTGAAGGGAAGAAGCAGTCAGACTTGGATGAAGTGAAGTATGCACATCATGTACATTACCCAAAACCAGTGTTGTTACAACAATGGTAATATATGTTCTTTAAAGGTACAGTATCATCACGATCAACAGGGCATGGAATTAGAGTGCTTGTTTTAGATTAACTCAGTGACTGAAAATAATACCCCACATGATATGGTCATATTGCTGCTGCGTAAATGAGCCAGTAATTTCTAGTCACTGAGCTCCTCTTAAACTAGGACACCAACTCCATGCCATGTTGAAAGTCTGCTCCGATCGTGATGACATTGTCCCTTTAATATTCCTATAAGGCACCCCATAATAAGGTTCTAACCCCAAGGCCCCCCCCCCCAATCCTATGGGCCTGAGCTGATTCATAGACAGAGAAATAAACACAAGAGAAAATGTCACAATATTTGATTACAAAATGGCTTTTATTTGAATATTATATATGAATACAATTGTATTTATAAAATGAAACAAAAAAACAAAAATAATTAAAATAAAATAAAAAATGACCGAAATAGAACTAGAACACAGATCTGCACTATTTCACTACAATAAACTACATTTCAATGAAATGTTTCATTCAAATTAATGTGAAAATTAATAAACACTGAAAATGCAATAAAATATTTGTAATCTTAACAATGATATTTGTTTTTTTCTGTCAAAGAAAATATAGATATTAGATAATTACAATTTTAATCAATTCTCATTAATTTCATATTTAGCTTAGTTTGTATCTTATAAATGGCAATTTATGTTTAAAATGTAAATGTATGGAGACTCCACAGAATGTTCAAAATTGAAAGGTGTTGTAGAATTATGGTGATAAAAGGTAAGGAACGGGATTGTTAATCTAAACTTTGTTAGTGTGCCGATGATGGTATCTATAAAAAATGTTTTCCTGGGGTGCTGTCATTTTAAAGAAAAATGAAATAATGTCCAGTGATAAGCAGATTGGTTTTTGTATTAAATGTATATCTTGATTCAAAGAGAGTAAGCATACTCATAGAAGCAGTTTTGACAACATTACCAATGTTGTACCTTCCCTTCAATGTATATCTTGATTCAAAGAGAGTAAGCACACTCATAGAAGCAGTTTTGACAACATTACCAATGTTGTACCTTCCCTTCAATATATATCTTGATTCAAAGAGAGTTAGCATATTCATAGAAGCAGTTTTGTCAACATTACCAATGTTGTACCTTCTCTTTAATGTATATCTTGATTCAAAGAGAGTAAGCACACTCATAGAAGCAGTTTAGCCAACATTACCAATGTTGTACCTTCCCTTTAATGTATATCTTGATTCAAAGAGAGTAAGCACACTCATAGAAGCAGTTTTTGCCGACATTACCAATGCTGCACCTTCCCTTTAATGTATATCTTGATTCAAAGACAGTAAGCATACTCATAGAAGCAGTTTTGCCAACATTACCAATGTTGTATCTTCCCTTTAATGTATATCTTGATTCATAGATCTGTATGTAGCCTTGTTAGTCAGGTAGAATAAGATATATATATATATATATATATATAAATTGTAGCACTTTTAAGACTAACTAAACTTAAAAATAGGCATAAGCTTTCGTAGCTACAGCTACTTCATCAGATGCATCTGATGAAGTAGCTGTAGCTACGAAAGCTTATGCCTATTTTTAAGTTTAGTTAGTCTTAAAAGTGCTACCATTTATATATATATCTTATCTTGATTCAAAGAGAGTAAGCATACTCATAGAAGCAGTTTTGCCAACATTACCAATGTTGTACCTTCCCTTCAATGTATATCTTGATTCAAAGAGAGTAAGCATACTCATAGAAGCAGTTTTGCCAACATTACCAATGTTGTACCTTCCCTTCAATGTATATCTTGATTCAAAGAGAGTAAGCACACTCAAAGAAGCAGTTTTGCCAACATCACTAATGTTGTACCTTCCCTTTAATGTAAGCCTGCAACGGTTACACGGTTACACGGTTAACCGACCGTTCAAACGGTTACACGGTTACGTTTTTCCGGTTCGGTTAACCTTAATCTATTTTTTTAAAATCGACCCTTCCATTTTTGGAGCGTAGTACGCGAAGAAGACATCAATCAAGTTGCGGGCGAGCAAAAACAAATCCCGATCTTTTGAAGATTAGACCGAGAACGCGGGTGACAAAGTACCAGACGCTTGCTTTGTCTAGAATGCCGCGTGTTTGTAATTGCCCTTTCTCCTTGAATGGCGTCTTTGTAGTTGCATTTCTTAGAAGAAACTGTAGTGCGAGTGGCATTTTGTTACATTTTTGTTTCTTGCCAATTAAATGTTATCAGCCTTCCATTTCTTACCATTAAATTTTGTTCCGCCTTTCATTAGTTGTCTACTCTATTTATTAAATGTGGTTTCGACTTTTATTCCTTTTCAATTTATTATATGCTGTTCGGCCTTTTTCCCCTCATAAGTTGACCAAGGTGTTTTTCCCGAAGCCTAACGAAAATAAAGAATCCTCCATGGTCCATTTAATATCACCCAGCGCGGTTCCTCAACAAAACTCGACCTAAAAATAATCGATCTGGGTCGTAAATAATAATAACAGGCCTTCATTTTTAAGGAGCGCGATCGCGCTCGCGCTCATAACGCTCTAATATTTTCAAGGAGAGCAAAACACAGCGCTCATAAAAATTTCGTGAGTGTACTTACATTATTTTGTTAAAACCGTAATCAGTGCGGTCAAAATAAGCCACTTGATTCTGAGCGCGCATCGGCAGACTCGGCACTAAAATCGTCCTTGGCAAAAATGTACACGTACGTACATTGTACATGGACATGTATTGATAACGACATCGAGAACGTTACTCGTATAGACTGTGCTAGATAGCGGACACACACATGTGGCGTACAGAAAACATCACGCATGCCGATCGTGCATGGTGTTCTGTACGAAAAATGCCCTGCCTGATTTAATATTTGAGCACGTGAAGGGATGTTGAATACAATAACCTGTGGACGTGCAATACATTTTAGTGAGGGGAAAAACCTAAATGTGCACGTGCGCAGTAAAACTGGCTAGCATTTTTTAAGCAAGTAGCACTACTGTAGCAGAAACTTGACAGAAAACAAAATGTCAAGCGTTCAAATTTCCACATTTCTCAGGTGGAATTTGAGCAGTTTTGGGTATGAAACTAAGACAATCAACGAGCGAGTTATGGTGACAAAAATTTGGTGTAAAGTTTGCAGGCCTTACATTGATAAAATTAAAGCCGATAAGCGGATTCGCGGGAAGGCTCAAAAAGATATAGAGGCATATGTTACCGGCTCTTCATATGTTACGAAGCACACAGCCAAATCGCTCTCCTTAAATCACTTTGGTGATTTAAGGAGAGCGATCTGTAGCTCCTCTCGTATTTATTCAAATGAAGGCCTGATAATACTAGACACAAAGCATTATTTTCCCACGTGCTCGGGCTTTCGCCAATCTTGACGCATCGTGAGTGGTTAGATTTGGGCATGGGCTAAACCACTTTGGCCAATGGGGTTTGGGCGGACGGATAAACAATGGATATCTTTCACGCGCTACACCTGTGCATCATGATTGGTTCTTTTTGGGCGCGGGCTGTCAACGATGTTGGCTGCGAGCCAATGGGGCTGGGTAATCTCCATACACAATACTTCCCACGTTCTCGTCTGGGCATCATGATTGGTTCTTTTTGGGCGCGGGCTGTCAACGATGTTGGCTTCGAGCCAATGGGGCTGGGGCTGGGTAATCTCCGTACACAATACTTCCCACGTTCTCGTCTGGGCATCATGATTGGTTCTTTTTGGGCGCGGGCTGTCAACGATGTTGGCTGAGAGCCAATGGGGCAGGGGCTAGGTAATCTCCGTACACAATACTTCCCATACGCTCGTCTGTTACGTACACGTACGTACTTCAGTCTTCAAGAGTGAATTTTGGCATCGTTTGTCGGCGTTGTATAGGGGCAGGGGAATGTTCTTCACCTGTTCTTGATACGTGTATATCATTTTTGTTTGCGATTACGATCTTTAAATTAGCGATGTTTGAACAATATCTGCCATTCACGTGGTAACAAATAAGATTATGAACAAACTTCCCGAGACTTTTTTTTTCTTTGTTTTTCTTTGAACGTCGGTTACGGTTAACCGTAACCGCAAAACATACGGTTACACGGATAATTTTAAAACCGCAAACTTGCAGGCTTACTTTAATGTATATCTTGATTCAAAGAGAGTAAGCACACTCATAGAAGCAGTTTTGCCAACATTACCAATGTTGTACCTTCCCTTCAATGTATATCTTGATTCAAAGAGAGTAAGCACACTCATAGAAGCAGTTTTGCCAACATTACCAATGTTGTACCTTCCCTTCAATGTATATCTTGATTCAAAGAGAGTAAGCACACTCAAAGAAGCAGTTTTGCCAACATCACTAATGTTGTACCTTCCCTTTAATGTATATCTTGATTCAAAGAGAGTAAGCATACTCACAGAAGCAGTTTAGCCAACAATACCAATGTTGCACCTTCCCTTTAATGTATCTTGATTCAGAGAGAGTAAGCATATACTCATAGAAGCAGTTTTGACATTACCAATGTTGTATCTTCCCTTTAATGTATATCTTGATTCAAAGAGAGTAAGCATACTCATAGAAGCAATTTTGCCAACATTACCAATGTTGTACCTTCCCTTCAATGTATATCTTGATTCAAAGAGAGTAAGCACACTCATAGAAGCAGTTTAGCCAACATTACCAATGCTGTATCTTCCCTTTAATGTATATCTTGATTCAAAGAGAGTAAGCATACTCATAGAAGCAGTTTTGCCAACATTACCAATGTTGTACCTTCCCTTCAATGTATATCTTGATGCAAAGAGAGTAAGCATACTCATAGAAGCACTTAGACAAAAATATATGTTGATCTGATGGAATAAGATTTGACACAAATTATCCTGCAAAGTTACTTTTTCTGAAGAGCTCTATTTAAAGGTCCTATGAAATGGTAATTTTTCACACTACATTTTTGGGGCTCAATATATGGTTTTGTATTAATAAAACATAATACTTACTATTTTTATAAGTTTGTCATGAGTTATAGCAATTTAATTTGGCCCCAAAGTTTGTGTTGTCAATTTTGATATCTCCTTTCGTGACATAGACCTAGGCACCGAATGACAAAGGACATTGACAATGCACATTCCTGACCATTATGCTCTGGTATGCTTCACTGCAGCTGTCCAAACAAATTCGTTGATATTTTGGATCTGATGGGAATCTGTGCAGACTGACACCATCTTTAGAAGTGTTGCTGTAATCAGCAACAATACACCTTGGCAGCATAACAACAAAAACAGTTACATAAGTTTGCACGTTGTATCATTCATATGTATCGATCGACGCGCGCCAACAAACAGCATGTTCCTAGGTCTACGTCACAAATTTGTCCCCTTTTAGGGGCGCGGGTTCATCCCAAATTTTTATTTATTATTTTTTTGAGATGTAAATCTCCAATACATTTTTTTTTAAATTGCATTTATAGGTTAATGTGTGCATATTTTATAGTTTACACTGGAATTTTTTTTCTAATTCATAGGACCTTTAAGCGTTTAGTCCTCTAAACTGTTTTAGGAACATTTTAGAAAAAAAGGGACTTTTATATCCCAAAATGAATTTCTGGTGAGTCCTGTCATATTTTTCATTCAGTTATTTAATTACTGTTCAACCAATCTTTGACAACTATTTTGCAAAATATCTTGTTTCAAAGTGTTTGTCTTCCTTTCTAAAAGGATAAACAATGTTCCGATTTAGACAACAAATGCTTGAAATTCATAGTTAAATAATGCGAAAAAGGCAAGATATTTAATGACCTTTCTCATCTTAAACCAATGATTCCAGGCACACCATTTTATACTCCCTAGAAAATGTGCATCAATATTTTTAGGGCAGAAATTAATTGAAATACAAGCACCCCCCCAAATAAAAAAACCAACAACAAACCCCCCTCAAAAACAAAACAAAACAAAAACAAACAAAAACAAAAACAAAAATGTTACTAAAAGTTTACGTCAAAAGAAAAAAATAAGTGATATGGATCTAATCTGATGTTTCATGATGGTAATAACATATTTGGTATGGCAAGATTACTTATTGCTACCTGTCTAAACAAGACAATTCAACGAGTATAAATTTACCAACATGTATCAACATAATGGCAGCCAATCACAGCTCCCATTACAGATCACATGACCATCAGTGCAGAGAACGATTTTCATTCCAAAAATTGGCAAAGCAAGATATTTAGGCAGAAATACTTTCTTGTGTATGTAACGCTAATTTTGATTAGCAATTCTTAAAATGCCGTTTTGCAAATAATTGAGTTTTGTGTAGCATTTTGTTTTTCTTTCCAGTAAAATAAAAATGTTCCATTGAAATAAAGAATTGCTGGTAAAACAGTGGAAAACACTAAATATCTATTTTTTTCATCCACGATATATCGGCAAACAAATGTCGCAATTTTTGGTAGTATCACGATTATATTTTCATTCATGCATGATTGCCGATAACCACAGGTACGTACCCCCTCTACAAGCGTCACAATAAATTGCAAATTCATTTGCAGAGCGTGTATGTACTTGTGAAGTAGTTCGCTTTTTTTTCTCACTTCAAAAGCTGAAAAGACTGTTCTAATTTTTGTTTCCATGGAATTTCTGACTTGACTCACAATGGGTTTTTTTTTTAATCGCAATTTTTTTTTTAATTGCAATTTGCCGATATCTCAATAACATAAAAAGGCTCTCGATATCGTAATCGTATAAAAAAAGGTTACGCGATATTCGACATTATCGTGTTATCGCCCAAGCTTAGGAAAAACCTTAGGGAGGAGTGCCAAAGTCATGGTACAGCCAAGCCTTTGAGAAGCCCTGGCAGACCTGTGCTACCTGGCCTCCTAATCTATCTTTTTTTAAAGTCCTAATCCTGTAACAATACAGTACCTGCCAATCAACATAACCTGGGCTTCTGGAGGGCCTAGCCCACTCACAAAAGACATATTAGGAGACCAGGTAGCCTGGGCCTAGCCAGGCTTCTCAAAGGCTTGGCTGTACCATGACTATGGCCCTCCTCCCTTAATTGTGTGTGGTTTCTCTCAACAGTATTTGGTCAGAAACATGTGTGCTTCATCACGGCAGACACACAAAAATATTGAAACCTTGAACAGAGGTGGCAAGATTTCAGGAAACCAAATTTAATGGCAACATTTGTTCCTTTTGGGCACGTAGAACAAAAGGACAAACACACAAATCCTTCAAAACAGAGGGATTCAAAGAAAATATCTAGCCGCCTGTGAACTGTTAATAATCAAAATAGTCTCTTGCAATAAAAGTTAATTTAACAACAGATAAGGCAGTTACAATGAGAGACTAGTTACAAATTGATTTGTGTTTGTGAACCTTAAACCCTAACCCTCCTAAATACTCTATAATCCTCCGGAGGATTTGGAGGATTTTGGAGGAATGAGGCACATTCGAAAATCACCAATTGGAGGATTATGGAGGATTGAGGAGGGTCGTGCATTTGATAGTGGAGGATTGTGGAGGATCGAGGAAGCATGGTTCAAAGAGATCCTGGAGGATTGTGGAGGATTGAGGGCATAATGGAAATTTACTTTGGATGAATGTGGAGGATTATGGAGGATTATGGAGGATTATAGAGGATTGTGAAGGATTGACAGAAACATAATCTTGTATCCTCTGGAGGATTTGGAGGATTTTGGAGGAATGAGGCACGTTCGAAAATCACCAATTGGAGGATTATGGAGGATTGAGGAGGGTCGTGCATTTGATAGTGGAGGATTATGAAGGATTGAGGCAGTGAGCTTCATGCATAAACTCAAGTTGGAGGATTATGAAGGATTGAGGCAGTGAGTTTCATGCACAAACACATTTCGGAGGATTATGAAGGATTGAGGAAGGTACCTAGTAATTAAGGCTAGGGAGTTAGGGTTAATAATTAATAACTATAGATTGGCAAATCAAATAGTTTAAAATGAAATATTTCACAAAATCAACAGAGTCTGCCATCAATTAATTTTGGTACCATGATTTCGAAAACTTTGTAAAAAAGTGTCCGTTTAAAATATTTGTTATCCTTTCAAGGAAAAAAACAAGACCCAATATTTTTCAGAATGAAAAGGAAATTACCAGAAAATGGCAGTAACATAGCAAATAAGAAATGATAAGAAAAAAGATGGCCAACCTAAAAAATTTCTTGCGACTTTACTTTTATGTAGTGCATAGAAAGTGAACCAAAAAAAATGAGTCGTAACATGTATCTCTGCAATAATCATTTTTTTGAGGAAGTATTTCAAAACTGTTTTAATAAATGCTATATAAGGCATCCATTTTCAACACATCTGTGCAGAAAGGACTTTTTCAGATACCCATCTCAAATGTTTCTTTTAAAAGGGCATGCGTATGGAGATCAAAGCGTCCACAGACTGATGGTTGTTTTTTATGGTCAAAATGGGGGGGGGGGGAAACTCACTGAAGAGCATTCACAATTAACCAAACTGAACAGATTTACAGAAACAAAGTGTAGTAATGCGTAGTATTCGCAAAGCATAATGTTGAAACATTCAATGTTTTCTTTTTCTCGTAAGTAATAGTTGCTTGTTAAGGGTGGAGGGCCAAAGTCCTGGTACAGCTAAGCCTTTGAGAAGCCCGGCTAGGCCCAGGCTACCAGGGCCGATATTCATAAAAGCCTGCTAACTTAGCAGCCAACTAGGCCTTAGCAGCCTGCTAAATCTGTAGTTTCCTGCTCCGCGGTTACCAACTAATTTTGTATTCATAAAACCTTGCTAAGAATGTTGCCAGCTAGTTGCCAGCTAGATATTTCTAGCAGGCAGCTAGGACGTTAGGCACTTCGCGAAACCACAAAATCGGAGAATGGCAATTTGCATTTCAATAGGGTATGGTGTTGTTTTGGACTGGCAATACCAAGATGGGTCAAATGACTTTTAAGAACAGCAGTAAATCCTGTACATGAGGCCTATATGTAACCCACAAATGAGGCCGATGTGTAACCCACAAATGATTTAGTTGCCAACTAGTGACTTAGAGACACCCCAGATCAACTCTAGCATTAGCAGCCAACTTAGCAACCACCTAAGCTTAGCAAAGTTTTATGAATATCACTTAGCTTCCAACTAGGCTTAGCTGTCAACTAGGGGCCACTTTAGTTGCCAACTAGGCTTAGGAAGCTTTTATGAATATCGGCCCTGGTCTCCAAATCTGTCCTTTGTGAGTGGGCTAGGCCCTCCAGAAGCCCAGGTTATATTGATTGGCAGGTACTGTATTGTTACAGGATTAGGACTAAAAAAAGACAGATTAGGTGGTCAGGTAGCGTGGGTCAGGTAGCGTGGGTCTGCCAGGGCTTCTCAAAGGCTTGGCTGTACCATGACTTTGGCACTCCTGCCTAAGTTTGACGGTGCCTGAATTCACTTACAAACTCAAGCCTGACTTTTAAACAGTCCTTAGACAAAATGAAGCTTACATACACACTATCGCCAAGCAGAAGGCACTGGGTAATCTTTTGGCCAGTGACAACATGGTAACCCTTCTCAAGCACTTTATCAAAACAAATTTCTTTAAAAAATATAAAGAATGTGGAAAATATTAAACGAGGGTCATTCTGCTTTGCCTCTCGTGAGTACCTCGACTGATAACGTGAGTTTCATCGTTTCCGTGACGAAGGTCTTGAGGCTCTGAATCAATCTCTCGCGGAATTCTCCATCGTTGGTCATCAGCCGGCTCATAGAGATGAAGTCATCGTCGATGTAGTCACTAAGCACCGGTTGACTCTGTTCGTGGAGCTGGTCACGTTGGTCCTTGGTCAGCTCTGTGAGGATGTCGGTTACTTGCCGACTGCATCCTTTGTACTTCCATCGTGCCATCATTCCACCTAGTGTACCACCTGAAGGGGTAAATTCAAAAGACAACTCCAAAATGACAGTGAAATGTTGTCAAACACTTTTTTTTCTTACAAAAGCAATTTTATTCAAGAAAATTTGCATATAATTAACAAATCAATACACAAAAATTTATTAGTTATTTAGGAATGGAAATGTTTTTGAAATTCTTATAGCTAATCATTTCACAAAAACATTTTGGTAAGTTCCCCATGAGCTTTTTGTCTTAAATTTATGCCAAAAAAATTACAGAAATAGAACTTAATGAAACCCTAAACAAAAACATCAAAAAGGAACCGAGTACATAGTACATGTATATTGCCAAAAACATTGTTTTGCTGACATAACCAATGGCACCTTCCCTTTATAAGAAAATGAAGTAAGCATGCATTACTTTGAATCAGAATTAATAATGACCTGACTTTTAATTGCCTGGGTCAATTTCATCAGAGCTTTGAGGACGATCAGAGCACACTGTTCCTTCAGTTCTTTTCAGAACTAATTACTACTCAATTGAGAATTTCACATGGTGTCACCACAATTAGTCTTACTCAGAAAAAAAAATGCTTACCAGAAATATTTGCTAAGCGGATTTTATTGGTTACCAGCCAAACTTTCACACAAAATGGGTGTATTGTGGCTGGTAGTCTGTTTTACAATGCTTAGTAAAAATACTTGCTTAGCAAAATTCTCTGCTTATTTAAGTAGGTCTATGAAATTGGACACTGATCTGGATAATGTGAGTTATAACAGTTCAGATGATTTTAACACTGACGGCCATGCTCTTCATCAAACAAACAAACATACAGTACATACATATCTAGGCAACATGCGTTACACAGTAACTTGGTGGCTTAACCCTAATTCCCTAGGCCCATTTGCTTACACATAACCTGAATCCTTCCTAACTCCCTAGGCCCATTTGCTTACACAAATAACCTGAATCCTTCCTAACTCCCTAGGCCCATTTGCTTACACATAACCTGAATCCTCCAAAATCCTTCAGTAGTAAAGCAAGCACATGACATGTATGCACACATGTGTTTCTAATCTGTGATACATGTACATGGCCAGGGACCCTCCCTGCATGCATGGAGCAATAAACAGTGTCCACTGACCCAAGCACTGACCTTGCAATCACTACAACAAACATGGATATACATGTACCATGGAAAGGCAAGTATGCCTAATAACCTCAATCCTCCAAACTCCTTCACTTTAGCAAAGAACATGTAGCATGTAACCTCAATCCTTCAAAATCCTTCACTTTGGCAAAGAGGATTTTGGAGGATTTGGGAAGGTTTGGGTTAAGGGACAATATCACCACGATCAACAGGATATGGAATCGGATTGCTAGTTTTAGATTAACTCAGAGACTGCAAATTAATACCCTACATGGTAGGGTCATATTACCGTTGCTGCTGCATTAACCCTCCTTCACATGGAGGCCACTCCGATCCACTAAATTTCCAATATGTTCTTCACCAACCTTTAGTACATACAAGCCTGCTGTCCTTTCCAAGTAATCTTACAAAATCAACTGTGTGTCACCCAAGGCCACTGTAAATGTTTGAATATATTAGTATGGCCTGCAATGTATCAATGGTAGACCACCTTACTCTGCAATCTCAGTGGTGTGACAGTGCACAGAAGGGTAACCATAGGAGGCCACTGGCAACAGCTAATGGCTTGGAGTGTCCTGAATGGGTTGTTTCAAAAACTGCACTGATGAGCCAGTAATTTCCAGTCACTGTATTCAACTTAACCCTCCTACACATAGAGGCCACTGTAAACCACTAAATGTCCAATGTGTTGTACACACATTGTTTGTGCACATAAGCCACACTGACCCTTTGAAGTAATCTCCAATGTACATACATGCATACAAAGACACATGTATACCACAGTTGACCTTATTTTCAGCAGGTTATACTGTAAACAGACTCCCAATAATAAATCACCATCAGCCACTGAGACCAATAAACCATACCAAGCCTCCATCATCTATTGGGATTTTCAGCAGTTCTTTTGTAAACAAAGACTCTCCATAGTAACCTACCACCAGCCACTGAGTCTGGAACAAAGTAATATGCCCTGCAATATGTCAATCACAAACCACTAAAATCAACAGACATATGAGGCATTATGTTACTGTGCAGTATAGCTATGAGGAGCCACTGCCTACACCATAGCAATGGCTTGGAGTGGCCTGAATGGGTTGTTTCAAAAATTTCACTGATTGTAGGAGGGTTAAACTAGGACATCGATTCCATGCCCTGTTGAAAGTCTGTGCTGATCGTAATGATACCAGTTATCCATTTAACCCTCCTATAGGTTTAACACTCAAAGACACTCAAAATTTGTATGTCTCTCTTAACCCATTGACTTTGTGCAGTGCACTCAAATACATGCAAGCACATGTGGCTGTGATAAGGAGGTCAAACCAAAACCAATCAAAGACACTCAAAATTTGTATGTAACTCCCAACCCATTGACTTTGTGCAGTGCACTCAAATAAATCAGTACATACACAGCTCTGTGTGACTCTCTGGTTTGACCTACCAATTGGCAATGCAACCAAAAATACTCAAGTGACTGTCTGTGGGTGCCGTGCTGACTGGGCCAAATTTCAGCCTGGGCATAGGAGGGTTAATAGTAGATTAACGCTGCAGCCATATTATTTTCCTTCTATACAAATACATGTGACCAAACTGAGACTGGCAGGGAAATAGTCTGGCCCCTTTTATGTATTGATTATCGTGCCATATTCAGTACTTGTGTACAGGGAATCTGACCATGAGATGGCCACACACACAGCATAATTAAGATCTATAAGCACATGATCCCATAAGCACATTGGCAGATATTGGCAGTTTGGCATTGGCAGATACATACAAACATGTACAAAGGCATGCAGAGAGGACTGTTTTGATTGGACTCATACACGACCTTATTTGATGTACTATCCATAACTTAAATTAACCCTCCTACAATCAGTGCCATTTTTGAAACAACCCATTCAGGCCACTCCAAGCCATTAGCTGTTGCCAGTGGCCTCCTATGGTTACCCTTCTGTGCACTGTCACACCACTGAGATTGCAGGGTAAGGTGGTCTCCCATTGATACATTGCAGGCCATACTAATATGTTCAAACATTTACAGTGGCCTTGGGTGACACACAGTTGATTTTGTAAGATTACTTGAAAAGGACAGCAGGCTTGTACATGTATGTACTGAAGGTTGCTAAAGAGCAGAATTTTGTGGATCGGAGTGGCCTCCATGTGTAGAAGGGTTTTAATGCATTCCTGAATGGTCAAATATTAATGTTAAACTTACTTGGTGTAAAAAAAAAGTTTGTCTGAGATAATGTGAAATAATTTCCATTTCGAATTGAGGAAATTCCTAAATTCCATGTCAGACTGAATGAAACAAATCTGAAATCATTTTCACTATTTTCTTGTTAACAAGATGTGTAACATATACATGGAAGCCGACAGGTTGGTTGTTTAATGAATATCTTTATTCAAAGAGAGAAAGTTGTACTTTCCCTTATAAGATGAATCTTTGTTTTTAGCGAATTAACTAACAATTTTAATTCTTAATTTACACAACAAAAAATATATTTCCTTAAATATATACATTACACAACCAACCTGTGAAAATTTCATCTTATTACGTTGTGTCGTTAACGACAAGAAAATTGAAAATGCATTCACATTTGTAGTATATTTTTTAATGCAGTATCTCGGGGAAAGTACTCTTTCTTACATTCAAAACAGAAATTATTGTTTTACTTTTCTTTAAATGTGACAGTAATTCAGACAAAATAATTAATATAGGGAAGAAGATTCCATAATCAACTTTACTGAGAATCTCTCTTCTACAGAAGCCCTACTTCTCAGTTCTGTTTAGGTGTAAAGTTGTCTACTTTAAGTGTTCTGTGGATGAGTTGCACTGTTAAAAGCTTTTCTTTTTTTTGGTAAACTGATATAATGTTGTTGAAGATATGTAGCGTGGCAAGCTCTGGCAAGCATTAAAATATAAAGGTAACAAGTTCCTTTAAAACCCTAACCCCCATAGGTATTCTGGCTAGTAACCTTCCTGAACCCTAACCCCCTATAGGTATTCTGGCTAGGAACCTTCCTGAACCCTAACCCCCTATAGGTATTCTGGCTAGGAACCTTCCTGAATCCTCCAAAATCCATCAGTGCACTTTTGGGAACATGCCCTTATGTTGATCTTTCATATTCAGCACTTATGGCCTGTACTTCTTGCCAGGTAGTAATTTTGCCCCATTTGAAGAGGTGAAAGTACCAGTTTCCAACAGCGCTGAATACTTCCAAAAAAGTGCCCCTTGGAGGATTTTGAAGCATTTGGGGTGGTTAGGTTAATAGAAACAAGTAAACTGTCATGGAAAGTCGACATCGTCCCAGAGCCAATAAATTTCTAGTTTCCTCGGCATGAAACCACTAAGAAAGAATGCCAGCCTGATGAATATTACTCCAAGTTTCCAGCTGTTGCTATACATGTATGTACCCCAAGGTGGAGAGAAGAAATCATGGTCTTTCTCAAGGACATGAACACCACATCCATGGCCAGGATTCCATTCTTCTACATTTTGAGGAATTCACCATCAGAACCCGAATCAGATGCACTCATGAATGCACTCTGCCACCCCTAATCAGCGATCACAGGTCAGAGATGTTGTAACCTGGTTTTGGAATAATTTTTCAATGTTGAAACAACTCATTCTTTAAAAAAAAAAATTAAAATAACTGGTGCAAACGTTAATAACACATACATGTACATGTATATGTGCGCAAATAAACAGGTAGTATAGTACAAACCAAAATACTTAAATCACCCTACAGGTATTTCAATCCTTCATGGTTCAAGTACAACATTGATACGCCGTTTGCATGTAACCAATAATATATATAACAAAATCTTGTATAGCGCCAAAATAACAAGATCAAATGTTCTCTCACTGAAAAGTGTTCTCTCTGTGTATATAGTACATGAGCTGTTAAAGATACCATGCATTACTGGTATTGGAGCCAACAGCTGTGTATAAAAACGGAAACGGAGAAGAGACACTTTTGAGTTTTGACAGTTCCACAATTCGTTATGCCATCTTGAGCTCCTGACACACAAAACTCACTATGCTCCATTGGATACCCAATACCGACAGGTCACGACGGCTCAGCTTGCCATGTCCATCTTCATGTTTGTTGTCAAAAAATCTTTCAACCCTTTCAGGGCTTGAATCCTGGCAAGCCCGTTTCCCATCAGCAAACCACTTAACATCAGAAAATCTTGCGCTTCGAATCCCGAGATTATGTTTCGGAAGTGCTCATAGAGTTGGTTCCTTTGCTCATGATCCATGGCTGCTAGAATGTCAGGAACCGACAGGAATTTTCCACTAGTCATGTAGGCTCCAATCAGACTACCCATTGTACCACCTGGGAGAGAATAAACTTAGTGTTAGCCTCTTACATGGCCAACCAAATGCATTCCAGGTTTCTGGTCACTGAAAAAAGCTGGATTTTTGCAATTTCATTACGGCAACTAAGCCAAATGATGGGCCCAACACCTAGCTATTTTGCCTGAGGGGTCATTCCACGTCAAATCACACTTTCTCAGGTCAATCTCACAGATTTATTTTTATTTTTTAATTTCTAGGTTTGTTTGGTTGTATGAGAAAACTCCAAAACTGAAATTTGAGCGTTTTTGGTGATGTGGTTTGTGAGTTAACAGGTCGTTGAACTTTTGACCTTTCGTTTGACCTCTACACCTTTGGAAATCTGTAACTCCGGTTAAGAATATCGTAAGAAAGTGATTTTTATATTAAATGAAAGCTCTTATCATCACAAATTATCCACTTTGCAATTTGGAAAAAAACAATTTTTTTAAAAATAAAGTGGTCAAGCAAAGTGTACTTTGAACTTTGACCCTGCGGAGGCCGCAAAATAAAAATTCATGAAATTCTGTCAAACAAAGGCCCAAAGTATACTCATTGTGTATACCAAATATAAAAATGGGCTCTTAAGTAATTAAGGTAGGGTGTACTTTTAAAGATGGGCAGGGCTTTGAGAAAGAACGTTTGTTCTAAACAAAACTCAATATAGGTTTGTAGATAATAACTCACCATTGTGAACCATAAACCATGAGTACCCAAGTGTAAATCAAAGATACTTGATAATATGTGACCTGGATTTGGTAGAACAAGAGCTTTCCAATGATATATAACACTTGGGGTTACAGCAATCCCCCAGACCACCAACGGGGGATATGCGGCTTTGTTTCCATCTTTGTTTCAAGTTGTTTGTCAGAACACGATAAAAGCTACCAACGAAATGGGCCTGAAATTGAGGTTTTTCATTGTCTGATTGAACTGAACATTTGGAATTCGATGTATGGAGATTTAAAAATTGCAAATATGTGACCAGCTCTGGCAAAACCCGAAACTTCTCGGCATTTACCATAATGCATAACAGCCATGAAAAGGTCAAAAACTGACCCCAGGGACCAGTTTTCATGTCACCATATAGAGCATTTTCTGTAGATTTTAATGGAAAAAGAAAAATCCTGAAACATTGTTGGGAACATTGTTGATTTTCACAATATATTTGGAAGGTTACCTTTGAAAATTGGGTTCAAGTTTAGGGTTTTGCCAGAGCCAGTCACATATAACAACAAAAAATTAGACCTCCCTCCGATTTTTCACTTTTCCCGCTGTACTGCGAAATGGTATAGTGCGACTTTACGCTCATTTTGTTGTAACAGGTCACATATGTGTAGGTGATTGGTGTTTAGTTCAGACAGAAACTTGGATCATCTTTGGTGCCTAATTTGTTCTACAATCTACATGTATGTTGCTGATGGTCATTTCAATGCGTACAGTGTAATCTGCAAAGTACAGAACAATTTTTATGGCACTGCTTAATTTTCTATGTTAACCGTCAACCATTTTGTGTGAACAAGCAAAAAAAAAATAAATAAATAAAAAAAAATCTCCGGTTTCATATCCACGTGGGTCGCCTCAGATGCACGCGTCAGCATTTTTAATTTTCTTTTCTTTTGCTATGAAATGATGTCCAATTGCAGCCAAAATTGCTGGATCAATTAACCCTTTCATTACTGGGCCGGATGTACGCGCAGTCAATTTTGTGGTGCGCGCTGCGGGCCCCACGGTGTGAAAGGGTTAAAATGCTGCCGTGCTATGTTTTAAACGACTTTTTCACATAGGGGTATGAAATGTTTGTCCAATTTGTGAGGCCTTTCTTAGCCACCATGGGAAATTTGGTCTGGTTCCAATTGGTAAAAACAGAAAAAGCACGTCACCTCACCGATTTTGAAGCCGCCCTATGACCAGAAACCGGAGACTTTTTTTGGGGGGGGGGGGGCCTTAGCTGTGTAACAGGTGAATCCATAGTTATGAAATAAGCTTACTTTTAGCACAATATTTGCTGCAATAGTAAGTTCCTTGTTTTTTGCTTATGGTACATGCAGAGCCATGGAAATTGGTCCTGTATGGTATGAAAAGCTGACCTTCCTCGTGTCTGGTCAGCAGAATAATCAAATTAAAAGTACACTGTTCTACCTGCAATTTTATTTTTCATTCAAAACCAACAGTCAAAGCTTTTCAAATAATTACCAGATTAACCCTAACCCCTTGGGTATTTTTACTAGAAAGTATCCTGAATCCACCAAAATCCACCATTTTTGTCACACACAAAATGCTGGTGTCCTGAATCCATCAGAATCCGCCAGTGTAGATATTGGACATATCCTGAATCCGCCAAAATCCACCACTAAATTTCTGGCGGATTTTGCGGATTCAGGATACCATGCTCACATGAAAATTTGTATAGTATGTTGCTGCATAGAATCCATCAAAATCTAACACATACAAGTGTTGGCTGTACATGTACAGTACATGTAACTATAATCCATCAAAATACATCAACCAACATGACCAAGCAGTTAAAAACTATTGAAATCCTGAATCCATCAAAATCCGTCATATGCTCAATGTGGAGATATCCTGAATCCGCCGAAATCCTCCAAAACAGGGGGATGGATTTTGATGGATTCAGGGTGGTTAGGGTTAAAAAATAAATAAATAACCAAATTAAGCCTGTGATCTACATGTGTATAGAGCATATGTAGCTGAAGTGCAGTTACGAAGCAAACCTTAAAAACAAAAACAAAAATATAAAGAAAATTTTAAATAAAGGCAAAATAAATGAACAGAGATTTACACAAAATATTCTACTACTACGAGGTAACATTATTAACAACGTCACCTAAAATACTACCACAAAAACAAGACATGTCATTACAATGAGTGAGACAAACTTATATTCATGACATCTACATGTAGAATCAGCTTGAGGTAATTGGTATAGTCCCCTATTACACCATAGGCAGCAGTGGGGCCGTCAATGACAAAAGAAAGTTCTGGACCTCAAGCCTAGAAATTAATTCTTGAACTTGAAGAGGCAAGGCTTTTTCCCTGGATGAAGGGCACTTTTATTTAGGAAATCAAAATGATTGAAACATTTCAAAGGGGCACCAGGGCCTAAATCGTGACAACGAAGGAAGAGGCCTTGGTGAAATTCAATGCCTGGGAACTGGACAGTGCTTCAATCCATCTTGAGACAACAGTGGCAATGACATCCTTCCTAACTCCCTAGGCCCATTTGCTTACACATAACCTGAATCCTCCAAAATCCTTCAGTAGTAAAGCAAGCACATGATATGTATGCACACATGTGTTTCTAATCTGTGATACATATACATGGCCAGGGACCCTCCCTGCATGCATGGAGCAATAAACAGTGTCCACTGACCCAAGCACTGACCTTGCAATCACTACAACAAACATGGATGTACATGTACCATGGAAAGGCAAGTATGCCTTCACTTTAGCAAAGAGCATGTAGCATGTAACCTCAATCCTTCAAAATCCTTCACTTTAGCAAAGAGGATTTTGGAGGATTTGGGAAGGTTAGGGTTAACCCTCCTAGTTCTGGTGCCTTTTTCAGACAAGATGATGCACCATTTGAAACCATTCGTTTTGTGAAACACACCAAGGTGTAGTGTATCCACCATTCAAAACCATTTGAATGGATTTGAATGGTAGTAAAGCTTGCTACCAACACTTTTCAAATGGTATCACCATGTGTGTACAAAACCAATGGCCATTTTGATAAGTGGAAATTTTGAATGCTTTCAAATGGTCAAACACTAGGAGGGTGTAAAGAAAAGAAAAATAATTTAAAAAAAAAGAACAAAAAACCAACAAAAAGTCACAGCAAGTCACACACAAACACATGACTGTTTGAGGAAAATGGAAATCATGCTGACCAACTCTTAAAGCCGCCATGAACACTACTGGTTACTCCAACGTTATACATGTACATCAAACTTGGTGTAAAGCTGATGATGGTATCAAAAATACAAAGTGCCTTGATTTATTTACTCAAAAGTGTTCAGTACGTATTTAACTATTTATATGCTATTCCAAAAAATATTTAAACAAATCAGAAATTGTGGGAAAAAAAATCATAATTTGCAACCAAAAATTCCAGTGGTTGAAATCTGCGATGTAACTGTTTTAATTGTGACCCGTGGCAGCAGCAAACACTTTGCCTGTTTTTATGACATACTTTTACGGCAGTAGCTGGAAATCAGCTGTCTTAACAACGGTCTGGCTGCCGCCACTTTGTCCGTGGCTTGTACACGTATGCAGGTGTCCGGATCTTCAGCTTCGCCATTCTTGCCTGGATTTTGTCCATTTCGGGTTCAAATTTATACGATTCAATGCCCCGTATTTCGCCAACTTAGGCATCAGTATAATCTCCATCAAATGACGATGATGAACATCACAATTGGTCAGTACTACTTTTGGAAACTTCTTCAAAAACACATTCAGAAGTCGTAGTTGGTAAACTTATTTTTGTAGCTGTACGTGATGTAATATGCTTTGTGTACAAAACGTACCACAGTAAACAGTTGTGGCGTTCACCCTGCCGTAAATGTACGTCATCGAAAATAAAATGGTAAAAATGAATATGAATATGATGGACAAGTATGCGGTTAATTGATGCTGCAAAACAAGAGACCATTTAGCTATCAGGCCGTCTAAAACAGGGGTGTGATTGGGCAGTTTTGAAAAATCCACGTAAATTTTGCTAGGGGTATTGGGGCCGCTGTTGTGAACATTGCCATTGGCGGATCCAGGGGGGAGCTAAGGGGGCTGTAGCTCCCCCCCCCCCCCAAAATCGGAAGAAAAAAAAATTAAAAAAAAAAAAAAAAGAGAGAAAAAGAGAGAGAGGGGGGGAGAACGCACTCCCATTCCCACAGTGCTGTTTTTCTCTCCCTTTGATTATTTCATTGTAATTTTTGTAGTACTGAAAAATGTTCTGGATCCGCCCATGAGCGCTGGGGTGAAATCTATAGTTCTGAGTGTTTGCTTTGCTTTCCTTTATTGCTTAGATCTTTAAAATCCAGAGGATCATAACATTGCGATTTGTAAATATCTGGAAATCCAGAAAAATCCGGGCAAATCACACCCCTGCTGAAAGATGTTTTGCTGGCAAACACTCATGTGAAGCATGCTTGCATGATTTCACATATGGCCATCGGACGGACACATCAGTGCTTCACTATATCAAGTATACAGCACAGGACAAGTGTGTGGATTGTAGTAAATGCATGACAATGAAGATGTACCATTGCGAATTACTAGATTAGCAAATTAACCCTCCTACTTCTGGTACCTTTTTCATACAACTTGATCCACCATTTGAAACCATTCGCTTTTGTGGTTTTGAATGGTGAAATAACTGTGTACAGTATTGATTCCCCCAAATGGTTTTGAATGGTAGGTCAGCTAATACAAAACCTTGTTTGGATCTTTCCAAATGGTAGTACAGCTAATACAAAACCTTGTTTGGATACTTCTAAGTGGTGAATCAATGGACCCTCTATGCATTTGAATGGATTTGAATGGTAGTAAAGCTTGCTACCAACACTGTTCAAATGGTATCACCATGTGTGTACAAAACCAATAGGCATTTTGGCAAGTGGAAATTTTGAATGGTTTCAAATGGTCAAACAGTAGGAGGGTTAATGAATTATAACTTGGTGTACAGTTGGTACAAGTATCAATCATCCTGAGAAATTATTCTTAAAGAGCTTTCATTGTCGCGAAAAACTAAATTGATGAATTTAAAAAAAAAATGCTGCCTGGCCTTTTGCGAGATTCATTTAAATAATGTCTTTTAACACTGACTGGCCGATTGCATATTTTTGACATTTGAATTTCTCCAAATTGAATTCCTGTTGCTTTACCATTTGATTCAGGGCAAGCACGTATTTCTGCCAACCAAATATCGCTGGAGATATTGTGAGTGGACGTGCGCCCATCATTGTACGTAAGGTCAAAGTTGAATCTCCAGGGAAAATAACATGGCGCCCACGCGGCAGGTATCTGGTGAAATTCACAAGCCTGACGTCAGATCTTCAGGCTAGGGGCAAGGCCACTTTTCCCGAGTATAGGGCACTTCCATTAGAATATCAGAATGTCTATGGGAACATTTGTAAAGGGCATAGCCAAGAACAGGGTGACAGAGGTCATGACCTCTGTGGCCTCCATGAAATGCAACACTGAATTAAGTCTGGGACATTCACTAGCCACTGACCTGAGTTAGTGTACCAGACATTATTCAAATAAAAACTCGCAAGTGGGTTATTGACGAATGTCCAAATGTGGTCCCACCACACAGACAGGGTCCATGGTGGTATTGGTCAAATTCATCAAGTCATTAATCGAGAGGACTTAAAGACTCATTCTTGTCTTGCATTTTGTGATCTCATTATGTACACTCATTACTGGAGCATGCGTGTGCTATCACCACTTTCGTGCCTCACCTTACTGCAAGATTCTACGACCGTCGAAGAATGTTATGGTCAGGTCAACAATTGCGCATGCCCATGCCAGAAGTCTTTCACATTGGAGTCAAATACCAGTTTAAATGTACACATGAACACATATATGTATAAGTGGTTTTTAAAAACACTAACATGTATGCATCTGTAACCCTAACCGCCTAGACATTTTGGCTAAGAACCTTCCTGAAACCGCCAAAATCCAACACCATGCAGTAACACTACCACTCAACTGTTGGACTTGGCTGGAATTTGGACGCCCGGCCCCAAGCAAAGTATCCCTGTCAGGGCTATACAGTACCGAGTCCATCAAAATCCAACAAACCCAGCTGTTGGAGTTTGAAAGGTTAGGGTTAAGATTTGATTAGGATTATCCTGAAAGTGTCCTCACCGACTGCGATGCCAACAGGACCCCCACAGAATCCACCAATCACTGCCCCTGCACCGGCCATGGCTCCACCTTTTATGGTCTCCTTTACAGTCACTTTCAGGTTCTCTTCCTTGGCCAATATGGCCAGTAGTCTGACAAGCTCTTCTGGTGTTACGGGCATTATGTTTGCGTTGTATTCAGTCAGGATGCCAGACAGAGATCTGGAGATAATCTCACTTTGCTGGGGCTACTGGATACATAAGAATATAAAAATTTAATAATTTTTACTAGGTACATCTGAATTGTAGTAGGCCTAATCCAGTTAACATTAACCCTCCTACTCTAGCTGCACTTTATTGGCAAGTAGCTATAGAGGTCAAAATCAGTCAACTGCCTGTTTTGACTATTGACCCAAATGAGCAGCACACAGGGGCATTTTTCACTGGTTTTTACTGTCATTTTGACCACCCTCAACAATACCCGACAATGCTTTTACCAGTCAAAAACAGTTGGCTCATTTTGACCTGTAAATGTACTTACTACAGGTAAGGTTTGACAGTGTTCAACTTTTAAGTGCACTAGATATATCTTGGCAAGTACATGTATATCAACATTTTGACTGATTTTGACCCTTGCAGTCACAGAAGGGTTAAAGTGAAGGTACATCATTGGTAATGTTGACAAAACTGCTAAATATGCTTACTCTCATTGGATAAATACATATGTAAATGGTGTTCCACGTACATTGTACATGCCATAAAAAAAATCACCAAACATAATTTTTTAATGAAAAAAATGACCTAGGAAAACAAAAATTACCAAGATTTACACTGAGCCTACAGTACCGGCCGCAAGTAATTCCAAAACCCTCCGAGTGCGTGGCGAGTACCCGCATGTAAACTGCGTGGCGTGTACGGGGCTACTCGGTGCCCCGCGGGGATTCTGCGGGGGCACAAAGGGGCCTTTGCGTCGGGTACGCGTCGTGGGCAAACTTATGGGGCACACGAAGCCCCGCAACAAAACCAAGCACATCTTTACGCTCGGATGAACATGAATACCTGATATGTTAACAGCATAGTGTGCCTACTTGTGCTATAACACTGTATGATCATGGTTGGCGATGTGGTTTTTCTACCATGTTTGTTATGGTCGTCCGCCTTATTTTGCGTATGAATTTTCCTTATAAAATAATTCTAAATACATGTTGGTTCGGCCAAATTTCGATGTACCGTAATTTCCGGAATATAAGCCGCGGCTTATACGTTGATTTTGACACGATAAAAGTTGCCTGCGGCTTATACGCGGTGCGGCTTATACGCAAAAATCGTTGGTAAACAGACAGAAACAGAAACCTAAAAACCTTTATTGTTCGTAGCGAAAATGGTCTGGTCATTGTCAGTTTTAGCAGTGAGCGGACCTCGATACACACAGATTTATTCAAAACTTCTGAAAAAACCGTTGCAACGTTTAGCGCCAGCGACATCAGAATCCACGACGTAGATCGTAGTCTATGCCATGCGTGTACCAGAGAGCCAATGGGGAAATTCGTTATATTGTTAGTCTATGGAAGGAGCCAATAGGAAAATTCGTTACGCGTGGCAGGCGATGAGTCATCGTTTCGTTGGTTGCCGTTGTAGTGATTACATGTACGTTGTGCAGAAAGCAGGCAACCAGAAGTGCAGTTGATGTTTTTGCCGTCGATAGTCAACCGTCGATAGGACGGGCAGTTTTGGAAATCCTACATGAAACCCATGTAACTTATGTTTTATTTTATAATATTTTCAGACGAAAACTAAAATGTATGTACATTTAAATAATGATATTCTATAAAAAGGGCACTATGGCCAACGGTGAAAAAGGGCACGGTATTTATGGCCGTGAAATGGGCATTTTTTCGAGGGGCACGACGGTCAGTTTCGAAGGCATCGACAGCCTGCGTCCTTTATGCTTTGATGTTTTTCACTTGTTACACCGAGTTTGCGTCAGTGAATGATCGATATCTTCAAAACGGTACCTGTTTGGGAAATGAAAATTACACATTGGATAGTTTATTAGTTACTTCTTGCCTTGGTATGGGTATACGACACTTCCCTGATCACTTGAACCCACGCAACAACCAAGTTTCACGCGTCAATGATTGACAACAAAGCCCCCCCCTATCAGTCCACGAAGCAAAGTGCAGACTGTGCGGGCCATCTGCGTGGCCCCGCAAATCTTCTCACCCGGCACGGTACTTTTTGCGGGGGTACCCGCATGCACGCGGGGATTTTGCGGGGATCCACGGCACGTACACGGAAGCCCACGCGGGTTACTCGAAGGGATTTGTAATTACTTGCGGCCGGTACTGTATGTAATGTTATATCCACAACTAACCTTTCAAAGTTCATTCATTTGTGTACAAAACAAATTTCATGAAAAGCACAGCCATTGATATATTATATTAGAATGATGTTGCCCCACCTGAATCCTAAGCCACACGTTGGTTCCATTGCTGCTGATGGCGGGATTTTGTAAATTCAAATTGACGATATTTGCAACTATTTCGACACACTAGATATGTTCCTTACATGTTGAACTATCCCAGTGCCTCCTAAAAATGGTGATTTTACTTACATTTATATTTCGTGAAATATCAGCCCGACGATCGGCAGTTTGCAGGTTTCAACGAGGGTGGACATTTTGAAGAGAGGTCAACGTATAAACAAATTGCGCACGCAACAATTTTACGACGGCTGTGTGCACACACTTGCTGTATTTTATTAGCACTATATGACCACGTGATGTCGCCATAAGAGACTAACATCGAGCAGTTTTATCAGATTAACAGCCGTCGTAAAATTGTTGTGCACGGAAGTTGTTTTTCCGTTGACCTCTCTTCAGCAATTCAAGATGGCTGCCCTCGTTGAAACCTGCAAACTGCTGATCGTCGCATAATATTTTCGGGCTGATATTTCACGAAATATAAATGTAAGTAAAATCACCATTTTTGGGGGGCACTGGGATAGTTCAACATGTAAGGAACGTATCTAGCACTGGAGCAAAGAAGGCTTTGACCCTCAAGGCCAAGGCTTTGACCCTCAAGGCCAAGGCTTTGACCCTCAAGGCCAAGGCTTTGACCCTCAAGGCCAAGGCTTTGACTCTCAAGGCCAAGGCTTTGCCCCTCAAGCCTCAAGGCTAAGGCTAAGGCTAAGGCTTAACCCTCAAGGCCAAGGCCAAGGCCAAGGCCCTCTAGTATAAAATTACTACTAATATAAAACATGTCACATCATAACAAATCGCTCAAAGTAAGAATAAAAACTTCACGTACAAATATATGACTGAGTAGAAGTTCAGGTCTTCGTGGATACCATTTAAATATAACAAAAAGAATGGTTTGCTTCCATACTGATGCACATTAATCTAAACTGAGTATAACAAAAGAGGGATCTAAGAACGGCTGTTTTTAACTGATGTTATGTAACATGGAAATAATTTTGTTTTCTGGGCCATCATGGTTAGAAATATTAGCATTACCTAAAACAGACCAGACTATATTCACCCAGAATTTGTCAAAAATCTTGGACCAAAATCCACTGAATGGCTTCGAGATTACTTCAGCACCTGTATCAAAGTTCAGAAAATCCCAAAAATATGGAGACATGCTAAAGTAATGGGAATTCTCAAACCAGACAAGGCCGCCGAAGACCCGGGCAGCTACCGTCCAATAAGCCTACTGTGCATAATCTACAAAGTGATGGAGAGACTAATATACAATCGTATCCAACCCATTGTGGATCCTCAACTCCCACATGAGCAGGCGGCCTGTGACAGGACGCTGTACAACAGACCAAGTAACACTCCTCACAGAAGACATAGAGGACAACTTCCAAAAAGATTTCAAGAATGGTGCTGTACTGGTCGATCTATCAGCAGCATATGACACGGTATGGCATAAAGGTCTTGCCCTAAAACTACACAAAATCATACCTGATAAAACCTTAGTAAACTTTCTCATGACAATGATCACCTGCAGAAGCTTTACAATGACTGTTGGCAAAGAAACCAGTAAAAAATGCTTCCTGAAAAACGGGGTCCCACAGGGCTCAGTGCTCGCACCGATTTAATTCAACATTTACACTGCTGACCTACCAACCACTGTCTCAGAAGTACATCTACGCAGATGACATAGCACTCCTAACCTCTGCCAAAAACTTTAACAAGCTTGAAACAACACTTGGCACTGATATGGAATCCTTAAGCCGTTACTTCAAAAACTGGAGACTCCGACTTAACATCACCAAAACTGTTTAGCAACTAAATCAAAATCGTTTGCAATGGCACAACCATCCCGTATGATGATTTCCCCAAGTATCTTGGTGTTACTGTGGACAGATCTCTAACATACAAAAGCCATCTCACACAGCTCGCACAGAAAGCCAACGCTCGCAACTGTCTCATTAGACAACTAGCACGCCTTTCCTGGGGCGCAGACTACAACGTTCTTCGAATCTCAGCAATAGCTTTAGTATACTCTGTTGCAGAGTACTGTGCACCGGTATGGGCAAGGAGCACCCACACCAGCAAGATTGACGTAGCCCTTAACAACACCATGCGCATCATCTCAGGATGTATCAGATCAACTCCCACTCAATACCTTCCAGTAGTCAGTGGAATTGCACCTCGTGAAGTGAGACGACAACAGCAATGCCTTGCTCTTGCACGACGTGCCACTGAGTGTGACTCCCATCTGCTTCATCAACTGTTGACAAACACCAATCAAAAACCCCCACCACAACTGCGACTGCCATCAAGAAATCCTTTCCATCAACAAGCCCACAAACTGCTAGAAATTAGCACCGGATCGCACCTAAAGACTTGGGCACTAAACATGTGGCGGAATATGTGGCAAGAATCAGAATCCAGGACGTGGATATTTAACTACATTTCCTCACATTTCCACCCACCAGGATGCAATCTACATCGCCACTGCTGGGTCAAACTTAACAGACTAAGAACTGGCCATGGCCGATTTGGACATAACATGCTCCGCATGGGACTAAGTGACAACGCTAAATGTACCTGTGGTCATGATGACCAGACTGTACACCACATCGTTCATGACTGTATTATTTACAGATGTGATGGAAATTTAACTGAACTCGACCAGTCTGCATTAAACTGGATCCATAACAACCTTGTCATGTTAACTTTGTATGAACCATACGATAAATAAATAAATAAAGCAGTCCACAGCACGAATCAGATGATGTTCTATCTACCCCATATTTATGCAAGTTAAGTATAATTATATCTCCCTGGCCCCACAAGTACAAGTATACAGAAAATTATTATAGCTTTGTTTTGGGGGAAGCAGCAAAATGTACTATCATGGTAACAAAATGTGATGCTGTAAAAGTGAAAGTGTGTCAACACACAAATCTAGGGTGTTTTCCCTCCTCCATGGTAAAACATGATTAAATTAGATACTGCAGACTTTGCAGACAGCTGACTCCAAGTTGTATGTTTGTAGAAAAGCAAAATTTCAAACAAATTTATCTGAAAAATTCAAAAATCGATGGGCCTTGAAGAGCAAGGCCCTAAAGTTGCAAGGCTTTGACCCTCAAGGCCAAGGCCAAGGCTTTTGCCCTCAAGCCTAACCACCCCACATCACACAAAATCCTCTATGAGGTATTGGAGCATTTTGTGTGATTGAGGAAGGATGCTATATATTTTCTGTGTTATTTTGTGTGATTGAGGAAGGATGCTATATATGTTCTGTGTTATTTTGTGTGATTGAGGAAGGATGCTAGATATATGTGCTGGGTGATTTTGGGTGATTGAGGAAGGTGCTACATGTACATGTACATGTGTGCTGTGTGATTTTGTGGAGGATTGAGATACATGTAGGATGGCCATGTGCTGTGTGATTTTGTGGCACTTAACTAAAAGTACTGTACATGTACTTGTAAGTGCTGAGTGACTACAGCAACCTTGGTAAGGTAAGTGACCTACATATCAACGCCGTGGCCTGTGACCCTAAGGATAAAACAAGTACAAAATTCAGTACAAACACTACTTGTATTGTTTCAACTCATACAACTGTACTTGGCCAGCAAACAGACTATTCAATTTATACTGAGGTAAGTTTTATGCACTGGTAATAATAAAATGGCATTATTTGCATACATTTCACACCATGTATCAATTTAGGAATACAATACCAGGTGACTGAGCCAACAACAAAAAAAAACCAAAAAACATGTATTTTTGTTCATAATAAAGGGATAAAGGCAAAGGGTACAGGTATGTGTGATTTTGTGTGATTTTGTGTGATTGAGGCAGTGGGCACCCTACACGATTTTGGAGTATTCAGGAACCTTCCAAATTTTATGAAGACATTTTGTAGCATTTTGTGTGATTGAGGATGCATCCTACCTAAAAGGGCCAGGGGGTTAGGGTTAAGGCTAAGGCCAAGGCCCTAAAATCAAGCCTTAAGGCCAAAGCTCAGCATCAAGGCACTACATCACTGGTATCTAGTGTGTCGAAATAGTTGCAAATGTTGTCAATTTGAGCCTTAAGAATTTACAAAATCCTGCCGTTAGCGGCAATGGAACCAATGTGTGGCTAAGGATTCAAGTCCGTGCCAGAATTCGGGTCAACTCGTACCCAGGTCAACTCGTACCCAGGTCAACTCGTACCCAGATCAACTCGTACCCTGGTCAACTCGTACCCAGATGTAGAGTGATATTTAGCTTCTCAGCAGCCCCATTTATAAGATTCAGAGTTAAGTTTAAAAGATAGGCGGCACCTCCACTAACGCTTAATCAGCCAACGCGTTGCCTCGAGCGCGGTTAAGTTCAAATGGCCGGCACCTCCATTAACACTAAGTGCGGAACGTAATGATGCATTGTTACCAAGATGAGCATCATGCCCATCATGATGTCCAAACAAGGTATTAGCCAGAATTGCGTCCCTATTTTATTGTATTAAATGTAGGACGCCTTTGAAGACGTCCTTAATTAATCTTTCTTTTTGCGTATAAAAAATATTAATACTGCGTGGGTACGAGTTGACCTGGGTACGAGTTGACTTGAGTACGAGTTGACCTGGGTAAGATGTTTTGGGTATGAGTTGACTTGGATACGAGTTGACTTGGATACGAGTTGACTTGGGTACGAGTTGACTTGGGTACGAGTTGACCCGATAGCCCGTGCCACACTGGTGGGGCAAGGTGGACCTTTTAATTGCCAAAGGTGTTTGCTTGGGTAATGTTAAGTGTTAGAGCCACTGCCGTGCCAAACCATGATAGATCCACATGTTGGTTCAGACAATCATGTGTGTAAACCTAATTTCGTTAATTTTCAAAGACTCTGTAACAAAAGCCACTTTGTTACTTTTGAAAAAATTTGTGGCAATAAATTAATAATATATTAATACTAATACTAATAATAGTAGGCCTATTTATTAGTATTATTAATTATTAATTTATTGCCAGTACTATAGCATGAATAAAATATCCACTCCCTTTTGTTTTTATTAGGCTAACGTTAATATTAAGTCAATTGACAATCTGTAACATTTCTAAGAGTTTTTAAAATTATTATTTAGCTCTAAATACGTCATGGCTGGGCAGCTAGTTGGGGCGAGTTGACTTTGGGGCGAGTTGACTCCGTCCATCACATGTAACATTCATTACACTACGCGACACCGTCAAATCCATGTCAACGTCATCAACGTTCACACGTTACAAAACTTCGAGGAAGGAAATGACATTTAACTATATTTACCTGATCCTGTAAACTATTTTGAAAACAAACCAGTCGTTGGTTCAGATCAAAAATCTTTTCTTGTCAAAAATACAAAAGAAGTAACTAATGAACTGAAGCTAAGTACAGTCAGCCTAAACACACCGATACAAAATCGTTGACGTGGAAATCTAGCATGGAGTTTGCCTGACATCCCGTTTTTTCTTGTACTTCCGGGCCACACGCAATCAATCGAGCGAGGTCAGTCTAGTATGGGTTAAAGTTCAGCACTAGCGCAACATACAAAATGCCAACGGGGCAGTACTGCAGATTGTATTGCATATTACTTACCTTCAACCAATCAGAATTCAATATTATAATATGAATATTCATTAATCTAAAAATACACTCGTTTGCCTAGTCACAGCATGGAGGAAATTTTTTGTTTTCCTCCATGGTCACAGTTACATTTAGTTTGAGCTATTTTTTGCATCCAAGTATGAATCATTCATTTGAGTTTCTTTCCTCTTTTGGCAGGGATATTTTCTCTCATTTTTCAAACATTAAAATGATGGAAACATTAAAATGCTGGGGAAAATCTTCAGATTCCGCCGCCCCACCAAACAAATTAATGACAGTTCGTTGTTGTTGTTGCGTCGATCAAGTACAGTACGTACGTGATCACGCTCTGTATCACGTGCTATTGTTATGGCTGTACCATTAACTATTAATGTAGGAGTTCACTATATTCGAAGCATTAACCTTGCTAAATTAGGCAATACAAAAATCAAATAAAAATGTAAATTCTAGTACCAAACATTAAACGTAAACGATAGTTAAAATGTTAATATCTAAATGTTATTTTATTCCGCATTCTTTACAAGTATTGAAGTCTTCTGCAGTACAAAATTAATTGGCCTTACCTCAGTAATTTTGGTACCGCCCAACTGTTTACATATCAGCCAAATATGGAAACAGCCTTGAAAACGTCACACACAAATCAGCTGGTCGCTGTCAACAAACCAATTGAAAGAGATCGAGAACAAACGGACAATCCTTGCACAACATTGCGCCATTTTTAACGATTTTTGTACCCACCAATTATCAGTTTGTATTAGTATTACTCATTTTTTGTAAAAATATACTCCGGAGAACTACTGAGTCATAGCAGAAAGGTAAGAAATGAGTGGATTGTATGTTTATAATGCATTTCTAAATGATAATATTTTTCCAAGTGACACCAGTGTCACTCGGAATCAGATTATGATCTGGCTAGCGTAGAACCGAGCTCTGAAAATGTGGGCGGGGATCGTATACCGGCGGCTTGCACTGCAAGGGCCAAGGCATTGCCATTTATTAAACACAGAGTAAGACTGTTGTAGCTTTTGAAGTTATTGAACAAATTTTTTGATGATCATGCATCTTGGATTAGTTTCCATACTCAGAATACAAACCTTACCTTTAGTAATCGGTAATTAATAAAGATTCTATGTACTGTATGTGTACTGTGATATAGCCTTTTATTGCGCATTGAAAACCTACAAATTCATCCAGGCTAGAGCAATTGGTTACTCCATGTACATTTTTTTAGGTATTGGACCCACTCTTAGTCTTAGGGTGTGTTTGTTTCGCACATATCTGGATCTCGATCATCAGACAGTCCGAACAGTTTAGACAGTTTACTGATCCGGATCCTGTGGATACGCGAGATCCAAGATGCCGCAAACGAAAATAACAAGACAAAAATCATTACAGAATTCATGAAATTGACATGAATAACCTAAAAATCTTCTTGAAACTATTTATTTGAAGGCCAAAACAAATGATCATTCCCATCGAATGATATCTAAAACAGTTTGTCTCTACAAAAATGTAAATATAGCGGATGGATTCTGCCGCGGGCACGGTTCAGCCGTAGTCTGGTACTCAGCTGTATACAACAGGCATTATCTAGTGGCTGAGCTACGACATGGATTTGATCCCAAAAAGTTTCCATTTGTTTTCGCACTGCGCAATATCACATGATCCTGATCTGCGATCTTGAGTGGAACAAACACACCATTAATTCCATAATTTCCTTAATCATTTTTTCACAGTAGTTGCATTACACCAAGACCTTACTCAACGCACAAAAATAATTTCAGAAATTTGTTGTATGTACGTTAACCCTCCTATGTACAGTGCAGTTTGCCATAGAATTGTCAGACCTTTCAAAACCTTTCAAGTTTGCTGTACTGAAGGGTTTTGAAAGGTGAGAAAACTGTCTGACAAAAGGGACCTATGAAAGGTTTCGAAAGGTGTAACAACTCTCTGAACAAACTGGTGTTGAAATGTTTCAATACCTTTCAAAGGGTATTGAAAGGTGTGGTTGTTCAGTAGCAACAAATTCTGGAGGGTTTTAAAGGGTTCATAATTATTGATAGCCATTTTGGCCCGTAAGCAGATTTTGAAAGGTTTTGAAAGGTCAAACCATAGGAGGGTTAAAGAGAAAAAATGTTAGTTACTTACGTTACATTTTTGGGGTTTATGCATAAAATGTAATATATAATATAACAAATTTCTGAAGTTATTATTTTGAAAAAACTGATGAGTGAAATACATTATGGCATGAAGAGTGGGTCCAAAATTTTACGTCAGTAACCATGGAATTTCCCGCTAGCATTTAATGTTAAATGAACTAGCCATAGATTTGTATTTGCCTTTAAGCAGATTCATACCTAACATGAATGCAAAAGCAAAGGAAAGTTGTTAGGTCAACAGCTGATTTGCAGCGAAACATTTGCGTAAGTTGAAAATATCTCAATTGGCACAGATCAATGTAACCAAACCGAGGCTGGAAGGGAAAATAGTCTGGTCCCTTTGATGTATAATGAGAATCAGTATTCATCATTGCTATTGCATGTATGGAACATGACAAAGATGGCAGCAGCATGATAAGGTCAAAAACAAAGTCTCTTTTTATTTGCTGTGAAACGATGTCCAGCTGTAGCCAAAATTGCTGGATCGATTGGAACTCTGCCGCGTTGTGTTTTAAATCACTTTTTCACACAGGGGTATGAACATTTGCCCGATTTGAGCAGCCTCTCTTAGCCACCATACATGTACTTTGTGTATGGGAAATTGGTCTGGCTCCAATAACTGCGTATTCATGTATCGCGTATTTCACTGGTTGGCAAAGTTTTCGAGAGCCCAAAATTAATTTAGTTACCATCAAATTCAGAACATTGTGTTAACAAAATCAACTTTTGATGTCACCACTTGCTTTGCATTCAATTTTAAATCCACTTAGTTGCATTGTTTTAAAGCATTTCATTTAAGTCCAATATTTTTTGTTGTGTCATTATTTGGGAGGGCATGACACCCAATTACAAAATCTGTTATGACCGGCGTAACACTAGCAACGGCCTAAAATCAATATTATTTCCTATGGAAAGTAAAAATGTAGATGAAATTGCCATCCTCTTTTTTTAATAAATTTTTTTAATTTTGTTATTTACTGTCAGTCGACCCAAACAAGGCCAATAGCCACTAAAGTGTAAGGGGTATATGCGATATGTCATCCACCATTTAAGCAAGATTACATTTGTTGATGGTTTTTCTTAAACTTAAATAGATCATAAGCTGGTGAAAAGCAATCGATTATACCCTTCCCATTGTTACCAAAAACCCGCCATGCAATTAATAATCCTGAAATGAACATTGTAATCCTAAATTGCAGCATTAGTTAGAAACCCTTTAACGCTCAGTTTATGGCCATTGATTGGGTATATTAGCTAACCCTCCTACTATTGATGCACTTTAGTGGAAAGTTGTTGTTGAGGTCAAAACCAGTCAACTGCCCGTTTTGACTGTTGACTCAAATGTGCACACAGGGGCATTTTTTGACTGGTTTTTACTGTCATTTTGACCACCCTGAACAATACCAGACAATGCTTTTACCAGTCAAAAAACGGTCGACTCATTTTGACCTGTAAATGTACTTACTACACGTAAGGTTTGACAGTGTTTGACTTTTAAGTGCACTAGACATACCTTGGCAAGTATTTCAGCATTTTGACTGATTTTGACCCTTGTAGTAGTAGGAGGGTTTTAAAATGGGCTCAATTAATCAATGCGTGCAGCCATAGCTGAACAAACAAAGATGCTAAGCAGAGAAAATTTCTGCTTAGCAAAAATCGGTTACCAGCCAAATTGCCATGTAATGTATACTACTCAAAACAATTTAGGGAACACCGGATTTTCAACATCAAATAGGTTTGAAATGTTCCATGAACCGGGATTTTCATTTGCAACCCCCTCTCTCTTTCAGTAGTCATGTCATGAAATGTGTAATCACTACATGCATCCTTTATCATCTGTTTCATTGTGCAGTTGTTTCTCATCAATTCTGTGAAACATTGTGTTTATCTGAAATAAATGATCTTGCTTTAACTGAGATTATTCCGGTGTTCCCTAAATTGTTTTGAGTAGTATATATTGCTTCTGGCTGGTTCTCAGCTTAATTTTGCTTAGCATACAAATTTGCTCAGCAGTATTTTCTGCTGAACAGCTTTATGAAACTGGGCGTGTTTACAAAAGACCCCTCAAGGTCAAATTATGGCAGGTAAAAGCTGTACTGCTGCCATTGCCAAACACCATAAAATCCAATATTTTGAGGATATGTCAGCAGAATTTTTTTTATGAATTATATAACACCCAAGTAGATCCTTGTCATTTGATTTGAGGATTGTAGGTCACGCGGCATTCATTAATCAAACCATTACATGGCCACATCATAAACAGTGCATTTTGGTTCCATCCCATTTGCACGCTAGACCACATCATGCGTTATATACACAGCAGTACAAAACTCCCTCTTTTGACACAACACAACCATTCGAGCAAACCGTGCATCATAAGCCGAAAAATAAAGTAGTGAATGCCAGAATACAATCTTGTATATTTTGTTGATTCTTAGTTTTATCCTCCAATCAAATGACAGATCTACTTGGATGTTATAAAAAGCAAATAATAAATGTTTTGCATTCGTGCAATGGAGAGAATATTTTCATTCGTTGAAAGATGGAATGTTCCATTCAATTCGGCTTCGCCTCGTTGAATGGAACATACCATTACACTCATAAACATTAATTATTTTGTATAACATCTCACTGCAAATTATTTGTTTTCCTTTCTAAAAGGATATAATCGATGTTCCAATGAAAATAGCAAATTTCGATGGAACAGCAAAATGGAGCCATAAGGGGTCAATTTCACAGAGGTGCTAAGCAGGAAAAAAATGCTTACTGGGAATATTTGCTTAGTTTTGGTTACCAGTCAAACTTGCACATGAAATGAATGTACTTTGGCTGGTAGTCTGTTTTATATTTGCTTAGCAAAATTCTCTGCTTAGCACCGCTATGAAATAGGCCCCAGGTCGACTTGGTTGATTAACATGTCTATGAGGATAGAAGTATGTACATGTCCTTCACCTAGATGTGTACATATACGATTTGAATACATTTCTTCCTCCCAGTGTACACACAAAACATGGTGAGAAGATGGCATATATAGTATTCAATCATGGGGCACCACATTAACTTACACGTATTTGCTCATGACTAAATATTCATGGCTTAGTGCTACATGGGATCATAAGCAATCACTTCCTTTAAACATTAGCAATCTCAACCCTGAGTTTTGAAATTGATTTAGTCATTTTAAACATACATTATATATTGGAATTATTTACAGAAGCTTCCTAAAGATTGTTTAATCCTAACCTTCCCAAATCCTCCCAAATCCTCTTTGCTAAAGTGAAGGATTTTGAAGGAATTGCCTTTCCATGGTACATGTACATCCATGTTTGTTGTAGTGATTGCAAGGTCAGTGCTTGGGTCAGTGGACACTGTTTATTGCACCATGCATGCAGGGAGGGTCCCTGGCCATGTACATGTATCACAGATTAGAAACACATGTGTGCATACATGTCATGTGCTTGCTTCACTACTGAAGGATTTGAAAGAATCCAAGTAAATTCAGGTGTTTAAAATACACTCTTTTTCTGTATACTTTACTATAAGTTTAAGATTTTTGGGGAAAATATTCATGAACATTCCATACCATTTGAGGTACATGTACAGTATACATGTTGTCTGCATTATCAATTGCTGCTGTTTATGGAACATGCATACATCACTGAACAACAGCATACTGTCAATCAAGACATATCAAATTTCAATTATTTCTTTCTTTGCAGTGTACACACAATCCACCTCCAGTCCAACCAAGTATCATCTTGCTAAGCTCTCTCCCTTTCTCCTTGTACTACTACCAGCCTCATCATCAGTATGCTTAGCGGTCTTGCGGAGTACATCTTTGGCAGCGCGGCCAATGCAGGGGATGAACCAGCAACGTCTGATGGTGACTCGCAGGGTCCCAGACCAAGCCCTAGTATGCAGATTACCTATGCTGATGATGACTGGGTACTCGTGGATGTTACCAGTATGTGTACTTTCCTTCTTTCCCTAAGGTTTCCCTTTCCTCTGACAAAGGATTGAATTCTGGTCCACAAAAATACAATTTCAAGTTTCTGTAATTAATCTCAAACCACCAAACCAGCCAAGGAATTTTCAAGCCATGAGCTCAAAGTGAAGTCACTGGTAAAATTATTACACCTCAGTAAATGAATGTTGTATTTAGCCTGCAAGGCTAGCAAATATGTAAAAATGCAACCGGTGAAAATACCCTTCCCTCTTGTATAATAACAATAATAATAATGTGGACTTATATGGCACACGTATCCACCAAACTGGTGCTCAAGGCGCATTACATTATTACCCCCTGCTCATCAGGCTCATAAATCATTCCTGAAACCATCTCAGCTCCCTGGGGAGTACACAGCTCAATTGCTGCCATTTCAGCGCATATAGAGCTAATCAAGCACAACAACCAACTCTACCCTCACAGGTACCCATTTACCCCTGGGTGGAGAGAAGCAATTATGGTAAAGTGTCTTGCTCAAGGACACAAGCACCCCGGTCGCGGCTGGGATTCAAACCCACATTCTGACGACTCAGCCATCAGAACACAAATCTGATGCGCTAGATCGCTCGCCCATGTACATCAACCAGTTAAATGTAGCTATTCTGTTGTACCGTAAGCCATGAAGGCATAACTAGTTTACACAGAAACTGTTTCCTGGGGTCAGATCTCAAGAGAGTTCAATTCGCTTATTATGACTTAAAATTATATTCGTTTCCAATGTACTGATTCAGTAGATCGGCAACTAGCCATGTCTATGGATGGACAATTTCATTTCGCTGCCTGCATTCCCTGTACGGAACTAATAATGCAACCCGTGCGTGTAATTTCTAAGTGTACCATTTGATGCATGGATAATGACGGGCAGATAATGAAGGCAGTCAGATATTACAGGGTTCTGCTACATGTAATGTAATAAACTGCTGATTATCAGCATATGATGGCTTCGGATTCTAAACCCCATTAAAAAATGAATTGCCCGTGTTTTACCAGCAATTTCCTGAAATTTGTATTTTCATTGGAAAGAGCCAAAATAAATTTATGATCTAGGACCTACCATAAATACATTTATATATTTACTGTAAAAACCATGCATCTCACAATTATTTGAGAAATGTATTTAAAGCATTTGTTTTCACTCCTTCAAGTAAAACAGCAATGTCCCCCCCCCCCCCCCCCCAAAATCCAGATATTTCTGGTAAAATAGCAAAAAACGTGGGCGATACATCTTTAACATTTAGCTTACAAAATATATGTTCCATGTGTATCCTAATTTTACAGGCATTGTGTTTAAAATCAATACATTTCCATATTCCAAGCAGCAAATAATTTAATATCATTAAAAAAAAATTAACTGTAAAACATGAAGCAAATTGTATAAATTCATCTCTGGTCAAATGATTGCACGTAAATAATGTTTCACAACCAGTCAGTCAATCAATTATTTTTGTGAAGTATCTCCTCTGAAGTGATTTACTTTCATTGTATAAGGGAAATATACTACTCAAAACAATTTAGGGAAGACCGGAATAATCTCAGTTAAAGCAAGATCATTTATTTCAGATAAACACAATGTTTCACAGAATTGATGAGAAACAACTGCACAATGAAACATATGATAAAGGATGCATGTAGTGATTACACATTTCATGACATGACTACTGAAAGAGAGAGGGGGTTGCAAATGAAAATCCCGGTTCATGGAACATTTCAATAACGGGTGTGACCACCTGATGTTAAAAATCCGGTGTTCCCTAAATTGTTTTGAGTAGTATAGTAATGTACCAATTAAAAATGTCAGGTTCGCATTCTGGTACTGTACACATGTATGGTACATGTATGCAGAGAGTAAAAAACTATGTAAAAATTTATAAAAACAAAATTACACTCATCCTGAGGATCTGTCTCAAGGATCTATGTAGACAAAGATAAAGATAAAAACAAATTCCTTAACCCTAACCACCCTGAATCCATCAAAATCCATCCCCCTGTATTGGAAGATTTTGGTGGATTCAGGATACCTCCACATTGAGCATGTGGCGGATTTGGATGGATTCAGGATTTCAATAGTTTTTAACTGCTTGGTCATGTTGGTTGATGGATTATAGTTACATGTACTGTATATGTTAGATTTTGATGGATTCTATGCAGCAACATACTATACAAATTTTCATGTGAGCATGGTATCCTGAATCTGCCAAAATCCACCAAAGATTTAGTGGTGGATTTTGGCGGATTCAGGATATGTCCAATATCTACACTGGCGGATTCTGATGGATTCAGGACACCAGCATTTTATGTGACAAAATTGGTGGATTTTGGTGGATTCAGGATACTTTCTAGTAAAAATACCCAAGGGGTTAGGGTTAATACATGTAAGCCACAATGTATAATAGCATCTTTGGGACATGTATGTATGCGTGTACATACATAGTATTAGCCAGTAATACCGTTAAAGACACCCTGTTTGCTTAACCCTAACCTTCCCACATCCTCCAAAATCCTCTTTGCTAAAGTGAAGGATTTTGAAGGATTGAGGTTACTATGCTACATGCTCTTTGCTAAAGTGAAGGATTTTGGAGGATTGAGGTTATTAGGCATACTTGCCTTTCCATGGTACATGTACATCCATGTTTGTTGTAGTCATTTTAAGGTCAGTGCTTGGGTCAGTGGACACTGTTTATTGCTCCATGCATGCAGGGAGGGTTCCTGGCCATGTACATGTATCACAGATTAGAAACACGTGTGTGCATACATGTCATGTGCTTGCTTTACTACTGAAGGATTTTGGAGGATTCAGGTTATGTGTAAGCAAATGGGCCTAGGTTATGTGCAAGCAAATAGGCCTAGGGAGTTAGGAAGGATTCAGGCTCTGTGTAAGCAAATGGGCGAGGGAGTTAGGGTTAATGGATCCACACCCAGTTTTTTCAAAGAATAACACATTTGGATGCCCGACATGTATTTTCAAATCCTGCATGTATACCCATTTATTCATTCATTCAAAAAAGTACACATATAGAAAAAGGGTAATTATTTACTCCATCACTTACAAAGAAATATTTACTAGAGCGGGATTTGAACCTGCGACCTCTGGGATACCGTACCAGTGCACTACCAACTGAGCCAGCTACCCCCTGTGTTGGTAGTCTCCCTATCAGAATAGTGCACATACACTTTATAAAAATACATACTGTGAAAGCAGTTGAAGAGTTTGAATGGAAATTACAAATTGATAATGCATTGCTTGCAGCTCAACTGTTGGTATGCACCTTGATACAGTAACATAATTGACCGAGAAGTCCCCTCTCCCCCCCCGTACCATGTTGAGCGCTTTGAATTTAGCTGTGATATCGCACCACCAAATGTTTCCAAAGAAGATCTGGTATTAGCTCAACGTTAAATGCAAGGTTGGGGTCTTTTACACCATTGAAGCTTACTCTCTATTCACTTATAATTAGATAGCCCAAAACGGACCAGGGAGACTCCACTGAATGGTTCACAGCCTCGTGGGATCCCTACCCATCATCAGCTGGAGGAGAGCTGGATTGTTACCCCTCCCCCATGCTTCACCGCTGGAGGAAGCTCCCCACACCAACTTGCCACAAGTCCTATGGAAAATCTCCTCATTGAGCATCCAAGTATGTCTGTTTATGGACCCCGCAATGCCATGGTAACAAGATCTCGGAGAACACGTCAGTACGAAGCAAACTCTGATCAGGTCATCAAGAAATCCAAATCACGCAACTTGCGAGTGCGTAACACTCAGCCACCCCGCCGTGCAGCTGCAGTGGCAGCTCGCATCGGCTTGGAATGTTCGCCCAACTTGGCTGCAATCCAGGAGGCAGAGGTCATGCAACACTCAAAGAAGGGGTCACTCAGCAGGTCAAAGGTTGAGCGTCATAACAAGGCTTACCACCAGCAGACTCGCTCAGGCAAGCGTCACTATCGTCAGAACTTCGCTGGAAGACACTCAGGGGCTGTCTACAAGCAGTGCTAAAAATAGTTGCATCAATGCGATCTTGAAAATCCTTACCTCAACACACATAATTCACAGCAAATTGTATTGAAAAACCAAAAAAATTTAACACATTTTCCATTTTCTAAGTATCACTTCCGGATTTCAGAGGTAAGGATTTTGTCGTGATTGTCTTAGTTCTTACAAAATATTTAGAAGTAACATTTTAGTGATGCTAACATTTGGGGAAAAAAAATCCAGGGTAGATTTGTAGATATTAGTTTTGGTGGAGAGTGAAGATGTTTTAACTGTTCATATTCAAAGTGGAAAATTCATTATTATATATATTTATTAACTTAAAATATGAAATTTTAATTAGTTTAGGTGTGTTAGAAATAATACAGTAGTTAATAGAAAATACAAATATTCAAAGATTTTATACAGTCATACAGGATAGTTATAATCATTATATACAACTGTCTAGAATATATTCCTTTCCTAAGAAGGTCAATTAGTCAAATGTTCACAGGGTTTGGGAGTTCCTAAATTACATTTTTCATAAATTCAATTTTTATTTTGCTTTCGTTTTGACCTTATCTCATACAGATCTTTAACTTTTTACGTGTGAAATTTCAAAATTGATTTTAAGGTATAAAGATTTCTGTTTCTTCATGAATTCTCATTTTTTACACATTATATAATACTACATAACAAATCAAACTGTAAATGCAGTTAAAGTTTTTGTTTTTTTCCAAAATAAATTGAATTATCACTGGAATTTCACCATAACACGGCATTATAATTGCTTGGTTTCAACATTGTATTCTTATTTGATTTACGTTAATATCAAGGTCAGATTCTTCAAATTCCCTCAGGAATATTAATAATCAAACTGTCTTTCAAATCAAACTGCTGTTGATGATGAATTTTGTGCAGGTATTTTATTTTGAAACGAGCATCCTCACATTTTATTTTATTTACGTCATCTTTAATGAGGGTAAACTCCGATCAGTGCCCAGCACTGCTTTCCATGGAGGCCCTCAGTACAATTACAGTGATAATAAAAACAAAACGTACATGTCTATTACCTACACAAAGAGTGCAAGTCGTGTAATAACATAGATCACTAAGAATGGATTTGGGCCATTCGTTACATTGTATTCCAGACTGACACGCAAGGTCTCAAAAAGAAGCAGTGCATCATGGGTGATTTGCCGTGTGCACCAGATGTAATTAACATACGCATGTTTAATGCATACTGCACTGTCAGCGCCCCCATACAATGCATGTATTTGTGCGACTCTCTGCTGAAGCCAATTCGCATCTAGTTAGCGTCCCAAGGCACAGAAACCAAACTAGTTATGCTCATTGTACGTGCGTGCATTTGGAATACAATGCCATGTAGTAGGTTCGAGCAGGCTGGAAGACTTTGTGTAGTTAATGGACATCTGACATTATCTAATCTCAGATAATATCAGGAAGCTAATTGCATTTTCTGCCAAAAGCAATGTTTGATTTTTCTTTGCTTCAAAATCAAAATACCTCAAATTTTTCAAATCATACGGTATTAATATACTCTGAAATGCTGCAAGTTCATTCTTGTAAATGTCACAATTATAAATAGAAATATGAAATGTATCTGTGTGGTTGAACCAAACATGATGTGTGACTTTTGGTGTGGTGTGATTAGGGCGATCAGTGGGTGCCAATTTTTATAGACTGAAACAATGAAATGAAATCTCTTGACTTTTTACGAGTGTGGGTTTTAAATTTTCTTTTAAAGGTTAGGTATAGAATTGGTAATTTAAAAAAAAGAAGAAGAAGTCTGAATTGTAATGTTAAAATTACCTGGTGTGTATGTAGCTGATGGTATCAATCTTCCCTATAGTATAAAGATTTTTAGAAAAAAAAATTCAAGTTTGAATTTAAAAGCTTATACATGTACGCTTTCCCTAAATTCCATTAGAATGAATACAAAAATCTAATTTGTTATTGACACAACGTAATAATCTGAAACTTTCACAGATCTTGGTTCAAAGAACGTAAGCACACTCTTGCAGAAGTTTTTGTCAACATTACCAATGCTGTACCTTCCCTTTAAATCTAGACCTGATTTCATATGGATGTTGTTTTGAAATATGATTTTCTGCTAACATTGGTGTAAAAAGCTGTGCAGTAATGTCGCAAACAGCATTGTTGCACTTACTGACCAGGATGGCATAGTTTTAGTGCCAACAAGGTTTAAAAAAAAAAATTAAAACCAGGCCTTATATTGCATCATCTACTATGAACAGATGAAAGAATGTCCTTAAATGTACATGTATGTGGGTCCAATGTGAGAACAATGCACATACATGTGTGGAAAAAATAATTACTAACATTTTTCTCTTCAGAACAATTTATGGTGCTATATTGATAAAGAGTTGATGAATTTATTAATTAAAACTTGATTCAAGGTTATACGCATATGGCGTATACATATATACAATTTACCAAATAAGAGGGATTTTACAGTATTTTAAATTTTATTTGTGGTGGAGATCCTCAATAACTGTAATATTTTAAAAAGTAATCATAATTTAATGCAAAGATGTGCCTCCCTCAAATGTTTGAAGGAAATACCTTATTATAAGCCAGTATTTTTTCTTCCTTCTTCAGATAAAAGGTTACATTGTAACTATCTGATACGTATTTTATATCTTTTCCCCTCCGTGGAAATCATCATAATTTGTACACAAGAAGATCCTTAGCACTTCATACCCATAAAAACAAATTTTCATTTTTTTTTAGATTTGTATTTTTACCTTCCAAATTACAAATATTCTCAAAGGACATTTACATGTAGCATGTATGCAGCAAATGTGACATCCTTTGAATAAATCTGTCAACAAAATTAATGATTTTTTTAAAATTCAATTTTTAGTTTTTTGCACTTCATATACCTATTTGCAAAATTTGAACATTTTAATTAGTACTGTTATTTTTTGAAGACATGATTTATGACTGGTTCATCTCTCTAACAGTAACATTCCAAATATGAGTTTATGAACTTTGTGTGCTCCAAACGAGACATCAAATTCTCAACCATAACATAAATCAATAATGCAACATAAAAATACACCATTTGGACAATATTAGTAAAAAGCCACAAGCAATGATGTAAATTTATGCATGTAACCACGTTTTGTCTGGTCTGTATGGAATAAAGGGATGGTCAACCTTTTGTAAATAATTTTTCAAGTACACACAGCGTAATCTGCGTGGAAGTGAGAAGAAAAAAAAAAAAACACAAAAAAACAATGTTGATACATCCTGTTACAGAGTAACTCGTGAAGTCCCCATGGTTCTCCCTGAATCATATTTCTCACTTTGCGACAGTAGAGAAATACGAGTTGCCCCACATTGGTTCTCCCTTGAACCATTCTCACTTAGCGAAGGTTGAGATACGAGTTGTGCGATAATTTTCTTTTCAGAAACTGTACCTCAGCTTCGTGATAGTTGAGATAAACACGTGGTGTTAACCGCAAACCAAAACGATATCGATATTCCACCATGCAAAAGCCTCAAATCTTATATTCTGTTACATTGTTGAGAGCAGTGTACATGTGCACAATAGACCTTTTATCACGGCGTAGCCATCTTGTTCTTTTTCAATACACGTCACCAAACCGAGGCTGGATGGGTAATAGTCTGGTCCCTTTTCATGCATTAAGAGTTAGCACTATAATCTTACTTGCGTATACAGGGAACCTGACAAGGATGTCCGCAGCATGATACAGGTCTCTTACCGTAACATGCATGCATTGATCAACAAAAACTAGAAGAAAAAAAAAACGGAAGTATCTTCCCTCTGAATGGTACAAAACTGACAAATTTCAAATGAATTCATTAAAATGCATTTGTGAAGTAGACTGCTTTTCAACCTGTGTATCTTTCTACCTACAGAATAAAGAGTATGAGTTTGTGTGATATTTTCAAAGAATTAGTTAGTTGTTTAGAATTATAGAAGTATTAATTTTGAAACTTTCCTCATTCCTGCACCCGAGTTCCACACTTACATTGTATATTTCTCTTGATTGTAATAATATGTAATCTTATCGTTTCAAAATCTTAAAGCCTCAAAACTTATATGTAATCTTCATGTAGATTGTTTAAAATAACTGTACACAAATATTTATTTCCCAGAGAGTAATATATATATTTACATACGTTGTTATAACAATATATTAATACAGCAATGTGATACACTTGATGTACACCAAAAACTTACCATATGGACAAAATGGCTATGCAATAATATATCAAGTAAACTCATCTACATGTTCATTACCATAAGCAGCCTATTCATTCAATGAGACCACAAGGACAGTTCAAATTGCCATTGGTGTGTGTTACGTATACTTGACGTTTCAATGTAGTTTTAAATTCACTGTATTTTTTTTTTTTTTGTATCTGTTATCATTGTACACGATGCACAATGTGAAATAGACAAAATACATGGAATTCTATACGAGTCTTCAGAGGGTAATTGCAGGTAATGATTAAAAAAACAGACTTGAGAGTTTCAAATAACACCGCCTAGTTTCTTGTTTCTGCCAATTTCTGTTGGTTTTTCAATTATGCCTCTTTAACAGCTTGGTTGGTGTTATTTATGAGGTATCAACCCACAGGTCATGTTTAAGGTCAGAGGTCATATATCACATCCTGCTATGGTTCAGCAGCATCATACAACTAAAAGGGAGCGTACATCTTTGGTAATGACCCGATTACAAAATGACTGAATTATAATCGAAAAGCTTACTTGATGTGAAGTTGGTGATGGTACCAAACATCCCGAGAAATTATTCCATCTGACATAATAATAATAATAATGTGGACTTATATAGCGAACTGGTGCTCAAGGCGCATTATATTATTACCCCTGCTCATCAGGCTCATAAATCATTCCTGAAACCATTTCAGCGCATATAGGGCTAATCAAACAACTCTGCCCTCACAGGTACCCATTTACCCCTGGGTGGAGAGAAGCAATTATGGTAAAGTGTCTTGCTCAAGGACACAAGCACCATGGTCGCGGTTGGGATTCGAACCCACATTCTGACGACTCAGCCATCAGAACACAAATCCGATGCACTAAACCGCTCGACCATGGCACTCCATGCGGACATGCGATCATTTCTTAGAAAACAAGAAAATAATGTCAGTTACAAATATAGGAAATGGCCGTGATCCATTTTGAACATTGTGGAAAGATTGCAACCAAAATCTGAATGCATGTTCAGTATCACTATTTTCACGTTAATGAAGCTGCATACTTTCTCTGGTTGGTTTCTGTACAAAATTCTTGATTGTTACATAGTATGGATGCAGTTACAGACATATTACCGAAAGTACATCTGTGGTCATCCTGTCTCAGTATACAACTAAACCTTCTCCCTGCATTTGTACATGCAAAGTTATGTACTTCTTCAGCTGCTTCATCCCTGCATTTGTATAGGCAATCTTTTGTGCTTCTTAAACTATTTTCTAGCTGCAAGCAATAGAAATCTTACAGAATATCATCAAATAAGCATAAGGGAAACTGACTAGGTATACATCATTTGTAGACAAAGACAATTCACTAGAGCGGTTGCAGTCTTGCTCTGGAATGGGGAGTATCTGGTCTAGTGGGTTGTGACCTCAATTGGCCTGTGGGCCGAGACATCATAATTTGACAACAACCTGTTGAAGATGTTTGGTTGAGAAACTGTGACTGGCTGAAGTAGTGGCTGTACAACTGTTCATCACATTTCATAGGGAAGACTTGTAGCGTAAGTAAGGCTAATTGCGGTGACACCATGTCAAATTCTCAATTGAGTAGTAATTAGTTCTGAAAAGAACTGGAGGTACAACTCGACGTTTCGATCAGTGTGCTCTCCTGAGGACGATCAGAGCACACTGATCGAAACGTCGAGTTGTACCTCCAGTTCTTTTCAGAACTAATTACTACTCAATAGAGAATTTCACATGGTGTCACCGCAATTAGCCTTACTTAACATTTCATAGGGAATGTACGGTACAATATTGCTAGTGACTCGATTACAAAATTACTGTATAATTATCCGAAAGCTAACTTGATGTGAAGTTTTTAAAAGGTACCAATCATCGTGACACATTATTCTATCTGAAGTGTTCTCATGTCAGAAAAAAACACAACAAATTAACAAAATATGCACATCAGCAACATAATTGTTGCCAGATGGCAATTTTTTGCTCGCAAGTGTTTTCCGTAAAGAATTGTGGTGAATGCTCTTTCCCACCTTTCTTTTTCCTAAAGACTTGGAGCTGAAACTTTAATAGGTTGGTTGTTTTCAAATGTATCTTGATTCAAAGAAATAGAAAGCATACTCATAAAAGCAGTTTTGTCAGCATTACCCCAATGTTGTATATTCCCTTAAAGGGACACAATCGGCACAATCAGAATAGACTTTCAATAGGGCATGGAATCGGTGTCCTGGTTTAAGATGAACACAGTGACTGAGTTAATCTAGAAACTAGTTCTCTGATTCCATGCCCTGTTGAGCGTGGTGGATATTGTCCCTTTAACTTAACACCAGGCTAAATGGAAAACTCATTTTTCACTTCATTTTATGCACTGTACTTTTTGGGATGTTTTCTTTTTTTATTTGATTTTCCGTCAGGCCAAAAACACCAGTAATTGTTAAATGTTTTAACAGACATTTTCCAATTAAATGCTGCACAGTTGATCAAGTGAAGTCAGTGCCTTGATCCAGACAAGCCTAAAATAGACTCCACATAGATATATATGTGATAAGTACCAGCTAATTTGTATCCTGTATCAATTGGCATGGTGATTCACAGCCCATGGGCGTGAAGATGATTTCATGTGAGGTCAAAGGTCATACTAAATATGTAACCATGGTTCAGCATACAATTATACGTCACCGTTCTCCATACAAGCAATCTTTGTAATTGACTGATTCGGGAGAAATGGAAAAATGGCCACGAGAAATTGTTCAAATTATTCAGAATCATAAAGAACATTACTCATTGAGCACTGAGAATTTAGTGTTTCAATTGTTTTGAGTGTTTTGCTGAATTCATTTGAATTCAAAAATTGATCAACGTTGTCTGCTTGTCCGTGCTCAATTTCAGTTAAGTAGTACTTCTACATATTTTTTTAGCACAAACGCATCATATTGAATGCAAAATTTGTCAAAACGTGTAAATGTATGCAAAATAATGAATAAGAACCATAAAGTATACATGAGTGGATATGCATGTTAACAATAAGCGGGCCTTTGTTTGGGAACAAGTTCAATGTTCAAGTATCCTATTACAATGTAGTATCCTATTAATAATTAGATGCGTCATACATATATGCGTGATGACACACACACTCATTTTAAACTTGTGGCTCCAAGACAATAATTCACTTTGTAATTACATGGGCTGAGAACCTTTATTTCACGATTTTCTTTTCATGATTTCAGTGTGATTCAATCGCTGAAATGGTAGCCATTAATAAGACACCAATCATTTGATAAACATGTGATCTACTCGTTACGATAACTTCTGTGAGAAAAAGTTGGCAATGCATTTTTTAATGATTATTATTGGAACCACTCCATGTGTAGGAGGTGTGGGTTATGTTGAAATGACATTACACTTTAATACCATCCAGATAGGGAATGTTTTAAGAATAATAACTGGATTTATAGAGCGCCAAATTGCCAAAGAATACAAGGCGCTTTTACATTATTATCCCTGGTCATTGGGCCAATATCAATTCCTTAAACTTTCTCAGCTCCCTGGGCAGTATACAGCCCTGAGCTACCGTAGCGCATCTGAAGCTTTTTGAACCACAACGTCAACCTCTACCCTCACAGGTATCCATTTATACTCCTGGGTGAAGAGGAGCAACAGTGAAGTGTCTTGCTCAAAATGAATTTACATGTATACATTTATGTAATCCATAAATTTGGACAGTGATCGAGTTAATTAACAGGGCTGTAGATTCGCCCTTTATTGTTTATAGTGAGTGAGACATGTCATTAAGTGAGTATTAGCCAGTCGTTAATGAGACATATTTACACACAGTTTGATATAACGTGTGGTAATAATTTACATGTAGGCTTGGCACTTGTAGTTTTTAGAAACATTTTAGCATGCTTATTTGTATGTTTATGCTTATTGTAATGTCTATGCATTGTACCCGTACTAGTCAGCAACAGCATGAGTGCAGATTCTTCAATGAATTTATAATCCAAGAATTAAAGGGACAGTATCGTCACAATCAACAGGATATGGAATTGGAGTGCTTGTTTTAGATTAACCAGTTCGCGTCGGAGGCCGTGTATACACACATTTTTTTTTTGAACTGCGGATTGGAGAGCGTCTAAACACGCATTCCGATTTTTGTGTGTGTTACCGGGAGACTTGTCAACACGCCACACGTGGCGTGCCGTCGTGGCGCCTGACTTGTATACACGCAATCGTTTCTCGGAGTCCATTGGGTCACAGTTCGGTGGCCCCGGACAAAAGGCACTGCAAACAATGAACGAGTTCACTCTTTTTGTTGATTTTTGCGTAATCCCTTTATCCAAGACCTGTTCCTTTGACGTACCAGCCAAGAATTTGTAAAGACGGATTTATATCCATTGTTTACGAGGCCTTTCCTCTCTCTCCAGGTATGCCGTCTGTTCGACCGGGCGCTGGTCGCTAATAGGCCGTTGCATCGGAGCTTGCCAACGGTCTAATTGTGCTGAACAAACACAACCGTAATTAATAAACTAGCCATTTAATTCTTGAAATGTCAATGAGTAAAGGTGTTTATTTGGGTGTCCGGACTTAGTTTCATTGACAATTTTTTTTATATTAATGGCTAGAAATTTTTTCTGATTTTTCACTGAAAATAAACCCGCACGGGGGACCGGAAAAAAAAAAAATTTCCCGACGTGAACTGGTTAACTCAGTGAATAAAAATAATTTCCCACAAGATAAGGTCATATTACCGTTGCTGCTACATAAATGAGCCAGTAATTTGCAGTCACTGTGTTCATCTTAAATTAGGACATCAATTCCATGCCCTGTTGAAAGTCTGCTCTGACCGTTCCCTTTAAATCTCTTATACACTATTGGTATTCTCAAAAATAATGATCACAGATTTATTTTAAACTTATGTGATGTGAAGTTCAAACCTCCATGAAATATTTCTTTCTGGTTTGCTATCGTATCTTCCATATTGGAATCAATACAAACATTCTGAATGCATTTTCACTGTTTTCTGGTTAGTGAAAAAGATAAGTAAGACTAATTGCGGTGACACCATGTGAAATTCTCTATTGAGTAGTAATTAGTTCTGAAAAGAAATGGAGGTTACAACTTGACGTTTCAATCAGTATGCTCTGATCGTCCTCAGGAGACGATCAGAGCAGACCTGAAGATGATCAGAGCATACTGATCGAAACGTCGAGTTGTAACCTCCAGTTCTTTTCAGAACTAATTACTACTCAATAGAGAATTTCACATGGTGTCACCGCAATTAGTCTTACTTAAAATGAAAGAAGCTGAAGTTTCACAGAAGGGTTTTTATGTACATATCTCTTGATTCTTTGAGAGTTTGGATGCATTTTCAGACACTTTACCAAGAGTTTTTTATACTGGCTTTAAAATAAGAATACTGTACGTACAATTTCTAGACTGACATTTGAGGCTCTAAATAGGTTACAATTAATTAATAGCTCATAGCATGATTGGGTTCTTTTAAGGAAATTGTAAATATGTTCCATTAACATGAGTTTCTGTGAGAGTGTTAGCTGTGAAGGCAATGTGATAAACAATGGGTGTGTAATGTACAATTTTTAGTGGAATAAAATTGAGTTTTCCTTAAATACAAATGTTGATGCGAACAAAATATTTTTTAAGTTCAAATAAAAGCATGAAACTCTTAACAAGGAAAATGCCATACTTTAAAATCTCTTTTTTTCCCCCTTTTTTTTTGGTGTAACGTTTTTGATGGTGATGGATTTAATCGTATCAAATGTCCTAAGAAAATATTCTGTCGGAAATGCTCCCATGGTCCGGCAAAATTCTGACAGTGTGGGAATTAAGACCACTGCCCCCTATTGGCCTGTCTGAGAAATTGTAAATTACTTTTTACACACGCAACATAACAGAGCTTTTCACCAATGCTGTAAAACTGCCTTTAGTCCTCTTACTTTAGCTTAACAAGTAGCTATAGTGGTCAAAACCAGTCAACTGCCTGTTTTGACTGTTGACCAAAATGTGCACACAGGGGCATTTTTGACTGGATTCTAAGTACTGTCATTTTGACCACCCTGAACAATACCAGACAATGCTTTTGACATAAAACACAATAAAGGGGGGCACTTTGTATCCGTCACGTTAGCAGTTTTTCCAATGGTTGTTATTTATTTTTAAGTACCTGAAACCGACCAAAAAGTGTTTCAACATGTGAATGGACATGCAGGCTTATACTAGAACTAATTTGAGTTGATTTATTTTATTATTTTATTATTATTATTTTTTTTTTATCCTCAAATTTCCATAAAAATTGGACGGAAAAAGTTACCTCACTTTTCCGTCCATTTGTTGATGGAAATTTTAGGGTAATTAAAAAAATAATAGTAATAATCAACTCAAATTATCTTTAGGATAAGCATGCATGTCTATTCAAATGTTGAAATTCTTTTTGGGTGGTTTCAGATATTAAAATAAAAATTACAACCATTAGAAAAACTGCTAACGTGACGGTAGGAAAGTGGCCCCCTTTATTGTGTTTTATGTCTTTTACCAGTCAAAAACGGTCAACTAATTTTGACCTGTAAATGTACTTACTACACGTAAGGTTTGACAGTGTTCGACTTTTAAGCACACTAGATATACCTTGGGAAGTATATCAACATTTTGACTGATTTTGACCCTTGTAGTAGTAGGAGGGTTAAATATTAAGTAATATTGCTTCAATTATTAAGTTCAGAGAGCAAACTGAGTGTAACCTGGTTGATCCATGGTTATAATTATCAGTCAATTACATATGACATGGCCCTATTTATTGATGAGTATGGCATTGATCAATATAGGTCAATTATTTAAATTGTGCGAATGTAGCAGACGTGATTGTGCCAAGGCCAAAGGAAGCTGATGCCTGGTCAGCCACACCCTGGATGACCGGACTGCATATATCCATTTGTTATGGGAAGGACGCACAGGTCAACCGAAAAGGTTACCATAATGACCAATAAATGACATGGCCAAATGGTTGGTACCGCACACACCTACAAATATGCTATGGGTATACAATCAATGGTGTGATTTGACAATTTAAGTAAAAAATCCTGAAAAATGGGTAGTGGGCCTGGGTCTCCCTTTGGTCTGGAGGACAAAGCCCCCTGAACCTCCAGGATGTTTAGTTTTGGAGGATTTACAGACTCTCCACATTCCTACAAACAAGAAACTAGAGGTTTGGACACAATACGGGCCACTAGTATTCCTTGGTGGCTGCTTCGCTTCCTTCAAGAAAATTTTGATGCAAATGGAGATTTGCCAAAAAAAATCCTGAGAAATTACAGGCCTGCACAATACAAATGTATACACGTGTACCAGCTACGCGATAGTGTGATACATTTATGGTGCAAGCACACGGCCTACTTCAACCAATGAAAACCAATAAAATCAATCACACCTGCAGCCTGTCCATTTTCTATTTTAAAAAAATAGAAAAAAGGAAAAGGTTTTGATCCAGTCTAGGCCATGTTAACCTTGACTTCCTCTGGCCATGTATGTTTTGTTATTCAAAAGTAATTTATTGCCATTCTACAAGACTAATAGAAAAGTACTGATTAACCCTCCTACTATTGCTGCACTTTAGTGGCAAGTTGCTGTTGAGGTCAAAACCAGTCAACTGCCTGTTTTGACTGTTGACTCAAATGTGCACACAGGGGCATTTTTTACTGGTTTCTACTGTCATTTTGACCACCCTGAACAATACCAGACAATGCTTTTACCAGTCAAAAACGGTCGACTCATTTTGACCTGTAAATGTACTGACTACACGTAAGGTTTGACAGTGTTTGACTTTTAAGTGCATTAGATATACCTTGGGAAGTATATCAAAATTTGGACTGTTTTCTACCCTTGTAAGTAGTAGGAGGGTTAAAACTACTAAAAGTGTCGGTGAAATAACAAACAAGAAATATCTTTTAAGGATAATGCCTTGGCAAATTGTAAGGGATTAGTTGCATTAAGAACTAATGTTTAAATTGTTTCATTTATGTAATTCCACAGACCTTTATCACACTGCAGCCATCTTTGTCTGATTCCCTGTATACACAATGACAATGACAGTTCTCCTTCTCGCTTCATAAAAGGTGCCAGGCTATTTTTCCTTCCAGCCTTGGTTTGGTTACATTGATTTAAATGGAAGAAAAACAAAATGGCTGGACCATGTTGAAGGTCTATTACGATGTTTTTTTTGGTTTAAATCTTTTCCTTTTTAGAGACATTTACATATTTTGAGGTGTATATTGTGTGCGAAATAAAGTTCCCTCCTGTTTTGAACGATAACAAAAAGAAAGGAATATATATTTCTTGACCTCCGTCTATCGTTGTTTATGTTGTTTCAGAATTGTTTATTTTGAAATTCAAGAATATTATGCATTTTTAAAGTGAATGATGAAAAATATATTAAAAATTCACTGGTTGATTTATATAATTCCGATGCATATAGTTGACTTTTTGCCATTTATACATTACATGAATGCAAAAACTAAAGCTCACTGCATGACTTAAGTAATGATTACAGAGGCTGATTGTGTCAGTAATTGTCTTTCCATTCTCAATCCGGTCAAGTATGGACCATGTGGGGAATGGTATGCTGGAAATGTTCATTCCCTCACAGGTGGAAGTGCTCATATCATCCCCAGCACCCATACGTGGGGGGTGTTGAATCACCGTGCGTGAGCATGACCAAAGTGCTGACCCTTGGGCAAGAAAAAAAGGTTCCAAATCTCCACGTTTCCCGCTATCAATACATGGGTGGCCTGGGGAGGGGGAACAGGTGGGGGGATACAATTGACAGGTACATAAGACACAACATGCCCCTAAGGGGTCCTGCTGAGGTGTGGGTAACCATTTTTAAGGAGGTACAATGAGCACAAAATGATTTTGTAAATAATAATAATAATAATGTGGACTTATATAGCGCACGTATCCACCAAACTGGTGCTCAAGGTGCATTATATTATTACCCCTGCTCATCAGGCTCATAAATAATTCCTGAAACCATCTCAGCTCCCTGGGGAGTATACAGCCCAATTGCTGCCATTTTGGCGCATATAGGGCTAATCAAACACAACAACCAACTCGGCCCTCACAGGTACCCATTTACCCCTGGGTGGAAAGAAGCAATTATGGAAAAGTGTCTTGCTCAAGGACACAAGCCCCATGGTCGTGGTTGGGATTCAAACCCACATTCTGACGACTCGGCCATCAGAACACAAATCCGATGCACTAAACCGCTCGACCATGGCACTCCATATGAATTGTCTTCCGGAGACAAAAATTCCATGTTTGAATGAATACAACAAATCTGAATGCATTTTAACTATTTTCACAATAATAATAATAATAATAATGTGTGGACTTATATAGCGCACGTATCCACCAACTGAGTGGTGCTCAAGGCGCATTATATTATTACCCCTGCTCATAAGGCTCATAAAATCATTCCTGAAACCATCTCAGCTCCCTGGGGAGTATACAGCTCAATTGCTGCCATTACAGCGCATATAGGGCTAATCAACCAACTCTGCCCTCACAGGTACCCATTTAACCCCTGGGTGGAGAGAAGCAATTATGGTTAAGTGTCTTGCTCAAGGACACAAGTGTCACGGCCGGGATTCGAACCCACATTCTGCTGCTAACACCAGAACTTGAGTCCGGTAAGCTAGACCGCTCGGCCATGACACTCCTTGAAATAAGCTGAAACATATACAGACTGCTATTTACTATTTATACATTACTCTTGATGCTCATAAGACGTGGATGCATTTATAGACATACTGAAATTGTTGACTGGCTTTTAAGGCACAGTTGCTTATGGAAGAAGCTTCGGGGAAGAGAGGCACCCTTATATATGCCCAGCCCCTTTCTGGGAATCATCCCAGGTTCATCTTCCTAACATTCTTACCGTCACTTCTCTCTGCTGCTTCGTAGATGTTTCACTTTGTCCATGAACCGTTGCACTTTACCGAAATCGGGATCGTAGTGCCACAGACCATTATGCTTGAAGTGTGAGCCAACAATGATTGCACTAGCGCCGAGGTATTGTTGCACATTATCAGTTGTAACTCCTGAACCGACCAGGGTGGGTACATCTACAGATTTCTGGACATCTAAGGGTAAAAATGGATTGAATTTCCTGCAATAATTGACCTATCTTCAATTGTAACTTAGCCCTACCCCTAAGACAACCTGTTTACACACAACACGTGGGGTATATTTGAAGCAATGCTTATTTTATATGAAAGTTTTTAAAAAAAAGAAGCATTTTCTCCAATTGAAAATACATTTTAGAGAAACAAAATTCAAAGGTTTCTTCTATGCGCTCAGTACACATCGTAGCCCTCTAGCGGTGAATTTGCACCCAGTGTTTTGATGATAGCCACTTTTGCATCATGTGAGCGTTGTGCGTACACTTTATGTGCGTATGTTATGGTACTAAGTGCGCGTGTACTTCTACCAGCCAATGATCGCTGGAGATATTCCGCGCGTACGCACATCAACTGCAAAATACGCCAAACGTGACGCACTATCGCTGCCCTTTCGCCCACAGTAGGTCTAACAACATGTGCCCTCAACGGCTCATGCACAGTGCGAATAACCAATTACTAAATCAATCACAAGAAGATTTCTATTTCAGAAAACTTTTAAATTCAAGCTCTTTTCAAAGATTTTACAGGACAATGGAATGGCATTCTCCAGCAGCGTATTGGAATGGTGCAATCTTCTGAATTTACAAATATGACTTACCACAAATTTCTTGTTGACTGGCAGTTTTGCCCGTAGCACTGCCCGTTACAATGACCCCATCACTGCCAAAGAACTGGGCTGCCTCAGCTGTCTCTGTGATTCCAACATCAGCTGTAATGGCATGTGAGCTATCACAAAATAAAAAATGGAAAATTTTAACTCGCTTGTAAGCTTGGGTGATATCGATTGTTTTCAGCCACGATATATCGGCAAACATATATGCGATTTCCGATAGTATCGTGATTATTTTTTCATTCACGCATGATTGCTTTAGAGCCAATAACCACAGGTGTGTACCCCTCTACAAGCATCACAATAAATCACAAATTCGTTTGCATAGCATGTATGTACTTCTGAAGTAGTTCACTTTTGTTTCTCATTTCCAAAAGCTGAAAAGACTGTCCTAATTTTGTTTCCATGGAATTTCTGACTTGACTCACCATGGCAATTTTTTTTAATCGCGATATATTTTTGTGTACGTGTGCTTACTGTTGAGTTTAAATTGCATATTTTTGAGGGATTTCTCTCAATCATGGTCTCAATCATTTTTTGTTATTTAATACCAATCTAATACCTTTGACTTAAATTATCATATAATATCTTACAATTTTGCATAAAATCTCAACAGCTCATGCACAGAGTAGACAAGTATACAATATTTACACACCAATGTTTTTTCTTGATGTCGGTGAAGATCATGACCTCATCGGCACCGATGTACTTCCTGTATCTGAGCAGATCCCCTGCGCATGAGTTTAGCAGACCCTCGTCACCGACGTGAGCATAGACGAAACCCTCAGCCCTGATGAAATCCAGACCTGTAGGAAGCAAAGCAATGCAGTGTGAGATGTAGAAGATAGTGGCACAGCGTCAGGGGAAAGGGAGGGCCTGGGGGGGGGGGGGGGGGGGATGCGGTGGGGTACATCCTTCTTTAAAGGTGGATTCATGGTGGGGGGGGGGGGGAATGAGCCCAAAGTCCCCCTCCTGCACACACCTTGCACTCACCCGCTGCATGTGCCACTGATAACGCCTCCTTGTTCCCACCGGACAAGATCTGCACACCGCAAGGAATGCTGGGACATGTCTCTCGTACTTTGCAAGCCACTGCTGTCATGCTTGCTGTGACCTCTGACCCGAGACGATCAGCTGGTAGGTAGGGGACGTCGTGCATGTTCTCGATCATGATGGCATCCTGTGGATCAAAGAATATATAAACATAGCACATAGCACAGCCATTTGGACTGTATTCATATTTTTAATATAATAAGAAATATCAGTAAACTATCGATTGTTTTGTGAAACATATGATTTTAAAGAACATCTTTTCCACTCAGTGTTCCGATTAAAAATGACAAATGCAGGAAATTTCCAACAAAACTATACAAAAATCCCCATAGATGATACATCTTGAATGCTTTGGAGTTATATACCCATGTGAATTTGTAACAACACGATACATTGTTAATTTATTACAATCACTAAATAAATCAAGACTGGAAGACACTAATTGAGTATTTTTCCCATTGATATATCATGGTCAAGTTCCCAAGGGAAATCGCAATGAAGTGGATCATGAAATTAGAGGCACCAGACTACTTTGGACAAGAGCCTCATTCTGATTCTCATAGACTTGTGTGTGGGAAAACCAAGATGGCGGCTGCTTGATAATTGCCTATTTTTGGGACGTACCACACCTGATTCTCTGTATCCATCTGCTTCCTTGCAAGCTCTCTGGATGATATCTCTTATGGCAAGTGTATTTCTGGGAGTGCCTGACAGTGTTCAAACAAAAATACTTGTTTTAATTAATTAACCCTCCTACTACTACAAGGGTCAAAATCAGTCAAAATTTTGATATACTTGCCAAGGTATATCTAGTGCACTTAAAAAGTCAAACACTGTCAAACCTTACGTGTAGTAAGTACATTTACAAAAATAAGTCGACCATTTTTGACTGGTAAAAGCATTGTCTGGTATTGTTCAGGGTGGTCAAAATGACAGTAAAAACCAGTCACAAATGCCCCTGTGTACACATTTGGGTCAACAGTCAATACAGGCAGTTGACTGGTTTTGATCTCTGTAGCAACTTCCCACCAAAGTGCAGCAATAGTAGGAGGGTTAACAGCTTCATATTGTATCTGTGAGATCTTGTATCCGTACTCTGTTAAAACAGACCACAATCTTTTATAAAGGGAAGGCACAACATCTGTTATTTATGAATTACCTTCAACGTTACCACAGCTTAGGCCCCAGGCCCCCCCCCCCCAAAAAAAGCCTCCGGTTTCTGGTCAAAGGTCGGCTTTTTTTTTTGGTAATCTTTTTTTATTGCCAACCAGTGAAATACATGATACATGTATACATGGTTATTGGAACCAGACCAAATTTCCCATACACAAAGTATGGTGGCTAAGAGAGGCCGCACAAATCCGGCAAACGTTCATACTCCTATGTGAAAAAGTCATTTAAAACACAGCATGGCAGAATTCTGATGGATCCAGCAATTTTGGCTGCAATTGGACATCGTTTCAGAACAAAATGATCTAAAAAGAAAAACTAAAAATGTTGACGCGTGGGTGTGAGGCGATACGTGCGGAGACCAGAAACCAGAGACTTTTTTGGGGGGCCTTACTTGTAAATTTTCAATTCTAAACTTGCTCTTACCAGGTAGGGCTTTGACATGTATCATAGCAACAATGACACCGCTCGTTCGTCCGAACAGCTGGTGAAACATATTCACTGCACTTCTGGACATAATTGTGCTTGTCTCCCATGGAAGTGTCAGTTGCTATGTGATAACCTTAATTTTGGATTTATAATATAAAAGGGAGAAAAAAATAATAAAAACCATATTTACAAAACTTTGATTAGGGTTTTCAGTTTGTACGTGCTTGACCGAAGCCCTCCACACGCACAGCGCATCGCCCGCAACAAAATACATCAAAATTTTAAATAAAAAAATTCTATTACTTTTACCTGTCGATATGTAATAGCTCATTGGAAAGCTTATAGTTTCAGCTATCCAACAATGTACATAAAATAGCAATCGGAAGTACGTGCGAAAGCCTAGGTTTTTATTAATGAACCACTCTCGTCCCGCCCAGCCTTTCCCGAAGTGTTCCGAGATCGGGCGCATTCAGCCCGTAAAATTTGCCGTGCTCTGCTGAGGGCATCCACTTCGGAGCTGTCTCCGCGCCCGAGTACATTGTGATTGACATGAAAACGGGTTTCCCTATTGAGTCAAAGGGCTCCTTTACATACCCATGCTTGCTCGATCTCCATAGCTACTCTACAACCGGAGTTACGAAGAGATAAAAAGTAAACACCAGGTATCTGAAGACTTCCAGGGTAGAATGTTGTATCCGACCGCCACTCTTTCTCATTCAATATAACCAATAATGTAATCTTACCTACCCAGTAAGGTGGAGAACATATGGATGATGATGGACATATACTTCAAATTATTCGAGGACATTTATTTCCTGAAAAATCAGGCATTTTTGGTATACGATGACTTCCTTAGTCATGTCAGTCTGATCTTGTCAACTCCCCGTTGCGTTAGTGACCAACACGGTCATTGTACATGCGCAGTGGCAACTATTAATAGGATCCTTCTATTTTCTGAAGGGGAGGATTTTTTTTAGAAGGGAAATAAAACCATCATAAAAGTGGATTTTAAAGATAGTTTTCGCTTTCTGTACCCCAAAAATCGTTGGAATTATTTTTAACTGGTTTGTGGTTGCAAAAAATTTCCAAAAAACCTTAAAAAGTGGCGGTCGGATACGACATTCTTTCCGGTTCTTTCCGGTGTCCGGTTCCCAAAATAACCGAAAATGCACAGCCTTACTTAATATTCTTTTTTGCTTAGAATTTTCTTTAGACAAACATTTCATTTCGTTAGACTAGAGCATCAAAATGTCAGAGCAATCAAAATAAAGAAAATATATTAAAAGTGGAAACGCTTTCCCGTGTATTCAGGACTGGTATTCTGACTAAAAAAATTGCCCATGTATGTAGCAAGTTTGGGGAATACACCGAGACGTGACGGTCGGTATACAATTAAATCGAACCCCATGATATTTGCAATTCAAATAAAATACATTTCCTTCTTAAGTGTCGGTTTTTTCAATCAGTGTGGATTATCTAAGTTGTAAGTACCTAAAGGTATCATAAAATGTGTACAAATAACCATTTTAAAACATAATTTTTACCTTTTATTTCTTGGACTGGAAATGTGTCAGCGTATCTTCTACGGATGTCACACGTGTGCAGAAACTACACAGTGTTCGTACCGTTCGTATGTCAACAAACGGCAATGCGGAAGTAAAACGGACCAGCCAATCACGGTCTTCGTTTCACAAGTTCCATGGTCGTCCAAAGTTAAACTTAAATTTTCTTATGAAATATCTGCAAAAACATGAAAAGTAATTGTGAGAAGTTGTAATTAATGATGACAATTATATACTCTTTAGGTTATGGTTGTGTCTGAACATGAATTTCTCAAAGAAATCAGGAAAACAATCGGCTCTTCAATTAGTTTTCCCGCGTCTAAACACAATTCTCATTTAACAGGTTGCTGAATTCTCAATACAAAAAACTCTTTAAACGTCATTATTTCCAGGAGAAAATTACATTTTCAGGTTGAAAAACTCTTTATTAACACGGTAGATTGAATAAATAACAACTTTTAACTATATGATATTAAATATTTGAGTATTTTACAAGAGTTTTAAACCCGGCGCGAACTTTTTCGCGGCAAAAAATACGCCACCTTCGGCAACAGCTCCAGCTGACTGCGCACTATCGATGCGTACTGTTTGGCGGGTTTTCTTTTGCTTAGTGGCAGATACATCGGAAGTTCGGGAAAGGAACTGGTCTGAAAGATTTGCTCTAATTCTGTTCCTTTTCAGTGTATCTTGTTAAATTTTGGCACGAAAGGTTGTAATTGTCTACACTAGATACTGGGGCAGTTATACGTCCATAGGATATTTGGTTGTGTTATTACAGCTTCGAATTGGAGCTGACCAGTACGAGGTTTGACTCGGGCTTTGTCACTCTCTTCAGATCACATCATCTTGTTCGACCAGATCGACTCGGCAGTAAGTTGTTGATTGAAATTAAGATTTTTGTCGGTTTGCCCCGTAGTATATGTTTTTTCCGTGTGGCATTGGAAAGATGGATATATAATCCATCAAATATCGAAAGATTGGACATTTTATACCCATCAGAGGGATAAAATGTAACATGTTTTGGATTCGCTAAGAAAGGTCTCTAGTCGAGTACAAAGGGTTGGAGAGCCCGCCCGAACACAACACATCCGTCTGATGAGGAGTTAGAAAACCTGCATTTTTTTCTGATTTTGTTTTCAGTTGACAACGAGGTGAGCTGATCAGTTTCAGGGTGAGATGTCGAGAAGAAGGTGAGATTTTGGCCAATTTAATGTTACAATAAATATTTTAAAATGATTTTTGATTATTTTACGTGTTGACTTAAAAAGGAGTCAGCTGTTTTAGTACTGCTGTATTTCAACTTGGATTCGATCAACGTTCGTAGGTCTGTTTGTAGCCCTTGTTTTTCAAGCCCAAAATATCTCTTTTCCTTTCTAAAATTTAGCCAGCGATTGCAGAGCAGGCAGGATACAGTACCACCTGGTCCTGCTGAAGAAGAATTTGCAATTTGTTCAAGAAAAAGGAAAAACAGGGACGACGATTCGGTGAGTTACTACGAATAGTACAATAGTTGAAGTTTTGTTTAGCCGGTACACCGGTATATTTTGTACACAGGATACGTTGTTATTGATTTCCCGGGGATCCTGGGTCTTTACGAAAATTCCGGGGTCACTCTAAGTTCACACCAAAAATTCTCCCGCATTTTGAGCAAAATTTTCACCTTTTCTTCCAGGATGAGGAGCTACATTCTGCTGAAATCCATAGAAGGAGGCAACAGTTTCAAATTCAAGTAGGTTTTTAGTATTTTTAAATGGTAATTTGGGGAGTTTAATTGTTCTGTTGGAGACGTAGGCAATTCCCGTGCTGCAGTTTTGTTGAGGCGGTCCCGTGGGTTGGTTGGATCGCCAGTCCTTGAACTATGTTTGTGTACCCTTGGGTATTATTTTGGGGGAGATGACAAAATTATTCTCTTAAATCAAAATAAATTCATAATATCAAGTAATTTTATTTATCTAATTTATTTTAAGGGTGGTTGCTTTTTAGGAATAATTGTGCATATTTTCCAAAAGTATAAAGTATTTCAAACTGACCAAACATTTATTTTAGGATTTAATTAGGGGAACTCACATTAACATTACATTTTTAGGGCAAACATTTTGTGTTTTTTTTTAATTTTAATTTGCACAAACATTTCTCAACAGGTATTTGTTTGTTGTTAGTTTTAGAAGATAATTCAATTTTCATTTTGGTAGATTTTTTAGCAATCCTTTAAATATTTATTTAACTTACAGATGGTATATTTAAAGATGTTTTAATTTTCTACCAACAGGACTAGTTATGTCAAAATGTTACTAGTCCTTCACATTTTTTAGGAGTCCTGAAAAAAGGTGAAAACATGAAATCCGTATTTTGCACTTGCATACATGTTTAGTTTAATTGTTTATTTCATTGTTTATTCACTGGCCCATCAGGCTACCCAAACCCCAGCAGCTAGTAGTCCCACTGCTAAAACCACTAGCCTCAGGCTAGTGGACTACTGTCAATTTCAACCCCTGATATATCTTGATCGTTATGGATGTACATGTATATACAGATATTGTATTTATATATTGCCAGACTTTACCTCCATAGTAGATCCAACTTGCATTCCACTTTGGCTTAAATTGACTCATTAATTATTCAGTGCCTGAACCACCACATTCTTAGCTTGAAATTAGCCTGTATTGTCCAGCACACCCAATAACACAATACCACCAAGCTCCCAAGTGCTTTTCACAAGCCCAAACCTCTGTCATGTGGTGCATCTGTCATTGATTGATGCTACACAACTCAGCATGCATGTGGGCTCTGCACAGCAGGAAATAGTGACATGCCCTCATTGTGCTTAATAGTAAAGGATTTCAAAGTTCATCTGTTGGGGGAAATCTAGAGCTCACCCACACCCAATGAACCCAATATAGGAGGGCCTTTAGAGGGTGTATGCACTGATCTCTATACAAACTGGGACCAGTTTTATAGAGCTGTTCAGCAGAATACTTTGCTTGGCAGGTTTTGTTGCATGGTTACCAGCAAACTTCTCATAATAATTGTGTAAACTTTTATATTGGTCAAACTTGTAGCTTTGCATGGTGAAGAGGATATGTGAAATTCTCTATTGAGTAGTTACAACTCGACGTTCTGGAGGTTACAACTCGACGCTTCGATCAGTATGCTCTGATCGTCCTCAGGAGTCCCATTCTCCTGAGGACGATCGGAGCATACTGATCGAAACGTCGAGTTGTAACCTCCAGTTCTTTTCAGAACTAATTACTACTCAATATAGAATTTCACATGGTGTCACCGCAATTAGTCTTCTGTTTTATATTGCTTAGCAAAATTATCTGCTTAGCAGCTCTGTGAAATTGACGCCAGGATTGTTAGCTCAACGCTGACTGGCCTGTGAAGCGTGAAATCACTGACAGCCATTTTGAATCCGCCAATATACCACATGAGTCAACAGTCAACGCTGACTGTCGCTCAAGTTCATAGAGTAATGGCTACCTGATTATATACGCAGAATGTAAACAATTATGACATGTAGGTAGCATAATGGCGTCGTTTGAAACCAGTCTGAATACCGCTCTAATCATTGAAATGAATTAGTCATAATGCTCAACTAGAGCTTCTTGGGGGATCAAGGATGGTTAACAGTCGGTATAGATGTCAGTGGGTGTACGCCCATCATGGCAGATGCTACTCCAACATTAACCCTACTACACATGGAGGTCACTAACCTTGAGTACATACAAGCCTGCTGTTCTTTCCAAGTAATCTTACAAAATCAACTGTGTGCCACCCAAGGCCACTGTAAATATTTGAACATGGTATGGCCTGCAATGTATCAATGGGAGACCACCTTACCCTGCAATCTCAGTGGTGTGACAGTGCACAGAAGGGTAACCATAGGAGGCCACTGGCAACAGCTAATGGCTTGGAGTTGGAGTGGCCTGAATGGGTTGTTTCAAAAATTGCACTGATTGTAGGAGGGTTAATCATTTTTTTGCTAATGAAAATGTTGAATATCTTGTTAAATTCTAGAATTGTTGGGTTCCAATTTCGGAGTCGGGAGGTTTTGAGACGTCATCGCTCGTCCCCACACCCTACCAAGAACCAACGACCCCCTCTGAACAGCTCTTAGAATCGGGCTCCAAATTCCGCTTCAAGAATCTCTTCCCCACGCCCCTTTCCGATAGAAGGTCACCCTTGCCGATGTTGAACTGGGCGGATTCCACGGAGGTTTGGAGGATCATGCTGGAGAAGGAGGCTATCTATGTCCACAATACGAGGTGTTTGGACAGGCATCCTAGTTTGGAGGCTAGAATGAGAGCGATTCTTCTAGACTGGTTAATTGAAGTAAGTGAAGACATCTGTGTCGCTTCTCAAGTTTTATTTATACTTCACGCTAAAGTGGATATCTGTAGATTACATGTTCCAGTCCTAATTAAATCAATTTGTCCACTTTAATCACTAAAAACGAAATTATTTGAAATTGATTTTTTTTTTCAAAAAACATTCAATACAAGTGAAATGAAATTTGAAAAGATTTGTTTTTTTTATGCTTATTTATTCATTTCATGAATATGTATACATTTCATAATTACCTTTTCAACCTATTTTATTAGAGCTTTAAACAAAAGAATGTTTGAAAGTGATAATGTCAAGTCATAAAGATGAATTTATTTACTTAAACAAATTCAGTAAAATAAGAGTGCTGTCTTGTGGTGGCTTTTCCAAAATCTTCAAATTCACCCTTCTTCCAAATTGTATTTGTTTTTCCCACCAGGTTTGCGAGGTCTATAGGTTACACAGAGAGACATTTTACCTTGCCGCAGACTTCGTGGACAGATACCTGGCGAAAGTGACGGACGTACAAAAGAGTAAACTACAGCTAATCGGAATTACGGCATTATTCATTGCAGCTAAACTAGAAGTGAGTAATCGGCATTTTTCATGTAATTACGGGACAATCGAGAATGAAGGCCTGCAGGCATATAGGCTCGCACACTCCTACAATCGTCTTCAGAACTGTTTGCACAGACACGATCGAAGATCACACTGACCAATCTCACAGAGAAACCGTCCTTTTCCCCTATCCATTGTTGAGCAATTTGGACTTGTTTGGGATTTAACATTGTGTGTGTGTGTGTGTGGGGGGGGGGGGGATGTTACTAGCTGGTATGTTTCTTGATAGTTTTGACATCTGGAACTTGATAAACAATTTAAATGTAGTTTGTGCATAAATATGCCCCACGTGCTTACTACAGATACCTGTATTTTGTAAGATTAGACTCAGTAAGGTGTACTCGATCTGCATTTTGCTCTTCCCCGTATCCTTTGTGAAATGATTAAAGATGTTTTTAGGTGTTCGGGTATGTACCCGAAACACCTATTGTTTTTGTACGTTGTTTTTTTTTTTACTTCTTCTGCTTCTCCTCCCCAATAACTGTCCAGTAACAAACACATACTTGCAAACTTCACATGAACATGAAACTTGGCATGTACTTAGAACTTAACAAGTAGATGAAACTCGAGTTGTGAGTGACCCCGATTTGACCTTACTTCCTGTCCAAACCGGAAGTCAAAGTTTAATATTTTAAAAAATCATATCTCAACAACCACAACAGGTAAATGGACATTTTTTGCACTATTGTATAGATTGTTAATTGTCGAAAAATATTTACAAAAACATGACCCCAATTTGACCTTACTTCCTGTCCAAACCGGAAGTCAAAGTTTAACATTTAAAAAAATCATATCTCAACAACCACAAGAGGTAAATTCACAATTTTTGTACCATTGTACAGATCGTTAATTGTCAAACAATATTTACAAAAAGGTGACCCAATTTGACCTTACTTCCTGTCCAAACCGGAAGTCAAAGTTTAATATTTAAAAAAAATATCTCAACAACCACAAGAGGTAAATTCACAATTTTTGTACCATTATACAGATTGTTAATTGTCGAAAAATATTTACACAAAGGTGACCCCACTTGACCTTACTTCCTGTCCAAACCGGAAGTCAAAGTTTAATATTTAAAAAATCATATCTCAACAACCACAAGAGGTAAATTCACAATTTTTGTACCATTATACAGATTGTTAATTGTCGAAAAATATTTACACAAAGGTGACCCCAATTTGACATTACTTCCTGTCCAAACCGGAAGTCAAAGTTTAATATTAAAAAACGAATTGATGACGTAACCATTTTAACTTCAACCGAACACCTTGTTTTTGTTGTGACAAAAACTTATATCTAGTTAGGGGTTCGAGCTACAGCGCGAACACCTTGTTTTTGTTCGTTTTGTTTTTTGTTTTTTTTTACTTCTTCTTCTTCTTCTCCCCAATAACTGTCCGGTAACAAACACATACTTGCAAACTTCACATGAACTTGAAACTTGGCATGTACTTAGAACTTAACAAGTAGATGAAACTCGAGTTGTGAGTGACCCCGATTTGACCTTACTTCCTGTCCAAACCGGAAGTCAAAGTTTAATATTTAAAAAAATCATATCTCAACAACCACAACAGGTAAATGGACATTTTTTGCACTATTGTATAGATTGTTAATTGTCGAAAAATATTTACAAAAACATGACCCCAATTTGACCTTACTTCCTGTCCAAACCGGAAGTCAAAGTTTAATATTTAAAAAAAAATATCTCAACAACCACAAGAGGTAAATTCACAATTTTTGTACCATTATACAGATTGTTAATTGTCGAAAAATATTTACACAAAGGTGACCCCAATTTGACCTTACTTCCTGTCCAAACCGGAAGTCAAAGTTTAATATTTAAAAAAAATCATATCTCAACAACCACAAGAGGTAAATTCACAATTTTTGTACCATTATACAGATTGTTAATTGTCGAAAAATATTTACACAAAGGTGACCCCAATTTGACATTACTTCCTGTCCAAACCGGAAGTCAAAGTTTAATATTAAAAAACGAATTGATGACGTAACCATTTTAACTTCAACCGAACACCTTGTTTTTGTTGTGACAAAAACTTATATCTAGTTAGGGGTTCGAGCTACAGCGCGAACACCTTGTTTTTGTTCGTTTTTTTTATTTTATTTTTTTACTTCTTCTTCTCCCCAATAACTGTCCGGTAACTAACACATACTTGCAAACTTCACATGAACTTGAAACTTGGCATGTACTTAGAACTTAACAAGTAGATGAAACTCGAGTTGTGAGTGACCCCGATTTGACCTTACTTCCTGTCCAAACCGGAAGTCAAAGTTTAATATTTAAAAAAATCATATCTCAACAACCACAACAGGTAAATGGACATTTTTTGCACTATTGTATAGATTGTTAATTGTCGAAAAATATTTATAAAAACATGACCCAATTTGACCTTACTTCCTGTCCAAACCGGAAGTCAAGTTTAACATTTAAAAATCATATCTCAACAACCACAAGAGGTAAATTCACAATTTTGTACCATTGTACAGATCGTTAATTGTCAAAAATATTTACAAAAGGTGACCCCAATTTGACCTTACTTCCTGTCCAAACCGGAAGTCAAAGTTTAATATTTAAAAAAAATATCTCAACAACCACAAGAGGTAAATTCACAATTTTTGTACCATTATACAGATTGTTAATTGTCGAAAAATATTTACACAAAGGTGACCCCAATTTGACCTTACTTCCTATCCAAACCGGAAGTCAAAGTTTAATATTTAAAAAAAATCATATCTCAACAACCATAAGAGGTAAATTCACAATTTTTGTACCATTGTACAGACCGTTAATTGTCAAAAGATATTTACAAAAAGATGACCCCAATTTGACCTTACTTCCTGTCCACACCAGAAGTCAAAGTTTAATATAAAAAAAACACATCTCAACAACCACAAGAGGTAAATTCAAAGTTTAATATTATAAAATAATAATACAAAGTTTCTTTAAAAAACATTCTGACGTCATCATCACTGCCCTGACAAAACTCGAACACCTATGTGTTTGTAATATCACAAACACTGCCGTCTAGTTTTTACTTCTTCTTCTTCTCCCCGACGTCTGTCCACAAAAAAACACACACTTGCAAACTTCACATGAACTTGAAACTTGGCATGTACTTAGAACTTAACAAGTAGATGAAACACGAGTTGTGAGTGACCCCAATTTTACCTTACTTCCTGTCCAAACCGGAAGTCAAAGTTTAATATTTAAAAAAATCATATCTCAACAACCACAAGAGGTAAATTCACAATTTTTGTACCATTGTACAGATCGTTAATTGTCAAAAAATATTTACAAAAAGGTGACCCCAATTTGACCTTACTTCCTGTCCAAACCGGAAGTGAAACTTTAATATTTAAAAAAAATCGTATCTCAACAACTACAAGAGGTAAATTGACATTTTTTGTACCATTGTACAGGTCGTTAATTGTCAAAAAATATTTACAAAATGGTGACCCCAATTTGACCTTACTTCCTCCCGAACACCTAGAGTTTGTGTAAACAAACTCAAATTTCTAGTTTATTCTTATTTTGCCAATCTACAGGAAATCTACCCACCAAAGCTTCATGATTTTTCCTACGTCACAGACGGTGCAAGCACAGATCAAGAAATACTAGACCAAGAACTTGTTATGTTAAAGGTAGAGCCGTTTTGCCTGTAACCATCTGAATGAGAATACGCTTGAATGGGACTCGACTCCAAGGACTGGGCGGCACAGTTAGATTAGTGTTTTTATCCCTCACAATAATCATGAGAAGCATGGTTTTACAAAAAATTAATTTTGGAACCGTTTTACTTTAAACCAAGCTTCTCATTACTAATTTGTGAACTGTCTCATTTTCAAGGTTTTACTTTCTAAAAGGAAATTATCAATGTTCCAATGAAAACAAGAATTTCCGGAAAAACACAGGTGATACTTCTGTAATTGCCAATGGTTTTAGTCTTAGCCATTACCAATTCCTCATTTTTAAAACCCTTCTACACATGGAGGCCACTCCAATCCACTAAATTTCCAATATGTTCTTCACCAACCTTTAGTACATACAAGCCTGCTGTCCTTTCCAAGTAATCTTACAAAATCAACTGTGTGCCACCCAAGGCCACTGTAAATGTTTGAACATATTAGTATGGCCTGCAATGTATTGATGGGAGACCACCTTACCCTGCAGTCTCAGTGGTGTGACGGTGCACAGAGGGGTAACCATAGGAGGCCACTGGCAACAGCTAATGGCTTGGAGTGGCCTGAATGGGTTGTTTCAAAAATGGCACTGATTGTAGGAGGGTTTTAATGTGTTGTCTGGCTATGGAGTTTATGTCTTTGGTTAATAACACATAAAAAAAAGGCTGGAAAAAACATTCACAATTTTTATGGAAAACACTTGGGGCAAATGAGAGCACTTCGGATGGAATCATTATTCATAATGATTGGTAACTTTAACAAATTCACATCAAGTTAGCTTTGGGAATTCGGATAATAATTTAGGAATTTTGTAATCTGGTAACAACCAAAGTTTAATCAACCTATAAATATCGCGGAACCCACTGCTATATAGGATTCTAGCCGGCCAATCGTCATCGGGCAAGCTCGGTGGTCCAGAGGTTAAGACGTCTGCACCAGTAAGCAGGAGGTCGTGGGTTTTAATCCCGCCCGAGTTGCCTGTGAATTTTTTTTCACAGCACGGAGTATGCAATGCTATATACACATCGGTGTGGGGCCAAAATTAAATGAATTGTTTATCAACCTATAAATGAATTTCCTCAACCTATAAATGTTTAATATGTAAAAAAATTCATTATATTTGTATATTTATTCCCTATTTTGCATGTAGGCATTAAAGTGGGACCTCTCGCCAGTAACGGTGAATACGTGGCTGAATATCTACCTTCAGCTTAGTAAACAGAGTCAAACTACACACAGCAACCATAACTTCCTATTACCAGAGTACTCGGGTCATCAATTTGTAAATATAGCTCAGGTAGGTACCAGATTTCAGTCCAATATCGACCAAGATGAAATGTGTCCTCATCCGACATCTCGTTTCATATATGCCATGGTTGAGAAGGTTTAGCGTATCAGATTTGCATTCAAGGGCTAATATCATAAAGCTGCTTGGTAGATAATGTTGCATAGTCATAGTGCTGAGATGGTTAACCAACCGAAACTGCACTAAATTTGCTAATCGGCTAACCGAAAATAATATTTACAAAATGCGATCAACAATATTTGTAAGAATTTGCCATCCATTTTGTTGTTCTAGACTTTCTATTTGGCTGCACTGGTTATTAAACAATCATTGCGGGAAGTTTATTGATACTTTTTATTTGAAAATTGATACACATTGTGCCATTTGCAGACGATCTAGTTTGTGTGGCCGTCAGCTGCCGACTTTCGGTTAACTGACCGTGAAAGATTCAGAAAGAATGGAATTAGAAATATTCTCATCCATTTCATGCCAAAGAAAACCAGAAATAGTTGCCTTCGTGCTGAGACTTCTGCTTGTCTTGTTCACAGCTCCTGGACCTGTGTATTTTAGACGTAGGATGTCTTGAATTCCCTTATAGTGTCGTAGCAGCATCGGCACTGTTTCACATGACATCACAAGAACTTGCATTGGAAGTTACAGGTGAGAAATGTTTTGACTGCACCATCCATACACAATAGCTGCTTGAAGGTGTAGAACGAAATGATATATGACATAAAACACAATAAAGGGGGCCACTTTCCTACCATCACGTTAGCAGTTTTTCTAATGGTTGTAATTTTTTTTTAATATCTGAAACCACCAAAAAAGAATTTCAACATTTGAATAGACATGCATGCCTATCCTAAAGATAATTTGAGTTGATTATTACTATTATTTTTTTAATTACCCTAAAATTTCCATCAACAAATGGACGGAAAAGTGAGGTAACTTTTTCCGTCCAATTTTTATGGTAATTTGAGGGTAAAAAAATAAATAAAAAAATTAAAAAATAAAATAAATCAACTCAAATTAGTTCTAGTATAAGCCTGCATGTCCATTCACATGTTGAAACACTTTTTGGTCGGTTTCAGGTACTTAAAAATAAATAACAACCATTGGAAAAACTGCTAACGTGACGGATGCAAAGTAGCCCCCTTTATTGTGTTTTATGTCATATGCAAATAACTTCCCTCATGCTGCATCACTTTAGAACTCGCTACCTGTCTGTTGTTTCCCGTCAACCTATGATCTCCACAGCTTTAAGAGGAATGTTCATTCATTCCTATGGTTCATTCATACCTAGATCCAAACTAACTAGGGGGCCTCAATATTGCAGTACAGCACACGCGCACCTGTACGTTATAGCCTTTGCAGGTGATTGTACAGTATTTTCCAGATCCAGACCTCTTATAATTTCACCATATCACTAAATTGCAACTGACCTGTACGTATTGCTTGTTTCTTGAGGTGATTTAGGTGTTGCCTCCTGGAGGAAACTGGAGTGTCAGAAGCTGCACCAGTGGTCTTCATATTGGGCAACTTGCCCGGTGTAAACACCACGGCAAAATGGTGTTGGCAACCACGTGTTATTTTGACAACCCGGTTTTTGCTGGGAATGTTCTAATTGTCCTTTCATTAATGTTGTCTTTTTATACTTGAGTTGTCTTCTTTTTTAAAGCCTTGTTAGTGTTGAATTCCATTTTTTTATTTAAATTTTTTTATATTTTTATTTAACTTCTACTAGAATGAATGAGTTAACTTTTTGGTTCATAAAGGCTTCTATGTCATTGATGTTGGGTAACATTCCAAAGAATCCTTTTTTTGAAAAGTTTAAACATATAGTGTAGTTTTAGATGATTCTCTGCCCAGCTTTCAGACACAATTTTCGAACTGGACTTTGGGGGGGAAAAAGGGTCTTGGGGCTTCTGAATTACTCATTGTTTTTAGAAGATTTTTAGATTTTGTTTTTAAATCCTCTTTCCAAAACAAGCACAGATACGGCATTAGAATTTTAATCATTGTGATTTGTTTTTGTGCAGGTATGAAATGGGATGACATCGCAGCGTGTGTACATTGGATGTCGGCATTTGCAATAACGATACGGGAAGCGGGTCTTGCCGAGCTTAGAGGCTTCAGACATATCTATACAGATGATGCCCATAATATACAAACTCATGTCAATGACCTTCATCTTCTGGTGAGTTGGACATCTCGTCTTCAAGTCAGACCATGTTGCTGGTTTGAAAGCAGGGGTGGGGTTGGAGAAAGGGGAAGTTTTTGGAGAAAATGGTACTCATAATCGGCGAAATGTAATTTTCATGCAATTATTTTATTTTTTAATTGCATTATATTTATTTACATCAAGCAGAACTCAATTTTCATGTTTTTATTTTGTTAATATTTTTTCGGGGGGGGGGTGTTTCTCATCTCAAGAACCCTCACCCCTGCATACAGGCCTCATTGTGTGGCATATTACTATCAACAATTTCGTTCACAAATTGTGCCAAGCAACGTTAATTTATTTTGTAGGCAGATATGTGTTGGTGCATGCAATGGAAATCTTGAATTTTGATAAGCAAATCTTGAATTTTGATAAGCAAATTGTGAAATTCTTGTAGCATTTTGCTATGCGATACAAAACAAAATCATTCACTGATATTCATGAGGACTCCCTTCACAAACCCTCCCATTTCAAACATGAGTCCGGCATTCTCCTGAGGACGATCAGTGCATACTGATCGAAACGTCGAGTTGTACCACCAGTTCTTTTCAGAACTATTTACTACTCAATTGAGATTCCACATGGTGTCACCGCAATTAGTCTTACTTATGATTTTTGTTGTCTGTCCCCGTTTCACAGGATAAGGCACTACAGAGACTACAGCTGATCACTCAACCAGCAAACTGCAGTCCGGTCCACATGCCAGGAGTTCTCACACCCCCACACAGCCACCAGAAGGCCCACACACAGAGTCTTCGATGAAACCAGGTTTGCTCTTTTCCCAAACTGACTTTTACGGGTGTTTACTTACTAAGCTGCTGACGGATTGGCGATTGAATTATTTTGTCGTTATGGTTAATGTCTTCCTTGGAGAATAACTTCTATCAATCTTGACAAAGATTATCATAAGGAATAGTTTGTTGCGTCAGACCAACAAGGTCGCATCTCAGTTATGCAACAAGGTCGCATCTCAGTTATGCAACAAGGTCGCATCTCGATTATGCAACAAGGTTGTATCTCGATTATGCAACAAGGTTGTATCTCGATTATGCAACAATGTCGCATCTCGGTTATGCAACAAGGTCGCATCTCGGTTATGCAACAAGATCATATCTCAATTATGCCAGGTCATCTTGATTGTGCAACAAGGTCGTAAGGTGTGTAACGGTGCATATATTTGCATAAATTAAGACAGATGAGTACAACAATGTCGTATCTGCTTCCATTCATTTTATTGTTCATCTAGGAACAGGATACGATGTTGCCCCGAGTAGAATCTGTGTTTGTAAGACGGTTGTGACTAGGTTATGACCTTTTTGCACTGACGTCACAAAGTGTACCTTTTATTTATTTACGTAATTTGTAAATAAGCTCTTCAAATTACAGAAAATCCAATGAATTGATGTCATTCATAGTTGAACTCGCCACGGTGATTTTGTTAATTTCTCTATAATCTTTAAGTTGAATATCAATGTTTAGTGGTCCAACCCATAGTTTGGACATGTATACATCAAAGATTTAAAATCTGAAATAATTACACATGCAAGGCTTTTTCCTACTAAATTGATACCTCTTTAAACAGACTAAATTACTCAGGATATTTGATACAACTTATGTGACATTTCGCTGGATTTCGTTTTTGAAAATATTGGGACTGAAAGTATAGTTCCACATGTTCTTTTTTATATTCAAGACTTGGATCTCCATCCCCTTAAAAAGAAGACAAAAATGGCACATTTCTTTTCCAAAAATGTGGAACAGTGACACAAAATAGTGATCATTATTTGAACATTCCAAAATATGCTTATTGACTTTTCTTCGTTACGTGTACAAAAACATTTTTGGCATTTTCTGAATATTCTGAATTTTCTGAATTCCATCTGAATTGACTTTTCTTTGTTACGTGTACAAAAACATTTTTGGCATTTTCTGAATATTTTTGGAGTGATTTTGACTGAAAATTTACCGATAGTGTTCCAGAGCTTAGAAACAATAAAGCTCCACCTTTTGTAGCCATGGATCTAAACAATTGACTAGCACTACGGTAACACAGGCAACAGCTAGCGTGGTCTGTGTTGACTTACGCTCTTGTGAAAGTTCAAGGTAGACACAGGAGTGATCGCGTTTGTAGTCTTCATTGGAAAGCATTTTGGAGCCGGCATATCTGCAGTTAAAGTAATTATAAAAGGGAAGGTACAACGTTGGTAATTACCAGGATGACAAATTATCTAAAACTTACTTGGTGCCAAGTTGGTACATGTATGGTTTATCCAGAGAAATTATTCCGTCTAAAGTGCTTTCATCGTGGAGAAAACAGGAATTGTTCTGTGTAAAGTTGATGTGTTTTTCAAAAACTTAAGCACCTGTTGTGATGAAACTTCCATAGGTCAGTTTTATGATTATTTCTTGCAAACTAGAGGGTTCTTGACCAAATACTAATGCTGTACCTTCCCTTTAAGAAATTAACCATAGGCAAATGGTTAGTACTATGGTAACACAGGCACAGGCATGTTCTGTGGTGACTTCACAAGTGAGCGCTTTGTTAGCCTTCATTGTATGAAGCATTTTGGAGCCGGCAGATTTGTCGTCAAGAAATCAATCACATGCAAATGTTTTATTGTTTCAAAGGCACTGGTCAGTGTGACCTGTGGTGACCTGTGAAAGTTCATGGTAGGAATAGAAGTTAGGGCAGACTTATGTCACAAATGCAATGCTTGAGAATCATTGAGGTTACTCTCCTTTGAAGCATTTTGGAACCGGCGGATTTGGTGTTGGAAACAAAATTGTACAGAATATATATGTGACCTGTTCACATGATATGAACGTATCACACAATGTTATTTTCTGGAATGGACTTACAAAGTGAAAAATTTAACAAATGAAATTATTAGAAAGTGTGAGTTTCCAAATTTATTACTGATTTTAATGATAATAAGTGCACCCACAAGTGTTTGCTACTGTTGAAAAGCTTGTTTCCCACAGAATTCGGAAATACAAATATCTCAGTTTTGAAGAAATGTAAACTTTAATTTTGTGGGAGCATGTCACATATGGGATAAATGTGGATGTCCGACCACACCCTTATTGAAGATTCAAGTCATTATGCAGCAGTGTTCAGCAGACCTCTTAAGTAGTGAGATTTCTTGAATGACATAAGTTCATCATACACAGTTTGAACCCGTTCGCGTCGGGAATAAAAAAGTTTTTCTGGGCCCCTGTGGCGGGTTTCTTTTTCCCACACACACGTTAATGGAAGCTTCCACAGCGGGTGGCCGGCACTTCCGAGCATGTCACCGTACACGCGTGGCTCAACCGAGCATGTATACAAATATTCCGGAGTTTCCTATGGCGTGTTTAGACGCTCTCCGATCCGCGGTGCAAAAAAAAATTTGCATGTATACACGGCCTCCGACGCGAACTAGTTAAAGAACTGTGTCTAAATAATTGAGTTATTTTGTGTTTAAAAAAACAGACGGGTAATATCTTTTAATATACTGTAAATGATTGGTCGTGAAGGCAATTGTCGTGCCACAAATGGATAGTCAGGTTATTTGTTTTAAGGATATCTTTGGTGTCTATTATGTTTAAATCATATTATTGTGGTTGATATTCTTTTGTAGAAAATAACAGTTTTATCAAATAAGCTCAACTATACAAATACCGTTTACTTGAATTGATTGCCTCAAAATTGTAACTGTTTAAAACTTGATTAATATGTGCCTTACTGAGTAAGATGATGGAGTGTGTTTCTCTGATAACTTTCATGTGATATATCGTAATATTTTAAACAAATGCCGATACTGTACATACTTTATTTAATACAGCACCAATTTATGCAATTCTATGAAGAGCCAAGTAGTGCCAGTTTCGTCCATAGAATTCAATGTTATGTTGAAAAAAAATAGCTCAATTTTTTAAATATTTGACAGTGCCTTTTAAGTATTCCACTTTGAACCCAAGCTGTTAGCTGTTTTTTTTTTTTTTAAGAACATAAAACAGCCACATGTTTTTTAAGGGAACATAAAACAGCCACATGACAAAAATACAGGGTATGTTATCAAACAGAAGATAAAGTTTTAGGCTGCACTCACTTGCGTATTTTTGTATTTCGACCGAGGGTGTGTAGTTTAGTTTGATCCTACAAAACCCTATTAAAAACTATTGGGTTTGAAAATAGGAGGGTTTTAATGAATTGAGCAAATCCTATGAATAGCTTTGGAGGGTTTGAAGACAACAGATGGCATTTGACTTTAATTGTTCTTGATGTAGTGCACATTATTGAACAATGGGAAATGACTAGCAAGTCTGCTGCCACCTAGAGTTTCAAAGTGTTCCATTCTGTATAGGTGGGCAATATGTTACATATAATCGCCTTGGCCGTTAGGCCCGAAAAAAATATCTGATGCTATCCTGCAACTTTTCCCCACTTTTATTTAAATCCATTTTTTTTTTTTTTTTTTTAATGTAATTTTTATTTTTATTTTTATATAATTTTTTTTTTTTTTAAATTTAAAATTTCCCTTAAAATCTGGACATTTATGGGGCCCATCCACACCTTATGGGCTTCAGCACAGTCTGAATCTGCACATTTTCCTCTTTTTTTTAATAATAAAAAAAAATAACAATTTAATTTTGTCAATTGCATTATTGTATTATTGGCAGGAACGTTGGTGATATTGTCAAAACAATTTTCTTTTTCCAAGATGACTGTTGTGTAATCAATTTCAAAAAAATTGATATATATATGATGAATTTTATACCGTGGACAGAACACATCAAATCTTTTGAAAACATTAATTTGGGTAATTAATATAATCATAATCTAGCTATTTCCCTATTTGGATTTGAAATGTGTTGATCAATTTGTAAAATTCTTGATTTCAAAAAATAGTTTTGTTTAAAATTGTGAAATTATCATAGGTTTTCCCAATTTTTAATTGATATTCCAAGGCAATTACTAATTCAAGTTATTCATGAATTAAAGTAATACAAAAATGCAGAAATATATGCAATACTAGCCAATTTAAAGTTTAATAATAATTTAACATTCCAAATCATCCCAAATTTTTAATGTAATTTCAAAGGAACTTGTAAAGTTTTGGCAACTCCAATGAGAAACACATTTAGTATTTAAGTATTTGGCACTTCTCGTTTAATGTATACGTTTATGCTGTGTGTAATACTTATATTTATTGTCTTGTTGTACAGAAAGTTTCTATTAGATTTGTTTGTTTATGTTCCTTAATTATTGCATATTTCCATTGAATGTAATACCTATTCCTAGTTTTAAGAGAGATGGTCTTGTTGTGGCTGAAACATTTATTTCATTTTCGCAGAACAATTACAAAATGGTTACAAGTATTTTACTTTGTGCTCATTTTATACAAGATGATGAGAGAAATAATTGTAGGTTTTTACTTTTACCAATTTGATTCATACTTACACCTGCAACATGTTTTCTTTTGGTTTTGTTGTACTACAAATCTGGTACCAAGTTCATATACTAAAGAATAGATTGGGCGATTTAAATCATTTTATTACTTTATTTGAAGAAAAGTACCCAAAATTGTTGAACGGGGATTACTCCTGGGATTTTGAATTTGTCTTTAAATTGTAGCTTATAAAACATGTTTGTTTAAAATATTTCCAAGACAACAGTGGTATACTTATATAATGATTGAATTGATGAAAACGTTTGGTAACTAATCAATTCAAACATTGACAATTTAGACTTAAAGGGACAGTATCGTCATGATCAGAGCAGACTTTGAACAGGGCATGGAATCGGTGTCCAAGGTTAAGATGAACACACTGACTGGAAATTACTGGCTTATTTATGCAGCAACAACAGTAATACGTCAGAGTTAATCTAAAAATAGCATTCCGATTCCATGCCCTGTTGAGTGTGACGATATTGTTTATTTAAGTGGAACACATTGATCAGTTTCATAATATGTACAATGGACAGCGAGTACATTAATTATTTTAAAATGTTTATGCTGTGAAGATACCAAGTGAAAATTATTTATATTGACAAGGTAACACTGTTAATTTGAAGTGGGGGGGGGGGGTACATGAACTAAAAGTAATTGTAGAGTATATATATGTAAATTAAAAGTACTGACTGTTATGCCCCCTTCCTGCATTCAGGGTTACAAATGGCGATGCATTTAAATCACTTTAATTTATAATGAAAAATCTATCGTGAATAGGTCATTATTTGAAGGCAAACCTACAAGACAAGTAGAAGAACATTAAGCAAAGTCTCAATTATTTGTTTTATGTTTTTGTCTAATTTAAATATTTTGCAATGTCTGTCTTTTTAAACTTGATATCTGTACTTAAATTTATTTCCAAATTATCAAACAAAATAATTCTTTGAAAGATTTCTATTTGTTGGTTAAGAAGGATAGGAATGCTATTGTCACATAATTTATACTCTTACTTTTTGCACTTAATATTCGGACAAATTTCAAATAGAGGAATATACTTTTGAAACCTTGATATTTTATTGTGAATAGGTTTTCTGTTTCCTTTTTGAATGTATAAATTGTTCACAATGTTTCTTTTTTATATTGTTAACAATGAATTTTTGTACCAAATAAAAGAGATATGTTGGTGCTTTGAAATAAAAAAAATAATAATGAATTAAAGTTGACTTGCTCACCATTTTGCCTATTTATGTCACATAAATAATAAAAGCACCTACATAAGGCCCCCAAAAATGTCCGGTTTCTGGTCATAGGTCAGCTTCAAAATTGGTGCGTCAACTTTTTTTTGGGGGGAGGGGAATCTTTTTTTTGCTAATCAGTGAAATAAGTGATGCATGTACATGTATATGCGAACCAGACCAAATTTCCCATACACAAAGTATGGTGGCTAAGAGAGGCCTCACGTTCATACCCCTATGTGAAAAAGTCATTTAAAACAATGCGACAATTCCAATTGATCCAGCAATTTTGGCTGCAATTAGACATCATTTCATAGCCAAAAAAAAAAGAAAACTAAAAATGGCGACGCGCAAAGTGACTTTTGGCCTAATACATGTATTGTTTTTATATATTGTTGTATGGGGGCTTTTCGGGGGGTCTAGAAAACTTGACTGGTTCTGGGATTAAATCAAATAGGTATTTTGACATTGGCAATTCGAAGTTTTTGGGGATGCCCTCACAGACAGTTGGTATGCATATAACTTTATGGGCGTACACCATGATTACACATTTGATATGTGAATTGATATTTTATACCTGATTCAGAGAGAGCACCACACTGTCCATAAGTGTCGGAAGCTTGCAACCGCTTATAAAGATGAGTGCACTGTCTAGGTAGCAAGCAGGGTCGTCCGATGCGCCTCAAACATCCTCTGATAATATTGCCTGTGTTTTTTCTGACATTTTCATTCTTTTTCACTGTTATTTTCCTTGAGGAAGGGAAAACAAATGACACATTTCTCAAAATAATCACGAGAAGTATGGTTTTACATTAAATATGTCATCCCCCAAAAATTTATTTAGCTGGATCCCTTCATCAACTAATTGGTCCACATAATTACTTTTTAAGGGGACGGGATGCTGTCAAGGAATTTTCGCAGTGAAGCCTTTGGCTTTACTTCCACTTACCAGCCTGGTTAGTGAAGATAAGTCCTTTCCCATGGGGTGTGCAGGTGTGTTATGATTTGAAAACCTGTCTGTGTGCACTATGCACTGTAAAATAGTACTTCAACCCAGCGCTGACGAAGGTTTGTTTATGTCGCTTGAGGATGCACTCATAAAACGGGGAAACCCCAGAATGATGACGTCATCCTTAGAAATGGACATGTAGTTGATGATAATAAATAACAATACTCAAAATTTGCGGTCAAATAAGAATCAAATGACGTTTATTTCTTGTATTATGGTATCTAAATTTGTATGGCATTCCATGACTAAACAGACAAAACCCCTGTCAATCCGAAATTGTTTGTACTGCATGTTGGCTATTTTGTTTTACATCTGCATGGCGAGTCACGTCCGAGTACAAACGCCCCAAAGGCAAAAAATCAAGGCAAAAATGTACATTCCTATTTTTTTGTATACTGATGATAAAATCTTTTATTGATGATATAATCCAATTATTTATATTTTCTTTAGAAACAACCAATTGGCCTCATGTACCATACGTAAGTTGAATTCTTTAGACTGCTGTAAACAATATAAATCTATATTTAGACTCTACTGTTGCCTGCAATACTTTCGAAATCTAGTGAATGATGACGTATTGCGTAAATCCCAGTTTTTAAAAATAACTCATGTGTATATTATTCGCAGTATACGTATTACGTGTATGTTTTTGTTACAATGTTAGTTCGATTCCTCAGGATCAGAAACCTTTCGGTGTATTCAGAGAATTACAAACATATTTCCGGCAGGTTTTGGTGAGTTTTGGTGGTCAGTTTCATATGTTTGTTAACAATGTTTAATAATGATAGTTTTTTTTGTTATTAATTTGATTTTATCTGCAGACCTGGCAGAAAGATTTAGGAACATTGTTGTGTCTTTTCAGATGATGCCTGGTATTTGTTGAGAGTGCTATCTCTTATTTGCCGCGATCGAAGTACAGTCGTGTTCCTAATCCTAGTCCCAGATTTTGCCCAGTTGTGTGTGGACCACTGCATTTTATATGTCTGTTTATCCACATCGCTTCAGATGAAAACTATTTTTAAAATGTATTTTTAAAATAATAAACAAAAATGTTAAAACATATAGTTTGATTACATTAGCCCTAACCATGGAGGAAGGAAATCCTTCCTCCATGCCCTAACCATGCTAGGGCTAGGGTAACCCTGCTGAATGCAGCAACATGCAACAGTGGTCAATGCTACTGCTAGGCCTAGGTGCAACGAAATCCATATATGTGGATCTTGTTGCACCTAGCAGTGAAGGGTTCAGTAAATTGGACTGTGGTTTTTCAAGCACAGTGCTGTCTGCAACAACATACAACAAGGGGATTATTTAGCTGCACAAGCTTTGTGCTTCTCTGCTATGGTAATCATCATTGTCTTTTCCCTTTATTTACATGCTTGTTAATTGTATGTTTTCTGTTTTTATTTGCTTCTTTCTGTTTTCTTTATTTACATAAAAGTAATTCTTTCTTTGTTTATTTCTTTATTTACATGTTTTTTCTTTTCTACTGTTTACATCAAAAGAAACTTTCTTTATTTCCTTCTTTATTCACATGTTAAACAATGCTAAATGCAACGGGGTCATACCTATGTTCCCTCAGCCCTATATGTTCCCTCAGCCCTATGTTCCCTCAATGCCTAACATTTTTTAAAAATCCAAATTAGGCCCTATGTTCCCTCAACCCTATGTTCCCTCAACCCTATGTTCCTCATCCCAAAATAGGGGAACATAGGGTCTATTTTGGGATGAGGGAACATAGGGCTGAGGGAACATAGGGTCTATTTTGGGATGAGGGAACATAGGGCTGAGGGAACATAGGGCTGAGGGAACATAAGGCTGAGGGAACTTGAGTACGGTCCCAATGCAACAAGACACAACACAGACTATTTGTTATACAAACACAGTCCAGTGCATGCTGAATGCAACAAGATACAACAGATTGAGTCATCAGTACTGGCTGCTGAATGCAACAACGTCCATCAGAATTTTACAACTGTTGCATCCTGTTGCATTTAACATAGTTAGGGTGAGTCATTATATCCTTAACCCTAACCACCCCAAATCCTGCAAAATCCTTTAAGGGGCACTTTTGGGGAAAAAAAAATCAACACTGTTGGAAACTGGTACTTTCACCTCTTCAAATGGGGCAAAATTACTACCTGGCAAGAAGTACAGGCCATAAGTGCTGAATATGAAAGATTAACGAAAATGCATGGTGCATTTTGAAGATAAGGGCATGTTTCCAAAAGTGCGCTGATGGATTTTGGAGGATTCAGGAAGGTTCCTAGCCAGAATACCTAGGGGGTTAGGGTTAAAATAAATATTGGAACTTTTAATAATAATAATAATAATAATGTGGACTTATATGGTGCACGTATCCACCAAACTGGTGCTCAAGGCGCATTACATTATTACCCCTGCTCATCAGGCGCATAAATCATTCCTGAAACCATCTCAGCTCCCTGGGGAGTATACAGCTCAATTGCTGCCATTTCAGCGCATATAGGGCTAATCAAACACAACAATCAACTCTGCCCTCACAGGTACCCATTTACCTCTGGGTGGAGAGAAGCAATTATGGTAAAGTGTCTTGCTCAAGGACACAAGCACCCCGTCGCGGCTGGGATTCGAACCCACATTCTGACGACTCGGCCATCAGAACACAAATCCGATGCACTAAACCGCTCGACCATGGCACTTTTAGAAGGGGGATAGTTGTTTTGTGACCTCAATCAAAATATCTTATTTTATTTTTTATTTTTTTCACAATTGTTTTTACCACCCTTCTCGTAACAAATGTCTGGTTGGATGCCTGACTATTCCTCTATCAGATATGTATTGCGTATACAGTGTCATGGCCAACAAGTGTAATAATTTTGACCAGATTATTAATTTTAATGCCAGCAAAGCAGACAAAATATGCGATCCGGAACTGGGCAAATAATTTTACTATTAAAAGTTTTTAATTAAAATATAAAAATGTAAAAAAGTGTCTGTAACTATGCTTTTTTTTTAATGTGTGAAAGTTCATGGTTTTCCGTCCATGTTATGCATCTTTTAAAAGAAAAAAATGTTACAAAAGACAGTTTGTTTGAAAAATACAGTAGGTTATAGACATTAATTATCTATATTGCAGACATCAGCTATTCTAAATGATGTCAAGAAAACAGAGCGCTGACCATGTCTGACTAAGGCTAAAACTAAGTGCAAATGAGTGCTAGTATAGGGTTGACCTGTGATCTTTTTAATACTCACACGAAGCACGCTATGTAAGACCACACGTTCTAATAATATGCCCACAGTTTCAGAGAATCTGAATCTGTGTGATGGCTGATGCTGTCAGTAATTTATGTCTGATTGCAACCCTCTATCATGCTATTTTAAAAAAATCCAAAGCTAACCCCATCTTTAAAAAATAATAAATTAAAAGGTTAATCACAACTACAATACTTTGCAGTTTGGTCCTGAAAACGTTGATATTGGATTTAAAATCTAAACATTTCTGAGGCCCTTAAGGAGGCCATGGACCCCATGCCCTTAATGGCTTCATGCTTCCCTCCCCCATCCAGTGTTGGAGTCAAGACCTCAAAGTCCGAGACCGAGACCGAGACCTCATAGTCCGAGACCTCCCCGTCTGAGACTGAGACTGAGATCTCATAGTCCGAGACCGAGACCGAGACCTCCCCATCTGAGACCGAGACTGAGACCTCATAGTCCGAGACAGAGACCAAGACTGAGACCTCCCCGTCCGAGACCGAGACCAAGACCTTACAATCCGAGACAAAGACCTTACAGTCTGAGACCAAAACCTCCCCGTCAGAGACTTGGGACCGAGACCTTACAATCCGAGACCAAGACCTTACAGTCCGAGACCGAGACCTCATAGTCTGAGACCGAGACCTTCCCGTCGGAGACTTGAGACCGAGACCTTACAGTCCGAGACCGAGACCTCATAGTCCGAGACCGAGACCTCCCTGTCCGAGACCGAGACCGAGACCGAGACCTCCCTGTCTGAGACCGAGCCCAAGACCTTGCAATCCGAGACTGAGACCGAGACCTCCCCGTCCGAGACCGAGACCGAGACTTTACAATCCAAGACTGAGACCAAGACCGAGACCTCCCCGTCCGAGACCGAGACCAAGACCTTGCAATCCGAGACTGAGACCAAGACCGAGACCTCCCCGTCTGAGACTGAGACCTAGACCTCATAGTCCGAGACCGAGACTGAGACCGAGACCGAGACCAAGGCCTTACAATCCGAGACCAAGACCGAGACCTCCCCTTCCGAGACCGAGACCAAGACCTTACAATCCGAGACCGAGGCCGAGACCGAGACTGAGACCTCCCCATCTGAGACAGAGACCTAGACCTCATAGTCCGAGACCGAGACCTCCCCATCTGAGACTGAGACCTAGAACTCATAGTCCGAGACTGAGACCAAGACCGAGACCTCCCCGTCCGAGACCGAGACCTCATAGTCCAAGACCGAGACTGAGACCGAGACCTTACAGTCCGAAACCGAGACCGAGACCTTACAATCCGAGACCAAGACCGAGACCGAGACTGTGACCTCCCTGTCTGAGACTGAGACCGAGACCGAGACCTCCCCGTCCGAGACCGAGACCAAGAGCTTACAATCCAAGACTGAGACCAAGACCGAGATCTCCCCGTCCGAGACCGAGACCAAGACCTTGCAATCCGAGACTGAGACCAAGACTGAGACCTCCCCGTCTGAGACTGAGACCTAGACCTCATAGTCCGAGACCGAGACTGAGACCGAGACCTCCCCGTCCGAGACCGAGACCAAGGCCTTACAATCCGAGACCAAGACCGAGACCTCCCCTTCCGAGACCGAGACCAAGACCTTACAATCCGAGACTGAGACCTCCCCATCTGATACAGAGACCTAGACCTCATAGTCCGAGACCGAGACCTCCCCATCTGAGACTGAGACCTAGAACTTATAGTCCTAGACCGAGACCAAGACCGAGACCTCCCCGTCCGAGACCGAGACCGAGACCTCATAGTCCAAGCCCGAGACTGAGACCGAGACCTTACAGTCCGAGACCGAGACCGAGACCTTACAATCCGAGACCAAGACCGAGACCTCCCCGTCTGAGACTGAGACCTAGACCTCATAGTCCAAGACTGAGACCAAGACCTCCCTGTCCGATACCGAGACCAAGACCTTACAATCCGAGACCGAGACCAAGACCGAGTCCTCCCCGTCCGAGACCAAGACCAAGACCTTACAATCCGAGACCGAGACCAAGACCGAGACCAAGACCTCCCCGTCGGAGACTGAGACCAAGACCTTACAGTCCGAGACCGAGTCCGAGACCTCATTAAATAAAAACACACACAATAAGTAGCAAGTAGTGTAGAAACATAAACATACTAAAACACTTCCGAATTCTTCCAAAAACTAATGATGTATCATGCCTTTAAAACACAGTTTAATATCAGTACATTTTGGAAAGATTTTGCATGGTTTAACTAATTCAACCAGACATGTCCCATCTGTCACTCTCTAAACATTTTGGAGTGCGACAGTACTGGAGAGAGACAGATGGGACATGCCTGATTGAATTAGCCAAAATACAGGTTTATCTCATATTCTGATTTTATTACTGTACTCAGCAAGTTAGTATTAGCACTGAAGGTGAACTAACTAGCAACTCTGCAGAATGTCCTCATTGCGCTTCATATACTGCATGCAACCTGGTGGGATGTACACGTACAATATGTCGTACACGTCGCCGGTCATGCACGTGCGTCGAATGACACGCGATTAGTTAATAGATTACAACACACAATTCATGCTGCTGCGTGGCGATATGCTAGCGAGCTCTTCCTGCGAAAATTCTTTTGACATTCACTACGCATAATGTATTGCCTGGTGATGGGATCGACTCCCAAAGCGGTTAAACGAATAATCGACTTCAAAGATTCTGGAGTATTTAACGGGTCTCGTCAAGGTCTTGATTCCGAGACTAAGACCCGAGTCCGAGGCCGAGACAAGACCGAGACCTCAACATTTCAAGACATCAAAATTGTCGAGACCTGAAAAATATGGTCTCGAGACTAGTCTCGAGACCGAGACCTCGGTCAAGACCTCCAACACTGCCCCCAGCATTTTTTCCCCAGAGACTTTTGTTCTAGATCCACCAGCTTGTTCATGTTCACAGCCACACCGTTATATTCTGGTTGTTAAATTAATAATAACAAATCAAAATTTCAAGAATTTCCCCCAAAAATATCCTCTTCCACACAGAAATGTTGTTCCCATTTAGATTTGTTCTTTTTCTATCTTCCAGGTCATCATTTGATTCCTGTGTGAGGTGGCGATTGATCTTCAATGATGGAGAACATTAATCATGTCAGCCAAACAACAGGCAATCTTCAGGAACTTCTTGCAATACAAAGATCAATTCTCACCTCGCTTGACAACCTTCCATTAGTTAACAATACGATCGGTTAGTATTCAAATGCTAAATTTCACATTCAGAAATAGAGATGAGTGACACTCTTGTTACCAAACATCCAAGACACAATTTCAAGGGAGATGGGCGTGTAAAAGTATGTGTACATTCTCAAATTATTAGAGTAGGTTTGTGGTAGCACCATCTAATAATCTCTCTTGAGCAGCTTCACCCACCAGAGTCCGGCTTTCTCTAAAGAAGCACACAAGGCTTGAGCGATATCGATATTTTTCATCCACGATATATCGTCAAACATATATCGCGATTTTCGATAATATCGCGATTATTTTTTTCACGCATGAGTGCTTTAGAGCCGATAATAGCAGGAATGTACCCATATAACACGCATCACAATAAATTGTCAGTGCTTACCGGAGAGACATGTGGAATCGCACTGTTCACTAGTGCACCATGGCCATTAGCAAATTCGTTTGTGTAATAATTATGTGGGACAGTTACTGCGTCGTGCGTCCCAATCAAATCATCAGCCAGAGTTCACGTGACTATGTCATAGTATAAACACGTGACTAGGTTTATTCCTGCATGCGCATAGTACCGTGGATAATAAAACCATGTGATTGTGACACGTCATTTGCACTTTGGAAAATGTGACCAAGTTTGGATTGTACTCACACTATTTTAAATAAACGTCACATGGTTTATCAAGAGTAGTGTAGGCCTATGTGTTTTTTCACTAGACAAGAGTCCCAGTATGGTATAATAGAATAGTGTCCTAATCCCCCAACTTTGATCGAGCCGCTGCCGATCCATGCTTTGATTTATTTCATGACTAATGTGAGCACAGAGCACCGGTCACCTGCACATTACTGCAAATGTTATTTTGTTGTCGATTTTTAAGGTAACGCCCATATTCTGCATATTTAAATATGCATGATATAATGTCGTCGCACGTGGTGCACCAGCCAGAGTCACAGACCACCATGGATAGACAGTGAGACGTTAACATTGTGTACACATTGTTGGATCAAATACCCCATTCAATCCCCAACACTTAATCCGTCTGAATATATTTATTTGAGTGGCGGTGGATTTTAAACAACGCCTTGTTAGGCAGCTCCTTTGTGATATGACAGTCGGCTTACCACAGAAGTAGTTCGATTTTGTTTCTCACTTCCGAAAGCTGAAGACTTCCTAAGTTTTTTCCATGGAATTTCTGACACGACTGACAATCAAGGATTTTTTTTTAATCGCGATATATTTTTTTCATCGCGATATATTTTTTTATCACGATTTGTCAATATCTCGATAATTTGAAAAGTTCTCGATATTATATAATCGAATAAAAAAAATATCGCGATATTCGATATTATCGTGTCATTGCCCAAGCCTAAAGCACACGACTGACCGAAATGTCCAGTTAACCACAGGTTCTCACGAAACACACACAACTGAAGTGAGATTATTACATGGTGTTACCGCAAACCTGCTCTATCACTTTCCACTAGATGCAAACTTTACGTGTTTTTTTTCTCAAATTAGTACATAATATTCTTATATGTTGATCAAAGTCCATATAAGTTGTTTGAATAAGATTTTAAAATAATTGTTATTTTATCTGAATTTATTCTGATTACCCATAGAAGAGATTCCACATGGACCAATATTTGGAGTTCCTGATGTCCAAAATAATTATGAATATTGCCAGATGCTATTCGAGATGGTAAGTATAGAAATTAAAAGCATAGCACATGTTGGTCTGTGTATATATATGTATGCTGGGACTGCTTGCTGAGAGTCCACAATTATGGCCCAGTTTTGGAAGTTCTTAGGGGTGATGACGGAGTTCGACAGCCCATTGTTCTGACAGAGTATTCTTCTGACAGTATATTTGTGCCTGAAGACCGTAAGTTGGAAAAGCCCATTGTTTTGACATTTCACTCATCAATCTGCTCCCTTATCATTATACCCTAAAAGTAAAACACACTCAGGGCAGTAGTGAGCAGGGGGGTGTGACACCCCCCAATAATTGTTCTCATTCTCCCCCTCTCCCCCCCTCCTCCTCCTCCCCCGTTGAGCGACATTAGAAATTTCCATTTTGGGGGAAAAACAAAGTAAGTTTGTCTGGTCATATTAGTTAATTTACCAACAAAAAATATTTTCCTTCCCACTCTGAAAATCCTGGCTACGCCACTGATGTCAGTCAGCAAATTGGCTTCCACACCCCCACCCCCTATATACACCCACCCACCCCCCACCACTCCCCATATACACCCACCCACCCCCTATATACACCCACCCACCCCCTATATACACCCACCCACCCAAAGAAAATGCCATCACTATATCCCTGAACACACTTCAGCACTTCCAAGTTTAGGGCATTTTGATGCACCATTTTATGGTCTCAATATGTTATGTACAAACATACATACATGCAAGTGATATCAGCACCCTTGATCCAATGCATCAATGATTAAATTAAGTCATTTTATGAACAAGCCACAAATGTGCTTCCTGTTGCATTCCATCCTGACCACACCCACTTCCTTTCAAATGTCATACCCTTAATTTTCCTATGTTTTTGAACATCTTGCTGCACTTAATCATTGAGCATGAGGAGATTTTCTACCAGAAAAAAAAATAATCATCAGCTATTTTGTACAGTAAAAATCTCTTCCCTGATAGCCAATTAATTGAATGCAAGTGTACATAGCCAATAGTGAAAACAGTGGTTTGACTAAATGGCACCCTCATGTGGCAGCATTCATAGCCAATATTCCATTCTAGCACATTATCCCTTTTTCACTGCGCAGCCATCTTATTTTTTCTTCAATTCAAGTCCATGTTACCAAACCGAGGCTAGAAGGCAAAATAGTCTGGTCCCTTATCATGTAATGAGATTTGACACTTTAATCTGTATAGAGTATACAGGGAATCGGACAAAGATGGCCGAAGCATGATAAAGGTCTATAGTCCAACACTTTGCTCTAATACAATTATTTCTACTCTCCCTCAGTGACAATGGATAAATTTTGCTGATATTTTAAGAACTCTAGAATTTATGGATCATGGATTTGTTGATTTAATTTGTTTGGGTTACTTTTTGTAGAGTCCTCAGAATCAAGATTCACAAGAACAGACAAGCCTCCCCAAAATAGGTATGTGGAGTTTCTTCGTTTATGAACATAATATTTTATAGGTAATTTTAGATATATTCTAGATGCAGTTATACATAGGTAGAGCATGAATATTTCTACATAATAGCTGTCTTTGAGTACAAAGTTTTGAGAAAAAATTTCTTGGTGTGTTAATTTTAAAATTCTGTACTTCTCCACGCAACATCAAGTTTTGTTAAAATTCAAGATGAATAAGATTTCAGTGAATTCAGTGCAATTTTCAATTTTGTTTATTTTTTCCATTTATTTCAATGCATCATTAAAATACAATATATAAACATCAGTTACAAATCAAACTCTTAATTATATACTACTCAAAACAATTTAGGGAACACCGGAATAATCTCAGTTAAAGCAAGATCATTTATTCCAGATAAACACAATGTTTCACAGAATTGATGAGAAACAACTGCACAATGAAACAGATGATAAAGGATGCATGTAGTGATTACACATTTCATGACATGACTACTGAAAGAGAGAGGGGGTTGCAAATGAAAATCCCAGGTTCATGGAACATTTCAAACCTATTTGATGTTAAAAATCCGGTGTTCCCTAAATTGTTTTGAGTAGTATATTAAGAAATTGATGAATAAAGACAACATTTAGGTTTGGGTGAAGCGAGGCTTTTGTTCCCAAACCTATTGACAGACAAACGAAGACAGAAACAAGACAAAAGACTATAATGACGGACAAACAAAAATGCATGAGGATTTACATGTACTTAACCAGTTTGCGTCGGAGGCCGTGTATACACGCAATTTTTTTTTGGACAGCGGATCGGAGAGCATCTAAACACGCCACAGGATTCTCGGGAATATTTGTATAGATTCTCGGTCAACATGGCAACGAGCCATAAGCATACGGTGGAAGATGCGGTCTCCTCGGTCACGCTCTGGTGAGCACTATTGGTCGTGTTTGTGCGGTAAAAATAAACCCGCCACGGGGTTCGGAAAAACTTTTTTATTCCCAGTGCAAACTGGTTAATAAGCAAACATCAGTCTTGAAAGCACTGTTATTTTTTTTTAGTTTTTGAATAAATATTGGAAGAGTGCGTGATGTCTTTATGGGTTCGTTCAGAGCATTCCAGAATGTGACACCAGGTTGGACTAGGTTTTTTTTTTTTAGATTTAGAGCCTTACTGACCAAAGTAATTGATATTACCAGTAGGGCTGTGCGTTTTCGGATATTTTTGGAACCGGATACCCGAAATCAGGAAACTTCGGATACCCGGATACCTGTTTTTATTTTTGTTGAAAACATGCCTCCGGTGGTGTACAAATACATAATAATAATAATAATAATAATAAAGATTTATAGCGCGCACATATCCACATGTACTGTAAATGGTAACAAATTGACTTTTATAATACAGAGGATATCATACTATCGCTCTTTTCTTTATTGGAGTGTAATCTCTTGAATTTAAAGATAATTGTCTGTACAAGTGCATTGTTCAAGAGTCACAGATTTCTGTTTGCACCACTCAAATGTTAAGTCCGAATTTTAAAAAGTCGTTTACGGGTAATTGGAACCAAAAAATGGAACCGGGTAATGACCGTTTCGGTCAGGTATCCGGATACCCGGCACAGCCCTAATTACCAGTATAATGTGACACATGACCTCACATATTAAATACACTAGTAGCATACAAACCTCACAACAGATGATATGAGAGGCAATCCATATGCACATAATGGTTGGCATGAATTTTGACTTGTACTAGTTTGTTGTTTACTTGGCTTGTGTGTTCTTCTGCTCATCAGATCTACAGATGATTGATGATGTCATCGGACAGGCGTGTGTTGAAATGCAGATGGAGACTAGTACAAGTCAAGGGACGGAGTATCTGGACTCTTCACCGCACCTGTACGACACCCCAAATCTGGGATTTGCACAACTGTATGGTAGGATATATGTGATGTGTTCTACCAAAATCTGACACATTTGGGGAAGAAATCCAAATTGAGTTGGTTACTGATAATTAAAGTGGATATCTTCATCTTTACAGTGATAGCTTTCTTATTTTAATTAGATGTGCAAAAGAGGAATGAGGTAATGATTGCCATTAAAAGTTACAAGTTTCTTTTGGTATAATTTAAGTAATTGACTTCTTACAAAGGTACTTCATTTTCCCTAGCATCAGGCATTATAGAAGAATAATATTGCCTTATATTGCTTTATTCAGGTTTTTATATTGATTTCTTGGCTATTTCTCAGTTCCGAGTTCTGCCCAATTCTGTCAGATTTCGGTAGTTCAGTGATATAACCTCATCTTTGCAAAAATATTTACTTGGTCAGTTTGTCTGACTCAGTTTATTTGAAAAAAATGTACTTTAGTTTTAATATAACATCAGTCTGTTCATCTGTATTTTGTCTGTCTGCGTCTGTTTGCCAGTCTGTCTGTCTCTTTTTCGTCTGAATCAGTCTCCAAGTTCATCATTTTTTTATTTTTGTGTGTGGATTAGTTTAGAATGTTGTGAGCTTCCCAAAATAACAAGTAAATTCCTACTCACTTGCAGTCAACCTTGAAATTCCACATGAAATACGTATTGCCCATGTTTTTCACTATTCTGATGTCACTTAGTTTATTGTTATATAGTATTATTATACACAGATTCAAATGAAACAAGCAAACAAAACTTTTTGATAGAATAATTTCCTCAAATTAAAAATATTTTGACACCAGAACAGTAGGTCTATCCAAATTGAAAGACTGTGACAAAGTGATCTAATCCACACATATCCCACCAAATGTTAGCATCCCAAGCAACGCAAGATCGAGCTGCACTTATTGGTTTTAAATGTTCCCAACACAAGACATTAATTGGCTAGCTGTGTGCCTAAACATTTGCATATGACAAATTGTAATACATCCCATAATTATATTACCAAATATGGAAGCCGCAACACTTTCCCCGCGAAAACATGTTTACCTAGAGTTGTAAGAATTTACTGCGCACACAAATGACATGTGCGTGTCATTAACCCTCCTACTGATAGACCATTTGAAACCATTCAAAATTTCCACTTACCAAAATGCCCGTTGGTTTTGTACACACATGGTGATACCATTTGAACAGTGTTGGTAGCAAGCTTTACTCCCATTCAAATCCATTCAAATGCATAGAGGGTCCATTGATTCACCACTTAGAAGTATCCAAACAAGGTTTTGTATTAGCTGTACTACCATTTGGAAAGATCCAAACAAGGTTTTGTATTAGCTGACATACCATTCAAAACCATTTGGGGGAATCAATACTGTTACACAGTTATTTCACCATTCAAAACCACAAAAGCGAATGGTTTCAAATGGTGGATCAACTTATATGAAAAAGGTACCAGAAGTAGGAGGGTCAATGCACACTTAAGTTGTTAGCATTTTACCTATGCCTGGCAGGCATGTATGTGACATGCAGGCACAAAAGGCGAACACACACACACACATCTTCCCTGCGTATAAAGCATTTTTTTTCATTTAGCAATAAAATGTGTTATTTCCAGCAATTTTCTTTTTTTCATCGGATCATTAATATTTGGTTGAGGAATGGAAAACAAATACTTTAAAATGACACATTTCACCAAATAAAATCGTGAGAAATATGATTTTACAGTAAATATGAATTTATTACAGGCCAATCATGAACTCATTTGAGCACTTAAATCATAAAATGTTTAATCAAGTCTCTCACATTAACCCTAACTCCCTAGGCCCATATGCTTACACATAACCTGAATCCTTCCTAACTCCAGGCCCATTTGCTTACACATAACCTGAATCCTTCCTAATTCCCTAGGCCCATATGCTTACACATAACCTGAATCCTTCCTAACTCCCTAGGCCCATTTGCTTACACATAACCTGAATCCTCCAAAATCCTTCAGTAGTAAAGCAAGCACATGACATGTATGCACACATGTGTTTCTAATCTGTGATACATGTACATGGCCAGGGACCCTCCCTGCATGCATGGAGCAATAAACAGTGTCCACTGACCCAAGCACTGACCTTGCAATCACCACAACAAACATGGATGTACATGTACCATGGAAAGGCAAGTATGCCTAATAACCTGAATCCTCCAAAATCCTTCACTTTAGCAAAGAGGATTTTGGAGGATTTGGGAAGGTTAGGGTTAATTTAGTGAAATATCTCATTTTAAGGTATTAGTTTGCATAATGGATATTAGGAATGTTTAAAACAAATTGCCGGTAAAATATAAAAAAACATGAGTGACATTTTTAATATACATTCATTGATTCAATTTTTGTCTGAACTTTGTCTATAGAAGTCCCTCCACCAGTTCCCAGTGTTCAGAACCCCCTAGTGATGATATCAGGTGTCAAACCCCAGCCCACAACCATCAATTACCAACCACAGCTCCAAGAAGCCTCATCACCTCAAGCTATGTCAGTTGCCTCCTCATCAGAAAACGTGTTTGAGGGGGTCCCACAGAGCCCTCCAGAGATAGGTGAAGTCAAGTCAGCCGGAGAGGGACAAATGATGCAGGCATCAAAGATAGTGGAGGTTCCGAATCTACCAGACTGTAAGAAAAACTTAATCAAAATTCATCTACATCCCAGTTTTAGAATTGCTTAGCCAGCATAAACTTTTTTTTTTTTTTTTTTTAATATCTGTGAACACAATCCATACTTAATACGAGTCAAGTGGTTTAGTGCATTGGATTTGTGTTCTGATGACCGAATTTTCAGAATAAGGGATCAAATCCTGGCTGTGACCATGGTGCTTGTGTCCTTCAGCAAGACACTTTACCATAATTGCTTCTCTCCACCCAGGAGTAAATGGGTACCTGTGAGGGCAGCAATTGAGCTGTATACTCCCCAGGGAGCTGAGATGGTTTCAGGAATGATTTATGCGCCTGATGAGCAGGGGTAATAAAGTACAGCTCTTTCATCTAGTCACTAGGATATGTGCGCTTTATAAGAATTGTGTATTATTACATGTATTCTTATGTGTATTAAAACCAACCTTTTATGTTTCAGCATATTTCATTGTGTCAATAATGAGAAAATAGTAAAAATGCATTAAGATTGTTTGTATTCAATCAAACATGAAATTTCTGTTTTCGGATGACAGAAACTCATTTTGGAAATATTTCACTAATTTTACTGATACAAAAGCACCCGAGACAGAAATATTTCCAGGGATGTTTGATACCACCAACCATGATTTTACACCAAGTAAGTTTTATGTAAAACTGAGATAATTTATGTTTGAGAATACCAATAGTGTGTAGTGGCTTCAAAGGATAGTAGACACTGCAGCCATCTTTGTCTCATTCCCTGTATGATCATAGCACTAATTATAACTATACACAAAAGGAGCCAGCCTATTTTCCTCCCAGCCTCGGTTTGTTCGGGAGAAAAACAGTATGTGCTGCAGTGTTAAAAATGTCTATACCAATTCCAGCTTGGATAAATTACTTCCTATCATTTCATACTTTATTATATTAAACTAACATGTTATTATGTCCAGAAATGAATTTCTTGAAATCATCAGTTGCAGCTTAACTGCACCAACTGCCCAAAATAAACATTTGTCCAATTCTTATTTTTCTCCACACAGATAAGGAACTTTTAATCCGGATCCGTTATCGTTCCCAAGAGGTGATCAGAGAGCACGTTACAAATCCTTACGGCTGTCTGGTGTACTTCAAGAATCCGTTGAACTTTGAGAACATTGGACCAAGAAAAGTAGAACTTCCAGACATCACATCTGAGCAGAGGTCTGCCATGACAGAATGCCAATTCAAGTTCACTGACCAAGTCTTGAAAGCTTCAGAGAAAGGGTAAGATTCAGGTGGATTTCAGAGGCGCTCCACCCCCCACTTATTGATGATCATACATGTACACAAATAACAATATTAAACCGGATCCTTCCAATAGGGATGTCATGGCCGAGCGGTTTAGTGTTCATATAACCGGGTTGTGAGAATGTGGGTTCGAATCCTGGCCACAACTGTGATACTTGTGTCTTTGAGCAAAACACTTGACTGTAATTGCTTTCAGGAGAATAAATGGGGACCTGTGAGGGTGAGATGGTTATTGTGTTTGGTAATTAAAGCCATGTAGCTCCAAAAGGTTGCACATAATGGGCTGTATACTCCCTAAGGAGCTGAGAAAGATTACAGGAATGATATTGGCCCAGTGACCAGGGGAAATAATGTAAAGCACACTGGGAAATTTTACAGGGAGAAATTTTTTTTTTTTTTTGGGGGGGTATTTCCCTCTTAAAAATTTATTTATTATTATTTTTTCTTGTTATCTTCGTCTCATTTCAGTCTGTTCCTTCGATGTGATGAGGAAGGAAATATTTATGCAACTCGTTTCTGTCAATGTAAAATCTTCTGGTGGAGCACCGAGAAAGGACCAGTCGTTGATGGCGGAATGTCAAACTATATTCTCCAGAAGCTGGAACGGAACAGAGAGGTCATGGTTTTTGATAACGTGCTCTTCCGGCAGATGCTGTTTCACTACATTGTCAACAAACCAACATTTCAGAAGGAACAAGCGAGTGTTCCTCACATCGAACACAGCAAACCCTGTATTCCTGCTGTTTTCTTCACTTTTGCGCAGCCGTGGAACCCCACGAACAGCGCCCTCAGTAGCTGCTTGGTGTCCATGGTGGTGAATCCCGTACGGGCGAGGATAGAGCGAGAGTGGGGGAATGACGGCAAGCACGAATCATATGACGTCAGTGACTACAAACTGCAACTGTCAAAGAGTCTCTGAAACATCATCCAATTATGCACTTTTGGTTAAAACGTCTGTCAATGCATCCAAACTTTGTACGAATCAAGAGATATGTACAGAAACCAACCTGTGAAACTTTCTGCTAATTTCATTGTGTCGTCCAAGGGTTCAAAGCCATTGTGAACAATGGGAGGGAGTCAGTCGAGCACCTGGGGCGAAGCCAAAATAGTGATGAGTTCGGGGCCTGCCCAAGGGTTTGAGATGCTTTTGGGGTTCTTGATGCTCTGTGATGCAATCTGGGCCATACTTATAAACATAAAATCACAAAAAAGTGTTCTAATCTATTTTATCGGGTACAGAGAATTGACGCAAACATATGGCAAAATATTTTGGGGAAATATTGTTGAGAAAATATTGGGGGACATTGCACTGGTCATGCCCTCCCCTTCAGTTATATCCCGCATCCCCGAGGAAGTGAGAGCCCCTGGTGAAAATGCTTTCTGTTCATATTTATTCTGATGTGGAATTTTTGTTTCTTGAGGTCCAAAATTCAAATATATTTTTATATTTTATTGTATTTTTCAAATATATTACCAATAGCATATAAGGCCCCACAAAAAAGTCTCCGGTTTCTGGTCTCCGCGTGCATCCCCTCAGACCTGCACATTGACAATTTAATTTTTTTTTTTTTGCAATGAAACAATGTCCGATTGGAATTCTGCTGTGCTGTGTTTTAATAGGGGTATGAACGTTTGCCTGATTTGCGAGGCCTCTCTTAGCCACCATACTTTGTATATGGGAAATTTGGTCCCCACATATACATGCATCACATATTTCCCTGTTGGCAAAAAAAAAAAAAAAAAAAAAAAAAAAACGCATCACCGCACCGATTTTGAAGTCGACCGATGACCAGAAACCGGGGACTTATTTGGGGGGGCCAGAAAACAATTAACATGAGTTCTAGTTGGACCTCAGGTTTTAAAATTGTGTAGTGATTAATTAATTAATTATTTTATTTTATTATTATTATTTTATTTTAGATTGTATTTTTTGTATTTATTTATTTGTTTATTCGTTGGCAACCACTTGAATACAAATGTGAAAGATCATTAATTTACACAGATGAATAAATATAATTCAAGTATATAGACCTTCGTAATAGTAGTTAAACCGAGCGCTTATTCTGAAATAAATAGCCAAGATAAACCATAAGTAAATTTAACACAACTGAAGGAGATAATGCTTAAAAAAACACTTGACACAGTGCTGAAAACTTAGTGCTGAAGGTTATTTAAGGATACAACATCAGTAATACACCTAACAAGCCTGTCAGTCGAAAATCAGTGAACCGAAAAAACAAATTCAGAGGCTTCAAAAAGTACAAAACTGGGCAGCTCGGTTGGTAGTTTGTGCGAGAAAATCCGATTATGCGACACTGATTCTAAAAGACCTACCTGCACTGGATACCAGCAGAAGCACAAATTCAGTACCGATCTTGCTGCTCGTGTACCGTTGTCTGAATGCCTGCGCGCCATTTATTCCGGAAAGAATGTCAAACCCAACTGCCACTTGTGCACAATGTCTATTGCATGTGTTTTAGCAGACGACAAAATGGCCAACACATCATTGGAACAACACCTCCCCCAGGCCCCACTCTGCAAATTCCAATAACTTATAAATCATTTTGTTGGCTTCATTTGTACTCTATACAAAAAAGGATTTTTTTTTTTAAATGTTTTTATTTTTAAATAGACAATTGGGATATGTTTATTTTATTTAGAAAGTTTTTTTTAACAATTTCAGAAATGTTGGAATTTAAAAAGAAAAATGGGGAATGATGAGGAAGTGATATAAAAATGTACGTTTATTTTAACCCTCTTAGATAAAAAATAAAAATCTGTTGTTCGCTTTGTGGCCGCATTTTATCCGTCCCGATTTGCCATATTGCTAATTACATAATCGATCAGTCGGACAAGACGCCCAATCGACGACTGGGTATGGGCAGTGCTAGAACGTACGTGAGCAGACGACGCGCCATTTATAATTTTTCTTTTAGCCTTTTGAGGGCGCCCTATAAAGTTGGGGAATTCCCGCAAATGGAAGACGTAGTTACTAAAAATAGATTCACGCGTCATATTTTTCTGAAGTTGTGGGCTCATGTAGTTCATGATATTATTTAAAAGTAATCAAGATCTTTTTAATAAAGTATTTTAGTCAAGAGATATTAAAATATTGAACATATTGTGATTATTTTTCAAATTTGAGGTTTTCAAAAACATTTTCGTTTTGAAATAAATAAAACAGTTATATTGTACTACACGTTTCATTATACATACACATTTTGTGATGCGTAATCCGGGAATTCCACTTTCTTAAAATAATTCCAATAGACGTGCACACACACAGACATCGCATAATCATTTTGTTTGTAGAAAAACTTGTAAATGTTGTTCGATTCATCAGGAATTTTGTCCCAAGTTTGATAAAGTAAAGTTTCCCAGGTCCTGAAGGATTGTGGTGAGTTGATGTTTTTGATGGTTATGATGGTTAACTTCTGTTTTTTAGTTAATAACAGTGTTACCATGGAGGTAGATATAGATTCTACCTCCAAGGCTCCATGCTGTTACTCAGTGTTACTGTTAGTGTTAGGCCCTGGCCTAACTAGGGTTTTCAGGTGAAAAATTATTCCTAAACCAATAATATGCTCAATATTTATATCAAATTAAAGGTCTTGATGAAAGAAATACAATGGTTTTTAAATCAAGAAAATCAGACAAGTAGTTTTTGAGGAATCCTGTTTTATTTAATCAAGTAATAGTATACAGCATTCGATGAAGCCCGACTGTCCATACACTGTGTACGTCCCTAATACTAATAGCACCAAAACCGTTGAATCAGCCTACACACACCGTGATACACACGCACAGCATTCGTGCTCGTTTCCCTCATAATAGCCCCACCAGTGGCACGGACCTGTATCCTTAGCCACAGGTTGGTCTCATTCCACTAACGGCGGTTTTTCGAAATTCCAGGTGCTGAAATTGACGATATTTGCGACTATTTTGACAGACTAGATACGTTCCTTACATGTTTAACTATCTAGGCGCCCCCCAAAAATGGTGATTTTACTTACATTTTATATTTCGTGACATATAGGCCCGAAAAAATTACAAGACGATCGTCATTGACTTGTGCAGGTTTCAACGAGGACGGCCATCTTGAATGTATGAAGAGTGTGAACAGGAAACAACTTGCGCGCGCAACAATTTTACGATGGCTGTTTTATGTGTGCACATACTTGCTGTATTTTAGCGCGCGAAGTATTCCGTTTCAGGGTTTCACGTGTTGTCGGTAAACAGGGGTCTACAGTTTACACAGCTTAATTTAAGACAGTGAAATAACCAGGGGGAACTCTTATTAGAAAATAAACCACCTTGGTACTGGAAGTTACCTCCTTTATATTCTCACAAAACAGATAAACATGAAAAATTGTAAAAATATTACCTGTACTATATTACATAGATATTACATAGACTATATTCACAGATATTTTGTCAGATAAAACAATCATTCTGGGTGTTTTTTTAATTTATTTTTTTAATTTATTTATTTATTTTTGTTTTTTTTGTTTTTTATGGATTTACAAAAATGGTGGAACCATATAATATTGTTATTATTTATAGTAATAGTAACGTAACACTATAATATTTCATATATTTAAATTATTAGTGAAATTTTTATGTTGTTTAAAATTACTATTTAAAATTTATTACATTATCATTTTATTTTAATGAACATTCTCTCTTGTTTTATGTACAATGCAAGTACAGTTAAATAACCTGGTATATAATAGTTAAAAGGGGATGAACTTAACATGCAGTACGGTTAATTTGATGAAACTGCTCGATGTTAGTTTCTTGAAAGTTTATATCGGCGACATCACGTGGTCATATCTCTGCGCGCTAAAATGCAGCATGTGCACACATAAAACAGCCGTCGTAAAGTTGTTCCGCGCACAATACAGTTGTTTTCCCGTGTTCAACACTCTTCATACATTCAAGATGGCCGTCCTCGTTGAAACCTGCACAATGACGATCGTCTTGTAATTTTTAGGGCCTATATGTCACGAAATTTTAATGTAAGTGAAATCACCATTTTTGGGCGCCTAGAGAGTTAAACATGTAAGAAACGTATCTAGTCTATCAAAATGTTTGCAAATATCGTCAATTTCAGTGCCTGGAATTTAAGGAAATACCGCCGTTAGCGGAAAGGATACCAACCTGTGGCTCTGGATACGGGTACGTGTCCGAGCCACACTCGTGGGGCAACCCTCATAAGAGCTTTTGAAAGGGTGTAAAAAATACACTCTCCGCTCAAAACTAAACACAATTACGGCTCAAAACTTTCACATATGATAGAAAAGAGGTGTAAAATTCATTCAGACACCGCTCTTACTTTTCAACTTGAAGATTTCACCTCGAAAAACGGTGTTTACTTTTTATCTCTTCGTAACTTCAGTTGTAGAGTAGCTATGGAGATCGAGCAAGCATGGGTATGTAAAGGAGCCCTTTGACTCAATAGGGAAACCTGTTTTCATGTCAATCACAATGTACTCGGGCACGGAGACAGCTCCGAAGTGGATGCCCTCAGCAGAGCGCGGCAAATGTCACGGGCCGAATGCGCCCGATCTCGGAACACTTCGCGAAAGGCTGGGCGGGACGAGAGTGGTTTATTCATAAAAACCTAGGCTTTCGCACGTACTTCCGATTGCTATTTTATGTACATTATTGTTGGATAGCTGAAACTATAAGCTTTCCAATGAGCTATTACATGTAAGATTTCGACAGGTAAAAGTAGTAGAATTTTTTTATTTAAAATTTTGAAGTTTTTTGTTGCAGGCGATGCGCTGTGCGTGTGGAGGGCTTCGGTCAAGCATGTACGAACTGAAAACCCTATGTTAACGTAGTCATGGTGGTAGTCTTTTTAAAAATGCAAAATAACGTTAACGTTAGCAACATTAACAGTTAAGTCACTGGCCGTATGTTTCAAACCTAGCAGGTTCTTTCTCAAAGGCAAAATAAATAAATGAGATACATACATGGGTCTCTCCACACTAATGCATACATTTGGGGGACATTGTGAAGAGAAAATGAATGCTAATTTTGTATTCCTTTTTTTTAACCAATGCATCCCTTGCAAATTTGGGCATGTTTTTACTGAAAATTGATATATCTTAATAAATATTTAAGAAAAAACGAGGCGATCTTCTTGAAGATATAACGTTTGTCACATGGACAGACACATTTTTGGATTGTCTAAATTTTAACTAAAAATAATTTTTTTAAATTAAATTATCTTCCCAGTTAACATTTTAAAGCCTAGAAGATTGTTTTCAATAACATTACTGTGCCTTTGCCTTATTACTTAAGAAGTTACTGGGTGGAGAACATCTTAAAGGTAACGTTTGTCACAAGGACAGACAATATCATTCTTTTCTTGAAAAAATACATCTTATTCTGTAAGTTATTTGTGTTTTATCTTATATAATCTTGTTAACCCCCCTGTAGAAGTTTTCTATATGATGTATTTGTTTTGAAACATCTCCAGAAAATATAGGTATGGGCTATTCTTATCATAACGTTTGTCACATGGACAGACTTTATTTCCAAATAAACATTAACGTTTGTCACTTTGACAGACATTTCTTTCTAAACTCACTGAAAAGAAAAATAATGTGAATAGGATTTACTGAATTTCTGTCTTATTGTCCTCCTAAATCCTTATAATCCTATAGGACAAAAATTTAGTTTTTGGAACATTACCAACAGCATTTTATGTATACATCAAATAACGTTTGTCACAAGGACAGACATTTATTAATCGTATTCTTTAAAATACTGCAGATGCTTTATTAAAGGTCACATTTATTGTATCTAAATTTACTTTATTCAGATGCTTATAGTCCAATCAAATAATATTTGTATGTGAATTTTATAATTCTCTCAATGCAAATAAAAACAACAAAGATGAGATGGAAGTGATTTGGCAATAAAGAAAGTTTATTGAAAAACAATAAAGAAACATACATGTAAGGTCTCTTATCTAAAACATTAGAAGCATAATATAACTTTTAAAGAGTGATCCAGAATCCTAAAACAATTGAAACAAATCAACTAGTCACATGTGCACATCTTTGAGAGTGGCAGTGTGCCATCATCACCATGATCGAAGACAGGTGGACACAGCTTCAACTTACAGAAGAAAAACAATTATTGGAATTTTTATGTTAACCAAACTAAATTACAAATTTAAAATTACCCTTCACTTTTAGACAACCCAAAACCTCTAATATTAATGATTATATGGGGCTTTATTGTGTATAACAAAAATGTTTTAAATTAAAAAATTGTCATCCATCTGAAATGCTCTTCTGAAACATCATTGTTGTTGAGGTAAGTCATTGCTTTTTCTTGAATGCGTAGATTTTATTTATATTTTATATTATTATGATTTAATTTTTTTCATTGATGCTTGTTAAAAAAATTAAAAAAATCTCTCTGAAAAACCTTTAACATGTACAACACAGTAGGAGTAAGTATGAGTGATAGAATGGCAAGGTACTTTATTACGCATGCGCAGATTTCTAAACCGCGATAGCATAACCATTCATAAAAGCCTTCCATTGTACATCACGAACTGCATTCAGTGGCACTTCCTCCTCTGTGCTTCCTCTGTTTTTCCGTACTGTAGTTTCTCCACAGCCCCCCAAAAAACTCAAAACATGTATACATTAAAAGCAATCCCAAATACTTAATATGCTCTGTTACCACGATATATTACTGTATTTCATCTTAATAAACTAGCACTGCAATTTGGGTGATGTTTTGAGGTGTTTTTCCCCAGTGTCACAAGTGTACACGTATAAAAAAAAAAAACAGTCGGTGGCAGTCGATCGCGTGTGGTTCGCGAACGATAGCCCAGCGGTCTGTAAAGGTGACAGTGCCAAGGTCGCCAAATCCATTATCAGGTTTTTACTAGACAAAAATTGTATAAGGTCTTTTCTCTGTCCCCGTGACTACTGATTTGGTACATTCATCAAGCATGAGCAGAAGTAAATGTGCTTATTTATGTACGTCACGACAGACGACGTGACTTTCCGGTCTTACTGACGACGTGTATACACACAGCATAGTCGGAGTCTGTCTCCCGAAGACGTACCATGATGGCGGATGAATAGCTTAGTCTGTCAACTAACTTTAAAATGCATGTACAGACATGATTGAAGTTTGTTATGCGTGAGGAGGGCGGTGAATTTGTTCAAAAATTAACATATTAACTTCACTTTTCATATAACAACTGTTGCCATGAGATGGACTGTAAAATTTTGCATTCAGTAATTTTTTGGTCACGCTCATTACATGAAAAGGTGTGTTAACGCTCGCTTTCTGCCCAAGAGCCGGAGACGACGGACGCCTTTTCTGCTCGTCAAAGACAACATGTAATGCGTGTTTTCTATAATTGTTTTTGTACTGACGGATTGCAGTTCGCTTAGAAAAGCATACAGGCGGGTGAAAACTTAGATCTGAAATTTGTAGAATGCTGGCGGGAAAATGCCAGTGACGTCGTTATGAAAATGGACAGAATCAAGCCTCCTCAAAAGAAAGCCCTCACTTCAAACGAAGAATACAAAAGTGAAATAATTGTGGATATCATGAAAATATTGTATTTTACAGTTAAAATACGCTTTTTATGTACAATTAAAGTGCTCAGTTGGTGTCGTCAGGTGGCATGTTTAACGTCGTCACATTGTGGACAGACATGGCGACGTACGTTATCTATTTTTTTAAACGTCCATTTGGGGATAAAAGAAAGAAAAATCATCTGCAAATGACAACAAAAATAAAAAGTCTATCCTTTAAGATACGACTGACCAGTAGAAAAGTATTTTTTTGCTTCCACAAAGTATGTATTTTCACGATGTAAAATGACCGATTTTAACCGGCCCGATCGTGTCCCACAGGGACCCCCCATATATATCAGGACATTTTTAAAACATTGCTTATAAACATTTAATGAAAGTACACTCCTTTTAAAAAATATTTATTTTATTTCTTGATCATTATACAATACTGCCTACTACAGTTATGGTTCGCTTTTGTGGTCAGAGCACATTAAATTGCGACCGATAAGTCAATGATGCGCAGTTGTATGCATTAGTGTGGATAGACCCACATACATAAACACAAGAGTGAGCAGAAGTTAGGTGTGAAATGAACACAAAGAGAAAAAGATATAAAAAGCAGAGTCAGGTTCTGTTCCTGGGACCAATCTTTGGGTTTGGTACAGCTATAGAATGCAGGGCCACACCGAAGGTTACTTCTTATATTATAAATTTACGTAATCTGACTTAAAAATACACAACTGCAGTTCCTAGCTCAAATTCAGAAAAAGGGAAAAATTTGGCCCTGCATTCTATAGTTACTTCTCTTTACTGTTTGTCAAAAATAGACTTCACATTTTTTATAATGTCAGAAAATACGGATACTCTTCACCAAAAAAATGTTTTATAGACCCTTGAAAATCTTTTGGCACGCCCATCCGGCTTGGTAACACTTTGACCCCACATTAATCTGAATTTTAAACACTTACATCTATGCTTCACAGCCAAAATTGTTCCTTATTCATGTAATTTAAGTGAAAATATTATATATATCAAAATATAGCTTAGTAACTGTGATATATGTATCACGCTTCTGCCCAAAAATTCCCCAACAATTGTCTCTAAATAAAATTCTGACAGAAAACTTACAATGAACTTTGAAGATTTTATTAGCCAAGCGTTCTATGGAATGCTGGGGTAGAATGTTATATTTCGGCCGCCACTTTTTCTCATTCAATATAACCAATAATGTAATCTTACCTACCCAGTAAGGTGGAGAACATATGGATGATGATGGACATATACTTCAAATTATTCCAGGATATTTATTTCCTGAAAAATCAGGCATTTTTGGTATACGATGACTTCCTCAGTCATGTCAGTCTGATCTTGTCAACTCTCCTGTTAGTGACCAACACGGTCATTGTACATGTACAGTGGCAACTACAATAGGATCCTGCTATTTTCTGAGTCCGAAAACCATCATAAAAGTGGATTTTAAAGATAGTTTTCGCTTTCTGTACCCCAAAAAATTGATAGAATCATTTTTTAACTAGTTAGTGGTTGCAAATAAATTCCCCAAAAACCCTTAAAAGTGGCAGTCGGATATGACATTCTTTCCGAACGTTGTCTATTGCTTATTTATTGCCCTCTTTATCTTGTAGATTTATACGTGAGGCTCTAGATGGAAATGATGGAGAATAATCAAATCATCCCATCATCAGAAGGTAGCATGCAATTGTTTCTTGCCATGTTGGGGGAAGATAACATGTCGTCAAATTACTTCATGAATGGTGAGTAGTACAGACAAATTATCGCTGAACTTACATGTTAAACGGCAGTTACTACATTGGTATTTGGAAATGCATGTTCATTTCAATCCTCTAGTTTTCAAGAAACATTATTAAACTAACCTGTAATAAATTCATCTCAACAGGTGCTCACGTTTTTGATTAAACAATGACAAAATGTTACATGTTTCATATGTTACAAGAAGTTGTTGGACAGTGACATTTTGTCAATTTCTCTAAGATGGAAGCACTTAAGACAGAATAAATACTTGATGATGATTGATTCTTGTACCAACTTCACACAAAGAAAACTTTCAGATTTATTTATTAACCCTAACTCCTTAGGCCCATTTGCTTACACATAACCTTAATCCTCCAAAATCCTCCAGTAGTAAAGCAAGCACATGACATGTATGCACACATGTGTTTCTAATCTGTGATACATGTACATGGCCAGGGACCCTCCCTGCATGCATGGAGCAATAAACAGTGTCCACTGACCCAAGCACTGACCTTGCAATCATCACTACAACAAACATGGATGTACATGTACCACGGAAAGGCAAGTATGCCTAATAACCTCAATCCTCCAAAATCCTTCACTTTAGCAAAGAGCATGTACATGTAGCATGTAACCTCAATCCTCCAAAATCCTTCACTTTAGCAAGGAGCATGTAGCATGTAACCTCAATCCTTCAAAATCCTTCACTTTAGCAAAGAGGATTTTAGAGGATTTGGGAAGGTTAGGGTTAATTTGAAAATCTGGTGCTTACCAATGTTGTATCGTTTGTTGTATTGCCCAGTGAGGCACTTGTAAGTAAGGCTGTGTGTTTTGGGATATTTCAGGAACCGGATACCCAAAATTGGAAATCTTCGGATACCTGGATACCCGCAAACAATTTTGTAAAAACACATAAATACTCCCGAATGTATAAAATAACCAATACGAACACAAGTTTCAAACAAAAGCCGTCAAATCGGTGAAAGGCTGTCGGCAAATGTTACTTCTGAAAACTTCATCCAAGTTTTCTTCATTCAGAGACAGAGACTTCCATTTGTGCGGCTTAAAATGTTCACTCGGAATTTTAAAAAGTCGCTTACGGGTAATTGGAACCGAAAAATGGAACCTGGTAATGACATTTTCGGTCGGGTATCCAGGTACCCAGATACCCGGCACAACCTTATTTGTAACTACCCTGGTAAACAGATAACCTAGTATTAAAAACGCCCTTGCCCTGGTATAACGTCAACCTGGTAAAATGCATACGATTTATGCATTTTAACCAGGTTTGTGTGCCTCAAAGGTCAGGTAAGACAATTTGTCAAGATGGAATGTTCAATTGTTGATAAAGTCAAACTTAAAGGTAAGGTATAGCATTGGTAAATAAAAAAGGACACAATTCTCGAATTATAGTGTAAAACTTACCTGGTATCAGTATTCCCTAAAACAAATGGGTTTTTTTCTCGGGTGATGTCACTTTAAATAAAAAAAGAGTGAAATAATTTGGAATTCCAGTTTAGGAACTCTTTCATAAATTCCACATAGATACGAGTCTAAATAATATAAGGCCGAGTAAAAAACAAAACATGTTTAGCATCCAGGTTTCTAAAAAAAAGGAAGGAGGAGGGGCTTTTTATTTTTTACTTTTTATTTTATTAATACTGAACAAACTATTTAATAAAACCACTGTAAACATGTTCAATGTCTTGTCCAACATGTTTCTTTCATTATTGTGTGTTTGAACAGTGGAAAACCAATGGTTGTTCGAAATTTAAAAAAGAATGGCGGCCATCTTGAAAATAAAAAATAAAAAGCCCCTCCTTCCTTTTTGCAGAAACCCGGACGATAAACATGGTTTTGTTTTTACTCGGCCTAAATGCATGTTCATTATTTTCTTGTAAATGACTCAATGAAATGTTGATTTTTATATGTACATCTTGATTCAAAGAGAGTAAGAATACTCTAAGAAGCAGTTTGCCAACGTTACCAATGTTACGATGACCAAACATTTAACAAGTTTTTGAAAATGATTTCCTTTAAAGAAATTCCTCAGGAACCGATGGCTGGAGTTCCCGATGTTCAAAACGATGATGAATTTTGCAAGATGGCATTAGCCATGGTAAGTATGAAACAATTTTATGAACCCCTCCATGAAACTAACTGTTGACATGACCTACTCATACATATGTGCCAGGCACACTGGTACTCGAATGATCTGGTAACGTTTTTTAGATCAAGTACGAACGCAATTTTTGTTTTTAAACCGACTTCAAATTTGTAGTTATTTTCCTCTCATTTTGTTTTGAATCTTTTTGGAGAAAAATCATCTAGTACCGTTCTATATTCTCAGTTCAAGTATGAAAGCAATTTTTATTTTTAAACCAACAAATATCAAGTTATTTTCTTGGCATGTTGTTTTGAATTATCTGGTTACGTTTCTCAGATCAAGTACGAACGCAATTTTTGTTTTTAAACCGACTTCAAATTTCTAGTTATTTTCTTCTCATTTTATTTTGAATCTTTTTGGAGAAAAATCATCTGGTACCGTTCTATATTCTTGGTTCAAGTACGAAAGCAATTTTTATTTTTAAAACCAACAAATATCAAGTTATTTTCTTGGCATATTGTTTTGAATGATCTGGTAACATTTCTCAAATCAAGTACGAACGCAATTTTTGTTTTTAAACCGACTTCAAATTTCTAGTTATTTTCTTCTCATTTTATTTTGAATCTTTTGTTTAGAAAATTCATGATGGTACCGTTTCTATATTCTTGGTTCAAGTACGAAAGCAATTTTTATTTTTAAAACCAACAAATATCAAGTTATTTTCTTGGCATATTGTTTTGAATGATCTGGTAACATTTCTCAAATCAAGTACGAAAGCAATTTTTATTTTTAAACCAACAAATATCAAGTTATTTTCTTGGCATGTTGTTTTGAATGATCTGGTAACATTTCTCAAATCAAGTACGAAAGCAATTTTTATTTTTAAACCAACAAATATCAAGTTATTTTCTTGGCATGTTGTTTTGAAGTATGCATTCATCACTGGGTCTTTCACACACTTTGTGTAGACACATTAAAAGGGAGTATACACCAATTGTAAAAAGACTTTAAATGCATCCATACTCTTTAAGAATGAAGAGCCAATATGTTGAAAGTTTCATCGTATTCTGTTGTGTCGTTCTATCAGAACTACTTCAAGTATATGTGACCGTCCACCACGAACGGGCTGTAAAGTCGCACACATTGATTTAGCAGTACGGCTTGAAATGCATGAAAAATCAGTCGGTTGTCCATTTTGGTATTTTTTTAGAAATGAAAAGTTTGAAATATTCTCCTTTAGTTCTGAAAATTTCAGAATTAAATTCAATTTCAAAAATCATGAAAACCACGTTTTCTTTCGGGAAATGAGTTCATAAATCTGTACAAAATGTAAGTTTATATGAAGTTTATATGAAAGTGTAAGTAACCAGTGTAATGACTTTGATACACCATAACTTCGTGTAGGAATGTAGGAATGACTTGTGTTTGGTATCATTTTAAACCTTATGATATACTCTTTCCAAAAATATATGAACCTCCAAATGTGAAATTTTCGACTTTACAGCCCCTTTGTGGTGGATGGTCACATATCATTCAAACCGTAAGTCAATCAGATCCAATAACAAACATCTCTTAAGAAGAATCAAGACCAATAGATCCCTGGAGTGAAAGATCATTTACTTCAGCTGCTTCTTCATTGTGGAACGACTTACCGGAACATGTCAAACTTTCTCCATCTCTGGAATCATTCAAAACTGTCCTCAGTACACATTTCATGAGAATTGCATAATTGTACTTTATATCTTCCCTATTCATAGTCTGTTTTTGTATTTCTCTTGTACATGTTGTGTCGCTGCGCCATGAGTGTTTTTTGACGGATGCCGGCACATTACAAATATTCAGTATTATTATTATTATTATTATTTACATGAAAATAGTAAAAATGTATTCAGATTTGCTTGTATAATATGAATTAGGGCTGTGCGTTTTCGGATATTTTTGGAACCGGATACCCGAAATCAGGAAACTTTATTTTTGTTGAAAACATGCCTCCGGTGGTGTACAAATACATGTACTGTAAATGGTAACAAATTGACTTTTATAATACAGAGGATACCATACTATCGATCTTTTCTTTATTGGAGTATAATCTCTTGAATTTAAAGATAATTGTCTGTACAAGTGCATTGTTCAAGAGTCACAGATTTCTGTTTGCACCGCTCAAATGTTAAGTCCGAATTTTAAAAAGTCGTTTACGGGTAATTGGAACCGAAAAATGGAACCGGGTAATGACCGTTTCGGTCGGGTATCCGGATACCCGGCAGAGCCCTAATATGAATTATAATGTGAAAATGCTTCACCGGCTTGTCTTGTGATCCATTTTAGATTTGAAATTTTCTACATGTTTTTTTTCATATTTTCTCAACAACAAAAAAACACGTCATCACAAGATGAAACAACTTGTCAGGATGTTTGGTACCATTCCCATCTTACAACCAAGTAAGCTTTTAAATAATAATTTGCTCGATTACCTTTCGGGTAATTACCAATGGTGAAAACCTCCAAGTTTTGCTAGAGTTGTATTTTTTTTTAAATATTTGAATGATTTGTTTTTCATTATTTATAGAGTCCTCATGATTCACAACCACAGGCAGAGGAGTTCACAAAATCAGGTATGTTGACGTGATTAACAGGGGTGCATCCAGAGCAGCTGAAAGGGGAGAACATGACTAAAAAGTGGAACGCTACAAAAAAGGGTGGGGCATACATAAAAAATGTGATGACCAAAAGGGGGTGGGGGATGCCCCATTTGACCCCCCCCCCCAATTAATAATAATAATAATAATAATAATGAAACTTATAAAGCGCCATCTATCTAGAAACCTAATCCGAGGCGCTGGTGATAATGAAAAAGACACAAAGATAAGGAACATTAGATAAACAAAGATAAATATATGAAACAAAATGCACACAATTAACATTCATTATAAGCTTGCACAAAAAGGTGAGTTTTCAAAAGTTTTTTGAAAGAATTAAAATTGTCACACAGTCTTAAACGGATCTGCCGTCGGTGAATTTACCATAAAAAGAATTCGTGCAAGATTTTGTTTATAGATTGATGACATTCTTGCGTCGGGTGATAAACAATTGATTTGGCCCTTACACTGATGTATGTGTATGAATCACTGCATGATCAGTGCTGCATTGGGTGCCATGGCCAAGCGGTTAAGTGCACTGGATTTATGTTCTGATGGCTGTGTCGTCAGAATGCGGGTTCGAATCCTGGCCACGACCGTGGCACTTGTGTCCTCGAGCAAGACACTTAACTGTAATTGCTTCTCTTCACCCATGAGTATAAATGGGTACCTGTGAGGGTAGAGATGGTTATTGTGTTTGATTAGCCCTGTAGCACCAAAAGGTTGCACATAATGGGCTGTATACTCCCCAGGGAGCTGAGAAAGATTACAGGAATGATATTGGCCCAGTGACCAGGGGAAATAATGTAAAGCGCATTGGGACATTATGTGAAATGCGCTATATAAGAATGAAATATTATTATTATTTATAAATACGTCAGTGTAAGGGCAAAATCAGATTTGGTTTATTTTGTATGCCTTTAAAACAGGCAAACGTTCTTCTGTCACAAAAAAACTGGACAACAAGTGGATATCAAGTGGATTTTATTCACATCTTTCCCTCAAGTATAATTTTTTTTTTAAATCAAATAATTAATAAGCTGACATAGAAATGACCAAACTCCTAAAAGCACACTATAGTACACTATTGGTAAAAGGTCTATAAATGCATCCATACTTTATAAGAATCAAGAGATATGTACAGAAACCAACCAATGTCTGTAAATGCATCCATACTTTATAAGAATCAAGAGATACGTACAGAAACCAACCAATGTCTGTAAATGCATCCATACTTTATAAGAATCAAGAGATACGTACAGAAACCAACCAATGTCTGTAAATGCATCCATACTTCATAAGAATCAAGAGATATGTATAGAAACCAACCAATGTCTGTAAATGCATCCATACTTTACAAGAATCAAGAGATATGTACAGAAACCAACCAATGTCTGTAAATGCATCCATACTTTATAAGAATCAAGAGATACGTAAAGAAACCAACCAATGTCTGTAAATGCATCCATACTTTATAAGAATCAAGAGATACGTACAGAAACCAACCAATGTCTGTAAATGCATCCATACTTTATAAGAATCAAGAGATATGTACAGAAACCAACCAATGTCTGTAAATGCATCCATACTTTATAAGAATCAAGAGATATGTACAGAAACCAACCAATGTCTGTAAATGCATCCATACTTTATAAGAATCAAGAGATATGTACAGAAACCAACCAATGTCTGTAAATGCATCCCTACTTTATAAGAATCAAGAGATATGTAAAGAAACCAACCAATGTCTGTAAATGCATCCATGCTTCATAAGAATCAAGATATATGTACAGAAACCAACCAATGTCTGTAAATGCATCCATACTTTATAAGAATCAAGAGATATGTACAGAAACCAACCAATGTCTATAAATGCATCCATACTTCATAAGAATCAAGAGATATGTAAAGAAACCAACCAATGTCTGTAAATGCATCCATACTTCATAAGAATCAAGATATATGTACAGAAACCAACCAATGTCTGTAAATGCATCCATACTTTATAAGAATCAAGAGATATGTACAGAAACCAACCAATGTCTGTAAATGCATCCATACTTCATAAGAATCAAGATATATGTACAGAAACCATCCAATGTCTGTAAATGCATCCATACTTTATAAGAATCAAGAGATATGTACAGAAACCAACCAATGTCTGTAAACGCATCCATACTTTATAAGAATCAAGAGATATGTAAAGAAACCAACCAATGTCTGTAAATGCATCCATCCATATGTTATAAGAATCAAGAGATATGTACAGAAACCAACCAATGTCTGTAAATGCATCCATACTTTATAAGAATTAAGAGACTGGCTCTGTGAAAATGAGTCACAAGTCGCAAATTTGAAAAATTGAGATTTCTATGTGGCTTTAATATTTTATTGATTGAAATTGACGTCAATTTCAATCAATAAAATATTAAAATCAATGATTTTTTGTGAGTAGGTTGTTTCATTTCTGTCATTTGTTTTCCTTTCGAATGCTTGTTTTCCTAAGAATTCAATTGTGTTGATTATTGATTATTAAAAATGGCATATCTCCATAATGCAATACATCACACACCTCTAACATATAGAATTCAATTGTGTTGATTATTGATTATTAAAAATGGCATATCTCCATAATGCAATACATCACACACCTCTAACATATACCAAATTAAAGCTGATGATGTATTCTTTCAAGCCACATAGAAATCTCAATTGTTCAAATTTGCGACTTGTGACTCATTTTCACAGAGCGGGTCACATAATGTACACAAACCAAGTTTGTTTCAGCTTACTCCGTTCTGTATAATAGTGAAAGTGCAATGCATATTTGTTTGTATTCTTAACTTAAAAATTTCCTTTTTTTCTCTAAGATGAAAGTACTTCAGGGAGAATAATTCCTCAGGATGATTTATACTTGTACCAACTTTAATAGTAATAATAATAATAATAATAATAATAATAAGGTGGACTTATATAGCACACGTATCCACCAAACTGGTGCTCAAGGCGCATTATATTATTACCCCTGCTCATCAGGCTCATAAATCATTCCTGAAACCATCTCAGCTGCCTGGGGAGTATACAGCTCAATTGCTGCCATTACAGCGCATATAGGGCTAATCAACCAACTCTGCCCTCACAGGTACCCATTTAACCCCTGGGTGGAGAGAAGCAATTATGGTTAAGTGTCTTGCTCAAGGACACAAGTGTCACGGCCGGGATTCGAACCCACATTCTGCTGCTAACACCAGAACTTGAGTCCGGTAAGCTAGACCGCTCGGCCACAACACTCCACAACTTTAATAGTAATAATAATAATAATAATAATAATAATAAGGTGGACTTATATAGCACACGTATCCACCAAACTGGTGCTCAAGGCGCATTATATTATTACCCCTGCTCATCAGGCTCATAAATCATTCCTGAAACCATCTCAGCTCCCTGGGGAGTATACAGCTCAATTGCTGCCAGTACAGCGCATATAGGGCTAATCAAACACAACAACCAACTCTGCCCTCACAGGTACCCATTTACCCCTGGGTGGAGAGTGGCAATTATGGTAAAGTGTCTTGCTCAAGGACACAAGCACCCCGGTCGTGGCTGGGATTCGAACCCACATTCTGACGACTCGGCCATCAGAACACAAATCCGATGCACTATAAAATAAAACGCTCGACCATGGCACTCCAACTTTACACCAAGTAAGCTTTGAGATAATAATTTGTGAATTTGATAATCTGGTAATTACCAATATAATACATTCCCTGGTACTTTTGTTCAGTAATAGTGATTATAATATTAAGTAAGACTAATTGCGGTGACACCATGTGGAATCTCAACTGAGTAGTAATTAGTTCTGAAAAGAACTGGTGGTACAACTCGACGTTTCGATCAGTATGCTCTGATCGTCCTCAGGAGAATGCCGGACTCTGGAAAATGCTGCTGCTTAAGTAGACTGCTGGAGGATCATCCCATGAATGGATGCTGGAGGATTAGTTCGTTGAGGCGCGCAGGCGGGAACTGTTGAGACTAGGATCCTAGGGGTTGGGGGAGAGGAGTGTGTGCTCACTGAACTGAATCAGTTGTTGGCAAGCACAGGGGGATGGAGGGTGGTTGACTTAGGATATAGGAGATCCCTCAGTCTGGGGTGGGTTATGGACTTTGGATATAGAAGATCCTTCAGTCTGTAGTAGTGGTCGCCAAATGGATGCTGGAGGATTAGTTCATTGAGGCGCGCAGGCGGGAACTGTTGAGACAGTTTTATTATAATATTCACTTTTATTTATCTGCTTATTCACTTTTATTTATCTGCTTATCAGATATAGAGATGCTACAAGACATCATAAGGGGTGATTTGCCAATGGAGACTGGTTCAGTTCAAGGGATGGAGTATCTATGTCCAGACTCTTCTCCACACATGTATGACTCAAATCAAGTATTTACACAGCAACATGTACAAGGTACAAAATGCATTTTTGTATTCGTTCTAATGTGGAGTTTAGGAGTGGAGTGGCCTGGGTGTCCCCCTCCCATGTGTCATGACAATAATTTCTGACCATCTGGACCCCCTCACCCTTTCAAAAACACCAAGACAACACAACAACTGACTTTCAAAAAGACAAGGGATCCTGTTAACATTTTTGTACGCATTACCAGGCATGATATTCTTCCTACTTTTGTAGGAAATCCTACCTGTTGATTTTGAAAATCCTACCATGAAACCGGGTTCCGACTAACTTCAGACCATGGAAACTTTCCTTGTATATCATTTTATTGTAAATACCAAGATAAAAAACAGTTTCCTTGCTATACATGGCTATAGAGGTAAACCACTATAGGCAAGTATATGCCTAATGATCAATAATGGCAAAAATCTTTCCTGCCTTTTCACTTTCTCACAATATCATCCATGATAACCAATGATGTTGCATCTGATCCTGCTGTGACATCACTGATCTGCTCATGAATATGCATGAAAACCAAAAAAAAGGGATCAAAACACCCACAAATTGGCAATAAAAAGGTTGAAAACTGATGTCAACATGGTTACAGAGTTTTATAAATAAAGTCTGATTTCATTGGCTCTTAAAGGACTCACTGTATTGAGTTGTCTTACTGTGTATTTCTGCAACCTTAATTTATTTATTTTGTATCCATCATTTGTCTCGATTAGAAGAAGGAGCTCAGGCAGTTCCTGTTGAGAACCCGACAGTCATGATTTCTGGTGTCATCCCGCAGCCCATCAGCGTCGACCAATCACTGCACCAGCAGGAAGCATCAAATGTGTCAAGTATGTCAGTTGATCCTCCAGTAGGAAGTCCTATTGACGTCGCAGAGAAACCGCCAGCGACGGAAGATGTCGAGTCAGGCAGCGAAGGAGAGATGCCAAAGGCATCAAAGATGGAGGAGGCGCCAAGTCTACCAGATTGTAAGAAAAAAAAATCACTCTTTACTTTAATCTTCCCGATATAAACACACAATTCATTTGTCCCGTGTCCCTCATTTAAAAGTCTGTTATCGGTCTTCTTTTTTTTTTCTTGCGACATGTTAATGATCAATCATTTCCACGGTGCGCGATGTTTTTGGGTACTCCAGATGAGCGAATGACGGCAGCTCAGAGGCCATCATCATAGAGCTGCCTAGCTGAATTGAATTGAATTGAATTTATTTCATTCATCTTGTGGCCAAAAAGCCAAATTGCAAGAATGTTAACAATAATTATCATTAAAACCTACATATATTATTTAAAAACAATAAAATTGCACAATTACAAAAGCATTTGTATTTTTAAATCAGGGAGGAAAAATTTACAGAAACACTGAAAATTACTATACAGAAAGCAATAAAAGAAAGTACCAAATATTTAGACAAAGCACATAAACAGAAGTACTAGAAAAAAAAAACCCACTAAAATTGCACATATGCAAAAAGAATAACATCGATCCTTCCCATCCACGACACATCGGCAAACATCTCCTACGTGTTTGCTCATGCTACATTTTTCATTTCATTGTGCTGCTAACCGTTAAAGAAAGAAAAAGACGCACAAACTTGACGGCTGTTTTTGCTAGCAAACTTCTTTTTTTTAATTCCTAAAAAGAGAGTCACAATTAGAATAAGTGCAAATTTGTATATATAGTCACAAATGTCTTGGGACCACTTTAAAAGAACTGTATGAAGATTACGGTGATGCATACATTGTATCATGTTATATAGAACTGTATGAAGATAACGGTGATGCATACATTGTATCATGTTATATAGAACTGTATGAAGATTACGGTGATGCATACATTGTATCATGTTATATAGAACTGTATGAAGATAACGGTGATGCATACATTGTATCATGTTATATAGAACTGTATGAAGATAACGGTGATGCATACATTGTATCATGTTATATAGAACTGTATGAAGATAACAGTGATGCATACATTGTATCATGTTATATAGAACTGTATGAAGATAACAGTGATGCATACATTGTATCATGTTATATAGAACTGTATGAAGGTAACAGTGATGCATACATTGTATCATGTTATATAGAACTGTATGAAGATAACAGTGATGCATACATTGTATCATGTTATATAGAACTGTATGAAGATAACAGTGATGCATACATTGTATCATGTTATATAGAACTGTATGAAGATAACGGTGATGCATACATTGTATCATGTTATATAGAACTGTATGAAGATAACAGTGATGCATACATTGTATCATGTTATATAGAACTGTATGAAGATAACGGTGATGCATACATTGTATCATGTTATATAGAACTGTATGAAGATAACGGTGATGCATACATTGTATCATGTTATATAGAACTGTATGAAGATAACAGTGATGCATACATTGTATCATGTTATATAGAACTGTATGAAGATAACAGTGATGCATACATTGTATCATGTTATATAGAACTGTATGAAGATAACGGTGATGCATACATTGTATCATGTTATATAGAACTGTATGAAGATAACAGTGATGCATACATTGTATCATGTTATATAGAACTGTATGAAGATAACGGTGATGCATACATTGTATCATGTTATATAGAACTGTATGAAGATAACAGTGATGCATACATTGTATCATGTTATATAGAACTGTATGAAGATAACAGTGATGCATACATTGTATCATGTTATATAGAACTGTATGAAGATAACAGTGATGCATACATTGTATCATGTTATATAGAACTGTATGAAGATAACGGTGATGCATACATTGTATCATGTTATATAGAACTGTATGAAGATAACAGTGATGCATACATTGTATCATGTTATATAGAACTGTATGAAGATAACAGTGATGCATACATTGTATCATGTTATATAGAACTGTATGAAGATAACAGTGATGCATACATTGTATCATGTTATATAGAACTGTATGAAGATAACGGTGATGCATACATTGTATCATGTTATATAGAACTGTATGAAGATAACGGTGATGCATACATTGTATCATGTTATATAGAACTGTATGAAGATAACGGTGATGCATACATTGTATCATGTTATATAGAACTGTATGAAGATAACGGTGATGCATACATTGTATCATGTTATATAGAACTGTATGAAGATTACGGTGATGCATACATTGTATCATGTTATATAGAACTGTATGAAGATAACGGTGATGCATACATTGTATCATGTTATATAGAACTGTATGAAGATAACGGTGATGCATACATTGTATCATGTTATATAGAACTGTATGAAGATTACGGTGATGCATACATTGTATCATGTTATATAGAACTGTATGAAGATAACGCGTGATGCATACATTGTATCATGTTATATAGAACTGTATGAAGATAACGGTGATGCATACATTGTATCATGTTATATAGAACTGTATGAAGATTACGGTGATGCATACATTGTATCATGTTATATAGAACTGTATGAAGATAACGGTGATGCATACATTGTATCATGTTATATAGAACTGTATGAAGATAACGGTGATGCATACATTGTATCATGTTATATAGAACTGTATGAAGATTACGGTGATGCATACATTGTATCATGTTATATAGAACTGTATGAAGATAACGGTGATGCATACATTGTATCATGTTATATAGAACTGTATGAAGATAACAGTGATGCATACATTGTATCATGTTATATGTGACTGGCTCTGGCAAAACCCTAAACTTGGACCCAATTTTCAAAAGTGACCTCCCAAATTTATCGTGAAAATTAACAATGTACCCAACAGCGTTTCAGGATTTTTCTTTTTCCATCAAAATCTAGAGAAAATGCTCTATATGGTGACATGAAAACTGGTCCCTCAACTGGTCCCGCAAACTGGTCCCTGAGGTCAGTTTTGGACCTTTTCATGGCTGTTACGTATTATGGTAAATGCCGAGAAGTTTCGGGTTTTGCCAGAGCGGGTCACATATTTTAGTTGGTAATCAAGGAATTACACAAAGTATTTTTTGTTTCCTAAGTGGCTGTATGAAATTGTGCCTATAGTCCGAGTCTTTAATCAGTCATGTAACATGTAACCGATGTAACGAATTTAAGATTTTGTATTTCTCCACACAGATAAGGAATTATTAATCCGGATCCGTTATCGCTCCCAAGAGGTGATCAGAGAGCACATTAAGAATCCTTACGGCTGCTTGGTGTACTTCAGCAAACCCTTTGTGAACAACCCTGAAACCCTTGCCCAGCTGGTGGAATTTCCAGAAATCACAGCTGAGCAGAAGTCTGCCATGACAGAGAGTCAATTTAAATTCACTGAGCAAGTCTTGAAAGCTTTAGAGAAGGGGTAAGATATTGATATACCTGAGCCACCCTCCCTCCCTCCCCCTCGACCCCCCCCCCCACCCCCCACCCTCTAAGAAATTCAAAGTACTTAAAAATAAGCAGCAAGCTTGAAAATTAATGTATGTGTAGAAAGAATTGATTGTCACTGTGTGCATTCTGTAGAACATGTTCTTATGGTAGTTTGATTGTTGTTCAGTCATTCCTCATTTTCTCCAAAATATATTTCAGTTTTAATTGGAGAAAAGTTAGATTTTGTGACGCTGTTTTTCACTAGGGCTGTGCGTTTTCGGATATTTTTGGAACCGGATACCCGACATCAGGAAACTTCGGATACCCGTTTTTATTTTTGTTGAAAACATGCCTCCAGTGGTGCACAAATACATGTACTGTAAATGGTAACAAATTGACTTTTATAAAACAGAGGATACCATACTATCGATCTTTTCTTTATTGGAGTGTAATCTCTTGAATTTAAAGATAATTGTTTGTAACAGTGTAAATATTACATTGTTTACAGAGTCACAGATTTCTGTTCACACTGCTCAAATGTTAAGTCCGAATTTTAAAAAGTCGTTTACGGGTAATTGAAACCGAAAAATGGAACCGGTAATGACCATTTCGTAGGGTGTCCGGATACCGGCACAGCCCTATTTTTCACCAACCTGAAAAAAAGAACAGCGCTTAATTTGTACATGTCATCAGCAGTACAAACAAGTGTTGTCATTTATTATCCTGTCTACTTTAATTTAATGATCATTCTGCCGATGAGGTCATATCAAAAGCAGCTTTGTGGTCCGTGTCTCTCGGATTTTAAGAGACTATCCTAACCACCTTTTTGAAAGTGTATTCATTTTTATTTTTTTATTTTTTTATTATTTTTTTATTTTTTTATATGAAAGGTTGCCATAACACAAGGCTCTTAAAATGCCACTCAAAGTGCAGGCTAGAACTTGAGGAGGGGGGGGGGGGAGAAAAAAATATATATAAAATAAATGAGTAAATAAAATAAAAAATTCTATCAAAAGTTGATTTTTGCCGTCACCTGACGCTTTTCTGTCAATACTTGGAGCATTCCCACCTCACTGAAAGATTTCTCTACTGAAAGATACTAATATTGACTAGCCTACCCACATTGTAAAGAGTTTTGAAGGTATATTATAGTTATATATATTTTCATCCATTAGAGGCCCAGAGTATCAGCTGGTACAAAATTATTCCCCAACCCCCCTTTGATTTTCTCCTCCCCCCATAATTTTATTTTATTTTTCAAATGAAAAAAATATATATATGTAAAATATTGCTGTCTGAAAGTGTATACAATGGTCTGACCTCTGAGCAAAGACAAATCTTCTTAAAGAGTTATTTCATCTATTTTGAAGTACACTAGGATCAGTGCATGTAAAAGAACCCAGAATCCTTATTGTGAAAGAATACCAGATTACCCCGGTGTCTCTGGTGCCGAATAGGCTTACATAAAAAGCAACTGGTACCATAGCGAGTGTAGAAAAATCCATCTGTGTGTTTGAGTGGCAATCCATGCCAAATACTGTTGTACTTTTGGAAATGCTGTTATATTACAATTATAGAAGTTTCCCACTTCTGTTTCAGTTTGTTCCTTCGATGTGATAATTACGGTAATATCTACGCAACTCGTTTCTGTCGGAGCAAAATCTTCTGGTGCAGCACGGAGAAAGGGCCGATTGCCGACGCCCAAATGTCAAACCTAACTCTCCAGAAACTGGAGCGCAATGAAGAAGTCATGGTTTTTGATAACTGTCTGTTCCAGCAGAGGCTGCTTCACTATGTCGTCAACAAACCGACGTTTCAGCACGAAGCCTCCAAGCGTCCTCCCAACATACACGTCATACCTGTCAGTCCTGCCGTCTTCTTCACTTTTGCGCAGTCGTGGAATCCCATGAACAGCGCCCTCAGTAGCTGCTTGGTGTCCATGGTGGTGAATCCCGTACGGGCGAGGATGCAGCGCCAGTGGGGGAACGAAGACCGTCACGAGTCGTACGACGTCAGTAACTACAGACTTCAGATTTCAAGCAATGAACCCGGTGACAAGTCTTGATCCAAAAGAGTCCATCGACAAAGAATTAGACTTTGCGTACTTGTAACTGCTCACAGATCTAACAAATTGCATGTTATAAAGCACCCTCTATTGACAGTGAACACAGCTTCCTCGTAGGGTCTGCATGGAATGTCCACGATATTGACTGTCGGTTATAGTGATTCATATGGTATCATATGGTATCATATGGTATAACCAAATGTTTATGTGTTCCTTATAGTGATTTACTATAGCAGTAGGAGTACAGACAAGCTTAAATCCATCATTAGTCATGACAGGGAATAGTGGGGGTCTGTGGGCTGGTTTGAAAATGGTGGTGGTGTTTTTTGGAGAAAGAAAACCTTTTTTGAATAAATGGACAAAACGGCAGGAAGGAATATTCAAACAATGTTTTGGTAATTTCCTGCGCACAGCAAGTGGAACCCACTTGTTGGGGGGGGGGGGCCTGGAACCACTCTAGTCTTTGGGCTTGTTGTGAGGAATTACTTGCTTTTTGTAATATTTATTTGTTTACTTGTATATATTCTCTAGATCACAATCCTTAATATTCATCACATGTGACATTGTAATTAACAAAATGTATCAAAACATTCATTTCAAATGAGAAAAACATTTGTTTAAAACAAAACAGAAATGGTTCAGCAAGCTTTGATAAGTCTTCTTATTCCCCGAGTCTTGTAAAAGAGTACCCTGTGCCGGTGTCTAAAACATGTTGCCATTTCTAGGGATTTTAAGGCGTGTCTATCATTAAAGGTTTTACCTCCTGGGTATAGTTTAGGTGCAGTAATTGGTAAACCTGTGTTGTATCATTGACACGTTGGACAGGGTTGTAGCAAATGCATCATCTCTTTGGGTGTAGAAACTAATTTGCCGACTGACTTCAGAGGTGGTAAACAAATTTACACCTTCAAAATCGCTGAAGGGGTTAAGGCATGAGAAATATTTTCGATAGGGTAGGGGTGAACATTTTTTTCCCTCCGAAAAGTCGTCAAACGGAGGGGGGGGGGGGGGTAAACATTAGACATTACCCCCTGAAATTAAATAACCTCAGGAACAAATACTACAAGCCTGCTTTGATGGCTTGATATGGTGGTATCAGCAGATTGAGGCTCGATTTGCCAACTGGAAACTGATATGGGGGGTTCACCCTACCCCCCCCCGGCTATAAAAAGTCGCCAAACGGAGAGGGGTAAACATTAGACATTGCCCTCTGAAATTAAATAACCTCAGGAACAAATACTACAATACTGCTTTGATGGCTTGATATGGTGGTATCAGCAGAACGAGGCTCGATTTGCCAACTAGAAACTGATATGAGGGGTTCACCCCCCCCCCCCTTGGCGATGACCATGATGCTGGTTCAGTGATTGATGAACTGATGAAGGAATCAATACAATGGCATATCTGTATTATATGTATAGGTTATATACAGTGTATCCAAAGGTTTGAACAAATCCACAATTGTTGGTGATCTTATTAATGTCAAATTTGCCGACAGTTGCACTTACAATGATGTTGTAAAATATTTACGTAGTTGTGGTTTGAAACAGAAATGGAATGATTGATCACATCTGCTCATGGTGTGAATATCTCTGGGATATCTTAATAATTCACTGTGTCACTGTGTTTTATTGTATAAAGCTGTACTGGAATTAAAGAAACTGTACTATCTTGCAAAGTACAATAGTGTTGTCTTCAATCTGTCTGATGTTGGGCCATCCATAATACAAGCTAGTGCACTCTGGGAAAAGCTTTTGAAGCTAGTGTGCTCTTTAAAAGGAACTTTGGTATTCTGCTCCAGACCTTCATTCATTCTTCAAAAGCACTTTGTATAATTAACAAGGAAATGGTGAAAAAGCATTCATAATTTTCGATTTGCAAACAAGGACTCTACTCCTAACTGGAAATTTGTATTCCATGTCAGATTTTCATACAGCCATGAATAATTGGGAAATAATTTAATTCATTTCACTCTAGAACCTTTGACAGAAAGATCATCAACTTAACATCATTTATGAAGTGTTTTGGTAAAATTGATAATTTTTGTGTGGTTAGATGCCCATTAGTATACACTGCAAATAACCTGGGATGTTAAAACTACACCAGTGGTGTTTATATTGGCCAACTCGCCTAATATTAGCACCATGGAAGTTGACACCAATGGTACAGTGTTTTTTTTTACCAACCTAGCTGTTGAAGGGCACATTAATTTACTGCACAAACTGAGTGAAAATCCTCACATATCCTATATCACACAGAGAGACTCTATTGCTTGGGAGACCGTATATCTGTCCATGATGCAGTGACAGTGAAGAAATCACAAGGAATTTGTCCATTTTTTCTAGCTATTTATTCATCACTAAACATGAAAACAAAATAAATACAAGATGATGATTTGAATTGACAGTAAAATAACAACACATCAGCAGAACAAGTTTGTCAACTTACATAAACAATTTGTATAAGGCCATGTAAACAAATATTTGTAATCGTCTTCACTCGACTTAAGTATTTAATTTTTTTATCCACTTAACATTGTTTCAATAATAGGATCGAAATTATCTCCTAACTAGGTATGCCAGTAATATGACAGCCAGTTGGGAACAAACAATTATTTAATAAACGGCTATCCGAATTTTTGTTTTTGAAAAGACGATTGTTTTATTTGTAACATGGCCTTATTGCGATTTGTTCAAAGAATCCATGAAACCTAGGAGTCGTCCAATTGTATAAATGTTCTATGATCCGGCCAGAGGGTACTTAAAACCCCCCCCCCCCCCACCCCAAAAAAAAAAAAAAAAAAGCAAACAAACAATTTAACACCCAACAAATAAACAAAAGTAAATAAATTTAAAAAAAAACATATATCTTGATTTAAAGAGAGTAAGCATACTCATAGAAGCAGTTTGGCCGACATTACCAAAGTTATACCTTCCCTTCAGTGTATGTCTTGATTCAATGACAGTAAGCGTACTCATAGAAGCAGTTTTGTCAACATTACCAATGTTGTACCTTCCCTTCAATGTGTATCTTGATTCAAAGAGAGTAAACATACTCATAGAAACATTTTTGCCAACATAACAATGATGTACCTTCCTTTTAACATTAGTAGTATAATTGTGACCGGATTCTACAAAGTGACTCTTGAAGACGTGTTTTCGCATTTGGATTTGTTGATCTAAGTAAACAAGCACATTATCATCTTCAATTTGCTACCAAACACATATCGACACTATAGTGAAGTAAGGCTTTATATAGGCTGAATTTCATTGACAATTTCTTTGGATGTGCATTTAGCAAAGTCATGCTTAACTTCAGTTTTGGCAACTTCAGACTCATTTCGTAAGATTGGGTCACAATTGCAAATTGCTCTACCCCACCAAACTAAAATGAAGAATCAATCAGCATTTTTGGGGAGAACTACTATATTACAAACATACAAAAGTCGTCCTAGGATAAACACAAAGATTAGTCACAAAGGTATTTATAGGCGTACGCTTTACAGTTTGTTTAATGATGTATCGCCCGTGTTTTTCGCTATTTTACCGGACAGTAAATTTTTCATTGCTATTTTACTTGAGGAAATGAATGAAAATGCTGTAAAATTACACGTTTAAAAAATTTTTTTTTTGAGAAACATGATTTTGCATTAAATTATGTGCCGAAATTAATTCATGGTGGTTTCCGTCATAAAATAATGTTGACACTTTATTGTTGTTAAACTGCGAGCATTTGACCACTATTTTTTTGAAATAAAATTTCAAAGTATCTGTTTTCTTCATTCACTGTTCGTAATAATATAACACGAGTGTACTATACTGCGCAATATTCAATATAATGTGTATTTTCGATAGCAAGCAATTTATAATAGAAAATGCATAAAATTGGTACACCTATAGGCCGTAAATTACCGTAGGGCCTATATCAGAAATATTTCTTCTGGCGATTGATTATAAGCCTTAAGTCGTTTTAGCGCCCCCACTCGCCCAAAATAAAGTAATAGATAAAACTATGCCCAATGTTTAATAATAATAATAATAATAATAATAATAATAATAATAATAATAATAATGTGTGGACTTATACAGTGTGTCTCAAAAAAATGCAAACAAAATTTAACGGAATGCCAGACGTAGAATGAGTAACCAGCATAGATAATATAGGTATGGTTTGAAAGATACACCTTTCCACTTTAAAATGAGACATCAAACGTCCAAATCTGATAATTTTTGACAGAGTTATGAGTACTTTTCCAAGACAGGTCAGATTGACGATGGGACCAAGTTTTCAATTTTAGGCATTGGGACAAAGGTAGCCTAATTGCCTCTGTGTGGATAATTGCCTGGCCTACAAAAATGTGTTTAGCGAGTCAACACTTTCTTGCTATCTATGGAACGCTACAGCTGCCTTCGGTGCCCATATCGCTTCATTCGGCTGATTCACCATTTCATTCGGCCGATTCACCATTTCATTCTGCTATATCATCATTTCATTCGGCTACTCATCATTTCATTTGCCCAATCATCATTTCATTCGGCTAGTCTTCATTTCGTTTGGCTTTTCATCATTTCATTTGGCTAGTCATCATTTCATTCGGCTATTCACCATTTCATTTGCCACCAAGATCAAGCTAGCCGCGGATTCAACCGCGGATTCAGCTACAGGATTTCTCACGGATTTAACCGGATCGGGTCAGTTTAAAAACTGGATAGGTTGGTCCATGTGCGTGTGAATACTGCACTCAATACGGTACGTTTCCACACGGCCGGGCGCAGGCGAAATGAAATGATGATTGCGCCCAGCCTCTGTCGTTAAAAGCGTAATCTTATAGCGCCAAAACCACGATATGCCCTAAGGTGAAATGTCATCTCCATAATTCGTTAACAAAATTTACAAAATTAACATTATAGGGCACAAATTGTTTTAACTTTTGATGACTTGGTCACAAATACTCTGCATTGTGTAACCTATACACGGCATATACCGGCGATAATGGTACATATTCTAGCGTCACTTTAATTATGACCAATTCGTCAAAAGTTAAAACAATTTGTGCCCCTTTAATGTTAATTTTTGTTAATTTTTGTTAATGAATTATAAAGATGACATTTCAACTTAGGGCATATCGTGGTTTTGGCTTGATACGATTAATATTTCATAATTAAAGGGACTCTAGAATATGTACCATTATCGCCGGTATATGCCGTGTATATATAGTTAAACAATGCAGAGTATTTGTGACCAACTCGTCAAAAGTTAAAACAATTTGTGCCCCCTATAATGTTAATTTTTGTAAATTTTTGGTAACGAATTATGGAGATGACATTTCACCTTAGGGCATATCGTGGTTTTGGCGTTATAAGATTACGCTTTTAACGACAGAGGCTGGGCGCAATCATCATTATTTTCATTTCGCCTGCGCCCGGCCGTGTGGAAACGTACCGTATTGAGTGCAGTATTCACACGCACTGGACCAACCTATCCAGTTTTTAAACTGACCCGATCCGGTTAAATCCGTGAGAAAACCTGCAGCTGAATCCCCGGTTGAATCCGCGGTTGAATCCGCGGCTAGCTTGATCTTGGTGGTAAATGAAATGGTGAATAGCCGAATGAAATGATGACTAGCCGAATGAAATGATGAAAAGCCGAACGAAATGAAGACTAGCCGAATGAAATGATGATTGGGCAAATGAAATGATGAGTAGCCGAATGAAATGATGATATAGCAGAATGAAATGGTGAATCGGCCGAATGAAATGGTGAATCAGCCGAATGAAGCGATATGGGCACCGAAGGCAGCTGTAGCGTTCCATAGTTATCAGTTTGTAAACATGTTTACATGCTAAACATTTTTAACATGAGGACGGATAGTGTTTAGCCAATGAAAATTGATGTCTAGGAATTGGACATGTGCGTTCAGCTAGTAAACATGTTTACAAACTGATACCAAGAAAAGTGTTTATTTGCTAAACAGTTTTTTAGAGTATTATGTAATGTGCTTAATTAACTTGTGCAACTGTGTACTGTCAATTCATTTTTCGTCAAACATTGATCATGGTTGGTGTTCAGCTAACTAACGAGCAGAGAGTTTTTTGTGTCACGGAGTACATCCGTACTGAAGAGTAAATGGTGTTATCGATGCATTTATGCAGCCATTCCCAGATCGAGATCCACCTGCAGCCAGCACTATCTGGAGAAACCTAAGAAAGTACCGGAGGGAGGGTACCAGCCTCAATCTCAATCGAGGGCGTTCCGGGCGACATCGGACTGAGGTCGGCGGAAAACATCGAATTGGTGGAGGCGCAGCTGGATGCCAACCCGCATGTCAGTGCGAGACGGAATGGACTGGGCCTACCACATGCCACGTTCAATCGCATCACTCGGCTGGACCTGGGCATGCACCCCTACCAAATGCGCGTGCGACATCGGCTGCTACCGCTGGATTTGCCAAGACGGTTGAATTTTTGTCAGTGGGTCGTTGACCAGCTACAGGCAGATGTGCGATTCGTCCACTCGACGGAAAAGTCAACTCACGCAATGTTCGAGAGTACGCCCCCAAACAACATCCTGGAGGATTTACTTACACAGTTACTTCCAAGGACCATGAGGGTTTCTTCTGAGGACTGTTTTTGGCTTTTGTTATCAATTTCCGGGAAGTATATTTTAGCTATATCTACTCACTGGACTCGTGCACGTATCAGTCCAGTACATTGTAAATATACAACATTTCACACAAGCAGCTCTCGGTAATCTTCGTAAGAATAATTTGCAAATTGTGGTAGGCCGGCAAATATTTGTTTACAAAAAGCTAATGGCAATTCGTTGAATCAGGAAATTGCTTTATATTCAGTGTTGAAAGGAAACACTTCAGAAGAAGAATAAAAAACTGATTTACTTCAAAACACATCAGAATTGTGATTAAAAGATGTGGTGTATTTCGCTGTTTTCAATCGGTACACTTAAGTCTGTTTCCCTTACACGGGAAGTACTAGTCACTTTCAAATGGGATATTTCACAAAATAATTGACCGAAGTATGTTTAAACCGTATGAGCCAAAATCACTTAATCACTCTTTATCAATGATCCAATCAATTTTATTTGTGAAATGAGTTATTTCAAAGTAGTTTACTTTCTTTAATTTTCATGTTAAGATCCGATGGTGACGTACTAGAGTCCGTAAGGTTGCCGTACCGCACCTTCATTTGACTATTAATCAGGAGTTGACGGCATTTGACGTGTTTCATCAATACGCTTTAAAAGTGTGCAGTTATATGCCCTTGCTCTAAGCTCACACATAGGCCTAACTAAGCCTGCTGCATCACGGAGTTTGATGTCTGCCTGCAGTTGCATTTCTGCCTCAGTGCACCAAAGCCGTTAGACACCATTTTGTGTAGAACTTTACGGAACTGTCTGTTTCTCATGTACAAAATGATTCCATTTGCCCAGCTGGTGGTATAGACGAACATTTGTGCGGCATTTTCTAGGTTTATGTTATAATACCGAAATGGGCCATGACGCAGTAAAAACACTGTGGCAAACGGAACCCAACCCACCACAACAAAAGCCACTATGAAGATAACAGTGGTGAAAGACTTAGTCTGGATTCGTCTTGGGTTGTTATTTTCAGCTGCAAATTGGTTTTCCCGGGCATTACGCTGAGCCTGGTGACGTCTGGCGATTATCAGAATGTGTATGTATAAAACCACGATAATGACCAGTCCTAGAAGAAAGATGCCAAATAAGATGTATAGTATTGTCAGAAGACCTCTTGTCCTGCCACCACAGTGTTGTGTTCCTTCTACTAGATTTCCTCCAATACAAATGATTGTTACTGAAACCCAGCTAAAAGCAACAATAATCCTTGATCTGCGGGTTGTCATCAATCGTGGATAGTGTAGACACCGGGCAATAGCAAGGTACCGGTCAATAGTCAATAGAAACAGTGAAATAAAGGACTGAGTAAGGAAAATCATAAACATGATGAGGGGAATGCAGGGAAGCTGTAGTGTTTGATTATATATGCCAATAGGTCTCTTGTAAAGTATAGATGTGATAACTAAAGATAAACCCGTACCAAAGTCTGAGACGGTGAGTGAAGCCAGGAATATCTTTGTAGATGTCGCTATGTTTTCCACTCGACGAATAACAACTAAGAACAATGGATTTAGAGTCAAGATTAGAACAATAGTCAATACGAGATAAACGGAGGACCACAAAGGGGGTTCATTGTATAACCAGTAGGAGTAACGGTAGCGGTAGGAGCAGTAGTGATCGTAGTCAAACGTAGACATATTATCCATCGAATGATTTGAAGACATTTCACTGTCATTATATAAAGCCATGGTGATTATTCTGCAATGTCTGAAACAAAATATAGGCCAATGCAATATGATGGTGTGATCAGGTGAGCTCCCGTACAATAACTAACTGAAGTTCTGCTTCTATACCGTCACAACCATGTAGGCATATTATCGTCTACAATTATGTATTAAGTGAAGGAATGTGTAGGCCTAGTTTTTGCTCTCCGGTTTCTTACTGTGATGTTCAAAGATGAACCGTTAAATCATGTCCCTAAATATCTCCAAACTTAGAGCTCCGATACCTGACTGTTACCTTTGCAGTCTCTTAATACTGTTCCGTTGTTAAAATACTAGTTTGTGTATGTCCGTGTTTATTGATGCTGGTCATTTCTGTATGTCACGCGAGGGATGCCATTCAAGATTGGACAGACATTCGAAAAACAACCAGGTTATATTGGATTCTCCTTCTATTTTCATTTTGCTGATCCGTTATGGCGCTTGACAAAATCACATCAAATGTCAAGCTTTACATATTAATGACGTCATGGGTAGGCATGCGCATGTGTGTTTTTGAGCGTTGTGGATTTGGTAGTCAGCCTGTCGTTTGATTGGATGATAATGTTCTTGCACAGTTATCATGCTAGTCGATGGGAAACAGGCGGGAACGTGTTTGGAAGGACTTATAACAAACGTCGGTGATGTTGTTTGAGGATGTAAGGAGCCTAGCCAATGGTAGTGGAGCACTTGGGTCTAATAAAAGCCGTGGAATCAGTGGGATGAAGCCCCTCCCCCGGAAGCTTGCTATTTGGAACGCAATTACTCATTAAACAGGACGAACAATACATCATCATTTCATCAATGAAAGAAAATTTAGGTAGAAAATTATACATAATAATAATAGTTTTTACAGGAAAGACGGAGAACCATTTATATACAGGAATTTGTTTACAACAGCAATAACAATAACAACAACAACACAACTATACAATTATAGGATAGGCATGGGCGGATCCAGAACATTTTTAGGGGGGCTGAGAATCAAAAACAATTATTTTTCAGTACTACAAAAATTACAATGAAATAATCAAAGGGAGAGAAAAACAAAGCACACTGTGGGAATGGGAGTGCGTTCTCCCCTCCCCTCCCCTCCCCTCTCTCTCTTTTTCTCTCCTTTTTTGTTTTTGTTTGTTTTTTACGATTTTAGGGGTGGCTACAGCCCCCTTAGCACCCCCTGGATCCGCCAATGATAGGTCAACCAAATTCGGCAGGACAGTGAAATTCCCTATAATTTTCTTAAAGTCATCACAATGAGTTTTCTTTAACATTCTACTCATATGAGAAGGGAGACGAGATCAGTATCGATGCTGAGACCCAGATTGTGGGGGTGTGGGCGTGTCCCACAATCATTTGGTTTCTAGTTAAGATTTTGACGGAGAAAAAACATGCTTGTACATTTTCAGAAGTACTGTGACATCATTACGATATGTATAATGGAACATAATTATATCCCAGCCAACTCGTTCTGCGAATGGATGGAATTGGTTTTTACCTTCGCCGACGTACGTTTTTGTGTGTGTGTGTGGATTAAATTTGCTGAATAATTTGAGTTTGCTACATGGACAAATCGATTAGATTTTGATGAAGATCCGATTTCAGGAAAGCGCATTTTTAGGACCATATCTATTGTGGATCAGTGAGTTAATAAGTAGAACCGATAGGGGACGCACTAATGACCTAATTACTTATAACCTAATGTTGTCATCAAGTTTCAAGAATCGTTGGTGGCTCAGCGGGTTAGATGTACGGCTGTCACGCCCGAGATGACGGTTCAAATCCCTGGGGATTTTTATCTTGTATTTTTTTTACAAAATTTATCTACGAGTACAGCATAATCAAAATGGTACGGTAATTGACGACTTCTAGGATTGTTTTCTCTGAAAAAGCTCTAATTGACGGAGGTTAGCGCTCTAAGAGTGCTTTTCTAGTTAAGATATAGAATAAGTAATGCAAAATATTTGTTATTGGCCTTACGTCTCGAACCTAGCAGGTTCTTTCTCAAAGGCAAAGTGGAACAAAATACAGAAAACATACATAAATAAACACAAGAGTGAGCAGAAGTTAGGTGTGAGAAATGAACACAAAAGAAAAAGATATAAAAAGCGGAGTCAGGTACTGGTCTGGTAAACACATTCCACAAAATAATTGTAAAAAGCATGGTTTAATTTATTAATTATTTTTAGTCGAAAACAAACCTGTTTTTTGAAGAGGCTCGTCGTAAATTCATCATGGGTGATTTTGGCACTTCTTAAACCATGCATGGTTTAGACAAATGTTATGTTAAGTAGGTATATTGTCGTTCTATATATACATGTACAAACATGATACTGCACTCTTAAAACTAAAGTGTTGAATTAACTTTTTAAGAGTTCGGTCAGTGACTACTCTTTATAAAGTTATATTCAACTAAAAGAAAGTGTTGAATTAAAGTGTTGAGTCAAGTTAAGTCTAACTTTATCAATGTTAATTCAACACTTTAAAAAAAGTTAAATACAACTCTTTATAAAGAGTAGTCACTGACCGAACTCTTTAAAATGTTGTTTCAACACTTTAGTTTTAAGAATGTGCTTTAAAAGAAATAGCTGATACAATAATGAAACAAAAACATGGACCATATTGTGTGCCATTTACATGTGACATATAGCCAACCTCATGAAAAACAGCCACCATCACCAAATCCTATTTTTTCGATTTTGGCATAAGTGAATGAAAAGGCACAATTCAACTATATCTATCTTTATTTAACTTTTACACATTTAATATAATACATCTTCATATGTATTTCTGGCTTAATAAATATTAGCTGTGCGTGAATTAATGTGTGCATCTTGTGTATAATTCACTTAACGCTGTACTTCCAACGTGGGCGTTAATCATGGGGGGGGGGGGGGGGGTTAAGGGGATACATATACCATCAACTTTCTTGCTTCAAAAGGAAAGGAGGATTGTACAGAATTAAAGCAAACACATTTTAGGAAAATACTGATTCACACGGAATATCCTATAATGCATCGATATAAAAAACTGCAATTCTTAAAGCGGCATATTCCTCTGAAAGCTGTTAGTATCTTATATTATCCATTAACACGGTACAACCATCAATGTAATATTAATGGATACTATCAGTTAAACTCTTAATGATGCCGTGCAAATTATTAATTGCACTTTTCTCTGAAAGCTACTGATAATGACACGGTACAGTTATCATCATCGTGTGAACAATACATCCATAAATTATGTCATTCAATAACGCATTTGAAATTCTATCATGTCATCTATCTGCAAGAAATATGGTTAATGAATTTCATTTTTAATGAATTTCAGTTCAATATATACAAACTGGAAATGAGTGGAAATGAACAAAACAGTAAAAGAGTGATAATGCGGTTGGATTTATTGTTCCCTGTAGAAATTACGGTAATGTAAACGTACATTGTAACAATCAATCAAAGAGATATGTACAGACTAGACAAGGGCTCATATCCACTGTGAATATGGGGGGATGAAGTCAGGCAATCTGGGATATACTTTTAAACATAAAATCATGCAGAATTATAAAGCGTTATAAATCTATTTTAGAGGGTACATAGATTGATACGAAAATAAAGGCGTCAAATTTGGCTTCTCCTTTCATAAACAATGCAACATGACATGACAAAAACCAACTAATGTGGGGGACACGACAATGCTTTTTATATGGCTTATTATCCTCGCCCCGATCCCCCGCCGTTAGTCCATGAAATTAATAAAATACCGGCTTAACAAAGCTGTTAACCCTTCCCAAACCGAATGGGAGTAAAATCGCCACGGTGTGGGGGGATCGGGAGCTGTGAATGAACCCCCCTTTTGGACATTTACTAGGCCTATTTCTTTTCATAGGGTGGTAGCAAACAAAGATTGTTGTCTTTTTTATTTTCTATAATAACTATACATTTACCCTGTGCATTGTACTCTGAACATGATGTTTGTATCTCCATTGTCCCTAAAATCACAGTTTCTGGGGGTTCACCCCCGGTCCCCCGCCCAGGGTGGGGGCTCTGCCTGCCAAACTCCTGAAATATACAATAACGAACCCCTGAAACAACATCCTGGTGGACGCGCATGCTCACACATCAAACGTTGGTTTGGCAGTCTCAGCTTTTGTACTCTTAATGCATTGCCATAGTTACAGTGGCGTTCAAATTATAGCGTGTATTGCCAGTGGCGTACCCAGGATTTTTCAGTGGGGGCAGGCATTGCTTTTCAGTGGGGGGCCCAAGGGGTATGGTTTTTTTTCCCTTTTCTTTATTTGTTCTGTTTTTTGGGGCACTATGAGGATTTTTCGTGGGGGGACACCTGGGGAGGCACTGGAAATTTGTGGTGGGGGGGGGGGGGGGGCACGTTCCCCCAGGCCCCCCGTGGCTACGCCGCTGTGTATTGCAGAACATAATGTGCAGTGTTTGGTGGTTGGGTTGTATTGCAGAACATAATGTGCAGTGTTTGGTTGGGTTGTATTGCAGAACATAATGTGCAGTGTTTGGTTGGGTTGTATTTCAGAACATAATGTGCAGTGTTTGGTGGTTGGGTTGTATTGCAGAACATATTAATAAATGTGCAGTGTTTGGTGGTTGGGTTGTATTGCAGAACATAATGTGCAGTGTTTGGTGGTTGGGTCGTATTGCAGAACATAATGTGCAGTGTTTGGTGGTTGGGTCGTATTGCAGAACATAATGTGCAGTGTTTGGTGGTTGGGTTGTATTGCAGAACATAATGTGCAGTGTTTGGTGGTTGGGTTGTATTGCAGAACATAATGTGCAGTGTTTGGTTGGGTTGTATTGCAGAACATAATGTGCAGTGTTTGTTGGTTGGGTTGTACTGCAGAACATAATGTGCAGTGTTTGGTGGTTGGGTTGTATTGCAGAACATAATGTGCAGTGTTTGGTGGTTGGGTCGTATTGCAGAACATAATGTGCAGTGTTTGGTTGGGTTGTATTGCAGAACATGATGTGCAGTGTTTGTTGGTTGGGTTGTACTGCAGAACATAATGTGCAGTGTTTGGTGGTTGGGTTGTATTGCAGAACATAATGTGCAGTGTTTGGTTGAGTTGTATTGCAGAACATAATGTGCAGTGTTTGGTGGTTGGGTTGTATTGCAGAACATGATGTGCAGTGTTTGTTGGTTGGGTTGTACTGCAGAACATAATGTGCAGTGTTTGGTGGTTGGGTTGTATTGCAGAACATAATGTGCAGTGTTTGGTTGAGTTGTATTGCAGAACATAATGTGCAGTGTTTGGTGGTTGGGTTGTATTGCAGAACATAACGTGCAGTGTTTGGTGGTTGGGTCGTATTGCAGAACATAATGTGCAGTGTTTGGTGGTTGGGTTGTATTGCAGAACATAACGTGCAGTGTTTGGTGGTTGGGTTGTATTGCAGAACATAATGTGCAGTGTTTGGTTGGGTTGTATTGCAGAACATAATGCAGTGTTTGTTGGTTGGGTTGTACTGCAGAACATAATGTGCAGTGTTTGGTGGTTGGGTTGTATTGCAGAACATAATGTGCAGTGTTTGGTGGTTGTGTTGTATTGCAGAACATAATGTGCAGTGTTTGGTGGTTGTGTTGTATTGCAGAACATAATGTGCAGTGTTTGGTTGTTGGGTTGTATTGCAGAACATAATGTGCAGTGTTTGATGGTTGGGTTGTATTGCAGAACATAATGTGCAGTGTTTGGTGGTTGGGTTGTATTGCAGAACATAATGTGCAGTGTTTGGTTTGGTTGTATTGCAGAACATAATGTGCAGTGTTTGGTTGGGTTGTATTGCAGAACATAATGTGCAGTGTTTGGTGGTTGGGTTGTATTGCAGAACATAATGTGCAGTGTTTGGTTGGGTTGTATTGCAGAACATAATGTGCAGTGTTTGGTTATTGGGTTGTATTGCAGAACATAATGTGCAGTGTTTGGTGGTTCGGTTGTATTGCAGAACATAATGTGCAGTGTTTGGTTGGGTTGTATTGCAGAACATAATGTGCAGTGTTTGGTGGTTGGTTGTATTGCAGAACACAATGTGCAGTGTTTGGTGGTTGGTTTGTATTGCAGAACATATGTGCAGTGTTTGGTTGGGTTGTATTGCAGAACATAATCTGCAGTGTTTGGTTGGGTCGTATTGCAGAACATAATGTGCAGTGTTTGGTGGTTGGGTTGTATTGCAGAACATAATGTGCAGTGTTTGGTTGGGTCGTACTGCAGAACATAATGTGCAGTGTTTGGTGGTTGGGTTGTATTGCAGAACATAATGTGCAGTGTTTGGTTGGGTCGTACTGCAGAACATAATGTGCAGTGTTTGGTGGTTGGGTTGTATTGCAGAACATAATGTGCAGTGTTTGGTTGGGTCGTATTGCAGAACATAATGTGCAGTGTTTGGTGGTTGGGTTGTATTGCAGAACATAATGCGCAGTGTTTGGTTGGGTCGTATTGCAGAACATAATGTGCAGTGTTTGGTGGTTGGGTTGTATTGCAGAACATAATGCGCAGTGTTTGGTTGGGTCGTATTGCAGAACATAATGTGCAGTGTTTGGTGGTTGGGTTGTATTGCAGAACATAATGCGCAGTGTTTGGTGGTTGGGTTGTATTGCAGAACATAATGTGCAGTGTTTGGTGGTTGGGTTGTATTGCAGAACATAATGTTCAGTGTTTGGTTGGGTTGTATTGCAGAACATAATGTGCAGTGTTTGGTGGTTGGGTTGTATTGCAGAACATAATGTGCAGTGTTTTGTAGTTGTGTTGTATTGCAGAACATAATCTTCAGTGTTTGGTTGGGTTGTATTGCAGAACATAATGTTCAGTGTTTGGTTGGGTTGTATTGCAGAACATAATGTGAAGTGTATGGTGGTTGGGTTGTATTGTAGAACATAATGTGCAGTGTTAGGTGGTTGGGTTGTATTGTAGAACATAATGTGAAATGTTTGGTGGTTGGGTTGTATTGCAGAACATAATGTGCAGTGTTTGGTGGTTGGGTTGTATTGCAGAACATAATGTGCAGTGTTTGGTTGGGTTGTATTGCAGAACATAATCTTCAGTGTTTGGTGGTTGGGTTGTATTGCAGAACATAATCTTCAGTGTTTGGTTGGGTTGTATTGCAGAACATAATCTTCAGTGTTTGGTTGGTTGGGTTGCATTGCAGAACAAAATACAGAAAACATACATAAATAAACACAAGAGTGAGCAGAAGTTAGGTGTGAGAAATGAACACAAAAGAAAAAGATATAAAAAGCGGAGTCAGGTACTGGTCCGGTAAACACATTCCACAAAATAATTATAAAAAGCATGGTTTAATTTATTAATTATTTTTAGTCGAAAAAAACACTGTTTTTTGAAGAGGCTCGTCGTAAATTCATCATGGGTGATTTTGGCACTTCTTAAATCATGCATGGTTTAGACAAATATTATGTTAAGTAGATATAATGTCGTTCTATACATGTACAAACATGATACTGCACTCTTAAAACTAAAGTGTTGAATCAACTTTTTAAGAGTTCGGTCAGTGACTACTCTTTATAAAGTTATATTCAACTAAAAGAAAGTGTTGAATTAACACGGAGTCAAGTGAAGTGTAACTTTATCAATGTTAATTCAACACTTTTAAAAGTTAAATACAACTCTTTATAAAGAGCAGTCACTGACCGAGCTCTTTAAAATGTTGATTCAACACTTTAGTTTTAAGAATGTGCTTTAAAAGAAATATCCGATACAATAATGAAACAAAAACATGGACCATATTGTGTCATTTACATGTGACATATAGCCATACTGTAACCTCATGAAAACAGCCACCATCACCAAATCCTATTTTTTCGATTTTGGCATAAGTGAATGAAAAGGCACAATTCAACTATATCTATCTTTATTTAATATAATACTTCTTCATATGTATTGCTGGCTTAATAAATATTAGCTGTGCGTGAATTAATGTGTGCGCATGTTGTGTATAATTCATTTAGCACTGTACTTCCAGCGTGGGCGTTTATCATGGGGGGGGGGGGTTAAGGGATACATATACCATCAACTTTCTTGCTTCAAAAGGAAAAGAGGACAGAATTAAAGCAAACACATTTTAGGAAAATACTGATTCACACGGAATAGCCTATAATGCATCGATATAAAAAACTGCAATTCTTAAAGCGGCATATTCCTCTGAAAGCTGTTAGTATCTTATATTATCCATTAACACGGTACAACCATCAATGTAATATTAATGGATACTATCAGTTAAACTCTTAATGATGCCGTGCAAATTATTAATTGCACTTTTCTCTGAAAGCTACTGATAATGACACGGTACAGTTATCATCATCGTGTGAACAATACATCCATAAATTATGCCATTCAATAACGCATTTGAAATTCTATCATGTCATCTGCAAGAAATATGGCTAATGAATTTCACTATGGTTAATGAATTTCAGTTCAATATATAAAAACTGGAAATGAGTGGAAATGAGCAAAACAGTAAAAGAGTGATAATGCGGTTGGATGTATTGTTCCCTGTAGAAATTACGGTAATGTAAACATACATTGTAACAATCAATCAAAGAGATATGTACAGACTAGACAAGGGCTCATATCCACTGTGAATATAAAAAAATGCTATATTTTTTAACAGGACATGACAAAAACCAACTAAAGTGGACGACAATCCTTTTTATGTGGCATGCATGCCCAATGTTGGCTTATTATCCTCGCCCCGATCCCCCGCCGTTAGTCCATGAAATTCATAAAATACCCGCTTAACAAAGCTGTTAACCCTTCCCAAACCGAATGGGAGAAAAATCGCCACGGTGTGGGGGGGGGGGGATCGGGAGCTGTGAATGAACCACCTTTTGGACATTTACTAGGCCTATTTCTTTTCATAGGGTGGTAGCAAACAAAGATTGTTGTCTTTTATTTTCTTTAATAACTATACATTTACTCTGTGCATTGTACTCTGAACTTGATGTTTGTATCTCCATTGTCCCTAAAATCACAGAGTTTCTGGGGGTTCACCCCTGGTCCCCCACCCAAATATACAATAACGAACCCCTGAAACAAAATCCTGGTGGACGCGCATGCGCACACATAAAATGTTGGTTTGGCAGTCTCAGCTTTTGTACTTTTAATGCATTGCCATAGTTACAGTGGCGTTCAAATTATAGCGTGTATTGCAGAACATAATGTGCAGTGTTTGGTGGTTGGGTTGTATTGCAGAACATAAATGTGCAGTGTTTGGTGGTTGGGTTGTATTGCAGAACATAATGTGCAGTGTTTGGTGGTTGGGTTGTATTGCAGAACATAATGTGCAGTGTTTGGTGGTTGGGTTGTATTGCAGAACATAAATGTGCAGTGTTTGGTGGTTGGGTTGTATTGCAGAACATAATGTGCAGTGTTTGGTGGTTGGGTTGTATTGCAGAACATAATGTGCAGTGTTTGGTTGGGTTGTATTGCAGACCATAATGTGCAGTGTTTGGTGGTTGGGTTGTATTGCAGAACATAATGTGCAGTGTTTGGTTTGGTTGTATTGCAGAACATAATGTGCAGTGTTTCGTGGTTGGGTTGTATTGCAGAACATAATGTGCAGTGTTTGGTTGGGTTGTATTGCAGAACATAATGTGCAGTGTTTGGTGGTTGGGTCGTATTGCAGAACATAATGTGCAGTGTTTGGTTTGGTTGTATTGCAGAACATAATGTGCAGTGTTTCGTGGTTGGGTTGTATTGCAGAACATAATGTGCAGTGTTTGGTTGGGTTGTATTGCAGAACATAATGTGCAGTGTTTGGTGGTTGGGTCGTATTGCAGAACATAATGTGCAGTGTTTGGTAGTTGGGTTGTATTGCAGAACATAATGTGCAGTGTTTGGTTGGGTTGTATTGCAGAACATAATGTGCAGTGTTTGGTTGGGTTGTATTGCAGAACATAATGTGCAGTGTTTGGTTGGGTTGTATTGCAGAATATAGTGTGCAGTGTTTGGTTGGGTTGTATTGCAGAACATAATGTGCAGTGTTTGGTTATTGGGTTGTATTGCAGAACATAATGTGCAGTGTTTGGTGGTTGGGTTGTATTGCAAAACATAATGTGCAGTGTTTGGTTGGGTTGTATTGCAGAACATAATGTGCAGTGTTTGGTGGTTGGGTTGTATTGCAGAACATAATGTGCAGTGTTTGGTTATTGGGTTGTATTGCAGAACATAATGTGCAGTGTTTGGTTGGGTTCGGTTGTATTGCAGAACATAATGTGCAGTGTTTGGTTGGGTTGTATTGCAGAACATAATGTGCAGTGTTTGGTGGTTGGGTTGTATTGGAGAACATAATGTGCAGTGTTTGGTGGTTGGGTTGTATTGCAGAACATAATGTGCAGTGTTTGGTGGTTGGTTGTATTGCAGAACATAATGTGCAGTGTTTGGTTGGGTCGTATTGCAGAACATAATGTGCAGTGTTTGGTGGTTGGGTTGTATTGCAGAACATAATGTGCAGTGTTTGGTGGTTGGGTCGTATTGCAGAACATAATGTGCAGTGTTTGGTGGTTGGGTTGTATTGCAGAACATAATGTGCAGTGTTTAGTGGTTGGTTGTATTGCAGAACATAATGTGCAGTGTTTGGTGGTTGGGTTGTATTGCAGAACATAATGTGCAGTGTTTGGTGGTTGGGTTGTATTGCAGAACATAATGTGCAGTGTTTGGAGGTTGGGTTGTATTGCAGAACATAATGTGCAGTGTTTGGTGGTTGGGTTGTATTGCAGAACATAATGTACAGTGTTTGGTGGTTGGGTCGTATTGCAGAACATAATGTGCAGTGTTTGGAGGTTGGGTTGTATTGCAGAACATAATGTGCAGTGTTTGGTTGGGTCGTATTGCAGAACATAATGTGCAGTGTTTGGTGGTTGGGTTGTATTGCAGAACATAATGTGCAGTGTTTGGTTGGGTCGTATTGCAGAACATAATGTGCAGTGTTTGGTGGTTGGGTTGTATTGCAGAACATAATGTGCAGTGTTTGGTTGGGTTGTATTGCAGAACATAATGTGCAGTGTTTGGTGGTTGGGTTGTATTGCAGAACATAATGTGCAGTGTTTGGTGGTTGGGTCGTATTGCAGAACATAATGTGCAGTGTTTGGTGGTTGGGTTGTATTGCAGAACATAATGTGCAGTGTTTGGTGGTTGGGTCGTATTGCAGAACATAATGTGCAGTGTTTGGTGGTTGGGTTGTATTGCAGAACATAATGTGCAGTGTTTAGTGGTTGGTTGTATTGCAGAACATAATGTGCAGTGTTTGGTTGGGTCGTATTGCAGAACATAATGTGCAGTGTTTGGTGGTTGGGTTGTATTGCAGAACATAATAAGCAGTGTTTGGTGGTTGGGTTGTATTGCAGAACATAATGTGCAGTGTTTTGTAGTTGGGTTGTATTGCAGAACATAATAAGCAGTGTTTGGTTGGGTTGTATTGCAGAACATAATGTGCAGTGTTTGGTGGTTGGGTTGTATTGCAGAACATAATGTTCAGTGTTTGGTTGGGTTGTATTGCAGAACATAATGTGCAGTGTTTGGTGGTTGGGTTGTATTGCAGAACATAATGTGCAGTGTTTTGTAGTTGGGTTGTATTGCAGAACATAATCTTCAGTGTTTGGTTGGGTTGTATTGCAGAACATAATGTTCAGTGTTTGGTTGGGTTGTATTGCAGAACATAATGTGAAGTGTTTGGTGGATGGGTTGTATTGTATAACATAATGTGCAGTGTTTGGTGGTTGGGTTGTATTGTAGAACATAATGTGAAGTGTTTGGTGGTTGGGTTGTATTGCAGAACATAATGTGCAGTGTTTGGTGGTTGGGTTGTATTGCAGAACATAATGTGCAGTGTTTGGTTGGGTTGTATTGCAGAACATAATCTTCAGTGTTTGGTGGTTAGGTTGTATTGCAGAACATAATCTTCAGTGTTTGGTTGGGTTGTATTGCAGAACATAATCTTCAGTGTTTGGTTGGTTGGGTTGCATTGCAGAACAAAATACAGAAAACATACATAAATAAACACAAGAGTGAGCAGAAGTTAGGTGTGAGAAATGAACACAAAAGAAAAAGATATAAAAAGCGGAGTCAGGTACTGGTCCGGTAAACACATTCCACAAAATAATTGTAAAAAGCATGGTTTAATTTATTAATTATTTTTAGTCGAAAAAACCCCTGTTTTTTGAAGAGGCTCGTCGTAAATTCATCATGGGTGATTTTGGCACTTCTTAAACCATGCATGGTTTAGACAAATATTATGTTAAGTAGGTATAATGTCGTTCTATACATGTACAAACATGATACTGCACTCTTAAAACTAAAGTGTTGAATCAACTTTTTAAGAGTTCGGTCAGTGACTACTCTTTATAAAGTTATATTCAACTAAAAGAAAGTGTTGAATTAACACGGAGTCAAGTGAAGTGTAACTTTATCAATGTTAATTCAACACTTTTAAAAGTTAAATACAACTCTTTATAAAGAGCAGTCACTGACCGAACTCTTTAAAATGTTGATTCAACACTTTAGTTTTAAGAATGTGCTTTAAAAGAAATAGCTGATACAATAATGAAACAAAAACATGGACCATACTGTGTGTCATTTACATGTGACATATAGCCATACTGTAACCTCATGAAAACAGCCACCATCACCAAATCCTATTTTTTCGATTTTGGCATAAGTGAATGAAAAGGCACAATTCAACTATATCTATCTTTTACTTTTACACATTTAATATAATACCTCTTCATATGTATTTCTGGCTTAATAAATATTAGCTGTGCGTGAATTAATGTGTGCGCATGTTGTGTATAATTCATTTAGCGCTGTACTTCCAGCGTGGGCGTTTATCATGGGGGGGGGGGGGGTTAAGGGATACATATACCATCAACTTTCTTGCTTCAAAAGGAAAGGACAGAATTAAAGCAAACACATTTTAGGAAAATACTGATTCACACGGAATAGCCTATAAATATAATGCATCGATATAAAAAACTGCAATTCTCAAAGCGGCATATTCCTCTGAAAGCTGTTAGTATCTTATATTATCCATTAACACGGTACAACCATCAATGTAATATTAATGGATACTATCAGTTAAACTCTTAATGATGCCGTGCAAATTATTAATTGCACTTTTCTCTGAAAGCTACTGATAATGACACGGTACAGTTATCATCGTCGTGTGAACAATACATCCATAAATTATGCCATTCAATAACGCATTTTAAATTCTATAATGTCATCTGCAAGAAATATGGCTAATGAATTTCACTATGGTTAATGAATTTCAGTTCAATATATAAAAACTGGAAATGAGTGGAAATGAGCAAAACAGCAAGAGTGATAATGCGGTTGGATTTATTGTTCCCTGTAGAAATTACGGTAATGTAAACGTACATTGTAACAATCAATCAAAGAGATATGTACAGACTAGACAAGGGCTCATATCCACTGTGAATATGGGGGGGATGAAGTCAGGCAATCTGGGATATACTTTTAAACATAAAATCATGCAGAATTATAAAGCGTTATAATTAATCTATTTTAGAGGGTACATAGATTGATGCGAAAATATAGGCGTCAAATTTGTCTTCTCCTTTCATAAAACAAATGCTATATTTTTTAACAGGACATGACAAAAGTGGACGACAATGCTTTTTATATGGCATGCATGCCCAATGTTGGCTTATTATCCTCGTCCCGATCCCCCGCCGTTAGTCCATGAAATTCATAAAATACCGGCTTAACAAAGTTGTTAACCCTTCCCAAACCGAATGGGAGAAAAATCGCCACGGCGTGGAGGGGGGGGGGGATCGGGAGCTGTGAATGAACCACCTTTTGGACAGAATTTACTAGGCCTATTTCTTTTCATAGGGTGGTAGCAAACAAAGATTGTTGTCTTTTTTATTTTCTTTAATAACTATACATTTACTCTGTGCATTGTACTCTGAACTTGATGTTTGTATCTCCATTGTCCATAAAATCACAGAGTTTCTGGGGGTTCACCCCTGGTCCCCCACCCAAATATACAATAACGAACCCCTTAAACAAAATCCTGGTGGACGCGCATGCGCACACATAAAACGTTGGTTTGGCAGTCTCAGCTTTTGTACTTTTAATGCATTGCCATAGTTACAGTGGCGTTCAAATTATAGCGTGTATTGCAGAACATAATGTGCAGTGTTTGGTGGTTGGGTTGTATTGCAGAACATAAATGTGCAGTGTTTGGTGGTTGGGTTGTATTGCAGAACATAATGTGCAGTGTTTGGTGGTTGGGTTGTATTGCAGAACATAATGTGCAGTGTTTGGTGGTTGGGTTGTATTGCAGAACATAAATGTGCAGTGTTTGGTGGTTGGGTTGTATTGCAGAACATAATGTGCAGTGTTTGGTGGTTGGGTTGTATTGCAGAACATAATGTGCAGTGTTTGGTTGGGTTGTATTGCAGACCATAATGTGCAGTGTTTGGTGGTTGGGTTGTATTGCAGAACATAATGTGCAGTGTTTGGTTGGGTTGTATTGCAGAACATAATGTGCAGTGTTTGGTGGTTGGGTCGTATTGCAGAACATAATGTGCAGTGTTTGGTAGTTGGGTTGTATTGCAGAACATAATGTGCAGTGTTTGGTTGGGTTGTATTGCAGAACATAATGTGCAGTGTTTGGTTGGGTTGTATTGCAGAACATAATGTGCAGTGTTTGGTGGTTGGGTCGTATTGCAGAACATAATGTGCAGTGTTTGGTAGTTGGGTTGTATTGCAGAACATAATGTGCAGTGTTTGGTTGGGTTGTATTGCAGAACATAATGTGCAGTGTTTGGTTGGGTTGTATTGCAGAACATAATGTGCAGTGTTTGGTGGTTGGGTTGTATTGCAGAACATAATGTACAGTGCTTGGTTGGGTCGTGTTGCAGAACATAATGTGCAGTGCTTGGTTGGGCGTAACAAATTAACAACACCCTGATGTGAGCTAATATGCCACATATCCTCAAACAGTGAAATAAAACTCTCTTTTGACAAAACAAATTTGCTTCTACATGTATACCAACAGGGGAATGTATAGAACCAAAACAACATTGGTCACACAAACACAATCACTCATCGAATACTATATGAGAACATTATATTTATAGCAAGTGAAAACAATTATTGTTAAACCATTATATGAATGAAAAGTCACTGCATTAGAAGGGAAGTTACAACATTGGTAATTACCAGATTATCAAAGTATCATGTTATAACTTACTGGGTGTCAAGTTGGTAAGGCTGTGTACGGGTATCCAGGTATCCGGATAGCCGACCGAAACTGTTATTAACCGGTTCCATTTTTCGGTTCCAATGGAGATGCTACGAGTCGTCTTTAAAATAGAGACGGGAAATTATTACAATAAGTCCACATTTATTACGACTCTAATAAAACAAGACAAACTTGTGTTCACATTGGTTATTTTATACATTCTGTGGTAATTATGTGTTTTTACAAAATTGTTTACGGGTACCCAAGTATCCGACGATTTTCAATTTCGGGTATTCGGTTCCCGAAATAACCGAAAATGCACAGCCTTTCATCAAGGAGAGAAACAATGAATCGTTATGTCGAATTCACCAACAAACATACAAAAGCAGTTTTCCCGGTTTCTCAAAAAATGTGAGCCCTTATTGTGATGAAACTTTCAATGGTTAGTTTTACAAAGAAATACTTTCATTTTGTACCTTCCTTTAAAATGTAATCTTACAACTAAATCAATGACACCATTTGGTATTCATACTTTACATTATATTTATTTATTTATTTGAGATTTTTATTTAGTTATTTATTTTATTATTATTTTACTGTTTTTTTTCCTTCGTTTTTTTTTTTGTTTTTTTTGGTGGGGAATTTGTGCCAATACTTCTTTAACCCTAACCACCCCCATATCCTCCAAAATCCTCCAAGGGGCACTTTTTTTGAATAATTCAGCACTGTTGGAAACTGGTACTTTAACCTCTTTAAATGGGACAAAATTACTACCTGGCAAGAAGTACAGGCAAGAAGTACAGGCAAGAAGTACAGGCCATAAGTGCTGAATATGAAAGATCAACGGAAATGCATGGTGCATTTTGAAGATAAGGACATGTTTCCAAAAGTGCATTGGAGGATTTTGGAGGATTCGGGAAGGTTCCTAGCAGAATACCTAGGGGGTTAGGGTTAATGAGATACAATTGTCCAGGCTTTTCTATGTATGAATAGCACAAGAACTATTCTAGAAATAGCCAAAAGAAATGTTTTCTGATTTCTCCTAGCAAGTACCTTTCTTGGAGGCAGCGGCGGCATAACGGGGAGGCAAGGGGGGCAAATGGCCCCCGGTTACTTTCTTTTCCCCCCAATTTGCCCCCTCCCCCAATTTTTCCCCCAATTTTTTCCCCAATGGTAAGTCAATGCTTTTTCAGCAGTACAAAATTACATTAAAGATTAATGTTTGCCCCCTTAAATTTAAGCTTCCCCCCCCCCAGTTTAACAGGTCTGGCGCCGCCGCTGCTTGGAGGCCAACAATTATTTTAGGGATAAGTTTATGGACAGACAGTCTCTAAAAATTCAAGATTTTATCAAATAGGCCAAAAAATCCCAATTACAAACTGCTGTTTACATTGCAGTTAACGATTCTGCTTGTACCGCAAAGCAAATTACTCAACAAAATTCACAATTTGCTACAGAAAATTCAAGTTATGCTTCACAAAATTCAAGATTTGCTTCACAAAATTCAAGATATGTTTCACAAAATTCAAGATATGTTTCACAAAATTCAAAATTTGCTCCACAAAATTCAAGATTTGCTTCACAAAATTCAAGATTTGCTTCACAAAATTCAAGATTTGCTTCACAAAAATTTGCAATTCAAATTAAGCATTACATGCACACAAAAATATATCTGCCCAATAATATTGCTATGAAAAATATTTGAACCGAAGTATGAAGTGCTGAATATCAAATGCAACATGGTTGGACTAGAAGCAATTTAAGTTACTTCCTGATGGTATTTAACAGTTTATACAACTACTTCCCTTAGCTTTGCCTTGTTGAAAATTAGTTTGTAAACTTTTGGGAAGTAAGGTTACCTAGTTTTGCCTCAAACCATGTTGCATTTCTATAACATCTAACTATATACTGCTGTTTATTGCCAAAGTCCCCAAAATACAAAACATGAGAAAAAAAAGACTTTAAAACTCATTTTAAATATATATATATATATATATATATATATATATATATATATATATATATATATATATATATATATATATCCATATATATATCCATAACAGCAAAAGAAACGTCACCCCCTAAATTTTGATAAGTCTGAGAACGTGTTTAGCTTATGTGTCCTCAGACGTCATGCATGACGAATTTTGAGGTCAACCAAATTTGCAACATTGTGTTCGTGTTACACTCCATACTCATAATATTCTTCATTAAACAAATTATATTAATTATAAAATGAAAATAATAAATATTTTTAGGGGTGACGTTTCTTTTGCTGTTATGTATATATATGTATATGTATACATGTATATATATATATATGTATATATATACATGTATATATATATATATATATATATAAGGCCTACATATAATTAAACTCTATTACTAAATATTCATTTACAAATATTATATTGAAAATAGACAAAGCACTTTTTTCAGCTTTGTCATAATGCCAGCATACACTTTTGGTAAAATGACTGAAAAAGCACTCATACTGTGTAAGAATCAAGAGATACGCACAGACAACAGCCTGTATAATTTTCCGCTTATAATATTTCATTGTGTCATTTACAAAAAACAGTGAAAATGCATTCAGATATTAATTCTAATGTGGAAGTTTTGTCTCATTGGGTGAAATTGTCACAAATTTCACTTAAAGGGGCAGTATCTCCACGATCAACAGGGCATGGAATTAGAGTGCTAGTTTTAGATTAACTCAGTGGCTGAAATTAATACCCCACATGATAAGGTCATATTACTGTTGCTGCTGCATAAAATGACCCAGTAATTTTCAGTCACTGTGTTCATCTTAAACTAGGACACCGATTCCATGCCCTGTTGAAAGTCTTCTCTTGTCGCGATGATACTCTCCCTTTAAATGATAGCACCTCAGAGAGAAAGATTTGTTTGATATCATCATCAACTTTACATTAAGTAAGATCACAAATCTAGCCAACCTGCTACAATTCAATGCATGGTTTTTACTTTAAACATCTCCAAATGGCTTCTTTTGAGACCTTACAGGTCAGTCTGTGGAATACAATGTAATGACTGGCCCAACACACTCCGTGTATTGATTTAATTTTCGATAAATATTCAGTAATTTTGATACTGAGTAATTACTTAAAAGGCACAATGACTTTTAAGGGGTTGATTTAATTTTGCCCTACACCGACATGTGTATAGCACTGCATAGTCAGTGCTTTCCAAGTGTCTGTGAAAAAACATCACAGGCGACTCGGACGGGATTCGAACCCATGACCTCCTGCTTTAACGACCTCCTGCTTACTAGTGCAGACGTCTTAACCTCTCGACCACCGAGCTTGCCCCGATGACGATTGGCCAGCTAGAATCCTATATACTCTTGTGTGTGTAATAGAGTTATAAGATTGATGTCAAACTCTGAATGTTTTTTTAAGATAACCAATAGTGTACATTTACATATTGGCTTTAATTAGGTTTGCTGAAATAGAAATATTCTTGTGGTAGATTGACAACCTTCTTTGAGGGCTTTTCACCAAATATATTTTCAATAGGAGAAAATTGTTTTGGTTTTTTCTTGTTGATGTTCACTCCCTGAAAAAAGCACGGCAAATATTGTTACAGGTCATCGGCAGCATAATGGTCATGATGATCATGGGGCATCATGTGTGAACACACAGTGGTTATTAACACAAAAACACACATGATGTTCATATGCTGCAAATGCACATGGTAACATGTGTGTCCAACAGGTGTCATGCGTATACTGGCCAGTTTTATGGTTCGAACCTTAGTAAGTTTGGGCTCAAGCGTATGCAATTCACTGTTAATTCCGTACATGATGTCGTATGAAGAGTCTGTGTCTCTGAGGTTTTTCCCAGAGACAGTTCTAACCAGTTTCACCTTTTTTTAAACTTATACCTAGATGATTTGTTTGGATTTGTAATACTGACAAGCCTACCCACAATGTAAAGATATTAAACATTAGGCCAAGAAAAAAATTATTTTCTTTTTTTTGTGCTATGAAACGATGTCCAATTGCACCCAAAATTGCTGGATCGATTGGAATTCTGTTGTGCTTTTACACATAAGGGGTATGAATTATTGCCCGATTTGTGAGGCCTCTCTTATCTGTGTATGCATTACATGTATCATGTGTTTCACTGGTTGGCTAAAAAATAAATAAATTTAAAAAAACGTGTCACCGCACCGATTCTTAAGCCGACCTATGACCAGAAACTGGAGATGTTTTTTGGCCTTAGCTTAGCAGTTCCTATTTCAGCAAACCTTTACAAAGTACCTTATCATCTTCTTATACTTCAGTATTAAGGCAATATCTCACTATACTATTGCCAAACTCCTTGTGATAATTTACATGTACCAAAAAATACGAAAACTAAAAATGCCAACACACGGTTTGAGGCGACATACGAAGACCTGAAACAGGACTTATTTTGGGGGCCTTATCTAGAGGTTTTTTATAACTAAAATTTGAATAAAGCTTTAGTGTGAAGACAAACTCATACTTGACAATGAATTTTGCAGCCAAGTTGTGTCACACTCAATTGAATCTATCTTTACTACAGAATACTCAGCCCTGGCGAATTCAGGAGTTACCCTCATGTAAACCAGGTGATTGCCGAAGGGAAAGCCTCGTTGCAAAGTCTGACCAAAAATAAAGATAAGCGATGGAGGGCTAAGCGATGGAGGACTGACCTCATTGTCACTTTGTTCTAACATCTGCTTCAGAAGCATCTCCTGAAAGGTACGACTGTCGAATACCATGGTTTTCTTGCCTTGCTCTAGCTTTATGAGATGCAGTTCTGGATGTAGATGCTTATTCATAGGCTGAGTAAATGTTTCCGCACCCACGACATTCTCTGGCTGGGTGGTGTAGCAGAAAACGTGACTCTTGCAGAACCGCTTTACCCAAACATTGCCTCCGTTGTCACAATATACATGAATTCTAAAGACAATAACATAAGCTTCAGATTAGATCGTCTTCTGTTTAAAGTCATATTTCAGATGATAACTTCATAAAGATGGGGGTGATGGTGGTGGTGGGCAGCAAGTCTCGCTTAGCAATTAGTAGCTTGCAGGACTGATTAAAGGGACATTATCGTCACGATCAGAGCAGACTTTCAACATATTATGGAATCGCTATCCTAGTTTAAGATGAACACAGTGACTAAACATTATTGGTTTATTTATGCAGCAGCAAGGGTAATATGACCTTATCATGTGGGATATTATTTTCAGTCACTGACTTAGATCTAAAACTAGCACTCTGATTCCATGCCCTGATGATCATGATGACATTGTTCCTTTAATTCATGCATACATGTAGTCACAACCTCTATCCTCGCAGGTGCACATTTACTCCTTGGGGGAGTGAAGGAATTCAGAAAATAGGCGAGCGCAAAGCCAAAACAGCATGGGGTTTGGATGTTTAAGGGTTCTAGATGCTCTGTGCTGCAATTTGGGCGTATTTTTGAAGGGGCAGTATCGTCACGATCGGAGCAGACTTTCGATAGGACATGGAATCGCTGTCCTAGTTTAAGATGAACACAGTGGCTGAAAATTGCTGGCTCATTTATGCAGCAGCAACGGTAATATGACCTTATCATGTGGGTATTATTTTCAGTCACTGAGTAAATCTAAAACTAGCATTCCGATTCCATGTCCTGTTGATCGTGACGATACTGCCCCTTAAACATAAAATCATGAAGAATTTTATGTGAAAATATAGCAGAATATTTTTGTCAAAATTGCATTGTGTTGCCATGGGTTACAGCTAGGGCTATGGCAGGAATGCATATTCTCTTTGGTTAAGGGCAAATCCAAATGTTTATGGAACATGGCTGTGATGTCTTGGTGAAATTTGGTAGGTAAGGTAAGGTAAGGTATTTGATTGGTAATTCAAAGATAACCAAATGGTCAAATTGTAATGTGAAACTTAAACTTATCAAAGTTGTTTCATTTACCCCTACTCATCGGGGAGTATATACAGCTCAACTGCAGCTGTTTTGGTACATATGGCTACCCAAGCACAACAACCAACTCTGCCCTCACAGGTACACATTTACTCGCCTGGGTGGAAAGAAGCAATTATGGTAAAAAGAAATTCCCTGGAACGAGTCCGAGGTGCTGCAGATTTTAGCCTAAAACGTGAAATAATTTGCAGTTCGAAATTTAGGAAAGAATACAAACAATCAGAATGCATTTTCATTATTTTCTCATTAATGACGCAACGTAATGAGCGTCAGGCATTACTCATAGAAGCTGTTTTGTCAACATTACCAATGTTGACAAAACAACACTTCAATGTATATCTTGATTCAAAGAGAGTAAGCATACTCATAGAAGCTGTTTTGTCAACATTACCAATGTTGACAAAACAGCACTTCAATGTATATCTTGATTCAAAGAGAGTAAGCATACCCATAGAAGCAGTTTGGTCAACATTACCAATGTTGTACCTTCCCTTCAATGTATATCTTGATTCAAAGAGAGTAAGCATACTCATAGAAGCAGTTTGGCCAACATTACCAATGTTGTACCTTCCCTTCAATGTATATCTTGATTCAAAGAGAGTAAGCATACTCATAGAAGCAGTTTGGCCAACATTACCAATGTTGTACCTTCCCTTCAATGTATATCTTGATTCAAAGAGAGTAAGCATACTCATAGAAGCAGTTTGGTCAACATTACCAATGTTGTACCTTCCCTTTAATGTGTATCTTGATTCAAAGAGAGAAAGCATACTCATAGAAGCAGTTTTGCCAACATTACCAATGTTGTACCTTCCCTTTAATGTGTATCTTGATTCAAAGAGAGTTAGCATACTCATAGAAGCAGTTTTGTCAACATTACCAATGCTGTACCTTCCCTTTAATGTATTTCTTGATTCAAAGAGAGTAAGCATACTCAAAGAAGCAGTTTTGCCGACATTACTAATGTTGTATATTCCCTTTGAAGCTCTTCTTACCCCTTGGACAATGCATCCAACAATGTTTCAGTTGCCTCACGCTGTTTCTGGTTCTCTGTTTTTTTGGTCTTCTTTTCGTCGTCTCCTTGTTCCTTCTCCTTTTCAATTTGAGGAAGCTGTTTCTTTTTCTGGTGCTTTGTTTTTTTGGTCTCCTTTGTGTTGTCTTTTTGTTCCTTCTCCTTCTCAAGTTGAGGAAACTCAATGTTGGTTAACTTGAGACTAGGCTGTTGGAACTGCCACGGTTTCTTGTGGTACACCAGACACCCATCTTCGCTGTTGATCTCTTTATCAAGGAGCATCTTGGATTGGTAGTAGAGTCGAATACGAAGTTTCTTTACTGAAAATTGAAATAAGAACTGATCTTATAACAATATTCTTCCAAGCATGTGTTTACCTAATGGCCGAAGCTAACATGATGTGAAGTTTGTATAGATACCTACCATCCTGTGGGGCACCATTATAAACCATGCATTTGTGTTCATGTCTGTTTGTATGGTTTACATACCATTCAAATAACATTTTGCGACAACTTTATGGTTTTTAAACCATGAAAAACCACTGGCGTGCAATTTCATTGTTAGGTAAAACTTGTAGCTTTGCATGGTGAAGAGGATAAGTAAGACTAATTGCGGTGACACCATGTGAAATTCTCAATTGAGTAGTATTTAGTTCTGAAAAGAACTGGAGGTTACAACTCGACGTTTCGATCAGTATGCTCTGATCTTCCTCAGGAGAATGCCGGACTCTGGGAAATGCTGCTGCTTAAGTAGGATGCTGGAGGATCGCGCGAAGACTGGATGCTGGAGGATTAGTTCGTTGAGGCGCGCAGGCAGGAACTGTTGAGACTAGGATCCTAGGGTTGGGGGAGAGGAGTGTGTGCTCACTGAACTGAATCAGTTGTTAACAAGCACAGGGGGAATGAGGGTGGTTGACTTAGGATATAGGAGATCCCCAGTCTGGGGTGGGTTGTGGACTTTGGATATAGAAGATCCTTTGGTCCATAGTAGTGGTCGCCAAATATCACTGATGTAGAAATTTCATGGTTTATATATAATGACAATTACATGACTGGACCCTTTTCTATGGTTTGTATATAATGAAAATGAACCATTGCTTTTATTGTGGAAATAAATCGTTGTGTGCCCTCTATGACCTTCTTCCAGGCACACAAAGTACAACTTTTTTGTCCCAGCAAAAGGTAGCTCCTTTGATGAAAAAAGTAGGGCATAACTGTTATATATTTGTTACGAGAATTACTCCCAAGACATTTTTTTTCTCCATTCCCATGCGGAATTAAAATTTCCTACAATGACTTATAAATGGCAGAAAAATGACCAAACTTTCACACTCAGTTTTCTTGAAACACAATTATTTGCTTACGAGCTTTTGCCAGTCACACTTTCGTTACAATAATAATAATAATAATAAAGATTTGTAGCGCGCACATATCCACCCTACTTCCGGGCACACAACGAAATGAACCTTGAACCCTTGAACACTAAGAATAAATGCTGGTTCACAAATCCAAACGAAAGCCAAATTTGCTGTCATAAATTTGTAGCACATAATGGGCTCAAGTTGAAATGTGTTTAACTTCTGCGAATCCTATGTTTCTTGTGACATCACAATGGGTTTCATTAGTGTTTGTGAACACAACTTAAGAGCAATCATAATTTTTTGCACTGTGGCAAGCCTGCAAGTCCTTTTTTCCCCCCTTCAAATATTTGTTTTTGTTTTTCCTCTTCAATGCACCTCCAATACACAACCAAAAAAGATTGATAAAGATGAGGAAAAAATTTGAATATCCGTACCAGGTGGCAATTCACACGTCTTTGCTTTCTTGGGTTCCATTGATAATGACGATGAAGGAGATGATGACGGGATCTTGGGTTCAACTTTGCGTTTCTTCTTATTGGTCTTCGGTTTTGTATTCTCTTCTGTAACAGAGCAACTCTGTTGATGAGGAGAACCATTGGTGTCACCGGTTGTCATGGTTGAGCTCACTTGATTGGCTGTTGAGCTCATTGGGTGCACGACTTTGATTATAGGATTGGCCGTCTGAGCAGGGACAGTCGATGACTGATTGGGCTGTAGCACCACCTGATTGGGCGTTACTGTAGCCAGGGCTTCAGTTGACCTCGCAAGGCATGGATTGTGATTGGTCAGGGGTGTCATTGCATTGTGAACTGTTGTGCTGTCTGGCTGTTGGATTGGGTGATAAAATTGGTGATGGTTCTCAGTATTTCCTACTGTTTGTTGGGCTGTAATAAAGAAAAATGATGACTATTTCAAATTGCTGAAAATATGAATCAAAGCCTCATGTTGGCAAGCCTTTTACATTCCATATAAGGCTGTGTCAGGTATCCGGGTACCCGGGTATCTTGGTATCCAGTTATCTGGGTACCCGGCTATCTGGTTATCCGGGTACCTGGATACCTGACCAAAACTGCCGGTTCCAATTACCTGTAAACGACTTTTGAAAATTTTGAGTGAAAATTTAAGCCACACAATGGATGTCTCTGACTATTTAAAACATTTTTTTTTGGTGGAAATAGGGATGCTATGAGTTGTTTTTAATATATTTATTTATTTTAAGCTACATATTTTTTTGTTTTGCACTAAAAGTAACGTACCTGCCGGTTGTCTTGGCAACGGAGCAAGAGAAGGGTTGAGATCATCAACATCTGTAGAGCCACTTTGGTCTGATGAGGAATAGTAATACAAACATCCTTATTGTTCGTTTATCGTGACATTTTTCAAAAAAGTTAAAAACCATGTGAAATATTGCTTTGAAATGTTTCTGTGAATTATCCAATCATTTTCAATGCATTAAACATTGATGGCCCGTGTTTTCCATTATTTAACTGGAAATTTCATTAAGTTGTTTGTTTCCACTGGAACACTGATAATATTCTTTTAGAAAGGACCACAAATACTTTGAAATGAAGTATTTCACGAAATGATAGTCAGAAGCTTAGTTTAACAGTAATTAGCGACTTTATGACGGGACACGCCATAAATTCATTTCTGGCAATATTAACTGTAAAACCCTGCTTAGCTCATGATTATTTTAAAGCTTTTGTTATCGGATCCTGAAGTAAAATAGTAATCTTCCGAGGAAAAAGAAAATTGGAAAATGAATTAGAATTGTATTTCATCAATTGTATAAAGTCTATTACCATCCATTTCCTGGAACCAAGACTCAAATGAAGGAGTGGATAGAATATCATCAATATCTATTTGGCAGTTTTGTTCTCCTGGATAAAAAACAAATTATTCACTTTGATCAGGGTGGATATTTATGTTGGGCTTTTTATACAATATATATCAGTTATGATTTGGGTCACCTTTGAAATATTCTAAACACCAGTGCCACAGCGATTTCTCGTAAGGATCAGGGAGACAGTAGGATCCACTATCTACCAATAAATCCCTACATTATAATTTATTATTTTTGATTTATTTAATTATTATTTTTATATGCAAAAGATAATTTTGAATTTCTAATATGGGCATGAAGAGATTTCTAAGAAGAAAATTAGGCCTAATGTGGGGGTAACTGAAAATGTAATAATCTGTGTACTTTGAGTACAAGGGGGACAATAATTATTGGGGGGAAGGGGATTTTGACATTGACACTGGTTGGGGTAGGGCAAGTCAAATTCTGAGTACCTGCTATTTCCAGAGTTTGGTGCACCTGTTGTTCTGTACACTGAGAAGTCTGAGGTGTCACTGCTTGAGCTGATTGATGACAAGTCTGCGTTGGTTGCTGACTATTCAACATTGGTTGCTGACTATTCAGCATTGGTTGCTGACTATTCAACACTGGTTGCTGACGTTTCAACACTGGTTGCTGACTATTCAACACTGGTTGCTGACTATTCAGCATTGGTTGCTGACTATTCAACACTGGTTGCTGACTATTCAGCATTGGTTGCTGACTATTCAGCATTGGTTGCTGACTATTCAGCATTGGTTGCTGACTATTCAGCATTGGTTGCTGACTATTCAGCATTGGTTGCTGACTATTCAGCATTGGTTGCTGACTATTCAGCATTGGTTGCTGACTATTCAACATTGGTTGCTGACTATTCAACATTGGTTGCTGACTATTCAACACTGGTTGCTGAATATTCAGCATTGGTTGCTGACTATTCAACATTGGTTGCTGACTATTCAACATTGGTTGCTGACTATTCAACACTGGTTGCTGAATATTCAGCATTGGTTGCTGACTATTCAACACTGGTTGCTGAATATTCAGCATTGGTTGCTGACTATTCAACATTGGTTGCTGACTATTCAACATTGGTTGCTGACTATTCAACACTGGTTGCTGAATATTCAGCATTGGTTGCTGACTATTCAACATTGGTTGCTGAATATTCAGCATTTGTTGCTGACAAGTCTGCATTGGTTGCTGACTATTCAACACTGGTTGCTGACTATTCAACACTGGTTGCTGAATATTCAGCATTTGTTGCTGACAAGTCTGTGCTGGTTGCTGACTATTCAACATTGGTTGCTGACTATTCAACATTGGTTGCTGACTATTCAACATTGGTTGCTGACTATTCAACATCGGTTGCTCATGATTCAGCGTTATTAGTTGCTGATAATTATGGATTGGCTGAAAACAATCATCTGGTTGCATCTCTTGAGCAGTTTGATGATACCTCAGAGGTAGAAAATCCTTCAGGACAAATATGATCGAGAAAACGTGATAACTAACAAGCAAAAAGGGGGGGAAAATACAATTTACTCAACAACAATGTATTCTGGTTAAAAGCAAAACACTTTGATGGTAGCCTAAGCATTTTTTCTTTGCACTCGGGATTTGTTCTAAATCCAAATGTTTGGTGAGGGTGTAATTATAAGTGATACAGAGTGTCAAAATAAGCTAAATTCTTTACAAATCTGCAAATGTTAATAATCATTTTCTTAATAAACTGTTAAAGCTAGAATAAACATAAGTAAATCTAAGGCCAAAAAATGCCCCTAGTTTCTGGTTCTAGGTCAGCTTCAAAATCAGTGCGATGATACATAAATGTATACGTGGTTATTGGAACCACTATGAGAGAGGCCTCACAAATTGGGCAAACAGTACCCCTATGTGAACAATTCATTTAAAACACTGTGAGGCAGAATTGCGATCAATCCAGCAAATTTGGCTTTAAATGGACATCGTTTCATAGCAAAAAAATAAAATAAAATAAAAAAATAAATAAAACTGTTAAAGCGACGTGCGTGGGGTCCAGAAACCGTAGACTTTTTTGGGAGGGCCTAATGTTGTACCTTACAGTTCTTTGCATTATTGCTTTGCAATACATTTATCACACAGTCATAAATTCAATTATTCTCCCTGGTCATACTTCATGGGAATTCAAATGCAAAGTGAATTGTGAGAGTTGAACACATTTCAATTTGCACAAATCATTTGTTACGAATTTGCTTTCGTGTTTATATATGACGCAGCCTTCATGTACTCTTTATCAAGGCACTGTTTAACGATTTTGTGAAATAGCCACAACATGCTTGAAAACTACTGCATGCGTGAAATCTATCGCAGCTTACATAACTTCCATTGCATTAAAAAAAGCTTTTTAAATTGGACACGAATCATGCAAATCTGACTGCATTCCATATGTCATTTGGCGCATGGCTAATTTCAAACTAAAGAGGGCGTTATATGCACATTTTATGTCAAAATCAAAAGTGCGGGCACTATTTACAAAAGAATTACATAATTTATATCTACAATTGCCTGGCAGCATACCCTGAAGTCTGGCTGGTCACAATCACCTGAAGATTAAAGAAATTTTAATACTCCTAAAATAACAAGTGCCTGGCAGCGTACGCTGAAGTCGGGATGGTCACATATGACAGTACTAGAAAAAGAGCAATGTTCCGATTTGAACCAAAAATTACCAAGTAAGTATTCACAATGCAAAGGATCATCTGCTCACCTGATCAGCCAAATTTCCAGTTCCATCCATTTGATAAATGGTCTGTCCACTCATCATGAGGCCAACTTGTGGTTTGGATTGACTGTCCAGTAAAAAAAAAATTATATTAGCCCTAACCTTTTAAAGGAACAGTTTCATCACGATCAGAACAGACTTTCAACAGGGCATGGAATCTAGATTAAGATGAACTCAATGACTGAAATGTCCTGGCTCATTTATGCAGCAGCAATGGTAATATGACCTTATCATGTGGGGTATTATTTTCAGTCACTGAGTTAATATAAAACTAGCACTCTAATTCCATGCCCTGTTGATCGTAACGATATTGAACACATTTATATTTGCACAAATCTTTTCCTGTGAATTTATGATGTCAAAATTTGTTTCTCATTTGTGGAGTGTCGTGGCCGAGCGGTCTGGCTTGCCGGACTCGAGTTCTGGTGTTGACAGCGGAATGTGGGTTCGGGTCCCGGCCGTGACACTTGTGTCCTTGAGCAAGACACTTAACCATAATTGCTTCTCTCCACCCAGGGGTTAAATGGGTACCTGTGAGGACAGAGTTGGTTGATTAGCCCTATATGCGCTGTAATGGCAGCAATTGAGCTGTATACTCCCCAGGGAGCTGAGATGGTTTCAGTAATGATTTATGAGCCTTATGAGCCTTATGAGCAGGGGTAATAATATAATGCGCCTTGAGCACCACTTAGTTGGTGGATACGTGCGCTATATAAGTCCACACATTATTATTATTATTATTTGTGTATGAAGCAGCCTTCAAATTGAAATGTGTTCATGGGTTGCTAGCCACACACAAACACATTTCAATTTTTGCACGCTAAATTAAATCAAAATGGCCGCCTTCATTGAAATCTGCAAACTGCTGAGCATAGTGTAACATTCTTGGTCCTATATGTCATGAAATTTAAATGTAAGTAAAATCATAATTTTTTTTAGCCACTTTGATATTTCAACATGTAAGGAACATATCTAGTGTATCAACATAGTTGCTAATATTGTCAATTTAAGCACTAAGAATTTACAAAATCGAGACTGTTAGTATCAATGGAACAAGTGTGTGGCTTAGGATCCAGGTTCGTGCCACACTAGTGGGGCTAATGGGCTGCACACTCCCCAGGAATTTCAGATGGTTTTAGGATAGCCCCATTCTAGGGCCAATACACTGGACTCCCTCCGTATCCTTGGCCCTAGCCCCACATGTACAAAAATGGAGCGACTTTTCATTTTTTTCAACTTTTGATCTGCTAATTATTACAACCTAAAACTTAGTGATTAGGTAACCTTGCCCAAGCAGTCAAAATCCATTATTCTGGAATATCTCACTTTTCAAAACATTTTTGAAATTAAAAAAAATAAATAATAAAATTAAAATTTCACCAAAATTACCGATCTCACAATAGCAAAACTTTATGCCAAAAGTGTTTGCTTGGGCAAGCTTACCTAATTACAAAATTTTAGATTGTAATAATTAGCAGATCAAAAGTTGAAAAATCGCTCCTTTTTTGTACAAGTGGGGCTAGGGCCAAGGATACGGAGGGATACGGAGGGAGTCCAGTGTATCGGCCCTAGAATGGGCTAGTTTTAGGAATGATATAACTGGCCTGATGACAGGGGTAATACGTTAATAATGTTCATACCCCACGAGTGTTAAACTTGGCGGATACCTGCGCAAAGTGTGCATTATTATTTTTTGGACAGAGTGTATACTGCTGCCACTTTGTTAATGCCAAGTTGTGCACATACATAGAGAAAGGTAGCCCCATTCTAGGCCTAGGGCCAATACATTGGACTCCCTCCTAACGCAGGGAGTCCAGTGTATTGATCCTAGCTAGAATGGGGCTAAGAGAATGGTAGCAGCAGTAAATTATGTCTGTAACAACATTAATTACTACTCATCAATCCAGTGATCGAGTAAATGAGTTGTTGTACCGGTAGCTAGACGAGGGATGATGATTTCTTGTCTGTTTTTTGCTTGATGACTATTACTAATACTATTAATACTAGTAGTAGTACTAGTACTAGTAGTACTTGAACTTACTTGCCTTCCCAATTTATCTGCGTCGCTTGAGTGCCGTTTAGTCAGTGCATGCAGTTGCTTGCAGTTCTGTCCCAAGTTCATATATGTACAAAAACACTTAATTTTCTAACCCTTTATATACCATCTTTTTCACGGTGCTTTTTTGATGGTTTGAGCATGGTTACAGTAATATAGGCCTAGCTGTGTTTCTCACCGTTGTAGAATCCCAGCGAACAGTAACATTAATGCCATAATGGAAATCCCCAGATTTGTGTTTACTTTAACAAACGTGTAGTTCAAACCTATCAATGTAGTACAGTACATACTACACGTTCAAAATGTCAAACAACAAGGGAATTCTCAACATCCGTTGATGGAGCGCCCCCTCGGTATTTTTAGATGATGACTAACAGAAATGTTCCCTTCTACAATTAGGAATTAAAAGTGATAATAAAAATAAGACGGTGAGGGGAAATTTCAGAAACTTTAAAAATGAGGGATTGTGCACCACTATACTTTATAAGAATGAAGAAATATGTATAATCGATACCAAAATGTGAAAGTTTCAGTATTATATTCCGGCGAAAAAATAGTGAAAAGTAACAGGTTGGTACTAAAGGTGTACACTCGCTTAATAAATAAAGTACAATGCAAAAACAGTCGGTGGAGAGAACCGAAGCTGGGGAAAAAGGTCCATGCATTGCAGGGCGGATCCAGATTTTAAAAGAGGGCGCCCTCTCCATAGTACTGGAGACATAGGCCTATTCCCCGTGCGTGACATGACTGATCCCCACCTTATCCGAAAGGTCCACTCCCCAACCGATTTATGGCCGGGAGGCTTGGAATATTGGGTCAGATGTACGGGGTTTATGTTTGGTTTGGTTTGGTATTTTGTCGTCGTCCGATTGTTTTGGAGTCTTCACTTTTCAAGAAAAAACCCCCAATAAACAAAACAAAAACAAACAAAAAACACCAAAAGGCATGCAGGGACATTATTACCCTTTTATAGGCGTAAAGTCCAAAAATCTTCATGGGGGTAGGCAGTCATCGATATTGGAAATGTTTAACCCCATACCCAACCCCAACTGAGGTCCTCTATTGTTCCCTTTGTGTTTGGAGCAATCTCCTTTGGTTACAATGTCTTTCCAAGGACTCTGAAAACAAAGCACGGGCGACCGAGGACCTAATGTTCCCTTTGTTATAAATCCTTGGTTGGTTTGCGGAGCAAGTACAAGCACATAGGGCCTACATATTTGTAAAGACCTGCAAACGTAGACCTTCTATTGTCCTCCTCTATTGTTCCGTCGACAACACCCATACACACACCCACGCCTTTCAGTGGCGGATACAGACATGAAATGTAGGAGGGGTGGGGCTGAAAATGAGAGGCGTGAACTTGTTTTGAAACGCTGCCATCCGCAAGTGCCTTTGAAAACAAAATTCGAATCTAATCTACACTGTTCACGTGTTTTTGTATGCATTTTGTAGGCAACAGGCGGAAACGCTCATCAGAATACATATTTTTATTATGTGACATCGAGCAGCAATGATAAATGATATAAGCCTATCAGCCTTGTGAAACAATGTACGACGCATTATAATCTTTATTTCCTGTATACAAATGTCTGTTGTTTATTAATGTCCAGCACTGTCCTTTTCATAAAATGCTTGATAAATTAAATCATAAAAGAAAACGTTACTGGATAAAAAATACATGATATAAACTTAACGACCATCGTGTAAAAGGCAAAAAGATAGGCATAGCTATAGTCGCGTTCAATTATTTAACACTGTCAAACGCTTCTTGGAAAAAAAAATCTCCTTTGCTTTAACGCAAGGCACAGTATTTACATATTCAGTAAAAATGTAAAAATGGCACTTAAAAATAGCTGATGAAATTATCATATATACAACATTACTCTTATTGTTTTCATATTATTTACATTGGTCTCAGAAAATGAAAAACAAAACCTGAATTTGTTTACAATTTTTTACTATGAATTTTCTATTATAGAAAAAAACAATTATAGAAAATGATAGAAAACAACAATTTAAACGGGCATCTAACTGTATACATCTTATAATGTTAGTTTTCTACAGAGGAAGATACAACATTGATAATTACAAAATTACCGGTGCTTTCATTTCAGAGTTAAAAAAAACACAATTACGTAGAATTATAAACACATACTAAAATTTGTTTTTAAACAGTAAAACAAACCTGTAACAGTTTCCGCTCTGTTTTCTCAAAACAACAAAGGCGTTTTGTTCCCTTAAATTCTGATTGAATTTTGTTTTCACCTGATAGGGTCTACCCTGGATTGGGTGTGGTACAATCTCAAGAAAATTAAATTTAAATTGTCATAAAATAAACTTAGGCCTAAGTTAAAACTTGAAATGTTAATCTACGTGCAGCCTCTTATACTTTTTTTCTTATAATTTTATATTTTTCTCCAATTTTTTCCCTAAAAGGCCTATAGTGGAATGTGTCTTGACTGCGTCACACAGGGTGTATTCGTTTCACTCAAGATCGCGGATGAAGATCGTGTGATACTTGGCAGTGCGAAAACAAAGGGAAACTTTTTGGGATCAAATCCATGTCGTAGCTCTGCTGCCTAGATAATGGCTGTTGTATACGGCTGAGTACCAGATCTAAAGTTAGATTTGTGACGAACTGTTTTAGATATCATTCGATGGCAATGATCATTTTGTTTTGGCCTTCAAATAAATAGTTTCAAGAAGCTTTTTAGGTAATGATTTTCGTCTTGTTATTTTCGTTTGCGCCATCTTGGAGCTCACGTATCCACAGCGCGAGCAGGATCAGCAAATACAGGATCCGGACTCTGAACTGTGGGTTGATCGAGATCTGGATATGTGCGAAACAAACAGACCTCATACAGTGTAGGCCTACTCAAACTGTCTACCATGTATGTACAGGAACCAAGGTGTAATGGCCGTCATTAAAATAAGCAAGTGCTTCTTCCATTCCTTAGATTGAAGAAATATTTCAATAATCCTGTATAATTATTAAGTGCCATACTAGTACTAGAATCCTCCCTATACTCGTGTGTTTATGTGTACGTTGTTAACGCTTTTTAGCCATTGAAAAATACACGTTAAATGGCGTTAAGCATTAACACTAATTTCTACAGTGTATTCTCGGCTCAGTTTTGGACCAACGAATAAAGACATTTCATATAAACTACTATTACACCATGAGTAACAATCCCGGGGGACGGGGGACGTGGTCCCACAATATTTATGACAGGGGGACGGTAATAGCAATGTCCCCCGCCCCACAATAATTGTCGGCCATATTATTTTATTCAGATTATACAGATTATTACATTTTAATTACTCCATTGTTTTGTGTTCTATTACATGACACCCCTATCAGCGTATGTCGTCCATTTTGTTTCTGAGTCCATTAAGCAAACAACACTGGTTGCATAACACGATTCTTTTGTTTTGCATATTTAGACAAATTCTAACAAAATAAATAATTCAAACTTTTAAAAATGATACGTAAATAAATAAAACATGTCGGCGAATTATAATGGGGGAAAGGAGTTTTTTTGTTTTGTTTATTTTTGTTTATTTATTTATTTTTTTTTTTTTGGGTCCAACGTTCTCCAACTCCCTCTACCCCCAATCGTAACAATAAATCGCCGTCAGTGCTATATACAAATGTCATGCATTACGTAATATTAGGTTCTACTGAGCACTCAAGACACCGAGGCTCTGAGGAATGTTTAGCCCTCAAGACTATTGACACGAATTCCCAGCAAGCTCCAGGAAGCATCTTTCATTGTTTCAAAGTAATGATGATTTTTCCCCCTTTTTTCAATTTTTATATAAAGGCTTACACCACATTGAATAAGGCATACAACATTGCTCAGTCGTGTGAAATTTACTCTATGGAAAAACAGCTCTATGAAAATTGAAGTCTAAACCATTGCAGACATGGGCGCCATACGACAGCTCTGTGAAATGTCATTCCACGAGGTGGTACCAAGGGGAGACGCAGCACAGTCTGGTCCTGGCCCAGAGATCTGAAGTAGACCGCTGTGGATGCTGTGAGAGAGGGAATGTACGTCTGGGCTTATAGTGCGAAGTTCTTCAGACGCCCTCAACGGTGTGACAACAATGGAAATCAGACATGTGTGGAGGGGCATGTCCGGCGAGCTCCACTTCTGAGCCACAGTGAAGTGGATCTCGGGGAGGGGCGGCGGTGCGTCTTCGCCTCGGTAGAACCGACGGAGCTGATCGCGAAAATGATCCAGGTCGAAGACTTTGACCTCCTCATCTCGTTCCAGTTTGGTTGGCTTCTCATTAGCGTTGAGGGCGCACCAGAAAACAACACTACGACATCGCCGTGTGACGTAGATGTTCCCGTTACAACTCTCGATGCTCATTCTAATATGAGAAATACAAAGTAAGGTTACCGTACTGAAGAGGGTTCCATCATAATAATTATGATGTTTCTTGTCGAATTTGTAGTGGCTCTCTAAGAAATCAAAATCATTACTGCATTATAATTTTCTCTTGCCTTTGAAATTGTGAGATTGAACTTCAAAATTTATCCCTATTTCCAATTGGGTACTATTGGTATTATCCCTATTTCCAATTGGGTATTATTGGTATTATCCCTATTTCCAATTGGGTATTATTGGTATTATCCCTATTTCCAATTGGGTATTATTGGTATGTCAATCTTAGAATCTAAGATGATTAGACAAGCTGAAAACAGTATTACCATTTCTTAAGGATTTAAACTAAGTGTCTGCCTCACGCGTGCGCCTCCAAAAATTATAGTGAGCTACTGAGGTTTCATGATCCAGTTGCTCAGTGTCAAGACTTACCCTCTCTCAAAGCACTTCAGCACCTCCGCAGTCAAGCGCATCTGATTTGCGGTCATATCCGGGTGAGCCGGGACCGCCCCGATGTCCGGAAGATGAATTGTCTCCATGCCTCTCTGTATGCCTTCCTCCCAGGGCTGATTGAAGAACAGCACGCATCCGGAGGGGTTCTCGACGCACCAGTACCCAGCGTCCGTGGACCGGTATGATATTTGGATTGACATGACATGCTCTGTGGAAACAGAAAAAATGTAATAGGCTTTATATACTTATAATATAACATTTTTTTAATATGCAAATCTTTGGATACTCGCATTATTACCACTTAGTTTTAACTGTTATACATTAATTTTTTTAAATGAATACTCATTAGGCCTTTATAGGCCTTAAGGTTAAAGTCAGACTTGTGATCTGGTTTGTTAGGGCGTTTCCCATGGCCTTTTCCTAAACAGTCCCCGGACTTCCCTCACAGATTAAAGCCTGCCAAGTTTTCGTCAGTAACGTCACAGGTGTACCGAGAGCTTCCCGCACACAGAAACCAATTTATATTTCCACATGGGCTAATATTAGCACAGGTAATCACCGATTTGATGTCCTGAAATTTCAAAGTTTGAAATACGAATAAGCTTTCAGAGGCCAATCCTTGACTTGCCATAGCTAGAAATCATCTGGTGTTATTTATTGTCATCCTATACGTAAACGTGATTTTAATGACGATATTCCTACTCTTATTCAGGTCTGATGCATGCAGTAATGCACTTTTTGAAAACCACCACAGAGGAGTCATTAAGGTATACGGTGTGCCTTATCAACGAGGTATAAAAAGATTCCTCGGTCCAAACGGAGATCAGGCTAGGTAAAAATAGAGCATCTTGCGGTCACGAGTCCTGGACAAAATAAATTGAATTTCAGTTGGAATACCGTCATCAAGAAAAATTGCTTTCCTCTACTAACCAGCAGGTAAAGTGGGCTCCGAGCACGTGCGCATGCGCTTGGAGTTGGATGAATATTCATGATGCGGCTGCGGCTGCTGTAGGTGGTGATTGGCGTCCTCCATGGAGACGGAGTCCGTTGCCATGGTTACCGCACAGGTGGTTTGGAAGGGATGTGGGTCGGACAAGGAACTTTCGTAGCTGGGCGGCGGGTTGGACTTGATCGTAGTGGTGGCGCAGGTTGTGTAGCCCGATGACGTCACAGTTGGCATGGTCACCAGGTCATGATAGTTGACGTGCCTTGGGTCGTTATTATTGACCAATGTGTCTTCCACTATTTAGAGGATAGAGGAAGGATATAACAGTTTGAGAACTCTGCAACAGGTTGAGTATATTTCGGGAAGGTCAGAAACTAAATATAGCGACAGATACATACGAACAAAAATCCCCTCAAAGTTCCACGGCAACGTGGAACCTGGCAGATTGGATTAAGTGAAAAAAAACACATTATAATTCTAGAAGCCAGGGTACGGGGTTTTCGACGACCGCCGGTAGTGAGATTTACTGAAATCTATTTACTGAAATGATCATGAGCACAATTAATGTGTACCATTTAATTGTAATGTAAACACTGTGGTGTCACAAAATCTGAACACCATGGACGAATTAAATTGAAAACACTTGTGCATGGTATAAAACTAACATGTACTTAACCATGCATTGACCTAATAATCAGACTAAAATACAAGACAAACATCTCGACCCTATAGTAAAATGTCACTGGTTTGGCACACAGGAATAATAATTTGAGTGGGACTTTCAAACTCGAATATTCTGTTATTACAAACGATATGCCATCACAGAATCAAACCAATAAACATATTTAAACATATTTAAAACCGCAAAAAAAACAGGCATGTACTTATGATATACAAACTGATCTTATGCATTTTATTTATTAAAAGAAAATAATATTATAGGAAAACTTACTGCCGACATTGTCGAGTTTGTTGACCCGTCCTTGTTCCATGGCAAGGCTACTGTCCTGTTCGTACATTGATCCGCTGCTGGGGGGATAGTGGACGTGGCCAGATGGGTGATGACCATGATTGACATCTATGTCTTGTGTAATGACGTCATTGATCATGTCAAGATCAGCCGCGGTACTGTTGGGATAACCTGTGTGTTGGAGACAGTTTTATTTAGTCTTGATTCTAAACAGTCATCCTGTTTTAAGTTAATCTATTGGGCGAATACTTTGACTATCTATGCTCTGTGAAAACAGTCAAATGTTTTCTGATGTCAACCTCCACTGAAACAATATAAAACAATATATTTTCTGAACCACTTTTCTGAAAATATCGTCGAACCATAGATGCAAATAAAAGCACAAGGGAAACTGACTAGGTACATAAACAACTTTTTTTAAATATTAGATAAAATTAATGCATCAAAAATACAAACACTTAGGCCTATTCCAGTTTCTGAATTTTGTTCTCTAAAAGTACCATTCGATTGAATGCAAAAACATTACACTCAGTTTCTGCAATAAAACAATAACTTTACTTAAAATACCACAGTATAAATACAACATATATCTTGTACATCTTAGTGACCTTTGCTTTTATAAACGTTTAAGCAATTCCTGTATCAAATGAATCTGTTACTTACAGTTGTTGTAGGCCTGTTGGTAGCTGTAATCAACGCTAGCCCGACTCTATAAAAGAACGGAAGTAAATAATCATGTTCAACATGCCATTAAATAGTTCCAGATTTCCTTTGTAACCTTTCTGGTTGGTGAACTGTATACACGGTTATTAGAATATGCAGCCCAATCTGACACAAACTATAAAGGAGAACTATCTTTACACTATATGGGCATTAAAAATCCAATTATACTGTCGTTATAAACGAATCATAAATGGCCTTATTACAAACGTTTGGAAAACACCAAGTATACGCTAAACCAGCACAGAAGCTAATGATCCTCATCAAAGCTATCTGAACTGTACTTTGCATTTAAGTGGCGCAAGAAACATTTTAGCCATACAACCAAATATCAGTGCTGTAATAAACAACCATAAAACCAAAGAATGCTGACTTTGCAAACAAATAGGTTATCATTATAAAGTCATTAGGTAACCAACTTTTATTACAAAAAAATATTGAAAGAAATGTCATCTTACCGCATCGTACCAGTGATGACCCTGTGGTTGATAACTCGAGTGGAGTGCATGGTCGTATGAACCGCCAGCTTCAAAAATAAAAGATAAATATTTTCAAATATAAAATTAAAGGCCTTGTAATATTAATACTGATGACAAGTGGCGGTGAAACATAGTTATTTTTTCTTATAAAGGCCTAATCGTGGTCTCTTGTAAATAGTTTCCCCAAGAAGGATGCAGATATAAATCAACTACAACTTAATTGAGCGATTATTGAGTTCTGAAGTCGAATCCCAACTAGAGAATAGGCCTTACTGATACTACAGGTTAAATATAACTATAAGTGCTTAGTGAATTTATCAACTCGATGTTATAACTTACTGTAATAAGTTCCATGTCTCATGTCGTATGGGTTGTAACGCTCTGAATAGCCACTCATTGTCGGCACATTCTGAAAAAAACACCAAACATTTTGTTAATTAAAATAACAAGTAATTGCCCTTCTAGAAAGAAACATTGATCGTACAGTGGATCAATGGGGCACGTTTTTACACTCAGTCATGTTTCTATGGCTACCACAGACAAAGAGGCTATCTGGACAGTGACCAATAAGGCTGCCTGGACAATACCTGGACAATGAGGGCACCTCGCCAATGAAGCTACATTTATACCCAATGAGGCTATCTAACCAGTGATGCCATCTGGCCAATTAGAACATCTAGCCAGTAGCCAATGAGGCCACCTGGCTAATGAGGCCACCCTGCAAATGAGACAGCATGGCTGATGAAGGCCATGTACTTGGCCAATTAGGCCATCTACCCAGTAGCCAATGAAGCCACCTTGCTAACGAGGTCACCTGACATTGCGGCAACATAGCCAATGAGACCATCTAGTCAGTAGGCAATGAGGCCATCTGGCCAATGGAAGCCACTCTTGGCCAATGGAAGCCATCCTGGCCAATGAGGCCACATAGCCAATGAAGCTAGCCATGCCGTCCATGGTCCTAACAGTTTGATAATGGTGGCTTGGCCAGTGTTCATTGGTCTCATGGAGGGCCATGCTTTCGGATCGGTTGAAAGAAGAAGAAAATATGCAACTCTACGAAACTGTATTTTTCTCAAATGGAGCTGCAAAAATAAATAGGTCAACAAGTTAAATAGGTCACACTCTCAGTAATAGTCTCCCACTCGTGTCTTACCCTATGATGGGGATCCTGAGGGGCGTATGTAGGGCTTGTCGGCAGACGGTTTTTCATGGTGCTGTTAGATGCTGTATAGAATAAAATGAAGCAACGGAAATCCTTGATTATGTAATAGTTGTTGAACCAAATGGTTTGGGTGATAAACGGAATGTAGGTAGACTACAGAGCTGGTGAGCCCTCAGGGGCAGAGAGTAAGTTTTAGACAGTAGTTGGATCATGATGAACTGGGGCGATTTTCTGTATTTTTAACCATCCTGCTCGTAAAAAAGTTCAGAAAAGATAAACATAGTATAGTAATAGTAAACAATCTGACAAGAGGTTCACAGACTTGACACCCGCTGTCCGATTTGATTTCCTATAGATGCCGGGTAGCCCGCTGCCTTCCGACCACCGCAAAATCCCCAAATCTGTCTCAACTTTTTACTTTAATAATAGTCAGAATTAAAGTGCGGTCGAAACGCCTGTGACAACAGCTCCGAGCAGGGGGGCGCATACCTCATTTGTCCACGTTGGACCGCGAACGCCACAATGTAAATACTAATCATAGTGTCACTCATATTACTTCATAAAATAATGTAAATGAGAATATTATGTGGTGAATCATCACCCATCAACATGACGTCAGAGACAACAACAGCGAGAGCGCTCGGACTAATGACGTCACGGTGATGATACAATTTTGGACGGTGGATAAACACACGACCCTTTTGCACAGTATGCGTACCCGTTTTCGATACAAGTGGAGAACCCCCCGTGGCTGACAAGTATGGCCAGACCATTCTGGATGGTCCCCCTTTGAGATTCCATCCAGACTGATTTCTTGTGATTCAGACTCGGGTTTAAAAACATGTTTTTTGGTAGGTTTTTGAAGAGTGAGAAAAAAAAGCATTTGTCTGGTTTTGTTAAAAACACCACTGTGAATTACCCAAAATAGTTTGTCCGTCTCATTATTCAATTTGTTTTTTGTTGTTATTCACTGCTGGGTGAGCACTGCATATGTGGCACACTATAAATATGAGTGACGTTTTATCAGGACTCAAAAAGTACGATGCATGTTTTTCCTTTAAGGAATTTATGTTTTTAAGGGTTTTTCGCACTAACCTTCACCGGCACTTGGTTAATAAAAAAGTTAAATAGTAAATGAACATTTGTTTGATTTTGTTTTGTAAAGCCAATTTGTCCATACTTTTGAACTGTGCACTAATGCACTTTATTCACGAGTTAGTCATTTTATGTCTTATTCCCTGAATACAAGAGGTTGTGTACCTGTACATGCTCATTATAGTAACCTGCCTAATTTTGTCTGTTTGCAGGGGCAACATCGCTTTCAAATGTCATTGAATTTAAAGTAAATTATCAAAAATAGCTACATCCATTTATTTATTCCTTATGTCAGGAATGAACTTTTCTTTGGAACTATCAGATTATTGGGCCTTCTCGGTGGTGCATGCAGCATGTAAACTACAGAGTGTGGTTGTGAGAATTACAGCCTAACTTTTGTATTTATCGTGAATAAGGCGAATGGGGGATACTTACGCTTCTTTGGAAGTAAACGGTATACCCTGTAAGGCTCAGGGATGTCTAGCTGTGTCTTCTCATGTACCTCATCGATGTCAGGTAGCTTGTTAAGGGCTGTGCGAAGTCGAGTCTTCCACACAGCCGGCTCTGGTACGTGAACACCTGGCTTGAATTTGCCCGTGTTGAGGGACCACAGCTGTTGGTGCCGGAGGAAAAAAAGATACATGATTATTTAATGGAGAAAAATTATTTCTGGATACGACAGCAGAAGGAATGATAAGAAACCATTGAGGATGTACATGTCAAACTGTGTTTTGCTACTGCGAATATTTAATGGCAAATTTAAATATCACAGCATTCGCCAAAAAACAAAAAACAAAAAACAAACACCGAGCTTGAACTATACTCTTCAGCTGTACGCAATAATTTTGAAATGTCATGACGATAACTCCCATGCGTCACAACTGCAAATCAAAAGCATCGCCAAAAGTTATGATCCGAGTACGGTCAATCTTTTTGTGGAGGTTCACCCGGGGCAAAGCTGCTGCAAGACCACCAGTATAAGTTCAGAGGCAGGAGGGTTATCACGAGAGTAGAAACAGAAGGGTAAAAATATGAACCATCCATACACCGTCTCTCTCCAGTATTATGTACAATGTAAAGAGTGTCCAAAGCCCGGCCATATGAGAAAAAAGTTGGTGTAGTTAAATAAGGTTGATATCACTGATGCCAATTTTAACAACCCCATTTTATGCAGGGTACTTTTCAAGTTTTCACAAACAATGAGAAAGTTGTGATAATAACTGTTTCTGCAGACTAATACATATTATAATTATTTATGACACACGAGAATAGTTGGGGCATGTAAAATATTATCCCCAATTCCACACATAACCACACATTTAAAGCATATTGTTAATCTCTATTTTGGTAGTCTCTAAATCGCAGAAACTTTTATATTTTTACATCATGCAATTAGATCCGACACTTAAAGTGTTATTTCAACACTTTCTGTATAAGTATACCCCTGCAAAACCCGAGGTTTTATAATACCGCCAAGGGATGTCAATTTATTTGTCCATCAAGACTGTGTCGAGTTTCCTAAATAAAGATGGTCTTCAGAAGACCACTTGTACGGTTTTAACCCTCCATTTTTGTCCAGTTTTAGGTAAAAAGTTGTCACTATCAAACCAATCTCCACCAATCGACACCCCTCTTAATAAGGAAGTATGTTGATGTTATGTTGGTCCTACCTTGAATATCTTGGAATCTTCCTCCTGGTTGTAGTCTTGCTTGCCGGCGTGTTTCCAGGGGATCTTGAAGAGCTTCTTCTCCTTCTCGATCCACTCCAGACCCTTGACTGACCCCTCGTTGATGAGGTTCTCCAGCCACGGCCGGAGCCTCTGCCGGCTCTGGTGGGTGCGGACAACCACGGCAGGGGAGTCTTCACTGCTGTCCGTGGAAGCGGGCGAACTTTGTGTTTGCATTGGCTCGTTGGTCCTGAAAGAGGACGATTGGGAGAGAATATTTACGATTTTTCTTTTCGAATCTTGCCAGGTCGATTCATGTTTACTTTTTTAGGCATGGTTATAATCATGATTAAATTGACCAATAATCGACCAGCCTGCCAATCAAACAACACCGATTAACCAATAGGTTTACACATTTCCATGACAACAGTCAGTCATTCACATTAAAATGTTCAGGTTTTTATGACATTAGCTTAGCCAACATGGCGGCGCGGGTGGTCTAACCGAGTTCTCTGTGTTGCTAATTATTCGCAGGGCCATATAGGGCTAACTCCGGTTTGACCTATTGTAAAATGATTGACTTAATTTTGCCCCACACCGACGTGTGTACAGCACTGCATGCTCAGTGCTTTCCGAGTGTCTGTGAAAAACATCACAGGCGACTCGGGCGGGATTCGAACCCACGACCTCCTGCTTACTAGTGCAGACGTCTTAACCTCTCGACCACCGAGCTTGCCCGATGACGATTGGCTGGCTAGAATCCTATATAGCAGCGGGTTCCGCTATATATATAGATTGGTGAAATTCTTGCGTCGGGAGATAAACAATTGACTATTGTAAAATGACTGATTCTTGAATTTTAATGAATAATTAAAGCCGTGAATTCTTGGAAATGCATGGTGTAAATGAATGACCTCAACAAAGCAACTCTGAAATATCAAAAAGTACTTTGATCCCATGTTGCCTGACTGCCGCCATTTGTATTATTCACCTTGCCGCCAGGGTCGCATTTTAACGACCACAGACCGCTGTTACCTAACCGTTTGTCGCTACCGGTTTACCGCGGCTGGTCTTGTCATTATAAGAGAACAAAGTCTCCTCCATGCCTGGAGGATAGCTTCGGCTGGGAAATGAGGCGTCCTCTCCGGGTTAGAATTGAGTGCTCTGGTAGCACGCAATGGGGAAACCGGGATCATCGCGAGAGCAAATAATCCATGGGTTACAACTTTAATCTTACAAAGTCAGGCTAAACTAAATGTCATAGTTTCCCTGGCTTAATAAATACAAGCTTTGCAAACTAATAAAAGCCTATTTTGCGGGGAGAAATTGCCGCTCTGTCCGATATCAGATCGGACGCACCCACCCTTGATTGTGACACCATCAACCAGCGCGGTATCAGCTGTCCAGGTAAGCGTCTGGCCAGGGCATGCAGGGTCACTTCCTTGCGGCAATCACAAGCCAGAAGGAACTCGGTTGTTGAGCGATCGTAATAAAAATCCTTGTTTTTAGTGAAAACAATTATTATTAATTCTCCAATGAACTGTAATGTTGTACTTTTTGCTGTCACCGGTTACTTTATTGAAATTATAAAGGCTATGCATTGCTGGCGGATTGGGGGGGGGGGGGTTCAAAAGCCACAAAATATTGCACACAAAAAGCCAAATAGTCCACACAATATTGCACATAAATAGCCAAATAGTCCACACAATATTGCACACAAATAGCCAAATAGTCCACACAATATTGCACATAAATAGCCAAACAGTCCACACAATATTGCACATAAATAGCCAAATAGTCCACACAATATTGCACACAAATAGCCAAATAGTCCACACAATATTGCACACAAATAGCCAAATAGTCCACACAATATTGCACACAAATAGCCAAATAGTCCACACAATATTGCACACAAGTAGCCAAATAGTCCACACAATATTGCACACAAATAGCCAAATAGTCCACACAATATTGCACACAAATAGCCAAATAGTCCACACAATATTGCACACAAATAGCCAAATAGTCCACACAATATTGCACACAAATAGCCAAATAGTCCACACAATATTGCACACAAATAGCCAAATAGTCCACACAATATTGCACACAAATAGCCAAATAGTCCACACAATATTGGAAGTTTTGTCCCAGCACAACACCATATTTGTTGGAAATAGTTGTATATGCACCAAAACGTTACGACGGAACATTCATTGCGGCCTATGAAAATAATTAATGTTAAACAAATAGGCACATTACCGACAATTGTGCTATGATATTTTCTCTTCACACAAATAACATGCGTCACGTTTACTCACAGTTACATGTTTCTTTTACAAAAAATATTGTTGTCATTTTAATAATCTTCTGGATTGGCGCCCATCAGTATGGTACAAACGCAAAATTAAAGGTATGTACATATTTTTAAAATAAAAACCAAACAAAACCGTAGCTCAGTGGGGAAGGGTGCAGTCGACACGACGACTTTTTGTTCACCTTGGTTTATTTACATTAGAAGAATTAAAATTGAAATATATAAAGTACTTTCAAGAAAAGTAGCAAATTTTCTTAAGGAATATTTTATTTTTCATTACGCAATGAATGACGCCAAACATGTACTCTCTCGATGGGTGCATAATAGTAATTCACTTACTATTGATATCTCTGTCACACTGAAGGGTGAATCATTTCTCATCATGTTTGGCACCATCATTAACTTAAAATCAAGAATACTTCCAAAGCACATTTTGTAAAAAAAAATTATCATGTCTAAAATATATAGCTCGATGTTGCTACCTTGGCTTTTTTTGGACAGAGTAACCCAGGCCACTTTTAGTACAATTCCACACACTTACATTATAATATATACCTGACTTCTTTCTTCCTTCTACGTAAACAACAGTTTTTAGGGATTTTTTATATTGGGAAATACGCCAACGTATCGTGTTTTATTTTTGTGTAAATTCTTCCTCAACCCCGGGAAATCGTCAATGCAGTCCCCACGCGTATTATACCTTCAACAAAAAGTGTCAGTCATTCAATAATAAGGAACATGTACTTATAAATAACACGTGTGAGATTGTAATCGCTTACTGTAAAAAGGAAAGTCGTCACACCCAACAAGACATCGGTACAAAATTGAAAGATTAGTGGAACTTGAAGAAGGAAGGCATGAGCAACAGGACAGTTACGAAATGAAATTATTTTGCCATGGCCTACTCCCACACAATGTCGGTTAAATGTGGGATTGTGTGCCTTTTTTTAAATATCGGATTGAAGAAAAACACAAACCATGTCACTTCTTTCAAAAAATACAAACACACTGGAAACTAATCAATTTTCCCCAGACATTTTATATAAAAGCAACTAGGGCCTACAATTGATCAAATTAGCGATGTCACATATATGTATTGAATGCTTTCATAATCCATTGTAGAGGCTAATTCTATAGGCTAATTTATCATCTAGTATCGTTATAGGCAGAACAAAGAGAGTAATTTTTCTCATTTCATGTTGCCTCAGCTTACTGAATAAAAGGGTCATGTTTCCACGTTACCCATGAAGACGCGTTGAAGTTTTAGCTTACGCCCACCGCGAAAGAACAACTCGGACTTGTATCGCCTGGGGGCGACCCTGGTGCACAGACACCCGCGTTAATACCGCGGCGCTTCATCACAGATTGGCCGGTGACAGGCAGCAAGTGGCCGGCCGGGGCTTGGGAGCAGATAACGCCTGCGAGCGCCGCACCTCGGCAGGGCTGCTTTGAAAAAGGTGCTAAGTTTCAGAGCACATATAAGGTGACAAACGCTTGTCATTTTATGTCATAAATGATCCCTTCCAGAAGGTGTGAAGACAAAGAAAGCATTAAAAATATTGATCTAATTATCAAATATTTATGGGGAAAAATTACCACGACATCACTATTAACTCTGAAGAAACGCACGGCAAATCACGCACAAAATGCATTCTTGAAAAGCATAAAAAAATTATCTTTAATTCAGACGAAACTTACTTGGTGTTAAATTGATGATAGTATCAAACATGAATTCAGGCGAAGACGTAAATTCCACACTAGAACGGAGAAGAATAATCTGAATGCATGTTCACTATTCACTAACCTGTGAAGATTTGTCTTATTCATTCCAACATTGAATTTACATATCCGGAAGAAAACAACATTCAGTTGCATAATAAGTTGATTAATTGTATTATATTTACAACACCTGAGACATCAATTATTCAAGGGATGTTTGATACCATCAAATGACAATAAACTGTACCGTATCCACTCCCTTTGTTTGCTAGATACAACATAACTTATTAAACTTCTTTTTTTTTTAATTTTTTTTTTAATTTTTTTTTTTTACAAATTTAAGGTCATTTCAATCCATTCACAGAATGATCAACAGGTCGCATAATTTACTTTTCAATCAAATCTAGACAGGAAAAAACAGTTTTTGCTTATGATTGCTCTGAAAGGTAATAAACGTGTTTGCTCTTTCCTTCACTGGTATTTTTAGGACTAAATATGCAAATTCTATATGGAAATAGGCTAATAAAGTATGCCTTTGTATAAAACCGGATTTGTAAAAAATTCAGCTCGGCTGTTCCTGTCATTGCCTTTACAAAACGATCTAATTATGATTGCTTACAATGACAATGTTCCATCATGTTGTTGGGTTATAATCGACATTTTTTCTCACAAAGGCACTTACAGTTAATCTACATTATTTCAAATTTCGACAGAATGGTGCAAAACGTCTTTAAGCAACTAATATCATCTTACCTTTGTTAAAACTTTCGCCAAGTCACTAACCCGAAAATGTGCACAGCTATGCACCGACAGCAGGCTCTAATGCTATAGCTGTAGGCCTACTTGTGTTTAAAATCAGTACTTACTTTGGTTCCGACGATCGGTGCTGCCCATTAGGATTTGCAGGGGACATCACAGTCAGCATGATGGTGTTGATTGTGGTCTTATCACAAGTCCTATGTAATCAAGTAGAACGTGAGGTGCGGTGTGTACTACCAAAAACTATTATTGAACTCACAGATCCGCTGCAGTCACAACTTTTATAAGGTTTCCGACTACACATGCCACCAATGACGTCATCAGAACAGTGACTGCGCTCGTGCGCAGAGCGGGTGTTCAAACCTGATGCGTAGTCAGATCCTAAATAGAGGCAAAGGAAATCAATGTGGGTCGTTTAGAGATCTCAGCAGAACTTGGGTCAAATTTCACTTTTTGGACTTTTTCTTCGTGGGAGTTTGTTGGTTAAAATAAAAAAGAGGATTTGAAAGTGTTTTGGTAGAAACTTCTGAGTCATATGTTATCATCCGAGTAATACTTTTTTTTGATTAATAATTGTGAATATACTATTATTTTTTCCACAACATTTTGCATTATTGCACTAGCTTATGTTGTTTGGGGTTTTTTTCAAACACGTGGTCCAGATCACAGAGTCTGATTGGATGATCACCGGAGGGGCGAAATATTAATGACAAGGGTTCTTACTGGTCGGCTTATGAAGCCCAGTTGTCCAATGATCGGCTGATCTTTTTACCACTGTACAAAATGCGCTTCATTCTGATTGGATGAATGCATAAACAGCGATGGTTGCATAGGCCTATGTGCATATTTACCCAATCAAAACAGGCTACCGGTACATGATACATCAAGCAAACATTTGCATAATATGTGGCATATGTAGAGAAATACATTTTTTTATTTGCTAATAGAATGTTATCAATCCAAGAACAATGCCAGTTCTTCATAGCGGGAAGTGATTGGCAAGATAAAATCTGATGTAAATAGATTTCCTTCCAAGCCCTGTTTCGAGAAATCTCCAGGGTTGTTCCAACAAAGATTTCGGTAATATTCTCTGCATATTAATTCCTTCTTATAGCATTTATCTGGTCCTTTCTTGTGAAGCTTTGGCATTGTGCAAGTTATGTTCATGTTATCGCGTGCGTATTTTACTTACATAGAATTGATCATTCAATACTGCTAATTCAAAGGTACGCATTTTAATGTTAACCTGACATAGTGTAAAGCTGATGATGGTATCAATCTTCCCTATAAATCAGTTTGCCCGAGCTGCTGTAAATGGTTTTCAGAAAAGTGGAATCTTTCGCCAATACGTTTTTTTATGAAAGAGTTTTCTTTCGTAAATGCCATATTGGATGGAATACTAAACTAAACTGAATGCATTTTCATTGTTAGTTATGAAGGCAGCATGTAATAAATTGATTCTTTTATCGTTTGGTTATTTCATGATTCAAAGTATATAGTCGTAGAAACAATTTTGCCAACATGATCAATGTTGGGTTGTTCTGAACATGCATGTACAACATATTCAACGAATAAATACATCTACAAAACCTTTGCTCAGTAGGCTTGCGCGGGCTTAAATCTGTTCATATTTGTTTTATAATTAATTTCAAACTTATTTTCCTGCACAGTGTTCTCATGCACATATAAGACCGATTCTTAAAGCCAGCATGTTTTCTTTTACACTTGTCACATGACTTAGACTCTGCTTTGAGCTTAATCTTTCACAGGTTGCTTGTATAATGTACATCTTGACTCAAAGAGAGTAAGCATACTCATAGAAGCAGTTTTGCCAACATTACCAATGCTGTACCTTCCCTTTAATGTATATCTTGATTCAAAGAGAATAAGCATGCCCACAAAAGCAGTTTTGCCAACATTACCAATGTTGTACCTTCCCTTCAATGTATATCTCGATTCAAAGAGAGTAAGCATACTCACAAAAACAGTTTTGCCAACATTACCTTCCCTTCAATGTATATCTTGATTCAAAGAGAGTAAGCATACTCATAGAAGCAGTTTTGCCAACATTACCAATGTTGTACCTTCCCTTCAATGTATATCTCGATTCAAAGAGAGTAAGCATACTCACAAAAACAGTTTTGCCAACATTACCAATGTTGTACCTTCCCTTCAATGTATATCTCGATTCAAAGAGAGTAAGCATACTCATAGAAGCAGTTTTGCCAACATTACCAATGTTGTACCTTCCCTTCAACGTATATCTCGATTCAAAGAGAGTAAGCATACTCACAAAAACAGTTTTGCCAACATTACCAATGTTGTACCTTCCCTTCAATGTATATCTTGATTCAAAGAGAGTAAGCATACTCATAGAAGCAGTTTTGCCAACATTACCAATGCTGTACCTTCCCTTTAAATGCATCCATCCATTAAAAAAGTTTCAGCTGAGTTAGTTTACTATTTCATAATATAATATTGTTTAACAAGATAAAAAGAGAAAGTCATGAGAAAGTTTTTTCGAAAGATTTACGCGCTTCGCAAAATGATCACAATACAATACCTGCAATTCTGTGTTCGAGGAGGTAATACCCAAACTGTTCTCCTCTCCATTTACAGAACAGACAATGTCACCAGAAATAAAACAGCCGTCTCCTCATTCTCTTATTTTGATTTCAATTTAACGGTGTCACATATAGATTGATTGAAATTAATGTTCATGTTTCCCCTAAAAAGCACTTATAAGATGGAATTATTTCTCACGATGATTGTTATACCTTCATGCTTCAACTTCACATTTAGTATGTTTTTTTCGATAAATATTCAGTAATTTTGATACTGAGTAATTACTTAACGGTACAATGACTTTTAAGGGGGTTTACAAAACTGTTATTTACACGCAAAGAAACGAAGAGAATTGTTATCTTGGCTTACCAAACATTCCGATAAGTCATGGTATTTCATACGACATGTCATTTTCTAGAAAACGTGAAATGTATACCGGTATAAAAAAAACATTCATGATCTAGTATGGATCATTAGCTGATGATTAATGTCCACGTTATAGAATGAAAACAAAAACATCAAAATGCATTTGCACTATTTTCTCGTTATAAACGACACAATGTAACAAGCTGAAACTTTCTTGCACGTTTGATTTGTACAAAAGTATGGATGCATTTTATACAGACATGTTACCGTATCTGCAAACTGCATTTTATTATAATGTTTGGAATTCTGCTTTGCAGAATTTTCCCAGGGGTCCAGACTTTGGGGAGATTTTTCCACGACAATAATTTGCAGACCCTCATCTGCCTTCCAAGAATCATCCCTTGAAACAAAAGAACCATATGCCATTTCTTGTTCCTTTGTGGAAATTGTTGGTGCAATCTTACTGTTATGACACCGCTATGACTATAATAATCTCAGGGTTACTCTGTCCACATATACAGTACTCCATCCGCTGTCTAAACTGTCATGATATACCATAAACATCCCCCGATACAGACTACAAAATACGGTATATGTAGCAAGCGCATGCTTTGATAATAATTTTCCGGGTTTCATTTTCGGAGCATTTTAGCGGTGTCCATTCCTAGAAAGCTGGCGCTTTCAAGAAAAGAGAAAAGATCCCTGCTCAAAACTTCAAGTCAAGGCTTTTACCATGTTCCTGGTTTTTCGTGAAACAAGGGGATTTCTCTAAAATAATTTCTAAGATATTTGTTATTGCTCATTCTCTAATCAATCTAGCCTATTTAATTTTTCGAAAACAATTTTCAGAGCAGTACGTTTGGTTCCTCGATTTACATAAACCGGATTCTGGACTTAATTAAACACATTTACGGGAACTATGTATATTATCATAAAAAAGGAACATGTCATGCCAATGTGACTGATCCCGGAGCGAAGCAGGTGCAAAGCCGCCGTAGATGCACGGCATGTTTTGTTGGCGGTATGAGGCCCATGCAGATATTCCGTGACACGGTAAACCCCCTGAAATACTATACGTACTTTCGAGTGTGATTTCTTCGCATAATTAACTCAATGGATTTGTTCCTAACTCCATGAAGGGAGTATACAGGCCTAGGTTATGTCCATACAAGTATCATGGACAGGAGTAAACTTATTTTAGGAATAATCTTTGGTATTAGGAAGATGCTTTAACTATTAGGCGAGACAAAATTTGTGGGACATTCAGAAACAGGGAGAAGTGAAATAAAAAAAACACGCATTTTGTTCACATTGAGATCTTCATCCAAAAAAAAAAATCATCAATGAGAAAATAATTCTTACAAACAATTGAATGATCAAGCAAAAAATCATGATTTTGGAAGGAAAAAATACCATTCTTTGTTTTTGTTTTGTTTTTAATATAGTGCAGCGGACGCCATTCTGGCCTGCGATGGCGTGATAACGTCGCTTACCCTCACACCTATTCTTGAGTTGCCTTATTCATGAGTTAGTCATTTTATGTCTTATTCCCTGAATACAAGAGGTTGTGTACATGTACATGCTCATCATAGTAACCTGCCTAATTTTGTCTGTTTGCAGAAATAGCTACATCCATTTATTTATTCATTATGTCAGGAATGAACTTTTCTTTGGAACTATCAGATTATTGGGCCTTCTCGCTGGTGCATGCAGCATGTAAACTACAGAGTGTGGTTGTGAGAATTACAACATCACTTTCGTATTTATCGTGAATGCGGTAAATAGGTCCCTGCAGCGAAGTTTGAAACTGCATCCATTCCATACATTTGAAGTCTGTTTAATATGATACATGATACAACTGAACGTCAGTGCCTCTTTATTTGTTGTTTTAAACAACAACAAATGAATAAATATATGTTCTGAGATAACCTGAAAGCATAAACCTACGAGCCATTGGTGGATCCAGAGGTGGGATGGTGGAAGGGGATCATGTATTCCCTTTTCTATCGTCGTGCATGTAAATTGACCACACAATTTACCCCCACTGTACCCCCCATTTTTCAAAACCCTGGATCCGCCCCTGCTTGAGGAGAAAAGTAAAAAATTGACATAAATGATTATGCATTAGAAATTTTGAATGAATTTCGACGTAAAATGCTTGCCTTGTATCCATCGAAATTCAGAAAACACAGAAAGAAAAGTGTGACAAAGTGTAAATTCATTTGAATTGAATCTCCCCAGATTTCTCATTAACATGTGGACCATTAATGAGCTGAAAGTTCCTTTACATAATTATCGAGCCTCATGAAATATGAACTCATTTTTGGGCCCTATAATCTACATTATATTATGACTTTATACTTAAAAGGAAAGAAGAAAAACATCATTGGTAATTAGCAAATCCAACTCACTAATTATTTTATTTTAAAACTACAGGTTCTTCTCGAGCCGATACTTATTACAACTGTTATGAGATTGTTACATGGTGCTGCCGCAAACCTTACTCATACTGTACTTCCACAATGCAAAGCTATAAATTTATAAAAACTTAATTGGTGTCAAGTTTGTACATGTATCAAACATCTTGAGAAATGATTTCGTCTGAAGTGCTTTATAGTCTTAGAGAAAACAGGAATTTGTATGTACAAATAAAGAGAAAGATAACGAAAAACCAGACAGTGGGTTTTAAACAAAAGTCCCCTGCTTTATTCTAAATGGGGAAAACCCCGGAACATTTTAGGGAATCCCCTCCCCGCAGGTGGAGGCACTGCTTAACAAAAGCCCAGCACGGTCCCTCGCGTGCGCGCACGAGAGCTTGCGGAATTATCAGTGTTAGGATAATGATAAGTAGGCCCGAGCCGCATGATTCTTGAGACCAAATAAATTAATGATTATGTTATGTAATTAATTCAAAGCTATTTTAATATCCGGGTGGCGCGAGAGGAATGAAGAGTGTCATTTATGAAGTGGCAAATTATTGACTTTTGACAGGGTGTGTGTGTGTGTGTGTGTGCGCGGGGGGTGAACTTGATCCACGGGGTTGTCACGTAGTACAATGAATTAATGGCGCGTGTGTGCACGTGCCACTGTGGTGATAGAGTCCACTGCCGGCTAGTCCCGAAAATATTTATATAAATTCATATTTATTCAGTTATAAGCAAACAGGCCTAGATCAACATTCAAAAAGACAGAACAACCCAGGTCCTAGACTTAAGATGATTACACAAAAGTGTTTAAAGAGGGGCCGATAAGCAATATTAAAAACTGACATTTCACCATTTTACAGGGACATGAGGAAACTTAACAACATAAGTTTCATTATCTCAAAACCCAAGGTAAAAATATTGTAAAAAAATTATGAAGACAGAAAATTAATTTTGGAAATTATTTCAGCACCTAAGGCATAAATATTTCAATGGATGTTTGATACGATCATCAATTTTACACCAAGTAAGTTTTATATAAAACAGTAATCTGTAATTTATGTTTTTCGAAATTCTTATTAGCGTGTATACAGGGGCTTTGACACTGTACAGGAATATTTTAATATGCATTATCAGATAATTATCGGACCGCTCGTGTGGGCACACCAGGGACTTGCATGCCGCCGGTCCTTTGTTCAGCCGGCCGGCATGTGGGGAGTGTGAATCCTGGATTACCTGGATATTGGTGCTTAGACCCCACGCTGCACCCCTGCAAAAAGAAGGGAGAAGAAAGAGTACAAAACATGGCAACAAATAAATAAAGAACAACAAATTACCTGCAGAATTAGACATGAATTGCAGAGTTTTTGTTTTGTTTTGTTTGTTCGTTTTTGTTGTTGTTGTTGTTGTTTTTTATTATTATTTTTCTTTTAGTGATTTGTAGTGATTTGGGTGAATATACCGACAAAAATTACCAAAAAATTACACTGACCCCTTTTGACCGACTAGTGGTGGGATAATCGTCAGTCGGCCTTCTTTGGCTATACGTCAATGCATAAAACTGTTTCTCCTTTTTTGTATAGGCGCTGCCATCTTGTTTTTCCTTTTTATATATTAACGAGAATAAATACTATAATCGTTAATGCTTTCAGGGAATCAGACATATGATATCACTGTGATATAGGTATATATACAGACACTATACATATATATATATATAGACACTGATACTGGCCAACAAAAAAAGGCCTTGAACTTATGTAATGTGTACATAGAATCCGTAGCAACAAGGAAGCATACTCAAACCAACAATGGGTGGCTAATGAGATATTTCAAACATGTTTCAAAGGATTTGCAATGCAAGGCATTATGGGCGTATGTAGTGACCTGTAGCGACCCTGCACCGGAAGTTGAACTAGGTTTCCCTGACACTTTGGGATAAACAAGTTTGCACATCACCGCCTTTATATGGCCATATTGGGTAAAATGCTCTGGGTGACTAAATCCAAAAGATGTCCCGGAAAGAAATATGGGTGTTTTTTCCTGGTAATAAACAACACCGCCCAAAGCATTGACCAAGAACGGTGGGGGCAGCGGTGGATCAATTATCCATACGTTTTTGTTTGTTTCTTGAATCGTAGGTGTCTCCTCATTTTTGTTGCCGAAAAATAGCTACATGGAAATAGCTACATCCATTTATTTATTCCTTATAAATGTCAGGAATGAACTTTTCTTTGGAACTATCATATTATTGGGCTTTCCCACTGGTGTATGTAGCATGTAAGCTACAGTAAGCTGTGGTTGTGAGCGTTACAACCTCAATTTTGTATTTATCGTGAAAAAGGCGAACGGAGCCCCTCTCTACAGTATAGGCATAGGAGAAGCTTTCTCTATGGTACCCGGTATATAGCTTACACTGCTACGTAGTTTCAGCCACTGAGAAAATGGTGAAAATGCATTCAGATTGGTTTGGTTTCACTCATATGTGGAAAATTCATGTTCATGTTTTCTCAAATAAGTGACATTTTATATCAGACGTTATAATTAATCAGGTTGTTTGGAACCAAAGCAAAGGTTTTATATTATAATTCAGTAATTTTATAATCGGGTCATGACCAAAGGTCTTCATCACTGACTATAATAAGACAAATCGGAGTATAGTTTTGGAAACAAAAAACATTGGAAAAAAGTATGGGGTACCGTTTGTCAATTAATTAATCAATAATGATTTTTGTTTGTTCATCATACCAAAGGAAGTATTTATCTACCCAGTCAAAACACTCTTGTCGTTTTTGTGGTTTAATGATATGACTGTTTGTTAATGGCATTATAACTGACGTAAATGGCGTCACTATTTGCCACTGTTTTTTCCATTTTCCAAAACCTCAATTCCGATTTGGCTTATTTCAAACCAACCTCTGAGTAAACTCGTACACGACTCTGAACCTCAAACCATATTTGGATAATACTGCGCGTATAATAATATCCTCAGTGAAAATCATAACAATTTGTAAAAGTGTGACAAACAACTAAAGAGTCGGAACTAATACAAAAGAAATATTTAAAAAAACTGTTACCTGCAATTCACGATTTACGCCACAAAACATCAAAGGGTGATTATGACTAAAAATTAAGCTGTATGATGGGAATACATGAATTTACCCCTCACTGGGAGACTGAGATATCATGCTGTTTTTGAATTACTCCAAAAATGAGCTCACACTTCCCGATGAAGAAAAATACCCAATGTTTTATCTGATTTGATAACAGGTGAAAACAACTGTTATGAGGTTTATAACAAAAAAACAACTATTTTTGGTTGTTTGGGAAGCACCTTTCTATTTAAAGACGATTACTCATAGGCCTACGCCGTCACCCACTGTATCATTCAGCCGACCATTGGGTACCAACCGACCATTGGGTACCGGGCAATGGGATTCCCCCACGTTCAGCGTGTATGTGATTCATTCATTTTTTAAATGTTTTATCAATCACAATGGACGGCAATACCATAGGCAGCCTGAACGATCAAAGTACTAGGCCAGCTTCCAATGTCGCTTTGCATAATCTGCCATGTGTTCGCCAATGTGGTAAAAGTATACAGCAAACGCTCATACATAAATTCTCACATTCGTGAACTTTTGATCTGCTTTCAGTAGAAACAGAAAATAGATAAAGAACAAATATAATAATATCCTAAATATCATATGGGAACCATTTCGTCACCGTGAAGAATCCGTAAACAATCATTTTTGTTTCAAACTCAGTTTTGTAGATATTTGAGGTGTATTCATTGTCGTCGACATTTCTGCTAAATTTCACGAGTTGAAACGTCACAGTTTCGTAATCACGCTAATTAATATACCCGGCGAATCACATAGATAATCTGTTTTCTGTTTTCACGAAGTGACAAATCGCCATTCATCGCTTTACACATTGAAATATATAGCGATTGGCAAAATGCCAAAGCGGGAATTGTTGATTTTGTGTTTTCACGAAGTGACGAATAGCTTAAAATACACCGTTTATATATAGCGCTCTGCACTTGCGGTCTTGCTTTTGCGTTTTCATGAAGTGACGAATATGTTTTCAAAAATAATTCCCCATAAATTACAATCTCTTTGATAAAGATATCGACATTTCTTTGTAATTAAATTTATTACCTTTAATATTAAGCAAAATCTAAAATACTTAATGCTGAAAAGTCTTTGATTTGAAATTGCGATTTCAAAACTGTTGTGAAAACTGTGACGATTTATTTTGCTAATCATAAACGATCATCGTTTGTGAAACGTGCTCCACAAAGCTCTATTATTGGTCCTTCAACACACACGAGTACAGAACAATGAGGGGAAAGATGATTGTAAATAATACGCGAAAACAAACAATAGTTCCATGAATTTAACAGTCAAATAGGTCAAAAACGGGTTTAAAATTTACCATTAAGGATAGGCCTATGGTCTAGTATACAAAATTATTATAAAAAGATAAACTATATTACGCAGGGTAACACCAATTTCCATTTAAAACGCAGGAAAACACCAATGTGAATAGTAGTATGCGTCTCCCATTGATTCAATTATTCATTTATTAATCATAGGTGGATTCATCAGGGGCACATGTGGTAAAGTAATCAACTAAAATAAAAACCTTGGGTCTTCCTGTGGTCAAACGTTTTTCCCAGGTCCGTCTTGATCGTCAAGATAAAGATGTGACGCATTAATGTGATTCATCGATCTTGATCTGTGATTAATCCCTATAATTATGATGTGTCATGTGATCTTGGAAGGGTTGTCCTAACCGCAATTAGGGCCTACTTAGTAACAACAGTGCCCGACCAATGACGTAGGCCCATGTGCTATGTGGACGTTTTATCGATTCTGATTGGTCAGTGAAGTCGTCAATTAAGTTTTCAAAGAATTGTGATCGATCCTGATTGGTTAATGAAGTTTAGAAAAAAATATCAGTTGAATTTTGTTGTCAGGATTACAAAAGTTTGATTTTGTACCACCTGTCCGCCAGGAGTTCCTTCGTGAGTTAATGTAGATTCCTGTTCCCTGGAGGAATTGAAGATAAGAATGCACATGGATAGCATTCAATGTGCTAGGCCTACAAATACTGTTATATTTGTATCGATGTTTAATGCAATAACGAAATACTTTTCAACTCTAGTTTTAATTTTAAACCAATAATGCTTCCAATATGCTTCAGTCACTGCAAGTAAGTGTTCTACACAACAAAAGTGAACAATTTCAAATTGTGAGCCAATGTGCCTCCCTTTGGTCGTGCAACCACCCCTTTTTCCATATCAGGATCCGCCCCTAAGATGACCACTGAAAAACCGCAATATTAGTCATAAAACGAGACAACAATGTGTCCATCCCAAACGAATTGTTTCGGGTTCTTTGTATCCCACGCAAAAGGAAGGTCCTTTGGGTATAATTGGGATATAATACCCGCAGCCACAGAGTAAATCACGTGTAAAATGACACTTTTATAACTACCAATTTGTCTCGGCCGAGTGGCGGATCATCATCCACAATTGTTTTCCCACCTTTCGACGCTACGCCATCCCTCCGTATTTCCCACGAATATGATATTCCATGTTACGGCTTGGGATTTGATGGGGGCGAACTTGACAACTTCGCAGGTCGCGATCGTCAGACCCTGCACCGTAGCTTTATACATACGGCAGATTTTTTTTTTTTGCGATGGTAATGGAATTGCTTTGTTTTTTGTCATGAATAATTCATGATCTTCAATTGTAGATAATTGATCCTGTGCCACTTTTTTCTTTTTATTTAAAAACAAAAACGTGGGGACCAACAATTAATTGCGAGATGAAGGCAAATTTGAGGATATTTGCTCAAGTAATATGTGGAGCTTGAAGAATTTGTCTGAATAATTATTTTAATAACTGTTTGGCGTTTACAGAATTTATTTATTTATTTTATTTTATTACATTTTACACTGGCAATCAGATTACATCAATTAAATATAAAACCAAACCCTAATAAACTACAAATACACAAAAATTCATTTTAAACAAAGCCAGTGAATGGTAAGATAGAACAGGTGACCAGCACCTCTACAAGGTCATCCTACCACAAGAAACTCACTAAACATTATATACCTCTTTACACCCCCCCCCCCCACCCCTCCCCGCCCCGTTACACCACTAGAGGGCCGCTGAAGCAAGTTAGGACGGAAAAGAACGAAAAAGAATACAGGTATTTGTCCAATAAAACTAAACTTGCCATACATTGCAATATAATCGTTCCTTTTGTAAGCAAAATAATGGTTTAAAATTTCAATTGCCACCCACTTGATAAAACCAACATGTCATTCGTAACATTTGCATAATGTTGTGTATAAATACATTATATCAGTTCTGGTCACTTAAAAGCATTAATTTCAGTGTTTGATTCCGTAAAAACCTGTCCTCGGAATTCCATGGTATGTTTACATTGTCTGATCGCTTTCTCCTCAGACCCTGTGTTTACAGCTGAAATCTGCGAACTTTATTAGCTGGTGCCCGTGGTTATTCAATACGGTGCGTCCAATGATATCGAAAACCAGCACGTTGTATGATTGGATGATGACCCAACATGCCAATGAATGAGTCATCCGTCCTAAGGTCACCCAAGGTCAGTCTAAAATGCTCCGCGTAGGCGCACAGGCTGAACATCAGATGTGAACATATATTATGATCTTTCGCACCTTTGTAATTGGCCATGATTTGAGACGATGATGATATTACCCCCAAAGAATACTTGTTGTAAAGCTGGTGATTATACAATATATCCATCGATATCATAAACGTCTGAAACGCTTCCTTTTACAGACAGAAGAAATATAACTTTTGTCAAAAGCATAAGTTCCCGCGGGACTCTCGTAGATTTGTGGCCCGTCTCTTATCCGTATTTGATAATTTTGGGTAGAAACTGAATTTAGAATTTCCTTATTTCTTTAGAAACCTAAGTATAGGCTACTTATTGCGCCGAACTTTCACGAGTCGGTTTCTATAAAAGTGATTTCATTGGAAAGATGAATACACATAGGCCTTATAGTATGTGACATTTCTGTCAATGGTAGTAGTCTAGTCTACTTCACTTATGATGATTTTTGGAGATGTTGTCTGAAACAGAGATAAGACTGGTTTTTGCTTCTGCGAATCTTTATTAGGCCTATTTTATAAAAAAAATAAAAAGTTAGTATTCCACTAATGATGATAGGCCTATTCACAAACATAAAATAATTGGTCAATCGAGTGCACCATGCTCAGAACTATATAGTAAGGGAACGTGGTCAGAGCCATAACATAGATGTGCTAGCTTTAGGAGAAAGTACGTATATAAGCCTCTTCCCTCCTCGAAAAACACAAAGTTTGTGATTATAGACGCCGGAACAGCCTCCTGGGAGAGAGATTTTTAACCATGGACCCTTATAAGTAGCCCGCTAGGTTTGACTTATTTAGTTAACACCTTTTATGTAGTTTACTGTGGGGCACCTAATTTGACCTAGAACTACCGCAGACAAGATGCCATACACACAACGCACGGTTTTCAAGTATATAACCACTACACACAAAACCATATGTCTATTGAGGGTAGAGTGCATGACTGGTAATGACATAATTGCAACCTATTTCCTATTTACTTTCTGAAAGCTTACATGATGCAAAGTTGGTCAATAAAACAAACACCAACAGAAAATTCTCCATCTGAAGTGCTTTTAAATTAGAGAAAAATGCAAAAAAAACTGCTTTAAAAATCACCATTTTGGTAATCTTCGAGTTTGCTGTAAAAAAAAATTGAATGACTTTTTCATGACGCAAAGTGGAACTTTTATGGGTTGGTTGTTTTACAGAATAGGTACAACATTTGTTCATTTCGTCTCAAGTGTTCATTCATCTTATAAAAAATAGGAATTATTATGTGGAATTATACAAATTATTGTTAAACACAAAAATATGTTTTAAAAACTTGAGCACTTATTGTGATGAAACTTCTTTCACAGATTATTTTTATGATATATTTCTTGACAACTAAATGGTTGAAATAAACATATGTTACCTAATACCAATATTGTACTTTAAAAATAAAACAAGCAGCAGTCCACAAAAAAGAAATGCGTTCGCAACAGGAGGAAGTAGTAACTAATAATAATAACTCTCCTCCATAATACGAACATCCCACCACGGTATCGCCCATTTTAAAGCTTGCAGCCTTCTAAATATGAATCCTAAAAAGGCAAACTGTAAACACTATGATGATAATAATAATAATAATAATAATAATAATAATAATAATAATAATAATAATAATAATAATAATAATAATAATAATAATAATAATAATAATAATAATAATAATAATAATAATAATAATAATAATAATAATAATAATAATAATAATAATAATAATAATAATAATAATAATAATAATAATAATAATAATAATAATAATAATAATAATAATAATAATAATAATAATAATACAGAAGATTTATAACGCGCACATATCCACCATTTCTCATTTCATAAAAAAAAAAATCCCAAAGACTATCGATGAATCACTTTGCTTTTGAAAACAAATTCAATAGCAGATTCAACTGACAATATAAATAGCAAATTCATTTTCCCATAATGGCAACAGTGATGCCAACGGGGAAAAGAGCTAATCGAGGATTCACACGTCCTTTGTGGGACACCGTAACTAATTATTCGAAGTCTTGGGGATACCCTAACGTGCCCAACCGACCCCCCTAGTCAGTGAGTAATGGGCCCGCCGTCATTCAAACCATGACGAAATGTTTCAGGAATGCGTTCTCGACAGGAGGAAGAAGGGAAAAAAAACTTTTTTGTGCGGGTTTCTTCTAACGAATTGTTAACAGGTGTTTACGTTCCATAAAAGCTGTCATTGTAAAGTAGTGTGTTGTTTTGTTGCTATGTGTACCTTCCGGATTTATTCGCACGTTGGATTGTGTGTTTTTTTGGCGGGATATTTCTTTTGTGAAGCAGACGACTTGTTGACATTTGACCTGTTTGATCAATGAAGCTATGAAATAATAATAGCAAATGTTGAGTGTTTTGAGACTTGATTTATTGAAGAGAATAGAGTATTGTAAAAAAGTGAATTCAGCCGTATATATATATCAGGAGAATTGTTAAGTGTGTACGTAATTCAGAAATCTGAGTTCCTCTGAATTTATCACATTCCATTAAACTGGTTAGTTTCCCCTGTCTTAGCCAAAGTTCCATTACTTCCAATGTTACTTTTTTTTCTTCAGTTTTTTTCTAATCCCTGTTGAGTTTTTATTTCACCGACTTCTGCGTTGATCCTGATACATTTCAGGTGGTCTCATGTTTTTGTACAACCCCGCCATCATTCCACGGGGAGTAAGAACTTAATTCGCACGATTACATCCGACGGTCATTTCTAATTGGTCATAAATTTATAATTAGTCGGGGTAAAAAATACTAAGCAAGTGTTGATGCCACCTGTGCAATGTTTACACACACGGGTACATAGCTTTGATTTATGTACCTGCCCAAATGGGTATAAACAAAATAACTTGGGACACTTGCCTTTTGCGAAAATTACATCATGTAAGATTTAGTTCAACCAAGTGTTGCGGACCGGCTGTTCCAGGCTGGTAATTTGCCGGCAATTCGCTGGCAATTTACCAATCAGTCAGAGAATCATAAATAGCCCAATTATGAGACTCGTGAAAAACAGAAAGGAAACGAAAAATGAAACAATAAGTGCAAAAAGGGAAAAGAAATAAAATATAAAATATAAAAAGACATCATAATTGGTTTGATTATGCGATTTATAAATTTATTGAAAAGTATAAACATGCATCAATAATTGATGGTATCAATAAAATAAACAAAACAATCAAATCAACAAAATCAATCGAATCAATAAATTCCACAAAATTACACAAATCAATAAAATCAACTAAATCAATATAACCTAACCAATCCAATCAAGTCAGCCGGCCAAATAATCGATCGATGCGCTTGCGAAATGCTGATGAAATAAGGCCTATAGCCAAAAATGCACCACAAAGTTAACAGGCAATACTTCCATTAATATCACGGATCCTTTGTCAAGCTTGAGAACGACAAAGAATGGTGTTTTGTAACATTCATAAGGTATAGAACGAAATGAAACGAAAGCAAACACAGGAAGGCAGTAAACAAAAATCATGATACAAATAAGGCTACATGACAATACAAGTTTTATTGACTCACATTGTAACGCAACCGGCAGCTGAAAAAAATGGGAAAGCCCAATTAAAATGACTAGGCACAAAACGTGTACCACCGATACACGTGAAACTTGCGAGCTCGTGTTGTCTGTGGAATGACACAGTTGAAGATGTATCGCCCATGTTTTTCGCTATTTTGACCGGCAATTTCCGGAAATTGTATTTTCATTTTCAGAATGGTGTTTGATAAGTAATAAATACTAATAATATTGGAGTCTATAGTGCGAAAGTTATCACGATGTCATACTCTAAGGGCTTTACATTAATATCACCCCTGGTCATTGGGCCAATATCAATCATTAACCCCCCCCCCCCCCCCAGGTATTCTGGCTAAAAACCTTCCTGAATCCTTCAAAATCCATCAGTGCACTTTTGGAAACATGTCCTCATCTTCAAAATGCACCATGCATTTTCGTTGATCTTTCATATTCAGCACTTATGGCCTGTACTTCTTGCCAGGTAGTAATTTTGCCCCATTTGAAGAGGTGAAAGTACCAGTTTTTTTTTAAATTTTTCCAAAAAAAGTGCCCCTAGTGGAGGATTTTGATGGATTTGGGGTGGTTAGGGTCAGCTCCCTGTCCCTGGGCGTATACAATTTTGTGCTACAGTGACCACAATCAAACACAACATTCATATCTATCTTCACATGTACCCATTTTTACTCCTGGGTGTGACCACAATCAAACACAACATTCATCTCTATCTTCACATGTACCCATTTTTACTCCTGGGTGTGACCACAATCAAACACAACATTCATCTCTATCTTCACATGTACCCATTTTTACTCCTGGGTGTGACCACAATCAAACACAACATTCATCTCTATCTTCACATGTACCCATTTTAGAAAGGAAAACAAAATACTTTGAAAAGAGATATAGTTAACAAAATAATTGTCAGTAGTTTGGTTTCAACGGAAATTAAGTGCCCAACTTTATTTATGACAGGACCAATCATCAATTCATTTCGGGACATACTACAAAACAATGCTTCTCACGATGATTTTGAGAAATGTGTAATTTTGAAGCATTTGCTTTCCTTTCCTCGAGTAAAATAGCAATGTTCCGATGAAAAATGTCGGTAAAAATCGGAAAAGTACAATACATCTTTAAGTATCTTATTTCATTATGGTTAACTTCATTTTCATGACAACTTGGAGCCCAGTCATGAAAAACTATCGGCCTATCTATTTCTATATTTTGTCTGATGTGCTTCCGTTTTTTTAGAATGAAATTCAAGTAGTATCCAACATAGAGAGATCATCGTTTATTAAATAGTGATAAATCCGTTTGCTAGAGATGGAAATTTAAGAGAACAATTTTTGAAAGCTTAAAATTACGATCACCTTTCAAGACAATTCTTTCAAAACTGCTTTTTACAACTACAGAATTGTACTGATTACAATACTTCTTATTTTTATGGAAAAACTGAAAACCGATTTATTAAAAACGACATATTGTATCAAAACCACGATATTATACATGAAAAATTGCGAATTGCATATTTCCAATAAGGACAAAATGTTTCCAATTGCGTTTATGATATGCTGTGATCGAAATTTGTGCTGTATATAAGTTGTGTTTTCCGTCATATATGATTTCTGCAACTTTCACAGGTTGTATTTTGTCAATTTTAATTTAATTCCCTCTTTTTAAAGGGTCTACGATCATGTTTTGCTGGTTTTGTTGTTGCTGGTTTTTTTTTAAATTATTTGTTCAGACCCGACCTCGTCGCCAGGGCTTTGGAGCAGTTTTTGTATACCTCGTACCCACTGCTCTCTCGCCCCCTGGAACGATTTTGGATATTTAAATTATGTGCATGAAGCCGATGGGGTTTAGCTTATAATCTGATATCACGCGGTTACTAACAAGAGCGTTGTGCTGCAGCGTGCAGTTGGGACTGAATTTTATCATATTTCGGGATTTATTTTGATAAAAATGAATCATGAACATAATTGACGTGTTACCAAATAATTCAGAGAACGAGGTAGACCATGGGTACAAGGTTGGTGATGAATTTCCCTGTATGGCGCTAGTGGTTCCTGGGGGGGGGGGGGGGGGGGTCGACCAAACGACCAAAGTTTATGATATGGAACAGCATTTTAGATTGCAATCCAAGCTTTATGAAAATACAGCGTGGCGCCTTGTGCATTCAATTCTTTGTATCTTTTTTTATTTTAACTTCACAAATGAAGGACTGTGTTCCCTCCTCTATGTTTCATAAATGTGTCAAAACAACGAACCAATTTTTCTGGACCACAACTGGTCAACACAAAGTTAACCATTGGATCTGCTATGTTTATACGCACAATACCATCATCAGCTTTAGTCTTACCCACAAACACCGTTAAAGCTTCTCGTTGCAGACGAATTTCACCCACGCAATTTCTCCCAGGTTGCTCCAGTAGATTCAGCGGCAGATGTCCATCATCCTAATACCGTCACCAATTCATTAGCGGCTGCAAAAATAGACTTTCACCTGTAGACTGGGATTAGTCAGCTGTGGACATCACGGTGGGCCGAGGAACTGATGATTTTGGACACTACTGTTGAGGCACACATGGATCCTTCGTGAATCTAAATCGTGCAAGCTACAAGCATGAGTCAGTTTGTGTTGTGGTGGTTTTGACGCTGGGCCTGATAGCTGCGCGGATTCCCACCCATTTATTATTATACACAACGTGTAGTTGGTGAACCGGAAAGGGTTCACGATGTCTCGGTTATACTATTGGTAATCTTAGCAAAACTTCTCTACAAAGTGTTTTTCTTTGAACAAAGATAGGACCTATAAATTTCAACAAGCAACCTGTGCTATGAAAAGTTTCAGCTTTTTACGTTCCGTGTCGTTATTAAAATGTAGGCCTACATGCACTCAGGGTTTTTTCATATTATTCATTATTACGTGGTATTCCACGTTTTGGCCCGGAGATCCACAAATCTGTTAGGAAATTGTTTTACTAATTTTACCAAAATGACAGCCTCTCAGATAGAAAGATTTAAAGGAATGTTTGATACCATCATCAACTTTTATATACGCCGAGTAAGATTCATGTAAAACTGTAATCATTCCTATAAAGGAATCACCAACAAAGACGAACATTTATGACGACAATATAAGTGATAACAATGGCGACAACTCAGGCAAAACAAACATATTTAAAACCCCGGCACGGAACATCTTTATGTAAAAAATATATATATCCACAGTTGCACCATCTATACGTTTCTTTCTACTTAGTAAAGTTAGTAAACTTTTAGTGTCGTCTGCTAGCAGCCTGCTTGGCTAAAGTACTGAGACCTGATTGCATTTGACAGGTATCGGGTAACACTGGCATACCAATCGACTGACGTGTACCAGGAATGCCGTAATGACGACAAGGCACAAAAACTTTATCGGCAGCCAATTCTCGACTGAAAAGAAAACAATAGTACACGTAGGCCCGTTCTACAGGCAAAATCTGTTTTTCTTTTTTTAGAAGAAAACAAGGAATTGTGTAAGTGATGTTGGAATATTGTTGATTTCTGGTATTTTTTTTAAAATAATGCTCGTTTGCTTTTCTGTGGCAATGGAATGCTTCTGTTCGGGTGTACGGTAGGGTTGGTTGAGAATATAAGTAAAACGGCCCACCGTTTCTTACTAAATCGACGCATAAACTATGCATTATTTTTATACACCATCTGTTGTTTTCATATTCACATTTTGATGGTTCCAAATTACACACCTACACTCTTAAAACTAAAGTGTTAAGTCAACCTTTTAAAAGTTCGGTGAGTGACAACACTTTATAAAGTTAAATTCAACTCAAAGAAAGTGTTGAATTAACACGGAGTTAAGTCATACTTTATCAGTTAATTCAACACCTTCAGTTTTAAGTGTGTATGGTTTTAACACATGTACAGCATTGAAAACATGAGCGTAGGCGTTTACTTGTTTACTCCGGCAATTTCAACAGACAACATTTGGTCTATTTATGGTACAACGGGAAGATTCCAGACAGGGGTTTGTTGTGCGGCGAGACGCGTGGGCAGAGAGCATAGAATTCCCCCACAAGAGGTTTACCAAACAACTCAATCACAATGTTCAGTGAGGGATGTTACTGAACGTCCATCGCGAATTGCTACTCCTCGTATAGTTAACACGATACACCTATCGGAGTTGTATGTGATCGTGTGTCACTTAAGTTGGAGCGCCATCTGTTGGCATAATTGTTTTCATGAAAGGCAAGAGTGTGCATGTTCCGTTTAACATTTTGTACGTTGGTGTCCGTATATAGGCTTTAAAGGTCCTGTGAAGAGTGTATTTACCAAACTTTATTTCTTGGTGCTGTTATATTGATTGGTATGAATTAAAAACAATTTTAAATGTTTTTTTGTTTCGAGTGGATTATTAATTGTTTCTCTAATAATCAAAAATTGACCCCCCGAATTTTCGAAGTTTTAACGAAACGTTCGTGACGTACACAAAGGCAGAGAATTTCTATGTGCCGTGAAACGCAGCGCAAGCCCCGTCATGCGGTCGGAAAACACACCGAAGGCAATGCTAACATTACGGTGTTAACTTAACAGAAACAGTTGAGTCAAAGTTCTGATCATTTAAAAAACTCAAAACAAGCGCAGGCATAATGAGAAAGGTTTAATGTGTTTATGTTTGTCTTGCCAGCACGATGTTTTTATTAATGCGGAAAATCACGGCATGTTTTCATGCCGTGAACACTGAAACGGTGAGCATGGTGTGAACATGTCGTTTTGCACGGAAGTGGACTGGGTCATGCATGGGAGTATTATTAAATGGCCACTTACCCTGAGTCTTTCTCGCTTTAAAAAAGCACCTCTCTTCTTCGTTGGAGCCTTCACAGCCTTCTTACTTAGCGGGAATATCGTTGGAATTGCATCTGGTAGCAGCATGGCCTTATAAGCCATACCGAACTGGCTGTGAAGGCCCCGTTCAAAGCATGTCTGCTCGAACTGTGCACTAAATGAGTGTTCCGTCGGTCCCGACCACTTCGCTCTGGTCAGCTTCACTTTAGTCGTCCAAATACGTCTGTATTTTGGATCAGACGGAAATCGGTGTAGACTAACACTGTCTTTGGTGGTGTTGCTGCAACCTGCAGCGACACACCTCGATGGCATTATCGAAAATAATAAGCTTCAAACCTGACACTGACAGAAAACTTGAGGAAACTTTTTCTCTAGCAACACAGTGGTGCGCTGTATACGACGCATACTTGGGCAAGTGCTGTGGATCGCGGATCGGGAATCGCCTCAGTGTACATCACGAATTTTATGTTAATGAGGGAGTAAGGGCGTGTCGAAGCGCACCCCCTAAATTTAAGAATTAATATTTTTATGGTATAAACGTGAGGGGGAAAATTTACAAATGACAAATATATGTTCCAGTAGGCATACTTTATTGTATACAATGAAAAAAAACCTATTTCACAGGACCTTTTAACGAACAGTACTGTAGAAGGAAAAAATGAATGCGATGTGAGATATAGTGTCAATCTTATCACGATACAAAGTTGGTAATCTCAAATAACATGATCACAGATATTTGTATAAATCATATTTGGTGTAAAGTTGATGACGGTATCAAATATCCCTGGATATACTTATGTCTGAAGGAGCTTTGTTTTAGTAAATTTTAATTAGATAATTTCGAAAATAATTTCTGTCATCCGAAGACAGAAGTTAAACTTTGCATTTTCACTATTTTCTTGTTAAAGACACGATGAAATAAACTGAAACTTTGACAGCTTTATACATTATCTCTTGGTACATTTACAGACAATTGTACCAAAAGGGCTATATTTATTTTCAGCAATTCCAAATGTGATAATGAATATATAAGTCGATGATTTCCTAAGGTATTGTACAAATATGGAACAAATAAAAATGCAAATTTTCTAACGAGTGAATTGCCCAGTGAGAAATCGTCAACACAAGCTTGAGAAATGCCCTCAAAAATGTTATTCCACGAAATATGATTCAAAATAAATTTGTTACAAAACAGTTTACACGAATGAATTTACAATATTACTGACGGGTTGGTTTTATACGGACACCAAAAGGATATAAGGTTTTATGGGAAAATTGGTGTTAAGTCGTACAAGTATCATATATCCTGAGAAATTATTTTATGTGCTAAGAAAAAAGAAAATGGTTACGTCGTATTTCAAAAAGTTGCTATCTAGTGAGCACCTATTGATATATTAATTCCCTTTAAATAAAACAAAACTAATAAACAGTTATCATGCCGCAGCCATCTTAGCCAGATGTCCTGTATAGGAAAGTACTATTATAATGCAGATTCACAATACATGAACGGGGCCAGACTACTTTCCCCTCCAGCCTCGGTTTGGTGCCATGTAGCTGTATTGTAAGGGGAAAATATGTCTGCACTGTGATAAGCGTCAACGAACCGACCTGCGAACATTTCAGCTCGGTATAATTATGTTTATCGACTTCAGAGGAAATAGTGAAAATGCACCCATAAATAACCCTAATACAACACGATCACATGGAAGAGCAGAAGAGCCGCATTATGATTTTTATAGACTTGTGCAAGTCCGTACCCAGAGGGTGCGAAGGATGCGTACGAACCCCCCCCCCTTAAAAAATAAATAAACAAAACATGGCGATTACATCATGTTCTAAGGTCCTTATTGTACAGCTGCGCACACTCATTCCCAACACCCCCTAGCCCCCCCCCCTTCCCCCAACCCCTAATAAGAAATCCTGTGCATACGGGCCTGGTGTGCACTGAAGAAACCCATGATAAGGGTTCCATTTTAAATTAACTGCCGTTTAGGCCTAGCCAATGCCCCTTACTTCAAATTGTCTCTTATGACCACTTAATCCAGCATGCACATCCTCGCGCAACCTCGCACAACCTCGCACACCCCGGGATGTGACTGATCCCACGTCTCTGTCTTACCCTGGTATTAGCTAATTTGTATATCCAAGGAACTTATACCATGCTCGATATGCGGCAGAGTCCCTCCCCCCCCCCCCCAATGTCCCTATACACGAACACACTGTTGTTCTATTAACAGACCTCCCCCCCCCCCCCCCCGAAATCCCCCAAAGAATTCCTAAGATTCCTGGAACACAAAGACAAAATGGGAGGAGGTGCACTTTGTCGCATATTGAGCGTCACATATATGTAGGAACTTGGATTCTAAAGAGGCCTACCGGTATGCAATAATATGAATTGTGTTGACACAATGTAGTCAGAACCGTGTATTATTCCAACAGCACAGAGGCCAATTACATAGCGCTACACTAATACTAGTAAGCAATTTATTGATTGATTGATTCAATTTTTGGCTAACTATAGGAGAACAAATCTGCTCGCCGTCGTGTATTTCACAGATAGCAAGAACATTCAGCGAGGCACGTGCGCGTGTTCACCATGGATTTTCGTCACTCATTATTTTGCTGGCAGCAAAGGGCTGGCAGCTCTCAGCAGCGCCATGAAATGAAAAACGTTCAGTATTGAAAGGCAAAAAATCGGCTGCTTGGCGACTCTATTAAACTGGGCCCTTATTACAGTTTGTCTGAAATTATTTTCGGACAAATCTATTTTTAGAAAATTAGGTTAATAGCGATCAATGACCAACCAATTCCGTAAATCACTTTGTGAACCATGGTTTAGTGGATTTTGCGAGTTAGACCATGTGCACGAGGTTGCAGCATAAGGTGTTCTCTTCAAGTTATCTACTCTTTGCACTAAGCGTATTTTTTTATGAAATCAAAAACTCCGCAAACTATTTCCCGCCGCATTTCCGTCGCCATGGCAACACTTACGCACTAGATGTCATGGTATTTGTTCGCGCACTAAGTAATTGTTCACTTTAAGTTGAAGACAAATGTCATGGGTATTAATTCCCTTCCAATTTTGTGAAAAAGTTTGTTGTTTTATTTCGATCTCAACTTTAACATTTTGGTCGTCAACAAACAGTCTGTGCGGTGCAAGTTATGCGGTTATACCTCTGTGTGATTTAGTCGTACGGGGAAGGCGCTCCTGCCTTTACTGCCATGTCCAATTAGTTTACTCAGCGAATTGTTATTGCACAGAATAGCAAGCAGTCCATAAGAATCAACACGTCATACACATCAGACTTACTGGGTGCTAAAACTGCACTGAAGGAAATACTAAAAGCCCCAAATAAACGTTTGGTCAAAATTATGCCACGGATCGTTAGTGACGTCACAAACACTGCATCTGCACGTAACTGCCAGAACAACGTGCTCAATATTGTCCGAAATGAGTTTTGGGCAAATCTATTTATAGCAATTAAGGCTAATGCCGACCAATGCTAACGTCTCTGATAAAAGTAGGAATATTCAATTTCAAGTGAATTTCAAATTTGCCACATTAGTCAATAGAGGGCAGTATTATTGTCCATAGCGGACAGCACTGCAACGAACCGTGCTTTTTGAATTACGATGGGGACACGTTTTAACGTCGTTAAATGAAGCCAAAATTCATTTCCGAAATAATTCGATTAGGCGTAATTGTACTTAAATGATAGCATCTGAGACAGACATATTTCAAGAGATATTTGACATCATCGTCTTCTTCACACCAAGTAAGTTTCATGTGAATAATGTGATTATTTGTTTTTCTCAAGAGTACCAATAACGGGTGGTTTTTAAGACGTAAATTCATTACTTAAATGATAACATCTCAAACAGAATGATTTCAAGTAATGATTGATACTGTCATTATCTTTTACAGCACAAAAGTTCTATTTGAAACTGTCATCATCATTTTTTTCAACAGGCTGCAGGATGACAACTTTATAATGAAATTCACATTTTTTTATGAATCAAGTTCTTTTTTTCTCTCAGATGAAACCACTTCAGACAGAATTACTTCTAAGAAAACTTGTTCATGTTGTATGCAACAGCAACGGTAATATGACCTTATCATGTGCGATATTATTTTCAGTCACTGAGTTATTAATCTAAAAACTAGCACTCCGATTCCATGCCCTGTTGATCGTGACGAAGGCAGTTATGGTAATTACAAAATAACAAAACTGTTGAATTATAAAATTAAACTTAAATAAATTCCTATAAAGCCAATTGTATATATAAACAATATTCCCTGAAAATAGTTGTTTTTTCTGAAGAGCTATCCTTTTTAAGAAAACATTTAGTAAGTTTCACATCACAGTATCCGACCATTTGATTAATTTTTAATTACAAATTCTATAGTCCGATATTATCTTTAAAGATGTTACTATTAAAACTACACTGTTGGTGTTCATATTTGGCAAATTGACCAATATTAACACCATGGAAGAGTTTACACCATGGAAGAGTTTACACCACGGAAGAGTTTACACCATGGAAGAGTTTACACCACGGAAGAGTTTACACCATGGAAGAGTTTACACCATGGAAGAGTTTACACCATGGAAGAGTTTACACCACGGAAGAGTTTACACCATGGAAGAGTTTACACCACGGAAGAGTTTACACCATGGAAGAGTTTACACCATGGAAGAGTTTACACCATGGAAGAGTTTACACCACGGAAGAGTTTACACCATGGAAGAGTTTACACCATGGAAGAGTTTACACCATGGAAGAGTTTACACCACGGAAGAGTTTACACCATGGAAGAGTTTACACCACGGAAGAGTTTACACCATGGAAGAGTTTACACCACGGAAGAGTTTACACCATGGAAGAGTTAACATCACTGGTGTTATTTTAACACCCACGTTTTCACAGGATAATTATGCTATTTGAATCAAGACAACAACGTTTCCACTAGTCTGCTCTAGTCTGCTTCAGTCTTCTGACGATGCTGGAGCAGACTAGTCGAAACGTTGAGAACAACGGGCTCTTCTCAGAGCCATCACTTCTTCCAAAAAGAGATCATTACATTGTGTACCAAAAAGAACTCAATAACATGTTTGTTTATACAAGCGGTTTATTATAAGCTCACATTATCCCAGATTGGCGTGTCGTCATCAGCAGCCCACTCGACTCAAAAAATAAAACGTTCAAAACGTCATCGGTGGCTGATGCAGGAGGATAAAGGGAATCTGCTCCCATGTTTTTGTCATCGACCATGGTTAAGTTGAAAACCTGCCAACCTTATTCCCTTGATGTTCAACCCTTGTTGTCACGTGCCCAACCCTCTCCTGGTGTGAGCAACACGGTCTCACATGCTTTTAAAAGAAACTTTCACACGCTTTTGACGTGCTAGCCAATCCAATCTCGTTCAATCTCGTTCAATCTCGTTCAATCTCGAGACAGATCACTATACAAAACTCCTGGAATAAATCCCCCTATTAGTTCGCCAATAAATGGTTAATTATATCATACACCCCCACGTTTTGCCCAGATTCACATATCCAGGTACCTCGCATTATTTCCTATTCAGTTCTGACGGCATAGATGTTTTTGGCAGATTGCTAAAAACAATAGTATTGTCTATTGTGACTACATCGATGGAATTGGTAGATTGCCAAGAACACTAAAAGTATTATCTGTTAAACGAATTTGTCATGTTACCGGGTCATATGGTAATGAATAGCTGGGGAAGCCCTTCCGGTTCAAGTAGTCACTTCCGGTGTGGTGAGTCATAATGGCAACGAACTATCTAGGTCACTCTATTGTTGGTTTTCTCTAAGCAGGGAGGATTTCAGCAAAAATAATAAAGACCATCCATGTTCTAACTATAAACTTGATGATCCCGTTTTTGCTGGAGCCAGGAAAAACGCACTTCACGGGGACGCGTGTTGCGGAAAGATAGGGTCCAGCATGCTAAAATAGCCCCGCTAAAGAACTGCTAAGCATGTGATGTGACCAGGGTTATATTTAGATATCATTAAAGGTCCATCAACCCGGCCGACTTCTTCGCACCTTTTTCATTTGACAATTTCACTAAACGGCAGGTGTGTATGTACGCCGTGCGAGGGCGTCCTTCTTGCATGAAACACAGGTGCAAAGTACGTATTAAAACCATGCATGAAGGCATGCAGTAATGGCTACAGGAACAATCCACGTGAAATCCAAATATTGATAACATTCTTAAGTTCTGTGTTTCATTGACTGTTACATTCGTTAATTGTGAAAATTTGATAACAAAAACGTCAGGCTTGTATAGAACAAGTTTAATAGATCTATTAATGTTCTGCATGAATCTTTACCAGGGTGGTTGCTCAATTGATTCAAAGAGACTAATCACTTTTCACCTCAGACAAAATTATTTGTAGGGAAGATTAACACCATCTAGAGATTTACACCCAGTGATTTTTAGATTAACATTTTACATTTTATGGTTATTTTTGAATTACCAATTCTAGGACTATACCTTATCTTAAAAGAAGACTTAATATAGTGTACATGAAGTTAGATTTAGAAATGTTTTATGACATATATATTTTTTTATCATCACTTGAAGTTTTCCGATTTCTTTGCATTTTAGGGCTGCGCAAAATTGCAGGAACTATAGTCTAGTAACCCCCCTCCCTTCCCGCATCACTCAAAGATTTTACCAAAGGTTAGAACATAAAAATATAGTGTAAACCCCATTTAGATATTTCATTAGATTATGCCAAACTCATTAGCGAATGGGGGAGGGGTGGCACGCCCCCTTTTTATTGACATGCATGTAAATTCACCATACTTTTTGTCTGGTTATCTTCTTGTTTAATCTTTTTCCCCAACCCTTTTTTCGAAACCCAAGATCCGCCAGAGTCCGAACTGACAATCGCTGATCATTACACTTTGGGGCCTAGCACTGATCTTTATTATACTGCTCTGGTCCTCACACAAACCGCTACACGAAGGGACAACTGTAATAAAGCAATTACGACGTAAATAATCTTCCTGTTGTTGAATAACTTGTACATTTGAGAAGTTTGAAATCTGTACTTTCACATAGTGCACATAATTTGGCAATATTCTGCGTTAATGATGGTGAAACTACAATTTCAAAAAGTGAGCAACCTAAAACTCGATTATCTCGAAACGTGTATGTTGTGCTGTGTGGCCCAATTTGCACTTCGTGAAAAACGGTGACGGACTTTAACAACGTGTGCACATTTGCATGTGCATTTACCACATCTTGCTGTTAGGTACTCTAGCTCTAGGGAGAAACAAATTTTTATTCAAGAATGGTTGGTGGGGTTCAGCCCTTAAGGGGATCATTGTGCATTTTGATTTCCACCTTGTTGGTGACCACCTATATAGGCCCCTGTCATTTCCAAGAAACTATTAATATTATGCAAAGTAAAGTAGTCCTTTCAATTTCATATTTTGTCTTCCTGTTAAATATAACTCGTGTGCCACCGTATAGTTAAATGATTTGACATCAATATGCACTATCTCTGGCTTCCTGTCTCGTTGCACCGTAACGTTAGGAAGCGCGACCTCAGGCATAAAGGTTTATTGGTTCAAGGGCGAAAGAAAGTACTTTTTTCGAATTGGGAAACGGACAAGGTGGAAAAGGTGGTTGAAGGGTCAACTGTCATTACAATTTCGTCCACACTGTGTCCAGATGAAAATGCAGTACTCAGAATCCGCCTGAGTCGTATCGTCGAGTACCTTTTCATGAGTACGAGTACTTAAAAATCCTCTGAAAACGAGTACGAGTACGAGCACTTATTCAATTGTGTACGAGTACACGGACAACATGTTGTGAGTACGACTAGTACTAAAACTCTGGTGTCCGCTCTCAGTGTTCCCCCGTCTGTCGCACGATGCCCAGGTAGCTTATGGGGTGTGATTCCTCCTGGCTACATGCTTGGCACGTGTGGTTTTCATGGCTTCTGACCGTATTAATGCCCCCTCCCTCCCCCCAAAAAAACCCAACAACAACAACAAGATAATGACAATTGGGAGACCGCCAACTATAATGTCATGATGTTGCAGGACCATACGGTAATTTGGAGGAGGTGAGGTTCGAGTTCGAATCTGGAATTTCTCCGTTAAATTGTCTGTTTTTATATGAAAAGGCAATGACGTATGGCTACACTGTGTTGACCAGGATTTTAAGGGGCACTTGAAGCTCACTATCATACATGCCTATAAATTATGTTTATCTTAGGGATCCAAATTCTCAGTGGGCCGACCGGGGGGTTAATGGATTTGGGCTGTGATCGCAGATACAACAAAATAATAATACTGACGTGTACACGGTAGCTAGCATTATTAATAATAGGTGCAGTAAACATTTATGGCTTTTATGTTTCCTTCCGACTGTGAAACAACTTGAATAGCTAACTCAATGGGTTCATGTTTGTCTCTCTCGCTGGATAAGTCCACGATTTCCTGTAATTTTTGTCATTAATCCTGTATTTTGTAACGAATCCGTGTTTAAAAGTGTCGACTGGCTAGCCTTAAAAACCATTTGCTCGTATAGATAAAAAGTCACGCCTTGCGCGTTTGTCACATGCACTGTGCATCACGCTCGCACGCATTGAGCCCACAAAATCTGATGCATTTTGCACAAAACAGATTGGCAACAGTGATCGTAAATTGGCCGAAAACCTGTTGACCGAAGCTGGCACACTGCCCATTTTCCACAAGACCATGAAACCCAGGGACGTTTTCCTTTCATTGTATACTCATAGTTAATTGGCACTGTGCGTCACAATTTTGGTTTGATGGTCTTCGACAATGCAAACTTTCTAAAATAGCTGGAGGGAATTACCTATTTAGAGTCAGAGGACTGAACGTACTTCTGGTAATTTCCTCAACTTTTTCCCTCGTCGAAATAGGCCAAGGTGGTTTGGTGTAAAGTGATACATAAGCTCTCAAGAAATCAGGCTCCCTTTGACTTAAATTTTTTGCATTAGAATTCTGACTTTCCTAATAATTTACGTCCTGATCAGGAAGTGAATTATTAGAGTGTTATGGTGTTTTTGGACTGAAATATTTGGCTCAGAAATGCAAAATCTAAGTGAGCTGAGAGGTTGGATAATGATACACGACCCCTGTAAAAACCCAAAACAATTTAATCAAAAAATTACTAAAACTGTTGACCTACCGGTATTCCTGGCCGCTTAAAGCTACTTTATATTGGGAACACATAAGTGATCACAGTTTAACATAACATTGATGTGGAGTTGAAGATGGTATTAAACATGCCTCGGACTCTTTCTGTCTTATGTGCTATCGTTTGAGTAAAATTAGTGGAAATTAAAATTTCCCAAATAAAGTTCCATGTTGGAATGAGTACAAACGACCTCATATTTATCAGGAAGATCAAACAAAATAATATCAAAGGAAGGTTTGTTGTAGAGCCATTTATCCGATTAACACAATCAATTACAGAGAATAAACACGGTCCAGTGACGGCCACTCCATACTTATGTGACAAAAATATGGGTGTTAAAACTACACCATTGGTGTTTATATTGGGCAACTCGCTTAATATACATGTAGGCCTAAACACTTTTGATGCATAAATTTGACACCGCTGGTTTTATTTGAACACCCCATGTTTTGAATATATATAAGGATAACGTGTGAGTTGTCGTTTAATAGACCAATCTAGCATGTCAATCAAACAGTTTGGATTGACCAATATGGTAACGCCTTTCCATGGCGACTGTCAATAACTGCTACGTCGGTCAAGAAATGTTCATGGCAGCTCGGGTGGCATGACCGACAGTTCTAGGTTGCAGGGGCGTATTGAAGGCATTTTCTTTGGGGGTGTGCATTGGCGGATCCAGGGGGGACTAAAGGGACTGTAGCCCCCCCCCCTAAAATCGTTTTAAAAAAATAAAAAGAGAGAGAAAAAGAGAGAGGGGGAGGGGAGGGGAGAACGCACTCTCATTTCCCCCTCACCGTGCTTTGTTTTTCTCTCCCTTTGATTATTTCATTGTAATTTTTGTAGTACTGAAAAATAATTGTTTTTGATTCTCAGCCCCCCCCCAAAAAAAAATGTTCTGGATCCGCCCATGGTGTGGAAGCCAATTTGCCGACTGACATCAGTGGCGTAGCCAGGATTTTCAGAGTGGGTGAAAACATTTTTGTGGGTAAATTTACCTGCACAACATTACTATGACCAGATAAATTTCCTTTGATTATCCCCCAAATTGGACAATCTCTAAAGTCGCTCGCCCTGCTAGGTTGCTTCGGATGAGTGGGTTACCGGAATTATAGCACCGTCACTAAATGACCATTTAAAGGTACAACATTCTAGGTAAATACAGATTACAAAATTAAGGAATTATTATATCCAAAAGATAACTAATTGATGTGATTTTGGTAAAGGTACCAATGAACCTTAAAGAAACCATTCTGTCTGAAGTGCTCTCATTTCAGATAAAACACGAACAAGTATACACATTTTTAAAAAGTTATTAACGGGTCAGACATGGTATTTGGGAATTCGATACCACACTCACTGGCCATAAGTATTGCAACATTGAAATTCACACCAAAGTTCAGTTTGGAGAACTGTGTTACAATAATTTATTTTATTTTATTTACACTACTTAAGACTTTTTGAAAGTGCCTTTGTTTTGAAGTCAATGTTCTTTTTTACTGTTCTTGCTATGTAATACACGATCGATGAAATCGGATTCAATGATCATCTCACCTGTTACTGTAAAGTGCTATTTTGAGCATGTTGCAATACTTTTGGCCAGTGAGCGTAGGAACAAATGAATGTTTCAATCACGCAACACTTCAAAGAGCCGTGTAACGAATTTAGTTGAGTAAAATTAAAACACTTGGGAAATGTGTGTCAATTTGTTTTTACTCTATAAATGCACAGAGTGTATCTTCATTTCCAACATTTGCTTTGATGGAATTTTTTATAATAATATTTAGGTGATTATTGCTCAGACTGTACACCAAAATTACTTAAAAAGTATACAATGAATTGTATATATTAGGCTTGCCATTAAGTTGATTTTTGCTTTGGCAGAAAATTTGGTACGGTAAAGGAACAATATCGTCTCAGTCAATAGGGCATGGAATCAGAGCGCTAGTTTTAGATTAACTCATTGACTGAAAATAATACCTAAAATGATATGGTGATATTACCGTTGCATAAATGAGCCAGTAATTTTCAGTCACTGTGCTCATCTTAAACTAGGACACCGATTCCATGCCCTGTTGAAAATCACTGCCTTGAAAACATATCATTTGATTCAATTTAACACAAAAAAAACCCACCTTTCCCTGTGCAGCTTATTTAGCGTCTTTCCCAGTAGAAAAGGTATCGGTAGCTTCCAGGAATTACCGGGAAGTCTGTAGTTATTTCCCCGTGAGGAAGCAGGAATATGTCCTGGTCATTCGAGGAAAGATTCCGCAATTGTGTGTCTCCGATACCTCTGTTCTGTAATATTGTCTCTTATTCTGCCCATAACACCACAAAAACTCCCAAGGTACCGTATCACTCTCAGTTTGCATCTGGGCGGCCCCAGTCAAATGAAATTAAATGTCAACTTTAGTTTATAATGTACATGTAATGTAAATGCCCTCAATTAAATTTTTACCTGTTCGAGTTGAATGCGAATAGTGGCCTTTTCATGTATCCATTAAAATGGTTTGCAGCAGTGGCGTAGCCACGGCGTGCCCCCCACGAAAAATCCCGATAGTGCCCCCAAAAAAGAACAGAAAAAGAAAAGGAAAAAACCCATACCCCTGGCCCCCCCCCCCCCCCACTGAAAAGCAATGCCCCTGTGCCCCAACCCCACTGAAAATGTCCTGGCTACGCCGCTTGTTTACAGAGAAATAAAACACCAAACAAATGTCTTCATCAAGTATGATGAATTTATTGACATTGAACGTTTGATGTAAAACTGATCATTTGTTTCAAATTTACACTAGTATATATCGTGGCCTTAAACATTTGGCCTATTCTATAAGCTCCGGCTGTGTATTTATAATAACAATGATGTCTTCCAGTGCCGAACAATAGGCACTGATCTGTTTCACCAGCTGCAGAATAATAATATAATCAACACAGTGTAATCAATAAGCATGCATTTGTTGGCTTTGTGAAATTTTTAAAGACAGGCAGCAATGTAGATCTGTTCCTGTTTCGACTCAATGTCTCTTTTGTTTTATTATAACCATCCGTTTAAAATGTAATATGTCGTGTAAGTAGGGGCGCCAGGCAGGGTCAGTTCGCGGGGATTCCCCTAAATAAACCCTTTGAAAAGATTGACGAATTTTTGCAGGGCACGTCGAACTTTACCCGCTTGTGAATTCAAACCATCAGAAGAAGAAAAAAACAGCGACTGCCCGCTGAAGGATTACGGACAAAATGGCTATTGTGATAAGGTTTATACTGTATTGAAAACACCGTTATTAATCACAATTAAACCACAGCTGCTTTATACTTTTCTAGCAATATTTCAGGAATCATTCAAGCGTGTGGTCAAACATAATTCTTGAATTAATAGCACAATCCTTGATCAGCCATGTAACCAAACTGTGTTATATATATATATATATATATATATATACATATATATATAGATATATATAGATATATATAGATATATATATATATATATATATATATATATATATATATATATATATATATATATATATATATATATATATATATATATATTTTTTTTTTTTTTTTTTTTAATTGTTTTTCACAGGGAAATTTTTCCCCGAAAAGCACTGCAGTAATAAGTGACTGTAGTGTTCTTTGTCTTTATATTTCCTTTTCTTTTCGTTATTTCTTTTCATTTAGTTCATTGACATTTATTTCATTTATTTTATTGAGACTGGGGATGCAGGCCTTTAACTCCTAAGCTAAGCCACTAACCAATACGATCATTCATTTGCGGGGTGGGTGGGGGCAAAAATGAACGAACGGATTTACATTGAAGAGATGAAAAAAGCAATGAAAGAGGGCGCTGTTTTAAAAGGTTTAGGGAGTGGCGTACACAGAAAGATGCTATACATAATAAATGCATGCACGGTGTTAACATTCTAGTGCTCAGCAAAAAAGGATTACGAAATCCTCAGCCATGTTGTTACCAAAATTTTATTTGTCGAAACTCTCTCTATAAAATACAGCTCATGAACTGGGTGCTGAGGATTTGGGAAACTGAAGACACGCGGTATTTTAAGGCGAGAATGTCCCAGCGTCCAGCGGCCAGTCACGGGTTTGGCAGTTCAGGGCAACATAAATTATACTTGTGCGGTTGTTTCGTATTACTCTCTTATCCTATTGTTGTTTAGTTGGCATTGGTTTTTTCTGTATAAATTATCTTTGTGGGTTCAAAATAGGTTTTATTGTTATGCCCTGTTTAATTAACCAGTCATTATCTTCATTGTCATCATCATCATCACCATCATCTTCATCTTCATTATTGCCATCATCATCTTCATCATCATCATCACCATCATCACCAACATCACCATCATCATAATCATCTTCATCATCACCATCATCATCTCCAGCATCATCTTCAGCATCATCTTCGTCATCATCATCTTCATCATCTTCATCACCATCATCACCATCATCATCATCTTCATAATCATCTTCATCATCACCATCATCATCTTCATCATCATCTTCATCATCATCATCATCATCATCATCATCATCATCATCATCATCATCATCATCATCATCATCATCTTCATCATCATCACCATCATCATCTTCATCGTCTTCATCTCCATCTCCATCCTCATCATCCTCATCATCCTCATCTTCCTCATCTTCACATCTTCAAATGCCAAACTATCCCTTTTCTTAAACGGAAAAACATAACAACATTGCAATTTGTTGTTTACATTCTAACGTGGAAATTGACCGTTGGCTGGTGATCAATTTCAGATTTGAAACTATGTATAAATACAAGGCCCACATTGCATGTTTCCTCGAAAATTACAACATGAATAACCAAATAACTTCCCAGACAGTTTGGTGCAATTACCATCTTAAAACAAAAGCTTTAAAAAAATAATGATCCTACGACACATTTACAAAGAAAAACGCCAAACGAACATGATTGTGTACAACGTGGACCTCACTATAACTACTTTAATTATACAGAAAATGTATTTATCTATAAATAACAAATAATAACCAACAACTAACATTTATTGTGAAATATATACACGTGAATTTCTACAATTTCTACAAATTCTAGAATGAAAATCGATAGTTGCCGAATTAAACAAATACAAGAAGATTGTGTTTATTTTCTAGTAAAACCAAGTACGTGTATAAAGATATATATAAAGATAAAGATATATATATATATATATATATAGATATAGAAATAGATATATATATATATATAAATATATCTATATATATATATATATATATATATATATATATATATATATATATATATATATATATATATATATACCTTTACACATATAGGAATAAAAAAAAGTTATTTCAACATGATAAATATTTACAAAAAACAATTAAATTACTTTAATTTGTATTAAGTCTTAAATTACTTTTTGGGGGACATTATGTAATAAACGACCGCTTTGTGATGTGAAATTCCTATTCATTTTAACTCCTTGAATTCAGTTTTATTTCGTTTAAGACTTTTAAAGAGTTGAAATGAGATAATAGGGTCCTGTTCACTTCGTGCACATCATTTCCCTCTAGAGATGATCACGCACCAGAAAACTCCAAGACAAGTGCATTGTTTATGTACAACACTCCAATGCCTGTACACACAAGCAGTACATGTTCTTTATATTTAGCGAAAATTCTTCCCTGGTTACCTTTAACACTTGCATTTAAACAGAGCCAATTACACAAACTAACCAGCGATATGCTAAAACATGCCCTGTAGAAAGAGAAGCTGATTGCATAAGGAGCGCCCCCAACAGGTTGTGCACTGAGTATTATTGTCGAGTGTGCATTGTTATGATCAATATGCAGTGGGTCAATATATGATTTATACCTTTTTGTCAAAAAACCCCATAAATTATCACAGATTTACATGAAACTAATATGGTGTAAAGTTGATGATGGTATCAGACATCCCTTGAAATATTTCTGGTGGAATAAATAAGTACAATTAATCTCATTAATTTACAAATGAATTGTTGTCTTCCGGGTGGGAATGGATACGAAAAATCTTAATGCATTTTCACAATGCAATAAGCTTAATTCTTATAAAGTATGGATGCATTTACAGACATTTTCCTAAAAGTGTACACTGGCTTTAAATGACTCAATGCATAAGGACATGCTTCTAAGCGTGTGCAATAATAAGGGAATAAAAGTTTGTCATGTGGCCTTTACCGCAGGGTTACAACCGGTTTTGGGCATGGCCAAGGATCGAATCGAAGGCAAGGTCCTTACCGGCCGTGACCACACACAAAACCGGTCGTTAACCTGCTGTAAAGACCAAGCATCGAACAGTTATTCCCATTCATAAATGCCCGTAGGCCTATCGATTTGGTTTTCAAAACGTAAAAAAATAATAGAAATGGGCAAATTCACGTTTTGGGGACACACGAAACACTTCCAAATTCAGGCGCGTGATGTCAATATTCATCACTCTGATTGGTTGAAATCCGCGTTGCGCGTTGCACAAAACAGCTGGCGAACAGCTGGCACATACGCGCTGCTCTGATTATGATAAGTCAGTCTATACATACTACTACATCCGTTAATACACCCCCACGTGATTACGTTTTGTCCAATCAGATTGTCTAAACTGTCTTGGGCATTTATGAATCATGATTCATAAATAAGTAATAATAAAAGTATAGTTTCAACAAAATACAGACATTTATTGAAAGAAAATTCACATACAAATTGATCTTTTGACAAACAAGATGGCGGCTATGTGTTTGTATACCAGCCGCGTTTTGATAAAAATTATGAATATGAAAGTTATATGTACATGTAAAGATGAACGTATAGGCATGAGTGCTATTTTAAATTCATGCAAATAATTTGAAATATGAGTGGCTAGAGCAGAACTGGTTTAGACAATAAAAGACACAAGTATGCAGCGCTCATTAGCTAATCAAATACACTTGGTAAAGTGTATTGTTGATTGACGCACGGTACCACGACCAAGCAGGCTGGGATTCGAACGCACATTCTTCCCGACTAGCGATCACAAGCTCGATATGCTAACTGACGCTCGGCCTTGACGCTGTACAGAGTACTGGCAAAACTGAATACTGAGCTGAAAGAATTCATGAGTCCTCTTAGAGCCATATTCTATATAAAAAAAATAATTAAAAAAACCAACCAACCAAACAAACAAACAAACAAACAAAAACAACAACAACAAACAAACAAGTAAAACAAAAACAACAACAAACAAACAAGTAAAACAAAAACAAAAACAAAAACTGGGGTGTCAAAATAACACCAGTGGTGTAAAATTTATTCTTTCATGGTGTTCATACTAAGTATTAGCTCATATTGGGTGTAATTTTTAGCTCCACAGTTTTTATCAACGCAGCACAAGGCGCTGAAAACTCGGTCAAGCCACCTGCATAAAAGCCAAGCGCTTGACTAACGTTGTCACAGTTGTCGTGGAAAGGCTTAACCCTATTGGTTAATCCGTGCCGTTTGATTGACAGGCCGGATCGGTGTACTGGCTAGAACGTTTATCAGAGCTTTGCCGAATGCCATGGTCATCAAATCACGCTTCAATCATTTTCGTTGCTACCGTTTACTCAGTAAAAAAAAAACTACAAAATTAGGAATTAAATTGTCCCTTTTTATCGCCAAGATCCTGACGCGATAGACTACAAGATTTTCTTGCATAAATGTCCACGAGACCAAACTGAAGAGGAATGATTGGTTAGCGCCCCAGGGAAAATTCTGAGTGAAAATGTCCGTAGCGTTATCTATTGCACTTGCATTTTATGGTCGCTTTAATCTAATATAAATCCCTTGTTACAACATTGATACATATACACAAACAAATACTGAATTACCAAAGTTTCACCCAAACCTGATTTGGTGTAAAGTTGGTGTAAAGTTGGTATAAGTTCCCTTATGGAGTGCCATGGTCGAGCGGTTTAGTACATCGGATTTGTGTTCTGATGGCTGAGTCGTCAGAATGTGGGTTCGAATCCCAGCCGCGACCGGGGTGCTTGTGTCCTTGAGCAAGACACTTTACTATAATTGCTTCTCTCCACCCAGGGGTAAATGGGTACCTGTGAGGGCAGAGTTGGTTGTTGTGTTTGATTAGCCCATATGCGCTGAAATGGCAGCAATTGAGCTGTTTAATCCCCAGGGAGCTGAGTTGGTTTCAGGAATGATTTATGAGCCTGACAAGCAGGGGTAATAATATAATGCGCCTTGAGCACCAGTTTGGTGGATACGTGCGGTATATAAGTCCACATTATTATTTAAATTACTTTTGTTTTGTCAGTCGTACTATCATTTGAGTAAAACTAAAATTTGAAGATAAAGGCAGATCAAAATTCCGGAAATAAAAAATATAATCCTAACTTGACCAATAGTGTGAGAAAAATAGTGTGAGAAAAATGTGTACCAACATTGAGCTGAAAATATATTGGTTTCTAACCATCACCTGATAATGAACGTAGATTTCTACATCGATGTCTGAAAAACACAATTCGATCTCTTAGATAAATTTTATTTTATACTAATCAAGAAAACATTTTTCGATATCAATTTCTACTCAGGATAATTTCTTCTCGACATCTCTGAGCCAAGAACAACGGTCAGAATGACAGACGACCCCACGAAGACTATCAGACAGATCCTGTCCACCGCCCTAGCCAGGAGCTTCCACTCATCCACTGTCACCTGTTCATCTTCCTCCTCCTCCTTGCGTGCCACCAGCTTCCTCAAATCCCCCGAGATGTTCGTCAGCAACCTTTCCAGGGCAGAGCCTCCGCCCAAGGCGTCGCCGACCCGCTCTGCGAGCTTCCCCTGCGACCCGAACGCGGGCGAATCAGCGCCCGTTTGGATCTCGTCGTTCGTCTTGTTCGTCAGGGACGTCTCCTGTTCGCGGTTCCGCGGGCGGCCGAGCTTGGGACTTGAGGGGTAACGAACCATACCAATGTCTCTGTTGTCTCCAAGATGACTTGGAGTGTCCAGGATGTGGTCAGTGGTGGAGAAGTCCTCGGAGAGACAGCTGGATTTAGTTGTCTTGGCGGAGGGGGACAGCATGTATGTCACCACGCTGTCGTGCGGCTCGTTGTCGTTCGACGACCGCATTACATCTTCATTGATGAATGATCGAAACAAGTTGGAAATAAGTCTTCTTTTTTCTGTTCTTTTTTTTTCGATTTATACAATTTTCTCAGTTTATTATTATTGTTATTATTATTATTTTTAAATGGTTCATTTTTCTGACATGCGGCATTACAGATGGAACCTTCAAACGTAAAGTGAAACATCACACATGTCGCCAACATGCATTGCGGCATATCCCGTTCAAGGGAGTGTACACTATTGGTAAATACTCAATTATAAAATTACTGAAATTATTAGCTTAAAACATACTTGATGTTTCGTTGGTATAATGGGACTAGACTTCCTAATAAATTATTCGCTCAATGCACATCGTAGCCCTCTGACGGTGAATTTGCACCCAGTGTTTTGATGATAGCCACTTTTGTGTCGTGTGAGCGTTGTGCGTACACTTTATGCGCGTATGTTATGGTAATATAAGCGCGCGTGTACTTCTACCAGCCAATGATCGCTGGAGATATTCCGCGCGTACGCACATTAACTGCAAAATACGCCAAACGCGACGCACTATCGCTGCCCTTTCGCCCACAGTGGTCTAACAACATGTGCCCTCAACAGCTCATGCACGGTGCGGATATCGTCTGACATGCTAGCTGTCATTTCAGAAAAAACGTGAAATGATTGCATTTTTGGTATTTTCGCATTCATGACACAATGAAATGAGCTTAATCTTTCACAGGTTGGTTTTTATCCAAAAGCCTATCTTTTGATATGAAATATTAATGCAATTTCATATATTTTACCAATTGTGTACATCCCTTTAAAAGAAAAAAAACAATAGATCGTATTACAATTGATAATTTACCAAACAAAACATGAAAATAATAAGCAAGATAAAAAATATGCCAACTAAGATTGACCGATTTACATACCATGGTCCACCCATCATGAACACACATTGTGCTAAAACTAAAAATGGACAGTGTCACACAATTACTTGCAAGTTATTATAGGTGGATAGCTATCACGTGCTCATCAGACATCAATATTTCTCCCATCCCATAATTTAATTAAAATGAATAAAAATGTATTAATTATACTTAGTGGACAAGTTGCAATCTTCCTTAGACAAACTTAAAAGATAAGGTGTTGAATTGGTAATATTAAGAAATAATCAAGTGGTTCAATTTTAATGTCAAACTTTAAAGTGATTGTACAACTGATGATTTATCTTCTTTAGAAATAATTTTGTCTGAGGTGCTGAGGAAGACTATATTCTTAGAATGAATGCAAACAATCTCAATGTATTGTCACTATTTTCTCGTAAACGACACCACGAAAAAAAATTCCCAACTATTCTTGAAATCTGACATCTGACGCGAAAGATCAATGTTTAACTTGAGATTCAAAATAAAAATACTGTTTGCCGATCAAAACAATTCGAATGTACTTTCTGTATTTTCAAATCAACGACACAACGTATGAAGTCAATAAAAACAATTCGAATGTACTTTCTGTATTTTCAAATCAACGACACAACGTATGAAGTCAATAAAAACAATTCGAATGTACTTTCTGTATTTTCAAATCAACGACACAACGTATGAAGTCAATAAGTCAGTTTGCCTTATACGTATATCTTTATTCGTATCATCGGTTATCATTAAGTACCATGGAGCCTTATACCAATGTTATACTTTCTCTTTAAAAGCCACCTTACACCACTTGGTAATATCGAAAAAATATAAATGATCATATATTTATATGAAACTTGATTGGTGTAAAATTGATGATGGTATATCAAAAATCACATGAAATATTTCTGTCTCAGGTGCAATCGAAAAATATCAATCGAAAAATATAAATGATCATATATTTATATGAAACTTAATTGGTGTAAAGTTGATGATGGTATATCAAAAATCACATGAAATATTTCTGTCTCAGGTGCAATCGAAAAATATCAATCGAAAAATATAAATGATCACAGATTTATATGAAACTTGATTGGTGTAAAACCGATGATGGTATATCAAAAATCACATGAAATATTTCTGTCTCAGGTGCAATCGAAAAATATCAATCGAAAAATATAAATGATCACAGATTTATATGAAACTTGATTGGTGTAAAGTTGATGATGGTATATCAAACATCACATGATATATTTCTGTCTCAGGTGCAATCGTTTGAGTAAAATTAATGAAATCATTTCCATTAAATTGATGTCTTCCGAAGACAGGAATTCCACCTTAGAATGATGATGAACAATCTCAATCCCGTTAACGACATAATGAAATATGCCGAAACATTCACAAACCGGGTTTACATCTTGATTCTTATTATGGATGCATTAATTTACAAGCATTTTACCAAACGTATATGCTGGCTTTACAAATAATTATATAAGTTACACTAAAGCATTCATGCTGAGTGTGAGAACATAACACACCAAGAATTACAAAACATCTTAAGAAGAACAGTATACTTACCGAACGACTGTTTACCGGTCAGAGAAATAATCCTGGAACTCCGAGAATGAAGGAGCAGGCGCCGCATCCAGGCCGGTGCCCGGCGAGCGGCGGGCGGCCGGTGGTTGAAGTTGAGTACCATCACGGACATACCGACAGACGCAGCCACTAGGACCATCGTAGCGGTGTAGAATTGGCCTACGGAATAAGAAGATCGTGGAGAAATACCAGAAAGAACTGGAAATCAGAGAAGAGTGACAAATGGGGACGTTTCTTATTGTCTTTTGAGAGCAAAATGGGAATAATTTTATGGTCATCGTTCCTGTAAATCACAACAAATTAACCAATATATTAAAATTATTGCGTCGATGATACTGAACTCTATATGTTTGTTTGCCCTTCGCTGACATAAATCATAGTGTACAAGGAAAAAGTGTGAAATCTTCATTCATCATAACATGTATTTAAAAAACATATAAAATAAGTCCAGCTTTGAAAAAAAAAATCTAATTTCACCGGGAATGTTTTGCACGGGAATTTTGTGTACATTTCTTTATCAGACGGTAATGATAAAATAGGCACAGGCCCTACATTGTCTTTTTTTTTAGACAATTTCATAAAAATCTACGCACATACATACTATTGATAAAGTGGCAATTTGTACGTAAATATTTAGACATAGAATCATGAAATTATAGAAACCAAACTGTGGATGGTAAAAATATCACAATGTAGGCCTACATGCATGATCAATAAATATGTGTAACACATTATACCTACTAAAATAATAAGTAATCATGTTTCTGAAAACAAAGCATTTGTTATTCAAGTTAACAATTTTCAGTGGAGGATCCTGACTTTCGCTAACAGGGAGACACCCTATGCCGAAAAGCACCAAGACACACAAAAGTTGTGTGGATTTTTAAAATATTTTTGAACGTATAATTATAATGTACCACCAATTTTTTTTCTTTTTTAAATTTATTATTATTATTATTATTATTATTATTATTATTATTATTATTATTATTATTATTATTATTATTATTATTATTATTATTATTATTATTATTATTATTATTATTATTATTATTATTATTATTATTATTATTATTATTATTATTATTATTATTATTATTATTATTATTATTATTATTATTATTATTATTATTATTATTATTATTATTATTATTATTATTATTATTATTATTATTATTATTATTATTATTATTATTATTATTATTATTATTATTATTATTATTATTATTATTATTATTATTATTATTATTATTATTATTATTATTATTATTATTATTATTATTATTATTATTATTATTATTATTATTATTATTATTATTATTATTATTATTATTATTATTATTATTATTATTATTATTATTATTATTATTATTATTATTATTATTATTATTATTGGTCGAGCGGTTTAGTGCATCGGATTTGTGTTCTGATGGTTGCATCGTCAGAGTGTGTGGGTTCGAAGCCTTGCCGCGACCATGGTGCTTGTGTCCTTGAGCAAGACACTTTACCATAATTGCTGCGAGGGCCGAATTTAACCCAGCCACTGGGGATGTACAAGCCAGTGCATGCTGAGTGCCGGTCCCAAGCCCGGATAAATGGGAGGGTTGCGTCAGGAAGGGCATCCGGCGTAAAAACCTATGCCAAATCAAATATGCGGATCATGATCCGCTGTTGCGACCCCTAACGGGAGCAGCCGAAAGAGGACAACATTATTATTATTATTATTTTATACAAAATTACAACCTGAGCGGGGAGCGCTCAGGTTGGAATTGCCAGAATTGCCACTGTTACAGTCGCCCATATACAATTGTATTTTACAAATATGTTTTCGACTTTGTTTCCTGGAAACAAAAATCATATACAGCCATGAATTGCTATTATACAGAAAGGCTGTGCTTCTTTTTGCTACTTACAAAACATTTTTTTTTAAATAAATCTGATTTTTTAAGGATACGAACTCAGTACCTTTCAAATGATACGTGGATGATCGTTTTAACCAGTATGTCAACAAGCCATTCGAAAACGTCGGTGAATTGAACATACAGTAAAACAGCTTTTAATTGCAATTCTATACTGCAGAAAAAAAACATCACGAGCGGGGAGGGACTCGCCCACCGCGCCTTTTATTTTGTATATCCACCACGTCAGATTCCTGACTCCAATACAACGTAATCAGAGCGCTATTAGATCATCCGGTATAGCCTATCTATCTAGGGTATTTGAGTTTTACAAATTTGTACAATATTTTGTTCTCAAAATGATGACATGTGGAATTTCAAAAATGTAAAACCTTGTGAAAATACCAATTGAAGAATATTATAATTATACCCGATAGCAAGTTTAATTATACTTCTAAAAAAGAAAAATGATCTGTCAAGTAATCTAATCACATTATTTCATGGAACCGATTTGTTTCCCTTTTTTAAAGCTTTGAATCCAACTCAATGTTGTTTTATTGACAAACCAAAAATAGTTGGGTTAGTTTGCGGCAGATTATTATTATTTTACATGTGGTACCTACGTGATGAAGGATCAAGCACTTATTTCCAACATGGCCACCAACGCTCCATAGACACGAATATACATCCTTCAGAATAAATCCAATAGTAGTTTGCGGGGTTTAAAAAAAAAAACAGACCAGCCCAGGTGAAAACAACCTCATCTTGAAATAAAACTGACAATTTGTTTGAGAGTTTCTGGTAGTTATATAGGGCCCACTCTTCATCTACTCTCATATCTTACATCATGTTAAAACTATATGGTGTTTGTTCTTCGAATATGACTATAGCTACGCATTATAAATGGGTACAAAACGAGAATTACTTTAAGTTTTGTTTTCGGTATTTTAATCTTTTGTCTCTGTTGGAGCTAGTATTCTTGAAACCTAAATATCTTGGGTGGATTTTTTGTTAGTTTCTGTTAATTATCATTTTGATGTTTCAAAAGTAAGGTTTATATAGACTTTGGTTTGTTTTGGTTTATAAAACGTATCCTCGATGATGTTTGTATGTTTTGGGTAATATACCAGTAGTTGGTCTGTTGCATGACATGGCGAAAATATATACTTTTTTGAAACAGGAACTATTTGTACAGGAACTCGTGTAATATTGTGTCAGACATCGTAAATACATTTTCATAATTGTATCAGGCCAGTTTGCCTTATTCACGACATATACGAAAGTGATGCTGTAATTCTCACAACCACACTCTGTAGTTTACATGCTGCATGCACCACCGCGAAGGCCCAATAATCTGATAGTTCCAAAGAAAATTTCATTCCTGACATAAGGAATAAATAAATGGATGTAGCTATTTCCATTAATTTACTGAAAATTAAATGACATTTGAAAGTGAGGTTACACTTTTGTAAATGGGAATTGATTCAAAGGCAAAATATAGGACTGATGATTCAAAAATAAAACAAATGATCGAAAAATTAATGTAACTTATTAAGTGTAGAGGTGATGATGGTAGGCGTATTAATATTACATATAAATATATCTGACTGAGGTACTGTGACATAATTTCCTGTTCGAATTCAGGAAAGATTATGGTCTACTCTTTCTTTAATTCTATATTAGACCGAATACAATAAATAAATGAAATAATTTTCGCTATTTTCTCGTGTACGTCAAAACGTAATAAGTTTTGGAGGGATAGTTTGTTTAATGTATGCCTATCTGATCAATGGTGTACCAATGGTGTACCAATGGTGTACCAATGGTGTACCAATGGTGTACCAATGGTGTACCAATGGTGTACCAATGGTGTACCAATGGTGTACCAATGGTGTACCAATGGTGTACCAATGGTGTACCAATGGTGTACCAATGGTGTACCAATGGTGTACCAATGGTGTACCAATGGTGTACCAATGGTGTACCAATGGTGTACCAATGGTGTACCAATGGGCCTGTAATTTTCAGTCACTGAGTTAATCTTAAACTAGAACACCGAACATGTTGAAAATCGGCTCTGATAGCGACGATATTGTCCCTTAGATGCATCAGTAAATAAGTAGACTATACAATGATAGACCCTCGACTACTATAGGCCTATATATGCAATTAAGGTCGAACCTATGAGCGGGAAATTGTCCGAGGTTGGCGGCATCATGTCTGCTGAGATGAGCATGAAGACCGTAAGAGACAAAAGGATGGTGATACCAAGGCCGATCTACATAGAAAGAGGGAAGGTGAGAGAGAGAAAGTGGAGAAAAAATTATTAGAAGATAGAGTTTTTGAAAAATGTGTTGTCATTACGGATTCGAGTCTCACTCGACTTTTCCCCCAAGGGAACCAAACACTTCAGACCGTTTTTGGCGGGAAAGCCGCTGGCAAACTACCGGTACCTCAACACGCCGTGAACGTTTTCGTTATAGGTTTGGCCCCCTAAAAAAATAAGTGGGAATGAAGATTGATATGATCATATTTTTGTTGTTACCTAACGTATAACGACAAAATGCCAAATTCTGTCGCTATGGTCGCTATGTTCTTTGAACATTTCATCAGATAAAGTATTGAGCTGCGTGGTGCTTTGCGCAGTTCCATGTTTGACAACATAAAATCACAGTACTACTCACGGTACACACCGTAGTGTAAATACACGACGAATGCAGTTATTCTCTAATTAGATCACCTCTGATGGTCTTTTGGCATTGAGAGGTACAGAGCACTAAGAAGACATAAATACCGCATTGGAATAAGTACGAAAAATCTTAATTTTCATAGTTTTTGTATTATTATTATTATTATTATTATTATTATTATTATTATTATTATTATTATTATTATTATTATTATTATTATTATTATTATTATTATTATTATTATTACACCCAGGTGTGAAATTTTGGGTTGTTGGAGGATATTATTAAGAGGGAAAGGAAGGGGGAGTTTTGTGCACAAGTCTATGGGAAAGTCGCCCTATTATAAGATTTTTGGAAATTATTATTATTATTATTATTATTATTATTATTATCATTATTATTATTATTATTATTACTATTATTATTATTTGTATAAATGACTAGGCCTACGTATAGGCCTATAAGTGCATTGATGCATTTACAGACATAGAAGGTCTAGCCATAAGTGTATATACTGGGTTTAACAGTAAAGTCCCACAATGGTAATACGCAAATACATCTTCTCAGATTAACCTGAATGCGTACTTCGGTAAACCCTCCTACTATGGGCTAGCTGAACTTCTGTGGCAAGTGGCTTTAGTGGTAAAAGTCAGTCATCTGCCTGTTTTTGACTGTTGAACCAACTGTGAACACGGGGCATTTTTGACTGGTTTTTACTGTAATTTTGACCACTCTCAACAATACAAGACAAGGCTTTTACCAGTCAAAAACGGTCGACTCATGTTGACCTGTAAATTTACTTACTACACGTATAAGGTTTGACAATGTTTGACTTTTAAGTGCACTCTAGATATACCTTAGCAAGAATATCAAAATGTTGACTGATTTTGACTGATTTTGACCCTTGCAGTCATAGAAGGGAACTGTTGAGCATTAAACGTCACGAGGAATAATAGTGTCTGAGATCATAATTATGGATCTATACAGCATGATTGCAGATCGGAAATACTGCACGCCATACATGCACAGGAAACAACGACCTATCTGCAGGAATATGCACAGTGAATTTCTCAGAAACTTGCAAAACGAAATTGTGCTGAAACTTTGACAGATTTCTACATATCGCTGGATCTTAATAAAGAATCTGTGAATGAAAGACCTGTTAGCAACATTGTTGAGACCTATATGAGACTGTAAATTTAACTTTATTATATCAAAGATTTAACCTCATGTTGACTTTATGAAAAGGACATTTTAATTTTCAATAATTGCGATGACTGTACGAAGGAAATAGGCGTCATTTCCCCCAAAGCCCTTAAACTCATTTTAGACAAAATGCATGCATATTATATTAAATTAATTGGAACATTAAAAGGGAAGATACAACATGTAATTTTGCGTCTCATGAGTATAGCCGTTACTTCAAATCAACTTGTGAAATTTCCAGCTCAACACTGAGTCTCATTCAGGATAAAAGTGTGAAAAAGCACTCACATTTATTTTACAGAAAACACTTCGAGCAAAGAGTTGCCATCGGGTTAGTTGTTTTTTTCAAATGTGAAAATATTTATTTGGGTCATCGGACAATAATTAGGTATTTTTGTAATGCAGGTAATTACCAATGCTGTACCTTAATTCCCTTTAAAAGGTTTTAAGCAAGGTTGGCTGATGATGGAGCCATTGTTTGAATATAATTCATATATACAGTATGTCCCAAGAAAAGTGTCACTCTAACTATTTCTGAAACTATACCAAAACCCCAAAATACATTTTGGAACTTTTTCAATTGCACAGATACTCCTAATCCTTGGCCTAAACACCTGTGAGTTTTATGTAATCACAAGTGTTTAGGCCAAGGATTAGGAGTATCTGTGCAATTGAAAAAGTTCCAACATTTATTTCGTGGTTTTGGTATATTTTCAGAAATAGTTAGAGTGACACTTTTTTGGGGACATACTGTATATGAGTATACGCGGAAGTGTTTTCAAGTTACATAAAGACATCGGGTCATTTGTGTCCACGGCTCTGAATTTGCTTCAGTAAAAGCGAATCATGCAAATAGCTGTCGCGTGGTGCTTTGTCAATAGCAACCCAAGTATGTATACAAATACTCTAAAGTTCCCAAAGACTGAGCAAATACTTGATTAATTTTGTTTAAATTTGACGAAAATATATGGAAGGGGAAATAATCCGACAGGCTGCGGTCGGACATCTTATTATTCCAACCCCATTTATGTTGACTGCCCGTTAGTCCGATCATCCAATGTTCACTCGCAGACACCTATAATCTGGTACGTTTATAGCGAAAACAACCCATTATCCCTACGTAGGAACAATTGATTTGGGGCGTCACACCTTTAGATCATCATACATGTACATTTTCCATTCTATGAACCCTCCGAATAAAGGTTGTTCCCTATATTAGTTTTTTTTTTAATGTTTAAAACCCATTGGACTGTCAGACAATTTGATTGTCTGAATAATGTGCTGTTGGACTTATGGGGTGTATATTATTAGATATATTGAGCTGGATGAAAAGTATATAGAGGCATCTTGATAATAAGGCAAAGACTATAATGCGAGATTAACAAATGTTGGTGAACAAAATAAATATTTAGGCATAACCATTTAGATTTATACTTATTACATCTCCTAAGATATTGTTTACATGGTGCTACTGTAAACCTTACTTCTTCTGTACTTCCACCATGCAAAGCTTCAAATTTTACTTAATTTATATTTTATAGATTCTTCCAACACCGTCGATTATTTCTTCAAATGTAATTTAATGATCATCATCATTTTCTAAATCTGCAATCCACTCCAACTTGATTTATTTTAGCTTGGGCGCCTTCTTGTTCTCTTTTTAAATGAAGAAAACAAAATCCATTTTATATAGGTTGGTGAAATTTTTGCGTCGGGAGATAAACAATTGATTTAAATTTGCCCTACACCACGTGTGTATAGCATAGCACTGTATACTCAGTGCTTTCCGAATGTCTGTGAAAAAACTACACAGGCGACTCGGGCGGAATTCGAACCCACGACCTCCTGCTTACTAGTGCAGACGTCTTAACCTCTCGACCATCGAGCTTGCCCGATGATAATTGGCCGGCTAGAATCCCATATAGCAGCGGGTTCCGCGATATATATAGGTTGGTGAAATTTTTGCGTCGGGAGATAAACAATTGATTTAATTTTGCCCTACACCATTTTGTTCGAATCCCACCTGAGTCGCCTGTGTAGTTTTTTTCACAGACATTCGGAAAGCACTGAATATACAGTGCTATACACACGTCGGTGTAGGGCAAAATTAAATCAATTGTTTAAAATTCTTTTTACTTGGTCCGCTCTTAAAACTAAAGTGTTGAATCAATCTGTTAAGAGTTCGGTGAGTGACAACGCTTTATAAAGTTAAATTCATCTCAAAGAAAGTGTTGAATTAACACGGAGTCAAGTTAAGTCTAACTTTATCAGTGTTACTTGGCAACACTTTTAAAAGTTTAATTCCAACTTTATAAAGAGTTGTCACTGATCAAACTCTTTAAAATGTTGATTCAACACTAGTTTTTAAGAGTGTCATGATTGTGATCGTTAAAGGCATACAATTTAATTTATTGTGGAATTCATCTCAGAGTATTTTGTTCCCACATTACATTTTCGAATAGAAACCACACCTTGTTTTCTTTCTAAAGGTTCAAACCTCTATACATACACTCACAAGCTCATTGTTTGCATGGTAATCATTTTTACAAGGGCATCAAAATACAGAAGACAGCATAATTCCAGGTATTTCCAGTCGAAGTGACCACCTGACACGCGAGCACGAACTTACACACGTACAAATATGGACATGAATCTACCCTGCCGGGATCTTCTGAAACTAAACTTTTATTATCCAATCCTCTTATCTCGCGCTCAAACACTGCCTTTGCAGTTTCGTATTTATTCATTTTTCTGAATTTTGTTTGTTTGTCAATTCAGTATATTTCCTTCATTATGATGTGACATATTTTGGTTCCTGTTTCGGGTATGCAGGAAATGGCGGTTATTTATACCTGCCGAAACCAAAAATGATCCTGTGTTTAATTAACCAGAAGCACCTAACCGGCTCGTGGTTCGAAGAATGGAAATTACCTAGTAATTGCAATATACTCGGTGTTTCAATTAACAGTAGTATTAAATTGAATATTCACCGTATGACAGGAATTGAACTGAATTCAATTTAATTGAGATGATTTATTGATTAAAGAAAAGCGCTAAAGCTACTGTAGATTTTTTTTTTTGGGGGGGGGGATAAAATTGTTTTTGTAATTATGCATTCGTATATTTTATGAGGACTACACTCTTAAAACTAAGGTAATGAATCAACCTTTTAAGAGTTCAGTGAGTGACAACACTTTATAAAGTTAAATTCAAGTCAAAGAAAGTGTTGAATTAACACGGAGTCAAGTTAAGTCTAACTTTATCAATGTTAATTAAACTCTTTTAAAAGTTAAAACCCAACTTTATAAAGAGTTGTCACTCACCGAACTCTTTAAAATGTTGATTTAACACTTTAGTTTTAAGAGTGTATGTATTAGTATAGATCTTTACCGCGCTGCAGCCATCTTTGTCTGATTTTCTGTATATACAATAGCGCTGATTTCCATTGTCACTCAAGGGGCCAGACTATTTTTTCCTTCCAGCCTCGGTTTGGTCACACAAAAACAGGATGGCTGCACTTTGGTAAAGGTCTATCGATAACATGAAACTGTTGTTTCAAAACTGTTGGTGATAAGAGAAAAAAAGGGGAAATGAATTTTCAAACTAGTCAATAGTATTCTAGTACTCGTTGAGGACAGCACTCCCAAAGAAGACCTCATTGTGACTTAGCGATGTTCCCCACTGAGATTTTCTGCATGACTTGAGTAATTTATCATGGTGTTTGATATCATTCCTCAAATTCACACGAAGTAGGCCTAAGATCTTAGATAATTATATAGATATTTTATGTCATTTTGGGTTCAACAAACTACCCATGGAGTAGCTTGCTTTTTTGGAATATGGTCATTGTCAAACCGACTGTTCTACTTAAAAGTGGCGTTATGCTGATGATGGTATCAACTATCCCTTGATTGTTTGATTTTTATAGGTGCTACCTCAGGCATGTTGTGTTTGTTTAATAATGAATATTTTCAAAAAAAATCATTTTAAATTGTCGGATCTGTCTGAATACTGCCCTCGAACCATACGCTCCATGTAAACTTTGTAAAAGTTATGAAAGATCCGGTGAAATCATGCTGCCTCTAATTTTAGAGATAATGTCCCCATAAATCCCAAAATAGTTTTCACGCCTATAAAGAGTATACTGGGTGTGTTCAAAGGCCTATTATAAACTTCAGTTTTTCTCTCACAAGTGTAGATCAGTTCTGAGCTGAAAAATTCGCAGGTTGCTTCCTTTAATTATTATTAATTTCATATCAGTCTTAGTATAAATACACAATAATAATAATAGTCGGCAATGATGCCAAAGTTAGCGATGTGTGTATATTGCTGTATAAAGGTGATTAAATCGAATTTAGTTTTTTTTTCTGAGGTAGTTAGTTTTCTTGGGAATAAAAGTACAATTGTTAGTTCACGAAAGTGATTGAAATTATCCAACAATAGCCAAAATTGCTGATGTTTCGTCACAAATTGTGTAAACAGGCTCCCAGCTTTTGCTGCGGAGCGTAAGCCCAGTAGTGTACAAGCCCAAACTTGATCTCAACCAAAACATGCATGCAAGCATACGCACACACGAGTACACGTATATCGTCAACAAAACCAATCTGGGTAAATAGGCTTTGCGGCTGGGGATTAGGAGGGGATGGGCGTATACTTCCCTGTTGCACCACTTTTACTGCGTATTTTACAAGATAGACATGTTCAACCCCTGGGTCCTTCCACCCATGTGCACCGTTGCTGGTGTGGTGAAGTTCGAACCCAGAATGGCTGTCCAATTAATTTCTCTGGTGAACAATGGCTTCTATAATGTACTGACAATATCTCTCATATCACATACCCAACTCAAAAAAAAACTCCCTCCATCCCACATCTTCCAACCTCTCCAATAGAAAAGGGGAGTAGCTGTGTATCAAACAATTCAGAGCAAAAGCTGTTTTATAGTTAGAAGGAAACCATGCAATATCGACATATCTGTCAAGATTGAAACCCACTCGCCCGTGAGCCTATTTCTTGACCGTGAGTCGCACGGCAGGCAATCTTGTTGGAACACGTCGTTTTAAAAGAAACACAGAATCCTCAATAACGATTTCTCATCATAGAATTCTGGTTTCTTCTTTTTTTAACGAACATTTTTGGTTTTCCTTCTCGCCGGAATCATAACGATTTCTCATCACAGAATTATGTTTTTTCTTAAACGAACAATTTCTGTCTTTTTTGTTTACCTTCTCGCCAGAATCACACGGCAGACAGAAGCTGAATAGAGTCAGGCAGTAGATGATGAGGCACGGCACGATAATGTTCATTACGTAGAACTGTGGCCGACGAATGAGCAAGATCGCCACGGTGTAGTCGCTGAAGTTACCATGGTCCTCAACCATCTTGGTGATGTTCCTCTGCATCTCCTTGATGTGCCATTCCCCGTGCTCTTCCGAGTCGTTCGCCTAGAGAGACGGAACGGGAGAAGAGGAAAAAAAACATCGAGAGTCTTGGGTGGAACGGTTCGGTCGTTGAGGGGGATCGAAGTCTCAGTAGCGTAGCCAGCATTCTCAGACTGGGGGATGGGTAAATTTACCGACAATAAACTCAAACTAACCGACAAATTATGTAAATCAGAAATACCAACATTTTTTTTTAAATTTACAGACAGACACTATTTTGTCAGCAAGTGCCGGCGGCCTCCCCCCCCCCCTCCCCTCTCTGCCCACTTTGGTTACTATGCCAGCGGGAATTCATTCACTGCAGTGTCTGAATATGTGTTGTTTGGTCAGACTTTGTCGGTTGGGATGTCTGTCTGTCTGTCTGTTCAAATAGTGGTGTAACCAGTGGGGTCTGACAGGTATTGTTGGTGAAAAATAAAAACCAACAAAATGACAACCCCTGAGAACCGACAATTGAGGGAGACGCCCCACTGACCTTGCCCCTCCCCTCCCCATACACTGTAATGCTGTGCTAAGAGGATATGTTTAGTAATTTCCCAATAATTCACTCTTCAAAATTTGATGTAAAGGTGGTAACTGATAACAGGTAAAACGTACCCTTCGAAGTTATTCCGTTTAAGGTGCCTATTTCAAAATAAAAATCGCAAGCCCGCATGTTGTCAACAATGTTTTTCCTCGTCAAGAAAAAAACTCAGACACTGCCAAACGAAACGTCCTTATTTTTTCTTAAAAATTGTGACGATCGATATTTTTACCATGTTATTTTTCAATTCGTATTTTAGATAATCCTTGTTTGGTGCTGTTCACAAACGAGGCCTGTACGGAACACGTTTGACACAGGGCGGCCGCCACTCGCCTACCGAGAGACACGAGCGGATTGCCGTCGTCGCCACTGCCCGGGCCTGAATGTCCGGGGAATACAGTCGTACACTTCTGTCCCTGCCCTGTAAAAACTAACACCAGTGATATCAACTTTATTAATAATAATAATAATGATGTGGACTTATACGGCGCACGTATCCACCAAACTGGTGCTCAAGGCGCATTACATTATTACCCCTGCTCATCAGGCTCATAAATTATTCCTGAAACCAACTCAGCTCCCTGGGGAGTATACAGCTCAATTGCTGCCATTTCAGCGCATATGGGCTAATCAAACACAACAACCAACTCTGCCCTCACAGGTACCCATTTACCCTTGGGTGGAGAGAAGCAATTATGGTAAAGTGTCTTGCTCAAGGACACAAGCACCCCGGTCGCGGTTGGGATTCGAACCCACATTCTGACGACTCAGCCATCAGAACACAAATCCGATGCACTAAACTGCTCGACAATGGCACTCCATATTCTGCCATGATTTTTGGTTTTTTGTGCATATTTGCCACGAACAAGGCTAAAAAGCCACTCAAGGCCTACAACAGAAGAACATTTAAAAATTCAAAAAAGCTAGGGGGTGGGCATTGAGATCCGTCTTGAAACAGAACAGATCGCAGGATGGAGGGAAACATGTACCAGGCAAGAAATTTCCAAAGAGAAGTAGCACGTGGAAATAAATTATTTTCAAACTGGATGAATTGCCCAATATAAACGACGCCAGTGAAGTTTTTTAACACCAAAGATGTTGCAGTGTACCGTATTCGCCTCGTGAAAAGGAACAAATAAGATTTTACCTCTCAATACATTAATCCCATTGTACTCTGAGGAACTCAGTACTTGTGTGCTATTTAACTGGAGTGTTAAAATAACACTAGCGGTGTCATACCTATTATTACATGGTGTTGGGCTATGCCAATTATAAACACCAATAAGTGTAGTTTCTAATACCATCGTTTTTGCCGAGTGTTCTGGTAAATTTTGGGAAAGGTGAGTGCCCTCGGTACTAGTAGGGGCAGTTAGTGAGAAAAATTTATCACCAATAAGGAAATGAATGTTTGGACAAAATAGTTAAGGATTAACATGAGACCGAGGTACACAACTACGTTGGTATATTGATTCAAGATTCACTCTCCGTCTGTCCACATTGCATTGTCTTTTCCGTCTGTGGTGAACCACAAAGGACACCCTGTGGAGATTGATTGCTGTTTTACTTTGTCGGAACTTTGTCACTTCGCAGTAATAAGTTGTGGTCTGTAATAAGAGCCCATTGTTCCTTCCTTTTAAAGATGTATCGATCGTGTTTTTAGCTATTTTGACGGCAATTTAATTTTCCATCGGAACATTTTGATTTTACTCAAGGAAAGAGGGAAAATGCTTTAAAATGGCAATTTTTTCTCAAAATAATCATGAAAAGTATGCATTCTTAAAAAGTAAATAATGTCTCTAAAATAGCTTGTGGTGGGTCCAGGCATAAATTAATGTAGGCACTTATTTCCTGTATAAAACTAAGCTTCTGAAAACTATATTTTGTGAAGGTTCTGATTTCAAAGAATTTGTTTTCCTTTCGATAAGGAAATTATCGATTTTTTTTATGAAAACAAAACAACAACAACAAAAAGGTAAAATAGCGGAAATAACACGGGCGATTAATATAATGTTTATCCTTACGTTTCAGCGTGTGCGATATGAAACCAAACATGCGCATCTGCATTATGGTATTTTTCCCGACGATTATATTCATTTTTAAATTACGTCATAATTCTGAACCCAATTCATGTTATGGTATATTTAAATTCCAGGGCCGATATTCATAAAAGCTTGCTAAGCCTAGTTGGCAACTAAAGTGGCCCCTAGTTGACAGCTAAGCCTAGTTGGAAGCTAAGTGATATTCATAAAACTTTGCTAAGCTTAGGTGGTTGCTAAGTTGGCTGCTAACGCTAGAGTTGATCTGGGGGGGTCTCTAAGTCACTAGTTGGCAACTAAATCATTTGTGGGTTACATATAGGCCTCATGTACAGGATTTACTGCTGTTCTTAAAAGTCATTTGACCCATCTTGGTCTTGCCAGTCCAAAACAACACCATACCCTATTGAAATACAAATTGCCATTCTCCGATTTTGTGGTTTCGCGAACTGCCTAACGTCCTAGCTGCCTGCTAGAAATATCTAGCTGGCAACTAGCTGACAACATTCTTAGCAAGGTTTTATGAATACAAAATTAGTTGGTAACCGCGGAGCAGGAAACTACGGATTTAGCAGGCTGCTAAGGCCTAGTTGGCTGCTAAGTTAGCAGGCTTTTATGAATATCGGCCCTGATATTTACATTGGACTCAGATCCAAAAGCAAAGACAACATAATTCATCGTATAGGTCCGGGCTCTTCACCCTGAACAGACACGTCTGCTTTATGTCATAAGAGAAGAAGGAGAAGTTAATCCCAAATTCTTAATACTATAATCCTTATAATTTAATATAACCCGCATGCAGGTATCATTTACATTAAACTCCAATGCGTCAGCGAAGACAACATGTTCAATCGTATAAGTCCAGGCTCTAAACTTGAGACGACAAGTCTGTTCATCATAGGGAAAGAAAGAGAAGTTGATCTTGCAGAAACTGGAGATGACTATGAAGGCACGCCACTCCGTCTCACCGCTAGACTTGACCCTTACAAGACGGTCTTCTAGCATGAAATTTGAGCCGTCTGCACTGTGTGGGTGGGAGAAAATGAGAAGGATTGAGATTTAAGTTAATGAAGTTATCGATTACGAATGTGTCTGCATGGATACATCATGATTGTTATTATAGCCATTGTATTGCCCCCGTCATTGTTGTCGTTGTTGTTGTCGTCGTCATCATCGCAATCAACCTCATCATCATCATCATCATCATCATCATCATCATCATCATCATCATCATCATCATCATCATCATCATCATCATCATCATCATCATCATCATCATCATCATCATCATCATCATCATCATCATCATCATCATCATCATCATCATCATCATCATCACCATCACCACCACCACCATCACCACCACCACCACCACCACCACCACCATCATCATCATCATCATCATCATCACCATCGTTGTCGTCGTCACCGTCGTGGACATCACTATTGCCATCATTCTTATCATCATTATCATAAACGTTATAATAGCATTATATCGTCATCATTATTATCAATATTGTCGTCATCACGACATATATATCCACCATCATTATCGTCGTCGTTATTATTAACGACCGCACTGTCTTCGTACTTCATTGTCATGGTCACTTCTTACCTATTCAAGAGTGTAATATCAGGCGTCCACATTTTGGAGGATGGTATCCTAACCTCAGGGACCTCAAAATCATCTTGATTCCACGACAAATAGTCATCTTTCCAACCCTGTAAAAAATACCAAACAAAATGGCGCCCCCTTTCAAATTACCTCCATTGACCGTTTTCTGGCTATAAAGTATTTTTTATTGTGTTTGTTCCGTAATTGAATTTACTGCATCATGGACAAAGTATTACACATTAAGGCAGATGATATTTTGTAAGAACACAGTAGAATATAATGTGCAGGCCAGTTCCAACATTTCTCCCTTGGTTACTATAATGGCATTTGGGAGAATTTGACGATCCCCCGTAAAAAGAAATTACAGCATGAAGATGGCGTATAGTTTCATGACTATCATTTAGAACCCAAAACCAACAACAGAATTGTTGATAAAAATTGAAGAGGGCAGGGTAGAATAACGCAATTTGAAGACCGTGCAATTTAAGTGTACATCTCACCTTTAATAATTGTTTTACCAAATGTCAAACAATATTCCCTTTGTCATTGCATTTACTGGAATTTAAGTTGTCATCGGTAGTTTCATTTCGCATGGACGTGACCATGATGCAGCGCTAACCGGAGCCAAGGGATTTTTCCTTTTGATGGGGGGGGGGGGGGGACAAACACCGACGTTTAGCCTTTAAAGTTAGTATTAACGTTGGTAAAATGTCTGTAAACTATTAATGCATCTGAATCAATATAATAGGCTTTTGTACGTGTATAAATCAAACTGTTTTTATTATTATTATTATTATTATTATTATTATTATTATTATACATTTCTGGTAATGAAACCAAGGATGCCTCAAAAGCACACTTAAGCACTGTAGCTCAGAAGCCTGAGGAAACCTGTAAACAAGGGCATTGGCGGATCCAGGGGGGCTGTAGCCCCCCCCAAAAAAAATCGTAAAAAAATAATTAAAAAAAATTAAAAGAGAGAGAGAGAGGGGGGGAGGGGAGGGGAGAACGCACTCTCATTTCCCCCTCACTGTGCTTTGTTTTTCTCTCCCTTTGATTATTTCATTGTAATTTTTGTAGTACTGAAAAAAAATTGTTTTTGATTCTCAGCCCCCCCCCTAAAAAATGTTCTGGATCCGCCCATGAAGGGTGCTCGCTATGTGAACCAGAAACACCGGCGTAAACCCCTACTCTTCCACGATAAGTGTTCTGGGTTCTTTTACGTGCATTACTTTAATATAGTACACGGGACCTACGGCTTAACGTCCCATCCGAAGGACGAGCGCGGGGCCGCTTCCCGCCTCACCGAATAAGTAAAGAAACGATTAGGTGTTACTAATCAGATATTAGTGAAAATGCATTCAGATGTTTTTGAATTCATTTCAATGTGGAAATGAATCATGCATGTGATTCATTTCAAATCTGTAATACATTTCACGTTTTTACAGAAATTACAGTATTTCAGATGGAATAATTTCTCATGATGTTTGGTATAAGTTGATGATATTCTTGCGTCGGGTGATAAACAATTGATTTAATGTTTGCCCTACACCGACGTGTGTATAGTACTGTCTGTATACTCGGTGTTTAGTATAATCGCCAACATCACATCTAGTCAGTTTTTAGATTACAACGTTTTTTTTAGGCGTTCACACCCTATCCTAATTAATGGACGTGTTGCTGTAACTCTATACAAAGCTTACCCCTATAAATACACATAATTATGACAAAATTTTGAAATTGACTCGTTATCTAATCATCTGATTGATCATCTGATCTGATTGATATAGTATCTTCTTGGCTGCCTTTCCGGTCATCTTTGCATGTATATGCAAAGAACATGGTTAGTGATTATTGACATGTTTCATTCAGACCACGAAACTCAGCGGTGGCCATTAATTTTTAGTTTAGCTATCGGTATAATCTTGCGAGGGCCCTCTATCGGCTGAGTAGCAAAACTTTCGCATGGGGACGGGGGGGGGGGGGACGAGATACATAGAGGGCGGTGTTTACTTTTAGTGGGACAATGATTATTGTTTCTACAAATTCACATTTTAAATAGGCCCTACGTAAAATGATTTACTAAAAAATTTCCTTTTGGCGACCACTACTACGGACTGAAGGATCTTCTATATCCAAAGTTCATAACCCACCACAGACCGAGGGATCTCCTATATCCTAAGTCAACCACCCTCCTTCCCGGCCCCGTGCTTGTCTTCAACTGATTCGGTTCAGTGAGCACACACTCCTTCCCCCAACTCCTAGGATCCACAGTTCCCGCCTGCATGCCTCAATGAACTAATCCTCCAGCATCCTGTCATCGCGTAATCCTCCAGCAGCCTACTTAAGCAGCAGCATTTCCCAGAGTCTGGCATTCTCCTGAGGACGATCAGAGCATACTGATCGAAACGTCGAGTTGTACCTCCAGTTCTTTTCAGAACTAATTACTACTCAATTGAGAATTTAACATGGTGTCACCGCAATTAGTCTTAGTTAGTTTTATGATATATTTCTTGAAAATTAGACAGTTGAAACTAAAACTAAATGTTACCAAATACCAATGAGAATGTACCTTCCCTTCTATTGGCATCATATAAAAAAAAACAAGACCCTGCATATAAGCTATATTATTGGTATCTAACAATTAATTTGTTCTCACATTACCAAAATCACAAATGTATTTCATTTGCCAACGCTTGCGTCCATCGATGTTCAAAAATCACGGTTCGTTGGAATATTGTCCACAATAAGGAACACTGCCCTCTATCGACTCACAGTAGGACAAAATAATTAGAATCGTTTTATGAAATTGAATTTTTCCACAATGTTCTCACAAACGTACAGAACAATTGGGCTAAAACTTCCACATATTATTGGATCCTACATAATGGTTTGGATTCTTATGATTACACATATAGTTATCCATTTTTCTAAAAGTGTTGAGTCTCTTAAGTTTTGCGTATAAAAAAATGTTAACAAAGAGGGACTGGACTGTATGGCTGACACTGTGCATCGAGAAAACTGTCCATGCAAAAATTGATTGTTTGAATTACTTTCGTCTAGAGAGTCACTTTAAAGGGACAATATCGTCCCGATCAACAGGGCATTGAATTGGAGAGCTTGTTTTAGATTAACTCAGTGACTGAAAATAATACCCCACATGATAAGGTCATATTACCGTTGCTGCTGCATAAATGAGCCAGTAATTTTCAGTCACTGTGTTCATCTTAAACTCGGACACCGATTCCATGCCCTGTTGAAAGTCTGCTCCGATCGTGACGATGCTGCCCCTTTAAACAAATTATATGAGTTGTTATTCAAATCATATAATGTTACTGTTCACCAACGCGGCTTAGCACTCAGCGATCACAATATTTACCCTGGGCTAACGAAATGTGTCTGAATATTTTGTGTTCAGTTCATTGGCTCTGGTCGGTTAATTTCATTCTTTCTGCCACCTACACACATTTTATAACAGCATGCACACACTCCATTAATTCTGGTTGGGTATAACTTTTGAGTCCTGGCAAGGCTAGTTAGCATGCAGTCACCGAGGATGAGTGAGGAATAACGATGCCATAAATATGAATAAATAATCCCCAGTGTGATTATCATCAGTAGTGGATACAAAACTTGCGTGGACTTGTCTAATAATGCAATATAAATGCCTACTGGACACACAGCTTTGCTCAAGGTTACTGCAGAGAGACCGCAGAAGTATATACATTAACAAGGTGTTAGCCAGAATTTAGAACTTAGGGCGTCCAAATTTGTTGGAAATTTAAAAACAGGGTGCCCAAATTGTTCACTTACAATACATATACGTGTAAATGACAGATGAAATAGAGTGTCAAAAAGTGAAACAGGGTGTCCAAAAGACACCCATCAGACACCCCTTTGGCTAACACTATGATTCCAAAATAATTCTGCACTTATGAAAGGTCAAGGAAATAACTGACATGGCTTTAAGTGAAGTTGAACATTTGTATGACGTCATTATTGTCATTCTGCATCGAGTTTCTCCATCAACGACTAAACAAACAAAACATAATTACAAAGAAAACAACTGATTTTTCCCCAAATTTCTTTGAGACTTAGGCCTAAAGAGAGTGTACACCTGGTAATTATCCGACTACAAAATTACTGAATGATAATCTAAAACTAAATTGATGTGAAGTTGGTGATTTTCTCATCGAAGCCTCTACCCATACCCAGACAAAAATGAACAACTTACCAATATGAGAGAAACTTGTGTCTTCAGAACTTGGCTTGGCTCATTCTGAAAGACAAAAGAAATACAAATGAGTGGACATTTATTATTACTTTTGAGGCAAGTCAAAGGAACTAAGATGAAGTCGTTTATTCTCATAAAAAGTTACATAATATTTTGCAGTGACCTGCAATGCAAAAAACTGGAGTGTAAAAACACCATGGAAGAATAAAGTTGACACCGCTGGTGTTCTTTTAACACCACTTTATTTTGCAGGGTGTAAACAAACGAAACACAGGCGTCTGTAAAGGCAAGCAAGAAAACAAGCAGGCAATCAAACAAACAGCCGTAGGGTGGCATTCATTTCATTCTTAATAAAGTGGAGTTCATATTGCGTGGTCGAGTTGACCAACTTACCCAACCATTGGAGTCTGATGATTGCAGTTAACGCACAATATTACACTGCGAAAGTAGGCAAAGTACAGCGTGGCTATTTGGAAACATACGTCCACGTTCAAAACCGTGACCCTCTAGTTTTCAAGAAATACCATGGAAATACCGTACGGTATATCATAAAACTAACCTGTGAAAGTTGCATCACAAGAGGTGCTCAGGTTTTTGAGAAAACAATGAAGAACTATTAGCCTACATGTTTTATCTTTTTTTTTCTCTCCACAGACATTTTTACATTTATTTTACATTTGTTTTATGTTTGTTTTGCTTGTTAGATTACACTGGTCTACAGCCAAAATGCTTCCGAAACAAATGAAGTCAAACTTGACTAATTATGGGTCACTGAGAATGGAAATGATGCTTAAAATTGTGGACTGGCTCTAGTTTTCAAGATCTACATGTACATGTGTACACATAACAGCGTATGATAATTCATGATTAAAAATCTGCTATGTACACCATATACATAGTACGTAAAATGTAAAAACTTAAATATCTTGGAAAGAGTAGCCCATCAGCAATTTTAATTGTCATATTTGAATTCAGCACATCAAAATCCATAATAAATAGCACATTTTATCTCCGAAGCAGACAACTTTATAAAAATTGTTGAGCAGTGTTATTTGCGGTCTGTTTTGTCTGACTAGTTGCTTTTCACTAATCTCATAATCTCTTCTTCCAGCCAAACACTCCTGGTACTTCAATTCATATTTAATCCCCCTTTTGTCCGGTCCCAGGACCAGAACCTGACTCTGCTTTTTGAATCTTTTTCTTTTGTGTTCATTTCACTGATGATTTTCTGCTCACTCTTGTGTTTATGTGTGTATGTTGTCTGTATTTTGTCCCATTTTGCCTTTGAGAAAGAACCTGCTAGGTTCGAAACGTAAGGCCATGAACAATTATTTTGCATTTTTGTTTTATCTTGTTATGTTATACAAACGTTGCTGTAAATTCGACATAACAATTTTTGTTTTCGCTAAGATGAAAGCTCGATAGACGGATGATTGATACGAAGGATGATTGATACGTTGTCAAACTGTACACCAAGTAAGAACCCGCTGCTACATGTATATAGGATTCTAGCCGGCCAATCGTCATTGGGCAAGCTCGGTGGTTGAGAGGTTAAGACCGTTAAGACGTCTGCACTAGTAAGCAGGAGGTCGTGGGCTCGATTCCCGTGGGCTCGAGTAGCCTGTGAAGTTTTTTCAACAAATTATATGAGTTGTTATTCAAATCATATAATTTTACTATTCACCAACGCGGCTTAGCACTCAGCGATCACAATATTTACCCTGGGCTAACGAAATGTGTCTGAATATTTTGTGTTCAGTTCATTGGCTCTGGTCGGTTAATTTCATTCTTTCTGCCACCGCACACATTTTATAACAGCATGCACACACTCCATTAATCCTGGTCGGGTATAACTTTAATTATCTCACCCCAAGGTAAAATATTGTGAAACGGTTATTTGTCGGAACCTTTTCCGTCCCAAATTCAGAAAATACAGGTCCACTGGGAGAAAACAAAATGGCCCTCTTAGGTTTAGCCTATACGTGCAACAGCGCCGATATTTTCGGTCTTATGTGGGCAATGCTAGGAGATTTTGTCCTCTGAAGGGGTAACTTTACAAGGGCAACATTAGGAAGAGGATTTTTAAACGTTAGAGGACCATTTGTGTTCCCCCAGTGGACCAAGGATTTTCTGAATTCGAGACAAAAAAGGGGTTCGAGAGAAGATGACTTTGTACAATATGTTACTGTGATTTTCGATAATAAAACGGATGTTATTTAGTTTCCTTATGATATAACCTCTCTCAAAATTGGGAAATATCAATTATTCATATTTTCTTCGAGCCCCACTTTACCGACACAATGAAATAAGGTGAAACTTTTACAAATCAGTCTCTAATTAACACATGTTCAAAAGTATTTTGACTTAATCATAAGTCCACTTTTCCTAATTTTTATGAAATAAATTTTCATTTTAATGAAAATCTTTAAATTTCATAATTTTTATGAAAGAAATGATCATTTAATTGCAATTTTTCTAAATTCAACTTTATTTACCAAAATTTATTTCATAAGAATTAGGAAAAGTGGAATTATGATTAAGTAAAAAATGTATACTTTGAACATGTTCTATAGGCAACACATAATACGGAGGCATTCACAGAATAACATGTTCAAAAGTATTTTGACTTAATCATAAGTCCACTTTTCCTAATTTTTATGAAATAAATTTTGGTAAATAAAGTCGAATTTAGAAAAATTACAATAAAATGATAATTTCTTTCATAAAAATTATGAAATTTAAACATTTTTCATTAAAATGAAAATTTATTTCATAAAAATTAGGAAAAGTGGACTTATGATTAAGTCAAAATACTTTTGAACATGTTAGATATTTTACAGAAAAGTGTACGCTGACTTTAAAGACTTGCTACTGATGGAAATGAAATGATTCAAGTCATAATTACCAGGTCTATGATAGCATTCAGCTCCATCCCCACTTTGACGACTGTTGGCATGGATGGGTCCCTGGTCGGCCTAGAGTGCTCGGGATAGACAGACTCGTTCAGGAGAGTACGCAATAAATGTACCTCCGTAATCACTTCAGACTCGGGCTTGCAAGATTTTTTCCCACAGCGACCTAAAGTAGGGGAGAAATTTTATGTTTATGATGGGTGAGACATGCTACGGTGCCCGGCACTATACGCTCATGATGGCTTACTGTATATGCAAATAACAGTGAAGCCATCCTGCGTCGTACGAATCCACAGGTGACCAAACCGAGGCTGGTAGGAAAATAGGCTTTGAATTACATTCAGGAGTCTTTTACATGCACTGGCGTAAATCCGTGATGATTTTGAAATTTGGGAATGATTTTGAAATTTGGGTGCACGGTATAGCTTGAAGTTCTGCAGTCGACAACTATTCAGAATCTTGCGGCTACAGCACAGATTACACCTATATATTGTTTTCAACGCATGGAAAATTCTGGGGGGATGATCCAATGGACCATCCCCCCGGTCCAAAAAGTGGGGGATATCCCCACCCCCCTCCCCCCGGATTTTGGCCCATGTTTAGTTTTTAAGGCCACATTATATTCTCAAACATTTTCCAAATGTGTAGTCTACTCTAGCTTAACTTAAAACAAACAATAATAATAAATTAAGAGCCGTACTCAGCGGCGTAGCCATGGGGGGGGGGGCCTGGGGGGCACTTCCCCCCCAATTTCCAGTGGCCCCAGGTGCCCCCCCCCCCACGAAAAATCCCGATAGTGCCCCGCCAAAAAAAAAAAAAAAAAAAAGGGAAAAACCCATACCCCCTTCTCCCCTACTGAAAAGCAATGCCTACCCTGTCCCCCCACTGAAAATGTCCTGGCTAAGCCGCTGCTGTATCAAAAGAAGATAAACAAAATGGCGATTGTATAAATTGTGAATCTTTCAAGAATTACTTACGTGTTGTATTACACTCAGCAAAAGCCAGCAGTCCGAGGCAAATAAGCCATCGGCTTATACCGTAGCCTGTTCGCCATTGACCCATGATTCTGGTTCGCAAGTCGCCTGGCCTATGGGTGGTGATGGTCGATAGTCAAAAGTGGTGGTTCGATGGGTGATTCGAGTCCGACAAAAACCCGCAGTAAGAAGACGCTATCGTTTGATGTTTTTACAATGCCGGATAATGAGATTACGCTCAAATATCCCGAGATTCACCAAGAATTGCTGGTAATTTGAGTCTAGAGTCACAGAGATTTACTTGAAGATTTGGATCGATTTTGTGAAGTTTTGTTTATATTATCATCAATATTTATTGATTTCTGTTTCTTGGTGACAGCATCCACCATGCAGTTAACCTACTTCGCCGATAATATCTGAACAACACCGGTGGCAACTCCGTTTAAATATTCCTTTTCAATGTTTAAGCTACAGCACGACTAGAAGATCAAGAAAGGATAATTAATATTAGATTAATTAGATTCTTGACTTGATTATTTCATGAGTGAGCGAGCAAGTGAAGATAAATTCTTCCAAGCAAGACTGGATAACTTTACGGTCGAGAGTGCTCCGTGCCGTGCCGTCATCTGACGAGAAAAACCCACGCGCCCACTGCCTGTCACGTCGATGGTCTGCCGAGACATCAGCTTTGGGGAGGACTGACAACCACTAGCGTTATATTTGTCCCCTTTCACTGTACTTTGCCTCCCCTGTTGCACCCCACTAATTCATCAAATTCCCCCGACCGCGAGCCGGTCAGGCGGCACAGGCGCGTGCACAACCTCCATCTATCATTCATGTTGCTTCTCTATATAGGCCTAGCTGTGAAAGTCACGTTCTTGTTGGACTACGCGGGAATTTGACTGCATGGCGAAACATTTCCTTAACAACTTCACAAAAACTTTATACAAAATGTTAACTACGTTTTTTCTGAACGTACATCAGTGGCGTAGCCGGGGGACGCCACTTGTTGGCAAAGTAGTGTATTTTGGTTAGTTCACAAACTTGGTATTTCTGATTGATATAAATTTGTCGAATGGTTCATTTGAGTTTTTTGTCGGTAAATATTCCTCACTCTGAAAATCCTGGATACGCCACTGACATACATGATTCATACGCCACCCAAATTTCAAAAGTGATGCTATTCAGTATATTTTAACGACATTTCATGATAGTGACGTATTATCATATACAGCTGTCTGGAGAAATAGTACCAGTATTTTGGGCCAGTATTGAATGCTCATAATTTTGTCCTGGGTCATCACTAATGAAAACACAGAAGCAACATCCTCATCTCGTGTGTTGAATAAACGTTTTGTATACACCGTTACACATAAATAGCGCCCTCGCTTGTCTTAATTTAATCTCGTTCATAAAAGTGATGCTATTCAGTAAAAATTAAATTAAGTTTTTTGTTTAATATCAACAAAAAACATCTGAATATTTTTAACGATATTTCAGTGGCGTATTATCATATACAGCTGTCTGGAGAAATTAACTATTGTTTTTAGCTGGTTGAACTTATTGTGGTAAAATATTCATCGTTGCACGTAAAACAATTTGTTCCAGTTCAGATACTCAACACGTGGGGGCGGTGATCTTAGAGGAACATACCACCGGGGAAGTAATGACACTACAACCTACAGGAGCAGTAGGGTGGCCCTGTCTGCTCCGCCCCCGCCCCCAAAAAAAGTTGGCCCCCCTTAATATCTGGATCCGCTTACGAGGTGGAGAAGGCCAATTATTGAGCCTTACAATTGGTCGTGTAGATTTCTACGGAAGAATAAACTTTAATGACAGTGTGACAAAGGTATGTTTCCTAATAAAAGTTCACTTTGTTAAATGTTACCAAGGAGCAAAGCTGACCTGTCGTATAATTATAAACTGGCGAACACGAGCGGGAGAAATCCCCCAGCTGAGCCAAGGCGTGTTCGCCCACAAGAATCTGATGATATTCAACCAGGAGGCACTGAGATATGATGCAGTCAGCCAAGACGATGAATATGAGACAAGGAGAGAGAGAGAGAGAGAGAGAGAGAGAGAGAGAGAGAGAGAGAGAGAGAGAGAGAGAGCATCCCACAAGGGATTGATAAATCATTCATGGCAATATCTCAGACATCATCTTCACAAGACACATCTTAATGATGCGTGACATCCAAGATGACTGAATGCCCAAGCCAGATGTGCAAAGCAAATCAGGGGATTGTGATGTTTTCCTAGTATTGGGTTTGACACTGGTAGACTACCCGATCGATAATGAGTAGTTCCAATAAACAACTCATTTGGCTCATGGAGTGCCATGGTCGAGCGGTTTAGTGTGGGTTCGAATCCCAACCGCGACCGGGGTACTTGTGTCCTTGAGCAAGACACTTTACCATAACTGCTTCTCTCCACCCAGGGGTAAATGGGTACCTGTGAGGGCAGAGTTGGTTGTTGTGTTTGACTAGCCCATATGCGCTGAAATGGCAGCAATTGAGCTGTATACTCCCCAGGGAGCTGAGATGGTTTCAGGAATGATTTATGAGCCTGATGAGCAGGGGTAATAATGTCATGCGCCTTGAGCACCAGTTTGGTGGATACGTGCGCTATATAAGTCTACATTATTATTATTATTATTATTATTATTATTATTATTATTATTATTATTATTATTATTATTATTATTATTATTATTATTATTATTATTATTATTATTATTATTATTATTATTATTATTATTATTATTATTATTATTATTATTATTATTATTATTATTATTATTATTATTATTATTATTATTATTATTATTATTATTATTATTATTATTATTATTATTATTATTATTATTATTATTATTATTATTATTATTATTATTATTATTATTATTATTATTATGATGATGATGATGATGATGATGATGCATGTCTGCTCAGAGCAGTAAGGACTTATACACACTTGATGACAATTTTATTGTTTAATGACAAAAGATCTTATAAGTGTAATTACCTAATTAAGTACAAGATAATGGGTCTTGAGTGCCAAATATAAATTGTGAGTACTACCATTGTTAAATAAAACATAAATCCAAATAATTAAGTTTTCTTAACATAATGAAATTGCACGTAATTTATAGGCCTTATAAGTCCTTTCTGCTCACACATTGCATGTATAGATCTTATAAGTCCTTTCTGCTCTGACCCGACGAATATGTTTTTTTATATAATCCCGGGTGGACGGTGGAGACCTGTGCTTCGAATTCTAATAAGCATTTCCTCGTATTTTAGAAATCAATTGATCAGTGATGATGGAGGGGTGTTTGAAATTATGCGGAGATGGAATTCGCTCCCCGGTGCCTTATCCAAAGTATGAGACCCAATGGGACGGGGGCCAGTGAATACGGAGATGCATGGATAAGAATGCAATGGGAATGTGGAAAGGGTCAATCAGAAGTTGTTATATTTTAAATAAATAATAAAGGAGGTTTGAAATAATCAAGGAACGAAAGAAGAAAGCTATGTTATATCCATGGTCATATACTGGGAAACAAGATGATTCCCGTAGGAAGTTTTGAATTGGCTGACTGAGGATTTACTCTTGATCGACAGGTCAATAGAATTCCAAAGGTGGCCCATAGTATCTAAGAGTGTGAATAGAGTAGGGTGTGCGGGTGAATGGTAGAAAGAGGTTATTATGTGATCTAGTATATCATGAACTGGAGTATAAAAAAAAATAATAATAATAATAATAATAAAAAAATTAAAATAAATAAAAATTAAAATTAAAATTAAAAATTAAAAAAAAACCGAGAATGTACGAGGAAGTAGACCATTCACACATTTGTACATGAAAATCCCTGTAAGGAGATTACTGATATCCTTAAGTGTAAGTACATTTAGCTGAGCAAAATAGGGCGAATGACTGGCGTCTTTGCGGAGTGACATTTCTGGGACTCGCTTCATTACCCTTAATTAATATTCAAATCTCTCTGGAATTAGAATGCATGCTTCCCGTTTTCATCAATAATTGTTTAGAAATTAGAGTAAATTGCCAAATCTATTCGCTTTCCAATTAGAAACCAGTCTAGCGTGATGAACATGAAACCTCACGTCTGTGTATACCGCCGTGGTGGAGACTTCACCCGGTGGCTCTTGCCTGCCTATATATTTTGATTCTTTACTGCTTTTTCATTTCAAACTCAAAGCTATAAACTCAATCCACCTGGAATTTTGCATGATCAAGTTGCTGTGTAGGCTTTTTACCATGCCAAAAAGCCCCCTCCCCCCCCCCCCCGTTGGGTAATATTTTTAAGGGGGAAAATCGAAAATGGGTTATATTTTCAACAATTCCGCCTCTTCCCAATCTGATTTCTGAATACACCCCCACTATTTTTAGGACCTTATTTCCTTATAAACGGTATAAGTACTGCTAGCATTGCAAAAGACAAGGAGTAAAATTCATTGTGAGATAATGGTATAATTATTATTATTATTATTATTAATCAACATTTATATGGCGCTCTTCAAAGAGCACAGCGCCTTACAAAATTACAAGCAAAAAATGTAAGCAAGACAAGTAAACAACAAAACATCTAACATTTATACAAATGTGTTTTCAAAAGACGTTTGAAAACAGGCACAGACATCGCCTCCCTCAACTGCATTGGCAAGTCATTCCATAGCCGTGGAGCAGCAACAACGAATGAATGATCGCCAGCTCTCTTCTTGGAGCGCGGAACCGAGAGCCTTGTAGTATCCGATGAGGAGCGTAGTCTGGGCCTATTCTCATCCGTAAATGTGTCACTAAATAAAGTAATAAGGTCACTCAGATAAGGTGGAGCGACATCCATCATACATTTGTATACAAATAACATTATTTTAAAATATATTCTATCCTTGACCTGGAGCCAGTGTAAGGAATCTAATAGATCCGCAGAGCACCTGTCCCGTCCGCACGCAAAAACCAACCTAGCTGCCTTATTCTGGAGACGTTGCAGTCGCTTAAGATCCGCTTCACGAGCACCAAACAAAAGCGAGTTGGCATAGTCAATGCGAGACAGGACAAGTGTTCTAACGGCATGATGACATGCTTCTTGAGTGATAAATCGACGTATCCGCCACAAATTGCGTATGTGAAAATTTACAATTTTACACAAGTTACTGATATGAATGGACATAATGATTTCACATTGTAATTTTTAACAGAGCCTGAATAATTATAAGCATTCCCAGTTCCCACCCACCCACCCACCCGCTCTCCCATATTAAAGATGATTGTTTTGATGACTGTATCCTCTAATTAGGAACGGAAATGAACCGTTATACACTCACACTATACCAACATACATGCCCAGCAGGGAGATCATTATACGCTGAAGGGGTCGTTATCTCTTTAGGGTTGACTCCCAAAAATTAATGATACCCAGGCAATCATGAAAGTCCTCTACCTTACGTATGAATTAAATTGCATAGGCATTGGGGAGTACCCTATAGGCTAGGTGACAACGACCCCTTCAGCATTTGTTTATGCTAAAATGAAGTCATTGGCAAACGCGATTTTGTTCACCATGGTCCAGAAACAGAATGGTTTAGATACAAGCGTGACAGGTTCTCTGCCACACACAATGCCTCAGCAGGCGCGGATCCAGGAATTTTTTAGACGGGGGGCACACCCAACACGAACATTTTTTTTCCTATGCTAACATTGTATATTGTTTGTAATCATGTTTTTTTTCTTTGTTTTCGCGCCTTAAGCACCCAGCAGGGTGGATATGTGCGCGCTACAAATCTTTATTATTATTATTATTATTATTGTGGCGTTGGGTCCGGGGCCCGCTTAAGGGCCCCGGAAAATTTTGGCTTCTGGATGCTCTGTGGTGCAATCTGAGGCGATTCCTGGCCAGTTTCACCTGACTTTTTTTGCAAAAGTTTTCAAGATTATATGGAGAATATATATATATATATATATATATCATTATTTTAGCCATTATTTTTAGCCATTATTTTAGCAATGTCATGACTACAACAATATCAGTTTCTTCCTCCCCGATTTTTGGCATTTAATTTGCAGTTTTTGACTTCAGTTTTAATTTATCCGGAATTCAGTCCAGTTGAAATTTTCAAGAAAAGGGCTTGATTTCATACTGTTCCTTGCCCTGTGTTAAAACCATCGGCAGATCAGCTGCAAGACTCATCGTACTTCGCAGGCCTATGCGTACTGGCGTAGAATCCGACAGTAAATTGACATCGGCGATTGTAATTTCCACACGGTACCCCGACCCTTCTTCAGATGAAACGGAACAATTTGTAGACGTGGAGGAATTGGGTCAAGAAACCAGACTAGCTTGCTTTGCACCCGATCACAGACTACCGATTGCAAACGAAATGTAGACTAACTAATTTTGGGAAATATTTGAAAAAAGTCACTATAATCATCATTGGAAATTGATACAAAAAATCCACTTTTCTCAATAATGACAGTACACCAAACTGAAGGCGCTGTTCACCTTGGATGGTGGCTTTATTTTTTACTCTGCACCCTTGTTTTTTAATCCTTTTTTATCAACCTTTTATGAGACACATCCTTGGATATTTTTATCACCGAAGCTTCTGTGGAAAATCAAATATAATATAAAAGAAACTGCAATCAATTAATTGCCATAATGAGGCTGTGTTAAACTTTATGAAGTCATCTCCATTAACTAAATTCGTGGAGGAAAATTGTCTTTAAGAATGGGTTGACTAAAATAAATCAATCAGTTCCTCAGAAGATTGCTAAGGGCTAACCGAGACTGGCCTGAAAGTCCATCGAAGAGAAATTATACTTCACACTGGTTAGACCACATCTTTGATATGGGAGCACTGCTTGGAAACCCCATATCACCACTGAAAACATCTCTTCGCTTGAAAGAGTCCAGAGACGAGCTGGCGTTCAGAGCGGCAAGACCTGCCTGTCGAACTTACGGCAGAAGTCAGTTGCTTTAAACGTCGACTTTCTGCCGTGTCTAATTCAAATACAGTGAAATCTCGATAAGTCAAATCTCAGGGGAATGAACTCAAACTTCGACTTATGCGGAGGTTCGAGTTAGCCGAGGTCGCCATTTTACCTCCCACCCCCCTTGTGTGCATAAATTATCGTACGCCCGCAAAGTAACCTTCAGTAGCACGGGGAATTAAGCACACAAGATGCAACATTTTAAAATTTGTTATAAACGTCTTACATATTTATTAATTTGTTTCAAATGACATGATCTTTGTTTTTAAAGTTTTCCAAAAAATATAAAATTATTATTAACGCTTTCGAAATCAATGATGACCTACCTTATACAACTCATTGGTGTGAGATTTGGCTACGCAACATAGCTATAAAAAAAAAAGGATTGAGCGCATTTCCAGCACCGCGTTGACGTTAGCCTTGGCGTGTTTTGAAACGGTCAAGCCACCCATCACTGCAGCTGAAGTCTGGATGTCCTAACTTCTTTGCCAAAGGCCTGGCCTTTTCTTGAAGAATTGGACCCGAAATCGGAATGTTTTCGGCTCGTACAGCTTTGAACCAGGTCAAAGCAGCCTCTTCAACATCGGGAAAAGCCACCTTTCTCATGCGTTTCCGACCTGCTGAAAAAGACTCATTGTTGAACTGTTCCAGCAGTTTCTCCTTATTACATGTAATGTAAATTTTTGGGTCATTATTTGAATTAGATACGGCAAAAGTTCGACGTTTGAAGCAGGCCTATAAACAAAACTTACTAACTAGTAACTAACGGAGAGATAAGATTAGATACGACCATAATTTTGTTGAGATGCATCACAGCCTTGCATTCAAGGCTATATTCACTGCAAAGGAATTTTGGCAAGGAGCCCAGATAAATTAAGCTGCTCAAACGAAGTATACTACGTGATGTACATTGTACTTTGGTCAAAGAACGTTCGTGGTTTTTGGGTACAAATACAACTTTATCATGATGAGACGATTTTCTCTTTTAAAAGCCAAGGTCTATTATTTTGTTTGTGGCACCAATTTCAACGATCAAAAAAATAATGGTTTCATTACTGGACATGATGGCACTGGATATTTTATTAATTGAAAAGAATGTGTGCGTTTAGGCCACTCAAAAAGGATTTTGGCAAAACTAGCAAATCATTCAGTCAAGTGATCAATTGTTTCCTGCTGGCTGTGGCCATTTAACCGGTAATAAACTCCCCCAAGAGGATTAGATGTTGAGATGGAGAGAGTTGAAATCCCCGATCTCCGGGAAATACTTCGGTTTTCTCTCAAAAGGGGTTTCAGTTCCATGGCATGATTGATAACCTTTTTTTCTTGTTGCATTTTTCAGTATTTATTTTATGCCAAAAGTAGACACAGCAGATATTTAATATTGTCGCCGGTATTTTTTTTTAGGCTACTCCTCCTTTTCTCTGACCTCCCCCTCTTTTAAATTTTTTTTATTATTATTATTTTTTTAAAACTCAATTTACCCGGGGGGCACGTGCCCCCGCGGCCCCCCCCCCCGGATCCGCGCCTGCTCAGGGGTAAGTGGAAGGACGCAGAAAACACAGGAGACCCCCAAAAAATATGAATCTGGGAGGACGACATCAAGGACTGGTCAGGCGTGCCAAAATTAATGACCTGATAAAATTAGTCAAGGATATAGACAGTCTGTCACGTATACAGCGTTGAATTGTCGTCTCAAATGTCAATGAAGTCGCTCCAACGGGCTGATGGTAGGGACGTGATGTCGATGATCCTGTGGGCATGTGACCCTATTTGAGCCAAACTCGGTGGGGAGTTGGGGGAAGTACACTTAGTCAGCATAGAATATTAAATGCCGCTTTATTTGTGGATGTATTCCTTTTGGGAATGTATGACCATGGTTGATCATACCCCTTGGCTAAATCCTATTATACTGCATCCACCATTGTACACTGGAGAATTGATTCATCAAAATATTGTTGATTTTATGACGTACTCCACATCTTAAAATCCTCAGTGCAGTCCGTCAGCCAACATAATGTCCGCCAAAGTAGTCGTTACAATGAAAAAAAAACATTTATTGCAAAACTAAAAATGTTTGCTTGGTAATCTAAATCTCCATGTAGCTATAGAGAGCGATGTATTATTCATTATGTTTGAATCATGCATCTGTTGGACTGTGCGACATGTTAATTTGTCGTAGTACCGGGGTTGAATTAAACACAGTTTTGTACATGTTTTTGGGCCAGTATTGAATGCTGACAATTTTGTCGTGTGTCACTGATGGAGAAAGGAAAACGGCACTGAAGCAACCCAAGTTCCTCTTGTCGTGTGTTGAGTAAACGTTTTGTATACACCGTTACACATAAATAGCGCCCTCGCTTGTCTTAATTTAAACACATACACCCGGCCGGGTCCTCTTCATCGATATTATATGACCCTCTGCCTCTTCCCCAGTGGCATAGGCCTAACTATTTGAGGCGTGGGAGCACGTGTCCCCCCTTCCCCACGGGTGCACCCCGCTCAGAATTCTGATGATCCCGAAGAATAACATAAGGCCTCTAATAAGTTGTCTCATTAGTGTCACCCTGAAAATCATGGTTCCCCCATCCCTTGCGTTGCATGCATCCCCCCCTTTTTTTTAACGTCGGATGACAAGTATACGTTCGTTCATAGACTGATTTTGTCAAACTTATATATAGGCCTATTGTTCTTGTTTTGAAAAAATAATAATTTCAAAGAAAGTTTCAATGAAAGGTGGCCTAATAACAATAATTCACTTTGTTCGTATACATTGTTGTCCTACAGACAACCATATTAACACAAGCATTATCCGTTCCTATTGATAGTTCCGGGTGCCGCGCCGATGATGGGTGAGTGACACGGGGGACGGGGGTACAAGCTGCAAAACGGGCAAACAACTTGGTAATACAACACAAATGATGGAATGTATTTGGTGATATCACTCCTTCACACACACAAACATCACCAGTCACCACACTGTCCTCTCATCCCGTCTGTATAATATATAAATATCATAGGTCAGATATTCCGGGCCTTTTTTGTTTCCCAATCAAGAAGTCTCTCGAATTAAGGTTTACCGCTCATGAATAATTCATGTTTTAACCAGATAGCGTATTGGTTTCCCACATACAGCCGAGTCTGTTAATTATAAATCTGTAGTACTGTTTCCCATTACTTTTCAATCTTTTGGGGTTATTATATTTATGTCTATAAACCACAACAGATATAACAAATCGAAAAAGAATGTCACTCTGTCTGCTGTCCCAGGCCCAGTCCAACCCCCCGCTCTCCCCTCAGCTCCACGACGTACGTGGGAGTACAAAATAATTTATACGGTCTCTCAACTTAACGCAGTCACCAGTTTTCAAGGAGCAGTGACTGACTGTGTTTACGGAAGGAAATGTCTTCGATATCAACACGTTTTATTCTCTGAATGCACTAAGATGGTAATCGACAATGCTGTAACTTGACTAAACTCATGTACACCGTCTCACCGTTGGATTTACCAGTCCGAAATTTATGTATTTTAGGGCGCATTTGTCACGAACGAGTGAGCAAGTTGACAGATCGCCCACGAAGATTTCTTGAAGGGGGCCCCTGCGTTGCGGCGCGGTGAAGCGACCACAGGACTGCTGGCTTTCTCTGTGGCTCACGGTGAGGGCTTGAATAGTTCCTCTGTGTTGAGCTTGCTAGTTATTTACACCAGACAAAAGACTGTTCCTTGAACAGCATTCTTGGTTGGAGGATAGCGGTTGCTGGAAGGTTTTACCAAGTGAGGTAAGAATTTTGATGAACACCTTTTTAAACACGAATCTAACACAAGTTTACAAAAGTAAGGGCGTAGAAGTTCATCTTCACAGATTTCTATATCTCATGTAGTTTGCTTTCCTCCATGATTATACTGCAAATAGTCATGATGCGCATGGATAAGTCAATCAAATAATTTTAATCGCCATTTTTAGTCTAAAATTTCATTCCCTCCATGTGACTTAAAAGGTAATGTACAACATTGGTTGGTATTTGGTAAATTAATCTAGGAAACTTTTATCACAATAGTCGTTTACATTTTTTGAGAAGAAATAAATTGTTACATGATTTGTATGTTGGTATGTTTTTCAAAAAGTTGCCAGGGAGACAGCAAATTGTTTTTTAAATATTCAACCATAGAGCAATTCCTGTTTTCTCAAAGATGAAAGCATTTCAGGATGATTGATACTTGTACAAACTTTACACCAAGTAATTGCTATTAGATAATAATTTGTTACTTTGATGGTCTGGTATTTACCAATGTAAGTATATTCCTTTTAAGATCAGTGTACATTGCATTTTATATGGAGTGCTATGGTCGAGCGGTTTAGTGCATCGGATTTGTGTTATGATGGCCAAGTCGTCAGAATGTGGGTTCGAATCCCAACCGCGACCATGGTGCTTGTGACCTTGCGCATCATGACTTTACCGTAATTGCTTCTCTCCACCCAGGGGTAAATGGGTACCTGTGAGTGTGAGGGCAGAGTTGGTTGTTGTGTTTGATTAGCCCTATATGCGTTGTAATGGTGGCAATTGAGCTGTATACTCCCCAGGGAGCTGAGATGGTTTCAGGAATGATTTATGAGCATGATGAGCAGGGGTAATAATATAATGCGCCTTGAGCACCAGTTCGGTGGATACGTGCACTATATAAGTCCACATTATTATTATTATTATTATTATAACTGGATAATAATAATAATAATAATAATAATAATAATGTATAGATTTATATAGCGCACGTATCCACCAACTAAGTGGCGCTCAAGGCGCATTATATTATTATCCCTGCTCATAAGGCTCATAAGGCTCATAAATCATTCCTGAAACCATCTCAGCTCCCTGGGGAGTATACAGCTCAATTGCTGCCATTTCTAGCGCATAGAGAGCAAACCATCTCTGCCTTCACAGGTACCCATTTAACCCCTGGGTAGAGAGAAGCAATTATGGTTAAGTGTCTTGCTCAAGGACACAGGTGTCACGGCTGGGGCTCGAACCCACACTCTGCTGCTGGCAACACCAGAACTTGAGTTCAGTGCGCTAGACCGCTCGGCCACGACACTCCAAATGTGAATATTTGTTTATAGGAATTTCCATCAATTATATTTTTAACAAGCCTTTAAAACATTACTCTGCTAGGATCAGAAAGTGAGGTCACCTATTGCTATTTGTATAGGTCCATTATATTGGTAAGCAGTTTACAATGTCAGCTAATTCTTTATTTGTATTTTCGGAAAGAATGTCGTATCCTGCCGCCACTTTTTAAGGGCTTTTTGGGATTTTTTTTGCAACCACTAACCAGTTAAAAAATCATTCTATCGATTTTTGGTGGTACCGAAAGCGAAAACTATCTTTAAAATCCACTTTTATGATGATTGTCGGACTTGATTTCCCTTCTAAAAAAAATCCTCCCCTTCAGAAAATAGAAGGATCCTATTATAGTTGCCACTACGCATGTACAATGACTGTGTTGGTCACTAATTGTGGAGTTTACAAGATCAGACTGACATGACTGAGGAAGTCATCGTATACCAAAAATGCCTGATTTTTCATGAAATAAATATCCTGGAATAATTTGAAGTATATGTCCATCATCATCCATATGTTCTCCACCTTACCAGGTAGGTAAGATTACATTATTGGTTATATTTAATGAAAAATAGTGGCGGCCAGATACGACATTCTACCCGTATTTTCAGAGAGTAACTTTAAAGAAATTCTTTTCTGTATCATTAGTTTGTGTAAATAAATGTTATTGGAAATTTAAGATGTATACTGTATATCACCAGTTTTTCTGTTTTATGCTATCTTACCAGTTATTTCCAGTAGTTTTAATTTCCAACAGCTGTGGTATAACTATTTTTAATTGTTGAAGGGACAGCGAATTGCTTTACAGTTACACACTTCGTAAAATAATCGTGAGAAGCAAAGTAAACACAATATGTCACAAAATTCATTTGGGCGCTTTAATATTTACTGTTAAATCAAGCTTCTATCGATACTTCACTGAAGTAACTCTTTCACAGTATTTGCTTTCCTTACTTAAATACATGTAGATTTATCAGTGTTCAGATGAAAGCAAAAAATTTAGGACATTGCTGGGAAAATAACGAAAAACGCCTTTACCTAAGGTGGAAATGTCAAAATACATACGTACATGTACTGTAAATCATATAGTTTTATACTGACTTATTTTCTAGATCAATTCATGCATGAAATGGACTAGACACAAACCAAAGTCATTGTGCACTGTTTTCTAAAAAACTGTATTAAACGAATACAGGAAGAAATTGTTATACATCAGTACAAATTAGGTATGTAATGTCCTCGCAGAAACCTTACAACCCTGATGATGTATATGTAATGGTAAATCTTGCTCCACCAGACACTGTCTTTGCAGATTTGTTTCATGTATGTGACCTTTAAGGTCAGAGGTTAACATACATGACCTAAAGGCTGGAGGCAATTTGAAGTGGGTGAGCAAGTTCATGTAAATAAAGTCCATCTATTGTCAATATTGGTTTTATAGGAATTTGTGACTTGGACTGTGTGAAAAGCATATATTATAAACAAGAGTTCAGTATATTCTGCTTTCTCACAGGATGGCTATTCGTGTAGAAAGCCAGTATACAAGTTTTGGTAGAATGTTTGTAAAAAAAATCCATTCTTTATAAGAATCAAGATATTATAAACCCAACTGTAAAAGTTTCAGCTTATTTCATTTTGTTGTTAACGAGAAAATAGCGATTCAGATTGTTCGTATTTATTCACAAGGAAATTTCTGTCTTCGGATGTCAGAAATTCATTTAGGAAATTTATTTTCACAACTTTTACTAAAATGATAGCACCCGGGACTTAAATATTTCAAGGGATGTTTGATACCGTCATCAACTTTACACCAAGTGAGTTTAACCCTCCTATGGTTTGACCTTTCAAAACCTTTCAAAATCTGCTTACGGACCAAAATGGCTATCAATAATTATGAACCCTTTAAAACCCTCCAGAATTTGTTGCTACTGAACAACCACACCTTTCAATACCCTTTGAAAGGTATTGAAACATTTCAACACCAGTTTGTTCAGAGAGTTGTTACACCTTTCGAAACCTTTCATAGGTCCCTTTTGTCAGACAGTTTTCTCACCTTTCAAAACCCTTCAGTACAGCAAACTTGAAAGGTTTTGAAAGGTCTGACAATTCTATGGCAACTGCACTGTCCTACATAGGAGGGTTAATGTGAAACTGTGAGCATTTATAAATGTTTTTTGCGATTACCAATTAGTGTATAGGTAAGGGGCTTTAACCCTAACCACCCCCAAATCCTGCAAAATCCTCCAAGGGGCACTTTTTGGGAAACATTCAGTACTGTTGGAAACTGGTACTTTCACCTCTTCAAATGGGGCAAAATTACTACCTGGCAAGAAGTACAGGCTATAAGTGCTGAATATGTCAAGATAAACAGAAAATGCATGGTGCATTTTGAAGATAAGGACATGTTTCCAAAAGCGCACTGATGGATTTTGGAGGATTCAGGAAGGTTCCTAGCCAGAATACCGAGGGAGGGTTAGGGTTCAGGAAGGTTCCTAGCCAGAATACCTATAGGGGGTTAGGGTTCAGGAAGGTTCCTAGCCAGAATACCTATAGGGGGTTAGGGTTCAGGAAGGTTCCTAGCCAGAATACCTATAGGGGGTTAGGGTTCAGGAAGGTTCCTAGCCAGAATACCTATAGGGGGTTAGGGTTCAGGAAGGTTCCTAGCCAGAATACCTATAGGGGGTTAGGGTTCAGGAAGGTTCCTAGCCAGAATACCTAGGGGGGTTAAGTTAATATGGTTTATTTACCATTTGGTTGTAATTGTGGAGAGGTACGCTGTACATTTTGGTCTCTGTGTACTTGTACATTTCCTGATTGAGAAATGGTGACCTTTTACTCAAATTAAACAACAAAATAGAGACTCAACAATCACAACAAAACATCATACAATGGTGTATATAAATAGTTGTTTATAAAAATAATATAGTCTGGATGTAAATTAATAATAATAATAATAATACACGATTCTTATAAAGCGCACATCCTAGTGACTACATGTAGATCAAGGCGCTGTACTTTATTATCCCTGCTCATCAGGCTCATAAATCATTCCTGAAACCATCTCAGCTCCCTGGGGAGTATACAGCTCAATTGCTGCTGTTTGTGCACATAAGCCTAATCAAACAAAACAACCAACTCTGCCCTCACAGGTACCCATTTACCCCCTGGGTGGAGAGAAGCAATTATGGTAAAGTGTCTTGCTCAAGGACACAAACATGATGGTCACAGCCAGGATTCAAACCCACATTCAGCCATCAGAACACAAATCCGATGCGCTGAACCGCTCGACCATGGCACTCCATTTTTATAAATTAAAAAGGGAAGGCACAGCATTAGCAATGTCAAAATCTAGTTCTAAACTCTCTTTAAATCAAGATACATTAAACAAGCCATATTGTAACAAGAAAATTGTTTCTTTGTATTCATTTATAATGTAGAATTTAGGAAATAAAATTGTACTCTTTTTCTAAATTAAAACTTTTTAAAGTTAAAAAATTACATACACTGTACATATCACCCAAGACAAAATATTGACAATATATTCCCTAGGCCAAAAAAAAAAGATGTTGAGTTGCCCTCCACCTACCGACCCAAAAGTGCTGAAATCTCGGGTCGGGTTTTTTTTTTTCTTTTTTTTTTTCCCGTCATTCATAGGCCTATTTATTAATGAAACCAATTTTCTTTGTATAAAACATAATACGTTTGATTTGTGAAATTTTCCATTTTTTTTGCCGGTAAATTTACCGGTACCCAAGACTCAATCTACATGTTTTCAAATTGAATGGCCCCGGCCCTCACATGGTGCACTGCCTTCGCACACACTGTGTGCCAACGATTGCGACTCAAATCTACACGTTTTCCAATCGAATGGCCCCTCACATGTTTTCCACTGGCTTCACAAGACTGTTTTGTATGTCAACGATTGCGACTCAATCTACACGCCAAATCAAATGGCCCTCACATCGCCAGCACTGGCTCCCGCACTGTAATGCGGTGTCAACGATAGCGACTCGATCTACACGTTTTCAAATCGAATGGCCACTTACATGTTGCATGTTGAGCATTGCACGCAATATGGATGAATTTGCTGTGTCAATCACAGCGAAAAGTACAACAAAAATGCTTGGGATACTTTTATTCTGAAGCAAAATTCCTTGCTGATAGGTATACAAATGAAAAACATGGTACATGTATGTGGTTTCAGTTCCAATGCATTTCAATCTTAAAATGACAGTCAAGGAGAAAAAAAATAATAAAAAATAAAATAAAAATCCCGACCGACCAACCCCTTCAAATATTTTCACTGGAGGGCAACTCAACAATTTTTTTTTTTTTGGCCCTATATTGATAAATATACCATCATCATGTAAGTAAGTTTCAATTCAAAATATTACCATGCTCACTTTCACCTTAACTTTTTAGGGAGAATTTTGATCTGTGCCAAAATGAAGTTGATCTTTTATAAATGCATTGTGAGAATAATTTACCAAAGGAACAGTATACATAGGTCCCCTGTGTTTATCCTCCTCGAGGATAAAGACAGGATCTGGGCGTACCATTCAAGGGATTTCACTGGATACATTGTGCCAAATATCTACCGTCATGCTTTGAGGCTCATGTGCTAATAATAATAATAATAATAATAATAATGTGTGGACTTATATAGCGCACGTATCCACCAACTGAGTGGTGCTCAAGGCGCATATTATTACCCCTGCTTATAAGGCTCATAAGGCCCATAGATCATTCCTGAAACCATCTCAGCTCCCAGCTCAATTGCTGCCATTACAGCGCATATAGGGCTAATCAACCAACTCTGCCCTCACAGGTACCCATTTAACCCCTGGGTGGAGAGAAGCAATTATGGTTAAGTGTCTTGCTCAAGGACACAAGTGTCACGGCCGGGATTCGAACCCACATTCTGCTGCTAACACCAGAACTTGAGTCCGGTAAGCTAGACCGCTCGGCCACGACACTCCACACTAGCTACCAACCAAGGTCAAAGTTGAAACCTCGGGGGGAAAACATGGCGGCCACGGCCAGTATCTGGCATAATTTACGAGCCTCAAAGCGTGATGTCAGATCTTCAGGCTGTCATTGCCTTTAGTTCATTTGGAGTATGCAGTATGCGTGCACATTTGACCAATTATTACACTGTGTAAACTACCATTGAACACGTCATGGATACATGTTCCGGTATCCTGTACAGAAATGATGTTGCACATCTGGACGAGAACCCGTTTAGAATGAGAAGAATCTCTTCCAATGTAAACGTTGCAATATTTTTGATGAATGTGTGGGGATCCACTGGAAAATGTTTCTTTGTTTTTGTCTTGTGGGTTGGGCAATTTCAAATCCTGGACAGGAGCAAATGAAACCTAAATGTATCAGGCAGAGCTGCCAACTCTTCTGGATTCTGCGGAAGACTTTGCGTATTTGACGGTAATTTACTTACTTAAAATATATGCAAGGAGGCCTCTCCTTTTGGCACCAAAAGGAGAGGCCTCCTTGCATATATTTTAAGTAAGTAAATTACCGTCAAATACGCGAAGTCTTCCGCAGAATCCGGAGGAGTTGGCAGCTGTGTATCAGGTCATCATAGTATGTGTGTGCATTGTGGTGAAGGTACGACATTGGCAATGTTTGAGTAACTGTTTTTTTTACAATGATACATGTTTTTGGGTCAAGGTTAAACAACCAGTCTGTGAACTTATTACAGTGTGTGATTAATTAAAACCCTAACAACCCCAAATCCTTCAAAATCCTTCTCCTGTTTTGCCTGATTTTGATGGATTCAGTACTCCACAGTATAGCCCAGCAAATACAGCATGTACACGTAGCCATGTGTACCAAATCCATCAAACTCCACCGGCTGCTTTTGTTGGATTCAGGACTGTGTATAGCCAAGCCATGGATGCTTTGCATTTGCTACATTACTGTACCAATTCCATCAAAGTCTATCAATTGGGAGTACCTTTTTACTGCATGTTGATGGATTTTGGGGGACTTGGGATGGTTTCTAGCCAAAATGCCTCGGAGGGGGTTAGGGTTTTAACAAAACAAATTGAGATGAAAATTCAAAATTTTCTTTAAAAAGTGCCAGCACCTAAGCAAGGAACAATTTCTTTTTTGAAAAAGTTTGCTTAGTAAAACTTTTTGACAGAATAAATTGTATGTAATTTACTAATTGTAAATAGGAAATCTTGAATTTTGTGAATCATTTGATAGAATGTTATTTCATTGAGCGAAAATGAGTATATTTAATTTCTGACAATCAAGCAAAGACAAATATTTGTACTACGTGTATTACTAAAGAATTGTGACATGTACGTGTACATGATTGTCAGTCCTTTTTATTTCTGAGGTAAAATTTTTTGATCAAAATATGTTTTTTCAAAAGATTCTTCAAAAATATTTTTAATTTAATTTTTTTTTTTTTGCTATCAACCTCTTTACAAAAACAACAAGAATGTATTTCTTCATCGCAAACTGGGGAAAACTATGTACATACATAATGTACATTTGGTTTGTAGCAGTACTTGATAAATATATAGTGCATAAATCATACTTGACTTTAATATTGAACTTTCTGTGACATTCTTTCTTGTCTGGTTTTATACACTCCCACATAAGGGTTTAATAATTTGTACAAATTGAACATGCATGACAGTAAATCTGGTTTCTTTTATGTTGAGTGAAAGAAGAGCAGGGAAACCGCTGAATTTGTACACTTTATTCCCAGTGAACAAAGGCTTCCTGTAGATGGCAAGGCCTCGCTATGTATATTCTCTTGGCTGTGAATTTCCCCAGTGGCTTATTAATAGACATTTGTACCCACAGAGCACTGGATGAGCAATGCAGACCACATGTGTGCACTCTATGGGTGCCTTGTGTGTGCGTCAAAATACCGCTCTGGTCTGCAGACTCATAAACATGGGAAGGAACAACACATGATGTATCTTGGACATGCATGGTCCAGTTCAGGCACGAAAAATGTTTTCAAAAAGTCTGATTCTACAAGGGAGTACGAGAAAAACTCGCGCTCAAGTATTTGTTGGAACAAACACTACATGTACATGTAGGTGTTCGGGTTAACTTCTGGTTCAATGAAATGATCATTGATGATGTCACAATCATATTTTTTAAAGCCTAACCACCCCAAACAATTCAAACTCCAACAGCTGGGTTTGTTGTATTTTGATGGACTCAGTACTGTATAGCCCAGACAGGGATACTTTACATGGGGCCGGGTGTCCCAATTCTAGCTAAGTCCAACAGTTGGGTGGTAGTGTTACTGCATGGTGTTGGATTTTGATGGACTCAGTACTGTATAGCCCAGACAGGGATACTTTGCATGGGGCCGGGTATCCCAATTCCAGCTAAGTCCAACAGTTGGGTGGTATGTTACTGCATGGTGTTATATGTTGATGGACTCAGTACTGTATAGCCCTGACAGGGATACTTTGCATGGGGCCGGGTATCCCAATTCCAGCTACATGTAAGTCCAACAGTTGGGTGGTAGTGTTAATGTATGGTGTTGGATTTTGATGGACTCAGTACTGTATAGCCCAGACAGGGATACTTTACATGGGGCCGGGTGTCCCAATTCCAGCTAAGTCCAACAGTTGGGTGGTAGTGTTACTGCATGGTGTTGTATTTTGATGGACTCAGTACTGTATAGCCCAGACAGGGATACTTTGCATGGGGCCGGGTGTCCCAATTCCATCTACATAAGTCCAACAGTTGGGTGGCTTATTATTGCATGGTTCTTAGGAAGGTTCTTAGCCAAAATAGCTAAGGGGTTAGGGTTAAATTTTGTATTATAACATATCAGTAAAACCATAGAGCTGTATTCTACTCTTTTTTAAAGAGATTGTACACTTTTGTAATTTGATAAATGTCTATAAATGCATCCATACTTTATAGAATGAAGAGATAGAAACCAAATTGTGAAAGTTTCATCTCATTGTGTATTTATTAACGAGAAAATAGTAAAAATGCATGATTAGTTTGTAAACATGTGTACATACTGTACGTACACATATATATTTTGTATTTTAATGTGGAAATGCATACATGTACATCACCGGCGGGTGATCCATTTTAGATTGTGTTTTCTACACTTGATACTTTTCAAGTAAACTTTCAAGTAAACTTTCGAAAATATTCTGTTGACTCTTTAAGTTAGTGGACTTGATTTGACTTGACTTGGGGGAAAACAACAATTGAATTCACTTCACTTCAAGGATGAAAATGACTGTAAACATTCCTCAGATTAAAAAAAACAAAAAAACCTGCAACCAAAAATGCAACAAACGTTTTCTGTTTTCATTACCACGATTACAAAGGGATGGGGACATAATTTTGATAATATTATGTACTTTTTTCAATATGATACTTAGTGAAGAATGGACAACATTAAAACTGAAAGGTGAAAGATTTTACTTGTTAACCCTCCTACTACTACAAGGGTCAAAATCAGTCAAAATGTTGATAATACAAATGTACTTGCCAAGGTACATGTGTATATCTACTGCACTTAAAAGTCCAACACTGTCAAACCTTACGTGTAGTAAGTACATTTACAGGTCAAAATGAGTCGACCGTTTTTGACTGGTAAAAGCATTGTCTGGTATTGTTCAGGGTGGTCAAAATGACAGTAAAAATCAGTCAAAAATGCCCCTGTGTGCACATTTGGGTCAATAGTCAAAACAGGCAGTTGACTGGTTTTGATCTCTAAAGTGCAGCGATAGTAGGAGGGTTAATGGAGCAGTACTACCCTTGACTTTACTTTAAAAAAAAAAAAAAATTGTGACTACACTCAATGCACAAAAAATGAACAGTGACTTGACTTAATTTGTAAAGAAATTAAAAGATTGTGACTCATGAGACTTGACTTAGAAAACATTTACTTGCTTAGTTACATGTTCAACTCTGGTGTACTTAAAGGGACAGTATTGTCATGACCAACGGGGCATGGAATCGGGGTGCTAGTTTTAGATTAATTCAGTGACTGAAAATAATACCCCACATGATAAGGTCACATTACCCGTTGCTGCTGCATAAATGAGCCAGTAATTTTCAGTCACTGTGTTAAAGTAATTTTCAGTCACTGTGTTAGGACACCAATTCCATGCCCTATCGTCACGATCAGAGCAGACTTTCAATACTCTTGAAAGTCTGCTCTGATCGTGACGATATTGGCCCTTTAAGGTCTAGATACAGTATGCATTGTGTACATTGTGTACTGTTACACGTGCAGCTGCCCAAAATGCTAAGTTGAGTGTTCACCATTGAGATACTAGGTGGTGAGATAAATTACTTCACTAACATAAACTCTGCAAAGTGCATCTATAATTGGTGGTTGGGTGCGATGATGATCATAAATCATTACTGACAGTGCCATTTTTTTTCCTGTCTGGAAAACAAACACGACATAACAGGGTACAGGGAACAATTTTGATCAAAACATTTACTGTACATATGTAGCAACATTTTTAGGCAGAAATATTTTTTGTACAGTGTATGAAATGCTACCTTTGAATAGCAAATCTTGAATTTTGAATAGTAAATTGTGAATTTTGAATAGTAAATTGTGAATTTTGAATAGTAAATTGTGAATTTTGAATAGCAAATTGTGAATTTTGAATAGCAAATTGTGAATTTTGAATAGCAAATTGATGAATTTTGAATAGCAAATTGTGAATTTTGAATAGTAAATTGTGAATTTTGAATAGTAAATTGTGAATTTTGAATAGCAAATCTTGAATTTTGAATAGTAAATTGTGAATTTTGAATAGCAAATCTTGAATTTTGAATAGTAAATTGTGAATTTTGTGCTGGCATTTTGCTACATGGGATAGAAACAAAATAGTTTACTGTGCTGCTGGGACGGTTAACCACTTATTCTGACCGAAACTGCACTAACCATTTAGAAATTTGCTAACCGAAACCAATATTAATAAAAATATTTCTTTATTTCTTGCCGCATTGATTATTAAACAAGCATCGCGGGAAGTTTGTTGATGCTTTTTGATTGTAGACACATTGTGCCATCTGCTGATGATGTATACAGTAGTTTGTGTGGCTGCCAGGTGCCGAGTGTCAGTTAACGGTTAACCGACCATGACATTTCTGGTACATAAACTACAATACTATAATCAAAATTACTGGTTTAAAAATTTTGTTTTTTATCTGTCAACATTTTGAAAGTTGACATAATAATATTTACCAATGTTGTAATTTCCCTTTAACCAATTTGGAAAAAAAGATTTGCCAGGTGTCTTAAGTCCATCAATAAAAAAAGATGAGAGGTGGAATGATGAATTATCGAATAAATATACAGGATCCAAACTTAAACACCATCAGAGGCGATCAATCTCTCGGCTTTGGTCTGACTAAGAGGAAGAGCATGCTTGACCTCTGACCCCTGACCCCGACCTCTGACCTTCCCTCTTAATCTTACCAGCACAACAGGTGTTTCACCAGGCAGGTGTGACAGTGAAATTGATGATGTCAACCTTACATCAGATGTAAGATAGGAGAAATTATGAGCGGAGCCTGTTGCATCACTCTCGTTAGATGCTGACAGAAGAAGGACCTTGGGAACTGGTCTCACATAAATCAGCTCATTCCCCCTGGATGTTATATTAGTGATTACATTTATGTAAAATTAAAAACGAATTTCAGTTGTGATAGATGTTATCAGGCTGATCATACCATCATTTTAACTCTCTTCTGAGGAACTACATGTACATGTACAAGCAATATTTTTCATTCCCCCCCCCCTTTGATTGCTCAGGATTTTTTTACAAATCTCCCTTTGCCTCAGAACAGAATGTCCTTGAAAGAAGAGAAGTAGCCACCAAGTAAAGAAAAAAGTAGCCTGTATATTATGTCCAAACCTCTAGTTTCTTGTTTGTGGGGATGTGGAAAGTCTGTAAATCCTCCCAAATTAAACATCCGGGAGGTTCAGGGGGCTCTGTCCTCTAGACCAAAGGGAGACCCAGGGCCCGCTACTCATTTTTCAGGATTTTTTACTTTTGTCAAATTGCACCCCTGTTTAAAAGAAAATGCTGAACTTAAGCCAAAAAAACCCTCTGGTTTCTGGTCATCAGTCGGCTTCAAAATTAGTGCGGTGACATGTTTTTTTTAAATATTTTTTATTTATTTTTTTTGTAATCTTTTTTTTTGGCCAACAGGGAAATATACGTGGTATATGTATACGTGGTTCCCATTATACAAAGTTTGGTGGCTAAGAGAGGCTTCACAAATCGTGCAAACATTCATACCCCTGTCTGAAAAAGTCGTTTAACCAGTTCGCTTCGGATGCCGTGTATACACGCAAATTTTTTTGGACAGCGGATCGGAGAGCGTCTAAACACGCATTCCGATTTGTGTGTGTGTTACCGGGAGACTTGTCAACACGCCACACGTGGCGTGCCGTGCCGTCGTGGCGGCTGACTTGTATACACGCAATCGTTTCTCGGAGTCCATGGGGTCACGGTTCAGTGGCCCCGGACAAAATGCACTGCAAATACTGAACGAGTTCACTCTTTTCGTAGATTTTTGCCTAATCCCTTTATCCAAGACCTGTTCCTTTGACGTACCAGCCAGGGATTTGTAAAGACGGATTTAATCCATTGTTTACGAGGCATTCGATTTCTCTCTAGGTATGCCGTCTTTTCGACCGGGCGCTGGTCGCTAATAGGCCGTTGCATCGGGGCTTGCCAACGGTCTAATTGTGCTGAACAAACACAACCGTAATTAAAAAACTAGCCATTTAATTCTCAAAATGTCAATGAGTAAAGGTGTTTATTTGGGTGTCCGAACTTAGTTTCATTGACAAAAAAAATTACTAATGGCTAGAAATTTTTTCAGATTTTTCACTGAAAATAAACCCGCACAGGGGACCGGAAAAAAATTAATATTCTCGACGTCAACTGGTTAAGACACAACACGGCAGATTTCCAATCGATCCAGCAATTTTGACTGCAATTGGACATCGTTTCATAGGAAAAAAAAAAGAAAATTAAAAATGCCGACAGGCGGGTCTGAGGCGAAATGCGTGGGAGACCAGAAACCAGACACTTTTTTTGGGAGGCCTGAAGCCTGGTTCATACATATACTTGACGCGAAAGCGAATGGAAAGTGAATTTCCAAGGTGGGGAATTATGGGTGACATGTTGCTGCAAGAGTTTGCAGCGAAGCAGCTGCGAAAGTGTGATGACGTAAAATTCGCTTCGCTTTTGCAATTCACGTGAAGTATTAAGCGGGCTTTAAGCTTGATGAAATGTTCAGTAACCAGTAACCAGCATACTGATCGAAACATTGAGTTGTAACTTCCAGTTCTTTTCAGAACTAATTACTACTCAATAGAGAATTTCACAGAATTTGTGTCACCACAAACAGTCTTTACTTTAATATCTTTTTCACCATGCAAAGCTACAAATATTATGATTTTTACTAATGTTACTAAAATGATAGCACCTGAGAGTAGACGAATATTTCAGGGGACTACATGTAAGGCAATTTTTTCTTCAGGAAAAAGGATACCTCGGGTATAAAAAGTGTACCAAGGCAATTTGATAGGTAATGTGAAATTCTGGTGAAATCCATACATTTGTTGATGCTTGATGAAGTCTACACAGAGATACTCATGTATGTCATGTCTGTCAAGCGCTGGATATGCTTAACTGATCATCAAAACAGTTAACATCTTGTTATTTCACTTGCCAAATTCAGCAACACAAAATGCTTTAAAGGGATCATGACAATATTCGTCATGATCAACAGGGCATGGAATTGGAGTGCTAGTTTTAGATTAACTCTGTGACTGAAATAATTACCCCCCATGATATGGTCATACATGTATTACCGTTGCTGCTGCATAAATGAGCCAGTAATTTTCAGTCACTATGTTCATCTTAAACTTAGACACCAATTCCATGCCCTGTTGCTGCTGCATAAATGAGCCAGTAATTTTCAGTCACTGTCTTCATAAACTAGGACACCGATTCTGTGCCCTGTTAAAAATCAACTCTAATCATGACATTCTTGTGCTTGTAAGACATTTCAAATTTATCGTCAAAATATGTCTAAATCTCTGAAACGGATCGTGATTCAGATCTGAACCCAATGAGGCCAAAACTCTTAATTCAGGGGTAAAATAACTTCCTTTGCTGGCCACTAAGCAATTTTTCATCATTTCCTTTTTGGCGAGGGGTGGCCAGGTGCAGCTATGTGTCAAGTTCAGTCTGCCTGACAGGGGAGACAGGCGTGACCAACTAGTAAACATGAGTGTGAATCACTGTTACAGCAGATTGCGGAAGACTGCATGTTTTAAGAAGCAATCAATCATGTTTTGACTTATTCAGGAAGGAACCTTGTTAAAGCCAGTGTGTATGTATGCTTTGGGAAAAGCTCCTTCATACGACAGCGACTTTTTTTACCCAAGTGGATAAAAACTAAAAAGTTTCAAATTCTTTTTTAAAATCTTCATAATAATAATAATAATAATGTGGACTTATATGGCGCACGTATCCACCAAACTGGTGCTCATCAGGCTCATAAATCATTCCTGAAACCATCTCAGCTCCCTGGGGAGTATACAGCTCAATTGCTGACATTTCAGCGCATATGGGCTAATCAAACACAACAACCAACTCTGCCCTCACAGGTACCCATTTACCCCTGGGTGGAGAGAAGCAATTATAGTAAAGTGTCTTGCTCAAGGACACAAGCACCCCGGTCGCAGCTGGGATTCGAACCCACATTCTGACGACTCAACCATCAGAACACAAATCCGATGCATTAAACCACTCGACCATGGCACTCCATAATGATCCATTTACAGTATAGTGTCCAAAAATTAAGAAATGTTTGGTGCAAATTTTGAAAGCATTTGTGCCAGAATTAGTGCCAGATTTATCAATGGATTTTGTTTTGTGTAGAATGTGTGATTTATTTGGCTCAGTGTATGTTAGAATTGAAACCTTTTTATTTATTGGAAAGGACAGGTTTCAGGTATTTCATATACATGTACTTGTGCTGGATTTGATTTGTTTAAAGGGACAGTATCATCGTGATCAACAGGGCATGGAATCGGAATGCTAGTTTTAGATTAACTCAGTGACTGCCATAATACCCCACATGATAAGGTCATTATAACCATGTTAACCTTAAATTAGCTCATCGATTCCATGCCCTGACAAAAGTCTGCTCTGATCGTGACGATACTACCTCTTTAGTCATGATTGCTTGTGTGTAGAAGGCATTTATGCCAACGTGGTATTGAAATTTCCAACACTACTTCTTTATTTTGTCTACAGAGAGTACCAACCAAATACCTGTAGGTCCATCATGATTGACAGACACTGGGTAACCCTTGGCCTGTTGGCTGTCCTTTGGGTCTGTGCGATTGGCCACATCATCGGCTGCAATGAGCACCGTTGCGCCTCTGAGGTCAGTAAATGCCAGCTGATCGGGTCGTGTGGCTGCCGATACGATGCTGACAACTGCACCTGCTGCTTAAACTGCTCTCGCTGCCTTGCTGATTACTGGGAAGAGTGCTGCAGCTGTACTGGTAGGTAACAGGGACTTCAAGAGACATACAAATAAATAAACAAACAGGACAATGAATGAACGAATAAACAAACAAGCAACCAAGTAAGCAAGCAAGCAGGCAGGTAAGCATGCAAGCAAGTAAGCAACCAAGCAAGCAGGAAAGCAAGCAAGTACAATTAAGCTAGCAAGTACAATTAAGCAAGTAGGAAAGCAAGCAAGTATAGTTAAGCTAGCAAGTACAATTAAGCAAGTAGGAAATCAAGCAAGTAGGAAAGCAAGTTTACAGTAGGAAAGCAAGCAAATACAAGCAAGCAAGCAGGAAAGCAAGCAAGTGCAATTAAGCGTGCAAGCAGGAGAGCAAGCAAGTACATACAATTAAGCAAGCAAGCAGGAAAGCAAGCTAGTACAATTAAGCTAGCAAGTACAATTAAGCATGCAAGCAGGAAAGCAAGCAAGTACATACAATTAAGCAAGCAAGCAGGAAAGCAAGCAAGTACAATTAAGCTAGCAAGTACAATTAAGCAAGTAGGAAAGCAATTAAGAAGGAAAGCAAGCAAGTACAATTAAGCTAGCAAGTACAATTAAGCAAGTAGGAAATCAAGCAAGTAGGAAAGCAAGTTTACTGTAGCAAAGCAAGAAGTACAAGCAAGCAAGCAGGAAAGCAAGCAAGTGCAATTAAGCGTGCAAGCAGGAAAGCAAGCAAGTACAATTAAGCTAGCAAGTACAATTAAGCAAGTAGGAAAGCAAGTTTACTGTAGGAAAGCAAGCAAGTACAAGCAAGCAAGCAAGCAGGAAAGCAAGCAAGTGCAATTAAGCAAGCAAGCAGGAAAGCAAGCAAGCATGTACAATTAAGTAAGCAGGAAAGCATGTAAGCAAGCAAGCATGCATGTATGCAAGCAATTTGAATGAACAGTGACAAGCGTGAATAGTGGGTTTGTACTGTATACATATATAAATGTATACATGGAGCTGCATTTGAAGATCGGGTACAAACAAAAAAAACCACAACAATCAACAGATAAATATTCAAGTTATATCTAGAAAAGTCATCCCCTTGAACTTAGCTTGGTTTTGACCTGTATTGATCAATTAATTATCAATGAATTGCTTAGTAGACTGACAGATGAATCAATTGAAATAATTGAATTATCAATCTGCGTGTAATCTGTTCGGTCGTTCATCAGGTCTGTGCCGAGCGCAAGGTCAGAATCCCATCCCCGAGTGGCGTCTGAGTACCCTCCTTGAGCTGGAGCCGATCCCGTCTCTCTTCAACGCCCTGGCGAGCATGGAGGCTTCCCAAGACCCGAAGCTGAAATGGATTGCAATGCCCCTGACGCTCAAAGAGCAAGGAATACACATGCTGCCTCCGGGTAAGACTGTCTGCTGAATTTATGTCATCGTCACTATTAGTAACTGATGTTACCTTTTGAAGGATAAACATAGCAGTGTCTATCCTGCTATTTACCGTAATTTCCTGCGTATAAGACGCTCGGTGTATAAGGCGCATTACCCCAGAATCGGGGGAATGTGATTAAAGTGTCAATGTACAAGGCGCACCGCCGTATAAGGCGCACCATGACCGCTCAGTAGTGCAGTGCATGCCAGAAGCGCTATAGCACGACCATGCCGCCACCACCACGCGCGCGTCGTACTAGGAAAGTAGTCTGGTTGCGGCCCAAGTGATCCCGCGGTGTTGTGCGTAATACACTGTGATTAATAATCGAGGTGAAAACAGACACGGCAAAAGTTGACAACCTTGCACACATCGCATAGAGACTTAGTCATTAGAAAGCGTTGTAGATAAAATGCGCGATCGTGTACGATGTTGGGCATGCTATTTTTAGAAACAGGGGAATTCTGCTTTTGGTACGTCACACACGAGTGAGGTCTTTCGTGAGTATTATTTACGGTGAATGAATGCATGAAAATCTTGCGCTAACGACCTTCGTTGGAAAACACGGCCGCTTTGTTAGGTTGAGGTCCACCGAAAGTTACACAAGCGGTAATCATCACTTTGATCTCAAGCGACACCAGATAAGGCGCACCGTTAGATAAGACGCAGTGACGTTTTCGTACCTTTGAAAGTCAGATAAGCCGCGTCTTATACGCAGGAAATTACGGTACTTAATATCCATTCTGTCAGTTGAATTTGATAAACAGCCTTTCTGTTTTAAAAGATGTCATTTTTATATAAAGGCTAATTCCATGGTTACTCAGGTTACATTTTTGAGGTATTGGGCCCACTCCTTATGCCATCATTTTTTATTTACATTTTTCACTCAACAGATTTTTCACAGTAGTTACATTATACCCAGACCTTACTCAGCACAAAAAAATAATTAAAGAAATTTCAGAAATTTGAAATATGTATGCTATAAATGAGAAAAAAGTGCTGGTTACTCAGTTTTTGGACATGCATAAAATGTTGCTTTTTCTCTTTCAAATTTCTGAAATAATGTTTTTTGCTGATTAAGGTCTTGGTATAACGCAACTACTGTGATAAAACCGATGAGTGAAATATATATGATGGCATTAAGAGTTGTCCCAAAACCTCAAAAATGTAACGTGAGTAACCATGGAATTGCCCGATATATCTTTGGAATGATTTAGCTCTGTACATTCATGAATCTCAAACTGTTTACTCCTTCAAGAAAAACTTAAAAACTCATCTTATGTGTATTGCCTATAAGGACTACTGACATTCATTTATGCATTTTTGAAATCTTTTGTTTAGTATTATATTGCGTTTGCTATTGTATTGTTATGCTATTGTATGATTTCTTGTAAAGCGCCTTGAGCACTTCTTGGTGGATATGTGCGCATTATAAATCTTCTGTATTATTATTATTATTATTATATAATTAAAAAAAATTCATCTTTACTAACAGGGAGGCTGTTTTTTATTCTGTACAACTACAATAATTGTAAGATTTCCATGTGGATTAACCATTAGGGTTATGCATTTCCGTGACATTTGTTACAATGTTGGTCACACGCTTTGCTTATATATAAGTGCTTAACTAAGTGGGCGGGACTATTTTCCTCAAAGCACTGAGTCTACAGAGCTCCCATAATCCATGTCATTAAAAACCTTTATTTTTATGTACATCTTAAAAGTAAATATGATTCTCCATTTTGTAACAGATTATTATATGCTATTTGTTGTTGTTTATGTTTGTTAACATCTAATCCATCTTTTGTCCATTCCCAGGACAAGTACCCGACTGGGCTTTTTTGTACCATCTTCTTTCACACCTGACTAACTTCTGCTTACTCTTGTGTTCATGTATGTGTGTGCATGTCTGTATCGTCCATTTTGCCTTTGAGAAAGAACCTGCTAGGTTCGAATCGTAAGGCCAATAACTACTTTTTTTTGCATTAATTGTTATTGGTTTGAAATGGTCAGGAAAGTCAAGTTGTTGATTTTTATAAAGTCTATGGCCCGTATTTTAGAACGTTCCTTTACTGCAAAGGACGCCTTTATGCCTATTGTTCTCTTAAGAGAACAATAGGCATAAAGGCGTCCTTTGCAGTAAAGGAACGTTCTAAAATACGGGCCTAGGTCTTAATATTTAAAGGTTTGTTGTCTCCGGGGCATAGTATTAGCCAGAGGGGTGTCTGGGTGTCTTTTGGACACTCTGTTTCAATTTTGGACACCCTATCTTATCTGTCATTTACATGTAAAAGTATTGTAAGTGAACAATTTGGACACCCTGTTTTTCAAATTTGCAGCTAATTTAGACACCCTATTTCTAAATCCTAGCTAACCCCTTGCTCCGGGGAAAATATATTTCACAAAACACAATTTTGGGTTGTTGTTGTTCATGTTTCTTTATTGCTATTGGTTTTGAATCGTTCAGGAAAGTCAAGTATGGAAGAGGAGGAACCGATGTTCACCAGCACCAACTCCACGGAGTATGACGATTGCATCGTCGCATACATGGATGAATGTACGTCGCTTGGAAAGTGCGAGATCACGTGTCAGTCCATGGGTGCCGCCAAACAGCGCTGGTTTCACAACGGCTGCTGTGAGTGCGTCGGGTCATCGTGCCTCAGCTACGGCAAGAATGAGCCATTATGCAAGGAATGCCCCATCGACGATAACTGAGTGTGATGGACAATTAGAACAGTATTTATTGAAAGGATCGACTCCGCTGTCAAGTCATGTGAGATACGAGCGAGCGGTTCTGCGTCGCAGTTTTAAGTTCAATCGACCAACGTTGAGTACTTTGTGCTGATCAGACTCCCAAAACTGAGTAATTTTGCCACTGATTCTGTTATTAAGCGCTGGGGATGTAGAACATAATGTATGAAGGAATTTGAAGGAACCCATACATGTAGCTTTGGGTTGGCTATTATATACCTTGTGCCACTACGGCACAGATTACCAGCATGCTTGCGACGTGGCCAATTTGGTGATTAAACCCTCATGAGAAATCCTCACTGTTTTACTTTATAATGACTACAGACACATTATAGAGCAACAGCGTTTTCAACAGTTCCGGAAAGTGCCAACTTTTATTCTCTTCAATAAAAGCATGTATTGGGTTCGCGTAAAAATTTCATTATAGAAATATGAAATATTTCATTATGAAATATAAATATAATTATAAAATATAATAAGTTTTTGTGTCTGGTAATTAAACACCAACTAATAAGCATATGAGTCAGTGTGACGCAATACACCAACTAAAGTACATAACACAAAATAATCGTATGCACTCCGTTTGGCTCAGTGCCGCATTGCACGGTAACAGCTGGCATGCGACCCACACACATGCCAGTCCGATTCTGGTGACCGCTAAAACGATCGCACGAGTTGCGATGACGTCAACTGCACAAGGACTGCAGGGATGACCATTTGCATTTATATGCATGCAATCATGAGTAACATCTCCATTACATGTATTTAGGCTCAGGTGCAGATTACACCGTCGTGAAACTTTTCGTTTACAGAATGCTTCCTTCAACATTTCTATTTTGTGAATAGATTAAACAAAAATAGTTGTTTGCTTTGTATATTTCCTGCGTATAGATAAATCTTTGTACTCAATATAAATACAGTTTTGTGTAATTCTTGTGTTATAGTGTTTTGTAATTCGTATGCTTAAAAAAATACATGTATTAAGTACATCATTACTAATTGATAAGATTGTCATCAGTATTACAATAATTTCAACTCTTTCAGCTTAAAGCTTTTTAATCCAGTAATTTACAATATGTTAAGTAAGACTAATTGTAGTGACACCATGTGAAATTCTCTATTGAGTAGTGATTAGTTCTGAAAAGAACTGGAGGTTACAACTCAACGTTTCGATCAGTATGCTCTGTCTTCTGTTGATTTAATTTTGCCCCACACCGACGTGTGTATAGCACTGTATACTCAGTGCTTTCCGAGTGTCTGTGAATAAAACTACACAGGCGACTCCGGTGGGATTCGAACCCACGACCTCCTGCTTACTAGTGCAGACGTCTTAACCTCTCGACCACCGAGCTTGCCCGATGGCGATTGGCTGGCTAGAATCCTGTATAGCAGCGGGTGCCGCTATATATATAGGTTGGTGAAATTCTTGCGTCGGGAGATAAACAATTGATTTAATTTTGCCCTACACAGTGCTGTATACTACACAGTATACTAGCACTGTATACTACACAGTATAGAGTGCTATACACTCTGTCTTCTGATCGAAACGTCGAGTTGTAAACTCCAGTTCTTTTCAGAACTAATTACTACTCAATAGAGAATTTCACATGGTGTCACTGCAACCAGTCTTACTTATTCCTCTTCACTATGCAAAGCTACAAGTTTTATTTACAATATGTCGTTTGGAAGTTTTCAATTAGTAGGGGGCAGGAAGGAGGGTGGGGGTGGTGTTGTTCAGACCTGGTCCTGAGCTTGTTTCGACATAAGCCAGTCGGGCAAGCAACTCAAACAATCTTCCAGTCTGACATATATTTTACCAGCCTGAATTCAAGTGTTTGGCAAGCCTCCAGTTTCACCTGCCCAATGGTAAATTTACCCACCCCTGGCAAGCGGGCGTGGTGAGGGGGGTGGTGGTAATAAGGCCCACCCCTAGAGGTATATTAGAGGTTGAGGGTTGTGTGGTCACCACACGGGTGGCCTTTTAAATGAAATTGAAAAACCAGTCAAATAGGGAAGAAGAGAAATAATACATTGAAGTATACTACTCAAAACAATTTAGGGAACACCGGAATAATCTCAGTTAAAGCAAGATCATTTATTTCAGATAAACACAATGTTTCACAGAATTGATGAGAAACAACTGCGCAATGAAACAGATGATAAAGGATGCATGTAGTGATTACACATTTCATGACATGACTACTGAAAGAGAGAGGGGGTTGCAAATGAAAATCCCGGTTCATGGAACATTTCAAACCTATTTGATGTTAAAAATCCGGTGTTCCCTAAATTGTTTTGAGTAGTATATTTTGAGAGGCCAACAAATTAGAAGAAAAGAAAAGGAATACAGGATCCCAGTAATTTTTCAAGTGTATGACACTGAATTTCTTGATTTTCTTGTGGGACAAGGGATGGTTTTGAATTTTTGCATTTTTTTTTTTTGGGGGGGGAAAGATAAATTTGCTGTTGTCTATCAAATCTCGTATAGGACCTAAGACCCTACATACCACTTCACCTACATGTACAATGTATACCATTTGTATTCCATGTGGCCATTGTGATACTTAAAGGGAATATACATTGGTGATAATCAACTTGTCAAAGTATAGTTGTGATGTTGGTTCAGATATCAACCATCCTGAGAAATGAGTATCTGAAATGCTTTCATCTTAAAGAAAAAGGGAATTGTTACGAAAAATTTACAAAAAGTGCTATCCGACTACTTTTTGTAAATCATAAAAACATCTAAAATGTGAAATAGTTTTTGGTTGTTCACTTCAAAACGTGAACACCTACGTGAACACCTACGTGAACACCTACGTGAACACCTACGTGAACACCTACGTGTACGACGATGAAACTTTCACAGGTTAGTTTTATTTCTTGAGAACTGAATGGTTGAAATGAAAGTATGTTCCTGAATACCAGTGTTGTATCTTCCATCAAACTTTGGTCATTATTTCTGTAACATTGTTATTTGTTTTACCTTTTTAAAGTATTTTGAATAAACATATACTTCATAGCAAATGACTAGATTAGTACAAAGATGTACATGTATGTATCTTCTCTCTTTTAATCCGCACTGTTGTATTTAATTAAGAATAGTACACACTATTAGCTATTTGCCAACTTTGAATTGATGAAGATATCACCGTGCTTGTATTTTGATTATAAATTTAACCATCACAATTAAATATGTCCAAAGTGCCTCTAATTTTGGGGAAAAAACTTCTAAGAACATTTGCTGAATTTTTTATCTTTCTCGTAGGTAATCATTGTGCAGTCCATTAAACAGTGTTTTGGGGTCAGCCAATTTGATGAAATGTTACAAATCACAGTTATCAACTCTATTACTTGAGCTGAACATTTCACAGGTTTATTTAGTTTAATTGACGTTTACATCTTATATACTCTTTACCTGTGGCATATTTATTTTTCATAAATATGCAAGACGGGTTAAGATAATCTGGGTCTAATTTCATAGCGCTGCTTACCAGTAAGCAAATGTTCGTGCTAACTATGGCAGACAAATTTGTTTAAGTATAAGCGTATATCACAGGTTAGCAAGAAAATTCAGAGCGGCGTGTGCGTGTTCACCATGAATTTGTATTGTTGCGTCACTCATTTGCTAGCAGTAATGGCCAGCAAGTTAGCATGTTTTTCTCTATGCTTAACAGTTAGCAGTGTTATGAAATGAAAAAACGTACAGTAAGCAAAAATCGGCTGCTAAGCGGCTCTATAAAATTGGGCCCTGATTAAAAACCTCGAGTGCCAGCTGTTGCATGACGTGGGATTGAACCAATCAGAGTGTATACAATTTTGATAAGCATATTGGCAACATGCAGACTCATGGGCCAAGTTGGAATTTTATCCATCTTCAGATGTGAATTAGCGCAGTTTCTATTAAGCTCGCTTTCTCAATATACAAACAACTGAATATTGAAATTGGGAAACGAATTTCAAGATGGGCATTTATGAATGGGAATAAAAAGTTGACGCTTGTTTTTTTCTTGAAGATTGGAGCATCAAAGACTGGCCACATTGAGTAGGTGGCTTCTTTATTCAGGTGTCCACAGTGGCAGGCTTGACTAACTTTTGTTCTACTAAGATGAGCAATGAATAGATTTATTTAAATTAAAAAAAACAATTAGGAAAATAAGGATTCCAATGTAAGGCTAAAAAAATAGTCTCCAGTTTCTGGTCATAGGTTGGCTTCAAAATCAGTGTGGTGACATGTTTTTTGTTTTTTTTGCCAACCAGTGAAATACGTGATACATGTATACCAAATTTCCCATACACAAAGTATGGTGGCTAAGAGAGCCCTCACAAATCGGGAAAAGTCATTAAAAACACAGCATGGCAGAATTCCAATTGACTCATCAGTTTTGGCTGCAATTTTACATCGGTTTCATAGCCAAAAAACCCAAATAAAACCCATATAAATGCCAACGCGCAGGTCTGAGGCGGCGCACACAGACCAGAAACTGGAGTCCTTTTTTTTCTGACCTAATAAATGCATTTTTAAATAAGAAGTCTTCTGTCTTTATCCTACTGTATAAACTGACTGACAAACCGATATGAAATATTTCAATAACAATTTGAAGAGAAATGTTTGATTTTTGTAAGGGGAAAGTACTCTTCTAGGGGGAATTTTCTTAATGTACAACAGACTGCAGAGGGAGTATTTGTTATCTTAGGAACACAACTTGCCTGCTGCCTTCAACATCACTTTCCAAATAACAGGAGATTGGGTATTAGATTTGTCGCCTTTCCATCTCAATTCTGAGTTGAACCGGGACATTACTCTATGTCAAGGTCCGCTTAACACGCCCACTAATTAAGAAATTAACTATTTCCAGTCTCAAGCTTCACACAAGAATTGAAGTCATAGCTGGAAGAATGACTATTTGATGGCAGCCTGTGGGTAGATCATACAAGTAATTGGAGACAGGGCATGGGTCATGAAATAACATTTCATGTGATAACATTATGTTCATTAAAGGTAATGTATAACATTAGTTGGAAACCTACATTACAGCCCTCTAGTTTTCAAGAAATTTATCATAACTCCAAGCTGTGTAATTTTTCCCCATAATGGCCAAGGTTTTTGAGAGAACAACTAACTTTTACAGTTTTTTAAAAATGGTTGTGTTTCTCCAAAAGTTGACACAGACTGCACCTTTTTGAAATTTGACTTCACAATTATTTGTTTCTCCAAGATGAAAGCACTTATACGGAATAATTCCTCAAGATTATTCATACTTGAACAAACTTAGAATAAGTAAGCTTTTAGATAATTGATTTGATAATCTTGTAATTATCAAAGTTGTTCCTTCACAAATTCTCTATCTTAGTAATCATCACTTTATCCAAGGATAAGTTAAAATGTATTTTAAAAAAGGCTTGCAAGAAGTAAAGTATTTTTATATTAATGTATTGTATGTTATGATAGAATGCTTAAGTGTACAGTAGAATTGGTGTTTGGAATTAATGTAAATTCTGTGAGGCATAAGTCAATTAACACCACATTGAAATAACTTAGAAAGGATGGTCGTTTTGTAGATCATGTTGGTTCACTTTTTCATGAGCAAATATAAACATAAATGAGTGTCTATTTCATGTTTTGGAATCACCCCTCTCCCCCCCTCAAAAAAAAACAACCCAATATAAAACAAAATTAAAAAATAAACACAATAACAACTCCTTAATACAATTACAAATATGCTAATAAACAAACTTTTTTTTTACATTCAACATGAAGATTTATTGATCAAAATGTTCCAGTGAAATCTTAATTGAATAAAATCTTGATTTTTATTTTTTCAGAAAAATGTTGATCGATCGGTGTCACGTTATACTCCTCTGTAAAAGTTAAATTTGTCTTTTAATATCTGTCATTATCAGGCGTAGAATTTCACAGAATTCTTCAAAATTTTAATATTCTAATGGAATACAAGAATGAAATTCCAAGCCTGCAATATTATCACGGTACAAGTCATTTGGTTTATACAGTTGTGTTAAAGGGGACACTATCGTCGCGATCACAGCAGACTTTCAACTGGGCATGGAATCGATGTCCTAGGTTAAGATGAACACAGTGACTGAAAATTACTGGCTCATTTATGCAGCAGCAACGGTAATATGACCTTATCATGTGGGATATTACTTTCAGTCACCGAGTTAATTTAAAACTAGCACTCTAATTCCATGCCCTGTTGATTGTGATGATATTGGCCCTTTAAAAGAAAACATAACATTCATGTGACTAAAGTTAAAATGGCTTATTACCATGAGTCATTAACAAGGAAATGGTAAAAATACATTCAGATGTTTTCAACAGGCAAACCTCAACTTTATACTCCAAACACAGAATTTAAATCTACTTTCAGATTCAAGAATAATGAGGAAATAATGTCAGTAAATTTACTAACATTTCAAGCGATGTTTGATACCGTCGTCAACTGTACAACCAATTGAGTTTTTATGTGAAACGTATCATTCAAAATATTTCCCCGTTTCAACTTTGCATGAGATGAAAGATCTTTGGTACTGCTTGGCCAATAGTTTGTGCTACAGGTGAAAATATTTCCTAACCTTTCTCCAATTTGTGTCAAAGGTAAGGTAAAGTTGAGTACTTTTTCATGAATACGAATACGAATACAAAAAATGTACTCCAACTCTATAGGCAAATTTTTGGTAATTTTTTTTTTGACAACCAGTAAAATACCTGATACACACGATTATAGGAACCTGAACAAATTTCCTATACACAAAGTATGGTGGCTAAGAGAGGCCTCACAAATCGGGCAAACATTCATACCGCTATGTGAAAAAGAATTCCAAATGATCCAGCAATTTTGGCTGCAATTGGACATCGTTTCATAGCCAAAAAAAAGGGGAAAAATTTTTTTTTTTGGCCATAGTTGTCAAGTACTTTTTCATGAGTACGAGTACACAAAAATGTATTCGATTATGAGTATGTGTAGTACAACTCTGAGGTATAACATTGGTCATTACCAATGAATTGACATCTCAGAATATCAAAACTTATAAAACCTATAATATTTTTTTCATTGTTTTTCTCAAAAACATAAGCAACTATTATGATGAAACATTCACAGGTTAGTTTATGATATATACTACTCAAAACAATTTAGGGAACACCGGAATTTTAACATCAAATAGGTTTGAAATGTTCCATGAACCTGGATTTTCATTTGCAACCCCCTCTCTCTTTCAGTAGTCATGTCATGAAATGTGTAATCACTACATGCATCCTTTATCATCTGTTTCATTGTGCAGTTGTTTCTCATCAATTCTGTGAAACATTGTGTTTATCTGAAATAAATGATCTTGCTTTAACTGAGATTATTCCGGTGTTCCCTAAATTGTTTTGAGTAGTATATTATTAATTTTAATGAAAAATAGAAGACTGAAATGATCGTATATGTATGTTTTAGAATGACCATGTTGTACATTCTCTTGTAATGCTAATGCCATTTGAAATACCTACTTCTTACTCGTATCTTAAGTAATACTATGTACAAAGTATTATGTCTCAGATACGCAGATTATAAATAATGTCACTGGCTGATTATACATAGCATCATTCAAGTTATGACTATTTCACAGTAGTACTGTTTGACTCAAACTCGTGCATTTCACATCTTAAAACATCCACACAATTTTTTCTTCAACTAATTGATTCTTCTTTACTTGAGAAAATGTATATCAATTTCTTCCCTTGGAGAGAACTGTGCGCATTTCACTGGAACAAGTGTGCTAAAGTTGTACATTACAAATAAAATAAACTTTCTTGCCATTAATAATGTTGTCAAGTAGGGGTGTGCGTTTTCGGATATTTTTGGAACCGGATACCCGAAATCAGGAAACTTCGGATACCCGGATACCCGTTTTTATTTTTGTTGAAAACATGCCCCTGGTGGTGCACAAAATATATGTACTGTAAATAATAACAAAATTGATCTTTGTAATACAGAAGATACCATACTTAAATGGATCTTTTCTTTACTGTGTCGTTTTTATTAAAGTAAAACAATTAGGCAAACATTCCCTCCTGTGCTGCTGGTTTGATAAGTTGTTTGAAGTAGCCGCTGCCAGGCCCTTTGCAGTCTTAACGATTCAATACAATGTATCACAAACAGTTAGAAAAAACTGTATTCAAAATGTCCGTAAAATACTACGAAGGCTTTATTGGAATCTCTTGAATTTAAAGATAATTGTCGGTAAAAGTTTAAACATTACATTGTTCAAGAGTCACATATTTCTGTTCGCACCGCTCAAATGTTAAGTCCAAATTTTAAAAAGTCTTTTACGGGTAATTGGAACTGAAAATGGAACCGGGTAATGACAGTGTCGGCCGGGTACCCGGCACAGCCCTATTGTCAAGTGTGGTTAATATTTCAGCATTTTTGTATTTAGTAAGGTGCAGCACCTTTTAACTTTTTTTTTCTTGAATTATGTTAAATATTATTTCAGGTGGCAAGAAGGCAGTATACACCAATTCTCTTGCTATTATCATTACCAATCTTACAGAAATATCTGGTCAGTATAATACAGAAGTCATTGAAGAAGAGGAAAGGTGGGCAACTTATGTGAGCAAACAATATCAACAGGCCACAGAATCGGTGTCCTAGTTTAAGACGAACACAGTGACTGAAAATTATGGGCTCGTGTATGCAGCAGCAACGGTAATATGACCGTATCATGTGGGGGTATTATTGCAGTCACCGAGTTAATCTAAAACTATCACTCTGATTCCATGCCCTGTTGACCATGACGATATTGTCCCTTTTTAAGGGAAAAATTCCGAAGATAATTCTTTCACGATTTATGACAAGCCAGTCATTTTGTCTGTATAGTTGCCATGGCCGCGTGGATTTGTGTTGTAATGGCCGAGTCTTGGTGTTGAACTCCCATGGGTTTAACCCCAGACTACGAACCATGGCACTTGAGCAAGACGCTTTACTGTAATTGCTTCTCTTCACCCACGAGTATAAATGGGTACATGTGAGAGTAGAGGGTGATGTGTTTGAAAAATCCTCCAAATCGCTACGGTTGCTTGGGCTGCAAAGTCCCCAGGGAGCTGAGAAAGATTACAGGAATGATATTGGCCCAAGGACCAGGGATAATAAAATGCATTTGGATATTATGTGAAATGCGCTTAATAAGAATGAAATATTATTTTTAAAAGTTTTATTACACAAGTGGCAGCAGTATAACGCACCCTTCCTCTTATTCCATTGCATTGTCAAGGTTGGAAATAACTCAAGATATATCTACATCATTCTTAAAAGATGACAAAGGCGTAACCAAGATTTGGCAATGGAGGAATCACCCCAATAACCAAATTTAAAAAAAATGATATAAACCTACAAATATGTTAGTGAATCGTTTGGGAATACCCATTGCCAAGTATATAGGGTCTCACTACCGGTGTACGGATGTATCTACAAAGCGCCCTCTACTGACTGCAGGTGATATGTGCTAAAAACCATGCAACGTGTGTTTACAATTGAGAGTTTACTGATTTCATGGCAGGCAACAGTATGTATGTTTATATGTGCAACTCAAACATTTTGATCGCCACACAATATCAAGAATTAACCACTTGTTCTACACTGTCAAGTGATTATCAATTAAATTAACCAATGTTGTGCACACTTTTGGAGATGCAAGCATAAGTGGTATCTAAAGAATTCATATGATGCATGCAATGTGGTATCACCACAGTAATGGCAGAAAACAGTGGTCGCCTATACTGAACATAAACTTTACTCTTTTTTTTCTTTTAGCACTGCAGCCAAAACTAGGCATTAATCACTAGTATAATGAACCAATAAAGAAAACATCTTGTAGGAACCCTACGTTATTAATTATAGCATTACTCGATCTACTGTACATTCCTTGTTTCGCATCAGACAATATTAGGTGTGCCTTTGCATCATCATATCTCTTCTCTCCCCTGGTTACGCCTATGCAATAACATGAAAAGAAAATCACAAATCTATATCTGAGCTTGGGTGTTTGGGTTGATGACGGCAACTATACTATCCCGATTGGGAGATACTTTTATCCTGATTGATACCATATTCTCATTGTGGATACCAATAGGCCCCAAGTGGGGAACCCTTGGGTGACACCTTCTACTATACTATCCCGATTGGAAGATACTTTTATCCCGATTGATACCATATTCTCTCATTGAGGATACCAATAGACCCCAATCGGGGAACCCTTGGGTGACAACACCTACTATACTATCCCGATTGGGAGATACTTTTATCCTGATTGATACCACATTCTCATTGTGGATACCAATAGGCCCCAAGTGGGGAACCCTTGGGTGACACCTTCTACTATACTATCCCGATTGGAAGATACTTTTATCCCGATTGATACCATATTCTCTCATTGAGGATACCAATAGACCCCAATCGGGGAACCCTTGGGTGACAACACCTTCTACTATACTATCCCGATTGGGAGATACTTTTATCCTGATTGATACCATATTCTCATTGAGGATACCAATAGACCACAATCGGGGAACCCTTGGGTGACAACACCTTCTACTATACTATCCTGATTGGGAGATACTTTTATCGCGATTGATACCATATTCTCCCATTGAAGATACCAATAGGCCCCAATCAAGAAACCCTTGACTGACAACACTACCTTCTACTATACTATCCCGATTGGGAGATACCAATAGACCCCAATCGGGAAACCCTTTGGTGACATGTTTGTCACATGTTCAACTGGTACCCAGACTTCTCAATTACTTTAATTATACATGTGGGATCTCATCATGTACTGGGCACCAGTTGAGTTTGTCACATGCTTAACCTTTAACCCACACTTCTCTGTGACATTGTACATTAATTTAGTGAAGCTCAGCATTTACCGAGAACTAGTTGAGTCTGTCGCATGTTCAACTTGTACCTAGAATTCTCAGTTACATTGTACATTAATTAAACCAGTTGACATCATCAAAAACTGGGCACCAGTTGGGTCTATCAAATGGACAACTGGTGCCCAGACTTCAACGTTACATATTGTACATTAATTAAACCAGTGGAAGTCAAGTCTGTCACAGGTAATAAAATAAAAAAACGGGCCAAAAGACTGCCCTGTTACGTCCATTAATTCATCCATTAAGTTCAAAATGCATCTCAAGTTAATTTCAGCAGGTAAATTGTTCATGAATAACAAGCAGCACCTTGACAACCCGCAGTAACCTCAACAAGATTTGAAGTACTTATGCTTTGTTTTATATAATAAAAAAAAAGTCCCTAAAGTCAACAATCTCAGTGGACCAGCCAGCTGAATAGAATAGTTGGGCATCTTAAGAATTCTTGAAAGTATCGTAACATTTCTAGTATAAATTTCATAACTTCATACGATTACAAACACAAATAGCTTCAACCACAGGCTCCCTTTGTATAAAAAGAGGCCTGCACAAACGGATACAAATAGCTTCAACCATAGGCTCCCTTTGTATAAAAGAGGCCTGCACAAACGGATACAAATAGCTTCAACCATAGGCTCCCTTTGTATAAAAGAGGCCTGCACAAACGGATACAAATAGCTTCAACCATAGGCTCCCTTTGTATAAAAGAGGCCTGCACAAACGGATACAAATAGCTTCAACCATAGGCTCCCTTTGTATAAAAGAGGCCTGCACAAACAGATACAAATAGCTTCAACCATAGGCTCCCTTTGTATAAAAGCGGCCTGCACAAACGGATACAACTTTCCACTAACTGTTTAGCCTCTTAGTATAAGACAAATTGTCTTAATGTAAGACAAATTTCCTTTAACACTCACAGTGACACACAGCCATTTTATGAAGGGCTTGCATTAAACCAAGCTGAAAGAATCGCAGTGTGAAGATTGACTGCGAAGTGTTGTGACTACTAGTACATGTAAAATATTTAGAGTCCAAAAAAGCTTATACAAGCGAATTACATTTTTGGTTTATATAGAAACATTGTCATCATTACATCCAACAACATTTGTTAAGCTTTTGATTACAGTTTGCATTAAAAGAAAGAAAAAAAACCAATAATTCAGAAACATGTTTACAGAATCCACACTTTATTAGTTAGTTTAAGTACAAATAAAGTAGATTAAACGTGAGTACTGATTGGCTGTATAATAAAATCAGGTAGGGAGAGAAAACCCAATCCACACTGTTGGCCGAGTAGGATTCTTCATGTAGGTAATAAACATCTGACGTCATCGATGTCAAGATGTGATAGTTTCTACAAACAACCAACTGGTGAAAATTTTAGTTGATTTTGCTGTGTCCTTAGTGAGAAAATAGTAAAAATGCATTACAATTGTTTGTATTTATTCTAATGTAGAAATGGAACACCGGCTGGTGATCTATTTCAGATGTGAACGTTTATTCAGACAGAATAACTTCTCAACAGGTTTGGTACAGACTTGCCAATCTGCCATTACCATCTTAAAACCAAGCTTTTTAGATAATACTTTGTGAAGCTTCTTTCCAGGTAATCACCAACAGTGTACACCGTAATTAAACAACACGGTGAAACGTTAAGACATTTATAGCAAGTTACATGCTGATTATAATAATTAAAAAAACAAGAGAAGCTATAAATTGCATAAATTGATGCGAAGAACAATGATTTTTGGGCAATGAAGTCTGCGCTTACAAAGGAAAGTTGCTGCCTAAGTCCAATGCTTATCTTGTACACTACCAAGGAATACTACACTGGGATTTGCGTAAACATTTCATTGAAAAACCAAACTATTTACATGTACCAATTCATTTTTTTAAAAGTACAAATAGCAGTATTTAGAGCACCGGGCCCCATACTAATTTTAATATATTTATGTACTTGGCATGTCATACCATGATAGCTTAATGTTACTGTTGATCACCCAATTAATTCTTTAACTCTAACTCCCTAGGCCCATTTGCTTGCACATAACCTAAATCCTCCAAAATCCTTCAGTAGTAAAAGCAAACACATGACATGTATGCACACATGTGTTTCTAATCTGTGATACATGTACATGTACATGGCCAGGGACCCTCCCTGCATGCATGGAGCAATAAACGGTGTCCACTGACCCAAGCACTGACCTTGCAATCACTACAACAAACATGGATGTATATGTACCATGGAAAGGCAAGTATGCCTAATAACCAAAATCCTTCACTTTAGCAAAGTGCATGTAGCATGTAACCTCAATCCTTCAAAATCATTCACGTTAGCAAAGAGGATTTTGGAGGATTTGGGAAGGTTAGGGTTAATCATTCAAAACAGAAATTTATTTTTGGGGTTTCTTCAGTAAATCAGTACTTCTTTGAAATAAAGTAAGCAAAAATAAAATAAAATTTAAATAAAATTGTATCAATCACGACTTACATAATTTAAACAATTCAATTCCAAGTTGTTTTTAAACAAACTGATTACTTCAAAAAGTGTAGAAAAACAAACAAAGTGCCCCACCTCCAGACCTACAGGGAGATGTTTGTCTTTAAAACAAACCAACAAAATTTAAATTAAAAAAAACATTAATTCTAAAAGTAATTCTAAAAAATCAAGGCTTCTTTGATTTATTTCATTAAGATATAAAATTTGAGGTATATATGCAAATTTGCAGGGGGGAACAAAACAGTTTTTGACTGTCTGTGAGAGAAACTAACACATTTGTTTTCATGAAAGAAAAGGGCTTGCCATAGAATTTAGTCATAAAAAATACAGTAACAAACGTAAAAATCTTTCTTCTGAACTTCATAAATACATAACATTTATCAGTTCATCGTTTGTCTGTTTTAGGGAAAATGATACATAGTTATATGTGATCTGCTCTGGCAAAGCCCGAAACTTCTCTTCATTTACCATAATACGTAACAGCCATGAAAAGGTCAAACACTGACCCCAGGGAACAGTTTGAGATTTTCATGTCACCATACAGAGTTAGAGCATTTTCTCTAGATTTTGATGGAAAAAGAAAAATCCTGAAACGTTGTTGGGAACATTGTTAATTTTCACGATAAATTTGGGAGGTCACTCCGAAAAGTTGGGTCCGAGTTTAGGGTTTTGCCAGAGCCAGTCACATGTCAAACTGTCATTAATGTGGGGGGGGGGGGGAAGAGAAGAAAACATCTAGTACTGGCTGTAGGCATACTTTCGATCCAACTTTGGGTGCCCTCGTGGTCCTCCTCCACCCTGAACCCTACCCTCTCCACCCATAACTCCCCCACCCCGAGGTACTGGCTGTGGTTGCGCCAATCTCGACATAGAACCAGCTGGTGACACCGGGTTTGACCCACCGGTAGGGGGCCACATCGGTGGTTGGCGTAGGGTCACTGGATCGCTCCATTGTGGTGTGAGGTGTGGGTGGACGTGGAGCTGTTCTTGCGCCGGGAGTGGGTAGGGCCCTGGGATCGGGGACGCACCGTCGTTAGGGGAGACAGGTCGTTGCCACAACACCTTGGGAGGCCAGGTCTTCGTGGACTTTGGTTCCTGTCAAAAGAAAGATGCAGAATAAAACAAGATAAATCAAATATTCTTTGGGAATACAATATCAAATAATATAATAGTAATAATAATTATTCAATTATTATTTGGTGCATTAAATGTTTTCTTAACAAATGTAAAAATTTGTTTGATCTTGCAAAATAATGGTTATTGGCCTTACATTTCAAACCTAGCAGGTTCTTTCAAACCTAGCAAGGCCTTTGAGAAAGAACCTGCTAGGTTTGAAACGTAAGGCCAATAACCATTATTTTGCATCTATACTACAGGTCCTTTAGGTTGGTAAGCAGTTTGCAACAGCTAATTCTTGTCGTTTTTTTGATCTTGTTAAAAAGCACCAAGAACAAAAGACTTTTTGTTCTTGCTGATGGATCTTATTGCACTCAGCAGTCTTGGTCAACTGATAGATGTATTGGGCGAGGTGTCCAGCTAGTAAGGGTGTTAAGGGTGTTCATGAGCTTTACAGATTTCATCTCACCATTGGGCCTCATATTAACCCTCCTACTCTCTGTGCACTTTAGTTGGAAGTTGCTACAGAAGTCAAAACCAATCAACTGCCTGTTTTGACTGTTGACCCAAATGTGCACACAGGGGCATTTCTGACTGGTTTTTACTGTCATTTTGACTACCCTCAACAATACCAGACAATAATAATAATAATAATAATAATATGTGGACTTATATAGCGCACGTATCCACCAACTAAGTGGTGCTCAAGGCGCATTCTTTTTTACGTGCATTACACAACACACGGGACCTACGGCTTTACGTCCCATCCGAAGGACGAAGCAATTATGGTTAAGTACCTTGCTCAAGGACACAAGTGTCATGACTGGGGCTCGAACCCACACCCTGCTGATGGCAACACCAGAACTTGAGTTCGGTGCGCTAGACCGCTCGGCCACGACACTCCAGTCAAAAATGGTCAACTCATTTTGACCTGTAAATGTACTTACTACATGTAAGGTTCGACAGTGTTTGACTTCTAAGTGCACTAGATATACCTTGGCAAGTATATCAACATTTTGACTGATTTTGACCCTTGTAGTAGTAGGAGGGATAATTACTGTACATCTTGCTCAGCTCTAAGGGGAGTACACAGCTCCGTCTGCCTGTTAGATGATCATTGACCAATCTAAACACAATAAGCATCTCTACCGTTACCAATACCCATCTATACTACTGAATGTAGATAAGAAAGTTAATGGTAAAGAGTAAAATGACATGAGGCCCAACAAAACAAAGTCTCTAGTTTCTGGTCATAGGTCATAGGTCCAGAACACAAAGTATGGTGGCTAAGAGAGGCTATACAAATTGGGCAAACATTCATACCCCTATGTGAAAAAGTCATGTAAAACACACAGCAGCAGAATTCCAATCGATCCAGTAATTTTGGCTGCAATTGGACATTGTAAAAAAACAAAGCAAAAAAAACAGAAACCTAAAAATGCGGATGATCAGGCCTGAGGCGACGCGTGCGGAGACCAGAGACCAGAATAATAGAGAATTAGAATTGAATACATACCATTTGGGCAACCTCAAGGTACTTCATTGCTCCCTGACCGCTAGGATCAAATCCCCGCCCATGCATCGCATCTTCTCCACCGCTACTGTGTCTCCTGGAATAAAAAAACACAAAAAAACATTTCCAATGAGAAGCAACAGATGTGCTGCTGTTCCTCTATGGAACAGTCTCCCAGAATCTGTTGTTGGCGACATCACTGTTACTGGACTCCAATCGTTCAAACGCCGTGTCAATGAACATCTCCTGGCTACTACAAGACTAGCAATGTGACCTTTTGAAGTCTATCCTGAGCCGCAGTGAACCATTGGATTGGCCCACTAGCTCTATACCCTAGTTTGGCTATTGTTCACCTATGCGTTTATATAAAAAAAAAAAAATAAAAAAAATAACAAACTCTGTTATTTTAGTGATGCTATTATTAAAGAAAGTATCTAATCAAATGTCAAGCATTGACCTTTCCTCATTTGAAAAGAGGTCAAGTTGTTTTATTATCTCATCCCAAAAGTAAATTATCGTTCCCTTTTGTTTCCAATTCAGAAAAGCCTAAGGGTCCACTCGGAGAAACAAACGGCCCTTCTAAAGTTTACACGTGCCAATATTTTATACAATACTTGGGTGATTTTTCCCACAGAAGGGGTGATTTTGCAAGCGGGTGACATCATGCGGGAAGGTGATTATTAAACAGAGATCACTCAGGTCAGTCACTAACCTCCTGTTGACAGAGGCGACAAAGTTTGGCCCTGTCAGCCCGAGTCCCATGACGAATGCATTGTCGCCGTTCTCTGCCGACTCGTCACTGGAGCTGCCGGAATCATGCTGACCAGAGAAACTGTGACTGAGATACTCAGATGCCCTGGAAAAAGAAAAAAACCAATAACAACATGTTATCACAAGAAAATGATGTTCTAATACAGTTTCTTCATGATGCTAATATATTTAAAGAGAAGATCACTCATTGGTGATTACCAATTCAAGACCCAAGACCAAGCCGACATCGCCAAAATCAAGCTGAGACCAAGCCGACATCACCAAAACCAAGCCAAGATCAAGCCGACATCGCCAAAACCAAGCCAAGACCAAGCCGACATCGCCAAAACCAAGCCGAGACCAAGCCAACATCGCCAAAACCAAGCCGAGACCAAGCCGACATCGCCAAAACCAAGCCAAGACCAAGCCAAGACCAAGCCGACATCGCCAAACCCAAGCCAAGACCAAGCCGAGACCAAGCCGACATCATCAAAACCAAGCTAAGACCAAGCCGACATCACCAAAACCAAGCCAAGACCAAGCCGACATCACCAAAACCAAGCCAATACCAAGCCGACATCGCCAAAACCAAGCCAAGACCAAGCCAAGACCAAGCCAAGACCAAGCCGACATCACCAAAACCAAGCCAAGACCAAGCCAAGACCAAGCCGACATCACCAAAACCAAGCCAAGACCAAGCCGACATCGCCAAAACCAAGCCGAGACCAAGCCGACATCACCAAAACCAAGCCGAGACCAAGCCGACATTGCCAAAACCAAGCCGAGACCATCGCCAAAACCAAGCCGAGACCAAGCCGAGACCAAGCCGAGATCAAGCCGACATCGCCAAAACCAAGCCGAGATCAAGCCAACATCACCAAAACCAAGCCAACATCACCAAAACCAAGCCAACATCGCCAAAACCAAGCCAAGACCAAGCCAAGACCAAGCCAAGACCAAGCCGACATCGCCAAAACCAAGCCGAGATCAAGCCAACATCACCAAAACCAAGCCGACATCGCCAAAACCAAGCCAAGACCAAGCCAACATCGCCAAATACAAGCCAAGATCAAGCGGACACCACCAAAACCAAGCCAAGACCAAGCGGACACCACCAAGACCAAGCCAAGACCAAGCCAAGACCAAGCCAAGACCAAGCCGACACCACCAAAACCATCAACTCAGGCTTACCTACAGGCAATCATATGCTAGGGTCAACTACTACATTTATAGCCCTTTCCCCAGAGCTGTTAGCATTTGGAATAGGCTCCCAGTGGCTGCTGTTACTGTGAACAGTGTGAGAGTGTTCCAGAGAGAAGCAATGCCAGCCATAAGAGAGATGGAGCCACCCATCTCTCTCAGGACCAACCAAGCTCCTCACAGCACAAAGCCACACGTAACATACCACCCATCTCTCTCAGGACCAACCAAGCCCCTCACACCACAAAGCCACACGTAACATACCACCCATCTCTCTCAGGACCAACCAAGCCCCTCACACCACAAAGCCACACGTAACATACCACCCATCTCTCTCAGGACCAACCAAGCCCCTCACAGCACAACGCCACACGTAATATACCACCCATCTCTCTCAGGACCAACCAAGCCCCTCACAGCACAAAGCCACACGTAACATACCACCCATCTCTCTCAGGACCAACCAAGCCCCTCACAGCACAACGCCACGCGTAACATACCACCCATCTCTCTCGGGACCAACCAAGCCCCTCACAGCACAAAGCCACACGTAACATACCACCCATCTCTCTCAGGACCAACCAAGCCCCTCACAGCACAATGCCACACGTAACATACCACCCATCTCTCTCAGGACCAACCAAGCTCCTCACAGCACAAAGCCACACGTAACATACCACCCATCTCTCTCAGGACCAACCAAGCCCCTCACAGCACAATGCCACACGTAACATACCACCCATCTCTCTCAGGACCAACCAAGCCCCTCACAGCACAAAACCACGCGTAACATACCACCCATCTCTCTCAGGACCAACCAAGCCCCTCACAGCACAACGCCACACGTAACATACCACCCATCTCTCTCAGGACCAACCAAGCCCCTCACAGCACAAAGCCACACGTAACATACCACCCATCTCTCTCAGGACCAACCAAGCTCCTCACAGCACAAAGCCACACGTAACATACCACCCATCTCTCTCAGGACCAACCAAGCCCCTCACAGCACAAAGCCACACGTAACATACCACCCATCTCTCTCAGGACCAACCAAGCCCCTCACACCACAAAGCCACACGTAACATACCACCCATCTCTCTCAGGACCAACCAAGCCCCTCACAGCACAAAGCCACACGTAACATACCACCCATCTCTCTCAGGACCAACCAAGCCCCTCACAGCACAACGCCACGCGTAACATACCACCCATCTCTCTCGGGACCAACCAAGCCCCTCACAGCACAATGCCACACGTAACATACCACCCATCTCTCTCAGGACCAACCAAGCCCCTCACAGCACAACGCCACACGTAACATACCACCCATCTCTCTCAGGACCAACCAAGCCCCTCACAGCACAAAGCCACACGTAACATACCACCCATCTCTCTCAGGACCAACCAAGCCCCTCACAGCACAAAGCCACACGTAACATACCACCCATCTCTCTCAGGACCAACCAAGCTCCTCACAGCACAAAGCCACACGTAACATACCACCCATCTCTCTCAGGACCAACCAAGCCCCTCACAGCACAAAGCCACACGTAACATACCACCCATCTCTCTCAGGACCAACCAAGCCCCTCACAGCACAACGCCACGCGTAACATACCACCCATCTCTCTCAGGACCAACCAAGCCCCTCACAGCACAAAGCCACACGTAACATACCAACCCATCTCTCTCAGGACCAACCAAGCCCCTCACAGCACAACGCCACACGTAACATACCAACCCATCTCTCTCAGGACCAACCAAGCCCCTCACAGCACAACGCCACACGTAACATACCACCCATCTCTCTCAGGACCAACCAAGCCCCTCACAGCACAACGCCACACGTAACATACCAACCCATCTCTCTCAGGACCAACCAAGCCCCTCACAGCACAACGCCACACGTAACATACCACCCATCTCTCTCAGGACCAACCAAGCTCCTCACAGCACAAAGCCACACGTAACATACCACCCATCTCTCTCAGGACCAACCAAGCCCCTCACAGCACAAAGCCACATGTAACATACCAACCCATCTCTCTCAGGACCAACCAAGCCCCTCACAGCACAACGCCACACGTAACATACCACCCATCTCTCTCAGGACCAACCAAGCCCCTCACAGCACAATGCCACACGTAACATACCAACCCATCTCTCTCAGGACCAACCAAGCCCCTCACAGCACAATGCCACACGTAACATACCAACCCATCTCTCTCGGGACCAACTAAGCCCCTCACAGCACAACGCCACGTAACATTTTTGCAACCCACTCTCTCCAGGACAGCAGCAATGCTTTCAGGCGAGTAAAACATCCAAGATCCAAGACCAGGGTAGGGCTGTGCCGGATATCCGGGTATCCGGATACCCGACCGAAACGGTCATTACCCGGTTCCATTTTTCGGTTCCAATTACCCGTAAACGACTTTTTAAAAATCGGACTTAACATTTGAGCGGTGCGAACAGAAATCTGTGGCTCTTGAACAATGTAATGTTTACACTTTTACAGACAATTATCTTTAAATTCAAGAGATTGCACTCCAATAAAGAAAAGATCGATTTAAGTATGGTATCCTCTGTATTATAAAAGTCAATTTGTTATCATTTACAGTGTATGTATTTGTACACCACCGGAGGCATGTTATCAACAAAAATGAAAACGGGTATCCGGGTATCCGAAGTTTCCTGATTTCGGGTATCCGGTTCCAAAAATATCCGAAAACGCACAGCCCTAGACCAGGGGTCAATTTCATAGATCCGCTTAGCAGATAAAATTGCTTAGCAGAAGTATTGGCTTAGCAGAAGTATTGGCTTAGCAGAAGTATTGGCTTAGCAGAAGTATTGGCTTAGCGGATGCCTTTGGTAACTAGCCTTTTATACAAATGTATCATTTTGGCTGGTAAGCCTGTTTTATATTGCAAAAATACTTGCTCAGCAAAATTCTCTGCTTGGCAGCTCTATGAAATTGGCCTCAGATTATGAAACATTTTATTATCTAAAATTTACTTGGTGTCAAGTTGGTACATTTTTCAATTATCCTGAGAAATTATTTTGTCTAAAGTGCTTTTATTTTATAGAAAACACAAATTTGCCGGACAGCAAATTCCATGTAAACATAAAAACAGAAAAAACAGAAAAAAAAACGTTTTTGTTGTTTTCTCAAAAACGTGTGCACCTAAACATTGCACAGTTTATTTTTATGATATATTGAATTTAATGAATTTAAATTACCGAATACCAATTTTGTACCATCTCTTTAAAAATATATAGATAGAACAGGTAAATTGAAGATTCTTAAATAAGTGAACTTGTTAAGGCAGGATGTTGTGGGTTCTAGTACAATCTCACCCTTCTGAGGTCCCGTCGGGGGGAAATGGCCATGTTCTGTTCAGTCCACTGTGTGGGTAGGACCACTGTCCCTGACTCTCCACCATGTCTAGGTCCTTAGCGTAACCCTTCGTCCTCTTCCCGAGGAAGTTGGTCGCAATGTACTCGGCAAACTCGGCATCCGTACTGGAGTTGTCGTACATGGACACAATGTCTCTCTCAGCGTTTCTGTTGGCAAACGGCCGGACTCCTTGTACATATATGGGCGGCTGTTGAGGCAGTTGTTTAAGCTGCTGTGGCTGGGATGTCCATGTTCTGGAGATCATCGTCGTTGGAATCTCGCCAACTCTATCCTGCGCCTCGGTTTCCTGGAAGGTCGGGTTGAAGTTGCCATATTTGGCGGGGTTGGGGTCAACGTTTCCCCATCCCCCGCTCACAGTACTGTGGGTGCTCCCGCTGCTGGTACTCGATGTTGGGGTGGAGTTCTGGGGTGACCTCTGGGAGGTGTCAAGGTGATGGCCAATCACGGTTTGGGAAGGTCTGGTGATTCCGGACAGGAGGTCTACTACATCCTGAATCTCTGAATCCGATGCAAAACCCTTCCTGTTCAAAACAGGACCTGGACATTAAGAAGACAAATGAAATCTCACTAATATTTGACCACAAGAGGGCGCTTCAATTCACCGATTGTTTTGCTAATGACATCATATCAAAAGCAACTTTGTGGTCTGCACCTGTTTCTCACCTATTCTTGTTTTGCTTGTACATTTCTATTCGTGACTGGCTTAACAGAATTTTAAAGATGGGAGTGCACATTTACATGTAGGTACTAATTCAATTACAAAATTACTGAATGATAATCTTAAAAATTTGGTGATGGTAGTGAACATCTTGAGAAATTGTTCCATTTGACATACTGTAATTTTATATAGATTGGTGAAATTCTTGCGTCGGGAGATAAACAATTGATTTAATTTTGCCCTACACCGACGTGTGTATAGCACTGCACGCTCAGAGTCGCCTGTGTAGTTTTTTCACAGACACTCGGAGGGCACTGAGCATGCAGTGCTATACATGCGTCGGTGTAGGGCAAAATTAAATCAATACTGTAATTTTGTTGAAAAAGATGAAATGAATTACAAATTTGAAATTGATCACGGCCATGATCCATTTTCCACAACAAAATGCATACAAATAAAACTGAAAGGGGCAGTATCGTCAAGATCAGAGCAGACTTAATAATAATAATAAAGATTTGTAGCGCGCACATATCCACCCTGCTGGGCACTCAAGGCTGACTTTCCACAGGGCATGGAATCGATGTCCTAGTTTAAGATGAACACAGTGACTGAAAATTACTGGCTCATTTGTGCAGCAGCAACGGTAATATGACCTTATCATGTGAGGTATTATGGGAGTCAATCTAAAACTAGCCTTCCGATTCCATGCCCTGTTGATCATGACGATGCTGTCCCTTTAACCCTAACTCCCTAGGCCCATTTGCTTACACATAACCTGAATCCTTCTTAACTCCCTAGGCCCATTTGCTTACACATAACCTGAATCCTCCAAAATCCTTCAGTAGTAAAGTAAGCACATGACATGTAATGCACACATGTGTTTCTAATCTGTGATACATGTACATGGCCAGGGACCCTCCCTGCATGCATGGAGAAACAAACAGCGTCCACTGACCCAAGCACTGACCTTGCAATCACTACAACAAACATGGATGTACATGTACCATGGAAAGGCAAGTATGCCTAATAACATCAATCCTTCAAAATCCTTCACTTTAGCAAAGAGGATTTTGGAGGATTTTGGAGGATTTGGGGAGGATTTGGGAAGGTTAGGGTTAATGCATTTTCATTATTTCCATGTCAACAACAGAACGGAATATACTGTAACTTTCACAGGTTGGTTTCTATACACATCTCTTCGTTCAATTTCACCAATGATGAATAATCTTTTTCAACATTTTCAACTCATTTTCACCGTACCCTTATAGTTGATAACATTTTTGTTCCACGGAGCCTGCTCCTCGGTTGGGCTAGGGTGAGATGTGATGGTGACTGTGGGGCTAATCATTGTGGGGCGTTGGGTTGCTGCGGGGATGGTTTCCTTGGTAACCTCTCTCTTTGGCGTACTGCAGCATACTGGTTCCTAGAAAGTGACAAGATATTCATAGTAACAAAGTTTCAAATTTCCTTGTTTGTCGCGTACACGTATGTGGACTTTTATTCATGTACAATGCACTGTATATGCACACATTAGACTTGATGGAAATTTATACTGATGTTTCATAAAGCTTTATGCAGTGACGTCATCACACAGCCATGTTAGAGGACAAATGAGAACGCACTCAAAAATGGGCAGGACATTCAGCACGCATAAATGAACCAATGAGTTACCTTATGTTGTGTCTCAGCGAGGGCGCCCTTCAGTTTGTAACATTATTATTATTATTATTATTATTAAACATTTCTTTCAAAAGCACACTTAAGCACTGTAGCTCGGAAGCCTGAGGAAACCTGTAAACAAGGACGCTTGCTATGTGAACCAGAAACACCGGGGTAAACCGCTACTCTTCCATGATAAGTGTTCTGGGTTCTTTTATGTGCATTACTTAATCTAATACACGGGACCTACGGCTTAACGTCCCATCTGAAGGACGAAGCAATTATGGTTAAGTGTCTTGCTCAAGGACATAAGCGCCGTGACCAGCCATGCCGGGGTTCAAACCCACATTCTGACAACACCAGAACTTGAGTGCGATGCACTAGACCGCTTGGCCACGACACTCCACAACACTCACTCATATGCCTTAAGACAAAAAAAGGTCTCCAGTATCTGGTCTCCGCACGCATCATCTCAGCATTTTTAATTTCCTTTTCTTTTTTTTGTGCTATGAAACGATGTCCAATTGGATTGATTGGATTGATTGGACTGATTGGAATTTTGCTGTGCTGTTTTAAATGACTTTTTCACATAGGGTATGTACATTTATGAGGACTCTCTTAGCCACAATACTTTGTACATCGGTAATTTCCCTGGGGAAAAAAAAAAAAAAAAAAAAAAAAAGCGCGTCACCGCACCGATTTTGAAGCCAACCTATGACAAGAAACCGGACCCTTTTTTGGGGGCCTTAGATCTATTGTGAACAAGGCTATGGGCTGCTCCAGATTTTTTTTTTACAATATAAGAATGAATTCTTACTTTAGACTGAAGAGGTGGCTCCTGACTCGCTGCTGATTGGCCACTGACGGTGTTGTCGGATCTGTGATTGGTTGGTTTTACATCCTGGTCAGGCTCAAAGGCCACATAGAACTCACTACTCCGGGTCTTCGTCAAAGAACCCGAGCCAAGACCAAACTTGGAAGCCAGTTTCTCCATGGTGTGACGGAAGCCCTTGCCCAGGGGAGACCCTGGGGTGTTGTCCACTGGTTTGCCGCTCCCCTTGGAGGTGGGGACTGACGAGGTCTGTTCCATCTGACGGAGTTTGATTTTGATCGTCGGCAAGGGTGGTTTTCTAATTGGAAGAAAAAGCGACACTAAATACCATGATCCTATCAAGAACACTGCTTTTAGTCTAAGTACACCTTTAGAAAAAAGGTCATTATGTGTATTCATATTTCATGAGGATGCAGAAATATGTTGAATGAACTATCTGTGAAAGTTTAAGCTCAAGTGCTCTGAAAAAAGTTGAGAATCTTTACTCACAGGGGTGTGATTTGACAAAAGTAAAAAAATCCTGAAAAATGGGAAGCGGGCCTGGGTCTCCCTTTGGTCTTCAAAGCCCCCTGAACCTCCTAGATGTTTAATTTTGGAGGATTTACAGACTCTCCACATCCCCACAAACAAGAAACTACAGGTATGGACACAAATACAGGCTACTTCTTTCTTTCCTTGGTAGCTATACTTCTCTTCTTTCAAGAACATTTTGAGGCAAAGGGAGATTTTTTAAAATCCTGAAATTATGAAGAAAAAAAATAAATAAAAAAATAAAATAAAATCAGACCTGCAATTTGTTTATTGTTCAATTACTAATCCTACATCTAACCTTTAACCAACTTCACATCATATTAACATTTTGATAAAGAATTTTATAATTTTACTTTAGGTGAACTCTAGGTTCAACTGAACAATTATATTCCTAGATTGGTGAAATTCTTGCGTCGGGAGATAAACAATTGATTTTATTTTTCCCTACACCGACGTGTGTATAGCACTGCATGCTCAGTGCTTTCCGAGTGTCTGTGAAAAAACTACACAGGCGACTCGGGCGGGATTCGAACCCACGACCTCCTGCTTACTAGTGCAGACGTCTTAACCTCTCGACCACTGAGCTTGCCCGATGACGATTGGCCGGCTAGAATCCTATATAGCAGCGGGTTCCGCGATATATATAGATTGGTGAAATTGTTGCGTCGGGAGATAAACAATTGATTTAATTTTGCCCTACACCGACGTGTGTATAGCACTGCATGCTCAGTGCTTTAATTAATTATATTCCTAATGGCCAATGACTGCCTTTCTTCATATGGCACTTAACCCTCCTAGTTCTGGTGCCTTTTTCAGACAAGTTGATGCACCATTTGAAACCATTCGTTTTGTGAAACACACCAAGGTGTAGTGTATTCACCATTCAAAACCATTTGAATGATTTATAAGCCACTGTGTAGTACATTCACCATTTGAAACCATTCGGCTATGGAAACACACCAAGGTGTAGTTTATCCAACATTCAAAACCATTTGAATGATTTATAAGCCACTGTGTAGTACATTCACCATTTGAAACCATTCGGCTATGGAAACACACCAAGGTGTAGTGTATCCACCATTCAAAACCATTTGAATGATTTATAAGCCACTGTGTAGTACATTCACCATTTGAAACCATTCGGCTATGGAAACACACCAAGGTGTAGTTTATCCAACATTCAAAACCATTTGAATGATTTATAAGCCACTGTGTAATACATTCACCATTTGAAACCATTCGGCTATGGAAACACACCAAGGTGTAGTGTATCCACCATTCAAAACCATTTGAATGATTTATAAGCCACTGTGTAGTACATTCACCATTTGAAACCATTCGGCTATGGAAACACACCAAGGTGTAGTGTATCCACCATTCAAAACCATTTGAATGATTTTATAAGCCACTGTGTAGTACATTCACCATTTGAAACCATTCGGCTATGGAAACACACCAAGGTGTAGTGTATCCACCATTCAAAACCATTTGAATGATTTATAAGCCACTGTGTAGTACATTCACCATTTGAAACCATTCGGCTATGGAAACACACCAAGGTGTAGTGTATCCACCATTCAAAAACCATTTGAATGGATTTGAATGGTAGTAAAGCTTGCTACCAACACTTTTCAACTAGTATCACCATGTGTGTACAAAACCAATTGCCATTTTGGTAAGTGGAAATTTTGAATGGTTTCAAATGGTCAAACAGTAGGAGGGTTAATGAAATAACTAAGTTTGGTGGATTTGATACACATGGCTACATGGTCTATTCGCTGGGCTTTACTGTGGAGTACTGAATCCATCAAAACCATGGGGTGGACTTTGATGGACTTGGGGTAGTTAGGGTTAAAAGAAAACAAGACACAGAAAAGAAAGGAAAAGCAACGACAATAATTTACATAATGAAACTTGGTGAGCTGACAGCAAAGTGCAGAGGGCACAAGAAAGAAAGTATTAAACTGAAAATAAAAATGCAAAATCAATGTTATTGGTCTGGAAAAAAAATAAAATAAATAAAATAAAATAAATCACAGAAAAATGAGAGTGAGAGATTTATAGATGGATGCAGATGGGAAAGTGAAAGACAATAACAATGAAAAAAAAATCAAAACTGGGGGATCAATAATAGATCAAGGAAAATGAAAATGGAAAGAGAAAAAAAAGTAGCAAAATGTACTTTGTAATTAAAGATAGACCATCCTGAAAAAAAAAAGCATTCGGTAAACTTATGCCTAAAATCCCACATCAATTTTTCCAAGAAATAATATATCGAGTGCCGTTATTTTGTTAAATGGGAGCATTTATTATATCAAGAGGTAACATCTGGACTGTTCCATTTTCACGAGGTGAAGCCGAGTGAAAATGGGACAGTCCGGATGTAATATTTGTTACATTTTTTATAATATCAATGTTCTTTTGGGGATGCAACATACCTCCCCTCCTGCAAAGCACCAAGGTCGACCGTTCTGAGGTAAACAACCTCAACCGCACCAAGGCTCGTCTCCTGTCCGGCTGTTGGTTTGCCCCATTGGCACTGATCCAAGATCCACACTGTCGGCACTTCCACGATGAAAACACCCTCGTTGGATGAGATCTGAGCGTACTTCTGGAGGTTTCCATGGAGATTCGAGGGTTTGATTCCAACCTGTGCATGAGAAAATGTGTATTTATTGAATGAATTATTAATCACTGGTAATCCTCCAATTGTATACTACTCAAAACAGTTTAGGGAACACCGGAATAATCTCAGTTAAAGCAAGATCATTTATTTCAGATAAACACAATGTTTCACAGAATTGATGAGAAACAACTGCACAATAAAACAGATGATAAAGGATGCATGTAGTGATTACACATTTCATGACATGACTACTGAAAGAGAGAGGGGGTTGCAAATGAAAATCCCGGTTCATGGAACATTTCAAACCTATTTGATGTTAAAAATCCGGTGTTCCCTAAATTGTTTTGAGTAGTATATAAACCTTCCGGTAAAATACAAGGTATCAACCATTACAAAAATACTCACGCCACGTGCCATGTTACAAATTTGTCATAAATTATGATCAAAGATGACTGGCTCTATTTAAAAAATATAATGCTTATGTACACGGGAAGGACAGCTAAGTATAACATACATGCAGAGACCTATAGTCCAAAAGTACTTGAAATTGTACACAAATTTTGACTTTTCTAGGTTAACTGTAGTATAGTAGAACGCTACTATGATGAACATCATTGGGTCCACAAAAAATGTTCACTAAGGTGGTTGTTGTCTAATCATTTTGTTTGTTTGTTTAATCAATGATCTGGTAATATTGGCAATTTAGATTCCTACCCAGTGTCATAATTTGCTCTCGTAACGGGAGCCAAAGGTCATGTTAGTTATAACCAAATGTGAGTTATAGTGGCATTCATTAAAGAACGTATTTTTTATTAAATTTTGGTTCATTTGAATTTTATTCGTTTTTTTTTTTTTTTTTTTTTTTTTTGGGGGGGTGGGGGTGTTGAAATGGATGTAATTTTTGCAGATTTGCGAATCGCATTTATGTGTGTTGGACTTGCCACCTTTGAGCCACGCCTTGTCTTACCACGTCTTCCCTGCCGAAAAGAAGCTGCACGGCCAGCCGGCTCTGCCCCTCTGCTACAGACGGACACGCCTCACACAGAAGATTCAGGGCTACCTGTTCCCTGTTGACTGGCACACCCAGCTGTTTACACGTCTCCCCCACCAAAGACTTCACTGCTTGCTGTTGGACAGAAATGAAATCATGTCGTCAAATCCTTTACCAACTGCATGCACATAAGAAGCTTGATTCGAAGAAAAAAATGAGTTAGAACATAAACTTTCACTGAACTCAACTAAATTGAAAGATACTTCAAATCTAAGAAGCTTTCCTCTAAGGGAGGAGGGCCGAAGTCATGGTAAACCCAAGCCTTTGAGAAGCCAGGCCAGGCCCAGGCTTTGCCCTAGCCTAAGGAGTCTATATAATCCCCTAGCTAATGAATAGATCTGAAATAGCTCTTATTGTTAACACAGACTTGACTAACTCTTCAGCTGTTGTTCACAACTGCAGCCATTATAATGAGCTCTACTTGGCTGGGCTAGGCTCTCCAGAAGTCCAGGTTATGTTGATTGGCAGGTACTGTATTGTTAGGAGGCCAGGTAGCATGGGTCTGGCCGGACTTCTCAAAGGCATGGCTGTACCATGGCTTTTGCCATCCTCCCTAAGTAACTGATCATGAATGGTTCCATGTACAGATTCTTGTTCAACCCACCAGCTTCGCCTTGAAGTTTTCAGCATGACTGGGTGACCTCTGACACAGTGACCCCTCGACCTGCAAGGACACATCCTGGAGGTCTGTCTGCAATGCGGCCCTCAGCTCGTCAGGACTCAGCCGCTGTGATTGGACAGTTTCCGCCGCTGTTGCCATGACGTGGTGCAAGAGTTTATTGGACTGGCAATGGAGGAGTTCATGGGATTCTTTGTTGCTACAGCAACCCCGAATAAGAAGTGAGGTGCATTCTGGGTGAAGATGAAAGCCGCCGATCAGGGCTAATTCCATCTTGGGTAGCTCGGACAATGCTTGTCTGTAGACCTATGGGTTATTATTGGAAATTAACACAAAACATACATGTAATGTTCTGATCTTGTAAGTCAAATATAGTGTACAATAAGGATTGTACACTGCTGGTAAAATGTCTGTAAGTGCATCCATACTTTATAAGAACAACGAGAGATGTCTCCCACAGGGATGGGTAAAAAAAAAACTGGCCACATTAGACAGGTGGATTGGATGACTACTAGGTATTAAAAATGCCTTTTGGCCCCCTCTGTCTTGCAGGTGGCCACTTCGTCCAGATGGCAATCATAGCACGTTTGACTACAGTACATACCGATAGCTGGAGGTCAAGATTCTGTCTGACCTCTGACACCTTTGAATCGGCCTGGTGACCCACATGAGGCCGAGCATCCTCCAGAAGCTGTCTCTCATTGGCTGTAAGAGACTCCCCTTTACGCAGAGATCTTGTCACCTAGAATGTAAATTGTCGTTACATAAATTAGGGGGGTGATTTGACAAAAGTTTAAAAAAAATCCTGAAAAATGGCTAACAGGCCTGCGTGTACAGGGTAAGTCTCCCTTTGGTCTTGAGGACAAATCCCCCTGAACCTCCTGCATGTTTAATTTTGGATGATTTACAGACTCTCCACATCCCCACAAACAAGAAACAAGAGGTTTCTTCTTTCAAGATAATTTTGAGGCAAAGGGAGATTTGTAAAAATCCTGAAATCATGAAAAATCCTGCGAAATCACAGTCCTGATAAGTAACAATATTGAGGACCATGGCATTTTAAACACATGTAATGAAACATACCAATGGTCTATTTATCTCCTCCCTGGTGATTTCAAATTTTGCCAATTAACCCTAACCCCCTAGCTTCATGTATTTTGGCTAAGAATCTTCCTGAATCCGCCAAAATCCAACACCATGCAGTAACACTACCACATAACTGTTGGACTGGAATTGGGACACCCGGCCCCATGCAAAGTATCCCTGTCTGGGCTATACAGTACTGAGTCCATCAAAATACAACACCATGCAGTAACACTACCACCCAACTGTTGGACTTAGCTGGAATTGGGACACCCGGCCCCATGTAAAAGTATCCCTGTCTGGGCTATACAGTACTGAGTCCATCAAAATACAACACCATGCAGTAACACTACCACCCAACTGTTGAACTTAGCTGGAATTGGCACACCCGGCCCCATGCAAAGTATCCCTGTCTGGGCTATACAGTAGTGAGTCCATTTTTGAGAGGAAACAAAGAAAATTGGACTGAAAAATAACTTAAAAATGTGATCTCCAGATTAGCGTACCGGTGTTCGACCAACTTAGCTCTCCATCCCCTATAGTTGGTGGTCTCCAAATTGTCAATATTATTCTGAGGGTGCTATACCATGTACATAACGTCAAAAGTCATTTTACCCATACATGTCTTGCAGACAGGGATCACTACCCAAGTTATGATGCTTAAACTGGGTAAATTACTAGATGCTGCGTTTGCACCAGTGAATGTGCCTTTTCGGGATTGGAAAACACTGCCCCCTATTGATTTCCGGCAATCAATAAATTATCCATTTAACTGCAACTGACCTGCGAGGCGGCGATCCATGTACTGCAGGCCTCCCTGATGCGTTCCTCACACCTCTCCCCGATCAATACATCTTCCACCTCCTCGTAACCGCCGAGCGGAGAGAAGACATCGGTCGCTGACCGGAAGAAATGACACTGGGTCTGCAGCATTAGGAGAAAGCACCTCGCCAAAACCTGGAGAAATTGAAGAAAAAACTGTACATGTATTCAACACCATTGGTAAAACCTGCGTGCACAAACCTACCGGTGAAAGCATTAAGAAAGAGTGCTTGCTCATCAGGTTTTTTTTATTGTGAACAATTTTAATTAATGATTTTAATTGTTGACCAAAAAAATCAACATAAATACAGCTTTAGCTGTTGAAAACTGCTTACTACAACAAGAGTGCCCGTTTGTTTTAAATCTATGCAAAATAATGGTTACCGGAATTATGGTTTCGAACCTGACAGGTTATTTCACCAGTAATTTTGTTTTTGATCAGTATTTTCCATAAATATTGAATGGAAACAAAATATCACTTTCAAATATTTCATGCACAGAATTACTGAAGAATCATTTAACAATCCATAGGTCGTCATTATTTCACAAGAAAAATTACACACATGTGTCTTACTGCAACATACAATGTACATTTACAGTGTATATATTTATTTATTACTTAATTACTGTTTATTCATGCCCTGGTTAATAATTTTGTAAAATATTCTGTTGGAAAAATGTTTCTTTTCTTCCTACTTTAGGAAAAGACAAGTGTAAAGATATAAAAAGAATATGGACAGTAAATAATTTGTTTAAATTTTATGTTTTTAACCCTAACCCTCCTAAATCCTCTATAATCCTCCGGAAGATTTGGAGGATTTTGGAGGAATGAGGCACGTTCGAAAATCACCAATTGGAGGATTATGGAGGATTGAGGAGGGTCGTGCATTTGATAGTGGAGGATTATGAAGGATTGAGGCAGTGAGCTTCATGCATAAACTCAAGTTGGAGGATTATGAAGGATTGAGGCAATGAGTTTCATGCACAAACACATTTCGGAGGATTATGAAGGATTGAGGAAGGTACATTGTACCTGGTAATTAAGGCTAGGGAGTTAGGGTTAATAGAGGATTATGAAGGATTGAGGAAGGTACCTGGTAATTAAGGCTAGGGAGTTAGGGTTAAGAGAGGATTATGAAGGATTGAGGAAGGTCCCTGGGAATTAAGGCTAGGAGTTAGGGTTAATAGAGGATTATGAAGGATTGAGGAAGGTACCTGGTAATTAAGGCTAGGGATTATTAAGGATTGAGGAAGGTACCTGGTAATTAAGGCTAGGGAGTTAGGGTTAATAGAGGATTATGAAGGATTGAGGAAGGTACCTGGTAATTAAGGCTAGGGAGTTAGGGTTAATAGAGGATTATGAAGGATTGAGGAAGGTACCTGGTAATTAAGGCTAGGGAGTTAGGGTTAATAGAGGATTATGAAGGATTGAGGAAGGTACCTGGTAATTAAGGCTAGGGAGTTAGGGTTAATGAAGGTCGTCCATCACAAGGCTCTGAAAAAGGCCACTCAAGGTGAGGACTAAACAAAGAGGGGAAAAAAAGGAGCTAAGAAAAAGAGGAATTCACCAAGTAGAAAGATAACTGTTGATATTTCCAAAATAATTGTTATTGGCCTTACGTTTTGAACCTAGCAGGTTCTTTTCTCATTTTGTCTTGAGAAAGAACCTGCTACACGTAGGTTCGAAACGTAAGGCCTATAACTACTATTTTACATTTATACTGCAGGTCCTTTAGGTTAGTAAGCAGTTTGCTACAGCTAATTCTCTATTTATATCTATTGATATTTCGTTTGAACGGGGACAGATTATACATGTACATGTAGGTAGCGGGGGAAACAGGATACAGGTAAGGAATTCCAAAGTGAGATAGTTGCGTGGGAAGAAACTGCATAAGTACCTTATAGTATTTGCTTTGGGGACAGTTACTGTATGGCTGTGAACAAACAGAAAAACGTGTAGTGTGGCCAAAGGTTCAGTTCTATGTAAGAACAGCCCTGGACGATTTCTCTGAACTTCCAGAATTCAATCATGCACAAACTGATGAATGATTAATCCATTTATCACTCGGTAATACATCTCCTCATAGATCACTCTTGGTGCTTCAACACACCCACACACACACACAGACAAAACAAATGACTGGGCAAAAACAATATTGATTGAAAGAGGAGATTCTAGGAATGGATGGATTATGAGCAGGTTCATCCTTAGAGATTGCTTCCCTGGATGTCCAAAAATGGCAATTACTTAGCAACCGGCCAGATGGAAACTACAGACAATGGAGTAATTGAGATGGATTTTTCTTGGAAGGATGAAATTGAATCAGGAATGCGACACTTTATTAAGCGAACAGATGGCACTTGTACAAAAAACAAAAGAACAGTGAGTGAATTGTTGTATTTTTTCAGGGGTGTGATTTGACAGAAGTAAAAAAAAATCATGAAAAAATAGGTACCAGGCCTGGGTCTCCCTTTGGTCTAGAGGACAAAGCCCCTTGAACCTCCTGTGGGTAGCAGGCCTGGGTCTCCCTTTGGTCTAGAGGACAAAGCCCCCTGAACCTCCTAGATGTTTTATTTTGGAGGATTTACAGACTCTCCACAAACAAGCAACTAGAGGTTTGGACACAATACAGGTTACATTACTTCTTTCTTTCCTTGGTGGCTACTTCTCTTCTTTCAAGAACATTTTGAGGCAAAGGGAATTTTGTAAAAAATCCTGAAATCATGAAAAATCCCGAGAAATCCCAGGCCTGATTCTTGTTAATATTTATCTGAAGATATTACATGTGTATTTCCTCTAGATTTTTCGCTATTCTACAAATTTTTGACTTTTTTTCATGGAACATTGTTTATCCTGTTAACCAGTTCGCTTCGGAGGCCGTGTATACACGCAATTTTTTTTTGGACAGCGGATCGGAGAGCGTCTAAACACGCAGTCCGATTTTTGTGTGTGTCACCGGGAGACTTGTCAACACGCCACACGTGGCGTGCCGTCGTGGCGGCTGACTTGTATACACGTAATCATTTCTCGGAGTCCATTGGGTCACGGTTCGGTGGCCCCGGACAAAATGCACTGCAAATACTAAACGAGTTGACTCTTTTCGTTGATTTTTGCCTAATCCCTTTATCCAAGACCTGTTCCTTTGACGTACCAGCCAGGGATTTGTAAAGAGGGATTTATATCCATTGTTTACGAGGCATTCGATCTCTCTCCAGGTATGCCATCTTTTCGACCGGGCGCTGGTCGCTAATAGGCCGTTGCATCGGGCTTGCCAACGGTCTAATTGTGCTGAACAAACACAACCGTAATTAAAAAACTAGCCATTTAATTCTCAAAATGTCAATGAGTAAGGTGTTTATTTGGGTGTCCGAACTTAGTTTCATTGACCCAAAAAATTATTAATGGCTAGAAATTTTTTCAGATTTTTCACTGAAAATAAACCCGCACAGGGGACCGGAAAAAAATAAATATTCCCGACGTCAACTGGTTAAAAGAGAAAACATACATGTATTCCACAAAACAGTTAATAGTACAGTCATTTTCAGGGAATTTTGAATAGCATATCATTAATTTTGTGTAGCATTCTGACATGCAATACAAGTGAAAGCGTTCACTGAATAAAAAAACAAAACACAAAACAACCAAACAAAAAAAACCTATTATGTGAAAGTAAAAACAGATTTTTTTTTTTTTTTTAAAGGAATTTTGTATAATTTACATGTACGTAGGTATATACATGTACGTCATTTCCTGAATTACATGTTTACATGTACATAGGTTTACATAGATATTACTCACTAAAAATTTAAAAAAAGCCTATGGGTACATACACGTATGCAGAGTACAGTGCATGTAAAATGCAATTATGCAAAGTAAACCAAAAAGCCTGGTGAGATGGAAATAGCCAGACAAGTGTTAGCAACACGTGTAGCACCTTGAGCCGAGTAAGATTCACAAACATTATTGGAAACTGGGTCCAGCAAAAATAATGGGCTGGTTCCAACATCCTACACATGTGCACCCTGAGACACATTTTAAGAAGATTGCGATTAAGTTAACCCTCCTACAATCAGTGCAATTTTTGAAACAACCCATTCAGGCCACTCCAAGCCATTAGCTGTTGCCAGTGGCCTCCTATGGTTACCCTTCTGTGCACTGTCACACCACTGAGATTGCAGGGTAAAGTGGTCTCCCATCGATACATTGCAGGCCATACTAATATGTTCAAACATTTACAGTGGCCTTGGGTGACACAAAGTTGATTTTGTAAGATTACTTGGACAGGACAGCAGGCTTGTACACATGTACTGAAGGTTGCTCAAGAGCAGAATTTTGTGGATCGGAGTGGCCTCCATGTGTAGGAGGGTTTTAATGGCTTCTTGGAATTAAATCATTCAATTAAATCTTTCCGAGAAGCCATTAGCATCATTGTGAATTAAAGATGTACATGTACATATGTACACTGTGTCCAGTAAATTCCATGTAAAGTTTACGTGTATATACGCTGATTTGTAATACATGTATGTCACTTGACTTAGTTTCAATTTCAAAATCAAACATTCCATTAACAGGCACACATACATGTATATCTACAAATAGGTACAAGATGAAACCAACAAGTAAACAAGCCTCCAAACAAACTAGACAAACAAGCAAACAAACAAACAAGCAAGCAAACAAGTGAACAAGCAAATAAGAAAAATAAACAAAATTCAATAACAAACCAAATTAACGCAATCAAAACAAACAAACACAGCTGCCATCTTGGCTGGTCTTGAACATCATCATATAGACAAAACTTAGTGATGACGCAGAAATGCCTAGCCGTGTCTTACATCGTGTCCTTGAACAATTGTCTCCATCCCCGGGATTGGTCTTTGCCTCGGTGTCCCTCGAGATGTTCCCAACGGACATTTTGATTCTTGAAATGGAAGTGCCCTTATAATACCATAGATAAAAATGCCTCACATTTTGTCGACAAACCAGTACGGCTCGACATCAAAGCGCACCACCCCAAATAATTCACTAACGATATACATGCATCTTGAATACAATGGCCTACAGTATGGCAATTCCATGGGTACTCACGTTATTTTTTTGAGGTTTTGGGCCCACTCTTAATGACATAATATACATTATATCTCACTCATTTTTTTTGGTCACAGTAGTTGCATTATACCCAGACCTTACTCAGCACAAAATAATTTCAGAAATTTGTTACATGTATGATATGTAAGAGAAAAAGCAACATTCTATGCATGTTCGAAAAATGTAACGCGAGTAACCATAATTTTTCTCTTGCATGTAACAGATTGCTGAAATTACTTTGTTGTACTGAGTAAGGTCAAGGTATAATGCAACTACTTTGAAAAAAACTCATGAGTGAAATATAGAAGGAAATTATGGCATTAAGAGTGTGCCCAATACTTCAAAAATGTAATGCGAGTAACCATGGAATTATCCAGTAGCTGAATGGGAGTAAACACAACAACAGCATACATTGTACTACATATCGCTTGTTGTAAAATACGTACGGTACACTTCTAACAAACCATATATTTTTTTTCCAGGTCATTTTAGTTGTTCATCCACTCCTCCCCGCCGGGCCTTGGCCCCTATCCTTTGAATTATGACTCGTGGCCGAGCGGTCTAGCGCACCGAACTCAAGTTCTGGTGTTGCCAGCAGCAGGGTGTGGGTTCGAGCCCCGGTCGTGACACTTGTATCCTTGAGCAAGGTACTTAACCATAATTGCTTCGTCCTTCGGATGGGACGTAAAGCCGTAGGTCCCGTGTGTTGTATAATGCACGTAAAGTGGATTGTCGTGGCCGAGCGGTCTAGCGCACTGAACTCAAGTTCTGGTGTTGCCAGCAGCAGAGTGTGGGTTCGAGCCCCAGCCGTGACACCTGTGTCCTTGAGCAAGACACTTAACCATAATTGCTTCTCTCCACCCAGGGGTTAAATGGGTACCTGTGAAGGCAGAGATGGTTTGCTCTCTATGCGCTAGAAATGGCAGCAATTGAGCTGTATACTCCCCAGGGAGCTGAGATGGTTTCAGGAATGATTTATGAGCCTTATGAGCCTTATGAGCAGGGATAATAATATAATGCGCCTTGAGCGCCACTTAGTTGGTGGATACGTGCGCTATATAAATCTATACATTATTATTATTATTATTGCATTAACCCTAACCTTAACCCTCCCAAATCCTCCAAAATCCTCTTTGCTAAAGTGAAGGGATTTTGAAGGATTGAGGTTATTAGGCATACTTGCCTTTCCATGGTACATGTACATCCATGTTTGTTGTAGTGATTGCAAGGTCAGTGCTTGGGTCAGTGGACACTGTTTATTGCTCCATGCATGCAGGGAGGGTCCCTGGCCATGTACATGTATCACAGATTAGAAACACATGTGTGCATACATGTCACGTGCTTGCTTAATGAAGGATTTTGGAGGATTTAGGTTATGGGCCTAGGGAGTTAGGGTTAATAGTACAGTGTACATGTAAATAGCTGGGGACGGCCCAGATTAATCATATCCATGTTAAAAGGCTCTCACTAATTAGACAAATAATACCCACAGGCCCCCTCGAGAACACGTGAAATGTTTCACGTACATGTATCAACACAATACGAAGGGAGATCTACCTCCCCATTTAATTTACATGTATATTACACACAGTTATCAGAGGAGGCGGCGAGGCAAGCATACACTATACAAACTGTAGGGTGTATGGCATCTCCACAGACCTAATTCCAAAAACCCCTCAATCTAATTCCTCACAGGGCTGTGCACATCGTCCCCGCAGGGCTCACAGATGATTCCCTGTACTGTCATACAGCGTACACTTGTACAGCAGCCTGTATTCCCTGCCAGCCTCATCATCATGCCGGAGGGAGTACGCGTGCTACTGTACTGTGTATGTGCACTGGCACGGTGATTAGGTTCACACCAAAATAAGAAAACCTGAAAATTCCCCAGAGCCTTTGGGATGAAATCAGGGTTATAGAATGTAGCTTAAGCCGTGGTGTTGCTTTTTTAAAAACAGTCCTTGTTCTATATGCTTTAACACACTGTAACTGTGAGTCAGACTCATGAGATCCCAGAACAAATACAAATGTATTTTTATTTTCACAACAATGTGACTAGTATGACCGTGAAATCTTATGAACAGTTACAATAACACATATACATAACAGCAAAAGAATAATAATAATAATATAAATATTTTATATAGCGATGTACACTACGTCTCACAACGCTTTACAGATAGAAGTATAATAAAAAGTGTAAAATAAGAGCACACTAAAAATATACTGTTTATACAAACATCACCCCCTAAATTTTGTTAAGTAATTATATTATTAAACATAATAAATATACAATGTTGTGGGATGGTTGGCTGCCAGGTCAACCAAATTTGCCACATTGTGTTCGTGTTACACTCCATACTCATAATATTCTTCATAAAACAAATTATATTAATTATAAAATGAAAATAATAAATATTTTTAGGGGTGACGTTTCTTTTGCTGTTATGTATACATTGTATGTGTACACGTGTATACATATATGTACACAAAGTGATCTCACTGATTAGTTTGACTGATTTATAATGTGTTCAAGAAATGACATACATGTATAAAACTACATGAATCTAAGCTTACATGTACATGTGTGTGTTTGTAAACTAAAATCTGCTACATGTATCTGCTGAAGGAGATAGAAAAATAACCATTCAATATACAGTATAGTTAAATACACTGTACTACAGGTTATGTACATGTGTACATGTAGATGTACATGGACATGGACAAGGCAGAGTTCAGTATAATAGCTGTATTTATAGAGCGCCAAATTGCCAAAGAATACAAGGCACTACAACAGAGAAAGCATGTATTATTGACATCAAATACTGTACAGTGTACATGTACTGTGCGATCTGTAATCAAAGTTGTTTAATCTTAAGTCACATTTCATTTTACTTGGGACTTGACTTTGAAACAAATTGTGACAGCGAGATCTTCCAAAACACGATAAAACTACTGCACTCTCCATGTTTCTTCAGTCTCCTGATGACGGCTAGGGCAGACTAGTGGAAACGTTGAGAACAAACCAACCGGCTCTTCTCAGAGCCATCACTTCTTCCAAGAAGAGATCATTACATGGTGTCACCCAAAAGAACTCAAGTATCTATCTCCACCATGCAAAGCCTCAAATCCTACAAATTGTGACTTGACTTGTTGAGAAAAGTCACTTGACTTGGAAAATTAAAGTATAGGTTTTTGACTGCCATTTTGTTGAAGAGTTTACATTGGATCACAACCCTTTCCCCGGGGTCTATACCATTTTTAGGATCGATACTGCTCAAAAGTATTTGGGAAGAGGTTGATCAAATGATACAGCATTCTGTTGCATGTTTTGTGTATTCCATTTTACAGTTACTTCTACTAGACTCATTTTGAAGTGAAGGCACAATGTCAAAATTAGTTGATGACACATGATGTTTGTTCCACCAATCAAGTAACAATGATCCGTGTGTTGACAAGACCTATTATTTTGGACATCAATTTTCTCCCAAATTCTTTAAAATATTTTCCGTTAATTGCATAAAATGCACATTTCATCAGTTTTCAGCTGATTATAAATATTATTACCATTATATTTGTCTGATTAAAACCCTTCTATCACTGCAAGGGTCAAAATCAGTAAAATTTGTTATATACTTGTCAAGGTATATCTAGTGCATTTGAATGTCAAACACTGTCAAACCTTAACGTGTAGTCAGTACATTTACAGGTCAAAATGAGTCGACCGTTTATGACAGGAAAAAGCATTGTCTTGTACGTGAGGATGGTCAAAATCTGCCAACAATCTAGTTTGTGTGGCCATCGGGTGCGAACTTTCGGTAAACCAGTTAACCGGCCGTGTAAGTTTCAGTAAACTGTTAGCGAATTAAAGGGACAGTGTCATCACAAACAACAGGGCATTGAATCAGAGTGCTAGTTTTTACTCCACTGAAAATAATACCCCACATGATATGGTCATATTTCCGTTGCTGCTGCATAAATGAGTCACTAATTTTCAGTCACCGTGTTCATCTTAAACTAGGACACTGATTTCATGCTAGGGCTGTGCGTTTTCGGATATTTTTGGAACCGGATACCCAAAATCAGTAAAGTTCGGATACCCGGATGCCCATTTTCATTCTTGTTGAAAACACACCTCCTTTGGTGTACAAATACATGTAAATGTTAACAAAATTGACCTTTATAATACAGAGGATACCATATACAATTCGATCTTTATTCAAGTATAACATCTTGGTGACAAAATATTGTATTTACTGAAAGTTATTTCTGAAATAAAACTGTAACAATTGCGACAAAAGTGTCTTTAATAACCCAAGTTACAATGTACCATATACACTGTACAAAAGCCCAATATCGATCATCACACGCGCGCACACACGGCCGGTGCATCACGCAGCTACAGCGGCCTCACACATGACTGTGTCAGGAGTGACTACCATATCAGAAGACAATGATCACTGGTGTGTGCGTGATCAGAGCGCATGCGTATAGCAAGTTGACTTGGATGTTCATGTTACAAAACACGTGTTGAATAATGTCATTGGTCAATCAAAGGCAATGTGGGCGGAACTAACCCGTTGTGGGAAAACAATACATGTGCTTCTGCCTTGCCGCGCCCCTGCCTTCTAAATAAGGATATCCCGTACGTCATGTTGGCTTTGGATAAGGACATGATTTTGCGTACTAAAATAATATTTAATATTATGAAACTAACAAACTGCAAAATATTACGAATCTAAAATCAGAACTTGAATGTTAATTTGTTTCTATCACAATGAACTTTAGTTAAATGTCAATAAACCTGTCAATAAACCTTGTTTCCTGAAAGAATGAATTTATAAGAAACCTAGCTAGGAATAATTAAAAAAACAACTACATGTACGACTAATAAAGCTAAACAATGATTTTAAAAATTAAGATTATTTTCAGAACCCAATATTTCTCTTTCAAAATCGGTTGCGGTGTACTGATTGTTACTTATCATTGATAAGTTATAAATCATGTTCACTTTGGTTGGGTAGCAGTTATGCGGGCGTTCATTGCCAGGAATACCAGCATGTTCACGTTATCAGGCGTTAAGCAGCTCCGCTTTGCCGTGACGATATTTCCCGCGGTGGAAAACACCCGTTCGGAGAGCACTGATGTTGCCGGAATACCAAGATACTTCTTGGCGATCCTTGCGACTGATGGAAACCGAACAGCATTTGACTGCCACCAATGACATGGATCATCACTGAGCCTGGCTGGTTTGGTTTCAAAGACAATGACCGACTTAACACCTCCCTTTTTATGTCTTTCTGTTGAAACAAATTGTCACCTTGTCGGCAAATGTAATACACAAGAGCTTGGTATCGGTGGGTAAATAAATGTAAATGTTGGTGATATGAGGAGGGATGGTCGGTGGCACATCAAAATAATTACACAACAAAACCAATTTCAACACCACTTTTTTATTAGGACAACAATTAATGTGGATGTCCCCTATAATAAAATTCCCTCTATTACATGTAACACATGATGGTGCACACTCCAGTGCAGAAATAAAGCAGCAGTTCTTGTCCCACTCATCCAATTACTGTGAACAAAAGGCAAACATTCCATCCTGAGCAGCTAGTTTGATACTTGTTTGTAGCATGCCTCAGTCAGGTTATTTGAGTCTTAATGATTAGATACAATGTATCACAAACAGTTGGACAAAAGTGTACGGAAAATGTCCATAAAATACTACAAAGGCGTTATCTCTTGAATAAAATTGCTCCTAAAAGTGTAAACATTACATTGTTCAATAGTCAAAGATTTCTGTTCACACATGCTGAAATGGTAAGTTCAAATTTTTAAAAGTCGTTTACGGGTACTCGGAACCGAAAAATGGAACCGGGTAATGACAGTTTCGGTCGGGTATCCGGATACCTGGCACAGCCCTATTCCATGCCCTGTTGAAAGTCTGCTCTGATCGTGACAATACTGCCCCTTTAACCGGTAACTCCCAGCACTACCACTAACTACAATTTTGTAAGCTTTAAAGGGGCAGTATTGTCACAATCAGAGCAGACTTTCAACAGGGCATGGAATCGGTGTCCTAGTTTAAGATGAACACAGTCACTGAAAATTACTGGCTCATTTACGCAGCAGCATGATCTAAAACTAGCAAACAGATTCCATGTCCTGTTGATCGTGAACAATATTGTCCCTTTAATTCTCAATTGATTTTCCATACATGTAAATGTCTGCTGTACCTGTACATTCTGAATTCACCATTTTACCCATCATCCACAGGTTGAACCCAGTGACAAAAGATCAAACCTAACCTTCACCTTCAGATGGCAACAATATATATACATTATTCATTTCCTGTAGCCTGGATTGTTAGGGGTCACGAATGCCATCCAGTCTAGGAGAGACGTACACTGTACACCCAGTGTGTCTGTGGCTCCTTGCTCTATGCACAGACCCTTACGTTATGTTATCTTGATACAAAATTCCACTTGTTATGACTATTTGGTAGTCCAAGTATTAAATTGTTAACAGGTGAAATTTGTTTTCAAGACAACATGGGTGGAGAGTGTTTGTTTATTGTATACCAGGGGATTATGGGGCTAGTGGCTGGGGGGAGGGGGGGGGGCTAGAGGGATCTGGCACTTAACCAGATGACACAATTACTGAATTATATCTTAACTTACTTGATGTGATGTACATGTACCAAATACATGAGAAATGACATCTGTCATTTTTAACAAACCTTGAAATCTACCACAAATTTTAAATGGATCATGACCATGATCCCTTTTCAGGGGTCGAAATTAACATGAATTTTATGGTAGCCCACGGGACTAGTTATGTCAAAATGTTACTAGTCCTTCTCATTTTTGAGTAATCCTGAAAAAAGGTGAACATAAAAACAAAACAAAAAATTAAACCGTGAGCTGGTGAGCAACATGTTCATGCTGAGATCATGCCGAGATCATGCGGAGATCATGCCGAGATCATGCGGAGATCATGCCGAGATCATGCCGAGATCATGCGGAGATCATGCCGAGATCATGCCGAGATCATGCCGAGATCATGCCGAGATCATGCCGAGATCATGCCGAGATCATGCCGAGATCATGCCGAGATCATGCGGAGATCATGCGGAGATCATGCGGAGATCATGCCGAGATCATGCCGAGATCATGCCGAGATCATGCCGAGATCATGCCGAGATCATGCCGAGATCATGCCGAGATCATGCCGAGATCATGCCGAGATCATACTGATATGGACTTCCTCAGGATCAACTACGACGACTTCAAAGGATTCAAAACACTGCTGCACGTATTGTGACTCTCTCTGAAAAATCATGTCATATCACCCCCATCCTGAAAGATCTGCATTGGCTGCCAATATCATATCGTATTATTTATAAAATATTGCTTATCGTTTTCAAATCTTTGAATGATTGTGCACCATTATATATATCTGACTTGTTGAAATGTTATGCCCTCTCTCACAAGTTACGTTCCAGTGAAAAATTTCTGCTGGCTGAACAAAAGTCTAAACATTCTTGGGGTGACAGATCTTTTACATGGTGTCACCGCAATTAGTCTTACTTATCATCCTCACCATGCAAAGCTACAAGTTTTACCTAGATCTTTTGAAGTTGTGGCTCCACGCCTTTGGAATGATTTGCCTCTGTACATTCGTGAATCTCAATCTGTTTACTCCTTCAAGAAAAATTTAAAACTCATCTTATGTGTATTGCCTATAAGGACTACTAACATTCATTTATGCATTTAAAAAAAAATCTTTTGTTTAGTATTATATTGCATTTGCTATTGTATTGTTATGCTATTGTATTATTATTATTATTATTATTTATTTATTATTATGGTTTATTAAAAAATCTGCTCATTGCAGCCTGCCGGCTGAATTACAAAACAGTTTACATTAAAAATATAAAGAATACATACAAATTAAAATTAAGTAAACAGTATGAACCAGATGAAAAATGAATCTAAAAAAAGAAATCAGTCAAGTACATGCAAGGTACATAAAAATATTGCACAGCAAAAAGCACACTCATCCAGGGGACATGAGAAACCACATTAAAAATTATATTACAAATTTATTACAAAAAATTACAAGGATGGTGGGAGTGAGCTGAGAAAATTATTGACAAGTCTGTTGAAATAGGGGACTGGACTGTTACTGAGAAGAGCAGTTTTACATGGTACTTCATGAAGAGTTCTTTTAATTCTGAGATTCATAGAATGAGAGCTTTTGGATTTGACAAACCATTCATTAAATTTATTTGAGTTATATGATTCTAATGCAAAAGTAGTACAAAGCGTGATTCTTCTAATATATAAAGGTTCCAGACCCAGGGTAGTTAATGCTTGATTATAATGAGTATATTTGTTGCCTAAAATGATGCGAGACGTTCTTTTTTGGATGGATTCTAATTGGTCAGAAAGAGTGAGGGAAATACCTGAATGCCATAATGGAGCTGCATATTCTACAATGGGTCTGATATACCCCTTATACACAGTCACTAGTTCATCATTAGTAAGAGTAGACCATTCTTTTTGAATTTCCTCAACGTGAACAGTTTCCTGATGGCTTTATTAAAATAACTATGTTACCAATGTATGATTTCTTGTTTACTGTAAAGCGCCTTGAGCACTTCTTGGTGGATACGTGCGCATTATAAATCTTCTGTATTATTATTATTATATCATGCTGAGATCATACTGAGATCATACTGAATATTTTTGCATAGATTTATTATTATTTTTTTTTCACTAGCCCATCAGACTACCCAAACCCCAGCAGCTAGTAGTCCCGCTGCTAAAACCACTAGCCTCGGTCTAGCGGACTAATGTTAATTTCAACCCCTGCTTTTCCATATTAGCCCTCCTACTATAGCTGCACTTTAGTGGGAAGGTGCTCGAGGTCAAAACCAGTCAACTGCCTGTCTTGACTGTTGACCCAAATGTGCACACAGGGGTATTTCTGACTGGTTTTTACTGTCATTTTGACCGCCCTGAACAATACCAGTCAATGCTTTTGCCAGTCAAAAACCGGTCGACTCATTTTGACCTGTAAATGTACTTACTACACGTAAGGTTTGACAGTGTTTGACTTTTAATAATAATAATAATAATAATAATGATCATTTGTAATGCGCCGGTATCCGTCAAAAGAGACGCTCATGGCGCAGTGACACATCAGTGTAAACAATAAAACAAAATACATGGTAAGAACAATGCAATATAAAATTACAAGGAACAATGATTGTAAAAAGGCTGACTGGCCCTGGTCAGGATATGCTAGGCAAAGACGATATTCTGACAAGGAAAAACCCTGCATACACAACCATGCAAACAAGGTTGATTTGCAAAAAATATAAACACCGTAGCGATACTCTTGACATATTAAACAAAAGCAAAAGGTATAAATACATCATCATAAAAGTCAATAGTTAAACATAAGTAAATTAACGTGAAGCTGAGATACAGGTTCCCATTCTACACATAATCCCAGCAAATACTACTTTAGGAGTTGCATCGGCAAACCTCTTCATTCTCCTGAAGAAGATTAGAGCAGGCTAATCGAAACGTAGAGAATAACCCGTGAAGTCCCTATGGTTCTCCCTGAACCATATTAACCCGTGAAGTCCCCATGGTTCTCCCTGAACCATATTTCTCACTTAGCGACAGTAGAGAAAAACGAGTTGCCCGAAATTGGTTCTCCCTTGAACCTTTCTCACTTAACGAAGGTTGAGATACGAGTTGTGCGATACGGTTCTTTTCAGAACCTGTATCTCAGCTTCACGTTAGTTGAGATAAACACATGGTGTTACCGCAAACCGAAACGATATCGATATTCCACCATGCAAAGCCTCAAAACTTATATATAAGTAAATTATACATTAATTTTCATCAAATGAGTTTTGAGAGCAGTTTTAAATGAAGCAAGAGATGGAGATTGTTTGACAATCTTAAGTGCACTAGATACATGTATACTGTACCTTGGTAAGTATATCAACATTTTGACTGATTTTGACCCTTGTAGTAGTAGGAGGGTTAGTACATGTATATCAGCAAAAGAAATGTGAATGCATAATTTTGAAAAATCGGTGAAATAAAATATGCTGAAACTTTCACAGTCTGGTTAAACCACTCTCTTGATCTATAATATTTATGTGTACACATACATTGTACCACCACAAGTTCATCTCTACAAGCCCTATTTGGTGGTTGACTGTTAGGGATATCCTTCACAACGCCCAACATAAAAATTACTATTTTACACTGTATACAAGGAAATATCAACCATTTAAATATTGATTTACATAACCACACATTGTGTTTACATAAATGTGACATCTGTATGAATTTGGATGACAGCTGAGTAATGTACAAACAGCTCTCGGTCTGAATAGGCGCTTCTATTATAGATAAAATCTTGTATACATGTACGTATTGCGTGTAAATGCACTAATTAATGCAAAGAGTATTTAACGTAATTGTCCACACACTGTACATTTATTTCCGACAATTTGCAGACAATTTTCAATTTCTTTTCAGATTATGCACTTTTTAAACAACCCTTGGCAGTTTGCACAGAAAATACAATAAATTGTATTGATTTTTGAACTATTGTACATATATGTATCTATAGTATAAATTATGTATTTGTACTTCAATACATACATGTACATGTATACTACATGTATGTACATTCATAAACTTTAAATTCGGCAAACTCCTTAAATATTTCAAAAAAATGGTTCGAAGAAGAGTTATTGCTGATTAAAAATGTTATCTGACAAACCACATGACTGAGTATTTATTGTTCACTGACGCAACTTTATAATTAAACTTAACAATACGCTGAAACTGTGTTGCAATTTACATGTACTTGGGAACATTTCTAACTTCCTATGACATGTTCTTCTTCCTCAGACTAGAAAGTAGAGAAGAATATAAAACCTACACTTCGACTGAGACGAAAATGGGAAATCCCCACTTTCTACACATGTAACACATGCAGAGCATACTTCTTTCCAAAGAGAAATTTGATTGTTCCTATCATCCACCATTGTTTATGTAAGACCCGTGCTTGATTTACTCTTGCCAAGTTTTTCAAACAGCATTTTTAACAGCAATTAGTAGAACAGAAACCTACCTGAATGCCTTCATCCGTTTTCTCCTTTGCGCCCCGTCCAATCAACCTCGTTACCATAGCAATGCCGTCCTCCTGAATGTGCTCGCTGGCGTTAAGAGTCCGTGCGGCCAGGTCTTGCGACACTTGCTTGATTCTGAGAGCCAGCTCCACAAAGGGCGTGTCCTGAAAGAGAGTAACAAACGTCTCGGCGAGAAGCGCGCTTGACCGGCAGAGCGCGTTCATGGCGGAGAGGCAGTCCTCACTCTGTGTTTTGACGTCCTCTAGGTGAGCGTGGAAACTGTTCGGGAAGCTCCGGTGAAAGTGGGAACGGCTACGGCCGTCGCCTGTCCCGTCCGACTTCATGATTGGCATTGGACTTGTTATTGAGCAAATTAGATAAGGAGCCCTATTCACATGAGTTAGTCAGTACTGCCATCTCATTACACTTGTCCTGACGGATCACATGTTGCAACCACTCTCTAAGTCATGGGGGGGGGGGGGGGGGAATATAAATTAACCATTTCTTTAGATAGCTGATTCATCATTATAAAGATTCTGCTAAGGTTAACTGAGCTCAAGATTGATGTTTTTGCTTTTTTTTTTTTAAATTGCTTTTATTGCAATTGCAGACTTACATGTATATGATAGGATTATTAATGAAGCATTCACGAAGGAACACTTGTGTTTGTCCAGAAGTGATTTGACTAACATGTTTTTCTGCAAGTGATGGGCTATTTTTAGCTAAAAACAGCAATCTTAATACTCGCAGCTCTAGCTAAAGTTCTTATTTTCAACACACAGTACATATAAAAGCACAAAATATACCTCAGGAGAGGAATTCTTTCAAATATTTTGCAAAGCAACCAGTTTTAGGCAGAATTTTGTATGTATTTTGTGTCGTAATACTAAATTTAAATGGCAAATCTTGAATTCTGATTAAAGCAAAATGTGAATCCAAAAATGAATTTTGATCAATAAATGAATAAGATATTAAAAGGAATTCATGACCATTATCACATTGGTAATAACCAGATCAAATTAACAAACTATGATTTTTTAATCATCCTGAGAAATTATTCCATCAAAACTGCTTTGAAAAACACCCATTTTACCTCAAATTTACAAAAAAGTTGCAGTCCAGCAACTTTTGAATAACATAAAAACATTTAAAAAATTACACTGCTTCTTTCAAAAACACCTATTGTGATGAGATTTCACAGGTTAGTTTTATGATATATTTCTTGAAAACTAGAGGGTTGTATTCTTTTCATTTAAAAAAAAAGCAATGTTGTATCTTCACTTTATTATCCCTAACTCCCCAGGCCCATTTGCTTACACATAACCCGAATCCTCCAAAATCCTTCAGTAGTAAAGCAAGCACATGACATGTATGCACACATGTGTTTCTAATCTGTGATACATCATGTACATGGCCAAGGGACCCTCCCTGCATGCATGGAGCAATAAACAGTGTCCACTGACCTTGCAATCACTACAACAAACATGGATGTACATGTACCATGGAAAGGCAAGTACATGTATGCCTAATAACCTCAATCCTTCAAAATCCTTCACTTTAGCAAAGAGGATTTTGGAGGATTTGGGAAGGTTAGGGTTTAAGCTGAAAAACCACAACATTTTACAAAAACATTTGAACTGTCAATCAATTTGGTTGAAAACTCACGTTTCAATGTAAGCGAAAATGCTGAACAATCTATCAATTGTATATGTAGGTTCAGCAGGTTCAAAATGGTGGTGCAATCATTTATCTTTTATACAACTGGAGATGTACATTGTACATGATGTACAATGAATACATAGAACACAATATGTTTGGATTTGATGAAGTACATGTTCCAAGAATTGTTTTTGTACATAGAGTACATGTTTTTCCAGTGAATCTCAGGCTCATACATAATTATATTGCCAGCACAAACAACCCTGTACGTATTAATAACATGTTAATAAGAATTTATCGGGAATTTTCTCGGGACATATATGCCAAGAGGATTAATAAAATGAACTGCAAAATGAAAATGTGAATTACAAAAATGATTATGTTGAAGAATAATTCATGGCAGTTTTACAAATGGTAACAACAGTTTGTGATGGCTGGCACTGGATCAGAAAGACTAAACCTTAAGATTGGTCTCTCAATTTATACACATGAATTGAATTCCAATTAGTTCGGATAAGATCCTGACATTTAGATCCAAAATTTACAAACTTAAATATCTGAACAACCATTTCAAATGCCAAAATTTCCAAATACGACTTATGGTAATGTTAACAATTTCTTTGCAAATACATGTAGGTTTTGAAGCTCTAAAGTAGGAGTAAGGTTTGTGGTAGCACCATGTAAATGATCTCTAGTCTTAGGAATTGTAATAATTGTTGGTTCTGAGAAGAAACAGTGGTGAGATACTTGATGTTTCGATGTCTTTGCATTTGAGAAAAAAGGTTCGCTCTGGGAAACCTTAACCCTACAACACATGGAGGCCACTCCGATCCACAAAATTCTGTTCTTTAGCAACCTTCAGTACATACATGTATAAGCCTGCTAGTCCTTTCCAAGTGATCTTACAAAATCAACTGTGTGCCACCCAAGGACACTGTAAATGTTTGAACGTATTACAGAGCTGCCAACTCTTCCGGATTCTGCGGAAGACTTCCGTATTTGACGGTAATTTACTTACTTAAAATATATGCAAGGAGGCCTCTCCTTTTGGTGCCAAAAGGAGAGGCCTCCTTGCATATATTTTAAGTCAGTAAATTACCGTCAAATACGGAAGTCTTCCGCAGAATCCGGAAGATTTGGCAGCTCTGATATTAGTATGGTCTGCAATGTATCAATGGGAGACCACCTTACCCTGCAATCTCAGTGGTGTGACAATGCACAGAAGGGTAACCACAGGAGGCCACTGGCAACAGCTAATGGCTTGGATTGGCCTGAATGGGTTGTTTCAAAAATTGCACTGATTGTAGGAGGGTTAAAGGAAAGGTACAAGTACAACATTGGAAATGTTGCCAAAACTGCTTCAACATCCATTACATGTAGTTCTTTGAATCAAGACAAGTGAACCAGTGGTAAGAAATGTGACGTTTCGATGTATGTACATTTAAGAAAAAAGTTCTCTCTAGGGAACCCCTTGTATACATGCAGTCTCCAAAATGCCACAAAAACAAAAACTGCTAAGTACACAATGCTTTTTCTACGCATGCCTTAAAATATTGCATACTGTACACAAGAATGGTACATGGATACCCCAAAATGCCCCTCGGGTCTGGGACAAAAACGAAGTGTTCTGACCTTCACACAGTATGTGTATACCCCAAGTTACTGCACTGGCTTATTTCAAGTTAACCTTGCAATGAAACAAAGCAGGTGGCTGCTTCAGTTTACCTCATCTCTCTGAAGAGCCTTGGGGTATGCCATTAATCTTTAGATAAGAAAGTGTGTACCTCAAAATGTCACGGTTGTGACATTTTGAAGTATGGGTCCACTTTGCAAAGAACAACACTGATAATAGGAGGGTTAATTTAAAGGAAAGGTACAAGTACAACATTGGAAATGTTGTCGGGTAGAATGTCGTATCCGACCACCACTTTTTCTCATTCAATATAACCAATAATGTAATCTTACCTACCCAGTAAGGTGGAGAACATATGGATGATGATGGACATACATGTATACTTCAAATTATTCCAGGATATTTATTTCATGAAAAATCAGGCATTTTTGGTATTCGATGACTTCCTCAGTCATGTCAGTCTGATCTTGTCAACTCCCCCATTAGTGACCAACACAGTCATTGTACATGCACAGTGGCAACTATAATAGGATCCTTCTATTTTCGGAAGGGGAGGATTTTTTTAGAAGGGAAATAAAGTCTGAAAGCCATCATAAAAGTGGATTTTAAAGATAGTTTTCGCTTTCTGTACCCCCAAAAATCGACAGAATCATTTTTAACTGGTTCGTGGTTGCAAAAAAATGCCAAAAAAACTCTTAAAAAGTGGCGGTCGGATACGACATTCTTTCCACAGAAACACATCTAGAATTTTGTTCTAGTAAATTTTTATCTGAATCGAGAGCACTTTTCAGAATGATTGGTACATGTACATGTACCTTTACCATCTTCATCAAGGTGTTAGCCAGGATTTATCATCCAACTTTGCTGGAAATTTCAAGGAGAGAATGTCGTATCCACCACTTTTTAAGTTTTTTTTTTGTTTGTAGTTTTTTGCAACCACTAACCAGTTAAAAAATGATTCTGTAATTTTTTGGGGTACAGAAAGCAAAAACTATCTTTAAAATCCACTTTTATGATTGTTTTCAGACTTTATTTCCCTTCTAAAAAAATCCTCAGATCTTCAGAAAATAGAAGAATTCTATTATAGTTGCCACTGTGCATGTACAATGACTGTGTTGGTCACTAACGGGGGAGTTGACAAGATCAGACTGACATGACTGAGGAAGTCATCGTATACCAAAAATGCCAGATTTTTCATGAAATAAATATCCTGGAATAATTTGAAGTATATGTCCATCATCATCCATATAGGGTTTTCAGTTTGTACGTGCTTGACTGAAGCCCTCCACATGCACAGCGCATCGCCCGCAACAAAAAACATCAAAATTTTAAATCAATTTTTTTAATTACTTTTACCTGTCGAAATCTTACATGTAATAGCTCATTGGAAAGCTTACATACTAGTCTCAGCTATCCAACAATGTACATAAAATAGCAATCGGAAGTACGTGCGAAAGGCTAAGTTTTTATGAATGAACCACTCTCGTCCCGCCCAGCCTTTCGCGAAGTGTTCCGAGATCGGCGCATTCGGCACGTAAAATTTGCCGCGCTCTGCTGAGGGCATCCACTTCGGAGCTGTCTCCGCGCACGAGTACATTGTGATTGACAAGAAAACGGGTTTCCATATTAAGTCAAAGGGCTCCTTTACATACCCATGCTTGCTCGATCTCCACAGCTACTCTACAACCGAAGTTATGAAGAGATAAAAAATTAAACACCGTTTTTCGAGGTGAAATTTTTAAGTTGAAAGGTAAGAGCGATGTCTGAATGAATTTTACACCTCTTTTCTATCATATGTGAAAGTTTTGAGCCGTAATTGTGTTTAGTTTTGAGCGGAGAGTGTATTTTTTACACCCTTTCAAAAGCTCTTATGAGGGAAACGAGCACGAACGCTGTGCGTGTGTATCACGGTGTGTGTAGGCTGATTCAACGGTTTTGTTGCTGTTAGGGATGTACACAGTGTATGGACAGTCGGGCTTCATCGAATGCTGTATACTTGATTAAATAAAATAGGATTCCTCAAAAACTACTCGTCCGATTTTCTTGCTTTAAAAACCATTGTATTTCTTTCATCAAGACCTTTATTGAGCATATTGGTTTAGGAATAATTTTTCACCTGAAAACCCTAATCCATATGTGTTCTCCACCTTACTGGGTAGGTGAGATTACATTATTGTTATAATGAATGAGAAAAAGTGGTGGTCGGATACGACATTCTATCCAACCAAGTTTCAAGTGGATCCAATGGTGAGATTTTCTACAATAGTTGAAATGAAGTGCTCCAAGTTATAACGTTACGACAGCATATTAATAGTTAATACTTCATTACTTGTCCCTTTTCTTCATCTTTTTGAAATTTTTATTTCACTGCCAGGCAAATGACATGTCATTAAAGTCTACACTAACGTTAAATAGTTATAGTACATTATGATTCATTATAAGTGCACAAGCCATACAATGATACAGTGATACTGATACTAGTGATAGTGATATAGTCCAACAACCACCCACGCGCTAGTCTGTTTTTACGTTTTTACCAACCAAGCCTCCAAACCAAACCAAGACAAGAGTGAATATAGAAAATAAACTCACTTTATGTCGCCATCACATCTCTATGTTACAACACACTGATCCCAAAAAGCCTCCACACTCGCGGCAACTGTTCAAAAATGATTAAATGTCGCACGAATATCACATATTTATGACTAAATTTGAGAATTCAATTACAGTTTCACTCCTATCCTGTGCCTGTACGCGGTTGTGTCTCCTGTTCATGTTTGTTGACAGGGGTCACACACGATCCAAGCAAGTTGACCCGGAAGTAATACCCTTTGCATTGACGATCTACATCTGTTTAGAACCCTTATTTGGGTACTTTGCGTGGGCTCTTCTCACAGCCGTTTCTTTCGGGTTTTCTGATTCAAGTTATAATGGTTCAGTCGTTTGTCATGGCTATTTATAGATGATTGGCTCACGCTCACAAGACTTACCGGATCTCGATGTAAAGATGGAAACGGATCCATTTTTGCAATATGAGAAGCTTGTTTTCATGTTTTTGTATGTGATCATCTGAAAGGATTTCAGCAAAACATTTTCAGCAACATTATCAAAAAGATCTAACACCACATTAAAACAATATTAAATTAATGATTGGCCTTAATGATCTATTGGAAAAGTTGGAAAGGTTACCCCATTCTACTACTAGGGCCAGTACACTGGACTCCCTCGGTATCCTTGGTCCTATTTTTTTCAACTTTTGATCTGCTAATTATTACAATCTAAGATTAGGTAAGCTTGCCCAAGCAGACACTTCTGGCATAAAGTTCACTATTGTGAGATTTGTAATTTTGGTGAAATTTTAATGTTATCATTATTATTTTCAGATTTCAAAAATGTTTCGAAAATTTCACATGAAAGTTATCTATCCCAGAATAATGGATTTTATGCCAAAAGTGTCTGTTTGGGCAAGGTTAACTAATCACTAAGTTTTAGATTGTGATAATTAGCAGATCAAAAGTTTTTTTGTTTCATGTCCAGTGTATTGGCCCTAGATTAGAGGCTTAGGAATGATACGACATCGTACAGACCCGAACACAAAACTACATCATTATTATCCATAAGCCAACTTGATGTAAAGTTGGTAAAAGTCACAATCTTCCTGAAAAAATTATTCATGTTAAAGTGCTCCAAGTGTTTTCTGTAAAAACTGTAAGTTTCCTTTCCACACTTCTGATGATTTAGACTCCACATTGAGCTGAAACTTTCACAGGTTGGGTGTTTGTCTTTATTCAAATGATGTAAAAATACAAACTGAAGTTTTACCTTTCAATTTTAATAAAACAGAAAATTGAAAAGGGAGAACATTTTATTCTTTTTCTTTAATACTGCAAAAACACAGCTCTCACTACAATTTCGTTTGGGGTAAAAATCTGTCAGGTCGGCACAGGGATATATATTTCTACATCTTTTTGTGATAGATATGAAAAGATGTAATAGGTATTATCACAAGTATTGTGCAGTTATCTTTATTATTAGGTGTTCGTGCAACAGCGCAAACACCTCTTTGAAATTATTCGTGTTTTTTTTTGCTTCTTCTTCGAACAAAAAACCATAGTTGCAAAGTTCACAGATCCTTCAAACTTGACACATACTTGGACCGTAACATGTAGTTGTCAATAAAGTTGTGACCTACAGTTTCAGGTAAAGCTGTGACGTCATGGTGACGTCATCAGATATCGAAATACACTAAAATCTAATTTTAATATTTCAAAAAATCATATCTCATGAACCACAAAATATATTTACACAATTTTTGTATCATCTTACAGATCTTGAATTATGTGACATTTCGTACACAGACATGACCCAATCTGACCTCTCCTTCCGGTCGAAACCGGAAGTTTAACTGAAAAAATATTCTGAAGCACTTTTATAGGGTCCGCATCCAACATGATATGGTATTTGGGCGTGCCTTCCGTGGACAAAATTACTATTGACATGTGACCTTTTCAAAAATGTGACTGATGATGTCATCAGGTCACAGCACCCTCTGGCGGCAGGTTTAAAAAAATAATAATTATCTATCTCAAAAACCATAGGAAATTTGAATATGACTTCTGTGAATAAAGTGATTAGTGACATCTTATCTTTTAAAAAAATGTTTGGTGACGTCATCAAAGTTCAGAGCTCCCCCTAGCGGCATTTTTAAAAAGGGATTATTTTCCAATCTCAGAAATTGAACCAAAGCAGGTAGGCCTACTAACGTTATTTTTTTATGATCATAACGAGGTCATATATATGACCTTCAAATCACCTCATCTGACCTTTACTTCCGGTCTAAACAGGAAGTTCAAATTCAACATTCTAAAGCAAAATTGATAGGTCTTTTGAATATGAAATTGATATTGTTATAATAAAAGATGATACACCTTTGCAAAATAAGATTGACATCATCGATGATAGTTTGATTGAACCGGAAGTTGACACGAACACCGCATTTGTTCTAACAAACACTTGAGCACTAGTTGGACTTGTTATGGGTGAAAATAATGACCAAAAAAATGAATAAATAAAAAACAATTACATTAAACTCAGATCTGTCTGTCTGTCAGAAGGATAGGACTGTCACTAATCATTTGTTTTATTTACTAATTTTTAAAAAAGAAGAAAAAAATCATATTCACAAGTTTGAACTTTTCTCAAATAATTTTTATTTTAATTATAAAATACATTATAAAATACTTTATTTGATAATCAATTGAAACATGAGCCAAAATGTATACATAACAGCAAAAGAAACGTCACCCCTAAAAATATTTATTATTTTCATTTTATAATTAATATAATTTGTTTAATGAAGAATATTATGAGTATGGAGTGTAACACGAACACAATGTGGCAAATTTGGTTGACCTCAAAATTCGTCATGCATGACGTCCGAGGACACATAAGCTAAATAAACACGTTCTCAGACTTATCAAAATTTAGGGGGTGACGTTTCTTTTGCTGTTATGTATATATAATTACAGGAAGGTCTCACCTTCCAAAAACCCCAACAGGTGTATTCTAAGAATAGAGGAAGGAAACCTTCATAATTTTCATTCAATAATGTATTGTGACTTTATACAATGAACTTTCAGTTTCGGATGATCAACAAAACCTAAAAGCCTGTTGTGCCGTCAGCAACGGAATCGTTGTCCAGACTGGAAATGGTCTCTCATGAATAATTTATAGCCGACAAAACCTTGAAGGAAAGACAAGCCACCACCCAGTGACCCAGTAAACTGCTGGTATAATGGAGATAACCCGTGTAATATAAACCTATGTGTTACAGTACATACAGATTGTGTGCCGGATTTGACAGGCGAGTTCAGCTCGAAAATACTGACTGCAAAACGTGGTGTAATTGTCGTCTTCAATACTGCTCATAAACTGTATAATTTGATTTGATTTTTCCCTGAAAAAAATTATCCTCTGAATAGGGGGATGCAAAGGATGCGTTAGGGCCTGGAGTATTCTAGAAGGCTGCACTGAAGGAACAATACCTTAAGGAAGGCTAAGAGTCTATAGGCAGAAAGGGAGGCGTGGTCAGCTAGGGTACTCCCCAATGGTACCCAGGCAATCTCAGTCCTATGTAGGGTTTGTGTACTTTTATGATTGCCTAGGTATCATTCGGTGAATACCCTTAGTGACAACGGCCCCCCCTCCAGTGAATATTTGACTTCAGGATATGAACATTCCATGTTTGAATGAAAATCAGAGTTCATTTACACTATCTGTTGTTACAGTAACTTTCAAAGATTGGTTTTCAAGTACTCATATCTCTTGATTCTTTTAAAATAAAGATGCATTGACGGATAATTTAACAACAGATGTATACACTGGCTTTAGGGAATGAGTGGAAGCCATGATTACTTAAACCCTGGAGAACGAAGATGGCACTTTAAACAAGGAAAAAATAACAGCCCAACATACAAGTTCAAACTGCTCAATTTATTTTCAATTATACTGTTATATACATACAACACTCCTCAATGTCATCATGGATATAGACTTGTATCGTGCACATATCCACCCTTCTGGGCGCTCAAGGCGCCTTGACAGACATGCCAAAATTAAGAAATGCATATGACATAAAACACAATAAAAGGGGCCACTTTCCTACCATCACATTAGCAGTTTTTCTTATGGTTGTAATTTTTTGTTAAATATCTGAAACCACCCAAAAAGAATTTCAACATTTGAATAGACATGCATGCTTATCCTAGAGATAATTTGAGTTGATTATGACTATTATTTTTTTAATTACCCTAAAATTTCCATCAACAAATGGACGGAAAAGTGAGGTAACTTTTTCCGTCCAATTTTTATGGAAATTTGAGGGTAAAAAAATAAATTAAAAAATAAAATAAATCAACTCAAATTAGTTCTAGTATAAGCCTGCGTGTCCATTCACATGTTGAAACATTTTTTGGTCGGTTTCAGGTACTTAAATAAATAACCACTGGAAAAACTGCTAACGTGACGGATGCAAAGTGGACCCCTTTATTGTGTTTTATGTCATATGACACTTCTTGAAAGGTTTGACCACAACATTTCCTGTTATTGTAAGTATCTCTTACAATTATTTGTCATTTATCCATAAATTTTGAAAGGAAGGTTGTGGATACCATAAGTAAAATGTCACCATGTGCATCAAAATATGGAGAATAACCTGAACAAATATTTACCTCAATGAATGCTCAAAAACATGTTCAATTTCTGACCCAAGTCGCATGTCCAACAGAGGGCAGTGTTCAAAAACAAATTTCAAGGTCTTATTCAAACCCACAAGGGCAAACCAGATCCTTGTAACTGTGCAGAATACCGTATCCCATGTGAATGTGGCAAAGTCTACGCTGGGGAAACGGGGCGAAATTTTCCCCACATTCTCTTGCTCTGTGTTGGGGTTCTCTCCAATGGAATATTAATAAATAAATCTTAACAATATGCAAATGATTTATGCAAATGATTTATGCATATGCATTAGGCCAAAAAGTCTCCAGTTTCTGGTCATAGGTCTTAATTTAAATACTGCCCAAGAGAACAAGAAGCATGAGGGATGACCAAGCTAAAGTTCATTTATTCTGAGCAGGTGGCAGATTAATGAGATGATGATTAACATTAGATTTGAAGGACTGACCAGATGGAACATTCACAACAGAGGCGGTTATTGGAACCAAATTTATCATCCACAAAGTATGGTGGCTAAGAGAGGCCTCACAAATCGGGCAAACGTTCATACCCCTACGTTTAAAACACAACACGGCTGAATTCCAATCGATCCTGTAATTTTGGCTGCAATTGGACATCGTTTCATAGCACAAAAAAAAGAAGAAAACTAAAAAAAACGATGCGCGGGTCTGAGGCGACGTGTGTGGAGACAAGAAACCAGAGACTTTTTTTTTTTGACTTAGGTTTAATATTCTCTTGCTTCATGGCAGGGTCCCTCCAACTGAACATTACAAGACACATCTAAACAATATGCATATTTGTGACCTGTCACCACAAAATGAGCTTAAAGTCGAAAATTTAAACAACTGAGTTATTGGTATTTCTGGATTCAGTAGAACAAGAGCTTTCCACTGATATATAACACTTGGGGTTACAGCGATCCCCCAGACCACCAGAGGGGGATTTACGGCTTTGATTTCGTCTTTGTTTTAAGTTGTTTGTCAGAACACCATAAAAGCTACCAACGAAATTGGCCTGAAATTGAGGTTTTTAACTGTCTGATCAAACTGAAAATTTGGAATTCGATATTAAGGAGATTTACAAATTGCAAATATAATAACAACAAATAAATAGACCTTCCCTCCAATTTTTCACTTTTCCCGCTGTACTGTGTAATGGTATAGTGCGACTTTACGCTCATTTCGTTGTAACAGGTCACATTTATGCTAATGATACACATTTATGCATATTTATGCATATTTATGCATATGCATCAGGCTCTTCCTCTTGTTTCCTCTTCTCATCCCTGTTTGGAGGACCATCACCGTTATCGTCGTTATCCACCTCAGCGAAGGCATCAAAGCTATCTAAACTCAACTGTTTCTTGGCACCGAAGGGCGGGGGCCCAAGGATATCCTCGACATCTGCGTAGTTAAGAACTTCCGTCTTAAGGAGTTTATGGGCCAGCTAGAATGAGGAAATGGAGATTATTAAATGACAACAATTAAGTGGACTGAATAAAAAATAAGATGGATCATTTACATATATTTACACATCATTTAAATTTAAAAAAAAAATTAATTTTTAATCCTTTTTGACATTACAAGATTATCCACATGAAATATTTTCTTGCTATGTTCTGTGGAATTTTTTTCAAACCCTTCTGTGACTACAAGGGTCAAAATCAGTCAAAATGTTGATATACTTGCCAAGGTATATATCTAGTGCACTTAAAAGTCAAACACTGTCAAACCCTATGTGTAGTAAGTACATTTACAGGTCAAAATGAGTCGACCGTTTTTGACTGGTAAAAGCCTTGTCTTGTATTGTTCAGGGTGGTCAAAATGACAGTGAAACTAGTCAAAAATGCCCCTGTGTGCACATTTGGTTCAGTTGACTGGTCAGTTGACTGGTTTTGACCACTATAGCTACTTGCCACTAAAGTGCAGCAATAGTAGAAGGGTTAAAGAAGAGGAATAAACAAACAGAAATGAAATTCAGAACAGGAAACAACAAATATTGGGGACAATTAGTTTGAAGGAACCCTATTAAAGTAGGTAATAAATGACTTACTAATTTCAGTTTATCCATATTGTCATTTAACAGTTTCTCTGTTGTTCTGTAAGCTTTTGTAACAAGCTTACGAGCCTCCTGAAAAACAAAAAGAAAATAAACAATGTAAATAAGTAAATGATGCTTTTAATTGAATATGCAATCCAAGTACTTTTCATTATTAAGAACACAGTACATTTTAACCGCTATTTGAACCCAATGTGAAACACATCACTGATGTACATGTGGCATAATCAAATATTAACCCTAACCACTTCTAGAGGCATTTTTGCTAGGAACCATCCCAAATCTGCCATAATCCATCAATATGCAGTAATAAGGTACCCCAGTTGTTGGACTTTGATGGAATTGGTACAGTAGCAAATGCAAAGCATCCATGGCTTGGCTATACACAGTCCTGAATCCAACAAAAGCAGCTGGTGGAGTTTGATGGATTTGGTACACATGGCTACATGCTCTATTCTCTGGGATATACTGTGGAGTACCAAATCCATCAAAATCAGGTAAAACCAGGAGAAGGATTTTGGAGGTAGTTAGGGTCAAGCATAAGGAACCAATCAAAGATTGCTGCAAAGTGATAAAGGTTTATTCTCTTGTTCCATGGAAATCAATGTGACCAGACCGAGGCTAAGAAGAACATAGTCTGGTGCCTTATATATATTGAGAATCAATGCTACAATTGTACTTGCGCAAAGGGAATCATACAAAGATGGCCGCAGTGTGACAAAGATCTGTTGTCTTGTTCCCTGACTTGGAATGAATATCTACATGGCACAGATTCACAAACCCACCTCATCAATCACGTTCTGCAGTCTCTGGCTGTACGGTCTCTTGCCAAGCTCACTGGACTTCCCTTCGGGAAATGACAACTGTCCAACTCTCTCATTCATCCCGTACGATTGGATCTGGGCATACGCCATCTTGGTGACCTTATTCAGGTCATCCTGAGCACCTGTGCAGGTGAGACAATGGATAGTTAGATTTGCACAGTTGTACTTTCCTCGTCTTCTACTGCTTAAAACCTGGGTTCGAATCTCACTCAGGTCAACATGTGGATTGGGTTATGTGTAGTTGTGACAATGGATATCACAAAGATATCAGATTGGTACGGTTGAACTGACCTTTCCTTTCACTGCTGTGACCCAGGTTCGAATCTCACTCAGGTTGCCATTATATGGGGTTATATGAAGTTGAGACAATGCATGGATGTCAGAATGGTTGAAGTTGTACTTTCCACGCATTTCACTGCTGTGGGCCCGGATTCGATTCTCACTCGGGTCGACATATGGACTGGGTATTGACTTTTCAGTTTTCAGAGAATTAATTTTCACTTACATACATTTAGGAAATACCACCCAAAATTGGTAACTTATTAAAAAGGAACCTTTATCTTAGTAATTTGGAATAACTGATATAACTGATGTGATTGATATGATTGATATGATTGATATGATTGATATGATTGATATGACTGATATGACTGATATGACTGATATGACTGATATGACTGATATGACTGATATGACTGACATGACTGACATGACTGACATGACTGATATGACTGACATGACTGATATGACTGATATGACTGATTGATTGATTGATTGATTTTTTTAAAAAAAATTTGGGGGAGGGAGGAGAGGGAATATGGGTTAGGGGGCACTTAAGGGAACCATTTCATTCAAAAAATTTGTATAGCCGAAATTGGGAATTGAGTTTATTGGGTGTATGTAATTCATAAAGCAATTCTTTAATAAGATGAATTTTGTGTAGCAGTTTGCTATGCGATGTAAGTGTAATCCTTCACTGCACATACCTGTTGTTATCTTGTTGAATACTATGGCCTCTGCAGCCCTTCCTCCTAGCGCCATACACATTCGATCAAAAAGCTAAGCACATGAAAAACAAAAAATGTGTATCAACCCTCCTATGACTGCAACGGTCAAAATCAGTCAAAATGTTGATATACTTGCCAAGGTATATCTAGTGCACTTAAAAGTCAAACACTGTCAAACCTTACGTGTAGTAAGTACATTTACAGGTCAAAAGGAGTCGACTGTTTTCGACTGGTAAAAGCATTGTCTGGTATTGTTCAGGGTGGTCAAAATGACCAGTCAAAAATGCCCCTGTGTGCACATTTGGGTCAACAGTCAAAACAGGCAGTTGACTGATTTTGACCACTATAGCTACTTGCCACTTGCCACTAAGGTTCAGCTATAGTAGGAGGGTTAATGTAGTTTTAAGACACTGTGGTTATTTAGATCACTCTGAAAACCTCTGGATGTTACCACCAATTTCAGGGCTTGCAGGGAAAAAAATGCACTAGCCTTTTGGGCAGGCAATTTGTAAGTCTTGTTTTCCCAAATTGTTTTCAAGTTTCCCATCTAGAAATATTACCCAAATTTATTTCCAACTCAATAAAAAAAGTCAAACAAATAAATACATTAGTGTACAAATACCTTTAAAAAGTATGCTAAGTTTTAATCAAATTTCACAGCAACTATTAAAGAAACTCATGAATGCATGAACAGTTTGAATACCTGCTCTGTGGAGTACAGTTTCTGGTCGGACGGCAGATATTGAGAAAACCCCAATGCCGCACTGGCTCTCGGTAGAATAGAAATCTTCATCAGGGCATCGGTGTGTTCCAGCAGCCAACCCGTTAGGGCGTGCCCCGATTCGTGGAAGGCAACCACCTTGCGTTCCTCTTCGGACATGACGCGGTTCACCTTCATGGCGCCTGCGATGACACGCTCAATGGCATGCTCGAAATCATCGCCGCTGACGACTTTCTTGGCTTCACGCGCTGCATGGAGGGCGGCCTCATTGCAGACGTTAGCTATGTCTGCACCTAATTAGTGATAAAAAACAAAGTCATTATTTCTTCTCTGAAGAAACAAGTTTCTTACATGGTTAGGCTCAAATGGATACCACTTGCACAGTTTACATTTTCGGTAAAATGTCTGTAAATGCATCCATACTTTATGAGAATCAAGAGATACGTACAGAAACCAACCAATGTCTGTAAATGCATCCATACTTTATAAGAATCAAGAGATACGTACAGAAACCAACCAATGTCTGTAAATGCATCCATACTTTATAAGAATCAAGAGATACGTACAGAAACCAACCAATGTCTGTAAATGCATCCATACTTTATAAGAATCAAGAGATACGTAGAGAAACCAACCAATGTCTGTAAATGCATCCATACTTTATAAGAATCAAGAGATACGTAGAGAAACCAACCAATGTCTGTAAATGCATCCGTACTTTATAAGAATCAAGAGATACGTAGAGAAACCAACCAATGTCTGTAAATGCATCCGTACTTTATAAGAATCAAGAGATACGTAGAGAAACCAACCAATGTCTGTAAATGCATCCGTACTTTATAAGAATCAAGAGATACGTAGAGAAACCAACCAATGTCTGTAAATGCATCCGTACTTTATAAGATACTTACAAAACAAATTTTATGGTGTCGTTAATAAGAAAATAGTGAAAATGCATTCGTATTGTTTGTTTATTCAAACATGGAGTAGCTGTCTTCAGATGACAGTATATGAAAATTGTTTCACTTATTTTACTCAAATGATAGCACCCGAGCCAGAAATGTTTCACTTATTTTACTCAAATGATAGCACCCGAGCCAGAAATGTTTCACTTATTTTACTCAAATGATAGCACCTGAGCCAGAAATATTTCACTTATTTTACTCAAATGATAGCACCAGAGCCATAAATATTTCACTTATTTTACTCAAATGATAGCACCCGAGCCATAAATATTTCACTTATTTTACTCAAATGATAGCACCCGAGCCAGAAATGTTTCACTTATTTTACTCAAATGATAGCACCCGAGCCAGAAATGTTTCACTTATTTTACTCAAATGATAGCACCTGAGCCAGAAATGTTTCACTTATTTTACTCAAATGATAGCACCCGAGCCAGAAATGTTTCACTTATTTTACTCAAATGATAGCACCTGAGCCATAAATGTTTCACTTATTTTACTCAAATGATAGCACCTGAGCCAGAAATATTTCAAGAGATTTCTAATACCATCATCACCTAAGTTTTATAAAAAAAACTGTTATTTTTTTTTATAAGATTGATACCAGTGGTGTATAGACGATTCTTAAGATGGTAATGGCAACAAACATCCCCAGAAAGTTATTTTGTCTGATATGTTGACATTTTCGAGGAGACATGAATAAATCGTCCTGTCAGAACAACAAGGTCGTATCTATAAAATGCAACAATGTCGTATGTGCAAACAGTTGTTTTAATGTATGCAAATTTATGCACTGACTGCAACAACGTCGTATCTTCTTCCATAGGTTTTGCGTGTTCATCCTGGAACTCTGTAAAAAGATACGATCTTGCTGCACTAAGCGAATTCCATGTCTGCAACAAGGTCGTAACTATGATATGACCTTGTTGCACTGATGCAACGAAATATTCAAATCTAAAAAATATTCCCATTACTGAGGGTGGTCAAAATGACAGTAAAAACCAGTCAAAAATGCCCCTGTGTGCACATTTGGGTCAACAGTCAAAACGGGCAATTGACTGGTTTTGATCACTGTAGCTACTTGGCACTAAAGTTCAGCCATAGTAGGAGAGTTTTAATACCTTGTAGTTTTAATACTTTGTGATTATTTAGATCACTCTGGAAGCCTCTGGATGTTACCACCAATTTCAGGGCTTGCAAAAGAAAAATTGCACTAGCCGTTTGGGCAGGCAATTTGTAAGTCTTGTTTTCCAAAAAAAAATTCAAGTTGCCCATCTAGAAATATTACCCAAATTTATTTCCAACTCAATAAAAAAGTTAAACAAATAAATACATTTAGTGTACAAATACCTTTAAAAATTATGCTAAGTTTTAATCAAATTTCATAGCAACTATTCAAGAAACTAATGCATGAATGGTTTGAATACCTGCTCTGTGGAGTACAGTTTCTGGTCAGACGGCAGATATTATTTTAAAAAATAAATAAATAAAAATCAAATAAATACAAATAAATAATTACTACCATAACACAATAAAATTAGGTAAAACATTTTTGAAATATATCACTTATAATTTTCAAGAAAAATTAAATAAATGGAATTTCTAGCTTGAGTCTTTGGTCTCTTTGGAGACGGTAAGTTTTAATGAAGTTTTAGGGCGTGTTAGCAACACGTGGGGTCTGAAAGAGCTTTGTGATTATTTACCACTCATTCCTGGGGTAAGCTGAGCCAGCCTTGATGAATATGTCTCCGGCTTCTTTTCCAGTGTCAGCTTCTTGAGGTGTACCTCAAATATCTCCTTTCTCTCCGTCAAGTTTGGGGAGTCGATCAGAATATGGCGGTCAAATCGGCCGGGCCTGAGGAGAGCCTTGGGAAAAACAGAGGAAGAGGAAAATTAAATAAAACACAAACCAAATGCATTAAAAACCTGGTGTTAAATAAAATACAAAAAAAAAATTAAAAAGAAAAAATTGTACAAGGAAAAAGCATAATGGCTACATGAAACAACAGTAGGCAAACTGTTTGATTCTTGATTTGATTTTGCCCTACACCGACGTGTGTATAGCACTGTATACTCAGTGCTTTCCGAGTGTCTGTGGAAAAAATTTCACAGGCGACTCAGGCGGGATTCGAACCCACGACCTCCTGCTTACTAGTGCAGACGTCTTAACCTCCCGACCACCGAGCTTGCCCGATGACGATTGGCCGATTAGAATCCTATATAGCAGCGGGTTCCGCAATATATATAGGTTGGAGAAATTCTTGCGTTGGGTGATTGATTCTTACAAAGTTACATGGAATGCTGGACTACATCTTAAGAGTTCTCTCAACCTACAGTCAGGTCACGTCAGCTGTTAATGGCTTTGAACATGAAATATCAGGATTCCAGACAGGTTAAGGGTAAGCACTGAGTCATTGTTCACCACACTATGCCAATTGAGAAATACCTATATAGACCCTGTGTTGTTGGACGTCACCACACCACATGTGATCATTTGATGATCACCAGAATCAGACTGGCCTGTATGTGAGTCACGTGACTGCTATAACATTTAGCCAGTGTGGCACTGTGCATCACATTGACCTACGCACTAATAAGTCAGTGTTTCATTACTAAAAAAAAAAAAACTTAAACAACAAAAATAATACTCAATAATTAAATTTTAAAAGCGAACCCATAATCAGGTATTTATTTCTGGGAATAAATGTTCACACTTTTCAGAACCGATGACAAAGTTGCTGCTCTGAATGTGGACATAGTTACATTATAAAACAAAGCAGTGCACAGGTAAAACTTGTAGCTTTGCATGGTGAAGAGGATAAGTAAGGCTAATTGCGGTGACACCATGTGAAATTCTCTATTGAGTAATAATTAGTTCTGAAATGAACTGGAGGTTACAACTCGACATTTCGATCAGTATGCCTACTTAAGCAGCAGCATTTCCCGGAGTCCGGCATTCTCCTGAAGACGATCGAAGCATACTGATCGAAACGTCGAGTTGTAACCTTCAGAACTAATTACTACTCAATCGAGAAAGCAGTGCACATTTCTTATGAAGAGATGATCTCCACAATGGCCATATCGCAAGCATGCCAGTGATCTCTGATGCAGTTGCACAAGGTCTATATGCCAACCAGGATGCAATGCCCCTCCCCACCCCCCCCCACTCAATCAAAAGCGGCTTACTTTGTCAAGAATGTCGGCCCTGTTTGTAGAGGCAAGCATGATGACACCTTTCTGCGTTCCCATTCCGTCCATCTCCACAAGAAGTTGATTCAGCGTCTGTTCTTCTTCTCCTGAACTTCCCATCGAGTTGCTGGAGAAGGAAAGATGAAACACATGAAGAATTTGACCATTTAAACACACTTAACCCTCCTATAAGGTTTTGACTACAAGGGTCAAAATCAATCAAAATGTTGATATACTTGCCAAGGTATATCTAGTGCACTTAAAAGTCGAACACTGTCAAACCGTATGTGTAGTAAGTACATTTACAGGTCAAAATGAGTCGACCGTTTTTGACTGGTAAAAAGCACTGTCTGGTATTGTTCAGGGTGGTTAAAATGACAGTAAAAACCATCATAAAAGTGGATTTTAAAGATAGTTTTCGCTTTCTGTACCACCAAAAATCGATAGAATCATTTTTAACTGGTTAGTGGTTGCAAAAAAAATTCCAAAAAAGCCCTTAAAAAGTGGCGGTCGGATACGACATTCTTTCCAAAGTGTAGGTATGTGCACCCCTTTGGCACCCCTTTGGCACCCCTTTGGCAACCCTTTGGCACACCTTCTAACCCTTTGGCGCCCCTTTGGCGCCCCTTTGGCGCCCCTTTGGCACCCCTGGATCTGCTGTTGTCCAAGTTAAAGTTACTGCTGCATCATGAGGCTCATATTAAAAAAAAAAACTCACTTATCTGTCCTCTTTCTCCCGATGGCGTCAAGCTCATCGATGTACACGATACACGGCGCTCGCTTCCTCGCTTCCTTGAAGAGATTCCTGACCCTGGCTGCACCTAGCCCACCAATCATCTCTACGAACTCTGGCCCTGCCATGGCCATGAAGGGAACGTTGGCCTCAGTTGCCACAGCCTTTGCTAGAAGAGTTTTGCCGCAGCCTGGAGGTCCCAGGAGAAGCGCTCCTTTGGGAACCTGGTAATGAACATAAAGAGTTGTCTTTAAGTTTGATTTCGTACAAAAAATGTCTAAAACTAGAAGGTGCAAGGGTCAAAATCAGTCAAAATGTTGATATATTTACCAAGGTATATCTAGTGCACTTAACCCTCCTACTACTACAAGGGTCAAAATCAGTCAAAATGTTGATATACTTACCAAGGTATATCTAGTGCACTTAACCCTCCTATGACTACAAGGGTCAAAATCAGTCAAAATGTTGATATACTTACCAAGGTATATCTAGTGCACTTAACCCTCCTATGACTACAAGAGTCAAAATCAGTCAAAATGTTGATATACTTACCAAGGTATATCTAATGCACTTAACCCTCCTACTACTACAAGGGTCAAAATCAGTCAAAATGTTGATATACTTACCAAGGTATATCTAGTGCACTTAACCCTCCTACTACTACAAGAGTCAAAATCAGTCAAAATGTTGATATACTTACCAAGGTATATCTAATGCACTTAACCCTCCTACTACTACAAGGGTCAAAATCAGTCAAAATGTTGATATACTTACCAAGGTATATCTAGTGCACTTAACCCTCCTATGACTACAAGAGTCAAAATCAGTCAAAATGTTGATATACTTACCAAGGTATATCTAATGCACTTAACCCTCCTACTACTACAAGGGTCAAAATCAGTCAAAATGTTGATATACTTACCAAGGTATATCTAGTGCACTTAACCCTCCTATGACTACAAGAGTCAAAATCAGTCAAAATGTTGATATACTTACCAAGGTATATCTAGTGCACTTAACCCTCCTACTACTACAAGGGTCAAAATCAGTCAAAATGTTGATATACTTACCAAGGTATATCTAGTGCACTTAACCCTCCTATGACTACAAGGGTCAAAATCAGTCAAAATGTTGATATACTTACCAAGGTATATCTAGTGCACTTAACCCTCCTATGACTACAAGAGTCAAAATCAGTCAAAATGTTGATATACTTACCAAGGTATATCTAATGCACTTAACCCTCCTACTACTACAAGGGTCAAAATCAGTCAAAATGTTGATATACTTACCAAGGTATATCTAGTGCACTTAACCCTCCTATGACTACAAGAGTCAAAATCAGTCAAAATGTTGATATACTTACCAAGGTATATCTAGTGCACTTAACCCTCCTACTACTACAAGGGTCAAAATCAGTCAAAATGTTGATATACTTACCAAGGTATATCTAGTGCACTTAAAAGTCAAACACTGTCAAACCTTACATGTAGTAAGTACATTTACAGGTCAAAATGAGTTTTTGACTGGTAAAAGCACTGTCTGGTATTGTTCATGGTGGTCAAAATGACAGTAAAAACCAGTCAAAAATGTCCCTGTGTGCACATTTGGGTTAACAGTCAAAACAGGCAGTTGACTGATTTTGACCACTATAGCTACTTGCCACTAAAGTGCAGCTATAGTAGGAGGGTTAATAGTTCCTGCTGTCAATGACATTTGACATTTTTCACACTTTCCTTTTTCCATTGTCCACAGACATTTTTACATTTGTTTTACATTTGTTTTGCTTGTCAGTCCATTTGTCTGTTTTGTTAACCCCCCACCCTTCCATCTTATATTCTTTCTACTTCCAGTCTATTACTCCTACCCTCCCTGTACCTATTCACGTCCAATTTTGTCCGGTCCCAAGTACCTGACACTGCCTCTTGTACTCTCTTCTTTTGCCCACTCTTGTGTTCATGTATATGTGCGTCTGTTTGTACATCGTCGATTTTGCCTTTGAGAAAGAACCTGCTGGGTTCGAAACGTAAGGCCAATAACCACTATTTTGAGTTTATACTATACAGGTCCTTTAGGTTGGTAAGCAGTTTGCAAAAGCTAACTTTCTATTTAAGTTTTCTGGTGACTTGGACTCCTCATCTAGCTGGAACAGGTTGGTTGGTTAAAAAGAAAATAAACAAAACTTATAGAAAAAATTGTGTCAACATCACCAATGTTGTACCGTCCCCTATAAGAACCTAAATAAAAGTCTACCCCATATAAAATATACATACAGAGGAAGCTCCAAGAGTAAACGAGAGTCTCATTGTCTATAGTACTCAGTAAGTTGCTTCACAAAACCCATCTCCTCACCTTTGCTCCTAGTTCCTGATATTTTCCGGGTCGTTTGAGATAATCTACAAACTCCATGACCTCCAACTTAGCCTCCTGGAGACCGGCGACGTCTTTGAAGGTCACGCCCTTGGACCCACCCTCTTCAACCAGAGTGAACTTTGCCTTGGCTGAGGAAAAATTCGAATTTGGTGCGAAAACAAAATTGTAAAATTGCACTAATTGTAGCAATAATTTTAAAGTTTTGTATAAAATTTATTCTTTTTATTTGAAATTTGTCAAAAGCAAAATACAAAGGGTGACTTATTTCCCTCAGATCCATTTCGGTTAATTTCAAGTCACAAAATACTTTCACAATTTACATGTCAACATGAGCGAATGTAAGCATGAGAAATATTAGCACCGATCAGGTTATAACTCTCACAGCCCAGTTTCCATCAATGTCTCTGTTTTCATGAAGTCTGCATGCAACATTGTTGGTGTTATTGATAATAATGTGGACTTATATAGCATACGTACCCACCCAACTGGTGCTCAAGGCGCATTACATTATTACCCCTGCTCATCAGGCTCATAAATAATTCCTTAAAACCATCTCAGCTCAATTGCTGCCATTACAGCGCATATAGGGCTAATCAAACACAACAACCAACTCTGCCCGCACAGGTACCCATTTACCCCTGGGTGAAGAGAAGCAATTATGGTAAAGTGTCTTGCTCACGGACACAAGTACCACGGTCGTGGCCAGGATTTGAACCTATATTCTGACGACTCGGCCATCAGAACACAAATCGGATGCAATAAACCGCTCGACCATGGCACACCATGGAAGCCTTTCTAGTTAAAGAGCGCCCTCATGAGGCACGTCATCATCACTTACTCATCTGGGTGAAGGTGTTCATTCCGCCGCCTCCCTTCATTGCAGAGCGAATGATATAGAAGATGACAGCCATGACTAGCACTGTACCCATGATGCTGGATAGGCCATCGCTGGTAATGTGCTTGTATTTTATCTGAATCTGGATTATCAAAGATTATCAAAGATTTTTGAGAGGGATAGCGTAAGTTTTGTCTTAAAGATAAGAATAAAGACGAACCAGTATGCAAATCTAAATAAAGTAATTGTGAGGATGTATCATTTGGCAAGAATAATCCCAAAATCACTGGCTAAAAAAAAAAAAAAATTCTCAAAAATGTTCAGAAGTAATTACCAGATTATTAAAATGAACAAATTATTTTCTAAAAGCTTTCTTGGTGTAAAGTATTGATCACTCTGAGAAACTATTCCATCCGGAGTGCTTGCATTTCAGAGAAAACCGGAATTGTTATAAATATACAAAAAGTGGCCATCTGGGAACTTTTTGTTCAACAAAATAACGTTTCAAAAACCATGCACTTTGTCGTTTGCTCAAAAATGCAAGCACTAGTTAGTTCCATGAGAGTTGAAATGAATGTACATTTCCAAATACTAATGTTGTACCTTCCCTGTAACCCTAACCACCCCAAACCACCCCAAACCACCCCAAACCACCCCAAACCACCCCAAACCACCCCAAACCACCCCAAACCACTCCAAACCACCCCAAACCAATCCAAACCACCCCTAACCACCCCAAACCATTCAAACTCCAACAGCTGGGTTTGTTGCATTTTGATGGACTCGGTACTGTATAGCCCAGACAGGGATACTTTGCATGGGGCAGGGTGTCCAACAGCTAAGTCCAACAGTTGGGTGGTTGTGTTTGTGCATGGTGTTGGATTTTGGCAGATTCAGGAGAGTTCCTGGCCAAAATAGCTAGGGGGTTAGGATTAATGATAATAAATACTAGTTAGTATGTGAAACTAGATGAAGTATATGTGAGTATGTATCCTTTGTCAAGAACAAGGGTGTGATTTGACAAAAGTAACAAATTCTGGAAAATGGCTAGCGGGCCTCGGTCTCCCTATGGTGTAGAGGACAAAGCCCCCTATGAACCTCCTAGATGTTTAATTTTGGAGGATTTACAGTCTCTTCACATCCACAAACAAGAAACTAGAGGTTTGGACACAAATACAGGCTACTTCTTTCTTTCCTTGGTGGTTTCCTTCTCTTCTTTCAAGAATATTTTGAGGCAAAGGGAGATTTGTGAAAAATCCTGAAATCAGGAAAAATCCTGAGAAATCACAAGAATAATGCCCCAATCACTGTCTATAACAAAAAGTACCTGGCGGCAGAAAACATTTTTTTCTTCACATTTTGAAAAGTGTAGAAAAAAAGGTGAATTTTTGAATGATCCAATAAATGAAATACACTACAGACTCAGAGAACAAAGTCACGCATGAGCGATTCAAACTAACAGACACCCAATGAACGAATAAACCAACAAACAAGCAAACCAATCCATTCTTACCCTGTCATGGAGCGCTATGCCCAGACTGTCCTCAATCCGTCTCAGCTTTGCCTCAAACTTATCAATGTTCCCCACTCGCATCCGGAAATGATTGGGCTGGCCACGACCCACCTAGACAAAATACACAAGATTCAACAAAAAAAACCAACCAATCCTTCGAACTTTCTAAGGTTTCAGGAGGGGTATTGCCCCAAAATGGGAGAAAAGAAGGGTCAATTTGATACACATGGAACTCCTTTTACCCTAAAAACAAACTTCTGAAAACTATCTTGTTAAATATCTCTCTAAAAGGAAATTATCATGTTCCAATGAAAAAGAACATTTTCAGAAATAGCAACAAAAAACACACATGGAATACATCTTTAACCCTCCTACTTTAGCAGAACTCTATTGGCAAGTAGCTACAGTGGTTAAAACCAGTCAGCTGCCTGTCTTGACTGTTGACCCAAATGTGCACACAGGGGCATTTTTGACTGGTTTTTACTGTCATTTTGACCACCCTCAACAACACCAGACAAGGCTTTTACCAGTCAAAAACAGTCGACTCATTTTGACCTGTAAATGTACTTACTACACGTAAGGTTTGACAGTGTTTGACTTGTAAGTACGCTAGATATACCTTGGCAAGTATATCAACATTTTGACTGATTTTGACCCTTGCAGTCATAGGAGGGTTAATCTGTCATTATTCAGGTCAAGTTTGTGCAAATTTATTTCGCAATAGTTGCAACCAAACTAGCGCCATGACTTACCTCTCTACCCATAATGACTGCTCCATCATGGACATAGACATGAACCACATCAGATTCAGGATTGGAACTCTTACCGCTACCATCCGAGTCATAGTACGTGACGTTAACATATTTGACCTGATACAAACAAAAATAAATAAATAAAACAAAATTATACAAAAATTATGATTATAATAGAATTCAAGCATCTCTGCATAATGAGATTATTATAATTGGGTTTGATTATTATAACAAATTAATAATTTATATTCATTGCAGTTTCATAAAATCTTATGACTATTACCTATACTTAATTAAAGAAATCAATGATTCACTTTTTGCCCTACACCGACTTGGGCGGAATTTGAAACCCATGACCTCCTGCTTACTAGTGCAGACGTCTTAACCTCTTGACCACCGAGCTTGCCCGATGACGATTGGCTGGCTAGAATCCTATATAGCAGTGGGTTCCGTGATATTTATAGGTTGATGAAATTCTTGCGTCGGATGATAAACAATTGATTCACTTTTTGCCCTACACTGACGTGTGTATAAACAAATCATTCAACTAAGTTCAAACAAACATTTTGACAATTTTCTTTTGAATCTGTTAAAGATAAGTGAATAAAAGCATGAATGAATCAATTCACAACCATTCGATCAATTAAACCAACCAAACAACTAATTTATCAGTCAAACTATTGGTAACAAATTCCATCCACTAACTGATCAAATCATCTTGTTAATTGCAAGTTAATTACACATCGAACGTGTTTCATATTTGTCAACATTAAAAATAACCTATATGTCTATAAGAATGCCTGATAGAAAGATACCTGATATGTCACTTCGTGGTACAGGAAACAACTTACTAAATCAATCAATAACCAATCAATCAATCAATCTGTAACCAATCAATCAATCAATCAATCTATAACCAATCAATCAATCAATCTATAACCAATCAATCAATCAATCAATCTATAACCAATCCATCAATCTATAACCAATCAATCAATCAATCTATAACCAATCAATCAATCAATCTATAACCAATCAATCAATCTATAACCAATCAATCAATCAATCTATAACCAATCAATCAGAAATTACCTCCCCCTTCATCAACATCTCTTTGACAAATAACTGCCATGAGACGCTCTGTGCCTCGTCTCCTTTCGACAAGAAGTTGAGTAGTGACAGGATCAGCAGCAGGACAAGAAGCATCCGTATATTATCACCCTCACCCCCTCGCTTGGCGGGATCTGTTCAGGAAAATCAATAACAATATCATGCAAAAGGATGCAATAAGATTTATTATTGTGCGTGCGTTGGGAGGGGGTGGGGGACACGTTGATAAAGCCTTTGCCCTTAACCCTAACCCCCTAGCTGTTTTGGCTAAGAACATTCCTAAACCCGCCAAACACCCAACACCATGCACAAACACTACCACCCAACTGTTGGACTTGGCTGTAATTAGGACACCCGGCACCATTCAAAGTATCCCTGTCTGGGCTATACAGTACACAGTCCATCAGAATCAAACAAACCCTGCTGTTGGAGTTTGAATGGTTTGAATGGTTTGGGGTGGTTTGGAGTGGTTTGGGGTAGTTTGTAGTGGTTTGGGGTGGTTTGGGGTGGTTTGGGGTGGTTTGGGGTGGTTTGGTGTGGTTTGGGGTGGTTTGGGGTGGTTTGGGGTGGTTTGGGATGGTTTGGGATGGTTTGGGGTGGTTTGGGGTGGTTTGGGGTGGTTTGAAGTGGTTTTGGAATGGTTTGGGGTGGTTTGGGGTGGTTTTGGAATGGTTTGGGGTGGTTTGGGGTGGTTTGGGGTGGTTTGGAGTGGTTTGGGGTGGTTTGGAGTGGTTTGGAGTGGTTTGGGGTGGTTTGGGGTGGTTTGGGGTGGTTTGGAGTTTTGGGGTGGGGTGGTTTGGGGTGGTTTGGGGGTGGTTTGGGTTGGTTTGGGGTGGTTTGGAGTGGTTTGGAGTGGTTTGGAGTGGTTTGGGGTGGTTTGGGGTGGTTTGGGGTGGTTTGGGGTGGTTTGGGGTGGTTTGGGGTGGTTTGGGGGTGGTTAGGATTAATCAAAGTAAGATAATGTTCACTCCAAAATTTGACTACAAAATGGACATAGTTTAACAATTAGTGCATATAGTTAGACCTTATTGGTTCATGTATGCACACCGGGTGTACGCGTGCTGCACATTTGAGTGTGTGTACATGCACTGCCTACACATGAGACAATGAACGAGGGCGCCCTTCAGTTTGTGACATCACAGGTATTTTGTGAAATTATTTAATATTTAAATTAAAGTCTTATTTATTTAATATCAATAGTTTACTTTTACATAACTGAATTTTTAAACTTAAATAATTGTATCTATTTTTATATTGTAACTGGAATGTTTTTATTTTGGATATTTTATGTTAAATTTGACTCAATTTAGCCTTTGGCTACAAGTTCAAATTGTTTTAATAAACCATCAATGAATATCTAATATGCAGAAAATCACTGCTCCTCTACCAGGAAAATGGGACAATATGAAGGGTGAGAAATATTTCAAGGGGTATTTGACATTACTAACTTGACACCAAGTAAGTTTAAGAAAAAATTTGATCATTTTGTATCATTATTTAGTTTATATTATTATTTAGGTTTTTTTAGTTGATTCTTTTCTTCTTTTTTTGAGGGGGCGGGATTGTTATAAATTTCCTTTAACCCTCCTACTTTTGGTACCTTTTTCATACAAGTTGATGCACCATTTGAAACCATTCGCTTTTGTGGTTTTGAATAGTGAAATAACTGTACAGTATTGATTCCCCCAAATGGTTTTGAATGGTAGGTCAGCTAATACAAAACCTTGTTTGGATCTTTCCAAATGGTAGTACAGCTAATACAAAACCTTGTTTGGATACTTCTAAGTGGTGAATCAATGGACCCTCTATGCATTTGAATGGATTTGAATGGTAGTAAAGCTTGCTGCCAACACTGTTCAAATGGTATCACCATGTGTGTACAAAACCAATGGGCATTTTTGAAAGTGGAAATTTTGAATGGTTTCAAATGGTCTATCAGTAGGAGGGTTAAAATAGCGAAAAACACAGGCAATACATCTTTAAGAGACAAAAGATTCCTTAAATCAAGGAGGAGCCTGACCTTCCTCCTCCTTTCCATCTTCATTCCGGTTGTTCTGTTGCTGGTCGTCAGGTCGTGAAGTGCTGAACAAGTTGATGTTTCCTGTTCCCGGGATAATAATAATAATAATAATAATGGAGGCATTTTTAAAGCGCTCTTATACGATGTATCAGAGCGCTGTACATTATTACCCCTGTTCATTAGGCACATAAATCATTCCTGAAACCATCTCAGCTCCCTGTGGAGTATACAGCTCAATTGCTGCCATTTCGGCGCATATGGGCTAATCAAACACAACAACCAACTCTAATAATAATAATAATAATGTATAGATTTATATAGCGCACGTATCCACCAACTAAGTGGCGCTCAAGGCGCATTATATTATTATCCCTGCTCATAAGGCTCATAAGGCTCATAAATCATTCCTGAAACCATCTCAGCTCCCTGGGGAGTATACAGCTCAATTGCTGCCATTTCTAGCGCATAGAGAGCAAACCATCTCTGCCTTCACAGGTACCCATTTAACCCCTGGGTGGAGAGAAGCAATTATGGTTAAGTGTCTTGCTCAAGGACACAGGTGTCACGGCCGGGGCTCGAACCCACACTCTGCTGCTGGCAACACCAGAACTTGAGTTCAGTGCGCTAGACCGCTCGGCCACGACACTCTGCCCTCACAGGTACCCATTTACTCCTGGGTGGAGAGAAGCAATTATGGTTAAGTGTCTTGCTCGAGGACACAAGCACCACGGTCGTGGTCGGGATTCGAACCCACATTCTGACGACTCAGCCATCAGAACACAAATCCGATGCACTAAACTGCTTGACCATGGCACTCCATGGATAATGAAAAAATACAAATAACATAATTTGTTATGATTGTACAGGTGTGATATCTTACAGCTTTTCATGATGACTGAAAGATATGGTACATATAGGTTTGTACATGTAATTGCACCGTGTGAAAGTAATCTCTCTTGAGTTATTGGTCATCCTGAAAAGAACCTTTGGTTAGCCTCGATGCATGCCAGTCAACTCGGGGGGGGGGGGACTTTGTAAGGGAGAGAGGGGGCGAGTTTATACCAACAGGGGTGAGTTTGTACCAACAGGGGGCGAGTTTGTACCAACAGGGGCCGAGTTTGTACCAACAGGGGCGAGTTTGTACCAACAGGGGGCGAGTTTGTAAGGGGTGAGTTGCTGGCGTCCGCCTCGATATATCAATCAGATTATTCTGATAATGAACAAATTCGCTTATATCAAATGGAAAAATGCTGCACAATTTGCTATGCAAAAAACAGGATTTGCTACTAAAAATTAACATTACATGTACACACACACACACAAATAATTCTGCCTAAAAATGTTGCTATACAAAGAGAAATTATTCTCTGTCTGAGTGTCTGCAAACTTACAGAGCCAATTTGAGCCCTTGTAAGTCAAACAGCATCAACCATGTTAACCCCCCCCAAAAAAAATTAATAATAAATAAATACATGAAAGGTCTACTGAATGAGACACTAACATAATTAACATTTTCACCCTAACCCTCAGTATAACCCAAGGTATATCTAGTGCATTTAAAAGTCAAACACTGTCAAACCTTACGTGTAATAAGTACATTTACAGGTCAAAATGATTTAACCATTTTTGACTGGTAAAAGCATTGTCTGGTATTGTTCAGGGTGGTCAAAATGACAGTAAAAACCAGTCAAAAATGCCCCTGTGTGCACATTTGGGTCAACAGTCAAAACAGGCAGTTGACTGGTTTTGACCTCTGTAGCTACTTGACACTAAACTTCTGCTAAAGTAGGTGGATTAATCCCTACGTTCAAATTCAGAAATTGATGGGGCATCTATCTCCACATCTCAGAATGGTTGACCAGACATCACTATTCTGCATCCATATCCAGCTTAATAGATAAACTCGGTGCAAACTAAGAACAGTTTAACTCCCTAGGTATACTTGGCTAGGAACCTTCCTGAATCCTCCAAAATCCATCGGTGCACTTTTGGAAACATGCTCTTTTCTCCAAAATGCACCATGCATTTTCGTTGATCTTTAATATTCAGCACTTATGGCCTGTACGTCTTGCCAGGTAGTAATTTTGTCCCATTTGAAGAGGTGAAAGTACCAGTTTCCAACAGTGCTGAATTTTCCCAATAAGTGCCCCTTGTGCTACAGGATGTGGGGTGGTTAGGGTTAATAATTCACTTCATACCTAATGATCCATGAAGTCGTTGCAGAGCTGGAATATTATAGAGACCAGACTGCTGGAGAATTCTTGTTAATGCAAAATATTCCCTGTTTAAATATTTTGTTGAAATCTGCAATGAATGAAAACGTTTTTAAATTTATAGGTAAGGTGTAGGATTGGTTATACAAAAATAACAAACTTGTCAAATATTGGGTAGAATGTCGTATCCGACCGCCACTTTTTCTCATTCAATATAACCAATAACATAATCTTACCTACTCAGTAAGGTGGAGAACATATGGATGATGATGGACATATACTTCAAATTATTCCAGGATATTTATTTCATGACAAATCAGGCATTTTTGGTATACGATGACTTCCTCAGTCATGTCAGTCTGATCTTGTCAACTCCCCCGTTAGTGACCAACACAGTCATTGTACATGCGCAGTGGCAACTATAATAGGATCCTTCTATTTTCAGGGGAGGATTTTTTTAGAAAGGAAATAAAGTCCGAAAACCATCATAAAAGTGGTTTTTAAGATATTTTTCGCTTTCTGTACCCCCAAAAATCGATAGAATCGTTATTTTTTTACTGGTTAGTGGTTGCAAAAGAAAATCCAAAAAACCCTTAAAAAGTGGCGGTGGGATACGACATTCTTTCCCAAATATTAAAGGGAAGGTAAAAGATTGTCAAAAGTGAAAACATGAAAGCATCAATCTTCCCTGGAAATATGTTTAATAATAATAATAATAATGTATAGATTTATATAGCGCACGTATCCACCAACTAAGTGGCGTTCAAGGCGCATTATATTATTATCCCTGCTCATAAGGCTCATAAGGCTCATAAATCATTCCTGAAACCATCTCAGCTCCCTGGGGAGTATACAGCTCAATTGCTGCCATTTCTAGCGCATAGAGAGCAAACCATCTCTGCCTTCACAGGTACCCATTTAACCCCTGGGTGGAGAGAAGCAATTATGGTTAAGTGTCTTGCTCAAGGACACAGGTGTCACGGCTGGGGCTCGAACCCACACTCTGCTGCTGGCAACACCAGAACTTGAGTTCAGTGCGCTAGACCGCTCGGCCACGACAATCCACTTTACGTGCATTATACAACACACGGGACCTCGACTTTCGTCCCATCCGAAGGACGAAGCAATTATGGTTAAGTACCTTGCTCAAGGATACAAGTGTCACGACCGGGGCTCGAACCCACACCCTGCTGCTGGCAACACCAGAACTTGAGTTCGGTGCGCTAGTCTGAGGTTTAAAGTTTATTTAGATAAGGCTTAAAACAATTGAAACAATCCCGTTTGATACAATCTACAAACACACAAGATACAAAATTATGCTAATTTGGCACGTGTTGAATAATTTGGGGTAGTAGAATTTTAAGCACAATGATACTAATGAGGTTATGATCAGATGATGATTAATAGTACTTACTGATTCTTGTTTGCTTAAAAATCGTCTGGAGTTGGACAGTGTTGATGCATTTGCAGGAAGTGCTGTTCTTGATTTTAAACAATCCAAACATTTCATTGAAAAATGTCTTTGCTGGGATGTTACATTCAAATGTTCATTCTTATAAGACGGCAGTATTCCCTTTTCCCGGGGAAATGCATGGGAATTGTTCGTTCCTGATGGACCGGCAGTTTGACTTGATGTTGAAAGGCTGGTTTTACGTCCACCATTGATTTGTGCAGTTTCGCAACACCGTTGATTATAAAATGGATATTTTACACCAACGATTTGGCTGGATCGATGAAAACATCTATACATAGTGATGAAGAGTAATGTTCTCTATATAATAAGTAAAGTTGAACAGAAATAATTCAAGTTTAAACAGAAGAAGATTGTGAAAGTTTTATCAATGACAATGTTTACACCGTGTCCGTGATCTTATGTCATGGTATCATTGGACAGCGCCATCTTATTTTTAGATGGGCCTAGACAGCGCCACGTACCCTGACCCATGTATCGTTTTTATTATATACACACACTGGTAAGTTTGCAGAGCCAGTCTAGAGAATAAGATTAACCAATTGACGACTGGCTTATTAACAACTTCGCCTCTGTTGAGAAAATTGACCAATTGAATCATTTGTTAGAAGCTGAGATAAGGCGGGTTAATAAATAAACATCTGCATGCAGCACGCAATATTACGAAGTAAGTGCATGCTTATTTTGTGATGTTCATATATTTTCGAAGGGCAAGGTAAGTCAGTTTTTGTTTGAGATTTTATACTACACATTCCCGAAGTATTTGTTTTGAAAATTTTGCTATAATCTTCTACAACTATACAACCATATTTTGCTTGTTTTACTAGCTTGTAAATGTAAGACTTAGCCTTAGAAAATTTCATAGGCCTAGGCCCTACCAAACTAGCGAACAACTTTGTTTTTCATGTTGACGACATTGTGTCAAAACTTTGCAATGGCGCCCCCATCGTGTCCATAAATATACGAAAGGTTGTCAGTCACAGGCCTTTTTATTTGTATTGTGATGTAATGCACTTCCTCTTTTGATTGTTATGCCATAGTTACATCATTCTACCTCCATGGACGGTTACATGTTACGCCATCACACCATCACACCATCCCAAATTGAAAGCTAATAATAATTGTCAATAGAGACAATGTCAATGACTGTCAATCATGACAATGTGATTGTGAACGGTACAACTGACACTTTGGAAAGAATGTCGTATCTGACCGCCGCTTTTTAAGGGCTTTTTGGGAATTTTTTTGCAACCACTAACCAGTTAAAAAATGATTCTATCGTTTTTTGGTGGTACAGAAAGTGAAAACTATCTTTAAAATGAAAACTTTTATGATGGTTTTCGGACTTTATTTCCCTTCTAAAAAAATCCTCCCCTTCATAAAATAGAAGGATCCTATTATAGTTGCCACTGCGCATGTACAAATGACTGTGTTGCTCACTAATTGTGGAGTTTACAAGATCAGACTGACATGACTGAGGAAGTCATCGTATTTATTTATTTCAATAAATAATTGTCAAAAAGCATGTTTTGACAGTTTGCCTAATGTTGACCTAATTAAACTAAAATGAAATTTAAGACAGGGCCCACCATAACTTCATTTCGTTATCTTATTACTGTATTAAATAACATACCTCAGGGTCAGACTTAGTCTGATAGTTTTTGGTTGAAATAAAATAGGTAATTATAATTTTTTTTTTTTTTTTAAATAGAGAATTAGCTGCTTACCAACCTAAAGGTGCTGTAGTATAAATGCAAATAGTAGTTATTGCAGGCCTTTGATTTCTCAGGATTTGTCCTGATTTCAGGTTTTTTTTTATTTTTATTTTTTTACAAATCTCCCTTTGCCACTAAGGAAAGAAGTAGCCACCCAAGGAAAGAAAGAAGTAGCATGTATTATGTCCAAACCTCTAGTTTGTTGTTTGTGGAATGTGGAGAGTCTGTAAATCAGGAAGTTAAGGGGGCTTTGTCCTCTGGACTAAAGGGAGACCCAGGCCAGCTAGGCATTTTTCAGGATTTTTTACTTTTGTCAAATCACACCCCTGTTATTGGCTTTATGTTTCTAACCCTCCTACTATAGCTGCACTTTAATGAAAAGTTGCTGTAGAGGTCAAAACCAGTCAACTGCCTGTTTTTGACTGTTGACCCAAATGTGCAAACAGGGACATTTTTGACTGGTTTTTACTGTCATTTTGACCACCCTGAACAATACCAGACAGTGCTTTTTACCAGTCAATGTACTTATAATATAATGCGCCTTGAGCACCAGTTTGATGGATACGTGCACTATATAAGTCCACATTATTATTATTATTATTATTACTACTACACGTAAGGTTTGACAGTGTTTGACTTTTAAGTGCACTAGATATACCTTGGGAAGTATTTCAACATTTTGACTGATTTTGAACCTTGTAGTAGTAGGAGGGTTAAGCAATCAACCTGGGAAAGTTTGAGCTTATTACAGTTGTGTTGACAAAAGTAAAGCATTAAAACTTTTTGTTAAAAAAGAACATCTGAGATGGAAATATTTATATGTTTTACCAAAAGTGTAACCTCTATCAAAGTATTTGTTTGTCTTTCTACAAGGAAAATTGTAATTTTTAAGGTTAATAAGAAAACAGGTTGAGATGAAAGATGAAGTAGCAAAAAACATATTTCATCACAATTAACCCTAACTCCCTAGGCATTGTACTAAAACAAATAAAAATCCTTCAAAATCCTCCAACTGGCTTTGTTGTCTAGGGAGTTAGGGTTAAGGCTCACAATTGTTAGAAAACAATGAAAAACTGTTGCTGGCGCCCCCCCTCCACGCCAACTTTTTATAAATTGGACATATCTGTTTTATCAATTTCCGTTTTCTTGAAGATGAAAGCACTTCAGTCGAAATAATTTTTCAGGCTGATTGTACCATCTTTGCTCAAATTTTGTACCTTCAATTTAATAAATGACTATATTTCTAAGGGTTTGATTTTGTCACAGTCAGCAGGCTTCACACTGTACTTGAGTACTGCCTGTATTGGGTTTTGTTGATATTTAGAAGGGTGCCAGCAATATATCGAAGAGGGAGGTGGGGTTTACTTAACCCTCCTACAATCAGTGTAATTTTTTAAACAACCCATTCAGGCCACTCAAGCTGTTGCAGTTGTTACCAGTGGCCTCATGTGGTTACCCTTCTGTGCACTGTCACACCACTGAGATTGCAGGGTAAAGTGGTCTCCCATACATTGCAGGCCATACTAATATATTCAAACAACCAGCTACAACCTGACCATGTATTTTGACTGTAAACACACCTATATAAAACCACTAAAGACTGTGGTTTGTAATGGCCTTCAGTGTGTGTTGAGTATGTAATCAGAGATGGTCTTATTTACAGTGACCTTGGGTGGCACTGGGTCGATTTTGTAAGATTACTTGGAAAGGACAGCAGTGGCTTGTATGCTGTAACCCTTTCCTTACCATAGGCGACTTTAGTCGACTGCACTCATACCCCCTCTTCCTTACCATAGGTGACTTTAGTCGACTGCACTCATACCCCCTCTTCCTTACCATAGGCGACTTTAGTCGACCAAGCTTTCACACAAAAAGCACTCAAGCCTGAGCACAAAGGCCACTTGTTATAAAGCTGTAGTTTTGTCCATGTTCACCCTCCATACCCAAGCTTACAATGGTTGGAAAGAGCAAGATCGGATCTTTCCATTGATGGTGAAATAAAATAAGGTTGCTATTATGCAACCCCTTCAAATTGTAGTGTAAAGATCCGAAATGCCAAACATCTACGGAGCGCCATGTGTTTGTGTACAAAAAAAGTGTTTGAGTTTACAGATCACACTGAGGAAACAAAGACTGAGAACTTGGACATTTATTGACCGATCTTAATGTTTTTCGGATTTTATGAAAGGGAATTCAATAAGTAAGATATTTTTTATTATTTATTTTTCTGTAAAATGATATCTTCAAGGTGATAATAGAGTTTGTAAAATTGGCCTTTGAACACAAGCTTTCTGTTGTGTAAGAATGTGTGCTTCATGCTTGAGTGGTCAAACAATGCGGTCACCAGCGGTTGTTTATGTCAAAACAATTCGGTACTGAGAGGGTTAAAGGTTGGTGAAGAACATACATGTAATTATTGGAACTTTAGTGGATCAGAATGGCCTCCATGTGAAGTAGGGTTACTATTATCAAATACTTTGAATCACCTGAGATAAAAAGTATCCTTAGTGAATATATTTATATAGTGTTAGTTCTGGATAGTAGAGGGAAGGTACAACATTGGTAATTAATACCAGATTATAAAATTAACAAAGTATTATCTAAAAGCTCACTTGGTGTATTACACCAAGTGAACTTTAAAAGTTGGTACTCGTATCAATCATCCCGTGAAATGATTTTGTCTGAAGTGACTTCATCTTAGAGAAAGCAGGAATTATTATAAAAAATTCTACAAAATTATTCCGTCCAGTAAGTTAAACAAAAACAAAAAACATTTTACATTTTTTTATATTTTAATGTGAGCATATATTGTGATGAAACTTTCACAGGTTAGAATGATATAATATTATTTCTTGAAAAGTAGAGGGCTGAAATTGCCAAATACCAATGTTATACTTTCCCTTTAAAGTAAAAGAACAACATTAGGGTTTGTTTTTTATGATTGGAAATCCTCTAGTTATCTATTGTAAATTAATTATGATTAAACCCTAACTCCCTAGGCCCATTTGCTTACACCATAACCTGAATCATCCAAAATCCTTCAGTGGTAAAGCAAGCACATGACATGTATGCACACATGTGTTTCTAATCTGTGATACATGTACATGGCCAGGGATCCTCCCTGCATGCATGGAGCAATAAACAGTGTCCACTGACCCAAGCACTGACCCAAGCACTGACCTTGCAATCACTACAACAAACATGGATGTACATGTACCATGGAAAGGCAAGTGTGCCTAATAACCTCAATCCTCCAAAATCCTTCACTTTAGCAAAGAGGATTTTGGAGGGTTATGATCTAATTTGGCTTGGCATAATATTATGTTTCTGTTAGTTGAATTTCATCTCCCCCAAAAAAATATAAAAAGGCATGTATGGATACAGTTTTTGTTGTTTTCTCAAAAACATGAGCACCTAAGTAATCAGGCACTTACAATTATTACTGATTAAAATTACATATGTGAAACCTTTGGTAATTACCCTATAAAAAGTTCACAAAATATTGATGTACACATGTGGAAGTTCGCCTGATATGAAGTGAGTTATTAGGGGACCCATCATCCTGAGAGATTATGATGTCAGTAATGTTCTCTTCTGATTTTTACAGAAAAACACAATTATACAACTTAAAAAATCAAAATTATGCAATCTTGAAAAAAATCCATTTTGGAACTTTTAAAAATTCCCCTAATGGAAGTATTACACATAATCTTCTTTATAAATTTCAATTCCCCATGTAACTTTGCGTTTTTGTCGAGCCTGTCATAGTGCCATCTCATGTGAACAAAAACTCTAATCAGCATGGAGTGCAAGATGTTCCTTGCTTCTGAGTCTGATTATGGGCCTGCAATTCTTACAATGGCACAATTACATGAAAAGCTTTTCATGGGTTGAATACTCTTTGATGATTGCAGAATAATTAGTTGTCTGATAATTTGTCCATGCTGGTGGTCATCCTCTGTTATTCTGAATGTAATGTAAATGTCGTCCTTTTCTTTGAAGAAAATTGTCCCTGGGTTGAATTTATGTAGTATTTGCCTGGCATGAAGTAAAATTCATGCCAGAAAAAATATTAGCAATTGAAAAATTGCACTTACATGTACGCAACATTGTTTTGAAAGTACATGTATGATGTTATCAAGCATGATTTTATCATTAAGTAATTTGGTGATTCAAATTAAACATTCATATAAAGGAAAATATTAAAAATTATATGATCATATGAATTATGCAGAATAAATCAGTCTGGAATGCCTGGATTTGTGTCTGAGATTGCCTGGATATGTATCAGGGTCTAAATAAGAACAGTTTAATACAACATCCAAATATTTCAATGGTCCTTGATCCATTAAAGAAACTCAACAAAATAAGTAACACATATCCGCTCAACATCATCAAAAGTTAAAACCAAAACCACTTAGTTCAGGTCCTGTGCTCGGGATACAAATCAAACCATATCACCTAGCACCTCTCACCAAGGAATGCAAGCCACAGCCCTGATGGAAATAATCCTGTCGCCCGGGGTAACAATAGATGAGGCTTCTCTATTTTAATCAGGATTCCATTTTCTTAATGCATTTTCCGCTTCGGTTCCCATTGGGTACGGAGTACATGTATTATTTTGCCTGTTCCATCTTTTCCATCTCTGACCGGGTTTTTTTTATTAAGCGGATTTGACAGACAGGCTCAACACAGAAATGGCGTAGCCTGCCACTACTTAGACCATCAATTTTGTCACATGTCCATGCAGTCATCACTGTCCCCTCTCTCACCCCCACTTTATTCACAAATCTTGTGGAATCAAATAACACGTGTGTCATAAATGCAAGCACTTCAAAATACAAAGCAAGGAACTGTATTAACCCTAACCTTCCCAAATCCTCCAAAATCCTCTTTGCTAAAGTGAAGGATTTTGAAGGATTTTGAAGGATTGAGGTTACATGCTACATGCTCTTTGCTAAAGTGAAGGATTTTGAAGGATTGAGGTTATTAGGCATACTTGCCTTTCCATGGTACATGTACATCCATGTTTGTTGTAGTGATTGCAAGGTCAGTGCTTGGGTCAGTGGACGCTGTTTATTGCTCCATGCATGCAGATTAGAAACACATGTATCACAGATTAGAAACACATGTGTGCATACATGTCATGTGCTTGCTTTACTACTGAAGGATTTTGGAGGATTCAGGTTATGTGTAATAAAATGGGCCTAGGGAGTTAGGGTTAAAGGTTGTGGTATATTTCCGGTTTCCTGAAACTTTCCTTGATCTGAATATTCCCTGAAAATTAAAATTACTACAAAGTGAAAGTTTCAATTATATATTTTTTGGATGCTTTCATTTTTATTACTGTTATTATGTTTTAGTCTTTTTGCATGAATTATACATTCGAGTGTACATACATTTAGAAACCTGAAAATGTGAATGCATTTTCTTAACCCTCCTACTACTACAAGGCTCAAAATCAGTCAAAATGTTGATATACTTGCCATGGTATATCTAGTGCACTTAAAAGTCAAACACTGTCAAACCTTACGTGTAATAAGTACATTTACAGGTCAAAATGAATCGACCGTTTTTGACTGGTAAAAACATTGTCTGGTATTGTTCAGGGTGGTCAAAATGACACTAAAATCCAGTGAAAAATGCCCATGTGTGCACATTTGGGTCAACAGTCAAAACAGGCAGTTGACTGGTTTTGACCACTGTAGCTACTTGCCACTAAAGTGCAGCTATAGTAGGATAGTTAATTTTGCCAGAAATGTGAGATTGTTTATTTGAGGAGTTTCACTTTCTTTAGAAGGGGTAATTCTTTGTTTTATCATAAAACATGCATTTGACATTTAGTGTAAATGGTTATTACACTGGCTTGATTTATTTTGATTGTCATTCATGAAAAACTAAAACATCAAAATTTCCTTTAGACGCCATCCCAAAATTGAGAATTGAATGTTGGTGCTTTAATTTTTATAATTTAAAACAGCCAGGCATACATGTACATGTACATGTACATGTAACATGGATTTTTATGATCATAGATCATGATAAGTTAACTAGATCAATAGAGAAATGCAACTATGCCTTTGTGACTTGCGGGTACAAATTATCATACAGTTTTTATAGATACCCATTACTAAAGATTTTGGCATTTGAAATTATACAGTGTACTGTGTATAGTAGATATTTTTAAATTGATTAAGTTTTAAAGATTACAACTGACAGGATGTCAAAATGAAATATTTTAATATCTTTAATTTGACCCGCCATAAAGTAAATACAATATTTGCTGTCATTGATTGATCATAGTCCTCTCCACAAGATCTTTGTTTCCTTTCTAATGTTCATATGGGAGCAGACACCGACAGATTTGTCCATATATGTGGAATTAATTCAATCCCGCTGAGCCCAGTCGCCTGGCTTTCCCAGCAGCTGAAAGACCTGGACAAACAACGCACGATGCATGGAGCTGAAGAGAGAGGGAGAAAATAAAACCAACAACACACACCCGCCTGTCGCTCCTGCCCATTGCATACACATGGAGTATTATTAAAAATGACCGCGATATGCCCCCTGACGCCATTGTTTCACATTGAATTCATTCACTCATGTAGCAAATTCGATAAAGTACAAGTACAAGTACAGTAAAGCGTACACGTATTGACCAGATTGGTGATTTGCATGGACGCTGCAATTTCTTTGTGTGTCAGCCATTAGGGTGTGGCTTCCATTAGAGTATGACTGGTTCATGCTGAACTGACAACATGGCTTTATTCATTGTAGTAATGACTTATTAATGTTGCAATTGAGACTGTGGCTATGAGTTTGGGTTAAGCTGAAGTCAATATTTTTCCTGGTCCTGTTGGTAATGGTGATGTACAAGATGACATTTTGCATTACAGGGAACTGCTTCGTAAAAAATAAAATGCAATCATTCGATACAAATGTACGTGTACAAATGTTCTATGTACAATGTTCTATGTACACGTAAATGCTAGGGCTGTGCCGGGTATCCGGGTATTCGGATACCCGACCGAAACGGTCATTACCCGGTTCCATTTTTCGGTTCCAATTACCCGTAAACGACTTTTTAAAATCCGCCACTTCACATTTGAGCGGTGCGAACAGAAATCTGTGACTCTTGAACAATGTAATGTTTACACTTTTACAGACAATTATCTTAAAGATCGATTTAAGTATGGTATCCTCAATTATAAAAGTAAATTTGTTTCCATTTACAGTGTACACCACCGGACTCGGCATGTTTTCAACAAAAATGAAAACAGGTATCTGGGTATCCGAAGTTTCCTGATTTCGGGTATCCGGTTCCAAAAATATCCGAAAACAGCACAGCCCTAGTAAATTAGCAAACATGTGCAATTTAGGAATGGATATATGTTTCCATTATGTACACATGTACATGTACATGTACATGTACATGTACGTATATACTGTACGTACATGTATGGTAACATACACGTAATACAACATCAATTGTCAAGAATCAAGAATCTTGTGTACATTTTGAGGATAATTCTATAGTGTACTACATGTACATGAATGTAATCAGAAACCAGTTTGTGTAGAATTGTTTATTCTGGCCTTGAGTAGATTTGACAGGGAACATATAACACATGGTCATTACTTGTACTAGATGTGTTTATGTAGGCCTATACTGTGTACATGACTTGATAACAATATTTTTTCTAGTTTGATGAAATTCTTGGGTCGGGTGATAAACAATTGATTTATTTTTATTTTTTAATATTATTTTTGTCCTAATATTTTTTTCTGTTGCTTTGAAACAAAAAATCCATTTTATACAGTTGCATGTATATTTAACTCTGTACGTTGTAAACCTGTTCACAATACATATTTAACACCTACATGTATGCACAAAGCAATTTTCCCCCCTTTTTTTTGTACATTTAACCTGTTTATAATAAATTGAAGGGGGAATTTTTTATTTTTATTGATTTATTATTTTTTGTACTTAAGCTGTAGTCACTTGTGTTTTATGATCTTTGATCTTAAGGTTTTTACATATGATATCAACATCCATGTACATGTAATATCCAAAATAATAGAAACGTTAACTGAAAAAGTATTTACTGGCGTTGTTCTGTGACATTACACTTGTAATGTAGGTAAAATAAAATTCAAGCCAGTGCATAATAACAAGGCAAAAACGTATAATATCAAATATCAAATCTAAATAGTTACGAATAATAATAATAATAATAATAATAATAATAATAATAATAATAATAATAATAATAATAATAATAATAATAATAATAATAATAATAATAATAATAATAATAATAATAATAATAATAATAATAATAATAATAATAATAATAATAATAATAATAATAATAATAATAATAATAATAATAATAATAATAATAATAATAATAATAATAATAATAATAATAATAATAATAATAATAATAATAATAATAATAATAATAATAATAATAATAATAATAATAATAATAATAATAATAATAATAATAATAATAATAATAATAATAATAATAATAATAGTGGCGCTCAATGAACATTATTACCCCTGTCATCGGGCCAGTTATATCATTCCTAGAACCATCTCAACTCCCTGGGGAGTATGCAGCCCATGCTGCCAAAATGTGTAGCGCAACGAGCTTAATCAAACACAATTACCATCTCTGCCCTCAAATGCCCCCCATTTATACTCCTGGGTGAAGAGAGTAAATTATAGTTAAGTGTCTTGCTCAGGGACACAAGCACCACGGGTCGCAGCCAGGATTCGAACCCACATTCTGACGACTCGGCCATCAGAACACAAGTCCGATGCACTTAACTGCTCGGCCATGGCACCTCAATATAGCCTTTTGTACAATATTGTAATTGTGCTGAAGAAGTAACACTAGAAACTTTTCAACTGTCAACATACAAATAAGTACATAGATATGACGTATAAATCGTCTGCTCAGAGCAGTACGGACTTATACACACTTCATGACAAATTTATTTGTTTAATGACAAAAGGTCTTATAAGATTAATTAAGTGTAATTACCTAATTAAGTACAAGATAATGGGTCTTGAGTGCTAAATATAAATTGTGAGTACTCCCATTGTTAAATAAAACATAAATCCAAATAATTAAGTTTTCTTAACATAATGAAATTGCACGTAATTTATGGGCCTTATAAGTCCTTTCTGCTCTGACCCGACGAAATATGCTTTGCAAAAGCACTATCACACTGACAATGACGTAATGTTGGAATAGTGCACATGATTGGTTCCCATGTACATGTACCATGTACATAGTATGTATACACACTGGTTGACGAACATAGTTGGCTTCCCCGTCAAAATTGATGTATGCTTTGTTTGAATTTGTTTGAATGTCCTAAAAATATTCATCATGATCAGCACTACAGTGCTCAACTGCACTGGCAATGTTTAATTGCTTATTTATATAAATCATTCATCACATATTTGTGTTTGGCTCATTGCTACGTACAGCCATGGAGGAAAAAATAGTTTTCCTCCATGGTACAGCCATGTATGTAAACTAGGTCAAAGTATTTATTGCATTGTGATGTTTTTTTATTGCATTTTGCAAGCATTTCATTGGCAAAATGAATCATAACATGTACATTGTAAAGGGAACAGTGGGCAACAATTGCAATTGTGCAGTGCGGTGACTTCATATGAAATACATGCACATGTAACTTACTGGGGGTTAATTGAATTTTGTATTCATTTATTCATCAAACATATTTTTACGACTAGGTCAAAATATTTCTTGAATTTTGATTTTTTGTTGTATGTTTTTTTATTGTATTTTTATGGGTTTTTTTTTCATTGTATTTTGATATTTTTTATTGGATTTTGCAAGCATTTCAATTGCAATATTGAACCTTGATATGACAAAAAATATTGTTTTCATCTGTTTATATGTGTATGGTTTTGCAAAAAAATTCTGTAGTTCAGCACTGATGATTAAAAAAAAACATTTAAATTTTACAATATATGCCTTTTTTATAACTTATACATGAAAATAACAAAAAACAGCAAACCTGCAAAGACAAAAATGATTTTGGTAACATCACATGGCCTTTTGAAAATGTAATTGTGTGACCCATTATACAGATTATCCCTAAGTGTGGCCCCACATAAAATAATCAATTTTTTTTTCAATAGAACCAGTGTCAGATCAAGGCAGAATGCATTGTGTGCATACTTTCCATATGAATAGTGATCAATGCATTGGCATAGTTGTCTGTGGTGAGGTCATTATTGCAATACCTCCTTAAAGATACCATACACCCAGATACTCCTGACTGGGTCAAGTACTCATGAACAAGGCATATACATAATGTACATTTACATAACTGGATACCAGACAGAAAAAGGTGAACACTTATGCCATTCATAACATACATTGTAATACGTTTGTAATGGGCCTTGCTTTTGACCTGTGAGCAGTTACAGCATATGTCCAACATTTCTGATTCATTTCTACATTCACGGTTTTGTCAAAATAAGAATAGGTGATATATTTGAGCAGTCGTAATAAATGTACACCTACCCCTGTTCATGTGCAGTACATGTGCATTGCATATTTCACAATTTGGCAGTTTCTTATGCAAGACAACATGTGTTTAGACATTGTAGGTCACGTACATGTAATGTACATGACATTGGTATTCTCATAAGACGGTTATGAAATATTCATGTCAGTAAGCTTCTTGCGATGATGCATGTTAACAGCATTATGCTAACAATTTAAAGAATTTTACTGAAGTGTTCAAGTCATTTATGATTGATGTTAAATAACTTGAGTTTTATCAAGAGAATGTTGATGTTGAAAATGTTTTACAGGTGTACAGTAGTACACTGTACATCATCATTTTTATTTGACAATATTGGATTTCATTTTCTTATGTGTACACTGTACATCAGATTTGTTCCTATTTTAGCAAGTGTATTATTGTAATGTGTCATCACTTACATGTAGCAATACTCTGTACATTCGTGAATCTCAATCTGTTGACTCCTTCAAGAAGAACTTAAAAACTCATCTTATGTGTATTGCCTATAAGGACTACTAACATTCATTTATGCATTTTTAAAATCTTTTGTTTAGTATTATATTGCATTTGCTATTGTATTGTTATGCTATTGTATGATTTCTTGTTTACTGTAAAGCGCCTTGAGCACTTCTTGGTGGATATGTGCGCATTATAAATCTTTTGTATTATTATTATTATTATTATTATTATTATTATTATTATTATTATTATTATTGTTGTTATTGTTATTGTTATTATTATTGTTATTATTATTAATATTATTATTAATATTATTATTAATAATCTCCTATTACAGGATATGTTATAAAAATGCATGGATATTACATTTTTGCCCGTATCATTAAAAATTAATAATTTAAAGGGGATTAATCTGAAAGAATTTTCATTACTTTTTTTTAACCCTAACTCCCTAGCCTTAATTACCAGGTACCTTCCTCAATCCTTTATAATCCTCCGAAATGTGTTTGTGCATGAAACTCACTGCCTCAATCCTTCATAATCCTCCAACTTGAGTTTATGCATGAAGCTCACTGCCTCAATCCTTCATAATCCTCCACTATCAAATGCACGACCCTCCTCAATCCTCCATAATCCTCCAATTGGTGATTTTTGAACGTGCCTCATTACTCCAAAATCCTCCAAATCCTCCGGAGGATACAAGATTATTTATTTATTTATTTATTTATTGTCCAATTCCAACAGCAGACGAGCCGCCAATTACAGGAAATGATAAATATAAATATAAATGATAAATATAAATGATAAATGATAAATATAAATGATAAATGATAAATGATAAATATAAATGATAAATATAAATGATAAATGATACATATAAATATAAAAACAATGAATTAAAAATTACATAACAATAGATTGCAAAAAATGTTAAGACACTAAAATACATATCAGTTGCTGGTACTGGCTAAGGCACGGAAAACCTGAGTACGGAAAGAATTAATAGATGGAGCCCCGAACACATCACAAGTCCCATGGAGCCCGTTATAGGTGGATGAAATCCTTGATATAAAACCACGCTTTGTCACCTCAACGCGATTCCTTGGGACATGGAGGATGTGTTCATTGGCATGCCTTGTACGACGATTAGAAACATGTAAACTAAATGGATTGCAGTCAGTGGTACTAAAATGATTGTGAAAACATTTATATAGAAATAAACAGTCATTAACAATTCTCCTATGTCTGAGGGGTGGAATCCTGTAAATATCACATAAATCAATATAATCCAAGTTACAATTAAAACCAGTGTTACAATTAAGCGTCCTATGAACAAATTTGAGAAAACGATGTTGAACTTCTTCTATCCTATGTGCCTGATGAGCAGAGATAGAATTAAACACTATTGTACAATACTCTAGATTTGGTCTGATTAGTGAACAAAACAAGGTGCGTAAAATATGATCATTCTTCAACGAGCGGAAGTTGCGCCATACCAAACCACTCATGCGATTAGCTTTTTTAATAATAGAGTTAACATGAGGAACAAAGGTGAGTTTACTGTCAATAAAAATACCTAGGTCTTTCTGAACAGCGACCCTATTAAGAATAATATCACCAAGAGAGTAATCAAATTTAAAAGCCGTCTTCTTAAGGGTAAGAGTTAAAACACTACATTTATTAACATTTAAAAAGAGACGCCAGGTATTAGACCAGTTCATAATTTTATCTAAGTCTGCCTGTAATGACAGAGTATCTGCAGAACAACCAATCTGACGAAAAACTTTTAAGTCATCTGCAAAAAGCAAACATTTATTGCTTAAACACTTAGGAAGATCATTAACAAATAAAGTAAATAGGAGAGGCCCCAGTATTGAACCCTGTGGAATACCCGAGGGCACTGTTTTCCATATAGAGGTAAAACCATCCACAGTAACTCTATGTCTTCTATCAGTCAAATAACTCTGTAACAACATTAAGATATTAGGATGAATATTGTAGGATTTTAGTTTATATAACAAGAAATCATGGTTGACTCGATCATGTTTCTGTCAATCCTTCACAATCCTCCATAATCCTCCATAATCCTCCACATTCATCCAAAGTAAATTTCCATTATGCCCTCAATCCTCCACAATCCTCCACAATCCTCCAGGATCTCTTTGAACCATGCTTCCACAATCCTCCACAATCCTCCACTATCCTCCACTATCAAATGCACGACCCTCCTCAATCATCCGTAATCCTCCAATTGGTGATTTTCGAATGTGCCTCATTCCTCCAAAATCCTCCAAAACCTCCGGAGGATTATAGAGGATTTAGGAGGGTTAGGGTTAATGTTTGTATTAGGACTACATGTAGCACTATTTTGGAATCAACACAATGAAATAAGGTGACATTTCACAGGTTGGTTTCTGTACATTAACCCAAACTCCCTAGGCCCATTTGCTTACACATAACCTGAATCCTTCCTAACTCCCTAGGCCTATTTGCTTACACATAACCTGAATCCTCCAAAATCCTTCAGTAGTAAAAGCAAACACATGACATGTATGCACACATGTGTTTCTAATCTGTGATACATGTACATGGCCGGGGACCCTCCCCTGCATGCATGGAGCAATAAACAGTGTCCACTGACCTTGCAATCACTACAACAAACATGGATGTACATGTACCATGGAAAGGCAAGTATGCCTAATAACCTCAATCCTCCAAAATCCTTCACTTTAGCAAAGAGCATGTAGCATGTAACCTCAATCCTTCAAAATCCTTCACTTTGGCAAAGAGGATTTTGGAGGATTTGGGAAGGTTAGGGTTAACACACAACATGTATCTTTGTATTGGATCCATTAACAGACATTTTATAAAAAAGCCTGTCAGTCTAAGTTTAATAGTACACTTGAGCCTTTTGCAAAAATGAACCAAAAATAACTTTAAAATTACTCACGGGTTATTAACCCTAACCTTGACAAATCCTCCAAAATCCTCTTTGCCAAAGTGAAGGATTTTGAATGATTGAGTTTATGTGGAAATTGTGGTGGTGAAGGATTTTGAAGGATTGAGGGCAGATGTGATTATTTGCTTGGTGGAATATGGAGGATTGAGGTTATCAGGCTATATTTGACACTGGATGAAAATGGAGGATTGAGGTTACATGGTACATGTTGGTCTGTCCAAACAAATATTTTGGAGGATTGAGGTTATTAGACCAGGCTTAGACCTGCCTTAGACCAGTGCATTAGCATTTTTAGTTTTTTTGTTTGTTTTTGTTGTTGTTGTTGAAACGATGTCCAATTGCAGCCAAAATTGCTGGATCAATCGGAATTCTTCCATGCTGTGTTTTAAACGACTTTTTCATATAGGGGTATGAAACGTTTGTCCGATTTGTGAGGCCTCTCTTAGCCACCATACTTTGTGTATGGGAAATTTGGTTTGATTCCTATAACCATATATACACGAATCACGTATTTCACTGGTTGGCAAAAAAAGCACATGAGACTTTTTTTTTTGCCTAATGGATGTTTGATACCATTTCCATCTCAAATTAAAAACTTGTATATGTAGATCAGTTTCTTTTCATGTAATGGTTCACTCAGAAGTTTTAAATTATTTCACTGGATTGTATTTGTTGAGCTGCAGAGCACACAATATTCATATTAAACTACCATTCTTTAATTGCCTTGTGAATTTGATCTCATATCAACCATTTCTTTGTGTTGGTAGGAGCTAGCTACCATGGGTGAATAATGGAGAAAATCCATTTAGTTTCCCAATAACAAGTGGCATGGGTCAAGGCAACCGTCTTAATGGATGGACTTGGCAATAAATGTCACCTGTGCAATTATCCTAGAAGGAATACTGATTACCTACATGTGAACATGAACAAAATTGATATGATAAGAGCAACAGAATTAGCAGAATCTTATTCAGCACTTCCTGTTTTGGTGATGAATATTAAACAGTTTTTTTCCCCAAGAAGTCCTTGAAGTTATTCAAGTCCTTGTTTACTCAGCTCCTGTGTTTGAAATCCATGTACTGTACATACACATCTGTACTTGTAAACTCAATCTTTGTATGGAAATTGTATCGATGTCATAAAATGTTTTGAAATGTCAGGTGTCATTACAGTTTTCAGGGTTATTTTTTGCCTTCTATGCTGTACCTAAGACTGCACATGTCACAAACATGGATGTGTAATTGTACATGTATAAAGGCACGTTTGTAATTACACTCTGCAGGTTTCTTTCTTCACTAAGGATTTTTATTGTTCAGTAACAATGCTTAGGGAGTTAGGGCTAATGAAGTTTTGTGTAAGCCAAACATTCTGTACAGTTGTCACAAAGAGTCCAGCTGATGTTTTTCCTGCACACATTTATTATGCATTATAAACCAAATATGGGGCAGTAAAAGAATAAGCAAATGATGTGATGGGTGGTGAGTCAGCCTGCAAGTTGGCATGGTAACCGTCTCCTGTTATTGAAGAGCAAAATTGATTGTGATCAAGTGGTTTACCAAACATTTTTTATGTTTTTTTTTTTTTTTTAAGACATCAGATAAGATGTCATTAAATTCATGAGGAATCATGTTTCAAATTGCACCAAACTTTGACATAAAATTATTTTTATTTGTCTGAATTGGGGGTTTTTTAGTATTAAAAATAGATTTTTTTAAAACTAAAAAATAAGAAAGCATTTTGCCTTTGAGAAAGAACCTGCTAGATTCGAAATGTAAGACCAGTAACTATTATTTTGCATTAAAAATAGATATTCAATTTCAAGTTTCAAGAAATGTTTTCAAATTCTGTTTCTATTGATACTCAGTTTGTGCTATGGAATAGTACATGTACATGTACGTACTTACATGTTCATTGTACTTTAAAAGTCAGAATCATGTAATTTAATACAGTCTTTTATCTTCCACAAAGCCGTACTACCATTTTATTGATGTCGGTAGAAGTGAGCGTGACCTAGAAATAAACGGACAGTACATTGGTTTACATAGTGCAAGCGGGACACCATCCAAAAATTTAATAGCTTCACAAACATTACCTCAGGGTTTTTCATTTCATCCATCTTCCTTCCATCCCTTGACATCCTTTGTCTTTCTCCGGTGTGCGTGGGACGTCCCGATAAATCTAGGGCTTTCTTAAATGTCAAATTCATTTTCAGCTGAGAATACAAGGGTCTATCTCTGTCTTATGATTAATATTGAACATTGACAAAGCACAAGCGTGATTGACTGCACAGTGTTTTCCTCTGATGCATAGATACAGTGTACAGGGTGCAAATAATGTTTGTTGATACACTAATATTTCATTTACTGGGAGGAAATTAATTGCTTGCATTTTCTGTTCAGTGAAAGGATTTTGTAGCAGGTACTTGCATTTTATATTGGAAAAGAAACTACTCTTCATTGTTCAGGAATCCACTTGAAGGCTTTCACATACATACATTTACCTATAAATGCACACGCTAAAACCTATAATTAAATCATTTTACTCATTATTCATTTCCCTTTTTGTACAAAAAGCGCATACAAATCAAATGGACAAAGAGAATGAGAAACTTATGTTTTCAAATTTGATAAATTTTTCAAGTTACAATTGTGAATATAAGACTTGCCATATTGATCTTGGAAACCTCCACGTTAGAAATGATAGTCCAACTGTATTGGTTACAATATTCATGACTCTTCGCATGTTTTCCTGTTCTCTAATTGTAGACCCCCCCCCTCCCATTCTTATTTTTCTGTGCCTTTCGTCATGTTAATATCATCAAAATGTTGCTGAAAAATGATGCTTGAAGGAAGATTAACCCATAACAAACATAAGGCAAAAAGTCACCATAAGTCTCCTGTTTCTGGTCTCTGCGCACGTCGCCTCAGACCCACACAGCGGCATTTTTTTTTTTTTTTTTTTTGTTGTTGCTATGAAACGATGTCCAATTGCAGCCAAAATTGTTGAATCGATTGGAATTCTGCCGTGCTGTGCTTTAAATGACTTTTTCACATAGGGGTACACATGAATGTTTGCCCAATTTGTGTATGGGAAATTTGGTCCCGGCATATACAGTGTATCACGTATTTCCCTGTTGGCTGGGGGGAAAAAAAGGGGGGAAAAAGGGGGAAAAAAAGGGGAAAAAAAGCGTGTCACCACACCAATTTTGAAGCCGGCTGATGACCAGAAACCGGAGACTTTTTTTTGGGCCTAAAGCTGTGAAAAGTTGAAGTAGTAGAGTGTAAAAAACGAGACAAGGTTTGGGGTATTACATACATGTAAATGTATGTTTGTGAACCCTAAATTATTTTTTTTACATGCCTTTCTCCATGTTAAGATCATCAAATTGTTTAAGGAAAAATGTACTACATTTAAGTTACAAATATATGTTCATCATAATGGCAAATATAAACTATTTCACTCTACATGTACCTGCAGTAGTTGAACCCTAACCCTCCTAAATACTCTATAATCCTCCGGAGGATTTGGAGGATTTTGGAGGAATGAGGCACGTTTGAAAATCACCAATTGGAGGATTATGGAGGATTGAGGAGGGTCGTGCATTTGATAGTGGAGGATTGTGGAGGACTGAGGAAGATTGGTTCAAAGAGATCCTGGAGGATTGTGGAGGATTGAGGGCATAATGGAAATTTACTTTGGATGAATGTGGAGGATTATGGAGGATTGTGAAGGATTGACAGAAACATAATCTTGTATCCTCCGGAGGATTTTGGAGGATTTTGGAGGAATGAGGCACGTTCGAAAATCACCAATTGGAGGATTATGGAGGATTGAGGAGGGTCGTGCATTTGACAGTGGAGGATTATGAAGGATTGAGGCAGTGAGCTTCATGCATAAACTCAAGTTGGAGGATTATGAAGGATTGAGGCAGTGAGTTTCATGTACAAACACATTTCGGAGGATTATGAAGGATTGAGGAAGGTACCTGGTAATTAAGGCTAGGGAGTTAGGGTTAAAGGGGCAATATCGTTATGATCAACAGGGCATAGAATATGAGTGCTTGTTTTAGATTAACTCAGTGACTTGAAATAACATCCCACATGATAAGGTCATATTACTGTTGCTGCTGCATAAATGAGCCAGTCATTTTCGGTCACTGTGTTCATCTTAAACTAGGACACCGATTCCATGCCCTGTTGAAAGTCTGCTCTGATCGTGACAATATTGTCCCTTTATTATACAATGTACACACATTGTACAATTTATTGCAGTATATAAAAACATTTACATCTGTGCACAAACTGGAATGCGTACTTAAAAAGTCTGGGTATTTTAAGGACATCATGTCCTGCTCGTTTGAGACTGTTTAATTTGCCATGCACTTTTGATATTATTAAGTTAAAATTGGGTTGACCTGTTTTTTTCAGTTGAACAACAAATTTTACATACATGTAAATATATACAATGTACGTGTACTTTTACTTGTAACTGTGTTTTCATAGTTGAGTAGTAATAATTGAAGGATTTGATCCATGTACATGATAGTAAGCAAGTCTGTGGCTGATATTCATGTACAGTGTACATTTTTATGCATTGTATTTACTTTTGTGGAAAATGGAGCTCTGAACAAATGATTTTAAAGGTATGGTCTCTGTGTTTAATTCACGAATCCAAATCCTTTCTTAATGTTAATAGACCCTGTGTTCCCGTAAATAATCAGTAGTACAGTTGTAGGCTATATATGGCATTATCCTAGATCATTCGTACACACAGTAGTACTGATTAACAGGTTCTCAAAAGGGGGTCCTTTTAATTCGAGAAAACAGTCGAATGTGGAAAATGAAAGGATGACATTGAGCCTTTAAGAAAGCAGTTCACAGCTAGACCGGTGGACTTCCTGTGCGTTCACTATATTACAGGATATGAGATGTTCTATTTTATTTCCTTCCCTTGATCATAGAGCAAACTATGCACAGATGAACTTTCACGCCAGTAAGAGATCAGGATGACTTTCGTTTTGAAATCCTGTCATATTGGGGATTTCCTTAAACCATGGAGATTTCAGGGTTTGTAAACCTTGGGGTCAAAGAAAACAACAAACTGGAATGAGCTGGAAGCATTGAAGACTCGTCAACTCCTGAAAAAAATATTATTGAGTAAATAAAAGAAATACATGTAGCTGTTGCTAACTGCTTACCAACCAAAATTACCTGTTCAAAATTTTAGCCTTACATTTTGAACCTAGCAAGAGGTTTATTAACCCTAACTCCCTAGGCCCATTTGCTTACACATAACCTGAATCCTTCCTAACTCCTTAGGCCCATTTGCTTACACATAACCTGAATCCTCCAAAATCCTTCAGTAGTAAAGCAAGCACATGACATGTATGCACACATACAGTGCTCCACGCCTTTGGAATGACTTACCTCTGTACATTCGTGAATCTCAAACTGTTTACTCCTTCAAGAAAAACTTTAAAACTCATCTTATGTGTATTGCCTATAAGGACTACTAACATTCATTTATGATTTTTTTATCTTTTTGTTCAGTATTATATTAATAATAATGATAATAATAATAATAATAATAATAATAATAATAATAATAATACAAAATTTGTAAAGCACCATCTATCTATGACCAAACATATTCCGAGCCGCTGGAAAAAATGTATATATATACCAAAATACATAAACCTACAAATTGCTATTGTATTGTTTATGCTGTTGTACGATTTCTTGTTCACTGTAAAGCGCCTTGAGCACTTCTTGGTGGATATGTGCGCATTATAAATCTTCTGTATTATTATTATTATTATTATGTGTTTCTAATCTGTGATACATGGACAGGGACCCACCCTGCATGCATGGAGCAATAAACAGTGTCCAAACAACAAACATGGATGTACATGTACCATGGAAAGGCAAGTATGCCTAATAACCTCAATCCTCCAAAATCCTTCACTTTAGCAAAGAGCATGTAACCTCAATCCTTCAAAATCCTTCACTTTAGCAAAGAGGATTTTGGAGGATTTGGGAAGGTTGGGGTTAAAGGCAAAAAGACAGAAATGCAGAGTTTCAGTGTGACATGTACATGTAGGCCACTAACCACTATTTTGCAATATAATTTAGTGTTAAGTAATTGAATGTTATTGAGTGTTATCAATATTACAACAATAAAGAAATATATTAAATACCAATGAAAAAATTACAAATGGTGTGCAAATTTACACACAAAGATTTACTTCCCTTGACCTTGATTTACATATTACATTTATTTAATTCACTTTGCCAAGTAATCAAAGGCAGAGCCTGTCCACATTGGCAAAATGGACATGGATTAATCTACTCTGGTTCTGGTGGATCTCTTAAGAAAATAAATGTATTCTCAACCTGGAACTAGTGAGGTCAGAACAGTTTGAGACTAAATGAGAGAGATGAACCTAACTCCATCTGGAAATACAATGAGAATTTGTTAGATTTCTTTTGATATATATTTTACAGTTCCCTGGGGGTACTCACTCAGTACTGGCCCTGTGCAATGATATCTGACCTACATAATATTAGTTTGCACAAACACTTAGGTTGCATTATCTACTATATCCACAAAATAAGTTGTATATATAGAAATACAAATTGCAAAGATACATACATGTACATGTATCTATATTTTAATCATCAGGTTGATAAATAAGAAATATCTGGACAAAATGAAGTTATTAGATGTGTTTTGTGCATTGCACATGTACACTGCATACATGTATACGTGTACATGTACATACATAGGACCTCTGACAGAATATCTCAATGTTTGAAACAATTTCTCAAGGAATGCAGGACATCTCAAACAGAGGTGTCCTTTCACACAAAGCTCATTTTGTAATATTTCTCAAACACAGAACATTTCTCAAGGAATGTTGGCTTTTTTTGGTTGTGTGAAAAGGACTTTACCCTATAATGTGCTCCTAACAATAATGATGCACTTACAAGTACGGGTGTACCTGTTTTTCTTTGCATTTCCCTAAGAACTCAATAAAACTACGATGTACATGTGTAACTAATTACATAAACTTGGCTGTGTCATGACAGTTACAAAAAGCAAAATCATTTGTGAACACTGTACATTGTATGATTTACTGGAATGTTAGTGCTGGTAAAAGTGGGAAATGTTGCTTAACCCTAAACCTTCCCAAATCCTCCAAAATCCTCTTTGCTGAAGTGAAGGATTTTGGAGGATTGAGGTTATTAGGCATACATGTACTTGCCTTTCCATGGTACATGTACATCCATGTTTGTTGTAGTGATTGTAAGGTCAGTGCTTGGGTCAGTGGACACTGTTTATCGCTCCATGCATGCAGGGAGGGTCCCTGGCCATGTACATGTCTCACAGATTAGAAACACATGTGTGCATACATGTCATGTGTAAACAAATGGGCCTGAGGAGTTAGGGTTAAGCATGATTTTACTTAATACAAATATGTATTGATGATAGGTGAGCAAAATGCCACACAAAATTCATGTTTTGTTTCACAAATTTACAAATTACTTTTCGTAAATAGCATTACATACACACAGGAATATTTCTGCATACAAATTTTGCTATGTTTGAACAAAATCGTTCCCTGACTCAGTGAGCTCCTTTTGTTTCAATTTGTTTTGTCTTTTTTAAATGTCTGTTTATTGAATGTCTGTGATTTTTTTTTTGGGGGGGGGGGGGGAGTTCTAATGGCGGCGTTTGTAACGAAGGCCAAAATAGGTGCTTGCTTTACATTTTGCATACAGACCTGTGTATGTTTGTGAAAGTGCTATGGATCCTTAAAATAGACTTCTTACATGTACATGTGTAATTCTTTAGATTTTAGTTGTTCAGTAGTGGAAACCATTTGAGAAAATAAACTAGGACATATTCAGGGCCAATATAAGGACCACCTTCCATGTTTGTATAGTTCATTTACATGTTCCACCAGTATGTTAAAGGGGCAGTATCGTCACGATCAGAGCAGACTTGGAATCAATGGCCTAGTTTAATATTAACACAGTGACTGAAAATTACTGGCTCATTTATGCGGCAGCAACGGTAATATGACTTTAGCATGTGGGGTATTGTTTTTCGTCACTGAGTTTATCGAAAACTAGCACTCCGATTCTACGCCCTATTGATCGTGACGACACTGTCCCTTTAACGTGCATCCTGGCATTGGTACATTTAATTAAGTTGACATCCTGTATAGGAGGTTGATTGATGTAGTGTACACTACATATACAATAACTACATGTACATATACCATGACTCATAATAATATCATACCTTTTCATGGATCATTTAAAACATTATTTTTTGTACATACATTTGTATATGGTACTAATAGCAATATATCCATTTAATCTTGTTAAAAATAAAATGTGCTTATGAGTACAAGTATCATCTTCGTTTCATTTGCATACTAATTTGATTAAAGGGACAGTATCGTCACGATCAATAGGGCATGGAATCAGAATGCTAGCTTTAGATTAACTCGGTAACTACCATAATACCCCCCACATGATAAGGTTCATATTACCGTTGCTGCCGCATAATATTTAAATGAGCCAGTAATTTTCAGTCGCTGTGTTAATCTTAAACTAAGACATGCATGTAGATTCCATGCCATGTCGAATGTCTGCTCTGATTGTGACAATACTGCCCCTTTAAGTGCAAGTAACACATGTACAGAATGTCCTTGTACATGCACATGCAGTTACTGCCTGCTGGATGAACACTTTGCAGTTCAAGCTACAATGTGTGACCTTGAATTTATTTAAAAAGGAAATATGTACATAAATCTACATGGGACATTTCACAGAGTGATTTTTATGATGTGTGTGCAGTATGGTATAGATAGATCCAGAAACTTACTATTTGTACCTAGAGTAATCTTAGCACTTAATCTGAGCACAATAGATCCTGTTAGTTGTGCCATGTGCATTACAGATGTGATGATGAATAGTAGATGTGATGATGAATAGAAGATGGATAATTGATGCAAGAAATGCACAGACATGAATGCATACATTGTGCCGCTACGTACATGTATATTACATTCATATGATAATGTTCATCAGGGAACAATTTTGTGTGTATGTGTATGTATTTTTGTGTGTATGTAATGCCAATTTTGAAAAGCAAATCTTGATTTTTGATAAAAAATTTGGTGAATTTGTTTTTAGCATTTTTCTTTGTGATACAAGCAGAGTTCATTATTGTGCACATTTGAATTCCATAAAATGTACATGTACATACATGTACATACATGTACATACATGTACATGTACATACATGTACATACATGTACATACATGTACATGTACATACACGTACATACATGTACATACATGTACATACATGTATGTACATGTATGTACATACATGTACACATACATGTATGTATGTACATGTATGTACATACATACATGTACATACATACATGTACATACATACATACATGTACATACATACATACATGTACATACATACATACATGTACATACATACATACATGTACATACATACATACATGTACATACATACATACATGTACATACATACATACATACATACATGTACATACATGTACATGTACATACATGTACATACATGTACATACATACATGTACGTACATGTACATACATGTACGTACATGTACATACATGTACGTACATGTACATACATGTACGTACATGTACATACATACATGTACGTACATGTACGCATACATACATACATGTACATACATACATACATGTACATACATGTACGTACATACATACATGTACGTACATACATACATGTACGTACATACATACATACATGTACATGTACGTACATACATACATGTACGTACATGTACATACATGTACGTATGTATGTACATACATATGTACGTACATGTACATACATGTACGTACATGTACATACATGTACGTACATGTACATACATACATGTACGTACATACATACATACATGTACGTACATACATACATGTACATACATACATACATGTACATACATACATACATGTACATACATACATACATGTACATACATACATGTACATACATGTACATACATGTACATACGTACATATATACATTAGTTTTGAGATTTTTATTATTTTATATTATTATTTGAACAAATATTTTGAAAAAAAAATAAAATAGAAGTTATTGGCCTTACGTTTTGAACCAGGCAGGTTCTTTCTCAAAGGTAAAATGAGCGAGATACAGTATAATAATAATAATAATAATGTTTGGACTTATATAGCGCACGTATCCACCAACTAAGTGGTGCTCAAGGCGCATTCTGTTTTACGTGCATTACACAACACACGGGACCTACGGCTTTACGTCCCATCCGAAGGACGAAGCAATTATGGTTAAGTACCTTGCTCAAGGACACAAGTTTCACGACCGGGGCTCGAACCCACACCCTGCTGCTGGCAACACCAGAACTTGAGTTCGGTGCGTACATGACTCTTGTGTTTATGCATGTGCAATATATGTACATGTATATAGTGTATCGCTCTCATTTTGCCTTTGAGAAAGAACCTGCTAGGTTCGAAATGTAAGGCCAATAACTACTATTTTGCATTTATACTACAGGTCCTTTCGGTTGGTAAGCAGTTTGCAACAGCTAATTCTCTACATATTTCATTTTGTTACACTAGTTATGGTTCACCAAGGGTTTGAAAAAAAATGTAAATATATAAATCATGATATTCTAAATCCATTGTGTTAGATTGTAGTGTACACACAATACAATTATGCGTAATTTAATTCAATACAATTTTAGATTCTGTATTGGGTGAAAACCATTGGGAAAGGTGAAATATATACAAGTACACCAAATCAATTCCATCTTTAGGTTGGTAAGCAGTTTGCAACAGCTAATTCTCTAAAATAGATTTAGAAAACAAATTGTTCTATTTTTTGAGCTACACAATCTTTCATACTTTATGCCTTAACCCTAACCACCCCCAAATCCTGCAAAATCCTCCAAGGGGCACGTATTGGGGAAAATTCAGCACTGTTGGAAACTGGTACTTTCACTTCTTCAAATGGGACAAAATTACTACCTGGCAAGAAGTACGGGCCATAAGTGCTGAATATGAAAGATCAATGAAAATGCATGGTGCCTTTTGAAGATAAGGTCATGTTTCCAAAAGTGCACCAGGATTTTGGAGGGTTCAGGAAGGTTCCTAGCCAGAATACCTATAGGGGGTTAGGGTTCAGGAAGGTTCCTAGCCAGAATACCTATATGTATAGGGGTTAGAGTTAAAGTAATTGTACAGGTACATGTACATTACGAACATTAATTGCATTGTAGATTCATGTATCTCAGTACATTTTTTTTTTCCTATGCTATCATTGTATATTGTTTGTATTCATGTTTTTTCTTTGTTTCCGCGCCTTGAGCGCCCAGCAGGGTGGATATGTGCGCGCTACAAATCTTTATTATTATTATTAATTAAGTTAATTTAAATTTATTTGTTGTAACATGTGAAATAGAATAATACAAATGTACATCTACATGTATCCTGGATCGGTTGCCAATTTCATTCAGTATGCACATGTTGTGAAGTTTGAAAACATTTTTTTATATAATCTGCAGATGTTGTTTAATAGCAGTCCATATTTGGATACAGCTGGTCTGGTTACATGACCCACCCAGCTACATGTATCAATTTTGATGACCCAAAAAGAAAATTTTAAAAGGGTCAAAGAACGTGTATGAATTATTGAATCAGCAGATCAATAGCAATGTCAATATGAAAAGAGACATTGTGTAAGGATAATAATTACATGTACGATAGCAAATCAATCATTGATCATAGTGGCGTTGAATGCATGTAAGTTTAGGAATATTTTGAGAGTATGAAAAAAAATGCATTTTTCAGGGGTGTGATTTGTCCTGATTTTTCCAGATTTCCGGATTTTTTACAATTTATCGCAATGTTGTGCTCCTCCAGATTTTAAAGATTTAAGCAATAAAGGAAAGCAAAGCAAACGCTCAGAACTATAGATTTCACCCCAGCGCTGTTCACAGTGGCCCAAAATTTACGTGGATTTTTCAAAACTGCCCAATCACACCCCTGATTTTTATTTATTTAGTTTGTTGTCAAATACAAATGTGACTGGTAGTACAGTGTAAGTCAGAAATTTTAATTATTTTTTTTATCATTTGGGATTTAAATTTTTTTTATATTTTATTTTATTTATTTTTTTACAAATCCACTTATAAAGAGCAGCTCAGAAAACAAAAACAAAATTCTAAAATGGATAAGAAATCTGGTGTTATCATTCAAAACTTATCCTCACAGAAACATATTATTACATGTACATGTAGCTGTACATTATGGTGTACTTGTATACAATACAATACAATACAATACAATACAACACAATGAAGGCATTTATATAGCGCTCTTACACAAACGGTGTCACAGCGCCTAAAATAAATGAGTCTTGAGAGATGTTTTAAATTGACTCAATGAAGAAGCATGACGGATACCAGATGGTAGTTCATTCCAAATGCTGGGTGCAGCAGTATAGAAACCCTTGTTAGCCGCAGTTCACTAACATGTACATTTAGGGGTATATTTGTATATATTTGTTTCATTTTTGTAGAATGGAGATGATAAAATGATGACATTTCCTCAAACAAATTCTTCAAAATTTGATAGGGGAAGAGGGTATTGTTATAGAATGTCTTAGTGCACTTCAAAAAATGACATCACAGTGTATGGTTAAACTGAATAAATAATGAATAAATCCCTCCTATTCTCAAAAACCCCTCATCTGTCGTAGGGTTTCGAGGAATCAAACTTTTACAAGGGTTGGAGGAAATTACACAATTTGAATTGTTGCCAAAAAGGTTTAGTTAGGATCCATAGGCCAAGGTCATGAGTGCTGTTCATGTCCTGTACATGATGGAAATATTTAACCTGGCTCTTGGCAAAAAATGTAACATCTGTCTGATCATAGTATTAGCCAGCAATACCTTTGGGTGTCTTTTGGATGCCCTGTCTGCTAAATGGACGCCCTGTTTGCTAAATGGACACCCTGTTTGCTAAATGGACACCCTGTTTGATTTGTAAAACACATGCAAAACTATTGCAATTTAAACATTTGGACACCCTGTTTTTCAAAGAATCACAAATTTGGACGCCCTATTTCCAACCTGGCTTATACTCTGTGTCTGATTAATAAAAGGTATACATTTTTTAGGAACAACAACTATGTGGAATGAGGAAACAAAATTTAAGAGAATCTGGTTTAATTGTTTGGCAAAGTTCCAAACATGTACAATGTACTCTGTATTAATGTGTTGTGCCTCATTATGTATGCAGTCTCCAAGAAAACTGTCTGGATTTCTCAGTCAGTGCTGGGAATAAACTCAACCATTGTCAACACCAAGCTACACAAACCCATTTAGTACTTGATAATGTGCTTAAGCCGTTGTGATAATATTCTCCTAACAACTTCCAATATCAAGGAATATCATGCTAATGTATAGATGGGAGCTACGGAGGCCATAATCTCAGGCTGTCTGACTCCTGCTGACCTTACCTTGGGACCCTCAGAAGCCCCACCAGGGGGAGAGCGAAATAACAAAACACCTTAGCAGCTTTTAAGGGAAAACTGACACTCATGCTAGGCTTGTCCCCTGTAAAGTATAATTTAAAGGGAATGTACAACCATGGAGGAAGGAAACTTTTCCTTCCTCCATGGTACAACGTTGGAAGTTGATGAGTATACTTCATCGAAATGAGGAACGTCCCCCAAATTTCCCCCATTTTGAGATATATGGATATCAACTTGAAGAGAATTTAATGGGCTTTCTGATGATGCCAAACATTCATTTTTGGTTCATTTCATTCCTGTGTTAGGATGTGATAAATTGATAATGTAATAATGCAGTCATGCACGTTTTGTGAACTTTGGAAGTCCATTACATGGAAACATGTGTTGGGGGACATTCCTCATTTCGATAGAGCGGGTCACATAATTATGCTCATTTTAACCCTCTAATTTTCTGATAATGTATCTTAAGATTAACAAATTTCATCACAATAGGTGCTCAGGTTTTTGAGGGGAAAATTAAAATTAAAAAAAGATTTGTTTCTGTTTTCTATGTTAAATTACAAATAAACGTGTAACAATATATTTTTTTTCTCTAAGATTACAGAACTTCAAACAGAATTTTTTCTTGGGATGCTACTCGGGATGATTGATTGTTACCAACTTTACTCAAAGTATGTACTTTTAGACAATTATTTGTCAATTTGATATGGTGTACATGCAATTTGCTGGTCTGCTGGGTAAAGTGTCCTGCTGTTTGAAGTGTTGTTTCAGGAATGACATCGTCAGACATGTGTTCTGCATTGGCCTAGAGCTGCCTGTAAATGTAGAAGTCATGTGAGTTTTTCCTGGAACAGTCAGGTGCCATTTTAAGGCCAGCCACATCACAGCCATGTTTAAGACACATGACAAGCATCTTCCATTATACAAAACTCTTTAAAAGTTTGCTGGAGCAGAAATATTCATTTTTAGATTAACCCTAACTCCCTAGGCCCACTTGCTTACACATAATCTGAATCCTCCAAAATCCTTCAGTAGTAAAGCAAGCACATGACATATATGCACACATGTGTTTCTAATCTGTGATACATGGCCAGGGACCCTCCCTGCATGCATGGAGCAATAAACAGTGTCCACTGACCCAAGCACTGACCTTGCAATCACTACAACAAACATGGATGCACCATGGAAAGGCAAGTATGCCTAATAACCTCAATCCTCCAAAATCCTTCGCTTTAGCAAAGAGCATGTAGCATGTAACCGCAGTCCTTCAAAATCCTTCACTTTAGCAAAGAGGATTTTGGAGGATTTGGGAAGGTTAGGGTTAACCCTAACTCCTTGGGCCCATTTGCTTACACATAACCTGAATCCTCCAAAACCCTTCAGTAGTAAATCAAGTACATGACATGTATCCACACATGTGTTTCTAATCTGTGATACATGTACATGTACATGGCCAGGGACCTTCCCTGCATGCATAGAGCAATAAACAGTGTCCATTGACCCAAGCACTGACCTTGCAATCACTACAACAAACATGGATGTACATGTACCATAGAAAGGCAATTATGCCTAATAACCTCAATCCTCCAAAATCTTTCACTTTAGCAAAGAGCATGTAGCATGTAACCTCAATTCTCCAAAATCCTTCACTTTAGCAAAGAGCATGTAACCTCAATCCTTCAAAATCCTTCACTTTAGCAAAGAGGATTTTGGAGGATTTGGGATGGTTAGGGTTAATAAATAGACTGGGAGTTAGAACAACCTCCTGAGTTTTGTTTCTCAAAAAATTTTCAATTGGAGAAAATTGTAATTTTTTGTAGCTGTTTTTCACCTTAAAAAACGAACAATGATTGTTATACATGTATGTATGTACTACATGTATGTACTCGCCATTGACAGCATACAGTCACATATATGTAATATTATTTAAATATTTTGCCTGATACTTTCACTTTTTGGGTAATCCTGGTCTTTCTGTTCTTTTAATTTTATCAAAATTTATCAAAATTGTTTATTCAAAACGGGAATGCTTTTATTCGTACATACATACATACATACATACTGTACATACATACATACATACATACATGTAGATACATGTACATTTGTATTCCATACTTAACATTATTCATGTATCGTAGCATGTAAACACTTTTACATGTACAGTACACATACATGTATACAGTGTGATTAACTTGAGCATGTACAGTTCTTGTGTGCATGTATGCATTGTACATTATATGTTGTACCAGGAAAAAAAACTGCTCGGATTTGTGAATTTATTGATTATACAGAATAGAATAGAATAGAATAGAATAGAAATTTTATTGTCCGCATCATAAAAATACAGAAATTTAGTTTCCATTGGCACATTTAAAAATATTAAACTACATTTAGTTAAAAACAATAATTTTATCCACAAAAATTACACAAATTAAGAAGACGAAATATACAATCAAATAAACAAATATTATTAAAAAATTATTTAAATACGGAGAGGAAAAAAAAAGAAAAAAAAGAAGAAAAAAGAATCCTGTATCTGAAATACTTGTACTTGTACCGTTTACAATGTACCCGTGTATCAATTATCAAAAAATAGTTTCACATATCGATGACCTACATCTGTACATTTATACATAACAATGTACATTCAGTTTACATGTATGGCTAGATTGTATCCACCATTGTTGCAATGCAATATTGCCATGCAATATTGCCACACTGACCTTTGGCGGAGCTGCATAATGCTTTTATCACTAACTAGTATACAAGTAAATGTACATACTGTACATGTACAGTGTATATAACATGGTGTTCACTGTAGTGTACAATTGTACGAATTTGGGCCTGGCCTCCATGAATTTCAGTTTTGTGCATGTAACCACATGTACCCATAAGGAAATATTGTACAGTAGAGGGGCCATGCATGTTATTACGTGTAGCTGTTTATTTTTATTTTTATTTTTATAATAAAGAATTACCTGTAGTATTAATGCAAACATACATGTAGTGATTAACCTTAACCCCCTAGGAATTATGGCTGAAAACTATCCCAAATCGGCCAAAATCCATCAACATGCAGTAAAAAGGGACCCCAATTGTTGCACTTTGATGGAATTTGTACAGTGGTAAATGCAAAGTATCCGTGACTGGGCTATACACAGTCCTGAATCCAACAAAGCACTAGGCTACACTGTGAAGTACTGAATCCATCATTATCAGGGTATGGATTTTGGAGATTTGGGGTAGTTGGCCTTACATTCAACCCTAACAGAGTCATAAGCATGACATGACAATACTAGTCAAGATAAAGGGAACAGCATAGAAAGTACAGGTACTGCAGATAATAAAATGATAAATCATATACACGTTACACCCAATGCGTGAAGAGTGAATTGTGTAGATAAATAATAGGGGATTGTGTCAAATGATTGGTTTTTGCCAAGGCTGGATGGAGTAAGGCTCAATATTGTCACATTCAACAGGGCATGGAATCGGAGTGCTAGTTTTAGATAAACCTCAGTGACTGCCATAATACCCCACACGATAAATTTATGTTACTGTTGCTGCTGCATAAATGTGACAGTAATTTTCAGTCACCGTGTTCATCTTAAACCACATAGGACACTGATTCCATGCCCTGTTGAAAGTCTGCTCTGATCGTGACGATATTGTCCCTTTAATAGAAATGTGTGCAAAACAGCACATCCTTATGTGTACCTGTATCTTGGAAAGGAATGAACACATGAGGGGTTGTTCTTAAACCCCCTCGACCCCCACGATGTACGTGCGCTCAGAATCATATCGTATCCCAAATCGGAATCTGTGTTCGAATACGGCCCCAATTAGAATGCCCGCTGCACTCCCGTACTGTACTACTGAATGTGAACAAACGGAGGATCGAAGATCCTATAGGTTAATTGGGGAAAATAACTAAATCCTTTTCTCCTCCAAATGTCTAATTTTGAAATAGAATAATATAAAATAGGTTATTAAATGAGAAATAATTATGATTTTGCTAAAATGTTGACAGACAAAATAGTTGGGATTTTTTCCACGTCCATCAAGTAAAATGTACATTCGGGAACAGCGCCGCATGCCAGTTTGTGATGTAATGCTTATTGACCAATCAGGATGCTGGAAAGCCATGCGGCCGTCTTGGAAGCGATATCCTTCTACGACCGTAATGAGTTGTAGGAAGAACGTTGCCAAAAACTGCGCCCTCACCCAACTAGCAAAAATCCGACATAAGTATGCAATTTTTTTGATAGAATATGAAATTATCTACTCGGGAATGGTATAATTTGGCTTGTGGCAGCATTATAAATTCGTTGATTTCGCGACGACAGGTCGTCATGCAGCAAACGGCGCAACAGGCTAGCGAGCTAGCCATTTTCGAACTCGGGCCGTAAACAGGTTCCCATTTGGGATACAGTTTGATTCTGGTGCAGGCCGGCCAGCCATGCGACACGATTGCGCATGGGCATTGCGAAATACATACATACATTCGTACTGCACTGGTGGTAGTGAATTCCGCGAGTACGTGTGCTTCGTTTATATGAGCGTACGTCGTGGGGGTCGAGGGGGTTTATGAACAACCCACACATGAGTGCATGTTGCACCATCGGGATTTGGTTGTAGTATGTGTTTAATCAAAGGTGTTTGGAAGATTTTATTTTTTACACCTTTTTTTACACCGAAATAATTCCGGATAGAAAGAGTTAAATACACACGTGTAGTTGAAATTTAGGTAACCATGTTTTCCGACTTACCCAAATTTGGAATTATCCTTTTTTCAAATTCTGGCTCATTTTCTTGAATAATGAAATAGTTTCGGTTGTCATCCAATTTTAATTATCAGAGCAGCCCTGGGCTATTTTGCAACAGATTAATTTCAAAGAATTTCATAGGTACACATAGTACATGCTTGAAGGAAGACTATTGGTTCTGCAGATGGTGCTGTTTTTGTTGTTAGTTTTGTAACCTCTTAATGAAACTACAGAACGATGATGCAATCAAGGACAGTGATGTAATCAGGCTATCCAGCCATGTCCATGTAACAATAGTGTCCTTGTTTAGATTATTGCACAATGGGACTTCCACTGTGAAGTTTCCTTCAGTGCAAGCACTACCATACTGAGTAATTGTAAAATTGTATTCACTGAATGACCGGCTGTGTTGGCCAGGTGATTGTCAGAAGCAATTAGCAATAAGAATACATTGCCCATGCAATCACATTTGTAATACATGTACCTTATACATACATTAAGCTCTAGAGGAAAAATCAATTTGCAGAATTTGGTTTCCAATTTAGGGTAAACATAATAATTTCATAAATAAAGAATTAGCCATTGCAAACTGCTTACCAAATCTAAAGGACCTATAGTATAAATGCAAATAATGGTTATATTGGCCTTATGTTTCGAACCTAGCAGGTTCTTTCTCAATTTTCAAGCAAACCCTATGCTGAACTTACAACACAACACAACACTGTTCACTATTTCTGTCGCGGCTCCGAGACTCTGGAATCATCTTCCAACTAAACTCAAATCTTGTCATAGTACATTGTATAACTAGATTTAAGTACACAATGTAGATGCTTAAAACTCATCTTATGTCACAATTCTTCAAAGATGATGTATATTTGTAATTGCATTGTAGGTACACGTATCTCAGTACATAATTTTTTCCTTATGCTATCATTGTATATTGTTTGTATTCATGTTTTTTCTTTGTTTCCGCACCTTGAGCGCCCAGCAGGGTGGATATGTGCGCGCTACAAATCTTTATTATTATTATTATTATTATATCCACATGTATGCTTTTGCACACATTATTCTATTATCACTGTATATGCTTTCCTTTTTTTTTCATTCACAATTAGATATTTAATATTTATTTGATTAATAAATAATCCCAGTCATGTGATAAAGCTATTAATATCTTGGTTGCAGATCTATGCAGTAGTCCAGGGAATGATTTTGCTGGAATTACATACATACATTAAGCCAAAATGCTACACAAAATTTTCAATTTGGTGATCAAAATTCAAGATTTGCATTTCAAAAAACGAACATACACAAAATTGTTCCTTCACCACAATACATGATGATAAAGTTACATGATATGCATTTGTGCAATTTAGCATAATTGCTTTTTACCAATGGGGAACATGAACAGTCTAATAGTAATAGAAATTGGCCTTATATTAAAATGGATAATTAATTGTTTTTTTCAGCAATCCGAAATAAATTTAAGCTACATTTCTTTAATGGCAATGTACATTATGTACATGAGACTTTTCTCATGAAAATTAATCCAATTCCCTGCCTTCATTCGGGAGTAGGGGGCATTGACATTGGCAATCAATACCAATATATTTGTGGTAATTAAGAGTGTGCATTCAAGCCTATGACCAGGAGAGTGTTTCTTGGAAAGGCGATATTGTGGTCAGAGCTGTGGTTGCCATTTTGATGACCTCCAGGCAGAATTATTCCAACGGCTTCAAAGGTTCACTCACTCGGGTGCACTTTGCTAAGCATGAACACCAAGACCTGTCCATTACACACAAGGGGAAAATATCTACATGTACATATGTTTAATGGAGACTGGAAGGACAAAATCACAGAGTGACAAATTGAATGCATTTTATCATGAATTTACTTGTCACATGTAACTGATGGCTTGATGTTTGCTCCTATGTACAGTATGTATAGGGAGAAAGTACATACACATGAAATCTAAATTTCTAAGAGAAAAATCCATGCTATCTTGTGCATGGTGACCTGTGACCTTCCTAAGCTGCACACATTCTGCACACATTCTGAGTAAACAAACTGGCTTTTGTTATTCCAAAGGCAACACTCAGTGAAGAGATTCAGGGATGACCTCGGAATAATCCCTGAGTGCGGGTTAGGGTCTCACCTCACCTACAATAATTGTACATATGTACTGTTCGTGTTGAAATGTAGATCAAATTTTGTTTCCCATTTTGTTTCCTTTTTTTTTCTACATGTATTATGTATTAATAATGTTTTTTGTTTTCATAATCTATAATATGACATTTATTTATTCATTTATTTTTATTTATTTATTTATTTTTTCTACATGTATTATGTATTAATAATGTTTTTTGTTTTCATAATCTATAATATGACATGTACACAAAACAGTGTCTGCTGATGCGAATGATTTAGAGGGACTGTTCATGTTGAAATGTAGATCAAATTTTGTGTTTCCCATTTTATTTATTCATTTATTTTTATTTTTTTTAATATTTTTTTTACATGTATTATGTATTAATAATGTTTTTTTGTTTTCATAATCTATATGACATGTACACAGAACAGTGTCTGCTGATGTGAATGATTTAGAGGGAAAACCTTTACAATCTTTCTTTCTTGTCTGTAACAGCATCTTTCACCGTATGTTTGTGTTTTGGTTAATATTTAACACAGCCATATTTGTCAATCGTGTAGCTGTATACATTGTACATTGTGTAATTAAAGGGGGTTGTCAATTTTTTTCCTGTACATGTATTAAAAATGTTAATGTTCTGCTTTAAAAGGAGTTTTGAATAAGAGTAAATTACTAAGGCTGTGCGTTTTTGGTTATTACAAGAACCAGATACCCAAAATTGGAAAACATGTAAATGCTCTTGAATGTATAAAATAACCAATATGAACACAATTTTCTCTTGTTTTATTAGAGTCATAATAAATATGGACATACTGTAACAATTTCCCATTTGTATATTAACCCTCCTACAATCAGTGCAATTTTTGAAACAACCCATTCAGGCCACTCCAAGCCATTAGCTGTTGCCAGTGGCCTCCTATGGTTACCCTTCTGTGCACTGTCACACCACTGAGATTGCAGGGTAAAGTGGTCTCCCATCGATATATTGCAGGCCATACTAATATGTTCAAACATTTACAGTGGCCTTGGGTGGCACACAGTTGATTTTGTAAGATTACTTGGAAAGGACAGCAGGCTTACTGAAGGTTGCTTAAGAACAGAATTTTGTGGATCGGAGTGGCCTCCATGTGTAGTAGGGTTAAAAACAACTTGTAGCATCCCCATTCCCCACACAAAAAATCTTTACAAAAAATTGGAGACTTCCATTTGTGTGGCTTAAATATTCAGTCAAAATTTTCAAAAGTGGTTTACAGGTAATTGGAACTGAAAAATGGAACCGAGTAATGACAGTTTTGGTCGGGTATCCGGGTACCCGGCACTGCCCTATACAGTACATTTGGTATCTATATGTACATGTATACCAAAAATTACACAATTTGAATGGAACACATCTAACTGCCATTCACTCATACATGTACGAAAGATTTTTTACAGTACTTAGTCTTCAGAATTTAAATTTAGTCATTTTCAAATAGCCACTTAGCTAAACATTTTGGTAAGAAAGTATTTTTTGTTTCGCTGTCTATGGAATTACAGAATTGGCATCAAGCCATTTGAAGCCAACATGGACATTTTGCATGTTACCAAGAAAACATGTTAAACTTACTATAATGGTCTGTTGTTGGCAGTTAACAATGTACTATTTATTTACAGCATTTGTTTATTTGTTAATTAAATTCGTTTATGGTTAATTGTATTGTACATGTGTACATGTATTATGCACATGTTATACTTGACCGAGTCCAGCAAATTTTCAGCATGAAGTCTCCGGAGGATTTTTTTTTTTCTAATAAGGATTTAAGAAAAATTTAATTTATTTTAATAACATGCATGATAATGCTGGTTTATGTTTTTATGGAATTGTGCCATAATTCTGTAAACACATTATCTTAGCTTAAGAATACACTAGTTTGAATACTTAACTTAGCTTAAGAATACACTACATTTGGATAGCTTCTTCCCTAGAACAGCATTACAATGGAACGACCTTCCTGCTGATTGTTTTCCACCAACTTACGATCTAATTAAGTTTAAGAAAAATATCAACAAATGTAATCTTGCTTAAATGGTGGATGTTACACTTTAGTGGCTTCTTGGCCTTGTTTGGGGTGACTGACAGTAAATTAAAAAAAAAAAATTAAAAAAGTTCTAATGATGCCTTGAGGGGATTATTGTATTAAAAAATGATATTCTGGCCTTGCTGTACGCATTGAATAACACATTCTTGACCCTGTCAGCACTGCAGACCAGCCCAGTCATCACTTGGACAGATTTCCTGTTTTTCTCTGAAAAAAAATCTCCGAGCTGCTCATAAACCCTTTTCCGTGGCAGAGCCAGAGATGGGGGGCTGAAGCCAAAAAGAGTCAATTTCCTTTGAGCCTGTTGTCTGCCCACTGCGTATGTGGCTTACTAAGTGGCTTTTGTTGTGAGGCGTGGCGCGAGATCTGAGCGGACGGAAGGACAGCCATCTGTTGAGGGGAAAGAAGCGAGGAAGGCAATAATTTTGGGGGAATTCAAAGCTGTGAATAGGTGGATTGGCCGGTCATTTATTGTCTGTCGTACTGTTGTTTAGTTCTGATTTGAATTTTTCGGGATTTTGGGCTTTGGTTGTGACACGCTGCATCGTCAATCATTTCAGTGTCAGGAAACCTTTTGTGAGTTGAAAATATAACTTTTAATTTAAAAATACTTTCAAAACATGTATTTACAGCAAGTATTTTAACCAAGTATTGAATTTCATCCACCAAATGGGTACATAAAATACATACACCAAACATGTACAATGTAAGTAAACATACACGTACAGACAGTGGATGTACAATATATCTCAAATTGATTCCACAGTTTTACATGACAGTTTAAATGTGTGTTATATGTACATAAACGTGTACAGTGTAACATGAAAACGTGTTCATGTAATTCATTGAAGATGCATGCTACAACTTAATCACGTGTACACTGTACATGCATGTGACTGTGAGGATGCTTACTGTATGCTTACTGTACATGTGTCATGTACATACGTACCAATCAATACAGTGCCTTGTTCACAAGGTATTAGCCAGGAATTAGAAATAGGCTGTCCAAATTTACTAGAAATTTCATAACAGGGTGTCCAAATTGTTCACTTGCAACACTTGTACATAGTATGTAAATGACAGATGATACAGGGTGTCCAAAAAACACCCAGACACTCCTCTGGCTAATACTATGCTTGTGTTCAAATTTGTTTGACTCTTAATTTTTGTTCATGTATTTCCTCCTGCTAACAGTTGATATTGTTTTGTGTGCAAGCGCCGTGAGCGCCGTTTTGTACGGCGGATACCGGTGCTATACAAGTTTTCATTATTATATTGCGCACACGATACACAATTATGTAATAAGATAAGATAAGATAAGATAAGATCAACTTTATTTAACCCCATATAGGGTAATTGAATGCTCGCATAAATCAAAAAATAGACAATAAAGCACAAGTACACTCTATAAAAATACATTATATAAAAATAAAAATATATAAAAATAAAAATATATAAAAATTACAGCAGTTAAATGCTTCTTTTTTATGTTTACACAAATTGTAACATACAGCCTTTATACATAGTATACATGTACATGTATATGTATGTACATGTAGATTTTATTTCAAAAGTAACATAGATGCATTTATTGTAATTGGTGTATTATTAGTTTCATTTGTATTATTAACCCTAACCCCCTAGGTATTGTGGCTAGGAACATTCCTGAATCCTCCAAAATCCATCAGTGCATTTTTGGAAACATGCAAGTTACATGTATCTTCAAAATGCACCATGCATTTTCGTTAATCTTTCATATTCAGCACTTACGGCCTGTACTTCTTGCCAGGTGGTAATTTTGTCCCATTTGAAGAGGTGAAAGTACCAGTTTCCAACAGTGCTGAATTTTTCCCAAAAAGTTCCCCTTGGAGGATTTTGCAGGATATGGAGTGGTTAGGGTTATCAAATCAACAATATTAGTCCACAAGTTATGACAATCACCATGTCATGAGTACATGTGTATTGGCTGTCCTGTTCTTCAAAATACGCTTAACATAATATTTTTGTAGCCGTGTACATTGTAAATCATGAGAACAACTGTATTGTCAATATCACCTGTACTGATGTACATGTACATATAATGTACCAGTGATGTATAGGTAAAAATGACATCATACAGTTATACATTGTGTGCTTATTTGTAATGTTATATTTTCATTGTGTGCGAATGTATGAATTGTAGGTTGTATGTTAATTTGTTCAACTCTATCACATTTACTATTAAATTCCACTTCCTTTTTTGTTTTGGATATCCTGTTCTCAAAAAAGATTGATGTTATTTTAGTTTTAGAAATATGTATTTTTTTTCCATAACCATACTGTTTCTTCCTTTATGGTATTTATAACCATAAATAGGAAATAATACATACATGTAACAAAGGATTGTTTTACTTCTTTCCTTTAATTAGCCAACCGCAAACTAAGCAAATCGTGCACATTTTAACCTACAAATTGTCATCCTCTGATGGGGCTGGCATGTGTGTATGTCACATGAAATGCTTAGATTATTGATTGGTGGTTAATTTAGTTGTGTTTGCATTTTTGTTTGTATTACAAGCATTAGCCTATTCAGAGTTCCCCAACCACTGTAAAACATAATTATGCACAACCTGTTTGTAATGCAACAGTCAACATGACCTTGTCATCCCTACACAAACATACACAAACCTGTGAAAGGAATGGATTACCAAGCGAACACCCCCTTGTTACTAATGGACTCTGCCATTCCAGTGTTGTTATACAAGAGACAAATCTATTTTAGGGGTTATGGAGGGGTCAATTTTGTTTCAATTAAAATTTGTATGATCTTTGCAACGCATTCCAGGTGGGCATAAACATTAATGTGTTAATGTTTTGTAAATAACCAGGGAAACATGAGGGTAACAACATTGATAAGTACATGTAAGAACATTTTAGGTTACACAAATTGATACTTGGCCTTTGAGGGGTAAAATGGAATGGTCCAGAAATACATGTACATGAGTACATGCACACTTGCACCTGCGGTTTGTGCAGTACATGTGTTTAATAGAAATTGAAAAGACTGCAGTACATGTACGTGAAGAGTATTCCAACAATGCTCAAAATTAAAATGGTCTGAATCCAAATAACCCATGTGCTGAATTATTGTCATACATTTGTGTACACCAGGGAGAGAACTAACACACTCTGTACTGTACCCTGTATTGCATAGAAAGAGCCTTCACAACCCGAGTTCATCTTCATATTTTTCCTCTGTCGCTCTGTAGAATTGCTGAAGTGACACATGACAGGTCTCTCTACCCATTTGTGATTATGAATCGGTGAGTAAAGTTTATTTTCTTGTCTGAATCACTGAAATGATTATCTCCGTTTTCGATAATTGTTTATCCCGTAAATGTTTGCGAAAGAATTTCATTTTTTGGGGGTTTTCTTTTCATACTACCAGTTTACATTGTTAAGACAGTGTTGACAACTCTGTGTTGGAATTGGTTTCTGTCAGCGCTTTTAAATTGTGGTTTCAAAAGTTGTCCTTGTCAGTTGGTTTCTTGCAATTATTTCTTTGCATAGAAATCCAACTTGACATTGTGTTTGTTTTTTAAGTGTCTGCCATTGACATTGGTCACTGTTTCAATAGTATCGATGGGAAGAAAAACACTCAAGTGGCTTCCTGTATTTGTCAAAAATAACCATCGGTACCTAAAATGCAATTTTGGAATTGTTCGTTTACTTTGTCAGCAGCATCAACCTGATTTTTTTTTTATGTACAACAGCAATGGCTGAGTCATATTTTTCAAATCATAAAAAAACAGAAGTCTGGAAGGGATGTGAAACGTAATAAGATTTGTACAATTTTTGTCAAAATATTATACCATCTTAGGAAAAATCTTACACAGAAACACTTGCTTTGCTGTTCTGACTTGAATTTTCTTTAATTACTCACAGAGGCATTAGATATATGAAATACGTAGAAGGCTAGATATTATATTTAGTACATTTTAAATGACTTGATTTTTTGTGGTTTGTGTTACAGCTACTGTCACTGTCCATGTCACTGTCCATGTCACTGATGTAAATGTTCTAAGTTCTTCGTGTCTGAATTTGTAAATCTTTGACATAGAAGTAGAACATGTAATGTACTCTGTACAAGCTTATCAAATTACAAATGTTAACTTATTAGTAGTGGTTGTCGACAATTGGTGTATATACTACTCAAAACAATTTAGGGAACACCAGAATAATCTCAGTTAAAGCAAGATCATTTATTTCAGATAAACACAATGTTTCACAGAATTGATGAGAAACAACTGCACAATGAACAGATGATAAAGGATGCATGTAGTGATTACACATTTCATGACATGACTACTGAAAGAGAGAGGGGGTTGCAAATGAAAATCCCAGTTCATGGAACATTTCAAACCTATTTGATGTTAAAAATCCGGTGTTCCCTAAATTGTTTTGAGTAGTACATATATATATATATTCTGATACATATTCAGTTAAAAACATGTTATTCAATGGTATTTGATTGAAGTTCAGTCATGTAGAATTTTAGAACAACAGTGTACCTACATGTAGGAATACACAGTATAGAATGTGGTCTGATTTGATCATTATTTATGGCTATTCACATGGAGATCTATGAATTGCAAGCAGGAAAAAAAAAAATTGTTGACTGTTTAACCTGGCGGTATGTGTCATGCGTGTTTGCCAGTAAGATGCGATGAGTAATGGGCATGGGTTTTGCCGAGTTGGAAGTCTTTAAAGTTCAAGCACTCGCATTTTTATGGTTGAGGCAAGTGAAACAGGAATTAGCGGGTAATTACTAATTAAAGATATAAATCATTTTTATTGTTATAAATAGGGCGATTGTGGACACCCGTGTTTAGATTTGTGGAAAGATCTTTCAAAGCGAGTAAAAAGATGTTAACAGAAACCTTTAAAAAAATATTTATGTTGTGAATGAGGAAATACCATGAGATGTCTTTCTTATTCAATTTTTTTTTACTTAAAGAAAAGTAAACTGATGGTGTTTGATGTAAACAACAAACATTTCAGGTTTAAGAGACCTCTAACCCTAACCACCCAAATCCTGCAAAATCCTCCAAGGGGCACTTTTTGGGAAACATTCTGCACTGTTGGAAACTGGTACTTTCACCTCTTCAAATGGAGCAAAATTACTACCTGGCAAGAAATACAGGCCATAAGTGCTGAATATGAGAAGATCAATGAAAATGCATGGTGCATTTTGAAGATAAGGGCATGTTTCCAAAAGTGCACTGATGGATTTTGGAGGATTCATGAAGGTTCCTAGCCAGAATACCTAGGGGGTTAGGGCTAATATGCGTCCCATCCCAAGAAATAATGGGATTTGGCACCCAGTATCATCTATCCATGCCCAACTAAGGCACGGTATTCCTTCCATTTACTAATTAAATCGATGAAAGCAATGCTTTAATATTTTAATACAAATTCATTTCAAACATTTTATTTGTACATTACATTTGTCTCAGAAAATTATTCAGGCTTATTCTTAAATTTTGTTTATTCTCTTTGACGGCCGTTTTGCTTTTTTTTTTGTCAGTTGTTTTTACCATTTTGTTCCTGTTTATTGATGGTTTTTGTTCCTGTTAAACAAACAAAAAATGTTGTGTTAAAGGCTACATAAAGCAATATTTTATTTTGCCCTATTCATTATCTAATGATTGCATACAACATAAAACACAATAAAGGGGGCCACTTTCCTTCTCGTCACGTTAGCAGTTTTTCTATTTGAATAGACATGCATGCTTATCCTCAAGATAATTTGAGTTGATTATTACTATTATTTTTTTAATTAGCCTAAAATTTCCATCAACAAATGGACGGAAAAGTGAGGTAACTTTTTCCGTCCAATTTTTATGGAAATTTGATGGTAAAAAAATAAATAAAAAATTTAAAAATAAAATAAATCAACTCAAATTAGTTCTAGTATAAGCCTGCATTTTCATTCACATGTTGAAACACTTTTTGGTCGGTTTCGGGTACTTAAAAATAAATAACAACCATTGGAAAAACTGCTAACGTGACGGATGCAAAGTGGCCCCAGCTTTATTGTGTTTTATGTCATACAGCTTTCATTTTCACTGAGTGATGCCCTTGAACATTTGCCCAAGTAAATGAACCTTTTAATGAAGATTTATCATCACATTATCCTAGACGTAGTATGTAATGGGAATGGGTACATACTACATGTACATGTGTACATGTATTTGTACAAATGTAGTGGTAGGACGTATACTCTGTAGAGTTTATAAATGGCTTAATGTACAATCTATTACTGAACGTAAATTAACAACACACATGTACATTTTAGATATGTACATTCCATATCCATATGTACACTAAACATGTAAATTAACCACATACATGTACATACACATGTAAATGTACATGTACACGTGTGACTGTGATTTCATGTGGCGGAAAAATTATTAATCTAGTACCAAATTCTGACATAAACAATCTAGGGCTGTGCCAGGTATCCAGATGCCCAGATATACGACACAAACTGTCATTACCTGGTTCTATTTTTCGGTTCCAATTACCAGTAAACGACTTCTTAAAATTCCGACTGAACAATTTTAAGCCACACAAATGGAAGTCACTGATTTTTTTTGTTAACAAAATGTGTGTGTGTGGAATGGGAATGCTTATTACTACTAGTTGTTTTTAATATAGAGGCGAAAAATTATTACAGTAAGTCTCTTATACAATATGACTCTAATAAAACAAGAGAAACTTATGTTCATATTGGTTATTTATCGTGAGTATTTGTGTTTTTACAAAATTGTTTACGGGTACCTGGGTGTCCGAAGATTTTCAATTTCAGATATCCGGTTCCCGAAATAACTGAAAACGCACAGCCTTAGAACAATCAAGTGTTATTTGAAACACTCCTCATAAAAAAAAAAAATTGAATATTATAATGTGTTTATGTATGTAGTTTATGAGGGAATGATAAGAAGTACATGAAGATAATGGGTCTAGGGTGTACAATAACTAAACGCTATTTCTGCATGGATTAATGGTCTGAAGACTGTTATGTTTGTCAAGTTGTGTTTACACTTTGGATATCTGTTTCAGGGAAATAATTTGAATTGTAGATTACACTCTTTGACTGTCCGTCCCCGTTATTACACAACGTCATACAAGTAATGCGACACACACATCTTGCACGTAATACATAATTACTGCCTGGAATTTTCCTTTTAATCAATTTTTAACCGATGTGACATTTTGAAACATCCACTGGTCTGTTTGTCTTTATTTGATTGTGTCACAATTTTGTGTATAATTAGTAACGGTTAAAGGAAGAAAGTATGTGGATCAGGTACAGGTAAATCATATGAGATTAAGGTTTCTCTTTTTCCCTCCATCTATTTACTAACAAGTCCTTACATGTTCAGCCAACATTATGTTATACATGTAGGTACCTATGTCCAACAAAATACATTTACATGTACAATGTATGCATGCAGCATTGCCCAGTGTGAGCATAGAGTCCTTGCTCTATGGTGTGAGTCACTAAATAAATTTATTTTGCATTTACATGTACAGCACATTTGTATGGCTAGTTAAAATAAAAAATAAAATGTGCATTTCCATCTTACACTAAAACTACATTGAAGGATATAATGTCCCCTCCATTAAGCTTGGGCAATATCAATTTTTTTCATCCACGATATATCGGCAAACATATCGCGATTTTCGATAGTATCGCGATTATATTTTTCATTCATGCATGATTGCTTGAGAGCCAATAACCACAGGGATGTACCCCTCTACAAGCATCACAAAAAAATTGCAAATTCGTTTGCAGAGCGTGTATGTACTTCTGAAGTAGTTCACTTTTGTTTCTCACTTTCAACAGCTGAAAAGACTGTCATAATGACTTAACTCACAGTCACAATGGCGATTTTGTTTTTTAAAAAAAAAAATTTTTTTTTTTTTTATCGCGATATATTTTTTAAATCGCGATTTGCCGATATCTCGATAACTTAAGAAGTTTCTCGATATCGTAATCGAATAAAAGAAAAAAGTTATCGCGATATTATCATGTTATCGCCCAAGCTTACCCTGCATGTTGTGTTTGTACCAGTCACTAAATGCATTTATCATGCAGTTGTACACGTGTCTTTAATTTATTGATTGAAGCCATTCTGTTTCTCTGGGAGTATTCAACATTTGAAACAATGGAAACAAAAAAAAATAGGCTTTCGGTGACCAGGCCGAAACCTTAATTATAACGTGAGTACATCTGTATTTGTATACAGGTACTCACATATACAATAAATACATGTACTATACTATTTATATCAAATGCATGAGATTATATGTGGAAGTATACGTGTGTAATCCTGTATGTACATTTTTATTTTTGTATTTTCTAATAATATGAACAGGATGTACATGAATTTTTCAAACAAAATAGTGTTCAATTTATATTTACTTGGTGCAGTGACTGCTCAAATATTGAGTGAGACAAAACAAGTCTATTTTTATCTGTTTCTTTTATTCATATACATGATGTATGTGTACACATGCATGCAGGTAATTGCTCATTACCAGGGCTGAAACTATCAGTAATTCAAATGGCTTTTTTGCAAATACATGTATAATGAACAGCAGGACAGAAAATGAGCGTCCATCTCTCTTACAGCTATAGAAAGCAATTTGTGTTCAGTGCAACAGTATTGATATTATATGGACCCAGACTTCAAGCTGTATTATGAAGTAAAAAATCTCAGAACATTAATATCTTGAAAGAGAAGGGACTTGCCCCAGTATTTCTACACTGTACAAGCAAAGTGATTTGAATCCTTTGGACAAAAAAGTCCTTTATAAATGATATTATTAATTATTTTAAAATTAATGTTTTTTTTGTATTTACAGTGTACTTACTATTTAATATATTTTATTTTATTGTGTAAGTTGCAAAGGATATTTCTATAATACAGTTTAAGAAATTTCCCATCAAAAACAAACTTAAGATTTTCTAATGTTATGTACAAGTACATGTGTACTTTACATAGTTAACCCTAACTCCCTAGGCCCATTTGCTTACACATAACCTGAATCATCCAAAATCCTTCAGTAGTAAAGCAAGCACATGACATGCTTGCACACATGTGTTTCTAATCTGTGATACATGTACATGGCCAGGGACCTTCCCTGCATGCATGGAGCAATAAACAGTGTCCACTGACCCAAGCACTGACCTTGCAATCACTACAACAAACATGAATGTACATGTACTATGGAAAGGCAAGTATGCCTAATAACCTCAATCCTCCAAAATCCTTCACTTTAGCAAAGAGCATGTAGCATGTAACCTCAATCCTTCAAAATCCTTCACTTTAGCAAAGAGGATTTTTGAGGATTTGGGAAGGTTCAGGTAAATACAAGCAAAAGAAGATGCACATATGCTGGTTTTGAGTGACAATAGCAATACTGGTTCTAATACCGTTAGTCCAACCATGTGTCTGTTTCTAGGAAAGAATCTAACAAAAGTCAGTCCCTTGTGGGTTTCATCTAGTGGGTCAATAGACAATAAAGGTTTAGAGTACACAATGTGAACAATAACTACATACTCCCACTACAAGCCACAGCATTGAGCAGTCATAAAAGCGCTGTTCAAATCATTACTCATTCTCCTTTGTTAAAGCTTACAGTAAAGCTTTCCCTATTAAGCTGGGGATCACAGTGTTGGGAAAAGCTCTGATGGTCTGATGGATTTGGGGTGTATTAAGAACTTGCTGTGGATACAATTCATAGCTTTATTGAAACACAAACAAAGGGTGCCCCTGTGGGGTTACCTGTGTAGCATTCACTGTCTGACCATTGAGAGGTATGGTCATTGTGTCAGGTGGAACTGGGGCAAGGTTTTCTTGTCAAGGATCCGGTCTGATGTTTACATTACTAGTCAAATCAGCTTCACTCATAATTAATCGGCACTTGTGATAATTACTGTACACCTGTACATGATTGAAATGTGTACATAAATTAACTGTAGTAAACAATGATTATGTACTGCAATGGACAGCTCCTTTATTATTAAAGGGAAGGTACAACATTGGTAAATGTTGGCAAAAATTACTTCTAAGAGTACATGTGTATGCCTGCCCTCTTTGATTTAAAGGGACACTCATCACGATCAGAGCAGACTTTCAACAGGGCATTGAATCGGTGTCCTAGTTTAAAATGAACACTGACTGAAAATTAATGGCTCGTTTATGCAGCAGCAACGGTAATATGACCTCATCATGCGGGTATTATTTTCAGTCACCGAGTTGATCTAAAACGAGCACTCCAATTCCATGCCCTGTTGATTGTGACGATACTGCCCCTTTAAGATAAACAACCAACCTGTGAACATTTCACCTTAATACAGTGAGAAAATAGTGAAAATGCACTCGATTGTTTCTATTCACTCAACTTGGAATTTAAGAAAAGTGCTCTTTCCAAAAAAAGAAATTATTTCACTTTTCTTACAAATGACATTATAAAATTACATACACCATTACTAACTACAGTAAGTTTTACATTAAAATTTGTCCATTGGGTTATTTTTGAATTACCAATCCTTAACCAGTTCGCGTCGGGAATAAAAAAAGTTTTTCTGGGCCCCTGTGGCGGGTTTCTTTTTCCCACACACACACACGTTAATGGAAGCTTCCACAGCGGGTGGCCGGCACTTCCGAGCATGTCACCGTACACGCGTGGCTCAACCGAGCATGCATACAAATATTCCGGAGTTTCCTATGGCGTGTTTAGACGCTCTCCGATCCGCGGTGCAAAAAAAAACTGCGTGAATACACGGCCTCCACGCGAACTGGTTAACGTGTATCTTACATTACATGTACCTAACTAAAGAACAGTAATTTTCCATATATGTGACCCGCTCTGTCGAAATGAGACTTGTCCCCCAACGGAGGTTTCCGTGTAATTCGACTCTGAACTTGTGCTCGCCAAAAAAAAAATTCGAAAAACATTGCATATCGATTTCTAGGTTTTTATATTTTTAGTTTGATAAAATCTCGATCAATCTTATGGTGGTCTTACCTTTTCATAAAAATATTAATAAATCCATAAAAAAGGACGATTTCTGGACAATGTCTGTATCATGTTTGTCTTTCATGTGGCCTCCGTTAAATCCAAACAGGTCAAAATATCCTTGTTTTCGAGACAGCAACACGAGTATTTCCGTTAACGTTAAGCGTACGTGTTTGGTATCAAAAGAAAGGTCATGACCTCAACTGCGCACTGTTGTGGCAATGACTAAGCAGTATGGAGCTCTAATAGTAGTTTTAAGCCGCAAAATAAATTGTTAGCCAACGAGCGAATCATCGGCAAGGTAGAAATACAGCTCTTGATTGGACAACAGTAAGCAACCAGTTGTCTGAGCATACGCAGTTTACCAGAAAATGAATGACGTCACCCTTAATGACGTGCGATCTTTCGGCCAACTCTAGGCCCAGCTTAGCCGGGTTATACAGACCAGAGTCTAGGCCTGGGCCCCGCCGCTCCGTAAGCTGGCTATCTGCATACACCTAGCCTATACCTAGTGCATGCACTGTGTACGCCGCGACTCACACACAGCAGGCGGAACGAATACGCGGGCCGGTGTGTACAGCCGGTGTTTGGTACAAGGGCTGATTAATTATTCATGAGTTGTACATCGAACGATAGTCGCGCTTGCTCTGTGTGTGGACCAAGTTTAATGTTGATTTTCTCCGAAGCGCGAAATTCAAAAACGAAACAGGCCGCAAAGTGATGGTTGTCTTCATCGCTCGATAATTCCGGAATGGAATAAGCTACGGAAATAACATTTGTATCATTGGAAAGCCCGTGAGTTACTTGTTAACCTAGCATACATATCTATGAATGTCAGATCTGGGGGACAAGTCTCATTTCGACGGAGCGGGTCACATATAGTCACTGTCAATACCAGCATAATACTCATTACTTGTGGTTCTTTGCTTGGTTTAACATGTAAAAGGAAGTAAACACAAAAAAAGGATGGTTGTGAATAGAATTGCATATTTCAGTATTTACATATGTACGTGTCATTTTAAAGGACACCATCTTTCACTCTTTCAGTCCCTTTGAAAAAGGGCTATCAGTTACCATATTACAGGCCCGTGATTTCTCAGGATTTTTTTTACAAATCTCCCTTTGCCTCAAAATTTTCTTGAAAAAAGAGAAGTAGCCACCAAGCAGAGAAAGATGTAGCCTGTATTGTGTCCAAACCTCTACTTTCTTCTTTGTGGGGATGTGGAGAGTCTGTAAATCCTTCCAAATTAAACATCCGGGAGGTTCAGGGGGGCTTTGTCCTCTAGACCAAAGGGAGATCCAGGCCCGCTACCTATTTTTCAGGATTTTTTACTTTTGTCAAATCACACCCATGATATTATCAGTACATGTGAAAATATATCCAGTGGTATTGCATCATATGTATTACATGTAAACATTATACTCTAACTGCTTTGTATATTTTCTGTCCTATTCATGTAGTGAAGAAAAAGGGACGGACATCCGGAAATACACTGAAAGGCAACTTCACAGTGCACATTATACCTTTTTGTTTTCTTATGCTGTTCCATTTAAAACAATCTGTTTTATACAGTACATGTACACGTACTGCATTCCCCGGACATACATGTAATAAGACGGTACCAGTGCGGTACCAGTCACTACCGGTTTATAAGTTCATGTACATGTACATGTACATGAAGGCTTAAGAACATGTTCATGTCGGCTCGCTTTTCATTACACATAGTATGTACAACCAAAATATAATATAACATCCTCATAACATAGATCATAGGTGTACATGTAAGACTATCATGTTCTACATTTTTACAATGTAAGCAATTTAATTGGTGTTCAAATTTCAAACCCCTTTTTTTCCTAACTGTTTTTGCATATGAAATCTGTTTTGTGCTTATTCCTTTTGCACCAGACAGATGTTTATTTCACCACATAAAAGGACAAGGTCAAAGAATTTGTGCCTCCCAAATGTAAAATATAAAAATGTGTCAAATTGATAGGAAATGAGTGCTGTACATTACTATGGAGTGCCATGGTCGAGCGGTGTAGTGCATTGGATTTGTGTTCTGATGGCTGAGTCGTCAGAATGTGGGTTTGAATCCCAACCGTGACCATGGTGCTTGTGTCCTTGAGCAAGACACTTTACCATAATTGCTTCTCTCCACCCAGGGGGTAAATGGGTACCTGTGAGGGCAGAGTTGGTTGTTGTGTTTGATTAGCCCTATATGCGCTGTAATGGCAGCAATTGAGCTGTATACTTCCCAGGGAGCTGAGATGGTTTCAGGAATGATTTATGCACCTGATGAGCAGGGATAATAATGTAATGCGCCTTGAGCACCAGTTTGGTGGATACGTGCGCTATATAAGTTTACATTATTATTATTATTATTAGTACATTTAACCAGAATTGCTTTTTTCATCATTTTTTTCATAAGTGTTACATTACAAACTTAAATTGCTATTCCATCATGAGTATTCTAAGGAAGTACATTAGGAATTTATAGTTTTGATGAAAAATATGGTGTAGGGCAACATTTTAAATCAATACATTAGGAATGTCAATCCACTGCCTGTTTTTGACTGTTGAACCAACTGTGCACACAGGGGGCATTTTTGACTGGTTTTACCATCATTTTGACCACTCTCAACAACACAAGACGATGCTTTTACCAGTCAAAAAATGGTCAAGTCATTTTGACCAGTAAAATTAACTTACTACACGTTTGACAGTACAAGGTTTGACGGTGTTCGACTGACTAAATCTACCTTGGCAAATATGTAACCCGCTCTGTGAAAATGAGTTACAAGTTGCAAATTTGAAGAAAAAAATTGTGTGGCTGGAAAGAATACATCATCAGCTTTAATTTGGTATGTATATGTTAGAGGTGTGTGGCATATTGCATTATGGAGGTATGCCATTTTTAATAATCAATAATTTTTATTGATTGAAATTGACATTTATGTAAATACATTATGAAAATTTAGATCCTAATGATGTCAACAAACATGAAAACCCAAAATCAGATTTTCAAAAAAAAAATCACCTTCTCAAGCGTTTACCCATTACGTGTAAATGCATGGTGCAACATGTGACTCATTTTCACAGAGCGGGTCACATATATATCAACATTTTGACTGATTTTGACCCTTGCATTCACAGAAGGGTTAAAGTCATTCTTCATGCAGTGGGGGAGAGAGTTTTCAAGGAGTGAGGTTTATCCTTTTCACAATAGTTGACACACAGTGTACTTAAACCACAGTTTTTAGAAAAATCTACAATGGTGAATGGCTGGTTCCAGTTTCAACTGCATACCTTTATACAAAATGAACCACATGTACATGTACATGTAGGTGTCTAGGCAATAACCTTTACATTATATTTGTACAGGTTCATATGATTCCAAAGGTTTGTGGTGTTCCTTTCTTGTGTAAATAAGAGATATCCTAAGCCTTATCAGGTTTTCTCAGGATATCAATTGTATGTGAGGATCTTTATTGATTTTCCGATTGATATGAAGGTTTTATTTGTTAGGGTTAAAATGGACGTTAGGGTTAAAATGGACGTTAGGGTTAAAATGGACGTTAAAACATTGGTTTTTGGAAATGTGCACCTGTTCATTCCAAGCGCCTAAATTTGAATATAAAATTACTTAAGAAGTTTTCATCACAACATGTTTACATGTTTGGTGTTTTTTTTTTGCTTAACCAAAACTTGCCAGATGACAACCTTTGCCAATACAACAAAAGATTTTCCATGATGATTGAAACGTGTACCAACTTTACACAATGAAGTTTTTAGATTATAATAATTCGTCTAGTAAAAGGCCTCCTCTATAACTATTTCTGGTAATGTATGTACAGTACATTGTACATTGCAATTAAATATTTAAAATAAACTACCCTACTCTGCTCTACTCTTCTTTTAGTTACACATAAGCTAAGATCTTAGTCTAATTTATAATTTTAATTTTTTATTTATTTAAAAAAATTTTTTTTTTTTAAATTTAGAAACGTGTACACAAATAGTGACCTTTTAAGTTTTTAACCTAGTCGGCTCTTCCAAAAAGTAAAACCACATCCTTAACTTCCTTCCTCCCATCCTGTCTACCTTCTGAAATAAAGTGGTTTTTTTTTTCACAGTTATCCTATTTTAGCAGCATGCTTTTTTTGTCAACAATAGTTGTCTATTCATGAACACTTAGTATCACTTGATATTGAGTTTGTGATCTCAACGGGTAAAAACATTACGTACAATTGTACATGTTAGTTTTATTTTTGTATAGCAACATGTGAATTTTGTGTAGCATTTTGCTATGATGATGTTACGCCGCAAAGTACTGTAAAATATGTAATTAAGGACAATTAAAAGTGATATTTTCATTATGTGGTACATTGTATTTGCAAGTATGTTGTACATGTATATTAATTAATTAAAACCCTCCTATTCTCAAACCCATTTGTTTTTCATGGGGTTTTCTATGATATTTTTCCTACTTTTGTAGGAAATCGTACCTTTTGATTTTGAAAATCCTACCACAAAACCGGGTTCCGACTAACTTCAGACCATGGAAACTTTCCTTGTATATCATTTTATTGTAAATACCAAGATAAAAAACAGTTTCCTTGCTATACATGGCTATAGAGGTAAACCGCTATAGGCTAGTATATGCCTAATGATAATGGCAAGCATTTGTCCTACCTTTTCAATTTCTCACAATATCATCACTAGTTTTGAGGGATGAAACTATACAAGGGTTTTTACACTTGATTTGATGTGTGTGTGTGCCCTAGAAGATTGTGGTCTGTCTGCTTCATAACATTAGTGATACCAGGAATAACCATTGCGTGCAAGTTGTACATTGTAGTAATCATAATCAGTAATCAATACGCTTAGTAGGAGAAGCTTGTATGTACATGTATGTAGACCACCCTCTTTCAGGGTCCCATGCTCACTGATCAGTGGAAATTTGATCCAGAAATCATTATTGGTTGGGGCCACACGGGAACAAATCAAATTTTGAATATCCTCAAGTGCCTCAGGCGGAGATGTTAATATCTTGTGCATTTTCTGTCTAATATCATAATATTAACGGAAAATATCCAACCTTTATGATGTAAGGTGCATTTAAGTTGCAGATATTTAAAAAAAATATTTATATGTTTTGCAGGTTCATCAATACATTCTAATTACTTTATAAAATAGTGGACATTTGTCCGACATTTGGGTTTACAAACAGCATACAGTTTTGGGTTAAGGAGTTCATAAACCTCTTTACTATCATATTAACTGAATATAAAATCGGGACATTTAAAAAAAATACACATTTTGTGTATGTTCGCATTATGTTATCAGTGTTATTAATGATATTTGGATTAACCCTAACCACCCCAAATCCATCAAAATCCTCCAAGGGGCTCTTTTTTGGAAAAATTCAGCACTGTTGGAAACTGGTACTTTCACCTCTTCAGATAGGAGAAAATTACTCCCTGGCAAGAACTACAGTGCTGAATATGAAAGATCAACGGAAATGCAGGGTGCATTTTGAAGATAAGGGCATGTTTCCAAAAGTGCACTGGAGGATTTTGGAGGATTCAGGAAGGTTCCTAACCAGAATACCTAGGGGGTTAGGGTTAAAGTAAAGAAAACAAAACACACTTGCATGTACATGTATGCATGGTGTTTTATAATATACATGTATACAGTTTTCATAATTATTATATTACGGAGGATTTAAACATCGCTCAGTAGTGGCCCATGCAGTCAGCATTTGTTGACGACAAAAAGAAACTGGCCAGGGAATTTGGAAACCAACAAAATCTCACAAAATCTAACCAAGGAGCAGTGAACAGTTGCAAACAGTGTCTGGGAAAAAATTATTCAAATGTATATTTGGCCGTGGAATTTGATCGGCGCCTCCAGTATTGATGGCTCTGGTGCCTTTGGGGACAATTTTAAGGCTGGGAAAGAAAGATATGGTTTATTTTTTCATGTAGCTGTTTACTGAAAGCCATGCAGTTTCTTGGCATTTCATCAGACGTGTTGAGTTCTGCACTGTGTATGTATTTCAATTGGATTTTGTTTTGATGAGTAAATATACTGTTTTTCTGTTTGAGTAACATGCTTTGGCAGTGTTAGGGCAGGATTTGTAATGGTAGGTGTGCAAAATATTAAATCCAGACTGCTGAATATTAGCTGATTTTCCCCCATCATATCATTGGTACTAGGAAATGCTACCTGTGTTTTGAAAAGGGTATAGCCATTCTAATCCAATATTTATGTTATTTATATTTATGTTAATTTATTTATATTTTGGTAATTTAAAATAATATTTGTTTCTTATAAATACCCCACCCCCCCCCAAAAAAAAATAAAAAATAAAAATAAATAAATAAATAATAGGAATTATTATGATAAATGTATCAGAAACATTGTTTGTTCCTCTTAGAAGTTTAGTTCGCTAATTTTGTTTAAGCTAAGATGTTCCACGGGACATGAACTTGAATGCCATGTCCCTGACGCTCAAAATACTCTTGCACGGAAACATTACATTTTCATTAAAATGATAATCACATGTGTGAAAGTGAAGTAAGATTTGAGGTTACTCTATATGTGGAATTCAACTAATGAGATTTATTTGACAGGAAAGCTGCATCATCATCTGTCCGTGTCCATGGGAAGGGCGGGAATCCGTCTTGAATTACGAGGAATTTGGGAGAAAGTATTTCGCATGTCAATTTACAATTCCATGTTGGGTTTATGTTTTTATCCTGTATACCATATGTATGCTGTTGACTATGATTTCATGTACAGTTTCAACCCTAACTCCCTAGGCTCACTTGCTTGTACCTTCCTCCATGGTAACACATAACCTTAATCCTCAAATCCTTCAGTAGTAAAGTAAGCACATGATATGTATGCACACATGTGTTTCTAATCTGTGATACATGTACATGGCCAGGGACCCTCCCTGCATGCATGGAGCAATAAACAGTGTCCACTGACCCAAGCACTGACTTTGCAATCACTACAACAAACATGGATGTACCATGGAAAGTCAAAGGCAAGTATGCCTACATGTAATAACCTCAATCCTCCAAAATCCTTCACTTTAGCAAAGAGCATGTAGCATGTAACCTCATACCTTCAAAATCCTTCACTTTGGCAAAGATGATTTTGGAGGGTTTGGGAAGGTTAGGGTTAATGTACTAATAAATAAATAATATTTATGACTGGTGTTTTACATGAACATACACAACTGCACATGCCGTGATTTACAGTATGTAAACATTGTGAAATGAACGTGAATGAAACAGAAAACAGGAGGCTGTGTTGGAATGTGTATTTTGTATTATATTTGTATTGTTTGAACCATGAAAATTTTGAATTTAATTTGATGATATGTAGGTAGAAGGTGTCTGTACAATGCTGTGTATTCTTTGTGGCAATAATTAATGAGAAACTGAAATGATAGTGGTACATTTTGTACAGAAACACCCAAGTAGTGTGACACCCAAATAAGTGAACAGGTTCATTGGCTGTACATGATGTAAACGTACATTTTACTAGTGTACAGTATATTAAAGTTGTGTAATAAGGGAAATCCCTTATGTTTTCATATGATACATTGTATTACAATGTAAATGTATATTGTATAGTAACACTACATACACTGTACATGTACTAGCTACAATATCATTCACATACATGTATTACTAAATTGTATAATGACTGAACATGTAATACAACTATAAAACATTGCATCCTTATTTCCTATTTAGCCAACATACATGTAGGCTAAAATACTATAGGTAAAATACATGATTGGTGATAATTATTAATTGTCTTTGCCTTGACTTGTGTACATGTAAGCTAGTATGGTTTCTTTTTTCTGTTGTCAGAAACTTGTAAAGAAGTGTTGAGATGGTCCCCAACCCACAGATCTGCCCCTTGACCTTTACTAAGGGACTGGCAGCTTGCCAGAAGCACATACATGTACCATTAATGGATTAGGGGTAGTGCATTTTTTATTACAACTTGTCATCCTTGTCAAAAAGGAGAAAGAATTTGTATCACTAGAAATGCATCAAACATGCACATTTGTGCCAATAATAGCTGTCATAAGGTTATCATTTATCATGTAAGTAATGTACACATTCTTCATAGTGTTGATTTTTTTTTTTTTTGGTGTTTAAAGGGAAAGTACAACATTGTTTTGGGTAATGTACATTCATTTTAACCCTCTCTTTTTCCAGAAATATATCATAACTAACCTGTCAAAGGTTCATCATGTTTTTGAGAAAGCAACGAAAATCTGTTACATGTTTTTTTTTTTATGTTTTGTAAATTTGACAACAATTCCTGTTTTCTATAAGAGGAAAGCACCTTAGAGGAAATAATTTCTTAGGATGATTGATATTTGAACCACTTTAACTCAATGTAGGTTTTTATGACAGTAATTAATGAAATTTGAAATTCTGTAAATTACCAATTTGTACCTAACCTTTAACCCTAACCACCCCATATCCGGCAAAATCCTCATAGGGGCACTTTTTTGGGGGAAATGAGCACTGTTGGAAACTAGTACTTTCACCTCTTCATATGGGGCAAAACTACTACCTGGCAAGAAGTACAGGCCGTAAGTGCTGAATATGAAAGATCAACGAAAATGCATGGTGCATTTTGAAGATAACCTTGTTTCCAAAAGTGCACTGATGGATTTTGGAGGATTCAGGAAGGTTCCTAGCCACAATACCTAGGCGGTTAGGATTCAGGAAGGTTCCTAGCCAGAATACCTACATGTATAGGAGGTTAGGGTTCAGGAAGGTTCCTAGCCAGAATACCTAGGGGGTCATTGTTAAAGGAAATGTACTTCTTTTGTAATTACCCATTTACAAAATTATTGATATCAAGTTGATGATGGTATCAAACATAAGGAGGAATAATTCTATCTGATATGCTCTATTTGTTTTAGAAAACATGAAATGTAATTGGATCCATTTTCCAAATTCAATGAAATAATGAATGCTTTTTCATTTATTTATTTATTTTATATATATTTTTTTTTCAAGCTGAAACGTTGATTTTTCTATACATCTTCATTCTTGGTATGGATGCATATCATTTTACAAATGGTATACAATTCCTTTAAATGGGGAGCTTTACAAGAGTTTTGGTAATCTGACATGTAATTTCATCCTTGATAAAATGTCTTAAATGTTTATTTGTGTAATAATAATAACTTTCACTGACAGAAAGACACTTACTTGGATTAGGAATTTCCATAATGTCTAACTCATTCTTATTATATTGTCTGGACCATCAATCACGTAACCGGCATGTACACATTATTAAGGATCTGCACAACAAAAATGTTCTTGTTATCAACAATGACCACCAGATGGCTATGTTAATAAGCCTTACCATCCATAAAATTTTACTCTTAATTTACAAACCATCATACCTTAATTCCTTAGATTACACAGGTTGCGTTCTGGAATTGTCCAGGGCAATGTACATGTATTAAACAAAAGGTCATAATAATCCGGTAATTTGACGGGTAATTTATCAAACCGCTGGATTTGGGCGCATGCTTGCAGAGTATAGAATGAATAACCCACACAGCTTAATTTTATTTTATTTGTTAAGGGGGCTCACGGTTGTTGCAGATATAAATCATTTGTTGATTAAAAATTGTTTCACCCCACTTGCCTTCAGTAAGTGCTGTGTGCAATATTTTACAAATAAACATTGGTGTTCAAAATGATCCAGCTGAAGTTCTCAGACATCTGAAATCATGTTTGAAAGGCGTCATGAAAAGGTTCATGTCACTATTAATGGATCCACTGCATCAACCAATCATGCATTGAACATGTAAACATGGCAGTCTCCACTGCCAAGTTATAGGTCTCCACTGCATCAACCAATCATGCATTGGATCCCATAACTAATTGCAAGAATTGAGATGTTGAAGACATGGTCCAGACATGACTGATGAGAATCAAGATGATCCCTCCTGAGTTCTCCAGCCAAATTCCTGTTGTGGTTGACTTAGGGGGGGAGGGGGGAGGGGAGCTTGGCAGAGAGCCAGTCCAGAATGAGAGACAAAACCCAAGCATTAATAACAGCAGGAAGTTGGTATCCGGCAATGTCATCGGGTTACCGGTGATGGCCATGTTCATCAGCTTGTGGTAAAACTATTCGCATGCTGCACCTGCCAACATGTACTATGAATGTGGGCATTGTGTACATCTTTGGATTGTTCAATTACATGTATCCAAGTCCACTTGTGCTTACTTTATATTAATTTTCATGGTACTGTGTGTTTAAATTTTATTTCAGCAAATAACGAACCACTTATATTCAATCTGCATGTAAAACAATACTGACCATCTTGTTAAATTTTGTTCAACACGACCTGTAATCAGAGAGGTTTTTATGGATGTAATTAAACTGAATCATTACTCAGAACTGGTGTACACTAATACAAAAAAAATGGCACTTCTGATCACAACAGATGTGTGTTTATTATTCCTGGCAAAAAAAAAAAAATGCATATTTACTCAGCATCCAGTCAGCTTTGTACGACATGTGGTTACTAAGCAAAATCAGTTGACAACAAGGCATCTTTTGCAGCTTTAGCAATATGCGTTATGTACCGAGTACATGCTTGAGAGCCACTCCGCCGGTCGTGACTTAGGCTAGGGTTGGGCACAGCCGAGACAGATTCCAAGAAGATTAAAGGTTCATTCCGTCTCAAACAACACATAGCACGGAGGAGGTTTGAGGGGTTTTATGATTTAAAAAAAAGATCAGTGCTGTGCATACATGTATGTGTAAATAGCTGGATCTATTCAGTGACACATCTCTTGAAAATTATCTCCAAATTCCTCCAAAATCATTCAGTAGTAAAGCACATGACATGTACATGTATGCACACATGTGTTTCTAATCTGTGATACATGTACATGGCCAGGGACCCGGTCTCCCTGCATGCATGGAGCAACAAACATGGATGTACATGCACTATGGAAAGGCAAGTATGCCTAATAACCTCAATCCTCCACAATTCTTCACTTTAGCAAAGAGCATGTAGCATGTAACCTCAATTCTCCAAAATCCTTCACTTTAGCAAAGAGGATTTTGGAGGATTTGGGAAGGTTATGGTTAATTCTTGCATTCAGGATTGTTCTTTCAGTGAACACTTTATAGCTTTCCAATGTTCCTTTCATGTGTACATGTACAAAGAGTCTATTCAATAATAACTCAACATGAGCTGTAAATCGCTGGAATAAGTTGTCAAATGACATTCGGCTCAACTTTAGTACCATGACTACACATATTTTTAAAAATGCCATCAGTACTCATTAATGCTGACATATTATGATTTCATGTATATTGATATATAGCCTAATGTACATTTATATGTTTACACTTTTAAACTTAATACTAAGTTATGACTGTATATTATGTACACATACTGTAAATATATCTTGTATATACTTTTGTACATTTTAAATACATGTAGTGTTGATTACAATAATGTTTTAATCTGGACCTCTTGGGAGACCAGTACTTTGTATTGAAAGAGATATCCAGAATAAAGATAGAATAAACAAACAACAAACAAACAACAAACAAACAATGTTCTGTAAATTCCTTTTAACCATACATATACACTGAGCAAAAATATAAACGCCCCATGTAAATTATTTATGTAACATGTAATGGGCGACCCTAAATGAGCTGATATTGTCTTATAATTGTACAAAATGGTTATTTATCGTGTTCTAACGGACAGTAATCTGTAGCATATTGAACAACAAAATGAATTTTGTATGATTTTGCAACCCCTAAGGCTAATAAAAGTTTCAAAGTGCCACATGGGGCGTTTATAATTTTGTTCAGTATACATTGTACTAGTTAACCCTCCTATGCCCAGGCTGAAATTTGGCCCAGTAAGCACAGCACCCACAGACAGTCACTTGAGTATTAACCCTCCTATGCCCAGGCTGAAATTTGGCCCAGTAAGCACAGCACCCACAGACAGTCACTTGAGTATTTTTGGTTGCATTGCCAGTCACACAGAGCTGTGTATGTACTGTCAAGTGGTTTTGGTTTGACCTCCTACCACAGAGCCACATGTCCTTGCATTTATTTGAGTGCACTGCACAAAGTCAATGGGTTGGGAGTTACATACAAATTTTGAGTGTCTTTGATTGGTTTTGGTTTGACCTCCTATCACAGCCACATGTGCTTGCATGTATTTGAGTGCACTGCACAAAGTCAATGGGTTAAGAGAGACATACAAATTTTGAGTGTCTTTGATTGTTAAACCTATAGGAGGGTTAATAATGGTAATTCCAGACAAGATGAAACACAATTGAGGTACATGGTAACTTTATTATTCCCAAACCTAAATGTGAAATCTTTAAAAACAGTTTTAGTTACAGAGCTCCTGCTTTTTTAAATGGTGTCCCTTTCACCACTCGTTCAAACTCTTATTCTTCATTCAGGCGTTTGCTGAAGGAAGGCAAGGTTTGAAGTAATATTTTTTTATTATTATGTCATAGATTACCTTGTGTCTTGCCCGAGATGTAGGTATACAATTGATAATTAATTTACTTTTTTGTTCCATTTTTAATCTTCCCTTTTAGTCCTATCTTTAATCAGTATGGTAGACTGGGACGGGGGTCTATTTGTGCAATTTAGTCCTTTACGTTTTATTTTGTATGTAATTGTCCATTAAGACTTTTTATTATTATTAATTCATCTGTACCTCCTGTAACAATTTTTGTATAATATTGATATATTTTTATATTATATGAGGGCCCCAAATGATCAGCTGTGCTGGATGGGTTACCCTCGTTAAAGATGGTTTTAAATAAAAAAATAAATAAAAAATAAAAAAATAAAAAAATATACCATCCATCCATGAAGTCACCAGACAAAGCAATTACGCCAGCCACCATAATGAAAGGCATACTTGTACATGTACATTGTGTTTAAGTTCATATCAATTCAGTACAAAACATAGCCTATTTAGTAAAATGTTCAGGTTGTATGGAGGCTCAGTACTTATAAGGGAAATATCTTCATTACTTAACTGACAGACAAACAAAAAGAACAGAGAAGTGAGAAGAACAAATAACCAACTTGTGGTTGTTGTAATAGAATTTTACTTGTAGTTAATCAAGAGAATGTGAGATATATACATGTACAGAAGAGAAAAGAAATTAACCCTTCTACAATCAGTGCAATTTTTGAAACAACCCATTCAGGCCACTCCAAGCCATTAGCTGTTGCCAGTGGCTTCCTATGGTTACCCTTCTGTGCACTGTCACACCACTGAGATTGCAGGATAAGGTGGTCTCCCATTTTTACATTACAGGCCGTACTATATGTTCAAACATTTACAGTGGCCTTGGGTGGCACACAGTTGATTTTGTAAGATTACTTGGAAAGGACAGCAGGCTTGTATGTACTAAAGGTTGGTGAAGAACATATTGAAAATTTAGTGGATCGGAGTGGCCTCCATGTGATTAAGGAAAGCAACTATGTTATGTGCTCTATGGTTTAGCTATGTGTCAAAAATTTTCAAAATCAACAGATTCCAATACAACTGGTATCATTGTCAAGGTCTTGAATAGACGATTACAATGATATAAGGATCATCTTCCTGTGACCAAAAATAAGGAAGTTATGACATGTTGAATCCGGCAATTTTAGGCCCGTAAATGGCAATTATTTTATAAGGAAAAACATAAGAAATGTACATTTGAGTTGTGACCCGTTTCCTAGATTTTCTCGGATTCCATATCATAACTTTCTTAATTCTTGTCCGATTTTCAAAAGGTTGGTATCACTGGAATGCTTGGGAAAAGAGGAAGAATAATAACCTATTTCCAGGCTAATTCAATGATTAGTTTGTTTTGTAGTGCTGATTTACAAATAAGAAATACAAAAAAAATGTGTTAAAAAAATAATAATAAATTAAAAAAATTATGAAAAAAAATAAATTACTCAAATCTGAGGATTGTTTTCATATTTTTACACTAAAATCTTCGAAAGCCTCTCATCCCTGATTTAATGTAATATTAAAACAATTTATAAATTATATTGGACTGGAAATATAAAACAAAATAATGAAAATAGATTTAAAAAAATAGAGAAAAAAAATCACTCAAATCTGAGAATTTTTAATATTTATACTGAAATCCGCGAGAAATTCTTATCCCTGATTTAATTAAACATTATAAAAAACAATAAATGATATTGGACTGGAAATATGAAGAAAAAAAATGAAATAAGTTCATGAAAACTAATATTTAATATTGTGTTACGCCGATGTAGGTTTAAACAGACGATTTATCGGACTGAAAATTGGTAGGTCTATAGCGCGCTGAACGCGGCGCAATACAATCTTTGGTTGACATCGATGTTTGGGGAGTCCAAAAAACATAACTGGGAGACGATCAATCGCGTCAAAATTGGCCAAGAGGTGAAAACAAGTATAGAAAAATGATTTTTGTGGTTTGATAAGTGATTTTACTAAACTTTTGGTAAATCGTCGATGGTTTTGATGAGCAAGCGAACCCAAATTTCGAGAATATTTTTGAAACTTCTAGATGCCGCATTCAGAAAATTTGAGAACGAGGTTGAAGTAGAATATTTGATCTCGTCTTGAAAAAAATCTCCTGGTTACGTCAAAAAGAACGGCCTCAGCGAAACGTTACAAAGCGCTATCTCCACGGTGTCTTCGCCACGGCGATTCAACCCGAGATTGAGGCCGCGGCCGAACAGATTTGCGACAATGCGTGGGATACGCACATACCTATATGGTTACATACTGGGAGATAAAATATTGTTTATAGAAACAGCAAACGATTTCGCTTTCTTTGAGTAGCAAAATGCTCCACAAAATTGATAATATTCTAATCAAATTTCATGATGTGCTATTCAATATTAGCATATTATATATACAAACAAATATTTAAAGAAGATTTTGCTGGGCAAATATTGTGAACAATATCATCCCTGAACCAGCCCAGAAAGAGTTTGATTTTCAGGGTTTGGTAAATGCCATTCCAAAGACCGTGGACCCTAGTATTGTGAGGCAATCCCTGTCCATACGTGTATGCATTTGTCCATAGAATTCTACTTTTTGTATTATGCTTTGTGTGATCAAGTTATTGTTATAAACAATGGCATGCGGATTTTACATGAAGGCTTGGCAACATTTTTTGTCAAAATTCCAGGCCATTCTCTTTTTTTGTTCACTGATTTGTGAATGTCATCTTGTAGTTGTCATGGTATTCACACGTTTTGGACACTATGGGCAGGATCTTAAAAAGAAAAGAAAGAAATCAAATATATACTACTCAAAACAATTTAGGGAACACCGGATTTTTAACATCAAATAGGTTTGAAATGTTCCATGAACCGGGATTTTCATTTGCAACCCCCTCTCTCTTTCAGTAGTCATGTCATGAAATGTGTAATCACTACATGCATCCTTTATCATCTGTTTCATTGTGCAGTTGTTTCTCATCAATTCTGTGAAACATTGTGTTTGTCTGAAATAAATGATCTTGCTTTAACTGAGATTATTCCGGTGTTCCCTAAATTGTTTTGAGTAGTATATAACAAAAAGACTCCACAAAAGCAATCTGAAGCACACACAAAATTGGATTATACATTAATTTATTTGTATAATATAGTTTGTATAGTTGCATTCCATTGGCTGTAGTATTTTTAGGTATAAATATGCCTCCAGCTGTCTCGCTGCATTCCTGCATAACATTTATCACATGAAATCATTTTATGTAGAAAGGCTATTCAGAAATACAGGTTTAAAGGACAGTATCATCATGATCAGAGTAGACTTTCAACAAGGCATGGAATCGGTGTATTAGTTTAAGATGATTTATGCAGCAGCAATGATAATATGTCCTTATCATGTTGGGTATTATTTTCAGTCACTGAGTTAATTTAAAACTAGCACTCCGATTCCATGCCCTGTTGATTGTGAAGATACTGCCCCTTTAAATCCATCATGACAGCGAACCTTTGTAATGCCATAATACATTTAAGTACATGTTTGGAATTTTTCATGGAGCTGAATGAATACTGTCATGTGATAAGAGCATTTGTGAGACAGCAAGGCCTTCAGTTTGGTCTTCAGAATTATAAGTAAATTTCAAGATGATAATTAAAGGTAAATGTATTATACATGTAAGTTGATGTTATAAATTTAATAATCAGGTCATGTAATATCAGTTAGAAGCAGTATAGTTAGTATTATGGAGAAATCGTCTCGTACTTAAATACTTGCAAAGTGTGTTTGTAAAATTCTAAATTTTTGCACTTCAAAATGGTCAACCCATTTGCGGCCTTTGTGAGTCACGACTTCCATAAATAAAAGGGGGATATCATATACATTGTTAATATTAACCAAGAAACAAAAAATGCAAATTCCATGTCAGAAGAGTGGAGAACCAGGGAGGGTAGCCAGATGCTATTCAAATTCAGACAGCACAAAGAAACCCTAACCTTCGATCAGTGCTCAGCATACGCAGAGACCCTTGTGGCGTAAGCAATCTTCAGGCAGCTGAATTTCGGAAACACAGCCAGACCACCTTCGGGTTATCGGTTTCATGAATGCATTAAATTTGACACATGTTTATTAAAGAGTATCTTTAAAAATGCAAGGCAGGTTTTTTCCCCAATTTCATGGTAAGCTGGCATGAATATACATGTATTAGGGGATGGTCGTGTATTATAACTGTGCTTGGCAGTAAGCAAAGCAGGTTTTTTTTCCTTTTTTCTTTTCCAATTTCATGGTAAGCTTGCATGAATACATGTATGTTAGGGCATGGTCATGTATTATAACTGCACTTTCGTTGTTACTGCACTTACTGCACTTACTGATACTGTTACTGACATTTAGCTTGTCTTTATAAATGCGCAATTGTATGCATAGTGTATGCATTTAAGCCAAGAGAATAAGAAATATATTATACGGACAAATGTACAATTACACATGTGTTTAAACAACATTTATATTTGGTAATGTACATGTACTTTTCATTTCAAGACTTTAACCCTAACCCCCTAGCTATTTTGGCTAAGAACCTTCCTGCATCTGCCAAAATCCAACACCATGCACAAACACTACCACCCAAATGTTGGACTCGGCTGGAATGGGGACACCCGGCCTCATGTAAATTATCCCTATCTGGGCTATACAGTACTGAGTCCATCAAAATCAAACAAAACCTGCTGTTAGAATTTGAATGGTTTTGGGGTGGTTAGGGTTAAGATTTAAATATATATATACTACTCAAAACAATTTAGGGAACACCGGAATAATCTCAGTTAAAGCAAGATCATTTATTTCAGATAAACACAATGTTTCACAGAATTGATGAGAAACAACTGCACAATGAAACAGATGATAAAGGATGCATGTAGTGATGACACATTTCATGACATGACTACTGAAAGAGAGAGGGGGTTGCAAATGAAAATCCCGGTTCATGGAACATTTCAAACCTATTTGATGTTAAAAATCCGGTGTTCCCTAAATTGTTTTGAGTAGTATATATATCAAAAATCTAAATCATCTGAATAGGGGCTCACATTATAGTTATGATTTGCAAAAAGATGCCAGACAGCAACGTTTTGTAAATCCAACATAACAATTCCTGTTTTCTCTAAGGTGAAAGCACTTAAGAGGATATCATTTCTCAGGAATGAGGATGGTTTCTACGTGTACCAATTTTACACCAAGTAATGTTTTTTAGATAATACTTTCACAATCTGGTTATGCATGCATGTTATTTTAGAAACATGCAAACTGAATTTGAACTCATGACTTCGGTTTTTGAAAGAGGAAAGTCCTCAGGAAATTGACCTAGACTTCCCACCCCACCCCCCTCTGATTGTCTGCTGAACTGTACAAGACTGTGAACGGAGACATTGGTACTTCTCATGTGTGTGTTGCCATCTTGAACTTTTACATATTACAGTATGTATGGTTTATGTACCTACATTGTACATGTATTCAAACTAAATAATCATCAGGCCTGATTTCTCAGGATTTTTTACAAAATGTTCTTGAAAGAAGAGAAGTAGCCACCAAGGAAAAAAAAGAAGTAGCCTGTATTTGTGTCCAAACCTCTAGTGCCTTGTTTGTGGGGATGTGGAGAGTCTGTAAATCCTCCAAAATTAAACATCCAGGGGATTCAGGGGGCTTTGTCCTCTAGACCAAAGGGAGACCCAGGCCCACTTCCCATTTTTCAGGATGTTTTACTTTTGTCAAATCACACCCCTGAATCACGAATTAAGTTACTAGGCTCTTAGATAAGCAGTACTCATGAATAATTTTATGTAAAAAGAAGAAATGTAATAATTAGTTTCAGTGTCTATCTTGTTCTCTTAAGGGAAGGTACAACTTTGGTTAACATTGGCAAAACGTCTATGAGTATGCTCGCTGTTTTTGAATCATGGTGTTTAACAACCTGTGAAATTTACAGGGTTTTACGCAGTATTCATTTTACCTTGGACATTTAGGAATGAGCACTCTTTCCAAACAAAACCTTTTTGGTAGTTATTTCAGTTTTCTTAAAACGTTACAGCACCTTGGATTTCTAGGGAAGATTTATACTGTCAGATGTTTTTGTATTCATTCTAACATTGAATTTAGACAAGAATACTCTTTCCGATAAATTAATACTTAAATTTGTTTTCTGAATAATGACAACAAAAGTATTTCTTTGATAACATTATCAGTTTTAGTACATAAGTACATGACCATTTTGCTATTTTTAAATGACCAGTTCTTTATTATACCTTTCAGAGCATGTATAGAAAGAAGTCCATGTGAATTAGAATTTAGTCGAAAATAGGCTGGTGGCTGAGATGTTATGACCCACTTCGTTTTTTGTCATGCCCTTAAGGTACTAGATATGGTGTGACACTAATTGTGTGTGAATACTCCATTGAAGCTGATGCTGATCCCCACATCATCCATTTTCACACCATTTGATGCACAGTTTTGTAGATGGCCCCTAAACCCTCAAAAACATGAGTCACCATCATGCATGTGCCACCTGGCAAGAACTATTTATAGCTAGCCATAAAGAGCAGTCTTGTGTGTACCCACACAACAACTTGGGTAGTTTATACACCATTTTGTGCATGACTGCTGCAGTTGTTGGGCAGTTTCTTTTCATCCAAATACTGGCAGGGTTAGGTTCTGCTTGGTTTCATGTGCATTGTAAATTGTCTCTAGGAAGTTTTATACATATGTTGTCATGAATGTACATCTAGATTGGTTAAAGGTTGACTTTGTTTACATGGAACAAGCATGGTTTGCCAGTGACATCACAAGCACTCTTACAGAATTGCTTAAGGTCTATTTCCTTTAGTGCTGGGGGTTACCGGTTAGTTTGCTAACCGTTTTACCGAAACTTTCAAGGTCGGTTAATCGTTTAACCGGCCGGTTAGTTAACCAGTTAGTTAACCAGTTAGTTAACCAGTTAGTTAACCAGTTAGTTAACCGAATGTCAGCACCCAGGGGCCACACAAACTAGCTCATCAGCAAATGGCACAATGTGTATCAATTTTCAATGAACAACCATCAGTACACTTCCCACAATGATCGTTTAACCCTCCTACTAGTACTACATATACAAGGCTCAAAATAAGTCAAAATGTTGATATATACTTGCCAAGGTATATCTAGTGCACTTAAAAGTCAAACACTGTCAAATCTCATGTGTAGTAAGGGTACATTTACAGGTCAAAATGAGTCAACCGTTTTTTGACTGGTAAAAGCATTGTCTTATATTGTTGAGGGTGGTCAAAATGACAGTAAAAACCAGTTTAAAATGTCCCTGTGTGACAAAATGGGTAGCAAATTCTTCCAAAATTCTTTTATTAAATAATTTGTTTTAAAAAAAATATATTGGTTTCTGTTAGCCGGTTAGAACGTATACATGTCCATAGACCTAGAAATGATCAGACTATCCAAAGGTACATAGTAACATTTCCTTCCTGATATTCAGCTCACAGACCCTCTACATTATATCTGTTTATACATGTATAAGAAAAACAAACATTAACCTTGGAGAAGGTAACTTTCACTGGAAGTGGTTTATCAGTGCATTCTGTAGGGTTTAAAGATGATGTACTTCCGACATAGACTTGCTTCCAATAAATACACTCAGATTCATGTACAGCATAACTCTGACTGTTGAAAATGTGTGTTTGAGATGTTTTAAATAGTCACTCAAACCTGTTCACTTGGGACAAAATAATAAAATAATAGTTTATTAAATGCCAAGGTCAGTGTTGCATGACAAAAACCTACACAGAATTACTATTAAAATTTAGCATTGCATACACACACATACAATTATTTCATGTTTTTGTGTATTAACGGAAGGGGAAATAATAAAATAATTTAATGTGATGAGTCATGCAGACTAAGTTCTGAATGCATTTTTGTTTACAAATTCGAAATTGATTATGTAGTTATCTCATAAAAATATACATCTTCACATGATGTTTCCAAGAATTGAGAAGTAGATCAACAGTGAAGATCCCTGCGTAGATGAACTTGTCAAACAATGCGTGCCTGGCATTGTGACAAATGTCTTGATGGGGAATCAGCGGTGGCTATCTGCTGAGTGCAATGTACATGTAAGGCCTGGTGTTTCAGTCAAGAATGTATACATATAGTACATCCAACAACCAAGAGACGTCCTCAGATGAAATCTTGTTTGGTTGTTGTTGTTGTTGTTGTTGTTGTTGGTTTTTTTTTTTGGGGGGGGGTTGTCTGACCGAAATTAATTGCAGCAAATATACCAACTTTTCAAATGGGAACAAATATCGACATTGAGTGTTTTTTGATGTAAAGACAGTACAGTTTCCCCCACAATATTTTGTCTGAGATTCAGTTGCTGAGAAAAGTCATTTAAACATCGTTCTCTTTTATGTTCTCATTACAATTGTACACTTGATTTTGTGCATGTGCTGTATGCACATAATTTTGTTAAAATCATGGATCCCGAGTCTTTCCAGCGATATAGACCAGTGTACAGGTACCTCTTTTATTCTATGGAGACCCGGTCCAGGTATCGTATCTTTGCGCCCCCCAAACAAACAAAATATATATACACAAAATAGATTTTTAAAAACACTACTTTTAAAGAAATAAAGAAACCAGAAAACATAAAAAGCGTAATATACATGTAGGCATATTACATGTAAGTAAACATTCACATCACTACATGCCACATTGATTAGCTCATAGATCATGCATTTTTGTCAGGTCAGGTTTTCTCTTACATGTACTGGTATTTACAATGCATGTCAATTCTAGATTAGCAAAGAGTCTCCTGCACATGTAATATACATGTACTGTACATGTACAGTAGGTGCCTCAAGGCAAAACAATTTACCTCGGATTCCCCCATATTGAAAAAATAATAATAAATTGTTGATAATAATTCCTTTTTTCCCCCCAGTTGATTAAGGTTGGAGTCACAGTGTGGTTAAGAAGCTTATCTTATATCTGTTAAAGTGCCTATTGTTTCATATGTACAGTATGTGTACTGGTGAAATGTATAAAATGACATTATATGTAGGTGTACATGTATTAATCCTCCTACTACTGCAACGGTCAAAATCAGTCAAAATGTTGATATACTTGCCAAGGTATATCTAGTGCACTTAAAAAGTCAAACACTGTCAAACCTTACGTGTAGTCAGTACATTTACAGGTCAAAATGAGTCGACCATTTTTGACTGGTAAATGCATTGTCTGGTATTGTTCAGGGTGGACAAAATGACAGTAAAAACCAGTCAAAAATGCCCCTGTGTGCACATTTGGGACAACAGTCAAAAACTAAAGTGCAGCTAGAGTAGGAGGATTAAGTTACAGTGGTTTTGCAGATTAGTTTGGAAGGGGGGGCAGAGCAGCCTCAATCTTAGTTGATTCCCATGATTTATTTGTATACAAATACGATAAAAATGGCCTGCCAGCCTCGGTTTCGGTCACTTGTTAGCGTATCTGTAGGGAGAAAGATGGCTGCAATGAGATAATGGTTGATTTCCATGAAAATCATGTATGTTTACGAGTCAATAATGAATGTGTACGTTCCTGTGACTGTTGGGTACCCCAATCGAAACACATGGCGTAAACATGTGATTGTGAGAAGGAGACATGAGGCCACTTATGCACACTAGGGCGAGGTCCTTTATCAATATGGATAGCACTCGATATTTCTTAGGATTTAGGTCAACATGGAGTGCCATGTATAAAATACCCCACACCCTTTCTTGTTTCTGGGGGCAAATACTTCATACAAATATACTCCATTTACATATATGTAAGAAGGATTATTTACAATTTAGTATTACATGTTTTATGCATGTTCATTTATATTTGGAATTTAATTATAGAATGAAGCAATGGCCAAAAACACTTTTCCCGGGAAAAACTCGCTTAACCCTACTCCCGAGCAGGGGTAATTATTTCCCGGGAATAAGCTACTTCCCGGGAATTTCCCGGGAGTAGCTTTTGAAGTGTGAACAGACCGACCAGAATTTCCCGGGAATTTCCTGGGAAATACGTCTAGTGTGAAAGGGGCTATAGATGTACATGGCCAGGGACCCTCCCTGCATGCATGGAGCAATAAACAGTGTCCACTGACCCAAGCACTGACCTTGCAATCACTACAACAAACATGGATGTACATGTACCATGGAAAGGCAAGTATGCCTAATAACCTCAATCCTCCAAAATCCTTCACTTTAGCAAAGAGCATGTAGCATGTAACCTCAATCCTTCAAAATCCTTCACTTTAGCAAAGAGGATTTTGGAGGATTTGGGAAGGTTAGGGTTAATGCCTTAACTTGCCAATTATTTACAATTACATTTATTTACAATTTTTGAATAACCGGTACCAAATCTACACCTTGTCTTTACACAAATGTTCTAAAAGCTGAAATGTCATGTAAATTAATGAAATGAAATTTGATAATACATGTACTCTATTGCGTCAGACACAGAATCACCACATGCCAAGTTATTTCTTATTTCAATATCCGGTGTGTCTATTGTCAACACACACACAGCTCTTAGTATGAACATTAAACAGTACATTTTTCCTTCTGCATTTGTTGTTCTTTTTGATACTAGTGGTTATTATTAAGGTCAGTTGCAGTGGAGCAAAACATGCCCTGTAGTACAGGTTTCTATGCATGTGTGTGTAAAGTAGGAACTGTCTGATTATAATCTTGCTTGTTACTTGAAATGAAATCTGTCCAAGTGTAACTGTTTTGCGTGGATACATACAAGCATCACTACTTACCTACATGTAGGTGTTTGTGAACATGTAACCTAACACAAAGGGAACTAATCTATCAAATGCACATACATGATGTATTGTACACACAAACTATGCTGTTCATATATGTATGTACAATGCTGTACATATACCCTGCAAGTTCTCTGCTTGCCTTCATTGTTACATGTACATTAAATTAAATCTGTTCAATAGTTTTCGTGGGTTTTATTAATACACTATTAATTTACTTGATCATTGTCCCCAACAAACTCTTCTTCAATCCATTTGTAATGTTTTTCAAATAAATTACATGTTCTTGTATCAATTGGTTATGTAAATTATACGACCATGGAGTGCCATGGGCGAGCGGTTTAGTGCATCGGATTTGTGTTCTGATGGCTGAGTCGTCAGAATGTGGGTTCAAATCCCAACCGCGACCGGGGTACTTGTGTCCTTGAGCAAGACAATTTACCATAATTGCTTCTCTCCAACCAGGGGGTAAATGGGTACCTGTGAGGGCAGAGTTGGTTGTTGTGTTTGATTAGCCCATACATGTATGCGCTGAAATGGCAGCAATTGAGCTGTATACTCCCCAGGGAGCTGAGATGGTTTCAGGAATGATTTATGAGCCTGATGAGCAGGGGTAATAATGTCATGGCCTTAAGCACTAGTTTGGTGGATACACGCTATATAAGTCTACATTATTATTATTATTATTATTACACATGTACATGTTTGTACAGTGTACACAAATATGTGTAGTAAGAGGATTTCTAGGGTACAACTTCTCTTATATTGTTTTCCTATTACCATTTACTGAATGTGCATGTCCATGTTTGATCAGCTGGGCATGCCTGCCTGTCCTATGCAGTACAGAGACAGAAACAACCTTCCATAAATATTCCCAGAAAGAATTACAAATTGGATGTCCTCATTATAGCAGCGAATTCTTATTCTAATTCTGATGGGGTTTTTTTTCTTCGTGCACTTTGACTGGACTTCTTGTGTAATGAAAATAGGTTTTTGATTATTGAAATGGGAAAACAAGAGAAAACACAGAGGTGTACTAGGCTCATTATTTCTGTTTGATACATTATTAAAACCCTCCTACACATGGAGGCCACTCCGATCCACAAAATTCTGCTCTTGAGCAACCTTCAGTACATACATTGTACATGTACAAGCCTGCTGTCCTTTCTAAGTAATCTTACAAAATCAACTGTGTGCCACCCAAGGCCTCTGTAAATGTTTGAACATATTAGTACATGTACATGTATGGCCTGCAATGTATCAATGGGAGACCACCTTACCCTGCAATCTCAGTGGTGTGACAGTGCACAAAAGGGTAACCATAGGAGGCCACTGGCAACAGCTAATGGCTTGGAGTGGCCTGAATGGGTTGTTTCAAAAATTGCACTGATTGTAGGAGGGTTAACTGGATTTTTTAACGTCAGTAGAGTTTAATATGTCTTGAAGCAATTTCTATACACGTACACATGTACCATGCATACAGTGTAATAATCATGCACATAATATTTAACAAAAAACAAAATTAATACAATTAATAAATTCCATACATGTATGTTCAAATGCGCATTACATGAAAGCTAAGAAAATTAAGTGAACATTTAAATTATATATAGTTCATTAGACCAAGGTATATCTAGTGCACTTAAAAGTCAAACATTGTCAAACCTTACGTGTAGTAAGTACATTTACAGGTGAAAATGAGTCGACTGTTTTTGACTGGTAAAAGCATTGTCTGGTATTGTTCAGGGTGGTCAAAATGACAGTAAAAACCAGTCAAAAATTCCCCTGTGTGCACATTTGGGTCAACAGTCAAAACATGCAGTTGACTGGTTTTGTCCTCTACAGCAACTTTCCACTAAAGTGCATCAATAGTAGGAGGGTTAGAAAAATATATACATGTACATGTATATACCGTATTTAATTACTAAACATTGTTCAAATGACAAAGGATTACATGGTTAGTCAGCAAGAAAGGCCTTAGACAATTATGCTGATTTTGTGTTGTTGTTTTTCCATTAATTTAAAGACAGTGGAATGATCCTTATTGAATTAAGGTTATTGTCTCAGAAGTTGGCGCATCATTTATGGCCTGATTAACTGCATTACAGATGTTGGCAACTAATGCTGTAGTGCATTTCAGCAATAATTTGTGCAGCTTTTTTTTTCTTTTCTTTTTTTTTTTTTTTTTTTGGTCATATATCAGAATCATTAATCATTTACACTGTACAGTATCTGCACATTACATGTACATGTACATGTAGGTACACTTAATTTGTTAATTACAAATTTTGTACAAATAGTGACCATCTAAACACACACATGTCCACTGTATAAACATGCGTATCATTCCATTCATCAGATATTTAAATAACAATTTGTTTTAATCGCTTTGAAATGAGAAAAAAAAACGAAGAAAAAAAACATGTAGGCCTAATATATTTAAGTGTTTCATTTGTGTAAGACCAAAGCCCTTTCCTCCAGTGTATATATTTATATATTTTGTTAAGCCATGGTTTATTGTATCAGTTATGTACATGTATATTGATCCTGCCCCAAACATACCATTTTAAAAGCTTGCCTATAAAGAATTATTACAAATCGACCCCTTTAAAAAGAAATAACTGAGCCCAACAGGAAACCTAATCACTGTGACCCCTGCCAAACACTGGCTGGGGTCAGTCAGGTCTGGTGAACTTCAGCATTAAGCATAATTCAGGTCGGCTAGAGGTCAAGCGCATTCCTGTCCCCTAGGGTGCTAAAGTTTGGGAATTTTGCCCACACTTCAGTTTTAGAGTTCATTAAAATTGGGCATCTGGGAGAGCTTGGATGTGGCCAGATAAGGGCTTTTATTTGTACCAGTTGGGGGTTTAAAAAAAATGTAGACTGGGGATCTATTAGTCTATAGTGCATATGAACTGATAACTTTGGCATCCTGTGGACATGAAGATAAAAGGACCTGTTTTGAAGCGTGTGTTAAGGCAATTTCATTTGTGTTGTAAATGTAGGTGCATTATTCGTAGAGAAGCCATTATTGGCAAATTGTAAAAAAATATATTCAAAGGACATTGTTAGTTTTGTTCAGTGTTTACACTATAGCATGCCGTCTTTGTTTGGTGTCGAGTTAAATTGGTTTGTTTTATTCACATGTCCATGGAGCTGTGTGGGATGTTTGCATAATGGAATGGCTGGAGGGAAAGACTATAATTTGAAATCCTATCTCATTTGAAATCGTATATCATTTGAAATCGTATATCATTTGAAATCGTATCTCTTTACAATATATTTGTGAATTGATATTTCTACTAGGATATGATATTTTTGTTTCCTGTACAATATTTGTTTTACATTAAATAAATTTTCAGTCCTAAAAATAGCCATTGCAAAGATACTATATTAATATGAAGATTGGCTTAGAGATTATTGAAACAACGTGATCAATTTGGAATGTTTTTTTTTTTTAGCATTCGGGTTTTTTGTGTAATGCTCGTGTGTCACACAAAAATGAAAACTGCCATGTTTGTGATAATGTCCTCATTCCCAACAGCAATGTGAAACTTTCTGGCTATAGAAGATTGGCTTTCAGGAATGTTGAGCTGTATTTGTGACTTGCAGTGAGTGGGGGAAAAATTGCCTGAAATAAGATATGTTGTTTTCAGACATTGTTGTCTTGTCTTTCCACTGGACAACTCTCAGACAAATATAGAATTTGTTTTGTGCAAAAGGATTCATTCAAATGTTTGTACCTCCATACCCTTTGAAATCTAGTAGGCAAAGATATAAAAGCGGAAAAAAACAAGGTTTTTGCCAAAGCTTCTTAAAGCTTACTGATTTACAAGAAGGCAGGTTATTTTTGACTGTGAGGACAAAGAGAAAGGTTGCAATTCTGAATGACAATGATGTTTATTTCCAATGAAGATAAATCAATATTTTTATAATTAAAGCAGATTGAGAATTGGATAGGTATCTTAAAATGCTATTAAAAAAAAGTTGAGGGTAATCTTGAAAATAGCCCGTACTCTCCAAATTAAGCCTTTTGATGCCAAAATAAGTACTGTTATCAGTCGCAGAGGAAATTGATGTGTGAATTGCCAAAGTATTCATGTATTGCCATAGTGATGTAACCATCCATAAATCTGATTTTCTAAGGAAAGTACAGTGTGCGATTTAAACATCAATGAATTAAAAAGAAAGGGCATCACCACACTGTGTCACATTTTGTGAAGGTGCATTATTAATAGAAGAAGTACATACATGTAGTTACTTCTATTGAAGGAATACTCGTCTTGTGCCTGGGGTTAGAGTGGAGCACTTTTTCATTGTGATGTTTTCTATTCTGTTCCTTCCGTGGACTTGTTTGCTAATTGTCTGGGCTCCTAGTCCTGCTTTCGCGGTTGAAAAGATTTGTTAAGCTGTGTATTAGTGATAAGTACATGTAAGTCTGTATTCAGGTTTGAATAATATGTTAAATGAGCTTTAGGAAGTGTTTTCTGTTTTGTTGAGTTTTTGAAGGTCATTCAAAAAGCCAGTTTCTAAAAATTTCAAAACCCCTGTGGCATGTACATGTATGCATTCCTCCATGATGTATGTAAACACCTTGTATGTGAACATGTCCCCACCACCCCCCCCCCCCCCTGAAAAACAAAAAAATAGATTTAAATAAAATTCAAACAAATAATTTAAATGTATGCAAAAAAATATATTCTGTGGGAATTCTACAGGGATATCTGAATGGCATCACATAGCAAAGACTGACTGAAGTGTGTAGGTGTTCTAGCATTTGTAGTTTTTGTTATTTAATTTTTGTTGTTTGGGTGGGTTTTATGTTATACATGTACTCTGGCCTCAGTCAGGAAAAAAATACTGTTTCTCTCCGGCGCAGTTTCCTTTAAATACCCTTGACAAAACACATGCACATATTTGTTTAACGTTGTTCTTATAACACTTGCGAAGGATTATTCATGTCACAAACACAATTTTTTTAATTTTTTTTTATGGCCACATTTTTACCAAATGCACTAGCATGGTGTCATGTTGATGGTGTGACATTACTACTCCTCTGTTTAAGGGACTGTATGGTTTTGTTTTATTGTGTTTGCATTCTCAGTATTGATGATGAGCGCAGTGTGTTGACTGGAATGACAAGCCCCTTGAAATATGTCATTTTTGTGTATCCGGTTTGGACCACCATCATAAATCCAGCAATTAAACACTGATCAACAACATTGGCTATGCTGTAGATTCAGCTTCCTGTATCTTGCACTACTGAAAGGGTCAATGTATCATCCATTTCCTTATTTTCTTCCTCTCCATCTCGTAACTGCAGGGTTGTCACTAATTAGAAGGTGCTACGATGGCAGGCTACGATAATTTTTCGTGATGAGGTAAAACAGTTCACCAGGAAGAACAATACCCTGATGACTTCTTCTTGCTGTTGTACAAGTGAGCGTGTCTTACTTCCAACGAGCAACATACATGGTCCAGTACTCAGGGATGGCTGAGAAGAGCTCTCCTCAGAGGAAGGTATGAGACTGTTTGTCAGTCAATCCTCTGTCTGTCTGTCTGTCTGTCGAGGCCTTGATGTTACTTCTTGAAGAGGCAATTTTTCCTTGGCGAAGGGTACTTCCATTAGAAATATTGAAATGTTTATATGGAGTGCCATGGCCGAGCGGTTTAGTGCATCGAATTTGTGTTCTGATGGCCGAGTCATCAGAATGGGGGTTCGAATCCTGGCTGTGAGACAATTTACCATAATTGCTTCTCTCCACCCAGGAGTAAATGGGTACCCGGTGAGGGCAGAGTTGGTTGTTGTGTTTGATTAGCCCTATATGTGCTGAAATGGCAGCAATTGAGCTGTATACTCCCCAGGGAGCTGAGATGGTTTTAGGAATGATTTATGCGCCTGATGAGCAGGGGTAATAATGTACAGCGCCTTCATCTAGTCGCTAGGATACATGTATGTGCGCTTTATAAGAATCGTGTATTATTATTATTATTATTATTATTATAATATATGAATATTTCAAGGAGCACCAAGGCAATGCCAAGTGTCTTGGAGCCACTAGGCACAGGGTTTTCCCTTAACTTTTTTTTTCACTCGCCGGCCGGGCTAGTAAACCAAACTTTTCACAAGCCCGCAAGCCTTTTAATCAAATCACTGTTTTTAGTAATTTAGGCATTTTGCATCAGAACGTGCATTATAAACAACAGTTGTCAGTTACCTTTATTATTATGTGCATATTTGTTTGTGAGGCAATACTAATGTTTCTTTAATTAATAACGGATTCTATTCTAATAACAGAGGAAAAGATCAGGCACATTAGTGTACAGTAATGCTTTTGCTTTAATTCTGAAATGAAGAAGGCTCATTTCATATTTTATTTCTAACCAACTGAACACAACAATAATGAAAACATTAAAAAATCAGGGCACCAAGGCAATTTTTTAGATTTTCAAAGGGCATCACGGCAATGATAAAAAACGTAAAAGGGCACCAAGGCAATATTTAATTTTTTTTTTTAAAAACAATGAAAATTTAACACTCCAAGTCCAATTCAGCACATGCCAATAAGACTAAAGTTTCATTTATCTGTCTCCGTTTGGGTTTTATTACATGTAGGCCTACATGAAAACAGTATTGCAACACTTACAGTTTATGTCACCAATTAAAAATAAATAAAAAACACAATGTTAACCCGAAAAAAACATCAAGTTTTATGCATTTGGATGTGGCAGTATTAAGTTCACTCTTTTTTTATTTGCTAGTCGACCCTTTGACAGCATGTTGAAGACCACCAAATGGCCCTGGCCATAATGTACATGTACATGTACATACGTACAGCGACCACCGCTGTTCAAAATGTTCTGCAGGCGACATGCGGTTTGGGCGCATGTGTGAGAATTTTGAAGGGTCATACAAAAATGCATATTCATGACGTGACCTTTACTTTTTTTTCCGTCGTGGAGTTCATTGATAAAAATGCCTGTTACATACTGAAAATTAATTTCAAAGAGAATTTTTAACCAATAGGATTAGAAAGAATATGTCGTCTGCAAATATTGAACTAACATTACAGCAATATGGGCAAACGCGCGAATTTCCTTGAAGTTTTTTTGTACACAACTCTGGCCCTTGACAAGCGCATGCGCTGAAAAAGGTAATATTTCAAAGCGGATTTTCTTCCTGAAGATGAATTTTCCTTGAGACGTAAAAAGTATGATAGGTGAAAGAACTCTTATTTTAACTAATTATTACTTTGTTATTTGAGCAAACCCAGTAGCTAACTTTTAAACAGTGGGATTCCCCTGCGGCTTTAGCGTTGTTAAACAAAATATTTCTGGGGAACCCGTTACGGTTTTTGGGATGACATCATTGTGTATGCGTGTGCATATACACACACGGATTAGATTGTGGGCGTTTTCATTGTAAGGGGGGTTAAATAATTTTTTAATAACGTTAGAATATTAAAAAAACGGGAATGATTTGAGTTTATAAGCCAATATGAACCAATATTTAATACATATATTCTGTTCACTCTTCCATTTTAAATTAATTTAAAGATTTTTTTCCTTTCTATGCACTCCAAATCCATTATTTAAACAGCGAAGATGTAATCAATAGCAATATTTCACCTTTTTTGAATTGCTGCCCAGAGGCCGTTACTTGGGTTTGCTCAGGTATAATCACCATGAAACTGTTCTTCGTGAGTGTAACTACCCTCCTATGCTTGATTTTTCAAGAAAAAAATTCATGAAAGACGTACAATAACGTCAAAAATGGACCAATAATTAGCTTCTCTCGATCTGTAAAATTTTACGGAATATGCTCAATATTTGATGCACATTGAAGATGCTTTTTACACTTCGGGTTTCGATGAATTCACCCAGAAACGTGTCACCTTGTAAAGCCATGACTGTAGATTTATGTGTGATCTTTGTTCATTGAGGTCATGTGGGGTGTCGTGGCCGAGCGGTCTAGCTTACCGGATTCAAGTTCTGGTGTTAGTAACATAATGTGGGTTCGAATCACGGCCGTGACACTTGTGTCCTTGAGCAAGACACTTAATCATAATTGCTTCTCTCCACCCAGGGGTTAAATGGGTACCTGTGAAGGCAGAGTTGGTTTGCTCTATATGCGCTAGAAATGGCAGCAATTGAGCTGTATACTCCCCAGGGAGCTGAGATGGTTTCAGGAATGATTTATGAGCCTTATGAGCCTTATGAGCAGGGATAATAATAATGCGCCTTGAGCACCACTTAGTTGGTGGATACGTGCGCTATATAAATCCACACATTATTATTATTATTATTATTATTTGGCATTTTTCACTCACTTTGATCGTACACCTCCAGTCGACTTGCCAAATTTCAAAAGACGCGACCTTGTTTAAAGTTGGTGAAACAACATCAATAGAGGGCACTATACAGATCAGAAAAAAGGCGCATGCGCGCAACCCGCTTGTCGCTCTGTGTGCAGCGGTGCGACACGACGATCGATGCGTCGATGCTATATCTGATGCACACGCACACGCTGCATGCATGTCTAGGTACAGACTCGGCATGTATTATTTACGTTGCATGCGCCCCATGCTATTTTTAGCTGGTACCCGCGAATGCCTGGCGTAGTGTTTATGTTGTGGGTACTGTTAACACCAACCAAAGTATTAGCAAGGGCCAAGTTCGTACAACGACCAAGCTGCCGATATTGCCTGGTAACCGCTATATCATTTTGGTCATGAGTACCAGGTAATTTTGACTAGTATTTTGTTCCCAAATGGTCGTTGCGTGAACTTGGTCTTAGCAGCGCAGCCACCGGTCACGCAATCGAGCGTGGCGGCGATACATTTTTTTCCGTGAGAATGTACTATGTACATAGTAAATACTATGTGTAAACAAGTGGGCACAACGGCAATGCAGGGAAAAAGCACAGCAACTCGTTGCCGTGAAAAGTGGCAGAGGGTGAGGGCATTGACGGCAATTGCCGTCGTGTAATTTCAGGGCTGATATAGGCCTATCGGTGACAATATTTTGACTTGCCCAGCGGGCTACTGAAGGAAGGGTTTTGACTCGCCCGCCGCCGTTTTCACTCGCATTTGGCGAGCGGGCGACCGCTAAGGTCGAACCCTGTAGGCATGTCTTGCCTCAATGAAGTTCAAGGACTGTCTGTCTCCTTTTTCTGGTTTCTTTTTAGTGTCATAGGTTTTCTAAAAGATCTTCTAATGAGTAACATACATGATCACGTACTTTGGTATACATTTCTTCGCAAATACCACAGCACGCACGCACAAGCCGATTTGTGTAATGCATGTTGGTCTATGTAATTAGCGAAATACTGCAAAAGTGACCTTACCTCCTTCCCAGATATTGTCTATCAGTATTACAACCACCCTGACCCCCAGATATTTATCAATATTGTTACAACCACATTCACCAACAGTTAGCCGTGCTATTTTGTTTTGTTTCACATTCACAAAATACGTAGATTGTTAGATCATGAACAACACGCTATTACGTACAGTGACATGTGAAGGATGATTGCTAGCTAGACCAAGTTGCAGTGCATCAGTATGCATTTGTGAAGTAGTCTTGAGGAAGGAGTGATGGTCTATCACTCTCACTGTTCCGTCATTCATTCTGCTTGTTTGTCGGTCCGTCTGTGTGTCAGAGAGAGTTTCTTCCTCGATCTGTCACAGTCACCCTGCTCTCTCGATGTCTGTCTAACATTAAATTATTTGTTTTTTATATATATATTTTTTCTCAATGCCTTCAGGAGAAGCAGGTGGGGGTGAAGTCGCCAATGTCCAACAAGGGAGACAGTGGCAAGACCCTGAAGCGGAAGCTCTTCACTGGAGTCAACGGGGAAGGGACTGATGGTAAGAGCTCAAAATTGTTTTCATTTTTTGGTTTTTTTAAGAGAACGAAAAAATATGAATTATGCTATCACATAATCAAGGGCTGTTTCACCCATGGATTTAGGTGGTAACTGGACATAAGCAATGCTTTTTGGTTGATTTTTTTGTTCAAACGTTGCCGGTATTGTACCTTTCCTTTAATGGATGTTGTTTTGAATTTTGTAGTCAGGGTAGGAATGGAATGCGACCATAACACACCAGAATGTGAGTTGATATCCTTCAGTATCTACCTTGCACTTACATGTATGACCTTAGTCCTATGGCTCACTCAGAGCCCATAATCAAGTCCACTGAAAACATAACCATGAAAAACGGACGAAGATCAAAATAGAACACTCAAAAATATGCGCCTTTCAAAAGATCAATGTACAAGTGTTCTGTTTATCTTGGTGTATCCCTTTGTTCTTTCATCACCAACAAAGAAGAAATTCATGCAAATATTTTTTATAGATAAATGCATGTACATGTATATTGTATATGTACAATGTGGAAATTATAAATTTGTAAAGGACAGAAATGGGCAGTTGGCTTTGAGGCTTTGGGGGCTTTGATTGTGGTACTTGCTTGGTGACACAATTTCAGTTCATATGAGAGAAAAATATTTTAAAATAATTCAGTTGACACGGCGTATTTTTGGAAACTGCTCCCTGCATGACCTCTTTTCATTTTCCTTTTCAAGACAATATTTCAGGTAGTACATGTAGTCATATGTTTGATAAATTCAGCCAGGTTTAATCCCCCTGCTATACCGTGATATCACTCAATTGCTTTGTACATGAATATTAACCCTCCTACTATGAGTGCAAATTTATGAACAAACCATTGAGACCACTCTAAGCCATTGCTATGGAAGGCAGTGGCTCCTAATGGCTATACTAAATAGTAACATAATACCTCATATGTCTGTTGGTTTTAGTGGTTTGTGATTGATGTTATTGCAGGGGCATACTGTTATGTTCCAGTCTCAGTGGCAGGTGGTGGCTTACTCTTGAGAGTCCGTGTTTACAAAATAACTGCTGAAAATCCCAATGACAGGTTTTTTTTTACAGTGGTCTCCATTGACAGAGTTTTACATACAAGATTACTTAAAAGGGTTAGTGTGGCTTATATGCACAAACGATATGTGTACAACATATTGGACATTTAGTGGTTGGGAGTGGCCTCCATGTGTAGCAGGGCTAATCACACTCTATATCGCTAACAACTGAACCAGAGATAGACTGACAAAAAGGAGGGGAAAAAATCTGTGGTCAGATTATTTGTTTATCAGAATTTCAATTACCTCTTTAGTCCCTGCGGTCATGCAGTGAGCGAAGTATAGTGTTTCTGAGCCTTGTTAGCCATGATGTTCCGGTCACTTGGCGAGTCTGTTTTTCCTGTCATTTGTCTTTTGTCCTAGTCTGACGTGTGACTGACGTTCATGCCTGACGCAAATACACAAATTTAAGGTTTTTTTACACGATAGCTATTAGTAAGGCTTGTTTTTTGTGTGTAAGAATTCAGGGCCAATTTTATAACACATGTACGTTATGTTACATGATGTGAACGTAAACACTGTACGTGAACATATAGGCTCTTGCGAAATTAATCCATCTGACATGTTCTATTTGTATTGAAATGGATCATGGCCATGATCCATTTTTCAAATTAGAATGCTTACAATCAACAATGTACATTTGTATAAGCCAGGATTTTGAAATAGGGCATCCAAATTTGTCCAAATGATCAACTTACAATACATGTACAAAGCTGCCAAATCTTCTGGATTCTGCGGAAGATTTCCGTATTTGATGGTAATTTACTTACTTAAAATATATGCAAGGAGGCCTCTCCTTTTGGTGCCAAAAAGCCTAAAACCCCTGGACCCCACCCGCAAGGGCTCGCTTGCTCGGCTCGCTCGCTGCGTTCGCTTCGAGTCTTTCTGATTAGAAAATTAAATCTTCCTCATTTTCAAACTCATATGTTGGCAGCTCTGCATGTATATATGTTTTACAGTTAAAAAAGGTGTCCATTTTCAGAAAAGGGTGTCTGAAAGATACCTGAGCCCAATTTCATAGCGCTGCTTACCGGTAAGCAAATTTTCGTGCAAACTATAGCAGGAAAAATAATTGCTTAATCATAAGCGTGTTTCACAGGTTAGCAAGAAAATTGAAAGTGGCACGTGCACATTCACCATGGATTTGTATTGTTGCGTCAATCATTTGCTGGCAATAATGGCCGGCAAGTAAGCTTACATTTCTCTATGCTCAACGGTTAGCAGCGCTATGAAATGAAAACTTGCAGTAAGCAAAAAATTCGGCTGTTAAGCAGCTCTTTGAAATTGGGCCCTTGTGTCTGAGAGAATATTTATTAACCCTCCTACTTCTGGTACCTTTTTCATACAAGTTGATCCACCATTTGAAACCATTCGCTTTTGTGGTTTTGAATGGTGAAATAACTGTGTACAGTATTGATTCCCCCAAATGGTTTTGAATGGTAGGTCAGCTAATACAAAACCTTGTTTGAATCTTTCCAAATGGTAGTACAGCTAACACAAAACCTTGTTTGGATACAAGTGGTGAATCGATGGACCCTCTATGCATTTGAATGGATTTGATTGGTAGTAAAGCTTGCTACCAAGACTGTTCAAATGGTATCACCATGTGTGTACAAAACCAATGGGCATTTTGGTAAGTGGAAATTTTGAATGGTTTCAAATGGTCAAACAGTAGGAGGGTTAAGCTGAATTAGCATTCAAAATGACCTGTAGTATAAATGCATCATGTAGTTAGTGACCTCACCCTAGCTAGTAGAGCGGCCTCACCCTAGCAGAGATTATAATCACAGGGAACTATTGGATGAGATGTCGGGTCACTTGCAATCACATGTATACATGATTAACCAGCTTTTCAGGAATTTAAGAAATGAAACATTGTATTATAGATACATGTACAATGTACCTGCATCTCCAGTGCATCCTGGTAGATTGTTTGAGGCCGATACTGACATGTGCGTCATGAATACACATTGTGTCTTTAATTTATTTAGGCTACATAAACAGTAGATTGTGCAGGTGGTTTACGTATGTGTGGGGATGATTGTGTGTGGATCATTCCAACTTTAACCCTCCTACATGTACACATGGAGGCCACTCCAATCCACTAATTTTTCAATATGTTCTTCATTACTATTGTTCTTAAGAAAAGGAAATGCTTTAAAAGTACACATTTTTCAAAAGAATCTTGAGAGGTAACATGTTTTTCATTTCTAAAAGGAAATTATTAATGTTCTGATGACAAACATTTCCCCAAATCTGCAATAAAATAGCAACAACAACAAAACCAAAAAAAAAGAAATGAAAAATACATGGGCAATACCTTGGTATTTCATGCTTTGTTTCCAATTTAACCTAAGAAATACGTACATGTAAAGACATGGTTTGTGTGCTTGCCTTGTGTCACTACTTACACATTCACCATATTTCCTTTGAAAACATGGATAGCTTCTGTATTGACGCTGGGTATTAAATTATAATTTTATAATTAAGAAGACGTGAATCATGTATTGTGTACATGTACATGGATCTGCAATACTGTCCACACATGTACAAGTAAATACTGTAAGTCATGTTTTTTGTCTTTCAATAATTTTGCCACATTTACCTAACATGTACATTTGTTCGTACATTTTTTAAATTACTTTGTGAAAGTCATTACAGTTATAAATGTAGCAGTGTGTTGACAATATCAGCCATACTGTTTTAATTATTTAATGTTGTACATGTGCATATATTGTCCCTAATTTGCCATAGTGACCAATCCGACTACTTTTTTCAATTTTAAGCTTTCCCGCCCATTAGTACATTCAGGAAGAGACCTACCATTGTATCTAATCCACATGCATGTATTCCTTATAGTTTTGGAGATAGAGCATGCATTCAAATGACGAATGCTCTAACTGGCTGTTTTTGTAATTTGGCAAAGTGATTCAATACTGCATTAGTCACTATGCCAACTTAATTCGGGATTGGTCACTAAGGCAAATTAGGGATGATATGTATAATATTGGATGAAACTAAAGTAAAACAAAAATTTAATAATTATGGTGGAAGGTAAGGTATTGAATTAGTTATTCAAAAATACCAAATATGTGAATCTTACTTGGAGTAAAGCTTAGAGTAAATCTTCCCTAAAAATAATTTTATCTCAGGTGATCAGTCTCTTAAGAAAAGTGAAATAAATCCCAGTTCAAATTAAGAAATAAGTACTCTTTCCTAAATTCAACATTTGATTGAATGCAACAAATCGGAGAACATTTTCACAATATTCTGGTAACGACACAACATAATAAGTTGAAACTTGTATAACTGGATTTGTTTAACCCTAACCTTCCCAAATCCTTCAAAATGGATTGAGGTTACATGCTACATGCTCTTTGCTAAAGTGAAGGATTATGGTGGCTGGCGTAATTGCTTTGTCTGGTGACTTCATGGATGGATGGTATATTGAAGGACCTCAGTTGTGTTTCATCTTGTCTGGAATTGCCATTATTAACTAGTACAATGTATATGTATGGTTAAAAGGAATTTACAGAACATTGCATTTTCATGTTGAGTTATTATTGAATAGACTCTTTGTACATGTACACATGAAAGGAACATTGGAAAGCTATAAAGTGTTCACTGAAAGAACAATCCTGAATGCAAGAATTAACCATAACCTTCCCAAATCCTCCAAAATCCTCTGCTAAAGTGAAAGATTTTGAAGGACTGAGGTTACATGCGACATGCTCCTTGCTAAAGTGAAGAATTGTGGAGGATTGAGGTTATTAGGCATACTTGCCTTTCCATGGAACATGTACATCCATGTTTGTTGTAGTGATTGCAAGGTCACTGTTTATTGCTACATGCATGCAGGGAGGGTCCCTGGCCATGTACATGTATCACAGATTAGAAACACGTGTGTATACATGTTATGTGCTTGCTTTAATATTGAAGGATTTTGGAGGATTCAGGTTATGTGTAAGCAAATGGGCCTTGGGAGTTAGGAAGGATTCAGGTTATGTGTAAGCAAATGGGCCTTGGGAGTTAGGAAGGATTCAGGTTATGTGTAAGCAAATGGGCCTAGGGAGTTAGGGAGGATTCAGGTTATGTGTAAGCAAATGGGCCTTGGGAGTTAGGAAGGATTCAGGTTATGTGTAAGCAAATGGGCCTAGGGAGTTAGGGAGGATTCAGGTTATGTGTAAGCAAATGGGCCTAGGGAGTTAGGAAGGATTCAGGTTATGTGTAAGCAAATGGGCCTAGGGAGTTAGGAAGGATTCAGGTTATGTGTAAGCAAATGGGCCTAGGGAGTTAGGGAGGATTCAGGTTATGTGTAAGCAAATGGGCCTAGGGAGTTAGGAAAGATTCAGGTTATGTGTAAGCAAATGGGCCTTGGGAGTTAGGAAGGATTCAGGTTATGTGTAAGCAAATGGGCCTAGGGAGTTAGGGAGGATTCAGGTTATGTGTAAGCAAATGGGCCTAGGGAGTTAGGAAAGATTCAGGTTATGTGTAAGCAAATGGGCCTTGGGAGTTAGGAAGGATTCAGGTTATGTGTAAGCAAATGGGCCTAGGGAGTTAGGAAGGATTCAGGTTAGGTGTAAGCAAATGGGCCTTGGGAGTTAGGAAGGATTCAGGTTATGTGTAAGCAAATGGGCCTAGGGAGTTAGGAAGGATTCAGGTTATGTGTAAGCAAATGGGCCTAGGGAGTTAGGAAGGATTCAGGTTATGTGTAAGCAAATGGGCCTTGGGAGTTAGGAAGGATTCAGGTTATGTGTAAGCAAATGGGCCTAGGGAGTTAGGAAGGATTCAGGTTATGTGTAAGCAAATGGGCCTAGGGAGTTAGGAAGGATTCAGGTTATGTGTAAGCAAATGGGCCTAGGGAGTTAGGAAGGATTCAGGTTATGTGTAAGCAAATGGCCTAGGGAGTTAGGAAGGATTCAGAGTTAAAGTTAATGAATATTTTTATTCTTCAGGCCTGTGATTTCTCAGTATTTTTCCTGATTTCAGGATTTTTTTTACAAATCCCCCTTTGCCTGAAAATGTTCACAAAAGAAGAGAAGTAGCCACCAAGGAAAGAAAGAAGTAGCTTGTATTGTGTCCAAACCTCTAGTTTCTTGTTTGTGGGGATGTGGAGAGTCTGTAAATCCTCCAAAATTAAACATCCAGGAGGTTCAGGGGGCTTTGTCCTCTAGACCAAAGGGAGACCCAGGCCTGCTACCCATTTTTCAGGATTTTTTACTTTTGTCAAATCACACCCCTGGTTCTGAGAGTAAACATACTCGTAAAAGAAGTTTTGCTCTCCTTTAATACATTGTGTCTTCTGTTTTTCAGTGAATTTGGGGGGTGTGATTTGATTACAGGGGAGATGGTGCGATGACTCAACTCAAATTTGACCTACACACTGCTCCCTAGATTTGAAATGAGGTGTATTTTCGACCGTCTGTTTCTGGAGGGAATTTAATTAGATGTGGCAGGTTCCTTAAAGTCATAAAGTGGAGGAAATACAGTTTATCGGACCTGAAATGTTCAGATAAAAATAATTGAAAATGTCCAAATTGAAAGCATACTAGTGGTTTGTATAAAATTGGAGGTACATGTATACGTATGGCTATGATCTAAAGCAATATTGCCTTTCGTATAAAAGGACACTTGTTTATTTTGGGTTTTTCTTTTAATATACGTGTACATATATTTTTCCTGCCAATTCCAAAATCCTGATACACCAAGGCCCAGAAATCAAAAGGAATATCATTGAAAATGACAAGCAATATTTTGTTGATATTGCCCACAATTGTTTTAACATAATAAAGCCCTTTTTTGATAAATGGAAATAAAAGATGTATTTCTTTGTATAACTGCCTTTCATTTTGTATATACCATAGAGCAATAGATAATTGGCATAAGTGGACCGCCCACCAACATAGGGGCTGGTTAGCTCAGTTGGTAGAGCGCTCGTACGGTATTCGAGAGGTCGCGGGTTCGAGTCCGGCATCAGCCAATTTTTCTTTGCTCGCTACCCATTTATATATATAATATACACTCACTGACCATAAGTATTGCAACATTGAAATTCACACCAAAGTTCAGTTTGGAGAACTGTGTTACAATAATTTATTTTATTTTATTTACACTACTTAAGACTTCTTGAAAGTGCCTGTGTTTTGAAGTCAGTGTTCTTTTTTACTGTTCTTGCTCGGAAACAAAGTCCTTCAATACTTTGTCGGGTAACCACGTGACCTGATAATTGCAGCCATCCGTCTAGGCAATGTCTCATACAAATTCATGTTGCAATACTTTTGGCCAGTGAGTATATATATATAAGCAAAGAAAAATTGGCTGATGCCGGACTCGAACCCTCGACCTCTCGAATACAGTACATGTATATACAGTATATACATATACAGTATATATATTTTTTTAAAGTATATATTTTGAACAATCTATATTATAGATCCACCATATGTCTGAATTTTTTTCCTTCAGTGTGTTAACAAAAATTCCCATTAAACCTCGGATAGCACATACATGTAAAATAGTTTTACTTGTCAATGACATCTTTTTGTCACTATGCTTGAAATATCTCCAGTGACCCATCAGTAATCAGCTTTACTATCTGGGCGAACTTTCCGCAACCTTTAATTCCTTTCAAATCACATCTTATTATCTGCATCATGTCCTTGCCATCTTCTCCTTCTCCACAATCTGTCTCCCGTTGTCATCGTTACCTTGAATTGTCTTCATCAGGCCCCAGCACTGTCTCTTCCTCCAGTTGTGTGACATTGACCACTCATTTCCTTCCTGAAATACAGGAGAACCAGGCTGTTTTTGATACTGGCAATTAATATTTCATCAGTGAAAACAAAACAGCGTTCCCACTTTTGAATCAATGAATAATTGAGCATGATTTGAATTTACAACGTCCATGTTGAGGGAAGATTGAATGGATGTGAAGGCACACAATGTCTTTTGATACTGTAATTTGACAAGCCTGTCTTATCCATACTCTGTATAAGATGCCATTAATATTGATGACATAATATTATCCTTGGCTGTCTGACATAGTTTGATTTATCTTTGTTGTTTATGATTGTGACAACTGTTAAAATTTTTATGTATATTTCATTTACATATATCATAGTATATTGATTTTGCCATGAAGCTAAAAAGAAATTTACCCTTGGGACTTGAATGGCCCTCAAAGTGCAGTTTCCTACCCATTTTCTCCCTTTTTTTTACCCACTCAATTCAATGTGGTTAAATTTTGACAAATGAAATGATTGACGGAATGTTTGTTAGAAGGAAATCAACATGTTCCATTTGACCCTCAGTGTAAAGGCCATTCTGTGAACTCAAGGAACATTTTACCAGTACATGTACATCATAAAAAAAAGAAAGGTCATCATTGTTGGTCCTTGAAAATTCCATATTGTAATTACCAGTTAAATTTACTACTGGAAGAAAAAAAAAAAACATGTTAGGGATGACCTTTTATTTGATTCAAACAGAGATGTGTACAAGTACATGGTGTAATTATAGCTGGAGGCATTGAACTTAGGCAGTTATGGCAAAAAAACATGCTTGGATGACCACTGATAATTTCATTTATATGTAATGTACATGTACATGTAGTGTGCAAGTGTGAATAGACAGTCGGGTATTATTGATACACTACTAACAGTGTCTGGTACAGTAACCTGGTCCCACTTTCATAGAGCCGTTTCTTTTGTTTACTGTACATTTTTTCATGTCATAGCGCTGCTAACCATTAAGCATGAAGAAAGGCACGCTAACTTGCCAGCCATTATTGCTAGCAAATGAGTGATGCAACAATATAAATCCATAGTGAACGCGCATGTGCTGCTCTCTATTTTCTTGCTAACCTGTGAAATACATGTACGCTTATGCAAATCTGTCTGCTATAGTTAGCACGAAAATTTGCTTACCGGTAAGCACCGCTATGAAATTTGGCCCTGGCTAGTTAGAACATACAACAGATATGTTCAGTAAGTTGATCCATTCTCCCTGCATGGTTGATCTCACAGTTCATACAGTAAGGCCTCTACATGTATTTTGTTCATCGTTTTTAGAAGGAACACAAAACATACACTTTACTCTTGTTCACCATGCCTACACTTCCAAAAACATACACTCCACAAAAGTAATATTGAAAAAATAGTTTATTGTTTTTCCAGGGATGGCTTCACTGTAGTGTTAATAACCATGTTCATTCCTGCTTTGCTTTCCTGTTCTGTAAAAATGCTGGTATCGTAATACGCTAAGGCTTTTTATGGTATTACGATTTTCAATTAATTTTGGTGCTCAGGTTTTTTCAATAACCACTACAGCATGATGATGGATTAGCCTTCCCTGCAGAGACAAGATGACCCAATTTCTCCTGTAAATTAAATGTTAAAGGGACATTCCAGCCCTCAGTACTTAGGGAATTAGATGATACTGTTGTGGTTCTTTCTCGGGCCATTGTGTTGAACACTGGCTGTGATGTGATTGATTTCTCCCACAAATTTTCTCTTTGTGAGAGAAAAATAATCCCTTAATATTAAAGGTTGTTCAGTTACTGAATACATGTACAGTGTGTTGTAGTTGCGCAACAATTGTTGTTGATGTTAACTAAAAATTAACCCTAACTCCCTAGGCCCATTTGTTTACACATAACCTGAATCCTTCCTAACTCCCTAGGCCCATTTGCTTACACATAACCTGAATCCTTCCTAACTCCCTAGGCCCATTTGCTTACACATAACCTGAATCCTTCCTAACTCCCTAGGCCCATTTGCTTACACATAACCTGAATCCTTCCTAACTCCCTAGGCCCATTTGCTTACACATAACCTGAATCCTTCCTAACTCCCTAGGCCCATTTGCTTACACATAACCTGAATCCTTCCTAACTACCTAGGCCCATTTGCTTACACATAACCTGAATCCTTCCTAACTCCCTAGGCCCATTTGCTTACACATAACCTGAATCCTTCCTAACTCCCAAGGCCCATTTGCTTACACATAATCTGAATCCTCCAAATCCTTCAGTAGTAAAGCACATGACATGTATGCACACATGTGTTTCTAATCTGTGATACATCTACATGGCCAGGGACCCTCCCTGCATGTATGGAGCAAAAAACAGTGTCCACTGACCTTGCAATCACTACAACAAACATGGATGTAAATGTACCATGGAAAGGCAAGTATGCCTAATAACCTCAATCCTTTAAAATCCTTCACTTTGGCAAAGAGGATTTTGGAAGGTTAGGGTTAATGAAGAATTGAAGTAGAACGAACATTATATAAATGTCAATATATGGATCTACATGTACTTGATGAAATACATGTATTTTCAAAGAGCCATTTCATATTATACATTTACATGTACATGTACATAGGTTTCTTTGGCAATTATTTTAGCATTATTATTATTTTTGTATATTTATTTATTTTATGGGTACACATTAGTGCCCATTAAGTTGCCTTCCTGTTGTACGCTTTTGTGGTCAAACTCCCTGTATGCTCAACCTCAAAAAGGTTTTTAAAATTTTAGTTATTCTCGTCTATAGATCATTCTGATAAAATAAGTTGTTAAAAGCATACATGATTGATAACAAGATTAATCCTGATTTCCTGAGATATATCATAATTGTGTTCAAATCTTGAAAACAATGACATCCCTAAACAGCCTTTGAGAGCATAAAATATCAGCGCTGAACACTTGGAGGAGTTTGCCACTGACGTCTTACTGACGACAGTGCTGCCTAGGCAATACCATGTAGGAGTATCATTTATAATTGTCTATCCCTACTCGGTGTGTTTGACAAGTGCACATGTTCGATACCCACATGTTAAAGGGAAAGTATAGCATTGGTAATGTTGAGTTAACTGTTTCTATGAGTATACTGTTGATACATGTTTCAGCTGAATGTGGAGTCTAAATCATGAGAAAAGAGTGAAAAATCATTCACAATTTAATAGAAAATGCTTTGCTGCTGTCTTGTTTTCTCCGAAATGAGAGCACCTCAAACAGAAACATTTTTCAGGATGATTGGTCCCGTTACCAAATACACATCAATTTATATTTCAGGTTATTTTGTGATCGGATAATAACCAATGTTGTACTTTCCCTTTAACCCTAACTCCCGAGGCCCATTTGCTTACACATAACCTGAATCCTCCAAAATCCTTCAGTGGTAAAGCAAGCACATGACATGTATGCACACATGTGTTTCTAATCTGTGATACATGTACATGGCCAGGGACCCTCCCTGCATGCATGGAGCAATAAACAGTGTCCACTGACCCAAGCACTGACCTTGCAATCACTACAACAAACATGGATGTACATGTACCATGGAAAGGCAAGTATGCCTAATAACCTCAATCCTCCAAAATCCTTCACTTTAGCAAAGAGGGTGTAGCATGTACATGTAACCTCAATCCTTCAAAATCTTTCACTTTAGCAAAGAGGATTTTGGAGGATTTGGGAAGGTTAGGGTTAATGTGTTGTTGCAGAGGAAGTAAAATCTGATTGCATCAGGCCATATGTGGTTGAACCCATAGACATACCCACCTGTATCAAATTGGATGAAATTCAACATGAAAGGCTACATAAACCACTAATAGCATCGATCATGATTACAAAATGAGACACTGACGTAATTGCCGTGCGCATATACTGGGCAAACAACACTTGGCTGTACTAACAGTGAAGCACTCATTATGCACTAGTGCAACGAATGGACAGCAACATCCTGCTATCCATAGACTGTGTTTATTCCCACCGTTGTTTGGGGGCCTGTGAAGTTTATGTAAATCTTCTAATTTGTGTCTTAAAACAGAACGGGATAATGCAAATTAATGACGAGCATCTGACCCCCACGATTAGGTGTACAAAAGTACCTTCATGATTATAACTGGAGATTTTTGAGACACTGATGGCAGCAGATAAACTGGTCCTTTTTCCCCATTGTTTACGTTATTCGGAGCACGCGCATGATAACAGGAACAATGGAAAATAACCGGTTAGACTAATCTAGTATCAAAAGTCTCCTGTTGTAGTGTCTGTTAAAAAAAACATGTTTGTTTACATACAGGTATATTTTTCTTGAAATCGCAGACAGAAAATACATTAAATAGAAATCCAACACTCGCTTATCTCATTGCTGGTATTTTCACCATGATATCCAGTATTTATCAACACATCCGTCCTTTTTTTTTTTCTTCTTCCTGATCACTACAGATAAAAAGCCACCCAAGCCAACAACGAAGCGTAAGAAGCCTACTTCCCAACCTGGCAGTCCGACTCTACTGGGGACGCCGGGACGCTCCATCCCGCTGTCCGAGAGACAACAGATGGCACTTCTCATGCAGATGACCGCGAATGAGGAGAGCAATGTCCCAGGTAGGTAACAAGTGAATTCATGCGCTCATCTTGTCCATGGGGTGAAATGTAATGGGGAATGAATAATTTGAAGGTACCAGGTTAAACTTTACAACATGCTGTCTAGTGAGTGTTGGCTGCATGTATCCTGTTTTAAATATATATTTCATAGGGGTCATATGGTCACTGTCACTGGAGAGAATTATAGACATCTGACTTGAGTTCAACCCCAAAGTGAAGTTTTTTGTGATTCATGTCGCTGTAAATTCTGACTTGAAAAAAGTACCAACTCATATTTCCCTTTTTGATTTACTCCCCACCCAGTTATCAGTCATCCTCCGAAAGCCACCGCAACTCCCGGGTCAGTGGGTGGGGTCAAGAACAAGGCCAACAAGCGGAATGAGCGAGGCGAGGCCCCCCTTCATCTAGCTTCCATACGAGGGGACGTCCAGGCAACCAAGAATCTCATCAAGCAGGGGGCAGAGGTCAATGTGCAAGATTTCGCTGGTGAGTCCGATCGATCGAGCACTTTCATTGCAATATTTCCTGATTCTTATCAAGTGTGCCGGGTCACGGCAACATCTTATTAGTGGAGCATACTGCCCCTATGTAAGGGTCTTGCATTGGTTTTCATTCTTGAAGAAACAAGGCCACTTTCTCTTAGTAAATGGGTACTTCACCTATAAATCAAGATGATTGTGTGGGAAGATTTCAAGGGGCACCAGGGCAAAGACTAGTGGCAAGCGGAGGTAATTACCTCTGTGAAGTTCAATGCCTGCTTAAATCCAAACCTTTTGGACAAGATTGACATAACATGAAAGGAATCTCAGTTGTCTGTGCATTGAGCACAGGATATCCTTTATAAAACGATGTTTTTTAAAGGTTACTGCGAATTGTGTAAGTGATAACAGCGTGTGATGATTCCTTTGTTGTATATCCTACATGAACATGGAAGAGAGTAAATATAAACCTACCATTTGTTTTCTGATAAGATTAGTTACCCATGAAGCATTTTATCTGCTGTACTTATGTTTAGTATACTCATAAGCTTGGTGTGCAAATGGGAATATTCAATTTGATCATGCACCTGTAGTTAATTTATGTCAAATGTAGATGTGTCCGCGGTCTGAGCTTGTTTGCCCTCCGCCAGGAGTGAGACGCAGGCTTTTTGATGACACATCACACTTGGAGACACAACCAGAAATGATCCTATCTGATTGTCTGACTCATTCAGTGGTTTGGCACTCATCCATGGAGGACAAACCCCCTTTCTCTCAGCTCAATCTCTTTCTCTCTCTGTCGTGTGCCCTCAGAGACAGACATCCTCTGATCTACGTAAATGGATCATTACGGCCTTATGAAATACCGTTATTATTTTCAACAGTGGACGTTAGTTTTTAATCAATTTCTCTGGGCACATTTCATTAGTAGACTGATTACTATTTGAGGGTTTTTAAAGGTTTGGCTCGTTGGCAGTTTCTAGAGTTTCAAATGTCAATTTTGGTTTAAAATCAATTTCCTCGGGCACATTTCGTTAGTTAACTGATACATTTTTGATAGTTTTGAAGGCCTTGTTCTTGTGGTTTCTATAATGGTTTTGCATGATTGAAAACACCCGTGACTGAAATAGTAGCTTTGCTGGTATTTCTAATCTTGTCCCTGGACTATATGTCACATACCAATGCATTCAGTGATGAATATCAGGCTACATCATCATGATAGTATGCCGTTTTGTCCTCTATGATTATACAATTCACCCGAGATTTGGCTTGGCACCCCCATCCATTTCTGTGTTGTCCTTTGAAATGATTGCGTAGACTTTATGATTTTCTGTTGGATGTAAATAATCTTTACCTGGCGTGTGATTTCTCAGGATTTTTCCAGATTTTAGGATTTTTTACATTTTGCCTCAAAATTTTCTTGAAAGAAGAGAAGTAGCAACCAAGGAAATTGAGAAGTAGCCTGTATTGTGTCCAAACCTCTTGTTTGTTGGGATGTGGAGAGTCTGTAAATCCGCCAAAATTAAACATCCAGGAGGTTCAGGGGACTTTGTCCTCTACACCAAGGGGAGACCCAGGTGTGCTAATCATTTTCCAGGATTTTTTACTTGTCAAATCACACCCGTGAAATAAACATTTACTCCTACAAAGAACAAATTATAGTCCAGCACATTAAATGCCTCGGCTGAAAAAGGACCAAGGCTGAAATCCTATAAGTTGCCACAAAAAAACAAAAACAGGAAACAATTTTGTTCATAATATTACAAACGGAAATATTTTTGTGTCTTCATGTAGTTTTAATTTTGAACAGCAAATCTGTGAAATTTGATTTGCACAATTTTTTATATTTTTGTTAGCATTTTTCTTTGCAAAATCGTTCACTTGTGTTATAAAAATCTTTAAAACATATTAAATTAGGTTAAATAATATTGATACAAAAAAAAATCTTGTTTATAAGATGCAAATAGAAAAATCTGAACATTTATAATTGCCTGTTACCAGGATGGACGCCGCTCCATGAAGCGTGTAATCGTGGTTACTATGAGGTCGCTAAGTTGCTGCTGAAAGCAGGGGCATATGTCAACACGCAAGGTCTGGAAAATGACACACCACTACACGATGCTGCTGTTAATGGACATGTCAAGGTATAAATCACACAGGCATCTTTGTTTAGGAGTCATTTAAGAGTCAATGAAAGGTCATTTTCAAGTTTGAACTGTTTTTCTGGGTGAATGGAGCATTAAAATTGTAAATGATTAATCTGGGATCATTGTAAATGGCAAGGTTCATTTCATGATCATTTTCCATTGCACTGTTATGGTTCATTTCAGGGTTGTGGTTCATTTCAGGGTTGTGGTTCATTTCAGGGTTATGGTTCATTTCAGGGTTGTGGTTCATTTCAGGGTTGTGGTTCATTTCAGGGTTATGGTTCATTTCAGGGTTATGGTTCATTTCAGGGTTGTGGTTCATTTCAGGGTTGTGGTTCATTTCAGGGTTATGGTTCATTTCAGGGTTGTGGTTCATTTCAGGGTTATGGTTCATTTCAGGGTTGTGGTTCATTTCAGGGTTGTGGTTCATTTCAGGGTTGTGGTTCATTTCAGGGTTATGGTTCATTTCAGGGTTGTGGTTCATTTCAGGGTTGTGGTTCATTTCAGGGTTGTGGTTCATTTCAGGGTTATGGTTCATTTCAGGGTTGTGGTTCATTTCAGGGTTGTGGTTCATTTCAGGGTTGTGGTTCATTTCAGGGTTGTGGTTCATTTCAGGGTTGTGGTTCATTTCAGGGTTGTGGTTCATTTCAGGGTTGTGGTTCATTTCAGGGTTGTGGTTCATTTCAGGGTTGTGGTTCATTTCAGGGTTGTGGTTCATTTCAGGGTTGTGGTTCATTTCAGGGTTGTGGTTCATTTCAGGGTTGTGGTTCATTTCAGGGTTGTGGTTCATTTCGGGGTTGTGGTTCATTTCGGGGTTGTGGTTCATTTCGGGGTTGTGGTTCATTTCGGGGTTGTGGTTCATTTCAGTGGTTCATTTCAGGGTTGTGGTTCATTTCAGGGTTGTGGTTCATTTCAGGGTTGTGGTTCATTTCAGGGTTGTGGTTCATTTCAGGTTGGTTCATTTCAGGGTTGTGGTTCATTTCAGGGTTGTGGTTCATTTCAGGGTTGTGGTTCATTTCAGGGTTGTGGTTCATTTCAGGGTTGTGGTTCATTTCAGGTTTGTGGTTCATTTCAGGGTTGTGGTTCATTTCAGGGTTGTGGTTCATTTCAGGGTTGTGGTTCATTTCAGGGTTGTGGTTCATTTCAGGTTGTGGTTCATTTCAGGTTGTGGTTCATTTCAGGGTTATGGTTCATTTCAGGGTTGTGGTTCATTTCAGGGTTGTGGTTCATTTCAGGGTTGTGGTTCATTTCAGGGTTGTGGTTCATTTCAGGGTTATGGTTCATTTCAGGGTTGTGGTTCATTTCAGGGTTGTGGTTCATTTCAGGGTTGTGGTTCATTTCGGGGTTGTGGTTCATTTCAGGGTTATGGTTCATTTCAGGGTTGTGGTTCATTTCAGGGTTGTGGTTCATTTCAGGGTTGTGGTTCATTTCAGGGTTATGGTTCATTTCAGGGTTATGGTTCATTTCAGGGTTATGGTTCATTTCAGGGTTGTGGTTCATTTCAGGGTTATGGTTCATTTCAGGGTTGTGGTTCATTTCAGGGTTGTGGTTCATTTCAGGGTTATGGTTCATTTCGGGGTTGTGGTTCATTTCGGGGTTATGGTTCATTTCAGGGTTATGGTTCATTTCAGTGTTGTGGTTCATTTCAGGGTTATGGTTCATTTCAGGGTTGTGGTTCATTTCGGGGTTATGGTTCATTTCGGGGTTGTGGTTCATTTCAGGTTCATTTCAGGGTTTTGGTTCATTTCAGGTTTTTTGTTCATTTCAGGGTTGTGGTTCATTTCAGGGTTATGGTTCATTTCGGGTTTGTTGTTCATTTCAGGGTTTTGGTTCATTTCAGGGTTTTGGTTCATTTCAGGGTTGTGGTTCATTTCAGGGTTGTGGTTCATTTCGGGTTGTGGTTCATTTCAGGGTTGTGGTTCATTTCAGGGTTGTGGTTCATTTCAGGGTTATGGTTCATTTCAGGTTATGGTTCATTTCAGGGTTGTGGTTCATTTCAGGGTTGTGGTTCATTTCAGTGTTGTGGTTATTTTGAGGGTTATCGTTCATTTCTTGTTTGTTGTTGATTTCTGGGTTATGGTTCATTTCAGGGTTGTGGTTCATTTCAGGGTTATGGTTCATTTCGGGGTTGTGGTTCATTTCGGGGTTGTGGTTCATTTCAGGGTTATGGTTCATTTCGGGGTTGTGGTTCATTTCGGGGTTATGGTTCATTTCAGGGTTATGGTTCATTTCAGGGTTATGGTTCATTTCAGGGTTGTGGTTCATTTCAGGGTTATGGTTCATTTCAGGGTTGTGGTTCATTTCAGGGTTATGGTTCATTTCAGGGTTGTGGTTCATTTCAGGGTTGTGGTTCATTTCAGGGTTGTGGTTCATTTCAGGGTTGTGGTTCATTTCAGGGTTGTGGTTCATTTCAGGGTTGTGGTTCATTTCAGGGTTGTGGTTCATTTCAGGGTTGTGGTTCATTTCAGGGTTGTGGTTCATTTCAGGGTTGTGGTTCATTTCAGGGTTGTGGTTCATTTCAGGGTTGTGGTTCATTTCAGGGTTGTGGTTCATTTCAGGGTTGTGGTTCATTTCAGGGTTATGGTTCATTTCAGGGTTGTGGTTCATTTCAGGGTTGTGGTTCATTTCAGGGTTGTGGTTCATTTCAGGGTTGTGGTTCATTTCAGGGTTGTGGTTCATTTCAGGGTTGTGGTTCATTTCAGGGTTGTGGTTCATTTCAGGGTTGTGGTTCATTTCAGGGTTGTGGTTCATTTCAGGGTTATGGTTCATTTCAGGGTTGTGGTTCATTTCAGGGTTGTGGTTCATTTCAGGGTTGTGGTTCATTTCAGGGTTATGGTTCATTTCAGGGTTGTGGTTCATTTCAGGGTTGTGGTTCATTTCAGGGTTGTGGTTCATTTCAGGGTTGTGGTTCATTTCAGGGTTGTGGTTCATTTCAGGGTTGTGGTTCATTTCAGGGTTGTGGTTCATTTCAGGGTTGTGGTTCATTTCAGGGTTGTGGTTCATTTCAGGGTTGTGGTTCATTTCAGGGTTCATTTCTGGGTTGTGGTTCATTTCAGGGTTCTGGTTCATTTCAGGGTTGTGGTTCATTTCGGGGTTGTGGTTCATTTCAGGGTTGTGGTTCATTTCAGGGTTGTGGTTCATTTCAGGGTTGTGGTTCATTTCAGGGTTGTGGTTCATTTCAGGGTTGTGGTTCATTTCAGGGTTGTGGTTCATTTCAGGGTTGTGGTTCATTTCAGGGTTGTGGTTCATTTCAGGGTTGTGGTTCATTTCAGGGTTGTGGTTCATTTCAGGGTTGTGGTTCATTTCAGGGTTGTGGTTCATTTCAGGGTTGTGGTTCATTTCAGGGTTGTGGTTCATTTCAGGGTTGTGGTTCATTTCAGGGTTGTGGTTCATTTCAGGGTTGTGGTTCATTTCAGGGTTGTGGTTCATTTCAGGGTTGTGGTTCATTTCAGGGTTGTGGTTCATTTCAGGGTTGTGGTTCATTTCAGGGTTGTGGTTCATTTCAGGGTTGTGGTTCATTTCGGGGTTGTGGTTCATTTCGGGGTTGTGGTTCATTTCAGGGTTGTGGTTCATTTCAGGGTTGTGGTTCATTTCAGGGTTGTGGTTCATTTCAGGGTTGTGGTTCATTTCAGGGTTGTGGTTCATTTCAGGGTTGTGGTTCATTTCAGGGTTGTGGTTCATTTCAGGGTTGTGGTTCATTTCAGGGTTGTGGTTCATTTCAGGGTTGTGGTTCATTTCAGGGTTGTGGTTCATTTCAGGGTTGTGGTTCATTTCAGGGTTGTGGTTCATTTCAGGGTTGTGGTTCATTTCAGGGTTATGGTTCATTTCAGGGTTGTGGTTCATTTCAGGGTTGTGGTTCATTTCAGGGTTGTGGTTCATTTCAGGGTTGTGGTTCATTTCAGGGCTGTGGTTCATTTCAGGGTTGTGGTTCATTTCAGGGTTATGGTTCATTTCAGGGTTGTGGTTCATTTCAGGGTTGTGGTTCATTTCAGGGTTGTGGTTCATTTCAGGGTTGTGGTTCATTTCAGGGTTGTGGTTCATTTCAGGGTTGTGGTTCATTTCAGGGTTGTGGTTCATTTCAGGGTTGTGGTTCATTTCAGGTTGTGGTTCATTTCAGGGTTGTGGTTCATTTCAGGGTTGTGGTTCATTTCAGGGTTGTGGTTCATTTCAGGTTATGTGGTTCATTTCAGGGTTGTGGTTCATTTCAGGGTTGTGGTTCATTTCAGGGTTGTGGTTCATTTCAGGTTATGGTTCATTTCAGGGTTGTGGTTCATTTCAGGGTTGTGGTTCATTTCAGGGTTGTGGTTCATTTCAGGGTTATGGTTCATTTCAGGGTTCTGGTTCATTTCAGGTTATGGTTCATTTCAGGTTATGGTTCATTTCAGGTTGTGGTTCATTTCAGGTTGTGGTTCATTTGAGGTTCATTTCAGGGTTGTGGTTCATTTCAGGGTTGTTCATTTCAGTTATGGTTCATTTCAGGTTTGTGGTTCATTTCAGGGTTTTGGTTCATTTCAGGGTTGTGGTTCATTTCAGGGTTGTGGTTCATTTCAGGGTTGTGGTTCATTTCAGGGTTGTGGTTCATTTCAGGTTATGGTTCATTTCAGGGTTGTGGTTCATTTCAGGTTATGGTTCATTTCAGGTTGTGGTTCATTTCAGGGTTGTGGTTCATTTCAGGGTTGTGGTTCATTTCAGGGTTATGGTTCATTTCAGGGTTGTGGTTCATTTCAGGTTGTGGTTCATTTCAGGGTTATGGTTCATTTCAGGGTTGTGGTTCATTTCAGGGTTATGGATCATTTCAGGTTGTGGTTCATTTCAGGTTGTGGTTCATTTCAGGTTATGGTTCATTTCAGGGTTGTGGTTCATTTCAGGGGTGGTTCATTTTCAGGGTTATGGTTCATTTCAGGGTTGTGGTTCATTTCAGGGTTATGGTTCATTTCAGTGTTATGGTTCATTTCAGGGTTGTGGGTCATTTCAGGGTTGTGGTTCATTTCTCAGGTTATGGTTCATTTCAGGTTGTGGTTCATTTCAGGGTTGTGGTTCATTTCAGGGTTATGGTTCATTTCAGGGTTATGGTTCATTTCAGGGTTGTGGTTCATTTCAGGGTTGTGGTTCATTTCAGGGTTGTGGTTCATTTCAGGGTTGTGGTTCATTTCATGGTTATGGTTCATTTCAGGGTTGTGGTTCATTTCTGGGTTGTGGTTCATTTCAGGGTTGTGGTTCATTTCAGGGTTGTGGTTCATTTCAGGGTTGTGGTTCATTTCAGGGTTGTGGTTCATTTCAGGGTTGTGGTTCATTTCAGGGTTGTGGTTCATTTCATGTTTGTTCATTTCAGGGTTGTGGTTCATTTCAGGGTTGTGGTTCATTTCAGGGTTATGGTTCATTTCAGGGTTGTGGTTCATTTCAGGGTTATGGTTCATTTCAGGGTTGTGGTTCATTTCAGGTTGATTGTTCATTTGATGGTTGTGGTTCATTTCAGGGTTGTGGTTCATTTCAGGGTTCATTTCAGGGTTGTGGTTCATTTCAGGGTTGTGGTTCATTTCAGGGTTGTGGTTCATTTCAGGGTTGTGGTTCATTTCAGGGTTGTGGTTCATTTCAGGTTGTGGTTCATTTCAGGTTGTGGTTCATTTCAGGGTTGTGGTTCATTTCAGGTTGTGGTTCATTTCAGGGTTGTGGTTCATTTCAGGGTTGTGGTTCATTTCAGGGTTTTGGTTCATTTCAGGGTTGTGGTTCATTTCAGGGTTGTGGTTCATTTCAGGGTTGTGGTTCATTTCAGGGTTGTGGTTCATTTCAGGGTTGTGGTTCATTCAGGGTTGTGGTTCATTTCAGGTTGTGGTTCATTTCAGGTTGTGGTTCATTTCAGGGTTGTGGTTCATTTCAGGTTGTGGTTCATTTCAGGGTTGTGGTTCATTTCAGGGTTGTGGTTCATTTCAGGTTGTGGTTCATTTCAGGGTTCATTTCAGGGTTGTGGTTCATTTCAGGTTAGGTTCATTTCAGGGTTGTTGTTAATTTCAGTGTTGTGGTTCATTTCAGGTTGTGGTTCATTTCAGGGTTGTGGTTCATTTCAGGGTTGTGGTTCATTTCAGGGTTGTGGTTCATTTCAGGGTTGTGGTTCATTTCAGGTTGTGGTTCATTTCAGGGTTGTGGTTCATTTCAGGGTTGTGGTTCATTTCAGGTTGTAGGTTCATTTCAGGGTTGTGGTTCATTTCAGGGTTGTGGTTCATTTCAGGGTTGTGGTTCATTTCAGGGTTGTGGTTCATTTCAGGGTTGTGGTTCATTTCAGGGTTGTGGTTCATTTCAGGGTTGTGGTTCATTTCAGGGTTGTGGTTCATTTCGGGTTGTGGTTCATTTCAGGGTTGTGGTTCATTTCAGGGTTTATGGTTCATTTCAGGGTTGTGGTTCATTTCAGGGTTGTGGTTCATTTCAGGGTTATGGTTCATTTCAGGGTTGTGGTTCATTTCAGGGTTATGGTTCATTTCAGGTTCATTTCAGGTTGTGGTTCATTTCAGGTTATGGTTCATTTCAGGTTATGGTTCATTTCAGGGTTGTGGTTCATTTCAGGGTTGTGGTTCATTTCAGGTTATGGTTCATTTCAGGGTTGTGGTTCATTTCAGGTTGTGGTTCATTTCAGGGTTGTGGTTCATTTTCAGGGTTATGGTTCATTTCAGGTTGTGGTTCATTTCAGGTTGTGGTTCATTTCAGGGTTGTGGTTCATTTCAGGTTGTGGTTCATGGTTCATTTCGGGGTTATGGTTCATTTCAGGTTATGGTTCATTTCAGGGTTATGGTTCATTTCGTTATGGTTCATTTCAGGGTTGTGGTTCATTTCAGGTTATGGTTCATTTCAGGGTTATGGTTCATTTCGGGGTTGTGGTTCATTTCGGGGTTGTGGTTCATTTCAGGGTTATGGTTCATTTCGGGGTTGTGGTTCATTTCGGGGTTATGGTTCATTTCAGGGTTATGGTTCATTTCAGGGTTATGGTTCATTTCGGGGTTATGGTTCATTTCGGGGTTATGGTTCATTTCAGGGTTGTGGTTCATTTCGAGGTTGTGGTTCATTTCGGGGTTGTGGTTCATTTCGGGGTTGTGGTTCATTTCGGGGTTGTGGTTCATTTCGGGGTTGTGGTTCATTTCGGGGTTGTGGGTCATTTCGGGGCTGTGGGTCATTTCGGGGCTGTGGGTCATTTCGGGGTTGTGGGTCATTTCGGGGTTGTGGGTCATTTCGGGGATATGAGTCACTTGAAATATGACCCATGTGCTTCATGTGCAATCAGATTGTTTTTATACATTCCTCTTTTTGTGATTAATGCCTACACTTTATTTAACATATAACCCTTGTTAGGAAATTATAAAACATGTGTGAATACATCGGATGCTTTTCTTCTAACATTGAAAATCGGTCGTCCCACAACACATTTTCATAGAATCAATAAGCCTGAATCTCTCATTTCTTCCAAGGTGGTTGAGCTGCTTCTGAAGCATGGAGCCAATCCCCTCCAGGTCAACAAACGAGGCAAGGCACCCATGGACGTGGCCTACTCAGCGGAGATCCGAAGCCTTATGAAGAATGAGATTATCGAGACAAGTAGCGATACCTCGTTGACTGAGGCACGTCCTCCAACGTCACCAGAGAGTGTGGATTCAGTGGATGCTCATGAACTCAGGAATGGCGAAGCGAGACGTAAGTCTTTATTTTATCTTTGTTTAAAACAAAAAACTACCTCTGTCAGTTCTTTTGTTTGTTTTAATTGCCATTTCTGTCTATCTAGTGCCACTTTATTGCTTGTTTTCTTAAGATGACATCAATCCTTTATCTTACTCCTTTCTCTTCTGTTTTCCCACTTTCTCTTGAAAAATGTCATCCAACATTTTTGCATAGTGGCATTTTTTGGCAGAAATGTTTTTGAGTGTATGTAATGCTAATTTTGAATAGCAATTCAATTTTATATTGAAAATTATGAATTTTGAGTAAGATTTTGCTCTGCAATACAAGTGAAATTGTTCACTATTGCCAAACTATGTCTGAAAGTTCACGGAGGCCATGGGCTCTGTTGGCCTGGTCTTGGCCTTGGTGCCCCTTGGTTCCCATAGATATTCTGATATTCTAATGAAAGTACCCATTACTCAGAAAAGGTGGCCTTGCCATATTAAGAATGTAATTCCAGGCCTGCCAATCTCAGGATTTTTCCTGATTTTAGGATTTTTTACATATCTCCCTTTGCCTCAAAATTTTCTTGAAACCAAGGAAATTAAGAAGTAGCCTGTATTGTGTCCAAACCTCTTGTTTGTTGGGATGTGGAGAGTTTGTAAATCCTCCAGAATTAAACATCCAGGAGGTTCAGGGGACTTTGTCCTCTACACCAAGGGGAGACCCAGGCCTGCTAACCATTTTCCATATTCAGAATGTAATTCCGGGCCTGCCAATCTGCATGATATAGTTTCCCTGTCATTCTTTTCTTTTGATAATGAGCCATTTACTTTTCCCTTCTCCATTTGTCTAGCGGATCCGTATGAATTTGATCATCAGGATCGGAGTCCCAATGAGCAGAAGATTACAATACACTGGGCATCACCTGATAAGTGTGGTAAAGGGGCAATCATGGAAATAACCAGAACTATTCCTAAACTAAACGACCGGGCCACACCGAACTCTATGACATCAACGACCACGTCAGATAGCGATCTGTTTGATCCTCACTTAAACACAAAACCTTTGAATAATGTTACTTCTGGCTTAGCCGTCACGCTTAAACAGCAACACATGCAGCAGCAACAACAACAACAGCAGCAACCGCCCATGCACGTTGTCTTGCCCGAGTGTCGGAACTCACATGAAGAGGTGAAGTCACCAAATGAGGTGTGTAATAATGCATCGCAATCATCACCTAAGGAGTCGAACACTGTCCCTGTTTGTGATGTTGGGGTGCCGCGAGTAGCTTGCGCAAAGGAGGACTCTGACAGCAGTCTTAGCGATACGAACTTGATGATGTCAGACGACTCCAATGCAGCTACAGAGAACAAAGGATCCTCAGGTAAAGCGGACAGCACAACTGTCGAGTCGTCCGCAGCTCCATCATCATTTCTTTGGAATCAGACGGAGGCAAGAACTTTACCGTCATCTAATTTTGGCAGCAGTGCCATGATACCCACTGTAGACTCAAGTGCTCAACAGCTTAGCAACAATGCCAGTAGTATATCGGGATGTATTTTTCCGGAGAACTCTTCCAGTAAGCTTGACTCTACTCTTGTGACTTCAAATTTGAACAGTAAAGTATCAGGGAACCCTCTGGCACCATTCAGTACTTCATCTCTGTCATCAATGCCGGGTTTACCTCAGAAACAGGTGCAAAATCACATTGTGCCGGACACATTATCAGAGTCTGTTGACTCGCTGCAGCGCTCACCTTTAGTTTCCAGTCTTGTTGTGGGGCAGGATTCGACGCCGCACCTGTCACAGTTGACCCATGTTCCCCGCTCATTGTCAGCTACCTCCACAAGTCTCAGCAGTACCAATCATGAAACGGAACAGCCGACAGATAGACTGGTCCCTGGTGCTGAAACTCAGGCAAGTAGTGTGTCAGAATGGAGGACAGACAACAGACCTTTGGTCGATAGCCGCTCAGAAACTGAAACTGATTCCAATGTGGAAAAACAAGTACAACAGCAGCACCAACATTTACAACAACAACAACATGAAAGGCGTGATCGACCAAAGAGACATAAAGACCGCTCCCATCAAAAATCGCATCGGAAACATCACAGACATCAAAGTCAATCTAGTCAGGGATCAAGCTCACGTTCTTCGAAAGACGAACGCCATCTGAGCGAGGAAGCAAGCAGCTCATCTAAATCGCCCTCCCCAGAGGTAAAATCCATTGAAAATGGGAGGGTGGAGATGGCAGATAACTCTCCCGATGGACATAAATCAGACCCTCAGCAAAGAGTGTCACCATTCCCCGTTGCAAGGGAGTATTACATTGTGTCACCTCCCTCTTCGTCAGCTGATAATGCCGGGGAGATTAAAGCCTTGTTACTGAGACCAAGGGACCCTAGTATGATCTCACAACCTCGGCAAAAAGAAGCCAGCTCCTCCCCAACATCTGTCTCTTCCACAAGTGCCTCTCTGCCCTCAGAAAGCAACCAAAAATCTGTAGAAAAGGACTCCGTCTCCCTCTGCAACACCGACTCTGTCAGTGCCTCATCCAGCACTGATACGACCAACCGGAAAAGTCCTAGGGGTAGCCCAGACGTGACATCGTCTGTATCAACCTCAAACCAGAATAACCAGACGAGTAAAGGTTCCCCAAAAGCTCAAGAGCAACAATCTAACGATAAGCCACAACCTCCCAAACCAACACGGACACTACGTTCCAACTCGGGACTGGTTAACTCGAACACAAACCCTCAAGTCGAGACCAATGGTAATGATAAAGAACCATCAACATCCCTACCCATGACGCGAAGTCGACGGACACAAGTGGAGTCATCGTCGTCATCATCATCGACGTCAACACCAGACCCCAATTTAGAATCGTCGCATCCGCGTAAACGCAAGATGGCACGTCACCGCCAGCAGCAACAGTCTAATGGAGAGGGGTGTCCAAATGTGGAGAGACAGACACCCCCAGCTCCCTTCGAGAGAATCAACACTATGGAGATGTATCTTAACATCAGGCAGAGGATTGAAGCTCGCCAGAGAACAATGATTGCCAATGTGCAGCCTAAGCAGCCTAGTGGCTATAGCGAGTACCTCATGCATAGAAAGACCTACCTTCTGGCAAGCGACCCTGACACCAAGATCAGCATAGCTATACCTAATGTAAGTCCATTCTATCTTCTTCCATAACAGGATAAATAATGTATGAAAATTAAAATTGAGCTTGTGGTAACAACCATGTACATTAGTGTTTGGTTCTGATAAAAACCCTTTGTTTCAGGCCTGTGACTTCTCAGGAGATTTCCTGATTTCAAGATTTTTTACAAATCTTCCTTTGCCTAAAAATTTTCTTGAAAGAAGAGAAGTAGCCACCAAGGAAAGAAAGAAATAGCCAGTATTGTGTCCATACCTTTAGTTTCTTGTTTGTGGGGATGTGGAGAGTCTGTAAATCCACCCAAATTAAACATCCAGGAGGTTCAGGGGGCTTTGTCCTCTAGACCAAAGGGACACCAAGGCCCACTACCTATTTTTCAGGATTTTTTTACTTTTGTCAAATCGCAGCCCTGTTGTTTTGACTAGTATGTTTTGTTATAGCAAGTCCAATTTTAAAGATATATATTCTGTGTGTTTCGCTATTTCACCGGCAATCTTAATTGATTTCTAAGTACAGGATTTCTAAGTACCTTTTTTACTCAAATTTTTGATCAGTTCTGATCTTCATCCAGATAATGCCTTTACTTACAGGCGGTCAACGACCCTTAAGTATTCTTAAAAAGCGTAAATGATCCTATCCAACTTACTTGGTGAAAAGTTGATGATTGTATCAAACATCCCTTGAAATTTTTCATCATTTAAAAATAAAGTCAAATGTTGTTCCCCGACCATGTTCAAGTACCTCACAACTTTGATAAGGCCAAAAAAAAAAGTCTCCAGTTTCTGGTCATCAGTCGGCTTCAAAATCGATGCGGTGATGCGTTTTTTTTTGGAGTTTTTTTTCAGGGAAATACGTGATACATTGTATACGCAGGGACCAAATTTCCCATATACAAAGTATGGTGGCCAAGAGAGGCCTCACAAATCGTGCAAACGTTCATACCCCTATGTGAAAAAGTCGTTTAAAACACAGCGCGGCAGAATTCCTATCGATCCAACAATTTTGCCTGCAATTGGACATTGTTTCATAGCAAAAAAAATTAAATTAAAAATGCCGACGTGCGAGTCTGAGACGATGCATGCGAAGACCAGAAACTGAAGACTGTATCAAAATTCCACATTAAATGAGGTTTTTTGTTTAAAAAGGGATTTACTGATGGAAATTCATCTTCACTACTTTCACAATGTCAGAGCTGCCAACTCTTCCGGATTCTGCGGAAGACTTCTGTATTTGACGGTAATCTTCCGTCATCCCGTAAAGCAGTCAAAATCTTCCGGATCCCCAACCCTCTGAATGGAAAAAATAAAAAGTAGCCTCTGTTCCAAGTCCTCAGTGCGTTTGTGTGTCTTATTTTACATACAGTAAATGCATGCGTAATACTCAACGAGATAAATGCGACATAGCCTAAGCGTATGGGTAGTCATTTCATTATACAGTCTATCAATGCAATTGAGTTGCGAAATTGACACTTGACAGCGTGGGAAAAAACAAAATGGCATCACCAGAGAGAGTCTTGGCAACCGGGAAGCAGAAAAAGACGAATTATGCGCAAAGATACAGGGATGAATACCAAAAAGAATGGCCTTGCAAGGGCTCGATTGAGTCTTAGAAAATTAGAAAATTAAATCTTCCTCATTTTCAAAATCATATGTTGGCAGCTCTGCAATGTAATAAGCTGACACAGGTCTGGACCCAACTTCATAGAGCTGCTAAGCAGAGAATTTTGCTGAGCAAAATATACTACTCAAAACAATTTAGGGAACACCGGAATAATCTCAGTTAAAGCAAGATCATTTATTTCAGATAAACACAATGTTTCACAGAATTGATGAGAAACAACTGCACAATGAAACGGATGATAAAGGATGCATGTAGTGATTACACATTTCATGACATGACTACTGAAAGAGAGAGGGGGTTGCAAATGAAAATCCCGGTTCATGGAACATTTCAAACCTATTTGATGTTAAAAATCCGGTGTTCCCTAAATTGTTTTGAGTAGTATATGTTGGCTTAGCATTATAAAATAGACTACCAGCAAAAGTACATGCGTAAGTGAGTTTGGCTGGCAACCAAGAAAATCCAGGTTTTTACAAATCTCCCTTTGCCTCAAAATGTTCTTTAAAGAAGAGAAGTAGCCACCAAGGAAAGAAAGAAGTAGCCTGTATTGTGTCCAAACCTTTAATTTAGTTTGTGGGAATGTGGAGAGTCTATAAATCCTCCAAATCGTCCTTTGTCCTCTAGACCAAAGGGAGACCCAAGCCAGCTACCTATTTTTCAGGATTGTTTTACTTCTGTCAAATCACACCCCTGAAAATCTGCTAAGCAAATATTTCTGATAAGCAATTTTTGTCCACAAGGCAGCTCTGTGAAATTGGCCCCAGTTAATATAAATATCAAATCATTCACATGAAACACAGCTAAATGGATGTTTACCAGGCCTGGAATTTCCTTGGAAAGGAAAAGAAAGGAAAGACAAGGGGCCACTTTTCCCTCAGTAAAGGGCACTTCCATTAGAAAATCAAAATATCTATGGGAAATTTTTTAGGGCCATCTAGGCCAAGACCAGGGCAATGGAGGCCATGGCCTCTGTGAAAGTCCAGGCATGGTATACATTCCCTTTAACAACAGTTGTTTAATTTCTTTCACCGACGTAATCAATTTCATCGAGTTAAGGCCTTAATATGAAACAACTCAGTAGAGATGTACCACTATTGTATTACAGATGGAAGCACCACCAGAGCTTCATAACATGTTGATGGAACAGTTTCGGGAACAAGAAAAGAAGCGATACGATTTAAGATGTCGTCACTGTATAGAAAGGGTAAGCACGGATGCAATTTAATACCCTTTTAGAAGAAAAATGTTGTTTACTTTTCAATAAATTATCTGAATTCATTGATTTCTTTATGTACAAATCTAATTAAATTTTCAGAAAGGCTAGGAAGTTGCAAGTCTCCCAGACCATCTTCAGAAATGTTTGTCCCCAGCTAGTCTCATTGCTTGACAATAGACACTGCATCCATTATTTTGTCTGTCTCCTAACTGCTAATCTTAATTCACTATGAAAAAAATCACAATTTGAAAAGCACCAGGTTATTTTTTTATTGGGGGGGGGGGGGGGATGTATGAGGAACATGAACCTTATTTTGATTCTGAGCCTTGTTTTGATTCTGAGCCTTATTTTGAATCTGAGCCTTGTTTTGATTCTGAGCCTTATTTTGATTCTGAGCCTTATTTTGATTCTCATAGACTTGTGTTTTAGAAAAAGCACGATGGCTGCTTCATCAAAATGAAAACGATTGTTTTTTTTTCTCTGGACAGGAGAAACTAATGTTAGCAGCTGAGCAGGATATTGTGAGGGTGTATGGCCGAGCAGCAAGAGCGTTAGCCAATCAGAATGTGCCATTCAGTGTTTGCACCGTCCTTAAGAACCAAGAGATTTACAACATGCCTGATCCGATGGTAGGTTTGAAATTCTTGTGTATGTTTGTCGAGTATTTACCCAGTGAACAGTTAGTAACATGCTGGTTTTCATTGGAGTCCGACCAGTACTGTAACATAAAGAACTGACTTCACGCTTTGAGGCTCGTGAAAGACGCCAGATACAGGCATGACATCAGATCTTCAGAACGATGTATCCAATGAAATCCCTTGAATGGTAAACCCAGAGCTTGTCTCTATCCTTAATAGGATAAGGACAGGGCACCAGTCTATGCTGATAGATACTTGATCCAAAACAAGCTTGATACACTTATATGCCCGACTCACAAGAAATTTGGAATCGGGTGTCCTTAACCCTCCTACTATTGCAGCACTTTAGTGGGAAGTTGCTAAAGAGGTCAAAACCAGTCGACTGCATGTTTTGACTGTTGACCCAAATGTGCACACAGGGGCATTTTTGAATGGTTTTTGCTGTCATTTTGATCACCCTGAACAATACCAGACAATACTTTTACCAGTCAAAAACGGTCGACTCATTTTGACCTGTAAATGTACTTACTACACGTAAGGTTTGACAGTGTTTGACTTTTAAGTGCACCAGATATACCTTGTGAAGTATATCAACATTTTGACTGATTTTGACCCTTGTAGTAGTAGGAGGGTTAAAACTTCTAATGATTTAATTCCCTCACTATGCACCCTGGCATGGTTAACAAAATGTTCACCGGTAGTTTGTTTGTTTTATTTGCTAGCCGATTGAAGACAGCAAGGGAAGTATAAGACAGAGGTACAATGGTCGCCAGTTACTGTCGTGGCTTCAAGACGTGGATGACAAGTATGAGAAAATCAAGGTGAGTTCAGTAATCCAGTGATCAATGAGTTTATCATCAGTGAACCCTCCTACTTTAGCTGAACTTTAGTGGAAAGTTGCTATAGAAGTCAAAATCAGTCAACTGCCTGTTTTGACTGTTGACCCAAATGTGCAGACAGGGGCATTTTTGACTGGTTTTTACTGTCATTTTGACCCTGTCATTTTGACCCTGTCATTTTGACCCTGAACAATTCAAGACAATGCTTTTACCAGTCAAAACCGTTGACTCATTTTGACCTGTAAATGTACTTACTACACGTAAGGTTTGACAGTGTTCGACTTTTAAGTGCACCAGATATACCTTGGCAAGTATATCAACATTTTGACTGATTTTAACCCTTGCAGTCATAGGAGGGTTAATCAACCAATGAATCAAATCAATCATTGATTTAGTTACATGATATTATTGATCAATGAGTTCACTTTTGATAAAATATTGCAACTATACTTTCGAAGATCGACAAATTTGTACAGATGTCAAACAGTTTGAACAGCCTGCAAGTTTTTGAGAAAATTTGTAAAACTTCAACAACATTCTAGCGATTGAAATTGTAAACCTTCTTAACAAACTTTCCATCACTTATACTGTTGTCTAGTACTTGAATAATTAACAGTTTGGAAAATTATAATTCTTTGTTTTAAATTCCTGTATAAAATGAAATTAGTTCTTTAGCCCAGCTCTATATTGACATAAGGTCATTATGTTGGCTTCTTATCACCAAGAATATTTGATTGATCGGCTGACCATTATATTCTTACAATCAGGAGGATCTTCTTCAACGTCATCAGCACGAGGCGGCGTCACTTTACGCCATCCAGAAACTGGAATGGGAACTCAAGCTACAAGAGCTCAAGTTATGGGACCCCAAGAACCGGCCTCAGGTACCCTCGTGCCACGTTCCCATGGTGGAGGTCGATCGAGATCTGGATCTCCTACCAGCGTAGCACCCCCCTGAAGACCCCATCATGAGATTCCGTTTGAAATTCTGTTGATTTGTTTCAACTGTTGACTGTTTTACCGAAGAAGCTAGCTTGATTGATGAGAGATTTTTTTAATCCGAAAGCATGGTAGGCCTGTTCTGGCCTGGAGTTTGTGGAAGTTTAAATGATTCGATGGGCAGAATTGGTCCCTGTGAGGGGAAAATGTTGGAAGATGTAGAGAGGTTTTATCTGATGTCACTGGCTCAAAGGGCGCCCTCGCTGAGGTCAAAGGAAGGTCTCCCTCACTGAGGTCAAAGGAAGGTCTCCCTCACTGAGGTCAAAGGAAGGTCTCCCTCACTGAGGTCAAAGGAAGGTCTCCCATTGGCTTACATACACCCTGACTGCACACAAGTGTGTTTCCATTGTTTGACCTCATCCATGGCGGTGAATGCAAGCTCTATTACTGAAGGGGGGGGGGGGGGGGGGTGGTCTTGGTTCCCATGGCCAGCCCCTAATCCTACCCTCGGCCTCCCTCCTGGATCTAATGGGATTATCTCTTTTTAAAGATGTTGCAAGAGATGTACTCATTTTTTTGAGGTGGTTTTAAAACTACGTACACTTTTGGTAAACGGTCATTATGTGCACTCCCACTTCAGCACAATGTTAATGTAACGTTACTACACATACCATGAAACACTTACACTTGCTTCACTCCCAAGAGTTGGATAGTCATTTGCAGTTAGTTAATAAGAAAGGAATCGTGCACCATTGGTCAGATGTCTGTGAATGCATCCATACTTTATAAGAATTAAGAGAGATGTGCAAAAACCAAAATGGGAAAGTTTCAGCTTATTTCATTGTGTCATTGAAAATAAAAAAAGTGAAAATGCATTGCGATTTGTTTGCGTCCATTCTTATGTGGAAAATGGATGACCATTCCAAATTTGTCATTACAGCGTGTCAGGTGAAATAATTTCTCAGAATTCAAAACACTTAGAGGCATTACTGTCCATCTAAAATTGAATTTAAAAATTGAAATGTTAGGACCAATTGAGCTTCACCTATTACAGATCTGCATATTCATTGCACTTCCATGACGAATGGCTACATATAATTACCATTTACCTAAAGTGTCTTGGGGCGTTTAAACCATGTAAAGGACAGACAGTTGAAGTTTGTGTCCTTGAGATAAATTTGAAATCTACATTCATGAGAAGAATTTTAAGGTTTTATCAGATGTTCAGTTGAAAGTTTTTTATCAGATGTGTTCTACAAGGAAGGTTTTTATCTGACGTACGTTTGTCTATGTCGAAGGTTTTTAACCAGACTTAATGATGGTCAGAGGAAAAGTGTACCTATTATTTCTTCATTAACCCTCCTACTGTTTGACCATTTGAAACCATTCAAAATTTCCACTTACCAAAATGCCCATTGGTTTTGTACACACATGGTGATACCATTTGAACAGTGTTGGTAGCAAGCTTTACTACCATTCAAATCCATTCAAATGCATAGAGGGTCCATTGATTCACCACTTAGAAGTATCCAAACCAGGTTTTGTATTAGCTGTACTACCATTTGGAAAGATCCAAACAAGGTTTTGTATTAGCTGACCTACCATTCAAAACCATTTGGGGGAATCAATACTGTACACAGTTATTTCACCATTCAAAACCACAAAAGCGAATGGTTTCAAATGGTGGATCAACTTGTATGAAATAGGTACCAGAAGTAGGAGGGTTAAGGAATAGCTCCTTAACAGATGGTTTGTGTAATGATCACTTGAATCCTAATTGGAACTTATTGTCTGATTGTCATATGGCATAGTGAATGGGAATTAATGATCATTGGTTGTTGATTTTATTGTGTCTTGTCCAAAGGGATAAACATTTGAAGAAAATATTGTCAAGAAAAAACATTGTTACTGTATTATCAATGGTACCATGTATATATATTAATGGGTGTTTGTAATTACACATTGAAAATTTACACTTGTACAGAGAGTCATTAACATAATTGATTGATTTTTGTCTAGCAAATCCGGCAGTCAGTTTGGACGCCGATTTGTTATTTGAACGGGGGAAAACCTTACATGGAAGTCTCCCAGGGTTTTCTTTTAATTACTAGTGAGCTTCTGAAACTGTATGAATCAGTACGGATAAAAAGCTTATTATTGTAACAGTGCATTTGACCCGACAGGGTTAGTTTTGTGGTTATTTGACGGATCATTTGTTTATTTTGGGGGGTGTTTTGAATGATTATTTTTGAGTTTTAACAAAACATTGTGCTTTATTTGGCATACTTTGGTTTGATGGTTTCACATAGTTTGAAGGGTTTCACATAGTTTGAAGGGTTTATTTGTTATTCTAACAAAGTCTGTGTGAGATACTTAATTATAGTTGACCTGTTTGATGTTGAAGTTTAGGTTGAATAACTAGTTAAATGTTAACTAGTAATGTGGGTTGTTTCCAGATTAACTAGTTATTTAACTGATCAGTAACATTGTCCACATTTAATGTTTAAGTGTAGATACATTACTAATTAACAGTAAGTCCATGACTCTTCACTAGAAAACCCCGTTATATATCTTATGCCAAGCACAATAGCCTAATCTAGCAGGTGGCTTGGCTAAGGCTATTCTGAATTTTAGGTGTAATTTTCCGCATTAACCCCTTCAGGCAAAGCGATTGAACAGTGTTTTTTTTGTTTATTGTTGTTAAACATAAAACTAAAATTGACTTTGACTCCAGCCTTGTTGAACTTTAAAATAATGTTTGTGTTAAAAAAAAAACTTCCAGAGCCTAAGTTTTGTGCTGAACTTGGACATTTTTGCTTGCACAATCAGTTTCCGTATGTGACTCCTTTCTCAAATTCAATAGACCCCTTGCATTTTTGCCAATCGGTACTGCTGATTTCCACTGTTTGACAGAGCTTCAGATAACATCAGTCCTGTCCTACAGCAACACTGATTGTTCAGGAACTCAGGGGGTATTTGAGAAGGGAGAAATTAAAACATCGGAACTGAACCTTCAAGTGGTGAATTTCAATCTGAAAGTTATTCTCCGTGTTTGTTTCATTGTTAATCTTGTTCCTGAGTTTTGCGCACACTCACTGAAATTAACTGTTAAATTTTATTGTTATGTTTTAGGGAAAATGTTTTTAAAACAGTTATAATAAGGGGACATTTACTTGACTGCAGTCTTAAGATTTGTGCCGTATATAATTACCACCAGAAATGTGACGCGTGATATAATTTACCAGTATGTCTTATTGTGTACTGTGAAGTTGTTTGATAGCATTTGATTTCACATCTTCTTCATATTGTGTTTCTGTTGTGTTATCGTCACAGTTCTTAATCAGTAATCAAACAAAAAAACTGTAATCAAACAACAAAAATTACTCTCGATGTAAACAATTTCACACCCATAAATAATTTCATAGAATTCTACAGCGTAGAATGCCTCCAGAAGAAAAAGAAAGTTGGCCTTAATCAACTCTTTTTTTTCCTATGATTTTCCACCTTTTCCTTGCTGTGCAATTGTACTCATTTTCCCTTTGATTATAAAGCGTTTCTCCTTAAACGTGTTTATTTTGTTATGCTATCTTGTTCCATTTCATGGGTGTGTGTAGTCTTATATGTCAATTGCGTCTAGTGTTGTTTTTAACAACATCAACAAAATTATAGCACAAAAAAAACAAATGATTAAAGGAAAGGTAACAACATTGGTCTCTGGAAACAAATATTCATTTCAACCCTACAGTTTTCAGGATATTTTTTTCATGAAACTAATGTATGAAAGTTTCATCACCATAAGTGATCATGTTTATGAGAAATTGGTCAAAGAAACTCTTACAGGTTAGCAGGTATATATGTTTTGTAAAAGTTGTCCATCAGCAACTTTTTGAATTTCCAACCATTCCATTATCCTCCAAGATCTAAACCCTTCTCAGGGCGATCGAATGTACCCAAACTTTACACCAAGCAAACTTTAGTTTAATAATCTGGTAAATTACCAATGTTGGACTTTCCCTTTAATTATGAAAGTTTATGATAAAAAAAACCTGTACTGTTACTGTTGCTGTTATTTGGTGTGATTTAAAGAAAAATTATTGTACAGAAAAGTAACGTGGAGTCAGAAGCCCTACTGCCAAGGTAGAGAATTAAAAATGCGATTAACATCAAAGAAAAATCTGTGTTTTATGTGTGCTTTGTTATTATTATTTTTATTTGTTCAATTACGTACTTGACACAATCCAGTGACAACTCTACATATCCCACCACTACACACACACCCAAATTCCAGAAAGGGATGGTCACAAATCTCTATACAGGCATTGCAACTGCAGTTTGTCCAAAAGAGAGGAAAGTGCCAGCCACAGCCAGACTTTGTACTTTGTTTTTCCAGTTTTCAATGGCACAGCTGAGTAACCAAAAAAGAGCTGATCAGCTGAAAACTTGCATGCCTGTCAAGACCTTTTGTTTGTTAAATATCGAGAATCATTTTGTATGGATGGCCATCAGTAAGCAAAAATTTCAACAGCAGTTGGAAACAGACTATACCCAAACATTTCATCACCCTTATTTATGAGGGATGTAATCTTCATATACCATACCGTGCCACCCCCCCCCCCCCCAAATGTCCCTATCCACTAGCACACTGTTGTGTTACCACACTATTGTGTTACCAGACCTCACCCCCCCCCCAAAAAAAAAAAATAATAATCCTCTAAAAGAATTCCTAAGATTCCTGGAACACAATGAAGACACAATGGGAGGGGGTGCACTCTGCTGCATATCAAGCCTTATATGAATCTTCATGTTGTTTTTCGTAGTGTCTGTACAGCCTTATATTCAACAATTACATAGTATTTTTGTTTACAGTTTGATTTATCTTCAAAGTTTGAACTGATGGCCGCCCATATTAGGCCAACTACTGTGATATTGCAATAGAAAGAGTGAGCCCATTGGTGCTTAACAAATTAGTGAAGCCACTATGGGCGCCATTCAAGTACTCCTCATACAAAAGAAATGGGGAGAGCTTTGCAATGAGCCAGTGGCTTCACTGTATGTAACCATTGTGCCTGAACACTCTACTGTTGGCATAATAGAGATCAGTGCCATGCCTTAGTGAGACTGTTGAGGGCACTCTTCAACAAATATTGCTGTGGTACTGCATAATATGTAGAATGAATTTCACCAACTGGAAAGCGTAAAATACAGCGATGAAAATATTTGATATTTGTGATGTGATCTGGGGAAAACCCTTCACATGGTGAAATTTTTCATTTTTGTGTTATATACATCAAATTAATGAGGACACTGTGCTGTTTTCGAAACTGTTTTATTCATGATTCTAGGTTGTCTATAACTTGAGTTATGCTCTCAGGAAGTTATAGCCGCCACTGTCCTTAAAAAACAATGGCCGAAACGAAAACAGACGGCTTTTTAAATAATAATAATAATAATAATATGTGGACTTATATAGCGCACGTATCCACCAACCGAGTGGTGCTCAAGGCGCATTATATTATTACCCCTGCTCATAAAGCTCATAAGGCTCATAAATCATTCCTGAAACCATCTCAGCTCCCTGGGGAGTATACAGCTCAATTGCTGCCATTACAGCACATATAGGGCTAATCAACCAACTCTGCCCTCACAGGTACCCATTTAACCCCTGGGTGGAGAGAAGCAATTATGGTAAAGTGTCTTGCTCAAGAACACAAGTGTCACGGCTGGGATTCGAACCCACATTCTGCTGCTAACACCAGAACTTGAGTCCGGTAAGCTAGACCGCTCGGCCACGACACTCCACGTATATATCTGTCATCATAAAACTATGTTTTTACATATAAAACAATGGAATTTTTATTTAATATTTTCAAGAATAATCATTTAGATATTAACAATTAAAATGGTAACAAAAACCTCAAACTGTCAACAACAAAAATTTTGCGATTATCTTCAAAACAAGTTCGCCAACATCTGACGGGTTTTCCCAGATTGTATCACATTTTATTAAGTGTGCACATTTTCATTAACCCTAACTCCCTAGACAACAAAGCCAGTTGGAGGATTTTGAAGGATTTTTATTGTTTTAATACAATGCCTAGGGAGTTAGGGTTAAAATATATGCAAAAACAGTGACTGCCAAAATGATGTAGTTGACAGTTCAATGATGGGGATCATTTTCAGCTAGGTATCCAGGCAATCTCAATCCTATGTGTGGTTTGTTACCTGGGTGACAATGACCTCTTCAACGTTACCATACAAGCCAAACTTTCGCTACTACAAAAAGTACTTAATTTTGCACTACATGAAGGCAAGTTCATTCTTATCAAGGAATAGCAGCCACACCTTCCTTGGTCCAGGAAGCAAATGTATATTTGACACTAAATTAAAACTTAACAAAACATTTCAAATACTTTCAATAATGATTTTAACATACATGTTAGCTTTCAAATGTTCCAATTATTATTATTAGAAGTAAATATAGATACACATACATGTATACAAAGTTTTTTTATGTTCAAGATAACATGATCATGCGGTTATTTGAAATCTTTACAAAATCATTAAATTTCAATTTCAAAACTAACTCAATAATCATTGCAAATACTAAAATTTATACAAAAAGGAAATGCAAAAATGAAGAGTTCAGTTATATTATACTTTAGTTATATTATCCCTTTGGGATATTTGCTTGTTTTCTGGGGTGCTCTTTTGAGCAGGTTCATAAAAAATTTAAAAAACACCACCAACAAAAAACAGGTGTTAACACTCAGCTGCAAATATGAAGACTTGCTACAGTCTGCCACAAGAGGGGGTAATTCACAACCACCATTGCCCAAGAAAGTGACTATTTTGAGAAAACCAAACAGAAAGTATGAGGTTCAAGCTCATGTTACAAACGTACATTACCTTGTAGTTAGAGGAGATAATAGACTGACCTATCACCACAACAATTAAACAATGTCCAATCCCATTACTAAGAAATAAATGTGTAAAACTTCCACATGGGTTGTGATAAGATACAGCATGTTGGCAAAACTCCTAAGGGTATGCTTACCTGCTTTTGATGTACATTATACAACCAAAATGTGAAAACTTCAGCTTGTCTAGTGTCTTTCACGAGAAAATAGTGAATGATGCCTTCACATTTTGTATATATTCATTCTAACATGGAAGAAATCAAACTGGAAATTAGTGACAGCAAATTGGCAAAATGCATTAACAACTGTACATGCAAAATGCATTGACTGTAAGTACGTGGTTATTGTCACCTAGTGTACTAAATGGCAATGCTATACATTACAAGACTTTTTTGATTGGCAGGGTACCAATGGGGAGTAACCCGGGTGACAAGGACCCCTACAGCCCCCCCAAAAAAGTTTCACATTTTAGTTCAAAAATGTTGAATTCCTAATCCTATACATCTAAAGGGTCAATATCGTCACGATCAACTAGTTTTAGATCAACTGTGACTGAAAATAACACCCCACATGATAAGGTCATATTACCGTTGCTGCTGCATGTCACTGACTGACATGATAAGGTCATATTACCGTTGCTGCTGCATAAATGAACCAGTCATTTTCAATCACTGTGTTCATCAAAACCCATCTTTTTTCTGTTGTCGTTTCTGTTTAATTTTTACTGTATTTATGCACCATGAGCGTCATGCTTGGCGGATACCGGCACTTTACTAAGTGTTCATTATTATTATTATTAAACTAGGACAACGATTCCATGCCCTGTTGAAAGTCTGCTCTGATCGTGACGACACTGTCCCTTTAAGTCGCAACAGCTTTAGGTCATTCCTATTGAGGAAGTTATCTGGAATATATTCACAAAGAAGGAAAGACGAGGCTTGAACTGTACAATGCTTTATATAAAAATAAACAAAAAATTGTTAACAAAACAAAACGAGATGAATCCATCGTCAAGTTATGCTCTATCTATGCTGGTTCCTTCGTTAGGCGCCGCTGTCGTGTCTTTGTTTGTCGATGAGGGTGCATCACTGTAGAATGGGAACTCGCAGAAGAACACACACTTGGGTGTGGATGGGATTTTGCTGTAGACGCTCGTCGGGAATAATAATATTGGACTTGTCTGCTTCTTGTAGTCTTGGTAGTCAGCTTGGCTAGATTCATGGAGAGAATGATTATTGGACTTGGTTAAGTGTGGTAACTTTCTTGTCGGACTGACTATTCTCATGGTAATATCAAGTTTGATATCTCAAATAAAGGTCAAAGGGGATAAACGGCATTACAACATGCTGTATCTAGCATACGTTTCTCTAAGCACTCACGTGCTTCTTTGACCAATGCTGTACACATAATTTGACAAACATTATTTTGCTGTTAACTGTTAATTTAATGTCTCCTGACGATGACTAGAAAGTCCAAAATACATAGATCCATGGAAAATTCCAGTAATAATTTAAAAAAAAAAAAAAAAAAAATTTAAGGAGGGGGGGATTAAGAAAAATTATTTTATGACTCACTTCCCATATCGTGCATTAGACCTCTTCTCCAACAAAGGCACACCGGTTACAAACAAGAGGGTAAAAGTGATGAACACCGGGCTAAGAACGGCCATCCACTCGCCGCCGTACAAGGAACTACAGCTCATGATGAAGATACCAAGCCACAGGGTGATCTCACCCAGATAGTTAGGATGGCGAGACCACTGCCACAATCCTAGAAAGCGAAGCAAACTCGGAAATCAAATTTGTGACCCACTCTATCAAAATCAGGGTGGTACGAGCGGGTAAAACTTGTAGCTTTGCATGGTGAAGAGGATAAGTATTCTCAATTGAGTAGTAATTAGTTCTGAAAAGAACTGGAGGTTACGTCTTCAGGAGGGTGGTACGAGAGGTGGCACAGACTCCCTTGTTGCCATCAGAGGCAGAACACGTGCAACATCTCGCTGCACCAGCTGCAGTAGTTTGCTAACTTTGAACTCACACACAGCTATGTGCAGACGATGTAACCAATGACATCACGTGTTTACAAAAGAGCCCCAAAGGTCAAACTGGGTTCAAAATTTAGTTATTTTGCTAAAATAAAAGCATTTTAGACATTTTCAATAAGGAATGTACGATTGCATTATCATCTTAACACAAAGTTAATTTGGATTACTGATGTTAGGCCCCAAAAAATGTTTTTGTTTTAGTTTTCTTCTTTTTTTTTCTCTCTTTTTTTTGCTATGAAACGATGTCCAATTACAGCCAAAATTGCTGGATCAATTGGAATTCTGCCATGCAGTGTTTTAAATGACTTTTTCACATAGGAGTATGAACATTTGCCCAATTTGTGAGGCCTCTCTTAGCCACCATACTTTGTATATGGAAAATTTGATCTGGTTCCAATAACCGCCTATACATGTTAACATGTATCACTTAAAACAAAAAAAAGATTACCAAAAAGCGTGTCAATGCACAAATTTTGAAGCCGACCTATGACCAGAAACCAGAGACATTTTTTGTTTGGCCTTATACAGGGGTGTGATTGGGCAGTTTTGAAAAATCCACGTACATTTTGCTAGGGGTTTTGGGGCCACTGTTGTGAACAGCGCTGGGGTGAAATCTATAGTTCTGAGCGTTTGCTTTGCTTTCCTTTATTGCTTAAATCTTTGAAATCCGAGGATTACAACATTGCGATTTGTAAAAATCAGAAAATCCAGAAAAACCACACCCCTGATTATATCCTCGCATTAAAACTTTAAAATGAAGAGTGAACATTAACTATGCACAAATTCTTACCAACGTTGCAGAACTTCCCTTTGTTCTCTGGATTATTCCGGAAGCAGAATTTCTGTTGATCGGCGACTGTCTCGACGATTAAACCAAAGCAAAAGAACAATGTACCAATGATATCGGCTGGGCCAAAATCATTATTATTATTGCGGCCTACATTGATGAAGATTACTGGCAGACTAACGGTGAAGACCCAAAGAGCCTGGGGGTAAGAGAGTGAATTGGGAGATAGACATTAGAGTTACAGACAGGGGTGACAGACAGGGGTGACAGACAGGGGTGACAGACGTGGTGATTCGATTTTTGCCAAATAATAAGCAACTCAGGCCAAAAAAAAAAAATGTTGAGTTGCCCTCCACTGACCGACCCAAAAGTTCTGAAATCCCGGGTCGGTTTTTTTTTTTTTTTTTTTTTTTTTTCCCCCCGTCATTCATAGGCCTATTTATTAATGAAACTTATCAATTTTCTGTGTATAAAACATAATACGTTTGATTTGTGAAATTTTCCACTTCAAATTTACTGGTACCCAAGAAGACTCAATCTACATGTTTTCAAATCGAATGGCCCCAGCCCTCACATGGTGCCAACGATTGCGACTCAAATCTACACGTTTTCCAATCGAATGGCCCCTCACATGTTTACCACTGGCTTCACGCACTGTTTTGTATGTCAACGATTGCGACTCAATCTACACGTTTTCAAATCAAATGGCCCGCACATGTTGTGCACTGGCTCCCCGCACTGTACGTGTGTCAACGATTGCGACTCGATCTACACGTTTTCAAATGAAATGGCCCTCACACATTGTGCACTGGCTCCCCGCACTGTACGTGTGTGAACGATTGCGACTCAATCTACACGTTTTCAAAGTCAAATTTCACAAGTTTGAAGTCAAGAACTCAAAATATAAACAAAACAAAACCTGTGTTTAACAGTACAACAAAAATGCTTGGGATACTTTTATTCTGAAGCAAAATTCCTTGCTGATAGGTATACAAATGTCTTAATATCATATGTCAACCATTGGGATGCATAAAGTTGTTAAGAACAAAAGTGCTAGAAACAAGTGTATGAAATGTTGAAATAAAGTTGTTGAAAGATTATTATAAAGTTGAATGTGTGATGTCTTTTTATTCTTTAGGTACTTGTGCATACTGCTAGATCATTGTCTTTGAAAAACATGGTATGTGGTTTCAGTTCCAATGCATTTCAATCTTAAAATGACAGTCAAGGAGAGAGAGAAAAAAAATAAAAATAAATTAAAAAAATAATAATCCCGACCGACCAACCCCTTCAAATATTTTCACTGGAGGGCAACTCAACATTTTTTTTTTTAGCCTCATACTCTCACTACACGCCGCAGACAAACTGGTAATATTACAATATTGTATGCGTAAGTCATGTACATTTCGGTTTAGCTGGTGGTAACCGCTCACAGTTCCCCGTACATTTCAGTTAATAATCAAAACAATCCGAACACAAAACAAATGTGGAAAATCATGGCGTACTGTTGTTCAGTGTGGGTTATTAAACTGAAAGATAATATCAGCTTGTGCGTGCACACTGTGGTATTTACAAAGAGGACTATAACCAACTGCTGCATTCACCATTGGTTCTTAAAATGTCCTAAACCTTTGATGGGAAACTCACCTGGAAGAACCAGATCCAAGCAAATTTCAGAAAGCTTCCTCTGATTTCATCGAAGCGTTTGTCCTCTCCAATCTTGATGATTCGATACAGCAAATAGCCAGAGAGTCGCACACCCCATAGTATGATGAATATAGTCACAGCGATCTGTCTTGCTCCAAAGGACTGAAATATAAATCATTATGTCTAGTTGGTTGAAAACAACTCCAAAGGTCTGAAATATAAATCATTATGTCTAGTTGGTTGAAAACAAACAAGCAAACACCTAACAAACAAACAAGCAAGCAAGGGAAAAAAACACAGTAAAATAATTGAAAAGGCTTGCGAGCAAACAAAAAAGCGAGTAAAACACAAACGGTCAGACAGTCAATCAGAAATAATTTATTTACTGTCTTCTTTCTTCAGGAAGAGTAAAATTTTGGACATAACTAGTCCTGTGGACTACCATAAAATTCAAGTTAATTTTGACCCCTGTTGTCCAACGTATGATTCAAAATGCCGACATTATCTTCCCTTTTAAATAGTATGTAAATTTATGATTAAAATCAAAAGTTATTTTATTTGGTTTATACACCGAAACGGTCATGACTGCACTGTCCTCTTGATGACATTCATAAGGGAGAAAGTTTGGTGTACTCACCCCTGGAATTGCAAACGTAAGGACAGCAATGACCACAAAGTTACTTCCTCCGGCAATGTCCGTCACTTTATCACACTTGCACATTACAGCAATGAAGAAGAATGAGGACTGCATGACGATGGTGACAATAGCACACAGGATTATGTTATATGGATCAGTGACGGAGGGCCACACTAAGGACTCGCAAAACATGATTGAGAAGATATGATGACTCCGTTAACTCTGTAAACTAGATCATACAAAATATTGTTGACTTTTTGGTGACACTTCAATAACCCTTCTATGACTACAAGGGTCAAAATCAGTCGAAATGTTTATATACTTGCCAAGGTATATCTAGTGCACATATCCTTGCACAGTCTTATCACAAGTCATTAAACGTTATGAAACTAAGAACACACCCAGAGATGTCATGATCAAGGGAATGATGCAACACGACTTACCCAAACCTAGATCAAAGCCGAAGAAGAAGTAGCCGAAACCGAAGATTTTTTACTGGTTTTACTGTCATTTTGACCACCCTCAACAATACCAGACAATGCTTTTACCAGTCAAAAACAGTTGACTCATTTTGACTAGGTAAATGTACTTACTACATGTAAGGTTTGACAGTGTTCGACTTTTTAAGTGCACTGCTTTTTAAGTGCAATCACGATCGCGCACGATCACGCACGATCACTATAAGGGTGCTCATTTTTTTCTCCCCCATACCGGCAATCGTAAAACCTGTGCTTGGCAAGTATATCAACATTTTGACTGATTTTGACCCTTGCAGTCATTAGAAGGGTTAATATAACAAAAGACTCTTCAATGGCTCAGTTCAAGAAGAATATTTACTCACTGTACTAAAACAATTCTTCAAACAATCCGTAGAGATCATCATCATTATTTAATTCTTAGTTGTTTCTTGGTCAGCAAATGGCATACATGTATTACTTTTAAGTGAACAGTCGAAAATGGCGCTATCGCAGAGAGACATGTACAAAACCTTGTCGAAGACGTTGACATTTGGTGAGCAAAAAGTACCTGATAAAAATACAGTAATGGCTGATTTGTATGTCAAGTTGAAAGCGGAGGGATTTTCTGGAAGGGAGAAATCATAGGTTTACGAGTTAGAGAATTTGCTCAACATGTTATTTAGCGTGTGGGGTATGAACCATGCTCTGACGTTCACAGCGACAATTACATCATTCTTCTAGGAGACTGAACGGAAGAGGCAGTCGGACCATTGGGACTTCCCTAAAATCACATGGAATGTATTAAAGGATCTTGGTATCAATTCAAAAGTTTCCACGCATAGAGGTGTTCGAGCTGGTAGGCGTAAAGCAAAACATCACATCACAAGGGCTCCTGTGATCTCAGATGACATTAGCAGAACCTCAAATGCATCCAACTCAAATAATACTGATACATGTGCATATCAAAGCATGTGCAATATTTGCGTCATCAATGCCCAATCTGTATGCAACAAGACTTACTACTACTGATCATGTCATTGAACACGATTTTGACATTATTGCCATCACTGAAACATGGCTGTCACACTCTGATGCTCACAGGAGGATCATCGGTGATCTTTCTCTGCCTGGATACAATTTCCTCCGTGTTCCTCGTGAAAATAGACCGGGTGGTGGACTTGCAGTGATTTTTAAAGATACCATCCAAAAGGAATTTAGCTCTTCACATCATGGCACTAGTTTTGAGAGTTTGTGCTGTGATTTCTCCTGAAAACGGAACTGTTCTTCCCTGAGACTAGTGTTGATTTACCGTGATTTACAGTGTGAAGAATCGGTGTACTGCTAAATTGTTCCTGGAGGAGTTTAATGAACATCTTGAATCACTGGCATCTTCCTGCAGCAAACTCCTCATTGTTGGAGATTTCAATGTTCACTGGGAAGAAGTTGACAACCCTGACACTAAGCAATTTAGGGACATTCTCGAAACTGCCAATCTAACTCAATGGGTCTCTGAACTAACCCACACCAGTGGTCACACAATTGATTATGCCATCACTCGTCCATCGGATTGTCTAATGAACTCTGTCCATGTCTCCGCTTTAATAAGTGACCATTTTGCTGTTCATTGCAAACTCAATCTCAGTTAAGTCTTACCCAAGAAAGCAACGGATCAGTTATCGAAAATTTACATCAGTTAGCCATAACGATTTTGCTCAAGACATCAGTCTTTTTGACATTTATAATGATCCTTCATCTAACCTAGATGATCTTGTCACCCAATATGACTCTGATAAGCATGACATCCTTGATAAGCATGCTCCTCTCATATCTCGTGTTGTGACTGTCAAGGCCTAGTCATCCATGGTACTCTTCTGACATAGCTAAAGCCAAAAGGCCGAGGAAGAGACTTGAACGTAAGTGGCGAAACACCAGAAATGAAGTTTATAAAAACAATTTTAAAGCCCAACGTCTCCATGTCCTCCATTTGATAAATACAGCAAAATCTAATTTTTATGAGAACAAGTTTCTTCAATGCAAGGACCAAAAAGCACTCTTCAAGCTTGTGGACTCTCTCTTACATCAGAAAATCAAGAGTAGTTTGCCATCTCACACTAATGTCAATAGGGCTGTGCGTTTTCGGATATTTTTATTTTTGTTGAAAACATGCCTCCAGCGGTGCACAAATACATGTACTGCAAATGGTAACAAATTGACTTTTATAATACAGAGGATACCATACTATCGATCTTTTCTTTATTGGAGTGTAATCTCTTGAATTTAAAGATAATTGTCTGTACAAGTGCATTGTTCAAGAGTCACAGATTTCTGTTTGCACCGCTCAAATGTTAACTAAGTTCGAATTTTAAAAAGTCGTTTATGGGTAATTGGAACCGAAAAATGGAACTAGGTAATGACCGTTTTGGTCGGGTATCCGGATACCCAGATACCCGGCACAGCCCTAAATGACAATGAACTTGCAAAATAGATTCAGTCACTATTTTGCCTCAAAAATATCTCTTATCCGGGATGAAATGGATCCTTGTGAAGCACCGCCCATACCAGTGGAATTTGATGGGGAGAGTGCTGTTCTTGACCATTTCTCTCCAGCTTCATGTGACAAAGTCTCCAAGTCGATTTTATCTTCTCCATCCAAGTCCTGTGATTTGGACCCAGTACCAACTTGGATGCTTAACCCTAACTCCCTAGACAACAAAAGCAATTGGAGGATTTTGAAGGATTTTTATTATTTAGTAACAATGCTTAGGGAGTTAGGGTTAAGGAACACCTTAACCCTCATCGTTCCTATTCTAACAAACATGATTAATCTCTCTCTTGAAACTGCCACCTTCCCAACCAGTTTTAAGAATGCCATTGTTACACCTTTGAAAAAGAAACCATCACTAGATGCTGATGACTTAAAGAACTATCGTCCGGTGCCGAACCTGAAGTTTGTTTCAAAGACACTTGAAATGGTTGTTGCTTCTCGTCCGACAGCATATTTGACAGAAAATTTTCTTTTAGAACCCCATCAGTCAGCTTACAGTAAATACCATGTAACTGAATCAGCATTATTGAAGGTACAAAATGATGCACTGCAGGCCATTCACAATCATAAAGGAGTTATGATGGTGTTATTGGATTTGTCTTCTGCTTTTGACACTATAGATCATGATATCACGTCTACGTTCTCTGGGTATCATGGCTCATGCGCTACAGTGGATTTCATCATACTTACAAAATAGAACACAGTCTGTCACTATCAACGGAACCACTTCAAAACTTACTCCACTCCATTTTGGTGTTCCCCAAGGCTCTATCCTCGGTACACAATTTTTCACAATCTACTCTTTTCCAATTTCTACGATTGTAAAAAAAAAAAAGGTGTACGTTTGCATATGTATGCGGATGACACACAATTGTACCTTCCTTTCGATGTGAACAGTATTCCTGATCAACTGTCAGCACAAGCTCGCATGGAAGCTTGTATTCTGGAAATCAAATCTTCTTCAATAATTATGTCTTCAAAATCTCAACATAAAAAAATTCAGGTAAATCAAATACAGGTAGCCAACATTCAGATTAATGACTCAACATCTGTCCGGAACCTTGGAGTCATGTTTGATAACACTTTATTAACCCTCCAACTATAGCTGCACTGGGAAGTTGCTATATAGTGGGAAGTTGCTATAGAGGTCAAAACCAGTCAACTGCCTTGTTTGACTGTTGACCCAAATGTGCACACAGGAGCATTTTGACTGGTTTTTACTGACATTTTGACTACCCTGAACAATACCAGACAATGCTTTTACCAGCTAAAAACGGTCAAACTCATTTTGACCTGTAAATGTACTTACTACATGTAAGGTTTGACAGTGTTTGACTTTTAAGTGCACTATATACCTTGGCAAGTATATCAACATTTTGACTAATTTTGACCCTTGTAGTAGTAGGAGGGTTAATGGATTCACATTATCAAGAAATTCTGCCAATCTGTGTACGCCCAAATCAGGAATGTACGAAGTATTCGGAAAGTGCTTTCAGATGATGCTGCTGCAATAGTTGTGCATGCCTTAATCACATCCTGGTTGGATAACGATAATTCTTTACTACTGTTTGGCATATCTTCTGAATAAGCTCCAACATGCCCAGAATGCTGCTGCACGCTTTCCAGGGGGAGAAAATTTGACCATGTATCACCCCAACACTTACAGCATTACATTGGTTACCCAAAAAACAAAGAATTAATTACAAATTCCTACTGTTGACTTGGAAAGCACTTCACGGTTTAACCTCAGCGTATATACGAGACATGCTGTATAAAATATCTTTGTTAGTGTTACAAAGATATTTTATACAGCATGTCTCGTATCCGCTGAGGTTAAACCGTGAAGTGCTTTCCAAGTCAACAGTAGGATTTTGTAATTAATTCTTTGTTTTATGGGTAACCAATGTAATGCTTTAAGTGACAAGCACGACTTAGATAAGTTTATGCAACCAGTAATACGCCATACGGTTTTGTAAGTTTTCCGAGAAATGCCATGCCAAAAAAAGTTGAAATTGCACGACAAAATAAACTTGTCTAGGGTTCTTTCCTCAATGGTTGTCCATAGTCATAAAGCAGGTCCCTAGATATGGAAACAAAGAATAATATGACTTCACATAATACAATCAATTAAAACTTACAAATCGTCTCACTCTCAGTATCCAAAATGACGAACTGTCGGCTGTTGAAACGTAAACAAGGAAGAAGGAAGAATTTGCATATGTGGATATTTGCAGGGTGGATATGTGCGCGCTATAAATCTTTATTATTATTATTATACGCGACACCCATATTATGTTACACATGAAACCAAAAGCCTGGTCCCGTTTCTGATTATTTGTACTGTATCGATGAACTATCTGCTGGGAACCAGACAATAATATATTCACTTTACTGTGTCACGTGTAAAAATATGTGACGGGACGGTTGCGTTCCGCTTGCGCGAATGTTGCAAACGTTCGCCAACGTTTAATGTTTTTGTCATGTTGTTTGCAAACAATTTCAAGTGGAACCAATTGTGCGCCGCCAACGTTGGCGAACGTTGGCCAACGTAGTTTTGATGTGTTTGCGGTTGTGCGAACGTTGCGCTCACAATCAGTTCTCCACTTTGACCCTAGTCTTGGCTAGGCTCAAGACGTTGTTGCTCATTTTTCGCTGCGTCGCGATCTCATCACCTGCATGCAGCAGACCGCGCCCCCGCCGGCCGCGCTCGCATTGTCCGTTTCGTAAATCGAACAATAGAGGGCGCTTTTCCAAAAACCTGATTTTTCTACAAACGTAACCTCAGAACCGATTGCTGGCGAATTTGAGAATACGCCCTCTATTGGCGGAAATGTCGCGCCGCCGTGTAGTACAACTAAAAAATATAAGAACGTCTTGACAAGACTACTTTGACCCATCCGTCCCCTAAAATCCGAACGTTTGCGATACATTCGCGCAAGCGGAACGCAGCCCTGAGTTCATTCCACGGCGCCATCGCGCCAGGAATCTGTGCTCCCACGTGGTTTTGTTTACATGTCAACATAAAGCCAACACCCACTGAATGAAAATATTTCATTGAGGATTTAAATCACAAATGAATTAATTTATTTTCAACCAACACAAATTGACAAATGCATATAAGCTCAAAAGCATTACCTTCTTCCTTGAATAGGTTTTTGAAACGGAAGGCTGAGCTGTGAATTTTGCTTTTGAATGAACAAAGAAAAGTGAAATCTGTGATTTGTCATGAGCAAAATGTGTCCCAAAATGGCATAGTGGCATTTAAAATGTAGAGAAGTGATATCAACATGGATGAAGAGTTCTGCATAATATTTTTTTCAAGATAAACAATTCCTATTCCATAGGCCCTTTTAAGGAATTTATGACATAGCATATGACAATAATTATATTACTGGTCAGTGGTCGATTATAGCAGCTATGAACAAATGCTTATTTTATTTTGTTGAATATCTCATTTGAAAGATATTTATAAACTTCCCTTCCTCAAGGAAAATACAATAGTCTACAGGGAAGAGTATTGCTCTACCCTCCCCTCCCCCTCCCACTTTTTGGACTGGGGGGATGTTCCTTAGGATCATCCCTCCCAGAATTTTTCCATGCATTGAAAAAATATATATAAGGCCGAGTAAAAAAAAATACATGTTTAGCGTCCGGGTTTCTGAAAGAAAGGAAGGAGGGAGTTTTTATTTTTTATTTTATTAGTACTGAACAAACTATTTAATAAAACCACTGTAAATGTTCAATGTCTTGTCCAACATGTTTCTTTCATTATTGTGTGTTTGAACAGTGGGAAAAACCAATGGTTGTTCGAAATTTAAAAAAGAATGGCGACCATCTTGAAAATTAAAAATTAAAAAAAATTAAAAACTCCTCCTTCCTTTTTTTCAGAAACCCGGACGCTAAACATGTTTTTATTTTACTCGGCCTAATAAAAATACACATACATAACTTAAGCTATACCATGCACCCAAATTTCAAAATCATCCCCCCCCCCCCACACTTTTCACATTTACGCCAGTGCTCGTAAATAAAAAGTATATCCCTGCCAGAGATGGGGGTTGAGGATGGAGATTGGAGATGGAAATTGGAGTAGGGGAAGTGCTGTTCCCCTGCCCCTTTTAAAGGGACAATATCGTCATGACCAACAGGGCATGGAATCAGAGCGCTAGTTTTAGATTAACTCAGTGAGTGAAAATAATATCCACATGATAAGGTCATATTACCGTTGACTGCATAAATGAACCAGTAATTTTCAGTCACTGTGTTCATCTGTTGAAAGTCTGCTCTGATCGTGACGATAGTGTCCCTTCAATTATACAAATATTTAGCATACACATATGTTCAAATGTCAGCCCCCCATTCTTCAGTGCAGAAAAAACTGCGGTTTTAAGAGGAATATCAATTCCTACCTTCAGTCCCCCGAGTTATTTTCATCTTTTATGTTTCTCTTCTTGTAGCCCCTTACCAAGAGTGGCTTTTAGCCTTGTTTGGGGCGAACTTGCATTAAAAAAACAGAAAAAAGGTGCACTGTTTTACATAACTTGTTTGTATGTATTTTTTTAAATGTTTAATTAGTATTATGTGGGGGAGGGGGCTGGGAGGGGGCTGGGCACTTACCAAAACAAGAGATAAAACAACTTTCCTTGCAAAATGCTATTTATTATCAGTGTGGTATCTTAATAATTCTCCAATGGTTGGTAAAATGTGTATACTGCACATCAAATTAATACTTGAATGAATCCAAACACATTAAACAGAAAACATCCACATAGTAGCATGCACTACAAATCATATAAGTTATCTGAAGCTTGTTTTCATAGATTTCATAAGTGATCTGCCGGGGCCAATTTCATAAAGCAGTACAATTCTGCTAAGCAAATTGAAACAGACAACCAGCCATGGTGTGTACATTCTGTATTAACAATTCACTGGTAACCAATGAAACCTGCTTAGAAGTAGTTTTGCTAAGCAATTTGAAACAGACAACCAGCCATGGTGTGTACATTTTGTATTTACAATTCATTGGTAACCAATGAAACCTGCTTAGAAGTAGTTTTTCTAAGCAATTTGAAACAGACAACCAGCCATGGTGTGTACATTTTGTATTAACAATTCACTGGTAACCAATGAAACCTGCTCAGAAGCAGTTTTGCTAAGCAATTTGAAACAGACAACCAGCCAAGTGTATGAACACTTGATTGGTATCCATCAACAGCTTCTATAAAAATGCTACGCTGCTTAGTAATTTTAGCAGCTCTATGAGATTAAGTCCCCCGAGTGAAAAGGTTTACAAATGTTTGATATTCAGAATTAAAAGAACTTTCCCTCACAGCGGCCATCATGTATAATTTATAGAATATCCACAGAGAGGCAAATAGAATGGTACCCTTACTAGTGAGCCTCTCATCAGTGCTATGAGCACTGTCTTGTCTCAGGGAACTAGACAAAGATGGCCGCAGAGTGAGAAGGGTTAATTGACATATTTTATACGGCTATTAAATCGAATCTAAGAATCATCTTAACAACTTACGTTACAAACTGTCCAGCCTATTTAAGTGTGCCTTCTTTATTTTTTAGTCAATATTCTTATCATAAAGATTATTTGAATATATGAGTGGCTTCTCAGATTTGGTTACTTGGATATGAATAATTGTTAATTTTCAGTTTCTTACTTAAAATAATATATGTACAGGGATATTCATATGAAGTTAGTTATTAAAATATTTGATACAATTTTGAATCCCTTAAAAACAAGAATAAATTCATTACCCCTCAAACTGTTGGTAATGCCCCCCCCCCCCACCCCACACCAGAACTGCTTGTGGTACCAATATTTTCACATGTCAAAAATTGATTTTCTGCATGGACTAGTGCTTCTTCAATCTGTTTTGATACTCATGAAGTATGTATACACATAGATGCATTTTACCAAAGCTTAAAATAACACTTTTAAAAAAGGACAAAATCATGACACTTTTCTTCAAGAAATCCCCTGTTCTTGCCAGTGCAATTTTCAAATGAATAGTCCCTGAGAAAGATGAAATTCTGGCATGCAAGGTTAATATAAACATTTGATTTCATGGCTTTTGATTTTTGCTTTAGGTAGGCACTAAAGCACCCAAATATGCCTAACATGATGTAGTATCCCATTGGTAAAATGTCTGCAAATGCATCCATACTTATTAAGAATCAAGAGATACACAGAAACCAAAATGTTTCAGCTCATTTCATTAATGAGAAAATAGCGAAAATGCATTCAAATTTGTTTGCATTCATTCAAATGTGGGAAATGATCACGGCTGCGATCATTTCAAATATGTAATACATTTCATATTTTCTCAAAATTGTGATACAGACACATTTCTCACGTTATTTGGTACCATTCAGATTATAATTCAGTGATTTAATAATTGAGTAATTATCAAATTTGTTCACTCCCTTTTACTGTAAAAACATCTTTGACCTTACAAACCCTAGGGAAAACAAACTTCTTAACCCCCCAACATTTATGAAGCTCAAAACTGTAATGTGGTCACAGTTCTTCAGGCCCTACTATATAATGTCTCAAAAAACCATGCAATATCGTTATGATACTGATATAGTAAATTCAAAATACCAATGAGTTCTATACAATATTTTTTTCAATAAAAATCTACCATAAATTTAATGTTATAACAAAGATACATTGTATGGATTTCTAAAGAACCTGTTTTTAATTACATGTTGATTTTAACCCTAACTCCCTAGGCCCATTTGCTTACACATAACCTGAATCCTACCAAAATCCTTCAGTATATAGTAAAGCAAGCACATGACATGTATGCACACATCATGTGTTTCTAATCTGTGATACATGTACATGGCCAGGGACCTTCCCTACATGCATGGAGCAATAAACAGTGTCCACTGACCCAAGCACTGACCTTGCAATCACTACAACAAACATGGATGTACATGTACCATGGCAAGGCAAGTATGCCTAATAACCTCAATCCTCCAAAATCCTTCACTTTAGCAAAGAGGATTTTGGAGGATTTGGGAAGGTTGTGGTTAATTCTTGCATCAGGATTGTTCTTTCAGTGAACACTTTATAGCTTTCCAATGTTCCTTTCATTACCTGGGGCCAATTTCATTGAGATGCTAAACAGCGAATTTTGCTAAGCATGTTAAAACAAACTACCAGCCAAAAAACACATTTTTGTGTTTTGAAGTTTGGCTGGTAACCAACAAAATCTGCTAAGCAAATATTTCTTGTAAGCATTTTTCTTCTGCTTAGCAGCTCTATGAAATTGATTACAAAATTACTAAATTCTTAACCCAAAAGCTAACTTGATGTGAAGAAATTATGCACAGAAGTGCTCTCATATCCAAGAAAAACAAAAATGCTCAATATCAAAAAGTTGCCTTGCATCAACATTTGGCCAAAAAAAAAGTCTTCGGTTTCTGGTCATCGGTCGGCTTCAAAATCGGTGCAGTGATGCGTTTTTTTTTTTTTTTTTTTTTTTTTTTTATTCGGCCATATTGTTTCCCCTCCCCCCCCAACAGGGAAATATGTGATATACTGTATACGTGAGGACCAAATTTCCCATACACAAAGTATGGTGGCTAAGAGAGGCCTCACAAATCGGGCAAACATTCATACCCCTATGTGAAAAAGTCCTTTAAAGCACAGCACAACAGAATTCCAATTGATCCAGCAATTTTTGTTGCAATTGGACATCGTTTCATAGCACAAAAAAAAGAAAATTAAAAATGCTGATACGTGTGTCTGAGACGACGTGCGTGGAGATCAGAAACCGGAGACTTTTTTGCCTTTGTGTGTTTTCTGTAAAAATTGTGAATGTTTTTTCACACTGTTCTCATGACTTGGACTCCACATTGAGCTGAAACTTTCAAAGGTTGGTTTAACCCTAACCACCCCAAACCATTCAAACTCCAACAGGTGGGTTTGTTGGATTTTGATGGACTCATCAGTACTGTATATCCCAGACAGGGATACTTTATATGTGGCCGGGTGTCCCAATTCTAGCTAAGTCCAACAGTTGGGTGGTAGTGTGACTGCATGGTGTTGGATTTTGATGGACTCGGTACTGTATAGCCCTGACAGGGATACTTTACATGTGGCCGGGTGTCCCAATTCCAGCTAAGTCCAACAGTTGGGTGGTAGTGTGACTGCATGGTGTTGGATTTTGATGGACTCGGTACTGTATATCCCAGACAGGGATACTTTATATGTGGCCGGGTGTCCCAATTCTAGCTAAGTCCAACAGTTGGGTGGTAGTGTGACTGCATGGTGTTGGATTTTGATGGACTCGGTACTGTATAGCCCTGACAGGGATACTTTACATGTGGCCGGGTGTCCAAATTCCAGCTAAGTCCAACAGTTGGGTGGTAGTGTGACTGCATGGTGTTGGATTTTGATGGACTCGGTACTGTATAGCCCTGACAGGGATACTTTACATGTGGCCGGGTGTCCCAATTCCAGCTAAGTCCAACAGTTGGGTGGTAGTGTGACTGCATGGTGTTGGATTTTGATGGACTCGGTACTGTATAGCCCTGACAGGGATACTTTACATGTGGCCGGGTGTCCCAATTCCAGCTAAGTCCAACAGTTGGGTGGTAGTGTGACTGCATGGTGTTGGATTTTGATGGACTCAGTACTGTATAGCCCTGACAGGGATACTTTACATGTGGCCGGGTGTCCCAATTCTAGCTAAGTCCAACAGTTGGGTGGTAGTGTGACTGCATGGTGTTGGATTTTGATGGACTCGGTACTGTATAGCCCTGACAGGGATACTTTGCATGGGGCCGGGTGTCCCAATTCTAGCTAAGTCCAACAGTTGGGTGGTAGTGTGACTGCATGGTGTTGGATTTTGATGGACTCGGTACTGTATAGCCCTGACAGGGATACTTTACATGGGGCCGGGTGTCCCAATTCTAGCTAAGTCCAACAGTTGAGTGGTAGTGTTACTGCATGGTGTTGTATTTTGGTGGATTCAGGAAGGTTCTTAGCCAAAATAGCTAGCTAGGGGGTTAGGGTTAAAGTAAGCATACTCACCGATGCAGTTTTGCCAACATAACCATGAGTGTGCCTTCCCTTAAAGCACAAAATAGATACTTTGGAATATTTGATCCCAAAATTATGTATTTTATTTTGTTAATTTAACAAAAACAACTATCTTACTTGAGAGTAACAAATCCTTAATTTGGGGTATCTTGTACAAAAGGAATAGTATAACTGCTGCAGTAAATGCTGATAAGTGTGGTAATTAATTAATATAACAGTTGAATCTAATTTTAAAAATGCTTTTGAAAGAAAAATGAAAAGACAATTTATGCACGTTTTCATAAAATATCTGCACTTTTTAAAGATTTTATCACATTGTAAATATTAAGACAAAAATGCTGATAAAATGTTAGATAATATTAATTATACTGATTATTAATAAATAAAACTTCAATCATGCTTGTTTATGTTTTATATACAGAAATAATACTTAATATTTAAGCACACAGCAAGTTTGCGCAGTAGAACGCATTAAATAATTATTAATTGAAAATTTGATAACTGCATTCTCTATACAAAAACATCTTGAATTAGGAATTTCATCAGATGCAGATATTGAATAAAATATCAGAGTCTCATTACTAGTCTTGGCGAAAATGACATTAAAAACAAACTCGCTTTGGTCCTCCCAGTGCAGTAATGTTATAGGAACATGTTGCACAATAAATGGACATATTTTGGACAAATAAGATTCCAATTTAGGTTAAAAGTCCCTGTACACTATTGGTAATCTAACAAAAACATAAATGTGACGTGTTCTCCCGAAATCAGACACTTTTGGGCAGCGCTCGGAACTGAGAAATGGGCAAAAATATGCCTGGGAGCATTTTTTGTGGAATTTGAGTTTCTTGTAAATTATCAATATTTATGTCTTGTGAAAGTTTCAGATTAAAAATTCATTGATAAGTACAAGTTTTTACCGATTTAGAAGGGCATGTCAGTTCAGAAAATGATGAATTTGTTCTAATTTGAATTTGTTCTAAATTTACCAACTTTGCGCAGGAAAGCAACCTCCCCCCTGTACAAATTTGGTATCGTCAGAAAGGCCAGGATTCTCGCTTTGTATACCCTAGTAATGAATAATTTATTAGGTATTTCCCCAGTAAAACATACTTAAAACATACCAAATGAAACTTGTAACTTTAAAGTCGATTATCTCCGTTTGTAATTTTCGTAAAGACAAACCTAAAAATTACGTAACTCCGCTTTGGGGAGTCCAGTTTAAAAAAAAAAAGGTATCATTGTAAAGCTGAGGATCTCTACTTTCATAATCAATAACTAACTCAATTTTGATAATCTGCCCAAAAGTGTCTGATTTCGGGAGAACACGTCACAAATGATCACAGTTTCACGTAAAACTTGTCAAGTGTAACGTTGACGCTGGTATCAAACGTTTCGGTCTCAAGTGTTATTTTTTTTATTAACGTGAGTTGAAAATTTTTTTTCATTTTGGCGTGTAGCAGTAACGTGCTCGCAGAGACGAAGGATACCACTTCCTACAGAGAAGTGCCTGACGAAGCTCGACAGTTTACCCCAACAACTCTCAATCTTATTACTAATAGATTTAATGATTGTTGAGACTTATAAGATCTCTTATCAAATTCTTATGAATTGTTATTAGATTTTTTTTATAGTTTATAATAATAATAATGAAATCATTTCCAAAATCAATTTCCGTTATCAAAAGAGAGAAGTTCTATGTTGGTATGAGTATGACCGATCTTAATACATATTCACTATTTAACACCACAACGACCTGTATCGAGGTCAATGGAAACTAAACATAACATATACTGAAAATAATCTACAGTTCAAAGAAGATCAAATAGACTACTAACAGAGCTGGGACCAATTTCACAGAGCTGCTTAGCAGAGAATTCTGCTAAGCAAATATTTTTGCTAAGCAATATAAAACAGACTACCAGCCACAATGCATACATTTTGTATGCAAGTTTGCCCGGTAACCAAAGAAATCCGCTAAGCAAATTTTATCTGCTAAGCAGCTCTATGAAATTGGCCCTTGTTCAGCAAAATACTCTTCACTAGACTCAGTAAGAGGTCAAAGAAGACTAACATAACATACAGATCAACAACCACATGTACATGAGTGTTGTACTTCTGACTTTTCTGCGAGAATATATACAATTGAGTATAACTATCTGTGTTTTGGTTGTTACGGTGGTAGTGAAAGTTATTTCATGAATATTTTTGATAAGTTATTTACAGAGATGGTATACCGCTGTTACCCAAACAGATGGCTTACTTGGTTTTAGGATGGTAATGATACCAAACATCCTGAGAAAGTTATTCCCGCCTGAAATATTGTAATTTTCGAGAAAACAAACATTCCAATGAATCATATCAGCTGAAAATGCATCTCACCTTAAGGTGAATGCAATTTCACCATTTTTTGTTACGACTCAACAAAATAAGGCTTAGGCCAAAAAAAGAAAGTCTCCGGTTTCTGGTCTCCACGCGCGTCGCCTCAGACCCGCGTGTTGGCTTTTTTTTTTAATTTTTTTTTTTTTGCTGTGGAACGATATGTTCAATTGCAGCCAAAATTCCTGGATCAATTGGAATTCTGCCGTGCTGTGTTTTAAATGACTTTTTCACATAGGGGTATGAACGTTTGCCCAATTAGCCACCATACTTTGTATAAGGGAAATTTTGTCCCCGCAAATACATGTATCATGTATTTTCCTGTTGGCAAAAAGAAAAAAAAAGATTACCCCCCCAAAAAAAGCCGCACCGATTTTGAAGACGACCGATGACCAGAAACTGGTAACCGTTTTTGGTTTTTTTTTTAGCCTTAAGCATTTACAGTTTGGTTTCTGTACATAACTCTTGATTCTTGTAAATATTTACAGACATTTTACCAAATCTGCCTTCAAAAAAAGAACTTCAAATGACCACATGGCATCTTGGCTCAAGACTATTGGATGATCTGCTTAATTACGATAATTTTGAATGCACTGTTAAGAATGAATGATATAATATAGACATTTGATATGTTGGGGCTATCTTTGTCAGGTACAGCTGTGCCCCCAAGTACACTCAAAGCTGTGTTTTTCAATACATAAAGGGGCCAGACTTGGTTTGGTTACATGGATTTGTACTGAAGAGAAAACAAGATAGTTACAGTGTGATTTAGGTCAATTGATACTTTACGCATGAATATTAATAATAATAATAATAATAATGTGGGCTTATAATTATATAGTGCACGTATCCACCAAACTGGTGCTCAAGGCGCATTATATTATTACCCCTGCTCATCAGGCTCATAAATCATTCCTGAAACCATCTCAGCTCCCTGGGGAGTATACAGCTCAATTGCTGCCATTACAGCGCATATAGGGCTAATCAAACACAACAACCAACTCGGCCCTCACAGGTACCCATTTACCCCTGGGTGGAGAGAAGCAATTATGGTAAAGTGTCTTGCTCAAGGACACAAGCACCATGGTCGCGGTAGGGATTCAAACCCACATTCTGACGACTCAGCCATCAGAACACAAATCCGATGCACTAAACCGCTCGACCATATGGCACTCCACTCCATATTGCCATATTTGTTGTGTTTCCTAGCTGACTGGGGTATGCTTACTATCAATATAAATGGTCTGCACATCATTGGCACCAGCCTACTCTATAGTTGCAAAATGCCCCCATTGTTATGGGCCTGTGTGCAAATGGAGTCTGTGATAAACCAAGATGGACATCAGTTGGACATTTCATGCAATCAGGCGCCAATATCATAGAGCTGCTTACCAGAAAAAATTTGCTTAGCCAGTAATTTTCAGTCGCTGTGTTCATCTTAAACTAGGACACCGATTCCATGCCCTGTTGAAAGTCTGCGCTGAACATTTTCAATTCAGTTCACGGGGTTGAATAACGGAAGAATAAGATTCTACATGTTCTCATTGTAAGTTATTAATTAGCTCTGAAATGTGAATACAATTTATCTGGAATACACAATATTACATATCAGCAATCCAATAAAACAAATACATGTAATTCATTGATTACATACATGTTAATGACTATATATTTGTTTTTTAAGTAAACATAATTTTAAAAGCAATACTTATTTTTTTAGTTAGCACATGTTAATTAAATATTCTGATTATTAAAGAACTTTGGATTAAATACACATACAACTGCTTTAAAAAAAAAAATAAAAAAATAAATAAAAACAGATTTTGCCCTAGATGTCTGCTTACCCTCAGTAATGCTGAGAAGCGTCAGTCATACCGCCCTTGTTACCGCGAACATTACAAAGCACTTGAGCGATGTAGCAACAGTCGTCATGGAAAGGTGTAACGCTATTGGTGGTCAATCCATGCTGTTTGACTGACAGGCAGGATTGGTGTACACTGACACGGTTATGTTTGAATTCATAAATCCCCCAGACATGTAAAGTCATTCTGATTGGTTGAGAAATTTCATGTTTTTTTGGTTTCTTTTAACTGTTATCCTGCGGAGTTCAGTACACAAAATCAATAGTGTGCGGAGTTTTCATATATTCCGATATAAAATTCACGAAAAGTTACTGTCACCAGACTATTCAGTGTTTGGTAGTACTAGTAGTATATAGTATACCGCGACTCTGTCATGCTTGTAATGAAACGAGCGTTGTTGTTTTTTCATGAATTACATCATTTGGCCTACAAATAGCTGATTTTAGAACACTCACTTCATGACATCGGCTTTCCATGGGCTTCCTAAAAGTGTCTGCTATTGGCTAATGTAAACCTTGGTAGGTAGCGTTAACCAATCACAAGCCACGTAACATCATTTTCACAGTGTTGTTGAAAACCACGATCGTGGCTTTCCGCACGGGACACCGCAGCCACGATCGTGGCTCCACGCAGGATAACAGTTAACATGCTGAATAAAATTCTGAATTTTGAGCTGCTTAAGTGGGTGTGTTAATTGGTGATACAGGACTTGTACGTCACACATCAAATGCTCTATCTACTGTGTACAGTGCTGGACATATCATTTTGACAATACATAGTATGATACAATGAAATACATTAAGTACGAAAATGTAAAGTTACCAAATGAGGTAGCAGAATTAAGTGTGGTGCCTCTAGAAAAAAACATTCAAATTAGATTACTATTTTTTTAGCCAATGAAGATAACGAAACATCCTCATTTGCATAGTGTTCACAGATTACAGGGTGGTTTACCATCTGGGTCCAATTTCATCGAGCTGCTAAGCAGAGAATTGTGCTAAACAAATATTTCTGCTAAGCAATTATAGACAGACAACCAGTCAAAGTGTATACAATTTGTATGCAATTTTTGGCTGGTAACCAACAAAACCTATTTAGCAAAGTTTTCTACTAATCGGCTCAATGAAATTTATGGCTCTGCTTTACCGTAAGCGAAAAATCGGTGCTTACTATAGCACCCAATTAAGTGCTAACATAAACACAATACAGGTGTGCAAATATCTTAAGCATGCATATTTTGATTAACCCTAACGCCCTAGGCCCATTTGCTTACACTAACCTGAATTCTTCCTAACTCCCTAGGCCCATTTGCTTACACATAACCTGAATCCTCCAAAATCCTTCAGTAGTTAACCAGTTCGCGTCGGAGGCCGTGTATACACGCAATTTTTTTTTGCACCACGGATCGGAGAGCGTCTAAACACGCCATAGGAAACTCCGGAATATTTGTATGCATGCTCGGTTGACGTGGCAACGAGCTGAGCGTACAGTGACATGCTCGGTAGACGTGGCCACGCGCTGTGGAAGCTTCCATTAACGTGTTTGTGTGGGAAAAAGAAACCTGCACAGGGGCCCAGAAAAACTTTTTTATTCCCGAAGCTAACTGGTTAAGCAAGCACATGACATGTATGCACACATGTGTTTCTAATCTGTGATACATGTACATGGCCAGTGACCCTCCCTGCACGCATGGAGCAATAAACAGTGTCCACTGACTCGAGCACTGACTCCAGCACTGACCTTGCAATCACTACAACAAACGTGGATGTACATGTACCATGGAAAGGCATGCCTAATAACCTCAATCCTCCAAAATCCTTCACTTTAGCAAAGAGCATGTAGCATGTAACCTCAATCCTTCAAAATCCTTCACTTTAGCAAAGAGGATTTTGGAGGATTTGGGAAGGTTAGGGTTAATATGGATTTGATGCCCATACTGCTCAACCCAAAAAAAATGGCACCTGGTGTTTAGGAGCACCTTGAAATTAGGCCCAGGGGCCAATTTCACAGAGCTGCTAAGCAGAGAATTTTGCTAAGCAGATATTTTTGCTAAGCAAAATAAAACAGACTACCAGCCAAAATGCATACGTTCTGCATGACAGTTTGGCTGGTAACCAAAGAAATCTGCTAAGCAAATTTTTCTAGTAAGCAATTTTATCTGCTAAGCAGCTCTATGAAATTGACCCCTTGTCACAAGAAAAGATAAGCAACAGTTGTTTAAGTAGCAAGCCTAAGGATGGGATGGATTTCTGATATAAGCATAAACAAAGAAATAAACAAAGAACTTAGCTACAACAACAAATTCATTCAAAATCCAGATCTGGTCTCCTCAAAATGTAAACCAACACTGATCCGTGATCAATGATCTGTCCTGGGTTTCCCTGGGACCTGTTTGACTAATTACTTGCCAGTTCTACCGATTTAGGCAATAGGCTATCACCTTTTTAATATTCCTTACTGCCTACTGCCTAAAAGGTGTAATCCTTGAATTAATGGTATGACGGGAATCATCTTTCGGGCTAAGCACAAGAGAAAGGATCCACAAATACTGGCATCAATTGTGAAAGCACTGTCCACAGGCTGGGCTGGCACGCCCACTGGTACGCCCACTGGTACACCCAGAGCCTGCCAAGCCTTTACCCGTTGTGCCTACAGATGATAAATAATTCACTAATGATATTATTGTTTGTGTTTGGGCACATGCCTACCACTTATTATTTTTATTTCAAAAGGTTGATAAGTATGCAACCCTTAGATCTTTTTCAAGACTTGCCCCAGGTGAATCCAACCCCGGGTAATTTTCACCTGTAATTGCAAACACAATGTACACTTTGTATACATGTAGATCCTCTTAAGTCCGGGGGGCAAATTGGATATCATACATTGGAAAACCAAAAGTGGACCTTTGCTTTTCAATGGATAAATGATGACAAATAATTCACCCTCACCACTTAACAGGCAATATTAGCACAGAAACTAGAACGGATACACGCTCACTAACTGGAATGCGATGCTAGAGATGCAACTCAGAAAATCAGAGTGTACAAATGTGCTTCACGTTACCCACTTGGAAGTTAAAGTGTTGTATCCCAATTACGTAGCTCAATCGGTTTCTATTTGTTCCTTTTCAACGAAAGTTATAAATAGTGATATTTTGGTAACAAAACAATTGAGTTTTAAATGCAGGATAAAGACCTTTGGAGGATACGAAATCAATAGGATTTGGCATGTCATCTCTTTTATACTGCTTACAGGGGTGTGATTGAGCAGTTTTGAAAAATCCACGTACATTTTGCTAGGGGGTATTGGGGCCGCTGTTGTGAACAGCGCTGGGGTGAAATCTATAGTTCTGAGTATTTGCTTGGCTTTCCTTTATTGCTTAAATCTTTAAAATCCGGAGGATCACAACACTGTGATTTGTAAAAACCCGGAAATCCAGGAAAAATCTAGACAAATCACACCCCTGTGCTTAACAAAATGCTTTTCTGCTTAGCAACTCTCAATTGATTTCTAATATAGTCTATGGACTTGCAATCTACCCATGGCATGAGACAGATTTGACATTCAAGTCGGGGTTAACTATAAAAGGAAAGCTTTTTGAATTACATATTGTTTCGGTTTGCAGTAACACCATGTGTTTATCTCAACTAACGTGAAGCTGAGGTACAGGTTCTGAAAAGAACCTTATCGCACAACTCGTATCTCAACCTTCGTTAAGTGAGAAAGGTTCAAGGGAGAACCAATTTCGGGCAACTCGTTTTTTTCTCTACTGTCGCTATGTGAGAAATATGGTTCAGGGAGAACCATGGGGACTTCACGGGTTAATATGGTTCATGGTTCATTCTCCTGACGAAGATTAGAGCAGGCTAATTGAAACGTTGAGAATAGCCCGTGAAGTCCCCATGGTTCTCCCTGAACCATATTAACCCATGAAGTCCCCATGGTTCTCCCTGAACCATATTTCTCACTTAGCGACAGTAGAGAAAAAAAACGAGTTGCCCGAAATTGGCTCTCCCTTGAACCTTTCTCACTTAACGAAGGTTGAGATACGAGTTGTGCGATAAGGTTCTTTTCAGAACCTGTACCTCAGCTTCAGGTTAGTTGAGATAAACACATGGTGTTACTGCAAACCAAAACGATATTGATATTCCACCATGCAAAGCCTCAAAACTTATATTTTTGAATTACACACGCTAAATCAAGAGCATTAAACAGCAATGCATAATTTGCATAGATCTTACCTAGTTACCAATTGCCCCTTACTGACCAAGTAAAATGTCCTTATAATTATTTGCATTCACAGTTTTGAGACAATTCTGTATGAGGACAATCTCTGCAAATTCCAGCTCAACTGGTCTGCAACGTTTCTTGAGGAAATTGTGAAATCTAATTTCTGACAAAGCTGTGTAAGCTTGAAAATTTAACACCGTTAATCTTGGATATTGTGAGTATTTGATCAAGCCATTTATGCCTCAGAAAAAAGATTTTTTTTTTTTAAGAATGCGGTTGTAGTATAATTTTTGTCTGATTTAATATTTTGATCATATGCTATTTTGAGCAATTACACAACATGAACTGAGGTCTTGATTGAAATAATTCAGATGTTTCAATAAACCCAGGAGACAGGGGGGTACCAGACATATTTACAGCAAAAATATGGAGCAATTTCTTATGAAAAATGTATCAAAATGTGTGGCAAGACTTTCAATTTTGATGAAAACAATCTCTGCTTATATCTCAGAATGTACAAAGATACATTTATAGAGTTACAATTTAAATAAGCCTAATTCTCATTCATATATTTCTTTTTAAACAATTGTCTTATCATGAATCAAAAACGATAAATGGTTACGATCACCTTCTGATCAAATACACAATGCTATCAAGCTCCTCATTTGACAAGGTCCGCTAAAATTGAATGAGTTGATATCTTTGTTGAATTCTTTGAGTTGAAAACATTTACGTGATGAGAATTAATAGACTATTTATTCAAAGGTCACTATATACACCTCCTTTCAAGTCAGGTTCCCAGAGGTTATCATTAAAAAAGTATGGGTTGTGCCAAGAAGGCATCCTGACTATTTCACTTGTTAGCCTGGTATTGCCTCAAGATACAGACCTACACCTGTACACGACACATTCCAGGCTGTGTTTGCAAAATAGAACAGTCATGGACTCTGTTAAGAGGCTGTGGCACTTGCTCAGATAGCTACCGTATTTCATAATTCCACCCTCCGAGAATGAGTTTGCAGGTGCTGTGCTATTAACGTCATCCCACACTCCGGAGCTACTCTCAATCTTTGCCAATGCAACTCAGAGCCTCGAGTTCCAAATAGTCTCTACGGTAGTGTCTATACACTTGTCATACAAACTTTACAGAAAGTCTGCCGAGCGTGATCCCACAAGCCAGTGCGAGTATTTCCTACAATGCTCTGCACGTTCCCCATCATGCAACGAGTCCCATCCGTGTCACTTTGGCACCGCGGATCCGGAAGGTGTGGTTATTGAAAGTGGCAAAGAAAAAATCTCTAGTTTCAAATACTCTTCATCTTCATGGTCGATGACGTCAAACACACGTACCTGTACATGTAGTACAGACTAGCAGATGATCCAACGAGCGTGATCCAGTAATCCAATGTATCCTGTATGCACTATACTGACATTCCCTCATCATGCAAAGAGTCCCATCCTTGTCACTTTGGCACTGAGGAAGGTGTGGATAATGAAAACGATAGGTTTAGGGCAGGTGTGCAGGTCCAATTCCTGAAACGAAGAATGGAAAAAAAAAAAAAAAACAGAATCAAATGTCAAACTGAACTGAACAATTTAAAAATGTAATTGCTAGGATAATTTTTTTTTTAAATCAAAGGTTTGCTGAAATAGAACTATACTTTGTGTTGTAGATTGATAGATTAGGTGTGAAACAATGTCCTTTCAGTGTTCTCCAAAACATATTTTCAATTGGAGAAATGTTTTATTTTTTTGGTTGTACTTTTCACCCTCTGAAAAAAGAACAGCGACTGTTGTACACATCATCAGAAGGTGACAACAACGGACAGGTGACCACCTCTGACCTCTAGCCTAAAGCTCTGCATAATTATTCTGTAAATTTCCACAAATGCATACAAAGTGATTATTATTGTAACTTACAAATTCGCCTTCTCCGGCACCAAAATCAAGCCAGAGGAGCCGCTTGCCATCGTCGGATGAGTATCGTAACTTCTCATAGGGATAGACCCAGTGTACCTCGTTTTTACTGCTGCTGTTCTGCCCCTCCTGTGGGTTGCTCGTAAGCGTGAATCCATTCTCGTAGTGGATGGTGAGACGGGTCTCCTTGCCCTGCCAATTTGCGACTGTGGAAAGATAAAGGGGACAGGGTTACTAGCCAAATAAATTGACACAGTGTTTTTTTGCTAAGCATTATTAAACAGACTACCAGCCAAAGTGCACTCTATCACGTTGTGTGAAAGTTTGGCCGGTAACCAACAAAATTTTACTATGCAAACATTTCTTGTAAGCGATTCGTTCTGCTTAGCAACTCTATGAAATTGTCCCCTGGTCTACATGTAGCTAGTTAATGACCTAAAATACTGCAAAAGTGACCTTACCTCCTCAGATATTGTGTATCCATGTTTGGTCCCTGGTCTACATGTAGCTAGTTAATGACCTAAAATACTGCAAAAGTGACCTTACCTCCTCAGATATTGTGTATCAATGTCTGGCCCCTGGTCTACATGTAGCTAGTTAATGACCTAAAATACTGCAAAAGTGACCTTTACCTCCTCAGATATTGTGTATCAATGTTTGGCCCCTGGTCTACATGTAGCTAGTTAATGACCTAAAATACTGCAAAAGTGACCTTACCTCCTCAGATATTGTGTATCCATGTTTGGCCCCTGGTCTACATGTAGCTAGTTAATGACCTAAAATACTGCAAAAGTGACCTTACCTCCTCAGATATTGTGTATCAATGTTTGGCCCCTGGTCTACATGTAGCTAGTTAATGACCTAAAATACTGCAAAAGTGACCTTACCTCCTCAGATATTGTGTATCCATGTTTGGCCCCTGGTCTACATGTAGCTAGTTAATGACCTAAAATACTGCAAAAGTGACCTTACCTCCTCAGATATTGTGTATCAATGTCTGGCCCCTGGTCTACATGTAGCTAGTTAATGACCTAAAATACTGCAAAAGTGACCTTACCTCCTCAGATATTGTGTATCAATGTTTGGCCCCTGGTCTACATGTAGCTAGTTAATGACTTAAATACTGCAAAAGTGACCTTACCTCCTCAGATATTGTGTATCCATGTTTGGCCCCTGGTCTACATGTAGCTAGTTAATGACCTAAAATACTGCAAAAGTGACCTTACCTCCTCAGATATTGTGTATCAATGTCTGGCCCCTGGTCTACATGTAGCTAGTTAATGACCTAAAATACTGCAAAAGTGACCTTACCTCCTCAGATATTGTGTATCAATGTTTGGCCCCTGGTCTACATGTAGCTAGTTAATGACCTAAAATACTGCAAAAGTGACCTTACCTCCTCAGATATTGTGTATCAATGTTTGGCCCCTGGTCTACATGTAGCTAGTTAATGACCTAAAATACTGCAAAAGTGACCTTACCTCCTCAGATATTGTGTATCCATGTTTGGCCCCTGGTCTACATGTAGCTAGTTAATGACCTAAAATACTGCAAAAGTGACCTTACCTCCTCAGATATTGTGTATCAATGTCTGGCCCCTGGTCTACATGTAGCTAGTTAATGACCTAAAATACTGCAAAAGTGACCTTACCTCCTCAGATATTGTGTATCAATGTTTGGCCCCTGGTCTACATGTAGCTAGTTAATGACCTAAAATACTGCAAAAGTGACCTTACCTCCTCAGATATTGTGTATCCATGTTTGGCCCCTGGTCTACATGTAGCTACATGTAGTTAATGACCTAAATACTGCAAAAGTGACCTTACCTCCTCAGATATTGTGTATCCATGTTTGGTCCCTGGTCTACATGTAGCTAGTTAATTACCTAAAATACTGCAAAAGTGACCTTACCTCCTCAGATATTGTGTATCAATGTCTGGCCCCTGGTCTACATGTAGCTAGTTAATGACCTAAAATACTGCAAAAGTGACCTTACCTCCTCAGATATTGTGTATCAATGTCTGGCCCCTGGTCTACATGTAGCTAGTTAATGACCTAAAATACTGCAAAAGTGATCTTACCTCCTCAGATATTGTGTATCAATGTCTGGCCCCTGGTCTACATGTAGCTAGTTAATGACCTAAAATACTGCAAAAGTGACCTTACCTCCTCAGATATTGTGTATCCATGTTTGGCCCCTGGTCTACATGTAGCTAGTTAATGACCTAAAATACTGCAAAAGTGACCTTACCTCCTCAGATATTGTGTATCAATGTTTGGCCCCTGGTCTACATGTAGCTAGTTAATGACCTAAAATACTGCAAAAGTGACCTTACCTCCTCAGATATTGTGTATCCATGTTTGGCCCCTGGTCTACATGTAGCTAGTTAATGACCTAAATACTGCAAAAGTGACCTTACCTCCTCAGATATTGTGTATCAATGTTTGGCCCCTGGTCTACATGTAGCTAGTTAATGACCTAAAATACTGCAAAAGTGACCTTACCTCCTCAGATATTGTGTATCCATGTTTGGCCCCTGGTCTACATGTAGCTAGTTAATGACCTAAAATACTGCAAAAGTGACCTTACCTCCTCAGATATTGTGTATCCATGTTTGGCCCCTGGTCTACATGTAGCTAGTTAATGACCTAAATACTGCAAAAGTGATCTTACCTCCTCAGATATTGTGTATCAATGTCTGGCCCCTGGTCTACATGTAGCTAGTTAATGACCTAAAATACTGCAAAAGTGACCTTACCTCCTCAGATATTGTGTATCCATGTTTGGCCCCTGGTCTACATGTAGCTAGTTAATGACCTAAAATACTGCAAAAGTGATCTTACCTCCTCAGATATTGTGTATCAATGTCTGGCCCCTGGTCTACATGTAGCTAGTTAATGACCTAAAATACTGCAAAAGTGACCTTACCTCCTCAGATATTGTGTATCCATGTTTGGCCCCTGGTCTACATGTAGCTAGTTAATGACCTAAATACTGCAAAAGTGACCTTACCTCCTCAGATATTGTGTATCAATGTCTGGCCCCTGGTCTACATGTAGCTAGTTAATGACCTAAAATACTGCAAAAGTGACCTTACCTCCTCAGATATTGTGTATCCATGTTTGGTCCCTGGTCTACATGTAGCTAGTTAATGACCTAAAATACTGCAAAAGTGACCTTACCTCCTCAGATATTGTGTATCAATGTTTGGCCCCTGGTCTACATGTAGCTAGTTAATGACCTAAAATACTGCAAAAGTGACCTTACCTCCTCAGATATTGTGTATCCATGTTTGGCCCCTGGTCTACATGTAGCTAGTTAATGACCTAAATACTGCAAAAGTGACCTTACCTCCTCAGATATTGTGTATCAATGTCTGGCCCCTGGTCTACATGTAGCTAGTTAATGACCTAAAATACTGCAAAAGTGATCTTACCTCCTCAGATATTGTGTATCAATGTCTGGCCCCTGGTCTACATGTAGCTACAGTGTAGTTAATGACCTAAAATACTGCAAAAGTGACCTTACCTCCTCAGATATTGTGTATCCATGTTTGGCCCCTGGTCTACATGTAGCTAGTTAATGACCTAAAATACTGCAAAAGTGACCTTACCTCCTCAGATATTGTGTATCAATGTTTGGCCCCTGGTCTACATGTAGCTAGTTAATGACCTAAATACTGCAAAAGTGACCTTTACCTCCTCAGATATTGTGTATCAATGTTTCATCAACACCAACCAACAGTTAGCCATGCTCTTCTTGTATTTTGATGTGTTCAGTTTTTATAACGCAACTACATAGATTGTTCAATCTTAAACTAATAATAATAATAATAATAATAATAATAATACAGAAGCTTTATAATGTGCACATATCCACCAAGAAGTGCTCAAGGCGCTTTACAGTAAACAAGATAATTATACAAGAGCATAACAATACAATAGCAAATGCAATATAATACTAAACAAAAGATTTTAAAAATGCATAAATGAATGTTAGTAGTCCTTATAGGCAATACACATAAGATGAGTTTGAAAGTTTTTCTTGAAGGAATCAATAAATTGAGATTCACGAATGTATAGAGGTAAATCATTCCAAAGGCGTGGAGCCACAACTTCAAAAGATCTGTCACCCCAAGAATGTTTTGACTTTTATTCAGCCAGCAAAAATTTAAGTAGGGTCATCGCTAGCTGAACTTAAGATATATGTGAAGTAGTCTATGGGAACATGTGGTGTTCATACGGGTCATTCACTGTTTACGTACTGACGACGATCAGAGCATACGAAACGTCGAGTTGTAACCTCCAGTTCTTTTCAGAACTAATTACTACTCAATAGAGAATTTCACATGGTGTCACCGCAATTAGTCTTACTTATCCTCTTCACCATGCAAAGCTACAAGTTTTACCTAAAATCAGAATATGGGTTCGAATCCTGGCCGAGACCGTGGAGTTTGTACAAATGGGTACATGTGAAGGCGAGCCGAGGTTGAAATTGTGTTTGAAAAGCCCAGGTATGCAACTGCAGTTTGTCAAAAAAACAAACAAACAAAAACGAGGAAAATGCCAGGCACAGCAAGAATTTATACACTGTTTTTCAGTTTTCAACAGCACAGCTGAAAAACCAAAAAAGAGGAAATCTGCTGATCCGCTGAAAAGCTGCATGCCTGAAAGCCTCCGAAACTGGCTCTACGGTTGCTCTGGGCTGTACACTCCCCAGGGAGCTGAGAAAGTTTACAGGCATGATACTGGCCTACAAGGGGGTAGTCGTAACATTATGTAAAGTGAAAAGTACTCTTTAAGAATGAAAATATAAAAATAAAAAATAAAAATTAATAATCAGAAAAATGTTCCAACTATTATATACAGATCAGTCAGTTTTCTGTGATTAACTGTACCTTTGTGATTATTGACAAGTTGAGAACACTGGGGGGGAGAGGTGTCTACAGAGGCAGTGATTACTGCGTTTCCATCCATCAAATTGAATCAGTACACCTCAACGACCCATATTCATACACACCGTGGTTCACGCAGTCATTATACATTCACCAACGATCCCCAGTGTGTGGCCTAACCTTAGCACAATTTTCCCCACTAACAACTATCGCAGAGAAGGTCTGAATATGAGGCAGGGGATGTGGGTAATGTCTTTCCTTTTGTGTTCTATATTTAACATTATCCACAGCACTTTCCGCCAAATCAATTGATTTGGAACATTCATAAAATACTTGTTGTATTGCAGAGACTGACATACATGTATGAATTCTCAACAACAAAAAAGCAGTGTATTCTGGGAGATGAGCTGTGCAAGACACTGACCTTTGCGTACATCTTCACTACAGATCAGGTTAATTGTTAAGGACGGTTCAGAATTCATGCAAACAAACATTGAGAAGCCAAATGTTACATCAAAACCCGACATTCGTAACAGTTAATCACATTTAAACATGCGCGAATCATTTATTTGTGAAATTTTACGCTGATTAATTGCTCATTGTGCTGAAGCATTGTCACTTCTGTTCATGTCATTTCTCATTCTGGAACAAGCTCAAGCATCGAGCGTCTTATCCCATGATCATGATGCCCTAAGGCTGGGAAGGCATATTTGGTATTGGCACCAAGCTTGTTGTACATGAGAACATATTGTGTAAGATGTTAAGTTCATGGGTGTGATTGGGCAGTTTTGAAAAATCCACGTAAATTGGGGGTATTGGGGCCGCTGTTGTGAACTGCACTGGGGTGAAATCTATAGTTCTGAGCGTTTGCTTTGCTTTCCTTTATTGGTTAAATCTTTAAAATCCGGAGGATCACAACACTGCGATTTGTAAAAATCTGAAAATCCGGGAAAATCCAGACAAATCAGACCCCTGTAAGTTACAGAAATCTGGCAAAACTTCATGTAGGTAACAGACTTCCAGAAGCAACCAAATATGTCTGGCTTTATAGGAGAGGTTGCTTTGATGTGTACATACATGTAGGTAATGACAGCTACAGCTAAGAAGGAAAGGTAGGAAAAAGTCTTAAACATGCCCAGAAATTAATAAGGCTCTGCAATTCTTCTGAAATCGACCAAGTTGACCCTCTTTGCAATCAGTTTGGGTGATATGAAACTGTGCTTGAATGGTTCAAGTGCAGGATCTACACTCAAAGGGTTGGGGGTTCGAATCTCAACTGCTACATCTAATAGGCTTAATAACCTTTTTGAAATATGGCGGACACACTATGAGGGCACTATATAATAATAATAATAATGTAGACTTTAGCGCACGTATCCACCAAATTGGTGCTCAAGGCGCATTACATTATTACCCCTGCTCATCAGGCTCATAAATCATTCCTGAAACCATCTCAGCTCCCTGGGGAATATACAGCTCAATTGCTGCCATTATGGCGCACATACATGTAGGGCTAATCAAACACAACAACCAACTCTGCCCTCACAGGTACCCATTTACCCCTGGGTGGAGAGAAGCAATTATGGTAAATTATCTTGCTCAAGGACACAAGCACCATGGTCGCGGTCAGGATTCGAACCAACATTCTGACGACTCAGCCATCAGAACACAAATCCAACGCGCACTAAACTGCTCAACCATATAGCACTATATGACTTGGGTTGACTCTTTTGTGTTTTCCCAATAGCCTCGTCATATTGTGTCTGCCAAACTTCAAAAAGGCTCATAAAGCACCAATGTATTAACCCTCCTATGTACAGTGCAGTTTGCCATAGAATTGTCAGACCTTTCAAAACCTTTCAAGTTTGCTGTACTGAAGGGTTTTGAAAGGTGAGAAAACTGTCTGACAAAAGGGACCTATGAAAGGTTTCGAAAGGTGTAACAACTCTCTGAACAAACTGGTGTTGAAATGTTTCAATACCTTTCAAAGGGTATTGAAAGGTGTGGTTGTTCAGTTGCAACAAATTCTGGAGGGTTTTAAAGGGTTCATAATTATTGATAGCCATTTTGGCCCGTAAGCAGATTTTGAAAGGTTTTGAAAGGTCAAACCATAGGAGGGTTAAAAAACAAATCACCAAACCATTTTGTAAGTGTTGTACCAAATAACAATAACAAAACAAAGATTGTTGAGAACCGGCCAACATGATGTTCGGGGAATGTGACCTCTCATCTATTTAACTAATGTTTATGTGTAAGATTGGCCTATTGCCGGTCTCTCATGCTCCCAAACAGTTTTGTCCGAATTTCAATTGCCTATCTCTGCCGCTTCAGACTCCTGCTTCCATCCAATTGCTCAAAGGACAGCCTGAAAAAATCTGCCTCTGGTTTGGCAATAAAATTGCAGCACAGCAACCTCACGGGGTTTTTAACTTTGGCGCGGCACTGGTGAGATATAGGCACTTCACTTCACATTTGAATCTCTCTCAAACATACATGTTCCTCTCTCAAGAATCTAGGTGAGTCTGCTGACACTCCCTAAAATCTTAACATTCCTCAAATTTCATGCAAATTAACCCAACTCTCTTTGCATACTACATGTATACATATTCACACACAACTTCTGTGAGCACAGAAATACAAAAGAAAGTGAGGGTGGTGGCTCCTGCACCTCCATTCATAAACAAAGTTACAAAATAAGCATCAGAAGAAAAGTTCACAACCTTTAGGGGAAAAATGCATATTCATTAGTATATCTGCCCCTGTAAACTAAACATCATACTCATTAGCATGGGCCTAATTCTGACAATACCCACCACATGTGATCTCTTTCACCAGCACAGCCGCATTATGGGATCCCTGCACCAGGTGACGTGTCCAGGCGGCGAGGTCTCGCCTTGTGTCCACTCTGTAAAGGTGTGCCTCGATGCCGTTGCGGGTGCCTGTGCGGGTACCAAACGTGAGCTCCACTGGGTGACGTGGGCCAAGACCTTTAGGGCTCCCTGAGTATAAAAGCCTGACATAAGGAAAAGGTTTGGAAGTGGGGTGGGGGGGGGGGGGAGTTTGAGGATTAGGATCAGGATAGGGAAAGCGTATTGGTTAAGGAAAAAGAAGAGAAATATTGTTAGATACTGTTTATAAGATGAATTGTTGTATGTATAGAAGTCACTGAATGGGCTCTCTCTCCCCAGTACATCCAGGAATGCCTAGTTGTCAAAATTCCATCTAGTGACATGATGAGAACTCGCTCCACAGGCAGTATCAATTTTGTTGTTCCTGTTACCAAGAAATGTGCTGGGGATAGAGCCTTCTCGGTGGCTGCACCATATCTATGGAACAGGTTACCTGTGCATATTAGGAATGCTACAAGTCTAAACTCATTCAAAATTTCACTTAAGGATTATCTATTTCCATGATGCTTTATTATACTTAAATGATTGCTGTACTGTTCATATCTGCGCTTTGTATCCTTAGGAAAAGGCGCATTATAAATGCAAGTTATTATTATTATTATTATTATTATTATTATTATTCTATCATCAGACAAAACATTCTCATCCAGCTTTATATCAAAAGATAATAGTTATTAATTAAATGAACACTTGTCATTGTTTTTAAAGGCTTTCAGTTATTACAAAGCAGAAAAATGTATTGCAATTAGTAACTGGTCCCTAAAAAAGGTGATGCAACCTTTTCCAGTAAGAACCTTTTTTTTTTTTAATTCAGTTGGTATTATTCTTTCTCTTGTCTTAACTCTTTCTCTCTGTCTTTGTCTCGTTTAAAATATTGTAACAATAAAACATATTCAAATAAAATTAAAAAAATGAAAGTAATAATTACAATAAAATACTGGAAGACCATGATTAAAAATAAACTAGAGCTCAAGTGTTTGTTACAACAAACACACGGTGTTCGTATCAACTTCCGGTTCAATCAAATTATCATCGATGATGTCAATATTATATTTTACAATCATCTTGTATCACCTTTTATTATAACAATATCAATTTCATATTCAAAAGTCCTATCAATTTTGCTTTAGAATGCATTGAATTTGAACTTCCTGTTTGGACCGGAAGTAAAGGTCAGATCAGGTGATTTGAAGGTCATATATATGACACAATAAAACTTCCTCATGATCATCAAGAAATAACGTTAGTACCTGCTTTGGTTCAATATCTGAGATTGGAAATTATTCCCTTTTTAAAAATGCTGCTAAGAGGCGCTCTGAACTTTGATGACGTCATCAAACATATTTTTTTTAAAGATAAGATGCCACTAATCATTTTATTCACAGAAGTCATATTCAAATTTCCTATGGTTTTTGAGATAGAATTTTTTTCTTCTAAACCCACCGCCAGAGGGCGCTGTGATAGGTGATGACGTCATCAGTCACATTTTTGAAAAGGTTACATGTCAATAGTAATTTTGTACACAGAAGGCATGCCCAAATACCATATCGTGTTGGCTGCAGACCCTATAAATGTGCTTCAGAATATTTTTTTCACTTAAACTTCCGGTTTCGACCGGAAGGAGAGGTCAGATTGGGTCATGTCTGTACGAAATTTCACACAATTCAAGATCTGTAAGATGATGCAAAGATTGTGGTTCATGAGATATGATTTTTTGAAATATTAAAATTGGATTTTAGTGTATTTCGATATCTGATGAGGTCACCATGACATCACAACTTTACCTGAAACTATATGTCATAACGTTATTCACAACTACATGTTATGGTCTAAATATGTGTCAAGTTAAGGCTTTGTGATCTTTGGAACTAAATTTACTTCAAATTGGGTTTTCCAAGCTGAGTCAACCCGGTTACCCTGTAGGATTCATATAAACAGAAATCAAGACTCCATAGTCCATAACGCATAATATAGCAGCTACCACAAGGACAAATAACCGTAAGCTGACAAGCCCTTGATAAATGATGTTTTTATTCTCTCAGATAGGAATAACAATTTCTATTTCAGGTAGAGTTTGTTTCCAGCAGCCATAAACATGCGCTCCTCTCTTTATTTTCTTACTGGGTTGGGTTGATGGTTAACTTTGCATTCCCTACATGTCAATTTTACACAACAACGTTATTGGTCTGATTCCTCTGTTTTCAGTGTGCATTAACCCAAATCCTCCAAAATCCTCTTTGCTAAAGTGAAGGATTTTGAAGGATTAACTTTTCTACTACTACAAGGGTCAAAATCAGTCAAAATGTTGATATACTTGCCAAGGTATATGGTGCAATTAAAAGTCAAACACTGTCAAACCTTACGTGTAGGAAGTACATTTACAGGTCAAAATGTGTGCACATTTGGGTCAACAGTCAAAACAGGCAGTTGACTGGTTTTGACCTCTACAGCAACTTCCCACTAAAGTGCAGCAATAGTAGGAGGGTTATAACCAGTTCGCATCGGGAATAAAACAGTTTTTCTGGGCCCCTGTGCGGGTTTCTTTTTCCCACACACATGTTAATGGAAGCTTCCACAGCGTGTGGCCACGTCTTCCGAGCATGTCACCATACATGCGTGGCTCAACCGAGCATGCATACAAATATTCCGGAGTTTCCTATGGCGTGTATAGACGCTCTCCGATCCGCGGTGCAAAAAAAAATTGCGTGTATACACGGCCTCCGACGCGAATTGGTTAAGGTTACATGCTACATGCTCTTTGCTAAAGTGAAGGATATTGGAGGATTGAGGTTATTAGGCATACTTGCCTTTCCATGGTACATGTACATCCAGGTTTGTTGTAGTGATTTCAAGGTCAGTGCTTGGGTCAGTGGACACTGTTTATTGCTCCATGCATGCAGGGAGGGTCCCTGGCCATGTACGTGTATCACAGATTAGAAACACATGTGTGCATACATGTTATGTGCTTGCTTTACTACTGAAGGATTTTGGAGGATTCAGGTTATGTGTAAGCAAATGGGCCTAGGGAGTTAGGAAGGATTCAGGTTATGTGTAAGCAAATGGGCCTAGGGAGTTAAGGTTAATTAACCATGCAATGCATAGGACACATTCTAATCATATCATAGCTATAAAAAAAAAATTAAAAAATGCAACCTAAGGCCAAACAAAAATTGTCTCCGGTTTCTGGTCTCTGCACGCATCGCCTCAGACCTGCATGTCAGCATTTTTAGTTTTCTTTCTTTTTTTTGCTATAAAATGTGTCAATTGCAGCCAAAATTGCTGGTTCAATTCGAATTCTACCGCACTGTTTTTTAAACGACATTTTCACATAGGGGTATGAACGTTTGCACCATATTCTGTGTATAGGAAATTTGGTCTGGTTCCAATAACATGTATAACTTTATAAAAAAAATAATAATAATTATATTTTTAAAAACAAAATTAAAAAAATAAATAAAAAACCACCACTGCACCGATTTTGAAGCCAACCTATGACCAGAAACCTGAGACTTCTTTTGGGCCTAAAGAATGTTTGAAGTTTATCACAGAGCAGCCATCTTGATTTTCTAATGCACAATTAGGCTATGGAATAGACTGGTGCTTTACGAGCTGGTGATTTTCATGGGGATTCCTGATGCGTGGTTTAGGGAATCAGATGGGAATCAAAGGGTCAACAATTCTTTATAAAAGTGAAACTAAGCCGGTGTCCGAATTAAGCATTTTTTTGGCTACGGCTATTGGCTGTAGCAGCAATGCTGAAATATAGAAAGAAACACTGAAACAGTGATCTAGCCATAGCCATAGCCAAAATCCATCATTTTGGAATTGACAAATTTTAGATTGTCATGTCAACGGCCACAAATGAAACAAGTTATGTCATTTTATAACCATATAAGATGACCACAAATTTCAGAAACTGAACATGATTTTATTCCGGCAATCAAATGATACATAACTACACCAAGTGTAGATTATTTGATAGAGTCAAGGAATCAAGGATTTTTTTTTCCTGACAAATTTTCAGTCTTTGGGCTTTCCTATCACACATAAACAATTTTTTTTTTTTTATTATTTAAAAAAAATCCTTGGGATGATTTCAAAGAGTTGCTATCAGCAGAAACAATTGCTGAGAAATTATTATTGTAAAATAACAAACATTATTCCTGCAAAAGTCAGCACATTAGGCATGGAAAAAAAAAACTTGCACCCGTAATTTGTTTTGTCTGCACAGACATTTTATTACTTCTGCTCCACTGGCTCCACTGAACCCACATAAGGAAAACTAATTCCTTATGAGATTCGAGTGTTAAAATCAATTCTACTCACAGGCCCACAGGAAAACGTTTGGTCGCAGTAATCAATTCCTGTTCCAATCCTTGTGATTTGTATCTTCTATTTCTCTCCCCTCCCAAAACAAAAACAAAAAACAAAAAACATCAGCAAACAAACAACAACAAAAACACAAAAACAAACAAACAAAAAAGAACTAGCAAACACAAACACAAACACAAACACGAAAGGAAAGAATCTTTGATAACTCTCTAAGATTGCCTTTGTTTCTTTAAATTAATTAGACAAAGCTGAAATGAAGAAGTAAATACTAATCTAACATTAATCGATATCACTCAATGGGACAGAACATTTTATTTGTCTAAACAAATTTCTTTCACAAAATTAAATTGACTTTAAAATGACAAAAACAATGTGTTTAATTGGCAATCAATTTCACAGGAATCCCTTTACAAAATCCTCTAAAGATCCCTTAATTGCCACATTGCTGTAATCAGGAATCAAACGCCAGAAACTGCAATTTGTTTAAATATTTTACATTAACAACAAAATTTCATTGCGATCCCTTCACAAGTTACTAATTTTCTAATTCCAACGGCAGAAACTGCAATTTGTTTACATTCTTTACACTGACAACAAACTTTCATTGCGATCCCTTCACAAGTTACTAATTTTCTAATTCCAACGGCAGAAACTGCAATTTGTTTACATTCTTTACACTGACAACAAACTTTCATTGCGATCCCTTTACAAGTTACTGATTTTCTAATTCCAATTCCTCCAAAGATTCCCTAATTGCCGCTTCCCGCTGCAATCGGGAATCAAATGCCACCAACTGCAATTACTGATGCCAAGAACCCCCGGGGCCTTGATGTCCTACACTCGTTACCTGAACACTTTTCTCACCTAGCCACAATTCATGATATTCCCTTGTGCAAATCGGCCCGGTGAAATTCCAGGAGAATTGCTTCGCTTCATTGCAATTACTTTCTCCTCACGTTTAGACCCGACAATTTCTTTATCCAGTCTTCTACTTTCCCCATAAACCGTATTTCATGACAACGTGGGGTATTGATTACCGCGGTGTCTGATGTGATTTACTGGCAGATTATTTAGCAACATGACATCGACAATGGTTTTGACGTCAATCCTGTCAAGCAAACAGGAATACATAAACGCATAATACACATCATGCATGATTAATGTGCAAACTACAGTCAAACCTGTGTATAGTGGCCACCGGAGGGAACCAATACAAAGTGGCCACAAATAACAGGTGGCCTCAAAATGCAGATGCTTATATTACATGTATGTGGCAGTTTGTGAATAAGACCATCAAAGGTTGGTCTCTATATCCAGGTTGCCACAGTAGTAATGTGTATAAATAGGCACAAAGTTTTACAAGTGCTTGTCCTCTTAAACTTCCCTGGAGCCTTTCCCTGAGCTCCTCTGGTTAAAACCCAAAATGTCAGTCATGATATTTGTTTATATTGGTGACAACAAAGCCAACTGTGGCAGGAGTTTGCTTTGACAAAAAATAAACAATCCTGAAAAATGGGTAGTGGGCCTGGGTCTCCCTTTGGTCTGGAGGACAAATTAGCCCCTTGAACCTCCTGTGGGTAGCGGGCCTGGGTCTCCCTTTGGTCTAGAGGACAAAGCAGCCCCTTGAACCTCCTGTGGGTAGCGGGCCTGGGTCTCCCTTTGGTCTAGAGGACAAAGCCCCTTGAACCTCCTGTGGGTAGCGGGCCTGGGTCTCCCTTTGGTCTAGAGGACAAAGCCCCTTGAACCTCCTGTGGGTAGCAGGCCTGGGTCTCCCTTTGGTCTAGAGGACAAAGCCCCTTGAACCTCCTGTGGGTAGCGGGCCTGGGTCTCCCTTTGGTCTAGAGGACAAAGCCCCTTGAACCTCCTGTGGGTAGCGGGCCTGGGTCTCCCTTTGGTCTAGGGGACAAAGCCCCTTGAACCTCCTGTGGGTAGCGGGCCTGGGTCTCCCTTTGGTCTAGAGGAGAAAGCCCCTTGAACCTCCTGTGGGTAGCGGGCCTGGGTCTCCCTTTGGTCTAGAGGAGAAAGCCCCTTGAACCTCCTGTGGGTAGCTGGCCTGGGTCTCCCTTTGGTCTGGAGGACAAAGCCCCCTGAACCTCCTGGATGTTTAATTCTGGAGGATTTACAGATTTTCCACATCCCCACAAGAATTGGACAGGTTAGGACACAATACAGGTTAATTCTTTCTTTCCTCGGTGGCAACTTCTCTTCTTTCAAGAACATTTTTAGGCCAAGTCAGATTTGTATAAAAAAAATCAGGAAAAATCCTGAGAAATCACAGGCCTTGTATGGTTATTGACTCAACCTTTCCCTTTATCAACAGAATCTTGAAACAGCTTGCCATATGCAATTGACAATTTTAGCTCAATCTGTGAACTGCTTTAAAAGATAACTGAAACAAATTCTGGACAAAGAACATAATTATGATTTTACTTCCAGATTTGATTTTTTTTTTGCCAATTCAGGAATGAATTAACAAATTTATGTATATTAACCCAATGATAGGGATAATAATAATGTACAACACCTTTGGCCAAAAAAAGTCTCCGGTTTCTGGTTTCCGCGTGGGTCGTCCTCAGACCGACGCATCAGCATTTTAATTTTAATCTTTTTTTTTGTGCTATGAAACGATGTCCAACTGCAGTCAAAATTGCTGGATCGATAGGAATTCTGCCGTGCTGTTTTAAACGACTTTTTCACATAGGGGTATGAACATTTGCCCAATTTGTGAGGCCTCTCTTGTATATGGCAAATTTGGTCCCTGCGTATACATGTATCACATATTTTCCTGTTGCCCCCCCCCCCCAAAAAAAAACGCGTCACCACACCGATTTTGAAACCGACCAATGACCAGAAACTGGAGACTTTTTTGGGGGCATTTAGCATCACATCATGATGCACTACAAAATTCACTATTATTATTATTATTATCAAAATCTCTACCGTGGTAAACAAGTAAACTAGTGATATGCCGACTTCCCTAGCAACAGCCCTGTGACAGCTGCTGCCTGGGGTGTATAGGCACCCTCATAATGCCATGACCGCTGCACAGGAGTTGGTGAACAAAAAAACACTTTTAATTTGTTCTAATTTGTTTTTTACAGACTCTTTTGACTGACAAGATCCCTGTGATTTACACTGGTTTAACGGTGAAATATCTGATCTCTTGTTTCTTCAGGGCAGATTACTTTCAACCTCCTATCAACTTTCGAAAAACAGGATATGAGAAGCAGATTCCGATTGTACTGTATTTCAAAAAAAAAATCCAAGAAAAAGCCTTCTACAGCGATAGGTCAGTGTGCTCAAAATTGGCTGAGAGTGTGGGTGGTTTGGCACTTGGCAGAGGTGTCAGTGGCAATCAGTGCTATTTAGGGATAATCACCTTTGTTTGCGCACAACTGGGACGGAGAGAGAATTGCAAAATCTGCCTGGTCAGATTTCAGTATAGACCCTACAGTGCAGAGATTGACTTCCTTTGCAGTATTACGGGATATATATATATAAATATCTCTTTAAGATGTATTGCCTCTGGGTTTTCTTCCCTTTATTAATCCTAACCCCCTAATGGTTTTGGCTAGGAACCTTCCTGAATCCACCAAAATCCAACACCATGCATGGGTTATACAGTACCGAGTCCATCAAAATGCAACACAACCAGCTGTTGGAGTTTGATGGGTGTGGGGTGGTTAGGGTTAATGGAAATTTCCAGCAATTTTATTTTTCATCCCAACATTGCCATTTTACTTTAGGAGAACTAATGATTTAAAATGACATGTTTTTTTAAAATAATCGTGACAAGCCTGGTTCTATAGTAAATATGTACCGAAATTAATTAATTTTTGCATCATAAATTAATTTTTGCATTTTTTTTCCAAAATTGTTAAACCAAACTTCTGACAACATTTTTTCTGAAGAATCTCACTTCAAAATGTTTGTTTTCCTTTCTAAAAGGAAATTATCAATGTTCATATGATGAAAAAAAAAAAATCCGGACAGGCCATACATCTTTAACATTCAACTCAATAGAAAACGGTGTCAGAATCCGATAACTGATCGGATTTCTATACATGTATTCATCTGAAGATGAAAAGCTTTACAGTGTATGTGTGCGTCAATGTGGCCACATCATTCCAAACAGACACTTGATACATCCACATCTGCCTCTTGACAGAATGTCAGCATCTTCAACCCGGCAGCAGTTCATGAGACAGATCTGCTGTGCCACTCCACCGTGGATAAGACACAGTGGTCGAGGGGTTCCGATGCGGAACTCACAGCCAGAAGCTTGTGGGTTCAAATCCAATCGGCCGCAGGCCACCTGTCAATCAACATCTCTTATTGACCAATCGGAGGGCCATTGCTACCATGCGTCCTTTCACACTGCATATAATACATGTAATATACACTGTATACACTAAAAATATACATCTTAACAGTTTTTTCAACAAGCTTTTACTGAACATTTTTAACTAAGCTTGGGCGATATCGATTTTTTTCATCCACGATATATCGGCAAACATATATCGCGATTTTCGATAATATCACGATTTTGCTTTAGAGCCGATAACCACAGGTATATACCCCTCTACAAGCGTCACAATAAATCACAAATTCGTTTGCAGAGCGTGTATGTACTTCTGAAGTAGTTCGCTTTTGTATCTCACTTCCAAAAGCTGAAAACACTGTTATAATTTTGTTTTGATGGAATTTCTGACTTGACTCACAATGGTGATTTTTTTTTAATCGCAATATATTTTTTTAATCGCGATTTGCCGATATCTCGATAACTTAACCAATTCGCGTCGGAGGCCGTGTAATACACGCAAATTTTTTTTTGCACCACGGATCGGAGAGCATCTAAACACGCCATAGGAAACTCCGATATATTTGTATGCATACTCGGTTGAGCCACGCGTGTACAGTGACATGCTCGGAAGTGCCGGCCACCCGCTGTGGAAGCTTCCATTAACGTGTGTGTGGGAAAAAGAAACCCGCACAGGGGCCCAGACAAACTTTTTTATTCCCGACGCGAACTGGTTAAAAAGGTTCTCGATATCGTAATCGAATAAAAAAATGTATCGCGATATTCGATATTATCGTGTTATCACCCAAGCTTGTTAACACTAACGCGGATGTACAACTGTATGTGACAAACACAAAATAAATGTTACTGGGTTGAAATACATATATTAAAGTATCATTTGGAATAAGTGTAATTGATGATCTAAACTTTTATTACATGTTTAGGCAAAATGTGATTAATTTATTTTACACAGGCTTAGAGTTATTTTCATGCATACCTTTGGGTGTCTTTTGGACGCCCCGTTTGCTAAATACATAGCTGCCAACTACTGTAAAACTGGTAATTTTCGAGCAACATTTATTTTCGCGCTTTTCGCGTAACGATTAAACAGCGCAAATTTAAAAACACGCGAATTTATTACCCGCCCGGTGGATTGGTAAGTTACTAATATTTTCTTTGTTTACCTCTACCCCCGGCCCCGTAATGAAGACGTACCTGCATGTACATAAATGTTATAAGCATTGTGCATAGTGCCGGTGCACGACTTCAGCACTATAATTATGTCACCTTTTGAAGTGGTAAATACGTGTCAACCACATCGTGTGCATTGTACTACAAGTCAAATATTTACCGTGCGCGAAAGCAACAACCTGCGAATGTGTCGGTAGGGTGGCTGAGCGCGAAAAATTACTCGCGCGAAAATTACCAGTTTTACAGTATTACAAATTTTTCGTAAATTATTACAAATTTTTTCAGGAATTAGGAAAGTACAAATTGATTTACGTACATACATGTAGTAGGTTTTTGTATGATTTATTTGCAGTTGGTCATCTTGACCATCATTTTAGTTTTAATACAAATTGTTGTCTTGGTCACTTTCATTACGAATTGGAATTTTGAAATATTGGCAGCTATGTAAATGGACACCCCGTTTTATTTGCAATACACAAGCAAAAGTATTGAAAGTTCAAGTTTTGGTCACCCTGTTTTTCCAAAAATAACAAATTTGGACGCCTTATCCCCAAATCCTGGCTAACATTCTGATTTTCATGAGACCCATGTACATGTAAAACCAACTAACTGCAGGTTGACATTTAAGATGTTTGTTAGATAGCCTGTGTAGTGTATTCTAAGTCAATGGCGGATTGTGAATTCCTACTTGTTTCCGGGTTCCACTGCCACCCTTGATCCATCTCCCTTCCCACCCAGGGCCAGTGTACAGTCGAACCTGCTACCGCCAAACCTGCTACAGTGGCCACCTAAATAACAAGTCCACCTGTTCAATGTAGCCAGCTTTTGTTGCACACTGCCACCCTTGATCCTTCTCCCTTCCCACCCAGGGCCAGTGTACAGTCAAACCTGCTACCGCCAAACCTGCTACAGTGGCCACCTGAATAACGAGTCCACCTGTTCAATGTGGCCAGCTTTTGTTGCGCACTGCCACCCTTGATCCTTCTCCCTTCCCACCCAGGGCCAGTGTACAGTCGAACCTGCTACTGCCAAACCTGCTACAGTGGCCACCTGAATAACGAGGCTACCTGTTCAATGTGGCCAGATTTTGTTGCGCACTGCCACCCTTGATTCTTCTCCTTTCCCACCCAGGGCCAGTGTACAGTCGAACCTGCTACTGCCGAACTTGCTACAGTGGCCACCTGAATAACGAGGCCACCTGTTCAATGTGGCCAGCTTTTGTTGTGCACTGCCCCACAATAAAAACACCTGCACAATGGGACCACCTGTCCATTTAACGGTTCATGTATCTTGAATACTGCAATAAGTACAAGCGCTTCAAAGAGCCAAAATCATTTTTTTATAAAAAAAATTAAAAAATTCATAACAGACCATCTGCCTTTACCCAATCAACATGGCACTTCCTTCAGTAATCAATCAGATAAGATTAATGAATAGATCGGTCTCTCTTCCGGTCTTCCCACCGCTAGCCATTCCAATCATCCAAGCAACCGTGACATGATCATCCTCATTTCAGACTCCTCTAGATTGAGGAATAGCTGTACACAAGAGAAGATCTATCATAAGAAGACTACCGGGAGCTCAACTGCCTTCATGAATCTTCCAAAGACACCATTGATAATATAAATTGTGTATTTTTGAGTGTTTTTTTCCTTATTAAAGGGACAGTCAAGCCGAATTATTGAAACCTGGGGCTGCTGTATAGTGTATTGGTAAATTGTGTGTTGTTGGTGGGAATAATGCCAGTGTGGTTAATGCAATCAAGAGAAGTACCACACGCACAGCGAGATTGCCACTTCAAGTCTGCATATATGTGTGTGATTCTAGCTTGGAATTTTTCATTATTCAGTCTTAGCAGAACTTGAACCTTCATGTTATCAAACCGGCACCCTACCAACTGAGCTATCCAGCCCTATACCAGGCCTCCCAGTGCCTAATCTACCAAATTTAGTTTTTTTTTAAATAGGTTTTTAAAGCAAAATATAGTTTATAGGTTTACCAAATGCCAAAATATAGGCTTTTATAGGTTATTTCCCATGATTATGCAGTGTTAATTAACAAATGTTTAGTAAATTGCCTACCTTCTGAGTACTTTTTGCAACAAAGTACATTACCCCATACCCTGTCCGGCAGAAAATCTAAGAGCGGTACACATGTTACAGTTTGGCTACTGTTTTGGCTTCATCTCTTTATACTTAGGAAGTAATTTTTCTTCAAAGCCATGAGGATTTTATGAGGAAGTTGAAAATGTGTTGCAGGAGATTAAAAATATAGGTTTTTATAGGTTTATATAGGTTTTTTGGGGGAAATAAAGGTTCCCATTTTGAAATATTATAGGTTTTTATAGGTTTCGCTGGGAGGCCTCCTATACTCAATGGTTTCAAAAAAGTGAAATTTTCCATGATTTACCTGAAGGCAGAAAGTCTACTCTGTGTAGAGCTGGTGATAGCATCTAAGAAATTATTCTGCCCGAGGAACTCCCACTTAAGAAATAAACTCACAAATGAATTCTGATGGTATCTGAATTCGAAAAGCAGTTTGTTGTTGTCCTCTGATGACCCAAAAATTTAAATTTCCTATGATTTTAAATTACAAATTCATCTGAAATTTAATTTTCCTCATTTTCTCACCATCGTGCAGAACCAGATGAGCTTAAACTTCCATAGGTTCTTTTGACTGTTATTGACTGATAAGTAAAAGTTTTTGATAACAAATTACGCTTTTTCATTCTAATCGGGGAGAACTTTTGAAAATATTACTTTGTAGAATAACTTGTGTAATAGTAACTTTTCTGCTAAAATATAAAACCCTTACAATATTTAGGCCCAAAAAAAAGTCTCCGGTTTCTGGTCTCCGCGCGCGTCACCTCAGACTCATGTGTCGGCATGTTTAATTTTCTTTTTATTTGCTATGAAACGATATCCCATTGCAGCCAAAATTGCTGGATCAATTGAAATTCTGCCGTGCTGCGTTTTAAATGACTTTTTCACCTAGGATATGAACGTTTGCCCGATTTGTGAGGCCTCTCTTAGCCACCATACTTTGTATATATGGGAAATTTGGTCCCAGCAGATACAATGTATCACGTATTTCCCTGATAGCAAAAAAAAAAAAAAGCGCGTCACCGCACCGATTTCGAAGCCAACCAATGACCAGAAACCGGAGACTTTTTTTATGGCCTTATCAATTCAATTCTGGGTTATCACCAAAGGTGCATGGTACATTGACAGTAAGTAAGTTCATCTGGCAAAGAACGGCACTGTGGTGATAAATAACCATTGATAACCACAAGCTCGTTGACATCATGTTACATGTATCTCTTACAACAGGCTTAAGGTGACAATAGTCAAGAATGCTTATTCTAGGTCACAATGTACGCCACATAAGATCTAGGGCCAATATCACACTCATATGGACCCTAAGTAGTGGTTGGACGGTTCACTGGTTTCAACCGGTTTACCAACGGAAACTGCACTAACCGTTCAGAAATTTGTTAACCGGCTAACGAAAACCAATATTTAAAATAAAATAAAAAAATTAAATTTAAAAATTAAAAAAACACCCAACAATTGGCTGCCGATTTTGTTGTTCTAGACTTTCTTTTTTGCCGCATTGGTTATTGAACAATCATTGCAGGAAGTTTATTGATGCTTTTTTGATTGAAAATTTATACATACTGTGCCATTTGACGATCTAGGTTGTGTGGCTGTCGGGTGCCGACTTTCGGTTAACCCGTCAACCCTAACGATCCCCATCCAGCCAACTCCAACACCAGGGATTGTTGGAGTTTGATGGGTTGAGTACTGTGTACTTCTGATATGGCATGTGTAAAGTGTTGGAATATGGCTGGATGAGTACTGTATGTGTGCAGTAACAGTATTGGATTTTGATTGAGTGAGGACAGTGGTTCTACTAGCATGCAACATTGTTAGACTTTGAGTGGAGAGAGTGTGTGTATGCAACCTGCTGTAATAAACAACTGATAAAGGCAAATATTGTACTTAGGTATGCTTGGCATTGTGTCTAACATCATACAACTAGAACCTACCATTTATTCCATAGGGTGTTTTAGTTTTTGTATCATAGTTAAGTTTTTTTAGCATGAAAACAATTGTTGGATTATGATGGGTTGAGTACTGTGTGACTCCAGTGTTCAAACTTTACTTTGGGCCATGTGTCCCCACTCAATCAAAATCCAACAGCTAAGGGCCTGTTGGAGTTTGATGGGTTGAGTACTGTTATGGCAAGTGGACTGTTGGAGTTTGATGGGTTGAGTACTGTTATGGCAAGTGGACTGTTGGAGTTTGATGGGTTGAGTACTGTAAACCAGCAACAGTCAACCATGGTGTTGGGATTTGATAGGTTGAGGAAGGTTTCTAGTAAAAATGCTTAGGGAGTTAGGGTTAATCAACCGTGAAAGTTTCAGTTAAACGGTTAATGAACTAACCCGTTATTCCCAGCACTACTAATCCTTAGGCCCTCAAAAGAGTTCCTTTCCTGTGACAATGAAATAATTCACCCTAAATTGATTTGGTCAAAAAAGCGGCATTATCAATTATATGCAGATTTCTTCCACAAACAATAAAAAATATTGCGTACATTAAACAACCATGGACACCGAAATATGAACTACTTTTCCATCGAGGTACTCCTTAGAAGATGCAGAGATAATAAACATTCCTGAAACGAATCGTTAGTTGGTCAAACGTCAACAACGATACCCTATACAGGGTGTCCCCATAAAAAGTATACCGAGATAAAAATTACTGTAATGGCAAAACTACTTCATATATGGGAAAGAGAAATATATCTCCAGAAAGGGCAGAATGTCCTCTTTGCAATGGTATACAGCTTGTGATGTTATTGACACAGATGAGTGAACAAATTAGACAGATGTTAAGGGTACTGAAAGCAGGACTGTGACAAGTTTGCATATTTGATTAACAAAGGTCCAAAAAGCATTTTAAAAAACCTGCACATTAAACTTTTGAGGTAAGTAGCGAAAACAAAGCAGATTACATTGTTTTAGGTACATTCCTTGTTTTCAAGAATGTGTTGAAAAAACAAAGGCATTTGGTATTCTGCACACTTGCATGGTTGAGATTTGTTATTCAAATATGCAAACTTGTCACAGTCCTGCTTTCAGTACCCTTAACATCTGTCTAATTTGTTCACTCATCTGTGTCAATAACATCACAAGCTGTATACCATTGCAAAGAGGACATTCTGCCCTTTCTAGAGATATATTTCTCTTTCCCATATATAAAGTAGTTTTGCCATTACAGTAATTTTTATCTCGGTATACTTTTTATGGGGACACCCTGTATAGTCATTTTCTGGGTTGTTTTTTTTACCTTGTTGCCAGAAGACCGTGGACCAGAAAAGCCTTTCCCCACTCTTCCCTTGTGAAGGGAACGCTATCGTACATCAGGATGTCTTTGTCTGTTATTGCGACAAAGACGGGTTTCCATGCCGATCCTCCTGTGTCTGTGTGCGTCTGAGAAAAGGTCAAAGGTGAAATGTTAAAGGTGCAAGGTTAAAGGTGCAAGGTTAACGGTTAAAGGCTAAAGGTTGTTGCATTTCTAGTACCTTTAATGTAGGATTGGGCAAAATCCCATTCAGACAACACACCAATCCAGATAATTATGTCATAGTTTCGTCCACCCTCAGCAATGCTGAAAACTCAGTCATGCCACCCGCATTAAAGCCAAGTGCTTGACCGACATAGTAACAATTGTCAGGGAGAGGCTTAATCCTGCCGACTAATCCGCGATGTTCGTTTGACAGAGTGGATCAGACTTTTGAATCCCTTGCAGTCAAGATCTGGTGCCTATGGCGGTATCATTTCTCATGCTTAATCCTCAAGATAATTTTTGATAGTCGAGAGTATGAAGTTGATAAGAAGGCACTAACAAGATCTCCGGCTGTCGTGACATTTGCTGGTAGACATGAATGTCTACGTGCACATTTGAATAATGCCGATGGCCTACCCTGGTTACATTAATTGACTTTTTTTTCTTCTTGTATTCATTAGCAGGAATCACAGCGCATAACGCAGCATTCCAGCTAGCTAGAGTGGCTAAGCACATTGTGTATGAACATCTGGTATTACCGAGACGAGACCAAAAGCCTAATTAACTACATGTACACAAAGTGTGCCATAGATTTGGGTCATACATGTACATGTACATGACTGTGTGCAAGGTCTCAAAAGAAGCAGTGTATTCTGCGGGGTGATTGTACTTTATACGTGCATTTAACCCTAACCTTCCCAAATCCTCCAGAATCCTCTTTGCCAAAGTGAAGGATTTTGAAGGATTGAGGTTACATGCTACATGCTCTTTGCTAAAGTGAAGGATTTTGGAGGATTGAGGTTATTAGGCATACTTGCCTTTCCATGGTACATGTACATCCATGTTTGTTGTAGTGATTGCAAGGTCAGTGCTTGGGTCAGTGGACACTGTTTATTGCTCCATGCATGCAGGGAGGGTCCATTAGAAGCACATGTGTGCATACATGTCATGTGCTTGCTTTAATACTGAATGATTTTGGAGGATTCAGGTTATGTGTAAGCAAATGGGCCTAGGGAGTTAGGGTTAATGCATAATAAAAATAATAATAAGAGCTTTATTTAGTGATGGTAACCATGTCAACTCAAGATGATTTTCAATGGGCCATCAATTAGCTGTCAGAGACACCGGGGTAAACCCGGGCCTACTCTTGTACGATAAGTGTCATTATGGGTTCTTTGATGTGCACTGATGTTTGTAGAACACGGGACCTACGGCTTAACGTCCCATCCGAAGGACAAAGCAATTATGGTTAAGTGCCTTGCTCAAGGACACAAGCACTGCGACCAGCCAGACCAGGATTCAAACCCACATTCTGAATTTGAGAGCGACGCACTAGACACTCCACTTAAAGCATATCAAGTGTAGTCCAGTCATGTCTAATTATGAAACGAGCGAGTGGCATTGAGCGCTTCTCTCCAACGATACCCTCAGGCAGCTAGGGCAGCCAAATTTGTTAGTATGCTTGTTGTGCATGTGAACCTATTAGGAGTACAATGACGTTGACTGGGTTTATAGCAGGATAAGAGCCAAGACATAAAACACAAATTTGAAACTGATTCTTACATTACTCAAATTAAGCCTGTGAGATTAGTCAGACTGCAGTCAAAGGTTCATAAATAATGTACACGTAGTGATCCTCTGACTAGCGAGGTGACAAAACCATCGGCTTTGTCATCTCACATTTCACTACCTCTCTGAGCAATACCTGTTCACAAAGCCACCCCATGTGTTTAATCTCCCTGCTGCCAGGGGTCGCTCTCAAGATGTCGTTTGCCTCTGAGATGGCTTGGATCGTCAGCAGCGATACGTTGGCCTGCAACGCACTGAACCACTCGCCGGCACTCGTCGCATCTTTACACCTCAAAATACAGGAGCTTCTCCCGTCAGGGGAGTGAAGCTCTATTGTCCTCTGCTCGGGGTCACTGACAGTCAAGTTTGAGGTAACGTAGCACAGTTTGAGCGGTATGGTCCGCATCTCGGTGAAGTTGTTGCGCGTGGCGCGAGGGTTCGCTCCGGGCTCCTTGATGACGTAAGGCGAGGGCGTGTCCCATCCCACCTCCCCGATGACCGTGCTGCGGCGGAAGTAAGGCGTCACTTCGCGGAGGTATTTCACTGAAGAAACAGAAGAAAATAAGCAAATTTAGAGGTATAAATATATAGATATATATTTAGATATATAAATATAAGTTCAAGGCATTAAAAAGAAATATTTCAGTTGTTGTGTCAACTGGATAGCAGCAATTGTTTTCATCAATTTATTATTAATTGCACAGCCTTAATGAATATTCAACTTCACAAAACGTGAATATTCAACACCACAAAATGCATCTTATTTTTATTCTCAAGCTTCCGATAAGAGGCCTCATCTGTGATGGGATTTGTCAACTGTTTGTCAACAGTTTTCATCAATTCACATCATACAAATATGCACAGCCTTAATGAATATTCAACACCACAAAATGTGAATATTCATCATCACAAAATGTGAATATTCATCATCACAAATTGCATCCGATTTTTTTACTCTCAAGCTTCCGATGAGAGGCTTCTCATCTCATCTCTGATGGGATTTGCCCTACTGTTGTTTGCATCTTGTCAACCATTTTCCTCGGTTCCTCGGGGGGTTTGCATGACGCACAGCTGCAATCATGATAATTGGATGATAGAATACATTTTGATTCACACCACCTCTGATGTACGGTTAATTATATTGACCAGTCGACATAATCCTGGCTGCGATTCTCCTAATTTTACAAATGCGGGGTTGATTATGATATATATATACGACTGGGCAATATCCCCGATGTATAGCCTATTATATTGACCGGTAATTAATGTAATATATACCGAAGCGATAAGAGTTTAGAATTCATTATATCCCTTCTCGTATATTCAGTGGAATAATCATGCAACTTACCTGATGTGTGTGTATCAGTTTGTTAACCCTATGACACGGAATTTATTGGAATTTATTCCAATTTTATTGACTGGGCATTAGTCTGTTGCCTGGGCAATTTTTTTTTCTGATTATATTTACTGGTTCCTACATGTACATGTATTTTAAATCTTACATGTAGATGTTTTTAAATATGTATCGCCCATACGTTTTAATACCGGTAATTTTCTTTTTCATCATTTTAACCCTCCTACTGTTTGACCATTTGAAACCATTCAAAATTTCCACTTAACAAAATGCCCATTGGTTTTGTACACACATGGTGATACCATTTGAACAGTGTTGGTAGCAAGCTTTACTACCATTCAAATCCATTCAAATGCATAGAGGGTCCATTGATTCACCACTTAGAAGTATCCAAACAAGGTTTTGTGTTAGCTGTACTACCATTTGGAAAGATCCAAACAAGGTTTTGTATTAGCTGACCTACCATTCAAAACCATATGGGGGAATCAATACTGTACAGTTATTTCACCATTCAAAACCACAAAAGCGAATGGTTTCAAATGGTGGATCAACTTGTATGAAAAAGGTACCAGAAGTAGGAGGGTTAATATTGCTAATTTACATGTACTTTTTTGTATTTTTACATATAATTTTTGTGACAAGAATTGTGAAAAGAATGATTTTACAGTAAATATACATATTATTTATTGTGGGTCCCAATTTATTATACATTTATTTGGGCAATTACCGCTTGACAATTCTTTCGTGAAATATCTCTTCTCAATGTATTTATTTTCCTTTCATTTCTCAAGGGTTCACAGCCTTGTCTGTCATCTTTCATCCTCAACTGCCACTGTGGCCTCAACTGCCAATGTGGCCACTTACATCTCTGTTATGGAGGTCGGCTCCTTCTGACACTTTTATATTCACCTTATAATTTATTGTTATGTTACTTGTCTCATGATCTGTGAATTTGTAGTTTTAAGTTATGAGTGGCAGTGAACCATTTAATTGGCCCATTGGTGTTCCTTTTTTTAGGGATTGCCTTCTTTATCAACTTATTAACCTTTGTAGTTAATATGCGATATATGGCTTTTGTTGCCATTTGCACTTTATATACTACTCAAAACATAAATATAATGTGAGCCCCTATTCAGATGATTTAGATTTTTGATATATATACTACTCAAAACAATTTAGGGAACACCGGATTTTTAACATCAAATAGGTTTGAAATGTTCCATGAACCGGGATTTTCATTTGCAACCCCCTCTCTCTTTCAGTAGTCATGTCATGAAATGTGTAATCACTACATGCATCCTTTATCATCCGTTTCATTGTGCAGTTGTTTCTCATCAATTCTGTGAAACATTGTGTTTATCTGAAATAAATGATCTTGCTTTAACTGAGATTATTCCGGTGTTCCCTAAATTGTTTTGAGTAGTATATAAAAAAAAATTAAAAAATTTTAAAAGAAAGAAAAAAAAATAAATAAAAAATTATAAATATTCCGATGAAACCCCAAAATCTGGAAATTTCCCAAAAAATAGTGAAAAACAGCCAATATACCTTTAAGTTTAACAGTAGGCAGGGGAATCTTTTAATACCTACACTGTACATGCATGATTGCTGTACCTAAACATTTATCGACCTAAACTATGGATTTGCTCTCATTTATTTTTACAAAGAGGAATTACAGACCACCACTTAATCCCAATACGGGCCCCTACAGTGCAGGCTCCACTCTACGAGTTCATTATCCAAGGAATGATATAAGACGTGTGTAAGGTTCTCAGCGATGGATCGATGAAGTTCATGCTTGATTTCTCATCAACTGACTCATCGTTTTATCTATTCTGACGATCACCGATTGTTCTCAATGTCATCCAAGACGTGTGCAGACATCAACGGTCAACACTAGATGTACATGTACACAGCATCGACATTGTATTTAAAATGCGTGTACTCTTAATGCTCACACCGAGTCCTCAATGTCATTCCAGATTTCCATTGAATGTCAATGGCCTAAGTCACTCAAATCCACAGGAAAATGTTTATTTTTGTCAATTTTTGTTTTCTAAAGGATCTTTGATAAACCCTTTCTGTTTGGGCACTGACGCAGTGAGTCATTTTGTGCTACTTATTGTTTTATTTATTGCTTATTTTATTACAATCACAAATCATGGCCCAAGGTCAAAAATTTCAAGTGACAAAATGTAACAAACGATGCATCAATTACGTACAAGTTAATTAAACATCTTTGGAGAAACTAGAGTATTGCACATAAAATGAACTGGTCCAAACCATATTAAAAAAAAGTGTACACAAAGAATGCACTGCTTAAAACTGCACAAGGAAATATGGAGGGTAATGAGTAATGTACATGTATGTACATGTGTACGTGTTCTGTACATTAACTTTGTGACTGTACCTAGTGAAATGTTCAGTTTGGTACCGAACAAAACTGAGAAATATCAAGACAATTTTGCTTGATGATGTCATCGTGATGTTAAAACCTTTCTATGACTGCAAAGGTCAAAATCAGTCAAAATGTTGATATACTTGGCAAGGTATATCTAGTGCACTTAAAAGTCAAACACTGTCAAACCTTACGTGTAGTAAGTACATTTACAGGTCAAAATGAGTCGACCATTTTTGACTGGTAACAAGCATTGCCTGGTATTGTTGAGGGTGATCAAAATGACAGTAAAAACCAGTCAGAAATGCCCCTGTGTGCACATTTAGGTCAACAGTTAAAACAGGCAGTTGACTGATTTTGACCACTGTAGCTATTTGCCACTAAAGTGCAGCTACGTGTATAGGAGGACGGTTACAGTAAAAAGGGATTAGTTCAGCAACAATGCAATACAACGATGAGACAAACAGTGATCTTTATTCCCACCGCCAGTGAATAGATTTGCTAAAAAATTATTTAACACATTTTAGTAATATGTTAAAATAATGTTCAGTTTGGTGACATGCAACATTGCCACAGAATTATAAGCTTGTCGGCTTATTCACTTTTGGTAAAATGTCAGTGAATTACATGTGTACATCCATACTTTATAAGAATCAAGATTATGTATGTCATGTAAAAACCAACTTGTGAAATTTTCAGCTTATTTCATTGTTTTACAAGAAAATTTAGATTGTTCATGTTTATTCCTTTACATGGAATTTATGTCTTCGGATGACAGAAATTCATTTTGGAAATTACGTCACAAGTTTAACTCAATGATAGCACCTGATACAAAAATATTTTTGAGGGATTTTGAAGCTTCCCATAAAACTGTGATCGTTTATATTTTCCCGAGATGACCAATAGCGTAAAGTGGCTTTAAATGGACAATTTGTCACAATCAACAAGGCATAGAATCGGAGTGCTAGTGTTAGTCAGTGACTAAAATAATTTATACTCCACATTATAAGTTCATATCACCGTTGTTGCTGCATAATTGTGCCAGTAACTTTCAGTTACTGTGTTCAACTTAAACTAGGACATCGATTCCATGCCCCGTTGAAAGTCTGCTCTGATCGTGACGATAATGTCCCTTTAACCCTAACCTTCCCAAATCCTCCAAAATCCTCTTTGCTAAAGTGAAGGATTTTGGAGGATTGAGGTTATTAGGCATACTTGCCTTTCCATGGTACATGTACATCCATGTTTGTTGTAGTGATTGCAAGGTCAGTGCTTGGGTCAGTGGACGCTGTTTTTTTGCTCCATGCATGCAGGGAGGATCCCTGGCCATGTACATGTATCACAGATTAGAAACACATGTGTGCATACATGTCATGTGCTTGCTTTACGACTGAAGGATTTTGGAGCAATCAGGTTATGTGTAAGCAAGTGGGCCTAGAGAGATATGGTTAAGCAAATAGAGAAAACCCCCTTCCACACTGGGCTGACTGATACTGTTTGCTGACTGTCAATGGCGGTGATCATCCCACCTTATTCCTGAAACCCAAGTTGGCCAGACTGCAATGAGTAAAGCACAGCTGCCTAGCCCATTATTCATCTCCCTGGTGACGAGACCAAGCTTTTATTTTCTCATTTTCTGCTTCACTTCACCCATCAAAATATTTGTTGCGCCATTTAGAAGGACAGTGGGCACAGGAGGCCTTGCTGGAATTAATTTGACAAATTATTCCCTTTATCGTTAAAAGGCATTTAAATGACAATCTGAAATTCAAAAGAGGTGTTTTTAAAAATTACATAATATATATTTTTTAATTTATTGTCTCGATTTATTCATTATTATGTTTATTATTATATATTTGTTTTAAGAAGGGAAAGGGAGGAGGAAATTTGTTATTCTTTGAAAAACAAATATTTAACCCAAAGGTACTGCTGGCTATTGCTACGCACCTGACACACCTTCACTTTTGGTAAAAGCCACAATTAATGCATAATAGACCAGGTCATCAACGATATCACACAAATTGTTCATGCCGTTACACTGTACACAAAAATTATCCGAGGTCAATCTATTTTTAGAAGTTACAAGACTTGTCATTGGCGAACAATTCTATATTGTATATTCAAACTATGAGGATCTTAAATGCAAGAAATCAACTGGATTTTTTACATCACATCTCCATGCGCAGAGCCTCAGACCCACGCATCAACATTTAAAATTTTGTTTTGTTTTTTTGCTTTGAAACGATGTCCAATTGCAGCCAAAATTCTGCCGTGCTGTGTTTTAAATGACTTTTTCACATCGGGGTATGAACGCTTGCCCGTTTTGTGAGGCCTCTCTTAGCCACCATACTTTGTATAATGAGAAATTTGGTCCGTGTGTATATACATGTATCATATATTTCCCTGTTGGCAAAAAAATAAATAAATAAAGATCACTGGGGGAAAAAAAAAAGCGGTCAGTGCACCTATTTTGAAGCCGACCGATGACCAGAAAGTGGAGCCTTTTTTTGGCCTAACTCTACTGAGTAAACTTGGGCGATATCAATTTTTTTCATCCACGATATATCAGCAAATATATATTCAGGCCTGTGAGTGGGGTTTGATAAAAAAAAAAAAGGAAAAAAGAGGAGAACCTAAAAAAGACCCGGTGTCAATGGAGAACATCGTGAGTACTAAGTAGTAATCATGCACGTGTCACGTAGTGCACACATGGACGTAGAATACAAAATGGTGGTTGTTGTGGTGTGTCGCACGTGTTGTTGGGCCGTATAATTCCTTGGCTACGGCCGGAAATAACACGCAAGTCTATGGGAATTGACCGTAGCCGCTAGCTATTGGCTTCCGTAGGCACACTTTCCAGCCATAGCCAACGAAGTAGGACACAGCCGAAATACGGTGTGACGATCAGCCATACCGCTGGTTCGCGCGCTCTATACCCAACAGGCGGTATCTGGTGTGGGAACCAACGCACGGATCGCCGATCGAGATCGAGATCCGCGTGAAACAATAATTACACGCAATGCGCAATTTACAGGATTGAGGTTATTAGGCATACTTGCCTTTCCATGGTACATGTACATTGTACATCCATGTTTGTTGTAGTGATTGCAAGGTCAGTGCTTGGGTCAGTGGACACTATTTATTGCTCCATGCATGCAGGGAGGGTCCCTGGCCATGTACATGTACATGTATCACAGATTAGAAATACATGTGTGCATTACATGTCATGTGCTTGCTTTACTACTGAAGGATTTTGGAGGATTCAGGTTATGTGTAAGCAAATGGGCCTAGGGAGTTAGGAAGGATTCAGGTTATGTGTAAGCAAATGGGCCTAGGGAGTTAGGAAGGATTCAGGTTATGTGTAAGCAAATGGGCCTAGGGAGTTAGGAAGGATTCAGGTTATGTGTAAGCAAATGGGCCTAGGGAGTTAGGAAGGATTCAGGTTATGTGTAAGCAAATGGGCCTAGGGAGTTAGGGTTAATAAGTTAACAAATTACATGCACATGTACTACACTGTACATGTACAATTGAGGAAACAAATACTTAACAAAAAATGTTTAAGTGAATATTTCATGTAGTCGACAAGGCTGTTTTCTTAGGATATATACATTACATGTACCTTTTATTCCATCCCCAGGTCCCTATTAACACAGAAATATGCAAAAAATCTGCAATACAGCTTTATCAAAAACCGTTCCCTAGGCTACAGATTGGTAACAATAGACGAGCTAACTGTACTCGTACATGCAGTTATTGTCCCTGTCACAACAACAAAAAACTCTCCGCTATTATCAAATTGTCCTTAGTGCACTCAAAATGTCAAACACGATATCATTAAGAATGCTTTTGTAAGGCTTTAATGGCACTTGCATAATTACACACATATATTTATAATTGCACATTTGAATATTGTTAGTAATACATGTATTACTACGGTACGTAGCCTAAGTGAGGACATGCATTACGGAATTACTTACAATAACATGTGTATATGTACTGATTTTTCACGAAATGAATTTTTCATGAAATGGAAAAACACTAGTTTTTGTATTTTGTCTCTTTATAAATAAAAAAATCAGTAGATTGAAAATATGCATAAATCGACAAGCACTACGTGTACATGTATGTGTAGATTTACTTAGTACATCAGGGCACATGTTATAGTCTGTATGTTCATCATTAACTCTCCTACTTCTGGTACCTTTTTCATACAAGTTGATCCACCATTTGAAACCATTCGCTTTTGTGGTTTAGAATGGTGAAATAACTGTGTACAGTATTGATTCCCCCAAATGGTTTTGAATGGTAGGTCAGCTAATACAAAACCTTGTTTGGATCTTTCCAAATGTGATGCGATCTGGGAAAATCCGTCAGATGTCGGCAAACTAGTTTTGAAGATAATGGCAAAATAGTCCCCCAATTTTTGTTGTTGACAATTTGAATTTTTTAACTGTTAATATCCAAATGATCATTCTTGAAAATATTAAATAAAAATTCCATCGTTTTAGATGTAAAAACATATGATGATAGATAATTAAAAAGCCGTCTTTGTTTTTCGTTTCCGCCATTGTTTTTTAAGGACAGCGGCGGTTATAACTTCCCGAGAGCATAACTCAAGTTATAGACAACCTAGAATCATGAATAAAACAGTTTTGAAAACAGCACAGTGTCCTTGTTAATTTGATGTATATAACACAAAAATGACAAATTTCACCATGTGAAGGGTTTCCCAGATCACATCACAAATGGTAGTACAGCTAATACAAAACCTTGTTTGGATACTTCTAAGTGGCGAATCAATGGACCCTCTATGCATTTGAATGGATTTGAATGGTAGTAAAGCTTGCTACCAACACTGTTCAAATGGTATCACCATGTGTGTACAAAACCAATGGGCATTTTGGTAAGTGGAAATTTTGAATGGTTTCAAATGGTCAAACAGTAGGAGGGTTAAAATTTAATTAACGAAACATAATTTGTATGTACAGTGTAGGCCTATACCCAAACATATTTTATTTCAATGTCATTTACTTGGTTCTCAGTCCCTTTAATTATTTTTTACAATTTGACAGCACTTGACAAATCAAATGAAAACATGGAATAATGTGAACATGAGAAAATGTGACCGTAAAAACCGAGACTCTGTGACATGGAATGACACTGATTAAACACAAGAGCGTGACCTTTCAATTTGCATCTGGCAGTCTCCTTTGCTCATCAAAAAAAAAATCAATTGAAATTTGCCCAGTCTGTTTCGACTAATGCCGAAATTGGCTGTGTTTATTTACCTTATAGGCTCGTACACACACAGTACGCAACCCACAGGGTTAGCAGTGCTATTAATCCTAACTCCCTAGGCCCATTTGCTTACACATAACCTGAATCCTCCAAAATCCTTCAGTAGTAAAGCAAGCACATGACATGTACGCACACATGTGCGGTCTAGCGCACCGAACTCAAGTTCTGGTGTTGCCAGCAGCAGGGTGTGGGTTCGAGCCCCGGTCGTGACACTTGTGTCCTTGAGCAAGGTACTTAACCATAATTGCTTCGTCCTTCGGATGGGACGTAAAGCCGTAGGTCCCGTGTGTTGTATAATGCACGTAAAGTGGATTGTCGTGCGGTCTAGCGCACTGAACTCAAGTTCTGGTGTTGCCAGCAGCAGAGTGTGGGTTCGAGCCCCGGCCGTGACACCTGTGTCCTTGAGCAAGACACTTAACCATAATTGCTTCTCTCCACCCAGGGGTTAAATGGGTACCTGTGAAGGCAGAGATGGTTTGCTCTATATGCGCTAGAAATGGCAGCAATTGAGCTGTATACTCCCCAGGGAGCTGAGATGGTTTCAGGAATGATTTATGAGCCTTATGAGCCTTATGAGCAGGGATAATAATATAATGCGCCTTGAGCGCCACTTAGTTGGTGGATACGTGCGCTATATAAATCTATACATTATTATTATTATTATTAATCTGTGATACATGTACATGGCCAGGGACCCTCCCTGCATGCATGGAGCAATAAACAGTGTCCACTGACCCAAGCACTGACCTTGCAATCACTACAACAAACATGGATGTACACGTACCATGGAAAGGCAAGTGTGCCTAATAACCTCAATCCTTCAAAATCCTTCACTTTAGCAAAGAGGATTTTGGAGGATTTGGGAAGGTTAGGGTTAATGAACAGCTCAAGATATATTACATGTATTTAATTAGTACATGTACAGTAAAACAGTGCAAAACCACTGTAACAAGCGTCATGGGGGCCACATAACTGTTTACTTTTAATTTGTTATCCCTTCCATGCATGGCTATATGAGGATGCCCTATAGGCAAAGCAGCAGCTATTGCAAGGGCTGTTGCTAGGGAATTGGTTACTATTCGCCACTGACTCATTGACTGATTTACATAAATATTTTAACAGTTACCATGGAAAAATTTACACGTATATGTACATTGTAAAAATAATACACAATGAAAAACTCATTTTCAGATATACATGTTTTGGGACCTACAATGCATAGTACGTGGACATTTCTATGGTTACTCACATTACACTTATTGAGGTTTTGGACCCACTCATACTTTTCCATAATGTATATTTCACTCATCAGTTTTTTAAACATTTAGTTACAATATACCCAGACCTTACTCGGCACAAATTGTAATTAAAGAAATTTGTATGCTATATGAGAAAAGGCAACATTTAAATGCTTGTCCGAATAATGTAACGTGAGTAACCAGCCTTTTTCTCTTATATAGTGTACATACAACAAATAGGGATAATTCAACTACTGTGAACAAAGTGATGCGTGAAATATATTTAACCAGTTCGCACCGGGAATAAAAAAGTTTTTCCGAACCCCCGTGGTGGGGTTATTTTTACCGCACAAACACGAACAATGGTGCTCACCAGAGCGTGACCGGGGAGACCACATCTTCCACCGTATGCTTATGGCTCGTTGCCACGTCGACCGGGAATCTATACAAAATTCCCGAGAATCCTGTGGCATGTTTAGACGCTCTCCGATCCGCTGTCCAAAAAAAAATGTGCGTGTATACACGGCCTCCGACGCAAACTGGTTAATATGGCATTAAGAGTGGGCCCAATACCTCAAAAATGTAATGCGAGTAACCATGACACTGCCCACATCAGTATGTTTAGCGTAACCATAGACAGCATACAAGCCAGGATCTAAAATTGTTTATCTTTGAAAAACAGGGTATTCAATCCAAACGTTTAACTTAAAATACTTTTGCATGTATTACAAATAAATGAATCCATTTAGCAAGCAGGCTGGGTATCCCAAAGGTATTGATGAATAAATTAAGAGCAAGAAACGTCCTTGCCCTTCATGTATGGTACTAAATATTTGATACATTATAAATGTAGTCCTATTCTACTGTACTGTCATAAATCTTCAAGCTATCCACATGCTTATCTCTTATTTGCCCAGCAAAATATTTTTTAAAATAAATAAATAAATACATAAATAAAATACAAAATAATTTTTTTTTAAAGTTGCGGGCAGTAAATAACATATAAAATAAATTAATTATTTAAAAAAAATAAGTTGCAGCCAGTACATCAAGGATCCATTCCACACTAGAGTATCTTACTAAGACCGCACAAGTTTCCTTTATCATATGTATACATACATGTACATGTATAATAATGTCTTGAGTATACAATGTCCTATCCAGACTCATCCAGACTTACATCTCTCAGTCCCAAGATACATGTATGCTGTCCTACATACCTGTATATACATACATGTAAGCTTGGGCAATATTGATTTTTTTCATCCACGATATATCGGCAAACATATATTGCGATTTCCGATAGGATCACGATTATTTTTTTTCATTCATGCATGATTGCTTTAGAGCCGATAACCACAGGTGTACCCCTCTACAAGCGTCGCAATAAATCACAAATTCGTTTGCGTTGTGTGCATGTACTTCTGAAGTAGTTCGCTTTTGTTGCTCACTTCCAAAAGCTGAAAAGACTGTCCAAATTTTGTTTCCATGGAATTTCTGACTTGACTCACAATGGTGATTTTTTTTTTTTTTTTAATCGCGATACATTTTTTTAATCGCGATTTGCCGATATCTCGATAACTTCAAAAGGTTCTCGATATCGTAATCAAATAAAAAAAATATATCGTGATATTCAATATTATTGTCGTATCGCCCAAGCTTACATACATGTACATATGTTGATCATTCAGAAAAGACTTATTCTAATCCATCTTATTCCCACCCCCCTCCTTTGAAACCACAAGGCCAGCCCATGATTTTCATGCTCTCATTTAAAATGGGGCAGACAGAAAGCCGACCTTGCATCAGGTACACCAAGAAATGTTTATTAATTAACCCTCTTACAATCAGTGCAATTTTTGAAACCCATTCAGGCCACTCCAAGCCATTAGCTGTTACCAGTGGCCTCCTATGGTTACCCTTCTGTGCACTGTCACACCACTGAGATTACAGGGTAAAGTGATCTCTCACCAATACATTGCAGGCCATACTAACATGTTCAAACATTTACAGTGGCCTTGGGTGGCACACAGTTGATTTTGTAAGATTACTTGGAAAGGACAGCAGACTTGTACATGTACATGTACATGTACATACATGTATGTATGTACTGAAGGTTGCTCAAGAGCATAATTTTGTGGATCGGAGTGGCCTCCATGTGTAGGAGGGATGTCCCTCTATGATAGAGGGTGTAGAGAGACCTGCTTCATCTAAGAGCAGTCACATACATGTACTTAAAGGGAAGGTACAACATTGGTAATGTTGGCAAAACCGCTTCTATGAGTATGCTTACTCTCTTTGAATCAAGATATGCATTGAAGGGAAGGTGCAACATTGGTAATGTTGGCATAACCGCTTCTATGAGTATGCTTACTCTCTTTGAATCAAGATATACATTGAAGGGAAGGTACAACATTGGTAATGTTTGCAAAACCGCTTCTATGAGTATGCTTACTCTCTTTGAATCAAGATATACATTCAAGGGAAGGTACAACATAGGTAATGTTGGCAAAACTGCTTCTATGAGTATGCTTACTCTCTTTGAATCAAGATATACATTGAAGGGAAGGTACAACATAGGTAATGTTGGCAAAACTGCTTCTATGAGTATGCTTACTCTCTTTGAATCAAGATATACATTGGAAAGTACAACATTGGTAATGTTGGCAAAACTGCTTCTATGAGTATGCTTACTCTCTTTGAATCAAGATATACATTGAAGGGAAGGTACAACATTGGTAATGTTGGCAAAACTGTTTTTGTGAGTATGCTTACTCTCTTTGAATCGAGATATACGTTGAAGGGAAGGTACAACATTGGTAATTTCACCAACCTAAACATTGGTAATGTTGGCAAAACTGCTTCTATGAGTATGCTTGTAACTCTCTTTGAATCAAGATATACATTCAAGGGAAGGTACAACATTGGTAATGTTGGCAAAACCGCTTCTATGAGTATGGTTACTCTCTTTGAATCAAGGTATACATTCAAGGGAAGGTACAACATTGGTAATGTTGGCAAAACCGCTTCTATGAGTATGCTTACTCTCTTTGAATCAAGATATACATTGAAAGGAAGGTACAACATTGGTAATGTTGGCAAAACCGCTTCTATGAGTATGCTTACTCTCTTTGAATCAAGATATACATTGGAAAGTACAACATTGGTAATGTTGGCAAAACTGCTTCTATGAGTATGCTTACTCTCTTTGAATCAAGATATACATTGAAGGGAAGGTACAACATTGGTAATGTTGGCAAAACCACTTCTATGAGTATGCTTACTCTCTTTGAATCAAGATATATACATTGAAGGAAAGGTACAACATTGGTAATGTTGGCAAAACTTTCTTTTGAGTAAGCTTCCACTCCTTGAATCAATAAAGACGATGTGACCTTTGTTTAAAAAATTGTGGCGCGGTCACCATCTCTACCCGGCATTATGCGCACTCATCCTGTTCTGGTTTAGACGTGACGTCACAGGTCACATCGCCTCATTGATCTCCATTGATCTTGGATCATCACTATTGGAGTGTCGTGGCCGAGCGGTCTAGCGCACCGAACTCAAGTTCTGGTGTTGCCAGCAGCAGGGTGTGGGTTCGAGCCCCGGTCGTGACACTTGTATCCTTGAGCAAGGTACTTAACCATAATTGCTTCGGATGGGACGTAAAGTCAGAGGTCCCGTGTGTTGTTGTATAATGCACGAAAAGTGGATTGTCGTGGCCGAGTGGTTCAGCGCACTGAACTCAAGTTCTGGTGTTGCCAGCAGCAGAGTGTGGGTTCGAGCCCGGCCGCGACACCTGTGTCCTTGAGCAAGACACTTAACAATAATTGCTTCTCTCCACCCAGGGGTTAAATGGGTACCTGTGAAGGCAGAGATGGTTTGCTCTCTATGCGCTAGAAATGACAGCAATTGAGCTGTATACTCCCCAGGGAGCTGAGATGGTTTCAGGAATGATTTATGAGCCTTATGAGCAGGGATAATAATATAATGCGCCTTGAGCGCCACTTAGTTGGTGGATACGTGCGCTATATAAATCTATACATTATTATTATTATTATTATTATTATTATAATAACAGACCTCCCAAAATTCAGTTTTCAAAAATAGCACTTTCTTCAAGCCGGTAGTCATTGTGTCGTGTGTCGCAATGCACACAGGTATGTGTACGGTCTGCATGCATATCGTGTGTACAGAAGCCACGCTTCCACATAGTATCAGTTTGCACACACGTCGTCTATTCATAAACTAGTTGACAGTCCCTCCTTTGGCCTACAGAGATCGAACGTATTACAGTGAATGTGATTATGTGGACCGCACGACCGGGAACAACAGACCACACAGGAATACATGTAGACTGTGTTAAGTCTCGCCCATGAGACTTGCACGGCCTATGGTGCGCAAAATAACAAAATTACAAATTAACAAATTAAAAAAGATTTAAAAAATAAATTTAAAAACGGCATTGTCAAAAATCGTACAAATGAAGAATAAAATCGTAAAAGCGTAAAATGGGTGAAAAATCGTAAAAAGTACGCCAAAATCGTACATGTTGGGAGGTCTGTAATAATGATCAATGTATTGTCTGTCCGCTTAGTGCACATCGTAGCCCTCTAGCGGTGAATTTGCACCCAGTGTCTTGATGATAGCCACTTTGGCATTGTGTGAGCGTTGTGCATACACTTTATGTGTACGCACATCGCTCAAACACATGTGAGCATACATGTCATGTGCTTGCTTTAATACTGAAGGATTTTGGAGGATTCGGGTTATGTGTAAGCAAATGTGCCTAGGGAGTTAGGAAGGATTCAGGTTATGTGTAAGCAAATGTGCCTAGGGAGTTAGGAAGGATTCAGGTTATGTGTAAGCAAATGTGCCTAGGGAGTTAGGAAGGATTCAGGTTATGTGTAAGCAAATGGGCCTAGGGAGTTAGGAAGGATTCAGGTTATGTGTAAGCAAATGTGCCTAGGGAGTTGGGAAGGATTCAGGTTATGTGTAAGCAAATGTGCCTAGGGAGTTAGGAAGGATTCAGGTTATGTGTAAGCAAATGTGCCTAGGGAGTTAGGAAGGATTCAGGTTATGTGTAAGCAAATGGGCCTAGGGAGTTAGGGAGGATTCAGGTTATGTGTAAGCAAATGTGCCTAGGGAGTTAGGAAGGATGCAGGTTATGTGTAAGCAAATGTGCCTAGGGAGTTAGGAAGGATTCTTTTTTTTTTCACTGTGTTGTTAAAGAGAAGGTACAACAACGGTAATTTCCAAATGATCAAATTAATAACCCCAACTCTCTAGGCCCATTTGGGAAAGTTAGGGTTTTAACAAATACATGTAAGTATCTAAAATCTTACTTCGTGCAAAGTTGGTACATGTATGTATCGCCCTGCTATATTATGTCCTTTGAACGAGGACAGAAATTGTTATGTTGAATTTACAAAAAAAGTTGCAGTCCGGAAATTAAAAATCATTTTGAAACAGTTTTTCCACCAAATACACTTGACTCACACACGTCGATGTACATGTGTGTACTTTGATGAAAATTTGTGTAATTTTTGAAGAAAATGTACATAGTACATAGGCCTACTAAAGGTTGATAATTGCTACCCACCCCTTATAGGGATTTTTAGACCAGGATGATTTATTTTGGGCGAAATTTGTACCAACAACCCTTGGCTTTCAGGACCCATTAGTCATTGTCCACATTTATTTGGAATAAACAAAAGATACTCAAACAAAAGATACTCATACAATAAAATAATTCCTCTAGTACAGGCCTGTACTTCTGGGGAATTTCAAGCATGCAAGTGCAGTAAGAAGCTTGATTTAGCACTAATTCCACTTGAGATTCCTCAACTTTCTGGGATGGCAAATGTCAGACAATCCACAAACTTTCCAGCATGGAACTGTGTCTACAGACACTGAAGTCATGTATTGTCGTGCAGTGACCCGTGCCCCTTATAGCTGACGCTGGAGATGATGAATGAAAACACAGATCAATGTACCCCCTGGCTTATTGATTTGCACGAGGGGGAATTCAATTTTATCACTAAAATAAAAGACCCATCAGTGCCCAGAATCCAGACACAAGGAACAAAAATACATCATGCACCTCATATTCTCACTAATTTAGCAGCCTTGCATGTACATGTAAGAATTGCCAAAAATTAAAATAAAAATTAATATGAACATGTAGTAAAAAAAAATCTATTTCATTTTGAATTGGCAGGAGAAATACTGACACGGATCAACTTCAGAATGAATATGAAAAATCTGAATATATTTCAATTATTTACTCGATAATGACAATGTATTTAAGCTGAAACTACATGTACATGTAGGTTGGTTGTTTAAAGTATCTTGATTCAGCGACTAGATAGCAAGGATACAGCATACATACATTATCATCACGATCAACAGGGCATGGCATCAGAATGCTAGTTTTAGATTAAGTCAGTGACCGAATATAACACCCCACATGATACGGTCATATTACCGTTGCTGCTGCATAAACGAGCCAGTAATTTTCAGCCACTGTGTTCATTTTAAACTGGGACACTGATTCCATGCCCTGTCGAAAGTCTGCTCTCATCGTGATGACACTGCCCCTTTAAGAAGCAGTTTTGCCAACATCACCAAAGGTGCAAACCCGGCCAAAACAATAACAATATCCTGTGCCAGTGACAGGGTTACGTGATTGCAGATGTTTATATGCATCTAGCGGTAACATATTCACAGCATTCTGCAGCAGGGGACGCAGAGTCTAGGACTGTAGGCTAACTTATGTTATACTGGAGCATCAAGATGTCTTCAATGCTCCAAATGAATGCAACGACAATATGATCTGCTCGATGGCTCATTGGAAATGCGAACACAACACCGAAGTGATCTAACATTATGAAGAGCTGGAAGATGTACATGTACAGGTCGTGTTGAGTGCTGTGCCATGGGAAATACGTGTACATACATGCACATTCATAAAATGTGCATGTACGATCTATGGATGTTTTTATTTCTGATGAAAAACAAAATGACTCTTTTATTCCTCAAAACAAATGTGAGGCTTTCAAAGATGGATTATTTGTTTTTTTAATTGTTTTACCAGCAATTGTTGTCAGTGCTAATTCTTGTTATTGTTGTTATGCTAATTTCCTTTCAGAATGGACAACAAATACTTTAAAATGACACATTAAAATTATTTACATGTATGCACACATGCATGCACATCTTATTCCACAAAATATTGTTGAACAGAAATTAAGTGCCCAAATAAATTGATGACGGGACAAACCATCAATTCCTTACATGTGTTAACTATACCTTGCATCTGACAATCATTTCGGGACATGTTACATGTACATGTACACTGCTTCTTACAACCATTTTGTGAAATACATGTTCAAGAACAACTGTTACAGGCTTGGCCGTTTAGTCACTTCTTCTAATTATATCGATACTGCACCAAGAGATTTTTACTATACTAAGCCTCCCAGTGACTAGAATACCAAATATAGGTGTTTTTTTAAATAGGTTTTAAGCAAAATATATAATAATAATAATAATAATAATAATAATAATAATAATAATAATAATAATAATAATAATAATAATAATAATAATAATAATAATAATAATAATAATAATAATAATAATAATAATAATAATAATAATAATAATAATAATAATAATAATAATAATAATAATAATAATAATAATAATAATAATAATAATAATAATGTGGACTTATATAGCACTCATATCCACCAAACTGGTGCTCAAGGCGCATTATATTATTACCCCTGCTCATCAAGCTCATAAATCATTCCTGAAACCATCTCAGCTCCCTGGGGAGTATACAGCTCAATTGCTGCCATTACAGCGCATACATGTATAGGGCTAATCAAACACAACAACCAACTCTGCCCTCACAGGTACCCATTTACCCCTGGGTGGAGAGAAGCATTTATGGTAAAGTGTCTTGCTCAAGGACACAAGCACCATGGTCGCGGTTGGGATTCGAACCCACATTCTGACGACTCAGCCATTAGAACACAAATCCGATGCACTAAACCGCTGGACCATGGCACTCCATATAGGTTATTATACATGTATGTAGGTTACGAAATGCCAAAACATAGACTTTTGTAGGTAATTTCCCATGATTATGCAGTGTTAAGTAACAAGTATTTGGTAAAATGCTAAGAGCGGTACACATGGTACAGTTGGGCTACTGTTTTGGCTTCATCTCTTTATACTTAGGAAGTAATTTTTTTTCCTTCAAAGCCATGAGGACTGTGTTGCAGGAAATTAAAAAACAATAGGTTTTTAGAGGTTAATATAGTTTTTTGGGGGGGAAATAAAGGTTCCCATTTTGAAATATATGTTTTTATAGGTTTTATAGGTTTTCGCTGGGAGGCCTGCTATACTGAAATACTGCCAATTCGCTTTGTTTCCATCACCAGCTATAATTTCTATGAAAACAATTTTGAAGTATGTTATTTTAGTATTAAATCATCTGTTTTTGAGCGCCGGACTGAGATATTTCACCGCCCAGAGCAGGGCACCATATCCTGGTCATGGTTTGCGGTTCAGATGCTTAACAACAGTCAGTGTTTCGGTATTACACGCAACTGAAAATCCTAAGGAATTAAGGTCGCCATGATGTCAGGTTGATTGCATATGTGTTAGCTCATGTGATACATGTACGCTAGCGAAGTGTGCCTTTTCTTCGCCAAAAGTTTGTTGAGCGGAAGAAGTAACCGTGAAGTTACGCACCCTGTTGCTATATGTAAATGATTTTACACTTTTCTTGTTGTAATTGTTAACCCAACTCCCTAGGCCCATTTGCTTACACATAACCTCAATCCTCCCTAACTCCCTAGGCCCATTTGCTTACACATAACCTGAATCCTTCCTAACTCCCTAGGCCCATTTGCTTACACATAACCTGAATCCTCCCTAACTCCCTAGGCCCATTTGCTTACACATAACCTGAATCCTTCCCAATTCCCTAGGCCCATTTGCTTACACATAACCTGAATCCTTCCTAACTCCCTAGGCCCATTTGCTTACACATAACCTGAATCCTTCCCAACTCCCTACGCCCATTTGCTTACACACAACCTGAATCCTCCAAAATCCTTCAGTAGTAAAGCAAGCACATGACATGTACATGTATGCACACATGTGTTTCTAATCTGTGATACATGTACATGGCCAGGGACCCTCCCTGCATGCATGGAGCAATAAACCAGTGTCCACTGACCCAAGCACTGACCTTGCAATCACTACAACAAACATGGATGTACACATGTACATATACCATGGAAAGGCAAGTATGCCTAATAACCTCAATCCTCCAAAATCCTTCACTTTAGCAAAGAGCATGTAGCATGTAACCTCAATCCTTCAAAATCCTTCAAAATCCTTCAAAATCCTTCACTTTAGCAAAGAGGATTTTGGATGATTTGGGAAGGTTAGGGTTAATTGACAAGAAAATTCATCAAATGAACGAGGGTTTCTCCAGTTTAAGCTACAGTCCCACCACCCCGCTAATATGCCGCAGAGAGGCGTTAGATGCCGGCATCAAGAAATAAAATGACCGTGGTGTAGCATCTGTTAACGTCTATTAACGTCTCTTAACGCCCTGATTTGTCATTGCAGTCCCCACATACACGGCATACAAACGGTATACAGCCGCTTACAAGCACGTTGAGGGAGGCAGACCCACGCTTAGCGGGCGGCAGAGAGACGCAGCTAGCACTGGGCGCAGAGGGAGGCAAACAGGCGCTAACAGCCAGCTTCGCGCGACGCCGTTAGAGGCCGGCAGACCTACGCTAGAGGGCGCATACCGCCAGGGGGCGGCAGACATACGAAACAGCCCGCTTAGATGCCGCCCCTTAGCGCCGGTCTGCGTCCCATAGCGCAGTAATGCCTCCCTGATGCCATCTCTTTCGAAAGTTCCGCCATACCACGCAACAAAGGCGGCAACAACACGCTGGAAGGCGGAGGACCTCGCCGCGATAACGGCAGACCCGCTAGATGGGGCAGACCCGCGTTAATAAGGCGCACAGGCGTTAATAAGCGGCAAGCAAAAAAGTTCGCCGTTCACCCCCGCAATTATAAAACATTTTTATAATTTCGGGACGGTTGCCGGCATGTGGCGTTACATGGCGGCGACCTCACGCATGACCCGCGCGTTAAGAGCCGCAGCTACACGGTGGTCCTGCGCTGATACACGGTGACCAGGCCGGCAACAAATATTTGCTCTGCCGGCATCTAACGGGCTCGCTAACGGGGTGGTGGGACTGTAGCTTTAGTGAGTAAATATTTGGCTTTTGTCATGTTGACAGATGTAGCCCTGTATACAAGCATTATTAAGTTTGAAATCAGATTCACTGAATTCATGAATTTGAAAGGACTGTTTCTGTACTTGTAGGGTCAAACTACGAATAAATTATTGAAAGATTTTAGTTCATTTGTTATTGATGCACTGTTAGATTTTTTTTCAATCAATACTTTTCATATTGGTTTCCAACAAATTTTGAAATAATTTATTAACGGTAAAATCAGTTTTACATAGTACATGTATGTACTCTGTACCCTTTTTTCTGTTAAAAAAATCTGTATAAAAACAATTTTTTTATAAATTTGTTGAAATCAAAATGTTAGAAATCACATCACTGTTTCCTTTAAGAAATTACATGTCATGTCCATGTACCTCTCACTTGCTCAAGGAAATTCAATACGGGGGGGGGGGTGTTTCGTAAAACAAATTGAAATGAATTGAATTAGAATGGACTGAACTGAATCGTACTGATAATAATTGTATTGAAATGAAATGAATTGAACTGAACTGAATTTAATTAAACCGGATTGGAATGGATTGCGCTAAAATATTTTTATTATATTCAGTTGAATTGTACGAATAATGTATGTACAATGAACATTCACACAGTACTGACGAAATAAAATAATACTTTGATAACTCATTCACTGCAAGGACAGATGTTAAAGAATAGATATTTATGCAAATGAAGTAAAAAATGATTCGCATATATTACACACCTTAAATGTTGATGACCAAAGAACAACCATGGTCGTGGTCAGTGTAAATTACATATGTACAATAGTCAATGGCAGGGGACAACCAAAATTTAATATTAACCCTTTAACCACCTCCAAACCATTCAAACTCCAACAGCAGGGTTTGTTTGATTCTGATGGACTGTGTACTGTACAGCCCAGACAGGGATACTTTACATGGGGCCGGGTGTCCTAATTACAGCCAAGTCCAACAGTTGGGTGGTAGTGTTACTGCATGGTGTTGAATTTTGGCGGATTCAGGAAGGTTCTTAGCCAAAATAGCTAGGGCATTAGGGTTAAAGGGGCATTAGGGTTAAAGGGGCATTAGGGTTAAAGGGGCATTAGGGTTAAAGGGGCATTAGGGTTAAAGGGGCATTAGGGTTAAAGGGGCATTAGGGTTAAAGGGGCATTAGGGTTAAAGGGGCATTAGGGTTAAAGGGGCATTAGGGTTAAAGGGGCATTAGGGTTAAAGGGGCATTAGGGTTAAAGGGGCTTAAATCTAAGTCCCAACTGACATGTTGCTCTTGTACAAATTCAGGCTTGTAAAGGAAAAATACGTGTACATGTATGTACAACACTGGTATTCTCAACAAGATAGGTGAACACAGTTTAACATAAAACTTACTTGGTGTACACCGAATCATCCTGCAAAACATGATTTATAAACCCCAATCTGACAGTGCCATGGCATGACTGGAAATATTTGCATTTTAAAATTCAACAGCTCTGCGTACATGTACTTCAAGTATTTTATTCTCCATTACAAACAAAAGAATAACACGTTTGGTGTTCCATTGTACGTGTATGTAATTTTACTTGATGGAATCCCTGCAGAGCGTTATAAGACAGCAGGCCCGGAGACTCTAAGTGCCTTCCACAATATCTTGTCCAGCATTTGGGAGACAGAGACCATACCAGATGAATTCCGGGATGCCACTATTATTTCCTTGTTTAAGAACAAGGGAAACAAAGCTCAGTGTGGCAATTACCGAGGCATCTCCCTGTTGTCCATTGCTGGAAAGATCCTGGCCCGAGTGATCCTCAACCGCCTGATCAGCAACTTCTCTGAAGAAAACTTGCCGGAGGCACAGTGTGGCTTCAGACCTGGTCGTAGCACTGTTGATATGGTCTTCACTGTGAGACAGGTCCAAGAGAAATGCATTGAACAGAACATGGACCTTTACGCAGTCTTCATCGACCCGACGAAGGCCTTCGACACAGTCAACCGGGAGGCTCTGTGGATCATACTTGCCAAGCTTGGCTGCCCCAGAAAATTTACTCAGGTCATTCGCCTCTTCCACGATGGCATGACTGGATCAGTGCTGGCTAACGGCGAATTGTCTGCGACTTTTGACATCTCCAATGGAGTGAAGCAAGGCTGCGTTCTCGCCCCAGTACTATTCAACCTCTTCTTCAGCCGCATTCTGAGTCATGCCCTTCAGGACCTTGACCGTGGTGTCTACCTGAAGTACCGACTGGATGGATCTCTCTTCGATCTACGACGACTGAATGCTAAGACCAAGACACTCGAGCGGTTCATCCTCGAAGCACTCTTTGCATATCATCCTCAAAGCACTCTTTGCAGATGACTGCGACCTCATGGCTCACACAGAGTCTGACCTTCAGTTCGTTGTGACTAGATTTGCAGAAGCAACGCAGCTCTTTGGTCTTACGATCAGTCTCAGCAAGACAGAAGTTCTCCACCAGCCAGCCTGCAGGCTCTACAGCACCACCCCCCAAGCGTGCACATCGACAGCATTCTTCTGAAAATAGTTGACTCCTTCAAATACTTAGGCAGTGTAATATCATCCGATGGATCCCTAGACAAGGAAATTTCAACCAGAATCAGCAAGTCCAGTCAAGCTCTTGGAAGACTCTGTGCACGAGTACTGAACCACCACAACATCAAGCTGTCAACAAAGCTGAAAGTGTACAAAGCTGTTGTACTCTCCAGTCTGCTCTACGGATGTGAAACATGGACCTTATATAGAAAGTACATCCGTCAGCTTGAAAAGTTCCACATGCGCTCATTGCGGTCTTTTATGGATATTCGCTGGCAGGACAAGGTGACCAACTTAGAGATACTGGACAGATCCAGATTCACGAGCATCGAGGCAATGATTATAAAGGTGCAGCTTCGATGGTCTGGCCATGTAATCCGAATGGATGAGTCCCGCATACTGCGTCAGCTCCTTTATGGAGCTCTCTCACAAGGCCAAAGGAACCGAGGATGTCCCAAGAAACGGTTTAAGGACTGCATCAAAGACCACCTCCAGCATTGTGGCATAGCACCAAAGCAGCTTGAAGCTTGTGCCAGTGACAGGACTGGCTGGCATGCAGCTACAAGAGAGGTGGTCAGCATCTTTGAGGACAGCTGTCAAAACAGGCTCATCAGTGCCAGAGAGAAGAGGAAGGCTGTAGCCCAAAACCCTCCCACTGTGACTTTCATGTGCCCCTACTTCCCCCGTGTGTGCGGTTCATGCATTGGACTTGTGAGCCACACCTGAATCCACAAGAAATGAGTCTGCACAAACCCGCCTTTGTCACATACGATGGGCCACCACCAATCAGGGCAGTTTTTACAGATAAGATTTGTAAAATTGTTACTTAATCTTACTTAATCTTAACACTTATTAACCCTCCTACTACTACAAGGGCCAAATCAGTCAAAATGTTGATATACTTGCCATGGTGTATCTAGTGCACTTAAATGTCAAACACTGTTCAAAACTTACGCGTAATAAGTACATTTAAAGGTCAAAATGAGTCGACCGTTTTTGACTGGTAAAAGCATCGTCTTGCATTGTTGAAAATCAACAGCGATTCTGACAATACTCTTAAATTTCACAAAGCAAAATGCTGATCTTGTATTGTTCATGGTGGTCAAAATGTCAGTAAAAACCAGTCAAAAATGCCCCTGTGTGCACATTTGGGTCAACAGTCAAAACAGGCAGTTGACTGGTTTTGACCTCTATAGCAACTTCCCACTAAAGTGCAGCTATAGTAGGAGGGTTAACATCTCAAGTTATTAGCTTTGCTTGCTTGATCAATGCGTTATCTACCGGATAACACTTACAGACTTAGCCATAAATAAGTCATAAGGGTATCAGTCACATTAACCGTTGACCTCACCCCCTCCTCTCCACCACAAACAAACAAAATCCAGTCACCAAAATTTATGTACTTCATTTGTTGTTCCAGTTTAAATTCTCCTGTTGAAAGCCTGCTGTGCCGGTGACCTGCACTATATTTGAATTACTCATAGCAACATTGTAAGCCTTGTTAGACACCTTCTCTAGTCTAAGTAATACGACTTGATGTGGAGAGGTATTCCATTCATTTCCTTCTCCTTCTGGCACGTGAGTGACTTATTATTGGCTCAGTATGTGGCCAGGATACAAACGCCAAAGAAACATTCCAGGATAAAATTATCCACCTCCGAAGAAAAAAAACACATATCTGCCACACTGCCTCCAGGGTTGTTCTGTTTATGAACACCACGTAATAATAAAAAATTCAGATTTGAATTTTATTCTGGAAATGAATTACAACATGGGTGTGATTAAGAGAAAAAAACGTCAGAACAATCTTGAAAAGTAGGCCCAAGGTCTAAGAGCATTCATGTATAGGTCCATGGGGCGGCTACCCATTTAAGCTCTAATAAGCTCCTTGGTTTTTCAGACATCAAAAGAAGTCATACTCCAGCCTAATCAGGTAATATTTCAATAGGGTTTAACAGGCTCTGCATAGCGTACAGTACTTAAGGTTGTTAACACAAATTGACCAACTTTTTTTTTTTTTTTTTTTTTCATTTTCTTTTTTCTGGCAACTTGGTTAATCTCCAGCAAGATCTGGATGGCAAAGGGAGATTGGTTACTTGGAAAATCCTGAGGGAAAACCCTGAAAAATCACAGTCCTAATTATAAAAATATAAATGTGGGCTAGTCAGTCAGTTTACTATGAAAAAAAATTTCGCTTATATATCCTGTATAAACGTACTCACAGCCTCCCATGTAGAGCCATTATGTTCATATAAAACGTACAGTGCAAATTCAATAATTAACTTTGGGAAAAAATTATATCAAATAATGGGTCCATTTTGAATATGTAACTCAATCAATTTGTTTAGTTTTTATAAGCAAACCTTTTCAATTTACTTCTCGTTTCAAGCACTGGATAACTAACTGTCTTTGTTTTCAGATGCTCAACTCTTTTCATGTGTTATTTTTTAACCTCCTCTCCCAACTCTATCTCCCCTACCAAGCAATCACCACCCCCCCCCCCACCCCCACCCCCAACCAATCCATCATTACCATAGTGATGAATTCAGAACCAGCCACAAGACCACGGAGTATTGCATTACTGCCACAAAACATAATATCGCTATATATGCCCGGAGGTGATCTATCCCTACAATGTGTCCAGGACACTATCACATGAAAACGAGAATCTAGCATGTTCTGCATGGGGTAGCAATTGTATTTGAGATCATTACTCAATGTGTAATTAACCCGATGCCATGGTCGAGCGGTTTAGTGCATCGGATTTGTGTTCTGATGGCTGAGTCGTCAGAGTGTGTGGGTTCGAAGCCTTGCCGCGACCATGGTGCTTGTGTCCTTGAGCAAGACACTTTACAATAATTGCTGCTAGGGCCGAATTGAACCCAGCCTCTGGGGATGTACAAGCCAGTGCATGCTTAGTGCCGGTCCCAAGCCCAGGAAGGGCATCCGGCGTAAAACCTATTCCAAATCAAATATGCGGATCATGATCTGTGGCAACCCCTAACGGGAGCAGCCGAAAGAGGACAACTCAATGTGTAATTAACTATTTTAATAGGATAACACAGAGGAACACCTAGCGTAATAGGTATTTTAATTGTCAACCATTATTTAAAGGGGAGGTATAGCATTGGTAATATTGGCAAAACTACATTGTAATGTACATGTACTTCTTAGAGTATACTTATAATCAACCAAACTTTGAAAGTTCAGCATAATATGTTGTGGCTTTCTCAAGAAAACAGTGCAAATGCATTCCGATATCTTTTGTGGAATTTAGGTAAGAGTACTCATCCCTAAATTCGTACAGGAAATACTTTCACTTTTCTTAAAAATGACAGCACTTTTTAAAACAAAATCATTTTTTATGGAAGATCGTTATCATCTCAACCATTTTGACATTTTAAGACACTTTAACTGAAGTATTAAATTAAAAATTTAATTGAAATAAAATTTTGAATACCCTATTGGATAAATGAAATAAATATTTTAAAACTAAATAATTGTGAATATTTCAATGAAATTAAAACACTGCTAAAAGAGAAGAACAACTGCATCATTAAACTAATTCAGTTTTTGAAGTGTTTATTCATTGAAATCTAACTCAATGAACAACCAAATAAACATAAACACACACACACACATACACACACATACACACACACACAGTCACGCACCGTAATTGTGGGGACATTTACATGCTGTGAGACACAGTTGTGGGGACAAAAAACGGCCGAAAATGTTATGGGGACATGAAAATGTCCCCACAGATACGGCGGTCTTGCCGTCCCTTTTGTTATCTGTCCCCACAACCCTGCCAGTGCCTACCCACACACACACACACACACACACACACACACATCCACGGGCTAGGGGACAAAATACAAAGGATTTTGGGATTAAAACGTTGTGGGGACACACAAAATGTCCCCACAGCTAAGTAATTCCGGATCCCTCTTTTGTTCTCTGCCCCCATAACGCGGCCAGTGCTGGAACACACACACACACACACACCCTCACGCACATTGATTTGTGGGGTATTCCTTTGTTCGTTCTATTATCCCTTTTCCTTATAATTCTCCTGTGGGGTACAAGATTTTCTATAGTTACCTTGTGGGGTCCAATTGTTCTATTGTGTTTTGGACCCCACAACGAATGGTGTGTACGTTCACACACACACACACACAGTCACGCACCGTAGTTGTGGGGACATTTACTCGCTATTCGACAAAGTTGTGGGGACCGAAAACGTTGTGGGGACACGAAAATGTCCCCACAGACACTCGTTCTTGCCTTCCCTTTTGTTATAAGTCCCCACAACCTTGCCAGTGCCTACCCACACACACACACGTGTGTAAACGCCTGCAATCGGGGACATCCTTTGTCAAATTCCTTTGTCAAATTCCTTTGTCCAAAAAAGCGGGGACATATTGTTCTCCATTGTGATAGCAACCGGGGACTATTGTCCCTTTTGTTATATGTCCCCGGTTTGAATGCGCTCACACACGCACACACACACACACACACACACACACACACACACACACAGTCGTCATTCTTGAATTTCCCATCTACATCCTCCGGGCTGCTAACGGCAAACAGCCAACTAGAGAGACGAAACAACACGTAAACCATGATACAAAGGTCTGTTTCTGCACTTCTGCTCTGTTCCCGTCCAACATCTGGGCTATTATTAGACTTCCCGGATAGCAACTCATTTTGCAAAAACAAATGTCAGAATCCAAATCAACAAATAATTCATGAAATGAGAGAACAATTAAGATTGCTATAAAGGCCAACAAAAAAAGCCTCCAGTTTCTGGTCATAGGTTGGCTTCAAAATCAGTGCGGTGACATGCTTTATTTTTTTTTGATAATTTATTTTTTACACGGTTATTTCCCATACACAAAGTATGGTGGCTAAGAGAGGTCTTATAAATCAGCAAATTAAAAATGCCGACGCACAGGGCTGAGCCGAAGCACGCAGAGACCAGAAACTATAGACATTTTTTGGGGGGGGGGGGGGGAGGGAGCCTGATATTAGACACCAGTACAGTGGTAATGAATGAATGTGTTAAATCTGTGGGGGAAATTAAGCTGAATTAGTGGATGAAAGAACATTATTATCAAAATAGTACACTGCTTAAAAAGCACTCCTTTGATGAGATCTCTATAAATTGCATCCATACTTGATAAGGGGGGGGAGGGTAGCCAACCCTTTTGAACAGAGGGACAAATTGTAATTGGCAGAAGTTATTGCAGACTGCAAGGATTAATAACTAACCCTTTCAAGGCCTACACTGACCTAAATTATCACCTCATTTAACCCTCCTACACATGGAGGCCACTCCAATCCACTAAATTATGTTCTTGAGCAACCTTCAGTACATACATGTACTGTACAAGCCTGCTGTCCTTTCCAAGTAATCTTACAAAATCAACTGTGTGTCACCCAAGGCCACTGTGACAGTGCACAGAAGGGTAACCATAGGAGGCTACTGGCAACAGCTAATGGCTTGGAGTGGCCTGAATGGGTTGTTTCAAAAATTGCACTGATTGTAGGAAGGTTTTAATATACAGATTTTGAAAAAGTATACCCTCCTTCCCCTTATCCCATTATGAGATGATCAAGGACAGATCTTTTAAATATTTGCAAAGTTTAGATTTGAACAAAATGACAACATACGGCCATAACATGCAGTGAAATGTGCATGAGGAACCATTTGCATCCAGCCAAACATAATATGTGTGACCTCTGTTTTTGCTGTGGTTGAAGACAATGTGTACAGACATGCTGTGTACAGACACGCTGTGTGTAACATATGTATGGAGGGCATCCAGTTTGTGAATCTGTCATTGGTCGCATAACTGCAGCGGGACCCCCAAAAATAAATTATTACTTTCTAAACTGATGACAAGCAGAAGGGTTATGATTCACTAGGCACTTGTTTAAAAATATTTTTTGCGAAAATACAGCAGGCAAATAATATTTCTTTCCTGAAGAGGCTTCAAGGGTTGCATTAAATCGCTCAGTGGGCTGCAGGTTGGCTACCCCTGCATTCAGATTTTTGGTATTCATTCCAAAGTGGAATTCATGTCTCCGGGGCATTTTTGACTGGTTTTTACTGTCATTTTGACCACCCGCAACAATACAAGACAATGCTTTTACCAGTCAAAAACGGTCGACTCATTTTGACCTGTAAATGTACTTACTACACGTAAGGTTTGACACAGTGTTTGACTTTTAAGTGCGCTACATATACCTTGGCAAGTATATCAACATTTTGACTGATTTTTGACCCTTGCAGTCATAGGAGGGTTTTAACATCACGATGACATCATCAAGCAAAATTGTCTTGATGTTTCTCAGTTTTGTTCAGTACCAAACTGAACATTTTACAAGGTACATGCACATGTACGTGTAGTATACAAGGTCATTGAACTTCTGAAAAAAAAGCTGAACAATTTTTTAAAATTTCTATGAACAAACTACAAATCATTAATCCAATCTATTGAACAATAAAAATAGGAATTACTTCAATTTTGCAGTGTTGAGACCACTTTTCTTGGAACTTAGACTTGGCCTTGGATTGGGATTTGAACAGAAGGACTCAGAAGGACTTAGGCCTACGTTGAGTCTAGCTGAAATCAGTAAAAAAAAAGAAATCATAAAAATCTGTCAAAAGTAATAAATAGAACACAAGCATGCATGCCCAGGCCATCATCAAGTACACACTGCACTTAAAACCCAGAGAATGCTGAGCATTTGATATCCAGGGAATTTTTGACAGGATGGAATTAAACAGACTTGCATGCATGCCGGGTTACTCTAGGGCCAATTTCATTGAGATGTTACACAGAAAATGTTGCTGGGAACTCACTGGTAACCAACAAAAACCTGCTAAACATACATTGTTTATATTGTACTGCTATTTAGGCTCTGATTACTTTTGGCTCATTGAGTAGTAACCAGAATTTTGTTTTTGCTTTATTTTTGTATCGTGGAAATTACCAGGTGAGGTGGAAGTATAGTTAAAACTTGTAGCTTTGCATGGTGAAGCGGATAAGTGACACCATGTGAAATTCTCTATTGAGTGGTAATTGGTTCTGAAAAGAACTGGAGGTTACAACTCAACGTTTCGATCAGAAGATGATCAGATCAGAGCATACTGATCGAAACGTCGAGTTGTAACCTCCAGTTCTTTTCAGAACTAATTACTACTCAATAGAGAATTTCACATGGTGTCACCGCAATTAGTCTTACTTAAGGCGGACGTGGGTGCGGAATGCAGTACGTGTGTACTGTTTGTACACAGCAGGAGTGTGATTTGACAAAAGTAAAAAATCCTGAAAAATGGGTAGCAGGTCTGGGTCTCCCTTTGGTCTAGAGGACAAAGCCCCCCTGAAACTCCTGGGTATTTAATTTTGGAGGATTTACAGACTCCATCCCCACAAACAAGAAAGTAGAGGTTTGGACACAATACAGGATACTTTTTTTCCATAGAGGCTACTTTCAAGAATATTCTGAGGCAAAGGAAGATTTGTAAATAATTCTGAAATCAGGAAAAATCCTGAGAAATCACAGTCCTGACACTGTACCAACGCATTATGTACAGTATGCGCAGCATTTTATTTTTTTTTATTACCTTCAGAAATTGTGATTTTGTGGGGGGGCAATTCTTTTTTCTTTTTTAATTTCAAAATCTGTGATTTAGATACCAAATTGTGTACACTGCCTTGAAACATACCTGTATAATTGGGAAAACATTTAATGCAAATTCACCTTACCCTAGGATATGTATTGTAGAAATCCATACTGTACTCCTAATAGGGAAAACCATGGCCCTAGGATATGTAGAAAACCATATACAGTTCTCCTTACAGGGAAGACCACGCATCAAGAGCTCATTCAGGTCAACTGCTCCAAAATCAATAGAGGGTATTGGGACATCTACATGTACACTGTAGGTCAACCAAAAAACAGTGTCAGGATTTGGTGTGAAGATAAACAACAAATGTAATATTTAAACAACAATTCAAAGAAGAACATAACTTACATGGGAGTCATTTTATTTAGGTAAGGTACATATGCATTGGTTAAGTTGGCAAAATTGCTTCAAAAAGTATCCTTACTTTCTTTGAATCAAGATGTAACCAGCCAACCTGTGAAAGTTTTTAGCTTAATCAGTCTGCACATCTGGGAGAAAATTTTACATTCATTCATTTTAAAATTTGAATTTTTCACAACTCTAGTCAATCGAGGATAGCACTGGATTTAGGAAAAAAGTACTCTTATCCTGAATTTGAACCAAATATTATTGGGAACAGTTGCACTTTTCTTGAAAATGATAGCACCCAAGACAAATTAATTCTCGGGAAGATTTATACTAAATGTACATGTGTATCATCAGCTTCAAACCAAGTAAGATTAACATTAAAATTCAACATTTTTGTTATTTTAGACTTAACCCTCCTACAATCAGTGCAATTTTTGAAACAACCCATTCAGGCCACTCCAAGCCATTAGCTGTTGCCAGTGGCCTCCTATTGTTACCCTTCTGTGCACTGTCACACCACTGAGATTGCAGGGTAAGGTAGTCTCCCATCAATACATTGCAGGCCATACTAATATGTTCAAACATTTACAGTGTCCTTGGGTGGCACACAGTTGATTTTGTAAGATTACTTGGAAAGGACAGCAGGCTTGTACATGTATGTACTGTACCAATCCTTACCATACCCAACCCCCTTGGCATTTTGGCTGGAGACCATCCCAAATCCGCCAAAATCCATCAACATGCAGTAAAAAGGTACCCCAGTTGTTGGACTTCGATGAAATTGGTACAGTAGCAAATGCAAAGCATCCATGGCTTGGCTATACACAGTCCTGAATCCAACAAAAGCAGCCGGTGGAGTTTGATGGATTTGGTACAGTAGCAAATGCAAAGCATCCATGGCTTGGCTATACACAGTCCTGAATCCAACAAAAGCAGCCGGTGGAGTTTGATGGATTTAGTACACATGCTCTGTTCGCTGGGCTATACTGTGGTGTACTGAATCCATCAAAATCAGGCAAAACCAGGAGAAGGATTTTGGAGGATTTTGGAGGATTTGGGGGTAATTAGGGTTAAACACTCAGCTTTGTGAATCCTCACAAAATTTAATTGAACTGTGTATGTAAAAAGATAATAATTACAGTTTCAGACTCGGTTACATACGTATAATAAATGGTTTTATTATGTTTTTCTTTTACGTTTATATTTTTAAAACTTTTAGTAACAATCATCTTCTGCCTAGAACTCAATGCAAAGAATAAAACAAATAATAATAATTATACAGTTCACTTTAGCCTATAATGAAAAAAATATATAAAAAATTAACTCATCCAGGGCTTTATTCAAGCATGTGCACATCTGACATTTATCTATCGAAAATTCAGTGAATAATTTGATTTAATTTACAATGTATTTTTCAGTGCATTGTCCTTCTAAGGATGTCTTTTCCGAGTGTCTGACTATTCCACTGGCATTTGACTAGCAGTAAACTGATCAAACTGCTTTCTAAATTAATTTATTCATTAAATTATTCATTAAATTATTCTTTATTTACACATACATTGCATGCCTTGGTCAAATATTTTTTGAAATACATGTACAATGAATCTAATTTGAAAACTTAATTTATTTTATTTTCACAAAATATAAAAACCTAGAATGACAGACCATGCACGCATCTAGGGAGCACTTGATAAAATTCAATCATGCAAATGTTCAAGTTTTGAAAACGAAAAAAAAATAATAATAAAATAAATAACCAAATTATTGGCTACAGTATTGTTATGTATCTAGAGAGTATGGCAGTTTGACATTTTGATCCCTGAAGCTAATGTACCGTGGTTGCAGAACACAGAACCTATTTACTGTAAACCATTTTTCATGCCAGCTAACCAAATTATCCCATGACTAGAGCAGCAAGGAAATTATGCAGTATGCATTGACATTTAGTTGAATAAATTCTTAAAGGCTGGGGATCGGGTCTCTCAAAGGTCTCTCAACTCTTCTAAAAAAAAAATTTAAAAAAATTACTTAGTGAGGCCGGAATATGTCTTGGGATGTCGGTTACGAATGTGTGTAAAATGCACTTGTGACTGTGTAGGCGTGAATTGTCTTTTTGTGAATATTTACATGCTTTCATATCAAGTTAATCAACGAAAACTAAAATAACATAGAATAAACAATTATAAGAAAGTTTACTTAAAATATTTCAAAGAAGTACTTGTACAAATTGCACAATGTACTGTAATACACACTACATTATATTATGTTCTGATTTACATAATCACAAAGGGGACTTACACACTACATTATATTATGTTCTGATTTACATAATCACAAAGGGGACTTACACACTACATTATATTATGTTCTGATTTACATAATCACAAAGGGGACTTACACACTACATTATATTATGTTCTGATTTACATAATCACAAAGGGGACTTACGGCAAAAAAAGTTTCCGGTTTCTGATCATCGGTCAGCTTCAAATCGGTGCGGTGACACACTTTCTTTTCGGCCATCTTTTTTTTTGCCAACAGGGAAATACGTGATATACATTGTATACACGGGAACTAAATTTCCCACAAAGTACAGCAGCTAAGAGAGGCCTCACAAATTGGGCAAATGTTCATACCCCTATGTGAAAAAGTCGTTTAAAGCACAGCACGGCAGAATTCCAATCGATCCAGCAGTGTTGGCTGCAATTGGACATCGTTTCATAGCACACACACAAAAAAAAAGAAAATATAAAAATGCTGACGCGCGGGTCTGAGGTGACGTGCGAAGAGACCGGAAACCAGAGACTTTAGCCCTTTTCACACGACAAACGCAAACTAGGGTCCTTGGTCTCGGGCGCCAGTTGTATTGACCACGGACGTTGGTCAAACTCGGATACGACCTTTCACACGGCGAAGAAACCAACGTCCCGTGTCACATAGCTTTCGTCTTTTGGGGTGTCAAAGGTCAACATTGTTTATAGTGCAGTTAACTGGTATCCGCACAGCTAGCGTGGAATCGCTATTGCATGTATTGATTACCATTCATTTTCCCGCGATATTGTATTGTATGTTTATTGTTAGCGTCCGTCCTCTCTCTCTACCACTCTCACAGCTCAGTGCAAAACATGGCGAAAAACGATATAGAATCGGTAATTTTTGAGCAAATGTCCAAAACTTCATCGAAGAAAAAAAAAAAAAAAGCGGAGCACATGGACGTACGACGAGACCATCCAGCTGATTACGGTGGTAGGCTCCACTGAAGTCCAAAAAAAGCTGGATGGTCTCGTCCACAACCACAAAGTGTGGAAAGACGTGGCGGGGGAAATGGGAATGACACACTCGGCTGAAAAGTGCCACGACAAGTGGAATTACTTAAAAAGAAAATACCGAGAGGTGAAGAAAAAGAATGACAAAAGTGTTGGTTTATGCCATCAATTTCTCTGGAAACGTTGTTGTTTTGACGTTTTCTACACATTAAACTTAGCAACAAAAGCATCATCATTAACTGTTCGGGCGTCGCCATCTTGATTTAAAGGCATCCTGGGAAATTCTTGCGCGCATGCGTGGTAGCTCTCGCGAAACAATGGTCCTTGGTCTCTGTGCGGTTTGTTCATTCACACGGCCTATCGTGGTTAGGCCTGGGCGAATTGTAAAAATTTACTATTCGATTAATCGCGCGCAACTTTTCGCGAATAATCGACTATTCGCGAATAGTTGGCCATTTTTTCCCGCGGTTTATAAAAGTACTAAAACATTAAAAACAATTGCTTTGACAGTAATTTCTGGCCTATTTGTAACATTCAGACAATAAACAAACACATACATTAAGCTCTTTCATGCCTGTTTTTTCTTTATTTCTTGCAAAATTGCACTCAAAATAATACATTTTCGTAAGTGAAAATCCAATCGCCGTCGAGTTACTCTGGCAGCGTGGGAAACTTCCAGCACAAATTAGCATTAACAGTGCACATTGAGCACATGCTAAGTCATGCGCAGTTACGTTCATTCCATGTCAACAGAGGGAAGTCCACCTAAACCCCATAAAATGAACGCATTGAATAGATTTTGTTTATATTTAAGTCGCTGTTACGAAATACCAATAAGTTGACGGTCACCCCTGTTATTTCAAATCGATTAGCCTAGTCCTATACACAAAATAAATAACCATGCAAGCAGTACGTGTTTATGCTCATGCAGGGGCCACTTTTAGACGTGTTCGTTGTTTACGTCCAAAGCTAGCTTCCGCAGTGTGCCCCGCACTATGCTTAAAAACCTTTGGTTCAGGCACGCACGTGGTGAGTGTACCCTGAACTGATTTTGTACGACGGCCTATGCGTTTTGTGATTGACTTGTGCTCACCGCAAATTACGTTATCATTATTGGACAAACTTTTCTTGGGAACCAAATGGGGCGTGGCAAACAATTACGTCATGCAATAAGTGGATCGGTGGGAGTTATCATTACTCATCAGTAGACCTACGTTACCTGCAAGTGCAAAGGCAATTACACCAGCAATGCGAAAGACAGTGACCAAAGACCATGCTTTTCGTAGTTAATATTTATGAAAATAAATTGACATTTTCAAACAAATCGATGTGTAATAAATAAACAACATGAAACATTAATCGCAGTTGTTTAATCATTAATTCATCATTTCCAGCTTTTCTTCAAAAACAAAAACGTTACATGATTTTGTAGTGTTCAAATTTAATTAGTAATTACCTTCAGTTTATGCTACTTTTAAGTTTATGCTACTTTTAAGTTTATGCTACTTTTAAGTTTATGCTGCTTTTACAGTCGATGCAGTCACAGCCATCCAGGCTGCCCTGTCGGCTCCCTCAAAGGCACTACTCGTGAGTACTATTCGCGAATACTACAATGCGTACAACTACCAGCAGTGCCTGGACAGAACAGTACATTGGCAGCATTGCTCCCGAATAGTATTCGCGAATAGTTCACGAACAGTTCACGACCGCAATTTTTATGTTGTGTAAAGGCATGGAGGAAGGCAATGCATTATTGCAGGTAACAGTCGCTGCAGTCACAGCCAACCAGCCTGACTTGTCGGCTTCCTCAAAGGCATTACTAGTTACAAACACTACAATGCTTACTCCCATGACTAGACAAAACTGTAATTGCCAGCTTAATAGGATTACTCACAAATAGTGGTTGTGAATAGTTAGCAAACACTTCACGACCACAAGTTATGGATGGTTTGGAAGGCAATTGGTCATTATTCGCGAATAGTTGCCAGGTATTCGCGCCTGCGCGATTAATCGAATAATTCAAATACCGCGAATACGAGTACGATTAGCAACAACTATTCGCGAATATTCGAATAATCGAATTATTCGCACAGGCCTAATCGTGGTGAACTTTCACAACGGTGTGTTTTTTTGTTGCTGGTCTCGACCGTGGTCAGGAAAAGACTACAGACCTGTGTTTGTGCAGAGCAGAGGTACATTTCACACGAAGTGTATTTGACAACGTTGTGTTCTTAGGACCATGGACCCCCTGCTTATTTCCCTCGTGTGAAAAGGGCTTTTTTTTGGCCTTACATTTGTTTACAATGGACAAAATTATCCCCTAAAAATAAGCCTTTTTTATATGGATACTTGTATAATGGCCATTTCCTGAATATTATTATTAGCATAATGTTATCTTCCTACAGGAAGCTCTGCGTAAAATAAAATGAAAATTCCATTAGCGACTTCCAACTAATTACAATGTACATGTATATGCACGTCCTTTATTTACCCCACTGTTGGTATGCAAGAATGTTGTTACGTCAACTGTGTTCTGGGGGCAGGAAAGGTGGGGGGAAAAATTACATTTTAAAGGGACAGTATCATCACAATCAAAACAGACTTTCAACAGGGCATGGAATCGGTGTCCTAGTTTAAGATGAACACAGTGACTGAAAATTACTGCCTCATTTATGTAGCAACTATGGTAATACATTGTATGACCTTATCGTGTGGAGGTATTATGGCAGTCACTCAGTTAATCCAAAAATAGCACTATGATTCCATGCCCTGTCGATCGTGACGATACTGCACCTTTAACCCTTCTGTGACTGCGAGGGCTGTGCGTTTTCGGATATTTATGGAACCGGATACCCGAAATCAGGAAACTTCGGATACCCGGATACCCGTTTCGCTTTTTGTTGAAAACATGCCTCCGGTGGTGTACAAATACATGTACTACACTCACTGGCCAAAAGTATTGCAACATGAATCTGTACGAGACATTGCCTAGACGGATGGCCGCAATTATCAGGTCACGTGGTTACCCGACAAAGTATTGAAGGACTTTGTTTCCGAGCAAGAACAGTAAAAAAGAACATTGACTTCAAAACACAGGCACTTTCAAGAAGTCTTAAGTAGTATAAATAAAATAAAATAAATTATTGTACCACAGTTCTCCAAACTGAACTTTAGTGTGAATTTCAATGTTGCAATACTTATGGCCAGTGAGTGTATAAATGTAACAAATTGACTTTTATAATACAGAGGATACCATACTGTCGATCTTTTCTTTATTGGAGTGTAATCTCTTGAATTTAAAGATGTCTGTAAAATTGTAAACATTACATTAAGTACGAATTTTAAAAAAAGTCGTTTACGGGTAATTGGAACTGAAAAATGGAACTGGGTAATGACCGTTTCAGTCGTGTATCCGGATACCCGGATACCCGACACAGCCCTAGTGACTGCAAGGGTCAAAATCAGTCAAAATGTTGATATACTTGCCAAAGTATATCTAGTGCACTGAAAAGTCAAACACTGTCAAACCTTACATGTAGTAAGTACACTTACAGGTCAAAATGAGTCGACCATTTTTGACTGGAAAAAGCATTGTCTTGCATTGTTGAAAATCAACAGCGATTCTGACAATACTCTTAAATCTCACAAAGCAAAATGCTGACTGGCATCTATAATTTATTTTTTTTGTAATTTTCTTCACATTTTACATGGCTTATCCAGAGGGCTGTGAAAACCACCACCAAACAAGTATTCTGAAATATTCCGAAACCACCCATCTGCAGGACCACTTTTTTATAGGTTCATTTGTCAAAAATGCTCAAAATGGGACACCAATAACATGTAAAATCATGATTTTGGGCCATATTTCCACAACTCATCTACATGTAATTGCAGTCCTCAAAAGAGATTATAAATGAGGCTCAGTGCATGTATTTAGTGGGATAAATCCACAGTGCAGGTGGGCAGAGTCCATGACCCCATTATGATCTTTGACCTATATATCATGATAACCTAGTGAACCTGTTATTTATTTACATCATGTACATATGTACACAGGCAATCAATCTTCAAGTATGTTGATGTGAATTGTACACATACACAGACAGTGAACCACTTCTCTTGTATCAAATCCAAACTTCACTATTTGCTTATCAAAATTCACAAATGTTAAAATTAATATTTGAGAATTGTTGTTAAGTTTGGGAGATATAAATTTTAACAACCAAGATATACATATACATGTATCTAGGCTTGGGCGATATCGATTTTTTTCATCCACGATATATCGTCAAACATATATCGCGATATTCGATAATATCGCGATTATTTTTGTTTTTCACGCATTAGTGCTTTAGAGCCGGTAATGGCAGGGATGTACCCGTCTACAAGTGTCACAATAAATTGCCAGTGCTTTCCTGCGACAATTGCACCGTTCACGAGTGCAACATGTGGGGCGGGTTTTCGCTACCCTAACCAGAAACAAAACGGCACAGCTACGCGAAAATGCGAACGTAACCTGACAATTGTTTTCAGTTTGTGACATGTTCAGTCATCAACGTTTCTCAAAATAGAACTTACTCGTGAGTGCTAGTAACTTGAAAGATATACTGGTATACGAACAATCACTTAATCATGTTTAACACATTTTATAATCCGCCATCTTGAAACTAAGCGTAACCGATCATAAAGTTCGGTTTATGTTTGGTCAGAACCATGATGTAATCAGCACAACCCAACTTGCGAAAACCCAACTTGCGAAAACCCAACCAATGACCAAAGCCCAAACATGTTTCTGGTTACGGTCGCAAAAACACACCCATCGCCATTGGCAAATCGTTTGCATAATAATTATGTGGGACGGTTACGGTGTCATGCATCCCAATCAAATCATCAGCCCGAGTTCGCCGTGATTCGCGTTCCACGTGACTGGCTCATAGTATAAACACGTGACTAGGTTTATTCCTGCATATACTGTGGAGAATAAAACCATGTGATTCAGAAAATGTGGATTGTAGTCACACTATTTTAAATAAACGTCACATGGTTTATCAAGAGTACGTGTATGTGTTGTCACACGAGACAAGAGTCCCAGTATGGTACAACAGAATAGTGTCCTAATCCCTCAACTTTGATCGAGCCGCTGCCGATCCATGCTTTGATTTAATTCATGACTATGTGTTTTTAAGGTAACGCCCATATTCTGCATATATTTAAATATGTATGATATAATACACTTGCCCGTGGTGCGCCAGCCAGAGTCACAGACCACCATGGATAGACGGTGAGACGTAAACATTGTCTCCACATTGTTGGATCAAATACCCCATTCAATCCCAACACTTAAAATCAGATTTCTTTGAGTGGCGGTGGATTATTAAACAAGACCCTGTCAGGCAGGCGGCTCCTTTGTGATCTGACAGTCGGTTTACTGCAGAAGTAGTTCGATTTTGTTTCTCATGAAAGCTGAAAAGACTTCCCTAAGTTTTTCCATGGAATTTCTGGCCCAAGTGACAATCGAGGATTTTGTTTAATCGCGATATATTTTTTCCTTCACGATAATTTTTTTTCATCGCGATATATTGTTTTCATCGCGATCTGCCAATATCTCGATGATTTAAAAAGTTCTCGATATCATAATCGCGTAAAAACAAATATCGCAATATTCGATATTATCGTGTCATCACCCAAGCCTACATGTATCGTCAAACATATCACAATAGTATCACAATTTTTTTTTCATTCACGCATGATTGCTTTAGAGCCAGTAACCACAGGTATGTTCCCCTCTACAAGCGTCTCAACAAATCGCAAACGCTTAACTGAGAGACACGTACAATCACGCCATTGTGCACAGTGTGTATGTTCTTTTGTAGACCTCTGTATGGCGCTGCTTTGTGATCCGACAATTGGCTAACAACTAAAGTAGTTCACTTTTGTTTCTTCTGAAAGCTGAAATGACTGGCCTAATTTTGTTTCCATGGAATTTCTGACTCCACTCACAATCACGATTTTTGTTTTTAATTGCTATATAACTTCTTTTAACCCTCCTACTTTTGGTACCTTTTTCATACAAGTTGATGCACCATTTGAAACCATTCGCTTTTGTGGTTTTGAATGGTGAAATAACTGTGTACAGTATTGATTTCCCCAAATGGTTTTGAATGGTAGGTCAGCTAATACAAAACCTTGTTTGGATCTTTCCAAATGGTAAGTACAGCTAATACAAAACCTTGTTTGGATACTTCTAAGTGGTGAATCAATGGACCCTCTATGCATTTGAATGGATTTGAATGGTAGTAAAGATTGCTACCAACACTGTTCAAATGGTATCACCATGTGTGTACAAAACCAATGGGCATTTTGGTAAATGGAAATTTTGAATGGTTTCAAATGGTCAAACAGTCGGAGGGTTAATCATGATTTGCTGGCATCTCGGTAACTTGAAAAGGTTCTCGATATTCGATACAGATGTAATATTGTGTAATTCAAAATAAGTATAACATATTATGTCAAACAAATATTTCTGCCTTGAAACCTCTTTGCTTGAACAAAATCTTTTCCTGTGACAGATCATGAATGTGGAAGATGCGCTGTCAACATTGAATGTGCATTTGAACTACTCATGGACAGCCACTGCAACATGTATGTAATATGTATAGATTATAAACAATACAATGTACTACTAGAAGTCCATAACCAGCCTACACTTAAGTCTGCCAGTCTTGTTAACATACAATGTCCACATGTAGTCCACTGCACAATGGATTTAGGCCATACATGATATTTTATTCCACAAACTGTACTTCACCTGCACTTTTAATGCACGATACGCACTGTAAATGCACTGGTGAAGTGTGTGTTGTGTGATTCTTTGATGTAGCCACATCTAACTGGAAAGCAAGTGCCGTTGAGCACTTCTCCCATAATGCTCTCAAGCAGCGTAACCATGCTCTCAAGCAGGGTAGCCATGCTCTCAAGCAGGGTAACCATGTAACTCGTTACCATGATCGATGTGCGTGAACGCATTTGAAGTACAATTGCGTGGATGGGTTATAGCTGGCTGGTACATGTTGAGGAGGCTGGTAATAGATTTATATTGTATTTATTAAGAACCAGTGCTGTAACTAAAACTTTGAGCAGTTAATGGCCGAGCGGTCGAGCGGCCGAGCGGTCTAGCGCACCGAACTCAAGTTCTGGTGTTGCCAGCAGCAGGGTGTGGGTTCGAGCCCCGGTCGTGACACTTGTATCCTTGAGCAAGGTACTTAACCATAATTGCTTCGTCCTTCGGATGGGACGTAAAGCCGTAGGTCCCGTGTGTTGTATAATGCACGAAAAGTGGATTGTCGTGGCCGAGTGGTCTAGCGCACTGAACTCAAGTTCTGGTGTTGCCAGCAGCAGAGTGTGGGTTCGAGCCCCGGCCGTGACACCTGTGTCCTTGAGCAAGACACTTAACCATAATTGCTTCTCTCCACCCAGGGGTTAAATGGGTACCTGTGAAGGCAGAGATGGTTTGCTCTCTGCGCTAGAAATGGCAGCAATTGAGCTGTATACTCCCCAGGGAGCTGAGATGGTTTCAGGAATGATTTATGAGCCTTATGAGCCTTATGAGCAGGGATAATAATATAATGCGCCTTGAGCGCCACTTAGTTGGTGGATACGTGCGCTATATAAATCTATACATTATTATTATTATTATTATGTGTGTAAGACCATGGTCGAGCGGTTTAGTGCATCTGATTTGTGTTCTGATGGTCGAGTCGTCAGAATGTGGGTTCGAATCCAGACTGCGATTCTTATGTCCTTGAGCAAGACACTTTACCATAATTGCTTCTCTCCACCCAGGGGTAAATGGGTACCTGTGAGGGCAGAGTTGGTTGTTGTGCTTGATTAGCCCTGATATGTGCTGAAATGGCAGCAATTGAGCTGTATAATCCCCAGGGAGCTGAGATGGTTTCAGGAATGATTTATGCGCCTGATGAGCAGGGATAAAAATGTAATGCGCCTTGAGCACCAGTTTGGTGGATATGTGCACTATATAAGTCTATATTATTATTATTATTATTTCAGTAAAATTCATCCATACTTAATTTTATTTATAAGAAGTAAGAGACGATACAGAGACCAGCCTGTGAATGTTTCAGCTTATTTTGTTGTGAGTCAAAAGGAAAAATGAATATATGCATTCAGAAACTTTATATTGTATGTTCCAGAAGACAAACAGTCCGTTAATTTCAAGATAATATTTCAAGGGATGTCTGGTACCATCATCAACATTACTCCAAAGTATTCAATTATTTATTTTGAGATTACTTTAAATAAGCCTTAAATAAGCTGTGTGTACATTGAGCTACACATACTGTACATTGTATGTGTACATGCATACAAAAGATAAGTAAGTTTCAAAAGAAGGAAAAAACACTAACAGCACAATTTACATGCACATGTATGCATTTCCCTCTCTTTTAACCCTAACCCCTAGGTATAAGGAACCTTCCTGAACCCTAATCCCCTATAGGTATTCTGGCTAGGAACCTTCCTGAACCCTAATCCCCTATAGGTATTCTGGATAGGAACCTTCCCGAAGCCTCCAAAATCCAGCGGTGCAATTTTGGAAACATTATCTTCAAAATGCACCATGCATTTTTCGTTGATCTTTCATATTCTGCACTTATGGCCTGTACTTCTTGCCAGATAATAATTTTGAAGCTCTAGGTGAAAGTACCAGTTCCAACAGTGCTGAATTTTTACCAAAAAGTGGTCCTTGGAGGATTTTGCAGGATTTGGGATGAAAAAAAAATACAACTGTCAAGGTAATACCTTTAATTGTAAAATCAATCTAGACAAGGAAGCTATTTTCAGTTTATGTGCAGTTTATAAATCTGTCATCTATTCTAGCTTCACTTCAAGTCATACCCATACTACTTCAGTCAATGACAGTATGAAGTCTGCAGTGACACACAAATTTTACTTCACAATAGATCCATTCTATTGTTAGACTAAAACAGTTAATCTCTCCCTTGTGAGAGATATTGAGAGGAATGTGAATGGCTATTGTGTACAGAGTTTAAGTGTTATTGGCCATGTCAATACATATAACTCAATTAGCACTACACTGACTGAGAGGTAACAGTTATTTGCTAAATGAATTTAAGTGGACTGTGAGTGTGAATTTGATTACCTCACAAAATATATTTCATGTTTAAATACAAAAATATACTATTGGTAATGATGGCAAACTTGCTTCTAAAACTACTAAACGTATCCTTACTTTGTGTGTACCAACCTGCTACAGGGACAGATGCAGGCTCCTAAAAATGGGGAGGGGCAGACATCAAAAATGGGGGCACACACAGAAACGTATGGTAAATTAGCATACAAATAATTATGCCCTCTCTGCCCACTCCCCCCCCCACTCCCCCCCCCCCAGTACTGCTAACAACACTGGGGTAGAATGTCGTATCCGACCGCCACTTTTTCTCATTAAATACAACCAATAATGTAATCTTACCTACTGTACCTAGTAAGGTGGAGAACATATGGATGATGATGGACATACATGTATACTTCAAATTATTCCAGGATATTTATTTCATGAAAAATCAGGCATTTTTGGTATACGCACTACGAAAAATGGCCTACATGAAATGGCACGGAGCGGCCGCGAGAGGGGGCCACGCAGCACCTCATTATATGACGTCATACGCGTCACGGATACTCGCCATATATGGCAATTTTCATGAATGAAATTGCCGCTCATGCGCATATACTTGCCATGAGTCACTCGCTGCGTCTTTACTTCGACAGAGCTCATGACGATCTTTCCAATGGTACCAAAATGTTACGATTTGGGCGTTTTCTTCAATTTTTTCTGGAATTTCTTTAATTTCAACCTAAGGATCAACAACTTGCGGATTCGTTGGTGATATTGTGAGTTTCGCAAGTTATATTTTTGTTACCATTTTAGTATGAAACCGCGCCACCCTCCAAATGTGTTCGGGATGTATTAAATAATCATTGACGACATGTATTATATGTATGGGATGGATGGATTGAGTGCGCCACGGGATTATGCATGGAATTGTCATGAGCTGGATGGAGATTTTGATGCGCGCGTCCGTGCGTGCGTGGTGTGCATAGGTGTTTGCGCATGCGTACTTGCCATGTTGACTACCGCAGCACCGAAAATCACTGTGCGTGCGGCATGCGAGTTTGCATGCGCTTGCCAACGCGTGTCTGTGACGTCACGAGCTGAGGAGCCGACCAATCAGCACCGCGCTATGTTTCGTGGTGTTTCGTGGCGCAGTGGCTATCCGTGGTACATGTCTAATGGGAAATTTTTCGATGTGATACGATGACTTCCTCAGTCATGTCAGTCTGATCCTGTCAACTCCCCCGTTAGTGACCAACACGGTCATTGTACATGCGTAGTGGCAACTATAATAGGATCCTTCTATTTTCTGAAGGGAAGGATTTTTTTAGAAGGGAAATCAAGTCCGAAAACCATCATAAAAGTGGATTTTAAAGATAGTATTCAATTTCTGTACCCCCAAAAATCGATGGAATCATTTTTTAACTGGTTAATGGTTGCAAAAATTTCAAAAACCCTTCCGCGCCTTGAACGCCCAGCAGGGTGGATATGTGCGCGCTACAAATCTTTATTATTATTATTATTATTATTAATAACAAGTGGCGGTCGGATACGACATTCTTTCCAAAACAAACCAAAACACACCACTCCCCATCCCAGGCACCACAGTACCACACTCATTACCAAGTAGGCCTACCCCTCCCCTCCTCCTCCCCTAAACAACAACAACAACACTCCCCCATCACGACACAGGCACTGGTTCCAGGCAACGGGTCCGACACCACCAAGCTTACCTTCAAGTACGACCTCCTTTCCCGCCTTCTTTAGCGCTCGCACCGCCTCATCGTGCGTAGCGTCCCGCAAGTCCTCCCCGTTCACGGACAAAATAGCATCGCCGACGTACAGACTCTCCGTGTGATCAGCGGCCAGCCCTTTGAAGATTTTACTGATGATAATTGGCATTTTGTTCTCTTTCCCACCTTTAATGCTGACACCCAGGCCCCCAACTTCATGTTTGATGACTTTGACGACGCGTTTTTGGTTGGCAATCGCGTCAGGGATAGTGTCCGGTCCGTGGACGCCGTGCATGTAGTCCGAATGGCGGAGAGAGTCGTTTTTGCCTGGGTTGTTGTTCTGTTCGGTGGGACCCATTCCCCCGCCATTTGAGACACCATTTGGTTCATATCCATCCTCTAAACTGATGGTCAAGGTTTCTTCTTCAAGGGTAGCCAAAACCCGGCACCATTGGTCCCGTGCAAGGACCTCCAAAAGGCCTGATTTTCCGACGCCGGCGGCTGCCATCATGTTGACCAAAATTCTGCACGCCAAGTGCTAGTGCTAAAATACATATACTCAAAAATCCTACTTGCCATCCGGATACAATATCGCGACCCGCAAGAACAGTAAATACACAACTTATATAAATGTAGTCTGGTACCCTGTGTCCTGGATATTGTCTTGCACATGAAAGCCTTTCACGAAATGAGGGGTATGACTAAATCATCTTCTTCACTCAGATGATGAATGGTTCGAGGATGAGCTTAGGAAACTGACTTCTTCCGTCAAGAGGACGTATTGATTAACGTAAACCATTAAGATCGAACTATATCTTTCTTTCTTTACACAAGTTATATTCAACATAAACTATCAAATATTACCACAAAGTATGTTCTGGGCGATGGACATCGATCAGTGAGGGCGGCCAGGGACGGAGTAAATGTTCCTTTTAGGAGAGAGGGGACAGTGGATTTTTTTTTCCTTTTATAAAAATAATAATAGGCCTAGTTCATTTAATAACAAAAAAGGAATACCTATTTTTATATAATTATGTAGAAGCAAAAGGAAATACAAATAATCATACTCCTACATCACGCAATAACCCAGACAAATTTCAGTTACAGTGTAGATAAACTTAGTTTGTGTCTTGTAGTAGTCGGGCCACCTAATTAGAATTTTAAAATCCCAAAATGGTTTATGTAGGTATGGTATTTATTCCCGGAGGCATTCGATCGACACCGAACTTTTTTTGGTCATATGTACATACTGGGCTATAATGGTAACCCAGTTTGATGTAAGCAACAATTAACTGCAGAAATTAATTAATGTTGCCATTCTGGATCGAGATCATAATTTCGGCCGATTGGTGGCGCTATCTCAAAAACACGTGCGTACGATGGAAGCTTCTCGCGTGTGTCATCAAAAAACAATCGGACTCCCATATAATGTGCGCATGAGTGCATATCGCAGAGCAGGGATTGTGTTCTGGAATCTGATGTTGTAGGTACGATTCAATGTGTAATAATTCATTCAAAAGGTTGATATTGATACGATGGAAGAGAATTTAGCATGTTCGTCAATTGGGGTAGAATGTCGTATCTGGCCGCCACTATTTTTCATTAAATATAACCAATAATGTAATCTTACCTACCTGGTAAGGTGGAGAACATATGGATGATGATCATGATGGACATATACTTCAAATTATTCCAGGATATTTATTTTATGAAAAACCAGGCATTTTTGGTATACGATGACTTCCTCAGTCATGTCAGTCTGATCTTGTAAACTCCACAATTAGTGACCAACACAGTCATTGTACATGCGTAGTGGCAACTATAATAGGATCCTTCTATTTTCTGAAGGGGAGGATTTTTTTAGAAGGGAAATCAAGTCCGAAAACTATCATAAAAGTGGATTTTAAAGATAGTTTTTGCTTTCTGTACCACCAAAAATCGATAGAATGATTTTTTAACTGGTTAGTGGTTGCAAAAAAAATCCAAAAAAGCCCTTAAAAAGTGGCGGCCGGATACGACATTCTTTCCGTCAATTGATTAGCTGTTATTGGCGGAATTAGACTTTTGCTAGCCAGTAGTTAGTTAGGCTTACATCCTTATGTAGCCTACCAAGTACCATGTCCATGGTTAGCAGAGGCATAGCAATTTGCATGCATGAGTGAAGGAGACGATTCTGAGGTGAGTGCAGGATCGGGGATTAATTTTTTGGGTTAAATGCCAGTGACTTTGTGTACATATATTCACGTTATAATAATCAATAAATAGGTAAATAATCTGAGCTGTCACCTGAGCTGTGAAAAAAGGTTCATGGTAAAAAAAATGTTCCCAGTTGTGTTCAAAGAGTGAAATGTACTTTGCTTTCTTCCAGTAAACCAAACTACATCTGATTCTGAGGCTGTGAGGCTCAGTGAAGGTGAGGTGGTGAGTCTCAGTGAAGGGGAGGCTGTGAGACTCAGTGAAGGTGAGGTGGTGAGGCTCAGTGACGGTGAGGTGGTGAGTCTCAGTGAAGGTGAGTCTCAGTGATGGTGAGGTGAGGCAGGGAGAGGCTCAGGGACAGTGAGGCAGAGACTAAAGGGATCTTAACATTTAAGGCACTAGTAGGAGTCCAGTGCTGCAGTTATTAAAAATGTCTTAGAGACTTGAATATGCTCAAAATATGCCCTTTTTTCCTTTTAGGTCTGATACACTTACAACGATAAGTTGTACACCATCAAAATCTCAGGAGGGTAACTGAAAGCCTTTCTTTATGGTTGTTGAAAATCTATTAAGAGTGAACAGTTGCAAAGATCTGCACTTGACACATTCCCAAGAATCGTCATGGCAGTGGTCCTTTCTAGGAAGATGGTAAACCTGTCTGCTTTACAGATGCTTCACTTGTCGGTCAAGCGTATTTCACAGAGGACAAAACCCGGGATGCCTCTGACCGGACTCGGCCAAAGGACTTTCCCAAAACTGCCCCAAATATCATTCGGATCCCCCAATCTGACAAGGAGAAGAAGCATACACACTCTGTCGACATGCTCCTGCGCTAGACTTTCTCATCTTGAGAAGGCGGCATTGAGAAACGGCACAGTCTACCTCCAAGGAAGGCATCTTTCATCCGAGAGCAAGGATGGGGATGGTGAGTCAAGTGAGTCTGAACCAGGGAACGAAGAGGTCAAAGGTGAATAATTAAAAGTTCCTCCTTCCTCAAGAATATTGATGCTGTATTTCAATCACGTTGCATGTTTCTTAGATAATAATAATAATAATAATAATATGTGGACTTATATAGCGCACGTATCCACCAACTAAGTGGTGCTCAAGGCGCATTATATCATTACCCCTGCTCATAAGGCTCATAAATCATTCCTGAAACCATCTCAGCTCCCTGGAGAGTATACAGCTCAATTGCTGCCATTACAGCGCATATAGGGCTAATCAACCGACTCTGCCCTCACAGGTACCCATTTAACCCCTGGGTGGAGAAAAGCAATTATGGTTAAGTGTCTTGCTCAAGGACACAAGTGTCACGGCCGGGATTCGAACCCACATTCTACTGCTAACACCAGAACTTGAGTCCGGTAAGCTAGACTGCTCGGCCACGACACTCCATGACTGTGACGTGCATTACGGTTGTTCAGATCTGCCTTCTTCCAAGTGGCTACATACATAGGTAATGGATTGTCTCAAATCTCTGGAATGCTTGAAAGGTTCTATTGACTCTTCCTACTGGGAACAGGTGGTGTTCCATAAATGAATGTCCCATTGGGAATATTCTATAAACGAGTTCCCATTTGGAACGGCTGGTGCTCCCAGTGGGAACACTGAATGTAGCCTAAAGATCTGTCGTCACGCTTTGAGACTTGTGAATTACACCAGATACTGCCTTCTCAGTTTGGGGGAGATTCAACTTTGACCTTGCGCGCGATGATGGGCGTCAACGCGCAATATCTCCAGTGCTATGTGGATGGTAGAATAAGTATGCGCGTATGTAGGAGCTTTATATGCCCACGAGCCTCGAAACGTGACGGCAGATCTTTGGCATAACGTATCCAATGAAATCCCTTGAATGGTACGTCCCCGGATCCTGTCTCTATCCTTGATAGGATAAAGACAGGAGACCAGTCCGCACTGAATGTTCCTTTTGGGATCACGAAATGTCCCAAATGGAGCAGGAATATTCAGAGGTTTGAGACGCTCCCTAACGGTGGCTCATTTCTTGAAGCACATTTTTAAACATTTCCTTTTGCAACACTGTTATTTGTTTTCATCCAGAAAAAATAAGTGAACAGAGGGATCAACATCCCAAGATACAGGCAGCTGAGCGCTTCCGGAGTGTACACCGATTGCTGGACGAAGCCCAAGTGCAGACGCCCATAAGCGATCCGTTTGACTTTTCCAATGTTCCCCAGCGAACGGAGATAATAACAACTGAGAGACATCTCAGGCCGGGTAACCAAAGACAGAAACAAGATCCTCGAGAGATGACCACTTTCCTTTTTCCTGGCCAAGGTGCACAGAAAATAGAGGGTTTATTTAATAACGAAAGCAACCATTTTTTACTGGCAATTTCCAGATTTTGTTTTGGTTTTCATTGGAATTGACTTTTAGAAAGGAAAACAAATACTTTGAAATGAGATATTTCACCAAAAAGTCAGAAGCTTGGTTTAATTAAACAGTAAAAAAAGTTCCAACAAAAATTTATGATGTGACCCACCATAAATTAATTTTGAAATCAGGGGTGTGATTTGTCCGGATTTTCGGATTTTTACAAATCGCAATGTTGTGATCCTCCAGAATTTAAAGATTTATGCAATAAAAGAAAGCAAAGCAAATGCTCAGAACTATAGATTTCACCCCAGCGCTGTTCACAACAGTGGCCCCAAAACCCCTAGCAAATTTACGTGGATTTTTCAAAACTGCCCAATCACACCCCTGTATGTGTAATTTTATAGCATTTTGTTCCAATGAAAAAAGAGAATGTTCGGAAATTGCTATTAAAATAGAGAAAAACACAGGTGATGTATCTTTAACCCTAACCTTCCCAAATCCTCCAAAATCCTCTTTGCTAAAGTGAAGGATTTTGAAGGATTGAGGTTATTAGGCATACTTGCCTTTCCATGGTACATGTACATCCATGTTTGTTGTAGTGATTGCAAGGTCAGTGCTTGGGTCAGTGGACATCTGTTTATTGCTCCATGCATGCAGGGAGGGTCCCTGGCCATGTACATGTATCACAGATTAGAAACACGTGTGCATACATGTCATGTGCTTGCTTTACTACTGAAGGATTTTGGAGGATTCAGGTTATGTGTAAGCAAATGGGCCTAGGGAGTTAGGAAGGATTCAGGTTATGTGTAAGCAAATGGGCCTTGGGAGTTAGGAAGGATTCAGGTTATGTGTAAGCAAATGGCCTAGGGAGTTAGGAAGGATTCAGGTTATGTGTAAGCAAATGGGCCTTGGGAGTTAGGGTTAAGAATGTAAGAAAGATACCAGTGTTTCCTCCTTACTGAAAAAGCTCACAATTTAACACAAAATACAAAAATTTTAAGGTTTTTATTTTATTTTAGCCATTTTTCAACAGGCTGGCAAATTAACCCTAATATGAGTGCAAGGGTCAAAATCAGTCAAAATGTTGATATACTTGCCAAGGTATATCTAGAGTACTTAAAAGTCAAACACTGTCAAACCTTATGTGTAGTACATTTACAGGTCAAAATGAGTCGACCGTTTTTGACTGGTAAAAGCATTGTCTTGTATTGTCCAGGGTGGTCAAAATGACAGTCAAAACCAGTCAAAAATGCCCCTGTGTACACATTTGGGTCAACAGTCAAAACGGGCAGTTGACTGATTTTGACCACTGTAGCTACTTGACACTAGCTACTTGCCACTAACCCTCCGACTGTTTGACCATTTGAAACCATTCAAAATTTCCACTTACCAAAATGGCCATTGGTTTTGTACACACATGGTGATACCATTTGAAAAGTGTTGGTAGCAAGCTGTACTACCATTCAAATCCATTCAAATGGTTTTTGAATGGTGGATACACTACACCTTGGTGTGTTTCCACAGCAGAATGGTTTCAAATGGTGAATGTACTACACAGTGGCTTATAAATCATTCAAATGGTTTTGAATGGTGAATACACTACACCTTGGTGTGTTTCACAAAACGAATGGTTTCAAATAGTGCATCAACTAGGAGGGCTAAAGTGCAGCTTTGTTTTCATGTTTATTTGTTTTCATTTTTGGGTCCAGGGAGTCAATTTGTTGGAATGGGGCGTCAACTCCTCAAATACCCCAACGTCAGGGAGATGTATAGTGTGGCATCGGACATCCTTGGCTACGACCTCCTGGACTTAAGTCTGAACGGATCCCAGGAGGAGCTGAATCGGACGGTACATTCTCAGCCGGCCGTCGTCGTTTGTTCACTGGCTGCTGTGGAAAAACTTAAGGAGGAGCAACCTAAGGTATTCCTAAAATTAAAAAAATCTGTTAAAGGAGGTCTAAGCCATGGGATTTTTTCAAACAAAAATATAACATTGAATGCTGTATTTATTTGTAAATTGTTGAGGATTTTGACACGGGAAGGTAAATTTCTTATCCCCGTTTCTTCATAAGGCTGTTGAGAATTGTGTGTCTGCAGTGGGCTTCAGCGTTGGCGAGTTCTCTGCTTTGGTTTTCTCTGGTGCTCTCATGTTCGAAGATGGTGAGTGGACAATAAACTTGGGCGATATTGATTTTTTTCATCCACGATATATCGGCAAACATATATCGCGATTTTTGATAGTATCGCGATTATTTTTTTCATCCATGTATGAATGCTTTAGAGCTGATAGCCACAGGTATGTACCCCTCTACAAGCATCACAATAAATCACAAATTCGTTTGTATAGTGTGTATGTACTTCTGAAGTAGTTCGCTTTTGTTTCTCACTTCCAAAAGCTGAAAAGACTTCTAATTTTGTTTCCATGGAATTTCTGGCTTGACTCACAATGGCGATTTTGTTTAAATCGCGATATATTTTTTAAATCGCGATTTGCCGATATCTCAATAACTTAAAAAGGTTCTTAATATCGTAATCGAATAAAAAAAGGTATCGCGGTATTCGATATTATTGTGTTATCGCCCAAGCTTAGTGGACAACAGGACAAGTACTCTTGCCTATTAGTGTTTTTTGAATTTCAAGATCCATCACAGATTAAAGTTTTTTTTTGGGGGGGGGGGGGGGGGGTCATGTAAAAAGGATATTAACGCTCCTGTTGATTGATTATTCAAATGGCTTGGAATGATAAAGGTACTAATGTTAGCATATGTAATGTTTACCATATGGTATTGTGTGTTGAATGCATCTAAACTGTACATGGTACCGTTATCCAGTGATGTAGTGCCTTGATGCTGAGCCTTGGCCTTAAGGCTTGATTTTAGGGCCTTGGCCTTAGCCTTAAGGCTTGAGGGCAAAAGCCTTGCAACTTTAGGGCCTTGCTCTTCAAGGCCCATCGATTTTTGAATTTTTCAGGTAAATTTCTTTGAAATTTTGCTTTTCTGCAAACATACAACTTGGAATCAGCTGTCTGCAAAGTCTGCAGTATCTAATTTAATCATGTTTTACCATGGAGGAGGGAAAACACCCTAGATTTGTGTGTTGACACACGTTAACTTTTACAGCATCACATTTTGTTACCATGATAGTACATTTTGCTGCTTCCCCCAAAACAAAGCTATAATAATTTTCTGTATACTTGTACTTGTGGGGCCAGGGAGATATAATTATACTTAACTAGCATACATTTATATGGGGTAGATAGAACATCATCTGATTTGTGCTGTGGACTGCTTTATTTATTTATTTATCGTATGGTTCATACAAAGTTAACATGACAAGGTTAGGTTATGGATCCAGTTTAATGCAGAATGGTCGAGTTCAGTTAAATTTCCATCACATCTGTAAATAATACAGTCATGAACGATGTGATGTACAGTCTGGTCATCATGACCACAGGTACATTTAGCGTTGTCACTTAGTCCCATGCGGAGCATGTTATGTCCAAATCGGCCATGGCCAGTTCTTAGTCTGTTAAGTTTGACCAAGCAGTGGCGATGTAGATTGCATCCTGGTGGGTTGGTAGAAGGTGAGGAAATGTAGTTAAATATCCATGTCCTGGATTCTGATTCTTGCCACATATTCCGTCACGTGTTTAGTGCCCAGTCTTTGAGTGTGATCCAGTGCTAATTTCTAGCAGTTTGTGGGCTTGTCGATGGAAATGATTTCTTGATGGCAGTCGCAGTTGTGGTGGAGGTTTTTGATTGGTGTTTGTCAACTGTTGATGAAGCAGATGAGAGTCACACCCAGCGGCGCGTCGCGCAAGAGCAAGGCATTGCTGCTGTCATCTCATTTCATGAGGTGCAATTCCACTGACTACCAGAAGGTATTGAGTGGGAGTTAATCTGATACATCTTGAGATGATGCACATGGTGTTGTTAAGGACTACGTCAATCTTGCTGGTGTGGGTGCTCCTTGCCCATACCGGTGCACAGTACTCTGCAACAGAGTATACTAAAGCTATTGCTGAGATTTGAAGAACGTTGTAGTCTGCGCCCCAGGAAAGGCCTGCTAGTCGTCTAATGAGACAGTTGCAAGCGTTGGCTTTCTGTGCGAGCTGTGTGAGATGGCTTTTGTATGTTAGAGATCTGTCCAAGGTAACACCAAGATACTTGGGGAAATACTTGCTATTGCAAACGACTTTGATTTTGTAGTTAGCCAGTCTAGTTGCTAAACAGTTTTGGTGATGTTAAGTCGGAGTCTCCAGTTTTTGAAGTAACGGCTTAAGGATTCCATATCGGTGCCAAGTGTTGTTTCAAGCTTGTTAAAGTTTTTGGCAGAGGTTAGGAGTGCTATGTCATCTGCGTAGATGTATTTCTTTGAGACAGTGGTTGGTAGGTCAGCAGTGTAAATGTTGAATTAAATCGGTGCGAGTACTGAGCCCTGCGGGACCCCGTTTTTCAGGAAGCATTTTTACTGGTTTCTTTGCCAACCGTCATTTTAAAGCTTCTGCAGGTGATCATTGTCATGAGAAAGTTTACTAAGGTTTTATCAGGTATGATTTTGTGTAGTTTTAGGGCAAGACCTTTATGCTATACCGTGTCATATGCTGCTGATTGATCGACCAGTACAGCATCATTCTTGAGACCTTTTTGGAAGTTGTCCTCTATGTCTTCTGTGAGGAGTGTTACTTGGTCTGTTGTACAGCGTCCTGTACGGCAGCCGGCCTGCTCGGTGGGAGTTGAGGATCCACAATGGGTTGGATACGATTGTATATTAGTCTCTCCATCACTTTGTAGATTATGCACAGTAGGCTTATTGGACGGTAGCTGCCCGGGTCTTTGGCGACCTTGTTCGGTTTGAGAATTACCATTACTTTAGCATGTCTCCATATTTTTGGGATTTTCTGAGCTTTGATACAGGTGCTGAAGTAATCTCGAAGCCATTCAATGGATTTTGGTCCAAGATTTTTGACAAATTCTGGGTGAATATAATCTGGTCTGTTTTAGGTAATGGTAATACTTCTAACCATGTTGGCCCAGAAAATAAAATTACTTCCATGTTACATAATAAAGAGGTAACATCAGTTAAAAACAGCCATTCTTAGATCCCCTTTTGATATACTCGGTTTAGATTAATGTGCATCAGTATGGAAGCAAACCATTCTTTTTGTTATATTTAAATGGTATCCACGAAGACCTGAACTTCTACTCGGTCATATATTTGTACGTGAAGTTTTTATTATTACTTTGAGCGATTCGTTATGATGTGACATGTTTTATATTAGTAGTAATTTTATACTAGAGGGCCTTGGCCTTAAGCATTGGCCTTAAGGCTTGATGGGAAAAAGCCTTAAGGCTTGAGGGTAAAAGCCTTGGCCTTGAGGGTCAAAGCCTTGGCCTTGAGGATCAAAGCCTTTGCTCCAACACTGCCGTTATCCACACAGCTTATCCACCATTCATAAACAAACAGTTGTCAAATGGTACTGTGTGGTGAATGCATCTAAACTGTACATGGTACCGTTATCCACACAGCTTATCCACCATTCGTAAACAGACAGTTGTCAAATGGCACTGTGTGGTGAATGCATCTAAACTGTACGTGGTACTGTTATCTACACAGCTTATCCACCGTTCATAAACAGACAGTTGTCAAACACTACTGTGTGGTGTGATTTGTCCAGATTTTTACAAATTGCAATGTTGTGATCCTCCGGATTTTAAAGATTTAAGCAATAAATGAAAGCAAAGCAAATGCTCAGAACTATAGATTTCACCCCAGTGCAGTTCACAACAGTGGCCCCAAAACCCCTAGCAAAATTTACATGGATTTTTCAAAACTGCCCAATCACACCCCTGTTTTTAACCCATGCAGTGAATGGTTTTGCTAGTATCGCCTAAGCAAAAATGCTACACAATATTGCTAATCAAGTTTGCTGTTCAAACTAGCATTAGGTAAAACTTGTAGCTTTGCATGGTGAAAAGGATAAGTAAGACTGATTGTGGTGATACCATGTGAAAGTCTCTATTGAGTGGTAATTAGTTCTGAAAAGAACTGGAGGTTACAACTCGACGTTTCGATCAGTATGCTCTGGTCGTCTTCAGGAAACTAGCATTACAGACACACACAAATAATTTTGCTGAAAAATGTTTTGCTTTGCGTAATATTTGAACAAAGTAGTTGCCTGCTGGTCAATCATTAGTGAAAGTAATTTTTTGAAAGTAATTCTGTACAATGAAAAGAGCAACGCACAGATTTCAACCAAAAGTGACCAAAGATTTGCATTTTTAATCGCTTATTAAGCTGTTAGGGTACATTGATGCAGAACCATCATTTAATTCACAAAACCAAAATCATGACAAGATTTTTCCCTTGAATACAGTTATGGTGCATAATTCTCTTGTCTTCACAGCCATTCATTTAATCAAAGTTCGTGCCGAGGCCATGCAGCGAGCATCTGAGTTGGTGCCCAGCGGGATGCTGCACGTTATTGGACGACCGGGTACCCGCTTCAAGACAATGTGTCGGGAGGCAGCAGACACGTGCATCATTAACGGAATGACCAACCCCGTCTGTATGATCGCAAGTCACGTATACCCAGAGGCCAAGGTCGTGGCCGGAAATGTAGAGGTACGAACGATCGTCCATTTCCTCCGTCTTGTTGATAAATTTTCCTTAAAGGTCAAACCCTGCTACTGTGGTCGCCTGGTGAAAGAGGCTTGGTGGTCAAAGTGGCCAGCTTTGTGATCCATTGACAAACCTGCCCATTGTGGCCACTTTTCATTGGTTTCTTTCTTGTGGTCACTTGACACAGGTTTGACGTAATATTTCACCCAAAATGGTTCTCCTTTATTTCTGAAAGCCCGGGCCTTAGCAATACTTAGTTTTCTTGAAAAATGTAACTGATCACTATGCCAGGCAAAATGGCATAGCAATGATCGCTTATATCCAACAAGCACAAGTCATTGTACCAACCGAGGACTTATAACAAAGGGAACAATAGTTCCTCAGTCCTTTGTTTCCAGAGGTCCTCGGAAGGACGTCGTGTACAAAACCAATGGAGATTGCTTCAAGAAGTCCAAATACAATGGGAACAGTAGGGAACAATGAAGGTCCTCAATTGTCTTGGAAAGCACGACTGTTGTAGTGAGGGTGTATGCCTGAACTATTACAAAGTTGTTAACCTTTGGAGCACTTAAGTTCCTTAGAAGTTAGAATTGTTGCTAATCTCCCCTCGGACCTTCTATTTCAACCAGGCTCTAAACTTTATCCAGGAGATGTCCCGTCACTACTCCATACGATCAGCCAAGCGTGTTCCAGTCAGTGGTGCATTCCACTCCCCGCTCATGGCCCCAGCCCACGAAAACTTCTCTTCCGCCGTTGATAAGGTCCTGTTTGAGACCCCCGTTATTTCCGTCCACTCCAACGTCAACGGGAAGAAATATAGACACCCCAAGCATATCAAGACACTCCTGAAGCGGCAAATGCTAGAGCCAGTCCACTGGGAGCAGACGATGCACGAGGTCTATCAGCGCGCCAAGGGAGAATACTTCCCAAAGACATTCGAGGTTGGTCCGGGAAGACAGCTTGGGGGGTTTTTACGCAAGAATAATGCAAAAGCCCTCTTCTCGTACATCAAAGTTGAAGTTTAAAGTGACATTCTGTATATTATAAAAATGTTATTTGTCTATAGTTGAGTAATCAATTACCCAAACGCACAAGTTGAGAGATGACTTGCTCTTTAACCACCTAAATTGTGTACATCATTTGTAAATGTTTGGCTGAAAAGATTTTATTTTATTAGAACTGATATTGCTATTGTGTGGACAGCCTAATACTTTTAATATGCAAATTAAATTCATACTTATTTTCAGATTGTAGCGTTCGACAATCAGTATTTTCAGGAGTCTGTTATCTACACAAAATCATTCATGTAATGACCAAAGCCATGGCAGTGTACTCTCAAGGAAAATGGATTTGGGCCATTCATGACGTATTCCACAGACTGACGCGCAAAGTCTCACAAGAACTGTGCATTACACACAGGCAGAGATGCCAACATTTTACGATTTATTGAGTCCAATTACGATTGTACGATCCTTGTATCAATTTTTTGGCCAGCCGCGAAACCAACGATGTAAAGAACCACATGTGTTTACGGCACGCACACCGTAGTTCATCAGCCGTTTACATGACGAAAACCTTTCGTTAGGCGAATTACTCTTTTTCAATTTGGAATGTTGGCATCTCTGCACAGGTCTAAAGTGCACGGCACTGTAAACGCGCAAATAAACTGCGTGTGGGTGCGGCTCTCTGCTAGCCCAGTCGCATTTAGCTCGCGTCCCATTTAGTTGTGGAACTAGCAAGCAACGTCAAGCGTTTATCCCCTGATGCTCTCAAGCAGGATAGCCAAATGCATTACCAGGCTCGTTGTGCATGCGCGCATTTGGAGTACAATGCTGTGTTGATTTGGTTATAACAGCATGGTCTATGTAGGTAATAGACTCCTGGTATTATGCATAATAATAATAATAATAATAACTAGAAATTCAGAGTTTGTGAACAAACTCAAGGTGTTCGGAAGTGACGGTAATTGATGTCCTCATCAATTGGGATCATTGTTAAAATGTGACTTAAGATTGTTTTCAAAAGTAAGTTGCCTTACTCATTTCAAAGAAATAGCTTTTCGGTATTGGCTTTTTCAACAGCCCTTTCCATTCGTACAAAAATGACACTGCAGTATTAAGTTAATACGATCTATGATTTTAGAAATATTGTAGCGCATCCGTTATTGGCTTAAACGCCCAACCACACATCTATAAAATATATTTTATCCTGCAAGAGCTTTAGCCTGTGACACATAAACGTCCCGTGAAGACCGCCAGCTGTTTTCCAGTAGATAACGATCTCAGTCTCTGCGGTTTGTAAACAATGGGCCCCAGAACCACGAGTGTCTGGTGTGTGTTAAGTCAATGGGATTTTGGCCCAGAAAAGGAATTTTGAAGAAAAAAACCAAATCAAAACTTTGACCTTCCGCTACGACCGGAAGCAAATGTCAGACGATTTTGACGTTAACTTTTCAAATGTTGCCTAAGCCTTGATCTATCAGATCCCAGATTATGAACATCATAGCTTTAGTATATTTTGATATACAGTCGATAGCAAATGGTCATTTTTAAAACTTAAATGGCTTGTAATTTGATACCTGATGACGTTACGTAACAACTTCTAGATTCATCTACATGATAAGGTCTTTATATGTGTGAAGTTTCAAGGTTGTGTGAAATTGTTAACTTGCACTTTCGATGTAGAGAAGAGTTAAGGAGAAGGAAAAGTAAACAAAAAACAAAAAAACGGAACAATAACAATAGTTGTTCGGCTGAAAAGCCGAACACCTAATAATATTGTGGACTTTCATAACGCACATATCCACCATACTGGTGCTCAAGGCGCATTCCATTATTATAGACTATGTGCAACTTTTTTGTGAGATCTGAACATCTGTTTTTGACATTTGAAATGTGTTTTTTTTCCGACGTAGAAGTTGTATATATACATAACAGCAAAAGAAACGTCACCCCTAAAAATATCTATTATTTTCATTTTATAATTAATATAATTTGTTTAATGAAGAATATTATGAGTATGGAGTGTAACACGAACACAATGTGGCAAATTTGGTTGACCTGGCAGCCAACCATCCCACAACATTCTATTTATTATGTTTAATAATATAATTACTTTAATAACAAAATTTAGGGGGTGACGTTTCTTTTGCTATTATGTATACAAGAAGCAATATTTAAAACTTCTCAAAGATTCACACTTGGCCACAGTATTCATCAAGTATGGGCCTGTGAGTGGAATATACATTATAATGTAAAACATGTAGACAGCACTTTCATAGTAGTTGCATTCCATAGATTCTATATTGGTGTTCAGACGGTTGCTTCTTCAAGTAATTGATCTCGGCGTAGCCAAGGTGGGGGGTTCAGGGGGCAGAGGGACAGTCACCAACCCCCTCCCTTGGGCCCATTAAATAATTAGATCACAAAAATGGAGAAAACTGTACATTGAAGGGAAGGTACAACATTGATAATGTCGGCAAAACCGCTTCTATGAGTATGCTTACTCTCTTTGAATCAGGATATACATTGAAGGGAAGGTACAGCATTGGTAATGTCGGCAAAACCGCTTCTATGATGAGTATGCTTACTCTCTTTGAATCAGGATATACATTATTTGAAGGGAAGGTACAGCATTGGTAATGTCGGCAAAACCGCTACTATAACTCTCTTTGAATCAAGATATACATTCAAGGGAAGGTACAACATTGGTAATGTTGGCAAAACTGTTTCTATGAGTATGCTTACTCTCTTTGAATCAAGATATACATTCAAGGGAAGGTACAACATTGTTGGTAATGTTGGCTAAACTGCTTCAGTTCATCATGTAGGCAGGTCAAACACACTCACACACAGTCACACTCACAGCTTGCCGTGTGCACGTTCCTCGTAAATACACTTGGTATGAAAAAATTGCCAACTTTTGACATGTTGTTACGATGTGAAATATCAGTAAAATGAAGAAATAAATACCAGTATAGTGATGTGTGTTGTTTTATCATTTCATCGTGTGTTTTTGGGGTTGATTGGGTCCGAAAATCTTGTAGAAGTTGTACTAAACACCATTTGAAAAACACCTCCGATCGACCGTGAATTGCGGAAGCGCCATTTATCGTTGAGGGACTTCAGCACCGGGCGCTTTTATTCCCCCCTGGCCCCTAGCCCTATGCCCTCGCAAAATGGTAGGTTCCGATGCGTTCCTGTATACGTATATGTACTGTCGTGTCAACGTAAGCGATCCAGAATCTAAAAATAGTCGGGAAAAGCCCAAGCTTTCATGGGTATGGTCCAAGAATTTTCAAAATGGCGTCCCGGAGTGGCAAACGACGATTTGGTAAGGAATTAATCTTTTCCCCAAAAAATACCTCGAAATATAAAATTTAGGAATAATTATGTTAAAGTAGAGGAGTTGAACTTTATTTTACTTTTTAGTTTGTAAAGAAAATCAATTAAGAACGCTACGAAATCAAAGGCCAAACATGGGAATGCGTGATTTTTTTTTCAGTTTCGGAAACCACTGACCACGACGACGAGTTGGATTTTTGTCACGCGGTCGAGCGCGTGTCGGGATGGAGCAGCGATGAACTCGAGCTTCTGCTCTCAGAATATCAACTTCCAGGTTAGTTTTTTGTTTTTAAGTGTGCAGTTACTTGCAATCTTGTAAAATATATCCTAGTTCAACACAGAAAACAAGATCAAACGAGGAAAAAATCAGAAAAAAATGTACATGTACGTTGTTTTTCATACTGCATGGGGGTCATGCACAATAAACGAATCGGCAATGTAAAGAGTCACGTGATATCTTGTAACTACAAATGCAATGCATACGTCACCGTCATTGATTTGTCGGCTGTTCTATCCTGTAGTGTTACTCCCCGTAATTTTGATTTTTTAATACTGCATTACTGGTTATTAAAATTAAATTTAAAAAAAAAGCATAATTTTTCATCATAAAATTAGCTTTGTTTCCAACATGTATTGTTTAAAATATAAAAGGAATTTTTCACTTATGGAAAAACGATATTTTCTTTTTCAATTACCTTGACTTATTAAAAATGTTCAATAAAGGCAGGGGTTTCAGTTTCTTAAATAATTTTTTAGATTTCTGTAATTTTACACAAACTTGTTGGAAATACTCATCCACTTTTTGACTTTTATCATGGGAAATGCGAATAAAGTTGCGTTTATGAAGTTGGAGGGAAAAAAATGGAATTTAAAAAAAAAAATCTTTAATTTTTTATTTTCAACAGATCACTGGCAAGGAGTTCCAAACTTAGCTTTTCTGGAAACAATACGTAATCGCATTGACAAATCCAATAAAACGTACCGGGAGGTTTTCCCGAGGATTTTCCAGGCCCTTAACCTTAATTTGCCTGCACATATTGGAGGGCTGCTGGCTAAATTAAAGAGGCAAGTCAGCAAAGCCAGAAAGAACAAAAGCGTCATTGGTCTGTCCCTAGAAATGCCAGATTTGGCTTCAAGAAGCAGTCCTAGGATAGGTCCGCAATGCGAAAGCAGTGGTTTGACACCAGAGTCGCTGCGTGCTGATACACATAGGCCTACAGATGGCCAACAGAAAGCAATCACTAATGCGATGATTCTTGAGCTGCACTATTTTCGACAACAAACAAATGCCTCATGGAAAACAGTTTGTGAGCTATGGTGGCCAAACATCTTTGGATCTGACAGAACCCCACCACCCCAAGGTACCGTTCATTATAGTTGGCAATCCTTGACACAGAAGCGACAGCACCTAAGAAGAGAACGACTACAAGAATTCCTTGAAGCATCTTACACCATCCCAACTCCAAGAAAAGAACCACAACGTGATGAAGATAATGAGGACGAGGATGATGATGACAGTGATGGTGATCTTGAATTCTACCCAGATACAATCTCAGAACACACACTTGAGCATATGGGTGACTGCATGGAGTACATTGTTGATTTATGGCAAGATGAGGTTGAGCAGCATCAAAAATCCCAGATTCATGCCGAAAAACTTGGCAAGACCCTTGCCAATTTGAAGGATATCAATGAATCTTTGAAGAAAGAAATCAACAGTCTTCAGAAGAAAAATGTTGTACGACGACTTCAGAGACGAGAAGAACTCCAAGAAGAGGCCAAGGCTAAACAAATACTAAACAAAAAAATACAAATGATGGAAAAAAAGATCAAAGAACTGCACAAGGACAAAAAGAAGTTGGGGAATTCCCGAAGACACTTCAAGGCAGTACAGAGTGAGAAAACTTGAAAAAAGAACTGAAAGAAGTAACTGATGAGAATGAGGATTTGAAGAGTCAGTTAGATGACATCATCCACAATTGGGAAATAGTATCATTTGAAAATGGGAAGTACACAAATGACATTAGACTTACCTGTTTTGAACTAATCGCTCGTGGTGTTCCAAGTAGTCAAGTATCTGAGATCATACGAATTGTACTGAAAGATGTGGCCAATATGAACATACATAGATTGTCAAAACCCACACTGATAAGGTACCTGAGCATTGAGCAAGCCATGCTAAATAAAGAGGCAGCAAGGTCAAAAATACAAGCATCGAAAAACCCAGTTACACTGCACGTAGATGGTACAAGCAAAAAGAGAAAAGCATATACCACATTCCTTGCATCAACAGATGAAGGAACAGTCGGAATGAGCCTGCATGATGTCCACTCAGAAAGTGCCGACACTCTACTACAAGAAACCAAAGAAACAATGGAGGAACTACTTATACTCAACGTCCAAAACAATTCCCCACAGCAGGTCCAAGAGATGCTTGCGAAAGTAAAGAATACCATGACAGACAGATGCATAGTGAACAAAGCCTACATATCTCTGCTTGAAAAATGGAGAGCGTCGGTGCTCCCGCAAGTGATCAAAAACTGGAGCGAAATGGATGACACCATCAAACAAGAAATCAGCACCATCAATGACCTATATTGTGGCAAACACCTTATCTTAAATCTGCAAGAGTATGCCGCTACTGCTCTGTTTGAATGGGAACAAATAGAAGCTGTAGAAAACAAAATTGGCAGAGAGAAGAAGTTGCTGTGGAATAGGGGAAAAGAATCTGCTTCTCTTCTGACCGTCAGGACATTCTGTAACTTACTTGGCCCAGACTGTGATGAACAATCTGGTATGGTGGAAGAATTAAAGGCAATCACCTCAACATCATGTTTAGTACCGTACAGAGGAAATAGGTTTAATGTACCTTTTCAAAATTCTGCTGCCGTGTATCACCATATCGACCATTTCCATTCACTTTGTACCTCACTTGATTCAAAACGTGAAGAGAATATGTACATCAAATGCTTAAAACTTGACTTGGCAGATGATATCATCCTTGCGGGTATTCGAGCAATGGGTATAATTTCCCAACACATCACAACTCCATTAATGAAAATGGTAGAAAGTGACATTCACATCATGGATACTGACGAGTATTACACCCGACTGTTAAAAAAAGTTGAAGAATGGATGATGGATCCATCTCCCCTGGTAAATGATAGTTGTGTGTTGTTCACAGATATCCCACCTTCAAAGGACCAACTTCATACATCACTCTATGGACCCACCTCGGCAACCATTGAACATCTCACTAAACAGGCACTTTCTATCATACTCCACAATTTTGTAGTTTGCATCACCCGTCAAGTTGAAGATCATTTACCAGGTGGACGGTTCCACAATGCTTCTGAAGAACTTCGACAGCAGACAGGATCCAGCCCTAAAGACAATCTTGCTGCAGAACGGGTCTTTGCTGGTCTGGACCATCTGCGGAGGAAAATGCCCAATGCTAACACTGTTGCATTCGAAGGCATCTTGCTATGGAGTCTGAACAAGACAAGATCATACCTTGATGAAATGGACCCTGACAAGAAATCAGAATTCATCAACAATGCACGAAAGCAACAAACTTCATTTCTCAAACTATACCAACGGAAAAGTGAGAATATAAAAAAGATAGTTATAGAGAAGTTGAGGGTCAATAAAGAGAAGAAAAAAAGCAAGGCAGCGGGCACTAACCAAGCAGGCAACTGAAAACACAGCAAATGCCCTGAAAATCTGTAACTCCCAAGAAGATGTAGATAAAATAAAGGAAACAATGAAGACAAACAAAGAACTGGAACTAGCCCTAATTTCCCAAATCAAACATTGGAAGACTTGTAGCAAAGGTGGCATCTCTAAAGATCTATTTTATTTAACTTCGAAAGGCCAGAAATTGTCCCTTGAGCAGCTAGAAAAAAACCTGAGATCAATAATAACACAAGTAGTGACCGCTTATGACCAGGAGCAGCCAGGAACCTCATCACAATCCTCACTTCCAGAAATTGACAAAGAGCAACAAATAAAACAACTGAAGGAAAAACTATTGTCAAAAGTGTCACCATCGAAAAAAAGACGAAGAGGCCCTTTTCCAGGTGACAGGATTATCTTGAAGAGGATAAGGCACATGTTCCTTGATTCAGAGACTGGGGGGTTCATCGAATGCAAAGGGACAGTCTTGAGGAGAGCCACTGAGGATGACATGGAGAAGCTCGTGGAAATAGGAGACAGGAAGTTTATTGGTCTTGAAACTTTCTATGCAATTATGTATGATCCTCCATTCGAAGAACTCTTGTGTTATCCCCTCGAAAAGGAATGGGATGAAGGCATGCTGGATCTTATGTAACCATTAATGATCATATGTGTACGTAAATCAATCTTCATGAATTCAGATATAGCATACGCAGGTTTAGTTCCCCCCATTTTTGTTAGCTTAATTTTTACGAAACATTAACCTGTGAAAGTTTCAGTTTATTTCATTGTGTTGTTAATGAGTACATATACTACTCAAAACAATTTAGGGAACACCGGAATAATCTCAGTTAAAGCATGATCATTTATTTCAGATAAACACGTTTCACAGAATTGATGAGAAACAACTGCACAATGAAACAGATGATAAAGGATGCATGTAGTGATTACACATTTCATGACATGACTACTGAAAGAGAGAGGTGGTTGCAAATGAAAATTCCGGTTCATGGAACATTTCAAACCTATTTGATGTTAAAAATCCGGTGTTCCCTAAATTGTTTTGAGTAGTATAGATTCAGATTGCAATAAATGTATTCATTCCAAAATAAAATTTCTGTCTTGGCATGACAGAAATTCATTGTGGAAGTTATTTCCCATAAATTTACTTCCGAGACAAAAATATTTCAAGAGATGTTTGATACCATCATTAACTTTACACCAAGTAAGTTTTATGTAAAACTGATCATTTGTTTTTATAGTCTATAGTGGCTTATTAGTGCATATTCGCACTCTGCATGAGCCATACAGGGCACATGTCATTTGTGTGCGAAAGGGCAGCAATAGTGCATTGTGTTATAATAATATAATAATAATAAGACGATTCTTATATAGCGCAGATCACCGTGAGGTCCCTATGCGCTTGAGAAAGAAAGACAAGAAAGGAGAAAACAAGTTTGCATTTCAAGTCTTCTCCACATTGTGTTTGGCTCATTTTACAGTTGATGTGCATACGCGCGGAATATCACTGGCTGACAGAAGTACACGCGCATATAATAACATAACATACTCACATAAAATGTACGCACTGAACGCATCACTTGACGACAAAGAGGCTATCATCAAGACACTGGATGCAATTTCACCGCTAGAGCATTGGTGGATCCAGGGGGGGCTAAGGGGGCTGTAGCCCCCCCTAAAAATCGTTTAAAAAAAAGAGAGAGAGGGGGGGAGGGGAGAACGCACTCCCATTCCCACAGTGTGCTTTGTTTTTCTCTCCCTTTGATTATTTCATTGTAATTTTTGTAGTACTGAAAAATAATTGTTTTTGATTCTCAGCCCCCCCCAGCCCCCCCCTAAAAAATGTTCTGGATCTGCCCATGTAGAGGGATACGATGTGAACATAACCCAGTAAGCAGGAATGTTTGTGAGGTGCATATAAAAGTGTGTGGTGTATTTACATGTACAGTGGAAAGGGGAAGGGGAATGCCCTTCCCCATTCACCAATAATGCCAACTGTTTTTGATGTGAAACCAAAATGATCACAGACCCTTATATAGTGCAGCGGATTAGCAAGAAAATTGTGCACTTTTTGAGAAAAGCATGAAACTTCTAGCATAGTTAGCTTTCACCATAAGATTTATTTTCAGATGTGGAGGGAAGTCAGATTTGACCTCTGATGACCCTGAGAGGTCAAATCCAAAATGGCCGCCAGTCCGCATGGTCTAATGTACAAACACGCTTAACTTTTGAACCAAATAGTCCAGAAAAACGTTTAAGGTGTCATTTCCAACTAAATTGGGGATGCCAATTCATTTGGTAATACTTTTGAGATCGCCAGAACTCAGGGATTTGCAATTAGGTCAAGGTCAAGGTCAAATTAGGCCAAAAAGTGATTTTTTTTAAAACTTTGCCTCTATATTGACACTTAAGGAGTCATTATTTTAAAAAATAATAAAAAAGACCCATGTACCACCACTTTGACTATCCAGGGCCAAATTTCATAGAGCTGCTTAACGGCCGATTCTGTGCTTACGTACGAGTTTCTACTATAGCGCCATAACCGTAAGCACCGAAAATGCATGCTAACCCACGGTGCTTACTGCACGAAAATGAATTTTGTAACAATGCAAATCCATTGTGAGCAGCGCCAAGAAGGTGGACGCCTTTGTTTTCTTGCTAACTCCAGAGACCTTAACTCCTGCTTAAGCAAATTTTTCTGCTACAGTTAGCACGAAATTTGCTTACCGGGTAAGAAGCTTTATGAAAATTGGGGCCCAGAAGACCCAAAAAGCTATTCCGTCGACTAAAACCTGTTCATTACCACAGCTATAGATATCCACATAAATTTAGCACTGTCCACAACTTATGAATATCCTAATGGTAACGATCAAAATCTAACAGTCTCCAGAACAAGAGAGCACAGTGCAGTGCACTTGAGTGCAGCTTGACACATTTGCAACGCCCAGTGCACCCTTTCTTGCAGCGACAGTGGATCAATTCATGGCACGATTTTGATGCCTCCGGGAGAGTGGTCGAAAGAGGCTGCCACCCAGTTGTTTCTGCTTGTCCAGCCCCAGTCAGATGGCTCATATCGGATTCTGGCCAATGTCTGGTTCCAACAGTTGGCCTGGTAGCAAGCGCGCTTTGATGTGCTGCTTGAGTGCTGCCTGGGTTGGAGGAATGTTCTCCAGGTTTCTAGACTTCTGTGCGAAGAGCTGTTTCCTGGCATCATTCACTTCCATGCTCTCACTGGTTCGGTCGCACATCAGCACCACAAATCGCTCTAGCAGTAACATTGATCCTTCACTGACCTCACTTGGCATGCACAGGAGTTCACTGAAAGCATCATTCACCTCTGGGAAAGACTTCCAAGTTTCCCAGGCAGTCTTTTCTCTGCCAGCTAATGCAGAAACAGTGTCACACCCGGTGAACGCATGAAAGACTGGGAGAGTCATACACTGTGTCGACTCATGGTGGCAAACCATTTCGTGAACAGCCTATACCAAAGCTTGATCCGACACCAAAAGCGATCCACAGCTCATCAGGAGCTGTCTTGTTGAATGAAGCCACGGCCAGTACAACCACATCAGTATCAACGGCACGATGGTTACCTTTACACCCTTTTTGCACAGCATCTGCCACATGCAGAAGTAGACGAGTGTCAGCCTCCTCGATGCGAGCATGGGGCAAGGCCTGCAAGTGACTCAGCAGGAGAGCAGAGTACTCCACTTCCATCTGTTGCATACAGTTCCTTGCCCTGTGGTAGAGGATGATGAACGGTCATGACAGGAAAGCAAACAATTCGGTTTTTGTTCTCATTGACTCGAAGGAAGTCCTTCCAGTTTTTTGGCAGCACAGTAGAAGGAGCCACCCTTTTCCTGGTGCCCTTTCCCCTTTTCTGTCTTGTTGAGGCTTTCAGGCTAGCAGGTAAGTATACATCCCAGACAAGGTCGATGCGGATGCTTTTCTCGAGTTGAGCAAAGATGTATGGGGCAAACACTCTTTCTCCATACTCTTGAAATGTTCTTGATGTTCCAGGATTGAGCATTTGAATCACAGCTGCACCATCAAGAATGATTGCTTGGGCCACAGGTGCACTATTGTTTTCGAGCAGATTTGATTCCAGGCAGCGAAGTAGATCTGCTTTAACTCCAAACCGCATTTTTCCTCCAGTTGACAGAGCTGGCGGGCTGCCTGGTTTTCATGGAGAAGAAATTGTCCATGTCTCCATCCCGTGTCTGACACGAGATGTACAGCCTCGAAAAGAGACCACAGTCACTCTTAGTGCTGCGAGCTGTGCCTTCTGTTTTGACATAACCTTGGCCGGCTGTCGACTGAAAAGTGGCAACTTGTTCTTAGGAAGTGTTTGTGTGACAGGTGTTGTACACTGCTCTAGCCTTTCTGTCACAAACTTTGTGTACTGCTCCTCACCGAGGGTCTCAATCCTTCTCACCGTTTCAGCCACTTGGGTGTCCATGATGTCGCTTGTGTCAAAAAATAACTGTCACACAAATAAAACACAAAGTAACTTAAAGAACAACTTACCAGTATTATTGAGCAGTAATGGAAAGGAGCAGTTTTCCCGACTTGAATTGAGGTGTTTGCCGTATACTGCCTAGCTGCCCACTGACCATGCTATGCATATGGTCAGTTACAAGACAAAGAATGGCCTGGTGCTAATTAGTGAAATAAACTAACTGAAAGGGATTAAGATGGGGGACTATGCAGGGGAACCACTCCTAAAGAAATTTGAAAACATAGGGGAGAACAAATGACAAATAAATGGGAAAACTTTTTGTAAACATTCAAAACTTGCTATTTTTTAGTCAATTTTGACCTTGACCTAAATGCAAAACCCTGAGTTCTGATCTCAAAAGTATTACCAAATGAATTGGCATCCCAATTTAGTTGGAAATGACACCTTAAACGCTTTTTCTGGACTATTTGGTTCAAAAGTTAAGCGTGTTTGTACATTAGAATAGGCGGGACTGGCGGCCATTTTGGATTTGACCTCTCACGGTCCTCAGAGGTCAAATCTGACTTCCCTCCACATCTGAAAATGAATCTTATGGTCTAAACTAACTATGCTAGAAGTTTCATGCTTTTCTCAAAAAGTGCACAATTTTCATTATATGGGAGCTTATCCGCTGTACTAATAAAGCTACTTTGCATGACATTTTGCTAAGCACTAAACAGACAACTTTGGTTGGTAAAGTGCATCAGATTTGTGTTCTGATGGTTGAGTCATCAGAATGTGTGTTCGAATCCCAGCCACGACCGGGGTGCTTGTGTCCTTGAGCAAGACACTTTACCATAATTGCTTCTCTCCATACACCCAGGGGGTAAATGGGTACCTGTGAGGGCAGAGTTGGTTGTTGTGTTTGATTAGCCCTATGTGCGCTGAAATGGCAGCAATTGAGCTGTATACTCCCCAGGGAGCTGAGATGGTTTCAGGAATGATTTATGAGCCTGATGAGCAGGGGTAATAATGTAATGCGCCTTGAGCACCAATTTGGTGGATACGTGCGCTATATAAGTCCACATTATTATTATTATTATTAAACAACAGATTCTGCTTAGTACGGTTGTTCTGCCTACTAAGTTTTGTGTCATGTTATACACTCCATATGAATATTATAATATAACGTGGATATACTCTAGGTGTAGCTGAAATTGTAAATTGACACCAATTTCCCAAAGGATATTTTTCCCAATACTCGTAAATTCGTAAGAACATTCCATCATATTTTAATTCCTTTGAAACCCTCCTACTACTACAAGGCAAAATCAGTCAAAATGTGTATATACTTGCCAAGGTATATCTAGCGTACTTAACAGTCAAACCTTACATGTAGTAAGTACATTAACCCTCCTACTACTACTACTACTACTACTACAAGGGTAAAAAATCAGTCCAAATGTTGATATACTTACCAAGGTATATCTAGTGCACTTAAAAGTCAAACACTGTCAAACCTTTTGTGTAGTAAGTACATTTACAGGTCAAAATGAGTTGACCATTTTTGACTGGTAAAAGCATTGTCTGGTATTGTTCAGGGTGGTCAAAATGCCCGTGTGCACATTTGGGTCAACAGTCAAAACAAGCAGTTGACTAATTTTGACCTCTATAGCAACTTGCCACTAAAGTGTAGCTATAATAGGAGAGTTAAAGGGAAGATTCAACCTTTGTATTTGGAAACGCATATTAATTTCAACCCTCTCGTTTTCAAGAAATACATTTCAAAAACTAACCTGTGATGGTTCATCATAAAAAGGTACACTTAATTCTCTAGACCTATTCTGATGAAACTTTTAAAGGTTAGTTTTTATGACATAGTTCTTGACAATTTGAGGGTTGAAATAAACGTATGTTTCCAAGTACCTTTTATTGTTACTTAACACAGACTCAAATATAAAATAATTATCACACTCATTTGGGGAATCAAGTGGAATCCTTTATTTCAAAATGTTGGCAAAAATCCAAAGAAGGGATACGATATGCGGACAGTACTTTCCCAGTTATTTCACAAATGAATGAAATTATTTGAGATAAATTTAATTTTTTTTTTGTCATGTTATAAGTTTACAAACACTTAATATAATCCACAAAATAATCCGCAACAAAAAATTAACTTATAACTTTAGGGGTTTACATGCAATAAAATATATATTTTTTTGTGCTTTTTAATTTTTTTTTGTTATTTTATGTTTTAAATTTTTACATTGCAAAACAAAATAAAATGTTTTAAAATCTCACAACTTGACTTACTTTGAATGAGAAGTCTTTCATTCTGTTGAGTTATACATCTATGCCGTCTTTGTTAAATTTCACTGTATTACTATCAGGCATGCACCTGCAGTTTGTCCAAAAGAGAGGAAAGTGCCAGCCACAGCCAGACTTTGTACTTTGTTTTTCAGTTTTCAATGGCACAGCTGAGAAACCAAAAAAGAGGAAATCAGCTGAAAAGTCGCACGCCTGTACTATAAACACATGATATATCACCGGTATGAAAGAACGTGGGAACAAGTGAAATCATCCCATGTGATTTACGTAGCATGGAGTCAAGCAAAACACGAATCTGAAGGAGACTTTCTCTTGTATTCACAAAGACCTCTGCAATTAGTTACAAGTTTGTAGAAAGAATCATTGAATCCACAGTAAGCGTGCTTATTATTCAAAGGTACATTTTTGAGTTGGCAAACTCTTTATTACATTATGCAACTAGTGCAACCGTGCCTAACCTGTGGTACAAGAAACTGCACAGCCACTGATGACAGTTCAGTTGACCAACACCTGTAAGATGTTTCCCACACAAGTCTAATGTCAACACAGCTTAATTTAAGTCTCCAATCTCAATAGTGTATTTTATCCATGTACCTTATAATAATCCACACTATTTCCCAATAACACTTACTGGCTTTAAATAAACATTAATTGATATATCGATACATACATGTAGCACTAGATTTATGGCTTTATCGTAATTATTACTAAACAGCTCCAGGCCCATGATTTATAAGGGTGTAATTAAACACCCCTTTGAAAAACTAAACACGTCTCTTTGCTATAAAACTGGAAAGCATTTCAAAATATTCCATCAGGAAAAAATAACAATATTCACATATTTATAATAATTACCTGTTACTATGTATAGAATGTACACAGAGACATGGTACTGTATGTACAACAAACGGACAACAGAATGCCAAAAAGATGATAGTAGCTACAAACGTTTGTTCTATCGTACCCTGCATTAAATATCTTGATTTTCAAATGTCCAAATTAACGAGCAGTGCATGCTTTTCATACAGAATTATACACTTTAATTTCTAACCCAGATTTAACATCCTCGCCTCCTAAACCCTTCATCTACATGTAAGCTCCACCTCTCTCCCCCCCAAAAAAATAATAATATATATATTGGATCAATTCCTCCAAAAATGGATGGTCCACGCTCCAATTTTTTTTCATTTTACAAAATTCCCGAAGAATTGTTACCAAGCACTCAATTTAAAAGTGTCTGAATGATCAAGATTTTTTAATATGTATAATTTCACTTTCAGAGCACTGAAAATAGATGTAGGCAGTATGTATACATCTGGACACTTGAGCCATTTATGCACATGGTAAATTATGTACATGACATGCTTCTCTCCTACTAATTGGGTCATTATTCCCCCCCCCAAAAAAACCCAAAAAAAACATCCAAGTTAAATTAGGCACCAATAATAGGACCTATTTGAGTCAGAAAAAGTGTGCTGCTTTGATGACAATGTTTATGGTTTTATATACTAAAATATGTTTGACTTTGAATGTCCCAGACCTTAGTTAATCTGGCCTGGGCATGAAAACAGTATCTTTAAAGTTTAAATTTCTTTTCACTAATTTACAATCAAATTGTGTTTAACAGCGACTAGGCAGCGGCCATATTCTGTAAACTATGACTCTAAAATCAAAAAAGGTCATTGAAAGTTCTCTGTAGAATTGTCAAATGGCCATCAACACCATAAGAAAGTATTCCACGGTGAAATTAACTGAGTGTTTACTAACTTTGGCTTACATGTAAATTGTTAAGACAATAACGCTTCCTCCCAAATCATTATTTGAATATGTATGCATAATACAAGAATATATAAATATTTATACGTGAAAATGGTACATCTTTTTATATAGGTTTTTTCTTTCAACTGGTAATCCACCAAGGTGAAATATTGTTAAGTTTGAGACAAAAAGCCACACGTTATTCAAATCACTCATTTCCATAATCGATCACACAAGTATAATCCATTCCCAAAGTGCATGTGTACAGTACATGCACATACAAGATTTCCTAAAATTAATAAAAAACATCTTGAAACACAATAAATTTCCAGTGAGAAACACATTCAGAGAAATGTACAGCATTAACAAAATCTTACATCATGGTTAAAAAATTTAAAATTAACACTTTTGTGAACACCGAAATGTTCATGTTCATGGTTCCATTTGTACAATTCCTAACCATGCTGTAGCTAAGTGCTCTCTTCAAGAAAAGATAAAAAGAAAACTCAAGTATCTCGCCCTGTTCAAATTGTTGGAAGAAGAATAACCTTCTATCCTGTCAGTCAAATTTCAACACAAATGTTTCTTTTATTTCAATTCTTTTTTGTTTTAATGGATAATATCTGGAATAGTAATATTTTACACGCTATATTACAATGTATATACAATCAGTATACTCATCAAAGATTCATACACGGTTTACTGCAAAAACACAACTTCTTTTTCCTTTTTTTCATATTTATAGTGTCAAAATTTACCCCCAACTGACCTCGGGAATAACATGAAATGTGTTTCAAAGTCAATCATACTGTGGGTTCAATTCTCTATGGTGACTGGAACTGTACATTTATTTTACAAGTTACGTTTATACTTTGAATGAATTTTAAATATTATTAGACATTTGTATTACAACCATTCTGGTCGATGTTCGTTGTCTTAACTTAGTTAAACACAGTGCATCACCTTCGTATTTCTGGTTGAGATGTTTCATTTAACACAACTTCACTTTTAGTTCAATAAAATAAAAGATTCTCCCGAAACAAAATTAAACCAAAAAATATACAAGTGATCATTTTATACATATGTTGTCTTTTATTTTGAACAAAACTAAATGAGTGTGCTTTCATGAAGTGATATCTTTGGTTGGAAGCTTGTTGAGAATTTTAACTTTTTTATGCAATTTTAGAGAGGGAGTTGTATTGGGATTACAATTAATGAACATTTGTTGAAATAGTTGGAAATCACACACACACACGATCAACTCCCCCTGAAGACAAATGAATAATTTTCATTGTTTCACAGACATTTCTTCATCACAGTCCGACTAAAAACGAACCCGCACAGCTTAAAGGGAAGGACACAACATTGGTAATGTTGGCGAAACTGCTTCTATGCGTATTGCTTACATTTCATCATTGAATCGAAATTCACAAATAAACACACAACCTGTGACTGTTTCAGCTCACAGCCAAGTCTTAAGTCATGAGAAAAGTGTTAAAAACATTTTTCCTTTTTGTTTTACAGAAAATGTGTTTTAAATGTTCATATTTTTTTTAAATGTTTACTCTGGAATGAGAGCACTTCACACAAAATACTTGTTCAGAATGATTGGTATCTTAACCAACTTCACATCAAGTTAGCTTTGGATCAGTGGATCAGTAATGTGTGCTCAGGTTATTACCAAACCTGTACCTTCCCTTTAAGGAACGTCTTCTTGTAACTGAAAATAAGGTGATCACTGAAAATAAAACACCATCATCATGCTGTCACAAATATAAAAAAGGCACATTAGTTTTTATTTTTATTTTAAATATATTAAACAGATAAAAGTAACAGTTTTATTTCACTAAGAGCATGACGGGAGAACAATAAATCCAATCCCAGGGTGAAATTATTATTTGAAAAACACGTGTGAACCTTAGGGTGTAATTTCCACATAGAAGTAAGGGGTGGGCCAAAGTCGTGGTACAGCTAAGCCTTTGAGAAGCCTGTCCAGGGCCGGGCTACCTGGCCTCCTAATCTGTCTTTTGTGAGTCCGAATCCTGTAACAATACAGTACCTGAGCTCTAGATCTATTCATTAGTAGAGGGTCTTTTGTGCTCAGCTAGGGGAGCCCATAGGCCCATAGGCCTGGGCAAAGCCTGGGCCTGGCTGGGCTTCTCAAAGGCTTGGCTGTACCATGACTTTGGCCCTCCTCCCTAAGAAAAGTGTCAACAAAGTGAATATGAGAGTAAACATGTTATAATAAAATATCAACAAGAAAAGAAAAGCATTAATGTTTGTGTACTTTTTCAGGGAGTACATATGTACATGTACACTGTTGTAAACTTACCAAAAAAAATACCTGCTATAGATTTACAATGATTTTCAAAATAATGTAACTGTGTTTTGGATGTATAAAGTGATGTGTTCACTGGAAGCATTGGCTTGGTTGGTCACTGGATTTTGTTAAACTGAATTGCTGTTTGTATTGCTGAAATGATATTGCAAAAATTTGTATCATTCACAGAAAGCCTATGAGCTTTGGCCTTCCGGGTGACCCCCCCCCCCCCAATAAATTCTGATTTCTAAGAATATCTGTGAGCTAAATAAAATAAATGTTCCTCCACTGCATTTGTTTTTATTTTAATTTATTCTTTTCCCAGTATATTTTGTTCTTAACTAACTTTGAATTTCCAATCTCAAAAAAGACATCACATGAAATTAACTTCATGTAAATGTCACTATGCAAAAGCTGTAATGTTCACTTTCTATTTCTGGAAGTAATTCACAAAGTTAATATTGCAAATATTTTTGTACAAACATGTCAATGTTTTATGTTGTGTTTGGTATTGTTAATGCATGCTTTACAGTGTCTGTGTATACACTGGGCAACTAATGCCAATTTTTAGTAATTGCTATGTTCTAAAGCAGTTTAGGCTCGTTACAAAAACCACCAAATAAATGTAATTTTCGAACATGTAGGTCTATGTTATGTGAGAATGTTTCTATATCTTAGTGTACTATCATCTGTTATACATGTAATCAGTATTAATGATAAGCTATGGCATAGTTATAAGCTGCCGAATAAATTATTGCATACCTGAGGGTTTTTTTTTTTTTTTTCATAATTGAAGTACAAATAGGGCTTATCAATAATTGCGCACTAAACTTGTTGTCAACCTTACGAATCTGCATAACAAACTAAGCCCCCTTATCATGCTGGCTAAACCAAGCAAAGTAACATCTGGCTTTGCCAGAACAAGCTGATAATTTCTCTCTCTGAAACCTAGCGGAAATATCTACATTTATCATAATCTCAACGGGCCTACATTGGTTTGATATTATGTATCGGCTAAAATGGTGTATTCCTGTAAGCGTCTAGTGCATGATCATAAGTTGAAAAATTCACACCAGTCTCTGATAATGATATACAATTGATTTGATTTTTGCCCTTAGACTGATGTAATGTATGAAGCAAGTGCTGTATACTCGGTACTTTCCGAGTGTCTGTGAAAAAAAAAAGAAGATCCACAGGCAACTCGGGCAGGATTCAAACCAGTCTCTGATATCATACAAACAGGATTAAAATACTGGAGATGGAAAAATCCTAGCTAGGAATGTTTTCACAACATTTTGGTTATGCTCATTTTGCTGTCTGTATAAGAACATACAAGCGGGCAGCTACAAGCCATCTTTCAGATCCTAAGACTGTTGCCTTCTCATTGAAAGAAAACTCAATTCAGTTCAGCTATTGAGTATACAGGTACCAACAACCACCAAGGACCTAAGTAAACACCATTTTCCTATATTTTAGTCACCCCTAGCTTCAACTTTTAAAATGTCTTGATATCTAATAATCCATCCCACTTAATGGTCTTAGTCCTTCATTTTACACCCATTCCTTACTCTGCCTACTCCATCTTCCATTTTCTGGCGAATTGTCCTTTGCTATTGTATCAAGAACAAATACAAACCTACATTTTAATACTGTGCTGTGTGGCCAGAGAAACAAATGAATATTACACAAGCTAAACATGGAAAAATGTGCTATCATTTCACATTAGGATAGCGAGTGGCCACTTAAGATGGGTTAGATTGAGGCAATTTACAACTCCAATGATTTTTCCCACCATAGTTTAGAGAGAAATATACAACTTGGAGTGTCAGGACACAATAATCAAATTAAAACCACTGTAACGGCTACTTCTCTTCAAGATTAAAAGCTAAAAAAATAATTGTTTGTGGGTTACAGATGTCAAAACTACTGCCTGCTGAAGAGTTAAGGATTAACCGATACACAATGCAGCTTTGTTGGGCAATGTAGCACAGGACAAGTACACCACATGCACCACTTTCACTGTTTTTACAGTTAAAAAAAATAATCTGAAAGTAAAATCAACATTCTAAAAATATAATTTGTTCGATCTACAACGACCCAACCCCACTTTCTCCTGTTTAAACTGAAAACCACCTAAACATCATTTAAGGACACCTTGTGTCCAAATTATCTTTGCCATTCCCTTATTTACATTATGGCAGCACCTTGTAGACTTTTTTTTTTTTTTTTTTAATTTTAATTATTTGTCTTGGTTTTTGAAGAGTGCAACAGGTACTTCAATGGTTGCATAGACAGTGATGCATAAATAAAGTCAGACACAATGTACAATTGGCGTATTGCACCCAGTTACAAAAATATACAGTTTGATATGGTTAAGTTGTCGTTCGTCAAATGTTGTTAAAGAACGGGCGTTGAGATGTCTATACACAGAGAAAAACGGTCACAATAAAAATTTTAAGGCGGTGATGTAGCTCTTATTTTGATTTTAGGGTAACTCAAGAACTTTATGGGAACCATTTACAACACTTATAAAAAGGAACCCAAAGCAAGGTTACAAAATGAGGATTTTGAAACTTACTTCTTAACTGTTGGTCTTACCAGGCAACACCTTAACACCCGACAACTGTTGATCTAGCAATGCTGAATCTGCATTTGTCAAGTGAGTCTTAACAAGGTCTGGTGGTTAGTGTCCTCGATCTCCTTTTTTCAAATCAGTCCTCATGAATCTAAAGAAACGTCTTGAACAGATCCAACAACCCTCAATGAACAGAATTTAAGTTGCTTTCCTTTTTGTGCTTGCGTTTTATTTTCTTGTTAATGTTGATGCCACGACTGTTGCTGCTGCCATTGCTGCTAGCACTGGAGCCTGTGCTGTTGCCGTGGTGAATCCCACTGCTGCTACCATGTATCCCACTGCTGCCACCAACACTGCTAATACGGAATTTATTGCCCTGTTGCTGATGGTTGCTATTGCGAAACGTCCGTGATGGTACCATATTCGAAGCAATCCGTACTGATTGCAATGGAAGATTTTGTGATGGTTTTACCACATCATCTTTAGCAATTGGCTTTTCCTTAGCTTTGGTGTTCTTGGACGGAACCTCCTCTGTTTGAGGTTTAGAATCAGAAACTGGTTGAGTGAATGACAAAGTTTTTACAGTTCTAATTTCCATTTCCTTTAAAGAGTTGGATGAGTCTGACTTCTTCACCTTTACCTCATTACTGCTATGTGCCCGCAATAGCTCTTTTGACAATGATGAAGAATTTGATCCAGGTGGCTGCGGTAGGTCTGAAGTATTGTCAATGCTCTCTTTGGATGAGCCAGATGCTTGCGAAGACAAGTCAGAATCCTGAATACAAGCAATACATGTTAACATTCAAGAGTTATGTACTGATTTTGTAAGGTCTGTTAAATTCAAAGGTGATGATTTAACTTTTTTCTTCCGTTTAACATTGTACTGCAATAGTTAACACAATCACAGAGATGCCAACATTCCAAATTGAAAAAGAGTAATGATTTTTTAAGGTCTGTTAAATTCAAAGGTGATAATTTAACTTTTTTCTTCCGTTTAACATTGTACTGCAATAGTTAACACAATCACAGAGATGCCAACATTCCAAATTGAAAAAGAGTAATTCGCCACGGGGCATCCGCCTCGGACACGAAAATACCCAAATTACCCCCTTTTCAAACCTCACACTCGAGGCTTTACATTTTTATAAATCGTAAAAATTGATACAAGGATCGTACAATCGTAATTGGACTCAATAAATCGTAAAAATTACGCCTAAATCGTAAATGTTGGCATCTCTGCAATCATTTACAAACTTCCCTAAACAACTTTATCTTGAAAAGTGAAAATCTGATTTTTTTTTAGCAGAATTGTAAACCATGCTTGCATCCAGCCACTTACCGTATCGCTGGCACTTGACAAAGCATCAGGTGTTGATGTTGAAGACTGCAGTGAATTAACCTCTGATTCCGTGCACTGTATATTCAGTGCTACGTCCGTGTTAGCGTTACTGGTATCCTCAGCCTTTTCCCCGTTCCGTCCGTCCACTGCATTGTCCACGGTATTATCCAGGGTAATGTTCATAACAGTGTTTATAAGGGGGGCACTGTGGCTCAACCCTAACCGGTTTACTGTATTCTGTGGAGGGGGCATGTGGGTGATGCAGTTCCTGGGGTACATAATGGGTGGGGGCACCTTGTGGGCCCAATTTGTGTGGATCCATTGCCTGTACTCTATAACCTCATCAGTGACTCTCACAATACGACCCAGGATACTGTGCAAAGAAAGATTTGTGGAGTGGATTTATTTTTCAAGTTTAAGTCTCACAAAAAATTTCAACTTTATCAGTCAGCTTGCAAACTCAAAGATAATACCCCCCCCCCCCAAAAAAAAAGGAAAACGTTTTCCACATTTCAAAACCATTACTTGATAATTGCAATACATCGTAAAGCTAACATAAATACCTATACAATTATTTTAATTTGTGTAACCTGTAGCCAGCTTTATTTGAAGTCAGAATGAGACAGTGAACACTCACTTGAATCACAGAGCACAATGCTACACAAAATTCACAATTAGGTTAACAAAATTACAGATTTTCTATTCAAAATTGTTCCCTGTGAAGGGTTCTCTTTCTTAACCCTCCTACTATTGATGCACTTCAGTGGAAAGTTGCTGTAGAGGTCAAAACCAGTCAACTGCCTGTTTTGACTGTTGACCCAAATGTGCACACAGGGGCATTTTTCACTGGTTTTTACTGTCATTTTGATCACCCTGAACAATACCAGACAATACTTTTACCAGTCAAAAACGGTCGACTCATTTTAACCTGTAAATGTACTTACTACACGTAAGGTTTGACAGTGTTTGACTTTTAAAGTGCACTAGATATACCTTGGCAATTATATCAACATTTTGACTGATTTTGACCCTTGTAGCAGTAGGAGGGTTAATCAGTTTAATTTGAGGAATTGCATTTTTCTTACAAAAACGTTGCATAAATAAAGTTGTTTCAATACAAGTTACATATGCTGTCCTGTTTGGGTTTTCAAACTACTATCACACATCAATAGAGAAAACAAATGTGATTCTAACCTGTCTATGTAGTTTTCTTGATCCAATCTAGTCAGTAGACCCTGCTTGAGTACACTATAGGCATAGCCAAAAGCCTTGCGAACCTCCATAAGCCCATACGAACCTTTGCAGATGTCACTTCCTAAATTTAAAAAAAAACAAAAAAAACAACCCAGTAATGATAAAATAAAATAGCTTTGAACATTTTCAATTAAAGTGAAACCCCCAAAAATAGCAATCATCATTTTATACAATGCCTGGCTTTGTGTTAACAAAGTGTTGTTGTTCAATTATATTCACGTTCATAGTTCTTTTATTATTCATAAATATGTTGCTGCCGCCACTGCTCCTAGCACTGGAGCCTGTGCTGTTGCCGTGGTGAATGTATCCCACTGCTGCCACCGACACTGAATAAGAAAAACTAAGTAAAGGTAACAACAACAAAAAAAGAAAAAAGCGAGACATAAAGCGTATGTTCTGTTGGAATGGACACACAGTATTCAGGTTTAACTATAAGTAACAGTCACCTACTTAGGTTACGTGGAGCCAAAAAATGTTACATATTTAAAGTTCTGTACAATTATCAACAAATAAAAAATGTATTTTTTTATTTGTTTAATATTTTTTTAAATGATGGGGTTAGGAGATATATGCTTTATTTAATGGATAAAACATGCAATTTGGGTCCTTAACTGCCTAGGAAACTATCCTGAATGGAAGCTTTCAAATTGTCTGCATGATCTATTTTTACTTGAATTATTCACTTCATTATGAATGGACCCATCATGAAGTCATACATTTAAACATGTCATGTTTGTTATCAAAGTTTTATATCAATTATTTGCTTTATTATACAATTATTACACAGTTGCTGGTATTATTTTTATAAGAATAAACAAGTATATCATTATAAAACAAAATTTGTAATTTGCAAAGAATGGATACATGTATAAACATGTATGTTACAAGCTGCCGTATGTCCATCATCATTCATGAATTCATGTAAACTGTCTAGTTTTTCTCCTGCATTCACATTTTTTGGTTCAATACTATTTCATGATTACGCAGCAAACAAAATAATTGATTAGGATACAACAATATATTCTTACATGGTGTAACTTTTTCAAAGATGAAAACTGTCAAATTGTCTGCAAGATATATGTTGTATTAAATTATTCACTTCATTATAAATAGATCCATCGTAAAGTCATGCATTATTTGCTCACTGCAATTATTTGCTGTATATGTTTTAAATTTAGGTAGGTTTCTATATAAGGTAGGCTGAAATTGCATCCTGAAGTTAAAACGGACATTATACTGGTGAAAAGCAACCAAAAGTAAAAACATCTTGATAAGATGAAAATCTATGATTTCTACCGCAAGATGCATTCTTTTGAAAATAACCAAAACAAGTTTAGATAAAAACTTTTTGATCATGTACCAAAAAAAACCATTTACCAATGTTGTACTACAGCGTTATGCTGGTTTTGAAGGGAAAAAAAAGAAAGAAAAAGTTTGGGAGAAATGACATATCGTTTCTTCAAAATCTGGGAAAATTGGAAAGTCATTCCATGGCCCAGGAATTATACACTTATTAACAATAATAACCAGCCTCCTAATTCATTCCAATTGACCTGGATTTAGGGAATCTCCAATGCATATAAATAACTATATCTTCAAAATTTACAAGATCATGTTGGAGATTTAGATGGAAAAAAAGAATGTAAGATTGGGACTAAAATAAGAGAAATGGTCTTAGATTTATACACCCATCAACGATAACCACCAGCATACTGATTCCTTCCAACTGACCTGGATTCAGAGGATCCTCAATGCACAGCATCGAAGTACGATACCCCTGTGCCATCTTCTCTCGGGCGTCTTCCTTTGAGAAGTAGCGTCCGCCGGCCGTCACGCTGATCCCAGTCTTGAAGTAGTTGAAGTTGACACCGTAGAGCTCAAAGAATTCGATGAGCTGGACACCCAGGTTGGTAGGCTCCGGTCGTATGTGCATCTGTCAAGGATGGAGAGGAGAAGTTAAAACTAGTATACATTGGTAAAATTTTTATAAATGCATCCATTAGAATCAAGATATGCATAAAACCAACCTGTGAAAGTTTCAGGTTATTTTTATTGTGTCGTTAACACTAACCTTCCCAAATCCTCCAAAATCCTCTTTGCTAAAGTGAAGGATTTTGAAGGATTGAGGTTACATGCTACATGCTCTTTGCTAAAGTGAAGGATTTTGGAGGATTGAGGTTATTAGGCATACTTGCCTTTCCATGGTACATGTACATCCATGATTGTTGTAGTGATTGCAAGGTCATTGCTTGGGTCAGTGGACACTGTTTATTGCACCATGCATGCAGGGAGGGTCCCTGGCCATGTACATGTATCACAGATTAGAAACACATGTGTGCATTACATGTCATGTGCTTGCTTTACTACTGAAGGATTTTGGAGGATTCATGTTATGTGTAAGCAAATGGGCCTAGGGAGTTAGGATTAATGATCCCAATTTTTGCATGCAGGCAACACTTAACCTAAAACTTACTTGATGTAAAGTTGATGTTGGTATCAAACATTTTTGAAATATTTCTGTCACGAGTTGCTATCGTTTTAGTAAATTTAGTTCAATAAATTTCAAAAACAATTTCTGTCATCCAAAACAGAAATTCCATTTAGGAATGAATAGAAACAATCTGGATGCATTTTCACTATTTTCTCATTAATTAACCCTAACCACCCCAAATCCTCCAAAAGGCACCTTTTTTGGAAAAATCCAGCAGTGTTGGAAACTGGTACTTTCACCTCTTCAAATTGGACAAAATTACTACCTGGCAAGAAGTACAGGCCATAAGTGCTGAATATGAACGATCAACGAAAATGCATGGTGCATGTTGAAGATAAGGGCATGGTTTCGAAAAGTGCACTGGAGGATTTTGGAGTATTCAGGAAGGTTCCTAGCCAGAATACCTAGGGGATTAGGGTTAAACCTACTCTAACTGAACTTTGGTGGCAAGTAGTTATAGTGGTCAAAATCAGTCAACAGCTTGTTTTTGACTGTTGAACCAATTGTGCACACAGGGGCATTTTTGACTGGTTTTGACTGTCATTTTGACCACCCTCAACAATACAAGTCAAAAATGGTCAATTCATTTTGCCCTGTAAATGTAAGTTTACTACACATAAGGTTTGACATTGTTTGACTTAAGTGCACTAGATATATACCTTGACATGCATATCAAAATGTTTACAGATTTTTTACCCTTACACTCACAGAAGGGTTAATGTTTTAGTGTATATTTACCAATAGTGCAAAGTCAGTTGAACAGAGATTTTAAACTTAAAACTATTCTCATAGATAATGTACATACAAGACAGGCATTTGAGTGTATGTATGAAACCTTTTTCAAATATTTCAAGGGATAAGCTGCGGAATTTAAATCTGAACTATGCGGAATGGAGAACGCAACCTCTGGTTCTACAGAATGAAGTCAAAGACCAATTGTGAAATAAAAAGCAAATGGATTGTGCTGTGATACTTCACAGCAATCAATGTAAGCATCACCATAACAGCGAGATGGTGCTTGCAACTTTGTTATGGGGGGGGGGTGTTTTTGGCAATATGAAGGGCCGTGACACATCTGAAACCACAAATTTAAAACATGTGAGTGGGTAAAAAAACAATTGCACTGTTAGAAATGCAAACTTTCACAAAAACACAGATCTCACATTCCTGCCATATCTTCCTCTAAGGTATTAATAGAAAAACAAGAGAGAAAAAAAAATATTAGTAAAAAAACAAGCGAAGGCTGGCCTTACCTGCAGGAAGCTAACCGCCATCAGGATGAGACTGTAGGAACTGATGCCTCCCGTCCACACTTCATTCAGATCTCGTTGTAGTAGGAACTGTTTCAGGACGAATACCAGGAAGGGTAACCGGGGATACTGCTTAATGAAGTCCTCGATCAGTTTGGCGCAGGCAGTGCCCGACCGCATGTTGAAGCTGATGTCAACTTTAACCTTGGTCAGGTCATCTGTCAACTTTACGATTGGAACCTTTTGGGGGTTAAAATGCCAATAATATTAATATTAACCCTAACCCTCCTAAATCCTCTATAATCCTCCGGAGGATTTGGAGGATTTTGGAGGAATGAAGCACGTTCAAAAATCACCAATTGGAGGATTATGGAGGATTGAGGAGGGTCGTGCATTTGATAGTGGAGGATTGTGGAGGATTGAGGAAGCATGGTTCAAAGAGATCCTGGAGGATTGTGGAGGATTGAGGGCATAATGGAAATTTACTTTGGATGAATGTGGAGGATTATGGAGGATTGTGAAGGATTGACAGAAACATAATCTTGTATCCTCCGGAGGATTTGGAAGATTTTGGAGGAATGAGGCACGTTCGAAAATCACCAATTGGAGGATTATGGAGGATTGAGGAGGGTCGCGCATTTGATAGTGGAGGATTATGAAGGATTGAGGCAGTGAGCTTCATGCATAAACTCAAGTTGGAGGATTATGAAGGATTGAGGCAGTGAGTTTCATGCACAAACACATTTCGGAGGATTATGAAGGATTGAGGAAGGTACCTGGTAATTAAGGCTAGGGAGTTAGGGTTAATAAATTCTTGTATATTATATATAAAAAATAAGAACAAAATGGATACATATACTGACAGAGCTGTGAAAAACATCAAAACTCCCAGCAGTTAACAAATTCACAAATCAAGATTCACAATTTGCTTTTCAAAATTAGCATAACGTACACACACAATATTTCAGACTAAACAAATTTGTAATACATAATTTGTTTATAGCATGTAAATATTTATCAAAGAGCACAGATCAAGAACCTGCTTTGCACAATATGCATTATCTAGTATTTGTAGGAGCGTGATTTTCTATTTTCCTACTGTATGCATTCACAAGAGATTACTTGTAGAAGGTAGCATTTGTAAATGTGATGTCTTTACAGATATATAATAATAATAATACAGAAGATTTATAATGCGCACATATCCACCAAGAAGTGCTCAAGGCGCTTTACAGTAAACAAGATAATCATACAATAGCATAACAATACAATAGCAAATGCAATATAATACTTAACAAAAGATAAAAAAATGCATAAATGAATGTTAGTAGTCTTTATAGGTAATACACATAAGATGAGTTTTTAAGTTTTTCTTGAATGAGTCAACAGATTTAGATTCACGAATGTACTAGGTAAATCATTCCAAAGGCGTGGAGCCACAACTTCAAAAGATCTGTCACCCCAAGCATGTTTTGACTTTTGTTCAGAGAGCAGAAATTTTGCACTGGAATGTAACTTGCGAGAGGGGGTATAACATTTCAACAAGTCAGATATATAATGGTGCACAATCATTCAAAGATTTGAAAACGATAAGCAATATTTTATAAATAATACGATATGATATTGGCAGCCAATGCAGATCTTTCAGGATGGGGGTGATATGACATGATTTTTTTTAGAGAGTCACAATACGTGCAGCAGTGTTTTGAATCCTTTGAAGTCGTCGTAGTTGATCCTGCGGAAGTCCATAAAGCAGTGAATTTGCCATATCAAGATGAGATTTTATGAAGGAATGAACAATTTGTTTTGTTGCATCATAATTAAGATATTTGCGTAACTTTCCAATGTTCCTAAGGTGAAATGCTGCGGTGTAACATTTGAAATATGAGGTTTAAGTGTCATGTTTGCATCAAAAATAACTCCAAGGTTCCTTGCTTGAGAAGAAGATTGCACATGAGAGTCACCAATAACAATATTTGGAATACAAATCTTAGATAGTTGTTGACGAGAACCAAATAGCACAAATTCAGTTTTATCATCATTGAGTTTTAAGAAATTTTCCTTCATCCAAATGCGAATATCATGAATACAGGTAAAACTTGTAGCTTTGCATGGTGAGGATGATAAGTAAGACTGATTGCGGTGACACCATGTGGAATCTCAATTGAGTAGTAATTAGTTCTGAAAAGAACTGGGGGTACAACTCGACGTTTCGATCAGTATGCTCTGATCGTCCTTTAGACATTCTCCTGAGGACGATCAGAGCATACTGATCGAAACGTCGAGTTGTACCCCCAGTTCTTTTCAGAACTAATTACTACTCAATTGAGATTCCACATGGTGTCACCGCAATCAGTCTTACTTATCATGAATACAGTTTTCAAGGCGATTAATTAAAGAGGCACTCTGTTGTTGTGATGGTTTGAAAGCTAGATAAATCCGAGTGTCATCTGTGCAGATGTGATAAGATATATACTGATATATTTCATGAATATGTTACGAATTGTTAAGTGTAAATTGGAAACCACTGAGGGCCGAGGACAGATCCTTGAGGTACTGAGTAATTCAGATGAAAAGGTTCAGAGACGGCATCACGAATACAAACATGTTGAGGTCTTTTAGACAAGTATGAGCGACACTATTCCTATATGGCCATTAATTCCTATATGATGTTTTAAACGTGCAAGTAAAATATCATGGTCAACCATATCGAACGCAGCGCTAAGATCAAGAAGAATTAAGGCAATTAAAGCAGCGCTGTTTCTATTCAATGGTGTGCTTTATAGGCAGATTGGAAAGGATCGTATAAATTATTTACATGCATATGATGTGATATTCTACAAGATACAGCTCGTTCTATAGTCTTTCCCAGGAACTTCAAGTTTGATACAGGTCTATAATTTTTCAAAATATTCTTGTATACAATATTGCAATTGTTTCTGAGGTCATTTGATGTCAGTCCGAATAGGACAAGAGGCCAGTGTATTCTATGGGTACACATAAAGTCTGGCTTATACAAATGCAAACGCAAATGCAAAGCGCAATTTGATTTCATCAATTCTCATTAAATGATACGCAGAAGTTAAACTGTGTTCAACTGTTGCGTATAATTCACACAAATCTCAAGACTCTGACATCACAATTCACTTTGCATTTGCATTTATTAAAAACTGGTCCACAGTAGGGCTGTGCCGGGTATCCGGGTATCCAGATACCCGACCGAAACTGTCATTACCCGGTTCCATTTTTCGGTTCCGAGTACCTGTAAACGACTTTTTAATATTGGGACTTACCATTTCAGCGGTGTGAACAGAAATTTTTGACTATTGAACAATGTACTGTTTACACTTTTAGGAGCAATTTTATTCAAGATAACGCCTTTGTAGTATTTTACGGACATTTTCCATACACAATTTGTATGTCTCTACTAAAGCATTGACTTTGTGCAATGCACTCAAATAAGAGCAAGCACACAGGCCTCTGGTAGAAGGTCACATCAAAACCACTCAACTGTAACTATGCAGTAATACACAGCTCTGTGTGTGTGTGACTCTGCATATAACTTGTGTGTGTGTTTGACTTTGCCACTATCTCCAGCACAAAAATACACATGTGTGAACAATTATCAATGCAACCAAAAATACTCAAGTGACTGTCTGTGAGTGCCTTGCTGACTGGGCCAAATTTCAGCTTGGGCATAGGAGGGTTAAGACTCAAATAGCCTGGCTGCGGCATGCTACAAACAAGTATCAAACTAGCTGCTCAGGATGGAATGTTTGCCTATTGTTCACAGTAATTGGATTAGTGGGACAATAACTGCTGGTTTATGTCTGCACTGGAGTGTGCACCATGATGTGTTAATAGAGGGGATTTTATTATCAGGGACGTCCACATTAATTGTTGTCGTAATAAAAAAGTAGTGTTGAAATTGGTTTTGTTGTGTAATTATTTTGATGTGCCACTGACCATCCCTCAGCATATCACCAACATTTACATTTATTTACCCGCCGATACCGAGCTCTCTTGTGTATTACATTTGCCGACAAGGTGACAGTTTGTTTCAAAAGAAAGACATAAAAAAGGAGGTGTTAAGTCAGTCATTGTCTTTGAAACCAACAGTAGGATCCATAATCAGTCGGATTTGAAAGGTATTATTGGTTGCGGGTTTGATCCTTTCAATTGGGCAGCATATTTTTACAATCACCTAATCTCCTATCAGTTGAAAAGACGTTTATGAGGGACGAAATGCGGTTGCTTATGATGAGCTGCGAATTATGGATCGTCAAACATTGATGGAGGGGACAAATTGGCTGAATACTAATTAAAAAGTAGACAAAACTAGTTACACCGATACGTTTTGTTAAGTTATTTTTTGATGAGTGCGCATCCTAAATTTTAGACTCATTTCTTGACTGACCGATCAACACGATGCCACGTTCAACAGGGAATAGTCAAGTTTGGTCCCATTTTGAGAAAAAGGGGCCCAAATTGGTAAAAATTCATTCTTTCAAGAAACAATGTTTATTGACAGGTTTATTGAACATATTCATATTCAAGTTCTGATTTTAGATTCGTTAATTTTTTGCAGTTTGTTAGTTTAATAATATCAATATGAAGTGTCGTGGCCGAGCGGTCTAGCTTACCGGATTCAAGTTCTGGTGTTAGCAACAGAATGTGGGTTCGAATCACGGCCGTGACACTTGCGTCCTTGAGCAAGACACTTAATCATAATTGCTTCTCTCCACCCAGGGGTTAAATGGGTACCTGTGAAGGCAGAGTTGGTTTGCTCTATATGCGCTAGAAATGGCAGCAATTGAGCTCAGGGTTGTAGCTACGCCGGTCGGCGCCGGTCGGGTCTAACCGGCACTCCCGCTGGCCGACCGGCACCAAACGCAAATTGATGTCTTACCGACCAGCACAAAAATTGTGTGAATATTTCATTAAACAGTAATAAATGTAAAAAAATGTTCATGTATTCTTCATTTCTTTGAGTTATTTGCCACTATTTTGAGGACTTTAGTCTATAGATCAATTAAAACATCGTACGATATTATAAAATAAATCTCAGTTTGTAGCGGTACAAATAAATACACTAATTAGCATTTATTTATGACGTCAGGGAAAAGACCTGGGAATCCCCATTATGATTGGTTGTTTGCGCCTGCACGATGAGCTAATGCCACTAGTCTCTACCGCGTGTAAATGATGCGGCGTGCTTCGTAATGTCGATGTCGTAAATTTCAGGTTGGTTAAGCGTGACTTTGTAAACGCGTGTAGCTTTCCGCGATGTGCTCAGCAAAGGAAAATTATTCACGCGCCCATTCATGAAAAGTTTTGTGAGCGTTTTTGGAAGTGTTTTGATCAAAATAATTATGTCGCACTTTTCGCAGAAAAGTATCACTAGCTTTTTCTCTTGACCACTAAGCGCAAGGGGCCGGCAGTGACAGACACGGCATCCGGGTCAAGCGGCGCAAATTCGAGACATTCTTCTGCGACCACATCTTCGTGTTCGAGTACAACTGACCGGGAACTGATCACGCTACGAGTCTTGACCACTGTGGATTTAGGCCAAAACTTCGAGCTGCTATGCCTGACGGCCCCGGTTGCTCAAGTGTTACCTCATCAAAAAACAGAAGCAGGCATCTAAGTTTAATAGCGAAAAGTGGACACCTGGTAGGCCATACAGAAGTTTGTTTTTCTGAGCCAACATTGTTGTCAATTGCATTGGAGGGCACTCCTTCACATCATAAATTCTTGTATAATACTATGAAAATATCATACTATTATACAACAAATTATGTAAAAGGTGAGCCCTCCAAATCTATTCTTAAAACCTAAAACCCAGGAGCTTCGGGCTGCTTACTCGACCCCCACCGCGTTGCCCCTGGACCCCACCAGGGGCTCTTAAGCGGGCCCCTGGACCCCCGGCCGCGAGGAGCTGCGCTCCGTTCGCTCCGCTCGCAATTGACAAAATTAGCCGGCACTCAATTTGGTCTGGTGACAACCCTGATTAAGCTGTATACTCCCCAGGGAGCTGAGATGGTTTCAGGAATGATTTATGAGCCTTATGAGCCTTATGAGCAGGGATAATAATATAATGCGCCTTGAGCACCACTTAGTTGGTGGATACGTGCGCTATATAAATCCACACATTATTATTATTATTATTATTATCAAATATTATTTTTAGTACGCAAAATCATGTCCTTATCCAAAGCCAACATGGCGTACGGGATATCCTTATTTAGAAGGCAGGGGCGCGGTAAGGCGCAAGCACATGAATGTTTTCTCACAACGGGTTAGTTCCGCCCACATCGCCTTTGACCAATGGCATTATTCAACACGTGTTTTGTGGCATAAACATTAAAGTCAACTTGCTATACGCATGCGCTCTGATCCAAAGCCAACATGGCGTACGGGATATCCTTATTTAGAAGGCAGGGCGTGGCAAGGCGCAAGCACATGAATCGTTTTCCCACAACGGGTTAGTTCCGCCCACATCGCCTTTGACCAATGACATTATTCAACACGTGTTTTGTGGCATAAACATTAAAGTCAACTTGCTATATGCATGCGCTCTGATCACGCACGCACCAGTGATTATTGTCTTCTGATGATGGTAGTCACTCCCTGACACAGTCACGTGTGAGGCCGCTGTAGCTGCGTGATGCACCGGCCATGCGTGCGCGCGTGTGATCAATTTTTACGGTTTTATTTCAGAAATAACTTTCCGTAAATTAATACAATATTTTGTCACCAAGATGTTATACTTTAATAAAGATCGAATTAAATATGGTATCCTCTGTATTATAAAGGTCAATTTTGTTAACATTTACATGTATTTGTACACCAAAGGAGGCATGTTTTCAACAAGAATGAAAACAGGTATCCGGGTATCCGAACTTTACTGATTTCGGGTATCCGGTTCCAAAAATATCCGAAAACGCACAGCCCTAGTCCACAGTATACATGTGTATACATTGCTGTTTTTTTGCTATAGAGAAGCATCAATATGAACAAAGCCATTTCGAAATGAAAATCTTTCTAATGTTTTCCAAGTTCTTTAAAACAATTTAAATCATAAATGAAACATCTGGTATTAAAATCTTATTCAAATACCTGAAATGAGAAATAAAACATATTTTCGAGCTGATAAAAAGTAGTTTTTTTCACTATTGGCAGGAAGCTTTCATTTGCATATTTCTTAATACTGCTCTGTATGAACTCAAATTCTTAAAATTCCACGTTTACACTGAAATGCAATCAATTGAAGCTCAGGACAGCGTAAGCACAGGATTACACCTACGTGCATTCACAATAAGAATGTCTAACAGACCTTACTTAATACCAACAAAAATACAAAATTGGCATCGAGTCAACAAACAAGCACAAAGATTATCACAACAGAGTAAAAGCACACATATTTTTTCAAAACCAGACTTGACTTTTCGTGCCACGGACAATAACAGGTAGGTTCCAAGGCCTACTAGCACCCATGAAACAGGTCAACCGTGCAAACACATGTCTGTACTCACTGATGCCTTGTCCAACACTTTGATCGACCCCATCTCGGCTATCTTGCTTTTCTCCAGCTCATTGCCTATCCTGAAGTAGGGGCAATCGCCCAGGTCCCCAAACACCACTAGGTCAATATCACTGCAAAATAAAGTCACACTGGGTCAAATCTTATGCAATTCCAGGCCTGGTTATGTTGGGAAAATTGCTTCTGAAAGTATCCTTACTTTCTTTGAATCACGATATACACATTAACCCTAACCACCCCATATCCTGCAAAATCCTCCAAGGGGCACTTTTTGGGAAACATTGGGTCACACTGGGTCAAATCTTATGCAATCTACTAATGAAATTTAAAAAAATTAAAAAAAATGCACTTTTGCCATTCTCAGTTCTGCACAACATATTTTGTCTTTTCAATCATGTTGACATGCACTACATTCCATTTTTGGATTGCTGCAAATACATACATGTAGAAAACATCCCACTGGGCCCTTGCTTTAACATCACGGCCCAAAGGAAGCTCTGTAAATATGCACTGGTACATAGCTGAACGCTCACTGCAACTGACTATCTACAATGTTCAACACATTATAAAAAGGGCAGAGGGCAAGCCACAGAACCATGCAAGAAGTGTACTTTTCATTCATGTACAGGAAAGGAGCTACAATGTATGATGGGATCCTATGAACTTGCTTAGTCTACATGTATGCAGCACATGTCCATCTATGTTTCAATGCTTGACGCTTTGATCTTTTGCAAATATGCTTCAATTCAAATGCCAATTGCAGTCCTGAAATTTCACGGAGGCTCTGGCATCCGTTGCCCTGGTCTTGGTGCCCCTGATAAATGTTCCCATAGATACATGTATGATCCCAATGTTCCCATAGACATAATAATAATAATAATAATAATAATGTGTGGACTTATACATGTAGCGCACGTATCCACCAACTAAGTGGTGCTCAAGGCGCATTCTTTTTTACGTGCATTACACAACACAACACACGGGACCTACGGCTTTACGTCCCATGCCTGCCAATGTATTATTTACACAGGTCTGTTAGTTTACACACACCATTTGATTAACCCTCCTATAGGTTTAACACTCAAAGACACTCAAAATGTTTATGTCTCTCTTAACCCATTGACTTTGTGCAGTGCACTCAAATACACTCAAAATTTGTATGTAACTCCCAACCCATTGACTTTGTGCAGTGCACTCAAGGACATGTGGCTAGGATAGGTCAAACCAAAACCACTCGACCGTACCGTAATTTCCTGCGTATAAGACGCTCGGTGTATAAGGCGCATTACCCCAGAATCGGGGGAATGTGATTAAAGTGTCAACGTACAAGGCGCACCGCCGTATAAGGCGCACCATGACCGCTCAGTAGTGCAGTCTAGTGCATGCCAGAAGCGCTATAGCACGACCATGCCGCCGCCGCCACCACCACGCGCGCGTCGTACTAGGAAAGTAGTCTGGTTGCGGCCCAAGTGATCCCGCGGTGTTGTGCGTAATACACTGATTAATAATCGAGGTGAAAAACAGACACGGCAAAAGTTGACAACCTTGCACACATCGCATAGAGACTTAGTCATTAGAAAGCGTTGTAGATAAAAATGCGCGATCGTGCGATGTTGGGCATGCTATTTTAGAAACAGGGGAATTCTGCTTTTGGTACGTCACACGAGTGAGGTCTTTCGTGAGTATTATTTACGGTGAATGAATGCATGAAAATCTTGCGCTAACGACCTTCATTGGAAAACACGGCCGCTTTGTTAGGTTGAGGTCCACCGAAAGTTACACAAGCGGTAATCATCACTTTGATCTCAAGCGACACCAGATAAGGCGCACCGTTAGATAAGACGCAGTGACGTTTTCGTACCTTTGAAAGTCAGATAAGCCGCGTCTTATACGCAGGAAATTACGGTACATACACAGCTCTGTGTGACTCTGGTTTGACCTACTAATTGGCAATGCAACCAAAAATACTCAAGTGACTGTCTGTGAGTGCCGTGCTGACTGGGCCAAATTTCAGCCTGGGCATAGGAGGGTTATTACATTCAATGACATCTCTATTACAAACTAATTTTACCTATCAGGTAAGAATCGTGAGAACACAGTCAATGAAAAAAATAAATAAAACAATTCCAATCTGATCATTTGTAATAAAACATGCAATTCACAAAAAACATGAGGGTGAACTTGCAGGGCTGGAATTTTAGGAAAAGTATACTAGACAACAGGGCTAGTTAAGGCTCAAGAATTTTTCAAGACCAGATATATTTTTACAACACCAGTGCAAAAATAGGAAAAACACAAATGAGTGTCTTTTTTTAATATCAGTGTAAGGAAAAAAAATTTAAAAAAAAAAAAAAATAATAATAATAATAATAATAATAATAATAATAATAATAATAATAATAATAATAATAATAATAATAATAATAATAATAATAATAATAATAATAATAATAATAATAATAATAATAATAATAATAATAATGCATTTATAATGCGCTGTCTATCTAGGCATGCCTATTCCGAGGCGCAACAATTAACACAGCAAAAGTATGAAAATCACTGAAAATCACTGGACCACTTCGATCATACATGTAGTGTCCACTAGATTTATGCTTAAATAACTACACTTAGCCCTGTGGATCAGTGGGTATTTCGAGCCCTGATAAAGCGCATGGAATGTAATCTGTGAACGTTTCGAGGGAGGAAAGTAGATCGGCAAGTCTCCATGAATCACTTGATTTAGTACCATGAAGTACCCAGGTGAGAACCAATAAACCTGTGCACTGGCACAGGAAACGAGCATTTCTACATGTTGAAGTATACACCTGCCTGTGTATGACCATTTTAGTAATTGCCTGTCTAAATCCCGTTGCCATCCCAGGAAAACAAACAGTAGCAGCAGTATCACTTCCTTTAGCATTTAGCACTGCTCCAAAGGCAATGTATAGTATTGGTAAATCCCACAGAGGTCATGACCTCTATTACCCTGATCTTTGCCTAAGTGCCTCTTACAGGGGTGTGATTTCACAAAAGTAAAAAAATCCTGAAAAATGCGTAGCGAGCCCTGGGTCTCCCTTTGGTCTAAAGGACAAAGCCCCCTGAACCTCCTGGGTTTTTAATTTTGGAGGATTTACAGACTTTCCACATCCCCATAAACAAGAAACTGGAGGTTTGGACACAATACAGGGTACTTCTTTCTTTCCTTGGTGGCTACTTCTTTCTTTCCTTGGTGGCTACTTCTCTTCTTTCAAGAAAAGTTCGAGGCAAAATGAGATTTGTAAAAAATCCTGAAATCAGGAAAAATCCAGAGAAATCACAGGCCTGCCGTTAACCTTAACACCGTTTCCACAGACATTCCGATATTCTAATGGGAGTGCTCTTCGGACAGGGCAGACCTCAGGAAAATTGGCCTAGCCCCTAGAAAAATGAAATTCCAGGCCTGGTAATGTTGGGAAAATTGCTTCTGAAAGTATACTTACTTTCTTTGAATCACGATATACACATTAACCCTAACCACCCCATATCCTGCAAAATCCTCCAAGGGGCACTTTTTGGGAAACATTCTGCACTGTTGGAAACTGGTACTTTCACCTCTTCAAATGGGACAAAATTACTACCTGGCAAGAAGTACTGGCAAGAAGTACAGGCCATAAGTGCTGAATATGAAAGATCAGCGAAAATGCATGGTGCATTTTAAAGATAAGGGCATGTGAGCAGCCTGCACACTTTAATATATAACAAAAAATGAAAAAGTATAAAAAACACAGTGACATTTCCATGCAAGCTACTGGATTCTGTGATATCTAAAATACATGTTCAGTCTTGAGATTTAAAGCATTTTACTTACCTAGTAGGAAGGTACAGCATTGTCCGATAGCTGCCATAAATGTCCACCTGTAAGTATACAACATAATAATATTTAGAAGATTGTCTAAATCCTAATCATGTCCAAATCATCTCTTGCTGAATGATTCAACTCGCAGAACGAGATCAGAAAAAACTCAACAGAGCAGTCCCTGAATGTCAATGTTAGCTGTTAGTTAGTTTGTACATAGCTGAAGCCCACCCCCCATGCCCCGGCCAATAAAAATACATAAACTTTATTTACAACAAACGTACAATTGTACATGTACAAACACATTTTCTCCACAGAGTTTAATCACAATTGTATTCGTAAAATTAAACTATATATACTACTCAAAACAATTTAGGGAACACCGGAATAATCTCAGTTACAGCAAGATCATTTATTTCAGATAAACACAATGTTTCACAGAATTGATGAGAAACAACTGCACAATGAAACAGATGATAAAGGATGCATGTAGTGATTACACATTTCATGACATGACTACTGAAAGAGAGAGGGGGTTGCAAATGAAAATCCCGGTTCATGGAACATTTCAAACCTATTTGATGTTAAAAATCCGGTGTTCACTAAATTGTTTTGAGTAATGCATTCATACTAAAAATTAAAAAAAATTAAAAAATAGAAAAAATTCATATCTCTTAAATAAGAGCATCTTTACAGTTGGAGTGATTACCCAGGACTAACTAAATAACTAACCATCAGTAACTAAATAACAAGTAAGCTTTCTGGCAAAACTGACAACATGGCAGCAGAATGTGGGTTCAAATCCCAGCCGTGACACTTGTGTCCTTGAGCAAGACACTTTACTATAATTGCTTATAGGGGCAGAGGCAGTTAATCAACTGCTTTGTTCTGGACTAGTTACCCCTCCCAGTCCTATTCGCACCGTGAAGAGGATGGTTATTAACTTGTCTTGTTTCGGTGCGAGGGGCTGGTTTCTTCAGTGTGGAGTCGTTGTAACAACTCAATGACTTAGTAGCCCCCACCTTGGAGTGGCAATTGGCCTTGTGTGGGGCGAATTTGCGTAAAAAAAATTATTAAAAAAATAAATTAAAAAAAAAAAAACAACATTCCACTTACCTATATGTTTACATTATGTTTTAATTGCTTGGATGAACTACTTTGATTGAAATAATAACATTTCTGATAATAGACATGATAAACATGTGCATGCATACACTTACAAAATACAAATGCATATGAAATAAAATTAAAATAGTAATGGAAAAGATATCATGCTATGAGAATTTGCCAAGTGCCCAGACCCACCCACACACACCCACACACATTCTTTGATCATGTTTTTTTAATTTGAATTACATATCCTCCTAGTAGGAAAACATATTTGAGCATGTAAATTGTTCAAAACCATTTAGCAGTGAATAAAATTCAGTCCACTTGACGTAGCATGAATTGAACATTTCCCAATTTTGCACAAATTTGTACATATGGAGTTGACAGCCGGGTTCATGCATAATACATGTAGATTGAACTTCAGACGGGCAGTCTGGGCTGTTGTGTGAGTGTCAATTCATTTACATGTCACGTGATATACTGGATTTCTCACGTGTGGGGATTTCCCCATCGCCATTAATGCATGAAGAAAAAGGGGATGAGAAATTCTGATCATAAATGGAAAGACTCAAATGGCTTTTAAGGAATTCTTGATGATAGAGACTGCAATAGGATTTGAGGCTTTGCATAGTAGATACACAGATATGAATTTATTTCTGAATAATGACTAAGACTGGTTTTATTTTTCAGATAAAGTTTTATTTGGATACAATTATATTACATGTATATCATGGAAGTATTTTGTTAGGCAGTTATCCACAATGCAATTGGGTTGTTTTCCTTTTCAAACTAAAGAGTCGGTGTTGATATAAAAATCAGCCACAAATTAACCCTAACCTCCCCAAACTATTAAAAAAACAGCAGGTTCTGTTGGATTTTGATGGACTCAGTAATGTATAGCCCAGACAGGGATAATTTGCATGGTAAAGGACAAACAAAAAAGAAGAAAATGTACTCAAGTTAGGGTTTGAAACGATGTCATTTTGAGCAGTGAATGTGTCATTTTTGGGGGCACATCCTGTGGCAGAGATGCCAGTACCTCTTTGCTCCAGAGCCGGAATTATTATTTTTTCCCCCGCAAAGGAAGAGCAAACGTTCATTCATGTGCACAGAAAGAAAATATTCCTTGTTGTTTTTTGATTCAAACCAATGCCAATTGAACCTATTCTTTACGATTTTTTTCAGATCCACATCTCTTCCGGCCTAGTTGAGTAAAATCAGTCAAAAATTTTCGAAAATGAGGGCCACAAAATGCAATCTTTATGAAAACCATGTATAAAACACATGCCAAAACACATGCATACAACACACACACATGGACCCACACACACAAAGGCAAATTTTTTTTCCGGCCGGAAGAAAGACAGAGTGCTGGATTTCTTTGGGAAAAATATGAAAAAGCCGGAATTCTGGCAGTAGCTGGGAAAACTGGCATCCCTGCAATGGGAGACTTTGGAGACACTAGATGGAAGCAGACTTACCACAGGGTTCTGCCCATGGTGGTCAGTGCCAGAAACCCAGACCGGCACTCATTATCCCGCGACCACAATTGGCAAGAATGTATTTTTCTCAGTTGAACATTCGACCACTCATTTTCCAACTTGTCTATTTCCTTTCACAGATCAGTATCAATAAAAGTCCCATTTTGTCATTGGATGCCGGGTATCCAGTTCCCGATATTAACCAAAAACGGAGAGCCTTAACCCTCCTATGGTTTGACGTTTCAAAACCTTTCAAAATCTGCTTACGGGCCAAAATGGCTATCAATTATTATGAACCCTTTAAAACCCTCCAGAATTTGTTGCTACTGAACAACCACACCTTTCAATACCCTTTGAAAGGTATTGAAACATTTCAACACCAGTTTGTTCAGAGAGTTGTTACACCTTTCAAAACCTTTCATAGGTCCCTTTTGTCAGACAGTTTTCTCACCTTTCAAAACCCTTCAGTACAGCAAACTTGAAAGGTTTTGAAAGGTCTGACAATTCTATGGCAACTGCACTGTATATAGGAGGGTTAATAGCAATAACTTCAAAGTCAGCAAAATTTTGAGATTTAATGGCTAAAAGTGATTCTTCAAAAGCCAGAATTGCATATTGGGGCTGAAGGAAAATCACATTGGCTATCTAGCATAGCACCCTCTTTCCAAAAGAAAAAGGAAATGTAAGATTTACCCGAGCCTCTGGCCAGATGTTCTTGACGATGCCTTCTATTCTTTGGACGACTTCACTTCGCATAAGATGCTCTTCAGCACGGGGATACATGAAGTAGTAGAAATCTTCAATTTCGCGACTGAGGCTAAGTGAAGAAGTAAAAATGAAAACATTATTTTCTAGTCAACCTTTGATTAAAGATTTGCAAAAAGTGTGTAGAATGTTTTTTTGGGTTTAACCCTAACTCCCTAGGCCCAATTGCTTACACATAACCTGAATCCTCCAAAATCCTTCAGTAGTAAACCAAGCACAATGACCACTACCATTGTATGCAGATGACATGGAGCAATAAACAGTGTCCACTGATCCAAGCACTGACCTTGCAGTCACTACAACAAACATGGATGTACATGTACCATGGAGGAAGGAAGGCAAGTATGCCTTATAACCTCAATCCTCCCCAATCATTTTTTGGACAGACCAACATGTACCATGTAACCTCAATACTCCATTTTCATCCAATGTCAAATATAGCCTGATAACCTCAATCCTCCAAAATCCACCAAGCAAATAATCACATCTGCCCTCAATCCTTCAAAATCCTTCACCACATCAATTTCCGAACAACCTCAATCCTTCAAAATCCTTCACTTTAGCAAAGAGGATTTTGCAGGATTTGAGAAGGTTAGGGTTACAAAAAAGCATCTTCAAGCTTTTTCATTTTTTAGACAGGCACGTTATTTCTTCAAACGATACATTTCACAAAGTAATCAGAAGGTAATACTTGAATAAGTTTTGAAAATGAATTTGTGGCAGGATAAACTGAAACAACATTTGACCCTCAAGACAATATTTTTGTTTTAAACAATGTTTTCTTTATGGAAAATGTCATTGACTCCAAATAAACTTGCTGGAAATTGAAAAGACAAATAATATCCACTTTCCTGTAAAATATGATCAAGGACAAACACAAAAAGAGGAAAGTGTACTCAAGTTAGGGTTTGAAAATAATAAATCACTGTTGATGTATCTTCTTAGGGAAATCTTTACACAGCCACATGTTACTGAATGTAGCAATACATCATGTCAAATTCGAGCTACAATATATGTAAATGTGAATTGCACATTATATAATCAGCAGGCATCTTCCTTCATAGGTCATTTGTGCTTCTCAAACCGACAGAACATGACTGTTGTTTCCACAGAATTGTACAATAAACTTGGAATTAAAACCAGCAATGTAAATCAATCAAAGACAATTGAAATTGTTACACTTCCATGAAATTTAAAGATTGGTCCCTAATGTGAAAAAAAATCAGGTAATTTTAACATTTGGCAATCAGTTAGAAATCGGTTTGGAATCAGAATTTTACCTTCAAAGTTCAATGTATCCCAGGTACTTTGAACATTTACCATGGTACATTTGTACATAATATGTATTACTTGATCCATATCAGTACTTGTGAAAGCCAGTTTGTTCTTGTTTACATATGCCCCAATGACATCATATTGCTTCTGGTTTTATCAGATGATCATTAACCCTAACCACCCCATATCCTGCAAAATCCTCCAAGGGGCACTTTTTGGGAAAACTTCAGCACTGTTGGAACCTGGTACTTTCACCTCTTCAAATGGGACAAAATTACTACCTGTCAAGAAGTACTGGCCATAAGTGCTGAATATGAAAGATCAACGAAAATGCATGGTGCATTTTGAAGATAAGGACTTGTTCCCAAAAGTGCACTGATGGATTTTGGAGGATTCAGGTTCCTAGCCAGAATACCTATAGGGGGTTAGGGTTCAGGAAGGTTCCTAGCCAGAATACCTATAGGGGGTTAGGGTTCAGGAAGGTTTCTAGCCAGAATACCTAGGGTGTTAGCATGAACATCTCAAAATGGCTGATGTACATGTATCATGAGTTGGCAGAAAGTATACAAACTATTTCTCTAAAATCCCAGACAAAATTACAAATCTTGGCAAAAATGCTTGATTGATTATTCCCCTGAAATTTGATTAAATGATTCATTTGCACAATGATGGATTACTAGTGATTTATGCATTACTGTGACACTAGACATATTACCTTATTTCCTTTATTTACTGATTATGCACTCACAGGCAATGCTTTAAGTGACTGGTGTTAAAATAGCAAGGAAATGTAATTAAGTATGAACTATGACTAACATGACTGGCAGTGTTGTGCACAAACATGACAAACAACCAGTTCCATCTAGTTAAAAAACAATGCCACAGTATAACAATAATGTAATCTTTCCTACGCAGCAAGGTGGAGACAATATGGATGATGATAGACATATACTTCAAATTATTCCAGGATAATTATTTCATGAAAAATCAGGCATTTTTGGTATACGATGACTTCCGCAGTCATGTCAGTCTGATCTTGTCAACTCCCCCATTAGTGACCAACACGATCATTGTACATGCGCAGTGGCAACTATAATAGGATCCTTCTATTTTCTGAAGGGGAGGATTTCTTTTAGATAAAGTCCGAAAACCATCATAAAAGTGGATTTTAAAGATAGTTTTCATTTTCTGTACCCCCAAAAATCGATAGAATAATTTTTTAACTGGTTAGTGTGGTTGCAAAAAAAATGTCAAAAAAACCTGAAAAAGTGGCGGTCGGATATATGACATTCTTTCCTTATCTTCAAACAGCCTTCACATTTATTAACGTTAAATTATAACTGTTTTAGTAAGATTGGCACTGTTGAATCATTTACATATTTTGGATCATTTACAAGTTTTCTCTATTGTACAATTTGTTGACTCTTTTTGCAAAATTTTGAAAATGCCCATAAATAAACACTTTCACAGTAATATGTGCCATGTTTTTGATGGTGCAAAATCAGACACTCGTTTGCTGTATTCACATACAGCGCTCGAACTTCACACAAACGTGTCAAAAACATGGCGTATATTATCGTGATGGGTTCATTGTCATGTATGTCTTCTTATTCTAGGCTACTTGCAGAAACTGTTTTGGCTCAGGTGATAAAACTAACAGCGGTCAAGGCTCAGTAGCTCCAAACTGCATGCATCACCTGTATTGTAAGCCAAAACAGAATCTAGCATCCATCTGAACACAGCTTATCAATTTCAAAATTAATGGTACGTCAACCTTATGATCAGACAAGTTGGAATCATTAAGGATCCAAAGAGGCAAAGTAACGTTAGGCCTAATCCAAAGCTCTAACGTTAATCATGACATGATAAAATGAAACAACAATAATTCCATAAAAAAAGAAAAAAAAGAAAGAAAGACCGTCATCAAACCGTACCCAAGTCCAACATTGTGGTTGGTTAAGTCCGGATACGGCAACCCAAGTTGGTTGCCCAGAATTCGCCTTGACCACCACGGCGTCCCACCTTCACGCAGCTTCCCCGAATTGTTCCAGTCATAGGTACTGGCAAGGTTGTCCTTTCTCCTTTTATTGAAAAAATTATTGCTACTAGTTCTCTCTCCATTTTGATAACCATTTATGGCTGATCGTTTTGTGGCCAAATCGGCCCCAGAGTCGCCGTGCAACGGTATAAAATCCTGCGAGTCTCGAGGGGGGAGTGTTCGTGATCTGGATTCGTATTCGCGCAAGGGTCCATTGCTGTCGCCCATCTGAAGGTCCCGAAGATTCTGGGTAGCGCTGTTAAAAATTCTCGTCCAAAGTTCTGTTGCTGGTCCAAGTTGCTCGGGCTGATACCAGGTGCTTTTTGGATCCATCCAAATGTCCTCTCGGAGGCCAACGCTGCAGTGAAATGGAAAGCAAATTTGGCAACGGTATGCAAGTCCGGTCCTATTTTTCCATTCGGCAGACGGGCAGATGTTCCTCACCTTTGAATTTTCAAGATGGCGACCGCAAATTAATAACTGTGTTGAATATTCATGAGGTTTATTCAAGTACGTATGCGCGCGCAGAAATACAATAGACTTGATCAAGTCTATCCTGTGCAGTACGGCTAAATAAATTAGACTTTATTCAAGTCTGCGTGAAGAAAGTGTACACTGTACAATAATAGTTTTACGAAGATAGGGCGCATTTTCTAGTTTTTTTCTTCCTACGTATAGTTTGACCATTTTTACCTCCATGGTTTGACTATATCCGATATATCAGCACTTTTTGTTACAGCTTTATGAATTTTGACGTTCAATTTGATATTTTTACCGAATAGGAGTCTAAAGAAGAGTTTATTACACATGGTCTTACCCGTAAACCTAATTTTTCATCTAATCCACCATGCAAAGCTTTAAATCATATGTATGGATAATATATACATGTACATGTACATGTACATGTACTGTACATGTACATGTACATGGTCATACTGTACTCAAAGGTGTCAAGGACTGAATTCGCGGCGTCAAGGCCTGGATTCAGCGTCAAGGCCTACATCTCAAGGCGTCAAGGGTTTTCTCCGACAACGAGTAGAAATAGCCAACAACAACATGTGAAATATGGCGAAATACATAGAAGTAATGTGATATATAAATATTTTTGGGGAATTTCTAAAAGTCTTTTTACCATAATAATAATAATAATAATAATAATAATAATAATAATAATAATAATAATAATAATAATAATAATAATAATATGGACTTATATAGCGCACGTATCCACCAAACTGGTGCTCAAGGCGCATTATATTATTACCCCTGCTCATCAGGCGTATAAATCATTCCTGACCATCTCAGCTCCCTGGGGAGTATACAGCTCAATTGCTGCCATTACAGCGCATATAGGGCTAATCAAACACAACAGCCAACTCTGCCCTCACAGGTACCCATTTACCCCTGGGTGGAGAGAAGCAATTATGGAAAAGTGTCTTGCTCAAGGACACAAGCACCATGGTCGCGGTTGGGATTCGAACCCACATTCTGACGACTCAGCCGTCAGAACACAAATCCGATGCACTAAACCGCTCGACCATGGCACTCCACCGTGAAAAATTTTGAATTTTGAATTTTAACTTGACAAATGTTAACATTTTACTCATTCCTCTAGATATTTGGCAATATTTCACATAGGTAAAACTTGTAGCTTTGCATGGTGAGGATGATAAGTAAGACTAATTGCGGTGACACCATGTGGAATCTCAATTGAGTAGTAATTAGTTCTGAAAAGAACTGGGGGTACAACTCGACGTTTCGATCAGTATGCTCTGATCGTCCTCAGGAGAATGCCGGACTCTGGAAAATGCTGCTGCTTAAGTAGACTGCTGGAGGATCATCCCATGAATGGATGCTGGAGGATTAGTTCGTTGAGGCGCGCAGGCGGGAAACTGTGAGACTATGAGACTAGGATCCTAGGGGTTGGGGGAGAGGAGTGTGTGCTCACTGAACTGAATCAGTTGTTAACAAGCACAGGGGAAGGAGGGTGGTTGACTTAGGATATAGGGGATCCCTCAGTCTGGGGTGGGTTATGGACTTTGGATATAGAAGATCCTTTAGTCTGTATAGTATAGGTCGCCAAATGTCGCTGATGAAGAAACCGATGTCCTGTGGCACAGTGTCGTGTTTGACGATCTCGATGGACTCTCTGATGCGTCTGGGGTGCCATGCGTCGATGGGTGTGATGAGTTGGGCTGCCTGCCAGTCGATTTGGTGGTCCTTGATGTGCGAGTGCTTGACGATGGCGGACTTCTCGAAATCTCCTCTGCGGCCGTGTGCTCGGTGTTCCTTCAATCTGATGGGGAGGTTGCGTTTTGTTTCGCCGATGTACACCTTACCGCACTCACAGGGGATCCGGTAGACTCCCGCTCTGTTGTTTGGGTCCGGTTTGTCCTTGTGGGTATGTAGAAGTCCTTGGAGTTTGCTGGGGGCTGAGTGGAACACATCGATGCCTGCTTGTCGGAGGATGCGTTGTAGTTTGTGAGACGTCGAACCTAGATAGGGGAGACAAGCAGAGAGGGTTAGATCACTTACCTTGCTTTTGGAGTTTGGAACCGGCTTCGCTGTGCTGATCTTGTTGGGATTGTAACCGTTGCGTTTGAGGGTAGTTCGGATGTGCTGTAGTTCCTTGGGAAGGCTGTCCTTGTCACAAATCTTGTAGGCGCGTTGTACGAGCGTACGGTTGACCGATGACTTGATGCTTGGATGATGGAAGGAACGCTGGTTCAGGTACCGATCTGTGTGCGTGGGCTTTCTGTAGACGTTGTGGTGTAGGGAGCCGTCTGGGTTTCTGGAAATGCCAACATCAAGGAACGCGATCTTGTCATCTTCTTCCGTTTCCATGGTGAACTTGATGCTCGGGTGTTGCTGGTTTAGATGTTGTAGAAAATCCTGGAGTGTGTCTCTGTCGTGTGGCCAAACCACAAAGGTGTCATCCACGTATCGGAGCCACAGCTTGGGTTGGAGGTCGGCGGTGTTGAGGGAAGAGTTTTCAAACTCTTCCATGAAAATATCAGCAAGGACCGGGGATACTGAAGGAGATCCCATGGAGGTCCCAGCTGTCTGCTCGTAGAACTTGCCCTGAAACTGGAAACAACTTGAAGAGACACATGTTAGTAGCAAATCATGAATTTGGTCCGGGGTGAGTGATGTGCGATCATCAAGAGAAAGATCTTGTACGAGTCTGTCCTTCACCAGGAGGCATGTCTCTGTAGTTGGGATATTGGTGAACAGGGAGACAACATCAAAACTAACCAAGATGTCGCTGGGTTGAAGTGTGAGGCCCCGGGTGATCTCAACGAACTGACTGGAGTTGGACACATGGTGTTGAGTGAGACCCACCAAGGGTCGGAGGATCTTAGCTAAATGACGGGCTGTGTTGTACGTAGGTGAACCTCTGGAGGCGACAATAGGGCGGAGAGGAACATCAGGTTTGTGAATCTTCGGCTGGCCAAAGAACCTAGGGCAGGATGAGCTGGATGGTCTGAGATGTCGGTAGAGTTGGATGGAGAGGCCACCGGCACGGTGGAGGGCAAGGAGTTTGCTAGCGACTGGGATCATGGGATGATCCTCCAGCAGTCTACTTAAGCAGCAGCATTTTCCAGAGTCCGGCATTCTCCTGAGGACGATCAGAGCATACTGATCGAAACGTCGAGTTGTACCCCCAGTTCTTTTCAGAACTAATTACTACTCAATTGAGATTCCACATGGTGTCACCGCAATTAGTCTTACTTAATATTTCACATGTTGTTGTCAGCTATTTTTACTCGTTGTTCGTCGTAGAAAACCCTTGACGCCTTGAAATGTAGGCCTTAACGCCTTTTGTATGACTCCACGGCAGGCACGTGCATACATAGGTCCCAAAGGGTGCTTGAGCCCCTGCCCTTTTTGCCTAGTATAAAAAGTGCCCTTTTTAGCCCAAGGTTTTTTTTTTTTTTTTTTTTTGAATGAATTATTAAGTTCCTGTTGCGCATAGACTGCCCTGCCTAGTTGAAAGATGTCAGGATAGAATAAAATTAGAATAAATATTAGGTCAGCAGAGATGCCCCTTACTATTCCTGTGCACGGGCCTGCATGTGCCCCTCCGCGAAACTAGATTTCACGCATAGCCGCGCACGCTATAGGCAGGCACACGCTGTCACTGAAACACGAAATTGACATCCCGTGGCTCACTCACCACCAGATCAGATTGTAAATGAAAACCAGTCATCAACATAATCTGATCTGATTGTAATGTTAAAAACCATATTATGCGTTTTTATTAATAAATAAACGCCCAATTTTTTTTTAGCTCGCGGGCTACGCGCGCTCGCATGGAATTACACTGCCCTTTTCAGACTCTGAGCCCCTGCCCCTCTACAACCCTGTGCACGTCCCTGCTCCACGGTGTACATGTAGATGTTGTACATAACGAGTACATACTCATGGAGTGCCATGGTCGAGCGGTTTAGTGCATCGGATTTGTGTTCTGATGGCTGGGTCGTCAGAATGTGGGTTCGAATCCCAACCGCGACCATGGTGCTTGTGTCTTTAAGCAATACACTTTACCGTAATTGCTTCTCTCCACCCAGGGGTAAATGGGTACCTGTGAGGGCAGAGTTGGTTGTTGTGTTTGATTAGCTCTATAGGCCTATGCGCCAAAATGGCAGCAATTGAGCTGTATACACCCCAGGGAGCTGAGATGGTTTCAGGAATGTATGATTTATGAGCCTGATGAGCAGGGGTAATAATATAATGCGCCTTGAGCACCAGTTTGGTGGATACGTACGCTATATAAGTCCACATTATTGTTATTATTATTATTACTCTTCCTTGTTGTTGTTGTTGGTTTTGGTTGGCACTTTCGGCAATCAACAATAAAAATTTAACAGAGCCTGAAGAAAAGTAAAGCGAAAATATTATAGGAGAAGAAGGGTATACAATAGGGAGGCGGCTGACTGATCCACCAAGCACAATGCAACTAAAGTTGTGATGAGCCCTGCGAGGCCGGACTGATCGTGTACCAGCCATGCAAGTTTAAAGAGCCCAGGGCCTATTATACGTCATTCTCACAACTATAATGAGAGTTTTTCCGCAATGCTGATTGGTCTTATTTAATACACGAGCATACAAAAAGTGAACGTTTTTCGTTTTTTCTGAAAAAAAAATCTTGTAGATTTGCCAAATCAGCAGTCACCGGTGGGGGCGGGGGTAAAAGGGCGGCACTCATGAACAAAATTATGGTATGTCTACCTTCATTCTAATGATTGCTTGGATTATTAAATAAGTACGTCATTTGGCCCTTTTAGTAATCCCCTGAACTGTTGGTAATCTACATAAATAAATAAAAAATAGGGTCGAGTTTTAATGTAAAATGTAGTTGGTATAAAGCTAATGATGGTATTTATTTATCCTAGAAATAACCGATGTTGATATTTATTTATCCTTGAAATAATTTTGTTTGAGGTAGGCTGTAATTTTCCACATGAGATCAAGAATAAATACGACAAATGTGTATTGATGATTGATCCATGTACGTGGATTTGCTGTAATATAATATATATTTTTACCTCCGCCGACGTAAGTCGGATGGAGGTAAATGTAATCACCCCTGTGTGTGTGTTTGATGAAGATCCAACATCAGTGTGTTTTTTGGACCATATCTAACGCTTCTAACGTTAACGTTATCGTGGATTGGCGAGTTAATAAGTAGAACTGATAGGGGGGGGGGGGCACTAATGACCTATTTACTTATAACCTAATGTTGTCATCAAGTTTCAAGAATCGTTTGTGGCTCAGCGGGTATGTATGGTTGTCACGTACGAGACCCCGGTTCAAATCTTGAGGATTTAATATATTTTTACAAAATTTATCTATGAGTACAGCATAATCAAATAGGGTAATTCACGACTTATAGGACATTTTTCCTCTGAAAAAGCTCAATCTTGCGAGTTTGCGCTCTAAGAATGCTTTTTAGTTTATTTATGGTTCGCACCAGGGCTATACAATAATGCTTTTTTTTAACAGGACGAATAACATTTTGAATATCTTGAACATAATAAGCTTGAGACTTTCACAGGTTATGGACGGATGTTAATGTATATCTCAGATACAAATGGAATATAATGAATAAGCAGTTTTGCCAACATTTCCAAATGTTGTATATCCTACACCCATCAGAGCCTAAGTCAGGATTTGGAGATAGGGCGTCCAAATTTGTTCTTCTTTCAACTTTAATAACTTTCAATACCGGTACCTTTGCATGGAGTGTATTACAAATAAAACATGGTGTCCATTTAGCAGACAGGGTGTCCATATAGCAGACAGGGTGTCCATTTAGCAGACAGGGTGTCCATTTAGCAGACAGGGTGTCCATTTAGCAGACAGGGTGTCCATATAGCAGACAGGGTGTCCATATAGCAGACAGGGTGTCCATTTAGCAGACAGGGTGTCCATTTAGCAGAGAGGGTGTCCATTTAGCAGACAGGGTGTCCATTTAGCAGACAGGGTGTCCATATAGCAGACAGGGTGTCCATTTAGCAGACAGGGTGTCCATATAGCAGACAGGGTGTCCATTTAGCAGACAGGGTGTCCATATAGCAGACAGGGTGTCCATTTAGCAGACAGGGTGTCCATATAGCAGACAGGGTGTCCATATAGCAGACAGGGTGTCCATTTAGCAGACAGGGTTGTCCATTTAGCAGACAGGGTGTCCATATAGCAGACAGGGTGTCCATATAGCAGACAGGGTGTCCATTTAGCAGACAGGGTGTCCATTTAGCAGACAGGGTGTCCATATAGCAGACAGGGTGTCCATTTAGCAGACAGGGTGTCCATATAGCAGACAGGGTGTCCGCATAGCAGACAGGGTGTCCACATAGCAGACAGGGTGTCCATATAGCAGACAGGGTGTCCATTTAGCAGACAGGGTGTCCATATAGCAGACAGGGTGTCCATTTAGCAGACAGGGTGTCCATTAGCAGACAGGGCATCCAAAAGACACCCAAATGTATTGGTGGCTAAACACTATGTTGCCCATTAACTTGAAGTATACCGGTACTTCAATTGAAAGGCACGGTACACCATTGGTAATTACCAGATTATCAAATTATTGAATTATTATGGGGGGAAAGCTTTATTTTAAGTTCAACGGGGCAGTAAACGTATCAATCATCTTGAGAAATAATTTCATCCGAAGTACTTTTATTCTATAGAGAAAACAGACATTATGTTGTGACAGTAAAGTTGCCCGTCTCAGTGTGACTTTTTGTACAATAATTATAAGAACATAAAAAATAAATAGGATACAAAAAACAGTTTTTCCGTCTTTTTCTCAAAAATATGAGCACCTATTTTAATGAAACTTGCATAAGGTTAGGTTAATGATATAATTATTTTTTCCAAAGTACCCAAACCAATATTGTTGTACCTTCCCTTTAAAGGCGGAAGGGGGTGGCCGCCCCATCCGCCCCTACCCCCAGCTATGACTCATGAGCCTGGGTACCAATACCAATCATCATCCTGACCAATTACTTCATCTTAGAGAGAAAAAAAGTGAGCATAATTGTTACAAAAAAGTCTCCAAAAATAAATACTAAATTGACAGTGTTACACACTCTAAAAACGGATTGGTTAAAAACTACCAATTTAAATGGTTAACACTATTTTTATTATTTTAACCAAGAGACTTGTCAACAAGTGACAAATACAATGGTTATTTGGCAACCAATTGGCAACCAATCTGGTCACAGAATGTTTGTAATTTTAACCAATACCTTGGTTGTTTTATAAATATGCCAACAGTAGGCGGGGCTAGAAGTTGTACAATTTCTTTGAATATGGTAGTGATAATTATTTTTAAATTTAACATTTAATGTAAATTATTTGTGGTTTTTCTCGTATAAATTATCGAAGAATTTGTGAAGATTGTCAAATGTGCAAACACAACATTTTCTTTTGAACACAAAAATGAAACAAAGTGGAAAATCTACTGTCAAATTCAGTAACTATGACTGAAAAGATGATTGAACTAGTAATGGTACATAATGTGTATCATACTACGTGTCATGATTATTCAGGAGGCAAGCTATGGATCACAGTACATCAATGGACATTGTTGTATATTGTATATGTATTTAATCGTTGATGCCATTACATGTTAATAACATTAATGCAATTGAGCATACAGTTGTGCAAAGGTACAACAGTTGTATAAATGCAGAAGGATCTACCAAAGTAAATTGGTTATATTTCAAACTATAAACATTGGTTGTGATCTTGGTCACAACCATAACATTAAAAATGACCAACTCTATATTGGTTATATAATTTTAACAAAAAATTATTGGTTACAAAGGTAAACAAATTCAGATTGGTTAATTTGACCAAGATCTTGGTTGGACACATATCTACCAACAACAATGGTTAAAATTATATTGGTTATTTTAACCAGTCTGTTTTAAGAGTGTATGAACATACACAAACTTGATTGAAAAGTATACATAGACCCGAGTGCTGATGACTGCTTCTCATTAAAAAGTATGGGTACAGGATGGTATAACCATTAATGGTCCGTATTTTTATTACATAAATATTGTACCAGCAATTTTAAGCAGTATACGACACTGTAAAAACATTGGGCAACATGGGGTTGGGTAAGGTTATTTACCCCAGAATTGGTTAGGATTTACCACAACTGTTCACATGATTTGACAAAAAAATTATCCAACATTGGGCATTGGTAAACCATGGAGGAAGGAACCTGTTGATATGTTGACCAGTGTTTGGTAACATACCAACCGTGTTTGCCCAATATTTCTTACAGTGTACATGTACTGTTAGCGAACTTATAGAGACAATTAGGCCTATTGTTATTATTTATTTTATTAGCAACTGGTATGGTTACACTGTGACAATATAGGAAAGACCCTAACCAGAAATATTAAAACAAATTGAGAATTTATCGTATTTTTAAATGGTCTCGTTTCAGATGTTCGTCACATAGACTCTTAATAGAAGTTGGTAGATATAATGGTTTAACCCCTGCTATAAATTGGCCCGTGCCTGGGGTTTTAGTCAAGGCACACGTGGCATCGATCCCAGACAGGCACGTGCATACATAGGTCCCAAAGGGTGCTTGAGCCCCTGCCCTTTTTGCCTAGTATAAAAAGTGCCCTTTTTAGCCAGAGGTTTTTTTTTTGTTTTTTTTTTGAATGAATTATTAAGTTCCTGTTGCGCATAGACTGCCCTGCCTAGTTGAAAGATGTCAGGATAGAATAAAATTAGAATAAATATTAGGTCAGCAGAGATGCCCCTTACTATTCCTGTGCACGGGCCTGCATGTGCCCCTCCGCGAAACTAGATTTCACGCATAGCCGCGCGCGCCTATACGTCTTTGATAGGCAGGCACACGCTGTCACTGAAACACGAAATTGACATCCCGTGGCTCACTCACCACCAGATCAGATTGTAAATGAAAACCAGTCATCAACATAATCTGATTGTAATGTTAAAAACCATATTATGCGTTTTTATTAATAAATAAACGCCCAAATTTTTTTTTAGCTCGCGCGCTACGCATGGAATTACACTGCCCTTTTCAGACTCTGAGCCCCTGCCCCTCTACAACCCTGTGCACGTCCCTGATCCCAGATAGCATACATCACACACGAAAGAAGACCAGTGCGAATCATTAATAGTAGGTCGCACGTGCTGTTCACTATGGGACCACCACGTGCACTTTAACTCTCACAAAAAGAAAAAGAAAAAAATAAGACATTTTAAATAGTTCGCCCGTACGTATAATCTTACATGCATATGCATAATAACGACAGCTCCATTTGAGGGTTTATTGTATGACAGACCAGTTCGCCCCCAGGCCCATGCATTGTGAGAACTCTTCCGGAACGGTCCAAAATAAAAATGACACCAATGTTAATGGTACACCGGATTTTTAACATCAAATAGGTTTGAAATGTTCCATGAACCGGGATTTTCATTTGCAAACCCCTCTCTCTTTCAGTAGTCATGTCATGAAATGTGTAATCACTACATGCATCCTTTATCATCTGTTTCATTGTGCAGTTGTTTCTCATCAATTCTGTGAAACATTGTGTTTATCTGAAATAAATGATCTTGCTTTAACTGAGATTATTCCGGTGTTCTCTAAATTGTTTTGAGTAGTATAAAATAGCATGGAAGATGTTCTCGCCCCTCTTCCTTACTACAAATTCGGAGTTAAAAATAATAATAAAACTGTTCATTCAGGGGCCTTAACAAAACTAATCCCATTCCATCAAATCGTCACGGTTGTGCGACAAGTCTTGAGCTTAGCGCATTACTCGGAGGAAGAATAATGATGAGTCGACTACATTGCATATAATCAGCTACAAATTATGTTTATTAATATGATGTATGGCCCTTGTTTTTCGCTATTTTAACGGACATTTTATTTTTTTTCATCAGAACATTGCTATTTAAATTGAGGATGTGAACACAAATCTGTACAATTACACATTACTCACCGGAAATAATCGTTAGAAACATGGTTTCCAGTAAACATGTAATTTATGGTGGGTTCCATACTAAAAATTCATTTTGGCACTATTTTTTTATTTTTATTGTTAAAGAATTTCTATTTTGTGAAATATTCATTTCAAAGTATTTTTCTTAACGGAAATAATCAATGTTCCAATGGAAAATATCCAGAAATTGCCGATAAAAACACGGGCTATACATAATATCCTCAAGGGATCAGAATTCTTGTTTTGTCTAAGATGAAATCGCTTCAGACGGATAATTTCTCAGGGCGTTTGATACGTGTACGAACTTCAAGCCAAGTCAGTGTTTAGACAATAATTCGTCAATTTGATTATCTGGTAATTACCAACGTTGTAGGCCTACATTTCCTTGAAAAAATAAAAGGAATAAAGAAACAATAACATATTGAATGTAATCCAAATAGCCTGGATTGGGAATTGACCAAATTTTCTCGAAATAGCTTGCATGACTCAGAAAAATGAACACAAACGTCAAGTGAGGGCTTTTGAAACCACAGTGGGCCAGCCGCCGGCACCTTTTGTTCGAAAGGCGCCGGTACATTTTGTTCGAAGGCGCTAGAGTGGTTAGTAGTGAAGTTTGCCTGGAGGCCCAAGCGATCTAATTTGCATGCTAACGATTTATCGCCAGTGATTTTCGCTGTTTTTGACGGCAATTTCCAAAAATTATCTTTTTTTATTGGAATATTGCTATTTAACATGACAAATTTATCAAAATAATCATGAGAACCATGTTAAAAAATTGTTTATGGTGGATCCTGTCATAAATTCATTAAGCCTAACTCCCAAGGCCCATTTGCTTACACATAACCTGAATCCTCCAAAATCCTTCAGTAGTAAAGCAAGCACATGACATGTATGCACACATGTGTTTCTAATCTGTGATACATGTACACGGCCAGGGACCCTCCCTGCATGCATGGAGCAATAAACAGTGTCCGCTGACCCATGCACTGACCTTGCAATCACTACAACAAACATGGATGTACATGTATCATGGAAAGGCAAGTATGCCTGATAACCTCAATCCTCCAAAATCCTTCACTTTAGCAAAGAGCATGTAGCATGTAACCTCAATCCTTCAAAATCGTTCACTTTAGCAAAGAGGATTTTGGAGGATTTGGGAAGGTTAGGGTTAAGACACATACATTGTTTAACTAAAAATCTGACGATATATCATTTCAAAGTATTTGTTTTCCATTCTGTAAGGAAATAATCAATGTTCGATGAAAACTTTCAGGAAATTGCTAGTGAAATAGAAGATATGTGTGATACATCTTTTAAAATGGTTTTTATACGCAAACAGCTTTGCATATGTACCAAAAAAAGTTATTAAAAAAAAACTTTAAAAAAAACATCTTATCAGATTATCTCACATACTTTATTGAAAATATGTAAGCTTTAAATGTTTTGCTCGTATATTTGTGGATGTTTACCGTTTTTAGTTGTGACCTTTTAAACCTCTTTTAGTAATACACTGGGAATGTTAATTTCAATTTTGTTATAAACAGGATGAATAAATAAATAAATATTTATCTTAATTTTTTTTTTTTTTTATAATTTTTTTTACAGTATTTTTTAAATGATAGTTTTACTTACTCAGTAATTAGCTTTTAACCTAATAAGTTATTGTGTATGTTGAGAAAATGTTTTTCTCCGACTCCCTATTCTGTACATAAGCCAGTAAAGACAAACTTCTTTTTACAATGACAATGTTGAACATAATGTATTTCATCAGCACTCATGTTTCTTTATATATATATATATATACCAAAAAAAATTCAACATACTTTTGTTAACAAAAATTGAACCATGCTGAAGAACTTTATTATAAATTATAAATTCCACTGAATGGTTCACTCAATAAAATTTGTCATCATTGATGACAAACTTGATTGATGACTCATCAACCAGACAAATGTTATCAAACCTAAACATTTTGAACTTTAAAAAAAAATTGTAAATGAAAGTTTTTAACCAAATCAGACTTTGGCAACAGTGAAACAATTTGTATTTCCTAATGCTTTGTGATTGATGTGGCTTGAGTTTGAACCCAAGGCCAATGAAGTCAACCGTCCAGTGGAAGACTCACTAAGCTCATGTCCCCGATGACTACGTTGCAGACGATGATGTGTTGTGCTGGAAAAACAACTTAATGTTGCTTGCCTTGGTCCTGCCAACCACTTCAGTTAAAGCCTAAAATAAAACAAATTTAATTTGGAAATTGTTTTAAATCCTACTCAATAAAGTGGTCTTTAAAATGTTTTGTGTAACAGAACAAAGAAGATATTCCAATCTATGAAAATCATTGCACAGGGCTCAGGCAAGATTGCTAATTTGCTTTTTTAAGCAGAAACTCAAAAGCACTTATTTAACGGTGCTATCCACTAAGAGCACCAACAAATTAATGATAAAGCACATATATTCTAAAATCCACATATCATTTTCATTGTCTTAAACTTTAATTTCACAAATTATTTTTCAGTCCTTCAGGAATCATCAAATAAACATAAGAGAAACTGACTAGATACATTGATTTTTGGAGTGGAAAAAGAAAATTACAAAGAAAAAGAGCAGGACTCGAACCTGTGACATCCAGGTTTGTGTACAGGTGCTCTTCCATCTGAGCTATCCAGTAAGTTTGGGCGATAACATGAAAATACTGAATATCGCAATAACTTTTATTATTCGATTACGATATCGAGAACCTTTTTAAGTTATCAAGATATTAGCAAATCGCAATTAACAAAATATATTGCAATTAAAATAAATCGGCATTTGAGTCAATTCAGAAATTCCATGGAAACAAAATTAGGACAGTTTTTTCAGCATTTGGAAGTGAGAAACAAAAGCGAACTACTTCATAAGTACATACACACTATCAGTGACACACTATGCAAACGAATTTGGGATTTATTGTGATGCTTGTAGATGAGTACATGCATGTGGTTATTGGCTCTGAAGCAATCATGCATGAAAGAAAAAATATTCAAGATACTATCAAAAATCGCGATATATGTTTGCCGATATACAATGTATCGTGGATGAAAAAAATCGATATCGCCCAAGCTTACTATCCAGCCTAATAGGTGGTGGTCTCCCAACTGTCAATATCTGTGTTCTGGGGACCCTATTCAGAAGCCATTAAACCCATAAATGCTGTGCAGCCAGGGATAACTTTTTGGCTGGAAAGCTCAGTTGGTAGAGCAACCGGTACAGTAATCCGAGGTTGCAGGTTCAAGTCTAGGCCTGGAATCCCATGGAGGCCATGGCTGTCGTTGCCCTGGTCTTGGTGCCCCTTACAAATGTTCCCATAGAAATTCTGATGTTCTAATGAAAGTGCCCTTTACTCAGGAGAAGTGGCCTTGCATAGGGATGTGCGTTTTCGGATATGTTTGGAACTGGATATCCGAAATCAAGAAACTTCGGATACCCGGATATCCATTTTAATTTTCAATTTCAACAACACTTTTTTTTTTATTCATAGCGCAACAATTAATGTGGACGTTCCCTATAATAATATCCCCTCTATTAACAGCTCATGGCAAATACTCCCAGTGCATACACGAAGCATGCACTAATCCAATAACTGCAAACAACTGAATCAGTTGGAGGAAAGTGTGTGGAAACTGTCCGTAAAATACTACAAAGGCGTTATCTAGTGTAATCTCTTGAATCTCTTCTTGACAAAATAAAACTGTAAAAAGTGTAAACATTCAAGAGTCACAGATTTCTGCTGGCACCGCTCAAATGTTAAGTCCAAATTTGTAAAAGTTGTTTACGGGTAATTGGAACTGAAAAATGGAATCGGGTAATGACAGTATCGGTCGGGTATCAGGATACCCGGATACCCAGCACAGCCTTACCCCTACAAGAATGAAATTCCAGGCCGGCTATCCCCGTGTAACTTTGTATGTGTTTACTAAACCTCTTCACTGGCACCACAAATGCCTCTTAGGCTTCCAAACGTCTGTAACAGCTGTTTGGCTTTGACCGGGCCGACGTTAGGAATGAGTTGCACCGTTGCCAGGACGCTAACGTCGACTGGATGTTTTCGTCTCTTGATCAGGAAGGGATTGGCTTGTGGCTTGTGTTCCTCATTGACCTGAAATTGAAGAAGAAAAAAAAGGGTAGTTGTTCATTCATTGATCATCAAGATAAAATCCAAGTAAAATTTAAGAAAAGGAAATGTACACCACTGGTAAAATGTCCAAGTAAGTTTTATGTAAAACTGTTACCATTTTATGTTTTTTGAGCTTACCACCAGTGTACAGTAGGCTTTAATATGATTCCAAGAACTAAGCTTGGGTGATATTGATTTTTTTTCATCCACGATATATCGGCAACTATTTTCAATAATATCGCATGACTGCTTTAGAGCTGATAACCATAGGTATGCATAGCGTGTATGTACTTCTGAAGTAGTTCACTTTTGTTTCCCACTTCAAAAGCTGAAAAGACTGCCCTAATTTTTGCTTCCATGGAATTTCTGACTTGACTCACAATGGCGATTTTTTTTTAATTGCGATATATTTTTTTTAATCGCGATATATTTTTTTTAATAGCGATATTTTTGGTTTAATCCCGATTTGCCGATACCTCGATAACTTGAAAAGGTTCTCGATATCATAATCGAATAAAAAAGGTATCGCAATATTCGATATTATCGTGTTATCGCCCAAGCTTACCAAGAACGTTTGATAGAGCTTTTATTCATATATGCCATGGCCGGCACTGAGCCTCTAATTCATTGCGTGAGGTCTCGTCAGTTGGGGGTCCTAGGGCATATCTTTTGTCTGCCTCCTGAAGAGCCTGCTAGAAGATATGCCCTGTACATACCTCAGCAAGGCAGAAGAAGACCGCGATGCCAGCGCGTTTGCTGGGGGATGGGGGAGGGCATGCTGCAGGAGGACCAGATTGCCGCACTTGCTAGAGATGGCAGTGCATGGAGGAAGATTGTGGTCGCCTGCTCCGCTAGTCGAGGGATGATGATGATGATTTATTCATACGGGGCCTACCATTTGGACAAGGAGGTTTGCAGCTTCCGTCTGTGATGAGACAATGAGTAGCCTGAGACCCAGCTCTAAGACAACAAACTTCTGTAGTTCACCATAGTATTGTTCGCTGATGGGTGTGTGCTCAGCTAGGACTATGCCCCTTATACTGTTAGCCTGAATAACATGAAGGAGTCAGAAAAGTGCCATGTGAATGAAAACAAAACTGTTACAGGGAAGGAACAACATTCGAACACCTGATTGCAAACTTAACAAATCAATACTGGAAAGCTCACTCGTTGTAATAATAGTAATAATAATAATAATAATAATAATGTAGACTTATATAGCGCACGTATCCACCAAACTGGTGCTCAATGTGCATTACATTAGCACCCCTGCTCATCAGGCACATAAATCATTCGCGAAACCATCTCAGCTCCCCGGGGAGTATGCAGGTCAACTGCTGCCATTACAGCGTATATAGGGCTAATCAAACACAACAACCAACTCTGCCCTCACAAGTATCCATTTGCCCCTGGGTGGAGAGAAGCAATTATGGTAAAGTGTCTTGCTCAAGGACACAATCACTACAGTCGCGGTTGGGATTCGAACCCACATTCTGACAACTCAGCCAACACAAATCTGATGCACTAAACCACTCGACCATAGCACTCCACGCTGTGAAGGTGCCAATCACCCCGAGAAACATTCTGCCCAAAGCTTCCATTCAGAGAAAACACACTTTTTGTTATACATTTACAAGTATTTTCTGTACAAATTGTGAATGCTTCTGCACACTTTTCTCATGACTTAACGACTTATTGAGCTGAAACTTTCGCAGGTTGGTTGTTTAAAACCCTAACCACCCCAAATCCTTCAAAAACGACCAAGGGGCACCTTTTGGGGAAAAATTCAGCACTGTTGGAAACTGGTACTTTCACCTCTTCAAATGCGGCAAAATTACTACCTGGCAAGAAGTACAGGCCATAAGTGCTGAATATGAAAGATCAACGAAAATGCATGGTGCCTTTTGAAGATAAGGGCATGTTGCTAGAAGTGCACTGATGGATTTTGGAGGATTCAGGCCAGAATGCCTAGGGGGGTTAGGGATTTACTGTGTATCTTGATTCAAAGATATCCAAAGAAGCAGTAGTGCCAACATTACCAATGTTGTACCTTCTCTTTAATAAAACAATTACCATCAAATATGTGTATTTCTTATTACTTTTTAAAACAAAATATTAAGGTGGGTGACTACTTTTGTAATCTTTATTGGACAATTTCCAAAATATTTGGAATAGATTGTTGATTTATTTGGTTATGTCCATCCCGTGCAGTGGCATGGATTAATTTGTCCAGTTTATTAGAAGTTTATCAGGTCAGGAGAGCTCCAATTTTTTGTTTTCCTTTAAATTCTGTAATAAAAATAATTAGGGTCAGAATGATTTGTTTGGTGGAGGCAGGTAATCCAATATTCGTATTTGTTTGTTTGTAATTTTTGTGTTTTTTTGTATTTATTTTATTTTATTTATTTTATTAATATTATTCTAGATTGATGGCAATAATAATAATATTATTGTGTTTTTTTTGTATAAATATTATTTATTATTATTAATTTTTTTTAGGGGGGGGGAGGTTGTTATTGGTGATTTTTTATTTTAATTTTTTTATTTATTTATTTAATTTTTTTATTTTTGGGGGGGAGGAGGGGGTTTCCCGCCTCAATCCTGACCTTCCTGAGCTTTGCTAGTTTCTGTTTGAAGCCACTTCCAGCCACTAGATCGGTCTCTGAGATGTAGATGATTCCGGCTTCATTGGATGGATGAAAGTCAATAACACCCAAGTTATCCTCCATCAGCACCTTCAGTTTACCTAGAAAAATGAAGACGGAAAATGATTCTTAAAAAGCTGCTAACGCCAGTATACACTTTTTGTAAACTGTCTGTAAGTGCATCCATTATTTTGGTAAGAATCAAGAGGTGGGATGGACCTTATCACCAGGTGAAACTTCAAAACTACCAGCCCGCTATTTTTGTTTCTGCAGCATACTTTGTCAATGACTCAGAAATTGCCATAGAAATCTAATTTAATAAAGGTTCTTCAATAATTAATTCACAGTCAAAGTCAAGTGGCATGGTAGTCCAGTGGTTAAAACGCTAGCCTTGGAAGTAGAAAGTACCAAGTTAATACTTGGTTTTTCAACATTTTCATAAATTTCTTTTTTACACATTTTTTTTAAACTACAAAATTATTTTAGAAGCAAAGCCTTTCTGTATAATAGTAATTCACGGTTGTGGAAGATTTTGTTTTAAGGAAAATAAAGTAAAAAATCCATTTCTAGTATACAAGCTGACGGGTAACATTTTAGCATTGGCGGCTTGCCAAATACTTGAAGTCAAGGCTGGTAAAATATCCATAAGACTGGTTGATTTTGTTACTTGCCCGAGTAGCTTGTGTCATAAGATAAGGTCCAAGCCTGATCAAATGATGATGATGATGATGATGATGATGTAGTATAGAAACCAACAAAATTTCAGTGTATTTCATAGTGTTTCTGATATGTAGCTGGTTGTCTCCACTAAATCCTCCCCACCTACGCTACTCGAGATCTGACCTGGGGATAAGGTCAAATTTTTGAAGCCCATTGGTGGGGATATTGGTCATGCAAAAATGTTTAGTGTCGAGTTTTACTATTGTTCCGCATCCTGGGGATTGTCACTTTTAGAGAGTGCCCTATATGTATGTGGAGATATGGTGAGTTCATGTGTGTAATCCTCCCAGGTTGGGTGGCCTGTGAGGGGAGGAATAGGGACAATAATTGATGACCTTGTAATGTCTTGACCAATTCTGAGCCTTTCCATCGTTGGCTCGTGACGACGCATCCCGGTGGAACACGGCCACCTTCGTTAACAGGGGTGCAGGGGATCTGGGAGTGCTCAGCGCTGGACCTCCTTGACGATGACGACATCATCAACACTTTTATTAGAAAAGTGTTTTGTTGAGTTCTAATGAGATGATAATTGTTAAGAATCAAGTTATTTAAATTGTTTAACAAGTCTATAAACTTGAATTGAGTATTTGAGTTGTAATTTTTTGGTGAATTAACTAAACTCGAGTTTCACTTTTTTTCACGTACCTTTGACCAGACCACTACTAACGTTAGTACTACCTGAAGCTATAGCCAAGTCCTAGTCCAAATGCCTCTTCCATTCAGTCTCATATTTTAGAATAATGATGTAATTTTCACTGTTCACAGCAACAATTACATCATTATTCTAAAAATAGGAGACTGTGAAAGGAAGAGGCAGTTGGACTATTTAGGAGACGTGCACTCGGGGGAAATTTGACTCCTTTTGAATATCTCCATAAATACTAATATTAGGTGCCTTTCCTCTCGACAGAATTCACCTACATACTTCCTCTATCATTTGAATGGATCAACGACCAAAACCACTGATTTGAAATGCCAAAAATTTTACTCTTTTTGACAAAACAATTCACCTTGTATTATGAAATCACCCAAGCCCAATAGTCTGGAACCCATAACACAGAGTGCATCTTATCATATCAATCTGTGTAACCTGTCTATTTTGAATATTGTACAAAAAATTGGTCTCCCAATTTCTATATAAAATTCTGTAACATTAGCTCTGAGTTAGTCTAAGGTTTGCCCCACCAGTGTGGCACGGACCTCTATCCTTAGGATAGAGGTCCGTGCCACACTGGTGGGCCAAGTCTAAGGTCTGATTCGACCCAATTACAAAACCTTTGTCTTTGTCTTTGAGGTACAGTTACTGCAGCTATTTTTCCACTGGACTAAAACCGATCTTGTTGAAGTAGGGTTTTCAGTTGAAAAATTATTCCTAAACCAATATGCTCAATATTTATATCAAATTAAAGGTCTTGATGAAAGAAATACAATGGTTTTTAAATCAAAGAAATCGGAAGAGTAGTTTATGAGGAATCCTGTTTTATTTAATCAAGTATACAGCATTCGAAGAAGCGCGACTGTCCATACACTGTGTACATCCCTAATGGCAACAAAACCGTTGAATCAGCCTACACACGCCGTGATACACACGCACAGCGTTCGTGCTCGTTTCCCTCATAAGAGCTTTTGAAAGGGTGTAAAAAATACACTCTCCGCTCAAAACTGAACACCTTTACGGCTCAAAACTTTCACATATTATAGAAAAGAGGTGTAAAATTCATTCAGACATCGTTCTTACCTTTCAACTTGAAAATTTCACCTCGAAAAACGGTGTTTAATTTTTTATCTCTTCATAACTTCGGTTGTAGAGTAGCTGTGGAGATTGAGCATGCATGGGTATGTAAAGGATCCCTTTGACTCTATAAAAAAAACGTTTTCATGTCAATCACAATGTACTCCGGGCGCGGAGACAGCTCCGAAGTGGATGCCCTTAGCAGCGCGGCAAATTTTACGGGCCGAATGCGCCCGATCTCGGAACACTTCGCGAAAGGCTGGGCGGGACGAGAGTGGTTCATTCATAAAAACCTAGCCTTTCGCACGTACTTCCGATTGCTATTTTATGTACATTGTTGGATAGCTGAGACTATAAGCTTTCCAATGAGCTATTACATGTAAGATTTCGACAGGTAAAAGTAATATAATTTTTTGATTTAAAGTTTTGATGTTTTTTGTTGCGGGCGATGCGCTGTGCGTGTGGATGGCTTCGGTCAAGCACGTACAAACTGAAAACCCTAGTTGAAGTACTGAATTTTGTTTTTATTTTGGAAACGATGACTGTCTAACTCATTGTTGTCATCTTGTCACGCAGTGTGCAGCAGTTTACTTTTCTAGCTCTGCTAGCTCTGCTGACATGTACATAACAAGTTACATCTAGATATTTGTACATTAAACTAGTTATAGGGTTGGTGCATCGAGGACTCAGCTGGCAAGATTTCGCGGGAGATTTCCCAATACGGCTCTGATTTGTTGTTATGACATGCGCCCTCCAGTGTTCAGCTTGGAACAGTTATAATCATGATTTTATAACTTACCCTAATTTAGCAATTTTGAATAATATTTTCTATTTAGGGACATGTAAAATATATTCAAAAGTATTAATAATAATTATTATTATTTTAATTGTATATTTTATAAGAAAAACATTAATAAAATTATATAAAATATACTTTATATGTGGGATTTAATAAAGATGGCCTATTATATTACTAACGTTAAAAGATTGGCAATCACTTTCGCGCGCTGAATTGAACACGTGATTGAAAGTACACCGTCGACTGCAAACAAATTGCGGGAAAGAGATCGGCAAGAAACAGACAGATAGAACGAGATTCAAACATTCCTCGGTTGTTGTTGGTAAGGAAGCCTACTATTCACCAGAATTTTAGCAGGGGGAACTTTTAAAACTTATGTGAGTAACTGACGCTTTTCTTTTGCAAAGTTTAATGAATTTAAATGCCACACAATCAGTTTAAATGCCAGTGATTTTTGGGTCTTTTAAAAATGGCTGTGCGTAGGCCTATGAGTATGAGTATGACTAGTAAGTAGTATGAGTATGACTATGTGAGTGCAAATGCATTGTCTGTATTGACTACAGTACATCATGTATCAAAGGATGGAGATTGAAATCGAACGATGGAGAAGAAAAGTAGGAAAGAATGTCGAACCCAACCGCCTCTACTCTTATGCACAATGTGTAAGCAAGTGTTTTTAGCAGACAACAAAATGGCCAACATCTCACTGGATGTGCATAACGTTAGGCCAACTTAGGCCATGAGAATGAAAGTCATAGTCATAGATTTTTGTTCCACCGCCCGCATGTCCCGAAAGCTACCGCCTAAATTTTTCATTATTTGCCAAAAAAATCATTATTTGCACAAAAAAGGTATTTCCACCAAACAAATTTAGTTCCAAATCATCCACATCAGTAAAACGAAGTTTTTACCAAATTTCCACCAGTATGTGTGCTTTAATCATAAGCACATGTTCTCTTAGTCTTACAGTTACAGTCTTATTCCCGCGTACGTCGTTCACAAAAAAGGTCGCATCGCACTAAAACTGCATGGTAAACTTCGTCCGATCCGCACCTGCAACTGTACCGCCTTCACATGCACAACACGTTCGCTGTTGAGCCTTTTTATCTTATGCCTGTGACTGTGTGTGCAGCCCGCACGTATAATGGATGCACGTACGTACACAGGCAACCATACGTACGGCGACACGTCAAATTAGAAGAAACATCTTGTGATTGCACTGTTATTAATGATCAATGGAAATAATGAATAATGAATAATGAAAAAAAGCCTCATGTGTTTTCAAAATTTCCCGGACGCAAATCTATGACTTTCATTCTCTTGGCCTTAGGGAAGTTAGGGCCTAGGCCTACATAAATATTATTGCTCAAAATCTCCTAAAATATCATTTCCAATCCTCACTTGACTAGTATACTTTCCTCTCCTTAAGTGTGTTCTCTATCATCTTTTAAAGGAAAATCTGTGATATTTTGTCATATTTAGACAGAAAAGTGGCGGTTGTATTCTACATTCTTTACGAAAAGTAAATCATCATGATCATGTCAACATGGCTTGGCATTTCTCAAATTGAAAAGCTTTCAAAAATGTTTTGCATACGAACGTTAGTAATAATAATAATAATAATAATAATGTAAAGATTTATATAGCGCACGTATCCACCAACTAAGTGGCGCTCAAGGCGCATTATATTATTATCCCTGCTCATAAGGCTCATAAGGCTCATAAATCATTCCTGAAACCATCTCAGCTCCCTGGGGAGTATACAGCTCAATTGCTGCCATTTCTAGCGCATAGAGAGCAAACCATCTCTGCCTTCACAGGTACCCATTTAACCCCTGGGTGGAGAGAAGCAATTATGGTTAAGTGTCTTGCTCAAGGACACAGGTGTCACGGCCGGGGCTCGAACCCACACTCTGCTGCTGGCAACACCAGAACTTGAGTTCAGTGCGCTAGACCACTCGGCCACGACAATCCACTTTTCGTGCATTATACAACACACGGGACCTACGGCTTTACGTCCCATCCGAAGGACGAAGCAATTATGGTTAAGTACCTTGCTCAAGGATACAAGTGTCACGACCGGGGCTCGAACCCACACCCTGCTGCTGGCAACACCAGAACTTGAGTTCGGTGCGCTAGACCGCTCGGCCACGACACTCCATAGTATCAGCTAGATAACTATTTCTATTTCTGTGCTGGAACTCGTTGAAAGCCTGTTCAGCAACTTAACGAGGATTGTGGTGTGGTGCCTCAAAATGGTGGACACTTGTGCAACGTGCTCTCTATATGCATACCTATGTGGTGCAAGTAAAAATCCGCTCCTATCTTTAGGCACTAATGGCGCCCTTGAACTGTACCACTGTAGGCAGTTCAATGATGTTTTGGGGGGAGCACATCCCAGTCGTGCAGAGTTCTTGGGAAGAAACTCTGTTTGTAGCTGTCTGAATTGGAGCCGAGTCGCATGAATCTGTGTTGTTGCTGTTGCCGGGTTGTGCGGAGTCTTGGCTGAATATAGTCTGGGATTGGTATGGCGATTTGTTTGTTGATGGCTTTGTAGAGCATTGTTAAGCAGCCTTGCCTGCGTCTCTCCTCCAAAAGTGGGAGTCCGAGTGCTTCTCTCATTGCGGTGACACTGGCATCCTGTTGGTAGTTCCCGCATATAAAGCGTACTGCCTTTCTTTGTATTTGCTCAAGTTGGTCAATTTGATTTTTGCATGTAGGGTTCCCAGATGATGGAAGCATATTCCAGTTGGGATCGCACCAAAGAAATATAGGCCTGTTGTTTAACCCTCCTATAGGTTTAACAATCAAAGACACTCAAAATTTGTATGTCACTCCCAACCCATTGACTTTGTGCAGTGCACTCAAATAAATGCAAGCACATGTGGCTATGGTAGGAGGTCAAACCAAAACCACTCGACTGTAACTTATGCAGTACATACACAGCTCTGTGTGACTCTGCATATAACTTGTAAGACATACACAAGTGTGTTTGACTTTGCCACTATCTCCAGCACTCTTATACACATGTATGTGTGAACAATTGGCAATGCAACCAAAAATACTCAAGTGACTGTCTGTGGGTGCAGTGCTTACTGGGCCAAATTTCAGCCTGGGCATAGGAGGGTTAATGTATGATGTGCAGTTGCTATGTTAATGTTCCATCAAAAATTTCCCTTCAAGTAAATTAAATGTTGTGATTCTATTTTGCCCTCGGGTCTACTTAACTACTTATATTTATTATAGGATTTAACAATAATTACTGTCTACTTAAATAATAACCAATTGCTGTTCACAATTTCTTTCTTAAGAAAACAAAGACGTAAAAATGTCTTCACCAGGCAGCACTGTGAGTAGCCCTGGGAGTCGTCGTAGCAGTAAAAGAAATCGCACCGATGATGACGACGACATCAGTGTTGAAAAAACACCAAGCAAGCGAGGGCGCAAAACACAACAGAGTGAAACACCTTCTAGAAGGAGTGCAAGGGGGACCGCTGGAGTGGCCAATGGAGTGTCAGGGGCAAGAACACGTAAGTGCAGTTTATTTGGGGGGGGGGGGGGGCTGGGGTTTCCCCACTGGGAAGTAATACTTGAATTACCAAATACACTTCCTGAACCCTAACCCCCTTCATTAACTGACTAGGTACGCTGCTCATTGTGCCCAATGCAACAACATTGGTTATCCAAGGTCGAAGCCGGAAAGAATGTCGTATCCGACCGCCACTTTTTAAGGGTTTTTTTGAATTTTTTTTACAACCACTAACCAGTTAAAAAATGATTCCATCGATTTGTGGGGGTACAGATAGCAAAAACTATCTTTAAAATTCACTTTTATGATGGTTTTCGGACTTGATTTCCCTTCTAAAAAAAATCCTCCCCTTCAGAAAATAAAAGGATCCTATTATAGTTGCCACTGCGCATGTACAATGACCGTGTTGGTCACTTATGGGGGAGTTGACAAGATCAGACTGACATGACTGAGGAAGTCATCGTATACCAAAAATGCTTGATTTTTCATGAAATAAATATCCTGGAATAATTTGAAGTATATGTCCATCATCATCCATATGTTCTCCACCTTACTCGGTAGGTAAGATTACATTATTGGTTATATTTAATGAGAAAAAGTGGCGGTCGGATACGACATTCTACCCTGGAAGCCTGCCAGATGCAACAAGATCCATCAGCAAAAACAAATTTGTTGTGCTCTGCTCATTATTTTGTTAGTTAACACAGTGGAACACGCTGGAAGTTTCACAGATTTGTAATTGGTTTCTTATCAACTATGGAAGCATTCACAGACAAGAGTGTCTACTGGCACACCCTTTAAGAATGATGGCTAGTTATCTTATAGTAGTCCGAATGCTTCTTCCGTTCACAGTCTCCTATTTTTAGAATAATGATGTAATTTGTTGCTGTGAGTGTCGGAACATAGCTCCAACCCCACACGCTAAATAACATGTTGAGCAAATTCTCTTGTAAACCTATGATTTCTCCCTTCCAGAAAAATCCCCCCCGCTTTCAACTTTACATACAACTCATCTTCAATTATCGGCCATTACTATAATTGTTCACATATTTTCAAAACATATTTTTATCGGGTACAATTTGCTTGGCAAATGTCAGTGTCTTTGACCTGTTTTTGTACACGTCTCTCTGCGACAACGCCATTTTCAAATCTCTTGCTGGTTCTCGCGAGTGACATCAATAATACATGCATTTATTCAATGACATCAGACAATGAATATGAAATTCACATGAACTGCGCGCTCTCCCTCGCTGTGAACGGAAGAAGCATTCGGACTAGTCTTATAGATTTGTGTTACTAATTAAATGTCATTTCACACAGCAACCCGCCAAGCTGGCAAACGTGGGAGCTTTGCATCTTCACCAGCCTCTCAGGCCGGTAGGCCGCTTGACTCTTCCCCTGGTGGTGACCTTCGACCCTTGCCGTCATCTCCACCCTCTGGTGGCTTTCAAAGGATGCAGGACACGTCAGTGTTTTCCAGCCCGGGACTCTCAAGAGCAGGTAGGTCATGTCGTGGATTGTCGTGGCCAAGCGGTCTAGTGCATTGGACTCGTGCATGGTGTTGTCAGAATGTGGGTTCAAATCCCAGCCTGGCTGGTCATGGCGCTTTGTGTCCTTGAGCAGGACACTTAACCATAATTGCTTCGTCTTTCGGATGGGACGTTAAGCCGTGGGTCCTGTGTAATAGATTATTAACCCTAACCCCTTGGGTATTTTTACTAGAAAGTATCCTGAATTCACCAAAATCCACCATTTTTGTCACACACAAAATGCTGGTGTCCTGAATCCATCAGAATCCGCCAGTGTAGATATTGGATATATCCTGAATACGCCAAAATCCACCACTAAATTTCTGGCGGATTTTGGCGGATTCAGGATACCATGCTCACATGAAAATTTGTATAGTATGTTGCTGTATAGAATCCATCAAAATCTAACACATACAAGTGTTGGCTGTACATGTACAGTACATGTAACTATAATCCATCAAAATATATCAACCAACATGACCAAGCAGTCAAAAACTATTGAAATCCTGAATCCATCAAAGTCCGCCATATGCTCAATGTGGAGATATCCTGAATCCGCCAAAATCCTCCAAAACAGGGGGATGGATTTTGATGGATTCAGGGTGGTTAGGGTTAAAGTAATGCACGTAAAAGAACCCAGAACACTTATCGTGGAAGAGTAGGGGTTTACCCCGGTGTTTCTGGTTCACATAGCAAGCGCCTTTGTTTACAGGTTTCTTCCGGCTTCTGAGCTACAGTTGGCTTTTGAGGGATCCTTGGTTTCATTACCATAAATGTATAATAATAATAGTGATAATTTTGTCTGCGGCTAGCATCCTGGAAAGCTTTAAACATTGTAATACTTGTTCATGGACCTTGGTTTGTTTTGGTGAATACTGTCAAGAAATAATTTGAAGATATTTGCTTTTATAATGAATGTTTGTTTTTACTGTCAAATATTTTTGCTGTTGTTACAGGTACAAGTGATATCGCAATGAGTTCACCACTGAACTACGGAACACCAAGCTCCCGGATGAGTGGAACTCCTGGTAGAATGGCGTATCCTTGTTCAAATTCACTTCGTCAAAGCTTATTTTTTTCCCCAGACTCTTTAACAATGACTTTTATGTTATGATTGTTTTGTCTGTTTTTTTTATAAACCCTCCTACTACTACAAGGGTCAAGATCTGCCCAAATGTTGATATACTTGCCAAGGTATATCTAGTGCACTAAAAAGGCCAACACTGTCAAATCTTACGTGTAGTAAGTACATTTACAGGTCAAAATGAGTTGACCATTTTTTGACTGGTGAAAGCATTGTCTGGTATTGTTCAGGGTGGTCAAAATGACAGTAAAAACCAGTCAAAAATGCCCCTGTGTGCACATTTGGGTCAACAGTCAAAACGGGCAGTTGACTGTTTTTGACCTCTATAGCAACTTCCCACTAAAGTGCAGCTATAGTGGGAGGGTTAAATTTTCTTCTGGTGTGAAAAGGTCACATAAGCTTCCAAAATGACATGTTTGACTTTCAAACCTTTTATGGTTAGGCGATTGTAATTAAAAAAAATTTTTTTTTTTAGAATCACCCAAGTTTCAAAACCCTCGCCTCAATGTTTGTAGGGATGTGGAGAGTTTGCAAATTCTCCAATTAAATATCCAGGGGGCTTTGTCCTCTAAACCAAAGGGAGACCCAGGCCTACTACCCATTTTTTTCAGCATTTTTTACTTTTGTCAAATCGCACCTTTAAAAATGTTGTCTTGCCCATTATTTTCGTTGACCAAATATATTTCAAGTGGCACACCTGTACGACCTCGTAATGACATCACCAGCAACCGCAAGCTACGACAGGTCAACCTGCAGTCGGATCCCCCTGTGAGTTGCATAACCCCCTCCCTTCCAATTTGGATTTTTAATATTTTTTATCATTGACAAAAAATGTGAAAGTTTTTGAAATATGTTGTTTTAAATTCTGGAAATTTGTTTTGAAAACGTTTGACAAGTTTGATCAGAACAGTCACTTGATTGAAGCAAAACCTATTTGAAGATTGAAGAAAATGCTCAGCTCATGACCTGAGTGGAAACATTTCTGGTCACGATCGTGAAAACACATCCTTGATAGTATAAGACCAGTGTGCTGAATTATTCGGTTGATAAACTGATTTCATACCAGAAACGTTAACAATGCAACATAAAATAAGTGGATGAATTTTCACCTACCAGGGCGACGGCACTGAGCCCACTGCAGCAGTCACCAGCGAGCAGCCTGGCGGTCCCCAGCTGGTCATCTGGGGCACCAATGTGGTGGTCAGCGAGGCCAAAGAGAAATTCACTCGCTTCATCCAGAGGTTCATCGACCCCGAGGCAGACGAAGCAGAGGGCATTGACCCCAACGAACCCCTGTATCTGCAGAAACTTGATGAGGTGAGATAAGGAGATGTAGAGTGGACAAGTGGAAGGTCAGAGGGCATGTGGGAGGTCAAAGGATAGAAGTGACCTGGGTTGAGGGGGAAGTAAGAGATTAAGTGAGTTCAGTTTCTACAATGAACGTGACAAAAGGCTTTACAATAGGTTGCATAAAGTTTGTCGGTTTTTTTCTACTGTTACAATTGTACTCGAGTCTATATAGCATGCCATTCTTTAATGGGAAGGTATAACATTGGTAATGACTAAAATATCAAATTGACAAATTTGCATCTTAAAACTTAATTGGTGTAACCCTAACCTTCCCAAATCCTGAAAAATCCTCCGAGGGGCACTTTTTTGGAAAAATTCAGCACTGTTGGAAACTGGTACTTTCACCTCTTCAAATGGGGGCAATATTACTACCTGGCAAGAAGTACAGGCCATAAGTGCTGAATATGACAGATCGATGAAAATGCATGGTGCATTTTGAAGATAAGGGCATGTTTCCAAAAGTGCACTGATGGATTTTGTAGGATTCGGGAAGGTTCCTAGCCAGAATACCTATAGGGGGTTAGGGTTCAGGAAGGTTCCTAGCCAGAACACCTATAGGGGGTTAGGGTTCAGGAAGGTTCCTAGCCAGAATACCTATAGGGGGTTAGGGTTCAGGAAGGTTCCTCGCCAGAATACCTATAGGGGTTAGGGTTCAGGAAGGTTCCTAGCCAGAATACCTATGGGGGTTAGGTTTCAGGAAGGTTCCTAGCCAGAATACCTATAGGGGGGTTAGGGTTCAGGAAAGTTCCTAGCCAGAATACCTGTAGGGGGTTAGGGTTCAGGAAGGTTCCTAGCCAGAATACTTTGGGGGGTAGGGGTAAACTTGGTACAAGTATCAATCATCCTGAGAAATTATTTCATCTGAACTGCTTTCATCTTAGAGAAAAAAGGAATTTCTATGTTGAATAAACGAAAAGTTGCTGTATGGCAACACCTTGTGAAACATTAAAAACCAAAAATTCCTATTGTGTTGACACATTTACAGGTATTAAGTTGTATGATATATTTCTTGTTAACGTAGCATTGAAATTAATGCACGTTTCCAAAAACCAATGTTGTACCTTACCTTAGAAACAGAAGAAACTGTGTGTGGACATCTAGATAAAGAGGCCAACTGCCAACAATATTAAAAACCTGCACACTGTGGCCACCTGTCCATTATGGCCACTTTACACAGGCTCGCCTGTAACGGGAAGGCTAATAAAGCAATCTTTGATTGATTTGTTTTCTTGTGATCCCAGATCCACACCCTCGAGCTGCCGTTTCTCAACATCAACTGCCAGCACCTGAGCCAGTTTGACGTAGACCTGTACCGCCAGCTGGTCTGCTATCCGCAGGAGGTCATTCCGACCTTTGACATGGCCGTCAATGAGATGTTCTTTGAACGTTACCCGGACACCATGCTTGAGCATCAGATCCAGGTGCGCACCTACAACACGGAGAAGACTAAGAACATGCGATCACTGAATCCAGAGGGTAAAGTGCATTTTGGTTGTCATTGCTGTCAGAAATTAATCATAACTCCCTAGGCCCATTTGCTTACACATAACCTGAATCCTCAAATCCTTCAGTAGTAAAGCAAGCACATGACATGTATGCACACATGTGTTTCTAATCTGTGATACATGACCAGGGACCCTCCCTGCATGCATGGAGCAATAAGCAGTGTCCACTGACCCAAGCACTGACCTTGCAATCACTACAACAAACATGGATGTACATGTACCATGGAAAGGCAATTATGCTGCAATTATGGCGGGGGGAGGGGGGGGGGGGCATGTGACCCGCCTTTTTTATTGCTGTGCTCATAAATTTGGTTTGCGTTTTTTAGTGTGCCCCCCACCCACCACCTTTGTTTGAGACCCTTGATCCGCTCCTGTACTGCAGTTAACATTTTGTTTGGTTGAATGCTTGGGGATAGGATTTTACCAAAATGGCTTAGTGCATGGTTTGTCAATGCCTATTTTTCATCAGAAGCTTTATAGCCCAGCCCTTTCAAATAAAATCTCGGGCATGATCAGGGTGTTCCACTTCTCATCTCCACCCGTCCTCCTTTTTTACAGACATTGACCAGCTGGTGACCATCGGCGGCATGGTGACCCGTACCTCCCAGCTCATGCCGGAGATGCGCGAGGCTTTCTTCCGTTGCCATGTGTGCGCATTCACCATGACGGTGGAGATAGATCGAGGGCGCATCGCAGAGCCTGCCGTTTGCCGTTCCTGTCAGACCAAACACAGCTTGGCCCTGATTCACAATCGGTCACAGTTCTCGGACAAACAGATGGTCAAGCTGCAGGAATCGCCAGGTAAGATAAAAATCAGAATTAGCTGTTGTTAACTGCTTACCAACCAAAAGGACCTGAAGTATAAAACCTTTTGACTAGAGCTGGGACAGTTAACTGTCCGAACCTGCACCAACCATTTGCTAACCGGATAACCAAAACCAATATTAAAAAAAAAAAAGCCCAACAATTTTTGTTCTTTTTTGCCGCATTGGTTATTAAACAATCCTTGCAGGAAGTTTATTAATGCTTTTTGATTGAAAATTTCTACATATTGTGCCATTTCCTGACTATCTAGTTTGTGTGGCTATTGGGTGCTGACTGTCGGTTAACCGACCGTGAAAGTTTCGGTGAAATGGTTAGAAAACTAACCGGTAACTCCCAGCACCACTTTTGACCAAACAGAGTGTTTTTCAAATACTGTGACTCGGCTAGGGTCAATACGTGAAGCAACTAAATATATTTTTTCTTGTTTTTTTAAAGTATGCATTGTTTTTAATCTGTATTTTTGCCTTAAAACCCTACTACACATGGAGGCCAATCCGATCCACTAAATTTTCAATATGTTCTTCACCAACCTTTAGTACATACAAGCCTGCTGTCCTTTCCAAGTAATCTTACAAAAGCAACCGTGTGCCACCCAAGGCCACTGTAAATGTTTGAACATATTAGTATGGCCTGCAATGTATCAAATGGGAGACCACTTTACCCTGCAATCTCAGTGGTGCGACAGTGCACAGAAGGGTAACCACAGGAGGCCACTGGCAACAGCTAATAGCTTGGAGTGGCCTGAATGGGTCGTTTCAAAAATTGCACTGATTGTAGGAGGGTTTTAATATTTCACAGCAATCACTTTTATTTTGACTTTCAGATGACATGCCCGCCGGGCAAACACCACACACCGTCGTTCTGTACGCGCACAATGACCTAGTTGATTCGGTGCAACCCGGTGACCGTCTGACCGTCACCGGCATCTACCGGGCCACTCCACTCCGTGTCAACCCACGTCAGCGTAACGTGAAGGCCGTATACAAGACGTACATTGATGTGATTCAATTCTGCAAGAATGACATGAGCAGGTTACATCAGCATGAACATGACGGGTAAGAATTGTGGGACGGGGTTCAGAGGTGGATTTACTGTATATATTTTGCAACTTCCTGTAGAGACCATAAGCGTTTTTAACAAAGAGACTAATATTTTTGTTCGTATAAAAAAGTATGTTGGGATATGTCGTTCTGATACACAAATCTATGGAAATTGAAATGAGACTCATAGCCTAAGTAGACAGTTGATTTCACGCTATGCATTTTTTAATTTTGATTTTGTTTAATTGGTCAGGAAAACAATACATTTAATTTAATAGAAAAACAGTTTTGTCAACATTTCCAATGTTGTAATTGCCCTTTCAAATAGACAGAGAAAGCACAAAGCAAATGGCAGATCCGGGTAAAAAAAAAAACGGTAAGATTTACCCAAATGTTCAAACACTTTCTCTTATATCGTTTTGTCTTAAATTTCAGAGATAACCAGAAGATCTTTACTGAGGAACGCAAGCAGGAATTGATTGACTTATCACAGAAGGACGACATCTATGAAAGACTGGCAAGAGCTTTAGGTATGATATCTATTTGTATATAGAGTGTGGTCATTTAAAGGGGCAGTATCGGAGCAGACTTTCAATAGGGCATGGAATTGATGTCCTAGTTTAAGCTGAACACAGTGACTGAAAATTACTGGCTCATGCATGCAGCAGCATCGGTAATATGACCTTATCATGGGGGAATTATTTTCAGTGACCGAGTTAATCTAAAACAAGCACTCCGATTCCATGCCCTGTTTATTGTGGCGATACTGCCCCTTTAACTTTCATTACCTACTGTAATTTCAGGGAATCCGTAAAGCATGAACAATCTTGATCAAATTTGCTGGAAGATTTTCATCTCACACAAAACCCCAACTTGATGTTTAGGGCATAGAACGTGCAAAACTTGTTAAACATTGCATGGTAGTTCAGGGGTTAGTGTTCTCCAACTGTGACCAAGATTGTAGCATTAGCAGTTGTGTATTTTCTTCCAAAAGTACAAGGATAAAATAAATGCCTTGCCGGATTTACACAAATACTCTAATTGTCTCTAATAATGTTGTTCACAAAGGCATCTTATTTCGCAAATTAGATAGATCTGAGACAAATCAGGCATGATATTCTAACTACTTTTGTAGGAAATCCTACCTTTTGATTTTAAAAATCCTACCATGAAACCGGGTTCAAACTTCAGACCATGGAAACTTTCCTTGTGTATCATTTTATTGTAAATAAAATAAAAAAAATTCTCCTATGCTATCATTGTATATTGTTTGTATTCATGTTTTTTTTCTTTGTTTCCGCGCCTTGAGCGCCCAGCAGGGTGGATATGTGTGCGCTACAAATCTTTATTATTATTATTATTATTATTGAATACCAAGATAAAAAAAACAGTTTCCTTGCTATACATGGCCATAGAGGTAAACCGCTATAGGCTAGTATATGCCTAATGATAATGGCAAACATTTTTCCTACCTTTTCATTTTCTCACAATATCATCCCTGACAAATGTTGTGTGCGTTTTAATTGCAGAAGCAGTGTTAGCCATGTCGTTGTCGAACAGAATCAGAATCTTTTGCATTGTACAAAAGAATTTCATGTTAAACTACTTTTCTAATTTTAAATTATGGTCACGTACCTGCTATTAATGAGTGCAACGTTTAGGTCTTTTGTGGGATTTTGTTTTAAAGACTTGGATGTTTTTCATTACAGCTCCCAGCATCTTTGAGAATGAAGACATCAAAAAGGGAATTCTGTGCCAGCTTTTCGGCTCCACCAAGAAAGATTTTACTGCAGCTGGACGCAGTCATTTCAGGTAAAATTAAAAAAAAGAAATAGAAGCAAATTTGGATATAGATGCAATTATTCTGAACGTTCTTTGTAAATTTGACTATACAGTACTATAAGGATATTCTGTGTTTTTAGGTATTCCAATGGAATTTTCTTTATTAATTTGGTATGTCGTTATTTTTCTTGTAAAAAGACGGTGAACTACAACAAAATAATTGACCAAGGTATTGTAAAACTGCCCTTCAAGGAATGGTATTTGGAAACATAATAAACCCTTTCACGGTAATATGCGCCATGTTTTTGATGGGGCAAAATTGTTTATTTTGAACACTTGTTGCCGTCAGTGACCCAGCGCTCGAACTTCACGCACACTCCAGATGAGTGCATGAAATTTGAACACTGGGTCGCAGACGGCAACGAGTGTTAGAAATAAACAATTTTGCCCCGTCAAAAACATGGCGCATGTTACCGTGGAAGGGTTTATTTAATTTCATCCCTCTAGTTTTTAAGAAATATATATTAAAACTAGCTTGTGTGAGTTTCTTAACAATAGGTTTTTATGTTTTTCAAAAAATGTATTCAGGTCCGAGTTGAACATCTTATTATGCGGTGATCCCGGAACAAGCAAGTCGCAGCTTCTGCAGTATGTAAACAGCCTTGTCCCACGAGGGCAGTATACATCGGGCAAGGGATCGAGTGCTGTCGGCCTGACGGCATACGTAACCAAGGACCCAGAAACCAGACAGCTGGTTCTACAAACGTAAGGATTGCTCTGACTTTGGCGTTCAGTGGGTGTCTATGAAATGATGAAGGTTACTTTCTTTAAGATGCATTTGAGCATGAAACTGGGCTCAGTTTCCAAACTTTTATTCAGAAGGCAGTGACGAGGGAGAAGATTATGACATGGTATGATTGACAGTGGACGAGGAAGAGGAGGAAAGTGACCGCATCAAACCACCCTGTTCAGGGCGCCAGCTGTTCCAACGGAACCGTTCCGTCAAAACTCCTGAAGAGGAGGAAAAAGTTATTTAAAAAGATGTAAACTAATGAATGATGAATGAATTTGACTCCCTAAATAAACCCTGGAAACACATCCAATCAGTCTTTAGAATCATATGAAAATTAAATTGTTCGGTTATTGCATTGTGACCAACTTATAGTTGATTGATGTATTTGAGTATTGTTTCTAAGAAATGTAGTCGGAAAGCTACTTTTGAAAGTGCAAACATCTTAAAAATGTCTCGAGTTTTGTTTTTGTCTTCCTTCGTGGCCCATAGAGGGGAGCATAGTATTACCCAGAGGGGTGTCTGGGTGTCTTTTAGACACCCTATTTCAATTTTGGACACCCTATTTTATATGTCATTTACATGTAAGAGTCAACAATTTGGACACCCTGTTTCAAAAACAACTTGGGGGGGGGGGGGGTGTTGGTAGCTATGCTGTTGTATAACACCTCACGAACATTAGCTAAAATCTCTCATTTTTTATTTGCAGAGGTGCACTGGTTCTCAGCGACAATGGTATATGTTGCATTGACGAGTTTGATAAGATGAGCGAAAGTACACGCTCAGTTCTCCATGAAGTGATGGTAAGAAGTCAGTTTTTTTTAAACCCTTACTGGTTGCCATACAAATAAAGGAAAATTTCATTATCTAATTCATACAATTGATATTTTAAAAAATAACTAAATTGGGGAACATTTTAATCTAGTAGAGGAAAATACAACCAGTGGTTTTCACGTGATTTGGTTTGTAATTACTGCCCTCACTTTTGTTCATGTACATGTATAATTGTTCAAGAAAGATGTAGCCTGTATTGTGTCCAAAACTTGAGTTTCTTGTTTGTGGAGATGTGGAGAGTCTGTAAATCCTCCAAAATTAAACATCCAGGAGGTTCAGGGGGATTTTTCCTCCAGACCAAAGGGGAGAACCAGGACCCATTTTTACTTTTGTAAAATCACACCCCTTGCCTAAGGCTGTGTGTTTTCTGTTATTACCTGAAATTGGAAATCTTTGGATATCTTCGTACCCGTAAACAATTTTGTAAAAACACATAAATACTCCTGAATGTATAATATACTACTCAAAACAATTTAGGGAACATCGGATTTTTAACATCAAATAGGTTTGAAATGTTCCATGAACCGGGATTTTCATTTGCAACCCCCTCTCTCTTTCAGTAGTCATGTCATGAAATGTGTAATCACTACATGCATCCTTTATCATCTGTTTCATTGTGCAGTTGTTTCTCATCAATTCTGTGAAACATTGTGTTTATCTGAAATAAATGATCTTGCTTTAACTGAGATTATTCCGGTGTTCCCTAAATTGTTTTGAGTAGTATATAACCATAAAACGATATGATCTTATTTTATTAGAGTTATGATAAATATATGAACTTAATGTAATAATTTCACGCCCTCTGTATTAAAAATGACTCATAGTATCCCCATTCCCCACACACTCTGTGTTAACAAATAGTCAGAAACTATCATATGTGTGGCTTAAATATTCAGTCGAAATTTTAAGAAGTCGGTTATTGGTAATTGGAACCGAAAAATGAAATCGGGTAATGGCAGTTTCAGTCGGGTGTCCGTGTACCCGGATACCCGGCACAGCCCTAACTCTGGTCGTGTGCGAATACCAGAAAGCCAAACACTGACTTGTCTTACAACACATCCCCTGGTCTGTGCCAGCTAAGCCCAGTCTGAAAAAAATTAACTTGACCAAGACAACAATCATAACACGTAATGAAGCTGGCACAGTGAGGTCAACTTGTACAAAACAAATCGTAACATTCCAATCAACCACATCATCGTTTGTTTACAAAGTCTTTGTATACAATGTTGTTTTTCCGAAGTGACTGCAAAATGTTTACACCCCTTCTTACCCACCGTCACAGGAGCAGCAGACCCTCTCCATTGCAAAGGCAGGAATCATCTGTTCCCTCAATGCTCGTACCTCCATCCTTGCCGCTGCCAATCCGGTGGATTCCCAGTGGAACCCCAAGAAGACGATCATTGACAACATCCAGCTGCCGCATACTCTCCTCTCTCGGTAGGTGGTGCCTGCCGAGATGACTTGGCTCAATAATTATCACGGTTACCAATGTCTTCATGAAATTTCCAATGATCAGAATTAGTCTAAGCTGGACATTGGAAAAATGTTAAGCACTTACAAAAATTTAAATTTTGCGCACTTAATATCAAATAAACGAGAAGGGACAAACACTCGGGTAATATTTTAGAGCCATGCTTCTGACAAAAAACAGAAAAAAAGATACTCAAAATTTGGAAGTATTCTAACTATAGGCTGGATATCTCGGTTAGTAGAGGTGGCCTGGGGCCGATTTCACAAAGCACTAAGACTCGTCTTATCTCGAGTTAGGAAGAGTAACTTGTCTTAACTTGTGACGCGTCCTAAGAACGATTTCACAAAAGATAAGAAGGGTTTAACGGGTCCTAACTACCTTGACAACGGGGCAAAACCCTTCTTAACTTAAGATCGGTGTGTGGGTCGTCTTAGCTGATGCATTTGTGTTATACTTGTACGTACGTACGTTAAGCTGACCGCTTGATGCAATAATGGCGCTGCTACATGTTGGCCGACCACGAAGCCAGACAGGCGTTATTAAGAAGAGAACGACTCTTTCGTGACAGACGGAATCCGTTAGATAGTTTGAACGACGAGGAAATTGTCCGTATCACTATCATACTGATTCACGGGGCAGGGAATAATACAACTGCCAGACAGGGTTGGTGAACAAATACAACATGAAACACGGGTAATTAGAATATAATAAACGGACGTTTAGTAATTTATTTCTTATTGTTCTAACGACCGTCAATTATTATTAATGCTATTAATAGCATACCACCCGCAAGCGTTTTGTTTTAATTTTGTTTAGTGCCACCATTAGTCAGTGTGTTGATATGTGTAAATATATTGCGTAACCATGCTACAGATCATTATATCCGTCATTTGGTCATTTCACGCACTAGAGTTTGCAGACGACATTTCCCAAAATCATGAAAATGTTTGGAGCCAAAAAGTTGTACAACGTCAACTCGCCAATCAGTCATATTGAATCGTGTTGAGCGCATGACGTCCCGACGGCCGTTTCATTAGAGTAGTAAAATAAATATAAAATAGCCATCGCATGAGCAAATTTAGCCTCGTTCAATAAATAGCTTACGGCTTTATTATATTTTCGATGCGTCTTGCTTAAGACGCGTTTTGTGAAATCGATCTTAGGATTAATCTTAGGTAAGATCGATCTTACAGCTGGGACTCTTCTTAAATCCTAGGATCGATCCTAAGATGAGAAGAGTTTTGTGAAATCGGCCCCTGGAATTGTAGAGAGGGCCACAGAGACCATGGCCTCCATCGGCCTGGTCTTGGCCAAGGTGCCCTTTAAAAAAAAATTTACATTCTGTTATTCTAATGGAAGTGCCCTTCACTCAGGAAAGTGGCCTTGCCCCTACAAGAATGAAATTCCAGGCGTGGCCCGAGCACCCTTAACAGTAATCCTGAGGTTGCAGGTCAAATCCTGCATTTGTAGTTTGCCAACACCATGTTACTTTAATAGCGCAGCGCCACCAGGCATTTCACATATTAACCTGGATTGATATCCAGGTCAAAGTTCATCTCTGCCAGTTGGAAGTTGTTCTTTTTTTATTACTATATAACCTGTTATATGATTGATGTTGGCAGTGGGGTGACTGGGAAAGAGTAAGGCACATAAAATTAAAAAGTTTAAATTGTTTAATTGTTTATTTTGTGGTTGTTGGCAATAACATAGGTTTACAAAAATACATGTCGTAAATTTATCTTTGTTACTACTATTTTTCTAAGGGAGGAGGGCCAAAGTCATGGTACAGCCAAGCCTTTGAGAAACCCAGCCAGGCCCAGGCTTCCTGACTTCATAATCTGTCTTTTGTGAGTCCTAAATCATGTAACAATACAGAACTTGCCAATCAACATAATCTGGGCTTCTGGAGTGCCTAGCCCAGCCAAGTAGAGCTCATTGTAATAGCTACAGTTGTGAACAAAAGACAGCTGAGGTGTCAGTCAAGTCTGTGTTAATTTAAGAGCTGTTTGAGATCTATTCATGAGTCAAGGGTCTTTTGTGCTCAGCTACGAGATTATATAGGCCCATAGGCCTGGGCAGAGCCTGGGCAGAGCCTGGGCAGAGCCTGGGCAGAGCCTGGGCAGAGCCTGGGCAGAGCCTGGGCAGAGCCTGGGCAGAGCCTGGGCAGAGCCTGGGCAGAGCCTGGGCAGAGCCGGGCTTCTCAAAGGTTTGCCTGTACCATGACTTTTGGTCCTTCTCCCTAAATTATTTAAATTATAAGGATTTCTCAAAATTATAAGGATTTCTGTGTATGTTGAACAGCCTGATGAACCCTGTGAAGACGTTTAAGAAATTAAGAAGGAAAATGTGTAGATAATTCAGGCGACACAGTCCACAGATTTGAAAATCTTCATCTTTGGAGTGTGGATGGTGATACAAGTACTTGAAGTAAACGTACTTGTTTTTCGGTTCTATTCTAGATTTGATTTGATCTTTCTGATTCTGGATCCACAAGATGAGATATTCGATCGTCGCTTGGCCAATCACCTGGTTTCCCTCTATCACCAGGGTGGGGAGTTGTCGGACAGTGAACACATGGTGAGTTTGTTGAATAGAGTCACTTCACTCATTAACCCTAACCATGCTAAATGCAACAGGATGCAACAGTTGTAAAATTCCGATGGACGTTGTTGCATTCAGCAGCCAGTACTGATGACTCAATCTGTATCTTGTTGCATTCAGCACTGGACAGTGTTTGTACAGCAAATATTCTGTGTTGTGTCTTCAGCATTACCCTGCTCAATGCAACAGGATCCCCTTGTTGTATGTTGTTGCAGACAGCACTGTGCTTGAAAAAAAACAGTCCAATTTACTGAACCCTTCACTGCTACGTGCATCAAGATCCACATCCACATGTGGATCTTGTTGCACCTAGCAGGCCTCGATCATTGACCACACTGTTGTATGTTGTTGCATTCAGCAGGGTGATAAGAAAGTTACCCTAGCATGGTTAGAGTTAATACTCTGAAAGTGACGCCTAGCTTTGTCAGCAGCTAGCAATGTGTGGTACTGATCGCTTATCTTTTACTGATTTTCTCCAGGACTTGTCTCTCATGCGAGACTACCTTTCCTACGCCCGCACCTATGTCCATCCCAAACTGAGCGAAGAGGCCGGTCAGTTACTCATCCAGGCCTACGTTGAGATGCGCAAGATCGGTAACGCTAGGGGGATGGTGTCTGCCTACCCAAGACAGCTGGAGTCATTGATCAGATTGAGCGAGGCCCATGCGCGGATGAGATTCTCCAGCGTTGTGGAGGTTGTTGATGTTGACGAGGCAAAGAGGTGAGACAGCTGTTAGAAATCCATTTATGCCGATCGAATGCTTTTTCCTTTGTAAAAAAACCCCTTCATTTTGATGGATCAGCCCAGGCACTGTGTGCTTCAGAGCTCATTGTGGAAAATCAGTGGAGGACATATAAAAATACATCGTTATGGTATTCTAATGCACTAGTCTATGTGGATCATAATAAGGCTAAAAACCAAAATAGACTGGCCCCTCTCAAACTGAGCTGTGTTATGGTGGATTAAGACATGATTTTGCCATTGTCCAAACGTCAGATGCTCCTTACAGTTTCGACAGGATAGCATCCAAATTATTAAGGATTGACTTTGTCTTTTTCTGTTCCATAGGTTGCATTACGAAGCCTTGAAACAGTCGGCCTTTGATCCACGCGATGGAACCATCAACATTGATATCTTAGCGACGGGAATGAGTACGTCCGCCCGTAAGCAACGACAGGAGGTGAAGGCGGCCATCAAGAAACACATTGAAAGCAAGGGTAAAGTGGCGACCCTTAAGTACCAGATGACATTTGAGGAAGTCAGACAGCAGTCAGAAGTGGTGAGTTTTGCATTCCCAAGATGACATATGTACTTTTTCGGCTGATAAATCTTATTGGAGAATGCTGGTGAAGTTGGGCATTTGCAAGAGCAGTGAAGCCTTACTCTAAATTGGCATGCATAAAACATAACACACTCTCAAAATGACATACATGTGGCATAAGTAACCTGTAGGAAGCATGGTTTAACAGTGCCAATATGAAATTACTTACTAGAAAGCAGTGATAGTATAAGGAATAGCACATGTGACATATCTGTGAAGGTTAAAATTCTGTTAAATGGTAACATTACTGGATACCAAAAAATAATGAATTTCTTTTCTGTGAAATGTTTTCCCCCAGCCAATCACAAAGGAGATGTTTGACGGTGCTCTGAGAGAATTACAAGATGAAGACTTCCTGATTTGGCTTGGCAAGAACATCCGTCTACTAAAGTAGATGATTAACCCTAACCTTCCCAAATCCTCCAAAATCCCCTTTGCCAAAGTGAAGGATTTTGAAGGATTGAGGTTACATGCTACATGCTCTTTGCTAAAGTGAAGGATTTTGGAGGATTGAGGTTATTAGGCATACTTGCCTTTCCATGGTACATGTACATCCATGTTTGTTGCAGTGATTGCAAGGTCAGTGTTTGGGTCAGTGAACACTGTTTATTGCTCCATGCATGTAGGGGAGGGTCCCTGGCCATGTACATGTATCACAGATTAGAAACACATGTGTGCATACATGTCATGTGCTTGCTTTACTACTGAAGGATTTTGGAGGATAAATGCCCTTGACAGTTTAGATAATTTGATTGGATAAAAACATGATCACGTTGGGGGGTGTATTAACATCTGGAAAAGACCAATCTTATCAAAATCAGAGCAGGGCGTGTGCGTAGTGCGGTTGTCATTTAATTCAGGGTGTGTAGGACATGCAAAGTTGAATTAAACCGATCAGAGTGATGCAGACTTGCATACTTTGTGTTTCATTTGTCCCCAAGTTATGAATTTGGCCATTTCTATTTACTTTTTATCAACAAAACAATTACTCATGTTTTAAATTTTGAAAACGAAATTGATGGGGAATTAATGAATGGGAATAACAAATGTGACAGTTTTGAGCATGACCACGGGTGATAATGGACCTCATATTCAGCCCGATCTATATCACCAGTGGCTACACCCAAAACTGGTCTTTATCCTGCAGTAAAGATGCCACGACAAACTTTTACAAGTAATACAAGTTTTTACAAGTTATTATCACTTAATCTCACTTAGTGATAGTTGAGATAACCCACATGGTGTTACCGCAAACCAAATGTGACTCGCTCTATCGTAATGAGGAATGTCCCCCAAATATGAAAAATGGAGATATGCATACATCATAACGAGCATTGAATGGGCTTTCCAATGAAGCCAAACATAAATGTGTCCCTTTTTCTGTTCCAAAGTTATTAAACAAAGAAGTTGAGATACTGGTGGGATTGTTACAGAAACGTTTTATGAGAAAAACGGGTTTTTAAAAAAGTACGCGCTGCAAACAAAAACAACTGTTTGAACTTACGCGCTGCGTGTATTACATATGGGGCGCGCTGTACATAGTATCTGAACTTGAACGAAATAACTTACCGTGGCAATAGTAATCTTTCTGAAAGGTTAGAATCACAAAATTTAACAGGCGTATGAACCATGTCTTTAAGAATACTCTGTGAAAGTTTAACGTCAATGCTCAAATTAGTTTAGAAGTTCTGGGTCTCTGAATGTTTGATAAACAAACACCGTCAAACAACGATCATGCGTGTACATGAAGAACGTAACGTATACTACTATACAATGTATGACCGGTCGCGGTCGCTACGATCCCATGCCCAGTGCATGTGCCGTGCACATGTACATGTACGCTGACGTACACGCGAAAGCACACAGTACAATCAGGCCGGCAGGCTGCGCTTAAACCGCCCACTTTGGCGCTTGTCTACGCAGCATTCGAGGTAAACATCCAAACTGCGCAAGCTCAGTAACCCGCTGACGCACTTTCGTCCAATCAGCTCGCTGGAACCCTACGACGTGAGGCTTAGACTTAGCAACAAGGAGACTTTCTGTATTAAGTTTTTGGGCGCCATCTTATTATTCAGTATTCAGACAGTGATGTCATTGCTACAGTTACAGAGGTCACATCATGACCTTTCTAACAGTACCAAACATGCATGTTAAATGATAATGGCGCGGCTCGATACGGCGCTTACAAAAGGGGTTCAAACTCGTCTTTTTTGAGCTAACGAGGACGATTTGCAACAAAAATGGACACAGACACACTTGAGAAAAGGTATTTATTTTCTACTTTATTGATATTTTTCTCAAAAAGTAAAATAACACACAAACTTTGATATTTAATGTTCCTTAGTACACAAAAATCTCAAAATCGATTTAATGCGATTTTTACGTTATGTGAACTTCAGAGCTTGTTTACGTGAAACGGTCCCTTGGGGGACATTCCTCATTACGATAGAGCGGGTCACAAATGATAACAATTCTCCACCATGCAAAGCCTCAAATCTTTTATAATAATGTACTTTGATGTAAAATGAGCACTGTATTATAAATGTCTTTATCATGCTACAGCCATCTATGTCAGGTTCCCTGTTCGCAAGCACAAACATAGTGCTGATTCACAATACATAAATGGGACCAGTTTATTTTCCTTCCAGCCTCGGTTTGGTCCCATGGATGTGTATAGCCACATTGGTGTCGATTCTGATTGATATTTATTTCAGAGTAGGCTTGGGCGATATCGATATTTTTTTTTCATCCATGATATATCGTCAAACATGATATATCGTGATTTTCGATAGTATCGCAATTATTTTTCTTCATTAACCCTAACGATCCCCATCCAGCCAAACTCCAACACCAGGGATTGTTGGAGTTTGATGGGTTGAGTACTGTGTACTTCTGATATGGCATGTGTAAAGTGTTGGAATATGGCTGGATGAGTACTGTATGTGTGCAGTAACAGTGTTGGATTTTGATTGAGTGAGGACGGTGGTTCTACTAGCATACAACATTGTTGGACTTTGAGTGGAGAGAGTGTGTGTATGCAACCTGCTGTAATAAACAACTGATAAAGGCAAATATTGTACTTAGGTATACTTGGCATTGTGTCTAACATCATACAATTAGAACCTACCATTTATTCCATAGGGTGTTTTAGTTTTTGTATAGTTAAGTTTTTTTAGCATGAAAACAATTGTTGGATTATGATGGCTTGAGTACTGTGTGACTCCAGTGTTCAAACTTTGGGCCATGTGTCCCCACTCAATCAAAATCCAACAGCTAAGGGCCTGTTGGAGTTTGACGGGTTGAGTACTGTTATGGCAAGTGGACTGTTGGAGTTTGATGGGTTGAGTACTGTAAACCAGCAACAGTCAACCATGGTGTTGGGATTTGATAGGTTGAGGAAGGTTTCTAGTAAAAATGCTTAGGGAGTTGGGGTTAATGCTCTGACTCCACTCACAATTGTAATTTTTGTTTTTCAATCGCAATATATTTTTTTATTGCGATTTGTCGATAGCTCGATAACTTGAAAAGGTTCTCAATATCATAATCGAATAAAAAAAGGTATCGCAATATTCGATATTGTCGTGTTATCACCCAAGCTTATTTCAAAGCAAGATGTTATTGTACTTAATATTAAAGGCAAGGTTACAACATCTGGTAATTACCAGATTATTAAATTAAATAATTATCTGAAAACTCACTTGGTATAAAGTTGGGACAGGTATCAATCATCCTGAGAAATTGTTTCATCTGAGATGCAAAGTCGAATTCACAAAGGCAACTTTTTGTAAAATAAAAAAGCAAAAAAATGTGTTTTTTTTGTAGTTTGTAGTTTAAAAAAATTGTTTTTCTTCAAAAACGTGAGCACCTATATGGTAAAATTTTCAAAGGTTAATTTTATGATATATTTCTTGAAACTGAAGAGCTAAAATAAGCATACCTTTTGAAGGGAAAGTACAACATTGCAGAGATGCCAACATTTACGATTTGGGCGTAATTTTTACGATTTATTGAGTCCAATTACGATTGTACGATTCTTGTATCAATTTTTGGCCAGCCGCGAAACCAACGATGTAAAGAACCACATGTGTTTATGGCACACACCATAGTTCATCAGCTGTTTACATGACCAAAACCTTTCGTTAGGCGAATTACTCTTTTTCAATTTGGAATGTTGGCATCTCTGACATTGTAATGGTATATGTAAATTGTTTGTTTTTTCTCTGAAGTGAGAACACTTCAGACAGAATAATTGTATGAGTGGGACCAATGTTGTATATTCCCTTTAACCCTAACCTTCCCAAATCCTCCAAAATCCTCTTTGCTAAAGTGTAGGATTTTGAAGAATTGAGGTTCCATGCTACATGCTCTTTGCTAAAGTGAAAGATTTTGGAGGATTGAGGTTATTAGGCATACTTGCCTTTCCATGGTACATGTACATCCATGTTTGTTGTAGTGATTGCAAGGTCAGTGCTTGGGTCAGTGGACACTGTTTATTGCTCTATGCATGCAGGGAGGGTCCCTGGCCATGTACATGTATCACAGATTAGAAACACATGTGTGCATACATGTCATGTGCTTGCTTTACTTCTGAAGGATTTTGGAGGATTCAGGTTATGTGTAAGCAAATGGGCCTAGGGAGTTAGGGTTAAAATAACAGAAAATTAGGAAAAGTCATTTAATGTGTTTGATTGGATGTCAAGAAATGTAAATATTTCCAAACAAAGTAGAGAAGCTTTCATAAGTACATGTTACTAAAAAATCATTCATATTGTAAATTGTTTGATGAAAAATTGCTTTAAAAAAAACGTTTATAGTACAATAATTGTATTATCAAAGATGTTATAGATATGCATTAAAACAATACTGGATTGAGGATTGATTCCTGTTCTAAAAAGTTTATAATTTTAAGTTTTGATAAATTATAACCTTTTGGGGGGGTAGCCTCTTTCTGTTCAGGAATACATAGAATATGAATTGCATTAAAACTTTTTGTGACATTTTTGTTTTGCAAATTTTGTATTAAAACAGCAGTTGGCATAGGCTAATATGCAAAGTATTATGAATGAGTTGGTTATAAATTATTATTTATACTTGATTGAAGAAGAAATGGATACTACACCTCCAAAAGTCTCATCAGCAAATTTGGATGTTAACACTTTGAATGGAAAATAAACATTAAGCTTAATTGAAGAGGCATTGATTGTGCTGGTCAGAAGTGCCAAGTGAATTGCTGTCCAGACCTATGAGCTAAAGGAAGTACTTAATCCACTAACGCTAAGAGGAGGGGGGGGGGGGGGTAACCGTTCATGACAGACAACAGATATTACTGTAGAATGCTGCAGCAGTTACATGCAGTTTCTGGCTATTGGCGTAATGGGGGTGGTGATTTTCGAAATTACTTACAGGGGTTTTCTAACCGAAGGACGAGGTTGATGTACCAGTTCGGTCTTGGAATTGGACATTTTAAATACCGAGTGGAACGCATAAAAACGGATGATAATTTTTATGGTGATAAAAGAGCCTCCCACACGTTATTAAATAGGTTTGAAACGCCTGACTTTATTATTGCAAATTTGGAGCCTAGTTTGAAAATACTTGTAAATTTTAGGCCAGAAAGGGGACAACGTTTGAATAATTTGGTAATGTAAGATATTTGGGAATTATATAAATTTGATGGGATGGACGTGATGAATGTTTGTTGAAGGGGTAGGGATGAGACTTTTTGTTGTTGTTGTTGTTGTTGGGGGGGGGGGGTAGGCACTGTTTGAACTGAGGTGCTTTTATTTCAGAGAGAACACGAAAAGATATGCACATTTACAAAAAGTTGTCAATGCTTTTTCACACTTTCCATATGACCTAGATTTTTTTTTTAAATTTACTGTCAGTCACCCTAAACAATGCCAATAGCCACTAAAGTGTAAGGGGTTACATATGCGATATGTCATCCACCATTTAAGCAAGATTACATTTGTTGATGTTTTTTTTTAAAACTTACATAGATCATAAGTTGGTGAAAAGCAATCAGCTTCACATTGAGCTGAAACTTGTTTCAGTCATTCAAAGAAAGTATACCATAGGGGCATAATAATCGGCAGTTTTGTCATAATTACCAGGAACGCAGAACCTTCCCTATATCATATCAAACACAATCTTAACTTAAACGAAAATAATACATCGCAGCTGACTACCCGGGTGATAAATAACACTGTCAAATTTCCCTTCCTCCATGCTCTGATGGGCCAGTTTAAGGAGAAGCCGATGGGGCTATGTTATTTAAGGGTCCGTGCCACTGTCCTACTCAACGCCCAGAACGGGCCGCTCAATGAGTCGCTGTACATTATTACACCAAGCTCTATAGTCACTGACTGCATGCAATGTTATTGAACTTTGTCATGAATTACCGAACATTCATGTTACTGAACATTGACGGTGAACCCGATTCAACCCTGCATGACGTACAGGCCTTCACAGAACATGAATTGATACCTCACAAATTGCCGGCGCGTGGTTTTGTCAAGGGCGCCAAATTTTGAAATGGTGAATGCCATCGTGCTGAAGGGCTGTGCTTTTTGATTTCGTATAATGGCACTGGTTTTCATTCAATTGACAAAATTCAATAGAGGCCTAGCCTTTAGATGCATTTATAATAAAGGGCAGTGAAAAATAATGGGCCATCGGGAAGGGAACTGGTCCCACTGTTTTGCCGTGTCATGTAAAACATTGCATTCTCAGAAGGGTGATGCCAACCCCAACCCCCTCTCCCATCGAATTTCTGGATCCGCCCCCCACTGGTAATTACTGGAAAAGAAACTGTCACAAGTTTTATTATTGTAAGTCAAAGCAAGACAAAAAAAACATGCTGGAGTAAGGCTAACCAGCTTCCTCCATGGGCTAACTGACGTTTGTTTAATCACTTCCCACCATGGCAAAATGCCAGAGATTTCCGGCTACACTGATAGGGGCTTATATAAACAGTAATTAGCTACAGAATACAGATTTGTCAAAGTTATCTTCCTTTTTTCATAACATTACAGTTGGACAAATCGTTTTCTAATAAAAAAAAACCATATTTTATCCCTGGTGACAACTACCTACAACAATGACTAAACAAGAGAAATCATTAAACCATTGTGCTCTAGTTATTATGTGTCAAAGTCTAGCGCCCTCTAGAAGTAGTTTCCATAGCAACCAATGATGTCATTATAAGACATATAAAATTAAAATTTAATTGTTCCAAGTTTGATTAACCCTAACTCCCTAGGCATTGTATTAAAACAATAAAAATCCTTCAAAATCCTCCAACTGGCTTTGTTGTGTAGGGAGTTAGGGTTAATGTAAGAAAATCATGTCCGAGAGAATTGACAAATTTTCAATCTTAATTGGTCATCCAACTAAGCTCAATACCATCAATGCTGACTCAAGAGAAAGTACATTTATGTGTTTGTTACATTATACGTAGAAAAACTACCATATTTTAAGGCATTTATTAATACATTTTTATACCTGTTAGGTCTACAGCTAGTAGGCTATAACACAAATAATTCAAATATGCATAATATAATTATGTTTGAATAATGCGCCCTCTTATGGTCGTTTTCATGTCGAACGATAACGTCATCATGACGACATAATTATGAATAAACATTAATTGTGCCAAGTTACATTGGTCAAAACATGCTGGAGCGCCGGTGGGATGTTTGATTGACGCGTGTTCCACCCCCAGTGCAGCGCTAAGATTATTCAACTATATAGGCTCAATATATATATAAGGGACAATAATATTATTAGTGGGCCTCATTTTGTAGGGATAATGCAAGCCAAAATGTTCACTGTTAACACATTCTTTTCGTGTTTGGGCCATCAGGAACAAGAAGGGGGAGGTGTGCACGGTGGACCCATATGAGCCCCACGGAATAATGTTATTTAAAGGTATCAAACATCCAGGTGTGAATCCACTGTCTCAATTATTATTATTATTATTGTTGTTGTTGTTGTTGTTGTGGCCAGGGGGCCTTCATACCCAATGTTTACGTCTAATTTATATTGTTATTTTTGAACAAATATTAGAATAAACTCCAATAATCTGAATGCATGTTCACTATTTTCTCATACAAGCTGCTGTAGGCCTACACTACAATTGTATTGGTAATCTCGAAAAATCTCACCATTTTACATAACACTTCCTTGGTGTAAAGTTGATGCTGGTATAAAACATCCCTTGCATTATTGTGTTTGCCTTCGTTTTCGTAAACAAGAGTAAAATAATTTCAGATATGAATTTCAGTTTTCATGGAGACAGAAATTCCACACTGGAATGAATCAATCTGGATATGTATTTTCACTTTGTTCTTACACGGAGGATATTCTTCATCCATGGTTCACGTTAAAGATATATCGGGGCCGTATTTGGTTAAGACGACCCACGAAAAAAAATCATAAAGCGAACGAATTTTGAAAGATAATTTCGTTGTCAAACGGAAAATACAAACATTACGATATTCGGACGTCGGAAACTGAAAATAAAAGCAAATAATTATATCAAACGCACTTGATTCTGATTGACAGCCACGCTGGCCAATCGGAAGACTGCCCACGCCCCCGGCCCATTACGTACAATTATTGTGTGGTCACGTGCATAAGGATTAAAACGCGGGGTCCCACCTTTTTATTAATTTGAGTTTGTAATTTACTGGTCGATGATTACATCCATATGATGCTCAATATGTGGCAGAGTGCACCCCCTCCCATTATGTCTTCATTGCGCCTGTTCCAGGAATCTTGGGAATTCTTTAGAGGATTTCGGGGGGGGGGGGGGGAGGTCTGTTAACAATAGAACAACAGTGTGTTAGTGTATAGGGACTTTGGGGGTGACACTCTGCCGGATATCGAGCATGGTATAATTACATCGATGGATTTTTCGTTCAATGGCTCAAATAAAAGCTTTTAACTTCCTTAGCCCCAGAAAAATAGCAATTCAACATTCAAATATATTTTTTACCATCAAATTGGCCCAAACAGGGGAGAGATATTTTTAACAACATACTGTAATAAGCTGAAACTTTTTACAGGCTAGTTTTTATACATATATCTGGATTCTTTAAAAGTATGGATGCATTAACAGACATTTTACCAAACGTGTATACTGGCTTTAAACAATTTCAAATTTAGGAAATTACCTATAGTGTGCAATGGTTATTAGGCCTAAGTAAAAAAAAATTCCTTGTAATTGTCACAATTCGTTAACCTTTGCGTCCGAACTCTATGTCCTTAGGTATGTAGTTACATACCAGCAGTACTAAAGACTGTTTGCGGTGACACTTGTAGAAAATCATCTCTTTTGAGTATAGTAAACAGCTATGGAAAAAAATGGTTGGTTGCAACTTAACTCGACGTCAGTCGATCATCAGTAAGCTCTGATCATCATCTTCAGGGGAATGCTCTGATCGTCTTCAGGAGAAAAGGATAAGTAAATATTGTTTGCAGTGACACAAACGTGAAAATTCTCTTTTGAGTAGGAAATATTTCTGAAAATAAGTGGTTAGTCACAACTCAACGATGCTCTGAAGATGATCATTTGTGACAAACCACTTATGTTCAGAACTATTTACTACTCAAAAGTGAATTTTCACGTCAGTGTGTCACTGCCAGCAATATTTACTTATCCTTTTCACCATGCAAAGCTATAAGTCTTACTTACATGTACATGACACGATAGCTGAACACAGCAGTGTGTTCATTCCTCCTATGTGACTCGACAAGAGATTTCAATAATTTATTAACTACACAGGTACATACGTACAATTGGGCCATTAGAGAGACACTTTACTATGTTGAATAATTCTTAAGTTAGGGGACATTTGGAATTATTGTCGGAAATAGTCTAAATCGATTCATTGGAATGCAACATCCAAATGTATATAGTTTGGGGACGGGATGGGGTTAGGGTAAGGGTTTTGGTTGTGCACAAGTCTATGGGAATGTCTCCCATGGTCTCCCAAAGGTATGTTTAGGGTAATTATTATCATCATCATTATTATTATTATTTAGTGATTAAAAGGGGAGGGTGAGTCCTAAATTATGGGTCGGCTTGGTTACCCCCAAGTCATACCCCCGTAGTCATGCCTCTACCTGTAAGGTCCTAACTGTTAACACCAAAAATCAGATTCATTTCATTTGTCAATGATTCTTCCTACATATAATAATAAATAAAATTTAGAAAAATCATAAATAACAAATCCAATTATCTCCACAAATCTCGGACAACGGTGACCTCTCGTTAGTAAAAACCCTTACATTTAAACTGAAGGAGTGGCATGGTACCGTGACCCGTGGGATTTGGTAGATTCTGATAGGGATCATGCAAATTAATCGTATAAATTACTCTGGTCGATCGACCGGTCATCGTGTACAGAACATCCGCTGTGTACAGAAGCCAACGGCCAATAATATTAAACTACACGCTTTTCAGAAGCACCGCCCACTTCTTGGTAGGGCGCAGTGGGGTTCCCGCATGCGTACACTGCTTTATGTGTGTCGTACTGTCCATGTACTGTATAGTATATGTACTAAGTACAGATCTAGTACATTGTACTGTATATAGTACAATACATGCAAGATTGATTGAAAATGTGTCATAACCACACTCGATCTCGAGTCAAGCTAGCTTGCAGTTAATAAAATAATAAGCAACTCAACTAACCTAGTCATGGAGGAGGTATGTACATTATATACGTCTTTTGAAATAATTCTTGTTAAGAAAATACAGTTTTTCGTGTGAATTAACGAAGAATTCAAGAATGGACTGTTTCGAGATAATAGAACGATATTTTCTAAGGCCAGCGATCGCTATTTTGTAAAGAGGGGTGGTGCGATTGAGTTCATTGATCGAGTGTGAGGATGTTACTTGGGACAACGTTGTTGGTCTTTTACATTTAGATTGTCATCCATTAATACCCTGACCACAGTTGCACAAAAGGACATTATCACGTTGACTGAGCACACAACAGCTGTAAATTCTCAGTGATTTAGGTTTTACGTAATGGTGCTGTGCTTTCTAAAAACAGGCTGGCGTACACTAACCTACTCCACCGCCAATGCGCCACTTTACTCGACACACCACTCATGGCCGCCTTCGCTGCTGCCGTTGCCGAAGAATTCAACGAACAGCAATGGTGTGCGCTCTGTTCAGAACGTTTACAGGGCACGGAGCCCAAAATCCTGTCCTGTTTTCACAAATTCTGCCGGCCATGTCTGGAGATGCGAGTTGCCGAGCCAGATCGAATACGGTGCCCAACTTGCTACCAAGAGAGTCAGCTAGGCGACATGGGGGTGGGCGGACTGCCGTCGGATCTTTTCATCAGTAATATTCTCGATGTGGTCGGCAGCCATGAAGACGACGGTGATGGGGTGCCATTACCGACAGACCGGCGGACCTGCAGTTCATGTGATGAGGGGCAGATGGCTTCAAGGCTGTGTAAGGACTGCAATGAGAGACTCTGTGAAAGTTGTGTGCAGGCTCACCTACGAGTTAGGTTGACTAAAGATCACCACATAGTAATGCTGCAATCCTCGGGGCCAAATATTTCAAGCAGCCGTCACAGAAATTCACATCATCAGTCTTACCAAGCGCAAATACAGCCAGTGTCTGATCGACCCCCGAGCTACTGTGAAATCCATCCGAATGAAGTCCTGCGTCTTTACTGTGATTCGTGTAGTAAAGCAATATGCCGTGATTGTACCTTGATGGAACATCGTGGTCATAGCTGTGTGTATCTTCAAAATGCCATCGAAGACAGCAAAGCTATCACTCTCCGTCTTCTGAGTGATGCCAAAAATGGAATGCGTGCATTAGAGGACAGTTTATCTCACACCAAGGGGATGGCTGAGCAAGTTGAAAAGAGAACACAACTTGTCGTCAAAGAGGTCCAATCAGTCATGCATCATCATCTGACAGCTCTTGAGGAACGGGAACGAGATTTGCTTCGAAAGGTGGAAAAGATCAGACAGGTGAAGGGACGAGCGTTGCACATGCAGATGGAAGAACTGAAGCAAGGCTTGGAGAGTGTGTCAAACTGTATAGGGACTGTTGAGAAGGCTTTGCAAAGTGGCACTGATTTAGATGTCCTCAAGACCAAGGATATGATCGTCAATCAGATGCAGGCCATGCGAAGTCTAAGAGGTCATCTTCAACCACATGAAGATGACCAGGTCGTATTCACACCTCCCGATGCTGCCCTTCACACTGCAATCAGTTCTCTTGGTTTCATCAGCAGTAGTGCCTATGCTCCAACTTCATATGCTACCGGTGATGGGCTAAAGCGTGCTCTGCAGGGTAAAATAACTACTTTCATGGTACATGCAAAGGATCACAATGGTGAATCTCGCTGCATTGGAGGGGAAGCTGTAGAAGTCATCATTCAGGGACCAGAAGGTGGGCTCTACCCTGCTGAAGTTGTTGATCGTCAGAATGGTACCTACTCGGTCAGCTACCGACCACAATTAGAGGGCCAGCACGTGGTGTCGGTTACTATCCGAGGGAAGCACATCCTAGACAGCCCCTTCATTGTTTCAGCTTGCACTGGTCGTAATTACGCCAATATTGGGCATGTGCAGCTCAGCTTTGGCTCTGAAGGTGAAGGTGATGGTCAACTCTGTCGTCCATGGGGAATTGCTGTGAATAAGGACAATTTCATTGTCATAGCCGATCGCAGCAACAATCGCATTCAGATCTTCAATCCGGATGGAACATTCCATCACAAGTTTGGTTCAGCAGGATCTCGAAATGGCCAGTTTGACCGTCCAGCTGGAATTGCCATTGACAGTCATGGAAACATAATTGTTGCAGACAAAGATAACCATCGCATACAGGTCTTTACATTAGATGGGCAATTCCTCTTCAAATTTGGTGAGAAGGGCAGCAAGAATGGTCAGTTCAACTATCCATGGGATGTGGCAGTCAACAACGAGGGTAAGATTCTGGTGTCCGACACGCGTAACCATCGCATCCAGGTCTTCCATCCAGACGGCACCTTCAGCAATAAGTATGGCTTTGAGGGTGCTCTTTGGAAGCATTTTGATTCGCCGAGAGGAGTCGCATTTAACAACGAGGGCCACGCAGTCGTCACCGACTTTAATAACCATCGCCTACTAGTCATTCATCCTGAATTCAAGACAGCTCGGTTCCTTGGCTCCGAGGGCACCAACAATGGGCAATTTCTCAGACCTCAGGGAGTAGCCATCGATCAGGAGGGCAACATCATCGTAGCCGACTCAAGAAACCACCGTATTCAAGTGTTTCAGTCCAACGGCAACTTCCTGTGCAAGTTTGGACAACAGGGGATGCAGCCAGGCCATCTGGACCGCCCTTCCGGAATCTGCGTCACCCCAGATGGCCTAATTTTGGTGGTGGACTTCGGCAACAATCGAGTGCAAGGTTTCTGATTTTAAATGTAATTTACGGGTATTATATAAGTTGTCAAAGGTGGACAGCTGGTGAGTGAAATTAAAAAAGTTGGTACCTTTAAGTTGTTTGCATTTGGCCACATCACATTAAAAAAATGTGTACATAAAAATTTGCTCTTTCTTTGCTTCACAGTGCTCAAAGCATTTATAACTCACTTGTGCTTACCAGTACTTGTGACACATGTACCTAGTAAACTCTGAAGACAAAATGCAAGTTTTAATTTTTTAAATTGTGTGTTTCTTCCTCTGGCATTTTGTATAGAATGAAATTATGCTCGCATGTGATGTAAATGTAAAGATACAATTATATTTTATCTGATGTGCTTTCTCAGGAGATTCTGTGATGCGAGTTTAAATGCAAACGTCTCGAGGGTGCTACAGCAGAGATCAATATTTAATATAGCAGTCTGTTGTGCTGAGCAAAACTCTTTATTAACCGTTTAATTGGTGATGCTTTGTAACTGTAATGCTCGGAATCTATCACTTTGATTTTTTTTGTAATGCACAAGGAGCTTTGATGATTTTTTTTGTTTTGTCTTGAAGCTGAAAATATCTATAAGGTGGTAATGAAGGCATGTTAAAGTTTAACACGAATGGCTTTATATCATATTCACATAGCATTCAAACTGACTATTAAGATTGGCCAAATTTAAAAAAAAAAAACAAAAAATGCCTGAAATTGGCTTGGAATGTTTTAAAAGCAAAATATTTTGTAAAATAATTGTCTCAACTCACTTTGGCTATTGTCCGTGTGAGTTGTGGTGTCAAAATGGCGCCACATTAAAATACGACTCTTCCACCACCAAAGATTTTTAACTTTTCAAATTTAGTGTTTTAGCAGGAGGTCAGCCAAAGGCTGCTTTTTTTGCAGGTTAAACCGTGGAGCAAGATGATAATCTGTCTTGCACCGTAACATTTTATGATTTTTATACTCGAGACAAATGCTTTTAAAGCAATTCAGGGTTTGCTATTCTTATAAAGTATTGTTTTGCTGTTATTCAGAAGTGAATAAAACACTCCCATACCAGTTGAGCAACGAACAGAATGAGCAATTTAGGTAGATTTTTAGAATTAGTAAGACTAATTGCGATGACACCATGTGAAATTCTCAATTGAGTAGTAATTAGTTCTGAAAAGAACTGGAGGTAGGTACAACTCCAGTTCTATTCAGAACTAATTACTACTCAATTGAGAATTTCACATGGTGTCACCGCAATTAGTCTTACTTATCCTCCTCACCATGCAAAGCTACAAGTTTTATCTGTATTTAGAATTAAAAATCATTAGGTTATGATGAATGTTAAAGGAAAACTTTCACACGAACAGATCAATTAAACCTCCATTTCGTAACTATTGGTCTGCACAGTCATTAATCATGGTTTTTGATACATGGGCAGAAATAAAAAGCTAAACAATAATTACGCCATGATCACCAATTCACCATGATTGAAAATTCACTTTCCAGGGTATTACCCTCGGCCCTTACATTGGTTGATTGACATTATATTAGCAAGCACATTGCTCTGTTTTTGTAGATAAAGAAGGTCCTGTAAACTGTATGAATGGTGTGATTCCTTGTTCGAGAAAAAAGAAAACAAAAAAGTAATGAATGTATGTTTTTAGACAGCACCGTTTATAATTCTACCTCATTTTAAGTGTTGCACCTCATTATAAATGTATTTAGTAGGGTTAGTATTTTTCATATGAAGCAGTGCCTTGGTTTTTGTATGTTTTCCTTTTTTCTAGTTTTGTTTGAGCATCTGTACTGTATGAGTGCATATAGAGTGTTTAGACAGCGGTTTCGGGCTAATTTTTTAATGCCCTTTTTTCCTCAAATTGTATTTGTTATTTTGAATTCGTTTCCATTTTATAATCCTAATCTGCAAAATGATTTAAACTTAAAAGCATTGTAAAAAGTGGAAACACAATCATGTTGTTTAAAAAAAAAAAAAAATGTTTTTGTGCCAACTTAGATAACTTCCAAAAATATATTTTTACTTTGAAACTCAGGAAAAATCTCAGGCTGTAAACATGCGCTGTAGACACACTTCCCACAACGATTATTAAGCAATGTCCGTAATGCTGCTGTAGATTTGTGTAGAATCATTTCAACCAAATATGGATGCCTGCCTTGGCGTATCCATTCTGTATTATATGCAATATAATTATATGCAAAATGCATAGTTAAATTTAACAGTTTGCCAAAAACGTTGGCCGTGACTCACTTTAAATGTTCTACATACATTAGTAACAGCTCAGTACAGCATGGAGTTGCATCAGCTTAACATATTTAAGAGGGGATTGCTTAATTACAAATTCGTTCTCATTATGACAAGAATCACAAGATTATGTCGGAAGGTGGTACTACATTTGATTGTTATACTGTCACCGGCAGTCAACATTTAAATATGAACCATACCCAGTTTTTGTCATCCCTAACAAACCATTAACCAAAACATACACTATATAAACACAAAACACTATATAGACACAAAACCCATAATTTATAACACATTTTTAAGTATTATGCCTAATAATGATTTCAATTTTTTGAAGTTTTAATGCATCCATCACATTAGTATTGTACAGTATGTAAATTTTAAATCCAACATGGCGGCCTCTACACTGCTCAGTGTGTGCGTGTGTGTTGTGTAGGTCACTTGTCCTGCACTGTTTGCTTGGACAGTTTAATCTAACCACACTGATTATGCACCAGGTCAGTTTCCTTCATGCTGGCCTGACAGCCTCATGGCCTTTTGGTTAAAGGGACTGACTGGACAGTGTCTCTAGTGTGAACTACATGTACTTCTAGATTGTGCATTAATCTGCCCCTCCCCCCACCTTACTCCTTTAATCGATTCTGGAAGAGTTGGTTTTGGCTATAAACACTGCATTAATAATAGAAACAAAAATTAAAAAATTATAAGATAAATCCATGTCTATGGGCCATGACTTTCCACATATTTATGTGTGCATATATACAAACGGTAAGTTTCCATGTAGTAGTAATTATTTTCAAAATTCATACAACAAGAGTTGATTCCCTACATGTATCATGTTTAAACATACACAACCAGCAAACATTTGTTTCAAAAAGATCACACATCAGCCAATAAAAACAAGATATTTTGCTCCAGTTTTCTATTGACATGTAGCATGCTTTGTCATTGTGTTAGGTCTTGAAATTGATAATGCTTGATTCTGATATTGAAATTTTCGTACTCTAACAGTGGTTAACACACATTTTACATACATGCAGATTAAGTTTTCAAAAGCCAAAAGAGAGAGAAAAAAATGCACTGATTTCAAATGGTGGCAAAAGAAATCTTAACATGGCATAATATCAGCTCTTGACAATATCTACTGTGACAATAATTTGCATTATAAACCCGGTCTATATTTAAGTGTTACTTCATTGCAATAAGAAAATGTCAAAGTATTTGTGATTGGACTTGTCCTTCAAAATTTCTACAAAAATAGTCCAAATTAAGTAACCAAGCAACCATTCATACACTTTATTCAAGGAATTATGTAAATTAGTTTTGGCTTCCCATTTATATGAAAATCGGACTAAATTTTTACAAGCTGGATTTAATCGAAATTATATACATGAACATGTACATAAATGAAAGTTTTCCTTTATAAATAGTGATTTGTTAAAGAAAGTTATGTGGGTTTATTTAACACTAAATCACTGATATACTACAAAATGATGTACAGTCAATATGCTATTGGTTTCGTCACAGAGTAGATGTAGTTTATTCATGGGTTACTCCATGATATCACTGGGCCAGTTCTTATATGGCAATTGAAAAGTGCCGTGTTGATTCAGGCCTTGACCTTAAAAAAAAAACACAAGTCAGCTCGAGTTTGACCTGGAAAAGAATGACAAGTTTTGTAGTGAACAACAATATAATTAGGAAAATATGCTGCCTGAGGTCAACTTTTATAAATAGATAGTAAACAATATTTCAGGTGTATCAGTTTTATATCATTCCTGTTTAAAGTTGTGAAAGGAGTCCCAACAGAAAAATCATCAATTTCCACTGTAATTGTTGCATGCTTATTTACTAATAACTGCTGATTGATGGGTTGAAATAGTTAAGATGAGTCAAATGAAATGTGTGCTTTTTACTGGTTTAGACATTAAATTGTGTGTGATTCATCCGAGGCTGTACAGGAAGTGCATGTACCTGGATGCGTATTTTCATGGCGACTGGGTTGTAAAAATTGGTGTTCACACATGCACACCACAAAATCTAACTGCAGGGTGTGACCCGTGAACAATTTCACTTTGCACAATGCTATACAATATTCACAATAATTGAAGATTTACTATTCAAATTAAGTAAAGCATACACACAAATATTTCTGCCTAAAAATATGCCATCCAATAGTTTGAACAAAATCGTTTTCAGGTGTCTAAAAAAAAAAGTCCTTTTTTTGGTTGAAACATAATTGAACATTTGCAGGATAATCCACTTTTAAGTTGCCAGAAATATGACATCCATTTAAAAAAAAAATTATTCACTTGATTTATGGTTTTGATAAAAAAAGGCAAAACATTTGTGACATTTTTCACAGATCCGAGTTGAAGAATGTACGTAATTGCCTAAAACAAGACGTGTATTTACACACAGTAAATATACAAAAAAGAAGATACATGTACACACATCTGGCAACATAATAAAAATTAAATAGTGGTTTTTTAATCATGATGTTACTAACATACATGTAGTTTAAATAAGGACTTTTTGTAGACATTCTTTAGTAACATTTTAAAACGATGGTTTTCATCTAGAATAGGAAAATCAGGTAATGCACCTTTTAATATCAAAGAAAAAAATTAATAAGCATTGCAACATTTGGAAAGATTCTGGGACTAAATAAATAAAATTGTTACACAATTTAAAAAGTGGGGAACATAGTTGGCTTCTAAATAGGTGCATCCACTACATATTAATAATGGTTCTTTGGACATAATTAATGCTGAAATATAATTATGATATTAACAAAAACATCAAATGAGTTTTAAGTAAATGGTACATGTTAAGCTTGCCATTTGCCAACCCAGTGATGGAGAGTCTGACCTCAGTTGCTTCAAATCTCAATCAATTTTATCATGTAGTCTAGATAATGAAAAGGGAGGAGGCTGGTTTAATATTAATTGATGCTAGATGTATATTGAATACTCATAGGTATATAAATGGCTTCAGAAATATTGTAAAATAACTTTTTAACTGTTTAAAGCTGTGTAAGCATGTGTCAGAATAACGTATCACCGAGAGTCATTGTAAGTGACCAGTTCCATACATATTGCGTATTGTTTAAAGTACACGTAGGAGTGAATATAAAGTGTTAACTGCCTATCATGGGTTTGTTAAGTTGTAAAGTGTATGCTTTTTGTTATAATGATAACTACCGCACTGTACATACCTGCTTGCCCAATGCAGCCACGCTGCTGGCTTATTGTTTGTGCTGCGTAAAAACTTACTATAATGGGAAAAAATGGATTGCAAAGCAAAGCCTTAGGTGTGTAGCTATAAAACTTTGAATTACGGGTAGCCTTATGAGTGGTGTGTCTCTAAGATCCCACAAAGGGCTTTTTTCAGTCCCATCTTAAATGTTGACATATATAATAATGCTTTGCAACTTGCATCTACCTCAATATAGTAGTAAAAATAAGCTCTGTTTATTAATCAAGAGCTCTTCTACACTTTTAATCTCAGGTACTGTATAAAAATAGTGATTTTTTTTTTGGAGAGCGCTAAATGGTGTGTAAAAGTGCATGATAGAAATAATTTAGGTCATTACTGACAATGTTTATTTGCAGCTGAGTTGAGTTGGGATGTAAATCCTCAAATGCCAAGCATCATTTATTGTTTTGAATTGAGCCTTAGCTTGGGTAGCATATTTGAATTGTTTCCCCAGTGTATCAGAGTTACTTGTTCTAATAACTTACCATAAAGAGGAACAAGGGACTTATGAGTTTTCAAATACAACTACCAGTGTGCCAGTAATTTTGCTTGAAAAATGAACAATCAAAATTGTTTTGCAATCAATTACATTTCAAGGATTTGATAATGATTTTTCGAAAAAGACCCTGATAATCTTGTCAAAATCAAATCAAATCAAATCAAATCAATTGCAGATTAGTTGCCATGATTGCACACTTCATGCAGTTTAGGAAATCTTTAATTTAGGAGCTAATGAGGAATATCCTGGGTCTTAGTTTCTGAATTGTATACCGAAACTAGCCAAATGTTTCTGAATGTTACTGAAATTGGTCAAATGTATGTATGCATAACATGACACTGCACAGCATCACATAATCAAGTTGTGAACTTGAACACAAATTTGCATTATGGACCATGTGTTATTCACTGATGTGTCATATGCTGACCAGCATGATTTTTGTTCTTGTATTAAAACTCAAGAATATGCCCTATTAATTTTTTGGGGTGTAAATTGATTGATGGCATATCGGTGAATGAATGTTCTTTTGGTAAGCTGGCACATACTGTCAGTTGATTTGGAAGCCCTGTTGACCTGTTGTGATTTTCTTTGTAATTGTTTAAAATTTCTTTACCGTTATAACAAAATATTTTTTGATCATTTAAGGATCAAATCCACAGTTTTGTCATTGATTTATATAAATGTTAATGTTGAATTTATTTGAAATTTATGTTGGGTATGTATTAAGAATCTTGAAATGAATGTTTTAGAATATCAGTCAGTGTTAGAATTATCTTTAGATGATTTAATGTGTTGATCCATAAAATGAAAGATAAGAATTAATTTACTAGACATGAGTTTATAAACTTAATATTAACTGTAGATCTTCAATCTGAAAGTGAATACTGACTCGGGCCTGATACTATACGGAGGCAATGGAGGCAATTGCCTTGGTGCACCCTGGTCATTGCTTTGGTGCCCCTTGAAGTGTTCCAATAGAAATTTACATTTTCCTCACAGAGGTGCCCTTAACCTAGCTTAAATTGCCTTGCCCCTACCAATAGATAGTATCAGGCCTGCTGACTTATCTATTAATTTTTCACAGAACATAAAGGTGATCCAAAAAGGAAAAACGACAAAAAACAGATTTGAAATGATTTGATGCCATCTGAAATTAGGTTAAATTCCTTATGTTATACGTGATTTAGAAATATCAATTAAAATGCTGCATGTATTTGTAATTAGTATTAGAAGATGGTTTGTACATGTACATGTATGTAGTTGAGATGATGTATCAAAGTTTCTGCATAAATGCTGCTAAGGGGCTATTTCAGTTCACAGTTCTACTGTTTTCCTAATACAGTGAAGCTCTAAATTCTACCACTTTTCATGTCTGTAAATTGTACACTTTTATCAATTTTAAATTCTATAAGTTAGCATCAGGGGGGTGGGGGTGGGGGTGGGGGTGGGAGTGGGGGTAGGGTGGGTGGGTGGGGTTGAGTTGAGATACAATATAGAATTTCTTTTCATTTTGGAAAACATTCTTTATACTGCATATGACATAAAACACAATAAAGAGGGCCACTTTGCATCCGTAACGTTAGCAGTTTTTCCAATGGTTGTTATTTATTTTTAAGTACCTGAAACCGACCAAAAAGTGTTTCAACATGTGAATGGACATGCAGGCTTATACTAGAACTAATTTGAGTTGATTTATTTAATTTTTTAATTTTTTAACTTATTTTTTCACCCTCAAATTTCCATAAAAATTGGACGGAAAAAGTTACCTCACTTTTCCGTCCATTTGTTGATGGAAATTTTAGGGTAATTAAAAAAATAATAGTAATAATCAACTCGAATTATCTTTAGGATAAGCATGCATGTCTATTCAAATGTTGAAAGTCTTTTTGGGTGGTTTCAGATATTTAAAAAAAATTACAACCATTAGAAAAACTGCTAACGTGACGGTAGGAAAGTGGCCCCCTTTATTGTGTTTTATGTCATATAGCCCTCATTCTGTTTCAATGATTGATTAAATATGTGTAACTATTTCATAAATACAGAATTTGCTGATGCGAATTGCTTAATACGAACCAAAAGGACCTCACCTGTAGTAAAGATGTTAAAACAGAAGGTAATTGCCTCACATTACGACCATAACAGGATCTTTCTCGCAACTTGCACAGAAAAATTCTCTGCCACATTCTCTGCCATAATGTGAATGGTGTACATAGTATATACATGTATATACGTATACCATGTGCATCATGTACTTTTGTGTGTTGTGTGTCCTTTTGCCTTTGAGAAAACATGAGGCAATTTACTCTCAGTTTTGGCTTACAATCATTCAGAATTGACAACTGAAACCCAGAAATGTTGCTAAAAGACAGTGATGTTATACTTGTGCAAGTAGCTTGTCAAATGTTCATACATGTATGTGCCATAATCAGCTAAGCTGCTAATATATGTAATAATTTTACCTTAACTGATGCAACAGTAAAGCATGTAAAAAGGTTGGGGGAAAATGAATTGTAAATTGTAGGGAAAGGCCAAGGCAATTTTAAAAGTAATACTTCATGTTTTGGGGACCTGAACTTCTGAGGGAAGAATGACACTGATTGATATAAAAAGGAAATAATTGAACACTATGTGAAGGGTATGTAGATACTTTGTAAAATAAACATGCATCAATTCAATAAACATGGATTTTACATGTAAAATAAACTTTTAGTTTTAGTTTTAATTCAACTTACCAAGGCCACTGGTAGATTAATTCCAGGACAACCCAACCAACTTATGAACATTTTTAAAATTGTTACTTGTACCTGGCAAACAACACGGGCTTATTATTCACTGAACTATAAGTTATTCAAAGCTAATATGTAGAGTGCTTTTTGGAAACAAAACCAATCCTGTTTGAAATGGGGAACATTTTTAGCATCTTTTGTGCACATTGTGTTTGAATTTGTAATTGTGGTACATGTAGTTTAGCTGTGTGTAGTTCTGATATCAGCGTATAATATTTAAGTAATGAGTATAAAAGTGTTGTTTATAAATACTGTAGTTTATGTATGTACATGTCAGTGTTTCCATTTATTTGATGTGGCCTTTGGGTAGGGCAAACGTGGTAACAAAAACAAAGAATTTCAGGGAAAATGTGTTACTTTCTTGTCAGCTCTGGGATGGTGATGATGCATTAGCAAAGGTTAAAATTTGACTAGAAATTCTTGCAGTGATTCCTTCCAGAGGAAAATGTTCGATATTGAACATTGTGTACTGGAATCATTTCTTACATGTCATCGGTTTGTATTAATTACTTGACTCTCTGTGATGTCGATTTAATGTACATGTAGTTGTGACAATAAGATGCCTTTGTGGAGGAAAACAAATTTGGATACGTGTTCGTACATGGGTGGTGCTGAACATTTGAACTGCAAGAGTTGCAGCTGTTTACAAAATATCAGGCTTGTGATTTCTCAGGATGTTTCCTGATTTCAGGATTTTTTTTTACAAATCTCCCTTTGCCTCCAAATTTTCTTGAAAGAAGAGAAGTAGCCACCAATGGGGGAAAAATAAGTAGCCTGTATTGTGTCCAAACCTCTAGTTTCTTGCTTGTGGAGATGTGGAGTGTCTGTAAATCCTCCAAAATTAACCATCCAGGAGGTTGAGGGGCTTTGTCCTCTAGACCAAAGGGAGACCCAGGCCTGATATCCATTGTTCAGGATCGTTTACTTTTGTCAAATCACACCAATGAAAATATAGTGGGTTTTCCCAGTGACAACATGGTCATGCTTTGTGTCATTTATATTTTTTATCAAAATGCCAAAGTAATAAATCATTAAATGAAAAATAATGAAATCTTACATGTAGCTTGAAATGCAAGGGGTGCGCATGATTAATTCAAATTTTAAGAACAAATGTCAAACCCTGTTTTTAACTGAAGTTTTGTACATGAACTGGTGCACAGCAGGTTTGTATTATGTTGGGTTTATTATTTAGTTTTTTAAACTACCTCTAACCTGGTACAGAAAGAAAGAAAACTGTTGATAAATTGGAACAATATAATTGTATCATTTTGTAATGTGAGTAATCCAAGATGTCAACATACATGTATGGTATGAATTGGTTTTTAAAGAAATTTAATTAATCTTAAAGTTAAGAAAAATGTTAATAGCTCTTAAGAGTTATGCTTCGTCTTTTAATGGACTATAACTGTAAAAGGTGACATACGATGTCTTATATAGCCAAGCTTACCTCATGCATCAAAATGTAATGTTTCTTTTGTTAAGCAAAATAAAGGCCAAGAAAAATACATACAGGTATGTGTTTCGTGAATATTTTGTGTCACCTTACAGGCAGTACAAAAATCTTCAACATTTTCACAGTAGCACTAAGACTGAGAGTATACTACCAGAGGGGAGGGGATTGCCAGTCGTATTCTTGTGCATGAAAGTCTTTGGAAATAGGGACCATAAATGAGTGCAACATTAGCAAATTTTTTTTTTTGAAAGGCAAAAAACATTTTGATGGAAACCTGGTGTAATGTCATAGGTACATGAAAATTTTTCCCCGGTCAATTCCGATGTTTTTTAAAGGAAACTAGAGCAAAATTGCGGAAGCATGTCAAATTCTCGTTGGGCCTGTGTGTTGGGAACCTTATCAGGTTCAAAAACACTTTGATGGAAACCTGGTGTAATGTCATAGGTAGAACAGTTTCTTAGCTACATGAAACTTTTTCCCCCGGTCAATTCCGATGTTTTTTTAAGGAAACTAGAGCAAAATTGCGGAAGCATGTCAAATTCTCATTGGGCCTCTCTGTGTGTTGGGAACCTTATCAGGGGTACAAATGTATATGAATGCACACATGATCAATGTGAATCCATCCATATTTTCTTTTCAATACATGTACATGTACATTGTATAGCATAACAATGTGATCTACTGATCCCTTATCTCAATGATATTCACATGGTGAGTTGCATTTTTTGCTGTAATAATACTTTTGTGAGAAAATAATTTTTAAGTCCATTTCAGGTAAATTAAAGATATTGCACACTTTTGTGTTATTTACACAGAAATAAAATAACAATCTTTGTAGATATTACAAGTAAAGCACACATCAATAAATACATTGTCTTCTTTATGTTATAAATAATGAAATTCAAGGTAAAGGTATCACTTATGTTTCTGGCATCAAATTAAAATGTCTTCTTCATGCATCATGAAGAAGAATCCTTAACCCAGATTCAGCATGTCCAGGTGAGAGTGGCCCAAGTAAAATTTACACCTTTTCACTTGATTGTATTTCTGGATCTAGGGACCCGGATGGGGTAAAAAGGGGTGGATTGAGAAATAGTCGGGCTTTATTGTAAAATATAATTTCATTGAAGAAAAAAACATTAAACAGTTTTAATTATTTGTTTTCTGAATGTTGCACTTTTTTTGGCACACTCGGTATATAATAATAATAAATTTATTGTGCGCATTTTCCCATAAAAATGTACAAAAGAATGTAACATCACATTTGTATGTATGCACACATTTACAGTCCATCTTCTAATGGTCTATTGTTGATTTTTATATCTGCAATTCAGAAAATGATTAAATTTGTTTAAATTTTTTGTTGCTTATTTGGGGGAGGGGACTTGAGTTAGTATTCTCCATACTACATTGTACATGTTCACCATATCTTGAAAATGGTGACTATTTTGGACAGTCTCGCATTAAAAACCCCTTGAAAAACTTGTTTTTGGTTGGTGTTAATTTCGTTGGGATACAGGGTTTGATCCCTGTTGATGATGGGACCCTGGGGTTATTTTCAGCATGTGTGGTGTTAAGCTTATTAACAGGAATACTACTTGAACTAATTTTTCATTTCCTGTTTATGAATTTGTTAACCAGTACTGCTTTGGTGGATGGGTGGTGGTGGGGCAGAACCTTTGCAGAAATGTACCTTGGATATTTGGGCAATACATTGTACTTGTATTCATAGAGAAAGGAATTTATCTAAAAAAATAATAATATAAAAACTAACTTGATATGATATGATATTATATTGATGATGGTACCCAGCATCCTGATAAATGATTCCCTCCGACATTGTCATTTTTGAGAAAACTTGAAAACTTGAAATGTAATACTAATTAAGCAGCAGCATTTCCCAGAGTACGGCATTCTCCTGAGGACGATCAGAGCATACTGATCGAAACGTCGCGTTGTAACCTCCAGTTCTTTTCAGAACTAATTACTACTCAATTGAGAATTTCACATGGTGTCACCGCAATTAGTCTTACTAATACTAATAAAAAACAAATCACAATCTTTATCTATTTTAGCATACCAACAAATCTGAATGCATTTTCACTTTTTTCTCATAAAAATGACAATCTACTTTTCATTGTTATAAAGTACGGATGTACATGTACAATCCTTTTAATATCCGTGATATTTTACATATTTACATTTTACATATTTTACATATACCGATATACCGATATTTTACATATATACGGCGGCGAGCTTATTTATGTTCACAGGGTCAATGTCAAATATACTATCTCGATTAGGAGGATATGGTTCTGGTCAGGTTAAAAGAATCTCCCAATGAGGATACAATATACCCCAATCGGGAGACTCTTGGGGCGACAATGACACCTTCTGCCTTATTTTGCTGTATGCCTTGGTTTGGTATCATTGGGTTTGCATTGAAGAAAATCAAGATGGTTGCTGTGTAATAGACACCACCCCCAGTGTGTAAAATTCAGACACAATTTTTCCCATTCTCTTTCAAGAATAAAACAATTCTAAAGTACTATTTATTTTTTTCCCCAAAAGAGATCAGCATAATGGGAAATAAATTTCATACATGTAGATCATCAGAATGAGTTCATATTTTTCAGTTATCAAACGTGTGTAAATTAATACTACAGATGTCAATGGCTTGTACATATGTACTTCCATCATTGATTCTGTATTGTACAGAGGCATGCCTCACTATTGTCAACTTTCAAGCCTCCATGATTGTACTGGCTGAATAGGTCATGTGATCACACTGAAGCCACTGGGTGTCATGTTGGTGCTCCCAGAAACCACACACTGCAATGTGCATACCTTTGTATTGTATGCATTCCATTTGCATTCCTTTGAGATAGAAAGGAGCACCAACATGGCCCTGTGGTGACTACACATACACTATGAATAACTTTACCCTGAAAATGCCCTGAAAATCTGTTTTGCCGTGAAATAACAGTTCACCGTAATTTCACTGCAATTTCATGGTGTCTCTTCCTCTCAGATATTGGCAATAATGTTCACTGTGATTTCAGGGCAAATTCACGGTGCTCTCGAGAATGAATGTGCTGCCCCAAAACTGCCACAAGAAGTTCATGGTGTTTTCACAGCGTTTTCACCGTGAAGGAATCCCAAGAATATTTCATGGCATTTTCACGGTGTTGTGTCATTGCCGTGAACTATTTATTTCAATGGTAAAACAGATTTTCAGGGCATTTTCATGGTAAAGTTATTCATAGCGATAGTACCTTAATTTGTTAGTCACAATGGGCTGACCCTATATCCAGTTAATATAATCATTGAGCAAGGGCTATCATATCATACAGATCAGCTCCATGCCATCACAAATGGATGGTAAATACACATGTCATATCGTATTATTTATAAAATATTGCTTAGTGTTTTAAAATCTTTGAATGATTGTGCACCATTATATCTGACTTGTTGAAACGTTATGCCCCGCCCTCTCGCAAGTTACGTATGTTCCAGTGCAAAATTTTTGCTGGCTGAACAAAAGTCAAAACATTCTTGGGGTGACAGATCTTTTGAAAGTGGCTCCACGCCTTTGGAATGATTTGCCTCTGTACATTCGTGAATCTCAATCTGTTGACTCCTTCAAGAAGATCTTAAAAACTCATCTTATGTGTATTGCCTATAAGGACGTACTGACATTCATGTATTTTTATCTTTTGTTTAGTATTATATTGTATTGTTATGCTATTGTATTGTTATGCTATTGTATGATTTCTTATTGTAAAGCGCCTTGAGCACTTCTTGGTGGATATGCACGCATTATAAATCTTCTGTATTATTATTATTATTATGTACACGTACATTACTTTGATATGTACAGTTTATAGCTACAGATGTACATGTACATGTACCTGCTCTAGGTACATGTCCCTGCTCTAGTGTTATGTATACATATGCAGTGTACAGTACATGTACATAACTCAAGATAATATTGTGTGGGAGTTGACCTCCTTGTTACATAACATTACCTAACATCAAGTGTGCATACAATCAGCTTGTGTTATCTGTATTACTCATTCAAGATTACAGCCTTGGCTTGGATGCTGCTTGTTTTGTTCTGTTTCCAAGAAGCAGAGCAATAATAACCTCATTATAGGTCATTTGGTCAAGGGTCACTTACATGTCAGTATAAAACCATCATAACAACACAATGCATGTAGTTGAGTCTATTGTGTAATTAGTGATATGTGTCATTTCAATTTGTTTTGTCCTGCATTGAGAAGCAACTACTTTGGTTTATTTATGTGAACAAATATTATGACACAGTAACTGTTAGTTTATCATGTCTTTGTGAAAAATTTGCATTATGCAGAAGGTGCAGTAACAGTAATGTTGGCAAAACTGCTTCTGCGATATATGCTTATATACTATCTTTTCATCAAGACAGATGGAATACACTGTACGAAATGTTGAGAACTATCATCACTGCTAGTTCTTATCAGAGCAACCCCTCTTCCAAGATGGTGTGTTACCTGCAAACATTATATCTTTTATATAGTGCCATGGTCGAGCGGTTTAGTGCATCGGATTTGTGTTCTGATGGCCGAGTCATCAAAATGTGGGTTCGAATCCCAACCGCGACCATGGTGCTTGTGTCCTTGAGCAAGACACTTTACCATAATTGCTTCTCTCCACCCAGGGGTAAATGGGTACCTGTGAGGACAGAGTTGGTTGATGATTAGCCCTATATGCGCTGTAATGGCAGCAATTGAGCTGTATACTCCCCAGGGAGCTGAGATGGTTTCAGGAATGATTTATGACCCTGATGAGCAGGGGTAATAATGTAATGCGCCTTGAGCACCAGTTTGGTGGATAACGTGCGCCATATAAGTCCACATTATTATTATTATTATTATTATGTATACACTTCATCAACTAAACACTAAGTTTTAGATATAAATTCAACAGTTTGGTTATTGTGAATTACCAGTCCCCTACAGTGTCGTGGCCGAGCGGTCTAGCTTACCGGACTCAAGTTCTGGTGTTAGCAGCAGAATGTGGGTTCGAATCCCGGCCGTGACACTTGTGTCCTTGAGCAAGACACTTAACCATAATTGCTTCTCTCCACCCAGGGGTTAAATGGGTACCTGTGAGGGCAGAGTTGGTTGATTAGCCCTATATGCGCTGTAATGGCAGCAATTGAGCTGTATACTCCCCAGGGAGCTGAGATGGTTTCAGGAATGATTTATGAGCCTTATGAGCAGGGGTAATAATATAATGCGCCTTGAGCACCACTCAGTTGGTGGATACGTGCGCTATATACATGTAAGTCCACACATTATTATTATTATTATAATTCTATGCTGTGTAACTCACCTTTAGCGGGACAATATCGTCACGATCAGAGCAGATTTTCAACAGGGCATGGAATCGGTGTCCTAGTTTAAATTAAAACCCTTGTATAGTTTGATACCTCAAAACCCTATTAAAAACGAATGGGTTTGAGAATAGGAGGGTTTTAAGATGAACAAAGTGACCGCAGATTACTGGCTCATTTATGAAGCAGCAATGGTATATAGTATGCCCTGTTGATCATTACAATATATGTGACCTGGTCTGTGAAAATGCGTCACAAATTGCAAAATTGAGATTTCTATGTGGATGAAAAGAGTACATCATCAGCTTTAATTTGGTATATGTTAGAGGTGTGTGATGTATTGCATTATGGAGATATGCCATTTTTAATAACCAATAATTTGCATAATTAACACAATTGAATTCTTAGGAAACTAGCATTCAAAAGGAAAACAAATGACAGAAATGAAACAACCTACTCACAAAAAATCATTGATTTTTAATATGTAAATATATTATGAAAATTTAGATCATAATGATGTCAACAAACATGAAAACCCAAAATCAGATTTTCAAAAAAAAATCACCCTCTCAACATTCAATTGCCCATTACGTGTAAACACATGGTGCGACATGTGACTCATTTTCACAGAGTGGGTCACATATTGTCTCTTTATATAAAAAATACTTGCATTTATTGGTTTTTGTTATTTTTAAAAATTAATCTATGGCCTCAAATTTAGTCAACTGGTTCATAAAAAGAAGAAAAAAATTCTGCAAAAATTGTTAAAATTACACATCAGATAATGTATTTATCCATAGTGAGAGTATACACGTTCCTTAAACAATTATTTCCTCTAGCAATTTTCTTGTTCATTATATAGAACACTGCTATTTTGCCTTAAATAATTAATTTCTCGAAATAAATGATGGCAGGCATAGTTCTACAGTAAATATGTCCCCAAATGATTTGATTGTGGGTCCTGTCTTAAATGATCTTGGACACTTACGTGCAAAGTATTAGCCAGGATTTGGAGATAAGGCGTCCAAATTTGTTTTTCTTTGAAAAACAGGGTGTCCAAAATTTAACTTACAATATTACTAAATTGCATGTGTTTTACAAATTATAAAACAGGGTGTTCATTTAGCAAACTGGGCGTCCAAAAGACACCCAAAGGCATTGCTGACTAATACTGTGCTTACATGTACTTACTGTTCACATTTAATACTTTTTTTGGTGAAAAAAAACATGTAACTTACTTCAAAGTAATTTGTTTCCCATCTAAAAATGATATAATCAGAGATCTGATGAAAACAACTTTATTAAAGAAATTGCTGGTAAAGCGCAGCAAAGAATATTCAATCATTTAAAGATACATTGCCAGTGTTTGGCTAAGATGACCCACAAAAAATATTTCAAATGCGCTTGATTCTGATTGTCAGCCGCACTGACCAATCAGAAGACTGCCCACGTTCTTGGCCCCGTTACATACAATACATTGTGGTTACATGCAACCAGAGGATTAAAACGCAGGGTCCTAGCCTTTTACTAATATGAGTTTTATACTAATCCTAGATGATTTTTTTGTTCAATGTCTCAAATCAAAGCTTATAACTTCCTGAACCCCAGAAAAATAGCAATACAACTTTTAATTTTTTTGTTTTACCGACAAATTGGCCCCAACACGGATAATACATCGTTAATATGTTTTCTGTTTAGTAGTAAAAACAATTCCTTTAACTCTGCAATTATATTGTTAGTTGCAAAAAGGATCTATTCTTAGGAACACAAGTTAATGCTAATCTTTTTAATTTACACAAGGTCATATCTTTTCCTTGTTAAGACCATGAGAAACCTTGTATCTGATAATAAGCAAACAGCATGGGATTTTCTCAGGATGGTTAAAGGGACAATCGGAGTAGACTTTCAACAGGGCATGGAATAGTTTAAGATGTCCTAGTTTAAGATGAAAACAGTGACTGAAAATTATTGGCTCATTTATGTAGCAGCAACGGTAATATGACCTTATTACGTGGGGTATTATTTACAGTCACTGAGTTAATCTTAAACTACATATGTAGTACTCCGATTCCTCGCCCTGTTGATCATGATGATATTGTCCCATTAAGTTATAAACAGTGAGTTAATATATAAGTATGCTATCTGATACTTGTTGACCGATTGATCAACACAATAATGCATTTCTTTCAGTTGTATAGAGCTATCTATTGATCGTGCTGTATAGTGCTCTATCTCTCTGATCACACAACCTGGAGGATCCATTTGCTTGGAGTTTAAAAGCATTGTAAGCTGAAACGCTAACCTTCAGATCACACCAAAGTACTACGGATCAGTTTTGCACAAATTATGTTCTTGTCGGCCATCTATTTTTATTTGAATGTTGAGTATATATGGAATTGCTAGTGTAAGAACTGAAGTAAATAAAGCCCAGAAGTACTATGTAAATTGTTGCATGTACAATTGTATTCACATTGGAGTGTCATTTTTGATGGAGTTTTGAACTCAAAATTTTGAACTCAAAATCTTGAGTTTCAAGTCAAGATTTGAGTTTCAAAACTCTGAAAGAAACCCTTAACCTGTCAAGACTATGTTAATGTGCATTTGAATGTTCAGTTTTATATATCGAGGAAGCATCCATTGTGCTGTTGATTGGCAGCTATATGTACATGTACGTATATTTCAGAAACATGTAGTCTATTACCTACATGATCATTTGTCCACGGCATAGTACTCCAAGAACAATGGATTTGTGTCATTCATGACGTATTGTTCCATCACAGACTGATGCGCAAGGTCTCAAAAAGAAGATCTCAAAAATCTTGTGTGTGCACCTTAGCGTTTAGCGCATTCACCCATTGTTAGCCCCCCACCCCCACAGATGGTTCATCTGTGTCTAGTTTAAGATTATGTCTAATTCTAGGAATTAGCTTCGCGAAACCTTATCCCATGATGCCTTACGGCAGCCTGATGGGCAGGCATAGCAAAGCTTGTAACCATGCTTGTTGTGCGTGCAGTACAATGCCGTGTTATGGATTAGCAGGCTGGCACACTTCATGTACATGTATGTGGAGTGCCATGGCGGAGCGGTGCATCGGATTTGTGTTCTGATGGCCGAGTCGTCAGAATGTGGGTTCGAATCCCAACCGCGACCATAGTGCTTGTGTCCTTGAGCAAGACACTTTACCATAATTGCTTCTCTCCACCTAGGGGTAAATGGGTACCTGTGAGGGCAGAGTTGGTTGTTGTGTTTGATTAGCCCTATATGCGCTGTAATGGCAGCAATTGAGCTGAATACTCCCCAGGGAGCTGAGATGGTTTGAGGAATGATTTATGAACCTGATGAGCAGGGATAATAATATAATGCGCCTTGAGCACCAGTTTGGTGGATACGTACGCTATATAAGTCCACATTATTATTATTATTATTATTATTATTATTATTATTATTATTATATGTACATGCACATATTACATATGCACATATTACACCCGACAGCTAGGCATGGCAATAAACATCATGGTCAGGGATCCTCCATATATTGTTTTCTTGCAAGTGTCTCAGTTCAATGACCTGGAATCAAATTACGATCAAGGTTAGTGGCAGAAAACTGCTATTGGCACACCATGCCTGACCATAGGACATCCTTCCTTGAAGCTCTGACCTGACAAGCTTAATTAATGCCTCCATGCTCTGACAGTATAGCATGGACCCCAAGATGGATAATGCTGATAATTGGTTACATAACGACTGATGCCAAAAAATGAGCAATTCCTTTTTCATTTCATTTCATTTCATTTATTATTTCACAGGGCAGAAACAATCACAAATACAATGGCAAAAAAACAATTAGAGAAAAAAATTAAATACATATACATGATGAAAATAAGGTAAACATGACAAAATGTTGACAGCACCCCTGTAGGATTACCAAAATGCGAACCAAATCACAATCTAGTGGCTCTCCATAATGCTGCCAAACATAATCAAACAATATAATAAAATATAATATAATATAAAAAGCCAAAATAAAAATCAATCCAAGAGATTTGGTCATTTTGCTGTATGCTTTGTGAGTGTGGTCAATGATAGGATCAAACCATTTTGTTTGAAGAAAATTTTGTTATTTGCCAATTCAACATATCTCAAAAAAGGAAAGCAAAATCATTAAAATGTAACTTAGACACAAAACAGAAGATGCTGATAAATCCTAGCAGCACATAAACTAAAGCCTTGCAGGTATTTCCAGTGTGGTCCTTAAATAAAAAGATTGGCACTATATAATGACAATAAAAATGGCATTACAAATTTAGAACCAGAAGAAAATTACAAAACATTTAAACAGCGCAAATAAATCCTACATTTCAGACAAGTGGACTGGAAAACCAGGGAGAAACATTATTAAAATTAGATACAGACTCTCAAGATGGTACTAGTCTTTAAGATGGAAAAAAGGGGGAGGGCATAACAAAATCCCAAAACATCATCCTCCGTAATAATAAATAACATGGAGAAGCCATCTTGTTTTTCTAACCCTCCTACACATGGAGGCCACTCTGATCCACTAAATTTTCAATATGTTCTTCACCAACCTTAGTACATACAAGCCTGCTATCCTTTCCAAGTAATCTTACAAAATCAACTGTGTGTCACCCAAGGCCACTGTAAATGTTTGAACATATTAGTATGGCCTACAATGTATCAATGGGAGACCACCTTACCCTGCAATCTCAGTGGTGTGACAGTGCACAGAAGGGTAACAATAGGAAGCCACTGGCAAGAGCTAATGGCTTGGAGTGGCCTGAATGGGTTGTTTCAAAAATTGCACTGATTGTAGGAGGGTACTAATGCACAAGTCTATGGTGATCATAATGAGACTAAATGTACAATGGATCATCCCCAGTTAGGATCCTTAAAGAAACCTGCTTTACATGCTTACTCTCTTTGAATCAAGACACATGTATAAACATACATTAAAACAACCCGAACCTGTAACAAATGCAGCTCATTAGGTTGTGTCGGTAACAAGAAAATAGTTAAAATATGGAATTCTGTGCGGAATTAAGCACAGAGTACTCTTTCCTAAATTTGAACTTGAAATAATTGAAGCCTTTTCTTAAAAGTGACAGCACCTCAACAAATTTATACCATCGTAGTTTCTCACCAACTAAGTAATTCCACAAAACAATTCAATAGGAAGGTGGACACTAGGATCCAGAATTTCACAAAAAGGGAACTATATAGGGCAAACGGCAAAAAAAGGGACACACATAAATGAAACAAACAAAAATTATTTGGCATATTCCACACCCGGCCGTTCCGCCAATGTTGGACACATCGACTACATATTAAAGCAGTTTAATTTATTTGTTGATGAAATTTCCCACATTAACTAAATATCAATGGATCAATGGATTTGTAATGTAATGTGAGACATATACATGTACATAGTGTACATGAACCAACAGGCTATTTCACAAGTTAAAGGAACAATATCGTCATGATCGTCATGATCAACAGGGCATAGAATCAGAGCACTAGTTTTAGACCGATTGAAAATAACATCCTACATGATAAGGTCATATTACCGTTGCTGCTGCATAAATGAGCCAGTAATATTCAGTCACTGTGCTCATCTTAAACTAGGACACTGATTCCATGCCCTGTTGATAGTCTGCTCCGACTCGTGACTATAACGTCCCTTTAATGCTGGGAAGGTCAAGGTAATGCTGGGAAGGTCAAGGCCATTTCCTGGCAGGCCGAGTAGTTAGTACTGTGTACAGTATAGAAGGTCAAGGTCATTTCCTGGCAGGCCGAGTAGCGAGTACTGTGTACAGTATAGAAGGTCAAGGCCATTTCCTGGCAGGCCGAGTAGTGAGTACTGTGTACAGTATAGAAGGTCAAGGCCATTTCCTGGCAGGCCGAGTAGTTAGTACTGTGTACAGTATAGAAGGTCAAGGCCATTTCCTGGCAGGCCGAGTAGTTAGTACTGTGTACAGTATAGAAGGTCAAGGCCATTTCCTGGCAGGCCGAGTAGTTAGTACTGTGTACAGTATAGAAGGTCAAGGCCATTTCCTGGCAGGCCGAGTAGTTAGTACTGTGTACAGTATAGAAGGTCAAGGCCATTTCCTGGCAGGCCGAGTAGTTAGTACTGTGTACAGTATAGAAGGTCAAGGCCATTTCCTGGCAGGCCGAGTAGCGAGTACTGTGTACAGTATAGAAGGTCAAGGTCATTTCCTGGCAGGCCGAGTACTGTGTACAGTATAGAAGGTCAAGGCCATTTCCTGGCAGGCCGAGTAGTGAGTACTGTGTACAGTATAGAAGGTCAAGGCCATTTCCTGGCAGGCCGAGTAGTTAGTACTGTGTACAGTATAGAAGGTCAAGGCCATTTCCTGGCAGGCCGAGTAGTGAGTACTGTGTACAGTATAGAAGGTCAAGGCCATTTCCTGGCAGGCCGAGTAGTTAGTACTGTGTACAGTATATAATGTTAATTTCCCAGTGTTTACTTTGATCTCCACATAATATCAAATATTGTACAAATATGCATTAAGGTTGCCATGAAGGTTATTTTTGATGGCCATGTATGTAAATTTAGTTTTTGTGTGACCCCTTTTGCCCATTTTGACCCCCCTTTTTTGTATCTGCCTATAACTTGACCCTCTCCACCCCCTCCATGGATCAACTATGCCACTTTATTTATACGGCATGCACCTCTATGAAACAAATTGTGAAATTAATGCTTAGAATAATAGCACAAGAACATGTTTTTTTTAAAGGCTTTTCCACTGATTCTCAGGTAATTATTTAATTAAAAACATCTATGAACTTGTATCACCGCCACGTGATTCTTTTAAAGTTGAAATTCGCGCCCCCTTTGATGATCCCTCGCATCATTAACATGTTAAATGCATTCCATTGTGATGAAAAAAAAAACACTACATGTATGTGCAACATGAACTTTATACACACTCCAGTGGAGCTGATTGTGAATAGTCATTTTTGTGTGAATCAGTGACACATGACCTTTCGTCTAGACACATACCCTGGATATTATGACATGCTGTTCAACTCAAAACAGATGGACAACTAAATGCAGGCATTCTGCTTCCTTTGTACTGCTATTAATTATACTGAACAAGGAATATCAACCTGGTATTTTAATAATGAATTAATTGAAGGCAGTTTGTAATTGCCCCACGTTAAGTTGGATGCATTACAGACTTAGCGCAAAAGAGGGTCGAAAAAGACACTCATTGTACTATCCCATAGTTAAAGTGGTTGCGTTCCCTACATGCAGAGGGGAGGGGCGGGGCAGGGGCAGGGCAACTGCAAATTTTCACACATGCATGCCATGACAATACTGAAGTTTACCCCAAAAAACCAAAACAAAACAAAACAAAACAAACAAACAAAAAGAGTAATTTTTGCAAAAGAAATTTCATATCAAATTGATACAGTTTGGAATTACTGGCCATCCATTATTTATCTTTGAACTTAGTTAATGAAAAATATTTAAAACAAGTTCACATTTTATGCATGCCCCCCCCCTCCCCAATAATAAAAAAATCCAGTAATTTTTGCAAAAGAAATTTCATATCAAATTGCTACCAGTTTGAATGACTGGCCATCCATCATTGATCTTTGAATTTAGTCAATGAAAATTATTTAAAACATAATAATAATAATAATAATAATGTGGACTTACATAGCGCACGTATCCACCAAACTGGTGCTCAAGGCGCATTATATTATTACCCCTGCTCATCAGGCTCATAAATCATTCCTCAAACCATCTCAGCTCCCTGGGGACTATACAGCTCAATTGCTGCCATTACAGCGCATATAGGGCTAATCAAACACAACAACCAACTCTGCCCTCACAGGTACCCATTTACCCCCTGGGTGGAGAGAAGCAATTATGGTAAAGTGTCTTGCTCAAGGACACAAGCACCATGGTCGCGGTTGGGATTCGAACCCACATTCTGACACTCGGCCATCAGAACGCAAATCCAATGCACTAAATATGTTCACATTTTATTGTACACATGTGCACATTGTATTTATAAAGATATAGGTGGAATGGTATTTTTAGGGGGTACAAATTCTATGTCGTCTACTAAAACAGATAATGTAGGTAAATTTGTTTGAATAATTCTAAAAATATAAAATGACTTCAAATGTTTGTGTGTGCTGTATGATGGTAGAAGCAATGTTTGCCATTGTTCTTTATTTTATTATAATTTTTCAGTATTATACAAATTCATAATAGCTAGTGTGTGTGTGTTCAACTGATACAACTGACCTAATAAAAATTCACCATGCATGAACCTTCCTGTGTGCACAATGACTTCTACCATCCTGCTTTATCCAAGGACCACATATGTGACCGGCTCCACAAAAATGGGTATTATGGGACAAAATTTTTAAATTGAGTTACATACATACCTGAATTGGTTACATTATAAGCTTTAATTTGGTGTAGGTTTGAACCCTGTGGCATTTTGCATTCTGGAGATATACTGATTTTTGCATATTCATATTGTACAAATTAACGGAAGTGCCTTCAGAGATACAGCCCTTTAAACACAGCAAGTGGAAAAAGAAATGAGCTAAGAAGAAACTCTCTTGAATGCCCATAGCAACAGTTATGTTCCTTTTGAGCTCCTTTTGGAATGCTTGTGCAATATAAATTTGAATTATCAAGCATCTTGAAGTATTTTTTCAAACATTTTTGCTAATTTGCATAATGTGTAAAATTTTAACTTTTGTTTTTTCATCTTTACTCATCAATAATAATATTTCTGTAAATAAATTATGAAAGTATTGATATAATAGAAGCCAATAAACCAAAAAAAAAAAAAATCACGTTGTTAATTTTTTTTTCACCCTTTCCACATAGAACAGCCCTTTACGGGTAACAGCATAGCGTCCCTTAATACCCTTTTTCGCAGAGCGGGTCACATATGGTGGTTAATGGATTACAAGCTCCGCCCCTCTCATTGCTGGGTGATTTTTGCTGTACATAACTTGTACATAAAAGTTTGCTTTTGGTCCTCTATTAATTATTTATTTCTTATTTAACCTGGGGAGACCTTTCAGTGAAAAAATGTTTTTCAAAGGTGCCCATGAAACAATGGCGATTGTTATGTGAACCAGAAACACCGGGGTAAACCCCTACTCTTCCACGATAGTACAATAGTCACATATTTAGAGGATTTAATTTTCTTACTTCCCTTCCCACCAGTAGTAACACTAACTAATAGTATATTAGTAGGCTTAAGTATATATAATACATAAGGCTTATCGGAATTGCTGTGAGCATGCGCAATGACTTGAAAAGCAACCTCGTACCTTGAAAAAAAATGAGTGTCGAGGATATGTGAAAAGTGAATAGGGGGAGATTTTTTGGGTGATAAGTTCTAAGTTTTTTACGTATTATGACAACATTACGGAGAATTTTTCTTTGAAATTCGTTAGATATAATAATTTAAGTATTCTGTTTATGATCTGTTTATGAACACCCACTCATATTTCACAAAAATCCCTTTATAATGGTTGACAGAATGGGGCCCATGATATGGGAAGTGGGGGTGGTGGATGAAAAATCTTTCCTGAAAATGAACGCAACAAATAAAAGCTCAACAACGGAGAGGGGGGGGGGTTTAAAGGACGAGTAGATAGCTCCAAGCCACATCCCCCTGTTCCGCAACTGACTCAGTAGGTACCTATATTTATTAATTTTATCATGTTTCAAATTGCAACTAACGTCAGTCAAATATTTAGGTCAAGCCTTAGTTAGTGTAAAAGAAATAATGTTGAAACTTACCCGTTTGTTTTGAACCAGCAACTTGCAAGAAAGCAATTATGCATACTTTTATAGCAAAGAAAAACAATCATTCAACTTTCTTGCGCACGTTATCTAACTGTTAGTGTTAGTACTTTTTGTACTATTTAACTTTTTAACAAAACTTTATTGAAAGAATGTGCACAACATCGAAAGTATAACGTGTGTCGTCTGCTACGTTTTGGACCGATCCAGCTACCGCAAATGGACTAGTTGAAGGACGCCCTCTCTTGGTGAATCCGTTAAAAGAGCTCCCTATTTGGATTTTTTTCACGCAAAAACGAATCAATATAATTATTATAATCCAATGAAAAGAAAACGCATAATTATGAATCGATTTTTATGATGACGTACTTTAATATAAATGTTACACCTTAACGAATATTATGAAGGGCAAAGTTATTCCTGTTTAAGTTTTCCTTTAAGGAAATGGAACTTTTCAGAAATAAAATTAAACTGCTGAAAATTTATGGTAAAATGATGTGATTTTCAGATAGGCAATGATTCCAACCCCCCCCCAAAAAAAAACCCAAAACAACAACAACATAATTCCAAATCAAATTCCAGAAATAACAATGAATGTTTTTCTTCTTCTCTATACTACAAATGTATTCACAACTGGAAAACGTTCAAAGCAATATATCTATGCCAAAAAGTTAAGTTCCTGAAATACTTGTTATTTTGATGATGTTGTACTTAATAATGTAGGTGTCATTGTGAACTAAAAGATTCTCACATTGCAGTCAGAAGGGATCCTCGTTACCCAAGGGTTTCCCTGTTGGGGTCTATTGGTATCCTCACTGGGAGAATGGGGATCCAATCTGGATACATGTATCTTCAAGATGGACTTGTATAATTGACGATGACCCTGTGAGCCTTAATAACACGTAAGGTGTCACTGTCACCCAAAAGTTTTCCCAATTGAGGGACAATGTATCCCCAATGGGAGAATAGGGTTTCAACCAGGATGAAAATATCCCCAAAACAGCATAGTATATAGTTGACAATACCCCGGTGAGCCATACTAATGCAAGGTTTTCCAAATTGAGGGACAATGTATCCCCATTGGGAGAATAGGGTTTCAACCAGGATGAAAATATCCCCAAATTTGTATTTTTACAAAACCTTATATTTATCTGACCCTTTTGGCAAACAAAGTAATTGGGAAAAAAAGTCTCTTGCTAGAGCAAAAACAATTCTGCCAAGAATATGTTTTCAAATAGGGCAGGTTAAATTCTGTGGTCGAAACAAATTTACCTTTTAAACAAATACTGCAAAATAATATTTAAAACATTCGTTAACCAGTTGACGTCGGGAATATTATTTTTTTTTCCGGTCCCCCGTGTGGGTTTATTTTCAGTGAAAAATCTGAAAAAATTTCTAGCCATTAATAATTTTTTTTGTCAATGAAACTAAGTTCGGACACCCAAATAAACACCTTTACTCATTGACATTTCGAGAATTAAATGGCTAGTTTTTTAATTACAGTTGTGTTTGTTCAGCACAATTAGACCGTTGGCAAGCTCCGAAGCAATGGCCTATTAGCGACCAGCGCCCGGTCGAAAAGACGGCATACCTGGAGAGAGATCAAAGGCCTCGTAAACAATGGATTAAATCCGTCTTTACAAATTCTTGGCTTGTACGTCAAAGGAACAGGTCTTGGATAAAGGGATTAGGCAAAAATCAATAAAAAGAGTGAACTCGTTCAGTGTTTGCAGTGCATTTTGTCCGGGGCCACCAAACCGTGACCCCATGGACTCCGAGAAACGATTGCATGTATACAAGTCAGCTGCCATGACGGCACGCCACGTGTGGCGTGTTGACAAGTCTCCCGGTAACACACACAAAAATCGGAATGCGTGTTTAGACGCTCTCCGATCCGCTGTCCAAAAATAAATTGCGTGTATACACGGCCTCCGAAGCGAACTGGTTAAAAAACATATTGATATGAAAGTCCATGGGTTTGGGAAGGGGGTATGTCTGTTGAATTCCCTGCCCCTCCCCATTTTTAAATAAGCTTGACAGACCAGAGTTGACACCAAAATATGAGATCTTCCCTTCCCCTCCCCTCCCCTCCCTCCTCCCTCCCCTCCTCCCTCCCTCCCTCCTCCTCCTCCTCCTCCCTCCCTCCTCCTCCTCTCCCTCACCCTCACCCTCACCCCCACCCCCACCTCCCAAATCAGTCTAATTGATGGCGAGACCCTCGCTCTGTGTTTCATGGCTGTGCTGTGTTTGCAAGTCGCTCAACTTTTTCTTCAGGACTGCCAGACCTGAGAGGACAATCGTCTCTGGCTTGAGGGCACCGGAGGACTCCACGTTAATCCAGAACTTCCTGGGATTGGAGCTGGGATCAAATGGGGCCTCGGCTGCAGTGGAGAACAACACAGAACAAAATCAGTCAATAAACGCCTGTAATTGTTATTATTATTATTATTATTATTTATTCGGCCAAGAATCAATACAATAGAAAAAATAGAACATAACAATTAACAATACAAGTTAAAGGAAACAAACAACAAAATATACATATGGTACCCCTATATACAAAATAGAAGAAAAACCAATTTAAGCCGGCCAGGATAGACAAATGTGTACCTAAACACTGTGGCTCGAAAGCCTGCCTATCCAAGAATTGTAATTCCAATCCATTATGGTAACGAATGACAGGGTTCAAAAGCTTTTATGCGCTTATCTATTGTTGTCCCCACGATTAAATCTGTACAATCACTTTCAAAATAAATTATTTCACAAAATAATGTTGTGGGTTTGACTCTCCAATAACTGTTATCGTAGGCAGGTGATATTCGAAGACAATATTGTCTTTATTGGCCAACTCAATATACACGTCTGTCTTAGACGATGCTAAAACAACAACTGACTGCATTCTGGTTATTATATTAAACTAATTCTATTGACAATATTTATGAATGGAATTCTAGCGCTTGCGTGTGCCAAACATTAACACGCACACTTTCACCAACAGAGGGCGCTGGCGCAACTAAACAGCGCACGATGTAAAAACACTGCGCACAACAGGTACATAGTCGTCGCTGATGTTGCAGGTGCGTCGCGGTGCATGCACACACAAGCAGATCATTGCATAACGTAATGTACAAATCATTCACTGATAATCAATTAGTAATAAACCCATAATCAATAATCAATCATGTAATTTCACTAATATTAACCAAGTTATTGATACAAATTAACCTGTGAACGTTTCGTCACAATAGGCGCTCATGTTTTTCAGAAAATGAAGAAGACAAAATACTTTTATGTTTCACAACAAGTTGGAGGAAGGCAACCTTTTTGTCAATTCTAAAAAAAAAAAAATAACAATTCCCGCTTTCTCTAAGAAGAAAGTATTTAGAAAAAAAAACTGTTAATGTGACAATCTGGTAATGGCAAATGTTGTACCTTCCCTTTCCGTTTACATGAATGAATGAACCTATGAGAAATCATGATACATTCATTGCTGGACAAACATTGGCAGCTAAGAAGTAGTTAACAATAAGGCTGTGCCGTGTACCCGTGTATCCGTGTACCCGTGTATCCGTGTACCCGTGTACCCGTGTACCCGGATACCCAACGAAACTTTCATTACCCCGGGTTTGTACAATTTGCAAAGAAAAAAAGAAAAAAAGATTCTCGCAAAATACTCCTGCGAGAATCCATTCCCCGAAAATTGGGAGAATCCAGGATTCTCGCGAAATTCTTCTGCGAGAATCTGAATGGATTCTCGTGCAGTGTCGCGAACTTCTAGGCCTGACTCGGTTCCATTTTTCGGTTCTTAAAATTCCAACTGAAAATTTAAGCCACACAAATGGAAGTCTCCCATTTTTTTTTTGTAAACAAAATGTGTGTGGTATCGTTTCGGTTTGCGGTAACACCGTGTGTTTATCTCAACTATCGCGAAGCTGAGGTACAGGTTCTGAAAAGAACCTTATCACACAACTCATATCTCAACCTTCGCGAAGTGAGAAAGTTCCAAGGGAGAACCAATGTCGGGCAACTCGTTTTTTCTCTACTGTCGCTAAGTGAGAAATATGGTTCAGGGAGAACCATGGGGACTTCACAGGTTAATATGGTTCAGGGAGAACCATGGGGACTTCACGGGTTATTCTCTACGTTTCGATTAGCCTGCTCTAACCCTCCTACTTCTGGTACCTTTTTCATACAAGTTGATCCACCATTTGAAACCATTCGCTTTTGTGGTTTTGAATGGTGAAATAACTGTGTACAGTATTGATTCCCCCAAATGGTTTTGAATGGTAGGTCAGCTAATACAAAACCTTGCTTGGATCTTTCCAAATGGTAGTACAGCTAATACAAAACCTTGTTTGGATACTTCTAAGTGGTGAATCAATGGACCCTCTATGCATTTGAATGGATTTGAATGGTAGTAAAGCTTGCTACCAACACTGTTCAAATGGTATCACCATGTGTGTACAAAACCAATGGGCATTTTGGTAAGTGGAAATTTTGAATGGTTTCAAATGGTCAAACAGTAGGAGGGCTAATCTTCGTCAGGAAATGTGTGTGGGGAGTGGAGATACTACTAGTCATTTTTAAAATAGAGGCGGTAAATTATTACAGTAAGTCCACATTTATTATGACTCTAATAAAACAAGAGTAACTTGTGTTCATATTGGTTATTTTATACATGTCGGGAGTATTTATCTGTTTTTACAAAATTGTTTACGGGTAGCTGGGTTTCTGAAGATTTCCAATTTTGGGTATCCCGTTTCCAAAATAACCGAAAACGCACAGCCTTTAGTTAAAAACGCTAAACCCTCCTACTGCTACAAGGGTCAAAATCAGTCAAAATGTTGATATACTTCCCAAGGTATATCTAGTGCACTTAAAAGTCAAATACTGTCAAACCTTACGTGTAGTTAGTACATTTACAAGTCAAAATGAGTCGACCGTTTTTGACTGGTAAAAACATTGTCTGGTATTGTTCAGGGTGGACAAAATGACAGTAAAAACCAGTCAAAAATGCCCCTGTGTGCACATTTGGGTCAACAGTAAAAACGGGCAGTTGACTGATTTGACCTCTACAGCAACTTTCCACTAAAGTGCATCAATAGGAGGGTTAATCAGTCAAATATTTTGTGAAATCCCTTATTTGAAAGTGCTTCTTTTCCTGTTTACACAAAATATACTTAAGTGTACCAATTGAGAAACAAAGTAACTAGTGAAATAGAGAAACAAAGGGAATATTCATCTTAAAAACTTACGTGTATCCTCGTCGATTTCACTAAATTCACTCTTTGGCCATTCCTCCGGCTTAGGGTAGACCGTGTTTCGGAAGGCATTGTCGGGATCGTACTCAAAGGCAATGGCGGCAGTGGGGATCCATTTGGCGTGCTCTTTACCAAAGCCCTTCCTGGCAAAGGCGTTGAATTTCAGCTCCTGCCCTTTGCGGAGTTTGACGATTAGGATATCTACAGTATAACATTCAATCAAAATAAGTTTTAAAAAATACGGACCATCAACAAAATCATGGCACAGGAATAAAGACGAGAAAGCAGAGATGACAAATATGAGGCTCATCCGGTCACTTACCATTAGTTTCATCGTATTCGCTTGATTCATCCTCTCTCTGTCTTGAGGTTACCTGAGGGTCAAGGGTCAAATGTTAGGAGACAATTACAACTGATATCACAGGGGGGGGGGGGGGAGGGGGAGGGGGGGATTCAACAAGTTTCCAAAGACTGTATTTGATAGCAGTTGGTGTGTGATAACACAGTCTTGAACCAAGACTATAATTTTACCAGCACTGACTTTATCATGCTGCGTCATAAATTAATTTATTTCACTTTTTTGGTCAAAGTAATTATCTTTTTACTAGGAAAAGAGCAATATACAGATTAAAACTAAAACTAACGAGGCAGAAATAATATGACCCTTCGGCTTCGTTGGTGGGGCATACAAATTTGAAGAAAACAAATTATGAAAAAAAAATGGAATATTCATCTTTAAAAAAATTGGTTTACTTACAGGGACCACTTTTGGATTGTTTGAGATGAGATCCCTCGATGTGACGTGTCGTGTCTGATCATCTGTACACTTGACGTCAAGGATAAACTCCACTGAACACTCACCACAAAACTCGTCACAGTTACAGTCCTAGGGGTGGGGAGGGGAAGGGGGTGAATTTATATAAAGAGATAATTTAGCAAAAAATGTACTATTTGACCTGTGACAGATGTGCAAACATTGGTAATTACCAAATTAATTGATTTAATTTTGCCCTACACCGACGTGTGTATAGCACTGTATGCTCAGTGCTTTACGAGTGTCTGTGAAAAAACTACACATGCGACTCGGGCGGGATTCGAACCCACGACCTCCTGCTTACTAGTGCAGACATCTTAACCTCTCGACCACCGAGCTTGCCCGATGACGATTGGCCAGCTAGAATCCTATATAGCAGCGGGTTCCGCGATATATATAGGTTGGTGAAATTCTTGCGTCGGGAGATAAACAATTGATTTAATTTTGCCCTACACCAACATGTGTATAGCACTGTATGCTCAGTGCTTTCTGTGTGTCTGTGAAAAAACTACACAGGCGACTAGGGCGGGATTCGAACCCACGACCTCCTGCTTACCAAATTACCAAATTATTATCTCAAAAACTTATTTGGTGCAAAGTTGATACACGTATCAATCATCTTGAGAAACTGTTTTAGACTGAAGTGCTTTCATCTGAGAGAAAACAGGAATTGTTATATTGAGTTAACGGCAAGTTGCCATCAAGCAACTTTTTGTAAAACGTGAAACAAACCTTTTCATCGTTTTTCATCATCCGTGTTTATATTTGGATTTTACCAGATTTGGGGTTTTCATCGGAACATTGAAAAGTTCCTTTTAGAAAAGAGAACAAATATATTTTAATAAGATGTTTCCCAAAATAACCTCGGTTTAACAGTAAATAAGTGCCCACATTAATTTATGACTATAAATTAATTTTCGCACTGTTGATCTACTGTAAAACTGGTAATTTTCGCGCAACATTTATTTTCGCGCTTTTCGCGTAACGATTAGACAGTGCGAATTTAAAAACACGCGAATTTATTACCCGCCCGGTGGATTGGTAAGTTACTAATATTTTCTTTGTTTACCTGTACCCCCGGCCCCGTAATGAAGACGTAACTGCATGTACATACATGTATATTTAAGCATTTCCCTATGCTATCATTGTATATTGTTTGTATTAATGTTTTTTCTTTGTTTCTGCGCCTTGAGCGCCCAGCAGGGTGGATATGTGCGCGCCAAAAATCTTTATTATTATTATTATTATTATTATTATTATTGTGCATAGCGCCGGTGCACGACTTCGGCACTATAATTATAGGTCACCTTTTGAAGTGGTAAATACGTGTCAACCACATCGTGTGCATTGTACTACAAGTCAAATATTTACCGTGCGCGAAAGCAACAACCCGCGAATGTGTCGGTAGGGTGGCTGAGCGCGAAAAATTACTCGCACGAAAATTACCAGTTTTACAGTATTCAAATGATACAGGAAGTATCTAGACCTGTGCATTCTAATATTGACTGGCTCTGGCAAAACCCTAAACTTGGGACCCAACTTTTCGGAGTGACCTTCCAAATTTATTGTGAAAATTAACAATGTTCCCAACAATGTTTCAGGATTTTTCTTTTTCCATCAAAATCTAGAGAAAATGCTCTAACTCTATATGGTGACATGAAAATCTCAAACTGGTACATGGTCCCTGGGGTAAGTTTTTGACCTTTTCATGGCTGTTACACATTATGGTAAATGCCGAGACGCTTCGGGCTTTGCCAGAGCGGGTCACATATTAGTATTTAAGGAGATATTTAAAAGGAGGCAAATTTCGCCCAAGTGTCTCCCAAATTGCCTATGTAAAAGTCTGTAGCTCAAACCCTAACAACGCTCAATGCATCAAGATGCAACAAATGTCAAAAGTTGTTGCATCTTGTTGCCCTCAGCAGAGAACAAAAGAAACCATTGTTTTAGCTGGTAGATCTTGTTGCATTGAGCAGCCCTGCACACTTTTCTGTTGTTGCAAATACCTGTGAAATGCCTGCAGGGGGTTAGGGTTAAGGTCTGATTCAACCCAATGACACGACCTTTGAGATACAGTAACTGCAGCTATGTTGCTTGGTACACATCCAACCAACCTTCAGCGTGTGGGCCTAGGTAGTTAGGAAGGATTCAGGTTATGTGTAAGCAAATGGGCCTAGCGAGTTAGGAAGGATTCAGGTTATGTGTAAGCAAGTGGGCCTAGGTAGTTAGGAAGGATTCAGGTGATGTGTAAGCAAATGGGCCTAGGGAGTTAGGAAGGATTCAGGATATGTGTAAGCAAGTGGGCCTAGGTAATTAGGAAGGATTCAGGTTATGTGTAGCAAGTGGGCCTAGGTAGTTAGGAAGGATTCAGGTTATGTGTAAGCAAATGGGCCTAGGGAGTTAGGAAGGATTCAGGTTATGTGTAAGCAAGTGGGCCTAGGTAGTTAGGAAGGATTCAGGTTATGTGTAAGCAAATGGGCCTAGGAAGTTAGGAAGGATTCAGGTTATGTGTAAGCAAATGGGCCTAGGGAGTTAGGAAGGATTCAGGTTATGTGTAAGCAAATGGGCCTAGGGAGTTAGGAAGGATTCAGGTTATGTGTAAGCAAATGGGCCTAGGGAGTTAGGAAGGATTCAGGTTATGTGTAAGCAAGTGGGCTTAGGGAGTTAGGAAGGATTCAGGTTATGTGTAAGCAAATGGGCCTAGGGAGTTAGGAAGGATTCAGGTTATGTGTAAGCAAATGGGCCTAGGGAGTTACATGTAGGAAGGATTCAGGTTATGTGTAAGCAAGTGGGCTTAGGGAGTTAGGAAGGATTCAGGTTATGTGTAAGCAAATGGGCCTAGGGAGTTAGGAAGGATTCAGGTTATGTGTAAGCAAATGGGCCTAGGGAGTTAGGAAGGATTCAGGTTATGTGTAGCAAGTGGGCCTAGGTAGTTAGGAAGGATTCAGGTTATGTGTAAGCAAATGGGCCTAGGGAGTTAGGAAGGATTCAGGTTATGTGTAAGCAAGTGGGCCTAGGTAGTTAGGAAGGATTCAGGTTATGTGTAAGCAAGTGGGCCTAGGTAGTTAGGAAGGATTCAGGTTATGTGTAAGCAAGTGGGCCTAGGTAGTTAGGAAGGATTCAGGTTATGTGTAAGCAAGTGGGCCTAGGTAGTTAGGAAGGATTCAGGTTATGTGTAAGCAAATGGGCCTAGGGAGTTAGGAAGGATTCAGGTTATGTGTAAGCATATGGGCCTAGGTAGTTAGGAAGGATTCAGGTTATGTGTAAGCAAATGGACCTAGGTAGTTAGGAAGGATTCAGGTTATGTGTAAGCAAATGGGCCCAGCGAGTTAGGAAGGATTCAGGTTATGTGTAAGCAAGTGGGCCTAGGTAGTTAGGAAGGATTCAGGTGATGTGTACGCAAATGGGCCTAGGGAGTTAGGAAGGATTCAGGATATGTGTAAGCAAGTGGGCCTAGGTAGTTAGGAAGGATTCAGGTTATGTGTAAGCAAGTGGGCCTAGGTAGTTAGGAAGGATTCAGGTTATGTGTAAGCAAATGGGCCTAGGGAGTTAGGAAGGATTCAGGTTATGTGTAAGCAAGTGGGCTTAGGGAGTTAGGAAGGATTCAGGTTATGTGTAAGCAAATGGGCCTAGGGAGTTAGGAAGGATTCAGGTTATGTGTAAGCATATGGGCCTAGGTAGTTAGGAAGGATTCAGGTTATGTGTAAGCAAATGGGCCTAGGGAGTTAGGAAGGATTCAGGTTATGTGTAAGCAAATGGGCCTAGCGAGTTAGGAAGGATTCAGGTTATGTGTAAGCAAGTGGGCCTAGGTAGTTAGGAAGGATTCAGGTGATGTGTAAGCAAATGGGCCTAGGGAGTTAGGAAGGATTCAGGTTATGTGTAAGCAAATGGGCCTAGCGAGTTAGGAAGGATTCAGGTTATGTGTAAGCAAATGGGCCTAGGGAGTTAGGAAGGATTCAGGTTATGTGTAAGCAAGTGGGCCTAGGTAGTTAGGGTTATATACACTACACGACTATCATGCACACTATGTATTCTATGCAACACAAGGTCAAAGCTACTTACCCTGTTATAATTCATGCTGTCAACGACATCATCACTTGTAAGGGGAATCAAACCTTAGTACATAAAACAAAAACAAAATAAAATATTGTTCACTTAGAGCCACAACACACTATTGGTGCTCTTGAAAAAAAAAATCATAAATGATCACAGATTCACATAAAACTTACTTGGTGTAAAGTTGACGTTGGAGTGCCATGGTCGAGCGGTTTAGTGCATCGGATTTGTGTTCTGATGGCCGAGTCGTCAGAATGTGGGTTCGAATCCCAACCGCGACCGGGGTACTTGTGTCCTTGAGCAAGACACTTTACCATAATTGCTTCTCTCCGCCCAGGGGTAAATGGGTACCTGTGAGGGCAGAGTTGGTTAATGTGTTTGATGAGCCCATATGCGCTGAAATGGCAGCAATTGAGCTGTATACTCCCCAGGGAGCTGAGATGGTTTCAGGAATGATTTATGAGCCTTATGAGCAGGGGTAATAATATGCGCCTTGAGCACCACTCAGTTGGTGGATACGTGCGCTATATAAGTCCACACATTATTATTATTATTATTCTAGTTACAACAGGCCTTGATCTTGACATTCTCCGGAGGACAATCAGAGCATACTAATCGAAACGTTGAGTTGTAACCTCCAGTTCTTTTCAGAACTAATTGCTACTCAATTGAGAATTTCACATGGTGTCACCGCAATTAGTCTTACTTAGGCAATTAATCTTAACCGTGGCCACCGCAGCCATTGCCGTGGTGCCCCTTTGAGTTGGCCGTAATGCCCCTTTGGTTAGCCTTGAAATTCGGAGGCAGCCAAGGCCAAAGTGGCCGTGCCCTCTCAATCCTTAAGGTCGATGCCTGGTTACAATGTCTGTAAGTGCATCCATACTTTATAAAAAAAAATCAAGAGCTGTGGACAGAAACCAATCTGTTAGAAGTTTCTTAACAACTACTTACCCACTCTTTGTGAAATGAACTCATCGTGCAGGACTGAGCTGTTTGCCTCGATCTGAATCCAATCGATGGCCACTGTAGGCGTTTCTGCGATGAATACCCGGCGTAGACTGTTTGCAACGCTGTAAATACGTAAATTAATAACAAAACAAGGAATTCAATATTCCTGATCATGTAATTTTACACTTCACTGACATGCCACATGTTGTTTGTGAAGAGGGTCAGAAATACTTACTGGGTAGGTAAGATTACATTACTGGCTATATTGAATGAGAAAAAGTGGCGGTCGGATACGACATTCTACCCATTACTTTTTCCCCATAGGTCCATGTACAAACCTGAATGTCAAACGGTTACTCGTTTGACATTCGAATGTCAAACGGTTACTCGTTTGACATAAGGTTTATTGCAAATAGCAGCCACAAGGAATCGTGGGATGTCTGTGGGTGCAACAGCGCCACCACGTGCCATGCGAACAAACAAATATTACTGATGTCACACAAGCCGAGCCAAACAGATGTCCCAAATTGTATCCCAGTATGCTTTGCGGCAGTTGCTTCAGTGCTATTTGAGATCAACCTTATTCGAATAATAATAATAATAATAATAATAATAATAATAATAATAATAATAATAATAATGTGGACTTATATAGTGCACGTATCCACCAAACTGGTGCTCAAGGTGCATTATATTATTACCCCTGCTCATCAGGCTCATAAATCATTCCTGAAACCATCTCAGCTCCCTGGGGAGTATACAGCTCAATTGCTGCCATTACAGCGCATATAGGGCTAATCAAACACAACAACCAACTCCGCCCTCACAGGTACCCATTTACCCCTAGTTGGTGAGAAGCAATTATGGTAAAGTGTCTTGCTCAAGGACACAAGCACCATGGTCGCAGTTGGGATTCGAACCCACTTTCTGACGACTCAGCCATCAGAATACAAATCCGATGCACTAAACCGCTCGACCATGGCACTCCAAGTAACCAACTTCACACCGGTCGAAAAATTAACCATCACGCATAATTAAAATCTTTCTAAACAACTGTTTTATGAAGGGTTCACCAGTGTGTAAAAATGCATCACATTCCATAGGGATTTTGGGTATAATGTCTTATCCGACCTTCACTTTTTCTCATTAAAACCCTCCTACTTCTGGTGCCTTTTTCATACAAGTTGATCCACCATTTGAAACCATTCGCTTTTGTGGTTTTGAATGGTGAAATAACTGTGTACAGTATTGATTCCCCAAATGGTTTGGAATGGTAGGTCAGCTAATACAAAACCATGTTTGGATACTTCTAAGTGGTGAATCAATGGACCCTCTATGCCGGTGACATGAGTAAATGGTTTTGAATGACAGGTCTGCTATACCCTAAAGACCCTAGTGCCATTTTTAAGTGGTAGATCAATTACTTGTACACTGGCCACCATGTGTTAAAACTCCATAGGGTACTGAGATGATGGATAGTCCACTTTATCTACATAATGCAGGTTTTGTTTTTCGGCTATATGTGAAACACACCAAGGTATAATGTATCCACCATTTAAAACCATTTGAATGATAAGCCACTGTGAAGTACATTCACCATTTGAATCCATTCGGCTATGGAAACACACCAAGGTGTAGTGTAACCACCATTCAAAACCATTTGAATTGATATGAATGGTAGTAAAGCTTGCTACCAACACTGTTGTGTGTACAAAACCAATGGGCATTTTGGTAAGTGGAAATTTTGAATGGTTTCAAATGGTCAAACAGTAGGAGGGTTAAATATAACCAATAAAGTAATCTTACCTACCTAGTAAGGTGGAGAACATATGGATGATGATGGACATATACTTCAAATTATTCCAGGATATTTATTTCATGAAAAATCAGGCATTTTTGGTATACGATGACTTCCTCAGTCATGTCAGTCTGATCTTGTAGGCCTAAACTCCACAATCAACACAGTCATTGTACATGCACAGTGGCAACTTTTATGGGATCCTTCTATTTTCTGAAGGGGAGGATTTTTTTAGAAGGGAAATAAAGTCCGAAAACCATCATAAAAGTGGATTTTAAAGATAGTTTTCGCTTTCTGTACCACCAAAAATCGATAGAATAATTTTTTAAGTGGTTAGTGGTTGCAAAAAAATTCCAAAAAAGCCCTTAAAAAGTGGCGGTTGGATACGACATTCTTTCCGGGATTTTTCCATCTCTGAACAAACAGCACCCTCAGGCATTTATTCACCTCCCTAGCCAAGATTGTGGGTGCAGAGTTTGGCAGGTGCTGATCGAACATGTTTATTGAAGTGACTGTCCTTCGTCAAAAACAACACAAGGTCAAACATGTCAAAGCCCAAAGGTAATTGGGTTGCAAGTTGTTTGTAAATTAAAGTAGGCCTAGGCCTATTCCGCCTAGACTAGGCGCCTAGTAGTAGTATATAGATGCATGCCAGTCAACTAGCCCCCTGGCAAACTCGCCCCTTACAAACTCGCCCCCTGACAAACTCACCCCTTGCAGGTACAAACTCGCCCCCTAACAAACTCGCCCCCTGACAAACCCGCCCCTCGGCAAACTCGCCCCCCGGAAAACTCGCCCCCCGGAAAACTCGCCCCCTGTAATTTTGTGACGCATCTCACGCTATTGAGACTGGTTTAATATAATTTAACAAAAATAAATATTACAAGCAATAATTCAACAGTTACAACTAAAATAGAATACATAGAAAACTAGCTAAACAAAACAGTTATGATTTATACGATGTATAGGGCCTACTCTATGTATTATGTATATACTATGAAAAGTTTACAAAGTTATTTTGTTTGATTTAATTCTGTATTTTGTATGTAATTACTTATTTATTTTTATTTTTTCTTATTTATTTTACTCAGTATTTTGTTTAGCTAATTTCCTATTTATTCTATTAATTGTAACTGTAAATTAATTTTTTCTTGTAATATTTGTTTTTGTTAAATAAAATGTCAATTGAAATGATGTTTGATTTACTCTCTTCAGTCTATCACTAGCGCCAAGATGAAATAATTTACCACAGAGTTTTTTAAGACTTAAAATTAATAATTATATCCCCATACATCCTGCCTTTATTATAACATCGAGGAAGGAATCTGTTTTCCTTCCTCCATGATTATATTATAATAATGTTTTATTTACTCTTTTATATGAACACAGTCTCAATAGTGTAAGATGCGTCAAAAAATTACAGGGGGCGAGTTTGTCGGGGGGGCGAGTTTGTCGGGTGGCGAGTTTGTCGGGGGGCGAGTTTGTCGGGGGGGCGAGTTTGCCGAGGGGCGTGTTTGTCAGGGGGGGGCGACTTTGTGAGGGGTGAGTTTGTTAGGGGGCGAGTTTGTCAGGGGGCGAGTTTGTAAGGGGCGAGTTTGTAAGGGGCGAGTTTGCCAGGGGGCGAGTTTGTCAGGGGGCGAGTTTGTAAGGGGCGAGTTTGCCAGGGGGCGAGTTGACTGGCATCCATGATATAGACTATCAACGTTATTCGTCATGACTCATGTTCGTCATGTTCGTCATGTTCGTAGTCGTACATACCTCAAATCGGTGTCTTCGATCACAAATTTGACGTTGTCTTCTTTCAATTCCGTAATAGTAATGGTTGGCTGATTAGCGTATGGCATTGTGAAGAGCTTTACTAAACTAAAACACTTTAAATCTTAGAAGAAATCATAACATAACGACCCTTCCTCTGTGTTTACTTGCCAGACGTTAACACAGTATAACATAAACATAGTTGATTGTTTATGCGAAATGCCATGCGTCAACGAACGTCTTAAAACTACCAGGCTGAAGTCAGCACCGAATTTGGTGCTAGCACGAAATTTGGTGCTGGCACCGAATTTCAAATACCGCAAAAGACCGTCAATATACGTCATTGAGTGTAAACGTACAGTACCATAGTAAAATACACAATGATAATTCGCACAATTTTGACGAGAAGTGTTCCATCGTAAAATAGCAAAATTCTATTTTTTTTCTTCATAGATGTGTTCATCACATCTCTAGCTATAATATATTAGCGCCCCCAATTAATCGATCTACTAATTAGCCCAGCCTAATTAATTAAAATTACATACAATTATTCAAGTGGGATCTCCATATGTACAACGTACAAACGGGATGCATATATTTGACGAGAAGTGTTCCATCGTAAAATAGCAAAATTGAAATGTTTTTCTTCATAGATGTGTTCACCACATCTCTAGCTATAATCTATTAGCGCCCCCAATTAATCGATCCACTAATTAGCACAGCCTAATTAATTAAAATTACATACAATTATCCGATAGGGATCTCCATATGTACAATATACAAACGGGATGCCTATCTTTGACGAGAAGTGTTCCATCGTAAAATAGCAAAATTGTAATTTTTTCTTCATAGATGTGTTCATCACATCTCTAGCTATAATCTATTAGCGCCCCCAATTAATCGATCCACTAATTAGCACAGCCTAATTAATTAAAATTACATACAATTATCCGATAGGGATCTCCATATGTACAATATACAAACGGGATGCCTATATTTGACGAGAAGTGTTCCATCGTAAAATAGTAAAATTGTAATTTTTTTCTTCATAGATGTGTTCATCACATCTCTAGCTATAATCTATTAGCGCCCCCAATTAATCGATCCACTAATTAGCCCAGCCTAATTAATTAAAATGACATACAATTATTCAAGTGGGATCTCCATATGTACAACGTACAAACGGGATGCCCATATCTTTGACGAGAAGTGTTCCATCGTAAAATAGCAAAATTGTAATTTTTTTCTTCATAGATGTCTTCATCACATCTCTAGCTATAATCTATTAGCGCCCCCAATTAATCGATTCACTAATTAGCCCAGCCTAATTAATTAAAATTACATACAATTATTCAAGTGGGATCTCCATATGTACAACGTACAAACGGGATGCATATCTTTGACGAGAAGTGTTCCATCGTAAAATAGCAAAATTGAAATTTTTTTCTTCATAGATGTGTTCATCACATCTCTAGCTATAATGTATTAGCGCCCCCAATTAATCGATCCACTAATGAGCCCAGCCCAACTAATTAAAATTACATACAATTATCCGATAGGGATCTCCATATGTACAATTTACAAACGGGATGCCTATCTTTCACGAGAAGTGTTCCATCGTAAAATGGTAAAATTGCAACTTTTTTCTTCATAGATGTGTTCATCACATCTGTAGCTATAATGTATTAGCGCCCCCAATTAATCGAATTATTAAGTAGCCCCGACCGACTAATAAAAAAATGCATACAATTATCCAATCGGGATAGCCGTCACCGAGATGATGCATTTGCTATGCATTTCCATCAATTGACTAAAGTTGACGCTCATTGGGTGTAAGTGAAATTTGATGCCATGCGAAATTAGATGCTAGCACCAAATTCCAATCACAGCCAAAGGGCGCAATATCCGTCAATAAGTGCAAACGTAGAGTATCATAGTAAAATACACAATGATGATTCGCACAATTTTGACGAGAAGTGTTCCATCGTAAAATTGCAAAATTGTATTTTTTTTCTTCATAGATGTGTTCATCACATCTCTAGCTATAATCTATTAGCGCCCCCAATTAATCGAATTATTAATTAGCCCAGCCCGACTGATTGAAAAATGCGTACAATTATCCAATCGGCATATGCATATGTATAATGTACAAACGGGATGCCTATCTTTGACGATAAGTGTTCCATCGTAAAATAGCAAAATTGTATTTTTTTTCTTCACAGATGTGTTCATCACATCTCTAGCTATAATATATTAGCGCCCCCAATTAATCGATCCACTAATTAGCCCAGCCTAATTAATTAAAATTACATACAATTATTCAAGTGGGATCTCCATATGTACAATGTACGAACGGGATGCCTATCTTTGACGAGAAGTGTTCCATCGTAAAATGGCAAAATTGTAACTTTTTTCTTCATAGATGTGTTTATCACATCTCTAGCTGTAATCTATTAACGCCCCCAATTAATCGATCCACTAATTAGCCCAGCCTAATTAATTAAAATTACATACAATTATCCGATAGGGATCTCCATATGTACAATATACAAACGGGATGCCTATCTTTGACGAGAAGTGTTCCATCGTAAAATAGCAAAATTGTAATTGTTTTCTTCATAGATGTGTTCATCACATCTCTAGCTATAATATATTAGCGCCCCCAATTAATCGATCCACTAATTAGCCCAGCCTAATTAATTAAAATTACATACAATTATTCAAGTGGGATCTCCATATGTATAATGTACAAACAGCATACCTATCTTTGACCGGAAGTGTTCCATCGTAAAATAGCAAAATTTTAATATTTTTCTTCATAGATGTGTTCATCACATATCTGGCTATAATCTGTTTGTGCCCTGAATTAATCAATCCACTAATGAGTCTAGCCCAGCTATTTAAAAATGCATACCATTATCCGATCGGGATCTCCATTATGTACAATGTACGAACGGCATAATTATCTTTGACGGGAAGTGTTCCATCGTAAAATAGCAAAATTTAAATTTGTTTCTGCGCAGATGTGTTATAATCTATTTGCGCCCCCAATTAATCGATCCACTAATAAGCCCAGCCCAACTAATAAAAATAATAGGCCCTACAATTATCCAAGCGTGATATCCATATGTACAATGTTCTAACGATCGGGATCTCCATATAATTATAATGTACGAATGGCGGGCATATCACGGCATTTTTGTAACGGTTTAATTCTTGTTTAACTCTTCAACATAAACGGTTGTTGAAATGCATCGAGGTTTAGTCAGAATGTTTAACCCATTTTGATGTGCCAAGCAATTTGTTCAAATTGAAAAGAAAAGTATAAGTTACTGTTAAAAATATACATGAAATTAAGTTCAGGATAACGGGCGAAGGTGGGTACTTCATTGGAGTAGGGGAATTTGCCTGCAAGCAACAAAACCAATTGCAACTTCGTGTGCTGTCAGGGGACGCGGTAAGTATTTAACAATTGACAATTTGCAAAGCGTGGAGTACATACGTAGCCTTTGTGTATCTCCCGTTTTATAACATTTTATTCGAAATAAATGAACAATTATTCGAATTAAACATTTGAAATGTTATTTGTTGACCATCACTAACAATTACCCCCACAATATTATACCAAGCACTGTATTTATTATTCTTCTGTCATCTAGTAATATAAGTAGTTTAAATGCACATCTTATATGGTTGAAATGGTTTTCAAAGGTTGATAAGGGATTGTACCTTAATTATGGGTTTAAATAACTTGGCTCCTTGGCTAGAAGTTGTGTTGATTCTTTTTTGTTTCTTTTTTTTCCGCCGCAATATGGTTTGAGCAACTGTGTTGCGCCCTCTAACGGCGGTTCATAGTATAAGATATCAAGACTAGGCCAAAAATATTATCACCATCGACAGCGGTCATTCGAGAAGCACATAACTCCGAATATAGCGCCCGTAATATTTATATGAAATATGGTCATGGTAAGTGAAATGTTTGTTGTATCCGCATGAAATGTATCAATTAAATTTATCAATTACTTAGTTAAAAATATATCAATACATGCCCCACGGCCAAAAGCGACAGGACTTTCTTTTTTGGTATAGTACGCTCCGAGCAGGAAGAAACAATTATTATGTGCCGGTAGCTCAGCGAAATTGAATGTCCCCAAATATTGTGGGAGGGTGACGGTAATTAAATTATAACTTGACTGATGAAGACACGAAATTCTTTATTTGTATTTCGTTTTTCTGCTTAGGTACCTGTGTTTGTCGTTGTTTTGTTAGGGGCATGTATCATGAATCATTTTAGCCAAATCACTTTGTAGCTGTCTCCTGTCCTGCCTGTGCATTTGTTTTTCTTTCAAAATGCTAATCATACTTTTGTCCTTCCATTGTGTGTTTTTGTGGATTTTACTTTTTGGGGGAGCTCGCATTGTATTTGTAAAAAAAAAGATCTTTCTCCGCTTTGTACACTGTCTGTCTGTCTCTGCTATAGGTCCCCAAATTGTGTCCCTGCTATAGGTCCCCGAATCTTCAAAAGAAAATGATCCTATTCAGAAGTCTATTATTTACAGATTAATGATTTTTAGTATCATGATATTCTGACTGATACATTATGCTTTGCAGGGTTCTGTGAAGGTAAAGAGGCATGGCATCACTGCAGAATGTCTCATATCTCACGACAATATACTCAACAAATGTCTAAAAAGAGCCGCACGGATAATCCTTAAATGCACCTCCCTCACCCCCTCAGCTGATATGTTTTCCAGACTAAATTGGATTCCTTTTTCTGAAAGAGTTAAGTCCAAAAAGGCTATCCTTGTTTTAAAAAGCCTTAACAAGATGACTCCTTTGTACATGACAAATCTTTTCACACCACTTACAGTGACTCGTGAAACACGACAAACGACCCAAATGGCACTGAAAGTTCCTTTCGCCAAAAAAGAATGCTACGCGAAGAGTTTCGCTGTGAGTGGCACCAGTATATGGAATAATCTGCCTGAACAATTAAGAACCATGAACTCCTTAGGTACATTTAAATCGGAGCTACGTAAAGACATCCATCAGTAATATTTCTGCCATTTACGCTGATCTGCGGAGTTACAAACTTGGTTGCCACAATACTTTGGAGCCGGATGGGAATTTCCCCTTGTTTTTCCCCAAAAAGTTTTTTTCGCGGGTTTTTCGCCCATCCCGTAAATCAGCTTATATACTGGAGAGTTGGAAAGTTATCCGTAAATAGATCTATTTGTGTAAATATTCTTGTATTTGTTTAAATATGTTGTATGTGTGTGTAAATATCCAATTTTAACTAATAAAATGCAGGGCCCCAATGGAAAGCAGTTTTAAACTGTTTGGGCACACCCTGGGTAAAGAAATGTAATAAATAAAACACTTTCCATCAAAGATAGGCATCCAGTTTGTACATTGTACATATAGAAATCCCGATTGAATAATTGTATGTAAATTTAATTAATTAGGCTGAGCTAATTAGTGGATCGATTAATTGGGGGCGCTAATAGATTATAGTTAGATATGTGATAAACACATATATGAAGAAAAATATTAAAATTTTGCTATTTTACGATGGAACACTTCTCGTCAAAATTGTGTGAATCATCATTGTGTATTTTACTATGATACTCTACATTTGCACTTATTGACGGATATTGCGCCCTTTGGCTGTGATTGGAATTTGGTGCTAGCATCAAATTTCGCGTGTCATCAAATTTCATTTACACCCAATGAGCGTCAACTTTAGTCAATTGATGGAAACACAGTAAATGCATCATCTCGGTGACGGCTATCCCGATTGGATAATTGTATGCATTTTTTATTAGTCGGGCGGGGCTAATTAGTGAATCAATTAATTGGGGGCGCTAATAGATTATAGGTAGATATGTGATGAACACATCTATGAAGACAAAAATTGCAATTTTGCTATTTTACGATGGAACACTTCTCGTCAAAGATAAGCATCCCGTTTGTACATTGTACATATGGAGATCCCACTTGAATAATTGTATGTAATTTTAATTAATTAGGCTGGGCTAATTAGTGAATCGATTAATTGGGGGCGCTGATAGATTATAGCTAGATATGTGATGAACACATCTATGAAGAAAACAACTAGAATTTTGCTATTTTACGATGGAACACTTCTCGTCAAAGATATGCATCCCGTTTGTACGTTGTACATATGGAGATCCCACTTGAATAATTGTATGTAATTTTAATTAATTAGGCTGGGCCAATTAGTGGATCGATTAATTGGGGGCGCTAATAGATTATAGCTAGAGATGTGATAAACACATCTTTGAAGACAAAAATTACAATTTTGATATTTTACGATGGAACACTTCTCGTCAAAGATAGGCATCCCGTTTGTATATTGTACATATGGAGATCCCTATCGGATAATTGTATGTAATTTTAATTAATTAGGCTGGGCTAATTAGTGGATCGATTAATTGGGGGCGCTAATAGATTATAGCTAGAGATGTGATGAACACATCTATGAAGAAAAAAATTACAATTTTGCTATTTTACGATGGAACACTTCTCGTCAAAGATATAGGCATCCCGTTTGTACGTTGTACATATGGAGATCCCACTTGAATAATTGTATGTAAATTTAATTAATTAGGCTGGGCCAATTAGTGGATCGATTAATTGGGGGCGCTAATAGATTATAGCTAGAGATGTGATGAACACATCTATGAAGAAAAAAATTACAATTTTGCTATTTTACGATGGAACACTTCTCGTCAAAGATAGGCATCCCGTTTGTACATTATACATATGCATATGCCGATTGGATAATTGTACGCATTTTTCAATCAGTCGGGCTGGGCTAATTAATAATTCGATTAATTGGGGGCGCTAATAGATTATAGCTAGAGATGTGATGAACACATCTATGAAGAAAAAAATTACAATTTTGCTATTTTACGATGGAACACTTCTCGTCAAAGATAGGCATCCCGTTTGTATATTGTACATATGGAGATCCCTATCGGATAATTGTATGTAATTTTAATTAATTAGGCTGGGCCAATTAGTGGATCGATTAATTGGGGGCGCTAATAGATTATAGCTAGAGATGTGATGAACACATCTATGAAGAAAAAAATTACAATTTTGCTATTTTACGATGGAACACTTCTCGTCAAAGATAGGCATCCCGTTTGTACATTATACATATGCATATGCCGATTGGATAATTGTATGTAATTTTAATTAATTAGGCTGGGCTAATTAGTGGATCGATTAATTGGGGGCGCTAATAGATTATAGCTAGAGATGTGATGAACACATCTATGAAGAAAAAAATTACAATTTTGCTATTTTACGATGGAACACTTCTCGTCAAAGATATAGGCATCCCGTTTGTACGTTGTACATATGGAGATCCCACTTGAATAATTGTATGTAATTTTAATTAATTAGGCTGGGCTAATTAGTGGATCGATTAATTGGGGGCGCTAATAGATTATAGCTAGAGATGTGATGAACACATCTATGAAGAAAAAAATTACAATTTTGCTATTTTACGATGGAACACTTCTCGTCAAAGATATAGGCATCCCGTTTGTACGTTGTACATATGGAGATCCCACTTGAATAATTGTATGTAATTTTAATTAATTAGGCTGGGCTAATTAGTGGATCGATTAATTGGGGGCGCTAATAGATTATAGCTAGAGATGTGATGAACACATCTATGAAGAAAAAAATTACAATTTTGCTATTTTACGATGGAACACTTCTCGTCAAAGATATGCATCCCGTTTGTACGTTGTACATATGGAGATCCCACTTGAATAATTGTATGTAATTTTAATTAATTAGGCTGGGCCAATTAGTGGATCGATTAATTGGGGGCGCTAATAGATTATAGCTAGAGATGTGATAAACACATCTTTGAAGACAAAAATTACAATTTTGATATTTTACGATGGAACACTTCTCGTCAAAGATAGGCATCCCGTTTGTATATTGTACATATGGAGATCCCTATCGGATAATTGTATGTAATTTTAATTAATTAGGCTGGGCTAATTAGTGGATCGATTAATTGGGGGCGCTAATAGATTATAGCTAGAGATGTGATGAACACATCTATGAAGAAAAAAATTACAATTTTGCTATTTTACGATGGAACACTTCTCGTCAAAGATATAGGCATCCCGTTTGTACGTTGTACATATGGAGATCCCACTTGAATAATTGTATGTAATTTTAATTAATTAGGCTGGGCTAATTAGTGGATCGATTAATTGGGGCGCTAATAGATTATAGCTAGAGATGTGATGAACACATCTATGAAGAAAAAAATTACAATTTTGCTATTTTACGATGGAACACTTCTCGTCAAAGATATAGGCATCCCGTTTGTACGTTGTACATATGGAGATCCCACTTGAATAATTGTATGTAATTTTAATTAATTAGGCTGGGCTAATTAGTGGATCGATTAATTGGGGGCGCTAATAGATTATAGCTAGAGATGTGATGAACACATCTATGAAGAAAAAAATTACAATTTTACTATTTTACGATGGAACACTTCTCGTCAAAGATAGGCATCCCGTTTGTATATTGTACATATGGAGATCCCTATCGGATAATTGTATGTAATTTTAATTAATTAGGCTGGGCTAATTAGTGGATAGATTAATTGGGGGCGCTAATAGATTATAGCTAGAGATGTGATGAACACATCTATGAAGAAAAAAATTACAATTTTGCTATTTTACGATGGAACACTTCTCGTCAAAGATATAGGCATCCCGTTTGTACGTTGTACATATGGAGATCCCACTTGAATAATTGTATGTAATTTTAATTAATTAGGCTGGGCCAATTAGTGGATCGATTAATTGGGGGCGCTAATAGATTATAGCTAGAGATGTGATAAACACATCTTTGAAGACAAAAATTACAATTTTGATATTTTACGATGGAACACTTCTCGTCAAAGATAGGCATCCCGTTTGTATATTGTACAAATGGAGATCCCTATCGGATAATTGTATGTAATTTTAATTAATTAGGCTGGGCTAATTAGTAGATCGATTAATTGGGGGCGCTAATAGATTATAGCTAGAGATGTGATGAACACATCTATGAAGAAAACAATTTCAATTTTGCTATTTTACGATGGAACACTTCTCGTCAAAGATATGCATCCCGTTTGTACGTTGTACATATGGAGATCCCACTTGAATAATTGTATGTAATTTTAATTAATTAGGCTGGGCCAATTAGTGGATCGATTAATTGGGGGCGCTAATAGATTATAGCTAGAGATGTGATAAACACATCTTTGAAGACAAAAATTACAATTTTGATATTTTACGATGGAACACTTCTCGTCAAAGATAGGCATCCCGTTTGTATATTGTACAAATGGAGATCCCTATCGGATAATTGTATGTAATTTTAATTAATTAGGCTGGGCTAATTGGTGGATCGATTAATTGGGGGCGCTAATAGATTATAGCTAGAGATGTGATGAACACATCTATGAAGAAAAAAATTACAATTTTGCTATTTTACGATGGAACACTTCTCGTCAAAGATAGGCATCCCGTTTGTATATTGTACATATGGAGATCCCTATCGGATAATTGTATGTAATTTTAATTAATTAGGCTGGGCTAATTAGTGGATCGATTAATTGGGGGCGCTAATAGATTATAGCTAGAGATGTGATGAACACATCTATGAAGAACAAAATTTCAATTTTGCTATTTTACGATGGAACACTTCTCGTCAAAGATATAGGCATCCCGTTTGTACGTTGTACATATGGAGATCTCACTTGAATAATTGTATGTAATTTTAATTAATTAGGCTGGGCTAATTAGTGGATCGATTAATTGGGGACGCTAATAGATTATAGCTAGAGATGTGATGAACACATCTATGAAGAAAAAAATTACAATTTTGCTATTTTACGATGGAACACTTCTCGTCAAAGATATGCATCCCGTTTGTACGTTGTACATATGGAGATCCCACTTGAATAATTGTATGTAATTTTAATTAATTAGGCTGGGCCAATTAGTGGATCGATTAATTGGGGGCGCTAATAGATTATAGCTAGAGATGTGATAAACACATCTTTGAAGACAAAAATTACAATTTTGATATTTTACGATGGAACACTTCTCGTCAAAGATAGGCATCCCGTTTGTATATTGTACATATGGAGATCCCTATCGGATAATTGTATGTAATTTTAATTAATTAGGCTGGGCTAATTAGTGGATCGATTAATTGGGGGCGCTAATAGATTATAGCTAGAGATGTGATGAACACATCTATGAAGAAAAAAATTACAATTTTGCTATTTTACGATGGAACACTTCTCGTCAAAGATATAGGCATCCCGTTTGTACGTTGTACATATGGAGATCCCACTTGAATAATTGTATGTAATTTTAATTAATTAGGCTGGGCTAATTAGTGGATCGATTAATTGGGGACGCTAATAGATTATAGCTAGAGATGTGATGAACACATCTATGAAGAAAAAAATTACAATTTTGCTATTTTACGATGGAACACTTCTCGTCAAAGATATGCATCCCGTTTGTACGTTGTACATATGGAGATCCCACTTGAATAATTGTATGTAATTTTAATTAATTAGGCTGGGCTAATTAGTGGATCGATTAATTGGGGGCGCTAATAGATTATAGCTAGAGATGTGATAAACACATCTTTGAAGACAAAAATTACAATTTTGATATTTTACGATGGAACACTTCTCGTCAAAGATAGGCATCCCGTTTGTATATTGTACAAATGGAGATCCCTATCGGATAATTGTATGTAATTTTAATTAATTAGGCTGGGCTAATTAGTGGATCGATTAATTGGGGGCGCTAATAGATTATAGCTAGAGATGTGATGAACACATCTATGAAGAAAAAAATTTCAATTTTGCTATTTTACGATGGAACACTTCTCGTCAAAGATAGGCATCCCGTTTGTACATTATACATATGCATATGCCGATTGGATAATTGTACGCATTTTTCAATCAGTCGGGCTGGGCTAATTAATAATTCGATTAATTGGGGGCGCTAATAGATTATAGCTAGAGATGTGATGAACACATCTATGAAGAAAAAAAATAGAATTTTGCTATTTTACGATGGAACACTTCTCGTCAAAATTGTGCGAATTATCATTGTGTATTTTACTATGGTACTGTACGTTTACACTCAATGACGTATATTGACGGTCTTTTGCGGTATTTGAAATTCGGTGCCAGCACCAAATTTCGTGCTAGCACCAAATTCGGTGCTGACTTCAGCCTGGTTTAAAACCGTAGACTGATAACCACCACCAGAAGTACATGTACCTATAATAATTACACGTTAACGAGACAAGAATTCAGACTATCCTCGTCAGTAATTTAATTCAAAATCAAATGAAAACTCATGTAAAATTTATATTTTGTCAAAACAAATAAGTTTGATAAAATAATAACGTATAGAATTATTTTATTCATAATTAAAATGGATCAATAGTTTCAAAATGACTTATTATTTCCTCTATTTTATGTGTGATTCACTGAAAGAGCCTCAGGCATCAACCAACAGTTTTCGAACGTTAGTGTCCCTAATTCATCGAACAAATTATAGGAAAATGAGCTCTTTTTCAGATAGTGCATTGGTCGAAAAACTTGCGGGTTTAACGAACTCGCAACAAAGTATTCAGACGATGTCTTTATGGCTGATTCATCATAGGAAACACGCCAAAAGGATTGTGAATATTTGGTTCGCAGAGCTTATGCGAGGTAATATTTAAATAATGAATTGACTGCTCTTCCTTTTCCAGGTGGTAAACCTTACATACTGTACATGACTGTGGTTTTACCCAACTGGAAAAGGAAGAAAGTTTAAAAGAGACAATCCTTAAATATTTGCCGACTAACATTGCTTTTTGTTTTAAATAGAAAGAATGTAACAATATTTTAATATTTTAGGCCATTAAAACATACAAAATGCTTTTAAGTTTATGGCATTAGGGCTATATTATTATTAATAATTAATATTTTATTATGCACAGAATTGTCATAAAAAAGTTTTGTTGCTGAATGACACAAAAGTGTAAAACTAAAACCAAAAAAAAGTAAAAGTTTATGGCATGTATGGAGCTAGCCCCACCAGTGGCACGGACCTGTATCCTTAGCCACAGGTTGGTCTCATTCCGCTAACGGCGGTTTTTCGAAATTCCAGGCGCTGAAATTGACGATATTTGCGACTATTTTGACAGACTAGATACGTTCCTTACATGTTTAACTATCTAGGCGCCCAAAAAAAATGGTGATTTTACTTACATTTTATATTTCGTGACATATAGGCCCGAAAAAATTACAAGACGATCGTCATTGTGCAGGTTTCAACAAGGACGGCCATCTTGAATATGTATGAAGAGTGTGAACAGGAAACAACTTGCGCGTGCAACAATTTTACGACGGCTGTTTTATGTGTGCACATACTTGCTGTATTTTAGCGCGCGAAGTATTCCGTTTCAGGGTTTCACGTGTTGTCGGTAAACAGGGGTCTACAGTCTACACAGCTTAATTTAAGACAGTGAAATAACCAGGGGGAAGACTCTTATTAGAAAATAAACCACCTTGGTACTGGAAGTTACCTCCTTTATATTCTCACAAAACAGATAAACATGAACAATTGTAAAAATATTACCTGTACTATATTACATAGATATTACATAGACTATATTCACAGATATTTTGTCAGATAAAACAATCATTCTGGGTGTTTTTGTTGTTTTTTAAATATTTTTTTTGTGTTTGTTTTGTTTTTTGTTTTGTTTTTTATGGATTTACAAAAATGGTGGAACCATATAATATTGTTATTATTTATAGTAATAGTAACGTAACACTATAATATTTCATATATTTAAATTATTAGTGAAATTTTTATGTTGTTTAAAATTACTATTTAAAATTAGTATTAAACTATTGTAATTAATATTAGACTATTTATTACATTATCATTTTATTTTAATGAACATTCTCTCTTGTTTTATGTACAATGCAAATACAGTTAAATAACCTGGTATATAGTTAAAAGGGGATGAACTTAACATGCAGTACGGTTAATTTGATGGAACTGCTCGATGTTAGTTTCTTAAAAGTTTATATCGGCGACATCACGTGGTCATATCTCTGCGTGCTAAAATACAGCAAGTATGTACACACATAAAACAGCCGTCGTAAAATTGTTGCGCGCACAATACAGTTGTTTTCCCGTGTTCAACACTCTTCATACATATTCAAGATGGCCGTCCTCGTTGAAACCTGCACAATGACGATAGTCTTGTAATTTTTCGGGCCTATATGTCACGAAATTTTAATGTAAGTGAAATCACCATTTTTTGGGGGGCGCCTAGAGAGTTAAACATGTAAGGAACGCATCTAGTCTGTCAAAATGGTTGCAAATATCGTCAATTTCAGCGCCTGGAATTTAAGGAAATATCGCCGTTAGTGGAAAGGATACCAACCTGTGGCTCTGGAGGGGTCATGCCTATGTTCCCTCAGCCCTATGTTCCCTCAGCCCTATGTTCCCTCAATGCCTAACATTTTTTTAAAATCCAAATTAGGCCCTATGTTCCCTCAACCCTATGTTCCCTCAACCCTATGTTACCTCATGGAGTGTTAAGACTGGATGAGGGAACATAGGGCTGAGGGAACATAGGGTCTATTTAGGGCTGAGGGAACATAGGGCTGAGGGAACATAAGGCTGAGGGAACTTGAGTACGGTCCCGCTCTGGATACGGGTACGTGTCCGAGCCACACTCGTGGGGCAAGTATGGAGCTTAGCCCCATTCTACGGCCAGGGCCAGGGCCAATGCACTGGACTCCCTCTGTATTGACCCTAGCCCCACGTGATAACAGATTTTATGCCAAAAGTGTCTGCTTTGGGCAAGGTTACCTAATTACTAAGTTTTGGGTTGTAATAGCCCCATTCTAGGGCCAATGCACTGGACTCCCTCCGTATCCTTGGCCCTAGCCACACATGTACAAAAATGGAGTGATTTCCCCCCCCCCCTTTTTTTTCAACTGTTGATCTGCTAATTATTACAACCCTGGCCCCATTCGAGGGCCAATACACTGGACTCCCTCCGTATCCTTGGCCCTAGTCCCACATGTACAAAAAAAGAATGATTTTCAACTTTTGATCTGCTAATTATTACAATCTAAAATTTTGTGATTAGGTAAGCTTGCCCAAGCAAACACTTTTGGCATGAAGTTTTGCTATTGTGAGGTCAGTAATTTTGGTGAAATTTTAATGTTATTAACCCTAACTCCCAAGGCCCATTTGCTTACACATAACCTGAATCCTCCAAAATCCTTCAGTAGTAAAGCAAGCACATGACATGTGTGCACACATTTGTTTCTAATCTGTGATACATGTACATGGCCAGGGACCCTCTCTGCATGCATGGAGCAATAAACAGTATCCACTGACCCAAGCACTGACCTTGCAATCACTACAACAAACATGGATGTACATGTACCATGGAAAGGCAAGTATGCCTAATAATAATAATAATAATAATAATAATAATAATGTGGACTTATATAGCGCACATATCCACCAAACTGATGCTCAAGGCGCATTATATTATTACCCCTGCTCGTCAGGCTCATAAATAATTCCTGAAACCATCTCAGCTCCCTGGGAGTATACAGCTCAATTGCTGCCATTACAGCGCATATAGGGCTAATCAAACACAACAACCAACTCTACCCTCACAGGTACCCATTTACCCCTGGGTGGAGAGAAGCAATTATGGTAAAGTGTCTTGCTCAAGGACACAAGCACTATGGTCGCGGTTGGGATTTGAACCCACATTCTGACGACTCGGCCATCAGAACACAAATCCGATGCACTACACCGCTCGACCATGGCACTCCACATCCTCCAAAATCCTCCAAAATCCTTCACTTTATCAAAGAGCATGTAGCATGTACTTGTAACCTCAATCCTTCAAAATCCTTCACTTTAGCAAAGAGGATTTTGGAGGATTTGGGAAGGTTAGGGTTAAAAGACACTTTTGGCATAAAATCTATTATTCTGGGATATCTCACTTTCATGAAAATTTTGAAACATTTTGAAAACTAAAAAAAAAATATAATAAAACTTAAATTTCACCAAAAATAGTCAACTTTATGCCAAAAGTGTCTGCTTGGGCAAGCTTACCTAATCACAAAGTTTAGATCGTAATAATTAGCAGATCAAAAGTTGAAAAATCGTTCCTTTTCTGTACATGTGGGGCTACGGCCAAGAATGGGGCTAGTATGGAGCTCAGAAAATGTACCCAAGAATGACAACCAAAAATGAAATCATGCTTCATATAATACTAACATAGTTTTTAAACCTTTAAATTTTAAATTGAAATTATTTTGTACAATTTAGTAGTAAAATTTATGGGGAAATATTGTTCAAAACACAGAATGTCACATCTTTAAATATTTTTTAACTGACTACATGTAGTTGTCACTTTTTCTCTTGATATTTTGTAGCCAAGACTCGTCGCAAACTTGTGTTCATATACCTAGCCAATGATGTGGTACAAAACGGCAAAAAGAAAGGAGGTGAATTCACTAAAGAATTCAGCACAGTTATCCACAAAGCATTCATCCATGTCATGGAGTAAGTCTTTGACAAATTTGATTTTTAATTTTGTTGCAATAAAAGGAAAGAATGTCGTATCCAATCGCCACTTTTTAAGGGGGGTTTTTGGAATTTTTTTGCAACCACTAACCAGTTAAAGAGTGATTTTATAAATTTTTGAGGGTACAGAAATTGAAAACTATCTTTAACCCTAACCCCTTGGGTATTTTTACTAGAAAGTATCCTGAATCCACCAAAATCCACCATTTTTGTCACACACAAAATGCTGGTGTCCTGAATCCATCAGAATCCACCAGTGTAGATATTGGACATATCCTGAATCCACCAAAATCCACCACTAAATTTTTGGCGGATTTTGGCGGATTCAGGATACCATGCTCACATGAAAATTTGTATAGTATGTTGCTGCATAGAATCCATCAAAATCTAACACATACAAGTGTTGGCTGTACATGTACAGTACATGTAACTATAATCCATTGAAATCCTGAATCCTTCAAAGTCCGCCATATGCTCAATGTGGAGATATCCTGAATCCGCCGAAATCATCCAAAACAGGGGGATGGATTTTGATGGATTCAGGGTGGTTAGGGTTAAAATTCACTTTTATGATGGTTTTTAGACTTTATTTCCCTTCTAAAAAAATCCCCCCCCCCCCCCATTCAGAAAATAAAAGAATCCCATTATAGTTGCCACTGCACATGTACGATGACCGCATTGGTCACTAACTAGGGAGTTGACAAGATCAGACGGACATGACTGAGGAAGTCATCGTATCCTACAAAATCCTTCAAATCCTCCGGTTAATTTTGAAGGATTTAGGATGGTTAGGGTTATGTCTTCATTTTCACTTCGATTTTTTGCCCTCCTAGTACTGCATCAGATGAGAAAACCAAGAAGGCGTTGGCAAGAGTGCTTAGTGTTTGGGCTGAAAGATGTGTTTTCCATTCTCATTTGCTGCTCAAAATGACTACAACTCTTTCAGGTGGGTTCTCATCAGCGTTAGTCAGAATAAGCAAATTCTTCAAGATGTGTAGCCTTTGTTTTTCGCTATTTTTACGGCACTTGCCAGATTCCTTTTAATTTGCCATGCCACAATGCATCAGGAATGACAAAAGAATAGCCAAAGTATCAGCTCAGTCAAATTGCACTTAGGGAGGAGGGCCAAAGCCATGGTACAGCCAAACCTTTGAGAAGCCTGGCCAGGCCTAAGCTACCTAATTGCCTTTTGTGTGTCCTAATCCTAGGTAAAACTTGTAGCTTTGCATGGTGAGAAGGATAAGTAAGACTAATTGCGGTGACACCGTGTGAAATTCTCAATTGAGTAGTAATTAGTTCTGAAAAGAACTGGAGGTACAACTCGACGTTTTGATCAGTATGCTCTGATCGTCCTCAGGAGAATGCCGGACTCTGAGAAATGCTGCTGCTTAAGTAGGCTGCTGGAGTATGCAATGACAGGATGCTGGAGGATTAGTTCGTTGAGGCATGCAGGCGGGAACTGTGGATCCTAGGAGTTGGGGGAAGGAGTGTGTGCTCACTGAACCGAATCAGTTGAAGACAAGCAAGGAGGGTGGTTGACTTAGGATATAGGAGATCCCTCAGTCTGGGGTGGGTTATGGACTTTGGATATAGAGGATCCTTCGGTCCATAGTAGTGGTCGCCAAATGTCGCTGATGTAGAAGCCGGTTTCAAACCCCGAATGCAAGGTAAGTAATCTAACCCTTTCTACTTGTCTCCCCTATCTAGGTTCGACGTCGCATAAACTCCAACGCATCCTCCGACAAGCAGGCATCCAAGTGTACCACTCAGCCCCCAGCAAACTCCAAGGACTTCTACACACCCACAAGGATAAACCGGATCCCAGCAACAGAGCGGGATTCTACCGGATCCCCTGTGAGTGCGGTAAGGTGTACATCGGCGAAACAGGACGGAATCTCCCTATCAGACTTAAAGAACACCTAGCGCACGGCCGCAGAGGAGATTTCGGAAAGTCAGCCATCGTCAAGCACTCGCACATCAAGGACCACCAAATCGACTGGCAGGCAGCCCAACTCATCACACCCATTGACACATGGCACCCCAGACGCATCAGAGAGGCCATTGAGATCTTCAAACACGACACTGTGCCACAGGACATCGGCTTCAACATCAGCAACATTTGGCGACCACTACTACGGACAGAAGGATCCTCTATATCCAAAGTCCATAACCCACCCCAGACTGAGGGATCTCCTATATCCTAAGTCAACCACCCTCCTTTCCCCCGTGCTTGTCTTCAACTGATTCGGTTCAGTGAGCACACACTCCTTCCCCCAACTCCTAGGATCCACAGTTCCCGCCTGCACGCCTCAACGAACTAATCCTCCAGCATCCTGTCATCGCGTAATCCTCCAGCAGCCAACTTAAGCAGCAGCCAACTTAAGCAGCAGCATTTCCCAGAGTCCGGCATTCTCCTGAGAATGATCAGAGCATACTGATTGAAACGTCGAGTTGTACCTCCAGTTCTTTTCAGAACTAATTACTACTCAATTGAGAATTTCACATGGTGTCACCACAATTAGTCTTACGAGTCCTAATCCTGTAACAATACAGTACCTGGCAATCAACATAACCTAGGCTTCTGGAGGGCCTAGCCCAGGCAAGCAGAGCTCATTATATAGGCCAGTAGGCAGGAGAAAAGCCTGGGCCTGGCCGGGCTTCTCAAAGGCTTGGCTGTACCATGACTTTGGCCCTTGTCCCTTAGTCTCCCGAATCCAAATCTGAATGCTTTTAAGCTCTTTTTTCATTCATGACACAATTGAACTGCAGCTTTCACAGGGTGGTTTGTGTACAGATCTATTGATTCCTATTATAACCCTCCTACTGTAGCTGAACTGTAGTGGCAAGTAGCTACAGAGGTCAAAATCAGTCAACTGCCTGTTTTGACTGTTGACCCAAATGTACACAGGGGCATATTTGACTGGTTTTTACTGTCATTTTGACCACCCCAGACAATGCTTTCACCCGTCAAAAACGATTGACTCAATTTAACCTGTAAATGTACTTACTACACGTAAGGTTGGACAGTGTTCGACTTTCAAGTGCACTAGATATACCTTGGCATGTATATCAACATTTTGACTGATTTTGACCCTTCCAGTCATAAAAGGGATGATCTTTTTCAGAGATTTTTATTGGTGGTGTCCCAGTGGTTTCTCTTTAATCCCAGCAGTTCTTTTACAACGAGATTATTCATTCACCATGCAAAGCCTCAAATATTTTACTACATAAATCCTGCTTCCTTTGAATCTAAATTATTTTTTTTATTGGCGTTCATTTCCCCTGCCATTTTCCAGGTGAAGAGCCAGCAGCCAAGAAATCACGTCACAGCGAGCACAGTGAGCCTCGACACAGAGAGTCACGACACAGCGAGTCGCACCATCATCACCAGCAGCACAGACTGTCCCCCGTCAGCGCTCCGCTGCAGTCGGACTCGGACAGCCTAAATGAGGACTTGCCCAAGAAGGAACAATATGAGGGGTCCTTCAATGAGAAATTCGAGGCATTACATGGGTTACTTGAGGGCGGGAATGAAGAGGAGGATGAAGAACACATTGATCCTGAAGACGTGCCAGATGTGAGTGTCTAAATTTAATTTGTTTTCTGTTCCTCAAGTAAAATAACCATAGTCTTATGAAAATTGCTGGAATTTATCCTCAAAATGGTGAAAATGGTGGAGTGTCGTGGCCGAGCGGTCTAGCTTACCGGACTCAAGTTCTGGTGTTAGCAGCAGAATGTGGGTTCGAATCCCGGCCGTGACACTTGTGTCCTTGAGCAAGACACTTAACCATAATTGCTTCTCTCCACCCAGGGGTTAAATGGGTACCTGTGAGGGCAGAGTTGGTTGATTAGCCCTATATGCGCTGTAATGGCAGCAATTGAGCTGTATACTCCCTAGGGAGCTGAGATGGTTTCAGGAATGATTTATGAGCCTTATGAGCAGGGGTAATGATATAATGCGCCTTGAGCACCACTTAGTTGGTGGATACGTGCGCTATATAAGTCCACACATTATTATTATTATTATTAAAATCGTGAGCAAAATATTTTTTACCCTACCCCCCCCCCCCCCCCCCCTACAGGCACCCCGGTGAATGCAAAGCAATGCAACAACAGAAAAGTGTGTAGCCTGCTGAGTGCAACAAGATCCACCAGATGAAACAATGGTTCTTTTGTTCTCTGCTGAGGGGGCAACAACTTTTTACATTGGTTGAATCTTGTTGCAATAAACCGGGTTAGGGTTAATGAGATTAAATAATAACATAGTTATAACCAATAGAAGGTCCAGCTCAATAGAATCTTTCATTTCTGATAAACTGGGCCCAATTTCAGGGAGCTGCTTAGCAGGGAAAAAAATGCTTACCAGAAAGATTTGCTTAGCAGATTTCTTTGGTTACCAGCCAACATTTCATAAAAAATGTATGCATTTTGGCTGGTGCTCCGTTTTATATTGCTTAGCAAAAATACTTGCTTAGCAAAATTCTCTGCATAGCAGCTCTGTGAAATTGGCCCCAGGTGGAAATTAATTTGTAGTTTGAATTGCTGTTGTCCAGAAGATCTTTATATTTTTAAGTTTGCAAACATTCCAAACTGTTTTTTTCCCTTGAAGGCTGATGAAATAGTCCAAGCACTACAGGATATGGACAACTCAGCCTCGAGTGACGCCATCGTGAGGGAGAAGATTGCCAAGTTACCCCCCGAGGTGCAGGATGCCAGCCTGCTGGAAAAGATTGAAGGTTTGTTCTGTTCCCATGCTTGGAAGCCAACGTACAAACATTGGTAAAAAGATTTTTCATACTTAATCAAGATCAATTAAAATGGTTAGAGAAAAGTGCAAAGCTCATTTACATTTGTCGTACTGGGCCCAGTTTCTGCTAAGCACAAAAAATTGCTTACCAGGAAAATTTGCTTTCAATCTGAAAGCTGAATGTTTACAAAGGTGATACTTGTACCAATCACCCTAAGAAATATTTCCGTCTGGAATGCTGTCATCTTCAAGAAAATTGTATATGAAGACCTCCAAAAATGCAACAGCTGATTTCGATTGCAACAATCGAAATTAACACAATATGAACATGCACAAAAAAAGTAATAAAATAGAAACCGTTATTCGCTGTTTTCTCGAAAACGTGAACACCGATTTTGATGACATTTTCAAAGGTTAGTTTTATGATGTGTATTTTGAAAACTAGATGATTGGAATGAATGCATTCTTCAAAAAACCAATGATGTATCATACCTTTAACTACACAACGGGAAAAGCTAAAACTTTGTCAGGTTGGTTTCTATTAATTTAAAACCCTCCTGCAATCAGTGCAATTTTTGAAACAACCCATTCAGGCCACTCCAAGCCATTAGTTGTTGCCAGTGGCCTCCTATGGTTACCCTTCTGTGCACTGTCACACCACTGAGATTACAGGGTAAAGTGGTCTCCCATCGATACATTGTAGGCCATACTAATATGTTCAAACATTTACAGTGGCCTTGGGTGGCACACAGTTGATTTTGTAAGATTACTTGGAAAGGACAGCAGGCTTGTACATGTATGTACTGAAGGTTGCTCAAGAGCAGAACTTTGTGGATTGGAGTGGCCTCCATGTGTAGGAGGGTTAAGTATGGATGCATTTATAGACATTTTACCAATGGTGTACACTCCCCTAAACTTTAAGAAAAGTAAGAGTTTTTTTGGGAAAAATTAAATGTTGTTTTTTTCTACTGTTTTTCAGATAGGGAAGGTGCGGACAGGCTTTCAGCATTGGTTAATGATGCTTGCTCTCTGCTCGATGACTACAATGTCCGATTATCCCTAGAATTGGAAGACAGACAACACGTCATGAAAATGCTGATAAACTATCGGATATCACAGCACCAGAAACTCAAGGCATCGGAGGAGAAACTCAAGGTGAGATAAGTAAATCTGAATCAGGGAACAGTGATACCATCATTAACCCTCCTACTATAGCTGCACTTTAGTGGCAAGTAGCTACAGAGGTCAAAATCAGTCAACTGCCCGTTTTGACTGTTGACCCAAATGTGCACACAGGGGCATTTTTGACTGGTTTTTACTGTCATTTTGACCACCCTGAACAATACCAGACAATGCTTTCACCAGTCAAAAACGGTCGACTCATTTTGACCTGTAAATGTACTTACTACATGTAAGGTTTGACAGTGTTTGACTTTTAAGTGCACTAGATATACCTTGGCAAGTATATCAACATTTTGACTGATTTTGACCCTTGTAGTAGTAATAATAATAATAATAATAATAATGTGTGGACTTATATAGCGCACATATCCACCAACTGAGTGGTGCTCAAGGCGCATTATATTATTACCCCTGATCATAAGGCTCATAAATTATTCCTGAAACCATCTCAGCTCCCTGGGGAGTATACAGCTCAATTGCTGCCATTACAGCGCATATAGGGCTAATCAACCAACTCTGCCCTCACAGGTACCCATTTAACCCCTGGGTGGAGAGAAGCAATTATGGTTAAGTGTCTTGCTCAAGGACACAAGTGTCACGGCCGGGATTCGAACCCACATTCTGCTGCTAACACCAGAACTTGAGTCCGGTAAGCTAGACCGCTAGGAGGGTTAACAGGAAGGCGGGGGCGGGGTGGGGGGGCGGAGGGCGGGGGGAGCCCTCTAGCAGTGAAATTGCACCCAGTGTCTTGATGGTAGCCAATTTGGCGTCAAGTGAGCATTGTGCATACACTTGATACATGAATGTTATGTTACTACGCATGCATGTACTTCTGCCAGCCAATGATCGCTGGAGATATTTTGTGCGTACGCATCAACTGCAAATTATGCGAAACATAACGCACTATTGTGGGTCCCATCAGTGATCTAATGACATGTGCCCTCAACAGCTCATGCACGGTGTGAATAAATGGTCTGTGCTTCAACTAATAAACAAAATCATTTTTGAAATTTTGTACGGTATTCCTCCCCCAAAAGAGGGGTCTCTGTGTGATCCACACATGGACCAGAAACCAGAATTATTTGTCTCAATTTGGCCTCAGGATTCGGCTTCTTAAATTTTCCCTTCTTTTTGTACGCCACCAGGACTTTCAAGCCAAACTGAACAAGGTGACTATGGTACGCAAGGACCTGGAGTCCCACATACAGAACCTGCCAGATCTAACATTACTACCAGACGTTACCGGGGGTCTTGCCCCGTTGCCATCTGCCGGGGACCTTTTCTCAATTGATTCATAGACTGAGTATGGGATAGGTGTTGGAGGTGGATGTGAGCAAAGTGGAATTGGGTCACCAGATTTAACGGGTCTTGCACTGCTGCTGTCTGCTGTCTTCTCAATTGATTCATAGAGTGATGACTGGATGGATGTTGGGGTGGATGTGAGCAAAGTGGAATTGGGTCACCAGATGTAACAGGCCTTGCACTGCTGCTGTCTGCTGGCGACCTCTTCTCAATTCATTCATAGACTGAGTATGGGATAGGTGTTGGGGTGGATGTGAGCAAAGTGGAATTGGGTCACCAGATGTAACAGGCCTTGCACTGCTGCAGTTGGCCTGCGACCTCTTCTCAATTTATTCATAGACTGAGCATGGGATAGGTGTTGGGGTGGATGTGAGCAAAGTGGAATTGGGTCACCAGATGTAACGGTCCTTGCACTGCTGCTGTCTGTTGGCCTTGCACTGCTGCTATCTGCTGGCGAACTATTCTCATTCATTAATAGACTGATTATTGGATAGGGGTACAGGGATGTTTACAGGCATGTAACTTTTCAGCCAATCAGCTGAAAACTGAAAAACACTGTACAAAGTTTTGTGTGCTCGGCCATTTCCTCTTTTTTTGCAATTACAAAGTTGCATGTCTGTGTTTAGCAAAATGGAATTGGGGTGAGATGGGAAGTGGGTGATCAGATGTCACAGGGGCCTTGCACCACTGCCCTCTGCTGGTGACCTTTTTTCATTTGATTCACCGACCTTTGTGTATTTCTACACCTGTGCTCTATCTGTTCCGTGCACATCGAAGTCCTCTAGTGGTGAAAATGCACCCAGTCTCCCTAACCTAGGGCACTTCGAAGCACCATTTTATTGCATTGTGTATGTACAAAAGCTCATAGTAGTCTGTATTAGAATTAAAGGGAAAATGCATGACTGGTATTTGTTAAGTACATCCATTTCAACCCTGTTGTTTTGAAGAAATGTATCATAAAAAAAAGTGTAATTGTTTTCATCATAATAGCAGGCCTCCCAGAGAAACCTATAAAACCCTATATTTCAAAATGGGAACCTTTATTTCCTCCATAAAACCTATAAAAACCTATTTTTAATCTCCTGCAACACATTTTTTAAGTGGCATGTTGGGGTAACGCCCACATACGGTGACTAACACTTATGGCATACATAAGCTCGTCAACCGGATACGTTTATCCTGCAAAGCAGCATCTCACAGGACTTATTAACCCGCTAGGATGTTTATATTTTAACTATTAGAGGGTTAGTTTAAAGTTTCTTATACAACACATTTTCAACTTTTGCATAAAATCCTCTTGGCTTTGAAGAAAAATTATTTCCCAAGTAGATGAAGAGATGAAGCCAAAACAGTAGCCAAACTGTAACATGTGTACTGCTCTTAGATTTTCTGCCAGACAGGGTATGGGGTAATGTACTTTGTTGCAAAAAGTACTCGGAAGGTAGGCAATTTACCAAAAACGTGTTACTTAACACTGCATAATCACAGGAAATAACCTATAAAAGCCTATATTTTGGCATTTGGTAAACCTACAATAACTTTTATTTTGCTTTAAAAAAAAAACAATTTAAAAAACCTATATTTGGTAGATCAGGCACTCGGGAAGCCTGCTTCTATTTTTTTTCAGAAAACAGTGACAAACAGTTACAGGTTTTTAAAGTTTTTATGTAATTTGTATTCTTCAAAAATTTGAGATTGACTGCGATATTCTTTTATTTAAAGCCATTATACACTTGGTAATGTGTACGTAAATTCATCCATAATTTATAAATATCAAGAGGTATTTTTTTCAAACCAATCTGTAAAAGTTTCAGCTTATTTAGTTTTGACAAGAAAATAGTGAAAATACATTCTGATTTTGTCATATTCATTCCAATGTAGGAGACATAGAAGACAAATATTAATTTGCAAAATAACTTTACTAAATGACTAAATAACTTTACTAACCCTCCTATAGGTTTAACACTCAAAGACACTCAAAATTTGTATGTCACTCCCAACCCATTGACTTTGTGCAGTGCACTCAAATAAATGCAAGGACATGTGGCTTTGGTAGGAGGTCAAACCAAAACCACTCAACTGTATATGAGTCTGCTGCTAACTTGTGCAGTACATACACAGCTCTGTGTGACTCTGCATATAACTTATGTAGGACATACACAAGTGTGTTTGATTTTGCCACTAACTCCAGCACTCTTAGAGAAAAATGCACATGTGTGAACAATTGGCAATGCAACCAAAAATACTCAAGTGACTGTCTGTGGGTGCGGTGCTTACTGGGCCAAATTTCAGCCTGGGCATAGGAGGGTTAAAACACCCAAGACAGGGATATTTCAAGGGATGTTTGATGTACAACTGTGATGATCATTTAGAGTGTATAGAGGCTTCAGGTGAAAACATGTTGCAGTTGAACTAACGTGGGGTTGTAATCACAAGCTTGGTCAAAAGTTCAATAATCTAATCAAGAAATCTATTTGAATAGATGTTTTGAATGTTTGCATAAACAAGATTAAGACATTTTTTTTTTTTTTTTAAGAAAACTGGAAATAAAATAATTGTATATGATATATATAATATATGTGTTTCTCTTGATTAGTGGTTGTTTCCTCACACTTCCTTTTGAAAGTCTTTGATTATCCAGAATTCATGAAACCAAGAGTTAATAATTCACCAGCATTGTATATAACCCTCAAGTAAGTTTTGACAACCCCTCTCCCTCCTCCAAAAGCACTCGCTATGCAAATTCCATCTTTGGCTACTGGTTAAGCTTTCACCACCATTGTATATAACCCTCAAGTAAGTTTTGACAATCCCTCTCCCTCCTCCCAAAGCACTCGCTATGCAAATTCCATCTTTGGCTACTGGTTAAGCTTTCACCACCATTGTATATAACCCTCAAGTAAGTTTTGACAACCCCTCTCCCTCCTCCCAAAGCGCTCGCTGTGCAAATTCCATCTTTGGCTACTGGTTAAGCTTTCACCACTACTGTAAATGTACATATATGTCACACAAGTACATTTTGACACTATCCCCCCCCCCCCCTTAAAGGGGCAATATTGTCACGATCAGAGCAGACTTTGATCAGGGCATGGAGTTAGTGTTCTAGTTAAGATGAAACACAGTGGCATGAACATTACTGGCTCATTTATGCAGCAGCAACGGTAATTACTGACCTTATCATATGGGGTATTTTCAGTCACTGAGTTAATCTAAAAGTAGCACTCCGATTCCATGCCATGTTGATTGTGACGATATTGTCCCTTTAAGAAAATACAGACTGGCATGAAACTTACAGGGTTCAATGGATTTCCAAAATTATTTTTTAAAATCCCCCATCCCCCAGGGCATCTAGAATTCAAACATTTTCAGGGCCACCCCACAGTGTATGCTGTATGGACTGCAGTTTGAATCTGAACATGTTTTAAATTTTTTGTTAAATTGATCAATTGCGTGCCTGATTTATAAGGAGTTGGGTTATAAGAAGTTTTGGGCTGTCCAAAGTTATCCACATGTTTGAGGTACTACGAAGTATACTGCTTCTCAAGACCCCTCCTTCCTCCCCTCCCAAAATAATATATATATATAAATAAATAAAAACTGTTAATGTTCTGTCTTTGAATTAGAAACTGGGATTAAAAAACCTACTTGTACATAACTGGCAACCCCCCCCCCCCGCCCTTCCCCCTCTTGGTAGCTCTCCCTGTACAACCTTGAAAATGTTTAACATTTTGGACCACTCCGTTGTTTTAGGGAGTAATTTTTCAAAATACATTTTGAGATATAATAATAATAATAATAATAATAATAATAATAATAATAATAATAATAATAATAATAATAATAATAATAATAATAATAATACAGAAGATTTATAATGCGCACATATCCACCAAGAAGTGCTCAAGGCGCTTACAAGAAATAATACAATAGCATAACAATACAATAGCAAATGCAACATAATAATAATAATAATAATAATAATAATAATAAAGATTTTTAGCGCGCACATATCCACCCTGCTGGGCGCTCAAATACTAAACAAAAGATAAAAAATGCATAAATGAATGTTAGTAGTCCTTATAGGCAATAAAGATGAGTTTTTAAGTTCTTCTTGAAGGAGTCAACGGATTGAGATTCACGAATGTACAGAGGTAAATCATTCCAAAGGCGTGGAGCCACAACTTCAAAAGATCTTGTTATATAAGTGAATGTGTGGGGGGAATAATATTTCATCATGATTGATTGTTGGTGAAACTGAAAAGAAAGGTGTGAACTCGTGCTCATATCAAATCTGTTGCTACGCCGCGCTAGCCACAGTACGGGACGTGCATTTGTAAAGGTTAACATATGAGTAAACGACTGTTTCATGTATTTGACAACTATAACATAAAATTGGTCAGGGTGGCCTAGCCTATATAAAGAGCTAGCTAGCTCGTGGTGATGTGAGGCATGACATTAGCCGGGCGACCATCCAGGGTACTTGAAGTTACATATTCACTTCCGCGAATTGTTCATCTTTATATTCCACGAAGTAGAAATGGCTGCAACGTTTCTTACCGATGACGAGGCTTGGAAGGCCTTGAAGAAGTACTACGATGAAAATGGCAAGAAAATTAATGTTCTGGAGATGTTCAAAACTGACCCGGACAGATTCAAGAAATTCAGCCTATCGTACGTATGCGAATGACATGACAATAATTTTTTTGCAGTGTCATGTAAAATTGTAACTAAAAACACAAGTTTTCATTCATTTGACATGATTCAATAGTCATGCACGTGCTTGTGGTGTTTAATCCCATTTATTTTGTATATGATGTATGCTGTATGTATCTTGTCTTGGAGTACCTAAAGAATGCAGGGCCAAATTTTCAACACCCTTTTTCCTTCCCTGGGTAGAATGTCATATCCGACCGCCACTTTTTCTCATTTAATATAGGCCTAACCAATAAAATAATCTTACCTACCTAGTAAAAGTAGTAAGGTGGAGAACATATGGATGATGATGGACATATACTTCAAATTATTCCAGGATATTTATTTCATGAAAAATCGGGCATTTTTGATATACGATGACTTCCTCAGTCATGTCAGTCTGATCTTGTAAACTCCGCAATTAGTGACCAACACAGTCATTGTACATGCGCAGTTGCAACTGTAATAGGATCCTTCTATTTTCTGATGGGGAGAATTTTTTTAGAAGGGAAATAAAGTCCGAAAACCATCATAAAAGTGGATTTTAAAGATAGTTTTCGCTTTCTGTACAACCAAAAATCGATAGAATAATTTTTTCATTGGTTAGTGGTTGCAAAAAATGCCAAAAAAGCCCTTAAAAAGTGGCGGTTGGATACGACATTGTTTCCTTTTCCCTTTTTCTGAATTTGACCTAGGAACCGCAGTTGTGTATTTTAAAGTCAGACTACGTAAATTTATAAGAAGTAACCTTCGGTGTGGCCCTGCATTCTATAGTTGTACCCTTGTGTCTTTTTCTTTTTGTCGAATTGTATTTTTTGTAATTGTACAATTCTACATTTTTTTTAAACCGCAGTGTCTGTTTTGTTACCGCAGTCATCTAATTAATTTAGGGAATTGTTGCATCATCTCAATTGAATGTCGTAATAATAACCATTGGAATATACACTATTTTTTATCAAGTCAAAATGCATTTAAAAAAAATAAATTATGAATAACTATAAATTTTCAAAGTGGGGCCGAGATTTCTTGTGAGCACAGACGAGAAACTAATTATCACCTTTCAGAGGCCTTAAAATAAATAGTATCACTGAATCTATCACATTCTACCTGTTGTGATTTCCCTTCTCTCAAAAAAGGCTAAATTAATCTCTGTCGATACACCCATCCACTCTCCAGTAATGGTCATAGTAGGCAGTTTCATGAAAATTTGAAGTTGCTTCAATTCTTTTTAATGTCATATCACTGGATAGAGCAAAAAATTAGAAAGAAAATGAGGGGTCAATGGTCATGATAGGTTAACCCTATGCAAAGTTACGAATTTTTGTTGATTTAAATATTTGGTCATTTTGGAGGCCAGTTTCATTTGAAAAGTTGTGACCGAATTTGCCTGCAACGTATACTTGTAGTACTAACAAAGTGTCTATATAGCATGTCCCCCTTTTTATAACAAATTTCATTGAATACCAAAATCCACCTGTGCGTGACACCCCGATTCACCGAGTCAAATCGCCGATAGCAGTGATTTTATTTTCCGCATGTTGCGCTGTTTTTCCGCCAACGTTACAGTTGGCATCGACTGACCAATTAAGATAACCACGACGTGTAGTATTCATTTATCGACACGAGAACATCGATAGATTACCCTTTGAATTAGTATTTTACCATGAAAGTTGGACAAGAAAATCGTGAAAACTTGCCGAAATTCAGTTGCCTGTATTTCCATAACGAAAGGTTTCCCGTCGCTGATTTTTTTTTTATCGACTGCATAATTTAGTGCTCATAAAAATAGCGTCCAGGAAAACATCGAATCCTCATCAACGTAACCAGGCGCTAGCGATATTGCGCCTATGACATAAAACACAATAAAGGGGGCCACTTTGCATCCGTCATGTTAGCAGTTTTTCCAATGGTTGTTATTTATTTTTAAGTACCCGAAACCGACCAAAAAGTGTTTCAACATGTGCATGGCTTATACTAGAACTAATTTGAGTTGATTTATTTTATTTTTGAATTTTTTTTATTTATTTTTTTACCCTCAAATTTCCATAAAAATTGGACGGAAAAAGTTACCTCACTTTTCCATCCATTTGTTGATGGAAATTTTAGGCTAATTAAAAAAATAATAGTAATAATCAACTCAAATTATCTTTAGGATAAGCATGCATGTCTATTCAAATGTTGAAATTCTTTTTGGGTGGTTTCAGATATTAAAAAAAAATTTACAACCATAAGAAAAACTGCTAACGTGACGGTAGGAAAGTGGCCCCCTTTATTGTGTTTTATGTCCTATGCATTTTCACACGTACTATCGGGCGAGTCAACGAACTTTCAGCGGGTCACAACTTAGACAGAAAAAAGGCATCAAAAACAGCGCCACCATCGGCAGTTTGCATGAAACTGCCTAGTCATAGTCCCTGCCTGCCCTTTAAAAGGTCATGCACCAGTTAACAACCAGAGGGTGTGACCATGGAGGAAGGAACTCCTCCATGGTGTGACTGACACAATTGTCATAAGGAAATGCACGACCCTATTGGTTAAAGAGACAATACTGTCACGATCAACAGAGCATGGAAGTGCAAGTTTTAGATTAACTCAGTGACTGAAAATAATGTCCCGCATGATAAGGTCATATTACCATTGCTGCTGCATAAATGATCCAGTAATTTTCAGTCACTGTTTTCATCTTAAACTATTCTCCAGCCATTTTGTGCGACGCACGACGCAGATTTGAACCAATCAGAGTGACAAAGATTGGCATCACGCACCTGACTCATGTACTTGGGAAGTGTTTCGTGTGTCCCTAAAACCTTAATTTACCCATTTCTATTTGGCTTTATTCAATAAAAATTTACATTTTGAAAACGAAATCGATATGGGCATTTATGAATGGGAGTAACCTGTTTTGTACATGGTCACGGGTGATAAGGACCTCGCCTTCTGATCGATCGCCCTTCAACATGCCCCAAATCGGTCATTAACCTGCGGTGAAGACCACGCGACAAACTGTTAATCCTTTATTTTAAACAAACTACATTTCAACAAAATCATCCACCTTATTAAGCAAATTTATAATTTGTACCATTTATTTCCTTGTTTTGTGTCCGTGGCATATATTTTTGTACCTTTTCTTTTTTTCTTTTTTTTACCTGTGGTAATCCAGGGTGACTGCACTTGAAACTACTCAATAATTTATTCAGTTTCCTGGTTGGATGGATTTAGCATACAGTGTTACATACCATTGATATGATGTAGCTGTTAGTGTTTAAGTACACTTTCTGTACAATACATTTTATAGCTATCCTTGATTTGGGGACGGAGATGGAGATTTAGAAATAGGTTTACCTAACTCCCTAGGCCCATTTGCTTACACATAACCTGAATCCTTCCTAATTCCCTAGGCCCATTTGCTTACACATAACCTGAATCCTTCCTAACTCCCTAGGCCCATTTGCTTACACATAACCTGAATCCTTCCTAACTCCCTAGGCCCATTTGCTTACACATAACCTAAATCCTTCAGTAGTAAAGCAAGCACATGACATGTATGCACACATGTGTTTCTAATCTGTGATTCATGTACATGGCCAGGGACCCTCCCTGCATGCATGGAGCAATAAACAGTATCCACTGACCCAAGCACCGACCTTGCAATCACTACAACAAACATATTGTACATGTACCATGGCAAGGCAAGTATGCCTAATAGCCTCAATCCTTCAAAACCCTTCACTTTAGCAAAGAGGATTTTGGAGGATTTGGGAAGGTTAGGGTTAAAAACAGATTGGGAAGATGAATGAGCCACTGCAATTGTTTTTTTTTCAAGATATGATGGCCTAGCGGTGTATGAGATAGTATTTAGAAATATGTTTACCAAACTTGTAAATTCTTTTAAAAACTGAGATTGGGAAGGGGACAGTTACTGCAGTTGTTTTTTCCCAGGATATGGAATTCCAAGTCAAAACAATGAAACTGAGCAGTGCCTGAATTATTATTTATTTAATACATATTAAATTAAAATAATTTTAAGTAAAAATTCACATTATTTTGCTTATTTTCCCCCAAAGAATGTACAGCTTTTATTTTGGATTACTGGGTTACAGTTTTGAGTCATGGTAAATGAAGTCACACATCAACTCATCAAGATCAATCAGAAATCAAGTGACAAATTGGACTTGCCACATCGGACTGAAGTCTGTGTGACAAGTGACCGATCTGTTGGATAACCATGATTTTCTTGCCTCCCAGGGTGGCGCTAGGAGATGGAAATGGAGACCTTCTGCTGGACTTCTCCAAGAATCTCATTAACGAGGAGCTCTTCAATCTACTCATTAACCTGGTAGGTATTTGGGGGTGGTCTTTCAATAGAATTGTGGTTACGAGAGCTATTCCTTTTAACTCCTTCATGTCCTTTGACAAAAAATCTTATGAGATATTTGAGATGAGGTCTTTTTTTGAAAATGGATGTTATGTTTTGCATTTTTTTCTTACACATCTCATGATCTGATTAATTTTCAGGGGATGTTTTCCGCCCTCTCTGGATCTGCCCCGACCCAAGACGGTTGTATTTCAAGACATGAAGCTTATATTTCTTACTGGTGTTTTTTGACGTATAATTTGCATTTGATTTTTCTTTCCATAAAGGCAAAATCACGTCAATTAGAAGCGGCACGTGAGCGCATGTTTAAGGGGGAGAAGATCAACATCACAGAGCAACGTGCCGTGCTTCATGTTGCTCTACGCAACCGCTCTAACGCTCCCATCATAGTGGATGGTGAGGACGTTATGCCAGAGGTCAACAAGGTCTTGGCGCAGATGAGGACTTTCGTTGAGGTAGGTCGGAGTCGCGACAAAATAAATGTGGAAGTCACTCGATCTTCAAAATCAAAAGCAATAGATATATCAGGCCATTTTTATTTATTTCGTTTTCTCCCGAAGTTTGGTGGTTAACGGGAAACAAAACAAACACCACCTTCGATAATTGATTTTTTTTTCTTCTTTTTTGTCAGTCTGTACATGGACTCAAGTCACCGATACTATCTGGTACACTGACTCACGTCAAGTCAGTGGCAAGTGCATATTTAAAAAGAATGTACAACATTGGTTATGTTGGCAAAGCTGCTCCTATGAGTGTGGTTACTCTGTATGAATCGAGATATACATCATGGAGATAGAATGTATACATTAACCCTAACCATCTAGGTATTTTGGCGATAAACCACCCCAAATTGGCCAAAATCCATCAACATGCAGTAAAAAGGGACCCCAATTGTTGGACTTTGAGTGAAATTGGTACAGTGGCAAATGCAAAGTATCCATGCCTGGGCTATACACAGTCCTGAATCCAACTAAGGATTCGCAGCTCACACGGCTAGTACAACTTTTCTGTGCTAAGCAGAATTGTAAGCAGAAATGATGCTTGTAAGTGCAGAATTCCGTGTTCAGCAGCAGCACCACGATACCAACAAGCATCGCAAAAATCACCTGTAACCGATTAACCTCCGATGATTCAGAAATTCCATTGGAGATGAAATCATAACGTCATTGTTACAGGATCTTTGTCTTTGTTTCAGGCCGTGCGTAGCGGAGAGTGGAAGGGCTACACTGGCAAAGCCATCACTGATGTTGTTAATATTGGCATCGGGGGATCTGACCTGGTGAGTTGATAGTCAAAGATCTATCTGATTATAATCAAATTGTAGTTATATGCCCTTCTTAGTTATGTGTGCACCGACAGTAAACTGGTTTGTGCTCTTTAACCATCCTACTATTCCTGCAATTTAGTTGAAAGTTGCTATAGAGGTCAAAACCAGTCAACTGCCTGTTTGACTGTTGACCCAAATGTGCATGCAGGGATATTTTTGACTGGTTTTTACTGTAATTTTGATCACCCTCAACAATACTAGGCAATGCTTGTACCAGTCAAAAACGGTTGACTCATTTTGACCTGTAAATGTACTTATTACATCGGTTTACGTCCTTTTGTCATTGATCTTCAACTTCTAACATGTTTTACAAAACCGGTATTCAGTCATGGCTAATTTACGTACTTAACACAATTAAGAGTATTTACTTTCTCAGTGATATGATTTATACCAAAGTCAGGTTAATATGCCAGACTTTATTGGCAGGCAGAAGCAATCTACGGCCATGTTGATTCTCCAATAGACTACCGTTTCAGTGGCAACTCCTGTTTCATCAACTTTGTCTGCACCTTATCAATACACCAGGAAGTGAACCTTCTAGTTACCCATATTGCAGGGCCCAGTTGTGGTAACAAAGGCAATGAATCTTCTTATCCACAGTGCAGAGCCCAGCCCCCAGTCATCATATTAACCAAGACAATGAACCTTTTTAGTTATCCATATTTCAGGGCCCATTCACGGTAACCAAGGCAATAATCATTGGACATCATCTCTGAATAGTGATTGGTAAATATTACATTTTTTTGTTTGTTTTTTGTCATCCACATTACAGGGCCCTGTAATGGTGACTGAGTCACTGAAGCCATACAGTGGGTATCTCCGTGTGCATTTTGTTTCCAACATTGACGGAACCCACCTGACAACGGTACTGAAAAATCTGAACCCAGAAACGGTTTTGTTCACTGTGGCTTCAAAGGTAGGATTTCTCTCGGTTTGACCGCGTGTCCAGCTGTGTCTGTCCAGCTGTGTCTGTCTGTGTCTGTCTGTGTCGGTCTGTCGGTCTGTCTGTGTCCATGTCTATCCAGTTGCATACATTTGTTGTCAGTGGGGTGGGGATGAATGAATGAATGATTCAAAATGTCAAGTTTCAGTGACTGCCCCTAAACATGACCTCATCCTCAGCCAACCCTGAACTATTTTTTTAAGGAATATGAAACATTCGGATTCAAACCATTAAATTAATTAGATATGAGAATATATTTGGGAAATGTTAGAAAATTGTGAAATTTTTGGAATTTTGGTGCCAATTTGTGGGAAGTTTGGGCATATCTTGGATCAAATGAAAGCGTTTGAAGTCATAAATCATTTTCAAATATAAAAAATTGATGCCAAGAAGTTTGTTCAATATTTATTGGGCCATTGTTCAGTGGTCTGTTTAGTATCTTTGTATCTGTTTGTGTGTCGGTGTCTGTGCATACGTGTGTTTTTGTCTGCTTGTATTTTTGAGTGTATATCTGTGTATCTGTCAATACATACGTTTGTATTTCCCTGCCCAGCCAAAGCTAATGTTCAGCTCACATTTGTATTAGTTGGTGATTATTTAGTTCTGTAAATTTGCATTCCCCACTAGACATTTACTACTCAAGAGACGATCACCAACGCGACATCGGCCAAGGATTGGCTCCTCGCCACCGCCAAGGACCCTGCTCATGTCGCTAAACACTTTGTGGCTCTGTCAACCAATGCCGTAAGTTCAATTTGGTAATCTACCTCCTAAATTCAGGCCTGTAATTTCTCAGGATTTTTCCTGATTGCAGGATTTTGCAGGATATTTTTACAAATCTCCCTTTGCTCGCAAATTCTCTTGAGAGAATAGAAGCAGCCAGAAAGGAAAGAAGTAGCCTGTATTGTGTCCAAACCTCTAGTTTCTTGTTTGTGGGGATGTGGAGAGTCTGTAAATCCTCCACAGCTAAACATCCAGGAGGTTCAGGGGGCTTTGTCCTCTAGACCAAAGGGACACCCAGGCCCACTACCCATTTTTTAAATCCTCCACAGCTAAACATCCAGGAAGTTCAGTGGGGCTTTGTCCTCTAGACCAAAGGGAGACCCAGACCCGCTACCCATTTTTCAGGATTTGTTACTTTTGTCAAATCACACCCCTGTACATTATAACCAAACATCTTTCTGTGTCGGTCAAACCACCTATATAGACTGATCCATATTTGGCCTCATGCCCTGGGTCCATGCGTAGCAATGCTGAAAACTGTTGACCACTCATGCCACATGTGCCCTTGCTCAAAGATTGCCAGTTTCTGGCATACCCAACAAAAAGCAGACATTTTCTCCTTTCAATCCGTCAGGGTGAATCTGGTGTGATCTAATTAGATTTTAAAGGGGCAGTATTGTCACAATCAACAGGGCATGGAATTAGGGTACAGGTTTTAGATTTAACTCAGTGACTCAATATAGGTTGGTGAAATTCTTGCGTCGGGAGATGAACAATTGATTTAATTTTGCCCTACACCGACGTGTGTATAGCACTGTATACTCAATGCTTTCCGAGTGTCTGTGAAAAAACTACACAGTGACTCAAAATAATCCCCAAATGATAAGGTCATATTACCATTCCTGCTGCATAAATGAGCCAGTAATTTTCAGTCACTGTGTTCATCTTAAACTAAGACACCGATTTCCATGCCCTGTTGAAAGTCTGCTCAGATCGTGACGATACTGTCCCTTTTAAATGTAGGTTATTGGCAGGACATTTGCATAACTTATGTGTCTGTTTTGTAATTGGAACGCATCAAAATCGTGATTCATTATGGGTAATCGTGATAAACCAAATGAAAGTTTGGCCTCTCTGCTGCCCCAACTCAAAATGAAAACTTTGTGTAAATTAATCTAATTTGTCCCTGATTTGTTGGAGGAATGTTTAGGAAATGTTTTCAGTGTTATTTCAAGTTTTTTTAAATTTTTTTTATTGTATTTTGCTCTTGTCCATAGGTCAAGGTGACGGAGTTTGGCATTGATGGTAAAAACATGTTTCCATTTTGGGATGTAAGTATCCATCTTGATTTGTTTGTCCCATATGTAAAAAAAAATACAGATAAAGTGAAAGAAAATTAATCAACAATGTAAAATTATATTTGTCAAAATATTTAAAACCTAAACAAATTGATATTATAATAATTTAGCATTTACACTAAATTATTGTTGTTTGTTGATGATATGATATAAAAAGTTGCATCTTCTCCTTGTGATCTCCCCTGACTGCTTCTTCCGAGGTTTAGCATCTCATGACTTGGGGGCATGATCCCTGGCTACACAGCATGCATGGGTTAAATGGCTCCCGACTTGCCCCCCCAGACCACCAACATAGGACGAGATAGCTCGGCTGGTAGAGCACCAATATGGTATTCCTTTAGCTGCAGGTTCTAGTCCCGCTCTAGCAAATGTGACTGGCTCTGGCAAAACCCTAAAATTGACCAAATTTTCATGTGAGATTTTGGTATAGTTTGATTCTCTAGATTTTCCTCTTTCATTTGATACCAGATTTGTAGAAATCCGAAAAAAAGTTTTTTCTTATATTCTTTTCTTATATTATAAGAATTTTTTTTTTTTTTCTGATTTCTACAAATCTGGTATCAAATGCAAGACAAAAATCTAGAGAATCAAATTATACCAAAATCTCACTTTTGAAAATTGGGTCCAAGTTTAGGGTTTTGCCAGAGCCGGTCACAAATTGTCTTTGTAAACTCAAAAAGAAAAAGTTTTTATCATCCAGACATTCCCTGTTACATAATTGTTTTTTAAGGAGTATTCCATGGAAGCCCTACAAACTGTATTAACCACCCTTTGATTTGCCATTCTCTCCCCAGTGGGTGGGCGGACGCTATTCCCTCTGGTCTGCTATCGGCCTCTCCATCGCTCTGTACATCGGAATGGACAACTACGAGGCACTACTAGCCGGTGCCCACTTCATGGACAACCACTTCTGTCAGACCCCTCTGGAGAAGAATCTGCCGGTTGTACTCGCCGTGTTGGGCGTCTGGTACCACAACTTCTTTGGATGTGAAACCCATGCGTTGCTTCCATATGATCAGGTTTGTTTCCAATGACAATGAAATTTATTTCCTGTGACAGCTTCTTTCGAGGCACTAGAAAAAGCTACAAAAGCGCGTTCAATAAAAACGTTATTATAAAAAGATATCAATCTTACATACCAGTGCAACATTCATAAACTGCTGAATATGCACTGCCCGTGTGCTTTTAGAGGGACAGTACAAAGTTGATAATTTCAACCAAAAAACTGCTTATTTGAGAATGCTTACTTTCTTCGAAACAAGATATACGTCAAAAACCATTCTGTGAATTTTTCAGCTCGATGCAACGTCATGAGAAAAGTGTGAAAAAAAAAATTCTTAATTTTTTTCTTTCAGAAATCACTTCAAGCAAAAATTTTTTTTGCAAATCTGGATATTTGTTTGGGTTTTCTCTGTAATTGGAGTACTTTAGACAAAACAATTTGTCCAGCAATGGTGGTGTTTTTGTGTGTATTTTAAAAAGTCCATGAATTCAAGAAAGATAATCTGTCATTTTTAATGTATTTGTACATGAAAATATTTTTTTATCAATGAATATTTTTGAATTGAAAAAAAAAGAATGTTGTAAATTGCTTACAATTTGAATTACCAACATAAATATTGTATATTTCTGATTAATTTCATGGCAGAAATTGTAGGGAAAACAAATTAATATCTGAACCAATAAAACATTTCCTTGCTGTGATAGTACATGCACCGCTTCGCAGCATACTTCCAACAAGGTGACATGGAATCTAACGGCAAATACATCACCGCAACCACTGGTCGCCGAGTTGAGTACACCACCGGACCTATTGTATGGGGAGAGCCGGGTACCAACGGGCAGCATGCATTCTACCAGCTTATTCACCAGGGTAATGAAAATCTTTTTTGACCTCAACTTTTTGGACCCAAATGAACCTAACTTTACTACCAAGTTGATCTGTAATTTAATTTGTTGATTAGGACAGAAATTTACTAAATGTTAAGTTTATGCTGTAGGTTAGCTGTGGGTCTGTTTCATTGCCGGGGCTGCTTTTAGAAGCAAACCATGTAAGGTTGTGTGTGTCCAAGAAGCTGCTTTAAAGGGAACATAGACTTTGGTAATGTTGGCAAAAACTCTTTCTAAAATTACACTTCTCTTTCAATCAAAATGTCCATTAACCCTAAACCCCTAGGTATTCTGGCTAGGAACCTTACTAAACCCTAACCCCCTAGGTATTCTGGCTTGGAACCTTCCTGAATCCTCCAAAATCCATCAGTACACTTCTGGAAACGTGCCCTTATCTTCAAAATGCACCATGCATTTTTGTTCTTTCATATTCAGCACTTATGACCTGTACTTCTTGTCGGGGAGTAATTTTGCCCCATTTGAAGAGGTGAAAGTACCAGTTACTATAAGTGCTGATTTTTGGGGGTTTTTTTTCCCACAAAAGTGTCCCTTGGAGGATTTTGATGGATTTGGGGTGGTTAGGCTTAAACAACCAGCATGTGAAAGTTTCAGCTTATTACATTGTGTCGTTTTATAGACAAGAAAATAGTGAACATGCATTCAAATTGTTTGTTAAAGGGACAGTATCGTCACGATCAGAGCAGACTTTCATACAACAGGGCATGGAATCGATGTCCGAGTTTAAGGTGAGCACAGTGACTGGAAATTACTGGCTCATTCATTCAGAAGTCAACGGTCATATGACCTTGTCATGTGGGCTATTATTTCCAGGCACTGAGTTAATCTAAAACGAGCACTCTGATTCCATGCCCTGTTGATCGTGACGATATTGTCCCTTTAATTCTAGTGTAGAATTTAGGAAAGAGTGCTCATTCTGATAAACTTATTGGTAATATGTGACTCGCTCTATCGTAATGAGGAATGTCCCCCAAATATGAAAAATGGAGATATGCATACATCATAACGAGCATTGAATGGGCTTTCCAATGAAGCCAAACATAAATGTGTCCCTTTTTCTGTTCCAAAGTTATTAAACAAAGAAGTTGAGATACTGGTGGGATTGTTACAGAAACGTTTTATGAGAAAAACGGGTTTTTAAAAAAGTATGCGCTGCAAACAAAAACAAATGTTTGAACTTACGCGCTGCGTGTATTACATATGGGGCGCGCTGTACATAGTATCTGAACTTGAACGAAATAACTTACCATGGCAATAGTAATCTTTCTGAAAGGCTAGAATCACAAAATTTAACAGGCGTATGGACCATGTCTTTAAGAATACTCTGAAAGTTTAACGTCAATGCTCAAATTAGTTTAGAAGTTCTGGGTCTCTGAATGTTTGATAAACAAACACCGTCAAACAACGATCATGCGTGTACATGAAGAACGTAACGTATACTACTATACAATGCATGACCGGTCGCGGTCGCTACGATCCCATGCCCAGTGCATGTGCCGTGCACATGTACAGTACATGTCTGCGCTGACGTGCCGAAAGCACACAGTACAATCAGGCCGGCAGGCTGCGCTTAAACCGCCCACTTTGGCGCTTGTCTACGTCCATTCGAGGTAAACATCCAAACTGCGCAAGCTCAGTAACCCGTTGACGCACTTTCGTCCAATCAGCTCGCTGAAACCCTACGACGTAGGCTTAGACTTAGCAACAAGGAGACTTTCTGTATTAAGTTTTTGGGCACTTATCTTATTATTCAGTATTCAGACAGTGATGCCATTGCTACAGTTACAGAGGTCACATCATGACCTTTCTAACAGTACCAAACATGCATGTTAAATGATAATAGCGCGGCTCGATACGGCGCTTACAAAAGGAGTTCAAACTCGTCTTTTTGGAGCTAACGAGGACAATTTGCAACAAAAATGGACACAGACACGCTTGAGAAAAGGTATTTATTTTCTACTTTATTGATATTTTTCTCAAAAAGTAAAGTAAAACACACAAACTTTGATATTTAATGTTCCTTAGTACACAAATCTCAAAATCGATTTCAATGCGATTTTTTACGTTATGTGAACTTCAGAGCTTGTTTACGTGAAACGGTCCCTTGGGGGACATTCCTCATTACGATAGAGCGGGTCACATATGGTATTTCGTATTTCTGGTTTATTTCACATCAAATTAAGCATATGGCCCAAAGGCCAAAAGCGCTTCAATGTACAAAGGAGTTAAAACATTACATTAAAATTCACACCAAATTATGTAAAAACACAGTTAAAAGATACTAAAAATAAATATACGAATTGCACAAGTTGACAAGGGGTAAAAAAAATTTTTTTTTTAAACAACTAAGAGGTTCCAACGTTGGCATTGAGGAGTCTGGTTATGGCGGGTATGGTGGAATTTCTATATCTCTCAGTATTGTAAAAAGGAACAGTTAAGGAGGCTTGAGCATTGGATCTAAGAACTCTTGTGCAGTTTTTGACCCGGGGGAGCAAATTACGAAATTTGTCAGAACTGAGCAGTTTCTCCCCAAAACTATGCAATAGATTCTGTCTTCTTTGCCAGAGGGAAGCTAAATTAAATTCTGAAAGTACATTATTATAACTTGTGTACATGGATCCAAAAATAATGCTTTAATATAACTTTTCTAAAAAAAATGACGGCACCTCGGACAATGTTATTCCTATGTAAGATTGATACCATCAAGAGCTTTACACTGAGTAAGTTTTACATTAACCCTCCTACTATAGCTGCACTTGAGTGGCAACTAGCTATAAGTGGTCAAAACCAGTCAACTGCCCGTTTTTGACTGTTGACCGAAATGTGCACACAGGGGAATTTTTGACTGGTTTTTACTGTCATTTTGACCACCCTGAACAATACCAGACAATGCTTTTACCAGTCAAAAACAGTCGACTCATTTTGACCTGTAAATGTACTTACTACACGTAAGGTTTGACAGTGTTTGACTTTTAAGTGCACTAGATATACCTTGGCAAATATATCAATATTTTGACTGATTTTGACCCTTGCAGTCATAGGAGGGTTAGTATTTGACCATTTTCAAATTACTAATTCTATACCTTATATTTGAGATATGAGAATCTTGCAGATTATATTTCGTTTTTTTGCTTATTTGTAGAAAAAAAAATCAAATAATGACAAATCTGACAAACTTGATGACAGACTTGATATTTTTGCCCTTGCAGGTACTCGCATCGTCCCGGCTGATTTCTTAGCCCCTGTGGATACGCAGAACCCAATCTCGGGGGGTCTACATCATGAGGCAAGCCAATCAATATATACAAGTCTGTTACCTTAAAATCCTAACTCCCTCGCCGGCATTTTTGTTAGGAACCATCCCAAGTTCTCCAAAATCCATCAACATGCAGTAAAAAGGTATCCCAATCGTTGGACTTTCTGGAATTGGTGCAGTAGCAAATGCAAAGCATCCATGGCTTGGCTATACACAGTCCTGAACCCAACAAAAGCAGCCGGTGGAGTTTGATGGATTTGGTACACATGGCTACATGCTCTATTCGCTGGACTATACTGTGGATTACTGAATCCACCAAAATCAAGCATCAACCAGGTGGTGGATTTTGATTGATTTTAGGGGTAGTTAGGGTTAACGAAGTCTGCCAGCTATAACCCAGTCCACAGCTTTGCACATTTCCTTTTAACAGTCGATTTTGAAAGGACTCATAATATATCAAAGTATTCTACAAACCAAAATAGAAATTAAGAGAAAAGATGATCAAATAATCTTACTAAACTAAGTCGACAACAAATCTAGGAAAGATTTTCATTTTATTTAAACATTTACTTGCTACCTCATTCTCATTATCTATCTCAAAGTCGGAGAACAGTTGGGTCGTATGTGTTGGCATTGATCCGTGGGATCAAGGTTGCATTATAATGGCGCACACATCAGCCCTTATTTGCAGGATTTTTTGTTGATGCCACTTATATTCCTGAAATGTATGATCCATTTCTCCTCGTTTTCAGATCTTGTTGGCGAATTTCCTCGCTCAGACGGAAGCCTTGATGAAGGGGAAGACACTGGCTGAGGCAGAAGCCGAGCTCAAGGCCGACAAGATGCCAGAGGAGACCAAGAAACGCATCCTACCACACAAGGTAGTCATATAAATATTTGTATTTATTTTTTATTTTTTTTATATGACTATGCATCATTGAGTGTGAGAGCTGTCAGAATCATTTAGTTATGATCCATTTTTTTATAGTGTAATATTTTCTTTTTCTCTTTTAAAACCAGGTCTTTGAAGGAAATCGTCCCACCAACTCCATCCTGTTCCAGAAGCTCAACCCGTTCACCTTGGGGGCGCTGATCGCTATGTATGAACACAAGATCTTCACACAGGGCATCATCTGGGACATCTGCTCCTATGATCAGTGGGGGTAAGTCATCCCCTGAAAAGCTGTCATGCTTTTTTATTCTTATAAAAAAGGGAAGGTACAACATTTGGCAAAGCAGTATCCTATTAACAAGAGTCTACCCTCCTACTACTACAAGGCTCAAAAATAGTCAAAATGTTGATATACTTACCAAGGTATATCTAGTGCACTTAAAAGTCAAACCCTGTCAAACCTTACGTGTAGTAAGTACATTTACGGGTCAAAATGAGTTGACCGTTTTTGACTGGTAAAAGCATTGTCTGGTATTGTTTCAGGGTGGTCAAAATGACAGTAAAAACCAGTCAAAAATGCCCCCGTGTTGTACATTTGGGTTAACATTTGTGGAGTATCGTGGCCGAGCGGTCTAGCTTACCGGACTCAAGTTCTGGTGTAAGCAGCAGAATGTGGGTTCGAATCCCGGCCGTGACACTTGTGTCCTTGAGCAAGACACTTAACCATAACTGCTTCTCTCCACCCAGGGGTTAAATGGGTACCTGTGAGGGCAGAGTTGGTTGATTGGCCCTATATACGCTGTAATGGCAGCAATTGAGCTGTATACTCCCCAGGGAGCTGAGATGGTTACAGGAATGATTTGTGAGCAGGGGTAATGATATAATGCGCCTTGAGCACCACTTAGTTGGTGGACACGTGCGCTATATAAGTCCACACATTATTATTATTATTATTATTATTAAGTCAAAACAGGCAGTTGGCTGATTTTGACCTCTAGCAACTTCCCACGAAAGTGCAGCTATAGCAGGAGGGTTAAGCAGCCATCATCTCCAAACTCACTTCAGTCTCCTGACGGTGACTAGAGCAGGATAGTCGAAACGTAGAGAAGACCTATACAGAACTATAATCTCATTTGGCGATAGTTGAGATTTAAATCTTCATAGTGTTCCCACAAACTGAAACCGATAACGATACTCATTATCATGTAAAGCTTCAAATGTTTCAACATTGGTAATGTTATCAAAACCGCTTGTATGGGTATGCCTGCTTCCTGTTAACACTAACCCCCTAGGTATTCCCGAATCCTCCAAAATCCATCAGTGCACTTCTGGAAACATGCCATTATCTTCAAAATGCACCATGCATTTTCATTGATCTTTCATATTCAGCACTTATGGCCTGTACTTCTTGCTAGGTAGTAATTTTGGCCCATTTGAAGAGGTGAAAGTACCAGTTTCCAACAGTGCTGAATTTTTCAACTAATCATAATATCCGATGTCTTATTCCAGGGTGGAACTCGGCAAACAACTCGCCAAGGTCATCCAGCCGGAACTCAAAGGCGACAGCCTGGTCGCCAGCCACGACGGCTCCACCAACGGGCTGATCAACTTCATCAAGGCCCATCGCACCAAGTGACAGGTCGGGCCCGCATCCGGAGATGGCAACGTGCAAGGGACAACCGCAGCTGGGTTTGAGGAGCAAGAGGGTTAATGATAGTGAGGGTCCAAGGTCAAGAGGTCAGTGTTGCAGTCCCAAGTAGCCAAGAAAGCAAGGGTAGTAGACGTAATAAGTCGGGTACGTGTTTGCTAATCTAAGAGATGTTGGGCAGGGCTTTAGGTTATTAGTATATCATCAGATGATTTTTATTTTTATATGAGACATTTGTGTTATTATTTGAAAGGAAGATGCAACATTGGTTATTTCCAGATCATGAAATTACCGAATTATTACCTAAAAGCTTGCTTCATCAAGACTCACTGCACAAGTTGGTTCTTCTATGAGTCATCCTGATGAATTATAGTTGGTACTTGTATCAAATTATCCCCGAGAAATGATATCGTCTGAAGTGCCTTTCATCTGTGAAGTAGAGAAAGCAAGAACTGTAATGTCGAGTTGATAAATAGTTAACATTTAGTCACTTTTTGTAAAACGTAAAAAAATATTACAAAAAACAGTTTTTGGTGTTTTCTAAAAAAGAAAAAATGTGAACATCTGAAACTTACATAGGTTTTTTTTTGGAAATGTTTTTTGAAAAACTACAGGGTTTAGAATGTACGAACGTTAACCAAATACTAATATTGTACATTTCCACTTACAGGGATTGTACACAATTGGTTAAATGACTGTAATTGCATCCATACTTTATAAGAATCAAGAGAGATTTACAGGAACTAGTACAAGTTTAAGTTCATTTCATGTTGTCACAAACGTGAAAATAGTTACTAGTTACAAAAAATATGCATTCAGATTCGTTTGCATTCATTCTAATGTGGAAAATGGATCACGGCCGTGAATCCATTGCAAATTTCATAACATGTTTCTTTAAAAAAAATGACGGCATGAAAGACGGAATAATTTCGCATCGAGTAACTTTTAAGATAATAATTTAGTAACTTTGTATTGTCTGGTATTTAGCAATGTTGTACACTTCCTTTAACCCTAACCCCCGAGGTATTCTGGCTAGGAACCTTCCTGAATCCTATAAACTTCTTTCCAGGTAGTAATTTTGCCCCATTTGAAGAGATGAAAGTACCAGTTTCCAACAGTGCTGAATTTTTCCAAAAAGTGCCCCTTGGAGGATTTTAATGGATTTGGGGTGGTTAGGGTTAATGTAGCTTGTTAGTGCAGTTATCCCAAAGAAATTACACTTGAGATTATTGCGATTTAATTAATTTTTGAGGTTTTATAAAAGGTGTTTGAGGTCTTTCTTAGTTAAGCAATTATCCATGGTTTATGTGGTTAAGATATGATAGGGTTGTTTTTCTTTCACCTAGAGCACTAATTTAAATCAATTTTTTGTTTAAAAAAAGTTTGTTGGTTGCTTGGGCGAGGAGATTTCCCCCTTGAACCCACTTCTGTCTCTTACACTATTTTTTGTTTGTTTGTTTTTATGTTGTGTATAATGCCAGTCATTTAAACTGCCCTCGATATTTAGATATTATGTGTATTACATGTTAGAGTAGCCACAATTGCCTGCAATCTGTTTGTATGATATCCGTTTTATTTGGAGAGTTTAATGAACGGTTAGATCAGACGTCTGTTACCTACATGAAGTTAGCCAGGCCTGTAATAACCTAGTCCCACGGCATAGCCATTCATGATGTTGTATTTCCACAGACTTGGGTCTCAACAGAAGCAGTGTATTCTGGGTGACTTGCCAGTGTGTGCGCATAGCCTTGATCAATGCTGTTGTCATGTGCGCACTAATACCGGGTACGGATCCATTGTATTGGCTGGTGCACTCTCCCTGGATAGGGGGCCCGCACATACACACCCATTATGGTGTAAACCGAGGATCTATTGTTCTCCTTTATTGTCCCGACAACCGAGGACCATATTGTTCTCCATTGTCATAGCAACTGAGGACCTATTGTCCTTTTTGTTATAAGTCCTCGGTTTGAATGCGTATGTATATACATGTACCCACACACACACACACACACACACTCTCACATATGCGGATTGTGGGGTATTCCTTTGTTTGTTCTATTATCCCTTTTCTATAGAATTCTCCAGTGGGGTACCAGATTTTCTATAGATTCTCTGTGGGGTACCATTGTTCCATTGTGTTCAGTACCCCACAACGAATGGGGTGCAAGTACACACACACACACACACACACACACACACACACACACACACACACCCTCACGCACATTGATTTGTGGGGTATTCCTTTGTTCGTTCTATTATCCCTTTTCCTTATAATTCTCCTGTGGGGTACAAGATTTTCTATAGTTACCTTGTGGGGTCCAATTGTTCTATTGTGTTTTGGACCCCAGCGAATGATAATGCGTTCACACACACACACACACACACACACACACACACACACACACACACACACACACACACCCCTTACGGATTGGGTTTGTGGGGTACCACCATTGGCCTCCTTGTGTCCCTTTCCTTAAGAATGTCTCTTCTGGGGTACACGGAAACAAATAGAAACCTGTGGGGTACCATTGTCCCCACATGTTACCCATTGTGTCAGTATCCCCACAAGGGTGTATCCGGTGGGTACACGGTACTGCACTGAGACGGCAAAGAACTTTACTTTACACGTGTTTAATGCATACTACGCTCTTAACATGCAGTGTTATGCAACTCGATGCTAGCCAAATCGCATCGGTTTTCCCGTCCCGTTTCTGGAACTAGCAAGCTAGCTTTTAGCACTTCTCCCATGATGCTCTCAAGCAAGGTAGCGAAACTCGTTACCATGTTCGTGCGTGCATATGAAGTACAGTGCCGCCAAGTGGGTTACAGCAGACTGGCACACTTCGTGTAGGTAATAGACTTCTCGGGTAAGATTTATTATAAGATGTTTGCAAAGCTTGCAGAAAATGTTTCTCTGATGGTGCTTCCGTTTTGAATCTGCATCTTATTAAACACAGTGCATAATCTAATTATACACATGTTAATTTTGTCAAAGCCATGCTAGATATTTTGAAGATTTAAAAAATGAATTGCATGTAAATCCATATATCTTTATCTCCTGCTAGGTTTATAGAAACTGTCATAAGTACTATAAAGATTTGCCTATTTTTGTATGAATAGAATATATCCGGTTTAGTATATGACATAAAACACAATAAAGGGGGCCACTTTCCTACCGTCACGTTAGCAGTTTTTCTAATGGTTGTAATTTTTTTTAATATCTGAAACCACCAAAAAAGAATTTCAACATTTGAATAGACATGCATGCTTATCCTAAAGATAATTTGAATTGATTATTACTATTATTTTGTTAATTACCCTAAAATTTCCATCAACAAATGGACGGAAAAGTGAGGTAACTTTTTCCATCCAATTTTTATGGAAATTTGAGGGTAAACAAATAAATTTAAAAAAATAAATAAAAAATAAATCAACTCAAATTAGTTGTAGTATAAGCCTGCATGTCCATTCACATGTTGAAACACTTTTTGGTCGGTTTCAGGTACTTAAAAATAAATAACAACCATTGGAAAAACTGCTAACGTGACGGATGCAAAGTGGCCCCCTTTATTGTATTTTATGTCATATAATAGTAAGAATGCTTATATTAATTTAATATTTTACACTAACATGAGAAGATTATAATGAGTGTTTTTTGATTAGAAATGAATTAAGCATCCTCCAGATCAGGATAAAGTATCATTTTCCACCTAGCCTTTTCCCACCAAAGGAAAACCTATCTGGACGTATCTCATATTTATATCCAGAAATTTGTCTGGGTGTCTTATGGAAGCACCATTCCTTAAGAAAGGCCCACTTTGAAGTCGATGAAATTTACCTAAGATGTGTCGTCCAAATTTGTTATTCATTGACGAGTTTCCAAATGTAAAGACTTCTGTATGTATATATATATATATATATATTTTTTTTTGGTGATGTTAGTGCATCCAAAAGACACCCAATTGAACTATCGCCATTCATAAACAATGGCCAATCACAGCACCTACTATGAACACCCAAATCTAAGATGAAGGAAAATACCCCGGCATGTGTGTTCGGCGTAACATGTGCACCAAGTGTTGCATGTGAACAAGTTGTCCGAGGGTCGTGGCTAAGTCACAAATGCCAATAGGTCAATTGCATTGATGGCTAAATACCAAGATAAAAGAATGAGAACTGGAAGTACGGTATTTTTGTTTATTTGTGTAACTACCCTCTATGTGACAGCCAGCATGTTTAATTGCAATCTTATTGGTATACTGAAGCAATATATAGAAGATGAAATAACAGTACATTGTCTATGAATTGTACATTTCTTTGTTCTGTTTCTGTTTGTTAGTTGGGAAGGGGGTTTACATTGAAGCTTATTCCATGATGCGTGTCATCTGTCATGCTCCAGACCAAAACGAACATTCAAAATCTTGCCAAAATCTACCAGATATAAACCGCCCCCTATATAAGCAGCTATGCAGAATATACAATGTATTAAGTGCAAAATGTGACTTGCTCTGGCAAAACCCTAAACTTGGACCCAATTTTCAAAAGTGAGATTTTGGTACAGTTTGATGCTCTAGAAAAAATATGTTTTCCTGATTTCTACAAATCTAGTATCAAATGCAAGAGGAAAATCTAGAGAATCAAACTATACCAAAATCTCACTTTTGAAAATTGGGTCTAAGTTCAGAGTTTTGCCAGAGCCAGTCACAAATGACCACTGTTTCAGCTTCATACAGGCATTCTTCTTCAGAGGTTGTGTACACTCGTCCTAAGTAGATGCACCATAGGCGTACTTATTGACATCACACACTCACTGTTCAACTTTTGACTCCAAAGCAAGAAGAATTTCTTGGGATATTTCTTGATTTTTTTTATTTACAAATAATGAAAGAATGGATGTAGCCTGTATTGTGTCCAAACCTCCAGTTTCTTGTTTGTGGGATGTGGAGAGTTTGTAAAACCTCTAGACCAAAGGACGACCCATTCTTCAGGATTTGTTACTTTTGTCAAATCACTCCCCTGATGATTACATAGACTGAAAACCTTAAATGTTTTTTCTCAATTTCAACATGATTGTATTGCTAAAATGGTAATCTTTTGCTAAACATACATCAGGATCAAAAATAATACTTTACGATTTCTAATGTAACTCTTTAAAAAAAAAATTAAAATTAAAACATTTTTTTTTAAAAATTAAAAAAAAAATTAAAAAAAAATTAAAATAAAAAAAATAAAAAAAGTGGGCAGTACATTTTTGTACACAAGCAGAATTATTTTGGACCCACTATGAAGGAGGCGTGGCTTATACCCCCCCCCAAAAAAAACAGGTTTCTGGTCTCTGCGTGCATCGCCTCAGATCTGCATGTTGGCATTTTTAATTTTTAAATAATTTAAAAAAAATTTTTGCTATGAAATGTCCAATTGCAGCCAAAATTGCTGGATCCATTGGAATTCTGCCAAGCTGTGTTTTAAAAAACTTTTTCACATAGGGGTATGAACGTTTGTTAGGCCTTCTCTTAGCCACCATACTTTGTATATGGGAATCTTGGTTCCTTGCATATATCATGTATTTCCCTTTTTGCAAAAAAAAAAAAAGCATCACCGCACTGATTTTGAAGCTGACCAAAAACTAGACTTTTTTGGGGGCCTAAGAATGAATGAGGTTTGTGTGCCGTTCAAAATTTCTGAATGCAATGTTACTACTTTCTGGTTTATGACATGTAACAGACATGTAACAGACATGTAACAGACATGTAACAGACATGTAACAGACATGTAGTGAAGTACTTGTTCAAAAATGCATCCATGTAGTTAAAATGATTTGTAACAAAGAATTTAAACAAAACAAATAAATCCCTTCAAACAAATTCATTCATTGTTACAATTTAAAAGCAATTTATTATCAAAGACGGTGATTTCGAAACCATTATTTATCCCAAACTGATAAACCTAAAAACCTGTCATTCATTCACTGAACAGTTAAGCTGAGAAAACAATATACGAACAAAATACTCAGTAGCTAAAAAAATCTTAACCATACTTTACTGCTTAGCAGATTAATAGAATTGGTACCTGGATAATCTGTATCAAAAATAATATCAAAGTAATTTCAACAAATAATAAATGGCGTATTCCAGTTTGCAAAATAGTGTCTGTTGGTAAATTCAGAGACTTGTTGGTATTTCTGAACTTTTGTGTCGATAAATTTACCCCCAAATAATGTTTGCCCCCCCAACCAACTCTGAATATCCTGGCTGTGATATTCTCAGCAAACGCATTACCACTTTCCGACATCTGTTAATGCCATATGCGCAGAATATTAAAAATCATGTGTATTTTTGTTTCGAGGACATCATGTTAGCACAATGACACGCAATACTCGCTCAACTTTCAATCAATTTCGGCAAAGTAAACCTGAGAATACGCCCTATTGTATGTACATCATAATGTTACTTGGTAAAAATCATTATAATTTAAAAGTAGAAAACCAAAAAAAAAGAACATGAGAAAGTTACTTTAGAATTATTCACGAAAAATGTCACACTCTTAGCAGTAATAGTGCTTCCACAAGTAATATCTTATGATTATGAAAATTACATTTTTTCAATGCTTTACAATTGATTTGATTTTTGCTCTTACACCAACATGTATCTATGAAGCAATCCGTGCTTTCCATATGCGGTACACAACTCACGACCTGACCGAGTCATCTGTCTCTCATTCAGTGAAAGGTAAGTGAACTTCCTGATTATTGCTCAAATCTTTAATATTCAAAACATATTTCCTCAGACAACCCATATTTTAAAATAAATGGAAACAAAATACAGTAATAAAGCCCATTAGCCCTAGGATACTAAATATCATATAATTATATTGAGTTTAATACAAAAAATTATGTATACACATACATTTTCAAGTGTTTTGAATCCTTCAGATTTTACCAATATGAGTTCAACTACAAAGTATTTGCATATTTACATCATTTTTAAACAATTTTAGGTTTTGGAAAATGCGTTCAGTTTAATCCTCACCAGAGTTATCCACAAATCACAATAAATTAGATTGACTGTCACTGTCAAATAAGGTATTTGATGGCAGAACAAATTATGTAGATCTTTCATCTGTTAATTTTTATACAATTTCCCAATAAACTGGCCAAGCTATGGCAAAATTAACCCTAACCCCCTAGCTATTTTGGCTAGGAACCTTCCTGCATCCACCAAAATCCAACACCATGCAGTAACACTACCACCCAACTGTTGGACTTAGCTGGAATTAGGACACCCGGCCCCATGCAAAGTATCCCTGTCAGGGCTATACAGTACCGAGTCCATCAAAATCCAACACCATGCAGTCACACTACCACCCAACTGTTGGAATTAGGACACCCAGCCCCATGTAAAGTATCCCTGTCAGGGCTATACAGTACCGAGTCCATCAAAATCCAACACCATGCAGTCACACTACCACCCAACTGTTGGACTTAGCTGGAATTAGGACACCCGGCCCCATGCAAAGTATCTCTGTCAGGGCTATACAGTACAGAGTCCATCAAAATCAAACAAACCCAGCTGTTACAGTTTGAATGGTTTGGGGTGGTTAGGGTTAATACACAAGTTCTTTTAATCCTGTAAACTAGTATCAATTTTCTTTTTCTTTCAAGAACCTAGTTTATCTTGTACTTGTCACAAATAATCAAAAGTATTAGGCGAAGTGTCTCTCATTATTATGGTTTTATGAAATGTTTATAATGCTCCTGTTATTACATTAACTTGATTATCTAGAAATGAATAACATTTCTAAAATGTTACTTGGTATAATATATAATCAAACCATAATTTTCTTACCAAAAAATAAACAAAAATCTCTTTGAAAGTTTCTCATAATAGTAAATCAAATTAATAACAAAGAGAATGTGTAAATATGAAATCAAATATACATGTTCTTTAAATGAATGTGTATACTGAATAATCAACGAATGAAGCTTGAATGGTACACAGCAATATGTGCTGTACTGACTATTATACAGCAGGATTGTGTCTTGGACATCTATCATTTCATTAGAAAATATACTATTTCTAGGATAAATACAGATTGTTAAGTTCTTAAATTGCCAGTCTCTTACAATTAAAATTTCACAGAGATTTACAATTCGAGTGCAGAGTATTTCTTTTATGTGATTGGCTGGATTATATTTTAATTAAACACTAACTATAAGTAGTTTATAGTAAATGGATAAAACCGGAAGTGTGTTACCTACATGAAGTGTGCCAATTGTGTACGAACCTAGTCTACGACACAGTACTCCAAGAACAATGGATTTGGGTCATTCATGACGTACTGTTCCACAAACTGACGCGCAAGGTCTCAAAAAGAAGCAGTGCAGTCTGGGAGACTTACCCGGTGTGTGAGAGAACTGTATCTCACACATGCATCTTAGCGTTTATTACGTTCGTCCCACAGCTGATGGTTCGCCTGCGTCTAATTTAAGATTGCTTTGCGCATCAAGTGCCTTATCCAATGCTCATTCGTAACCATGCTCGTTGTGCATGCGCGCATTTGGAGTATAATGATGTGGTATAGATTACAGCAGGCTGGCACACTTCATGTAGGTAATAGACTTCTGGTAAAATATGTTATACTTCAGCCACGCTTTTGATAAATGAAAAAGCATAATACAAATGCAGCTTAAAGGTCAGGTACAGATTACCTGAACTGGTAAATCAAACATAACAAATGTTTGAATTTTAACCCTAACCATGCTAGGGTAGCTTTCTTATCACCCTGCTGAATGCAACAACATACAACAGTGGTCAATGATTGAGGCCTGCTAGTTGCAACAAGATCCACATGTGGATCTTGATGCACCTAGCAGTGAATGGTTCAGTAAATTGGACTGTTTTTTTCAAGCACAGTGCTGTCTGCAACTGTCTGCAACAACATACAATAAGGGGATCTTGTTGCATTGAGCAGGGTAATGCTGAAGACACAACACAGACTATTTGCTATACAAACACTGTCCAGTGCTGAATGCAACAAGATACAACAGATTGAGTCATCAGTACTGGCTGCTGAATGCAACAACGTCCATCGGAATTTTACAACTGTTGCATCCTGTTTAGCATGGTTAGGGTTAATGTACAATTTACGTAAGTGTAAAACTGATGATGGTAATAAAGTTGTATGAAGGGCTTTCATTTTGGGGAAATGTGAGAAGAAAAAAAGAGAAAAAAAATACAAATTCAGAAAAGAAAAGCATCCTTACTTTATAAGAATCAAGAATAGCATCCTATCAACGTTTCTGCTTATTTGATTGTGTTGTTAACAATAAAACTGTCAGAAATGCTTTCAGATTGTCGTAACTCAGTCCAACATGGGCAGTCTGTCTTCAGATGACGGAAATTAATTTTGGAAATATTTCAAGTGATGTTTGATACCATCATCAACGTTACCGTTTACACCAAGTACGTTTTTCAAGATTACCAAGAGTGTAAATGGGCTTTAAAATCTATTTTGTATATCTCAAGATTTTAAAGCAGATCACTGACAAAATAGGATTCATATAATTTTGTTTTCATCTTGGGTTGAATATTCCTTAAGAAAGTACACAGCGTCAGATAAATACTTCATATAGTCATGCTCTAGACAATTTGTAAAAAGATTTAATACACGTGGATTTTCCCACCACTGTATAACACTTTAAGCAATTAAAGCTACCATGAGAATAATACAGTAAACAGCTGCTCTGACATAATCGGACCCATTTGACACAAATATTCCCATCTGCGGATGCAACTGACCTATCACTGTTTGTGATAGACACTCCACTATAAGACAACCCATAGAGGTTTGCACAGTAGTTTTTCGCACGTAGCACTTTGAAGTTCAGGCCTTGATCTTAACCGCGGCCACTGCTTTGGTGCCCCTTCGAGTTGGCCGTAATGCCCCTCAGGTTGGCCTTGAAATTTTGCGGCAGCCAAGGCCAAAGTGGCTGTGCCCTCTCAATCATTAAGGTCGAGGCCTGTAAGTTGCGTTTACATGATACCGTGTTGGGGGTTTTGTCCGGAAAATGCAACAGCAACATTTCACCACCGAGAACGGTTTCACCATGAATTAGCAGAGTTGGTTTTGTTCGTCCGAAGAAGTGGATATCAAAGACTGTAATGACCAATGGATGCTTGACCGGGATTATCTGTGGATAGCAGTTGTCAGGCAAAGACATATCCCCCCTCCCTCCCACTGATCAATCCATTGTTATTTGTATTCATGTTGGCCAGACCAGATCCATGTATGTCTGTCACACAGAGTAGCATTTTGTTTCTATTATGGCAGAATTGTGCTGTACATTTTACCCTAAACACATCTGACAGAGGTGCTTTACACAATGGAAATTTTATATTATCAGATACAGCAGAATTTAGGAAAATGTTTTTATATACAATCATATACATCTATGTTGCGTTATTATATAATATAGCAATATTAGTTTCATCAGATACAAGATTTAAGCAAAAACAAAAGAAAAAGTTTTGAACTAAGTGTCTTGTTAAGAGCAAAAGAGGGGAGAGGGTCTTCGAACATTCCCCCGAGACAGTCTGGCGATTTCATCTGAAAGAAAAAGGGTCCCATTTCCCCAAAACACTGTCACAATTTTTTTGTAAATATCGGCCAAGATTTTGAGTGAAAAGCTGGGAGTAAACAGACCAATTTCAAGGACCTATAGAGGCCGCTTATTACCAGGACAGAAGACTCAAAACTTCTCACAAGTTATCTCATTCATCACCAAGGCTAAAATTGTTTACCAAATTTTTCCAAAGGGACTAAGAGAACTTTCCTCTAAAATACAGGGTTTGGTCGTAGTCTACGTTGGAAATAAGATAAAAATTTAATTACCTGAACCCCCCTTCTTTCAAAAATTCTGGATCCGCCCCTTGGAAAAGGTTTAATTGTTCGCGGGTGTTTGCCCAAACATATGAGAATGCCCCGTTGGTGGAATGGTCAAATTTAACATAATAATCAAAAACTGAAGGGGCCATCCATCAATTCTTGGTGACTGGATTGGAACCCGAGAAATTTCTAGGAATTAATTCAAAGCATCTACATTGTATCAAAATTAAAAAATACATTTGGGTCGAGCTTCAACAAATATCATGAAAGGAACCACATTTGAATTTGAACCCAAAATAAGCCAGCTTATCTAAGAAGGCAGACTGAGTTCTTCTCAATGGTTCCTTGCAGTCTCATTAGCTCTATCCAATATCCAATGATTGTGAATTTTCTCGGCCGTGTTTGAACCACTGCCAATGTTTCTCATCCGTCAAGCTGCGTAGGTTGTATTTGTTTTCTTGTTGCTGTTCTCTTCTACACTGATTTTTACAGTTTTAGTCTCCTGTCTCCAGAGTGCTGACTTTCATGACGCCGTAATAGACAGCTCGCATCAAGTTCAAGATCCCAGCAATAAAGGCACCTTGAGTAGAAATGAGTACAATCAGGGGGTCAAATGAGTACAATCAGGGGGTCAAATGAGTACAATCAGGGGGTCAAACGGGTACAACAGGGGGGTCAGCAATTCAAGGGGCCAATTTCATGGAAATTGTCACATCAGGTTCAAGATCCCAGCAATAAAGGTACCTTGGGTATGAATGGGGTCAAATGGGTACAACAGGGAGGTCAGCAATTCAAGGGGTCAATTTCATTGAAATGCAACATCATTGAAATTCAAGATCCCAGCAATAAAGATACCTTGGGTATGAATGGGTACAAACGGAATCAAACGGGTACAACAGAGGGTCAACAATTCAAGGGGCCAATTTCATAGAAAAGGTACCTTGGGTATGAATGGGTATAAACAGGGGATCAGATGGGTACAACAGAGGGGTCAGCAATTCAAGGGGCCAATTTCATAGAAAAGGTACCTTGGGTATGAATGGATATAAACAGGGGATCAGATGGGTACAACAGAGGGGTCAGCAATTCAAGGGGCCAATTTCATAGAAAAGGTACCTTGTGTATGAATGGGTACAAACAGGGGGTCAATTGAGTGCAACAGAGGGTCAGCAATTTAAGCGGCCAATATCATGAAAATACTCGCATCAGATTCAAGATCCCAGCACTAAAGGTACCTTGGGTATGAATGGGTACAAACAGGGGGTCATCAATTCAAGGGGCCAATTTCATGGAAATTTTTGGCAGAAACCTCTGGTTTCTGGTCATCGGTTGTTTTATAAAAATCAGTGCGATGACACACGTTTTTTCGGCCATCTATTTTATTTGCCAACAAGAAAATATGTGATACATTGTATATGCGGGGACCAAATTTCCCATATACAAAGTATGGTGGCTAAGAGAGGCCTCACAAATTGGGCAAACATTCATACCCCTATGTGGAAAAGTCATTTAAAGCACAGCACGGCAGAATTTCAATTGATCCAGCAATTTTGGCTGCAATTGGACATCGTTTCATAGCAACAAAAAAAACAAAAAAAGAAAATTAAAAATGCCAATGTGCGGGTCTGAGGCGATGTGCTTTTGTTGGATTCAGGACTGTGTATAGCCAAGCCATGGATGCTTTGCATTTGCTACTGTACCAATTCCATCGGCTGCTTTTGTTGGATTCAGGACTGTGTATAGCCAAGCCATGGATGCTTTGCATTTGCTACTGTACCAATTCCATCAAACTCCACCGGCTGCTTTTGTTGGATTCAGGACTGTGTATAGCCAAGCCATTGATGCTTTGCATTTGCTACTGTACCAATTCCATCAAACTCCACCGGCTGCTTTTGTTGGATTCAGGACTGTGTATAGCCAAGCCATGGATGCTTTGCATTTGCTACTGTACCAATTCCATCAAACTCCACCGGCTGCTTTTGTTGGATTCAGGACTGTGTATAGCCAAGCCATTGATGCTTTGCATTTGCTACTGTACCAATTCCATCAAACTCCATCGGCTGCTTTTGTTGGATTCAGGACTGTGTATAGTCAAGCCATGGATGCTTTGCATTTGCTACTGTACCAATTCCATCAAACTCCACCGGCTGCTTTTGTTGGATTCAGGACTGTGTATAGCCAAGCCATGGATGCTTTGCATTTGCTACTGTACCAAATCCATCAAACTCCACCGGCTGCTTTTGTTGGATTCAGGACTGTGTATAGCCAAGCCATTGATGCTTTGCATTTGCTACTCTACCAAATCCATCAAACTCCACCGGCTGCTTTTGTTGGATTCAGGACTGTGTATAGCCAAGCCATGGATGCTTTGCATTTGCTACTGTACCAAATCCATCAAACTCCACCGGCTGCTTTTGTTGGATTCAGGACTGTGTATAGCCAAGCCATGGATGCTTTGCATTTGCTACTGTACCAATTCCATCAAACTCCACCGGCTGCTTTTGTTGGATTCAGGACTGTGTATAGCCAAGCCATTGATGCTTTGCATTTGCTACTCTACCAAATCCATCAAACTCCATCGGCTGCTTTTGTTGGATTCAGGACTGTGTATAGTCAAGCCATGGATGCTTTGCATTTGCTACTGTACCAAATCCATCAAACTCCACCGGCTGCTTTTGTTGGATTCAGGACTGTGTATAGTCAAGCCATGGATGCTTTGCATTTGCTACTGTACCAAATCCATCAAACTCCACCGGCTGCTTTTGTTGGATTCAGGACTGTGTATAGCCAAGCCATGGATGCTTTGCATTTGCTACTGTACCAATTCCATCAAAGTCCAACAATTGGGAGTACCTTTTTACTGCATGTTGATGGATTTTGGAGGATTTGGGATGGTTCCTACCCAAAATGCCTAGGTGGTTTGGGCTAGAGGCTTCTGCTAACATACAATGTCCCTCATACTACACAGAGGGGGCTACCTTTGCACAGCAACAATAAAACAAGCAATTATTTACATCGACTTACCGATCCATACAACGTAAATTCCACCTTGAGTTTCTGCAAGGGAATATGTTGCAATCTGTGGCAAAACACCCAGAAATTGTAAAAACATATTCGGATATTTTCGTTTCAAACTTGGTCAGAATAACAAAATAACCAAAAAGGTCAAACTGAATAACAATCCCGTTTTCACCATGATGAAAGCTCAGACGGGAAATAATTTCTTGGGATGATTGATAACTGTACTAATGTAACTATACACCATGTAAGGTTTATAGAAAACACTTTCTTTATTTGATAATCTTGTAATTACCAATGTTGTACCTTCCATTTAATATAAGAGACAAATTTCAAATCTTGTTTTACCGTGACTCCAAGGCCAGCTCCAAGGAAAATAAGTCCAACCACAGTGTAGATGAGGCATCTATTCTTAGCATAGGCTTGGCCAACAGATGATCTACATGTTGAAAATTAAAATTTATATATATATATATATACAAAATACAAAGTTTTCACAATGGGAAAAAAGGTTGAAAACATTATTTTTTATTAATATTTTTTTTTTAAATTTAATTTCTGTCATTCCAAATGAGAAAAAAAGATGCCAAACGTCAATAGATGTCGTATTGACATGTATAAATCACATCTGGTATTTACTCTCCAATGTCATTTTAACTGTAATTCATTCATAATTGGTACCTGTAAAGGGTTGTACACAAAAATTTCAAGCCAGTCTCACTTAATGAAACTAGAAAAACGCCTCGACCAGTAAAAATTTCAACACAATGCTCACGTTTTTGAGAAAACTCATGCTCAACTAAGAAAAAAACTGAAAGATACCCCCCAAAAAACAAACAAACAAACAAAAAAGAAAAGAAACTTACACCCTCCGGCAGTAGGGACATCTGGCTAAAGCTGACTGGTGTGGAAACTACAGAAAAGAATCAATCAATAAACTAGATGAATATATTGGAATTGTAGAGGTAAACACACTGGCATCCACTAACCCTAACCCCCTATAGGTATTCTGGCTAGGAACCTTCCTGAACCCAAACCCCCTATAGGTATTCTGGCTAGGAACCTTCCTGAATCCTCCAAAATCCATCAGTGCACTTTTGGGAAACATACCCTTATCTACAAAATGCACCATGCATTTTCATTTATCTTTCATACCCAGCACTTATGGCCTGTACTTTTGAACATATTAGTATGGCCTGCAATGTATCAATAGAAGACCACCTTACCCTGCAATCTCAGTGGTGTGACAGTGCACAGAAGGGTAACCATAGGAGGCCACTGGCAACAGCTAATGGCTTGGAGTAGCCTGAATGGGTTGTTTCAAAAATTGCACTGATTGTAGGAGGGTTAACCAGTTCGCGTCAGGAATAAAAAGTTTTTCTGGGCCCCTGTGCGGGTTTCTTTTCCCCACACAAACACGTTAATGGAAGCTTCCACAGCGCGTGGCCACGTCTACCGAGCATGTCACTGTACACTCAGCTTGTTGCCACGTCAACCGAGCATGCATACAAATATTCCGGAGTTTCCTCTGGCGTGTATAGACGCTCTCCGATCTGTGGTGCAAACAAAAATTGCGTGTATACACGGCCTCCGACGCGAACTGGTTAACTGGGACATGCCTGGACTTTGACTTTGATTAATAATAATAATAATAATGTATGGATTTATATAGCGCACGTATCCACCAACTAAGTGGTGCTCAAGGCGCATTATATTATTATCCCTGCTCATAAGGCTCATAAATCATTCCTGAAACCATCTCAGCTCCCTGGGGAGTATACAGCTCAATTGCTGCCATTTCTAGCGCATATAGAGCAAACCAACTCTGCCTTCACAGGTACCCATTTAACCCCTGGGTGGAGAGAAGCAATTATGATTAAGTGTCTTGCTCAAGGACACAAGTGTCACGGCCGTGATTCGAACCCACATTATGTTGCTAACACCAGAACTTGAATCCGGTAAGCTAGACCGCTCGGCCACGACTTGGGCTCGGGTATGTTGGCCCTGAATACAATACTGGGTAAAAAAAACACACCAGAAACCTTCTGATGAAAGCATTTCAGTTTGACCACTCCCTGGCCCCCCAGTAGAATGAGGTGTCTAGTTTGGTCCCTTTTGTTTCAATTTGGTGGTTACTGCTTACCCTGAAACGCTCATTGCAGTGTCCGCATATCACACGGTAGCCGCCAGAGGTCGTGGTCAGGGTAGTGGTAGAAGGATTTGCAATTGAAGCCATCGGTGAAAGATTAATGATTCTCTTACTGTAAAACAATGGGGGGGGGGGGGGAAATGCAAAATTTAGTATAGAGCCCATGTTTGGATGCATTTAATAGATTTGAGTCATTAGGTGTTCGTGCAACAGCACAAACACCTCTTTGAAATTGTTTTTTTTTTTTTCTCTTTTTCTTCTGCTTCTTCTCAACTTGTCAAACAAAAGAACATAGTTCCAAAGTTCACAGGGCCTTCAAAATTGACACATACTTAGACCATAACATGTAGTTGTCAATAAAGTTGCGACATACAGATTCAGGTAAAGCTGTGACATCAAGGTGACGTCATCAGATATCGAAATACACTAAAATCCAATTTTAATATTTCAAAAAATCATATCTCATGAACCACAAAAAATATTTACACAATTTTTACATCATCTTACAGATCTTGAATTTTGTGACAATTCGTACACAGACATGACACAATCTGACCTCTCCCTCCGGTCGAAACTGGAAGTTTAATTGAAAAAAATATTCTGATGCACTTTTATAGGGTCTGTAGCCAACATGATATGGTATTTGGACGTGCCTTCCGTGGATGAAATTAATATTAACATGTGACCTTTTCAAAAATGTGACTGATGATGTCATCACCTGTCACAGCGCCCTCTGGCGGCAGGTTTAGAAAATAATAATTTTCTATCTCAAAAACCATAGGAAATTTGAATATGACTTCTGTAATTAAAGTGACAATTGACATCTTATCTTTTCAAAAAATATGTTTGATGAGGACGATCAGAGCATACTGATCGAAACGTCGAGTTGTACCCCCAGTTCTTTTCAGAACTAATTACTACTCAATTGAGATTCTTACATGGTGTCACCGCAATTAGTCTTACTTATCATTCTCACCATGCAAAGCTACAAGTTTTACCTGACATCATCAAAGTTCATCAAAGTTGAACCAAAGCAGATACTAATGTAATTAATTTTTTCATGTTTCATTGTGTCATATGACCTTCAAATCACCTGATCTGACCTTTACTTCCGGTCGAAACAGGATGTTTAAATTCAACTCATTCTAATGCAAAATTGATATGTTTTGAATATGAAATTGATATTGTTATAATAAAAGATGATACACCTTCGCAAAATATGATACTGACAACATCGATGATAATTTGATTGAACCGGAAGTTGACACGAACACCGTGTGTTTGTTCTAACAACCACTTGAGCTCTAGTTCTTTTGAGTATTTTACTTAGATGGTCTACACAAAAAACGTACCAGTTTGCCCTCGGACATGCAATGCGCTTTGATGACAGTTTACAGATGAGCAAGCAGTTGCACGGACAGCGAACATACTTCTTCCCGGCTGGGGCTTCTTTAATTGGCTGAAAACAAAATTTAAACAAAATTCTCATAATTTAATACAATTTTGGAAGAACAAACTGATTGAATCAGGACAATGGGTTTCATAGACCTCTTCAAATACCACAGGTGACAAATTCAAGCACACGCAAGCCCATTTGTGTAATGCATGCTAGTTAAGCTAAATATCAAATTACTGCAAATCTAACCTTTACCTCTCCAGATATTGTAGTGTTATCAAAACCCCCAAACATGAACAGTACTCAAATGTTTTATATTTAAAGGGACAATATCGTCACAATCAACAGGGCATGGAATCGGAGTGCTAGTTTGAGATTAATTAACTCAGTGACTGAAAATAATATCCCGCATGATAAGGTCATATTACCGTTGCTGCTGCATAAATGAGCCAGTAATTTTCAGTCACTGTGTTCATCTTAAACTTGGACACCAATTCTGCTCTGATCATTTAATAATAATAATAATAATAATAAAGATTTATAGCGCGCACATATCCACCCTGCTGGGCGCTCAAGGCGCGGAAACAAAGAAAAAACATGAATACAAACAATATACAATGATAGCATAGGGGAAAAAAATTAAATTATGTACCGAGATACATGTACAGGTATGCAATTACAAATATACATCATCTTTGAAGAGTTGTGACATAAGATGAGTTTTAAGCATCGACTTAAATCTGGTTATACTATGACAAGATTTGAGTTTAGTTGGAAGATGATTCCAGAGTCTCGGAGCTGCGACAGAAAACGACCTACATGTATCACCCCAGTTCCGTTTTGAAGTTGGTTCCTTTAGGAGTGACATGTTGCTGGAGTGCAAATTGCGTGATGGAGTGTAGACTTTAAGCAGTTCAGAAATATAAATTGGAGCAATGTTATTGAAAGATTTGTGAACAATTAGCATAAGTTTAAAAACAATTCTCTGTGAAACAGGAAGCCAGTGCAGTTCTTTCAAGATTGGCGTGATATGGCATGACTTTCTGGACAAAGTCACAACATGAGCTGCTGTGTTTTGTATGTGCTGAAGACGAGATATTTGATTCTCACGGGAGACCGTAAGGAGAGCATTCCCGTTATCGAGCCTTGATGTGACAAAGCGCATGTATAATTTGTTCAGCAGCACTTTTATTCAACTATTTCCTAATTCGGCTTATATTTCTGATATGAAATGATGATATAGAACAATGTTGGATATATGTGGTTTTAAAGTCATTGTCGAGTCAAATATAACACCCAAATTACGTGCATGTAATGAGGGGGTTATCTGCGAGTCACCAATTGTAATAAATGGAAGAGAAACTTTAGACAATTGCTGACGTGATCCAAATAGAACAAATTCTGTTTTTTCATCGTTCAATTTCAGGAAATTTTGTCTCATCCAACTTCGAATCTCTTGAATACATTTCTCCAGTGTTTTAATGCAGGAATCAGCAGGTTCTTGAGAAGATTTAAAAGTAATGTAAAGCTGCGTGTCATCAGCGTAAACATGGTAATTTAAATTATACTTCAAAATGATATCACGAACTGGAAAGGTATAAACAGTAAACCACTCATGGCGATATTGTCCTTTTAAGAGCAAATTCTTGTTATAAGGAAGATCTATTCTAATGTTCTAAAATTGTTCAGATTCTTCATAATAACATATTTAAACTAACAGGTAAAGCATTTCCTTGTATTATCTACACGACTCGTATTTCAACTAAGGATCACATGCTAAACAAAACTTTGTGCATGCCAGATCAATGACAATGGTCCCAATACAAAAACAGAATGTAGTCCAAAATATACATTACATGTAGTAATGTGACTGTAGTTGGTAATGATTTTAAGAATTCTGTGATTTTGATAGTTCAGTGATTTTGATAATACAGTGATTTTGATAATACAGTGATTTTGATAATAGTGATTTTGATAATACAGTGATTTTGATTAATGCATTCCATTTCTGAAATTAGTACAATGAATCTTTCAAATAAAAAATAACAAATTATTATTTTTTTAATTTCCAGCCAGTTTGTGACTCACTCAGAATTTTAGATTGTCGGGTCAGAGCACAAAGGACTTATAAGGTCTATATGCACAATTCCATTATGTCATTGAAAATTTTAATTTGAGAGTTTAATTTTCTCTGAAAACTTAAGATTCAAACTTAATTATTTGAATTTATGTTATTCAACAATGGCAACACTCAAATTGTACATTGCACACTCAAGACCCAATATATTGTACTTAACCCTCCTACTGTTTGACCATTTGAAACCATTCAAAATTTCCACTTACCAAAATGCCCATTGGTTTTGTACACACATGGTGATACCATTTGAACAGTGTTGGTAGCAAGCTTTACTACCATTCAAATCCATTCAAATGCATAGAGGGTCCATTGATTCACCACTTAGAAGTATCCAAACAAGGTTTTGTATTAGCTGTACTACCATTTGGAAAGATCCAAACAAGGTTTTGTATTAGCTGACCTACCATTCAAAACCATTTGGGGGAATCAATACTGTACACAGTTATTTCACCATTCAAAACCACAAAAGCGAATGGTTTCAAATGGTGGATCAACTTGTATGAAAAAGGTACCAGAAGTAGGAGGGTTAATTAGGTAATTACAGCTATTTACTCTTATAAGACCTTGGTGAAATACTTAGTAGATATACAGTGCATTTGCAAGTGTCACGGTGATCTGATCAATATAAAAGAGATACTCTTCTTACAATTTACTATTAACCCTAACTCCCTAGGCCCACTTGCTCACACATAACCTGAATCCTCCAAAATCCTTCAGTAGTAAAGCAAGCACATGCCATGTATGCACACATGTGTTTCTAATCTGTGATACATGTACATGGCCAGGGACCCTCCCTGAATGCATGGAGCAATAAACAGTGTCCACTGACCCAAGCACTGACCTTGCAATCACTACAACAAACATGGATGTTGTGGATGCGGAGTGTCGTGGCCGAGCGATCTAGCTTACCGGACTCGAGTTCTGGTGTTAGCAGCAGAATGTGGGTTCGAATCCCGGCCGTGACACTTGTGTCCTTGAGCAAGACACTTTACCATAATTGCTTATAGGGGCAGAGGCAGTTAATCAACTGCCTTGTTCTGGACTAGTTACCCCTCCCAGTCCTATTCGCACCGTGAAGAGGATGATTATTAACTTGTCTTGTTTCAGTGCGAGGGGCTGGTTTCTTCAGTGTGGAGTCGTTGTAACAACTCAATGACTTAGTAGCCCCCACCTTGGAGTGGCCATTGGCCTTGTGTGGGGCGAATTTGCGTTTAAAAAACCCCCCCAAAAAAACAAAAAAAAACAAACAAACATGTACATGTACCATGGAAAGGCAAGTATGCCTAATAACCTCAATCCTCCAAAATCCTTCACTTTAGCAAAGAGTATGTAGCATGTAATCCTTCAAAATCCTTCACTTTAGCAAAGAGTATTTTGGAGGATTTGGGAAGGTTACGGTTAATACAGCAACCAGGAATTAAATTTGAATGTAATTCAATTGTTGTCCTAAACCTTGCTCCCTGGTCTGTTTCCTCAACTGTTATACAATGTCAAGTTGAAAATCATGTAAATCACATGAACAGAACAGCAGCGCCACCACAGAAGGAAGCAAACCTTGAAAAAAATAATCTGCACAATGTCCTAAAAAGCGGGTAACCTTGTCTTAAATATGTTGTAACCTTGTCTTAAATACAGTGCATTGTATGTGACTGTATGCCAGCAAGCCATTGTTCAAACAATGGCATACTGGTATACAGTGGCACAATGAAGGTCAACAAGTTCAATACAAAGTTCAGTTGTTCTTCACTTCATGGTCTATATATGTACAACGCATAATGTCAACACTGTTATGTTAGCAATTGTAAGAGATAGTGTGCAGTAGCATTGATGTTATGTACTTATTTTAATAAATAGAGAATTAGCTGTTGCAAACTGCTAACCGACCTAAGGCCCCCCCAAAAAAGTCTCCAGTTTCTGGTCATCGGTCGGCATCAAAATCAGTGCAGTGACTCAGCATTTTTTTTTTGGATGTATGGTGAATAAGAGAGGCCTCACAAATCGTGCAAACGTTCATACCCCTATGTGAAAAATTCTGCACAGTATGGCAGAATTCCAATCGATCCAGCAATTTTGGCTGCAATTGGACATTGTTTCATAGCAAAAAAAAAAAAAAAAAAAAAATTAAAAATGCCGATGTGCGGGTCCGAGGCGAAGCGCGTGGAGACCAGAAACCGGAGATTTTTTTGTTTGGCCTAAAGGACCTGTAGTTAAACTGCAAAATAGTAGTTATTTTTATTGGCCTTATGTTTCAAACCTAGCAGGTTCTTTCTCAAAGGCACAAAATGGACGGCATACAGACATGCACACAAACTTAAACACAAGAGTGGGCAGAAAAACGTGGGTTCGTAATATAAGTAGGGGTGTGCGTTTTCAGATATTTTTGGAACCGGATACCCGAAATCAGGAAACTTTGGATACCCGTTTTCATTTTTGTTGAAAACATGCCTCCGGTGGTGTACAAATACATGTACTGTAAATGGTAACAAATTGACTTTTATAATACAGAGGATACCATACTATCGCTCTTTTCTTTATTGGAGTGTAATCTCTTGAATTTAAAGATAATTGTCTGTACAAGTGCATTGTTCAAGAGTCACAGATTTCTGTTTGCACCGCTCAAATGTTAAGTCTGAATTATAAGAAGTCATTTACGGGTAATTGGAACCAAAAAATGGAACCAGGAAATGACCGTTTTATCCGGATACCCGGCACAGCCCTAAATGTAAGGCCAATAACTACTATTTTGAGTTGTAATAGCGTGTTGTTTCTGAGAAGCACTGGTGTTTTGCCAAGTTTGGATCAGTATACTCTGACTGTCCCATTCTCCTGAAGATGAGCAGTGTTACATGTACGTGTATACTGATCAAATTGTTTAGTTGTCGGTTCTTCTGAGAACTAACACACTATTACAACTCATTAAGGATATTACAAGTAGCTTAAAGATCTGACATCACATTTTGGGGCTTGTGAATTACACCAGATACCAGCTGCAGCCACCATTTTATTTTCCCGGAGATTCAACTTTGACCTCGCATGTGATAATAATAATGTGGACTTAAATAGCGCACGTATCCACCAAACTGGTGCTCAAGGCGCATTATATTATTACCCCTGCTCATTAGGCGCATAAATCATTCCTGAAACCATCTCAGCTCCCTGGGGAGTATACAGCTCAATTGTTGCCATTTCGGCGCATATAGAGCTAATCAAACATAACAACCAACTCTGCCCTCACAGGTACCCATTTACCCCCTGGGTGGAGAGAAGCAATTATCGTAAAGTGTCTTGCTCAAGGACACAAGCACCATGGTCGCGGTTGGGATTCGAACCCACATTCTGACGACTCAGCCATCAGAACACAAATCCGATGCACTAAACCGCTCGACCATGGCACTCCATAATGATGGGCGTCCACGCGCAATGTCTCCAGCGATATTTGGATGGCAGAAGTCCGCGTGCACTTAGTGCAGCGTTCATTCTTGCGTGAGCCTCAAAGCATGATGGTAGATATTTGGCACAATGTATCCATTGAAATCCTTTGAATGGTACGCCCGGAGCCTGTCTCTATTACATGGTGCGACCACAAACTTCCACGTTCTGTTCTTCCACCATGCAAAGCATCAAACCCTAATTATGTTCGCAATTGTTTCATAAATTCCCAGAAGACAATCAGTGTGTACAGGGAATCTTGCTGTGGAGTTCCAGGATGAGAGAACAATCTGGCAATCATTAAATCTCTGTAAAGAAATTGGCCTTGTTTTTGATTGAATACAAACCTGTAACGGATTTTGGCACTAAACATGACATTGTTATGATCTTTTGAGCTGAATTTTCACATGTCTGTTGCATTACATTTGTTGATTCTGTATATTGTTTAGTACTAGCAGTTACCGGTTAGTTCACTAACCATTTAACCGAATTTTTTATGGTCGGTTACAAGGTTAACCGGAAGTCAGCACCTGACGGCCATACAAACTAGATTGTCCACAAATGGCACAATATTTATAAATTTTAAATCAAAAAGCATCAATAAACTTCCCACAGTGATTGTTTAATAACCGATGCGGCAAAAAAGAAAGGTCGGTTGTAATTTTTAATTATTGGTTTAAGTTAGCCGGTTAGCATATTAACCCTAACCATGCAAAATTCCGATGGATGTTGTTGCATTCGGCAGCCAGTACTGATGACTCAATCTGTATCTTGTTGCATTCAGCACTGGACAGTGTTTGTACAGCAAATAGTCTGCGTTGTGTCTTCAGCATTACCCTGCTCAATGCAACAAGATCCCCTTGTTGTATGTTGTTGCAGACAGCACTGTGCTTGAAAAAACACAGTCCAATTTACTGAACCCTTCACTGCTAGGTGCAACAAGATCCACATATGGATCTGGTTGCACCTAGCAGGCCTCAATCATTGACCACACTGTTGTATGTTGTTGCATTCAGCAGGGTGATAAGAAAGTTACGCTAGCATGGTTAGGGTTAATAAACGGTTAGTACAGTTTCAGTCATTAACTGTCCCAACACTAATATTGTTGTACAATTGTTGTACAATTGATACCATTTCTGCACCTCAATGCATTTCTTGGAAAAAAATCTCATGAAATCAGACATTTGGATAATATATTATATTTTGATTCAAAATGAGTAATCATCGTAGTTTTGCCAACATAACCAATAGTTCACATTCCCTACAGGGTCTCATCTAACCAACTGTACACTCCAAGACAGGCAAAAATCGGTCTGGACAGGTTGGAACTATTTAGACCGTACCTGTCCAGGACAGTCCAGTGGCCATTATCTAGTCTGCCCTATTAACATGTTCATTATAAGCCTGTTTTTAGAGTCCAATTGAAGACAAACCTATTTGCGGTGAGTCCTTCTTAACAATGTTGAAGCCAGAAAAGCCTCGGATTGCACCAGAGAGTGTCTCATCCAAACCTTTGGGTCCTAAAGTGGGACCCTAATAATATCCCCACACTGTCATGGATAGCGCGCTCACATTTGCTGATTCGTGCTCACAATTTGTCACCAGCTAGTTCAATTTGGACAGGCAGTTTCAAAACCTAGTTCATTTTGGACAGGCAGTTTTCAAATCCTAAATGAAACCCTGATTCCCGATAACAAACACATTTTTTTTTTTACTGAAGTGGGACTCAAACCTCTGAGAATGCACTGCTTCTTTTAAGAATTTGCGCGTCAGTCGGTGGAATTCAACATCACGAATGGCCCAAATCCATTGTTCTTGGGATACAATGCCGTGGACTAGGTTACTAGTTTACACAACTGGCACAAGCCATGCAGGCAACAGACTTTATTACAAACATTACAAATAAATATATCATTTTTTTTTCTTACCGTTGCTTCATTACAAATGCTGCATTTGACAACATGCTGGTGCATCCGTCCTTCCAGGTTAATCATCGCCTGACAGACACGGCAGTTGATCATCGGCACCCCACCCTCCGGCGATGGGGAGTAGGGCGGGGGCAACTCCCCCGGCTGAATAGGTGGCGGGACATCACCACATTCTGGTGGAATATCTGCAGTTGTATGGGAACAAACAACGGTTACAAATAAAACTTGCGTATGTACGATATGACACATGACAGGGAAGAGCAGACACCATGAAATCTATTCTGTTGAGTGGGTAACATAGTGTTAGCCAGCAATACCTTTGGGTATCTTTAGGACGCCCTGTTTGCTAAATGGACGCCCTGTTTTATTTGCAATACACATGCAATTAACCCTCCTACTGTTTGACCATTTGAAACCATGCAAGCTTTACTACCATTCAAATCCATTCAAATGCATAGAGGGTCCATTGATTCACCACTTAGAAGTATCCAAACAAGGTTTTGTATTAGCTGTACTGCCATTTGGAAAGATCCAAACAAGGTTTTGTATTAGCTGACCTCCCATTCAAAACCATTTGGGGGAATCAATACTGTACAGTTATTTCACCATTCAAAACCACAAAAGCGAATGGTTTCAAAATGGTGGATCAACTTGTATGAAAAAGGTACCAGAAGTAGGAGGGTTAAGTATTGTAAGTTTTGGACACCGTGTTTTTCAAAGAATAACAAATTTGGACGCCCAATCTCCAAATCCTGGCTAATACTGTGGTGCATAACAGTAACATATCACCAAACATAAATTTTGAATGAGAAAAATGATCTGGTGAAATTCAGGAAGTAACATGAATTAACCCTCCTACAATCAGTGCAATTTTTGAAACAACCCATTCAAGCCACTCCAAGCCATTAGCTTTTGCCAGTGGCCTCCTATGGTTACCCTTCTGTGCACTGTCACACCACTGAGATTGCAGGGTAAGGTGGTCTCCCATTGATACATTGCAGGCCATACTAATATCTTCAAACATTATTTTACAGCGGCCTTGGGTGGCACACATTTGATTTTGTAAGATTACTTGGAAAGGACATCAGGCTTAAGTACATGTATGTAATGAAGGTTGCTTAAGAAAATAATTTAGTGGATCGGAGTGGCCTCCATGTGTAGGAGGGTTAACGTCTTTATATTTTTTAACCCTCCTACTATGAGTGCAAATTTATAAACAAACCATTGAGACCACTCTAAGCCATTGCTATGGAAGGCAGTGGCTCCTAATGGCTATACTGCATAATATTAATAACATAATACCTCATACATGTACAGTGTATGTCTGTTGGTTTTAGTGGTTTGTGATTGATGTTATTGCAGGGGCATACTATTATGTTCCAGTCTCAGTGGCTGGTGGTGGCTTACTCTTGAGAGTCTGTGTTTACAAAATAACTGCTGAAAATCCCAATGATAGTTTTTTTTTACAGTGGTCTCCAGTGGCCTCAAAGTTTTACATACAAAATTACTTAAAAGGGTTAGTGTGGCTTATATGCACAAATGGTATGTGTACAACATATTGGACATTTAGTGGTTGGGAGTGGCCTCCATGTGTAGGAGGGTTAAATAAATGACAGTGGTATATACTGCATCACACACATATTAAAAATAATTCTTCTAAAACTATTCTTTTCCTCGTTGAAAACTTTCAATCCTTTTAACCCTCCTATGTACAGTGCAGTTGCCATAGAATTGTCAGACCTTTCAAAACCTTTCAAGTTTGACCATTTGAAACCATTCAAAATTTCCACTTACCAAAATGCCCATTGGTTTTGTACAAAGGTGACCTATTTGAACAGTGTTGGTTTGCAAGGTTTACTACCATTCTGAACATTCAACTGGTGTTGAAATGTTTCATTGATTCACCACTTTCAAAGGAAGTATCCAAACAAGGTTTTGTGGTTAGCTGTACTACCATTTGAAAGATCCAAATTCTGGAGGGTTTTATTAGGGTTCATAATTATTGATAACCATTTGGCCAGTAAATCAATTTTGAAAGGTTTTTCACCATTCAAAACCATAGGAGGGTTAAATGGTGGATCAACTTGTATGAACAACAGGGCATAGAATCAGAGTGTAGTTTTTAGATTAACTCAGTGACTGAATATAATACCCCACATGATAAGGTCATATTACCGTTGCTGATACATAAACGAGCCAGTAAATTTTCAGTCATAGTGTTCATCTTAAACTAGGACACCAGTTCCATGCCTTGTTGAAAGCGTGCTGTGATCGTGACAATACTGTCTCTTTAAGTTAATGAATAATTCATGATCGTCTTACATTGGCTTGGCATCCATGAGGAAATATTTGTTCTTTATGTGTGTGCAGCGAAATCCAATACTTGGGCATAATTTTTTGTGATGAGGCGTTTTTAATATGGGTCATTGGGTAGAATTTTGTATCCGACCGCCACTTGTTCTCATTAAATATAACCAATAATGTAATCTTACCTACCTAGTAAAGTGGAGAACATATGGATGATGATGGACATATACTTCAAATTATTCCAGGATATTTATTTCATGAAAAATCAGGCATTTTTGGTATACGATGGCTTCCTCAGTCATGTCAATCTGATCTTGTAAACTCCACAATTAGTGACCAACACAGTCATTGTACATGCGCAGTGGCAACTATAATAGGATCCTTCTATTTTCTGAAGGGGAGGATTTTTTTAGAAGGGAAATAAAGTCCAAAAACCATCATAAAAGTGGATTTTAAAGATAGTTTTCGCTTTCTGTACCACCAAAAATCAATAGAATCATTTTTTAATTGGTTTGTGGTTGCAAAAAAATTCCAAGAAAGCCCTTAAAAGTGGCGGTCGAATACGACATTCTTTCCGGGTCATTATAGTTTAAGGTGATTTCCCTACAAAAGCACACAGAAAAATGTGTGCAACAAATAATTATAATAATAATGGACACTTACATTGCGCCGGTAACTGCCAAGTTTGACGCTCATGCCGCATACATATTAAAGGCAATGGGGCGTAATGGTTTAGGGCGTTTTGGCCTGGGCCGTTATGATGATGGGACATAATGACTGGGATAGGCCTACCATAACAATAACATGACTGATGAATAACTTAAGAATAGACACTTTCGCAGTAATATGTGCCATGCTCTTCACAGGCAAAATTGTTTATTTAGAACATTTCTGGAGGACGCGTGAAGTTCGATCTTTGGGTCGCAGATGGCAACGCATGTTCTAAATTTTGCCCTGTGAAAAACATGGCACATATTACCGTGACAGGGTTATTAAAAGTACTAATACTGTGGCTATTGTTATCGTCTAACGCTTTACTGTAGGGAATTGTGATGCAAACCCAACTGAATGTCACAACAATTAACCAATTGGAATATGCATTTAACCCTCCTACTGTTTGACCATTTGAAACCATTCAAAATTTCCACTTACCAAAATGCCCATTGGTTTTGTACACACATGGTGATACCATTTGAACAGTGTTGGTAGCAAGCTTTACTACCATTCAAATCCATTCAAATGCATAGAGGGTCCATTGATTCACCACTTAGAAGTATCCAAACAAGGTTTTGTATTAGCTGTACTACCATTTGGAAAGATCCAAACAAGGTTTTGTATTAGCTGACCTACCATTCAAAACCATTTGGGGGAATCAATAGTATACTGTACACAGTTATTTCACCATTCAAAACCACAAAAGTGAATGGTTTCAAATGGTGGATCAACTTGTATGAAAAAGGTACCAGAAGTAGGAGGGTTAATGACTGCCAAAATATAGCCACTGTAAAACTATAATCAAAGTATACCAAGTCTAACTCAACTGTAGTGTAAGTGTAAAGGCTGCTTCATAGTTATACTTCACGTGAATGCGAAAGCGAAGCGAAATTCCTGAAGCCAACAATGGTTATTTCATTGTGACGTTTGCAGTTACCCTAACAAATTCACTTCACTCCCAAATTCGCATTAAGTATGAACCGGCCTTAAGTGTAAGTTACAACATTAACTGTCAAAAAGCCAGTTTCATAATTTGTTTTCATTCATCTGTAACGTTACATACTAAGGCCATGAGAATGAAAGTCATAGATTTGCGTCCACCGCCCGCATGTCCCAAAAGCTACCGCCTAAATTTTTCATTATTTGCCAAAAAAATCATTATTTGCACAAAAAAGGTATTTCCACCAAACAAATTTAGTTCCAAATCATCCACATCAGTAAAACGAAGTTTTTACCAAATTTCCACCAGTATGTGCACTATATAATCATGACATTAGCACATGTTCTCTTACAGTCTTAGTCCCGCATACGTCGTTCACAAAAAAGGTTGCATCGCGCTAAAACTGTACGGTAAACTCCGTCCGATCCGCACCTGCAACTGTACCGCCTTCACATGCACAACACGTTCGCTGTTGAGCCTTTGTATCTTATGCCTGTGTGTGCGGCCCGCACGTATAATGGATGCACGTACGTAGTACTACATACACAGGCGACCATACATACGGCGACGCGTCAAATTAGAAGAAACATCTTGTGATTGCGCAGTGTTATTAATGGAAATAATGAATAATGAATAATGAAAAAAAGCCTCATGTGTTTTCGAAATTTCCCGGACGCAAATCTATGACTTTCATTCTCTTGGCCTAAAAATAGCAATTGCCAATTCAATAGACCTTATGCATTGACGTCATACGCCGCCATCTTAGAGGTAAAACGATGATGAAACAATGGAAAACGCACATCTATATACGCGCTGCGCACAGATTGGGCCAATGAGCAACCTTCTTTTGACCTCTAGCCGAGGGCGCCCTACTCAAATGACGTCATGTGCATAAGGTCTATTTCTGTCATGCCTGTGGAGTGTGGTCAGGTGGTGGGGTTAGAATGTAGGAATAACACGTAAGGTAAGAAGAGTTTGGAAGTCCATGACGGATGTGAACTTGTGAAGTCCAACAATGTCCAACTTGATCTTCCAAAGACAAAGTCAAGAAAACGGTTTTTTGATACGGATATATGTCGAGTTACAAGGTTGCCCCACCAGTAGTGTGGCACGGACCTGAATTATAGGATTCAGGTCCGTGCCACACTGGTTAGGTATGTGCGTATCCCACGCATTGTCGCAAATCTGTTCGGCCGCGGCCTCAATCTCGGGTTGAATCGCCGTGGCGAAGACACCGTGGAGATAGCGCTTTGTAACGTTTCGCTGAGGCCGTTCTTTTGACGCACTCCAGGAGATTTTTATTCAAGACGTGATCACATATTCTACTTTAACTTCGTTCTAAAATTTTCTGAATGCGGCATCTAGAACTAGAAGTTTCCAAAAAATATTCTCGAAATTTGGGTTCGCTCTTGCTCATCAAAACCATCGACGATTTACCAAAAGGTGAGTAAAATCACTTATCAAACCACAAATATCATTTTTCTACACTTGTTTTCTACCTCTTGGCCAATTTTGACGGCGATTGAACGTCTCCCAATTATGTTTTTTGGTCTCCCCAAACATCGATGTCAACCAAAGATTGTATTGCGCCGCGTTCAGCACGCTATAGACCTACCAATTTTCAGTCCGATAAATCGTCCGTTTAAACCTAATAAGTAATATACATCGGTAACACAATATTAAATATTAGTTTTCATGAACTTATTTCATTTTTTCTTCATATTTCCAGTCCAATATCATTTATTGTTTTTATAATGTTTAATTAAATCAGGGATAAGAATTTCTCATGATTTCAGTATAAATATTTAAAATTCTCAGATTTTAGTGATTTTTTTTCTCTATTTTTTAAAATCTATTTTCATTATTTTGTTTTATATTTCCAGTCCAATATAATTTATAAATTGTTTTAATATTAAATTAAATCAGGGATGAGAGGCTTTCGAAGATTTTAGTGTAAAAATATGAAAACAATCCTCAGATTTGAGTAATTTATTTTTTTTCATTATTTTTTTAATTTATTATTATTTTTTTTTAACACATTTTGTTTGTAGGCCTATTTCTTATTTGTAAATCAGCACTACATAACAAACTAATCATTGAATTAGCCTGGAAATAGGTTATTATTCTTCCTCTTTTCCCAAGCATTCCAGTGATACCAACCTTTTGAAAATCAGACAAGAATTAAGAAAGTTATGATATGGAATCCGAGAAAATCTAGGAAACGGGTCACAACTCAAATGTACATTTCTTATGTTTTTCCTTATAAAATAATTGCCATTTACGGGCCTAAAATTGCCGGCTTCAACATGTCATAACTTCCTTATTTTTGGTCACAGGAAGATGATCCTTATATCATTGTAATCGTCTATTCAAGACCTTGACAATGATACCAGTTGTATTGGAGTCTGTTGATTTTGAAAATTTTTGTCACATAGCTACACTGGTGGGGCAAGTTTATACAAGGTAACGTAACCAGTTACGTCGATAATCGCATCTAATTAAAATCTGCTTTCCTCGAAAAAGGCACAAAGTTTACCTGTTGCGTTTATGGGTGGAAGGGACGGTGCCGACGGGGCAATCAACGACTCATTTTCACTGTTTTCCGAATTACTAAGAAGAGGTTCGCTTTCTTCTCGCCTCACGTCCGCCATCTTGGCTTACGAATAATCACATCGCGATCGAACGCGAAGTACATACGTCATCGATGTCATAGATCATCATGTGACCTTGATCACGTGTGGACATTGTTTACTTTTGTCATGCGGCATGTGGTTTTTAGGTCGATCTCAATGGATGGAAAAATAACGAGTCAGGAGTATTTTTATGACCAAAAACCGCAGCCCTTTTTTGGCCATATTTAAGATGATTTTGTTTTTAAAGCCCCTAATACACTACACAGGTATTCTCGAAAAACATTCCACACAGTTTTACATGAAAGTTGAAACTTACTCTGGATGATTGTATCAAACATTCCTTGAATTATTTCTGTCTGAGGTGCTTATTGTCACCATTAATCAAATTATTTTGCAAATGAATTTCTGTCCTTTGGAGATAGGTGTATAGCCAGAACTTTGTCATGAGAGGGGTGAAGGAATGGGGAAAAAAATTTCACCGGAAAACTTAACACCCCTCCCCTAATCAGGCGCGGATCCAGGAATTTTTTAGACGGGGGGGCACAACCCAACACGAACATTTTTTTCCTATGCTAACATTGTATATTTGTTTGTAATCATGTTTTTTTCCCTTTGTTTTCGCGCCTTAAGCGCCCAGCAGGGTGGATATGTGCGCGCTACAAATGTTTATTATTATTATTATTGTTATTATTATTAAATGCGAGCGCGAAGCGCGAAGCCCTTACGGCGTTGGGTCCGGGGCCCGCTTAAGGGCCCCGGAAAATTTTGGATTCTGGATGCTCTGTGGTGCAATCTGAGGCGATTCCTGGCCAGTTTCACCTGACTTTTTTTGCAAAAGATTTCAATATTATATTCAATATATATATATATATATATATATATATATGTATATATATATATATATATATATATATATATATATATATATATATATATATATATATATATATATATATATATATATATATCAATCATTATTTTAGCAATGTCATGACTACAACAATATAAGTTTCTCCCTCCCCGATTTTTGGCATTTAATTTGCAGTTTTTGACTTCAGTTTTAATTTATCCGGAATTCAGTCCAGATGAAATTTTCAAGAAAAGGGCTTGATTTCATACTGTTCCTTGCCCTGTGTTAAAACCATCGGCAGATTAGCTGCAAGACTCATCGTACTTCGCAGGCCTATGCGTACTCGCGTAGAATCCGACAGTAAATTGACATCGGCGATTGTAATTTCCACACGGTACCCCGACCCTTCTTCAGATGAAACGGAACAATTTGTAGACGTGGAGGAATTGGGTCAAGAAACCAGACTAGCTTGCTTTGCACCCGATCACAGACTACCGATTGCAAACGAAATGTAGACTAACTAATTTAGGGAATTATTTGAAAAAAGTCACTATAATCATTATTGGAAATTGATACAAAAAATCCACTTTTCTCAATAGTGACAGTATACCAAACTGAAGGCGCTGTTCACCTTGGATGGTGGCTTTATTTTTTACTCTGCACCCTTAATTTTTAATCCTTTTTTATCAACCTTTTATGAGACACATCCTTGGATATTTTTATCACCGAAGCTTCTGTGGAAAATCAAATATAATATAAAAGAAACTGCAATCAATTAATTGCCATAATGAGGCTGTGTTAAACTTTATGAAGTCATCTCCATGATCTAAATTCGTGGAGGAAAATTGTCTTTAAGAATGGGTTGACTAAAATAAATAAATCAGTTCCTCAGAAGATTGCTAAGGGCTAACCGAGACTGGCCTGAAAGTCCATCGAAGAGAAATTATACTTCACACTGGTTAGACCACATCTTTGATATGGGAGCATTGCTTGGAAACCCCATATCACCAAAAACATCTCTTCGCTTGAAAGATTCCAGAGACGAGCTGGCGTTCAGAGCGGCAAGACCTGCCTGTCGAACTTACGGCAGAAGTCAGTTGCTTTAAACGTCGACTTTCTGCCGTGTCTAATTCAAATACAGTGAAATCTCGATAAGTCAAATCTCAGGGGAATGAACTCAAACTTCGACTTATGCGGAGTTTCGAGTTAGCCGAGGTCGCCATTTTACCCCCCCTTGAGTGCATAAATTATCGTACGCCCGCAAAGTAACCTTTTGTAGCACGGGGAATTAAGCACACAAGATGCAACATTTTAAAATTTGTTATAAACGTCTTACATAATTATTTATTAATTTGTTTCAAATGGCATGATTTTTGTTTTTAAAGTTTTCCAAAAAATATAAAATTATTGTTAACGCTTTCGAAATCAATGATGACCTACAACTCATTGGTGTGAGATTTGGCTACGCAACAGAGCTAAAAAAAAATTAAAAAAAGGATTGAGCGCATTTCCAGCACCGCGTTGACGTTAGCCTTGGCGTGTTTTGAAACGGTCAAGCCACCCATCACTGCAGCTGAAGTCTGGATGTCCTAACTTCTTTGCCAAAGACCTGGCCTTTTCTTGAAGAATTGGACCCGAAATCGGAATGTTTTCGGCCCGTACAGCTTTGAACCGGGTCAAAGCAGCCTCTTCAACATCGGGAAAAGCCACCTTTCTCATGCGTTTCCGACCTGCTGAAAAAGACTCATTGTTGAACTGTTCCAGCAGTTTCTCCTTATTACATGTAATGTAAATTTTTGGGTCATTATTTTAATTAGATACGGCAAAAGTTCGACGTTTGAAGCAGGCCTATAAACAAAACTTACTAACTAGTAACTAACGGAGAGATGATACGACCATAATTTTGTTGAGATGCATCACAGCCTTGCATTCAAGGCTATATTCACTGCAAAGGAATTTTGGCAAGGAGCCCAGATAATTAAGCTGCTCAAACGAAGTATACTACGTGATGTACTTTGGTCAAAGAACGTTCGTGGTTTTTGGGTACAAATACAACTTTATCATGATGAGACGATTTTCTCTTTTAAAAGCCAAGGTCTATTTGTTTGTGGCACCAATTTCAACGATCAAAAAATAATACATGGTTTCATTACTGGACATGATGGCACTGGATATTTTATTAATTGAAAAGAATGTGTGCGTTTAGGCCACTCAAAAAGGATTTTGGCAAAACGAGCAAATCATTCAGTCAAGTGATCAATTGTTTCCTGCTGGCTGTGGCCATTTAACCGGTAATAAACTCCCCCAAGAGGATTAGATGTTGAGATGGAGAGAGTTGAAATCCCCGAGCTCCGGGAAATACTTCGGTTTTCTCTCAAAAGAGGGTTTCAGTTCCATGGCATGATTGATAACCTTTTTTTCTTGTTGCATTTTTCAGTATTTATTTTATGCCAAAGGTAGACACAGCAGATGTTTAATATTGTCGCCGGTATTTTTTTTAGGCTACTCCTTTTCTCTGACCTCCCCCTCTTTTTTCCCTTTTTTTTTTTTTCCTTTTTTTAATATATTTTTTTGTTTACTCAATTTACCCGGGGGGCACGTGCCCCCGCGGCCCCCCCCCCCGGATCCGCGCCTGACTAATGGTAAACATGTGGTAAAATATTTCATTGTGGGGCAAATGTTGTTTTTCAATTTATTTTATTATTAAAAAATAAATTAAAAAATAAATCCAAAATTAATTTCCGTCTTCCAAAGACAGAAATTCCACATTGGAATGAATGCAAACAATCGGTTTCTACATCAGCGATATTTGGCGACCACCATACTACGGACCAAAGAATCTTCTATATCCAAAGTCCACAGCCCACCCCAGACTGAGGGATCTCCTATATCCTAAGTCAACCACCCTCCTTCCCCCTGTGCTTGTTAATTAACAACTGATTCACTTCAGTGAGCACACACTCCTAGCTCTCCCCCACCTCCTAGGATCCCAGTCCCAACAGTTCCCGCCTGCACGCTTCAATGCACTAATCCTCCAGCATCCAGCCATCGCTTGATCCTCCCGCAATCTACTTAAAAAGCAGCATTTCCCCGAGTCCGGCATTCTCCTGAGGACGATCAGAGCATACTGATTGAAACGTCAAGAACCTCCAGTTCTTTTCAGAACTAATTACTACTCATAGAGAATTTCACATGGTGTCACTGCATTTAGTCTTACTTATCCTCTTCACCATGCAAAGCTACAAGTTTTACCAATCTGAATGTATTTTCTTAGTTACAACACAATGAAATAAACTCAAGCTTTCACAGTTTGGTTGTTATACATATTACTTGATTTGTTTTAGAGTATGTATTTATTTACAGACATTTTACCAAAAGTGTACACTGGCTTTAAGGGAGGAGGGCCAAAGTCATGTACAGCCAAGCCTTTGAGAAGCCCAGACAAGCCTTTGAGAAGCCCAGCCAAGCCTTTGAGAAGCCCAGCCAAGCCTTTGAGAAGCCCAGCCAAGCCTTTGAGAAGCCCAGCCAAGCCTTTGAGAAGCCCAGCCAAACCTTTGAGAAGCCCAGCCAAGCCTTTGAGAAGCACAGCCAAGCCTTTGAGAAGCCCAGCCAGGCCTGGGCTACCTTGCCTCCTAATCTGTCTTTTGTGAGTCCTAATCCTTGTAACAATACAGTACCTAGGTAAAACTTGTAGCTTTGCATGGTGAGGATGATAAGTAAGACTAATTGCGGTGACACCATGTGGAATCTCAATTGAGTAGTAATTAGTTCTGAAAAGAACTGGGGGTACAACTCGACGTTTCGATCAGTATGCTCTGATCGTCCTCAGGAGAATGCCGGACTCTGGAAAATGCTGCTTAAGTAGGCTGCTGGAGGATCATCCCCTGCTGGAGGATTAGTTCGTTGGGGCGCGCAGGCGGGAAACTGTGAGACTATGAGACTACGATCCTAGGGATTGGGGGAGGTGTGTGCTCACTGAACTGAATCAGTTGTTAACAAGCACAGGGAAGGAGGGTGGTTGACTTAGGATATAGGGATCCCTCAGTCTGGTTGGTTGTGGACTTTGGATATAGAAGATCCTTCAGTCTGTAGTATAGGTCGCCAAATGTCGCTGATGAAGAAACCGATGTCCTGTGGCACAGTGTCGTGTTTGACGATCTCGATGGCCTCTCTGATGCGTCTGGGGTGCCATGCGTCGATGGGTGTGATGAGTTGGGCTGCCTGCCTGTCGATTTGATGGTCCTTGATGTGCGAGTGCTTGACGATGGCGGACTTCTCGAAATCTCCTCTGCGGCCGTGTGCTCGGTGTTCCTTCAATCTGATGGGGAGGTTGCGTTTTGTTTCCCCGATGTACACCTTACCGCACTCACAGGGATCAGTAGACTCCCGCTCTGTTGTTTGGGTCCGGTTTGTCCTTGTGGGTATGTAAAAGTCCTTGGAGTTTGCTGGGGGCTGAGTGGAACACATCGATGCCTGCTTGTCGGAGGATGCGTTGTAGTTTGTGAGACGTCGAACCTAGATAGGGGAGACAAGCAGAGAGGGTTAGATCACTTACCTTGCTTTTGGAGTTTGGAACCGGCTTCGCTGTGCTGATCTTGTTGGGATTGTACCTGCCAATCAACATAACCTGGACTTCTGAAGGGCCTAGCCCAGGCAAGCAGAGCTCATTATACAGTCTGTCCCCAAAAAAGTGTCATTCTAACTATTTATGAAAATATACCAAAACCACGAAATAAATTTTGGAACTTTTTCAATTGCACAGATACTCCTAATCCTTGGCCTAAACACCTGTGATTACATAAAACTCACAGGTGTTTAGGCCAAGGATTAGGAGTCTGTGCAATTGAAAAAGTTCCAAAATGTATTTTGGGGTTTTGGTATATTTTCAGAAATAGTTAGAGTGACACTTTTTTGGGGACATACTGTATAGGCCAACAGGAAGGGGAAAGCCCGGACTTCTCAAAGGCTTGGCTGTACCATGAGTTTGGCCCTTGTCCCTAAGTGCTTTTGATAAAAGGTAATTATGTGAATTCATTGAGGATTAGCACATTTGTAAAGGAACCTAGTCCCAGTTTCATCAAGCCGCTTAGCAGCTAATTGTATGCTTACTGTACATTTTTCATTTCATAGCACTGCTAACCGTTAAGCATGAAGAAAGGCACGCCAACTTGCTGGCCATTATTGCAAGCAAATGAGTGAAGCAATACAAATCCATGGTGAACGCGCACTCGCCTGCTTTGAATTTTCTTGATAACCTGTGAAATAGTTTTGCTTAAGCAAATTTGTCTGCTATAGTTAGCACGGAAATTTGCTTATGGGTAATTGGGCCCAGTCTGTGTATATTTCTGCTTATTTGGATTTCAAGGCCGGGAGTTGTTTTTGGTGATGGTACCAAAAAACAACCCGATATATTATTGCATCTGATATGTTGTCATTTTTTTTAATAAAAGCTAAATGTTATACATTTTTGAAGTGGATCACATCCTTCATTAGAATGAATGCAAACCAATTTTCCTTGATAATGAAACAATGAAATTAGCTGAAATTTTGACAGGTTGATTTCTGTATAAAATTGTATTTGTATTTTTTGATGTTTCGATGTAAGGACCCCAATGAAAATAAGCCTATTATATGTTATTGGCTTTTTGGGGTTATCCTTGGATAAATCTGGTATGTTTTTCTCGTTTTCTTTGTAATGTGTTTTGTATTTTTGTCATCTTTTTACCCGAATAAATTCAATCAATCAATCATTTCTTGAGTTTTATAAAGTATGGACACATTTACAAACATGTTACCGATGGTGTAAATTCCCTTTAATTGGGTGGAGGGTCTTAAAAAAAGGTAATGTTTTTACTTCTAAAAAAGAAAAGACAAATGCAGCCAGATTTTACCCAACAACAAGCTGCAATTATAACAAAACAGACACATATTTAACAAACAAAATGGAACATACCAATCTAGGCAAAATAACACTATTTTTAATTCATCTGAACAATTCAAACCATACAATTTAAACTTTCAAAAATAAAGCTACACATATTTTGAAGAATTTTTATTTGAGTAATAATATTCACACCGTGCATTAACCCTCCTACTACTACAAGGTTCAAAATCAGTCAAAATGCTGATGTACTTGCCAAGGTATATCTAGTGCACTTAAAAGTCGAACACTGTCAAACCTTATGTGTAGTAAGTACATTAACAGGTCAAAATGAGTTGAATGTTTTTGACTGGTAAAAGCATTGTCTGGTATTGTTCAGGGTGGTCAAAATGACAGTAAAACCAGTCAAAAATTCCCCCTGTGTGCACAACACAGTCAAAACAGGCAGTTGACTGATTTTGACCTCTGTAGCTGCTTCCCACTAAAGTGCAGCTATAGTACGAGGGTTGTTAATTATAGCTAAGAACTAGTGTATTGGTCTTGTGTACATTTCGAATAGCCTGGGCCAAATTTCATGGCTCCGCTTAACGTAAGAAAAAAAATCAGTGCTTATTATAGCAGAAAAATCCGTACTTATATAAGTGTATTACAGAGTCTGCAAGGAAATTCTGCTTTGTGTAATGACTTTAATGCTTACAAGGCTGGCGCAAATATTCTGCGCTAACCCTGTAAGTCGTAAATGGTGATTGTGAGCGTGGAATTTTGTGTTAAGCAGTGCTGTGAAATTGGGGCCCTGCTGTAGTTGTTGTCGGGAGACTACGATACCTAACCACGAGCATAAACCCCAGGGCGATGGCTGTATCCAGCTGGGGGATTTATACCACCCCCATCTGATAATGGCATAAGCTGATAATGGTTATCAAACTTCCCTAGGGGCATATTTTATCTGAGGTGCTGTCATATTTAGGAAAAGTGAATAAAATTTGAAAATAATTTGAACTGAAAAGAGCAGAATTTCCTCAATTCCATGTAAAAATGAACAATATAAATCTGAATGTTTTTTCATTATCCTCTCCCCTCTCCCTCTCCCCTCTCCCTCTCCCTCTCCCTCTCCCTCTCCCTCCCCTCCCCCCAAAAAAGAAGAAAATCAGTGGGTGTATACTATGAGTGTGTCATGGGTTTGTCAAAAGGAAGGGGGGATGTCAAACTCTGGAATTGATTCTTATAGAGTATGTATGCATTTTCGGTGGGTGTATACTCCGAGTGTGTCATGGGTTTGTCAAAGGAAGGGAGATGTCCAACACTGGAATTGACATTACCTATACCCCCTAACAACCCCCCCCCCATGGATTTTTTACAGCAACATTTATGACACTGTTCTAAACACTTTACTAGAAATATTTACTGTATGAATACATGTATTTTGTATGAGATTTGTTGTTGTTCCATTGTCAAAGATTTCTTTTGTTGAATCATACTATATGATCCGAATACATAAAGCCAACTTGTGCACTCAGTTGTGAACCCTGTAACTCTATTGTATTTTTTATTTAAGAAATCTAAAAATTACTCCTAATTATATTATGTAACTATAACCCGTTAGAACAAAATTTATAAAACCATAATTCTGCCAGCACCCTATAACTGCACCAGTATGCTTGGTCGAATTTGAAACACTTACAAATTTCCCTTAATGAGAACTGTGAAGTTCATTTCTCAAAATCCGACTTCTCCCTCATCAAATAATTTTTTTTTTAAATTACTCCTAATTATATGATTATGTAACTGTATGATAACCCGTCAAAACAAAATTTATAAAACCATAATTCTGCCACCACCCTATAACTACACCAGTATACTTGGTCGAATTTGAAACATTTACACATTTCCCTTAATGAGAACTGTGAAGTTCATTTCTCAAAATCCGACTTTTCCCTCATTGTGAAAAGAAAACAATGTATACATCAGTGACCAAATATACTCATAGTTTGGCCACAGAATTCCCTGAGTTCTTTCCTCCCTGACGGTTGTTTTCCTGCGGCTTTCCCTCCTGTCAGAATTCGTACTGGAAAATCCTGGTGGAATAACCCTCGCTGAACTTCTGGTGAACCTCTTTGCTGTTCAGGACAGGCTTCACGGCCGCAGTGGCCTCCATCCGTCTGCAGTAGGCATCAAAATCGGGCAGCTTGGCCTTGATGAGGTCGGTGAGCTTGTCGGAGACTACCAGGCGTTCGTTAAAGGGCCAGATGTTTAAGTCAAGCATACCTGGCAGTTGTCCTGAATAAAAGGTGAAAAACAAACACAAACAAAACAGGTTATTTTAATAATGAGATGGGGTTGCCTTTAAATTTTCCCCCTATTTTTGGGGTCCAAATTAAGATGATGGCTCAGCTGGTAGAGAACTGATACAGTAATCCAGAGGTTGCAGGTTCGAATCCTGCTTCAGACGTTTGTTCACTCAAAATATAATGTTTGTCAGTTGGCAAAAGCCCCTTACTTTGAACCACCATACTCATCAGAAATTATTTATCAAACAATATGTAATTTATTTATTTTTTTATTAAAACATTTTTTTTTTTGCATTTGAATAGAAATATACTCACACATTCCCCACTCCCAGGCATATGTTTTGTGCATTTGAAGATATTTAATTTGCTGGAAAACCAAAGGTTGAAAACTTTCTTACAGTTTAAGGGACAGTATCATCACGATCAGAGCAGACTTTCACCAGGCATGGAATTACCATCCTAGTTTAGGATCATCACAGTGACTGAAAATTACTGGCTCATTTATGCAGCAGCAACGGTCGGTAATATGACCTTATCATGTGGGATATTATTTTCAGTCACTGAGTTAATCTGAGACTAGCACTCCGATTCCATGCCCTGTTGATCGTGAAGATATTGTCCCCTTAACCCTTTCCTTACCATAGGCGACTTTAGTCAACCAAGCTTTCACACAAAAAAGCACTCAAGCCTGAGCACAAAGGCCATTTGTTATAAAGCTGTAGTTTTGTCCATGTTCACCCTCTATACCCAAGCTTACAATGGTTGGAAAGAGCAAGATCGGATCTTTCCATTGATGGTGAAATAAAATAAGGTTGCTATTATGCAATCCCTTCAAACTGGAGTGGAAAGATCCGAAATGCCAAACACCTACGGAGCGCCATGTGTTTGTGTACAAAAAAGTGTTTGAGTTTACAGATCACACTGAGGAAACAAAGACAGAGAACTTGGACATTTATTGACCGATCTTAATGTTTTTTGGATTTTATGAAAGGGAATTCAACAAGTAAGATATTTTTTTATTATTTATTTTGCTGTAAAACTATATCTTCAAGGTGATAATAGAGTTTGTAAAATTGGCCTTTGAACACAAGCTTTCTGTTGTGTAAGAATGTGTGCTTCACGCTTGAGTGGTCAAACAATGCGGTCACCAGCGGTTGTTTATGTCAAAACAATTCGGTACTGAGAGGGTTAAACAAAAAAAAGCGGACATTTAATACAAGACTGCTTCTGATATTCAAACTCGACAAGTTTCACTTCACAAGTTTTATGTAAAACTTATAGCTTTTATGTGTTTTTACTTACCACCAAGGAATGGGGTTCCCCGTTTCTTTAGCTCAGCATCAAATATCGCTAGGCCATCCAGGAGATTTGTTATAGCTTCCTCGTCCGTGCGTCCAGACTTGGCAAACTTGTAGAAACTAGGGATCACCTGAAGATTGAAACAAGATGAAAGAATCCATACTTTTTCTTCTGATTGATTTTTGTGATGAGCAAAGAATCATTGACTGATGCCAAACTCAAATTCAGCAATCAATCTTTTTTTGGCTCAAAAAAATCTGAATTTGCACAAACATTAATTTTGTAATGATTAACTGCATGTCCTAATGAGTAAGGGTGTCTCAATTGTTATTTATAACGACAGTTAAGAGAATCTGAAAAAGACGAGATGTGATCAATTGGTGGTCACAAGCCAGAATCATGTCGGAAAAACACCTCCAAACTGGTAGGTAGCCAGGCGAGATACATATAAAAAGGGGGGACGGGCAGCATGAAATATTAAAATTCTACTCCATTTATCATTTGCTCTGGCAATAATACAGATTATTAATCACTGTATGTTAATTAACCCTAACCACCCCAAATCCTACAAAATCCTCCAAGGGGCACTTTTTGGTAAAAATTCAGCACTGTTGGAAACTGGTACTTTCACCTCTTCAAATGGGACAAAATTACTACCTGGCAAGAAGTACAGGCCATAAGTGCTCTCCATGGATTTGGATGAGTTTGCTACATGGACCAATTGATTAGATTTTGATGAAGATCCGATTTCAGGAAAGCGTATATTTAGGACCATATCTATCGCAGATCAGCAAGTAGAACCGATAGGGGGGTGAACAAATTTCAGGTATCGTTGGCGGCTGTCACGTCCAAGACCCTGGTTCGAATCCTGGGGAATTTTTTTTTTTTGTACAAAATTTATCTATTTAGTATAGCATAATCAAATAGGGTAATTAACGACTTCTAGGAATTTCTTTTCTCTGAAATTCTGCCCAGCTCTCCTACTTGGCGGAGGTTTGTACTCTAAGAGTGCTTTTCTAGTTCTATTTTATTATGGCCAGTTGCAACCGCAAAACAACAGCAACTAGACTGCTTTAGAATCACACCTGTTGTGAGCAACAGCCTACCATACAAGGCCCAATTATCACCCTAACCCTGCCAGACGCAGCACAGTGCATCAGGTGGAAAAGTCTGGTGCACTTTGATGGATTCAGCTGTCAACACCAGTGCATAAGCAGCCAAGTCTGAGGCTATTGAGAGCTGGTCCCATTGAACAATGCAGAGTTGTATTCTGCTGCGTTTGGTGACCACTTGAGATTTGTGACAAGATGGATCTTTCTTGCTGCACTGGGCAGCCAAGTCACTTTGATAAACGATGCAATCTAGCCAAAATACCCTGGAGGGTTAGGGTTAATGAGCTACTAAGCAGAACATATTGCTTAGCAAATACATCTCCTTAGCAAAATTGAGCTGAGAACCTGCCAAAAGCAATATACATGATGTGACAATATGGCTGGTAACCTAATCTTACTAAGCAAAATGTTTATGTGCTCAGCAAACGTTCTGGGGCCAATTTCATAGAGCTGTGCTAAGCAGAGAATTTTGCTAAGCAAATATTTTTTGCTAAGCGCTATAAAACAGACTACCAGCCAAAAGGCATACATTTTGTATGAAGTTTGGCTGGTAACCAAAGAAATTTGCTAAGCAATTTTTTCTGGTAAGCAATTTTTCCTACTGAGCAGACTCTATGAAAGTGACCCCTGATGTACGTAGAATGTACCTTGGATGAAAACACTTCCATAAGCATTTTATCCTCGGCCTTCTTGAATGGATCTTTCGGGTAGAGTGGCGGGTTGGGATACAGTTCATCCAGAAGGTCACAAATAATGTTCGACTCGGTGACGACCTTTCCATTGACTTCCAGCACTGGCACTTTACCAAGTGGGTTAAGCTTGAAGAGAAACTCGGGCTTGTTTGACAGGTTACAGTTGATCTCCTCATAACTGAAAGTCAATTTTAAATTACATAATTTTTCAATATTATACTTTGCAGGTGAGGTCTAGGATTGGTAATTCAAAAATAAAAATGAACAAATGTTAATGTAAATCTAACTTTTGTGTTCAGAAGATGACAGTATTATTCTTCCCTAGAAATATATTTTTGTCCGAGGTAATGTCCTTTTTAAGACAGTGGAATATTTTTCACTTCCAGTTTGAATTTAACAGTATTCTTTCCCAGGGCCATCAGTGTGGGGGAGGTGTCAAAGCCAATTCTCTGACTGACTTTAGCAGTGGTAATGAATTGGTATCAAATTGAACACCTTCAAAATTAATGGACGAGATAAATTGTAGGTATCCATGAAATTTTTTAATTTTTTTTTATTTATTATTATTTTTGGGAATTGTTACGCATGAGTAATTTTGATGGGGGTGATAAATGTATGTGACAACATGTATTTCTTATTTAGAACATTTCTCCCTCAAAACAATGTCTTACTTGATCCCCTTGGCGTGAAGCACCAAGCGAGGGCGCTGTGCATAAGGGCAGTACTTCATGCTGAAGAGATGAAGTGAGCCATCTGTCAGAGGAGGCATCGGATCACCTGTAAATCATTGAATCAATTAAAATATGAAATTATCAAACTTTTTTCCTTTTTATCACTCATATTCGTCCGAATTTTAACAGACTGCAGTGGTGGATCACTCAGTGGGGGCTGAAAACCCTTCTCTCTGCTTACACCTTTTGTGTAACTATCATGAGAATATGGACATTTTGGGTAGAATGTCGTATCCGACCACCACGTTTTCTCATTCAATATAACCAATAATGTAATCTTACCTACCCAGTAAGGTGGAGAACATATGGATGATGATAGACATATACTTCAAATTATTCCAGGATATTTATTTCAGGAAAAATCAGGCATTGTTGGTATACAAAGACTTCCTCAGTCATGTCAGTCTGATCTTGTCAACTCCCGTTAGTGACCAACACGGTCATTGTACATGCTCAGTGGCAACTATAATAGGATCCTTCTATTTTCTGAAGGGGAGGATTTTTTTAGAAAGGGAAATAAAGTCTGAAAACCATCATAAAAGTGGATTTTAAAGATAGTTTTCGCTTTCTGTTTTATGTGTATGCCCAAAAATCGATAGAATCATTTTTTAACTGGTTAGTGGTTGCAAATTTTTTTTTTTAAACCGTTAAAAAGTGGCAGTCGGATATGACATTCGCCAACTTCTTGAAATAAATTTTTAATATTTATCAGCAAAGAAGAAATAAAGTTAGATCCTTCCTCCATGGATACGTACAAAGGACAATCGACAAAAACTTGCTTTACACTTGATTTTATTAGTTTTTTCTAGCATGTATTTATTCAATTTTAAATTGTATCAATTAAACAAACTTGACTATCCTCTTCAATCCTGGTGGCAGGAGTAACTAGTTCGACTGCCTCTTCTCCTCACAGTCACCTCCTTTAAGAATGACAACAGCGACAATCACGTCATATTGTTTAAGGAAAATTCTGTTATGAGAATAGGATGAGACTGTGAAGGGAAGAGGCAGTAGCTGGACTAACGTTAGGTATTAGATACGTGTTCAATTTACAAAACCATGCAGGAATTAATCAGCAATTCTTTCCAGGTAAAAGCGAAAGTTTATCGGCGTTTGCTGTTAGTGTTACTGCAACAGAACCACGAATTGCCCCACCAGGGTGGCACGGACCTAGTCTATCCTGGCCTATTACAGGTCCGTAAGTCAGTGCCACACTGGTGGGGTGAAGATTACGACTCGCGAGACCGGAGTCGGAGACGCATCGAGTGGGTTTCGATCCAACTCGGACCCAAACCATCTCGGACCCATGCCAACTCGGACCCATGCCAACTCGGACCCACTACCAACTCGGACCCACGCCAACTCGGACCCACTACCAACTCGGACTCATGCCAACTCGGACCCACTACCAACTCGGACCCAAAACCAACTCGGACCCACTACCAACTCGGACCCACTACCAACTCGGACCCAACCACTACCAACTCGGACCCATTATTCCATTTGACAATGTTTGGCAAATTTTAAAAGATATTGATTAGAATTTTATTTTGTGTCTGTCGCATTGTGAATGTTTGTACTTGCTTTTTATTTTTTGTTTGCTTCCGTATATAAGCATTTGTCTTGTTCTCTGTAGATAGCACTTTAAGTAACTTAGTATTATCTTTGCCCAGATTTAATTCTATTGTGGGGCAATTTGAGTTATTTTACATAAAGTGCAATACCATTTTAACAATGAACGAACAATCATTCAGGATTCTTTGGATGTATTTGGTGACTGGGCACAACAAAATAACATGAACATTAACTCATCTAAATGTGCCAATATGAATGTGTGCTTTATGAAAAATGTTCCCCAGTATGAGCCCCTTTTTATCATGGGTTCTGCTCTTGAGGTGGTGGATTATGTAAAAATTCTTGGAATCTGGATTAGTTCTAACCTTAAATGGGATAAACACATAGATCATATTTATCGTAAGGCCAATAGTAAGATATACATGTTGAAACTGTTGAAAAAATTTAACTTATCTCTACCAGATTTGTTAACTGTATACAAAGGTTACATCCGGCCTTTAACTGAATATGCAACTCAAGCATGGAATGCAGGTTTAACTAAAGCTCAGAATGATAAATTAGAATCCATTCAGAAACGAACCCTTAAAATTATATTGGGTAAAGATTATGGTGATTATCATTCGTCTCTGTCTAAATGTAATATTGTATCCTTGCAAAATCGGAGAAAGGATTTATGCCTGAAGTTTGCTACTTCATTGCAAAACTCTGATTTATTTGGAGATTGGTTGCCACAACAAAGACATACTACTGTGCAATATCAGCTTAGACATGCTAACAAATTAACTCAATTTAAGTGTAAGACTAATCGGTTTAAAAATAGTCCTATCCCTTATTTTGTCAATATTTTGAATGGTAATTAGTTTTGTGTCCTATTTTGTGCATGTAATTTTAATGTTTTATTATGTATTTAGTATTTGTTGAGTGTGGTAAATTGTATGCTTTGCCTCAATTTAGCCTTTGGCTACAAGTGCAATGTTTTAATAAACCAGAAATAATTTAAAAAAAAAAAAAAAAAAAAAAAAAATACAATATGCATTTTTTTTAAATTATTATAATAAAATAATTGCAACATCGGTCACACCATTTTTACTCAATATAACAACAGTTTTATGCATGATAGACATATTTATTTATTCAACCAATGATTAAAAACAATTACAGGAAATTGTATCGTTGGGCTCGTTTAAATACATTACATTATTTTTACGAAAATCAATTATCATTTCTTTAGTTTTGTCAACATTCAAAATAAGATTGTTGGAATGACACCATTTTACAAGAGAAGATACTTCATTACAATAACTAGATTCATCGCCATTTAAAATTAAACCACACAGGGTTGTATCATCAGCAAATTTTACAATGACGTTAGGCGAGATCTCCAACATTACAATCGTGTGTGCATAAACTAAACAATAAAGGGATAGACCACAGTCCTGTGGTGTTCCTGTGCTAACAGTGATTGTTTTGAGAAACTTGAACCGATTCTGACAACTTGTCTGCGCTCTAATAAAAATCTAAAACCCAGTTACATAAAGATCTCGGTATATTAAGGTCAATCAACTTCTGATAAAGCTTAACTGGAATTTTAGTATTAAAAGCGATGAATAATCAATGAATAAAATACGAGCAAATACTGAGCAAACTTTATACATAATGAACACAAACTATATACGTATATTTTAATAAAAACACTTCACTTCTAATATTATCCAACAACATTATTGAATGATCAGTTACATGAAATCTCCCATCCATCCTAATCTGCTACCGGCAGAGCGCCGTAAAGGTGCGCGCATGCATGCAGGAGTTGCCGGGGTTTGCTACCTGCATCGAACTTGTCCCACAGCTGAAAGAGGCGCCCATGCACGTTCCTGTACGTGCCGTTGTTACCGGCAAGATTAATCCCTTGACTTAATAGAATGATTGACAGATCATGTAGGGCTTCTTTTTTTGAAAGCCAAATTGATACTTTTACAATGCAGCTAAAGTGTTCAGTTGCCTGAAAAAGCAGTACTGAAATTAATGTAAGTTCATTTTGGAACTGCGTTCATATTTTCCTTTACATGATGACATTTCTGTGACATTCGTTAAATTTGATTGGGTGTTGTTTGTTTGTTTGGTACACAAACAAACTACAGAATGAATAAGGAAAATGTAAAACGTAGCCAAAAGGGTTAGTAGGGGGCACCTGGGGGTCACCAATTTTTTAAAGGGGGGGGGCACTGAGGGCAATGTATACATTGAGGCTCTGACATGTACAAAAAGATGTCATCAGATTTCTTATTATTATTTCTTTTTGGGGGAGGGGTGGGGGTTTCTAAAACTCACTAAGTCAAAAAAAGAGATGTGTAGGCTACACGACGAACATCCAAAAACTTCGATCCAAAAACTGCACGTCTGTATTAAAAAAAAAAAAAAACTAGTTTATGTTTTAATCTTTCCGAGACTGGTTTGGGCCAACAACAAAAAAATCCACCGGCGAAAGCTTTCCAGGTCAAAACCTAAATATTCCTGAAACTACCAACAAGAACTGATTCAGTCATTGTTGGGTCCGAGTTGGTACTGGTTGGGTCCGAGTTGGGTCCGAGTTGGTACTGGTTGGGTCCGAGTTGGTACTGGTTGGGTCCGAGTTGGTACTGGTTGGGTCCGAGTTGGTAGTGGGTCCGAGTTGGTTTTGGGTCCGAGTTGGTAGTGGGTCCGAGTAGGCATGAGTCCGAGTTGGTAGTGGGTCCGAGTCGGCATAGGTCCGAGTTGGTAGTGGGTCCGAGTTGGCGTGGGTCCGAGTTGGCATGGGTCCGAGTTGGTTTGGGTCCGAGTTGACCTGACACCATCGAGTGCCAGTACTGAGCTCATATAAATCTAGCCCTGATAGGACCCCATCTTCAGTGCACTCCCTATCGGAAGTTTACTTTGTAGAGTAGATAGGGTCCTATCAGGGCTAATATAAATCCTGCCGTCATAAATTTATTTTTTAAAATGAAGTGATTGAAACGCCCCTTCACGGACGCGGACATTACTTACCGGATTGAAGGTGTTTTTCCGACATACTTCTGATTCTAATCTATGGTACAACGGGTACAACTATGAGTATGACTATGTCTATGATCAGATGGTATCGATAATTATATATAACAGTTATATGCTGCTTGCCAAATCGCAGCTGCCTGCAGAATTTGCGTTTTGCCAAATCATCCAGTCGACTATATTTATTTTTATGCCAAATCATTGGACACTGATGACCTCTGGCCCTGACCTGCAGTGGACACCGCGTGGGTACTTCAACAAAATCCTGGTGCCGAAGTAGTATGGCACGCCATAGCAGACATAAAGAGTATGGAATACCATAAAAAATGGCAAATATATTCAACCCTATTTTAAAAAGTAAGTAATTCTAAGTAGGAATAACCGAAAATAAGACTTCCATTATTCTTTAACCCTTCAAAAAAACCTATGAAAATGTACTTCGCCACTACCGCGAACGGCAGGAAATGAAACAAAAGCCGTCGGGGACACTTTCATTGATTTTGATGATGTACAGTGTACATTTACGGCAGGGTGAACGCCAAACTGTTTACTGCGGTACGTTTTGTACATAAAGCATATTACATCGCGTACAGCTACCTAAAAATAAGTTTACCAACTACGACTTCCGAAAGTGTTTTTGAAGAAGTTTCCAAAAGTTAAGTTTCCAGGAAAGTTAATCTCACTGCAAAATGTGTCCAAATTGTTCTTGTACTGTGCCGATAAAAAAGAATCCTTTGGTGAACTTTTCGGTGTACAGCCGGAGCCACAGACAAACGTGCGGCAGCCATAAGACGGTGGGTTTATAGAGCTACAGTACCGTCCGTATTATTGTTTACTACTCAAAACAATTTAGGGAACTCCGGAATAATCTCAGTTAAAGCAAGATCATTTATTTCAGATAAACACAATGTTTCACAGAATTGATGAGAAACAACTGCACAATGAAAGAGATGATAAAGGATGCATGTAGTGATTACACGTTTCATGACACGACTACTGAAAGAGAGAGGGTATGGTGTTCTATAATGGACACCTACGCGGCGACTTTTTTTTTAGGCGGCGACTTCCGGGTTGTTGAGTGTTTTTCACCCAAAGAAAATAGGCATTGTATATTTGTTTCACTCCCCTGAAATAAATATTCTTCCACTGGTAAGGGCTTTCTAGATGGTGATTGACAGCCCCATTGTTTGGCTTCACTGTCTGGCTGGGCAAAAACATGAAAGAAAGCCGCCGGACTTCGGAAGCCCCTGGAAAAATATACGGCATTCTGCAACAATATACATGTATATAAATATTTTTTTGGTGGGGGGGGATTCCAACACATTCTCACTTTCTACGCCGACATCTAGCGTCTAAGAGATGATCTTGCCCGTCAGAATACGACAGGAAACTCGCGCGATGAGAACAAAAAATGCCAAATGCCACAAATCAACCGAGAAGTGATCAATGCAATATTTCAGCAAGCAAAGCAACAATTTCCATAATTCACAGACTGGTACACAGACCATAAGTGTAAAACTGTAGAAGTCCTCAACGACGGTTGCAAACGGGCAAGACAAGATCAATTAAAGGGTCGATTGACACACTAAGTTTATTATTGGGAATGAAACGGCACTCGGATATGTTTGGTTGATTATATTTTAAAATAAAATTAATATATTTGTGGCAATAAGGGATTGAGTCTTCAAATCATGTTTTATACATGGTTCGTACGGACCTTGAATTTCCTTGAAAGTACTTGAAAATCCTTGAATTTATGAAGAAGGAAAAATACTTAAAAGTCCTTGAATCTTAGTTTGATGCCTCCAAAAATTAATTCATGATATTTCGATGTCTTATTGTGATCGTTATTGTAGCCAAAGTAAAAATCATCGAATCTTGTTGTGCACATTCTCATGTATGCCTAATACCTCGGTGTTCCATAAATATCGCCATCAAATGTATAATCCTCAGGTAAAAATTCACCCAATGTGAATATATTATTTATTTATTAAGTATATTTATAATAATCTTTAGAATTTTAATGATAACAAATTATTGGTGATATCATCCCGTTTCTTTGAAAACAGGGGGCAGGGGTGTCTGTGCGGAGTAGGGAGAAGGACCCGGCCATATACCTATTGGTGTCATTAATATCCCAGTACATACCATTAAACAGCATCATTCAGTGAAATAATTAAGATTTGCTACAGAGGTAGCAGAGTCCAGATGGTACCATATCACTTTGTTGACAAATAGTGACTTGTTCTATAATTTTTTGCCGTTCACATCACTGTCTGTAATAACAAGATGTCTTACCATATATAGAGATATTTGAAATGCAATCAATCAAACAAACAAACAAACAAACAAACAAACAAACAAACAAGCAAGCAAGCAATAAACGAACAAACAAAAACAGTTGAGGATTTTGTTTATATATATTTATATTTACAAATGTTTTTAAATAAATAATCATCAGACTGTCTCGAATTTCCTTTCAACGATTGTTCATGATTTCATTGCAAGTGGTCAGAAGTCAAAGGTTATTCTAAAAAACGAGCTAAACTATTGGCCAATGTCACTTCCTTCCTTCCCTTTGGCAGAGGGGCATTAAATGCAGCACCAGCCTCAGCTCAAGTTAGAAGTCATACAGGAAATCCCCGGTCTTATAGCCCACAAAGAACTTCTGGTAAATCTCTTTGCTGTTCAGGATAGGCTTAACGGCTGCAGTGGCCTCCATCCGCCTGTAGTAGGCATCTAAAGTTGGCAGCTTGGCTTTGACGAGGTCAGCGAGGTTGTCGGAGACTGTAATGCGCTCATTGAATGGCCATGTGTGTAAGTCAACCATAGCTGGTTGTTGTCCTGTTTAACACATACAAAATAAGTTGTATTATTAATGTGGTAACATTTCATATTTTTTCCTGTTATTTTATCCCTCCTCCCGTTTTAACCCTCCTACTCTCTGTGCACTTTAGTGGGAAGTTGCTATAGAGGTCAAAACCAGTCAACTGCCTGTTTTGACTGTTGACCCAAATGTGCACACAGGGGCATTTTGGACTGGTTTTTACTGTCATTTTGACCACCCTGAACAATACCAGACAATGCTTATACCAGTCAAAAACGGTTGACTCATTTTGACCTGTAAATGTACTTACTATGCGAAAGGTTTGACAGTGTCTGCCTTTTAAGTGCACTAGATATACCTTGGCAAGTATATCAAAATTTTGACTGATTTTGACCCCTGTAGTAGTAGGAGAGTTAATCTGGTTTTCAACCATACATTGTGTTATATTAATGATATCGCACCCTCATGTGGTCTTAGCAGGTCTTCCAAGATGGCGCTTATGTAACGAAATGCACAAGAGTCCCAATGCAAAATAAAGTCAATATTTTCCGTTGTTACAAGATAGTTTCTCATGTCAGTTATTACAGTCAAGTGTGCAAAATGTTACTCTTTTTTTATCCCCCCCCCCCACCCCAAACCCGAGTTTTCAAAAGGATCGTTCTGCTTTCGTATTTACCATAAATGCTTCTCTTCACATGAATAAATGGGCACATGCGAAGGGTAGAGTTGGCTGTTAAATTATTTATTGTTACACTCCGTTATTTATAGTTTTGGTGAAGTTTTGTTTTTACAATCAAACTAGGTAGATAATTTATTTCAGAAGTAAAATTCAACCACAAATAACATTTTCCAGTGCTCATTACTCTACCCAAAAATTACTTACCACCAAGGAATGGTGTTCCCCGTTTCTTCAGCTCAGCATCAAATATCGCCAGACCAGCCAGGAGATCTGTGATTGCCTCCTCCTCGTCGTCCTGTTCGCTGGCTCGTACAAACTTATAAAAAGATGGAATCACCTGAAGTTAAAACGAGACAATAGAATAAATTCCACTTTGAAGGGATTAGGGAAGGTACAACATCGGGAATGTTGACAAAACTTCTTCTACGAGAATGCTACAATGAAAATCAGCACTGCAATTGTTAATGCGTATACAGGGAATCTCAGTGTACTATCTGTTGTGTTTCACCAGTGTGATTCTTTCTCTATGGATTTCAGAGGTGTGATTTGACAAAAGTAACAAATCCTGGAAAATGAGTAGCGGACCTAGGCCTAGAGGATAAAGCATGAACCTCCTGGATGTTTAATTTTGGAGGATTTACAGACTCCCACACCCCCACAAACAAGAAACTAGAGTTTTGGACACAATACAGGCTACTTCTTTCTTTCCTTGGTGGCTACTTCTCTTCCTGTCAAGAAAACGTTCAGGTAATGGGAGATTTGTAAAAAAATTCCTGAAATCAGGAAAAATCCTGAGAAATCACAGGCCTGGGATTTACATTGTACGTGTTTTGCATCGTTAGACCTTGAATACTCTTCCTACAATTTCAAAGAATTTTGCTAAGCAAATATTTTTGCTAAGCGCTATAAAACAGACTACCAGCCAAAAGGCATACATTTTGTATGAAGTTTGGCTGGTAACCAAAGAAATTTGCTAAGCAATTTTTTCTGGTAAGCAATTTTTCCTACTGAGCAGACTATGAAAGTGACCCCTGATGTACGTAGAATGTACCTTGGATGAAAATGCTTCCATAAGCATTTTATCCTCGGCCTTCTTGAATGGATCTTTCGGGTAGAGTGGCGGGTCGGGATATAGTTCATCCAGAAGGTCACAAATAATGTTCGACTCGATGATGACCTTCCTATCAAGTTCCAGCACTGGCACTCGACCGTCTGGATGACGCTCAAATAAAAACTCTGGTTTCTTTACAAGGTTACAGTTAATTTCCTCATAACTGAAAGACAGTGAAAACAAATATTGCATATTGTATCAGATTCTTTCCACTTCATTATTAATGTTTGTTTTCATTGGAACATTGATAATTTACGTTTTAGAAAGGAAAACAAATACTTTGAAATGAGGAATTTCACAAAATGATGGTCAGAGGATTGGTTTTACAGTAAAACAGCATCTAAATAAATTGAAGGCAGGACCCACCATAAATTCATTTCAGTACATAGTTACTATAAAACCATGCATCCCACGATTATTTTAACCCTAACCCTGCCAGACGCAACACAGTGCATCAGATGGAAAAGTCTGGTGCACTTTGATGCATTCAGCTGTCAACACCAGTGCATAAGCAGCCAAGTCTGAGGCTATTGAGAGCTGGTCCCATTGAACAATGCCAGAGTTGTATCCTGCTGCGTTTGGTGACCACAGACTCTGAGGCAGTTCGGCCTTGAGATTTGTGACCAGATGGATCTTGCTGCACTGGGCAGCCAAGTCACTTTGACAAACGATGCAATCTGATGCGTCTGACAGGGTTTCTAGCCAAAATACCCTGGAGGTTTAGGGTTTATAGAGTTTTCATTTTAACCCATATCCGCCGATCTACGTGATAACCCGTAGATATGTAAAACGCTACAAACGCCGACCTACGTGATTTTCCGTGCCAATTCCAATTTACTACATTTTTCTGATGACTGTATTTCATGATTATAGATATGAAATCAGACAAGTCTGACATCATAATAAAGTGCATGTTCTCCTCTTTCCATCAGTATATTATGTGTCTGTGTCAGTGATTGTAATATTCTCTAAAAAAGGAATCTTTCTGATTGTGTGCAAAAACAATGTATAGTGTGCGGGGGGCTTAGGCACATACAGTATTTTGTGTGTTTACATGGTTAGGCGGATATGGGTTAAAGCATATGTTTTTGTAACCTGGAAAAATGGCATTTTCCCTTCAAGTAAAAAGCAACGTTCCGATGAAAAAGAATATTCACAATTTAAGCCATATGATCCTAAAATGCCCCTCTTTTAAACAACTGCATCTGAAGTCAATGGGACTGCACACTGAGTCAATGATCTCAGTCTTGAAACGATAGAAAACTGAGCTGAAGCCGAAGGGGTCATTGTCACCCAGGGTAGTCCCCAAAAGTACACAAACCTGCACAGAATTGAGATTGCCTGTGTACCACTAGGGAGTAACCTAGGTGACAACAACCCCTTGTGCATAGGCACGTAGCGAATTAAAAGCGACTAACTTTATTTATCTATACGATCTATCTGTTTTTAATATCTTACTCAATTCCTTTAGCATGAAGCACTAAGCGAGGGCGCTGTGCAAAAGGACAGTACTTCATGCTGAACAGATGAAGCGAGCCATCTGTCAGGTTTGGCAGTGGATCACCTATAAATAAACAAATCGATATAACTGTTAGCCAATTCAAAGTTCAATATCAATTTAAATTAATTTATTGATGACAATTGATCAATAAAATCCAAAAATTTTGAATATATCAATCATTAACCCTAACGCCCTAGGTATTCTGGCTGGAAACCTTCCTGAATCCCCCAAAAATCCATCAGCGCACTTTTGGAAACATGCCCTTATCTTCAAAATGCACCATGCATTTTCGTTGATCTTTCATATTCAGCACTTTTACAGCTTGTTGTTACTTAATTCTTGCCAAGTACGAGGTAGTAATTTTGTCCTATTTGTGAAAGTACCAGTTTGCAGGCGTGCTGAATTTTCCCCCAAAGTTCCCCTTGGAGGATTTTGCAGGATTTAGGGTGGTTAGGGTTAATTAACTTACAGTGATTAATAATCTGTATTATTGCCAGAGGCAGAGCAAATAATAGAGTAGAATTTGAATATTTCATGCTGCCCCTCCCCTTTTTCGATATGTATCTTGCCTAGCTACCTACCGGTTTGGAGGTGTTTTTCCGACATGATTCTGGCTTTTGACTGACATGACTGACTAAATGTACAATACTTTATGACTGAGCCATGCACTCTTTGAAGGAAAGTTATACTACACTGCTTGCTTAACCAAGACACTTTGAAAAGTAGCAAAGTCATTTCATCAAACTTCCTTCAATCTGAACGGTCACTTGGTTAGCACATGGAGGAAGGAAGATGGTTAGCTTCCACAGCTAGCACAGGCTAGCGAGCTTGGTGGTTACCGGGGGCCGGCCCATACCCAGGGATCGCGCGGAGGAGGCCGGGCGGAATGTACTGTACACATGATTTGTAGACCAACATCAAGCTAGCCGCGGATTCAGCCGCGGATTCAACCGCGGATTCAACCGCGGATTCAGCTGCAGGTTTTCTCACGGATTTAACCGGATCGGGTCAGTTTAAAAACTGGATAGATGTAAATTTAAAACCCACGATCAGGTTGGTCCAGTGCGTGTGAATACTGCACTCGATACGGTATGTTTCCACACGGCCGGGGCGCAGGCGAAATGAAATGATGATTGCGCCCAGCCTCTGTCGTTAAAAGCGTAATCGTATAACGCAAAAACCACGATATGCCCTAAGGTGAAATGTCATCTCCATAATTCGTTAACAAAAGTTAATAAAAAATAACTTTAAAGGGGGCACAAATTGTTTTAACTTTTGACGAGTTGGTCACAAATACTCTGCATTGTGTAACTATATACACGGCATATACCGGCGATAATGGTACATATTCTAGAGTCCCTTTAATTATAAAATATTAATCGTATCATGCCAAAACCACGATATGCCCTAAGTTGAAATGTCATCTCCATAATTCGTTAACAAAAGTTAACACAAATTAACATTAAAGAGAGCACAAATTGCTTTAACTTTTGACGAGTTGGTCACAAATATACTCTGCATTGTATGCCGGCGATAATGGTACATAAATTATACAGAGTCCCTTTAATTATGAAATATTAATTGTATCATGCCAAAACCACGATATGCCCTAAGTTGAAATGTCATCTCCATAATTCGTTAACAAAAATTAACAAAAATGAACGTTATAGGGGGCACAAATTGTTTTAACTTTTGATGAGTTGGTCACAAATACTCTGCATTGTGTAACTATATACACGGCATATACCGGCGATAATGGTACATATTCTAGAGTCCCTTTAATTATAAAATATTAATCGTATCATGCCAAAACCACGATATGCCCTAAGTTGAAATGTCAACTTTATAATTCATTAACAAAAATTAACAAAAATTAACATTAAAGAGGGCACAAATTGTTTTAACTTTTGATGAGTTGGTCATAAATGTTCGGCATTGTGTATAACTGTGTAATATATACCGACGATAATGGTACATATTCTAGAGTCCCTTTAATTATGAAATATTAATCGTATCATGCCAAAACCACGATATGCCCTAAGTTGAAATGTCAACTTTATAATTCGTTAACAAAAATTAACAAAAATTAACATTAAAGAGGGCACAAATTGTTTTAACTTCTGATGAGTTGGTCATAAATACTCGACATTGTGTAATATACACGGCATATACCGACGATAATGGTACATCTTCTAGAGTCCCTTTAATTATGAAATATGAATCGTAAAACGCCAAAACCACGATATGCCCTAAGTTGAATTGTCAACTTCATAATTCGATAAAAAAAAATTAACAAAAAGGAACATTAAAGGGGACACACTACCAACGGAATTTAACTGGAAAGGCTATCATTAACATGATGATATAGATGACCAGATGGCGTATAGCTTTGCCGGCTGAGTGTTATATGTCCCTCTGACAGGGTCTGTGATTGACGCAATGATGCCTATATCGTGTTGATAGATTAATGACAACTGTTATCATAGGATCTTAAAACATGTGGTTTTAAGCCCATATCAAGGATGTCCTTGCTTTATGTTTAGACTGACAATTAGCTTGCGAACAGATGAGACCCAGGTTCACAGTAACCAAAATAATAATAGTCTCTCTATGATAATTGTAGAAGCCAAATTGCGAGCTGGAGTTTGTTGTCTACAAAGTTGTTAATCGGTATATGCCATGTATATAACACAGTTATACACAATGCCGAACATTTATGACCAACTCGTCAAAAGTTAAAACAATTTGTGCCCTCTTTAATGTTATTTTTGTTAAATTTTTGTTAATGAATTATGGAGATGACATTTCAACTTAGTGCATATCGTGGTTTTGGCATGATACGATTAATATTTCATAATTAAAGGGACTCTATAATATGTACCATTGTCGCCGGTATATTCCGTGTATATTATAGTTAAACAATGCAGAGTATATTTGTGATTAACTCGTCAAAAGTTAAAACAATTTGTGCCCTCTTTAATGTTAATTTTTTAATTTTTTTTTTAACGAATTATAGAGATGACATTTCAACTTAGGGCATATCGTGGTTTTGGCATGATACGATGAATATTTCATAATTAAAGGGACGCTAGAAGATGTACCATTATCGTCGGTATATGCCGTTTATATATACGGTATAGTTAAACAATGCCGAGTATTTATGACCAACTCATCAAAAATTAAAACAATTTGTGCCCTCTTTAATGTTAATTTTTGTTAATTTTTATTAATGAATTATAAAGTTGACATTTCAACTTAGGGCATATCATGGTTTTGGCATGATACGATTAATATTTCATAATTCTACAATAATTTCTACAAGATGTACCATTATCGTCGGTATATGCATGCTGTGTATATATAGACAATGCCGAGTATCTATGACCAACTCTTCCAAAGTTGTGCCCTGAAGAAGATTAGAGCAGGCTAATCGAAACGTTGAGAATAACCCGTGAAGTCCCTATGGTTCTCCCTGAACCATATTATTATTAACCCGTGAAGTCCCCGTGGTTCTCCCTGAACCATATTTCTCACTTAGCGACAGTAGAGAAAAACGAGTTGCCCGAAATTGGTTCTCCCTTGAACCTTTCTCACTTAACGAAGGTTGAGATACGAGTTGTGCGATACGGTTCTTTTCAGAACCTGTATCTCAGCTTCACGTTAGTTGAGATAAACACATGGTGTTACCGCAAACCGAAACGATATCGATATTCCACCATGCAAAGCCTCAAAACTTATATCTTCCAAAGTTAAAACAATTTGTGCCCCCTTTAATGGTAATGAAGTTATGATATAATGATAGGGCTTGGACATGTACACTCAATAGCGTGCGCTCGTTTCTGCGGCCGTGTGGATATACGCCGTCTATAATTGAGGGCCACACACAAGGTGGCCAACCCGATCGTGGTTTTCGAATTCATCCAGATTTTAACCCACAGCATTGAATCCGGTTGAATCCGCGGTCGAATCCGCGGCTAGCTTGATCTTGGTATGACCCTACCTACCTAGAGCTGTGACGTGCATGCTCGATCTGATCTGGTGCTCAATCGTAAGAGCGCCCTCTACAGACCAAAAGTTTCTGTCAGGACTGTGTGCGCGCAGTAGGGTGTAGTGAATTTTGGAAAAGTTGGAATTTTAAATTCTGAATACCCTTAAATGATGTTCTGGCAATATCTAAGACATTCCACCAAAGCAAAATTCATCCAAAAAACTTTGCCCAACCAAAAAATGGGTTATATATTCCACCAAAAAGTCATCGTTTTTTGTGAAAAATGTGCGTTTTCTGTTTTGATTTTATATATAGAAGTAGGCCTACATATCATTTTTATTGATTTTTTGTTCAAATAGATTCTCCAGGCTCTAGAGACCTCACAAATACTGAGGCCATTTCCAAGGTCTCTGGATTGTGTCTAAATACTGTCATTTGGGGTTAGTGTCATACTACTATGGTTTATATCAGGGATGCAAATGGGCAATGTGCACTTTTTGATATGTGTTTTCTGTTGCATTATATATTACCTGTACAAAATGTTTGAAGAATATTTTTCTTGTGTAGTTAGATACAAATAAGCTCAAGAGATGTCCCGCGCATAATTTTGTGAGCCCAAACTTGAATTTACATGGTAATAGAAACGTATGCATAAAACACATAAAGTGCACTTTAGCCATTGTTGAGTCTGCAAGTTACAGTAGGCTATGTAGGAACTTACTAATGTCTTTCTTTGAAGAAAATGTTTTTATTAGTGATCTGATGATATTATTGCCTGATGATTGCTAGGTTTGCCTGTTGAATGCTATTCTTTGCCGTCTCTTTGGTCTCATGAACTACCCGGCTGGCCTCTAGCTGATCACTCCGATCCACCGCTAGTGCGTTCCACGATTGTGTGTGACAAGGATAATTGACACGATGAGTGCATGATGAGGGGATTTCTTGATCTGTTTTGTTTGAAATTAACGGTGGGATTGTGATATGATCATTCTCCAGTCAATCATATGCCTAGATTGTCTGAAACCTTAGGGTGGGCACCTTGAAGGGCCTAACTGATTTATCCTGAGGATGTTCTTTATCCTCCGCCTCGTCACCGCAATTGTTTCATCGTCACTGTATCCTTCAATCTGCACATCAGTCTTCAAAGTTTTCCTCACCGTGTTCCGAACTGCTTGATTGTCCAGGGGTGACACATGGGTGGTGACAGCATCTTGAATGTCTTGATCCTCATCTGTAACAAATAGGCAAATAGCTATAGTGTTTCTGTAAAAAAAAACAGCTAGTTTTCTCATGACTTAGATTCCCGTCCCGCGCACTTGAGCTGAAACTTTCACAGGTTGGTTAATTGTTGTATGTATCTTATATTCGTAAAATAAGGACTCATTCTTGTCAACATTACCAATGTTGTACATTCCCTTTAAAGATCATAGCTTGTATCTTCGTCGCAATTTGTATACAACAGGCCTAACATCGGTTCAAAATAATGTCTACGATAAGTTTTTGAAATTTTATTCATACGTATATTTTTTCCTGTTCACGGCACGTAATGTATAGTGTTCTATACACAAGTTCTATTTCACACGCGGCGCTAGCTTGCTAGCTAGAGCTTGCTGGCTTTTAGCTAGCTTACTTGATTAATTACCCACAATGCAGCATGCGCAGACTAGTGGCGTAAAGTAAAGATGGCGGACACCTGGGTTGGAAATCTTGTTACGTATTCGGTTCCAAAGTGTTCCGCGTAATGAAACAAAAAACAACCAAGTATACGTCTTGAACTTCAGTTTAATATTTGAGGTAACTTCAAGAGTTCCCCAGGGAGATTTTGTGATGGCGCAGTGCACTCAGAGTGCACAGGACTTCGTGCAGAATGCTTATGGCCCCACGGTGGCGGTGTTGTGTAGTCATGATGCCGAGGTTTTGGCACAGAAAAACAATCTGTCTTTGGTTGAGATGATACGCCCATTCAGCCGCCTTACAAACGAGGGTAAGGAACACATTTGACAATAATCAATTTTAAACAACCTTTCTTTCTTTGGAAAGAATGTCGTATCCGACCGCCACTTTTTAAGGGTTTTCTTGGAATTTTGTTTGCAACCACTAACCAGTTAAAAAGTATCTTGGAGTGCTTGAAGCAGATCATGTACTGCACGAGGAATCAAAAGAGAGACTTAAGAAAGAGTATATAAGACGAGTGAAGAAGTGTTTGAAGTCCAAGCTGAATGGAGGGAATATGATTAAAAAATGATTCTATCGATTTTTGGGGGTACAGAAAGTGAAAATTATCTTTAAAATACACTTTTATGATGGTTTTCGGACTTCATTTCCCTTCTAAAAAAATCCTCCCCTTCAGAAAATAGAAGGATCCTATTATAGTTGCCACTGCGCATGTACAATGACCGTGTTGGTCACTTATGGGGGAGTTGACAAGATCAGACATGACATGACTGAGGAAGTCATCATATGCCAAAAATGCCTGAATTTTCATGAAATAAATATCCTGGAATAATTTGAAGTACATGTATATGTCCATCATCTTTCATATGTTCTCCACCTTACTGGGTAGATAAGATTACATTATTGGTTATATTGAATGAGAAAAAGTGGCGGTCGGATATGTTATTCTAGGTACCCCTTTCTTTTTCAATTCAATTAATTTACATTTATTTCCATTTCACAATTCTCAAGTCAAAGTATACAGATAATAGTATTGATAAATTTATATGTATTAGACATAAGAAAGGGTGAAATGGAAGCATATCCCGGTAAGCAGTTGCTTGTGTTGGGGATGCCTTACAAGACAAGACAAGACGTACGAACGGACAGATGGACAGACAAGAAAACAACAAACACTTTTCATGGGAAAAACTGCAAATTTTACGAGCCTAAATAGGGTACTATACAAACTTACCAAGATAATACACGTAAGTAGTTTACATAGAACAATTTTATAGGTACATTTTAATTAAGTGTTAACGAGTTTCTAATATCATTGGGAAGCTTGCTCCAGTTGGTTGCACCAGTATATCGAAGTGTGTGTTGAAAAAATTTTGTCCTGTGTTTTGGGAGATGAATGTTAGTTGAGGTTCTAGTATTGTAGTTATGAATATTGTAATTAAATTTAAAGAGCGCTTGGAGGTGAGTGGGGAGTTGTTTTATGAAGAGCGCTTGGAGGTGAGTGGGGAGTTGTTTTATGAAGAGCATTTGGAGGTGAGTGGGGAGTTGTTTTATGAAGAGCGCTTGGAGGTGAGTGGGGAGTTGTTTTATGAAGAGCGCTTGGAGGTGAGTGGGGAGGTTTTTTTTGAAGAATTTGTACATGAAGATGTTCTGATGATATGCATTAACCCTAACCCTCCAGGGTATTTTGGCTAGAAACCCTGCCAGACGCATCAGATTGCATCGTTTGTCAAAGTGACTTGGCTGCCCAGTGCAGCAAGATCCATCTGGTCACAAATCTCAAGGCTGAACTGCCTCAGAGTCTGTGGTCAACAAACGCAGCAGGATACAACTCTGGCATTGTTCAATGGGACCAGCTCTCAATAGCCTCAGACTTGGCTGCTTATGCACTGGTGTTGACAGCTGAATGCATCAAAGTGCACCAGACTTTTCCCACCTGATGCACTGTGCTGCGTCTGGCAGGGTTAGGGTTAATGTCTATAAATTACTGTCAATCGTCACACTAAGGAATTTAGTTTTATCAACACGTTGAATGGGTTCATTTAACATTTGAACAGTGAGATTGGAACTATTGCAGTGCTTACTTTGACTATGGAAAATCATAAAATTACATTTCTTAATGTTCAGAGAGAGTCGGTTGGCTTTCAGCCATTCACATACATTAACCAAATGCTGATTGACATTATCAAACAATGTATGAAGGTGCTTATCAGTAATCAAAATGTTAGTGTCATCTGCATAAAGAATAAATGAAAATAAATCAGATGTAGCTGAGATATCATTGATATACAGAATAAAAAGTAATGGTGCTAGGAGAGACCCTTGGGGGACTCCATGAGTAACTGTTTTGAAGTCAGATAGGGTAGGCAACAGATGATTTTTCTGCTCTAGTTAGCATGAAAATTTGCTTACTGGTAAGCATGGCTATGAAGCTGTTCCCTGATCTAAATATCATTGATTTTTGGATGTACTGAAATCTTCCTGTTCCAGGCTGAGAGTAACCAGTAAGTTTGGGTGATATTGATTTTTTTTCATCCACGATATATCAGCAAACATATATCGTGATTTTTGATAGTATTGCGATTATTTTTTTCATTCACGCACGCATGATTGCTTTAGAGCCAATAACCACAGGTATGTACCCTTCTACAAGTGTCACAATAAATAGCAAATTCATTTGCATAGTGTATATGTGCTTTTGAAGTAAAATAATGCTTATTGGCCTTACGTTTCAAACCTGCTAGGTTCGAAACGTGAGGCCAGTAATCATTATTTTGCATTTATACTACAGGTCCTTTAGGTTGGTAAGCAGTTTGCAACAGCTTATTCTCTTTTGATTTGCTTTTGAAGTAGTTCGCTTTTGTTTCTCACTTCCGAAAGCTGAAAAGACTGTCCTAATTTTGTTTCCATGAAATTTCTGACTTGACTCACAATGGTGATTTTTTTTAAACCCTCCTACTGTAGCTGCACTTTAGTGGCAAGTAGCTATAGAGGTCAAAACCAGTCAACTGCCTGTTTTGACTGTTGACCCAAATGTGCACACTGGGGCATTTATGACTCGTCTTTACTGTCATTTTGACCACCCTGAACAATACCAGACAATGCTTTTACCAGTCAAAAACTCATTTTGTCCTGTAAATGTACTTACTACACGTAAGGTTTGACAGTGTTCGACTTCTAAGTGCACTAGATATACCTTGGCAAGTATATCAACTTTTTTTTATACTGATTTTGACCCTTGTAGTAGTAGGAGGGTTAATCGTGATATATTTTTTTAATCACATTTGCCGATATCTTCATAACTTGAAAAGGTTCTCGCTATCGTAATCAAACCAAAAGGTATCTTGATATTTGATATTATCGTGTTATCGCCCAAGCTTAGCTGAGAGAGCAGTGGGTACAATTATACAGAAACTGTTAGTGGATGAGGTTGTACTACACCTTAAATGACAGGATGGATCAAGTTGATGAGATAAACAGCCAACATCAAGTGATTTTTTATTTTTTATTTATTTATTTTTAATTTAATTTTTTTTGTGAATCACCAATCATTTAATTTTTTTTTCATCCCCCTTCCACCTGCAGCTCATATCAGAGATCCCTCTGGACAGACACACACCGTTCGTAACCTCCGTCTCATTCTGAACGAGATGAACCAGCAGCCTCTGGCCTCGACGCTGATGCGCAGAATGCTGCAGGAAAGCGTCAATCGATGTCAGCCGCCGCTCGTTAATGGTAGCCGTGGCAACGTCATCACTGTTGGATCCTATGACCTACAGATTGCTGGTAAATATACGCATTTTGGCATTTTTACTTTCACCAGGGAAGGTTGCGACTTGCCGAGATAAAAAGCGTTTCATTTTTTAGAAAACTTGAAATGTACAGTATTTAAAATTTAAAATGGATCACGGATCACAGCCGTGAGATCATGAATCCATTTCACTATTTTCCTGTAAATGACCAGTTGGTTTTTGTACATCTCTTGATTGTTAAAAAGTATGGATGCATTTGATGACATTTTACCAGTGGTGTACAATTCCTTTAAGTACCCTCCTGTCAGTACATTTTTTAAGACAATCATCTTGAGGCCACTCTAAGCTATTGCAGTTGGTCCCACTAGCCTCCCATTCTGTGCAATGAAACACTACGGTAAGAATGCACAGTGTGTTCTGTGTATAACTGTACACAGACCTAAAGGAAACCAGTAAACCATGTGGTATGCAGTGGCATTAATTGTGTGTGTGTGTAGGTAATCAGTGATAGTCTTATTTACAGTGGCCTTCGGCTTGTTTGCTTGTTTGAGTGGCTTGTTTTCAAACAAATGTGTGTACAACATAGTGGACATTAAGTGGTTAGGAGTGGCCTCCTTGTGAACCAGGGGTCAATTTCATGGAGCTGCTAAGCAGAGAATTTTGCTAAGCGGAGAATTTTGCTAAGCAAATATTTCTGCTAAGCAATATAAAACTGACTACCAGCCAAAATGCATACATTTTGTATGAAAGTTTGGCTGGTAACCAAAGAAATACGCTAAGCAAATTTTTCTGGTAAGCAATTTTTTTTCCTGCTTAGCAGCTCTATGAAATTGGCCCCAGGGTTTTAAATTCACAGTTTGATGGTTGGTATTGGTATTTTTTTTCCCTCTGTTATATTCAGCTTCTACTGCTTGGTACGAAACATATCGTGATGTCTTCCTGCAGCTTCTGACCCCCTCGGATCATGAGTTCATTCAACACTATGTTGCTTGTATCCTTTTCTTATAGGAACTTAATAATGATAATGGTAATGGTAATGGTAATGGTAATAGTAATGATAATGGTGGATTTTTATATAGTACTTACTCCATCACAATGTGATGCTCAAGGCGCTTTTTACATTATTATCCCTGTCATCAGGATACTTAAATCATTCCTGGATCATTCTCAACTTCCTGGGAAGTATACAGCCCTGGCAGCCTGTTAGGCGCTCAACAACTCATCAAACAGAATTACCATCTCTGCCCTCACAGGTCCCCATTTATACTCCTGGATGAAGAGAAGCAACTCATGGCTAAGTGTCTTGCTCAAGGACATAAGTGCTACAACCGGCATGGCTAGGATTCAAACCCACATTCTGATTTTTTACAAATCTCCCTTTGCCTCAAAATTTTCTTGAAAGAAGAGAAGTAGCCACCAATGGAAAGAAAGAAGTAGTCTGTATTGTGTCCAAACCTTTAATTTCTTGTTTGTGGGGATGTGGAGAGTCTGTAAATCCTCCAAAACTAAACATCCATGAGGTTCAGGGGTCTTTGTCCTCTAGACCAAAGGGAGACCCAGGCCTGCTACCTATTTTTCAGGATTTTTTACTTTTGTCAAATCACACCCTTGTTATATACTTTTCTAAGCAATAATTATGATAGTTTGTATTTAATCACATTGATATTTTTGATTGCAAATTAAAAACAAAATGGTTTCCTTTATTGAAACTCCTACCTCAGACCTCAGATTTGTTATTGCATTTTGAATTTTTTATTACACGATATTTAATTAAGTTCCCTTAACCCAGTCCCTTGGCATAAGGTATGCTGGTGGTGTCAACCTCACACGCCGACCCAATGGACCAATTTGCCAAACTGAGCCAGCAGCAGCACTTCCTGCAGCACACCTCCAAATCCCCCTACCCAAAATGGTTGGTTCCAAACATCTTCAAGTACTATGTGCTGGTGCATGACAACACAGATGGGGAAGAAGAAAAGTAAGTATTATATAGGGGTGGTTTTTCATGTTTCCCCCCCCCATCTACAGGGCCCAATTTTTTCATTTCACAGCGCTGCTAACCGTTATTGCTAGCAAATGAGTGATGCAACAATACAAATCCATGGTGAACGCACACTTGCCACTTTGCATTTTCTTGCTAACCTGTGAAATACACAAATGATTAAGCAAATTTGTCTGCTATAGTTAGCACGAAAATTTGCTTACCATTAAGCAGTGCTATGAAATGGGCCCAGATATTTATGAAAATCTGCTAACATTAGCCCTAACCTTCCCAAATCCTCCCAAATCCTCTTTGCTAAAGTGAAGGATTTTGAAGGATTGAGGTTACATGCTACATGCTCTTTGCTAAAGTGAAGGATTTTGGAGGATTGAGGTTATTAGGCATACTTGCCTTTCCATGGTACATATACATCCATGTTTGTTGTAGTGATTGCAAGGTCAGTGCTTGGGTCAGTGGACACTGTTTATTGCTCCATGCATTCAGGGAGGGTCCCTGGCCATGTACATGTATCACAGATTAGAAACACATGTGTGCATACATGTCATGTGCTTGCTTTACTACTGAAGGATTTTGGAGGATTCAGGTTATGCGTAAGCAAATGGGCCTAGAGAGTTAGGGTTAGTACAAAAAGTGAGTATTTTATAGGGTTGGTTTTTCATGTTCCCCACACCTCCCATATCTACATATATTTATGAAAATCTGCAAACAGTATTTTGTACATCTTGATGCAAAATTGTGTCTTTTGACCAGCTGATTTGGCTTCCAGCTTTGTAGATAGCAATCGATCAATAACCTTACTTGCCATTTTCAGGGCTGATGCTGTATACCAGAGCATGAAGTCCACCTATGGCTCCTACGCTTGCCATCTACTCAGGATTAACTCACGCTCCCTCAATGCTGCTGAGACTACCGCACTGAGTAGTGACGGAGGCAGCACCATGCCGGATCCCTGGAGCCAGTACATGAACAAGGGTTCAGAGCAATTGGTAAGTGGTGTTCCATTGATGGGAGTGGAGTGACTGGAGGTGCGAGGAGTGAAGGGAGAGTCTCTGGGAGGGGAAGAGAGTTGGGTAGTGGTTGGGCGTTGATGTGTGGGCATGCATGGGGTTGAAAGTGCAGGTATGGGTGGGGGTAGGATTGAGAGTATGGCTGGTGGGGGGAGGGGGGGGGGGGCACCCAGGGGTCTGGATAGGGATATGGGTTCAAAAAATAGGGGTGTGATTGAGTGTATTATGGGTGGAGGAATGGGTTGGGATTAAGTGTTATACAGTGGAGGGTGGTGTCGGTGGGATAATAGGTGGAGGATTTATGCTGTTTTTTCTGGGTGTATTGGGGGGGGGGGGGAGAGAGGGTACATTCAGAAGTATAAGCCAGGATTTGGAAACAGGGCATCCAAATGTGTTAAACATGATGCCAAAATATTAAACTTAGAATACTTTTGCTGGTGTAAAACAAATAAAATAGGGTGTCCATTTAGCAAACATGGTATTGCTGACTAATACTATGGGTATATTAGTGAGGGTTATGGATAAGAATATAGTATGAGATTTGGGTAGAATACTGGTATAGGAGTTTCAGAGTCCCAAAAATGGAATTATAGTACTTAACTCTGGGGTCACATTTTACATGTTACATGTTTTTAAATGTTCATGTGGTATATAGATATATTTCCCCTAAAGACAGTCAGATTACACTGACCAAAACATTGAGGTAACCCACAGGTTCTTTTCAGAACGACACAACTCAAGATAGATTATTCACATAATGTCACCGCAATCCTACTATATTTATATATTTTTTATTTTCCTACTGATGTTCAATTCGTGCACACTATGTTGTCAAATCCTACAGGATACAATCGACGTAGACATTGCTCAGTCCACTGATGATGAAGGATTCCCGGACAGAGTGACCGAAGCTGGGCCAGAAAATCTTGAAGTCAGTAATCCCTCGGATACAAGTATTATAACACCAGACAGCACAGACGGTAAAACATTCTGCATATTAAAAAACAAAAAAAACAAAACAACAACAACATATTTCTCCTTCAGTGTACAATGTACCAATTAACCCTCCTACTGTTTGACCATTTGAAACCATTCAAAATTTCCACTTAACAAAATGCCCATTGGCTTTGTACACACATGGTGATACCATTTGAACAGTGTTGGTAGCAAGCTTTACTACCATTCAAATCCATTCAAATGCATAGAGGGTCCATTGATTCACCACTTAGAAGTATCCAAACAAGGTTTTGTATTAGCTGTACTACCATTTGGAAAGATCCAAACAAGGTTTTGTATTAGCTGACCTACCATTCAAAACCATTTGGGGGAATCAATACTGTACACAGTTATTTCACCATTCAAAACCACAAAAGCTAATGGTTTCAAATGGTGGATCAACTTATATGAAAAAGGTACCAGAAGTAGGAGGGTTAAAAAACGAAATAGTAAATTGCATAGAATATGAATCTTTACAATTTTTATTTGGCATGCAACTAGAAGCTGATTTCCTAAAGGTGTTTATAAATATACTACTCAAAACAATTTAGGGAACACCGGATTTTTAACATCAAATAGGTTTGAAATGTTCCATGAACCGGGATTTTCATTTGCAACCCCCTCTCTCTTTCAGTAGTCATGTCATGAAATGTGTAATCACTACATGCATCCTTTATCATCTGTTTCATTGTGCAGTTGTTTCTCATCAATTCTGTGAAACATTGTGTTTATCTGAAATAAATGATCTTGCTTTAACTGAGATTATTCCGGTGTTCCCTAAATTGTTTTGAGTAGTATATTTTCAAAGTATATCCAGTTTGTGGACTCTGTTTACGAGTCAGTTGGTCTCATAAAATACATCTAATGACTATTATACTGCAAAAATAGTAGTTATTGGCCTTACGTTTCTATTATATTGGTTACTGATGTGAAACGATTTGGATAAAACAAGAATGTTTGGGTTCACACACATTGCTAGTCTTAAAAGAGACCCTTCCTTCTGCAATGCAGACCGTTCCATTGTACACACCATCCTGAAAATATGTTGTGAACTTTTGTTTACTGCGTTGAGTATATTACACATTTTTACCTGCTGGATGATGTACTTGATTTGTTATTCAACGACAGATGGTCCAAACGACCCTTCACCAGACGGCGTCATCATCGCTACTCAGGAGAATGCTCTGAACGAGGTTATTGCTCACCCCCTCGACCAGTCCTCCGACACCAAACGCTCTCGCGAAGAACTGGACTCGTACGACAGCACAGACGACTTGCTGCACGCCAACAACAAGATGCTGAACAACGAGGGCGCACTACAGCAGACGGCCAAAGGGTCGAAAGTGCACGGGGCGTGCCTGACGCTGAGCGATCACGACCGGCTGCGGATTTTCATTCATGAGTTTGCCGTGCGAGGGCTGCTGCCTTACATCGAGAGGATGATCAGGAATCTCAGTGACCAGGTCAGTCAGGCTAATACTATGATTGCCAATGTTGTACCTTCCCTTGAATGTATATCTTGATTCAAAGAGAGTAAGGATACTCATAGAAGCAGTTTTGCCAACATTACCAATGTTGTACCTTCCTTCGATGTATATCTTGATTCAAAGAGAGTAAGCATATTCATAGAAGCAGTTTTGCCAACATTACCAATGTTGTACCTTCCCTTGAATGTATATCTTGATTCAAAGAGAGTAAGCATACTCATAGAAGCAGTTTGGCCAACATTACCGATGTACTTTCCCTTCAATGCATATCATGATTCAAAGAGAGTAAGCATACTCGGAGAAGCAGTTTGGCCAACATTACCAATGTTGTACCTTCCCTTCAATGTATATCTTGATTCAAAGAGAGTAAGCATACTCATAGAAGCAGTTTTGCCAACATTACCAATGTTGCGCCATGAGCGTCTCTTTTGACGGATACCGGCGCATTACAAATGTTCATTATTATTATTATTATTACATCTTGATTCAAAGAGAGTAAGCATACTCATAGAAGCAGTTTTGCCAACATTACCAATGTTGTACCTTCCCTTCAATGTACATCTTGATTCAAAGAGAGTAAGCATACTCATAGAAGCAGTTCGGCCAACAATACCAATGTTGTACCTTCCCTTCAATGTACATCTTGATTCAAAGAGAGTAAGCATACTCATAGAAGCAGTTTTGCCAACAATACCAATGTTGTACCTTCCCTTCAATGTACATCTTGATTCAAAGAGAGTAAGCATACTCATAGAAGCAGTTTGGCCAACAATACCAATGTTGTACCTTCCCTTCAATGTACATCTTGATTCAAAGAGAGTAAGCATACTCATAGAAACAGTTTTGCCAATATTACCAATGTTGTACCTTCCCTTCAATGTATATCTTGATTCAAAGAGAGTAAGCATACTCATAGAAGCAGTTTGGCCAACAATACCAATGTTGTACCTTCCCTTCAATGTACATCTTGATTCAAAGAGAGTAAGCATACTCATAGAAACAGTTTTGCCAACATTACCAATGTTGTACCTTCCCTTCGATGTACATCTTGATTCAAAGAGAGTAAGCATACTCATAGAAGAAGTTTGGCCAACAATACCAATGTTGTACCTTCCCTTCAATGTACATCTTGATTCAAAGAGAGTAAGCATACTCATAGAAGCAGTTTGGCCAACAATACCAATGTTGTACCTTCCCTTCAATGTACATCTTGATTCAAAGAGAGGAAGCATACTCATAGAAGCAGTTTGGCCAACAATACCAATGTTGTACCTTCCCTTCAATGTACATCTTGATTCAAAGAGAGTAAGCATACTCATAGAAGCAGTTTGGCCAACAATACCAATGTTGTACCTTCCCTTCAATGTACATCTTGATTCAAAGAGAGTAAGCATACTCATAGAAACAGTTTTGCCAACATTACCAATGTTGTACCTTCCCTTCAATGTATATCTTGATTCAAAGAGAGTAAGCATACTCATAGAAGCAGTTTGGCCAACAATACCAATGTTGTACCTTCCCTTCAATGTACATCTTGATTCAAAGAGAGGAAGCATACTCATAGTTTTGCCAACATTACTAACGTTGTACCTTTAACAGCAAACAATTTCAATGCTATTCATTTCAACTCAGTAATTTATTTCCATACTCTTATGAAATCATTAAGTACAAAAAAAGATGTAAGTTGTGCATGAAGGCTCAGTATTAAACAACTGAGACTTGACAAAAAAATTCACATCCGAGCGTCAATGTTGTATAAGCAGAGATTTTTGCTTAGCAATGTAAAACAGACTACCAGCCAAAATTTAATCATTCTGTATGCAAGTTTAGCTGGTAACCAACAAAGCCTGCTCAGCAAATTTTTCTTGTAAGCAATTTGGCCCCTGATTTGTCAAATTTTCAGCTCGCTGCTAGGAAAGGACTTCACAGGTCTCTCTTCAGTGCCACCAAGAAGTGGTTTGGTGGTAAACAGGCTGAAAAGGCTGCCGTCACAGGACTTGATATGGGTGGAAAGTAAGTACGGAATACCAGTCAGGGTCAAAGGTTACACATTACAATGAAGCAGATGTTTGATTTTGCCCAATTTGGTTTGTGTCGGCAGTGATTTTTGTTGTTGATGATAAATCTTAATTCAAATCTTCCATATCTTAATTTAAAAAGTGCATGACTTACATTTATTCCAATAAATATTTGAAGACAAAAATACTGTTGTTTTGTGGGTTTCTGTTTTATTACACAAAGCACCTGGTTGATTAAAATATGTACTGCCTAAAAGTATTAATGTTCTATCTCATACACACAAAAAGAGTGTAAGGACAGGCGCTCTTTTAGTTAGATTTTCACATTAGATTTCATAGAAATAAACATCCAAATATAACTTTTTTTTTTAAATTGTTTTATTTTTGTATATCTTTCTGGTAATGAAATCAAGGTTTCTCAAATCCTGTGAAAAGAAAATGATGAACAAATGTTCAGTTTTATATGTAGGAGGAAAATCCGTATCAATTATTTTAGGGACTGAAAAACCATATCCATGTGTTGACTCGGATCCGAGTGGGATTCGAACTCGGGTCCACAGAGGTGAAAGGCAAGGAAATTACCATTACGCCATCATGATCTTCCTTTGCCTATCTCTGCCTCAGACAGGGGTGTGATTTGACAAAAGTAAAACATCCTGAAAAATGGGAAGTGGGCCTGGGGTCTCCTTTTGTTCCGGAGGACAAAGCCCCCTGAACCTCCTGGATGTTTAATTTTGGAGGATTTACAGACTCTCCACATCCCCACAAACACGAAACTAGACATTTGGACACCATAAAGGCTACTTCTTTCTTTCCTTGGTGGCTACTTCTCTTCTTTCAAGAAAAGTTTTGAGGTAAAGGGACATTTGTTAAAAAATCCTGAAATCCTGAACACTTGGATTTGAGTTTTTTTTGTCCATTGGTTTTTTCCCCAGGTACCTCAGAGAGTCTCCTGAATTGCAGATGAGACGTCTGGCCGACCTGGCCTTCCTTGTCCAAATGTACGAGCTTGCTTATACCTCCTACCACACGGCCAAGAGAGACTTTGGCAATGACCAGGCATGGACTCACTACGCTGGGGCCCTGGTAAGTGTCGTGTCCACCTATAGATGTACATTATTATCAGGCTCTGCACAAGGAACTTCAATACATCAATTAAGATTTGGTCATAGTCCCTGTGCACCCTTAGCAATGCTTGAAATCTTGGGCACACTCATGTTAAAAAGTAAATTGAGCCCCTCCTAGTGCTCTCTGCCAAAGATTCCTACATGTACCCTTGTTCGACCCTTCCTTGATAGCTACAAGAATTCAACATTTTTATAAAATAAAAAGAAGTAGTTATTGGCCTTAAGTTTTGAACCTTTCAGAAAGAACCTGCTAAGTTTGAAACATTTTGAACCTTACGTTTCGATCCTAACAGGTTCTTTCTTTGAGAAGAACCTGCTGTGTTCTAAATGTAAAGGCCAATAACTACTTTTTATTGTACAAAAATGTTGAATTCTCAAGGGAAGAACCTGCTTGGTTTGAAACGTAAGGCCAATAACTACTATTTTGCATTTACACTACAGGTCCTTTAGGTTGGTAAGCAGTTTGCAACAGCTAATTCTCTATTTATTTTTATAAAATAGTTCAGTATTTTTGTCATGTGCCTTGATTGTTTCTGAACTGAATGGTTTTCTGAACTGAATGGTTTTCTGAACTGAATATTTTTCTTATAATACTGTAATTAACTCAGTGCATGATCCATGGCTATAGACCTTTGTCAGCCATTTCTTGTGCAGCCATTTTTATTTTATTTTTTTTCATTCAAATCAATGTAAAACCAAACAGCGGCTGGAAGGGGAAATAGTCTGGTACTTTTTTCCTAATGAGATTTATCATTACCATTGTTATTGGGTATACAAGGAATCAGACAAAGATGGCTGCTGTGTGATGAAGGTCTATAGCATGTGTAGGTTTAAAGCGTCTGTCTTGCACCTCCAGAACAAAGATGCTGACAACAGGGAGACCGCCAACTAATACGACCTCATAGCTCAATTGGTACAGCACCGGGATGGTAATCCGGAGGTTGTTGGTTCGAGTCCCGCTTTAGTTATTTTTCCTTCGTTCACTCTAAGTAATGATTTATTTACTGAAGCTTCTCGTGTGGTTTATTTGATGCTAAGGAAATGGCGGCAGTTTCTGCCTTCATGCTAGGCAGTATGCAGAAGGCTTACCCCACCCATTACATGGAAAATGCTGTCACTACGTACCTGAACACTTGCAAGTAAGATAAGTTTCAGCCATAGAGTTTATATATACTACTCAAAACAATTTAGGGAACACCGGAATAATCTCAGTTAAAGCAAGATCATTTATTTCAGATAAACACAATGTTTCACAGAATTGATGAGAAACAACTGCACAATGAAACAGATGATAAAGGATGCATGTAGTGATTACACATTTCATGACATGACTACTGAAAGAGAGAGGGGGTTGCAAATGAAAATCCCGGTTCATGGAACATTTCAAACCTATTTGATGTTAAAAATCCGGTGTTCCCTAAATTGTTTTGAGTAGTATATTTTGACACCCTGTTTTTTGTTGTTGAATAATTTGCACGCCATATTTCCAAATACTGACTTATGCTCTGCACTTTCAGCAAAGTCTCCAAGAAGTTGTTATTTATTTCAATTTATCTGTCTTTATGAATATATTTTTAAGAACTGTTCATGTGATTTGCTTTGTGTTGATTGAAATAAAAATGTTGGTTTAATTGGCCAGTACATGTGTGGTTATCTGTTTCATTGTATTCACAATGTGATTTTCTTCAATAATTTTATCAAAAGCCGTACATTTTGGTAGAATTATTCTGGATTTATTACCACCCAAAAAAAGAATAATAAAAACCTCTACAAATAATTTTTTTTTTTTTTAAATTATTTATAATTTTAATTTTTAAAATTAAACATGAGAAAACTATTAAATATGCGAAGAGCAAATGACATACTTATAAGGAATAGATACAGTCAAATCTGTTTTTAAGGGAAGGAACAACATTGGTAATTACCAGATTATCAAATTAACAAATTATTATCCGAAAACTTACCTGGTGTAAAACTAGTACACATATCAATCATCCTTAGAAAAAAGAAATTGTTGTGTCGAATTTACAACAAGTGACCTTCCGGTAGTTTTTTTTGTAAAACATAAAAACATACCAAAACATGTTTTTCATTTTTTTGCCTCAAAAACGTGAGATCTTATTGTGATAAACTGTCACTACGATTTTGAATATCCATGATTTCTCTGAATGTCTTTTTTCTCAGGAAGCCACAGTTTGCAACTAGGGCTGTACTCATGAGTACGGAGATTATGAAGGCCAGAGGCATGTACGCTGAAGCAGCCATGGAATTCATCAGAATGACGGGAGAGGTAAGATATTCCTTGATTTTAACATTCAAAAGTGACTCTTGAGGCAGATGCTTACTTTGTTAATAAGATTTGGAGTCTTAACATACGTTAAAGGCAAGTTCCAAGCTTTCTAGTCTCTTGCACAAATCCTTAAAGAAAAGTGTGGTCAGTGCATTTCCAATGGCCTTCTGATGATCGTTGGAGCCAGCATGTGCGAAGTGGGCGTGGTTTATGTTGGAATTACATCACACTTACCAACAGGATACTGAGGAAATCTTCATTTTTGTCCGCCTTGGCTACATTTCAGTGAAATTTCAAAAATATAATTTTGATATCTTTTTATTATTATTATTATTATTATATTATTATTATACATGTCTGGTAATGAAACCATTACGTGCATTACTTAATCTACTACACAGGACCTACAGCTTAACTTCCCATCCGAAGGACAAAGCAATTATGGTTAAATGTCTTGATGAAGGACATAAGCGCTGTGATCAACCATGCCAGGGTTTCGAACCCAGATTCTGTTTTGATAGGATTTTGATTTTGATAGGATTTTGATTTTAATAGGATTTTGATTTTGTTTGATAGGATTCACATTACACTCACCAACAGTATACTGAGGACATCTTCATATTTGTCCACCTTGGCTACATTTCAGTGAAATTTAAAAAATATAATTTTAATATCTTTTATTTGATAGGATTCAGATATACGGAGTGCTGTCTTCCTTGAGCAGGCAGCCCACTGTTTTATCAACATGCGTCAACCTATGGTGCGCAAGTATGCATTCCATATGATCCTAGCGGGTCATCGATTCAGCAAGGCTGGACAGGTAGGAAACAACACACATGTTTTTATCAATGAAATTCTTGTGTTGGGATACTGAGTTTATTTATTTGTTTTTGCCCTGAAAATGTTTCTATTTCCACCGGGTGAGATGCCAGTCTATCTTGAGGTTAATTCCCCAGGTATTGCCTGGTATCCATTTATACTCCTGGGTTGAGAGAAGCAATTATGGTCAGGTGCCACGCTCTTTAACCCTAATCCCTTACAGGCATTTCACAGACACCTTACTGAATGCAACACAATGTAACAACAGAAAAGTGTGCAGGGCTGCTCAATGCAACAAGATCTACCAGCTAGAACAATGGTTCTTTTGTTCACTGCTGAGGACAACAAGATGCAACAACGTTTTTACATGTGATGGATCTTGTTGCATTGAACATGGTTAGGAATATACTTTTATAACATAAACAACTGTCTGGTCAGGATTCGAACCAAAGACCACTTGATCGTCAGTCACGCGCTCTAACAATTGAGCTAACTGATTCTTGTGCATTTAGTAGGTTAAAGATATATTTGAAGTTAAAAGGCCATTTAAATGTTTTCAACAGGAATATACTTTATAAAATAAACAGTGCTCTGGGCGGTATTCGAACGAAGGACCTCTGGATTGTCAGTCACGCGCTCTACCAATTGATCTAACTGATTCTTGGGCATTCGATAGCTTAAATATATATTTGAAGTTAAAAGACCATTTAAATGCTTTCAACAGGAATATACTATTACAAAATAAACAATTAACACGAGCACCACAGTCTTGGCCAGGATTTGAACCCACCTTCTGATGACTCAACCCGTCAGCCATCAGAACACTGATGCACTCAACCTCTCGGCAATGGCATTCCCATTTCTGTAAAACGGATAAACAAATACTTAAAACAAATATATCCACTTTGTATTCTTTGGCCTTGATCTTGGCTTTCGAGACAATTCAAATTCCTTTTTCTGTAAAAGGTTGACCTCTTTGCCCATAATTTGATTAATTTTAGAGATTATATTTTATCAATCAATATGTAACTGATAATTTCTGTGTGACCCACAGAGGAAGCACGCTCTGAGATCCTACTGGCAAGCATTACAGGTGTACAAGGGAAAAGGCTGGACACTGGCAGAGGTAAACAGTCTTCCAACTATTCATAAATTTTGTTTATAATGAATTATAAATCCCCAGATTTCCTGATTAAAACAAAACTACGTCCCCATTTTGTTATTTCGTTTTTTTGAAATTTCCGTTTTAAGATGTATCGCCATGTTTTTCCTTAGTTTAACCCTCCTATAGGTTTAACAATCAAAGACACTCAAAATTTGTATGTCACTCCCAACCCATTGACTTTGTGCAGTGCACTCAAATAAATGCAAGGAAATGTGGCTCTGGTAGGAGGTTCAAACCAAAACCACTCGACTGTAACTTATGCAGTACATACACAGCTCTGTGTGACTCTGCATATAACTTATGTAGGACATACACGAGTGTGTTTGACTTTGCCACTATCTCCAGCACTCTTAGAGAAAAATACACATGTGTGAACAATTGGCAATGCAACCAAAAATACTCAAGTAACTGTCTGTGGGTGCGGTACTTACTGGGTCAAATTTCAGCCTGGGCATAGGAGGGTTAATGGCAGTTTCTGGAAATTTTCTTTTTCATTAGAACATTGCTATTTTACCCGAGGAAGGGGGAAACAAATGCTTTAAAAATCGTGAGATGCATGGTTTTACAGTAAATATGAATACCGAAATGAATTTATGGTGGGTCCTGTCATAAATTCATTTTGGCGCCTTTTTAACATTTTTGTGAAATATCTCATTTCAAATGATTTGTTATCCTTTCTGAAAGGAAATTATCAATGTTTCTATGAAAATTGTTTTAAAAAAAGGGAAATTTCTGATAAAACACCGGCGATATATCTTAAAAACATACTCAGAATTCTCCACAGAGCATCTATAAAGTGAAAATTTCCTGGGCCCTCCAACGTCGTATGTTGTATTGGCTTGTCGGAAGTAGTGAAAAAATGCGCGTACCGCAAATGCGCGTGTGCGTATTACGTATCAACTTACGAACAGGATAGACAGCAGATTAAAACAATATTGTAATAAGGCAGACAGGTTATCACATCTGTACAATTCCTTAGATAAAAAAAAAGATTAATTGTCTGAATTTGAAAAGGTGGAATAACTGTGCAGAACATAATGTTTAGTGTAGATGCATTCCCACATGAGACGACTAAATCTTTTTACCTTTCAGAACCTTTCAAAGGGTTTTGAAAGGTAAAACTCTGCAAGGGTTAATAAGAATATTAAACTTTGATAATTCCTCATCCTCTAGGATCACATCAATTTCACCATTGGTCGGCAGTCCTTCAATCTGAAACAGCTTGAGAATGCCACCACAGCTTTCAAGCATCTACTGACATACAAGAGCAAGCAGCCAGCTGCCCAGCAGAGTGCATTCTTTAAGGAGTACTTGTTTGTATTTAAGGTAACGTTAGGATTGTCTTCATTTAAAGCAATAAGGAGAAGGGGGAGATGAAGTTTCACACCATAAGCCTAGAAATATCCAAAATCCGTTCCTGTTCTAGATGCCATCTTTCCTCTTCGTTATTTGACTTCAAATTCCTCATTACATTCTAATGCCGCAATCCTAAAACTCTGGTTTATACGTGATGTGAAAGCAAATGCAAAGCGATTTTTAATGTAAACAATTTAAATGCATTAAACGTTTGCGAATCATTTGCGTGAATCTCAGGTTTTGACGTCACGTTTTGTTTTGTATTTATGTGGAGTTTAAACCGGCTTTTACTCAGCTCAGCACGAAAATGTCCTTAAAACCCTCCTACACATTGAAGCCACTCCCAACCACTAAATTCTGTTCTTTAGCAACCTTCAGTACATACATGTACAAGCCTGCTGTCCTTTCCAAGTAATCTTACAAAATCAACTGTGTGCCACCCAAGGCCACTGTAAATGTTTGAACATATTAGTATGGCCTGCAATGCATCAATGGGAGACCACCTTACTCTGTAATCTCAGTGGTGTGACAGTGCACAGAAGGGTAACCATAGGAGGCCACTGGCAACAGCTAATGGCTTAGAGTGGCCTGAATGGGTTGTTTCAAAAATTGCACTGATTGTTTGTTGGTCCTTACAAATACCTAAGCTGAATTATAGAATTATGGTGATCTTTTAGCACTGTTCCGACCTGGTCGCATTAAAGAGGCCCTCACGTTGTGCTTTTAATTTAGCTTATTATGTACAAAGTACATATTTAAGTAATATTTGACCATATTTGCCGGCATGCCCGTCAGGCCTGGAAATTCACTTTTGTAGGGTCAAGGCCACCTGAGTAAAGGTCACTACCATTAGAATATCAGAATGTGTACGGGAACATTTTTAAGGGGTACCAAGGCCATGACCAGGGCAACCCCTGTCAGCAAACCCCCACCCAAACTCCTGTCCGTTTTCAACAAGTTAATTCCAATTTCTCATGACAGCAACTACTGACGATGCAATCTCAGGAGGATAGCGCCCAGGCCACGTTTTCCCAGCTCCCTCTACCCGTCATCAACAAGCCGTTGACAAGAGTACTGCTGACCAACCCCAGTAAATCTCAACTCCCTGGTATGTGGGAATACGATGATTGGACACTAATCATTCATTGTTTTGTGGTTCCGGTGTACTTGTCATGATCTTAACCCTTTCACTACCATTGGCGACTACAACACACATACCCCCTGTTGCTTACCATTGGCGACTTTAGTCGACCAAGGTCACCACACACACAGCACTTAATTGGGAGTATCATGACCAGCTTTTAAAACAGCTGTATTTTTTTCCTTCTTCGCAGTCCATACCCATGCTATATATGGTTGGAAAGACTGATTCCTTATCTTTCTAATGGTATAGCCCAGCCTACGTGTTGCTATTATAGAAATCAGACATAATACAAGTCAATCCTTTCAATGGCCATTTGTACTATGGAACGCCATACACGTGTGTACAAAATGCTCTCTGTGTTTGTGAAACAAAGTCAGGAGAAGTAAAATAAATAACCCGATCATTTTATATGCAATGCCAATGATTTTGGTATCATATAAAAGGGAATTTCGTAAGCAACAATCATTTCATTGAATATATCTTTCTCCAACAAATTCTTCATGATGAAAAACGAGTTTAGAAAAAGTGCCTGTAAATGGATGCACACTGTTGTGCAATAATGTGTGAATTCATGCATGACTGGGCAGGGAATTCGGTAACCAGTGGGACATCCTGTTGAAACAAATCGGTAATGAAAGGGTTAAAACCACCATATCCACTATTGGTAATCTCCAAAAAAAAAAAAAAAAATCACAGATTTTTAAAAACTTACTTGATGTAAAGTTGATGGTGGTATCAAAAATCCCTTTGAATATTTCTGTCCAAAATCGGTGCTGTGATGCGTTTTTTTGGTTTTTTGTTGGTAATCTTTTTTTTCTTTTGCCAATCAGTGAAATACGTGATACATGTATTGGAACCAGACCAAATTTCCCATATACAAAGTATGGTGGCTAAGAGAGGCCTCACAAATCGGGCAAACATTCATACCCCTATGTGAAAAAGTCATTTAAAACACAGCACAGCAGAATTCCAATTGATCCAGCAATTTTGGCTGCAATTGGGCATCATTTAACCCTAACCCCCTAGGTATTCTGGCTAGGAACCTTCCTGAATCCTCCAAAATCCATCAGTGCACTTTTGGAAACATGCCCTTATCTTTAAAATGCACCATGCATTTTCGTTGATCTTTCATATTCAGCACTTATGGCCTGTACTTCTTGCCAGGTAGTAGTTTTGCCCCATATGAAGAGGTGAAAGTACTAGTTTCCAACAGTGCTGAATTTTTCCCAAAAAGTGCCCCTTGGAAGATTTTGCAGGATATGGGGTGGTTAGGGTTAATAGCAAAAAAAAAAACTAAAAATGCTGACGCACAGGTCTGAGACAAAGCACACGGAGACCAGAAACCGGAGACATTTGTTTTGAACTAACGGATTCTTGTTTTAAAAAAAGTATTAAGTGTAGAATGCAAATCACATTAAGATTTTCTCATTATTTTCTCTCTTGATGACAACTCTAGACAACCAGATGTATGCGACCTCTGTGACCTTTGACCGAATGTTTGACCCTGCTGAGCGAGAGGAATGGCAAGACCTTGAAGAGATGGCCATCATGGTGGCTACTGGCCAGCGGAATCTGCCGGCCGGATGCCGGCCCAATCTACAGCTGTTGCACGGAAAGACGGACAACACCGTGAGCCCTCTTGTGGTAGTTGGAGGTGAGAGTATACTTGGGTTTGTGATACAAGAGATAATACCTCACCTCTGGTTTAACCCTGATTGTCATAGTTGAAGTAAAGGCCAGTTTATACTTAAAGGGAAAGTATCATCATGATCAACAGGGCATGGAATCTTAGTGCTAGTTTTAGATTAACTCGGTGACTGAAAAAAAAAACCCGCATGATAAGGTCATTCTACTGTTTTGATAATTTTCAGTCGCTGTGTTCATCTTAAACTAGAACACCAATTCCATGCCCTGTTCAAAGTCTGCACTGATCATGACGATAGTGTCCCTTTAACTCGAATGTGAATTGTCAGATTTGCATGACAATCAGCTGTGAATGTATGACCAAAAAAATTAAATTTGCATTCCCTTTTTGTGTGAATTGTTTATTGGGCTTAGTAGTTGGTATTGTTCATTTTGACCGTCTAGTTTTCATGAAATTTAGTATAAAACTAACCCGTGAACTTTTCATCATAATAGGTGTTTATGTTACAATTAAACTGTTTTTTGTGTTTTTGTTTTACAAAACGTTGCCAGGGAATAATTTCTCAGGATAATTGAAACTTGTAGCATCTTAACACCAAATAATGATTTAGATAATACTTGGTTAACCCTAGCCTTCCCAAATCCTCCAAAATCTTCTTTGCTAAAGTGAAGGATTTTGAAGGATTGAGGTTACATGCTACATGCTCTTTGCTAAAGTGAAGGATTTTGGAGGATTGAGGTTATTAGGCATACTTGCCTTTCCATGGTACATGTACATTCATGTTTGTTGTAGTGATTGCAAGGTCAGTGTTTGGGTCAGTGGACACTGTTTATTGCTCCATGCATGCAGGGAGGGTCCCTGGCCATGTACATGTATCATAGATTAGAAACACATGTGTGCATACATGTCATGTGCTTGCTTTACTACTGAAGGATTTTGGAGGATTCAGGTTATGTGTAAGCAAATGGGCCTAGGGAGTTAGGAAGAATTCAGGTTATGTGTAAGCAAATGGGCCTAGGGAGTTAGGAAGGATTCAGGTTATGTGTAAGCAAATGGGCCTAGGGAGTTAGGAAGGATTTGGGTTATGTGTAAGCAAATGGGCCTAGGGAGTTAGGAAGGATTCGGGTTATGTGTAAGCAAATGGGCCTAGGGAGTTAGGGTTAACCAATGTGTCACCTTTAAATATTGGTTTGTATTTACCTGTGCAGAGGCAATCACGGTAGAACTCGTCATGGAGAACCCCCTCAAGGTTGCCTTGACGATATCCGACCTCACGCTGAGATGGAAGTTCACTCATGTAGACTTTGAAAATGTGAATAAAGAAAACCCTGAACAACAGCCGCCTGTTATATCAAATGAGGCTGATATTCTGAACGAAAAGGTAAAATAATTGTTGAAATATACTGAACAGCAAAAGAAACGCAAGTCTGAGGACAGCAAAAGAAACGTAAGTCTGAGGTCTTGTCAAGTTTTCAAACAGAAGACAAACCATTTTGATTCTAATCACTCATTTAATGAAAAATGCTTTCAATTTGTGAGCTGAAAGTGACTGTTGAAATTGCATTGCAAGATTTTCACATTTACCACAGTCTGCCAAAAGGAGATACCCCCCTCAGTGAAAAGTCACAGTCTTTTCAGTAGCGTGTATGTCCACCTTGGGATTGCACACAGGCGGTGCAACGTCGCCTCATAGAGTTCACAAGAGTCTGGAAGAATGCCTGAGGCAAGTGGTTCCACTCAAACACCAATCTCTGTTCCAACTGTGCAACTGTAGTTGGCTGTCTCCCGGGAGCTATCCTACGCCCAATTTCGTCCCAGACATGTTCAATAGGAGCCATATCTGGGGAAAGTGACGGCCATGGAAGAACGTTGATGTTGTTGTGAGTGAGACACGCCATCGACACCCTTGCTGTGTGAGGACGTGCATTGTCTTGTTGGAAGAACTGCAGTTCAGGATGTGCAGCAAACATTGGAACAACATGAGGACGAAGAACATCATCTCTATACACGACAGCAGTTTCACGTTGTCGGAAGACATGAAGCTGTGACCTGTGGTTGTAACTGAACGCTCCCCAGACCATCACACTGCCACCACCCCATCTGTTTGCCTGTATGACACAGCAATCCATGTAACGTTCATTACGTCGATGCCAAACACGTAAACGCCCGTCAGCATGTGAAAGATGGAAGCGAGACTCATCTGAAAAGAAAACTTGGCGTCACTGAGCACGTCCGCCAACATTGATGTTGCCGGGCCCACTGTAAACGTCGTTGACGGTGTTGTCGTGTCAATATTGGCCCTACATATGGACGTCGACTGTGGAGTCCTCCATCCCGTAGTCGACGTCTAATGGTATCGGCGGATAATGGTCCTCTTGGTCCCTGAACTAAGGCTGCTGTTCTTGATGCTGCTTGAGTACGGTTTCTTAGATGAGTGACCCGGATGAACCGATCTTGTGCAGGAGTTGTCACTCTTGGTCGACCGGAACGTGGACGATCAGCAACGACCCCTGTCAGCCGGTAACGTTGGGCAAGTCGTGTGATGGTGGTGAGATGACATCCAACTTGTCTGGCTACATCGGTTGCAGAGATACCGCCTTGCAACATTCCAAGGGCCACTCCTCTTTGCACAGTCGAAAGTCTTGGCATCGTTTGCGTTACGTGTACACCTTCTAGAGCGAACAACGAATGTTTTTCTGACACAGCCCTTTATAAAGGATGCCTTAGAGTGACAATCCACGTGTTTCACCAACACCTGTCAATGCACGTGCACAATTCATGATTTAACTTCACTGTGGTTGCGTTTGTGCGAATGTTTAGTATGGACGCCAAACTGTATGACATTACATCACCTGGACTCATTACATCATTTTACCATCATCTTTTCTAACATGCGAATGGTTACTATTCTGAAACTTGCGTTTCTTTTGCTGTTCAGTATATTTATTGACGCCCCAGTAAGAAGTTGAATTTCAAAAGGACCGATTCCCAGCACCTACATTTACATGATACACACGTGAGGCGCGTTGCTGACACATAATGCGTTTGTTTATGGTGTAAAGAGAGGACTTGTATTACAACAGGAAACAATGGGTCCTCAGTTGGCTGTTATTATTTGCAAAATGTCCACAGTTGAAAAAATGTGTACAAATCAAATGGAAGATGTCTGAAAAAGTTAAAAGTCCCAAATTTTAGGAACAGAATTCCGGATTTGTATTTATTTGTACAATATTTATTTAACCACGATTTAAAAAAAAAGGAAAGGAAAGATTTTCATTTTATTTAAACATTTACTTGCAACCTCATTCTCATGATCTATCTCAAAGTCGGAGAACATTTGGGTCGTATGTGTTGGCATTGATCCGTGGGATCAAGGTTGCATTATAATGGACATGTATAAACCTTTTTAACACACACATCAGCCCTTATTTGCAGGATTTATATATCAATGGCACCTACATTCCTGAAATTTCATACGACATCGGTCTTTGCGACTGTTTATTTTATTTTTGTCTCTGTAGCGAAACCAGCTAGATGAAGTCGTCAGCACAGAGTTGATTCATGAGTTTGTATTAGCTGGCAATGAATGCAAACCCGTAAGTTGGCTTATTTGTCATAAATGTATTTTATTATCTCGTTGGAGTTCATAGCCTAGACGTCTAGTGCATCGGACTCAAGTTCTGGTGCGGTCAGAATGTGGGTTTGAATACCGGCCTGGCTGGTTGCGGCACTTGTGTCCTTGAGCAAGACACTTAACCATAATTGCTTCGTCCTTCAGATGGGACGTAAAGCTGTAGGTCTCGTGTATTGTGTTAACCCTCCTACTATTGCTGCACTTTAGTAGGAAGTTGCTGTAGAGGTCAAAACCAGTCAACTGCCCGTTTTGACTGTTGACCCAAATGTGCACACAGGGGCATTTTTTTACTGGTTTTTACTGTTATTTTGACCACCCTGAACAATACCAGACAATGCTTTCACCAGTCAAAAACAGTTGACTCATTTTGACCTGTAAATGTACTTACTACACGTAAGGTTTGACAGTTTTTGACTTTTAAGTGCATTAGATATACCTTGGGAAGTATATCAACATTTTGAATGATTTTGACCCTTGTAGTAGTAGGAGGGTTGAGTGCACTAGATATACCTTGGGAAGTATGTCAACATTTTGAATGATTTTGACCCTTGTAGTAGTAGGAGGGTTGAGTGCACTAGATATACCTTGGGAAGTATGTCAACATTTTGAATGATTTTGACCCTTGTAGTAGTAGGAGCGTTAATGCACATAAAAGAACCCAGGACACTTTACCATGAAAGAGAAGGGGCTTGCCCCAGTGTTTCTGGAATAGACAGCAATATACAATTGTGCCAATGCCTTTGAATGGGATTTCCATATACAGTGCGCATTACAAGTGTTCTGATATTGTTGTTTTTGTTTTAGCAAATTAGCATGAAATGACAGTACACAATTGTTTTTGTTATAAACAAATGAATGGCTTTCCTCTACTAAATGTAGCTGCACAAGCTATCAACTGAAAGTTTGTATACGATTTGGGCTACAAAATGTCTCTGGATAACAGAAATCTATTCATGAAATTAACTTGTTTTACACAAACAGTAGTGTCAGAGACGAAAATATTTCAATTAATTTTTATCTCAAAATGTATTTCTGTCATCTGAAGACAGATATTAACTCTTCTACTACAGCTGCGCTTTAGTGGCAAGTAGCTACAGAGGTCAAAATCGGTCAACTGCCTGTTTTGACTGTTGACACGAATGTGCACACAGGGGCATTTTTGACTGGTTTTGACCGTGTTTTGACTGGTTTTTGACCTCCCTGAACAATACCAGACAATGCTTTTACCAGTCAAAAACGGTCGACTCATTTTTGACCTGTAAATGTACTTACGACAGTGTTTGACTTTTATGTGCACAAGATATACCTTGGCAAGTATATCAATATTTTGACTGATTTTGAACCTTGTAGTAGTAGGAGGGTTAAGCATTGGAATGAATACGAACAATCTGAATGCATGTTTTTCTGTGATTTATGTTTTACAAAAAAGTTGCATCTAAGGTGAAACCACTTCAGATGAAATGTTTTCCCATGTTGATTGGTACTACCTGTCTTGTACCTTCCCTTTAAAATCTACAAGGTTTGGTGGCCAGTCATACATAGGTGGGCAGTGATACATAGTTTAGTAGAGGAAATATCCAATTTTATGATCGATTTAAAAATAATTTTTTTCCTCCCATTTCCCCCGCTCCTCAGGTCCACCTTTCAGTCACACCTCATCAGACAGGAGAGCTACACATTCTCGGTATTGCCTACAGCCTCTCCGCCCAGCAAGCCCTCGGCACCAAGGAAGAGATCACTCCGAACGATATCGGCAACCGCGAGAATCCGGATAGCCCCCAGAAGGGCCCCAAGACGATGTCGCGCGGCTCTGGGGTCATCTCGGTCCAGGGAGGGCAGGAATTGGACATCCAAGGTCCAAGGTTAAACAGCACAAAGGTTGAGCGGTGTAGCGTTGTGTACGGTCCGGACCGAAGATTGGATCCTGTCGTTGTTCCGCCCATGCCACTACTAGAGGTGATAACAATAATGTGTACACTGGCCTTAAACGGTCTGTAAACCAGTAACCCTAACCCCCTAGGCATTTTGGCTAGAAACCATCATATGAAGTTGGTTAATAATAATAATAATAATGTGTGGACTTATATAGCACATGTATCCACCAACTAAGTGGTGCTCAAGGCGCATTATATCATTACCCCTGCTCATAAGGCTCATAAATCATTCCTGAAACCATCTCGGCTCCCTGGGGAGTATACAGCTCAATTGCTGCCATTACAGCGCATATAGGGCTAATCAACCAACTCTGCCCTCACAGGTACCCATTTAACCCCTGGGTGGAGAGAAGCAATTATGGTTAAGTGTCTTGCTCAAGGACACAAGTGTCACGGCCGGGATTTGAACCCACATTCTGCTGCTAACACCAGAACTTGAGTCCGGTAAGCTAGACCGCTCGGCCACGACACACATTGGTTGTTGCCAGTTTAACCAACAACTGAGCTAAACACAAAAGAAAAAAGCCTGCTTCTTCAAAACGTAACAACTTTTTCTCAAAACTTTCCTCAACTATCAACCCTAATTCCTCAGGCATTTTTGCTAAGAACCATCCTATATCCACCAAAATCCATCAATATGCAGTTTAAAGGTACCCCAGTTGATGGACTTTGATGGAATCGTTACAGTAAATGCAAAGCATCCATGGCTTGGCTATACACAGTCCTGAATCCAACAAAAGCAGCCGGTGGAGTTTGATGGATTTGGTACAGTAGCAAATGCAAAGCATCCATGGTTTGGCTATACACAGTCCTGAATCCAACAAAAGCAGCCGGTGGAGTTTGATGGATTTGGTACAGTAGCAAATGCAAAGCATCCATGGCTTGGCTATACACAGTCCTGAATCCAACAAAAGCAGCCGGTGGAGTTTGATGGATTTGGTACAGTAGCAAATGCAAAGCATCCATGGTTTGGCTATACACAGTCCTGAATCCAACAAAAGTAGCCGGTGGAGTTTGATGGATTTGGTACAGTAGCAAATGCAAAGCATCCATGGCTTGGCTATACACAGTCCTGAATCCAACAAAAGCAGCCGGTGGAGTTTGATGGATTTGGTACAGTAGCAAATGCAAAGCATCAATGGCTTGGCTATACACAGTCCTGAATCCATCAAAAGCAGCCGGTGGAGTTTGATGGATTTGGTACAGTAGCAAATGCAAAGCATCCATGGCTTGGCTATACACAGTCCTGAATCCATCAAAAGCAGCCGGTGGAGTTTGATGGATTTGGTACAGTAGCAAATGCAAAGCATCCATGGCTTGGCTATACACAGTCCTGAATCCAACAAAAGCAGCCGGTGGAGTTTGATGGATTTGGTACAGTAGTAAATGCAAAGCATCCATGGCTTGGCTATACACAGTCCTGAATCCAACAAAAGCAGCCGGTGGAGTTTGATGGAATTGGTACAGTAGCAAATGCAAAGCATCCATGGCTTGGCTATACACAGTCCTGAATCCATCAAAAGCAGCCGGTGGAGTTTGATGGATTTGGTACAGTAGCAAATGCAAAGCATCCATGGCTTGGCTATACACAGTCCTGAATCCAACAAAAGCAGCCGGTGGAGTTTGATGGATTTGGTACAGTAGTAAATGCAAAGCATCCATGGCTTGGCTATACACAGTCCTGAATCCAACAAAAGCAGCCGGTGGAGTTTGATGGAATTGGTACAGTAGCAAATGCAAAGCATCCATGGCTTGGCTATACACAGTCCTGAATCCAACAAAAGCAGCCAGTGGGGTTTGATGGATTTGGTACAGTAGTAAATGCAAAGCATCAATGGCTTGGCTATACACAGTCCTGAATCCAACAAAAGCAGCCGGTGGAGTTTGATGGATTTGGTACAGTAGTAAATGCAAAGCATCCATGGCTTGGCTATACACAGTCCTGAATCCAACAAAAGCGTTGGGCTATACTGTTGTTGTCCTCTTTCGGCTGCTCACGTTAGGGGTCGCCACAGCGGATCATGATCCGCATATTTGATTTGGCATAGGTTTTACGCCGGATGCCCTTCCTGATGCAACCCTCCCATTTATCCGTGCTTGGGACCGGCACTAAGCATGCATTGGCTTGTACATCCCCAGTGGCTGGGTTCAATTCGGCCCTCGCAGCAATTATGGTAAAGTGTCTTGCTCAAGGACACAAGCACCATGGTCGAGGCAAGGCTTCGAACCCACACACTCTGACGACTCAGCCATCAGAACACAATCCGATGCACTAAACCGCTCGACCATGGCACCCCACCGTTGGGCTATACTGTAGAGTACTGAATCCATCAAAATCAGGCAAAATCAGGGTGTGGATTTTGGAGGTTTTGGGGTTATGAAAATGTCTGGAATTGCATAATCAAATGATGTGAATAGAAATCAACATGTGAAAATTTCAACTTATTTTGAGAAAATAGTGAAAATGCATTCGAATTCACCACGATCCATTTCAAAGTTTTAATATCTTTAGTTTTTAGAAAATAGTAATTTTGTAATCAGTTATTTATTTATTTTTAATTTTTTTTAATGCAAAATCATCCCGAACAAGGCTAAAAGCCACTCAAGGTACAGGGCTAATAGAAGAAAAATGAAAAAGTAAATAGACTCAGAGGAGCTGAAGGTGGGAATTGAGATTCCTCTTGAAACAGGATAGATCGTAGGATGAAGGGAAACATGCACCAGGCAAGGAATCTTTCCCCATTGTTAGAGAGGTTATTTCCTAAGGAAACTAAACAGCATATATTTTTACCGCACAAACATGACCAATGGTGCTCACCAGAGCGTGACTGGGGAGACCGCGTCTTCCACCGTATGCTTATGGCTCGTTGCCACGTCGACCGGGAATCTATACAAATATTCCCGAGAATCCTGTGGCGTGTTTAGACGCTCTCCGATCCGCTGTCCAAAAAAAATTGCATGTATACACGGCCTCCGACGCGAACTGGTTAATTATCGAAACTCAAGGTAAAATATTGCAAAAACAATTTTTGTCTAAACCCATTGTGTGTTGATTTCAGAAAAGCCTGATGTGCATTTTATAAAGGAGAAATCCTCTTAGGATCAATCTTTATATAATTGTCTAAATTTTCTTTCTATTATTTGTTCCCTCTTTAGGTTATCTTCACTTCCTTTCCATCAACGCTATTATGCGGAGAAGTGTGCAGTTCAGTCGTGGAATTCACAAACCAGGGATTCAGCCCCCTCCAGAAACTGTTTGTGGTCTCAAACCACCCCGAATTATTTTCCTTTGGAACGTTCCACACACCCGTCAACCAATTGCAACTGGGCAAGGACTCTGCCAACCAATCAAAAACGGGCGTGTATAGGACTGTTCCATGTTCTGGCAGCAGACAGGGAGGTTGTGTGGAGGGTGTTATAGATAAGTGTAATGTATCACATGTGACTGAGATCCCCTTGCCTGGGGGATCGCTACCCCCAGAGGGCAGCATATCGATACCCATGTACGTGAGAGGGCCAGATAAGAGTGGAATACATGAGATTAACATGCTATTTTATTACGAATCTACGGAAGAAAACCCTAAAATGAGGTAAATGATTTTTTCATATAATTTATCAACCAGCTGAAGCAAATTTAATATATTATTTGAAATGACAGATTTCTAACATACCAGCTTTCAAACGACCTTTATCTGAGCTGTGAAAGACCAATGGAAAATAGGCATTGCAAGCAGTATATTAGGAGTTGAAAATTTATATAGGTCTCTTCATATTCATTGATGAAATTGTTGCGTCAGGAAAGCCAACCGGTGGTCGAGAGGTTAAGACGTTTGCAATATTGAGCAGATGGTTATGGGTTTGAGTCATGCCCGAGCTGCCTGTGGAGGGTTTTTCCCGCAGACAATCAAAAAGCACTGTATATAAAGCGCTTTAACCCTTCTGTTGATTAATCATTCATTTTTTTTTATTCAAATGGTTTGAATCAAAACGGTACTTTGCCACTATGTGTGAAATGCTTGCGGAACAATATTGTGCAGTGAATGCATCTAAACTATACATGGTACTGTTATCTACACAGCTAATCCACCATTCATAAACAGACAGTTGTCAAATGGTACTGTGTGGTGAATGCATCTAAACTGTACATGGTACTGTTATCTACACAGCTTATCCACCATTCATAGACAGACAGTTGTCAAATGGTACTGTGTGGTGAATGCATCTAAACTGTACATGGTACTGTTATCTACACAGCTAATCCACCATTCATAAACAGACAGTTGTCAAATGGTACTGTGTGGTGAATGCATCTAAACTGTACATGGTACCGTTATCCACACAGCTAATCCACCATTCATAAACAGACAGTTGTCAAATGGTACTGTGTGGTGAATGCATCTAAACTGTACACGGTACTGTTATCCACACAGCTAATCCACCATTCATAAACAGACAGTTGTCAAATGGTACTGTGTGGTGAATGCATCTAAACTGTACACGGTACTGTTATCTACACAGCTTATCCACCATTCATAAATAGACAGTTGTCAAATGGTACTGTGTGGTGAATGCATCTAAACTGTACATGGTACTGTTATCAACACAGCTAATTCACCATTCATAAACAGACAGTTGTCAAATGGTACTGTGTGGTGAATGCATCCAAACTGTACATGGTACTGTTATCAACACAGCTAATTCACCATTCATAAACAGACAGTTGTCAAATGGTACTGTGTGGTGAATGCATCTAAACTGTACACGGTACTGTTATCCACACAGCTAATCCACCATTCATAAACAGACAGTTGTCAAATGGTACTGTGTGGTGAATGCATCTAAACTGTACACGGTACTGTTATCCACACAGCTAATTCACCATTCATAAACAGACAGTTGTCAAATGGTACTGTGTGGTGAATGCATCTAAACTGTACATGGTACTGTTATCTACACAGCTTATCCACCATTCATAAACAGACAGTTGTCAAATGGTACTGTGTGGTGAATGCATCTAAACTGTACATGGTACTGTTATCTACATAGCTTATCCACCATTCATAAACAGACAGTTGTCAAATGGTACTGTGTGGTGAATGCATCTAAACTGTACACGGTACTGTTATCCACACAGCTAATCTACCATTCATAAACAGACAGTTGTCAAATGGTACTGTGTGGTGAATGCATCTAAACTGTACATGGTACTGTTATCCACACAGCTTATCCACCATTCATAAACAGACAGTTGTCAAATGGTACTGTGTGGTGAATGCATCTAAACTGTACATGGGTACTGTTATCTACACAGCTTATCCACCATTCATAAACAGACAGTTGTCAAATGGTACTGTGTGGTGAATGCATCTAAACTGTACACGGTACTGTTATCCACACAGCTAATTCACCATTCATAAACAGACAGTTGTCAAATAGTACTGTGTGGTGAATGCATCTAAACTGTACACGGTACTGTTATCCACACAGCTAATTCACCATTCATAAACAGACAGTTGTCAAATGGTACTGTGTGGTGAATGCATCTAAACTGTACATGGTACCGTTATCCACACAGCTAATCCACCATTCATAAACAGACAGTTGTCAAATGGTACTGTGTGGTGAATGCATCTAAACTGTACACGGTACTGTTATCCACACAGCTAATCCACCATTCATAAACAGACAGTTGTCAAATGGTACTGTGTGGTGAATGCATCTAAACTGTACATGGTACTGTTATCTACACAGCTTATCCACCATTCATAAATAGACAGTTGTCAAATGGTACTGTGTGGTGAATGCATCTAAACTGTACATGGTACTGTTATCCACACAGCTAATTCACCATTCATAAACAGACAGTTGTCAAATGGTACTGTGTGGTGAATGCATCTAAACTGTACATGGTACTGTTATCCACACAGCTAATTCACCATTCATAAACAGACAGTTGTCAAATGGTACTGTGTGGTGAATGCATCTAAACTGTACACGGTACTGTTATCCACACAGCTAATCCACCATTCATAAACAGACAGTTGTCAAATGGTACTGTGTGGTGAATGCATCTAAACTGTACACGGTACTGTTATCCACACAGCTAATTCACCATTCATAAACAGACAGTTGTCAAATGGTACTGTGTGGTGAATGCATCTAAACTGTACATGGTACTGTTATCTACACAGCTTATCCACCATTCATAAACAGACAGTTGTCAAATGGTACTGTGTGGTGAATGCATCTAAACTGTACATGGTACTGTTATCTACACAGCTTATCCACCATTCATAAACAGACAGTTGTCAAATGGTACTGTGTGGTGAATGCATCTAAACTGTACACGGTACTGTTATCCACACAGCTAATCTACCATTCATAAACAGACAGTTGTCAAATGGTACTGTGTGGTGAATGCATCTAAACTGTACATGGTACTGTTATCCACACAGCTTATCCACCATTCATAAACAGACAGTTGTCAAATGGTACTGTGTGGTGAATGCATCTAAACTGTACATGGGTACTGTTATCTACACAGCTTATCCACCATTCATAAACAGACAGTTGTCAAATGGTACTGTGTGGTGAATGCATCTAAACTGTACACGGTACTGTTATCCACACAGCTAATTCACCATTCATAAACAGACAGTTGTCAAATGGTACTGTGTGGTGAATGCATCTAAACTGTACACGGTACTGTTATCCACACAGCTAATTCACCATTCATAAACAGACAGTTGTCAAATGGTACTGTGTGGTGAATGCATCTAAACTGTACATGGTACTGTTATCCACACAGCTTATCCACCATTCATAAACAGACAGTTGTCAAATGGTACTGTGTGGTGAATGCATCTAAACTGTACACGGTACTGTTATCTACACAGCTTATCCACCATTCATAAACGGACAGTTGTCAAATGGTACTGTGTGGTGAATGCATCTAAACTGTACATGTACATGGTACTGTTATCCACACAGCTTATCCACCATTCATAAACGGACAGTTGTCAAATGGTACTGTGTGGTGAATGCATCTAAACTGTACATGGTACTGTTATCCACACAGCTTATCCACCATTCATAAACGGACAGTTGTCAAATGGTACTGTGTGGTGAATGCATCTAAACTGTACATGGTACTGTTATCCACACAGCTTATCCACCATTCATAAACAGACAGTTGTCAAATGGTACTGTGTGGTGAATGCATCTAAACTGTACACGGTACTGTTATCTACACAGCTTATCCAACATTCATAAACGGACAGTTGTCAAATGGTACTGTGTGGTGAATGCATCTAAACTGTACATGGTACCATTATCCACACAGCTTATCCACCATTCATAAACAGATAGTTGTCAAATGGTACTGTGTGGTGAATGCATCTAAACTGTACATGGTACCATTATCCACACAGCTTATCCACCATTCATAAACAGATAGTTGTCTAATTTTCAATGGTCAGTCAACTTGTGGTAAATTGTACCAAGAGTAGGAGGGTTAAAAGTCAATGTATGGCAAATAATACAATCAAGCGGTCAAGCTTGTTGAAGAACAGGGTGTCCAAATGGGTGGACGTTTACCAAGTTAGGGTGTCCAAACGGAACCTAGTGTCACCAAAAAATAGGTTGCTATCACGTGGTGATGCTTAAACTGCTTGAAGCATCACTTTGGTGGCTAACAATCTTGACCTGTGACCACAGTTAACATGGTCTTCACCCACCCATATTTCTTTTTATCTCACACAGGCATAGATCACTGCATCACACTGCCGTCATCCACTCAAGCAACTCCATCTCTCTGACATCGTCGGTGGATAGAGCGCACACCGGGGAGAGACTCGACACAGAAGCCAAAGATACCAGTCTCATAATCAGCTTGGAAATTGACAATATGAATCAGGTATACACTTGGGAAATCGTTTAAAGTTAACTCGAGAAAACGATCCGCCTTTCCGACAGGTTATCAAGGAATTCCTGCTTGTTCTCATGCATACTTAAAAAATAAAAAAAAGTTACGTTTTAAGACTGTTATCGTGTCAGAAACTGTTTTTTTTGGTTACGTTTGTTTTTCCGAGCAGCTCTGTGAACTTGTTTCTGGTCAAGAGTTTGACGTCAGAAACAAGTATCTGGTCGCATTCGTCATAACACAATTTCATCAGAGCTGTATTTAATTAGGAATGATAATATCAACAGTCTGGTGAAAGTTTAGGGATTGAATAATAAATAAAAACACATTTGTTTATTTTTAAAAATAAATTTTGGCAAATATTGTTTCAAATAATCCCTTTCCCCCTCCCCCTCCCACCAGGTACATGATTCTCACATAATTGAGTTTAGCATAGGTCAGGTGTCATGTGTCAGCAGTACATGGGCATTGGGCAGTCTTGGCCCAGACAATCTTTCCAAAGGTAAGATTATTGTTTTATCAAAGATATCAAATGTCTATAAATACATCCACACTTAGTAAGAATGAAGAGATATGTATACAAACCAACCTTTGAAAGTCTCATTTTGTTCCGTTCTGTCATTTTTTTTGGTATGTGGAAAATGTGGAAAATGTATCACAGATGTGATCCATCTGTAATACATTTCACATTTTCTCAAAAATTACGGAATGTCAAGTGGAATAATTTCTCGGGATGTTTGGTAACATCACCAACTTCACATCAAGTAATTTTAAAGATTATTTTCAGTAATTTTATAAGCGAGTAATTACCAAAGGAGTACAATCTTCCTCTCTTATTCAAGGGGGGGGGGGTAAATGGCTCGGAAAATTTTGAAATTGTCAAACTCGGCCAAACTGAGGAGTATTGCTGAAGAACTTTTCTTGGAATTCCCCTCAGAATCCAGCTGAATTCCCCTCAGAATCCAGCTGAATTCCCCTCAGAATCCAGCTGAATTCGCCTCGCAATCCAGCTGAATTCGCCTCGCAATCCAGCTGAATTCGCCTCGCAATCCAGCTGAATTCCCCTCAGAATCCAGCTGAATTCGCCTCAGAATCCAGCTGAATATGCCTCGGAATCCAGCTGAATTCCCCTCAGAATCCAGCTGAATTCCCCTCAGAATCCAGCTGAATTTACCTCAGAATCCAGTAACATTGTATGCGATTAGCCCAATGTGTTATAGCAGATAACCATTTGGATGAACATTACATATAAGTTTATGTATTATGGCCAATGCAGTGTGACCAGTGTATAAGCCAGGATTTGAAAATAGGGCGTCCAAATTTGTTCTTTGAAAAACAGGGTGTCCAAATGTTTAACTTCAATACGTTTGCATGTGTTTTACAAATAAAACAGGGTGTCCATTTAATAACAAACAGGGTGTCCATTTAGCAAACAGGGCATCCATTTAGCAAACAGGGTGTCCATTTAGCAAACAGGGTGTCCATTTAGCAAACAGGGTGTCCATTTAGCAAACAGGGTGTCCATTTAGCAAACAGGGTGTCCATTTAGCAAACAGGGTGTCCATTTAGCAAACAGGGTGTCCATTTAGCAAACAGGGTGTCCATTTAGCAAACAGGGCGTCCATTTAGCAAACAGGGCGTCCATTTAGCAAACAGGGCGTCCATTTAGCAAACAGGGTGTCCATTTAGCAAACAGGGTGTCCATTTAGCAAACAGGGTGTCCATTTAGCAAACAGGGTGTCCATTTAATAGCAAACAGGGCGTCCATTTAGCAAACAGGGTGTCCATTTAGCAAACAGGGTGTCCATTTAGCAAACAGGGTGTCCATTTAACAAACAGAGTGTCCATTTAGCAAACAGGGTGTCCATTTAGCAAACAGGGCGTCCATTTAGCAAACAGGGTGTCCATTTAGCAAACAGGGTGTCCATTTAACAAACAGTGTCCATTTAGCAAACGGGGTGTCCATTTAGCAAACGGGGCGTCCATTTAGCAAACGGGGCGTCCATTTAGCAAACAGGGCGTCCATTTAGCAAACAGGGCGTCCATTTAGCAAACAGGGTGTCCATTTAGCAAACAGGGTGTCCATTTAGCAAACAGGGCGTCCTAAAGATACCCAAAGGTATTGCTGGCTAATACTAAGAGTGTGACTTCATTTGCACTCAGTACTATTGCTAAGAAAATTACGTTATTGCAAGAAGTGTAATTACGTCAGTGAAGAAATTAGTAGTTGAGTTACCTATCCCTGACTCATCATTCCTGGTAAAACATCTCTCCTGTTTTCTCCACAGAGCTCAAAATAAACGGAGGGGAATCACACAGGATGTGTTTTAAAGCGACAAAGTGCAGCTACAGTCCGTCAGGTAAATTGTCAGCAACCTTTTGGGAACAATAGGCCTTTATCATGCCAGTGCCATCTGGGTTTCTTTTATGCAATTGCAGGATACCCATGGGCCTTGGTGCACATTTGCATCAAGGGTATGGACCCTTGATGCAAATTGGGAGATCCTTGATGCAAATTGGGAGACCCTAGATGCAAATTGTATGACCCTAGATGCAAATTGTATGACCCTAGATGCAAATTGTATGACCCTAGATGCAAATTGTAAGACCCTTGATGCAAATTGTAAGACCCGTTATGCAAATTGCGTGACCCTTAATGCAAATTCATAAAAGTCCGAGACAGTCTGTCTGATTGCACAAAATGTAATCACGTGGGGGTGTATTAACAAATGGTAAAGACATGGCTTATCAAAATTGGAGCAGTGCATTTGTGCCAGCTGTTCGCCAGCTGTTCTATTTAGTCGGCGTGCGACGCATTTGAACCAAATGGATGCGGACATTTATGAATGGCAGTAAAAGTTTGAGGTTGGACTTGACTACAAGTTAATGATCTATTTTGTACATAGTCACATGCGATAAGGACCTCGTCTTTGGCTTGGTCCTTATCGCCCGTGACCAAGACCAAAACGGGTCGTTAACCTGTAGTAAAGACCGCGCGATAAACTTGTATTCTCATATTGCAAGACCCTTGATATCTTTGATAAAATGTGTTTTATAGGAAAGTGTTTATAAAATGTATGATTTCTTCTTCAGATTCTGGTATTGTTTTTCCCTTTGTAAATTTAGAATTCAATGCTTTTTACTTTCATATCTGGTGCAACAAACACAAGGCAATCCTATTAATGGATGTTATTGCATTTCTTATTGAACAGACAATCCGGGAAAGGAACGGCAGATTTTCTCAAGTGTTACGTTTGGAAAACAGATGGTTAGTGCAAACTCATTTATCATTGTTACTTTGCCAAAATGTATATGTTAAATATATAATAAATCCAATATCTATGTGACACATCTCTCTTATCTGTGTCCTCTTATGTTGATCTTTGGTAAGAAGTTGTTAATTTATTTCTTATTCTCATTAAGTATACATGCCTATAGTAACTTATATAATCAGCTTGTTGTGCCAAATGTTGTAATTTTTACCTTTTTTTTATAAAGATTTCAGATTATAAATTTTTCACTTGACGCCTACAATTTTGTTGTTGATTGAAATTTCTGAACAAAAAGAGATAGATTTTTTTCTTCTCATATCAGGTTGAAATTAATCCCATAGATTTCAGATTTGAACAAATAACCATTTTTTCCCCCTTTGTATAAGTCAATTGATGATGTAAGCAAAAGGAAATTGCAGAATACCAAAAAAAACGATAAAATGTTGTTTGTTTCTCATGACCAGGTCGACAGTTCTTCAACTCCCTGCTCGGACTTCTTCTTCCGTTCGACCTTTGACCCCAGCAAACGAAGCCTGGAGCTCACCCCGTCCAGCAAGACGGCCACCCCGAGCACAATGAGCCCCACGGAAGAGATGGGCGTTACCATGGTAACTGACACGAAGACGGCACTGGAGGATTGCACGAAGGCGGGTCTGACACTCATTGCACTCTGGAAGGTAACATTACTGTGATGTGATGACGTCGTTTCCCTCTGGCAAATTTAACTGCACATCTTTTATTCAACCAAGATCACTGTTAACCAGTTCGCGTCGGAGGCCGTGTATACACGCACATTTTTTTTGGACAGCGGATCGGAGAGCGTCTAAACACGCTACAGGATTCTCGGGAATTTTGTATAGATTCCCGGTCGACGTGGCAACGAGCCATAAGCATACGGTGGAAGACGCGGTATCCCCGGTCACGCTCTGGTGAGCACCATTGTTCGTGCGGTAAAAATAAACCCGCCGCGGGTTCGGAAAAACTTTTTTATTCCCAACGCGAACTGGTTAAAGATGTATATTCCATGCGAATCCATTATTTGTTACGTGACTTTTATTTGTTTTATGCTGTTTCCTAGTAGGAAGAAAACAGTTAACAGTTGACTAAAAAAGTCATTTCACAAAATAACTGAATTGGGACAACATCCTGAATAGCCCATGTTCACTGTTCATGGAGTACTAAGCCGTGGACTAGGTTATTACACGACTGGCACACTTCATGTAGGTGTTAACCAGTTCGCGTCGGAGGCCGTGTATACACGCAATTTTTTTTTGCACCACGGATCGGAGAGCGTCTAAACACGCCAGAGGAAACTCGGGAGTATGTGTATGCATGCTCGGTTGATGTGCCAACGAGCCATGCGCGTGAAGTGACCTGCCCGGAAAATGTGTAGATCCATGGGTACACACTGTGGAATCTTCAAGAACGTGTGTGTGGGAAAAAGAAACCCGCCAAGCGGCCCAGAAAAACTTGTTTATTCCCGACGCGAACTGGTTAAAGACCTCTGGTGCTATTAATTTAATAGATCTTGTTTGATTTCAAAGTTGTAATTGTATCGCTCTGTAGGCATTTGTTGTTGATGAGGAGGGCTTCCATCACACACTGGTTGGGCAGCACCATATTTCCATGGAAACGATTGGAAAAGAAGTTACAACTGTGCAGGTCATGAGGGTAAGTCATAACAACAGGCTTGATATTCTTCCTACTTTTGTAGGAAATCCTACCTTTTGATTTTAAAAATCTTACCATGAAACCGGGTTCTGACTAACTTCAGACTATGGAAACTTTCCTTGTGTATCATTTTATTGTAAATACCAAGATAAAAAACAGTTTCCTTGCTATACATGGCTGTAGAGGTAAACCGCTATAGGCTAGTATATGCCTAATGATAATGGCAAACATTTTTCCTACCTTTTCATTTTCCTCACAATATCATCCCTGTAATAACCTGAGTTGTAACCAAGTAATTTGAGACAAGTCAAATCACAAATCATTTCTTTGCAGTTCAAGTCGAGTCATACATCATTTCTTCACAGGTCAAGTCAAGTCACAAGTGATTTTCCTTTTGGTCAAGTCAAGTTACAAATATTTTTTTTCTCTTAGTGAAAGTTAGTAACACATTGTATTCTTAACCAGCGAGAAAAGTCTGTCACCTTGCTGTCACCTATACATCAAAAGTGTAACACTGTCCCTTCTTTGTTATCATGGAAATGCGAAAAACAAACACCAAAGTTTGATACATATTAGTTGCATTTTTTTTTACACAATTTGTTTTTTAACTGAATAATGTTGACAAGGAATTGTTTACCAAGTGAAGTCACAAGTAAAAACACATGTGACTTGAAGTAAGATTCAAGTCAAAGTCACCGACTCGAAGTCGACAACTCTGCATAATGGCGTCTGCTTTCCACTTGAACCAGCTTGGCCGTAATAACCTAGTAGGTTATTATGGTAACACTATGTGAAAGTCATTTCTTGTCTGTAATAGAGAGGTTCTGAAAAGGTTGTTTTTAAGATGCCGTTTTGTTCAGTGTTTTCTGATCGTCTTCAGGAGATTGCTGGTTGCTCTGAAGACAGCTCCTCCTGAGTCTTTCTACTTTTTAAATGTTCTTCTGTTGTAGCCCTTGTAACTTGAGTGGCATTTATCGTTGTTTGAGGTGAATATGCATAACAAAAAAAATATATAAAAATAATAAAAGGTTATTTTAAGATGCCGTTTTGTTCAGTGTTTTCTGATTGTCTTCAGGAGATTGCTGGTTGCTCTGAAGACAGCTCCTCTGAGTCTTTTTACTCTTTTCTTTTTTCTTTTATTGAAGCCCCATACCTTGTGAGGCTTTTAGCCTTGTTCGGGACGAATAGGCATAAAAAAAAAATCAAAAAAAAAAAATCAGAGCACACTGTTGAGTTGAAACCCACAGTGACACCAACAGATCTTTTTTTCAGAAGCACCCATAGAGCAAAGAGAGATAGCTTTCACATGATGACATAGTCTTGGTTCAAAACTTTGCCTGTATGTTTTTGAGACACGATCTGACGGCACTACATGAACCCTACAACCACGAACCGCTACCACACACACGAACCGCTACCACACACACGAACCGCTATCAAACACAGTCTTGGGAACTGTGTATAATCTCCCCCCCCCCCCCCCTCGGAAACGGGGGGAACCCACTATGCATGCGTCACTATGAAATGCGAGCGCGACCCACACTTCTGGTGCGCACATGCATAAACAACGGACTGCTGTGTTCACTGATTGACAAACTTCACAGCAGTCCGTTGTTTATATACGCATGTGCACCAAAAATGTGGGTCACGCTCGCATTTCAAATTGACGCATGCGTAGTGGTTTCCCCCGTTTTCGGGGGGGGGGAGATTCTACGAAGTTCCCAAGAGAGTGTTTGATAGCAGTTAGTGTGTGTGGTAGCGGTTCATGATTGTAGAGTTCGTGTAGCGCCGTCGGATTGTGTATCATAAACATACAAACACAGTTTTGAACCAAGACTAATGACACAGCAATCTTAATTCTAATCGTAACTGCTTTCCACTGTGAATAGTGTAAACTTACCTCATGATTAAAACAATTCTGCAACATTTTAATAGCTTTCAATAAATCAAGCTTATCAGAGCAAGTAATGCCATTGGATATTTTGTGGCTGCGGACAAATACGGCCGTAGCATTCTGAAGGTTTATTCCAAGGTGAGCATTAGTAGCCAAGCCAACCCCCCCCCCCCCCAAACTGCCCTCAATTGACCGCCAGCATTTGTCGCAACAGCTTGTACAATTAATTCCCATGTTTCTTGAAATCACAGCGGCCCAGGGAAATAACCCACCTGAAGATAGTCAAGGAACCCGAGGAGGTAGCCAACAAAGAACCCAGCGCAGAGGTCATGGGTCAACTTCTGAAATACAGCCTCCAGTACAGCGAGGTCAAAGAGCATGATTTCAGTAAGAGGAGGTAAGACCCCAGCAATGCAAGTGGTGGTTCATGTCAATCATTTAACATCACATCACAAGCATCTTAACATCACATCACAAGCATCTTAACATCACATCACAAGCATCTTAACATCACATCACAAGCATCTTAACATCACATCACAAGCATCTTAACATCACATCACAAGCATCTTAACATCACGTAATGAAAATCAACTTCATAAATGATAAATGTGTAACAATGAGTGAGTTTAGTATTCTGACTACATATATACAGGGTACACCAAGAGGAAGTTCATGTCAAACACTTAAGTGCATCTTAACATCACGTAATGAAAATCAACTTCATAAATGATAAATGTGTAACAATGAGTGAGTTTAGTATTCTGACTGCATACACATATATACAGGGTACACCAAGAGGAAGTTCATGTCAAACACTTAAGTGCGTCTTAACATCACATAATGAAAATCAACTTCATAAATGATAAATGTGTAACAATGAGTGAGTTTAGTATTCTGACTGCATACACATTTATACAGGGTACACCAAGAGGAAGTTCATGTCAAACACTTAAGTGCGTCTTAACATCACATAATGAAAATCAACTTCATAAATGATAAATGTGTAACAATGAGTGAGTTTAGTATTCTGACTGCATACACATTTATACAGGGTACACCAAGAGGAAGTTCATGTCAAACACTTAAGTGCATCTTAACATCACGTAATGAAAATCAACTTCATAAATGATAAATGTGTAACAATGAGTGAGTTTAGTATTCTGACTGCATACACATATATACAGGGTACACCAAGAGGAAGTTTATGTCAAACACTTAAGTGCATCTTAACATCACATAATGAAAATCAACTTCATAAATGATAAATGTGTAACAATGAGTGAGTTTAGTATTCTGACTGCATACACATATATACAGGGTACGCCAAGAGGAAGTTCATGTCAAACACTTAGGTGCATCTTAACATCACATAATGAAAATCAACTTCATAAATGATAAATGTGTAACAATGAGTGAGTTTAGTATTCTGACTGCATACACATATATACAGGGTACGCCAAGAGGAAGTTCATGTCAAACACTTAAGTGCGTCTTAACATCACATAATGAAAATCAACTTCATAAATGATAAATATGTAACAATGAGTGAGTTTAGTATTCTGACTGCATACATATATACAGGGTACGCCAAGAGGAAGTTCATGTCAAACACTTAAGTGCATCTTAACATCACATAATAAAAATTGACATCTTAAATGTGTAACAATGAGCGAGTTCAGTATTTGGACTGCAGATTAAGGCTGTGTGTTGTTCGGTTATTTCAGGAATCGGATACCAGAAATTGGAAATCTTTGGATACCCAGGTAACCGTAAATCATTTTGTAAAAACACGTAAATACTCCCTAATGTATAAAATAACCAAATACAAGTTTCTCTTGATTTATTAGAGTCACGATAAATATGTACTTACTGTAATAATTTCCTGCTTCTATTATTAAAAACAACTTGTAGCATTCCCCACATACAAAAAGAATTCATGCGTCCCACACTCGCACTAATCCAGTAATTGCAAACAACAGGCACAAATACCAACTCGTGATACCGGCACGATAGCAGTCAACTCTAAACAAACTAGATACATCACAGTAAAGCCGGCAAGTCTGTGAAAGGCTGTCGGCAAACTTCTGAAGCCATTATCCGAGTTTTCTCAAAACAAACTAGATGCATCACACTAAAGCCGGCAAGTCTGTGAAAGGCTGTCGGCAAACTTCTGAAGCCATTATCCGAGTTTTCTCAAAACAAACTAGATGCATCACACTAAAGCCGGCAAGTCTGTGAAAGGCTGTCGGCAAACTTCTGAAGCCTTTATCCGAGTTTTCTCAAAACATTTGTGTGGCTTAAATGGAACCGGGTAATGACAGTTTCGGTCGGGTATCCAGGTACCCGGATAACCGGCACAGCCTTACTGCAAATGTTATAGATTTACAGGGCACGCCAGTGTTTTGTCACATTGAACGCACAGTGGAGTGTCGTGGCCGAGCGGTCTAGCTTACCGGACTCAAGTTCTGGTGTTAGCAGCAGAATGTGGGTTCGAATCCCTGCCGTGACACTTGTGTCCTTGAGCAAGACACTTAACCATAATTGCTTCTCTCCACCCAGGGGTTAAATGGGTACCTGTGAGGGCAGAGTTGGTTGATTAGCCCTATATGCGCTGTAATGGCAGCAATTGAGCTGTATACTCCCCAGGGAGCTGAGATGGTTTCAGGAATTATTTATGAGCCTTATGAGCCTTATGAGCCTTATGAGCCTTATGAGCCTTATGAGCCTTATGAGCAGGGGTAATAATATAATGCGCCTTGAGCACCACTCAGTTGGTGGATACTTGCGCTATATAAGTCCACACATTATTATTATTATTATTATTATTATTATTATTGGTCGTATTTGAACTCTTAATAAAAGTGTTATTAATTGAACTTTTGCAATCTTGTTTGATCACTAACGTAGAATCTGCACGTTACCAGTGTCTCTGAATGTTTACAACTGTACCAGTACTACCATTGAGGTTGCCATAGAAACAGCAGACCAAGACAACACAAGGTAATACTGCAGACAATACACAGTGACTCTCATTGGATCTCAGTAGGCGATCGAATGGACATTGTGGATTTTATATATACAGTCACTGTACATCACTGCAATGGAATTGGTTAATCGACAGCTGTCAACCAAAAATTCCTGAATAACCAATCACATCTGCCGGTAAAATATGCGGATAATTCAAGGCCATTCCCTCCATGCTTATACAACATTTGCCCGGAATGTTTGTAAGGGGGTGTGGCATTAATAAGTCAATTGACCTGACCCAACATTGTCCCCAAAGTCTTGGATATGCTAATTACCATTGTAAAATTGTGTTAGCTGCAGTGGGGGAGGCCAGGACTAGGCCATCCAATTTATTTCATCAGAAATATTTGGTAAAATCACTCATCCAAACATTTGATGTGTTTAGGCATAATGGTGTAAAGATGAAAAAAAAAATATATATTTTTGGCCCAAATTCATAGCGCCGCTTACCGGTAAGCAAATTTCTGGTAAGCATTAGCGTATTTCACAGGTTAACAAGAATATTCAGAGTGGCGCGTGCGCGTTCACCATGGATTTGTATTGTTGCGTCACACATTTGCTAGCAATAATGGCCGGCAAGTAAGCGCACCTTTCTCTATGCTTAACGGTTAGCAGCGCAATGAAAACGTAAAGTAAGCAGAAATTCAGCTGTTAAGTGGCTCTATGAAATTGGGCCTAGGGTCCAGTAGTGAGAACAAGGTAGACCCTGGGGACGAGGTTGAACCCGACCCTCACAACACTGTATCCATTCTAGTCTGGTTCCACGACTGTCAGTCAAAACTCAGTATGATAAATACATGTTATAAAGGCACCAGTCTAAAATGGACAACAGCCTCATTCTGATTCCTTTATACTTGTGTATTATAAAAAACAAAGATGGCTTCTCTGCGAGAAAGGCATTATTGTAATCGATGGTGATGAGTATCTGGTTTCCCATTTATTTCTCCAAACGTAGTGCAATGACTGACAAGGCTGCAGCACAGCCCGATTTCTTCGCCAAGGGGACCGCCGCGAGTTCCACCGACTTCACGTGGGTAGGCCACGTCACCCAGAAGTTGATCCTACCCCCTCAGGCACCCCACCAGGCCCCGCTCCATGCCTGCTTCAGTGCTCCAGGAGTCTACAATCTGGCAAATATGAGGGTACTCGCCAGGTCACCACAAGAGGGCGCCGGTGACGCCAAGAGGTCAGGCGGTGAAAGGTCAGGGTTTGCGTTACAGAGGAGGCTACCGCCCGGCCTCGTGACAATCGTTGGTGCTTCAATATCATAATTTACAGACAGTATTGTTCGTTTGTGTTGTTTTTAAGTTGACTTTTTAATCGTTGAGGATTGTTCGGCTGAGGTGTACTTTTGGAAGGCTTGCCATATTTGAAATAACTCGTGGTGTTTCCATGTAGTACACTGCAATAACAAGCACCACAATTAACAATTGGTTTAGACCGAACATGACCACTGGCTCTATGTTTTTGTACAGCATTGCAGCGATGAATCACTATAACGAATGACCACTGTAGTGATCCCCGTGGGGCGTCAGTTGCAGCAGTGTTACACTGTAACCGCAAGGGGCGGATCCAGGATTTTTGAAAGGAGGAGGTGCAGATGGTTGGAAACGAACTTAAAATTAGCCAGACTTGTTATCGCCCCACCATTTGTTCCAAAAATAGTCAACTTCATAATGTGTTTTTTTTTTTTTTTTTTTTTAGAAAAAAAGACCAATATCAATTGTGTTGTTAAAAATGTTGTATGGTCTCTTCAGGAAGCTTACTAAAAAATGAACACCCCCTCTACCCTCGCCCCTTATAGCTAATTATGTCAACCAAGAAGATATAGATTTACACCGATTTATTTTAATTTTCTTTTCTTTTTTTTCTCTTTTTGTTGGGGGATAATTTAGACTTTGAATGATACTATGATGACACATAGGCTCTGACGATGGCTAGTCCATATGTAGAAGAGACCAGTACAGTTCTTATCAGAGCCACATCCAGGGTACTCCCCTATGGTACCCAGCCAATCGTAAATACACACAAACCTACATAGGATAGAGATTGCCTGGATTACCATTGGGGAGTACCCTAGATGACAACAACCCCTTCTGCCTTACAGTGGTCCCCAGGCAATCATAAGTACACAAACCTACATAGGATTGAGATTGCCTGGATTACCATTGGGGAGTACCCTAGATGACAACAACCCCTTCTGCCTTACAGTGGTCCCCAGGCAATCATAAGTACACAAACCTACATAGGATTGAGATTGCCTGGATTACCATTGGGGAGTACCCTAGATGACAACGAACCCTTATGCTTCACTTAGCGATAATTGAGATTAACCACATGGTGTTACCACAATACCACAACAATTAACGATACTCCATCCTACAAAGCGTCAAATCTTTCACTTATTATCATTTATCAAGAAATTGCTAGGCAGATACCTGTATATTTCAAGTGTGTTCTGTTTAACTCATGAATATGCTCTGTATGGGAATCAAACAATCCAGAAAATGATGAATTAAACAAGATGAAAAATGGCCCATGCTATATAGCTTAAGATGACTTGATGAGCTGTCAACACAATTCGTTGTGTGACCGGCAAAAAGGTCGTAAACAAAATTGTGTTTCAATAAAACTGAGTGTGAAAGTTTGGTCGTTTTTCTGCCATTTATAAGTCATTGTAGGAAAGTTAAATTCCACATGGGAATGGAAAAACATGTCTTGGGAGTAATTCTAGCAACAAATACACAACAGTTATGCCCTACTTTTTATCAAAGGACCCATTTTATTGCTTTCAACCTTCTACTGGGATAAAAGGTTGTACTTTGTGTGCCCATAAGAAGGTCGTAGAGCCTTACGACCTTCTGGGCACACGACGAATTCAAATAATACCAGGGGCCAAAGCCACTTCTACAACTGAAACAGGGTGTTCCGGGTGTAAGCTTGGGCGATAACGATTTTTTTTCATCCACGATATATCGGCAAACAAATATCGCGATTTTCGATAATATCGCGATTATATTTTCATTCATGCATGATTGCTTTAGAGCCAGTAACCACAGGTATGTACCTCTCTACGAGCATCACAATAAATCGCAAATTCATTTGCAGAGCGTGTATGTACTTCTGAGGTAGTTTACTTTTGTTTCTCACTTCCAAAAGCTGAAAAGACTCTTCTAATTTTTGTTTCCATGGAATTTCTGACTTGCCTCACAATGGCGATTTTTTTTTAATCGCGATATATTTTTTTAATCGCGATTTACCGATATCTCGATAATATGAAAAGGTTCTCGATATCGTAATCGAATAAAAAAAAATGTATTGCGATATCCGATATTATCGTGATATTGCCGAAGCTTAAACAACAGTTTCACCTCCCTTGCCGAAATGCCAAACACCCTGTGCAATCAGCTCATTCTAATAATAATAATAATGTAGACTTATATGGCGCACGTATCCACCAAACTGGTGCTAAAGACGCTGTACATTATTACCCCTGCTCATCAGGCGCATAAATCATCCTGAAACCATCTCAGCTCCCTGGGGAGTATACAGCTCAATTGCTGCCATTACAGCGCATATAGGGCTAATCAAACACAACAACCAACTCAGCCCTCAATTATGGTAAAGTGTCTTGTTCAAGGACACAAGCACCATGGTCACGGTTGGGATTCGAACCCACATTCTGACGACTCGGCCATCAGATCACAAATCCGATGCACTAAACCGCTCGACCATGGCACTCGGTTAAAAATTCCATTCTCAATCAATACTTGTGAACAATAACATGTACCACCTGGCCCCAATTTCAATAAGCGGAAAATATTTCTGCTAACCAAATTGTGCCGAGAACCTGGCAGAAGCAATACACATAATGTGCCAATTTGGCTGGTAACCTTATTTTTTTGCTAAGCCTAACTTTTCTATGCTAAGCAGCTCTATACGATTGGCCAGTCAGTACTCATGTTCAATCTGCCCTTGGTATGACATTTCTGAGGCTAATAGCCCTCTCTGACAACCTTGTCCAGGTAAGACTTGTAGCTTTGCATGGTGAAGAAGATAAGTAAGACTAATTGCGGTGACACCATGTGAATTCTCAATTGAGTAGTAATTAGTTCTGAAAAGAACTGGAGGTACAACTCGACGTCGTCCTCAGGACGATCAGAGAATTCACATGATGTCACCGCAATTAGTCTCACTTAACCTTGTCTAGGTTCTACCTCATTCTCACTACCAGAACCCTGGTAGGAAAAGGGATTTCCGTAGTGCTGATTTCCGTAGTTACTTTAAAAAAATGAGTTTGAATACCATTTTGAGGAACCAAAATATTTCATTTTTTTTCCTCGTTAAACACAAATGTTTGGATAAGTGGTTTTACCAAAATTATGATGAAATAAATTGCAGCTAATGCTATTTTTTAGAAACAGTGTCAGATTATCGCCTAATTTGCACATATCTAAGATATTTGGATCTTGAAATCCTCCCGTTCCAGGGCGAGAGAGCAGTGGGTACGAAGAATACTGAAACTGCTCGAAAGCTCAGGGGACAAGGTTATCCCTCTAAATCCTGCCTCGGAAGATAATAGTTTCAAAAACTTTAGCTAGCATTTAATTTTAAGTATCATTAATCATGCTTCATTCTTGATTGTGAAGTAAACAGTGTAATTATAATCAAATTTATTGTATAAATGTAACTTTTAAAGCTACAGACAGCCAGTCAATTCATTATTTGCCAGTTCGTTGATTTATTTCATGCTTATCAGCTCTGAGGGGACGTATGCATTATGTGTCAGGGGAAGTTTTAGTCAGTTCTCTTTCTCTATTTCACTTTAGAAACTGGGAAATCCATGATCTAACAATATTTTTGCTTTCTTTTTTGTGATGATTTCAAATGTTTCATTTATTGAAATCCGAAACGGCCAAATTCATCTCTTGTTTAAGCTCCCATACTTTGAATCTCATCAAAACAGCAAGATATTAAGCTCCCTCCCCAAAATTGAGACATTCTTTCTGAATGACATACTTTCTGACAACCAAATTTTTTTTGCTTTAACTTGAATCTTACTTTAAGATTACAATTAAAATAGTTTTAGACTGAGCGGTTATTGGTGGACTTAAAAAAAAAGTTGAAATAGTCAAAATTTTCGAGTCAAGATTATTTTGCACTGTTAATTATAATTAGTGTACATAAAAAGAAAGATTCTTACATTGTTTACGCATTTATCCATTTTGTATAGTAAACAGATTAATCTCTTATTGATTGCTATTTTTCTCTACTAGAAAACTGTCAACCAGTCACATTTGCTGCAATAGCTTGAATGAAGTAAATGCAATATACATGTAACGTACATTTGCTTGTAATAAAGCTTGGGCGATATTGAATTTTTTCATCCACGACATATCGGCAAACATAATATGCTGATTTTTGATCACAATAAATTGCAAATTCGTTTGCGTTGTGTGTATGTACTTCTGAAGGAGTGCGCTTTTGTTTCCATTGAATTTCCGACTTGACTCACAATGGCGGTTTAATTTTAATCGCTATATATATTTTTTAATCGCGATTTGCCGATTTCTCGATAACTTAAATAGGTTCTCGATATCGCAATTGAATCAAAAAAATGTATCGCGATATTCAATATTATCGTGTTATCGCCCAAGCTTACTTGTAAGAAATACCAAACAGGGGTGTGACTGGCTACAGTACTTACTAGATGATCATACCTGCATGATGTCATAATCTGAACACATTCTAACGCGACAAAAGAAAGCAACAAATATGAATATTATGTTATTATATTTAATGTTTAAAATTGCTTCTGCAGATACTTGTATCAAATAAAAAAATGTAAATTAAAAAGGTGAATATAATAAATTATGAATATACATGTACAACCATAATTTTGTTTTTTCCCCTTTTGTTCTGCTGGGTTTAAATAGATTAATTTGAAAATGGGTAATATAGACAGACTAGACAGATAATGGGTTATGAACCAATCCAACCTCATTATAGACCTTGTGAATTATGAAATGCCATGTGTGACCTTTCACCACAAAATGAGCTTATTAAAGTCAGAAATATAAACAATTCAGTACAAGAGCTTTCCAATGATATATAACAATTGGGGTTACAGCGATCCCCCAGAGGGAGATTTGCGGCTTTGATTCCGTCTTTGTTTCAAGTTGTCCGTCAGAATGCGATAAAAGCTACCAACAAAATTGAGGTTTTTAATTGTCTGATCGAACTGAAAATTACGATATAAGGAGATTTACAAATTGCAAATAAAATATACTACTCAAAACAATTTAGGGAACACCGGATTTTTAACATCAAATAGGTTTGAAATGTTCCATGAACCGGGATTTTCATTTGCAACCCCCTCTCTCTTTCAGTAGTCATGTCATGAAATGTGTAATCACTACATGCATCCTTTATCATCTGTTTCATTGTGTTTATCTGAAATAAATGATCTTGCTTTAACTGAGATTATTCCAGTGTTCCCTAAATTGTTCTGCGTAGTATAAAAAAAAAAAAAAACTCCCCTCCGATTTTTCACTTTTCCCGCTGTACTGTGAAATGGTATAGTGCGACTTTACGCTCATTTCGTTGTAACAGGTCACATATATGTTTCCTTAGAAACTGAATTGTGCTATTGTGATGATACCAAAGCATAAGGTCTATTATGTATGATATCCCCCATTAGGTAAATGTATCTTTGTACCCGTGGGGGTAGGGGCCCTACCCCCACGGGTACAAAGGTACATTTATGTACCGATAATTGGGGCAGGCCATAACATTCAGTCACATTCACTTATAACTTTGACCAAAAGGGCTTTCTACCACATTGGATTCTAGTTTCTAAAATATAAACCTTGCATTTAACCACTGGTACAATTGTCCACATGTCCATTACCATGGTATAATCACAACAGGCTGTTACTGTGGGAGGAGAAGGGGGGGGGGGCAGGGGATAGCCTTCCATTAATTCCTTCATGAAACTGCCCCTCTTTCTCTTGAGACTGCCACGCAGATACCAATAGATTTTCAAAGGTATGAGCTTGGGTGTGTGAAAATAACTTCTTGGTCCTAACACCAGCTATTAAACAAGGATCTTGTGTGGTGGCAGCATAGGTAATGACTTACATCCAGTGCAGTTGAGACACTCCGTAGTTGAACTATCTACCCCAACATGACCTTTTGAGAAGGCATTAATTTCCTTACAATTTGTACAGAGAGGATATTTCCTCCAGGTACTAAGCTGAGAATTTTCCTTCACAAATATTTTTTTGTTTAGTTTAGCAGTATAACAACAATCCAAAGTATTCACATTTTGTGTAAAAGTCTGGTTGATGACCAACAAAACTTCCTTATTGATTTTTTTAAAGCAATTTTTTGTTTCTACTTGATGGCTCTCAAGTTGTCATTGAGACAAGCTCTCATTGCTAGAAACCAATGTTGTGTATTTTCACCAGAGATTGCCTCATTGTACATGTACTTGTAGACCATACTAGGACATCAGGTGCATTTGAACGTCTTGAGGGCCTGGTCCCACAGCCATTGATTGAGCTTTTCATACATAACAGATTCTTTAAAAAATTATCAATCCTTCATGTGCCCTCCTCATCCTCATCATCACCACCGAACGATAGCAGGGATGTATTCTTCACTTTCTTCCTGTCATCTCCCGAGCCTGCCTTCTTGTCTCGACTGACTTTCTTCTTCTTGCTGGAGGTCACGTTGAGATCAGATGTTGCACTCTCCTCGGAAGACCTCTTGACTGGTTTCTTGAACAGGATTTTTCCATCAGATTGGGACGTGTCTTCATCTAAAGAAAACAATTATGAAAAAATGTCAACAAATATTTGTGTTGTAACATGTGGAAAGATAGATCAAAGATAACAAATAACAGAAGGGTTCCCCTGATACAGTTTTACGGTAAATATAATAATTATTTGTATTTTTTCAAGTCTCAGTTGTTCAATACTAATCCCTTATGTACAACTTTTGTAAACTTTGTACTATTTACTGATTTCTACTTACTGAGTGTGGAAACAATGATTTAATTGAACCAAACAACATTGTTTGCTGTTAAAGGGAAGGTAAATCATTGGTTATGTTGGCAAAACTGCTTCTATGAGAATGCTTACTCTCTTTGAATCAAGATATACATTCAAGTGGAGGTACAACATTGGTTATGTTGGCAAAACTGCTTCTATGAGTATGCTTACTCTCTTTGAATCAAGATATACATTGAAGGGAAGGTACAACATTGGTATTGTTGGCCGAACTGCTTCTGTGAGTATGCTTACTCTCTTTGAATCAAGATATACATTGAAGGAACGGTACAACATTGGTAATGTTGGCAAAACTGCTTCTATGAGTATGCTTACTCTCTTTGAATCAAGATATACATTCAAGGGAAGGTACAACATTGGTAATGTTGGCAAAACTGCTTCTATGAGTATGCTTACTCTCTTTGAATCAAGATATACATTCAAGGGAAGGTACAACATTGGTAATGTTGGCAAAACTGCTTCTATGAGTATGCTTACTCTCTTTGAATCAAGATATACATTCAAGGGGAGGTACAATTACATTGGTAATGTTGGCAAAACTGCTTCTATGAGTATGCTTACTCTCTTTGAATCAAGATATACATTCAAGGGGAAGGTACAACATTGGTAATGTTGACAAAACTGCTTCTATGAGTATGCTTACTCTCTTTGAATCAAGATATACATTGAAGGGAAGGTACAACATTGGTAATGTTGGCAAAACTGCTTCTATGAGTATGCTTACTCTCTTTGAATCAAGATATACATTGAAGGGAAGGTACAACATTGGTAATGTTGGCAAAACTGCTTCTATGAGTATGCTTACTCTCTTTGAATCAAGATATACATTGAAGGGAAGGTACAACATTGGTAATGTTGGCACAACTGCTTCTATGAGTATGCTTACTCTCTTTGAATCAAGATATACATTGAAGGGAAGGTACAACATTGGTAATGTTGGCAAAACTGCTTCTATGAGTATGCTTACTCTCTTTGAATCAAGATATACATTGAAGGGAAGGTACAACATTGGTAATGTTGGCAAAACTGCTTCTATGAGTAAGCTTACTCTCTTTAATAATAATAATAATAATGTGTGGACTTATATAGCGCACGTATCCACCAACTGAGTGCTCAAGGCGCATTATATTATTACCCCTGCTCATAAGGCTCGTAAGGCTCATAAATCATTCCTGAAACAATCTCAGCTCCCTGGGGAGTATACAGCTCAATTGCTGCCATTACAGCGCATATAGGGATAATCTACCAACTCTGCCCTCACAGGTACCCATTTAACCCCTGGGTGGAGAGAAGCAATTATGGTTAAGTGTCTTGCTCAAGGACACAAGTGTCACGGCCGGATTTCGAACCCACATTCTGCTGCTAACACCAGAACTTGAATCCGGTAAGCTAGACCGCTCGGCCACGACACTCCACATCACTCTTTGAATCAAGATATACATTCAAGGGAAGGTATAACATTGGTAATGTTGGCAAAACTGCTTCTATGAGTATGCTTACTCTCTTTTTAAACAACCATCCTGTCAAAGTTTCAGCTTATTACATTGTGTCATGAACCAGAAAATAGTGTGAAATCATACAGATTTATTGTATTCATTCTCATGGAATTTAGTAAAGAGTAACCTTTACACCAAATAAGTTTTAGGGGAAAAAACTGACCATTGGATATTTAAAAATCACAAATTCAATACCTTATCTATAACCAAATGTGCTTAAAACATCCCATCCCGGGTAAGTTTTTGTATACAATGTAATGTCAGAAGCAGTGTTTGAGTAGTATGTTAGATGGGGGTTCTGGCCCAGCTGCTCAAAAAATCGTTTTTGTCAAAATTCGCTGGGTAGTAGTACTAGTAGGGCGTTTTGACAAGAGGTTTCGCAGCCGTTTTAGGCAGAAAAACAATACTTCACGTTTTTTATTTTATTTTTTTCGTTTTTTATTTTCTAAATATATATTGATTAGAGAATGGCAAAACGACAAACCGAAGAACAATTTTTATCAAAATGGACGAAGGAAAAATTACAAGATTTTGTGAAAGAGCACATTGAAAACAGTTATGTTCGTATATTTCCAAACAACAAGGGTAAATTTAATAAACGCGTTTATTACGAATATGTGAAAAATTATTTAAAACAGCATAAACTAAAACCATTATCTAAATTGAGTTTAGTTGAATTGAAAAGACGTATAAATGTTGAAAATATAAATATTCCTAGACACGGCTCTGGGAAAAAAGGGCAATTGATTAAAAAAGATTATGTAGCCGCTATTAAAAGGTTTCAGGGTAAAGAAGAAGAGTTGAAGTTTAACCCACCGATTGACGGTGGAAAATATTTGCGCGAACGAATAATGATAGTTCCGATAAATCACAGCAAAGGAAAAGATTTAAACATTTTTTCGCAAGCGGTAAAACCAAAAATAATAGCAAAGTTAGCTTTAGACTTGGAAGAATTTAACGCGTGCAAGTTTATGATATACGTGCGCATTAAATTACTTAAAGTAAAACCAAACGGCGCGGATGAAGCTGAACCAAACTTTCATAACAAAAATCAAATTGTATTATTAAATTTAAACGACATTGACGATATGCTAGTTACTGTTTTTTCGCAAATTGCTGAAGCTTTAGAAAAATATACGAGAGAAGGCAGCGGATGGATCATAGATCGTATCGTAGATATGAATCTCACAATCGCTAAATATCAACCTTTGAAAGGAGGTAGTTATATCGAGCTATGCGACTATATAACAAATAAAAAAGCGTGCATCAACGTAAAAAACGACGACGACGATTGTTTGCGATGGGCTTTGCGCGCTCATCGTTTTCCCGCTAACGATCACGTTGGTCGAATGTCTAAATACCCAAAAGAGGACGGTTTTAATTTTAATAATATCGACGCACCTACACCGATTAGTCAAATAAAAAAAGTAGAGAAACAAAACAATATAGCGATAAACGTTTTTGGTTGTGAGTCAAAATCGATACTAGTTTACAAACTCAGCGATCAACCAACGAGGCTAGATCGCATAAATTTATTATTAATTAACGAACAAGCTAGATCTCACTACGTCTATATAAAAGATGTAAATAAATTACTTTACGATCAAACGAACCACAAAGAACGTAAACATTATTGTTTGAGATGTTTGCATGGTTTTTCAACGAAATCGCATCTCAAAAATCACGTAGAAATGTGTAAGGGAATAAACGACAGACCAACAAAAATTGTTTTACCAGAAAAGTATAAAAACGACAAGGTAAAGTTTATAAATTATCATAAAAAGATGAAAGTTCCTTTCGTTATATACGCTGACTTTGAGAGCATTATTAAAAAGATTGAAGACGTGAATACAACAAATACTAAAAAACTACAAGAACACGTCGTTTGCGGTTATTCATACGTAGTCGTTCGCTGCGACGGTGAAACTAGTGAACCTACTACGTACAGGGGAGAAGATGCGGCTATACACTTTTTAACTAAATTACAAAAAGAAGAAGAAAACATCAACATGATTATTAAAAACATTAAAGAAATAGTAATGACTGAAGAAGATGTGAAAGATTTTAAAAACGCGAACGAGTGTTGGATATGTGAAAAGACATTTTTTATAGACGGCGACGCTGATGAGAATCGTGAAAAGTTTGTAAAAGACGACTCTGACGAAAAGCGCGATAGTTTTAGAAAGGTACGCGATCATTGTCACATTACCGGTAAATATAGAGGGGCTGCACATAATTGTTGTAATTTAAAACTAAGTTTAAAACCAAACAGAACTTTTATTCCGGTCGTCTTTCATAATTTGCGAGGCTACGACTCTCATCTCATTATGCAAGCTGCCGGTCGTAGCAAAGGAAACTTAACGTGTATCGCAAACAATATCGAAAAGTACATATCTTTTTCAATCAATCAACTACGATTTATCGACAGCGCTCAATTTTTACCAGCTTCGCTAGACAAACTCGTAAAATCAAACAATTCTTTTTTGATCACAACCAAACTCGAGCCAATTGGCAAATGTAGAAAAATTCAATCTGTTAAAAAGCAGGGGTATTTATCCTTACGAGTACATGGACTCTTTCGAGCGTTTCGAAGAAAAGCAACTTCCTTCTATAGAATCTTTTTACAGTAGTTTAAATAACCAACGCATTACCACCTCTCAATACGAGCATGCAAAGAACGTTTACAACGTGTTCGATTGTAAAAATTTAGGAGATTATCACGATTTGTACGTGCGCACGGATACTTGCTTATTGGCGGACGTATTTGAAAATTTTCGCGCTACTTGTATGCGAGAGTATGGTTTTATAGATCCGGCTAATTATTATACGAGTCCAGGATTGAGTTGGGATGCGTTATTGAAACATTCGAAACAAACTTTAGAATTACTCACAGACGTTAACATGCATTTATTTATTGAGAGAGGCACGCGAGGAGGAACGTGCATGGCGAGTAAACGATACGCTAAAGCAAACAATAAATATTTAGATGATTATGATAAATCGAAACCATCGAGTTACATTACGTATTTAGACGCTAATAATTTATATGGATACGCCATGAGTCAACCTTTACCGACTGGTAATTTTAAGTGGATGACACCTTCACGAATAGACAAACTCGAGAGCGAAGGATTTAAACCGAACAAAGGATACATTTTAGAAGTTGATTTAGAATATCTCAAAACGTTACACGATTCACACGATGCATTTCCACTCGCGCCAGAGTCATTAATAGTAAAGAAAGAATGGATGAGTGACTATCAACGTGAGTTGCTAAAAGACAAGCAAGCTCCAAACGTTGTAAAATTAGTACCAAATTTATACGACAAACGCAACTATGTGATTCATTATCGTAATTTACGATTGTATTTACAACTCGGTATGAAACTGACTAAAATTCATCGCGTTTTAGAATTTGAGGAATCGTGTTGGATGAAATCGTACATCGATAAAAACACACAACTCAGAAAAGAAGCGACGAGTGATTTTGAAAAAGATTTGTACAAACTCATGAATAATTCAGTTTTTGGGAAAACGATGGAAAATGTACGAAAACGTGTTAATGTAAATATAAAACGGCTAAACGATGAAAAAGCGGAAAATCAAATTCGTTCACTCATCGCGAAACCAAATTTTGCAGAGGCGAGGATTTTTGATAATGATTTAGTAGCGATTCACATGCACAAAACAAAACTCTTGCTCAACCGCCCGGTTTACGTAGGAATGAGCATTTTAGAATTATCTAAACATTTAATGTACGATTTCTATTACAACAATTTAAAGTTAAAATACGGCGAGAGGTGTAATTTGCTGTACACGGATACGGATAGTTTGTTACTCGATATTCAAACAGAAGATGTGTATTACGATATGGAAAAGACAAAGATTTATACGATTTTAGTAATTATAAACAAGATCATTTTCTATTTTCTGAAGAAAATAAAAAGATTATCGGTAAAATGAAAGACGAGTGTGCGGGAACTTTAATCTCTGAAATTGTATGTTTAAAGCCCAAAATGTATTCGATACTTTTATTGAATGAAAAAGAAATAAGAAAAGCTAAAGGAGTTAAAAAACAAGTTTTAGAACAACAGATTAAACACTCGCGATATAAACAAGTTTTATCGTTGAAAAATACTCTGCATCATAATATGAGTTTTATCAAACACGAAAAACACAGATTATATACAACGCGAGTAAATAAAATATCACTATCTCCTCTAGACACAAAGAAATACATTTTAGAAAACGGAACAGACACTCATGCTTACGGTCATTACAGCCTCATTGTTTAACAACAATTGCAACTATTGTGCGAGATTACGATCACGATCTCTTATACGTGATTACGATCTCTTACGCATGATTGGTGGATTTTGTGTATTTCGCGGGATAATTTGTAATTCTTGTCTTACAAAGCTACGAGCGGGGCCTCCTTCTAAATAATACAATATGGGTTGGTTCACACCTTTAACAGTTTTAGATATTCTATATACCGCTATACTCCATATGGGATCGGTCGCTCTACGTCTCGTATCTTTTTCAGCTTCACCGGGCGCGTATAAATACCTAATTAAACTGTTGTTTGGGATTCTTTTTTCTTTTTTAACACTCACGGGTGAGGCTGGATTTTGCTCTACAGAGCTCAATTTAATCGCGTCTTTTGGTTTTAAATTTATAAGACGCGTCGTTTCATTATTTAACGCTTTTACAACCGCTGGTAATCTTTTAACCCACTCTCTATTTATCTTTTCAGTCGTTATTTCTTTAGCGTACTGGTGAGAAAATAATCTTTCCGCTAACGTTTTATTAAACCGCTCTACTATACCCTGAGCTCTATGATTACCAGCCTCGCTTCTTTGAATTTTTACATTATGTTTACTCATCGTTACGTTAACGCTACTCATGAATTCTTTTCCAGGATCAACTTTTAAACGCGCGGGCCAAGTTAACGAGCTACGTTTATAAATTTTCTCAAACGCATTAACGACTTGAATAGCAGTTTTATCAGTTAACGGTTCTGCTTCTTTATATCTACTAGCTTCGTCTACAATTGTTAACGCGTACTTGTAAGCTCTTTTGCCTATTACATCATGAGGAAGAAACAATAGATCTGCTTGATGAACCTCATTTGGTTTTTCAAACGCACTGTTTGATGAAGTTGGTCTAGGAATATATTTAGGATAGGGTAAATAAATTTGCCACAGCGCTTGCTTTTTTATCCACTGTCGAACTGTTTTTACATTTATTTTTGTTTCTTTAGCTAGTTTATTGATCGCATCTTGGCCTTTGTAGTATCCTTTAGGACTATAATAAACGTTTTGTAGCTTTCTCTCATCCATTTTTAATATTTATAAATATATTTTATTCAGAATTCATAATATTACTCGGCAAAATTCCTTGTTTAACTAGCCACATTTGCGTCATCCCACCCGCGGCAACTACCGTAGTGAGTTTTAGCCCATCTTTTATGTCTAATTTTCCTAAATCGGCTGGTTTCATTTTAAATATTTTTTCACCCAACATGCTGTATAAAACAATAAAAAGAGTTACTACGGCGCTGTGATAAGCTGAATTAGCGATTCCTTTTGTGTCCATTGTTATTTATACTAGTTAAATATAAAAAATTAAAAGTACTATTCCATTTCAAAAACAACGTTTGTTGTTGGCGAAGGTTTAACTAAAGTTTGATTTTCGTTGGGTTTAACTAAAGTTTGATTTTCGTTGGGTTTTGGCTTTTCGTTTGAGCTGCTTAAAAAGTAGTAAACACCTAAACCTCCAACGAACAAAGCAATAGCGATATAGTAGTAGTTGTTTGAGCTTGTTGTTTCGCTCGTTGGTGTTTCGCTCGTTGACACTGTGTTTTTCGTTATTGCGTGTTGAGCACCTTTTTTTAATTCTTGTTTTTTCTTTTTATTAAGTTCTGCGAGTTTTTTACCGGCTGCGACTCTTTTTGGATCTTTTTCTTTTTTACTCGGTGCTTTTGTCACTACTTGTGGTTGTGGCGTCTGTTGTACATTCGTTTCCATCTCTTTTATTATCTACGCAAGATTCTTCTTTTCTTTTTAAATGTTTTACCGTAATAAGAGTTGCGCTGAGTGGTGCCACTAACATACCATACTTGTAGTATATTTCACACGCTACGGTACTAAGCATGCTCGAAATGAATGGGTCTTTTTCTAAATCTGTAATTAATTTACCTTCGTTATCAATTTCGAAACTATAACCGTATAAATCAACGCGATTTAAACCGAGTCCCAATAGTTTAACGTACAACGTTAGAATAGCGCTACCTAAACTTTGCGTTATATCGCGACCTAATTTGGTTTCGTATTGCGTGTGCAACGCATCGCGCTCTTCCGTAGACAAAGCTTCAATATAGTTAACGCTATACTCTTTACCGAAAAACTTTTTTGAATCTCCTCCCGCTACAACGGATAAAAGACGTTTGTCTCGTAGCTTTTGTTTCAACAGTATCGCTTCATCGCTTGTACTAACGTCAGAGTTTAGCACAGATTGATTTTCGTTCAACAATTTAGCAACTTCTTCCATTTATTATAGGCGTTTTATAATTATTTACGTGCAGATGACCTGTAGATGACCTATAGACGACCTATAGATGACCTGTAGATGACCTATAGGTGACCCATAGATGACCTATAGATGACCTATAGACGACCTATAGATGACCCATAGATGACCTGTAGACGACCTGTAGATGACCCATAGATGACCTATAGATGACCTATAGATGACCTATAGATGACCTGTGAGCAACCTATAGGTGACCTGTGAGCAACCTATAGATGACCTGTGAGCAACCTATAGATGACCTATGAGCGACCTTTAGTCACGTATCTCATAACTGGTAGGTTGATCAGTTTTTAAAATCAATTTGCGACGTAAAACTTGTTTTAGTTGTTCGCGCGCTTGCTCTCGTAGTTCAGCCGTTGGTATAACATCGTTTTCTCGTAGACAATTTTCAAACGAGTCTCTATCTTTACAATAAAATAAACACACCCATTTAAGTTGCTCTCTAAAATCTTTCAATACGCTATTGTATTTTTGAGTAAGAATCCAACAACTATGTTTAACGTGCCTACCGCTAAAAGCTAATTGAGTAATCATACATTTATTGTTCTCGTCGTATTTTTTATAATGCAACTGTTTATTAGCGCTACAATCGTCGATTATGAACAACGTTTCGTTTCCTTCTAGTATGTCGCTATATATTTTTATCGCTTTGTTCAATGTATAGTCTTTCAGATCATCAACGAGCACTCGCTCGTTGTTCCAAATCCATTTCCTATTTTGATACGCGTCATTGTTTTTTATGGTAGGACATAATATAACGATGTTTTCAAAATGTTTTAAATATTCTTTTTGTAACGAGTCTAAAACAAATTCAGTTTTTCCACACCCCGTTTGACCACAAATGAGCGCAACGTGCGGGTATTTAGGTAACATTTTCTTTTAATATCAGTCAAGATGTTTAATAATCGACTGATTCGAAACGTCCGTTTCTTATGTTTAGTTGCGCGTCCATGATAATAAAAGTATACATGTTTAGTTCACCCGCAGATTCAGCTTCTTTTTCAATTTGAATAGTTATTCCTTCGCTCAAGTTTTGTACTCGTCTCCGCTTCCATGTAATTTATTGTCGACGCTCGTTCTTAAATCTAAAAATAAACCGTATCGATTAAGTAAATAATTGCCTAGTTTAACGTTTGATAAATTTAGAGCTTGTACGACTTGTATAGCGTGTTGCTGGTTGGAATCACCGAAATATTTTGAAATCTCTTCCCATTGTTGATACCTTTTCATTCCATGCGCGTAGAGTTGATTAGGAACGCCTTCGATAGTAATCGAAACTTTGTTAATTTTCGGATTATAAAACTTGTTGCTTTCTTGTGCAGTGGGTTCTCTGAATATAAACAATATTCCTTTCATACTTTTTGCTGGGGTATTTAAATTTATATTCCACATCGTGTCGCGTTTGTTTAACGGAGTCACGCTCTGTCTCAGTACGCAATCAAACAATATACTTAACCGAGAGGTGTATTGATTTTTAATCGTTCGAGCGAGTTCCGGCATATGAACGACCTCAAATTCTAAAGAGATTCCGCTTATGGTATATTTTGCGTCATCGTAGGTGCTTTTAATCACGCTAGAAAATTTATTAAACACGAGTTCGTAAGTCAATCGATCTCCAATGCCCGACTGATAATAAGGTTGATGATCGGTCAACAGTTCAAAATCCAGCGGAATGTAATATCTATTTTTATACGTATCCGCGATAGCTTTATCTTTTCCTCCGTTACCACTTAAATCCTTATCGTTGGCGTTTATTCTTAATTTAGTCACGTTTGCATCTTCGATTCCTTGATACGCTAAATTTTCGCGTTGATCTTTGGTCAACCATTCGTCCTTGTAACAATTGAACACATCCGCATCGTCCAATGAAAATATTTCATTTCCTTCCATTTTAATGATTATGTGTTTTACGATAGCTCTACCGATGTTTTGCACCAACGTTCTATTTTCATCGTTCGAGCTAACGAGTTCTATATTAAACGCTAATCTAGCGGTATTCGGAACGATGACGTCGTTTGCTCCTAAATTTGGAAAACGAACCGTCAACAATTGATTTTCGGTAATGGTGCTCGGATTGTTTGTAATGACGACTTTTTGACGTATACCTTTTACGCCTCGAGGTTCTCTTATTCTTCTGTATGGATCTAGCACATCTCCGTACGAGTTAGCAAATATAAAATATTTTTATTTACAAACTATAAAAGAAATGGTATCTATAGCGATGATGATCGGAGGCGCGGTAATCAATGCGTTAGCATTTACCGGATCAAATTTTTTGTTTAGTGGAGGTGGAAGAGAAGAACAAAAAAGACATGATTTAGCGATGGAACAACTTTCTAAAGCCAGAGATGAATACTCGAAAGAGCGATTAAAATATCTAGATTATTTAAACGAAAAAATACAAAAAGAATCGAGCGCGGTAAGAAAATTTAACAGCATCGATGATGCGATGAATGAATATTTTATCATAACTAACGAACGAATAAATTTACCGCTTAATTTACGCGACGAACCGCAACTAGAAGATTTTTACGTTCCTAGCGAAGAACAAAAAACGCAAGAGATTGTATTAATTTTGATTGGCATGAGTATAGTAGGCTACGCGAGTTATAAATTATTAAAAAAAGATAAAAAGTAATTATAAAATGGCAGGGCATCAAATGGAAGCAGATCCGCTATTACAAAATATTGATGATGATGAAGATAACCAAGAGTATGACTTTGATGATGTTGATGAAAGTATAGAAAGATTAGAACTTGAAAGAAAAGAAAGTGAAAAAAGGGTAGATGCAGAAATAGCACAAAAAAACTCACGACCATTATCTTTAAGAGATATGAATCTTAGAGCAACAGTCGATGATTTTTATGAAAGTATAGGTAAAAGAAACGCTATAAAAGACTATACTAGTTTTGAAGAGAAAACAGATTTTAAAAAAAGCGTGCTCTATTTTTAAAAAGGTGAAAGAGAAATACGTTTAACTAAAAAAAGAGGAGATGGATTTTATACGTTAAATTCACTCAAGCCCCATGGTTTAACTATAAATGATCTTTTGCCATTTGGAGAAACTGAAGAAGCGATAGAAAATGTTATAAAAGAAGCAGAAAAACCACTCGTTGAGACAACAAGTAGTGGTAGAAGGTTACCTTCTATACCGATGCAACGGACGAAAAAATCAACACAAATAACAGAATCTATCGAAATGGCGGTTATGACAATGCAAAAAGAAAATGTTGAAACTCAAACACAATTAAAAATGCGAGAAGTGATGGCGCTCGACAAAATCATGACTACAAATCGTGGAGAACAAATAAATCTTATAGCTAAATTAAAAGTAGTAAATCAAAAAATCTCCGATAATCAAGAATTAGTTGAAGACGCAAAAGAAAGAGGATTTAATGTTGATCAACGAGAATTGCAAAAACTAAAAGATGAAAAAGAAGTTTTGGTTGAACAGATTGATGCGCATGATTATATTCTTCGTAGTCAAATCAACAGAATTAAAGAAACGTTTCAAAAAATGTTAACAAGAGACATTACGTTAGGAGATAAAATTAAAACTTTATTTAGAGAACAAGGTGTAACGATCGTCAGTATATTATCGGCTTTTAGTATGATAATCGCTTTTATAGCCAAATCGATCGCTGATTCTGCAAGTTCAGTTATACCACCATCACCCAAGCCTATACTACCAGAACCAACGCCCGCACCACCCAAACCGAGTGGGTGGATACAAAAAACATTAAAAAATTTAGCGAATGTATTATCTAAACTATCAACGAAAGCTTTAGCCGCTTTACCGGCTATTATAGGTACGGTTGTAAGTTGGCTATTTAAAACGGCGTCTGGCGTTGTTACGTGGGCAGCAGAACATTTATGGTTGGCGCTAAGTGGAGTTGGTGTACTAGTTTTAGCCTATACTCAGAAAATGTTAAAATAACAATTCGTAAATCATAATGCTGAGCGTGGTTAAAACGGTGAAACCAACAACCAGAGCAGTTTTTTCTTCTTTATGGTTATCGCTAGAAATAACATCTTCTTTTATTGTATCGTCGTCTTCTGTTGAAACTTCAGCAAAGCTGTCTTTGTGTTTAGCGATCAACTCCGTTGTCGATTGTAAAGGTAAAACAGGAAGAGCATCGAGTTCTGAATTTGTATCTAAATTTGAACCTAGAGATAAATCGCTCGTCGCGATCAATATATTATTGTTGTATCCCGCGTACGTGCCTATTCGTAAATTCATATCGCTAGGCATCATGTATAAATTTTCTCCTAAACAAAAGTTTAATTGAGAACGAGCATTTTGTAAAACATCTTGATATCGTTGAATGCTAGATTGTAAATCGACCGGAGAATCAATCTCAGCTTCAGTTATATTTATAAATTCACGTTGCGCGTCTAAACCAACGCCAGATGTGATAAACGAACTTTTAACTCGAGTTTGAGCTCCCAATAACGCGTACACATAAGTTCTTATAGAGTCGTTTATGCGTTGCGTGCCAACGTCCGTAAAACCTCGCGCTGACTTAAAAGATAATATAAACTTTGTCCACGCTATTTCAACGAGCGGTGATTGAGAAATGTATTCGACAACGTACGAACCACCTATATCGTTAACGCTATTTACTAAATTTAAATCGACGTTTTCTTTATCGAAATTCCCAATCCGTTTGAAGCTAGGTCTACTCGTTGTTTCCAATCGTCTTTAATTGATAAATGAAATTCAGCACATAGTCTATTGAAGGCGCGCACGTCTACATTGTTGGCGAACGCGTCAAAAAAATTCGAAGAAGATGTAGGACAGCTAAGTTCTTTGAGCAATCGTCTAATTTGATAATATACGTGAAATCTAAAAAAACTACGAATCATCAAGTTGTTATGATATAAATGATCGTAACCCACACCGCATCTCGTCGTAGCGCAATACGTTACAAAATTTATTTGATTTTGATAAAATTTCAGCGGGTTAGCGTGCCAATCGTTTACGACGTCGTTGCTAACGACGTGAGGTAATCTATATTTTGAAACACGTTAACGAACGTTGCACTAAACGACTCTGTTTCGTTGACGTAAATTTTTAAACTCGTTAAATCGCTAGCGCTAAAGTTTAATGGCGCCTTAAAATTTCCAGATTGCTTGTACGGATACGTAAAATTACTCTCGAATGCTAATGGAAACGTCATTTATTATAATTTATTATAATAAAATGTACCATACCGTTGAATTAGAAATCGAAAGAAATGGTGGAGAAATTCACTTAGGTAACGTTATCGATAATCGTAGTGGTACTCTCACAATATCATTACTTAGCGCAAACATTTGGGTAGGATATTATAACGTACGTAAAAAAGAACGAATAACCTATCGTACAACGAGATTAGATAATGTTGTAAAATTTATCGGGCCGGGGCTTTACAACATTTATGAAATTATAGATATAATTTCAAAAAACGAGTCTTGGATAACGTTTACGATTGATAAATCAACGGGTGTTTACACGTTAAAATTAAACGATAGCGATAAATCAATTAAATTTAGTAACGGGTTAGCTAATTTACTCGGACTACACAATAAATTTTTAACCGTAGGAGAATATAGTAAAACAATTGATGTACTACCTTTTAAAATTTTATACATTCATTGCGATCAAATTTCTACGACTGATAATTATTTTAATGGACAGCCTAGCACCGTCTTAAACGTTTTTCCCTTGCAAGGTAAATCGTTTGGAGATAGTATGTTTATGGAATACAATAGTCCATTGTTTAAAAAATTAAAAATCGGTACTTTTAGCGCGTTGAGTTTTAAAATTAAAGATTCAAAAGCTAGAGATGTATATAATCACGGTTTCCCCGTTATTTTAAATCTAGAGATTGTATAAATATGGCGAGCATTTACGGACCCGGTCGTACGAGCGAGCGAGTTTTGTCTAGCGATACTGTTGGAACTAGCGGTGAAATTACACGAGCGTCATCTAGCGAAATTTACGAACATCACGGATATCTAAACAGAGATGAAATTTTACAAAAAACAATTCTCATCGAAAAATATAACGTTATACTCGGATGGCACAATGTTTTTAAACAACCTTTTTTCATGTTTAACGTTTCGCCCACATACTGTAGTATTTTTACGCAGTTTATAAAAACTAACAGTTTTGCTACGCATTCAATAACGCGTGATTACGCGGTCAACGTCTATTATATTCCTTCTCCGCAACGAGATGATAAATTTCATTTTCTCGATAATGAAACGCAACATTTTAAATACGAAATGTGTTTTAAAATGAGAGGTATTCAAAAAGTTTTTGTAGAGGCGAGTTTTTTCGGCGCGCTAAACTCTAAAATCTGTTTCAATATAAAAATGAAAAGTTTACCGTTAAATTAATGATTTGTTATAATAAATATGGCGAGCATTTACGGACCCAGTCGTACGAGCAACGATGTTGCTAGAGCTAGTGGTAGTGTAGAAAGTTCTCTTCCATTTATAGAAACTGGGCACCTTAATCCGAGTGATCTCTTACGTAATAACAACAATTTTTATTACGACGACAATTTTGAATTATTTTGGCATATAGATACAATAGAAATTTATATGTTTGACGTAACATTTTATTCGTTCTACGCTAAAATGAATATAGGTGAAAATAATTCTTATTCTATAGTGAAAAGTGAACGATTTGATTCCAATGATAGAAAAACTATTAATTTTCCCTCAAATAGTAACTTTGATTTTACGAATGAACCACGATATTTAGAATGCATATTATGCTTCGTTAAAGATAGTAATATCAAACTATATGCGAATCTAATTTTTTTTGGATCTTTAAACGAAGGAATATGTTACGAGGTCAAATTTAAAAAGATTACAATTTAAATCTTTACTATTAATAAACAATGAGCGGACCTATAGAATCGACGAACGTACTTTATCCAAATTTAACAGTTTTAACGAGCGACCCTGAATCAGAGCGCGCTAAAACATTTCGATTGCAAAAAATCAACGACATTCAAAAAGAATTACGAATCGAAATTAACGAACGCGAAGCCATATATAAAAAATATAATAAAACCATCAACGTTTGTAACGCTGTAGAAACAATAGCTGAATTGGGTTGTATGGGAGCAGGAGCCATCGGAATAGCTAGTATCGCTACAGTCATATCGTCACCCGTGGGATACGTTTTAGAAGGTTTAGCTTTAGGGTTGGGTGGAGGGGCGTTTGCTCTCAGATATGTACAAAATAAATTGTATAAAAAAGCTTAAAAACATGATGAAATACTAATTTTAGCGTTGAGTAAACTTAACACGATCGAAAACCACGTTAGTAAAGCTATCGAAGATGGTCGCATCAGTCAAGAAGAATTTGTGTTCATATGCGAAGAGCGAGATAAATATTATAAAATGAAAGAAAAAATACGTAACCGCGAGAGTAAAACAGAGGTTGAAACTAGCAAACCTGTTGATGCAACTGTAGAAAAAAAATTTCTTATAGAAAAACTTTTGAGTTTAAAGTAAACTTGAGCGTAAATAAGAGCTATTCCGCTAATCAAAAAAACGCTTCGCGAGTAGCGGAGCGTGTAAACACGTTCGATAGACCTCCTCCGTACAATTTAAATTTTTAGTACAATGTTTATAATTAGTTCTACGTGCCAAAAACTAGTTTCTTTATTTATTTCGTTTATACTCTGCAACTCGCTATAATACAAGTCGATGTAATACATGTCTAAACCGAGCGCGTGTAAATACCCTTTTATACCAGCTAAATTTCTAGATTTAAACAACTCTGACGCTGGAACTAATTTTTCTCGCACGAGTATAATCAATCGTTGTGCGGGAATGTTTTTAATATAATATTCTAAAAATATAAAATCGTGAGAATTTGTACAAAACGATTTTAAATCATCAATAAGCGAAAGTATACACGTTCTTAATAGTTCACCCATATTGATATTACTCAACATTAATTGTGCATAAACCCGTTGTTGTTTTTGTACCTTTTTTTACAATTTTTACACTCAGCCGGTGAGATTTTTCCGCTTTTAATTTTAAACTGATGAAAAGCGCAATAGTATACGTTAGGTGAACTACGCACGCAACATTTGTACGTTTTACCAATTATTAACCATCTGTAAGGAACGATTATTTTCTGCATACTCTTTTATTACTTGATTAGATAATATTTTTTGTTTACGAAACTCATACTCTATGCTCACATTGTTATTGATAACTACAATTGCGCTTCTATTGAAGTTATCAATAATATCGAATTCTTGCAACAAACAATGTTTATCAAATTCTTGCGACAAACAATGTTTTCTCACTACATTTTTTCTTTCTCGTTGCATTTGTTATTGTTTTTTATAATGTTTTTTCAAGAATCACTCGTTAAAAAACTTTCATCTTTAATATAAGCTGTAATTTTTCCTAAATTGCTTACTGACGCTGCAATTTTTAATGGAACTTTTTCATTCTTGGGCGCAAAAAATTGTATTTCTTTGTTTAAAGGAGACATTTTTAATAAAGCGCTAAATAGAGTTGAATCAAAAGTAGCTGAATAAGTAAGCAGCTGCTTTTTATGTATATTACCAAATTCAAAACATGTACCGTAAACACAATTGTCGTCGTTTAAAAAGCTAATGTAATCTAAATTGCTCATGTTAATAGTAAGTGTTACGTTTGCTTGCAACAATTTTTAAAAAAAAGTTTTAAAAAATCGCTACTTTCAACTATGTAAGGACGGTAATAATCATCGTCAATAGGAAGTTCGATTACTGGCGCGTTAACAAACTTGCAAATGCTTATGTTGTTAGTTTCTCGTTTTTTCTCATCGCATGTTTCGATATACAATCGTTCTTTTTTTACGTAAACAGTTATTGGAACTTTTCGTTCAATACTACGAGTAATTTTTTGTAAAACTTTTAAATTTATCGAAAAATCAATTGGGTTTTCACATTTAAATTCCAAAAAGTTTTCTTTATTTAATAATACGTTTACTAATATTCTTTGTGATAAATCTGTCCCACAATAATAAAATCCATCTTTATTTATTCTAAAATGAGCTTTGGGTTTGATATCTATTAAAATATCTATTAAATTTTTTAACGTATAACCCGTTTCGATTTTAAAATAAAAATCGTATTCGTACTCTTTTTTTAGTTTGTGTTCAACTTTGTATTCAAAAAATTTCGATTTGTCTAATATTTCGCGCTTTATGTTGTTGTCCCAATTTGGAGGTGTTAGTGTTTGGTGTTCATCATTCGATTTTAAATGTAATATTTCACGCTTTATGTTGTCGTACCAATTTGGAGGTGTTAGTGTTTGGTGTTCATCGTTCGATTTTTCATCGTTCGATTTTGTAAACATTTCTTCATATTGTTTATCAAAACTATTTAATGTTTCTACAGTCCATTTTGATAAAAATTGTTCTTGGGTTTGTCGTTTTGCCATTCTCTAATCAATATATATTTAGAAAATAAAAAACGAAAAAAATAAAATAAAAAACGTGAAGTATTGTTTTTCTGCCTAAAACGGCTGCGAAACCTCTTGTCAAAACGCCCTACTACTACCCAGCGAATTTTGAGAAAAAACGATGTTAGTTTTTGCAACATTTTCAAAACTCCCTACTACTACCCAGAGAAAATGATTTTTTGAGCAGCTGGGCCAGAACCCCCATCTAACATACTACTGTTTGTGATATCAATGATGAGCCAACATTTTATGTGGAAAAGTAGACTTTTTTAGCCAGATTAAGGCCCAAAGGTAAGCTTCACAAAACATTATATTTTTAAGTCCTATTAACCCTAACCTTCCCAAATCCTCCAAAATCCTCTTTGCCAAAGTGAAGGATTTTTAAGGATTGAGGTTACATGCCACATGCTCTTTGCTAAAGTGAAGGATTTTGGAGGACTGTGGTTATGAGGCATATTTGCCTTTCCATGGTACATGTACATCCATGTTTGTTGTAGTGATTGCAAGGTCAGTGCTTGGGTCAGTGGACACTGTTTATTGCTCCATGCATGCAGGGAGGGTCCCTGGCCATGTACATGTATCACAGATTAGAAACACATGTGTGCATACATGTCATGTGCTTGCTTTACTACTGAAGGATTTTGGAGGATTCAGGTTATGTAAGCAAATGGGCCTAGGGAGTTAGGAAGGATTCAGGTTATGTAAGCAAATGGGCCTAGGGAGTTAGGAAGGATTCAGGTTATGTGTAAGCAAATGGGCCCAGGGAGTTAGGCAGGATTCAGGTTATGTGTAAGCAAATGGGCCTAGGGAGTTAGGAAGGATTCAGGTTATGTGTAAGCAAATGGGCCTAGGGAGTTAAGAAGGATTCAGGTTGTGTAAGCAAATGGGCCTAGGGAGTTAGGAAGGATTCAGGTTGTGTAAGCAAATGAGCCTAGGGAGTTAGGGTTAATAAAGGTTGGGAAATTGTTATTAAGCAGATTGTTTACAGGACAGTGCCCATGTGCCATTTTACCAAATATCTGAAAGGGCTTCAACAAAAAGTTTCTCAAATTTAGACAAATTCACATCCTGATTTCCCCCAAATCCAATGTAGAGTTTTGTCAAATTATTAATGCTTAACGATTTTGCCGAGAAGCAAAAAACATATAAATTAACCTTTGACATCACCCTTCTCAATGTGTTTATTGACTTCCTCTTGGGTCAAATCCCCCTCTCGGAGTACAACAACAGTTGGTTTTTCATCATCAGCATCTGGTCGCTCATCCTCATCATCAAATTTAGGAACTTCTTTCTAGATGAAAGCATATTAAAAGAACACGATAAGTTAAGATGAAAGCTATGTCATATTGTACTTTCACAGTTGGGGGAAGAGAGATTGATTTAGAAAGCATGCAGTATACTAGCGTGCATGTTCAAATCTTGCATTGACGACTTGCTCGCATTGATCATCAACTGCGTGTCGAAACGTTAAAGCTGTCCACAGTGATGACATCATGATTAACATAACAGACATGGTGACCCTGTTTGAACTGAGCGCTCATGATAAATGATGCAGCATTTTGGTAAGGCATTATTTTTAATGGAAAATAAATCCTTATTATAAGTTGCTAGTAACATTAACTGTTAGTGTTACAACTTACATGTATATTGGTTTGATAATTTTACAGAAATAGGTACAAGGTATTAAAAAGACTTAGGTCCAAAACGATTTTGCCTCACACAAATTTAATGGGAGGCAATGTCGCGGTTAGGAGAAATGACGATGGCACTGCCACTGGCACTGGCACTGCGTACATTATGGACAGTGTGATGGAGCTAAGTTAATTCATAAATAATTGGAACCAATTTCATCTGCTAAGCAGAGGATTTTGCTAAGCAATATAAACAGACTAGGGCCTACCGGCCAAAATGCATACACATTTTATATGAAAGTTTTGCTGATAGCCAACGAAATCTGCTAAGAGAATTTTTCTGGTAGGAAGCAATTTTATGAAACTCTAGTCTATATAGGCCTAAACCGTTAACGAAATTGGCCCTGGCCCTGGCTCTGGCCCTGGCTCTGGCCCCGGCCCCGGCCCCTGCCATGCCTGCCCTGGCCTAACATTACGTTACCTTTGTTTCAAGACTTGGGCCTTCTTTGTAACCTGCCTGCTGCTTGAATTTCGTTAGAAAACTTGGTTCACGGGGCTTGACATAGTCCACGGATTGCCGACCACGTCCAGACATGTTATGATTCCTTAAAATGCGGAATTCAAACGATATAACACAAAGTAACTTAACTTGTTGCGAAGGTCAGAAAAATTACAAAGGTTATTTTTGTTATGGTTATCAATTGAAATTAAAACATGTACATATAAATACACAAATAATTTAAACAAAACAAGATTAAATTATCTAGCAGTAAAATCAACTCAAATATAAATAAATCCCACAAATAAACAAATAAATATTTAATATATTACTGAAAGAGCCTGAAAGTTCAAAGTTCAAAATATTGATGCCATTGAAAATTTCGTAGCGCCAAAATTCGAAATAACAACATTGACACTTCATAACGTTTGATACGTTGTTTATGCAGTTATTGCGTTTATGGACTGAAAATACACAGGATAAAGGTGTGACTAATTTATGTTCTTCTAAAACCAAGAATGCCTTCATTAGGTGAGTATATCAACCGGTTTTATCGACTTATTTGTAAAACATAAATTCCGTCATGGGTATAGGCCTACTCGCCCCCAAAGCAATGGTGACCATTTCGCCCCAAAACTAACTAGACCGGCCAAGTCCAAAACAAGTTAAAAATCGGCAGTCTAACGATTTCCTGTTGTATAAGATTTTGTTTTGCCTTCAAAAGTTAGATGACTGCAGTACAATAGCTAACGAGTAACGTTACTGCAAAAAAAGAGTATTTTTGACATAGCAGCCATAGGCCTAGGCCTAGGCCCAACAAAAATTAAAGTTGTTATGACTATACATGATTAGGCATGTAGGATAGGCTACTGTTTCACATAACTGATCGAAATGTTGAGTTGTACCTCCAGTTCTTTTCAGAACTAATTACTACTCAATTGAGAATTTCACATGGTGTCTTACTTACAGTAGTTACACATAACATGTTTGTCTTTGATTTATTTACGTTGTGTCGTTAACGAGAAAATATTGAAAATGCATTCAGTTTTTGTTTTTATTCAAGCAGAATTTAGAAAAAATTACTCTTCATAAATTAAAATTTAAATTAATTCACTTTTCTCAAAATTACTTCCAACTTCAAGGGAAAATTGATACCATTCTAACCAAGATTAATTTACCAATCCTAACCTTACCTTTTGATCTGCTAATTATTACAATCTGAAATTCCGTTATTAGGTAAGCTTGCCCAAGCAGACACTTTTGCCAGTTTTGGTAGGGTTTTCAGGTGAAAAATTATTCCTAAACCAATATGCTCAATATTTATATCAAATTAAAGGTCTTGATTTTGAAAGAAATACAATGGTTTTTAAATCAAGAAAATCGGACCAGTAGTTTTTGAGGAATCCTGTTTTATTTAATCAAATATACAGCATTCGATAAAGCGCGACTGTCCATACACTGTGTACATCCCTAATAATAATAATAATAATAATAATAATGTATAGATTTATATAGCGCACGTATCCACCAACTAAGTGGCGCTCAAGGCGCATTATATTATTATCCCTGCTCATAAGGCTCATAAGGCTCATAAATCATTCCTGAAACCATCTCAGCTCCCTGGGGAGTATACAGCTCAATTGCTGCCATTTCTAGCGCATATAGAGCAAACCATATCTGCCTTCACAGGTACCCATTTAACCCCTGGGTGGAGAGAAGCAATTATGGTTAAGTGTCTTGCTCAAGGACACAGGTGTCACGGCCGGGGCTCGAACCCACACTCTGCTGCTGGCAACACCAGAACTTGAGTTCAGTGCGCTAGACCGCACGACAATCCACTTTACGTGCATTATAATGACACCAAAACCGTTGAATCAGCCTACACACACCGTGATACACACGCACAGCGTTCGTGCTCGTTTCCCTCATAAGAACTTTTGAAAGGGTGTAAAAAATACACTCTCCACTCAAAACTATACAAAATTACGGCTCAAAACTTTCACATATGATAGAAAAGAGGTGTAAAATTCATTCAGACACCGCTCTTACCTTTCAACTTGAAGATTTCACCTCGAAAAAATGGTGTTTACTTTTTATCTCTTCGTAACTTCGGTTGTAGAGTAGTTATGGAGATCGAGCAAGCATGGGTATATAAAGAAGCCCTTTGACTCAATAGGGAAACCCGTTTTCATGTCAATCACAATGTACTCGGGCGCGGAGACAGCTCCGAAGTGGATGCCCTCAGCAGAGCGCGGCAAATTTCTACGCGCCGAATGCGCCCGATCTCGGAACACTTCGCGAAAGGCTGGGTGGGACGAGAGTGGTTCATTCATAAAAACCTAGGCTTTCGCACGTACTTCCGATTGCTATTTTATGTACATTGTTGGATAGCTGAAACTATAAGCTTTCCAATGAGCTATTACATGTAAGATTTTGACAGGTAAAAGTAGTAAAATTTAAAATTTTGATGTTTTTTTGTTGCGGGCGATGCGCTGTACGTGTGGCGGGCTTCGGTCAAGCATGTACAAACTGAAAACCCTACTTTTGGCATGAAGTTCACTATTGTTTTAAATTTTAAGCAAAGTTTTCATGAACGCTATCCCAGAATAACAGATTTTATGCCAAAAGTGTCTGCTTGGACAATGTCACTAAGTTTTAGGTACCACTACTATTAGGTAGAGCACTCAAAAAATAAGCATACATTACACATGTTTAATTTTGATTCTGTATGAAAGACCTCACTGAATGCTTTATTTTGTTACTAACATTTTCAACATCGGGTAAGCGGTTCTTGAGAAATAAATTTTTAAAGATCGTTTATTCGCCGGAAAATCTGCCATGTAAAATTAGGTAAAAATGACTTTATTCCAATTTTACATGTTTTTTTAAAAGAAAATAAGTATTGCAGAGCCAAAATGTTTACATTTTCTGAGAGAAGGCTATGGTATTTTAATGTAAAGTCGATGTCAATTGCCAGATTTGTTGTATTTTGACACAAAACAGTGTATATTAAAAAAATATTTAAAAATACTTCCCTGTGACCTACGCTTTCATGTACTAGGCTGAAAGTATTAACTTATTATGTGCGAAAAAACTACACCCATAACTGCTTTCAAAGTTTCTAATTCTTAAGTGTGTAAGTCGTATTTTTTTCAAGTTTTACCAGTTCGTGCACTGTTAGGCCTACTACTAGTACTTGTAATAATTAACCTAGCAGATCAAAAATTTAATATAAAAAAAATCGCCCCTTTTTTGTACATGTGTGGTTAGGGCCAAGGAAACGGAGGGAGTCCAGTGTATTGGCCCTAGAATGGTGCTTCCTTTAGTCAGACTAGGCCTAACACTAACAGTTGGATAATGCAAATTGCTGGGATTTTTTGTGGAAATTGGCAAGAATTTATGCACTAATGATTAAAGTAATTTTTGTTTTCATTCATTCCATACAACTCTACTCTGAAGACAACACAAATGAAAGGTAAGACATTTTCATATTTTGTAATTTTTTTGTTATCATTTTTAAAGTTAAAACATTTGTGTGACATGCATGTATGTATTTGTATGGCATGTATAAAGTATAAATCATTTGATGCAATTCACAGAATTTTACCCTAACCCAAACCATGCTCAATGCAACAAGATGCAACAAATGCAAAAAGTTGTTGCATCTTGTTGCCCTCGGCAGAAAACAGCTGGTAGCTGGTTCCTAGCTGGTTGATCTTGTTGCATTGAGCAGCCTGCACACTTCTCTGTTGTTGCATTTTGTTGCATTTTGTTGCACTCAGGTGAAATGTCTGTGAAATGCCTGTAGGGGGGTTAGGGTTAATTAAAGGGACACTATTGTCACAATGGACAGCGCATAGAATCAGAGTGCTAGTTTTAGATGAACTCAGTGACTGAAAATAATACCCCAGATGATAAGGTCATATTACCGTTGCTGCTGCATAAATGAGCCAGTAATTTTCAGTCACTGTGTCGTAAACTGTGTCTTAAACTCGGACACCGATTCCATGCCCTATTGGAAAGTCTGCTCTGATCGGGACGATATTTGCCCCTTTAAAATGTCTTATTAAAAATAAGACTTTTTGTGGTTTATTTGAAGATTTGAAAATGGAGTTTAAATAAGTTTACTTTACAGTTTGCATGTATCATCATATTGAGAAAGTTATTTGTTTATAATTAAAGTTTCATATTTAGGCAGTGGAGTGTCGTGGCCGAGCGGCCTAGCTTACCGGACTCAAGTTCTGGTGTTAGCAGCAGAATGTGGGTTCGAATCCTGGCCGTGACACTTGTGTCCTTGAGCAAGACACTTAACCATAATTGCTTCTCTCCGCCCAGGGGTTAAATGGGTACCTGTGAGGGCAGAGTTGGTTGATTAGCCCTATATGCGCTGTAATGGCAGCAATTGAGCTGTATACTCCCCAGGGAGCTGAGATGGTTTCAGGAATGATTTATGAGCCTTATGAGCAGGGGTAATAATATGCGCCTTGAGCACCACTCAGTTGGTGGATACGTGCGCTATATAAGTCCACACATTATTATTATTATTATTATTATTAGTGGTGATTATTAAACTATTCCAAACAGGGAATGATTTAATTCGGGTCATTCCACGTCAAATAACACACTTTCCGAGGTCAGTCTCACATACTTTTTTTTTTTTACTTTCTAGGTTTGTTTGGTTGTATGAGAAAACTCCAAAACTGAAATTTGAGCGTTTTTGGTCATGTGGTTTGTGAGTTGCACAGGTTGTTGAACTTTTTACCTTTCGTTTGACCTCTACAACCTCTACAACTGGAAATCTGTAACTCCGGTTAAGAATATCATAAGAAAGTGATTTTTATGTTAAATAAAAGTGTGTGATTTGAGGTGGAATGACCCATGTTCAAAGCTGTTGCATAGTTACATTTTAAGGCAGTAATATTTGTGTATGTATGTAATGCTAAGTTTGAATTACAAATCTTGACATTTTGAATAGTGCTACAAGCTATATCGTTCACTGCCAAATGGATGGCGCAACAACCTGAGTAACAATAGCCCCTTTGTTGTATTTATGAATGACACAAATTAAATGGAATTTCCCTGCCTTTCCTCTTATAAAACCACCTGGTGAAATCAGCGATGGAGATGCTATAAAGGTCTATCTTCGAGTCCGACCACCTGATCTGGACAATGGTCTGGACAATGGCCAGATCCTAACCGTCCAGCCGCCAGATGTGGTCATCCTACCATGCAAACCGGAGCCCAAGGTCTTCACGTTTGACCATGTCGCTGATATTAATACCACACAGGTAGGACAGGTGCACCTGCTATGCACTCTTTTCTCATCTCATAACTATCTGGGCCCAATTTCATAGCGCTGCTTACCTGTAAGAAAATTTTCGTGCAAACTATAGCAGAACAATTTGCTAAAAGCATTAAGCGTATTTCATGGATTAGCAAGAAAATTTACAGCGCCGCGTGTGCGTTCATCATGGATTTGTATTGTTGTGTCACTCAATGGTCGGCAACTAAGTTAGTGTGCCTTTCTTCATGCTTAACCCTTCTATTGATAGACCATTTGAAACCATTCAAAATTTCCACTTTCAAAAATGCCCATTGGTTTTGTACACACACGGTGATATCATTTGAACAGTGTTGGTAGCAAGCTTTACTACCATTCAAATGCATAGAAGGTCCATTGATTCACCACTTAGAAGTATCCAAACAAGGTTTTGTATTAGCTGTACTACTATTTGGAAAGATCCAAACAAGGTTTTGTATTAGCTGAACTACCATTCAAAACCATTTGGGGGAATCAATACTGTACACAGTTATTTCACCATTCAAAACCACAAAAGCGAATGGTTTCAAATGGTGCATCAACTTGTATGAAAAAGGTAGGAGGGTTAATGGTTAGCAGCACTACGAAATGAAAAACGTACTTGAAGCAAAAAATCGGCTGCTTAGCGGCTCTATGAAATTGGGCTATGTTTGTTGTGTTGTCAGTGTTTCAATTTACAGGTGGTCAGCTGACCAAATGCCAGTTAAAACGGACTAGTCAAAACCCCTCTCCTAGTAGTCCAGCGGGCTAGTCAAAACCCCTCTCCTAGTAGTCCAGCGGGCTAGTCAAAACCCCTCTCCTAGTAGTCCAGCGGGCTAGTCAAAACCCCTCTCCTAGTAGTCCAGCGGGCTAGTCAAAACCCTCTCCCTAGTAGTCCAGCGGACTGGTCAAAACCCCTCTCCTAGTAGTCCAGCGGACTGGTCAAACCCCTCTCTGGTAGTCCAGCGGGCTAGTCAAAACCCCTCTCCTAGTAGTCCAGCGGGCTAGTCAAAACCCCTCTCCTAGTAGTCCAGCGGGCTAGTCAAAACCCCTCTCCTAGTAGTCCAGCGGGCTAGTCAAAACCCCTCTCCTAGTAGTCCAGCGGGCTAGTCAAAACCCCTCTCCTAGTAGTCCAGCGGACTAGTCAAAACCCCTCTCCTAGTAGTCCAGCGGACTAGTCAAAACCCCTCTCCTAGTAGTCCAGCGGGCTAGTCAAAACCCCTCTCCTAGTAGTCCAGCGGGCTAGTCAAAACCCCTCTCCTAGTAGTCCAGCGGACTAGTCAAAACCCCTCTCCTAGTAGTCCAGCGGACTAGTCAAAACCCCTCTCCTAGTAGTCCAGCGGACTAGTCAAAACCCCTCTCCTAGTAGTCCAGCGGACTAGTCAAAATTACAAAGACTTCATTGAATCCTAGTTCTTTTTATTTTATATTTACACATTTCATTCCACTGGGCCATAATTTCATCATTTTCAAATAAGCTAGCATCGTGAAATTCAAAGAAATATTCTCTCATAAACAAGAAATTATTGACATGAAAAATCTCGACCACTCTGTGGAACCTTATTAATTAAAAAGTACTTAAAAACACGGCTGGCTAGTGAAAAAAGGAAAAAAAAGAAAAGGGCAATCCCTGGCTGTCCTTTGGAGTCTTGTTTCGCTGAATTTTTCTGACAAGAATATTTATAGTGAAGATTGATACTATCCTCAGCTTTATACTAAATATGGTTCACATTACATTTAGTCATTTTGTTAATACCAACCCTATACCTTTCTTTTGAAGGGACTCTTCCAAAATTTGAAAAATGGGTGTCTGAATATGTGAAATACCTAGAACTAGGCCTGTGATTTCTCAGGATAATTCCTAATATTTCAGGATTTGTTACAAATCTCCATTTCCCTCAAAATTTTCTTGAAAGAAGAGAAGTAGCCTGTATTGTGTCCAAACCTCTAGTTTCTTGTTTGTGGGGATGTGGAGAGTCTGTAAATCCTCCAAAATTAAACATCCCGGAGGTTCAAGGGGCTTTGTCCTCTAGACCAAAGGGAGACCCAGACCACTATGATTTTTTAACTTTTGTCAAATCACAGCCCTGTAAAACTTCAGAAAGTGGGTTATCGTGATCCCAGAATTGGGAATTTATTTGTAAATTTTTATTCTTGAAGGAAGCTGTTTTTGCAGCTGTTGGTAAGAAAACAATTGAGAGCTGTGTTGCTGGTTACAATGCTACCATCTTTGCATAGTAAGTAATATAATTAATTGTTATTTATGCAGTCAAATTAATACTTAACCCTAACTCCCTAGCCTTAATTACCAGGTACCTTCCTCAATCCTTCATAATCCTCCGAAATGTGTTTGTGCATGAAACTCACTGCCTCAATCCTTCATAATCCTCCAACTTGAGTTTATGCATGAAGCTCACTGCCTCAATCCTTCATAATCCTCCACTATCAAATACACGACCCTCCTCAATCCTCCATAATCCTCCAATTGGTGATTTTCGAACGTGCCTCATTCCTCCAAAATCATCCAAATCCTCCGGAGGATACAAGATTATGTTTCTGTCAATCCTTCACAATCCTCCATAATCCTCCATAATCCTCCATAATCCTCCACATTCCTCCACATTCATCCAAAGTAAATTTCCATTATGCCCTCAATCCTCCACAATCCTCCACATTCATCCAAAGTAAATTTCCATTATGCCCTCAATCCTCCACAATCCTCCACAATCCTCCAGGATCTCTTTGAACCATGCTTCCTCAATCTTCCACAATCCTCCACTATCAAATGCACGACTCTCCTCAATCCTCCATAATCCTCCAATTGGTTATTTTCGAACGTGCCTCATTCCTCCAAAATCCTCCAAATCCTCCAGAGGATTTAGGAGGGTTAGGGTTAAAGGTGGTGTACATGCATTCAGATTTTTTGTATTCATTCCAATGTGGAATTTACAATTCTGGAATACAACACTCTTATGTGAAACAATTTTATTAACCGTCCTACTACTACAAGGGTCAAAATCAGTCAAGATGTTGATATACTTGCCAAGGTATATCTAGTGCACTTAAAAATCAAACACCGTCAAACCTTACGTGTAGTAAGTAAATTTACAGGTCAAAATGAGTCCTATTTTTGACTGGTAAAAGCATTGTCTGGTATTGTTCAGGGTGGTCAAAATGACAGTAAAAACCATTAAAAAATGCCCCTGTGTGCCCATTTGGGTCAACAGTCAAAACAGGCAGCTGACTGATTTTGACCTCTATAGCTACTTGCCACTAAAGTACAGCTACTGTAGGAGGGTTAATTGTAGTAAAATTTAAGCACCTCAGACAGACATATTTCAAGGGATGTTTGATACCATATCATTAACATTACACCAAGTAAGTTTCAGGTGCATTTGTGATTATTTTCTTTTTAGCTTACCAATAGGGTGTAGGAGTTTTAAGCATCCTGAATCCAACAAAATACAACACCAGCACAATGTTATGCCTGCTGGTTGCAACGAAATCCAACAGCAACAACAGTGCCAACACAAGCCAACATAATTTCCCATCCATTGAACCTCATGGGATTGATCAGCATTAGCGTTATGTCATGTTTTCCATCCCTTTAAAAAACATTTCTGTGTAAACTAAGTTTTTCAATTTCATGTTTTGTTTTTGTTTTACCTCAAAGTATATTTTCATGTTTTTCTCTCTCTAAGTGGACAGACAGGTTCAGGAAAGACATTCACTATGATTGGTAAGTTGCTATGAAAACACACAAAAAAAATCACTTTATTTGAGAAAAATTTGAAGGAGCAGGCCAATCTGTTGTGTTCAGCTCACTGCTGGTAAATTGGCAACAACCAACTTCATAGTTTATATTTTAAATATTGTTTGAGTAAATTTTTTTTTTTAAACGTTTTATTTCAACAGGTCAACTATTACATTTGTGTAGTTGTGCTGGTTAAGTTGCTCAGACAAACATTGTTTGCTAAAAGATTACATACAGTGTATTATTTGAGTTAAATTACTTTATTTTTAGTCTTTTTTTTAATTGTTGGATTTGTCTGGTAAATGTTTGTATTCTGAGAAGTGAGAAGTGACTTTATGAGAAGTGTTCAATATTATGATTAATATTTTCTTTTTGCTTTTTATATGGACAGGGTCATCTGAAGACAATGATTCTTTCCACCATGAACTACGAGGCGTCATCCCAAGAAGTTTTGAGTATCTGTTCAATCTTGTCAACAGGGAGAGAGAAAAGGTATTTTTTAATTTTTTGCTTCATTTTTAGGCCTGTGATTTCTCGGGATTTTTTTCTGATTTTTAGGATTTTTTTTACAAATTTCCCCTGCCTCAAAATTTTCTCTCCAAGGAAAGAAAGAAGTAGTCAGTATTGTGTCCATACCTCTAGTTTCTTGTTTGTGGGGATGTGGAGAGTCTGTAAATCTTCCAAAATTAAACATCCAGGAGGTTCAGGGGGCTTTGTCCTCTTGATCAAAGGGAGACCCAGGCCTGCTACCCATTTCCAAATCACACCCCTGAATTTTATAACACTTCTTCACTGGCAATTAACATGGGTTAGTTATATATGATATTTCTTGAAAGTAAGAGTATAGAAATGAATGTACGTTTCCAAATACCATTTAGTTGAAAATCCCATTTGTTACAATTTTTCACATTTTCTTTGTGCATTTTTTTTTTGCAGCACGGAGACCGTTTTGAAAGTATGTGCCGGGTTTCCTTCCTGGAAATTTACAATGAACAAATTTTTGACCTTCTTGACCCTGCCTCAACTGGGCTCCACCTGCGAGAGAACTTCAAACGAGGTGTCTTCGTCGATGGCCTGATCGAGCAAGTCGTCACAAGTCCCAGTGATGCATATGGGGTAATTTGATCAGGGGTCAATTTCATACAGCTTCTAATAAGCAGAGAATTTTGCTAACTAAATATTTTTGCTAAGCAATATAAAACAGACTACCAGCCAAAATGCATACATTTTGTATGAAAGTTTTGCTGGTAACCACAGAAATCCGCTAAGCAAATATTTTTGCTAAGCAATATAAAACACTACCAGCCAAAATGCATATATTTTGTATGAAAGTTTGGTTGGTCACCAAAGAAATCCGCTAAGCAAATTTTTGCTATTAAGCAATTTCATCTGTCAAGCAGCTCTATGAAATTGGCCCCAGATATTTGAATGTAGATTAAGATTGGACAGATATTCCACATTGGGGAAAAAAACAATCTGAAGTAATTTTCACTATTTCCTTTGTGAATGACTCAATGAAATAAGCTGAAACTTTCATAGCGTGGTTTTATACACATAGATTCTTATAAAGTATGAACATTTTACCTAAAGTTTGTACTAGCTACAAATAGTATTGAAATTAGAGTGTCGTGGCCGAGCGGTCTAGCTTACCGGACTCAAGTTCTGGTGTTAGCAGCAGAATGTGGGTTCGAATCCCGGCCGTGACACTTGTGTCCTTGAGCAAGACACTTAACCATAATTGCTTCTCTCCACCCAAGGGTTAAATGGGTACCTGTGAGGGCAGAGTTGGTTGATTAGCCCTATATGCGCTGTATGGTAGCAATTGAGCTGTATACTCCCCAGGGAGCTGAGATGGTTTCAGGAATGATTTATGAGCCTTATGAGCCTTATGAGCCTTATGAGCAGGGGTAATGATATAATGCGCCTTGAGCACCACTTAGTTGGTGAATACGTGCGCTATGTAAGTCCACACATTATTATTATTATTATTGTTTAAAGATGCACTTTTGCCGTTTATTTCATGAGCTTATAATGTACATAGTACATATTATTAACTAACTTGAAGCACTGCTGGTGCCTTGTGTCCGCATTCAACACCCACCCTGACCACAAGATTCTCTAACTGTCTGACATCTTACCAAAAGTGTAAACTGGTTTTAAATCTCCAATAGCTACTAGTTTAATGAGAATCTCTGCTGTTGTTTTATGAAGGCGCTGTCCTCTGGATGGCTGAACAGACGGGTGGCGTCAACGTCTATGAACAGGGAGAGCAGTCGAAGTCATGCAGTGTTCACCTTCTCCATACAGACAAAGGTACATCCAGAGGCTAGGTTCTTTTTATCAACTTTTATATTCATAAATGTGACCATCCACCACAAAGCGGCTGTAAAGTCGAAAATTTCACATTTGGAGGTTCATACATTTTTGGAAAGAGTATATCATAAGGTTTAAAATGATACCAAACACAAGTCATTCCTACATTCCTACACAAAGTTATGGTGTATCAAAGTCATTACACTAATTACTTACACTTTCATATAAACTTGTGCGATTCTCACATCAGTTTCGTAAGTTTCTTACATTTTGTACAGATTTATGAACTCATTGCCCGAAAGAAAATGTGGTTTTCATGATTTTTGAAATTGAACTTAATTCTGAAATTTTCATAACTAAAGGAGAATATATCAAACTTTTCATTTCTAAAAAAAATACCAAAATGGCCAACCGACTGATATTTCATGCATTTCAAGCCGTACTGCTAAATCAACGTGTGCGACTTTACAGCCCGTTCGTGGTGGACGGTCACAAATACCGAAGAAACAAAAATCAGTTTTGTTTATTTTTTATTTATTAATTTTTTTTGGGGGGAGCATTCATATTTATGCTTCAGATTTGTTTAACCAGTTCGCGTCGGAGGCTGTGTATACACGAAATTTTTTTTTGGACAGCGGATCGGAGAGCGTCTAAACACGCCACAGGATTCTCGAGAATATTTGTATAGATTCCCGGTCGACGTGGCAACGAGCCATAAGCATACGGTGGAAGACACGGTCTCCCCGGTCACGCTCTGGTGAGCACCATTGGTCGTGTTTGTGCGGTCAAAATAAACCCGCCACGGGGTTCGGAAAAACTTTTTTATTCCTGGTGCGAACTGGTTAAACAACTTTACAAGTAAAAGTTCAACAGTTCATCAAGATTACATAAAACAAATATACATGAAATTTCATAAATACTTTTTTTGAATGTATAAATATTCCTTATCTACTGAATATCCATTTTTGCATATTGCACAGCTGAATCAGTTTGACTTGGAAGGCATTTTAAGGCTGGGCACTTTAAGACTGGATCGTAATCAATTTTGATTGGCAAGCTTTTGTCCACTTCTATATAGAACGTTCATTGTTATGGATGAAAGCTCGCTAGTGCATATCGAATCAAGTTTGATGATGATTTTTAATCTCTGTTTCAGTATTTTGTGTAATTATAAATTATCAATATTCATCTTCTGTTGAATATTCATTTATACAGGAGAAGAAAGCGGGCGTGTCCAACATCCGCGTCTCCCAACTCAATCTGGTTGACCTGGCCGGTAGCGAGAGGCAGAAGGACTCCAAGACTTCCGGCCTGAGGCTGAAGGAGGCAGGAAGCATCAACAAGTCTCTCTTGACCCTAGGTCATGTCATCACGGCCCTCGTTGACATCGGCCATGGGAAGATGCGGCATGTCCCGTACAGGGATTCCAAGCTGAGCTTCTTGTTAAGGGTAAATCTGGGATCTATCCTACAGGAGGGGGGCGGAGCCAGGATTTATTTGGGTTCTCCGGCTTGAATGATTATATACAGAAATGCTCACTGCTGCATCCCATCCTCTCACCCATGTTATTCTTAATATCATACATTTTCTGATAAATCATAAATATTGCTGGATTATGAGGAGTTTTTCTACCTGATGAAAGAGTTTTTCATCCGTCATTTTGTATTTTTTACAGTAGAAAACTCTTTCCCGGTGTTCCATTTGTATGTAAAACAAAGTTAATAGACACTTGAACTCTGTCTAGCCGATGATGGTTTGATTGTTCTTGTTGACTATTTGGAACCAGCCTATGGTTGCTTCGCTGGTCTTGTGTGTTCTAAACTTTAGCAAAGCACAGCAGGAAACCATTGACAAGTTGTTTCAGTGTTTGTGTACTGAGCATATGTGCCCATTGTCTAACAGTGATTAACCAATTTCTCAACCACTTGTCGGCAGTCAATCTTGCTCTTGGATGTTCAAAACCTTTTCCTTTTCTCCTTATTTTGCAGGATTCTTTAGGTGGTAATGCAAAGACCTATATCATTGCTAATGTGCACCCTGGAGCTAAGTAAGAAACAACCTCCTCAGATATGTGCAGAGCTGCTAATTTTACAGAGCTGCTAATTTTACAGAGCTGCTAAGGAGAAAATTATGCAAAGCAATTTAAAACCGACTACCAGCCAAAATGCGTACATTTTATATGAAATTGTGCTAAGCAAATATTTTTGCTAAGTAACATAAGAATTAAGATAGACTACCAGCCAAAATGCATACATTTTGTATGAAATGTTGGCTGGTAACCAAAGATATCCGCTAAGCAAATTTGTCTGGTAAGCAATATGTTTCTACCGTAATTTCCTGCGTATAAGACGCTCGGTGTATAAGGCGCATTACCCCAGAATCGGGGGAATGCGATTAAAGTGTCAACGTACAAGGCGCACCGCCGTATAAGGCGCACCATGACCGCTCAGTAGTGCAGTGCATGCCAGAAGCGCTATAGCACGACCATGCCGCCACCACCGCGCGTCGTACTAGGAAAGTAGTCTGGTTGCGGCCCAAGTGATCCCGCGGTGTTGTGCGTAATACACTGTGATTAATAATCGAGGTGAAAAACAGACACGGCAAAAGTTGACAACCTTGCACACATCGCATAGAGACTTAGTCATTAGTAAGCGTTGTAGATAAAAATGCGCGATCATGTACGATGTTGGGCATGCTATTTTTAGAAACAGGGGAATTCTGCTTTTGGTACGTCACACACGAGTGAGATCTTTCGTGAGTATTATTTACGGTGAATGAATGCATGAAAATCTTGCGCTAACGACCTTCATTGGAAAACACGGCCGCTTTGTTAATGTTAGGTTGAGGTCCACCGAAAGTTACACAAGCGGTAATCATCACTTGGATCTCAAGCGACACCAGATAAGGCGCACCTTTAGATAAGACGCAGTGACGGTTTCGTACCTTTGAAAGTCAGATAAGCCGCGTCTTATACGCAGGAAATTGGCAGCTAGATATAAAACTGGCCCCTGTTCTCTGTCGGGATCGATATCTCAATAACTATTGGTAAAATGTCACTCACTCTATCAAATATCAGGGATAAGTCGTTGAGGCTGTTGTACTAAGTAATGTACTAAGGGATGACAAATCATGACCATGCTATCATTTTATAGGGCTGTGCCGGGTATCCGGATACCCGACCGAAACTGTCATTACCCGGTTCCATTTTTCGGTTCCAATTACCCGTAAACGACTTGTTAAAATTCCCGACTTAACATTTGAGCGGAGTGAACAGAAATCTGTCACTCTTGAACAATAATGTTTACACTTTTACAGACAATTATCTTTAAATTCAGGAGATTACACTCCAATAAAGCCTTTGTAGTATTTCACAGACATTTTCCATACACTTTTCTCCAACTGTTTGTGATACATTGTATCCAGTCGTTAAGACTGCAAAGGGACTGGCAGTGGCTGCTTCAAACAACTTATCAAACCAGCAGCACGGGGGGAATGTTTGCCTAATTGTTTTACTTTAATAAAAACAACACAGTAAAGAAAAGATCAATTTAAGTATGAGATCCTCTGTATTATAAAGATCAATTTTGTTACCATTTACAGTACATGTATTTGTGCAGCATAGGAGGCATGTTTTGAACAAAAATGAAAACGGGTATCCGGGTATCCGAAGTTTCCTGATTTTGGGTATCCGGTTCCAAAAATATCCGAAAACGCAAAGCCCTACTATCATTGTTTCCCTGCTGTTTATCTCAGAATTATAATTTTACTCTTCATACAATAACTTTACTTTTTTAGGTGTTTTGGAGAAACGTTGTCAACTCTGAACTTTGCCAGGAGAGCTAAGATGATCAAGAACAAGGTTAACACATATTTATCTTTCCCGAAACTTAAATTTTCAAAACCAAATTTTATAATTAACCCTGCTTTCCCTTAAGACTGGATGTCTCTATACTTTATCTTGATGTCTACATCATTTTTCTTTATAAAACTTCTTGGATTAATTAACTCTCTGAGATGAAATGTTACTTAAGATTCTGGGGTTCAAAGGTTAATCCTTGGTTTCATTACGAGAAAGATATATAAAAGCAGAACTCTATTTCCTAAATGAAGTGTGCCAGTCGTGTACTACGCCTGTATTTCACTATAATCTGATACGACTATAATTTAATACTTAGTGTATTAGAGTATCTTGATGCTTACGTAGGATTGTTTATTTGTTTTGTAGGCCGTTGTTAATGAGGATACGCAAGGCAATACGGCTCACCTACAAGCGGAAATTAAACGACTAAGGGAGCAGCTACTGCAGATAGGACAAGGAAGTATGACCAGTGACGTGACTAATTCAGGTATGTTAAGCCTCAAACCTTATAAGCCAGTATACACGTTTGGTAAAATGTCTCTAAATGCATACATACTTGACCCACCTACTATTGATGCACTTTAGTGGAAAGTTGCTGTAGAGGACAAAACCAGTCAACTGCCTGTTTTGACTGTTGACCCAAATGTGCACACAGGGGCATTTTTGACTGGTTTTTACTGTCATTTTGACCACCCTGAACAATACCAGACAATGCTTTTACCAGTCAAAAACATTTTGACCTGTAAATGTACTTACTACACGTTAAGGTTTGACAGTGTTTGACTTTTAAGTGCACTAGATAGACCTTGGGAAGTATTTCAACATTTTGACTGATTTTTACCCTTGTAGCAGTAGGAGGGTTAATAAGAATTAATAAATATGTATAGACCAGACTTGCAGTGGAGTACTTTTTCAGGAGTATGAGTACAACTACAGAATACTTTCATGAGTACGAGTACGAGTACAAAAAAATGTACTCGAGTTTGAGTACAAGCTTGATTACTCCAACTCTATAGTTGTAATCGAGTACTTTCAGGAGTATGAGTACGAGTACAGAGAAATGTACTCTGGTACAAGTAAGAGAATGAGTACTCCGACTCTCTAGTTGTAGTCCAATAATTTCCATGAGTATGAGTACGAGTACAGATAAATGTACTCGAGTACGAGTGCTCATATTCCAACTCTGTAGTTGTAGTCAAGTACTTTTCATGAGTATGAGTACGAGTACTCATATTCCAACTCTGTAGTTGTAGTCGAGTACTTTTTATGAGTACGAGTGCTCATATTCTAACTCTGTAGTTGTAGTCGAGTACTTTCCATGAGTATGAGTACGAGTACAGATAAATGTACTCGAGTATGAGTGCTCATATTCCAACTCTGTAGTTGTAGTCGAGTACTTTTCATGAGTATGAGTACGAGTGCTCATATTCCAACTCTGTAGTTGTAGTCGGTACTTTTCATGAGAGTGCTCATATTCCAACTCTGTAGTTGTAGTCGAGTACTTTCCATGAGTACGAGTACAGATAAATGTACTCGAGTACGAGTGCTCATATTCCAACTCTGTAGTTGTAGTCGAGTACTTTTCATGAGTATGAGTACGAGTGCTCATATTCCAACTCTGTAGTTGTAGTCGAGTACTTTTCATGAGTATGAGTACGAGTGCTCATATTCCAACTCTGTAGTTGTAGTCGAGTACTTTCCATGAGTATGAGTATGAGTACGAGTGCTCATATTCCAACTCTGTAGTTGTAGTCGAGTACTTTTCATGAGTATGAGTACGAGTACTCATATTCCAACTCTGTAGTTGTAGTCGAGTACTTTCCATGAGTATGAGTACGAGTACAGATAAATGTACTCGAGTATGAGTGCTCATATTCCAACTCTGTAGTTGTAGTCGAGTACTTTTCATGAGTATGAGTACGAGTGCTCATATTCCAACTCTGTAGTTGTAGTCGAGTACTTTTCATGAGTATGAGTACGAGTACAGATAAATGTACTCGAGTATGAGTGCTCATATTCCAACTCTGTAGTTGTAGTCGAGTACTTTTCATGAGTATGAGTATGAGTACGAGTGCTCATACTCCAACTCTGTAGTTGTAGTCGAGTACTTTTCATGAGTATGAGTACGAGTACTCATATTCCAACTCTGTAGTTGTAGTCGAGTACTTTCCATGAGTATGAGTGCAGTACAGATAAATGTGCTCGATGCAGTGCTCATACTCCAACTCTGTGGTTGTGGTCAGTGCTTTTCATGAGTATGAGTGCAGTGCTCATATTCCAACTCTGTGGTTGTAGTCGGTACTTTTCATGAGTGTGATGCGAAAGTGCTCATGTTCCAACTCTGTGGTTGTAGTCGGTACTTTTCATGAGTGTGAGTGCAGTGCAGATAAATGTACTTTCGGTATGAGTTCTCATATTCCAACTCTGTAGTTGTAGTCGAGTACTTTTCATGAGTATGAGTATGAGTACGAGTGCTCATACTCCAACTCTGTAGTTGTAGTCGAGTACTTTTCATGAGTATGAGTACGAGTACTCATATTCCAACTTTGTAGTTGTAGTCAAGTACTTTTCATGAGTATGAGTACGAGTGCTCATACTCCAACTCTGTAGTTGTAGTCGAGTACTTTCCATGAGTATGAGTACGAGTACTCATATTCCAACTCTATAGTTGTAGTCGAGTACTTTCCATGAGTATGAGTACGAGTACAGATAAATGTACTCGAGTATGAGTGCTCATATTCCAACTCTGTAGTTGTAGTCGAGTACTTTTCATGAGTATGAGTACGAGTACAGATAAATGTACTCGAGTATGAGTATGAGTATGAGTACTACAGCTATGGTATAGACCCCAATATGTGAAAGTTTCTGCTTATTTCAAGGTATGAAGAAAATAGTGATAATGCAGTCGTAATTCATTCCAACATTTGTATGGTCACAATTTATGTATTCAATATGTGTGTATTCATCTTTTCTATCCCATACTCATGTTCTTTTCACTCAAGTAGCGCTGACCCCCACCAGCCGCATGACCCCAGGAAGCCTCATGACGGTGAGCACCAGCAATGAGAAGAAATGGAAGAATTACTTTCTGGACACCATGTACCTCAGAGAGAAAGTGGACAATGAGAGAAAGGTATGCGCAGGAAGACACATCTTCAGGAGAACAAGGGAGAGGAATGGATATTGAAGGGACTTAATAAAGGCAGAGTATCAAAATCAGGCCTGTCATTTCTCAGGATTTTTCCCGATTTCAGGATTTTTTTTACAAATCTCTGCTTGCCTCATAATTTTCTTGAAAGAAGAGAAGTAGCTACCAAGGAAAGAAAGAAGTAGCCTGTATTGTAAGACTAATTGCGGTGACACCATGTGAAATTTTCAATTGAGTAGTAATTAGTTCTGAAAAGAACTGAAGGTACAACTCAAGAGTTGAAAATTTCACATGGTGTCACCGCAATTAGTCTTACTTATCCTCCTCACCATGCAAAGCTACAAGTTTTACCTAGCCTGTATTGTGTCCAAACTTCTAGTTTCTTGTTTGTGGGGATGCAGAGAGTCTATAAATTCTCCACAATTAAACATGCAGGAGGATCGGGGGGCTACAACCTCTTGTATTCAGGGAATAAGACATAAGATGGCTAACTCATGAATAAGGTGAACAGTCCTCTGAATTGAATATTTAATGTGCTCCTGCATAATCAGTGTCATTTGCTTGCTAGGATTGTGTTTACTTATAGATCAGTTATCGGCTGGTGCGTGTCTCGGCACATATTGATTATCGGGCTAGGATGGACCTCTTAAAACATTCAAGACAGTTGCGTAGACAGTTGCGTAGACAGTTGCGTAGACAGCTGCGTAGACAGCTGCGTAGACAGTTGCGTAGACAGTTGCGTAGACAGTTGATCAGTTATCGGCTGGTGCATGTCTCGGCACATATTGATGCAAGACAAAGCAGTTCATTACCTTTATTCCACCGAGAGTAATGGCTGAAATCCTTCTAGCATAGCCTTTATTCACAGAAGTCCTGCTATACTGTGCTTAAAAATCGCCCCAAGTTGATTATAAGGCTAGGATGAACCTCTTAAAACATTCAAGACAGTTGCGTAGCCTATATCTCCAGATATATCCATTTTAACCTTATGTGTTTCATTTTTGCTTGAGAGTGTACCAGGCTAGGATAGACCTCTTTAAAACATTCAAGCGAAACCTGTATTTTTACAAAGACAGTTGCATAGCTTTTATCTCCAGATCTATCTTAACCTTAATGTGTTTCGGTTCTGCTTGAGAGTATACCAGGCTATGATGGACCTCTTCAAAACATTCAAGCAAAACCTAGGGTGCGTCTGAATTAATGGATTTGGCTGTGGCTATGGGTAGATCAGTGCATCTGCCAGCATTGAAGCATAGGCAGATGCACTGATCTAGCCATAGCCATAGCCGTAGCCAAAGCCATAAATGTGGACGCGGCCCTATATTTTTACAAAGACAGTTGTATAGCCTTTCGTAACCTTATGTGTTTAGGTGCTGCTTGAGAAGATGTCCAGGCTACAAGATCTCTGCAACAAGAAAGAACAGTACATACAGTCGACAAAGATGATCCTTCGCTTCAGAGAGAATACCATATCCCAGCTACAAAAGTCAAAGGAAAAAGGAGAGAATGCTGAAAATCAGATCATGGTATGAGTAGAACTGCTAGATTTGTTAGTAGTAATAATAATAATAATAATAATAATAATAATAATAATAATAATAATAATAATAATAATAATAATAATAATAATAATAATAATAATAATAATAATAATAATAATAATAATAATAATAATAATAATAATAATAATAATAATAATAATAATAATAATAATAATAATAATAATAATAATAATAATAATAATAATAATAATAATAATAATAATAATAATAATAATAATAATAATAATAATAATAATAATAATAATAATAATAATAATAATAATAATAATAATAATAATAATAATAATAATAATAATAATAATAATAATAATAATAATAATAATAATAATAATAATAATTAATTAATTAATTATTTAATTAATTAATTAATTAATTAATTAATTAATTAATTAATTAATTAATCAATCAATCAATCAATCAACCAACTCTGCCCTCACAGGTAAGACTAGTAGCTTTGCATGGTGAAAATGATAAGTAAAGGCTGTGACCCCATGTAGAAATTCTCTTTTGAGTAGTAAATAGTTCTGAAAAGAACCAGTTGGTTACAACTCGATGTTTCGATCAGTATGATCTTATCATCTTGAGAATGCTAGAATTGTTGTTTATTGTAATAAGATGTTTGAATTCCACCCTGGTATTGACATGTGGTGTGGGTTTTGTGTTTTTATTTCTCAAGATCATTTCTAAAACTGAAATAATCTTCATTCTCCTATTCACACTGTTTATACATGAAGCATCGATTGGTTGTCAGACATGATGAACTTAGTGAATTGGACAGTTTTGGAATTAAATTTCAGAACCCTTACCCTTTTCTTTATCCTAATACTTTGTTGGAGGTTGGGTGGGTGAGGGGTACTCATGTTGATCCCTTTTAGTGGAATTTAAATAGGGGGTTCTGTGAAACAGATCAAGTATCGCAGTAGTACTTCTTTAATTTTTTTAAAATTTTGGTTAATACTTTCAAATATTCTTTTTTACCTTGCTGTTTGTATTTTAAAATGCTACCTACACGCTTGATGTTACACAAGAGTACTGGGTGTGCAACTTTTATTTTAACTTGGGAGTCGCTAGAAAAAGCACACTCAAATGCCAATGAGAAACACATTCTAGTTTTTTTAGCAGAAGTCTATTACCATATATAGTGTGCCAGCCTGCTATCATAACCCAGTCCACAGAATTGTACCAACTCCAAATGCGCACATGCACAACAACCGTGGTAACGGGTTTGGTGCCCCCTACTTGAGAGCATCATGGGAGAGGTACTTGAGGCCTAAACAGGATGCAAATTAGATGCGACTGGGCTACAGCAGAGAGTCAAACATCAGACCTTTTACTGGCTCATTTAATCATGCCTAAAAGTATTGTTCTGATGCCTGACGGCAAATTACCGAGAATTACAGGCTTCTTTTGAGACCTTCACGTCAGTCAGTGGGATACAATGTCATGAATGTCCCAAATCCATTGTTCTTTGACCTTGTTATTACATGACTGGCAGACTTTGTGTATGTAATACACTTCTGGTTTGAGTAACAGTGTCCAAATCCGGTTTCTTTTTAGAACAATCTGAAGAGTGAGATTGCCGCACTGAATGAACAGTTATCTCACAATCCCATCGTCACCAAGTATGCCATGGAAAACCACAATTTGCGTAACGAGAACAAGAAACTCATGGCGCTACAGACGGTAACCTCCAGCATCGCGTATGACAACCAGAGGGCCCAACAGCTGGAGAAAGTCTTCAGGGAGCTGATGGCCAGCATGGAGGGTAAGATTGAACAGTTTCTTGAAAAGAAAAAGAAAATTCTCTAGAATAAATTTTAATATGCATCCTGGAAAGTTTTGAGTATATCAATTTGTATCAATTATATTGT